>OW284514.1:22041779-26940957 GCA_935413205.1 Polydrusus cervinus | reverse complement strand
TGCAAGTTTTGACACGGAGTAGCCCTAAGTGAGTGATTAGTAATTTTTGTTTTTTTAACGTCTAGTCCCACTGTTTTTGCTTGAGTGGTAGTAGTAGGGAATTTATAGGCATACGAGACCATGGATATATCCAATGGATATATCCCCCCAGCCTTCCCACACATGTATCCCCCCAGCCTCTCCACACATGTATCCCCCCACTCTCACCCCCGCAACTATCCCTCCACTCTCACCCCCCGACACTATCCCCACACCCTCATTCTTAAAAATAATATATTTGCTAAGTTCCAATTTTATTTAAACCAAAAAGTTTACTATGGCTTTACCAGTACCAATAGATTTATCGTGGGATACGGAACCTTGTGAAAGTTATAACCCGACAGAATATGTTTTAAAAAATTTGATAATTAGGACACCGCATCCAAAATTATCAAAAAGTGCTAAGAAAAAATTCAGAGAACAAGAACGCTTGCGATTTCAAAACATACAAGAAAAATGCAGTGCCCAACTTGCGCAAAACCATTAGGTGTGTTTCCCTGATTTGAGACCACTGGGATATATGGATATATCCATCGCCATTGATATATCCCCCCAGCCTTCCCACACATGTATCCCCCCATCCCTTCACTCTATACATATTTAAATATCAGAAATCTATAAGGATTATAGCAGTACCATTCGTCTGAAGTTGATGCATATAAAATTACATCCCTTAAGACGATTAAAAAAAGAAAATTTATTTTTCCAAACAAATCCGTTCAAAAAATTCCGTTAACATCTAAATATAATGTGTACATTTTGTTTAGAAGCATCCAGGGATGAAAAATCCTGCGAACACAAAAGGAATTGTTGCCCTGCCGTTGCAGTTATATTAGCCCACTTAAATGGCGAAAAGGAATTTATGGACATGACTAGTGAAGAACTACAATTGATTCCTCTAGAATATTTCATAAAACATGCAACACCCTTTCAACTTTTAGAGATTTGGTCAAACCTTCCAAAAAGTTATAAAAATAATATAAGGCTTCAAATAAGGGTGCCCTGCTATGTACACTATAATCGATTAGAGGCAAGGGTACATTTTGATGGTCCTGCGCCAGCGCAGGAAAATTGTTTTTATTGTCAAAAAGCCATAAATGAAATTATGTTATAAGAAATAAAAATTGTTTTAATACTGAAAAAAAAATATGTTTTATTTTTTGCCAACATAAAAAAACTAGAATTTAATGTGTCTAGACAATGTAAGGTTCAAGGATAATTAAACAGAGTTTAATTTGTTGGGTTTTTTTAATACCCTTGAAAAATAATAAGACATTGACCGATTACGTAACCACTTTAAAAAAAACACCACAGGTTTTTCAAATGACATTTTACATTCTAAAATCAAGTAAACAAAAAGTTCAAGGGAATATGCTGTGTATTTTAAAACCAGGATAAACATTAATCAAAAATAATGTGTCTGGTACTGTATATTAGGTACTTAGAAAGACGTTAATCGAAAATATTATGTAACCACTTTAAAAAAAACCATAGGTTTTTCAAATGACATTTTACATTCTAAAATCAAGTAAACAAAAAGTTCAAGGGAATATGCTGTGTATTTTAAAACCAGGATAAACATTAATCAAAAATAATGTGTCTGGTACTGTATATTAGGTACTTAGAAAGACGTTAATCGAAAATATTTTATATGACTGGTTTAAAATAAAAAATTTCAAGGATTTTTAACAGGATGTAATGTTTCTCTGCATCTCACATGAATATTAATAATGTCAATTACAATCTCTGCTCTAATCAACTGCAATAGAGTCTAAATAAGAAAATATATTTTGCTAATATTATGATATTGACAGTAAATAATGTAATTGCACTTTACGCATCTATCCATAATATCTTATATAAATATTACATATATTTTCAACCTGATTTTTAAAAATCTCTACAACTTTTTATATTTAGAATTAGATAATATTTCTAAATACAAAAAGGAAAAAATGAACTTTACTTCCATGACTCACCTTGTACAATATCTGTCCAGATTTAGTGTTTTTAAATCTATTTTAGCGTAAAAATGAAACCTTCAACTTAAGATTTCTATCTTATGACATAAATGTACTGTTATACAATGTACATACGAATTGGTGATAACAATTTATAATAAACCATAATTATGATTTTTACGAACCTCGTATTACGCTAAAATTTAAGATAAAAAAGTTTCCATATGTTTTCTTAATCTGGGTTAACGCTGAATTGGAATTAAAACCACGTATTATATTGGGATATAAAGCATAGTTGTAATAACAAATAAGGCTTTTACATACATTAAATAACAAAAAATCATTATAACTAGTTACTTACCCAATTTACTGGAAAATCTAATAATAATACACAGGTCACTGTCACAATAAACTGACTAAAATCATCGCTTTAGATGTGTAAAGTTAAAACAAATTGCCGTGCGTGACCTAGACTTTCGCTTCGAGTCGAACAAGCAATTAAATTTAAATTGCTTTATTATTATTAGTATTTCCGTTTTAAAAGAAAAATAAAATGTAATGGTGGATATACCAGGTGACTTATAATATACATAACTGTTTTTTCAATTGCATGTAAAGACTTGGGGAAAAAAATTTTATATATAAAAGTGACCAAGAGAATATGATTGAAATAATTTTTAAGTTCTGCAATTTGTCGCAAGAGGGTACAATTGAAAATTAATTATTAAAAATCTAAATTTCTCGGAAAATTCGAATATAAAGGTATACTTTTTATAACATTATTAGAAAGCTTAGTCAATTCTGCATTATTTTAGTTTAAGACTCATTGACGTACCAACTTTAATAAGGGTTGGATATGCAAATTAAAGTGTTAATATTTAAATTGTTGTAACTTCTAAACCACTAATCCGATTTTAGTAAACTTAAGCTTGTTTAAAAGGAAAAATAAATTTTTTTATGAATAATAATAATATACCTATCGGGTGGTTCAAAAATATTTAGCATTAAAGTGACCAAGAGAATATGATTGAAATAATTTTTAAGTTCTGCAATTTGTCGCAAGAGGGTACAATTGAACATTAATTATTAAAAATCTAAATTTCTAGGAAAATTCAAACACGAACACTTTTGATATCATTATTAGAAAGCTTAGACAATTCTGCATTATTTTAGTTTAAGTCTTATTGGTATACCAACCTTAATACGATTTTTTTGGAAGCTATTGAAAGTATAATCATTTAAATTGTTGTAACTTCTAAACGACTTATCCGATTTTAGTAAACTCAAGCTTGTTAAAAAAATAGAAAAATAAATAGTAAATTCTAAAAAATTGCTGAGGCACAATTTGTAATAAAAAAATAATATTTTATCCTATAATGAAACTTAAATCATCAAGTTATTCTTATGTTGCACAGCAATAAATCAAGGCACCAAAACGACGAAGTCTGGGGGAAATTTGCATATCTTAATGGGATATTTTTAAATAAAAGGCACACATTTTGGTATAGCAACTCATTCACATTCATTTAGTACAACAAAGAAAAAATGTATTCCAAACCATCCGTTACAGAAATGTTAAGATTAACCAATAGAGTTAATATTATTGAAAACGTGGTATTAGTGCCTGCAAGAGATGAACTTGATGACGCTATAGAAAATTTAATTCACGCTGAACTACCAGTAGAAGAACCTGGCGAATTCGAGGCTGATTTTTGGGGTATTGATGGACTTCCAGAGTTTCCCTATGCTGGTAATATAGTAGATGCTAACAACCTTGGTGGCGATATCCAGGTCGTTCCAGAAAATGTTCAGAACGTCGAAGAAATTATCCAAAACATCGAAAATGGGATCGAGAACGTTCAGGATGGTAACCAGAACGTTCCAGAAGATAACCAGGACGTTCCAGAAGATAACCAGGACGTTCCAGAAGAGAACCAGGACGTTCCAGAAGAGAACCAGGACGTTCCAGTTATCATCCAGAACGTCGAAGAAGAATTAATAATGAACGATGTAGAAATGCTCGATGAACAACAACATCAAATAGACTTTGAAGAGGAGGCGTTAATAATTATAGACAGGGACTTGAGTCTCGACGAAATTAGAGTGACCCGAGGTCGCGTGGAACAGCGTCTAGATCATTTCTTAGAAATGGTCACTAATTGCAACAACATCTTAGATGTGCTTCATCGACGTGAGCAAGCAATTAGAGACCATTTCCAAGGAATGATCGACCAAAGACGATTGTTTCAAATCTTTAATCGAAACATTTAATAGAAACATTAAAAAAATATATATAAAATTTTAAATTTTTTTACAGAAGAAGAATGTGTGTAAAAGCGCTGCTCACTGTCTCGACAGATGAGTGCGAACTCTGCCCTTGTTGGAAAAATGTATGTGTTGTTGTAATTGCAATGATTAATTGTATTTTTACTAATATTTCAACAATAAAAACAATTATTATTATTATTATTATTAATGTCTCTTTATTACTAAAATACAATTTTTTTTGTTTTTTTATTATACAAATTTTGAATAGTTTTGGATAGTTTTGTATACATATTTTCTTTGTTGTAATAAATGAATGTGAATCAACCACTTTTTTATTTCCAAAAGAGTTAATTACATACAACACCCGAAATGGGTGAAAATAGGCAACACACTAACGCAGTCTTATTAAAGTTAGTGGGATAGTAAGCATTTATAATTAAAAAAAAATATTTGTTATTTAAATAGCACACAAACCATTTACAGTCATCATTTAGTTTGTATCAGTGTCTAACACTACCTATTTAATAAAAAAATGGAAAACATAAAAAAAACCGTTAATTTTAATGAAAAAAAGAATAAGATTTTCACGTTATTTGTCTGGAGTTATGCCTATAGGAAAGCAAGGGATAGTGATTACGAGAAGCATATTTTGGATAGATATCGTTTCCAAAATAGACTGAAATATGCAGAAAATAATTTAAGTTTTGTTTTGGAGCAAAATCATAGAAATAAAATATACAATGAACGTTTTATGTAATTTTTTATTTTTAAATAAATATAAATAATTAAACTAATTCGCTTTTTAATATCCATGTATTGTGGGATTTATCCATCCCCAACCATTTAACATATACTTTATTGCCCTTTTTCCTTAAAACCTTCTCAACAAGATATACGTCTGGATATTTGACCTTCTGCAATTCTTCTCCATAAAAAGACCCTAGTATATCTTCATTTCTCTCATCTTTTAACAAATAAGTTTTTGGATTGGTTAGTTTAATTTCCATAATTTTAAAAATTTCATTAGACCAATTAGGTGTATATCCTTTCTGGAAAGCTTCTCTAAATTTGCTGATTCTAACATAATCTCCCTTCTTAAATTTTGATTTGGATGGGTCAATGGTTTTTATTTTAGTGTAAGTTGATTTCAAAACATCTTTTTCATTTTTTTCAGTGACATCTATGGGTTTCATTCCTGTGGTTCCATGTTTAGTTGTATTATACTTGAAAATAATATCATCCAGAATATTTAACCATTTGTAATTTCCTTGCATACTAAATTGCTTCCACATTAAATTTTTTAACGTCCTATTGACTCTTTCAACAATGCTTGCCTTTAAATTAGAGTATGTATTGTAATGATTAATTTTATATTTTTGCATTAATTTAGCAAAGGTGGAATTAAAGAACTCTTTTCCTTGATCTGTTTGAATGTTTTTTGGTGGAGTTTTCGCAATGGTTAAAATATTTTCCATAGCTAAAGTTACTTCTGCAGCAGTTTTTCGTTTAACGGGTTGAACCCAAACAAACTTAGAAAATGTATTTATCACAACTAAAATATAGCGATACCCTTTATTCAGTTTTGCATAAGGCAACATTTCAACCAAATCTGCTTGCCACAAATCATTCAAACTTTTAATAATAACATTACGACGTTTATAAGTTTTTCTTGCTGGCTTATGTAATTCATTGACCAAATATTCCTTTATGTTGGTTTCTGTACCCATAATTAGGAACTGCTTATTTTTCTACTGCAACCTGGCATTTTAATAACAATTCGCCATAAAATTCTGTCTCAGTCCCATGAGTTGTATGATGGAATGAAATTAAATCTCCCTTTTTTAATTTGCAATCTATGGGATTAGTGATTTGCTCACCATTAATTTTTAGAAGAATATATTTTTTAGGGAAGTCAGCTCCTACGATTGTTGCAGATTCTATAGGGAATGCGTAACTTCGTTGTTTATTTTGCAATAATTCATACGCATCATCATCTACATCAGTGTAGAAATTAAACCTTCCGATAAAAGGTAAAACTAAATTATAATAGAGTTTTACTTCTGAAAGATCAATAATTTTTATGGGATTATTTTCATCACTATTTGTTGATGAATTAAATTTATCTTTCCCAAATATATGAGAGCCAAACTTATCAATCGACATTGTTGTAGTCGGAGATGGAATAAAAAATATATGTGTGACTATATGTATTTATTGAATTATTTTTGCTTCTCTTAACTCAGTTAATATTGATGTAATTTCGTTTTGATGTCCTGAGTGACCCGCTAATTGTGAAGATGTTAATAATTTTAACCTATTAATTATTTCGTTTAAATCATCATAATAAACATAATCTAACTTCTTGTTTGATAAGTTCATCAATATTCCCTTTCCGATTGAAGATTTACCAGACCTCGTAGAACGCGATCTTTGTGGTGGTAACAATCTCGATGTTCCAGGTATAACTGAAACATAACTAGGTTCTGAAGATATGCTAGCTGTTTTCAATAGGCCTTTTTTCACTAAATACGGCTTAATTATTGTTAAGTATTTTTTATCAGTTGACCCTTGAATTTGACTAATGGAGTCAAAATTTCGTCTATAAGCGTTTGTCCTCTTCAAAACATCCATATAATTATCCAAATCTTTTGGCGTATAACCAACCGGTTGTTTTTTAAAGAGTAACTCATACAAACCAACCGTCCCCCCATATCTTACACCTTCCACTTTAAAATCCTTTCCTATGAAATCTACGTCAGAATTGGCAATCTGATATTTCTCTGTATTTATATCATGTCTGAATCCATATTTCGTGTCAAATGAGTCTTCAGTGTCTTTAATTAACCCATCCACAAACGTTCTTACTAACGGATCATATGCATCCAAGTATTCCGCATAAGCAGGTGTTCTTGTTAAATTTAATACATCTTGGCGTATATTTTCTATAGTAGGTTCAATTGTTGTTTCTCCACTTGTTTCTATCCTACTAGACTCTGGTAGATTTTCCCAAAATACATCATCATCTTCTAGAAATGATACATTTGATGGTAGATATTTGTTAAATATATTTGATTTTCTTGGGACTACTGATGGAGTAGGGAATTGAAGTTTTTCTTGTGGTGAATAGCTTTCTTTTTTAATAAATGGTTCTGTTTTAATTGACCTAATTAAATCTTGTAAAGGTTGAGTGATTGGTTTAAATTCTTTTTCCCTACGAATTTCTGTATCAGATAAATCTGATTTTAAAGCTTTATACTTTTGTCTAACAGCTTTTCTAGTTTTTATTAATTCTTTAACTGTTTTTTCATTCATCTTTACAAAGGAAAGTTAGGTTATATACTACAAAATTATGATTTTGTTCAATAGTTATATACTTTACAAAAAAATAAAAGAATCAAATCCTTTCCTGTACCGACCATTATTTACAGAACAATCTTTGTCTATAACCAGAAAATCATATTTATGTTGCCAACACATTGAACATAAATCTTTAAACTCTTGAAAAGATATATCGCTATTTACATGATCATCATATATGTGTTTCAGATTGGTAGCATCTTGTTGAAAAATCACTAAAAGGTTGGCATTATCTCGTATAAGTTGTTTAGGAATAGATGAATATGTTTGAGATAAATAGAAACAGTCTGTATTTTTATGTCTTGAGAAACAAAAATAGTCTCTCATTAGACTTTGGTTGGTACAAACAATATCATCAAAAATAATTACTGAATTTGGTTTTATTTTATTTGGTGACACAACGTCATCAGCATTTGAGGATTCAAAATAACCTATACATTTTAGTGGTGCCAGAAGGATTTTCAAATATTCATATTTTGGTTGATACAACGATTTTGAATAGACATATACATTTTCAAATCTTATTCCATTTATATTTGTAATCAGAGATATAATTAAATTTGTTTTCCCACACCCCGAAGCACCAACAATCAATCCACGTTTACAGTTTCCCCCAAATAATTTTCCATGTTTCTGATAATTGTCTTCATTTAAATCAAAATTTTTAATTGGTAGAGAAAAATCTTGTTTTTCAATCTTCATTGTTTGAGTACCAGTATTTAAGTAAGAACATCTTATTTGATAATCACTTATATAATGATTAAGCATAATAAGAGTACTAACATTCGACACAAGGAACGTGGGACGAAAGGTAGTGGTTTACTCAATACGATAATTAATAAATTACCTGTAGAGTTACATATCCCATCATATAATTATTGTGGTCCTGGTACAAAATTGAAAAAGAGGCTCGCTCGAGGAGACAAAGGGATAAATCAGTTAGACGAAGCTTGTAAAGAACACGATATAGCTTATTCGAAATATACGGATTTAGGACGAAGACACGAGGCGGATACGATTTTAGCTAAAAAAGCTTTTAATAGATTCAAAGCTTTAGACTCAAACTTGGATGAAAAATTGACGTCTTTAGCTGTAACAGGAATAATGAAAGCAAAAACCAAGCTTGGTATGGGATTGAGAAAAAGAAGAAGTCAGAAACGCAAAAAAGGAGGTCAAATATCTTTCAACAATGTTATAAGAAAAGCACGTCATGGGATGGTTGGGAAAAAATTTAGTAATATAAAAGGCGCTGCTAAAAATGCTTTATCATCAATTAAAAAAACAAAATTAAAAATTGGGGAACCTAAGCAAAGAATAATTCCAATTCCGAAAACCGGAGGACTTTTACCTTTAATACCTATTTTTGCTGGATTATCCGCCCTGGGAGCTTTAAGTGGTGGTGCTGCTGGTATTGCACAAGCAGTTAATGCAGCTAAAAATGCACAAAATAAACTAAATGAACAAAAACGCCATAATCAGATTATGGAAAAAGTATCCATCGGAAATGGTCTTTATCTTCAACCCTATAAAAAAGGGTGTGGATTGTATTTAAAACCCCATTCAAAAAACTGTTAAAATTGCTACCCCTTACTAGACCTTTGACAAATGTAGATTTATTAAAGTATGCCAATTTATTAAAATTACCAAATTTTAGAGGTGTGTTTATGAGAAATAAGTTACCAAAAATGATTAGAACTCATGAAACAGGTATTATTAATTTGGATGATTATTTGGGAAAAGGCACTCATTGGACTGCATATATCAAGAACAATAAAAACATAAATTACTTTGATAGTTTTGGAAATCTGCGACCTCCAACAGAAGTCATAAATTATTTTTTAAGCGATGGTAGCAAAAACAATATTAAATATAACTATAATAAATATCAATCATATGACACTTCAACTTGCGGTCAATTATCTTTACAATTTATTTATAATAATACGTTACTGTAATTAAATTTTATTCTTATTGTAGCCATCATGTCGTTTACTATAGCCCTTTCTGCTAATTCCGCCATACTTCAAGCAGATTTTCATCCGCCTATTTACTTAAATACCAACACATCCTATGTTGTCGGTCTCACAAATTTTGAAACATTTAATGCTATACCAAATATAGATGAACAGAATAATAAGATTTATTTTGGGAAGAGTGGTGAATTTTTAACAATTCCAACAGGTAGTTATGAAATGACTGATATCAATAAATATTTACAAACAGAGTTTTTAAAGAGAAATATTTCATTTAATCTATATGCAAATAATAACACATTAAAATCCACAATTGTAACTTCTACTGATATTATTTTTAAAAAAGGAACAATAGGAAAAATATTAGGTTTTAATAATGGAGTAGTATCAGGTGACCAAGTTCCAAGGATATCGGAAAATCCTGCAGAGATTATAAAAGTCAATTCTTTATGTATAGATTGCAGTATTGCTGAGGGTTCTTATCTGAACGGAAAACCTGTTCATATTATTCATCAGTTTTTCCCTAATGTTAGTCCAGGATACAAAATAATAGAAAGCCCACAAAATATTATTTATTTTCCTGTCACCGTGAATGTAATTGATAAAATAACAATAAAAATAATTGATCAAGACTTGAATATTGTTGATTTCCGAAACGAGACAGTGACTGTAAGACTGCATGTAAAGGAAGTATAATGGTTATTCTTTATAATAGAAATACCTTAGACTTACGAAAGAAAGTTGTTATTAAAAACTATAAGAAGAATAAACATAGTAAACCAAGGATTAGTAGAAATAGAAACACGCAAAGGATAACACCTGAAAATAAAAACTTTTTAAAATCTTTAGGATTAAAGGTTTTAGTATAATGGATGTTTTAAATGTAAAACAAGATCTATTCATAGATAATTCTATAGTACATTCAGAATTTCATGGTTACGAACCATATTTACCTTCAAAATTAGGAAATAATGATGAAATTATCATTCCTGTACATGAAATAGAAAAATATACCTTACCTTCCGAAAGTTATCTTTACATTGAGGGTAAACTAACAAAAGGGGATGGTACAGTTTCAAACACATTAAAACTAATTAACAATGGAATAGCTTTTCTTTTTAAAGAAATTCGTTATCAGCTAAACGGAGTTACTATAGACTCAGTTAGAGATGTGGGGTTAACTTCAACAGTAAAGGGATATTTATCATATAATAAAAATGAATGCAATAGACTTAAAAACGCAGGTTGGTTCCCTATGGAAAACTCACAAGTCATTGATAGTGCCACAGGATTATTTAATGTTTGCATACCGCTTAAATTTTTAATGGGATTTTTTGAAGATTATAAGAAAATAATTTTAAATGCTAAACAAGAACTAATTTTAGTGCGAGATAATTCGGATAAAAATGCAACAGTCAATACCGTAGATGAAACTCCAAAAATTCAACTCAACAAACTAACTTGGAATATACCTCACATATCAGTAGCTATCCCTCAAGAATTAGCCCTTACTAAAATAATTGATAAAAATACTGATATACCAATTGCGTTTAGAAGTTGGGAATTGATTGAGTATCCGGAACTACTGAAAACAAATCGTCATAATTGGCCTGTTAAAACCTCTACAAAGGTCAATACCCCGAGACATGTGGCAGTTTTTTTCCAAAAAGATTTAAGAGATAAGTCAACAACTGACATGTCTTTATTTTCTAATATCAAGTTGCGAAACATCAAAGTTTTTTTAAATTCTGAGAGATATCCCTACAACGACTTATATTTAGACTTTGATAAAAATAAATTTGCATCATTATATGAAATGTTTTCTCAATTCCAAAAGTCATATTATGGTCTAACACCCGAACCAATATTTTCCCCAAAAGAATTCAACGACCATGCTCCTATAGTATACATTGATTGCTCACATCAAAAAGAAACAATCGAAACAGGTCCCATTGTAATGAGAATTGAATTTGAACTACATGAGGATCTTACTGACAAAATTTCCGCCTATTGTCTTATTATGCATGATAAAATTTTTAGCTATAACCCGTTAACTAAAAATGTTAGACAACTATAATGCGCATGTTTAATAATTCACATATAAGTTTTTTGTTTATGTATCAGATCTATTAGTATGGATGAAGAACTACAACTTCGTATACATTACTTTCTAAAAGAATTGAAGAAATTAAAACATCAAATACGAAACTACTCTGACCAGAAATCCATGACTAAAAAATTTTCACTAATGAAAATATGAAATTCCTAATTATAGATATCCAGGGATTTAATATAGAATCCAGAAAATTTTTCGCCAAAGAGCTTGCTGCCTTTGATGGAACCAAAATATGTCACTACATCTTTAAATCTCCATTTAATATCAAGTATCTTTCACCTGAATTACATAAACAAGCTGTTTGGTTAATGAAAAATCATCATTGTATTCCATGGCATGTAGGATATACACCGATTCACAAATTTTCTGAAATTATAAAAGGTTTAACAGAAAATATGGATCATATCTATGTGAAAGGAAGAGAAAAAGCCGAATACATAAGAAAATACTCCCTAAGTCCTGTGATTGAACTAAACGAACATCCTGCTCTAACAGCTGATAAACCCACTTGCTTTTACCATTACAAGTCTTCATGTATTTGTGCGCTCACTAATGTATATACATTATATAATGATACAATTATGGTTGAATAAAACACATAAAATAAATATATTGTTTTTTATTTAGAAATATTTATAAACTAAGTTTCTAACACTTCGCAGATAATTTCTGGTGAAATAAATGTCTTAACTTCACTCAAAAATTTCTCAAAATCCAGTTCCTTTATTGTTTGTAGAAAACTTCTTAGATCAGAGGTATGTAGGTAAATACTGCATGCTATAGAACCCTTTTGGTAATTTCTAGCGATTTCCATACATTCATCATATGTATAGATTCTATCAAACCCATACTCTGCTTCATGTTCAGCATCAAATTCTAAATTATCAAAATGTGAAGCCAAATTTTCCACAGCGGTTGTTAGGTTGTATGCTGGTCTTTCGCGTACATATGCTAACCACATCTTGGAGATAAATAAATAAATTTAAGTGAAATTAAGGTATTAAGTATCAAATTTAATGAGGTGGGGGAAATAACATATAAACAAA
This sequence comes from Polydrusus cervinus, assembly GCA_935413205.1. Classification (NCBI taxonomy): domain Eukaryota; kingdom Metazoa; phylum Arthropoda; class Insecta; order Coleoptera; family Curculionidae; genus Polydrusus; species Polydrusus cervinus. The sequence continues at coordinate 26,928,197 of OW284514.1, read as the reverse complement.
GTTTATGAAACTTTTTATTTTTCAATACATCTTTTTACAAATTCGTTACAAGTAAAGGTTTCCACATCTTCTAATATACAATCAGGATAAAAGTTAATTAACTCTAAAACACAACAAACGTTTGAACTATTTAATATAGGTGAAACAATATCTGTCACATTTTTTATTAAATCACCATTTTTGAATGCAATTTCACTTGTTAAAACGTTGTAATATTTCGAGAATTCTTGGGTTTTTAATATATCCAAACGATATTTTATTAAGTTCATCAAGTTAAATAGTTGAATTATGGTGTCTTCAGCCAGAAAGATTTCATGTTCTCCATCTTGTACGAGCTTGATAATTCTCGAATTATTCATAAACACAAAGTGAATTTCAAATCCATTTCCCTGCATGGGTGACCATCCAAATCCTTTAGAGTAGATGAAGCTTAACATATTTCCTTGATTACTAAGAAAGGATAGCCATTGATCTTCATTAAAAATAACATTTTGGTTATACTTGCATCCACCAAGTTTAATTACCGGCTCATAATTTCTCTCTAAGGAAAATCCAACGCTAACCCATTTGGATTTGGATTTATTTATGTAGTATATGGATTCATTGATGAGAACACCATTGTGCTTCTTACTAAATTCTTCATTCTGGGATTGCATGTTGGTTGATTGATACCTTATTCACAGTTAAATTGTATGTTATGTTACTAGAGTTCTACTTGTGTGTTTAAATAAGTAATAAAAATGTGGTGGGGGAACTTGGATGGATGAATTTAGCAATAAAGAGGATGTGTTAATTTTTAAAATATCATTTTATAACTAACAATGAATATGGATCTTTTTATAGATATCCAAGGATATGTCCTATGTTCCTTTGGATTTATACCGAAAGAAATGGCAATTTATGATGGAATCCGTTGTTCAAGTTTTTTGTTTAAATCACCATTTAAAAAAAACATGTTATCTGTTGAAGATTTGAGAGTGGTTAATTGGTCTGAAGAATACCATGGATTAGAATGGGAATATGGGAATATAGAACTTAATGAACTTGATAATATTTTAAAACATGTGTTAAAAGCTTACGATTCACCCAGAATTTACGTAAAGGGGAGTGAAAAGACAAACTTTTTAAAAAAGTATTTGGATGAAGACTGTATTTATGCTATACCTATTGGTCGAGAGCCAAAATTAAGTAAATTTAAAAAAATTCCAGAATGTTACTTTCACAAAAATGTTAATCCATGGCATTGTGCTATAGCTAATGTAAAATTATTACATAATTATAAAAACTGTTATGAATAAACTTGTTTAAATAAAACACAAAAATAGTTTTATTATATTTATTTAAAATACAAATATGCTTTAAACAGTATGTATCCAATTGTACACAAAAATAATATAAAAAATATAATTAATAATATTATACATGTCTTCAAATTACATTCTTCGGATTTTCTATACAACTCTATCCATTCTTCCGTTGTTACAGAGGAACTATCAAAATAATATAATCTCAGCTTATAAGTTACAATGGAATATTTATTTACATCATCAAATTGGTATGAATGTAATCTATTATTTAGATTCATTCTCTTCCAAGATGATGGCCAAGTATCATTATTTTCATTATTAACCGATGAACAAATAAATACTTCTCGAACTTTAGGATCCACTTGGATATACAAAGTATTGTTTATGAACGCAGAAAGAAATAAAACTCCTACAGGTAGTAAAGTCATTTTTAAAATAAATATATTTTTTACGATTCTTAGGTTTTATATTGATCATGTACCAAATTTCTTAAAATATCTAATAGATCATTAACATCCTCATCATCACTTTTTGAGTTATCTTCTAAAATATCTACATGTTTATGTCCCCAAGCTAGGGTTCTAAAGGAATCTTTAATTATGTACCGTTTATCATCTTTTGGAGACAAAGCAACCTTATTTTTTAATTGTGTAAACATATCATGCAATATTGAACGGAATACATTCATTTTCCTAAATTTAATTTCAGAATTTTCAACCACATCTTTATAATCTTGTTTAGTAATGGAATTTTGTACAACATATTTTTTTACTCCCTTTGCTTTTTTTTCTGATTTATTTTCTAAATTTACACAGTAAGCTTTTGCTCCAGTACCATAAAAACTTAAAATTGGTTGACCTGCAAATTCATCTTTCATACGACCCAAAACAGATTTATTCTTAGTTATGTTATGTATATTATTTTCACTATAATTTGAGCTATCAAATTTTTCTAAGTTGTTTTGAATATCTTGGTAAAAATTTTCTGTTTCCACTTGTAAAATCAAACTATCAGTATCTGTGTATAATAAGATTGCTTTGTCACCATATTTACTCTTAATATAATCATAGTAAAAATTATAAATTACAGTTTTGGATAATTCCAAGACTGAAAATCCAACATAAACAGGTTTATTATAAGTAACTTTAACTCTTTCCATTTGTATTGCTACAAAATGTTCATTAAAGACTAGACGATTTTTAAAGTTTGGTTTAGCAATCAGTGACTGAGCACCTTGTTTTTTACCAATATTTTCCCAATGTGTGATTAATTTAATGTCAACACGCTTATCAATATTCTCTAAAGATTTGCCATATATGGCGTTATTATATAATTTGTAACAATCTTTTTCGAGCTTATTTTTAGATTTATTTCTCATTTCAGTATTTAAATCAATATATGGTTTTAAAAATGGTGATTGCTTGAATTTTATAACCCTATGAATTTTATTTAATTTTAAGCCATTTTGAATTGCTTGTTTAAGATTTCGATAATGAATTACATATTTTTCTTTATTGTTTAAATTGCAAATTAATTTATTTTGTTTCGAATCAGGAGCACAAATATTTTCAGCTAAAAAAGGTAATTCGTTGTGTTTAACATGTAAATTTTGAGGATATATTATATCTACTTCCAAAACATACCCATATTCAGCATTGTCAGGTATAGACATAACATCAAGTATTTCAATTTCTTTTCGTGACATCCAAGAAAAATCACTTATTGGGAGATATTGACTCATACTATGTCCGTACAAATTAGTTGCATCTAAGTACATTATATATGAATTTGGTTTATCAGAATCATAATTTTCAAAATGAGCATTATTGGCTTCGGCTTTTCGAACGCTACAATGACAAATTCCACCCCTTATACTATTTTTAAAAAAATGTAACATATCTATATCTGTTAATAATTCTAATTTAACACCTGTCATCTTTAACATTGCATCCCAACTTAAACCAGGTAATGTATAATACTGTGCTGGATCAAGCTTAAAATTGTTTAATGATACATTTCGAAATGCTTCAAAAAAGTCTGTTAATATAAGGATATCAGATATTAAATAAATCTTTGTATACTCCAATAGGGTTTGACAATCAAATAAATTCCAAATATTAATAGCTCTGTTGTAATCTGAAGGATCTATAGACTCATCTTTTAGTCTATCGTAAAATTGATCAATACTTGGAAGTTGATTTTCATACAATTTTTCAAACGAATCAACATAAGAATAGGGATAAACACCTTTTTTTCGAATTTCATTAAACTGGTTATGATCTTGAAAATGTTTTTTAATTTCTACACATTGACTTGATTCCAAACTTTCACCAAGCTTTTCTAATGAGCTTGCAACAAATCGAAAAGAATCTAAAAATCTCATTTTAATAAACAGATTTTTTTCTTTATTATCTTTGTCTTTATATTTATCAACTAAAATTGATTTTGAAAACGAAATGTACTTTTCTTTGTTTTGTGCAAGTACATCAATATTATCTTCTTTACAACAGAGTTGTTTAACAAATAAATGACTATCATAACCAGTTAAGTTATGAAAAAATATGGGTATGAAATATGGAATTTTGAAATTTAAGTTACATATACTATGTGCGGCATTTCGAAATTCACCTGTCAAATGATCGTGATCTTTTACTTTTTCACATTCTTCAACTTTTTCATTACATATATGACATTTATTGCAATTTATATAAGCTAATTTCTGTTCATTTGATAGGGGAATCATTTTCACAATTGGTTTAAGATGATTATTGTAAATTCTATGTACATGACCTTCAATTCGTTTACAAAATTCTTCAGCTGCATCTAATCCGAAATAGGAATCCAATACTGACAAAGAATCGTCGTATGAACATTTAATGAAATATGAGAAAGCGTATGGTTCATGTTTAAACGTATTTCTAGTATATGAATCGAAATCGTTTTCAGGTTGTTCAAATTCTAATGGTTTCAAAAAGCACTCAAAATCTGCATAAATTACAAAAGGAACTTTTAGCTGTCTTTGAAAATTTTCAAATTGTAGAATATTTTCCGGTATCTGTTGACCATACTTGTTAATTTTGATGTTGGTGGTTGGAACTTTTGTATACAAATGATTACAATCACGTTTTTGATGAATCTCTAATTTTTGTATTGAATTAAAATAAATTAAACAACCATCACAAAAGTATTTTTTACTGTTTGTTTTATTAATTTGAGATGATAATAATCTTGACATATTCTTAATCCAACAATAATGATTATTTTCACCATCACTTATCAACAACAAATTTACATGTGTATGAAGTTTTTTAGCAGTATAATGAAGAGGTCCAACTACTTCATGTTTAAGTCTATTCTCCTCGTAAATAGTGTCTAAGCCGTAAACATTCACAGATATTTGGTTAAGCGATTCAAATTTATGTATATCTTTTAACTTTACAGGAAACTCTATTCCTTCAAAATTAAGATAATCAAGAATATTGGGGTATGAACTTGTTCTATCAGAATGTTTTTCAGCTGGAAATAATGCACTTATCACACTCCAACCGAAACAATAAGAGTCATTATTCTTTACATTAATTACTGCCAGTTTCTTGCCAATTTCTTTGGGTAAAGGAATATATGATGATGCTCTGATTGGATTATATTTGTTAAGATTAAGTTCTAAATGTAATATTTTTTCTAAAGCCCAACCAGAACCATTTTCAGCAAATATTGACACTTTTTCTTTTATTTCTGATAAGAATTGGTTATAAATATCGTTTAAATTTGTTGTTGACGTGATTACCTTATTTTTAGTATTAAACGATTTAGTTTCTATTGTCTCCTTTGTTTGTAACAAATAATCTCCAAATAACTCAACATTAATCTTAATACATCTATGTTTAACTAATTGATCAGAAATTAACCTTACGAATTTTTGTTTAACTTCCTCAAAAAATTCATCAATATCTACATACTTTTTGTTTGGAAGAAGCATGTAGGATATAATTCTGCTTTTGAACGCAGATGTTATAATTTTCACATCATCATCACTTTTAAGTTTGCTTTTATGTATATTTGAACGTAAATGCGCACTGAGTTTATTTTTAAAATACCATGTATCACAATCTTTACAACGCGATAAAGTAATTTTAGGGGTAGGGGGATGCACTTCACTTTGTTTTTGAGGTTCTTCTGTTTTAAGTTTTTTTGCAGGTGCAACACATAGTTGGGATTTAGCTTTTCTTTTTACACCTGATGGTCTAGAAGGACACGATTCTTTTTTATGTCTATAAACGTTTGATTGATGTTTAAAATTTTTTTTGCAATCACTACACTGATACATCTTGAAAGATTAGAACTAAAGTGAAATGATAAACACACTGTTACTTATTCTTCCGCAATTAGATTTCTTTCTCTCATTACGTCTAACCACACATATGAGTCCAATGCTAAACTAATAAGCCTTATATGGTCGTTAAAATATTTAGTTCTAACGGATCCTTTAAGAACTTTATCACATAAATGTATACCTTTTATAATCCACCTAAGTAGATTATTATCACGTCTATCTAATTGAAACAATCTATGTCGCGATTTAACGAATGCTTTTTTAAGTTCCAACACTTTTGTTTTATGTTTAGGTTTTAACATTCTTGTTTCATAACTATTTTATAAAAATTAACACATTCATCCACCGTTTTAACTAGTCTTAGTTCACAACAGTTTGAACAATACTGTATACAAACATTTGATTTATTAACTAACAGTTTTTTACAAACGAGACAACGACACCTTGATAATATAATAAAGTTGGTTCGAGTAATTCTAAACCATTTTGGATACATAACTGATTGTGGAATGAACCATCACACTTTAAATAGTGCTGAAGAGTGGTGGGAAGGTTGGTAGTGGTGTAGGAGTGGGGGTAGGAGTGGGGATAGGAGTGGGGGTAGGAGTGGGGGGTAGGAGTGGGGGTAGGAGTGGGGGTAGGAGTGGGGGTGAGAGTGGGGGGATACATGTGTGGGAAGGCGGGGGGGGGATATATCAATGGCAATGGATATATCCATATATCCCAGTGGTCTGAAATCAGGGAAAGACACCTACTTCTAGGCTTTAAGGTATTTTTCATTTACTATTTACTCTAAAATTTTTATCACAATATTATTTATTTAATAAATTATTTCTGTTCATTTGGCTTTTAGGCTATTACCGAATGACAAATTTCATCACGATTTTGAATTATGTTAATTATATACAGGGTGTTAAAACTATGTATGGAGGATGGCTTGAAAACGATAGCAATAAAACTTGGAGAGCTTAGTTTTACTGTTTATAAATATTTTTGTGTTTATGGAGGGGCTCAAAAAAGTATGGAGACACAACGTTGCATTTTTTTAAATAAAACACCCTATATAATTTGGCATTTTTAAAAATCTATTAGGCTTCTTTACTAAAATATGGCAACTAAAAATTAAATTACAGGGCGTTTTTGAAATGTTAAAATTGTTTAGGAAAAACCGGCCATGTTTACCTTCTTATTTGGAATATATAAAAAAATTAAATATTGCAGATGTTTTAAAAGCACATCGAATTTGACAAAATATTTTAATATTTGATTCACCTATCATAAGTATGCAGGGTAAAAAAGTCAATACAATCTAAAATAAGTAAATTTTTTTAAATCGAATACCCTGTATAATATATTTTATAAATATTCCCGCTTTATGGCGTTTCAGTTGTTACCACATTATAAAATGTTTTGACAGGCGCTTTATTTAAATTCCTACATTTTATTTTTTGAAAATGGCTCAAAAAATATAAACGATTCTTATTATTAATTGTTAAAATTAAAACTCTGTTTGTGACTATAATAATCAAATAGATTTTCATCAAAATAATTTAATACATAACCATTTGTTACTTAAATAATATTAAAGGTATTTAATAAATATTCTCTTCGAGAACAATTAAATGAAAAATGTTAAATAAAATGCCTTTTAGATTTTATTTGCCATTCAAATACCCAGATATATATATAATAAAAAACAATTAGGAAAAACATTTTTTTATTGATTGTTTGTTTAATCAAACTTGAACAAAAAATAACGACAGTACGATAAAGGTCAAATTATAACGTAGACTACTAATCAATACTCTCACCTGTGGCTAGTCATTATCCTAAGAAACAAATAAATATATTTTATATGGATCGTAAATAATTACAATACACCACAAACAAACCTTATATTTTAGGTAAATTACTTTATATAGGTACATACATCTGGTTGACTATTAGAAGTTATTTTAAAATTAGTTAAAAATAATACTCTGATATCGAGTTGACAAAGATTTTTAATAATAATTAACTAACCAGTAAAATTGATGGTGATATACATGACATTGACAGAAATACTTCTTTTACAATCACATTGTCCCGGTTACCTGAATTTAATAATCAGGCAAGTTCGACTGTGAGTAAATTAGGCCTGCCAATGTCATTTATAATCACAGCCGCTGGTTAGTTAATTTATTGTTAAAAATCTTTGTTTAACCAAACATAAGTCAACCTCCACTAAGATATATTTAATGGAAATTAAATTATAAAAGCATGAGTTATCTACATATTTCGAATGCAACGCAAGTTATATAACTTGCTATATTTCTTGTAAAGATAAATGTTTATGCGTTCAAAACATAGGAAATTCCTGTTTTATAAAAATAGTTTTTTTCTTTAAAGTGGAGGTAGACGTACAGCGGGTTGCACAAACAAATTTGGTTCTCGATTTGCTTAACGGAGTATTAATAAAATAAAATTTAATCAGAGACTGACAAGGCCGACTTTCTATTTGTGCGAAGTAACTTTATATTTTACAAAAACTGACATCTGACAGCACTGATAGCGGCTCTATTTAGTAAAATCTAAGGCAATATTACGCAAACAGGTAGTAGGCCTTGCCAGCCTCTGATTAAATTATTTCTTTTTAATACGCAGTTAAGCTAACCGAGAACGATTTTTCTTTACGCAACCCGGTGTTAGAGTATTATTTTTTACTATTTAACATACCAGTTCACTTCAAGTCTGGACTATTCCTTCAAATTAATATATTATTTTGTGTAATTTTGTGGAAGTAGTCCATCTCTCAGTGGAGTGATATTATAAGTAAAGAAGAAGGATTTCTTTTTAGAAAAACTTTAGAAGTAAGCCGTACGTGATTCGAAGTTAAAAATGTTCATCATCAGTGGAATATCACTAATACAGAGTGTTATAAATTCGACATACCAGCATTGGAATTTCGGAAACCATAGGAATGCAATTCGGTGCTGATTATATGCCGCTTTCAAAAATTTGAAATTCCGAATACTTCCGATTTTATTCGAAAAAAACAGAAATTTTGCAAAATCGTTTTTATTTTTTCCTGAACTCATTTGACTAGCTATTTAATAATAAATGACACTTTGTCATTGCCACTTTTTCTCCTCTATAAAATGACGTGACTAAACTAAAGATCCGCCGTTTCGTCTCCGAGCGACCATCGCCAACTTTACTTTTTTAAATACGGACCTAGATTTTCTTAACCGATTTTTAAACCATCCTACCCACAAAATGTAAAGGCGATACTACTTTCTCATAATGATGAATTGTCTTTGCTTATTTTTTTAAATTCATATTTTTTAAAATTGCATTTGCAAGGTTGTAATTGGTAGGATAAGGAGAAGATCGGTTGAAAGGGCTGTCGCCAAAATTGGAAGACAAATCGATCGTGTTATTGAGCAAAAAAATCTCTTTGAATATTTAGAAAATTAGGATTTATAATAAGTAAATTTAGAATTATTATTAGAAAATTCTTATAAAATAAATTATATTACTTATGTATGAATGTTTTAAATAAAATAGTTTTTTATTAATATTGCAATTCGTTGCCAGGACCAGACTGACAAGAAGTGTAAAAAATATGAATTAAAAAAAATAAGCAAAGACAACTCATCATTATGAGAAAGTAATATCGCCATTACATTTTGAGGGTAGGAGGGTTTAAAAATTGGTTTAAAAAAATCCAGGTCTGTATTTAAAAAAGTAAAGTTGGTGATGGCCGCTCGGAGACGAAACGGCGGATCTTTAGTTTAGTAACGTCATTTTGTAGAGGAGGAAAAGTGGCAATGGCAAAGTGTCATTTATTTTTAAATAGCTTGTCGAATGAGCTCAGAAAAAAATAAAAACAATTTTGAAAAATTTCGTTTTTTTTCGAATAAAATCGGAAGTATTCGGAATTTGAAAACTTTTAAAGCGGCATTATAATCAGCACCGAATTGCACAACTTTGCCCCCATGAACCGTTTTTGTAACTCCTATGGTTTCCGAGATTCCAATGCTGGTATCTCGAATTTGTAACACCCTGTATATTACATGAAGAGAAACTCTCGACATTGCATGGTTTGCAACCGAGGAACAGAGAAGGTTGTAATTTGTATATAGTGTAATTAAAGAAATTAAAATTAAAAGTTAAAACGTTTTTTAGACCTTAATAAACTAGTGGAGCAGATTGTGTATTATAATTCTTTACTGATAATATATTATTGTTTAAAATCATTAATTATTTTAATTATACGCATTGTTTGTTTTCTTTCGGGTGACTGTATATAAAGTTAAAAAATATTGATTTTATGTCATCGTATATGACGTTGTAATCATAGTAGTAGAACTAATCCATTTGAGTTATCTATTCCAGCTTGTATAAAAATTTTTTGGAACAATTTAGTGGTATAAGATAATATATAATTCATAAGGGGCTAATGAATTAATATTAGTCATTACCACGACTAGGATAACAAATTTTTTTAACCTGCGTGTCTTGCTGTAAGTAATAAAATTATTTCGAAGGATCAGTCGGAGCCCGTGAGCAATAAATGTTTACTGCCGGACAAAAAACTAATTCTGATTATTGACCATTAATATTTCTAAAAAAATTTATTTTAGTACTTATTTAAGAGCCTTCCATACCAGCGTGAAACGCGGCATCCTTTACTGGCTTGCATTATTGAAAATTTAATACAAAAATTTTACTAAAGGGGTTCACAAGAACCAAATTAAATTTAAAAGTTCATCCTTCTTTTATAATAAGCTCAAATTTTGCAGTAATGTGAATAACCATAGAAAACATAATTTTAACTATTCCCACATTACTTATTAACAAATTCGAAATATCTGATATTTCTTGCTTCATTTAAAAATTAAATTAAATCTAAATTATTCCAAAATTAAGGTTTATTCCTCTATTTATGCGTTGCTACACAAACCCGTAGCATTTTATTTTTGCATTTTTACTTTTTTCTTTTTCTCTTCTGTTGAATTCTTCTCTTCTATTATATTTTCCCTATTTCCACTATTTTTCTCTCTCTATTATCATATTGTACATACATAATAAGTTAATATTTGGGTTTAGTTCAACTTGGGTTAAAATGTTCTGCCAGTGTTTCGTCGGCCTCAATAGCACCCATGCTCTCGTGGGATGCAGCAAATATGGCCCATTTTCTTCTATTTATATTATTAAATACAATATGTATTTTTTCTCTTAAAATGGAATTAATAAATGTATTATTGTTATTATTATTATTATTATTATTATTATTATTATTATTATTATTATTAATATTTTGCAGATTTTAATATTGTTTACTGCGAGCATATTAGCTTAAATTTTATATTTTAAAAATCAATATTTTAATTGTCCTATACAACCCAATTCCCATTAACAGGGTTGAAAACCAAATAAGCTTTTTAATTGGGACAATACTGACTCCTCTAATAAAACAAAAAGAACAAAGATGCCTAACAAACGAAATTGTAAATTGATCATTAATATTTCAGCCTTTCCTGAAATAATTTAAAAAGAATTAATTAATTATTATGAACACTTTATTATTATATCAAACTTCTTGTTTAAAATAAAATGTATGCAAATATTTGAATCCAAGTAGGAATATTAATAATAAATTTTATTTATTTAAAATATATAAATTGAATATTACGAGATTTTCTCATTTGATTTAGGACAGGAGGTAGAAAATAAGATTGATATAATTAATTTGTTTTACCTTGTCATTTCAAAGTGAATAAAAAATATTTCTTGAAAAACAATGAACAATTTAAACAGCTCCATTTATTAAAAGTTTTTTTTTAATTTTAAAACGGTTCTTATTGGGAATTTAAAGTAATAAGTAGAGATTGGACTTTAATATTACATTCCAAGGATGGACTCTATGTTCCTCTGATTACTGTGTTTAATAATGTTATTATTATAGTTAATTATTTACAATTTGTTTATGCATTTATAGCGGATTGCATACAGAAATATAGTTCTCGATTAACTTAACCGCGTATTAAAAAGACAAAATTTAATCGGAGGCTGGCAAGACCAACTTCGTATTTGTGTAAATTAACCTTATATTTTATAAGAACTGACATCTGACAGCACTGATAGAGGCCATTTTTTGCAAAGTCTAAGGCAATTTCGCGTAAACACGAAGTAGGTCATGCCAGCCTCTGATTAAATGTTGTCTTTTTAATACGCGGTTACGCTAATCGAGAACAATTTTTCTTTATGTAACCCACTGATAATATATAAAAAAAACATATTAAATTCATAAGTAGAGTAAATAATAATAAAATATATGGACTACACATTCTTATAAATTAAGGTATTAGTTGAATGCCTCAATAATAATACTTTAAATATTTTCATTCTGGGAGATGAGAATGATGACAATTTTCAGTGTAAAATATTTACCTCAACACTTTGAGACTATGCCGCCGCATACCTGCATACCTAAAAAAATCATCGCTTAGCAGACCGACCATGTTTTATTTTTGAAAATCATCAGATAGTCAGTACATGGTTGAATATCAAACGATATGTATGCACTTGCTCAACAAGCATTTGCAGAACCGATGATTATAGAACAGTTGGTATGTATAAATAGTTTACAGTTAAACTTTTTAACTTCCACAAGTGGTGTTCACAAGTAATACTAATGATTTTAATATCAACACCACATGTTGTGGTTAACAAATTTACTCCTAAGCATCGTTATTATTTAATCTGTAGAAGTCTCTAGATAAGTGTAAAAATAAGAGAATCGAATTTGAATTAAAATGGATGGTAAGATAGATCACATCCGCGTCGTTTTATTCTTTAATACAATGATCTCCTCCAAATATACCTCCAGCACCGTAGAACTTCTCCAACCTCTTTCCCTCGTCAAATTAGATATAGTTGCTCCCACATCGGCTAGAGAAGTAGCAGAAAAGCGACAGTTTCATTGACATCTCCTAGAAAAATATGTACTAGCCACTTCAGATATATTTTATATTCTTTTTGATACAGAGCCTCACTTTCAGAAGAAAGTAATGATTGTCTTGTTTTGTCAGCCTTTTTCAATATATCCTTTATCGAAATACGGAAAGCCATCTACGAATTTGTGTAAAAGATACTTTTTTAATATAAAGCAATTGACAACAAATGTCAGTATATAAGCAAATAAGGTTGAAAACAATGACGTTCTTAAGCGCAGTAGAGTTTTGGACTTGCATTGACAGTATTTATCTGAAGACGACTGGAGATATTTACTAGTTGAAACGTAGTGATTCAAAACAAATAAAGACAATGCAAGTCCAAAACTCTACTGCCGTTCATAAGCAAATAACATAGCAGCAACCAAAATCCTATGAATTTCAATGCAAATACATATTTCAAGAAGTAAAACATTTATTCCGTTTCGAAATAAAAAAAATGATTAGGTCTTAATTATCGACGGCAATTGCTGTCCTTCAGGCCAGATACCCTCGGGCCAGAAACTTTGCCCTCGGTAATTAGGCCCTTTATAATTCCTTTCATACGTAAATAATAATAATTAACTAACCAGAAACTTTAACTGTGACATTATTTACTCACAATCGTGAGAAAAGTATTTCTGCCAATATCATGTACGTCATCGTCAAAGTTGATGGTTAGTTAATTATTATTAAAAATCTATGTGCAACCCGACATAGATCTTATATATGTACTATTATGTACCTAAATTTTTCTTTTGTTTTAAAGTTTTTTTTATATGTATTACTTTTTTTAAACAAATCTCCTTTTCAAGGCAGATTCGTATTCCAATATTCTGACATCATTAAAATTGAATTTATGAGCTTCATGAGCACCATGTTTAACAAGGTCTATAGGGTCACTACGTCCTTTTTTTGTTAATCCCTTCGATGTTTCAATATTCATTGTTTATTTTAACGACCAGTTTATTCAATGTAACATGTTGGACAGATGTTACCGGAGATTTTGTTAAACCCACGTTTTTTTTAACATTATTTGTTTAAAGTTGATTACAATTTTTTTATATGTTGTCTCGAGATTTTACTTCCAATGAATAACAGCAGATACCTCTCTCTACAAAACGGTCGCTTTTTAAGATATCGTTTGTGGTTTTAATAATAAAGCAGACGGCTCATGATCATTCAGAAAATATAAAAGAACAGATAGTTTCTAATATACCCAGTTCGTCCCATCGTGTCCAGACAAATAGAGTTCATTATAATCTAAATCGTATTTTTATACTGATTAGGAGTATTTAGATATGGATATGCAAAAATTTTAAATAGTAAATGCAATCAATGTAAAAAATGCAAAATTTAAAACTATATGGGTAAAGCAAACGACCTGTATAATTAGACCTAGCATTTACTTAAGAACATAGGCAAATTATTTGGCTCAAACATAATTTGAGATATTGCCAAATTATCATAACATATTATTCCTTAATATATTTTTCTGTATAGGTCTATTAAATTTGTAATAAAATTGACACAATTTTTAAGTTATCTCAATTCTACTTTATCAATAGTAGATATACATTAAATTATGATATACAAATATCAGTTGCATTAAAGATATATTTTTGTTTATCAGTAACAAGAAAATCTTTGCTTATAAAATAATGTATACAGTTTGGCAACAAATTTTCCCGCCAAAATACATTTTCATTTGAAATTCCCCATAATCCTATTGGTCGCAGCAGTTTTCATTTCTGGAGGCCCAGTGGCGGTCTTTCGAAAAAATATTATTTAAAAATGTATACAAGTCATTAAAAAACAATCTACTTTGATAAGAAAAGGAATTATATTTCATTAACTATAGAGAGCAATTCTAGGTATTTATTAACTAGTACGTTGCAAGCAATAACATTTTTTTGAATTAATATTTTATTATAGTTCTTTCCATACAGCGGTCAAATAGCGTGGTTCCAAAATTTACAGTTAAAAAATATTGTCTATAAATTTAGCAAAAAACGAAATAATCAAAATTACCAAAACTTCCTTTCCGATTTTAATAATTTATTAATAATATTGATAAATACATTTTTTTAAGCTTGTAACTGTATATGAAGGTTATATGAAATTGGTTTAAAGGTACCGTTATTTTGCATTTTTTTAAATAAAATGAAAAAATTATTAAATATTGATAAAAAAAGAAATGACAAATGAAAACGTATTCTAAAATAAAGAACCATTAACTACTTATAATTGATTTTATTACTCAACAAACAATTAAAACAAGTACAAATTTAAAAAAATTTAGAATTCATAATAACAAATTTTCTTACCTACATAAATATTAAAACAGAATATTTAACTAAGCCTTAAATATGCTCCATTTTCTTTAAATTTATTAAAGATTTGTTCAAGTTGCAGAAATAGTTTTAGCGTTTTTTGAAATCTATATGAAAATTGAGAATTTTTTGGGTATTTCTTGCTGCATTTCTCCCGGGATTTCTCTTTTTTCACTTCCTTAATATTCACAAATATTATATAGGTATTGTTCCCGGCAACAGTCTTCGCTAAACTGGTTGAAACATATATTTCGTTTTTATATTATTTTTAAATGTAAGCATTTCTTCTCTCAGTAATTTTGGGCCAACTAAAAATATATATTTTTAAATTTATAAGTTTATTTTTGTGTAGATAATTAAAAGAAGAGTAAAACCACAGGTACATTAAATATTGAGCCAAACCCATATCTAATATTTTTTTTACAATGGACATTTATTAATCTACTGACATAGCTCAGTAGAAAAAAATGTATAAAAACTCACCGATCCACGCCAATGAAAATTAAAAAATGTGTAGGTACTTACCCCGAAAATCACGATTCTGGTCTATTTTTGCCAAATTTTTCACAGCCGTCACACTGCTTCGGTGCTGTGTTATATTATTTATATGATAATAGTAATTTAAACAGGCAAAATTAGTAAAAATGCTTAATAAACTCAATAAATCTTAAATCTTGAATTTCAAAAATTTGCGATGACAATTAAAAGATGCGTTTCCAGATTTTATTTTTATTATTGTCGAAATCGGGAAAAATGATTTATTTATTGGTTGTTGGGTAATCGGTTTAGTTTCTTTTATTTATTAGTGCATTAGTGAGACAAGGAAACTAATAATCCGTTGATTCATCTTTACCCAAAATTGTTTGCCATTTAATAAATATAATTTTACAATAATCTAATAAACTATTCGATAATATTGTTTGATGCTAGTAAATTTTAGCTAAATATTATTTATTCCTATTAGCAGAAAATATAAAGTAAATGAAAATGGACATTTTTTCTATAATTTGCCTTTGCTCTGAAGACAAAATGCATAATATGGCAAGCCAGGAGGAAATTTTCCCTTTGCCCCCCCCCCCCCCCCCATTTATGTTTGAGCCAAAAAAGTTTGTTTATTTTTATATCTATTTGTTCAATTATCGAAGGGTAAAGCAAATTCATCAATTTTTTAAATCAAATGTAACATATGGAGATTTGGGCAGCCACTCTATAAAACCTCGTAGTCCTATTCACCTATTTGGAAATGTACCATTTATTAATTCTTTTACATTTCTTGCAAAGTTTTTGATACCAGAACTTCAAAGAATAATTCCTAATTATGGAAATCTAAATCAAAGGATATTTTTCCAGCAGGATGTTACATTTCCAAATACCTGGATAGAATTGCGAGAATTTATAGAGTGGCCGCCCAAATCTCCGTATATTATACCTTTAGATTTTTATTTATGAGGTTATTTAAAAAGAAGGGTATATGTCACTATACCTAGGAATCTGGAAGAGTTAAAGGCAATAATTCTGGCAGAGATACGTTTAATCACGTCAAAAGTTTAGGAAAAGGTAGAAGAAGCGCTACCTTTTTACCATATTCCCAAAACTCGACAAAAAATTTGAAGATTAGATCTAACTATGAAAATTTGCATTGAGTTTCAACCCCGAAGTTTTCGAAGAAAAAGTGAGAATTGATTGGTTAATAAATTAATTGATTGTACTGTAAGTGGATATCAAAAGAGTAAAGTTGGCCAATTAAAAAAGTGATTCCATCCAACTTTACTTTTTTGACAGCACAAGAAACCAATCGATTCTCACTTATTTTATTTAGAAAACTCCCTTAGTGTAAGTTTTTCCGCGTAACAGTAGCTGAGCGTCTTAAAATATTATCTGCCTACATTGATAGGTGAAGTCAAGCCAACATTTTAGTTCTTCACTATCGAAACCAGATACATTTTCGTGGACCCCCGCTTACGAATTGTGAACCCCCATTTTTTGTCACGCCAACGTAGACCCTCGTCCAGTCTCCCGTGGACCCCTGGGGTCCACATGCACCCCTTTAGCAACCAATGCTTTATAGGGTTTAGATTTTGCGGCTTAAAGAGCATTTGCCATTAATATACTTTGAAGTGACAATAAAGGAGATATAATATGTAAGAGTACATAGGGATTTAAAAGATTTTTCAAAAGTTAGCAAATTGTATTTGCGTAAACAAGATTACATTTTACGGGACAAAATATGAAATATTATAGGGTTATTTAGTGTTTTATGTGATAAGTTGTAATACGGACAAAATATTTTTGTCAGAATATGCAATAGGCAATGTGTAGGGTTCAGTTTTTGTATCAATATTATGTATAATTTTTGTAATATTAATTTAGGTTTGCTAGTACTGGGTCAACTTAAATTATACTCTGTTATCGTAATTGAATTTATTTATAAACAAGCCAGTGATTAGTGAAACCAATAACATTACAAGAAGGATAAATACAAACAAAAATATTTCAATTTTATTAAATACAACTAGACGTAATAGAGAATTGGTTAGCTAGTGGGTGAAAGAAAAAATATAAAAGCAATGTCATAAAATGCTTCAAAAAAATAAGAACGTACGAGATCTTTCTATTTTAGAACATACAATACAAAACTCTGAAGCAGGACTGTTCCAAATCAGTCACAGTTGGTTTTGCTACGGAGTTTTGCATTGATTTTAAACTTTTAAATAACAAACCTTTCCAAAGTTTATAATTTTATTAGGTTTGGTTACTATGCTTAATAATTTTTTTTAAATTTCAATATTTGTTTTATCAGTTCAATAATTGTTTATGTAATTTTCAAATACCTTTTTTTTCTTAAAAAAGACAATGTAACATTTATACACAGTAAAGCAAACAAACATGTTGTCTGACCTATTTGGAATAAATGCAAACTTTTTATTCGATTCAATAAACTTTTCAGCATAGACAATAAAAACAAATAAAGTGGACTGGAATTGAGGGTAGTTTTGATTTGAATTTCGTCAAAAACAGCTGCTTTGTAATATTTACTGTTGTCAGCAACATTATATTCACATAATGTATTATGTATATCTCAACTGTTTTTGATCGCAGAAAGAATTATTTTGATTAATGTGTATCATAGTTTCATAAATTGTGAAAAATATATTATATACAGGGTGTTCCTTAATGATGTGCTAATATTTTAGGGTGTAATTTCTTATGTTATTTTATGAAGAAAAGTTCATATAAACATAATATGTCCTAAACGGCTTAGATTTTTTGCTACAGGGTGTTGAATTCATTTTTTGTAATATTTCCGAAAGTACTTTAGATTTTTTTAATTGGACATAAAACCACATCTTTTAGTAATAAAAGTTATTTTTTTGTCCCACTAGTGGCGTCCCTGTAAACATTTTATTTGATATTTTTTAGAAAAAAAGTGGTACGCCACTGACATTTTTCCATGTGGTTATTATTTCTGATTAGCCTGGTCAATTCTGCATAAAAATAGTCTTTTGCGTCTTTCTCCTCAGGCACACCGTTCTTAACTAAAATAATTATATTAAATTAGACGGGCGGAAGCATGACTATTAAATTAATGTAGTCATTTCCAACAATTTTTATATATCAAAATTTTGTATTATCGATGTTAATAATAATAAATAGTAGAGCTAAATACAAGACCTACTTGTCTGGTGTCTGTTTTCAATTTTTTTTAAGCCTAAATGTTTATCATTTTTGATTATTGATCAGGGTATTAAATTACTGGTTGCTATAGTTTAATTAATTATTTAACATTTATTTTAAAAATGACAAAAGTCCAAAATATTATTATTTTATGAGTGACAAATAGTTTACATTCCCTGACAGTTATAAGATTTCGTTATTTATAGTAGTTTTAATACTGGTAGGGATTCTAATTATTATATTTGAATAATATTTTGATATTAGCTAGGATAGAGATATTAACTTATGAATTTCACTAACTTTTTCCCATTTTAATTTTTCTTTTGATTATGATTATCGCAAATTTCCATGATATTTGAAACGGTGCGGTCCAGAGACTGTCGCAGATTACAAAACACATTTAAAACGCAAGGCAGTTAAATCTCGTTTATACAAAAATAAGTTTCATAATTTTCATTACCTCTAACTGAAGTTACCTATTTTTTTCCTCCACCTCTTTATTCGAGAAACAAAACTACTTATACATTTTTAGTTTTAAGATTACAACATATAAATTAATAATAGGCATATAAAAATTAGTTTCTTTAGTTAAATAATATGCCCTGTAGCGGTCACCTGAGAAACCTAAAAATAATTTTCAGCGATTTTTCTTGATTTTCTTATAAAATGTTTTCCCGAAAGCGTTACGATTAATGGTTCTCAAGATAAAACCGTGTACAGTGAACAAAAGTATTGAATAGTTTTATTTTTTGAATAATATTAAGATATTGTTGCAGTTTAAAAAACCTTTCTTATTTGTTGTTATTTGAAACACTACAGAAAATATACATTTTTTAAAAATTTTAAAGAAAGGAATTCAATTTTCCATGTTTATTTTCTTATTTTAAAATTGCAAAGTAAAAGGCACACCTTTTATAATACTGAAAGAAAATTCTACGATTCTAATCTCCCTATTCGTTTTATCCTATTTGTTTTCTTTCCTCCATCTTTTTTTATGTAAACAAAACTGTACATGTACAGGTAGACTTTCAAAAACAGAAGTATTTCTTTGGAATGGAAGGTATTTCCATACATTATTCTATTTTTTACTAGGTATATTTATGCTAATAAGCACATTACCTACAAATTAATTTTTTTGGGGTACATGCGTGTCCTTTATTGCTAAAAAATAGACGCAATAAAGTACAATATTACAAATATAGACGTAGAAAAGCACATCTCAAATGAATGCAAACTAAGTATACCTCTGGAGGGACCGGGAAGTGACTCCGGTTCATTCTTGTCGTTAGAAGTAATCTTGACAGAAGAAAAGAAAAATATTTAAAATGAAAAAAAAGACCCGGCTTAAATCACAATTTTACACGAAACAGAGGTTATGGTTTGTCTTTTTATTTTGTCATTGTTCAAAGTGCAACAACGTAAACACGAGATGCATGCACAGTTCCTCACGGACTAGCTCTGAACTTTACCACGTTCGTTTGAAATCGGGAATAGCACTGACAGAAAGACGGTCAGTGCTGCCGCTGACAACTTTGGTAATGTACTAAAAACTAATAAGGAAATGTACCAGAGTGTACCAACACAGATATTATAATAATATTTTTATAGTAGTTGTACAACAAAAGGGGATATGATGTTTATATCTCACAAAGAAGTAAATTGAGCAAGACGCCGTAGGCGGAGTGCATAAACTTTCGTGTTCGATATGGACAATCTACTCGAGTTGACTATTATATTTTTTCTACGACCAAATTTACGGACCTGATGTTAAAATTTTTTAAAAAAGTTTAAAGGCTGCCGGGCTTGAACTCACGACAATTGGATACAAAGTTTGGCGTTTTTCCGTTTCGTCCAAATGATCATGTTAGAAATTATGGTAAAAGCAACGCAATACTAATGCTACATGAAATTAAATTTCTATGCACATTCAGCAGGTTAGAATTATTAATAAAACTATTATAGATGGGTATATTTTGTTATATTGAACAAATTGGTAATCATATTCATATAAATTCATACAATAAACTGTGATTGGTCAGTACTTTATTAGAACGCCACAGAAGAATCTCATTTTTAGGTTTTTTTCAATTTCCGAATTCGTGGGATATAAAGATTCAAAGCACAGATAATTGATAGGTCGGTTCTACATCCAAAAAGGGAAAAGAAAAACTATTATTGGCAAAGAGATCAACGTCTTTCTAAAAGTTCTTTTTAATGAGTTATAATGTTTACTTTTAGAATATTGGTCAAATTTTACATTTCTAGTTATTTCAAATTTTTTTAAACTATTTAAAAAAAATATGCTGGCAATCGTTTATTTTTCGAGCAATTAGGCTTGAACCAAAATTAATTTTAGACAATATGCTCAGAATCTTCTTAAGTTACTTAGAAAATATTTTGTCTATCCAATTATAACAATTAGGTTAGGTAAAAAATTCTAAAAGTTTGATAAACTACCAAAGCGCATTAAAAAATTTTCTACAAACATAAAAATAAGTATATTTTTAGTTTTTTAAATAGAGATCCGCGATTTCGTATTCTTGCATAACTTGTAATTATAAACAACTTTTACAAATGGTGAATTCTCTCTAAAACGAAAAATAACAGTACTTTACTCTATAAAAAAAAATTAAATCTCCCTCTTATGCACTGTAGTTTTTTCAAGTTTAAGGAGCCCTTTTTTACTTTAAGGAGACGCAGAATCTCTTTATCAAGAATAACGTTTTCAAAAAACTTAAAAATAAGATAGGTACTTATATTCATTTATTACACTATGGATAAAATACGGTTCTATCTAACTTGCCCGTTGAATAACATTAAGAATACTTCTGGGTATAGGATGAGCCAGCAAGGAAAAGCGTTCGGCGTATAATTTTGAAGCAGCAGCCGCACTTTGATGACACTCACCATAAATTAGCACCATATCTACTAGTTCATTGTTTTCAAATTTTACTATTTTTACGTGTCACCAATTTAAAATTAACTTGCTTCAGAAAAACACACCGCAGCAGATTGCCGAATAAATAACTGATCACCCACCCGTAAATTGCATGACTAATGAAACAAAAACAAAATAAAGTATAGCAAGTTATTTTTTGATGACCAGGCCCGCACTTAGATTTTTTACTTCTGTATCTCGCCTATTTTTAAGTTTTTTGAAAAAAGGTATTTGAAAATGTTGTTTATTTTAATGCCTTCTATACACAGCTAAAAAGAAGTATTAACTTAGAAATCACCCTGTATATAGGCTCTTCAGATCTGATGATCCAATTTTGCCAAACATTTCTGTATCTAACTGCGCCATAAACCACAGAGCAAAAAGCGATTACTTCCTCAAAAAACACATAATTGCTTATTTATTATCGTCAACGTCAAAATAAAGCAAAACTAACGCAATTACTTCTACCCATATATATTTACCACAAAAAGTAAAATATACTAAACTTGGTACAATAATACTCAAACGGCAGCACTGAAGAAGGCTACGTAGAGAGGCGGCAAATAACGATGAACCCCACCCCCGTTGAATCGATTGCCAACTTTGCCGCCTCAAAGTTAGTGATGCCTATGTGACGTTTAACACTACTTTATCATTTGATACCTGGGCTTAAGGTATAAAAAATTAAGGTCATTCTTTAGTGTTAGAAAGGTGCCCTTTTATAATTCCGGCAAATATAAAATTGCGTGTTAAGTTTTAATAAATTTTGGACCTAAAGGCATATTTACAACTTTTACAATTTCGATTTAAATGTTTATTTATTAACAATTGATTTGACTTATCGGTCGGTTCTGCAATGTGCTTACAGCGACGTTTGAATGTAATAACTAAAGCCGAAATATTTGTATTCGGACCATAGGCGTAACCATTTTACGTTATCTAAATTAAAAATGAAAAACAAAAACTTCACCTTCACTTCACTTCACTTCACCAATTTAAAATTATTTTTTACTTCTGTATCTCGCCTATCTTTAAGTTATTTCAAAAAAGGTATTTGAATATGTTGTTTATTTTAATGCCTTCTATACACAGCTAAAAAAGAAGTATCAACTTAGGAATCACCCTGTATAATATTAAGTAGATATTTTTTCTGTTGATTATATTTATGAATAAATAAATATATTAAAATATATTTAAGCAATTGCTTCATTATATTATTTGTTAATATTAATAGGTAGGGCAAGTGGTGCATTTACTACTTCATTTTTTAATTAATATTTCTTATCCTTTAGGTATATTGGGGTATGTATATAATTTTTAAAGTGAAAAATGGCCTGCAGACAAGAATAAAATTAAAAAAGTTTTATGCCTCCTCTGGGAATCGAACCCAGAATCTCTCGATTGCGAGTGCGCTGCAAAAAGCTACTCATATTAAAAAAACAATTACCGATGCTTTTAATTAAAATAAAAATATTGAAGAATTAATAAAAACAAAATATAAATTTTCTGAAAGTTGTTTATATTTGCTTTTATTACTTTATAAATTAAAACTTTTTTCAATTTTAAATTAAAAGTAAACATACAGGGTGTTTGGTCGATTTTTGAATGAAAGGAAAAGTAACGGAATATATATTCATAATTCAGATAATACGTTATTTTGGTAGATTAACTATCGAAACTTCTTCAGTATAAGTCTCACTCTGAAAGATTCTTAAATTCAAGAAATGCAATTTATTTTGTTCAATATTAATAACAAATTTAATAATATTAACTATTACTGATATCAAGACTAACTATCACTTAAAATCGAAAGTAGTATAAATATTTATAGGATAACATTATGAATATGACCACCATGATTTTCTATCACGGATTGCAGTCGCCTTCGCCATAGGTCAATAGCTGCATTTATTATGTCCTGGTTAAAATTATTCGAACAGAACTGTAACCTTTCCTTTAGCTCTTCGATGGTGTTAAACCTTTGACCATTGTGAACATTTGCCTCGAAAATTCCCCATATGGAATAGTCAACAGGGTTTAAGTCTGGACTATTGGGTGGCCACATCTCCGGTTCGATATAATCGGGGCATTGCTCAAACAAAAATATTCTTGTACTTCGAGAGGTATGGGAAGGAGCACCGTCTTGTTGGAATACGTAATCGTCGCAGATTGCTTCAATTTCAGGAAGCAAGTGATGTAAAATTTGTTGTTGATACGCGTCCGAGTTGAATTTTACTCCGGCATCTACAACAATAAGACTTGACTTCCCCAATTTGGAAACTGCCACAGAGACTATTACGCCAGGTGAAAAGTGACTTCTCTCGATTAAAAGATTTTCCAATGGGATTTTCCTCTTTACTCGCAAATTTGCGTATACCCGATTATTTTGCGTATTCTTTAACGGCCTCAAGTAAAACTTCTTCTTATCTGAAAACCATATCTTTGCGATATTTTTCCGAGAACGGAATCTTCGTAGTAATAGATTACATCTTTCTAATCGTTTCTCCTTCACATTGGCACTAAGTTTTTGACAATAAACTTTTTTAAAGACTTTAAGTTGGCAATCATGTTTAATAATTCTTTGAACTGTAGAACGGTGGATTCTTGTTCTTTTCGCTATTTTTCTGGTACCTACAGATTCTTCAGGTCGTATATTTTCTATAATATTTCTTACCATGGTAATATTTCCTTGAGTTCTTGAAGTTTTTTTCTTTCCCCTTCCAAATTTTATTTTTATGGATTCATTATTTTCTCTAAGATGACTTAAAAACTGGACAACTGTTCCAACATATCAATTTTTTTCAGGAAACGCCTTTACAATTTTTCTTGCGCCGTAATTATGTGTTTGTTGAAAATATTATTTGATAAGAATTCGATCCTCTTTACTTAAAACTGCCATTGTGTACGGATTAGCTGTCATGAAGCTTAGAAAACGTCAAAAATAACATTGTTTATTATTTTAATAATAGTCATGGATACTTTGATTTTTAATAACGGTCATGGATGCTGCGATCATGGTTCAAACGATTTCAAATTTCCAAAATGATATCCGGAATGTTTTAGTACATCAATAAACAAAATAAATTGTATTTCTTGAATTTAAGAATATTTCAGAGTAAGACTTATACTGAAGAAGTTTCGATAGTTAATCTACCAAAATAACGTATTATCTGAATTATGAATAAATCAGTTTTCGTTTGCAACGAGCATAAGTGCACGTTTGTTGAAAAAAAACTGTCAATCCGGCCCTGTTCAAAATATTTTGATAAAAATTGCACATTTTACTAAGACGATTTCAGTTCATCATTACGCCAAAAATAAATTAAATCAGTGCAAAATCTAGAAAAATATTCACAATTAAAAAGTGTACTCCTTTAATTTGAGCCACAGTGTATGTGTCATTTCATTTATTTCTGCTAAATGACATGTACAGTTTGGTTACAAACCAGCTTGAAAAATATATTTCTTGAAAATAAAATAGACGTGTTTTTGCAGTTTTCCATATTTTGTGGAAGGGCTAAAATATTAAGTGTGGTATAATTTCAATTAGACACTCTGTATATAGTTTTTTTAAGCTGTTATTTAAAAATATGTATTATCCCATCACCGTTGAGATATTTAGTTTAATGTGTGAAATATCATTTATATGATAATGTCTCTCACTAAATCATCAAATTTCCGTCTGAAAAATTATACTGTAAAGATGTACTTTACAAAAATATACATAGAAAAAGCATTTTTAAAAAAGGATAAGAGGTTTCTTCAACAAAATTTATGATTTTATGTTACATGGCCCCAGTAAACCTATTTATCATCGTTGTTATTGCAGAGTAAACTAAAGTATTTCGCACAGCTTTATTTTACGTGGAAAAATAAAACTTTCGTTTTTAATATATATCCCAATTTGTTACCGAAAAATATTTGTTTATGAATAATAGCTTAAAGAAAACCTGTTTTGGAGCCTATGTGGAAAAAATGTGGTTTTAATTTGGATAATAGATATAGTATTGAAGCCCTGAACAACAGAAATAGAAAAAAACTTTAAAAGGCGGATGTTTCGTCTTTTTTTAAAATTTATTTTTTTGTTTTTATTAAGGGCATCGGCTATATTGTACCTACTTTACAAAATAGCAGATATATACGCACTGTGCCCTTATTATAAATTATACAATGTGTTTCATATCATATAATAGATTTATTTATTAAGCAATACAGACGAGGGATTAGTTAAAATTTCACACAAAACTAAGTAAATAAATACTGAGTACAATATTTAAACAATATTAATCTTATAAATATTATAATTTAATAAAAGAACCAAAAGAAGAAAAACACATTTTTATTTCGATTTATGAAGGATTTAAAAATGACATAGCGAGGCATGTCCATTTAACCAATTGAAGTGCTATTTCAGAGATCGATTTTAATTCTCAAAATAGAAAACAAACCAGTGTTGTATCTCAAAAAGACCTTTTAATTTTAAAGATTATCTGACCACGATACCTAGGTGTTCTAATCTTAAAGTACACCAAAGTCGTGGTAAATTTTGTATATTATTATCTCCAAAAAATATTTACGCCTAACCGCTGCCTTAGCGCCTGACTAGTGGCGCAGTCAAGAAGAGGGACATACCCCCTTAAACTCGGCCAAATAAACCACTGTGTACCAATATGGAAACAGAAGTTTTGGTATTGAAAAATATTTTTATTTTTTTTATTTTTACTGTTTTTTTAGTTGTTTTCGTTTGTTACTGATAAACATTCACTAAAAATGGTAAGCGACTAAAGAAACCAAAGGATCAAGGAATTACAAAAATTATTATTATTTAGAGTTTTATTCCCTAAAATTAATAAAAATAATAATTATAATAATAACAGCAAAACAGATTACCTAACATCATCCGCGCGCCGCCAAGTCAACAGCTTGTAACTTGGCAAGAGAAAACTCTACATGGCAAATACCCTATTGCACTTCAAAATCCACTCATAGAAAGAGAAATGTCACTGAATTGGTTAGAAAAAAGACAGCTTCATGCTGGAACAGAAGGTTTTATAATCTCTATCCAAGACCGTGTCATTCGAACTCGAAACTATGAAAAGGTTATCTTAAAAATAAATGTGGAAGATGTGTGCAGAAAATGCAATTGCCCCGGAGAAACGATAGAAAATATTACGGCGGGTTGTGGTGCTATGGCACCCAACGCTTATCTGGGGAGACATAATCAGGTGGCAAAGATCATCCACAAAGATCTTGCCCATAAACTAGGTCTAAAGGAAAACCTCTCACCATACTACCAATACTCACCTGAACCAGTCCTTAAATCCCCTGAATATCTCTTATACTGGTACAGGCTAATAATAACAGATAGAACAGTAGACCACAACCGTCCGGATATTCTTCTTATCGAAAAGACGATCAAGAAAGCTTTCATAATAGATATATGTTTTCCACTAACATACAACCTCTCTAAATCCGATTCGGAGAAGAATACTAAGTACCCGAATTTGGCGATAGAAATAAAAAATATATGGAAATTTAAAAAAATAAACATCATTCCAATCATAATATTGGTGAAGGGAGTTATGACGAAAAATTTCAATCCCAACTTCTACTTTATTCCAATGTTATTTAAAAAAATTACTCCTTCTTTTTAATAATACCTTATGGAAATACTTATTAATATTTTAAGGAAGATAATAACTTTTAGGGTCTAAATAATTAATCAAAGCGAGTTTTAAAGAAAACCTACCAAGATTTAAAGCATCTAATATAAAATGTGAACAGTTTAATTCCACAAAGTATAAGATAAAGAAGCAAAATGACCACTCAGTCAGCTCACCGTAGTCGTTTAAAATAAAATTCGTTATTAGTCTAAAAATTTTAAAACCTTTTAAGAACATCAGTTTTTTAAATTGTTCATAATGTTTTGTTTAAAATTTTTAATAAAAATGATGGAAATTATAATATTTTTTACAACGTAGGTTTACCGTTATTTAACTTATGTTGCAAAGTTTAATTGTATTACAATAGTATATTATTGACCAAGGTTTAGAGAGCTATCATTTTTGCCCGAAAGTCAAGTAAGCTTCTCGGGATTTAAGACGCTATATCATTTTTTTTTCACTACTAACTTATTTACAAGATACTTATTTTTACAGTATTAAAATTTATAACAAAAATAATTGTATTTATTTAAAGGATTGCTTTTAAAAGATTTTTAATCAAGTTACCTGAGCTTTGGAATTGGCAAGATAATTTGTCTTGTCAGATGGCTTTGTTAATGTCAAAATTAAATTATTTTAGGTTACGATTGTGAAGTTATGTATCGATATATCAAAGTGTCGATATTTTCTTAAAAAATTATCGAAGTGACTATAAATTTTCAAACCTAACCTAGAGATATATTTTTAATACCCCCAGAAGCAGGAGTCGTTTGGTGAGAGGTCAGGAGACCTAGCTGGCCAATTAATTATTTAGTTTGGACCGACATAATTTAGATATTCGCATACCACAAGCACATTGTTGGCCGGATAAGGGTATTTGGAACCAAATCTCCTGATTTTCAAAGACTTTCTCCAGTGTGGGTCCAATTTGATTTTGAAGATCTAAATATGTTGGACCCGTAAGATTTCCGTCAAGAAAAAATGGTCCAATGATGCGATATCCAAAAATTCCTGCCCAAACATTCGCATTCTGAGGGTATTGTGTGTCGAGTGCATGCATGACGATGTTTATTTTGTAGGCTCCAGTACCGAGAATTTTGTATATTTGGCTTATTATTTAATTTAAACGTACATTCGTCTGAGAAGCAAATATTTTGTAAAAATATCTGTTTGTGGTAAGCTCGCTCCATTATTTCAAAGCAAAAAGTGATCTTCGCCCTTCATCCCCTTCTGCAATTCTTGATGGTTTTGATTGATACTCTCATGAATGATATGTATGCTTTTTCAAGGTTCGCAGTAATGTGGTGAGATGTTTTTCTACCCCTTGCCCGAGAGTTCTAGTGCTGATATTCTTTATTTTTTTTGACGTGACATAAAATATTAAGATCTCTATCATTGTTTTCTTCAGCTGTCTCATGATTTTGTGCTGTGCATTTACAGTTGTTTATTACAGTGACTTTCGCCTCAAACTTAGTAATCACTTTTTGTATTGCCGACTTGATAGGAATGGGTTTGTCAGGGAAATAAACGAAAAACATATTAGATACAATACTTCCCCGCATAGTACCATTTTATCAGGGACTTTTTCTTCCATTGTGTAATTCATAATAATTATCTAGGTAAAAAAATATTACTAGTAAAGTATCTAATACTTTCAAATTACATTTAACAATGAAAAATCGCAGGTAAACAAGTCCAATTAATGCTGGTGTTTGCAGCATCACCTGTTAAATTCCAATGAAAAACCAACCGCAATGCTATTTAAATAAGTTAAGTTCGGGTTGTTTAAAATTGTTCAAACTCCACTTATGCACTCAACATACTAAAACCCTAAAATTATCTCCCAACAGGGGAGCAAATATTTGGACAGTCTTAAAGTTGCATGGGATTTCCTATGTTTTCAACCACGATGCACCACCCGGTATTTACAGATAATAAGGCAGTTGCTAATATTTTTAAATTATAAATTTAAATAGGGAAAAAGTGTTATTTTAGTAAATAAAGTATTGCAAATTAAATAATTTTAGCGCGCTAACAACGGAAACAAATTCGTCTTCCCGTGACTTCTCACTAAAATCGTTAATTTTGTAAAAATAAATTGTTATCGCCTATCATTTAGCTGTTAAGTTAGACTTTTTAAAAACAACAGCAAGTATTCAGCTATTAAGTCCTTTTGGATAATGCTTGGCATTAAAATCTTATTATAAAATATGTATTTAAAAAAAAAAACTTGCTCTAGATATAATTCATTACTATTTACAGTGGTTGGTGCTACGAAAAAGTGTAGTATCAAGCTGTAATTAAAATTACGTACTCTTAATTCTAACAATAGGATAAAAAGAACACAAAAAAGTGCAAGGTAGGTACAAGACGAAACAGTATAGGGTTGTACTGGGATACCTCTCACCTGTTTGTGTACTTGAATCGAAAAACGTACTGCTAGTTTCCACTGTCATGGTGGTCACGGTTCCGTCTAGGATTTGTGCTGATGAATCTCTTCTTCCCTTGTACCTATAAGCAAAAAATAACTATCAGTATTTCGTCTTTCTTTCATAAATAGTGAACACTTTTTATTTCACAAAATTGTTTTTACTTTTTTAGGAAATATATAGTATACGTACTAATAAGTAGGCTTTAACATGCTTATGTTTTTCTGCTTCCATAGCAACGAACTGTCAAGTACGATATGATTATTAAAAATAAAATTAGTTAAACAAAATAATATGTTAGTGGTTTATTAAAATTGTGTTGACAACTTTAGATGTTAGGCATGGAAATTAATTTGGATTGGGGAGAAACCGAAATTCCAGTTGAAATAACTGAGCCAGCTGCACTAGAGCTACATCATTTGTTGCGACATAGATATAGAGAGAGGTATGAAAAAATATTTAACATACCAAATACGAATATAAATCATCCCAGGTCATCAGGAACGAAACTTAAGTGTAAATAGAAAATATATTACTTTATGTCCGTCTAATGTTCCACATCACAGATTATTTTTTTATATAATAAAGAAAAATACTTTTTCAACCAGTGTGTTTGCATTCCGTGGGAAGAGCACCATTAAAAATAGCATCCTATTTGCGACTACCAAACCCAGAGCAATTTACAGGGTATTATTTCTGACGTAGTTCGACCACATTGTTGGTTGACATAGCGGCTAAAAATTATCCCAAGTGGCAGAAGGCTATATTGATGAACAGTCTCTACAAAATGTGAATGAAATAGCCAGTAGAAATCATAAAGCAGGAGGATCAATAGTAATTATAACACCACAAACAACCTATTAAGATGCACAAAAAATTTCCCACCGTATCTACAATTTAACAACGCACAACACGTAACAATTCAAAAATAGATATTATCAATTAGAATTAAGTACCAAACAATATAATAATAATTGTCTTTATTGAAATTAGAGAGGAAAAATTACAAAAGGCGAAGTTGAAGCCAGGCTTCCTCACATTTATTATAGTTATTAATAAAAAAAATTTCCCTGACTATAGAGTTCTTTGCCTAAAACTATACCAATGGTCCTGTGTCGATTGTAAAAAAAAAGTTGTAAGTTACACAACCGAAAATTGCGTTAACAGGACTCGGAGGATCCCAGGACTCGCCTGGTGGCTTGCCCTGGAAATTGCTTGCTTCGTCCTGTAAAATCGTACTTTCCGATCTTGTAACGTAATATGCTATTTTTTCAATGTTATGTTATCTTGGTACAGGTATTTTATTTTTGTTTAAAGTTTACTATTAGGTGTTAGAAATAGTTGGAAAATGGTCAGTAAAACAGCTCAGAAATTTAAGGTTTGTATTTTGCCAATGTTTCGACCTCTATGAAGTAATCTTCAGGGCGATATAATTATGAACTTCTTTGTTATAAATAAATTTATCAGGTACATTTTTGTATAACCATGGAGGACTGCTTCCTTGTTAAAATGTTGTGTCAAAGCAGTAACCACCAGCAAAGGATGTCTTGCAAATGACACTGCTTTATAACAATAACTTTTGTATTCCGAATTTTTATCTAATTCCTAAGATAAAAGCGAAAATAAACTTTACTCTATCCATTGATTTACCCTCTGTAGAGTATATAAAAAGTAGCATTTTATTGAGGTATGAATGAATTTAAAAAATATCATTTGTTTTTCTTAGATTTTATTTCTTTTGTGTTGTATTTTTTAGGGGTTGTAGAAATTTGCAAGCCTTAGATAGAGCTGCCACTGGGTGAAAGTTTTAAATGTAAAATAGTATGATAATTGCCAACACCCTTTCTCACAATTAGAAATAAGCGCCTTTGTGGATCAAAGCAGTCAGCCGTAATTTAAATTGTGAGAAAGGAAAATACGAGATTGCCACGAGCAAGAAAAATATCTACCGGTTGACACAAGAAAGTTTTTCTATGATTCCAGAAGTAAAGATTTTAAAATTTTAGGAGTTATTAAGTATTTAATTTTTAATTTTTCGACCAATTCAAACCCTCGAAACCCATTTCTGGTTTAACCGGAAGTGAAGTCAAATTTTAAATAGATACCTTATTTTTATTCAATGCCTAAAATTATTGTCTTTTTAATGACACATTATTTGTTTTAAAAGTGACCGCTTAGATTAATTTCCCCTTGTTTCATAAAATTACCATACATTTGGTAAAACAAAGTAAGTGGTAAAGAATAGGCCATCTAAAAAGTAGTTTGTACAAGAGTGGATATGATGTCCATATCCCCCTCGGAAGTACCGAGGGCATTATGGACAATCCACTCGAGTTGAACAGTATATTTTTTCTACGACCTTATGCTAAAAAATGTAATGTAATGCCTACCTTTTATCACTTACATTATTTTAATAAAAGTTATAGATATTTTAGGAAACAGAAGAAATCTGATCTAGGCAGCCATTTTTTAAATAAATTATGAAGTATTGATAGAAGATTAGTATATTATTTAAGTATAGAGTAAGACACAATTAAAAAATAAGCAATATGCTATAAGAAACAGGTAATAGGAAGTAAATAATTTAATATAATTTTTTTCTGTTGGTTGTTGCTTAATTGTATTACCTATATGAAAAATAATTTTTGTTGCTTATTGCTTATCGCCTAATGCTTATTTTTCAATTGAGTCACGACCTTATCGAATAAAAATTGTGAGTTTCTACAACGTATTCAAGGAAGCTTTACAAAAATGGGAAACTTTTTATTATGCGTTTTATGAAGAAAAGTGTCTCTTCCTAAAAAGCTCTGCTTGACAAGAAACTAAGATATACGAAAGAAAAAACATATTATTCACTGGTAGCAAGGTTTTTTTTTTAAATAATAATATTTGATTCAAATTTTGTACTTGTACTTGAAGATTTGAAAAAACTATTTTATTTGGCATTTTGTTTAAAAGTTAAAATAACAGTAGTTCTTTCTTGGACCCCTTACACTTTTTTGTACTTTTTGAGTACCCGGTATAATATAAAACAATTTCTTGCCAAGCAGAGCTTTTTAGAAGAATACACTTTTTTCCATAAAGTGCATAATATAAAATGGGTGGAACTTTCTTGGAAACGGTATATTTAAAATTTGACTCCACTTCCGGTTAAACTGGAAGTGCTTTTAAGGTTTAAGTTGACTGAAACATTTTAATTTACATGCTTATCAATTTCTTCTGGATTTGCGGACAAAATTGTGTCACCCGATATACTGCAAATATTTACAAGCCTAAGCTAGCAATATTTTAAAATAATTTCCTTGTTCTGTATAATTTTTTATGCCAAGGCATAAATTGTTAAATCAAAAATAAATTATTATGTCAAAACTAATTGTGCTTCAGTGCTGGGATTAAATTAGTAATTTCAGGCTATTTTCTCTGTTGGGCTTTTACTTTAAACTTAATTTAAAATTAAAAAATAGAAGTAGCGAAATGAAAATTTAGAGATAAAATAATTTACTAAAGTTTACGTCATGTCAGGATGTGTATCTTACGTTTAACTATAAATAATACTACATATATCGAAACTTTTAACCGAAGTTTTGTCCTACGTCTACGTGACTACATTTTTCTATTTTTAGGGAAAATAAATTTGGCAACAATCGCAATTCTTCAACCAGAAACAACATTCTTTAAAACATATTAACGAAAAACATATCTTTTTCCAAATTCTTATTACCATTATTTAGCTAAAATTGAGTTATGCATTTGACACAGAGAAATGATAGGTCCGAACAGTGTTGTCCTTGCCAAAATTTTATTTTTTCTCACATAAAACAAGATTCAGATAGAATGAATTTCAACTCAGATCTACGTAGCGTTAGTCTAGAAGCCTAAGTGGAAAAAAAGCGCTCTGCAGTATAGGAAAAGGCATGAATGGAGAAATAGCGTTCTGCAGTGTAGGGAATCTTGACAAGCATATCCAACTAGTATTTTCGGAACTTATGACTAAATATGAACTAAATATGATATCAGGGTTGGTGCATTTTTGGGTAATACAGTTACTGAAGATGTCTAGTTAGTATTTACCGGCTAAATTACGTCGTGTAGATGTCACTGAATATCTTTCGGATTAAAGTCGCGAATAATCACTTACTCTTATGTCGTTTAAACGTAGTAATCTGACCTTAAATGCCGAGGTAGTATCTGTGATGATAAAAGTAGTCATACAGACGTCGCAATATGACTTATTTCTGAAGGTGCTTAAGGGACTACATTTATCGTCGGCCGGATGTGAAAATGTTAAGAGTATACAGAAAGTAATTTTTTTGACTGGAAGTAATGAGTTGAAACGTTTGCACCTTCATTACCTATGCACGATTTAAGTACACTTATTTTAACTAAATCTGTCTCTACGTCATTTGTGTTTGACTAATTCTTCCCTAAAGCGTGCTTTAAACTCTTTCAGGTAACGACGTGACTGCGCCATATTTTGACTAGAGCCAATTTTAGGGTTTCGTTTTTCACGAGATAATTTTTGAAAACAATACCAAATACTGGAAACTGCTCCTATTTGATCTATAATAATCTACTTTACGTATTCTGCGTGTTTAAATGCTAGCTTAATTTGGGTAAGTTTTCTTTTTTATCCAAGCCATAGTATTAATTTTTCTTTAATTTGATCAACTAAAGGGCACTTAGTTTCTAAGGCTCTATATTGCCAAATTTTAACAATAAAGTGCATTGTGTTTTAATTTTAAGCGACCGAAACATTCTAAATAAGTTTATTTAAGTAAGAGTAAGCTTTTTATATAGCAGCCATTACTTATATTTTATTAAAGAACCCACAAAATATGAGTTGATCATATTTGATAGAAACCTAGTATGTTTACCCGTGCAGAAGTCAAATAAAAATATTTTTTAAACTTCCCGACATTTTAGGTGCAGGATAAGTAACAGATATACATAAAATTCGTTACTTATAAAGTGCACAAGTCATATACTTATTTTGTTCACCAAACTGGTGCAAATTCGAGTCTTCTCGAAGTCAGATCGACGTAAGTTTCCAACGTCAGGTTGAAAAATATAACGTCGGTATGACGTAAAAATGCTAGTTGGGATAGTCTAACATAATAAAACTATGACAAACACAAGTATTCTTTTTAAAAAACAGATTCTAGCCCAGGAACAGCGAGAGTGCGGTGTGACATTATTTTTAAAGTAACGCTCTAGGTTATATAGCGGCTTATTGCGAGTACGTTTTAATTTGTACTTTCAATGGATGACTGGAAGGGAAAAATGCGGGGTTAAAAAAAACTCTTGACAGTAATGATGGTCCCTTAAAAATCACTTACATCTTATTTCTATATACCGGGTGTTGCATCGTCGAGCGGGACATAGGAAAACCCCTGTAATTTTCTTCCACGCACAATAAAACTTGCAAGTCCCTATCATTTCTTGCATCTCTTCTTTGTTCCTGCCTTTCTTCACATCTGCAGTTATTTATTACAGTGCCTTTTGTCTCAAATTTCTTGATAGTCCTTTCGACTATAGATTTTGCAGGTATCGGTCTATTCGGATACAGATCAGCAAACATGACTGACACATTTTGATAACTATTTCCTTGATAATACCATTTAATCATCAATATTTTTTCTTCAGAAGTGCTATTCATGGCTAATATTTTCGATGTACGAGTTTTTATAACAATAAAGCACACATTTCAAAATGACAACTTTATTTGACAGTCATCTTTTACCTTGACTGGTGCCCGCAAATACGGGCCATTAAAAGGAGAAATAGTTAAAAAGAAATCAACGATAACCCGTAAACCGGCTTATCAAAAATATCTAAAGTTATTCTTTTGAATGTGGGTTTTAGTGCTCTTTAATAAACCTAAATAGAATTTTTCTCTAAAATAATTAGGGAAGCCAATAATTGACCCCATTTAAAATTACATGGGATTTCCTACGTCCCGTTCGACGATGCAACACCCGGTATAAGTTCCCTCCCGGTAAATACGTCGCGGCGTCAATTAACATGAATAAATTAAAAGATTATATGACTTTTGGTAAGAGATAAGACAGAATACAAAACGCCCGAGTATCTTAGGCCGTGCTCAGTCCTATCAAAATCTTTTATATTATTTTAACTCTGGTTTAGTGTCTTGCAAGGGTATCC
Organism: Polydrusus cervinus; assembly: GCA_935413205.1. NCBI lineage: Eukaryota > Metazoa > Arthropoda > Insecta > Coleoptera > Curculionidae > Polydrusus > Polydrusus cervinus. Next base: position 26,892,380 of record OW284514.1, on the reverse strand, counting down.
TTCTTCTCGCCCCTCTTCTTAATCATTCAAATAAGGATGGTCTCATTAGAACAGGGCCTTAACAATTTTACTAATTTACTTTATCAAATATTAACTATTTAATTAGGACATAAATTTCCCACCGCGGGCGTCCCACGTAAAATTAGTTAATTAGTTCAGTTTTGAGAAAAAACGAGAGTGTTTTTTGAAAAAAGGTATTTGAAAAAATTATTTATTTTAATGCCTTCTATAAACAGCTAAAAAAGAAGTATCAACTTAGGAATCACCCTGTACTATTAAACTTCTTCCTTTCATTCTTTTAAGAAATGTCGTATTCGCTCCATAGTGATATCTACCTATCGTTTAAAAGTAATGATACTATAGTCTAGTTCAGAAAGGTGTAGAGTAATACAATGGAAAATTTCGTCCAGTTCGGCTTAATTTCGGTGTCGGCCATAGGTACATGTAAATTTTATGCATTAAATTATTTATGATAACTAACCAAAAATTTTAGGGAATTAGGTTAACGGGTATTTAGATAAAATGGTATTGTTTGTAATATTAAAATTTCAAATAATTGCGTAATTCAATTCGGGAGATTACCACGAGGACATGAATCCGAATGATTTTGAGGACTATTTTAGTAAAATGATAAAATATCTTCCAGCTGATTCAGTAGTAGTTATGGGTAACGCAAGATATCATTCACGACGCACAGAGAAGACTCCAACTTCAACTTGGAGAAAACAAGAAATTATAGACTGATTAACCACCCAAAAGTATTGAATTTGAAGATAATTTGATAAAGAAAGAACAGTTAGCTATAGCAAATTTACACAAACATCGTTTTATGAAATATGCCGTTGAAGATATACCGCCATGTTATTGCTAACTAAATCCTATAGAACTTATATGGGCGCAAATGAAAGGATTTGTAGCAAGACACAACACGACATTCAAAATTAAAGACGTTAAGCTACTGTTTGATCAAGCCATTAAGGAAGTGACACAAGAGAACTGGCGAAAAGCAATCCATCATGTCAATAAAGTAGAGGACCGTCGGACCGTCGACCCGTTAATTATAACGTCAAGATGAGACGAATACTATTATTTTTTATAATTTAATTTCTGTATGATATGTTTTTTGTATTTTTCTTATAATGTTTAAAAAAAAATAAGTATACCTAATACTATGTACACAGTGCACGCCTTTATTACACCATTTTCAGTAATTATAAATGGATAACAATAGGTAAAACCCATAAATTGACCCAAACCCGGGTGGTACTATCTGCACTTGATGAAATTAAAGAATTTCGCAATGAAATCAATGCCAAATTATGAAAGTGCCTTACATATTCGTTGGGTCACTCTGTAGTCCCTTTGCATACCTAATGAGCTTTTATTATTCTACACCTTTTTGAAATAGACTATAATGCATGTGGACGGCGCAGTTTTGTCGTAATGTTAGATTTTTAATTACCTACTAGATTTAATTTAATTGTAAGTGGTTCTTTTTTGAATTATTGGCAATGGCTCATTAAAAAACAAAAAAAAATACCTTTGGCACTCATCGCTTTGTGATGACTGCCGCCTAAAATTCCTGCAACGTATCATCTCTTCCGTAGTTGATTGTCTGCGAAATCCTCTTGCGATTAGGATTTCCTCCGTTGTCGATTGACGCCTGATAGCTGGCCTGTAGTTTTCTGACGTAGGGGGCGGACCACCTCTGGCGCTGGGACTGGGATCCCTTGATGAGCAACTGGAGCTGTCGGGTGACCTATTAATCAATACATTAGACTAATTTGAATAAACCTAAATTAAATACAAGCACTTTTTGATAAGTTTATAATTTTTGCAAATCACGTATTGTCAATAATGAGGTAAGAAATCTTGAATGGATGCGAAAATATCATTTTTAATTTATGAAGCAATAAATTACGAATATTAGGGTTTCATTTATAGAACATTACTTTATTCTGGCCTTTATTATCATGATTCAAAGATTACAAAGTATGATATTCAGAAAATATAATGTTATTATGGGGACTTATATTTCCTGAGACTTAAACACAGCTAGATCCAAGTGTGACAAAGTTTTCTGCCATTGTTGTTGCCAATATAGATGCCCTCTAATTTATGGCGTAAAGAGCAGATTAACTGTATTGTTGAAACAGGGATCTTTTGATGAACATGATTAATCAATGTGCTAGATTAATTCACTTAAAGTTAAATAAGTACTACATTTGTAACAATTGTTGTATTCTAAATCAGAATAAGAACTAAAATCCATAATAGACAAGAAGATAATATAGTGTTACCCTTGCAAAGGCAATTACTTTAAAACAATTTTTTTAAATAGTTGGTGTAATTAGATTTTTAATCCGACGTTTCGTTTTTTCAAAACCATCATCAACTTTGCTTTATTCAATAGGAAACTTCTTTTATCCATGTAAATTACCCTTAAAAATATTTTCTCATTAAAGATGTTGTGGTTTAGACCGACTTTTATTCCTATCATTTTATTATATTATTTTTAAATTCCCTTTCTTCTTTATGATTCAATGACATAATATTACACCCAGTATTAATAACACATTTCGGACTTAAAACACATAATTAATAAGAATAACCTAATCTAATTTTCATCTGTCTCAAATGTAGAGTAGGCTGTGACAAGCACTTGTTTAAATAAATTAAAAATACTTGCCAAATGACAGATTAGGATAATGAAATCGTTTAGTGCAAAAATCTAATTTCATTGAAGTAAAAATTTTATTGTTTTGTAGGAGTTGTATGTTTGTAATTTTTTTATAAATATTATTCAAGAGAATAAAAATTGGATATGATGATCTTGTCAACGTCCGAAGTCAGTTGCCTTTAAAAACAAAAGAAAGTTGATAGATACAAGATGAATTTGTACTTATTATTATTGATAATGGGGTTTTAAGTCCGAAACCTATAACTTATACTAGGTGTGATACTTCGTTGAATTATAAATTAGATGGAAAAGTTTAAAATATTTTCCTACTAGGTATTTAAAAAAACAAAGTTGATGATGGTTTTGAACAATTGAAACCTTAAAGTAGATACAAATCGAATTACACCAACTTAAAGAGGAGAAAAAGTGATAACTAGGATGTAAACTTTATTTTAACATATATCTTTAAATAGAGGCAGAAAAAAATAAAAACCAATTCGCGAAAGTTCGGTATTGTCCAGATATCTTCGGAAGGATTCAAATTTTTTAAATTTGAAAACACCATGTTACTTTTACAGTAATTTCATCGTATTCCGTCCCCTATGACAGTATCATCTTAAATATAGTTTATGTGTGATTAGTGTCTGAAACTTGACAAATTTACGTAAAAATTGACACTAAATTGGTTGATTTTGTTTAATTTTTTTTACTATTTACAAATCATATTTATTATCCATTTAAGTATTCCATAAATAAATAAGTATTTAAGCTTTAAAAATAATTCTACATTTCTTTCGATCAAAGATACTAAACATTTTCGAAATATTTAAAAGCTATATTAGTACAGCAAGCGCCATCTTACAGATAACCGTCATAATAAATTATGATCCTATTGATAAATTCAATGTTCAATATCAACCAAACCTTTGGCCGCAGGTAATGTTTTGTATTGATTGCCGCATTCAATAGAACGTTTAGCCATTCTTTAGTTATTATATAACTGTAAAGATGGCGCCACATATATAGTTAAAAAACTTTCAAAATGGTATTTTGTGTGTTAAATAAGATAACCCGAGGTCCTTTTTAAATTTTTACCGAACATTATTGAGATTAAAAAAAATAATTAGGGTCACTACCATGGGCTAAAAGGAAATTGTGTCTTTATAAATGGAACCGTCAACGTTCAAGTAGACGTTATTTTTGTTGAATATAAGCCAAAGAGCGCCATAAATCCAAAATCTCCTGGTTTAATTACAAAAATAATTTTATTAATTTCTTTACCAAATGCGTACATTTTTTTTTTATAATAAATTGGACACCTTTAGTGCGGAAATATATTTTTCTCGAAAGTATTACCTAGTCTCCCCTATGAGAAATGCTTTCATAAAGAGGCTAAAGTCCAACCCATAATTTAAGTGATATATTTTTCGGTGGAGTAACTACATCAAAGAAATCTATGCAATGCAAAGAATCCTTGGAGGTTTAAGGCTCCATAAGCGGCGACTTTTTTGGAAATTTTAATGATTTATCAAAACCGGGCCAAAACCGTTGAAGCCAGAAATATGAAATTTGGTGAGTATTTTTATTTTAGAGGCTTGCTAAGAAGGGATTTTTCAAAATCAACCCTTGAAGGAGTAATAAGAAGGTTTAGATGAAGAAACATTATTCAACAGTTTAATCGAGTTAAAACTAGATTAAAGTACTCCAAAACATAAATAATTATCTTGAAGAAATAGTCCATATTTGAAGTGGGGTGGTGATTGAGCAGGAAATAAATAAGAACTCAAAGTCTTTCTCCACTGTTATGTTAACGAAAAAACTTTTTAGTATACAAAAGGCTGTTCCCAATGCAGAAGCATTTATCTTCAGGAAAACAAATAAACTTAAGAAATAAAGGCTAAATATATTCTTAACGGAGATTAAGATAATAATAATAGTTTTAGGTGTTATAAAAGTTCACTGAGTAGAGTAGGAAAACAATCACCACCAGAATACCCGTGAAAGTGTAAAATGGAAATTTATGTTAGGCTTATATTATATAATTATGCACAAATTATAGTGAAGTTTAATTTCACGGAATATGACAATCTGTAGCCACTGTTTTTGATTTTAATTTCAAAATTAAGGAAATCTAAAGGGTGGCCTATTTGTGTGACAAAGTTATATACTCTCATGTTTTTCCCAAAATTATAAGAATTTTGCATTTTGCTTGGTAACGTTGCAGAAAATTTAAAAACGAATTTTGGCATCATACCTATATGAAAAATATTGCGTAAAAACAAAAAAGACTAAAATATATAGGGTGTTTGATTTAAAAAATAAATCCTTTTTTTTGTCCTACTTTTCTGGACCATCCTGTATATTTAAAAATTATTTTAGAACAGATATTTTTTTTATACCTCACAACTTTCATAAAAACCTTTTTTTATATCCTTAATAGTTATGACGGTATATTACTGTATAACACAAATGGGACACCCTATACTATCGCTCTATATTGGAGAAAATAAATACAATACGTATTGTATACTTTCTTTGTAATTTATATTTATAAACGTCAGCCAGACTCTCTCTCTGTATATTTAGAGATTGTTGTAGATACTTGAAATTTATTAGATTAATTTGTACTGTTAGATACTACGTCTCTTTTAAGTAATATTAAAATCTACTCTCAGTCCCCGTGGGGTACAAAAAATTACCTTAACGTTGAAAAAACTAAAAAAAGACAAAACAATTTAATTGTCAGAAAGTCACTCCGAGCCCCTACATGATGAAATAAAACCTCATTAAGTGTTTAAAATCGAATAGAGATAGCAAGTCCTCTTTCCCAAGAGATTAAAGAACATCACGAGGTGATTGAATGATGACTGATCACTTTTCCATTGCCTTTTATAGATAACACTGCTTTGCTCGCATAGTAAAATGATATCAATCCACTATATGCGAGCGAAGCTCCGGGTACCCCCTAGTTTGTAATACATTTACGCAAACAGCGCCAGCGTATTGATTAATTATATTTACAACAAAGTTTTTATTTTGTCGGGAGTTTCCCTTTGAATCCCAACCATTAAATAATGACCAACTGACCACATCAAAAATTTAATTTATTTTATTTGTTTTATAATGTCAAATACACTTGGGCGGAAACCATGTTTTACTTTGTAAATGTGTTTTTTCAAGCTCCTTTACGAGTTGTCAGCTGTGGACATGAAGTACATACCTTCATAAAATTATAAAAGGATAAAATTTAATGATTTTTATATTGTGTTGGTCTTTACATTTTCACAATATAATAAAGTATACCCATTTCATAAGACTTGATTTACCTCAACAAAAATAAAATTAAAATTAAAAAAATAATTTGCTTTATATTTGATAATTATATATTATAAAATAATCTAAAGTTTTTATTTGAGTTAACTAACTAAGTTGAACTAACATTGCAACTGCTGTCCAATCAGGAATATAAAGATTAAAATCAGTTTGGAACAATCTAAAAAAAAATCAAATATTTGTTTTCGGCGATCGTCCAAAAATGTTCATAAGATTCGATGCTTCCAATATATCTAGGCAACGGAACGAAAATATTAATTCCTGCAACCCTCCTATCTTTTTATCAAAGTTATCAGGGACTTTGAAGTGTTAAATCAACAAAATCTTGAAAAATTTAAATGTCTAGTAAATTTTTAAACATATCTTGTTTTGTGAATTATTAAATAATCATTGTGATCAAAGTTATAGTTGGGGGAGAAGAGAACCATAAAGTTCATAAACTAATAACATTTTTAGTAAAGATTCCTTTTTTTAACGGGCGCCAATGAGCCTTGATTCTACTTGGATAAATAAGAATACAGGAGAATGAAAATGCCCTTTCCTGGTAAGATTTCTGTCATATCGAAAAAAAAACTAGACACATTCGTCCGAAATCCGTGTCAAGCGACAAGCGTTGATCTATTCTATCACTTTTCTATTCCTTTCCTCCAAAAAAAGATGTCCATATCAATTTCTTCTTTGTTTTGAGAAGAAGTGAGTAAGAGGCAACGAAAAAAAATAAGTGAAAAGATAGAAATCAACTATATAGTGTATAGGGCTATATAGCCAAACAAAAATAAAAATGATAGTTGAATTATTCACTTTTAAGTATTGTCGTCTTATCATAGATTGACAATTCCGAACAAAACTAACCTGAATTTATTTAGTTTAACTCCTGATAGCTAAAAGAGAGACCACTTTCGCCAGGCCCACCACCTCAATGAAGTCGCCGCACCAAAATGGTCAACAAAATGGCTAGGAATTCGGTCACACTCCTTTCAAATCGAGAAGCTTATGTTTCATACTTTTGTTTTTAATATTACAAAACGTATGCGTTTCCATGGCTAGAAACTATCGGTGATAATTCGAGATGATTAAATTAAAATGATGCTCTGCTATTTAAAATTTTTTTTTACATTTTTATATTCTCAAGAACAGATATGGTGATTAGTAAAACACAAAACGTAGAGAAATGGTTGAATTCTTAAGCAGAATATTAGCATAATTTGCATCCCTTACTTTACCCATGAGTATTCAGAAAACCGATCCATGAGTCTATTTTAACAGTTCTTTACCTGTGCGCATGCCTTCCAGCAACACTTGTTGATTGTCTTCTTAACTTATTTCTACGACTACGCCGAACTGGGCTAATATCACGTTCTCCTGATCTGAAAACGAAAAATAAAATATAATAGCAACTTAAACATAATACTTGATGAAATAGTCTATACTAGAATGGTAAGTTAAATGGGAATAAGTGAGAGTCTTTTTTACAAAATTAGTTCTTCGCATTCTTAATCCTTTTGCGATTCAACTCAATTACGTGCTTTCAAGCCTTGCAGTCTTGCTTAGGTATACCCGAAATACTTCCATGTTGACTGTTCGTTTTTTATATTGAATGATCTTCTAACACTACACAGGCTATTAATCATATTTTAGATGTCCATATTAGGGTTTTGTTTTCTTTGATTGTCGATTCTTCTACTATCACACAATCAAAACTCATTGTTTGTGGTTATCTTATTCAATATTAAAATAACAAAATGTCATTATTTATAAACCATACCATTATTATTTAAGGTTAAAACAGCTGGCATTGTAGACTCTCCATCTTGGCCTTATTTTGGCTAACGATGCCAGTACTCAAAATATTCTATACTCGAGTACCGGCGCCGGTATCCATGCATCAATATTTTCGGAGCCGGCTGTGGAGTCTCTTCTTATATTATAGGGCTTCTGTACCGTGTAAATGTTTTTGATTTTGTACAATTCATCATCATGAGCAACAGAGATTTGTTATAGCAAACGTAAAAATAAAATGGCAAATAATTTGTTAATAGAGGTTTAACTAATTTCAAAAAGATTAAAACTAGTATGAAAGACGATGCAATTTATTAGGAGTTATGGGTATATTATTATTATTTTTTTAAAACTGACCATTTTAACTTAAACAAATAGTCAATACTTGTTGAGGAGTGGAAATTTAAATGGAAATAAATAAAAAAACTTTAAGTTTTTCATATATATTTAGAAAACATTTTAAAAGTTACTTGGACTATCTACCCGTTTCGAGTGTAGAAAAAATCATCCTCAGGGGAATAATTTCAATTTTAAGAAAAAAAAAATGATCCTCCTAACTAAGCATTGGATTCTTGGTTATTTAGTTTGTATTCTGAAATGTAATAAAGAAAAACATTCTAACTTTACAAAACCGCAATTAAAAAACGTTCTTCAAAATGTTCTGCCTTTCTCTGCATTATTTTTGGTAGTGCGTTTCTTTATTGTTTTTAATCACCATGATATAATGTTTATTAATTATAACTTTATAACCTAATTTTTTATTTTTTACTTTTGTTATCTTTGTTTCTACTGATGATTGATGTTACCTTTTGAAATATGTAATTTCTAATTGACTCATATATTCTTTAATATATTAATAGAGGAAGACCTAAATTGTCTTATTTTTTCCCATTTAAAATGCATAGTGATTAAATTTCACAATATACGACGTACCAATATTCGTATGATAAAGTAGTTACAATGTCACAAGATATAATACGCAACTCTTGAATTAAATATTTACGTTAATTTTATGCGATATGATACACCATTGTTTCCTTGGTAAATAACCCTGTATATTTAAAGTATAAATAACACTGTATAATAAAGTATCGTCCAATGGAAACTATAATAAATTATAAATTGTTTCTTGAAAACAAAACAACTTTTTCTTTTGTCTAAAGAACTTTCTATACATTATCTTAATTGATATTTTTAAATTTTTATACCTGCTTTTTGCTTTCGTTTTGTTTTGTTACAAATCAAATTTACGATCCTATCTTAATTTCCTAATGGATAATTAATATTAATAACTTTTAACGGATATTACTTTTTTTTCTACGGGTCAGTTCTTAATATTTATGCCGCACCTTCGTTCTAGAAAATACAAGTTTCGAGCTTTGCTTGGAGTTAAAAAAATGTACAATTTAGTTATGTTGGGTACAATTTTCTTCTGGTAATTATTACCATATTTACCAAATATATAGGATGATTCCTAAGTTGATACTTCTTTTTTAGCTGCGTATAAAAGGCATTAAAATAAACAACGTTTTCAAATACCTTTTGTCAAAAAACTTAAAAATAGGCGAGATACAGAAGTAAAAAATCTAGGTGCGGGCCTGGTCATCAAAACGTAGACTAACATACTTTATGTTGTTTGTCTTATTAGTCATGCAAATTACGAGTTGATGATTAGTTATTTGGCAATTCGCTGCGATTTGTTTTCTGAAGCAAGTTATTTTTAAAATGGTGAAAAGTGAAAATGGTAAAATTTGAAAACAATGAACTAGTAGATATGGTGCTAATTGACGGTGAGTGTCGTCAAAGTGCGGTTGCTGCTTCGAGATTATGTTTAAGTTAGGAAGGACCGTATTTGATCCATAGTGTAATAAATGAATGTAAGTACCTACGGAACGATAGCCGCTCATTTTTTTCTTTATTAAAGACTTATGCCGGGTTGTACATAGATTTTAACCAGAATTAGCTAACCAGCAAGTTTGACTGTGACACAACTGATATTGACAAGCATTATGAACTCACAATCAAAGTAACCGGGCCAGTATGAGTGTGAGACAGTTATTTCTGTCAATGTAATGAATGTCCCAGTCAAACTTGCTGGTTGGTTAAGTGTTAATAAAATTGTTTGTGCAACCAGACAATGGTGTAGTGTAAAATATCCCAGACCGTTTAAAAGAATATATAAAGTTTAAATAGTTTAATAAAAGAAACGTACAAAGCATACATATTAATAAAAAAAAACTAGTCATGGTTTTTAGGAAATTTGATCTCCGTAGATTAAAGTCTGTTAATACTACAAAAAAAAATTGGTAACATATTGTTGAATTATTTTGTTGGTAAACGTTTAATTATTTTTTTTCCGAAAACCTTAAATCAATAAATGGCACGCAATTGTTATGTTGGTGTATGTATTCCTAAAAAACTAGTCTATTACTAGACTTATATCTTACTTATTCTAGAATAAAATATAAAATGTTATAATATTGTAAATAGGGTATAGGATTAAAGTGAAATTTTGTGTTTATTTTAAAATAGCCGCAAACCTTGGAATAATTTATTTTTTGTATTTAATGGTGTCTTGTCAAAGCAATTGACAAGGGTTAAATGCAAGAGACAGTAGGGAAACCTATATCTTTATATATAAAAAAAAGTTTTTTGTTTTCCTTTGAATAAAACAGGAACAGGTTTTATTTTAAATGTATTATTATTTATTTAATTAATATTAGAAATACTTACTAAAATATTAACTCAAATCACAAACAAATTAAGAAAACAATATTTTCCAATTCTCTCTAATTCTCTCTTTACATGGTGTTAATAAATTAGGAAAACATAAAAAATGATTCAAGAAAGAAGTATAATTGTTTATTACTTTTTATTATATAATTAATAAAAGTAAAAAACGAAAAATTGTGAAATTTGTCTATTTTTCTTTTTCTGTTTTTATTATTTTATGACTTCAAACTTATTTAACTTTAAATTGTAGGTAATGATGCTTTAAATATGGGTATTTGGCCGAATTGGGAATAAAAGGAGAAAGTAACGAAATATTAATTAAAAAACGAAATGGCGAATGCGTCACTGGAGTTCACTCTTAATTGCTTTATTCGGTCACCATAAAAGTTACCTCTCAATAAGTGTCTCCACTGAATCGATTTTCATTTCTCTACGTACACTTTCGTTCCTTATTCTATCCTCTCTCCTTAAATACTTCATTTCCTTTGCTCCAATTTGATTATTTTCTTGCTTTGTCAGTATCCACTATTCCTAACAGTATCATAACATTGCTCTGTGAATGGCCTTGCACATACTTTCATTTTTGTTCGTTACGGCATTTCGTTCGTATATAGAGTTCATATGCGTGGTATACGGTGGCTTTGTTAATCCTGTTAGTGATTTACATCTATATGTTTTCTTGATTCTTACTAATAATAAACACTTTTCTTGTTCTATATTTTCATTTTCTAGTGTAACTTTCGAGATTTGTTCATCCTTAACCTATTTTCTATATCATATTTTTAGATAGTCCTATTACTTCCTAATATTTTCAATTTCTCTTATTTGTTATATATATTATATATAACACACTTTCTCCTTATCTCACCTCTCATTCGTCGTAAATTTGTTTTTTTTTTATAAAATTACTCTGCATTTAATCGATTTGTATAAGTATTTTGTTATTCTTATCAGTATCAGTTTCCTATTTACATTTCTATTATTAAAGCATATCTGGCCTTGTAACCCTCTGAACTTTTTTTCAAAAATGCGATTAGTTGAGAAAATCTGCTTATATCTTAATTTTTCTTGACTGAAATCATAGTTCTCAACATTGAGTAGTGAGTCCATAGTGTAGATGGTTTCTGGAAGCGTTGCTTTACGGAAAAATAATCCAAAAGGATTTTCCCAGACACCTCCTTTATTTTGTTAGCTTTGCACCAATCTTGAAACTTCTGATACTCCAGCTCATACCGCGCCTTGGATTTTGTCGGAACTAAACTTGAGATCGCTTCGTTTGCCGCTACTTCTATATCAGAGGGTAAACTTCCATCAGAATCGCTCATTTTGAAAAATGCTTTTTACATTTTTGAATTTGTTTGACATAGTTTCGACAGTAACCATGCTAAACAGTAACTATGCAAAAGGTAACATAAAAAACTTGATTAGTAAACTTAATAGCAGGTGCATTTTTACAGGTGCATTTTTATTTTTAAAAATGCCTTTTGCCAAATATTTTTATTCATAGATGAAAGTAGATAAAATTTTGTACAATATTCTTGTTGTAAATTCATATTACTACACTCGATGTTTTATTAAACTTGGCTGACGCTTGACAACTTTAACACCTCGTGTTGTAATATGAATCTTTACAACACTTATATCGTAAATAACTATTTCCTGTATCAAAAGTTAAATTTATAATTTTTTCTGTTTATACTTTCCTTTTCTAAACCGACAAAAATATTCACAATTGCTGTATTTTTCTAAAAACTTAACAAAACCTTGTATAATCGATTTAGTGCTTGCTTCCAGCAAGCATCTAATTTAATTTTGAAGTAATTTCCGTGTTGTATTATGTAGTATTACATGCATCTGGCATGTTAAAGACTAATTTTGCAATTAAACCATAAACCGTTCGAAAGGGGTTGCGCGTTGGGTTAGGATATAAAACTGAATAGCGTTAGCTATTAATGTCTACGCGATACTTCATTTATTTGATTTAGACAGACAAAGATACTTTAATGATATTTGTTCTTTAGCTTCTTAGGTTTTTAGGCAACGATATACTCAAAACTATTTTCGCCTTTATCTTAAGAATTAGATAAAAATTAACTTAGGGTTTCTAAAATAGAACACCCTATATATTGTATTATTTTCTAATTCCCCACTAAATTATACGCTTATTTTGTATAAAACACTATTTGTCTAAATTTAATGGTGCTGAGATATTGACGTTTAAAATATGGAATTTTCAGACTTTGACAGGCTGTAACATTGGAACGGATCATCTAAGAGAAAAATGGTTTATACCTCTCGTCTTAATTTTTTATTCTCTATTTAAAAGTTACAATTTCCGGTTTAACATTTTAAACCGTTAAAACCGGGTTTTTGGTTTAACATGGTAAATTGAAAGTTGGTTTCTTTGGATAGAGAATAAAAAAGTAAGATAGGAAGGTGAAAACCATTTTTCTCAGTCAAAAAATGCCATATTTTAAAGTCAATATCTTAAAAACTATTGATTTTAAATCTATGACATTTACAAAATAAGCGTAGAATTTTCTGGGGAATCAGAAAATAATACAATATATAGGGTGTTTTATTTTAGAAAGTTATATTCGCTACATTTTTTTGGGCCACCCAATATACTCCGGCATAATTTTAAAACGTGCACCTCAATGGTCTCTACAATAAAATAAAGTAGAGAGTTCAGCGTTCGTATAAGTAAATAGAAAATAGTTTTTTTAGCGGCAGGCGGACAAGTGGTGCATCTATCTTTTGAATTAAAGTACACAGGGACGCCAAAGGTAATGGGTTCCCTGGGGCACAGGTAGACAATGACAGGCTGTTTCGTTTTTGTTAGGACTCATCAGGAAGCTGTAACGTATGAGCAACTTCAAGTACAGCGAGACTGTTCTTTCAAGGCATTTTTAAGAAATAAAAACCGCGATGAAAACCCAGTAACGCAATCAGTAGGAATCAACTCAATGCAAAAGATATAGCCATCTAACGTGAAAACATAGAACTAATAAACTAAAGTACGGTGACCAACAAACACCAGTATAGGAAACTTTTCGCTTCACAAAAATTTTTTCTACGGGTTTGTAGATTCAAATATAGATCGCACCGTGTAGCCCACTGGTGGTGCCGATCCATTCCGTATACAATGCCGTATTTTTAAAAATAAAGTAGAGGGAACCCATTATCTTTGGCGTTCCTGTGTACTTTAATGCAAAAGATAGATGCACCACTTGTCCGCCTGCCGCTAAAAAACTTTTTTCTATGGTCTCTACAACTTTTGTATTTCGAATTTTTATTTAATTCTTAAGATAAAGGCAAAAATGAACTTTACTCTATCGTTTACTCCTGACCCTGTTCATAAAGTAGATTTTTCGAGTACCCTCCCAAAATAGAGTCAAAGACATGTAAATTTTGGTATGACTACTTTCTATAACACAATTCACAACATAAACTGTTTAATAATGACGGCTTACTAAAAATCTGGGGAAATGATGATGTCCCGATATCAGCTGATCCAAGATATATTACTGATGTCTGTCGGACAACGACATAATTAATTGCGAATACTATACAACCATCTGATTGAACTACGACTTACCTATCAGGACTGAGATGAGACCTAGAATCCCTCCGACCCCTAGAAGCTGAATCGGGACTTAATGAGTCTCTCCTGGCTTTCCTGCCAGTGTCGTCGACATCCGGACTTAATGCAGTTGGTTGCGACCCACGACGATTCATTCCAGGCGGTAAACTTTCATCAAAGGCGGTGTTTTGCCTTTGAAGCCTGGAGCTGCGTCTTTCTGGGCTTGCGTGGGATCTACAACGATAGTTATTGTTAGTTGAACATTGATTTACAAAAAATATTTATTATTTTTTTTTTATTTCATTGCTTTCTAGGTTCCAGAAAAAATAAATTGAAAATGGCTACCTGCGTTTTAATTATTTATCATAAAAAAATAGTAGTTTCAATAACCAATTTTTATCATGATATTTTTAAGGGCAATATTAATGGAATCAGGATGCCCTTTGTATTACACCAGGTTATGGACATCTCATATACCTTTCGGGATTTCTATGGTTGAAGTTAATTCAATGCCTTATTTGCAATATCACTTAACTTACGGGAAGTTAAACTTAAATTATCTTGATACATATTTGTTAATAAGATTAAAGAAGCTGTAGAATATACATTTCGCGACAATGTGACAGACACGAGTAATAAATGTATTTATTATTAAGGTTACTATGATAAAAGAATCTAATAGTATTACCAACACAAAAATTCAAAATTTGAAAGGATCATTTAAAAAAAAATGCATAGCACTTGTCCTATTATGGACGCGTGCTATAAAGTGATGCTTTATAAAACGTGTACTATTAGATACTCTATATATACTATTACGTTTTTCTTTTTTTAATTCTCAAGGCACTTACCCAGATTTTTTGCAATAAATAAACGAGAAATATTTTTAGCTCTTTCAGTCTTCTTCAAACTGATATAATTTAAATATTTAAACTTGCTCAATGCTGAAAACTCAAAGTCAAAGGTAAAATTGTGCTTTAGGTGGGTGTAAAATAAACATCTTATATATTTCAGTAGATAATGCAGAAATAAAATGTTCACAGAATCCATTTTTATTAAGAAATATTAATCTTTTTAGTTTACTCAAAGACAAATACATATCGCAAACGTGAGGTATTATTTTTTTTCTTATAAATAATTCTTTCATATTAATTCATGCTTTGATTGACTTGTAAGTGGTCTATAGTAGATTCTTTGGCATGGGTATAGGGTTGCACAAATTAGCCAGAAAAGAAAACACTAATATTTTTTAATAGTAGTGATGTACCATGCACGTACTGCAGTATGTTAGAATATGCATTATAACAATGTTTACCTAGAATCTCTTCTTCCTACCCTGCCGCATTGTGTTGTAGAGTCTCTACGAGTAGACAGGAGGGGATGAGTGGGAGTAGTCACAGTAGTAGTTGGCACTGTGGGTGAAGTAGCTGAAGGAGGTGTCACACTAGAAGTAATTATAGTCGGGCATGGAAGACCAGTCTGATTAGATTGCGATGCTGAGTCCGTGGAAGATGCAGCATTTGCTGTGAATGCGGTACTGAAATTAAAGAAATAAATAAGATATTTTTTCTGTTTGTATAAATTGCTGTTAGAATATTTATTCTGTTTTGGTACAAAATATAATAAACAAAATAATTATATTTAATTTTTTGGAGTTCACTAGGATGGGCGCATGGCTGATGCTGACGATGATGGACCATACGATATGATTGTTCAGATAGCGAACATGGAAAAACTTATCTAATACGATTTCGGTGGATTGAGAGGTTATGCAGCAACATCTACGTTGTATTAGAAAGATGTATGGATAGTAAATCTGTGCTTAAAATAAGATCTGACTATTGTTGTAGTTCCGAGCTACACAAAACTGTAAACCTTCTAACCTGAACTTAAAATGGGATTTTAATGTTCTCTTTGGCAAAAATGATATTGCTAGTTTACTTGTATAGCATCGAGTCCACCTTTTCTAGTACTACTTACCTGATTTGAAGTAATCCAGCTGATGTTCCCGAATCTGACGCTGTGGAAGAAGTGGAAGGTCTTTGTTCCTGTCTGTAGTAAGCCGGGGTGTCGACTTTGCCACGAGAGTCGCGCCGTTTTCGCGTAGCTCCCACGATCTTGGGAGGCGGTGGTGGCGGTGGTGGAATGATTGTCGTGGAATCTCGTCTACCTATAAAAGAATCAGGTAGTTCTTTGAATAGCGATTTTTATGTCTACTAATTATATTGTTGGTGTAGGACAAATATTAGTAAAGTCATATAGTATTATTATTAGTAGTAAGTAATATAATGTATTAATATAATGAATGTTTACTTCTTTAAAAATTTAATCAGGCCGTGTCTATATTTTTTAAAGTCTATTTCATAAAATGAGAAATTTCGTCCAGTACGGCCATTCGGAATTACCCACTACTTGTTCGTTACACACGTGGCCTATACAGGGTGATTCCTAAGTTGATACTTCTTTTTTAGCTGTGTATAGATGGCATTAAAATAAACAACATTGTCAAATACCTTTTTCAAAACACCTAAAAATAAGGTATTTACATTCCTTTATTACACTATGGATCAAATGCGGTTCTGCCTAACTTGCCCGTTGAATAACATTAAGAAAACTTCTGCGTGTGTAGGATGAGCCCGCAAGAGAAAGCGTTCTGCGTATAATCACGAAGCAACAGCCGCACTTTGTTGATGCTCACCGTAAATTAGCACTATATCTACTAGTTTATTGTTTTCAAATTTTACCATTTTCACGTGTCACCAATTTAAAATTAACTTGCTTCAGAAAAACACACCGCAGCGTATTGACAAATACCTCACCACCGACCTGTAAATTGCATGACTAATAAGAGATAATACAAACAACATAAAGTATACTTTTTCATTACCAGGCCCGCACTGAGATCTTTTACTTCTGTTCCTCGCTTATTTTTATGTTTTTTGAAAAAAAGGTATTTGAAAATGTTATTTATTTTAATGCCTTCTATACACAGCTAAACAAGAAGTAGCAGCATAGGAATGACCTTGTATAGGCAACGTGTGTAATGGACACGAATTGTATAATTCTATAGATTCCATTCTCTAAGACTTAAAGAATATATTGGTTATATAGGGTTTACCAGTATAGGATACATTTTTCAATAAAATAATAAATTTCATTGTTTTATCAGGTAATAAGATTTCAAGACCTAACTTGAAACATTAATGATTGAAAATGAAATAAAACTTAGCAAAGCAACAAAACACATTTAGTCCGCCATTAGAAGTATTAAAAATGTATGGCTCATAAAATATTTAAAAGGTAATTTAGTGCGAAGTTTAGAAAAGCGCAATAAAACAATTCATATGAAATATTACCGCATTTTTACCATCGGTTATATGGTCGTGTTAGGTAGTAATCAGACATGTTCCATTAATTTTTAATTTAGGTTTTTTCAATCCTTAAAAAAATCAGTTAAAGGGGTTGATATTAAATTTCGTGACTACGAAATCATTTTACATATTTTAATTAGGATTCCACTGCTGGAAAAGGTTTAAAACTTGTGTCGAACATTAATTGACGGATAAAAACACATATTTAGGCATAAAAACAATTACTTATCGCTTCCAGTTTTACCGGAAGTGAAATGTTTTTTTTTAAATTTTAAATTAAAACCTGCCAATTTTTTTCCAGAATTGGATAGCCCCTTCAATTTTCTCTTATGTAATGTATCACAAGTTGTCTTTTGTTTTTTAAAAGGCGGCGCTGAAGGCGTTTTTCTTAGTTTCTATATTCCACCAATTTGAAATCAAAACATTTTTAAAAAATAATTGGACAAATATGTTGTTTCTTTCTTACTTTTAACCATATTTTACATAGAAGTATTATTTTTATATTTAGCTACTACAAAACAGTCGCGTAGCCAGAAATTTAGTTTGGGGGGTCCATAAGGACCCGAAACGAATTAACTAGCGCCGCAGACGAAAAGTTTTTCGGGTGCCACGCCCAAAAAACCCTTTTTTTGAACCATAAAAAAAATTCAAATTTGAAAAAATATATATTAATATTTTTATATGAAATAAGCATAACAAAGCAAAAAATATATTAAAAAAAAGGTTTATTTTTTATTCATTGAAAACCAAAAATATATATTAACTATAATCGATAATTTTTAGAAGCCATAGTCATGTAAAGATTATGCATCCAAATTTCAAAACCACTAAAACTTTTTAAATTAATAAATAAAATCCGAGGAGGGTGTCGCGCGCCGCGTGTGTATTTAATAGTTTTAAGATTTGCGTGGATGTCAGTTTGTCTTACAAGCATTTTGTATATGTAAGCTGATGTGTTCATGTGTATCATTTGGTGCGTTATTGATAGGGTTGCCGTAATTTCGTTTCCCAATTATATTTTAAATCTTCTGGTTTTTTGGATTTTATGGAGGCCCGGGCCCCTTGCCCCCCCCCCCCCCCCCGCCCTCTGGGCAACGCCACCGCTACAAAAATTATGATTTTTTGGATAAAACTTTCACTAATACTTACAAATTTATGACATTTTAATATTGCGTAGGTACCTAAGTATACCTATTTACAATAAAACCGACTAGATAATTCGCAAAGTAACTTTGAAAGAACAATTGAATGAATGTACACTGTTCTAGCAGTAACAAATTGCATATTCACTCAATTCTTCTTTTAAAGTCTACTTTGCTAATTGTGTAGTGGGTTTTATATTAAATAGGTATACCTACGCAATTTTAAAATGTAATTATTTTTTCTTACCAAGGCTTGGAGATGTGTTAAGATAGTTAAATGGATTTAGTTTTTTTATGGCTATTTAAGTTATAGTGAAAGTGTATACATTATCAGCGATGCATAAGACCAGAATGGAATTTTTATAATTTTGTTATAGTTTATATTTTGCTAATCTTAAGAATTTTTGAAGAAAATAATTTAAAAATGTTGTTTTTTTAATGACTTCTATCCTCAGTTAAAAAATTATCAATTTAGAAATTACTCTGTACACCAAGGTGCAATATGACCTTATTATATATTTTTCTACTTACTGCTCTTCCCACTTTCTCCTGACCCTCTTCGAGATGCATGTTGCGAGCACGATGTTGAATCCCTTCTACCGCTCCTAGATGACTCCCCACTATCTCGCCTGGTGGACACTGAACTTGGACTCACTATTGTCGTGGTTACCGATTCCCGTCGCTGCCATAATTTTGCTACTTCAGATTTAAAATCAGAGATGGCAGTATGATGAGAATCACGACGAGATTTGGAACTTATACTTCTTATTCCGGAGTCTGCACTTGATTCTCTACGCTTTCTGCAGTAATGAGAAAAAATGAAAGATAATAGACGGTATAACAAAATTTATCATTGTGGATTTATGTTAGGTTGCATGCAGATTTTAATTGAAAATTAACTCAGATAATATATAATCTTTATATCTCAGATATAAAATCAGATAACTTTGACATTTCAATCAATTATATTGGCATACATAATTTTTTCGCAATCACATTAGAGCAGTGAGGTTAATCCCTGATTTACTAACCAGAGTTTAATTATGAGTAAACACTTTCTCCCAATATTTTTTTTATCAAAAAACCACAGAATTCTGTATTTCAGTAGTTAGGTTTACACCATACAAAATTTCGCTAGTTTATCGGTAACCTGTCAATTTTTGACGAGCAATCCTGAGTGAAAATTAAACAAATTAAAGTGAAAAGAAAATTGGACTTTAAAAAAATGCTTGTATATGTCCGTTATGATGATGCTGCTGCATCTTAAACCTCCAAAAATAAAATAAATAATGCCTTAGTTTAAGATTCGGTTGTAGAATAAGAACTTAATTTTGTAAAGCCCTACTTAAAGTTGAACTCGGTTCTGTTGAGCATTAATTTTTCAGGTAAGTTGTCAATTTTCTAGTCTTAAACCAAGTTATTAATGACTGATGACATATAACCCAATAAACCTTATAAAAAATTAAAGTAGATAATTTAGCGTCTGTATAAGTAAATAGAAAAAAGTTTTTTAGCGGCAGGCGGACAAAGTGGTGTATCTATCTTTTGCATTACAGTACACAGGGACGCCAAAGGTAATGGGTTTCCTGGGGCACAGGTGGACAATGACAGGCTTTTTCGTTCTTATTAGAACTCATCAGAAAGCCATGACCTGTAAGCAACTCCAAGTACAGAGAGACTGTTCTTTCAAGGCATTTTTAAGAAATAAAAACGCGATGAAAACCCAGTAACGCCATCAGTAGG
This sequence comes from Polydrusus cervinus, assembly GCA_935413205.1. Lineage (NCBI taxonomy): Eukaryota > Metazoa > Arthropoda > Insecta > Coleoptera > Curculionidae > Polydrusus > Polydrusus cervinus. Next base: position 26,872,016 of record OW284514.1, on the reverse strand, counting down.
AATCAACTCAATGCAAAAGATATAGCCACCTAACGTGAAACATAGAACTAATAAACCAAAGTACGGTGGCCAACGAACACCAGTATAGGAAACTTTTACTCTTCACTAAATTTTTCCTACGGGTTTGTAGATTCAAATATAGATCGCGCCGTGTAGCCCACTGGCGGTGCTCCAGGGAACCCATTACCTTTGGCGTCCCTGTGTACTTTAATGCAAAAGATAGATGCACCACGGTCGCTAAACTCTCTGCTTTATTTTTAAAAATACGGCATTGTATACGGAATGGATCGGCACCGCCAGTGGGCTACACGGCGCGATCTATATTTGAATCTACAAACCCGTAGAAAAAATTTAGTGAAGCGTAAAAGTTTCCTATACTGGTGTTTGTTGGCCACCGTACTTTGGTTTATTAGTTCTATGTTTTCATGTTAGATGGCTATATCTTTTGCATTGAGTTGATTCCTACTGATGGCGTTACTGGGTTTTCATCGCGTTTTTATTTCTTAAAAAGGCCTTGAAAAAACAGTCTCTCTGTACTTGGAGTTGCTTACAGGTCATGGCTTTCTGATGAGTTCTAATAAGAACGAAACAGCCTATCATTGTCCACCTGTGCCCCAGGGAACCCATTACCTTTGGCGTCCCTGTGTACTTTAATTCAAAAGATAGATGCACCACTTTGTCCGCCTGCCGCTAAAAAACTTTTTTCTACTTATAAAAAATTATTTTTTACTTCAAAATTTGTGGTGATAATATTTTAAAGTTATGAATGCGAATGATGAGTTTGAACCCTTTTTGGACTTCACAGTCAAATCGGATGATAAAGATTTTATGGATGTACTAGGAGCTATAAAAAATGCTTGATGACGGCCGATAGACCGAGACCTGATCATATTTAAATTTTCGTAATTAAATTTAGTGTCAATAATTTTCTAATAGTCTATTTTTTCTTTATTAGTAATATGATCTGTTTTTTTTTATTTTCCAAAGATATTCTTCTTTGAAAGTAAAATTTGAATTATAGTTTTGTGTTAGAATACATGGAAAAAATAGTTAAATGTTGAATGTCGATTATCATAACAAGTTAATATATTTCATCATCTGCAGTAATAAGAAACTTACATACGTCTTCCGTTGGGAAAACTTTGGACTTTTTGGCCTTGTAACCCTCTGAACTTTTTTTCAAAAATGCGATTAGTTGAGAAAATCTGCTTATATCTTAATTTTTCTTGACTGAAATCATAGTACTCAACATTGAGTAGTGAGTTCATAGTGTAGATGGTTTCTGGGAGCATTGCTTTACGGTAAAGTAACCCAAAATTTCTCAGACACCTCATTTATTTTGTTACCTTTGCACCAATCTTCAAACTTCTGATACTCCAACTCATAGCGCGCCTTGGATTTTGTCGGAACTAAACTTGAGATCGCTTCGTTTGCCGCTGCTTCTATATCAGAGGGTAACCTTCCATCAGAATTGCTCATTTTGAAAAACGCTTTTTATATTTTTGAATTTGTTTGACAAAGTTTCGACAGTAACCATGCGAAACAGTAACTATGCAAAAGGTAACATAAAAAACTTGATTAGTAAACTTAATAGCAGGTGCATTTTTACAGGTGCATTTTTATTTTCAAAAATGCCTTTTGCCAAATATTTTTATTCATAGATGAAAGTAGATAAAATTTTGTACAATATTCTTGTTGTAAACTATTATTAAACTCGGCTGACGCCTCGTTTGACAACTTTAACATCTCGTGTTGTAATATGAATCTTTACAACACTTATATCGTAAATAACTATTAGTTGTTCACAAAAAAAAAACGTAAACAAATTTTTTTTTTATATAAGAAAGTACCTAATAAAATATAATTAATTTTATGTAATGTAACTTCAACTGTGACATAAATATGCCATTGACAGAAATACATTTCTCAGAATCAAAGTGGCCCGGTTACTTTAATATTTTTTTTATTAATCAGGCAATTTTGATGATGTCAAGAAATAATTGTGTGTTTTATTTTATACATTTAGTAGGTTGGGTAGCCTGATGTAGTTTGTCGCAGGATTTTATACACAAATTGGTAAAAATAACTGCTATTTTGTTATTTAAAATGAGTGATGGAAATGCAGAAATGCCAAAAAACTAAATTAAAAACTGTCAATTTAATAGCGAGTGTAAATATACAGGGTGACAATTTGAAAACGAACAGCAAAATTACTTATTTAATAACCGTTATAAACGTTTAGTAAAAAAAAATCGACAGTAAATGATTCTTTTATTTTACACTACATAATAAATAACCAAAAAAACTAATGATAAATCTGTTACAATATTTAAACAAAGCCAATAATATTTACAGTTGTAGGTATTATTTTAATTAATATTTAAGAAGATGCCCTCCGTTAGCGGCCAAAAATATCCTAAATGATTAAAAAACTCCCTTCTTACATTGGCCTGTTGGTATTGCGAAATTCTATCACAAATTACTGAAATTGAGTTTTTCAGTTGTTTCAGATTTTCACGACAAACATTTTTATAAATTTTATCTTATTATGTGCCCTCATAGAAAAAAGTCAGGAGAAATGGCCGACCAGCTTATCCCATGCTTTCGTCCAATCCCATTTCCTTGAAAAGCGTTAAGATCGTACTTTACGACGATGGAATTGTTCGCTGAAGAGCCGTCTATCTGAATCTAGATCTCCTAATTTTCACCAGCGACAGCTTCCAATGCAGGTTCAATTTGACTTGACAACAGATTCAGAAAACTCGCAGATGTTAAAGTTTGATCCAGAAAAAAGGCCCCCTCGTCCAAACATTAATTTTCTGAAGGTATTGCGTTCGCGTAGCGATAAAATAATTATCGTTTTCTTGACTCCAATACCTAAAGTTTTGAACATTTGGTTCATGGTTTAACGTAAAGCAAGACTTATCGAAAAAATAGATATTTCTTTAAAAGTATCTATCAAAATAACAGCGTTCCGTCAATTCAAAACAAAAGTTTGATCTTCGTTCTTCATCACCTTCCCGCAATTCATGGTATTTCTCGTACTTGTATAAATTGTATTCGTGTTTCTGTAAAACTCGTAAAGCAATACTGTCATGCTTGACTATGGTTTTTTCTAGCGTCCTACAACTAACTCTTCCTTTATTTTCTTCGACATGAAGCAGTAAATTTAGGTCACTATTATTAACCCCCTCTAGGGCACTATTATTTACGGTTTTGCATCGGCACTTACATAGCTCGGAACCTTTGGATTCAAACTTTTTAAATTATTTTTCTTATTGTTGATCTACCTAGAATGGCTCGATTAGGACAATCTACTGAGAACAAGTCGGATATCACATGATAACTATCTCCGCCGTAGTATCATTTAATCATTGTATTTCCCCAACTGAATAGCTTATGGCGATTGAAATATTTAACGCAAAAACTATTTGAAAAAATTAAAAACGCTTTTAAATATTGATAAGGGTCAATCTAATTATAAAGGTTATTACTGGTATTATCATTTTAACAAAATTAAGCTAGTTTGAAGACCGATTTTTCCTAATATCTTAAAAACGGTAAGTGTAAAATATTTTAAAATTGATAGACATTTTACTCACACTCAGCACTTTAAAAAATCCTAATATAAGTTTTCTTTAACATTAATACGAAAGCAAATTTTTATCTTGTTAAAATTTTCTGTTCTGACGCACAAACAAATATCTGATTAAAATATTCATATATTAAATGTTTAACTCAGGAGTTAAGGTACCAGGATTAAGTGTAAAGGATTATAATATTAATTCAAAAATTTACCACAGTAGAAGAAAATTAAAGGGTTTTTTAGATTAAGCTATCCATCGTCCTTTATTTAATTGGATAAATAACAGACGGACTTTAATCGAAACGCAAGAATTACAGAGCAATCAACCGTAAAACATTATTTAATCTTCTTAAACACAGTTTGAATTACCCGATGTCGCCACAACACAAAGCCTTGACATCTTAGGATTGCCTTAAGTATGTGGTTGTTAAACTTACGAGGAGACCAACACAACTAGTCGTAAACAATTGTAACAAATTTTACATAAAAGAAAAACACCAAAAATAAACAGTTTGTTCAATGGTATTATTTTTTATCTACTTTCATTTAGTTTTATAAATTTTACAGTTCTGTAAATCGTTTTTTTACAGCACTAGTGTTGTAATGAATAAAAAAACTGTTTTATTAAAATTTTGCTGTTAAATAAAACCACACTTTTTAAAAGAATGATTTATTATTAACAATTATAAAATTCATTAATTAAAATATAACACTTGAGGTTTATTATAAACATTAATAATACTGTTTTTACAGTTAAAAATTTGTATACCAGAAGTGGATGTGATGGAGCCCTTTACGTTCAAATTTCCAATCATTAAATCCCTGTCTGACCCTATGATCTTTTTGCTATTTGTTTCTTATTTTCTAAAGAATTCTCAACGTAGCCTACTGCCGTAGAAGAGGATTTCCAGCCCCCATGACGCTTTAACATCTGCATATCTGCACCACCATCAACTAGAATGGTGGCTGAGGACCTCCTAAAACAATGTCCACTGTATCCTTCGGGATTATTTAATCCAAGTTTTGTTGCAATCTTTTTTGGTATACTTTCAAAACTATTAATTCCGACAGGGAGGTGCATTTTCCTTTTCCATAGAATACAAAAAACCGCCTGTGAGTTGCATTAAGAGGACGAAGTTTAGAATACTTTCGAAAAATACTTAAACAGTTGACACAAGTCACATTTCCTTCTGTTATAACAAATTCTCGCATAATTTTGGATTTCGAGAATGGAACACAATTTTTATATACAAATCATTGTGTTCAATATGATCCAACATTAACTTAGCTAGTTCTTCGCGCCGACAAGCCCCAAAAATGCCGATTATCATAACAACCTTCATAAGTAAATATGTTTCATCATCTGCAGTAATAAGAAACTTACACGTCTTCCTTTGTGAAAACTTTGGACTTTTTGGCCTTGTAACCCTCTGAACTTTTTTCAAAAATGCGATTAGTTGAGAAAATCTGCTTATATCTTAATTTTTCTTGACTGAAATCATAGTTCTCAACATTGAGTAGTGAGTCCATAGTGTAGATGGTTTCTGGAAGCGTTGCTTTACGGTAAAGTAACCCAAAAGGATTTTCTCAGACACCTCATTTATTTTGTTAGCTTTGCACCAATCTTCAAACTTCTGATACTCCAACTCATAGCGCGCCTTGGATTTTGTCGGAACTAAACTTGAGATCGCTTCGTTTGCCGCTGCTTCTATATCAGAGGGTAAACTTCCATCAGAATCGCTCATTTTGAAAAACGCTTTTTATATTTTTGAATTTGTTTGACAAAGTTTCGATAGTAACCATGCGAAACAGTAACTATGCGAAAGGTAACATAAAAAACTTGATTAGTAAACTTAATAGCAGGTGCATTTTTACAGGTGCATTTTTACTTTCAAAAATGCCTTTTGCCAAATATTTTTATTCATAGATGAAAGTAGATAAAATTTTATACAAATTGTTCGCAAAAAAAAACGTAAACAAAATTTTTTTTATATAAGAATGTAATAAAATATAATTAATTTTATGTAATGTAACTTCAACTGTGACATAAATATGCCATTGACAGAAATACATTTCTCAGAATCAAAGTGGCCCGGTTACTTTAATTTTTTTTTTATTAATCAGGCAATTTTGATGATGTCAAGAAATAATTGTGTGTTTTATTTTATACATTTAGTAGGTTGGGTAGTCTGATGTAGTTTGTCGTAAAATTTTATACACAAATTGGTAAAAATAACTGCTCTTTGGTATTTAAAATGAGTGATGAAAATGCAGAAATGCCAAAAAACTAAATAAAAAAACTGTCAATTTAATAGAGAGTGTAAATATACAGGGTGACAATTTGAAAACGAACAGCATTTAATATTGCCTCTACCAATGATAGTATGAAAATTTGGCGAAACACGTCAATTGATATATCGAGGGGGAAATTTTTTAAGGCATTGAAATGTAGAAATACATTCCAAATTCCTTTATTTATTTACATTTCGTCTTCGATATCGCCACTAGAAAAAATAAAATAATTATATTTTTTGAAAAAAAAATGATACAGTTTATGTAGAATTTTATAAGGAACACAAAAATGGCAAAATAAATAGGGGTTGCCATTTAAAATTTTAGGGGTAGGTGCCCTGGGGGTTAGGGGGTTGAAAGTAACACGACAACAAATGTCTTAAAAAATGTCCCCCTCGATATATCAATTGACGTGTTTCGCCAAATTTTCATAGTATCATTGGTAGAGGCAATATTAAATGCTGTTCGTTTTCAAATTGTCACCCTGTATAATAAACCATAAAAATAAGTTTGTTTTGCAAAATGTCAAAAGCGCGGTGTTATTTTTAACAGCCCAGTTTCTTCTTTGTTTCAGGAAGATGGCAACCCTAGGCCATCTCTATTAAGGACGAGACACAATTAAAAAATAAGCAACATGCAACAAGAAACAGGTAATAGGAAATAAAACATAGAATATAAATATTAATTCCTGTTGCATAAAACTTGATTGTGTAGTGATTGATTTGTTTGTATGTGTCAAAATGTATTTCTGTTGCTTAGTGTTTATCGCCTAATGCTTATTTTTTAATTGTGTCTCGGTCTATACTCAACTAAAAAAATAATATATATCCGTTAGTAATAAGAAACTTTTATTTTTAAGACAAAATTTGGAAAAAAGAGTAGCTAATAATAAATAAAATGTAAATCTAATTAAATAAATATACAACTTCCTACTATGCCTAATTTTGTTTCAATGATTTTTATGGCATTATTTATATTTTCTTTATATCTCGCGGCCGCCGGGGCCCCTGGTTGGTCCTGGACCCTAGAGAAATGCCCCGGTTTGCCCTACCATAGCTACGCCACTGCATAACTTCCAAATAGGAAAGCAAATGGTACAGAAATACTTGTGTCTCTTATTTCTTAGTATTCTAGTTGTTCATTCGACTTCGTTATAACCAGTTGTGTCTGTCTTATTGTCAGTTAAATATAATGCTCTATTAATCTCATTTGTACTATGCTCTTTCAGTTATCTTTGAGGAGAGGAATGCAAAATGATGATAGGCTTGTATGTTGTTCATAGAAATCTGACATTATTATAATCTTTTTAAGCAATTAAATCAATATATTTTCTCTAAGTAAGCTTGGGCATAATAATTACTAAAACAATGTATAGTTGGTAATAAGCATCTGCTCAGAGTGGTCTGTAGGAAGAATACACTAGCTATCTTTTAAATAGTACAGCTGCCCATATAAACTGCTGGACAATTGCTTTAGAGCAAGAAAAATTTCGCCTAAATTTAACAGTTAATATTTTCTGAACCAGATATGATATCGACCTACAGTTTTAAATGGTTGATAGATTTATCTCTTATAAAACAATTGTCAATGTTGGATTTTCTTTAACTGTCAGAAAATTTTAAATACAGGGTGTTAAAGAAAACGATGATTTTTGCTCCAATTTTAATGGCGTGTAACTTTCACAATAATATTTTTAAATTTTTATCACTCTACGTCAATTAAATCACTGGTTCATAGCAAAGAAAGTCAAGTCAAGTGTCAAATTTTTGATATCTGCTATATTTTAAGAAATAGCGATTTTTTTGGAAAACTTTGCTTTATTTACACTTATTAGTAGCTAGATCTCTAATGTGCGTTGTATTGTGCAACTTTGCGAGTGATTATTATACCTTATGAGAAGCTTGATTATGTTCAGTATCTAACAATAGTTGTACCTAAATGTTAGGATGTACAGTGGCGTACTTATAAACACCTATATGTTTATGGTTTATGAGTATCTCACAATTTTTCACGATTGTTTTATATTGGAAAGTACTCGCCCCTAGATTAGGTGAATTTTTTCTTATTTTTCAGTTTTTCATATCGCTCTACAGGTATATTATACAGTGTGTTTACAAAATTTTAACAAATATCATTTTTTAAATTTAATTTTTGGAAAAAATGTATTTATTAATTTCTAACTTTCTAACACTATACTCATAAATCATAGACATATAGGTGTTTATAAGTACGCCACTGCACGTCATAACATTTAGGTACAACTATTGTTACTGAACATAATCAAGCTTTTCATAAGGTATTATAATCACTCGCAAAGTTTGCACAATACAACGCACAGTGAGATCTAGCTACTAATAAGTTGAAATAAAGCAAGGTTTTCCAAAAAAATCAGTATTTCTTAAAATATAGCAGATCTCAAAAATTTAAAAAATTACTCTCTTTGCTATGAATCAGTGATTCAATTGACGTAGAGTGATAAAATTTAACAATATTATTATGAAAGTTACACGCCATTAAAATTGGAGCAAAAATCATCGTTTTCTTTTACACCCTGTATATAAAATTTTCTGACAGTTAAAGAAAATCCAACATTGACAATTGTTTCCCAAGAGATGAATCTGTCAACCACTCAAAACCGTAGGTCGATATCATATCTGGTTCAGATAATATTAACTATTAAATTTAGGCGAAATTTTTCTTGCTCGAAAGCAATTGTCCAGCAGTTTAGATAAAAAAGCAGTTATAATTATGTAGTAGAATGTCTGCAATAGTAAAATAAAATAGAAAGATAAGTTAGCGGCAAGCGGACAAAGCCGTGGCCGCTAGATGATATAAAATTCATGATGATATGAAAATATTTCTATTTTTTGTGTCTGAATTATCCTTAACTTGCTAAACAAAAGGTTTAAAATTTTTTAATTTTATTTAAGTATAATTTTCATCGTGTTGTTTGTTTTGTCCACACTCAGTCTCGGCCATTTAATTTCGAAATCTAAGGACTTTTCAAGATTGAACATTGACGAATAACTTGAAATAAAACGAAACAAGCGTCCTATGCCTAACTTAAATAATGAAGTGTCTTCCAAAAGCCGTGAAAAAAGTTATACCAAAAATTATAATAAAAATAGATATGAAAAATACGGATTGATCTGTAAATGTGAGATACAAAATAATGTGATAATTTAGTGCATCTCGCTGAAAAGATCAAACTGCATGGAAATTCCAAATTTACAAATCAAATGCGTCTAACCTTATTATGAAAAATAAATTATACAGTGTGTCCACGGATTGACTATTGAAGACGAAAAACTTTTTTATTTGTGGGTTTATGAAAAAAAGTTATTTTTCATAAAAACCCCTGCTTGTTCTCACACGACCAAAAAACATATTATTTTTTCAAATTTATATACCGGGTGTTGAGAATTTAGAAAAATATAAATAAAGCTAAGAACAAAGTACCCTTATGGGTAAAGATAGGATAAAAAGTAATTAGTAAAAGTTGTTGTGGTTGAAAACCTACGTCTCATTGCCAAGTTTTGACTTATTAACTAAATGTACAGAGACCAGCAAAAAGTTCCAACTCATAAAAAATGATTTGCTTTAAATTAACGCATTTTGAAAATTAGTTAGTCTTTAGGAGGTATTATTCTGTAAAATCTTTATTTTTATACGAGGAATTGTCGAAAATGGCTAAGTAGCTACCCATATTATTAAAAAATCAATACGTATTAAAATACCACCGTGCACTATTCATAATTAAAGGAATTTATTAAATCATATTTTATGAGTTGGAACTTTTTGCCGGACTCTGTACATTTAGCTAATAAGTTAAAACTTGGTAATGAGACGTAGGTTTTCAACCACAACAACTTTTACTAATTACTTTTTATCCTATCTTTACACATAAGGGTACATTGTTCTTAGCTTTTTTTATATTTTTCTAAATTTTGAACACCCGGTATATAAATTTGAAAAAATAATGTTCTTTTTGGTCGTTTGAGAATAAGCAGGAGTTTTATAAAAAATAACTTTTTTTCATAAACCCACAAATAAAAAAGTTTTTCCTCTTCGATAGTCAATCCGTGGACACACTGTATATACCAATTTGTCAGTATTTTATGTTGTGCAGTTTTCGCAAAATTTGGTGGGTACATTTTAAATTTATTTTATTAGTCAGACAACACAATATATTAAAGCGCATAATATTTTGTTTTTCAATTATATTAATTACGCTCTGCAGCACTGTCTCTTTAACACGTCACGAGCCGCCACAAAGACAAAGTGGCGCATCAAGGACGAACCAGCCATCATCTACCTGTGAGCCAGAAACCCATTGTTTTGTTGTCCCTGTGTACTTTAATACAAGAGACAGATGCACCACTTTGTCCGCTTCCTGCTAATGTATCTTTCTAATTTATAATTATTTTCCATTCTAAGTTTACGTCTGAACTGTAACCCAGTTGACGTGCTGACTTAGTACCTTTAATTAATCTTTTCTTAAAAATATTTTTTTTTTTTTTTTTTTTTATGATAAAACACCTGCACTGTAGGAAAAATGCTTTAAGGCGCTCTGGGAGCGGTGCGAGTGCGAAAAAAGCGATTAACGTTGGTCTTGAAACGTTGAAGATTGTATTCATTGGGAAACACGACCTCAGGAAGATCATTCCACAAAGATGACGTTCTCCAGATGAAAGAATTCTTGAACAATGAAGTTCGAGGAGTACTAAGCTGAACAACATATGGATGAGCGGCAGTGGTTCGCCGTGTATTTCTGTTTTGCATTGCTCTAGGTGGAATCAAGTGGGCAATGTCAGTCGAACACCTGCCATGGAAATATCTGTAAAAGAGAGCCAAATCACCAACCTGTCTTCGATGCTCCAGGCTATCGAGGGTCTTGGTCAGCTCGGGGTCGCCGATCAGACGAACGGCTCTCCTTTGAATGGAATCCAGTAGCCGAAGGGTGTGCTTGGGTGCAGAGCTCCAGACATGAGAGCAATATTCTAATGATGGTCGAATCTGGGCTTTGTAGAGTGTCAAAAGTTGATGAGGTGTGTACAACCTTTTGGTGCGGAAAAGTACACCAAGTTTCTGTGCAGCTGTTTTGGCAATTGCGGCAACGTGATCATGCCAAGACATATTACCTCCCAGATTGACCCCTAGCAAATTAATAGACGGTGCCAGGGGAATTGCGTGTCCTGCCATGACTATATCCGGTTCTGCAATGTTAACCTTTTTGGAGAAGACTGCTGCCTGGGTTTTTTTAGCATTAAATTCGACTTGGTTACTGTCACCCCAAGCCAAAATTTCTTCTAGGTCCTTGTTGAGGCGCAATACTTCATGCTGCCTGCGAAGATGTGCGTCGGCAGCGGATGTTTGGGGAGTCAAGGTAAAAGATGAGACAAGTGTGCTGTCATCAGCAAAGCTATAAATTGGATTTTGGGTTTTCACTAAAAGGTCGTTAATATACAGTAAAAAGAGGGTAGGCGACAATATGGACCCTTGAGGAACACCGGCATTGATGGTGAAGGTGTCTGAGAGAAACCCGTCAATCGCCACTTGCAGAGAACGGTTCTTAAGGAAGCTGGTTAACCATAAACAAAATCCATTAGGCATACCGTAGGATCGCAGTTTACTTAAAAGCCCATCGTGCCAAACACGATTAAAAGCCCTAGAGATGAGAGATTTACAATTAAGGTAAATACTAAAATATTTCTTTATTTTTGTTAGAAATTAATTTCATACATCTGGCAACATTTTCTATATCTTTTCACTACTGTAATGCGATAACACTCGACACGCCTGCTGACAGTAGTAAATAGTAGTTTTGAAGCTGTGGAGTTCTTAAAGTAATGTTGATAAAAATATAGATCGGCACAACAATGTGTACTAAATAAAAAACTGAACGCTGTTCTAATAAGTTTTTTATTTCTTTAAACCATCATTTTGCATAAGCATTGCAGTTTTGTGTTAATGTGTTAAATGTTGTTTTAAGATTAAATTATAGGTTAGAGCTATAACAATTTGTTTATTTATTTAAACTGTATATTCTGTGTTTACCTGAGATTGTTAAAGTAGGTTTATGGTCTATTTCAGAATAGTTTGAATAATAAAATGCGAAATTCCGTCCAGTTCGGCTCAATTCGGGTGTCGGCCATAGGCACAGGTAAATTTTATGCATTAAATAATCTATGATAACTAACCAAAGAAAAAAAAAAGATAATTTGATAAAGAAGAAACTTGTAGCTATAGCCAATTTAAACAAACATCGTTTTATGGAATATGCCGTGGAAGATATAGCTGAAAAACATAGTGTAACTGTGCTGCGCACACCGCCATATCATTGCGAACTAAATTGTATTGAACTTATATGGCCGCAAGTGAAAGGATTTGTAGCAAGACACAACACGACATTCAAAATGAAAGACGTTAAGCTACTATTTGATCAAGCCATTAAAGAAGTGACACCAGAGAACTGTGGAATATCTGTGGAAGATGTCGGAATTTTACGGCTAATTATTAGTCGTCTCCAAATGCTACTTTATCCCAATTTCACCTGCCCTGTATCTTTGATCATATACGAGATCCTAATGGCAGGCGTCGATTTCGTAATACCCAAAACAAATTTTTGAAAATATAGATATATGTTTAATTTTTAAATTTTTATGTTATTTTGTATATAAAAATGATTTTGTGGAATAATAAAAAGTTCTTAAAATAATTTTTAGGTGCAAAGGTAGTGTAATTAGACAGTTAAGTTTAAAAGAGACGCGTTAATACATTTTAAACAGGCTGTCTATTATAGATGTCCTCCTATTGGGCTTTGAAAAATCGCACGTCCATTAAAACTAGTTAAAAACTTACATTGACAAGTTTTGAATTTCAGGAAGTTAAAACAAACTTATTAAGTTGTGTTTATAAGGTCCTTTTAAAATTCACGTTTAAATCGAAGAATAATTCTAAAATCATAGAAATGTCTGAAGTGGTCGATTTGTAATGTCAGATTGACAGCAAAGTTTAATTTAGAGCAATTAACCTAGTCATAACTTGTTATGTTGTTAGATGATATTAAGGGGGATTTCTACTGTGATGGTTTTCAAAAAATCGAACTTTTTTTCCGACGTTTTTCGACTCTCTATAGCCTCTAGAATAACCGTGTGTAAACGTTTTTACCAAATCTACTCCAAAAAAAAATTACATCCAATGTTATGATTGCCGGTCAGTTCTCGCCACTAGCCGCTTTTGAGTTAAGCCGCGTTCTCAGAGCTACGTTCTGTCGCCAGTAACATCATCTCGACCAATCAAGATCGTCAGGCCAGGCTCGCAAAGAGGCAGGAAGAATCAGCTCGTCTATTGTTTTTCGAGGAAGGCACGCTGCGGGCCAGGCATCACAGACTAAGTGACAGTAAAACTATTTTGTTGTGAGCCACCGTTGAAACTTTAAAGTTGTTTTTCTCGAAACCCTGTTTTTCGCGCTGGCGGAAAGTACTTCGGTATGTTCAAATTATCAGAATTTAATGATTTTGGTCCTAAAATGCTCGAATACAAGTGGTTATAGCCCCCTCTAGAATAAAGTATTTTGCGATATTACAGAAAATGTTACGGCCCTTAAAATACAAAAAAAGGTAAATTTTCAAAAAAAATTTTAAATTTCGCGCCATTTTAACATTTAGTCGAGTTTTGACTTGATTCTAGTGGGGGCTATAATTTATTTGAATTCCGCCAGCAAGTTAAATTTTTTTTGAGGGGGTAACTTCAGCACCCTGTAGCACCCTTAAGTTTTTTATTTTTTTGGGGTTGAAAAGGGTTTTATGGTACATCTTATCTTTAATAAAAAGAATTGAAAACTTGTTTTTCTTGTCTTATTATCCCCAGAAAAAAATCGCAAAGAAACGATGAAAATGGGACCATCACAGTAGAAATCCATTTATGAAATATGCCGTGGAAGATATAGCTGAAAAACACAGTGTATCTGTGCTGCACATATCTCCATATGATTGCGAACTAAATCCTATAAAACTTATATGGGCGCAAGTAAAAGGATTTGTAGAAAGACACAACACGGCATTCAAAATGAAAGACGTTAAGCTACTGTTTGTTTAAGCCATTAAGAAAGTGACAACAGAGAACTGGTGAGGAGCAGTCCATCATGACATTTAAGAAGAGGAGAAATTGTAGGATCCTGACCATCTGATCTATCGGACCACCGACACGTTATTCATAACGTCAAGAGGAGATTAGTTTCTCAGTTAAAGAAGAATATTATGATTTTTTATAATTTAATTTCTGTATATTGTATTTTTTTATAACGTTTAATAAAAAATAAGTGTACCTAATACTATGGTTATATTGCACGCCTTTGTCACACCATTTATAGTGTTTGTAAATGAATAACAATAGGCAAAACCCATAAATTGAGCCAAACCCGGGTGGTTCTACCTGCACTTAAAGAAAAATAGCTAATAAGCTTTTATTGCTCTACACCTTTCTGAAATAGACTATACACGATTTGTTCGTTAATAATATCAGGTGATACCAAAAAGAGTTGACTTCCAAATTCTTTTCGTTATTCTTGAGGTAAAGATTTAACAATTTTAGGAGCTAATAAGTATGCACTGCAATATTATTAAGTATAAAATAATTAATAACAAGTGGCAAGTATATTAAAAATTTACAATTTTTGAGATTTACGAAATACCGTGGCGAAAGATTCAAAAATCCTGTTCATATTTAAAGAAAATGTAAATATCTACCCATAAAGAACAGCCTGTATAAATTCATATATACAGTATTCACAGTGGTACTTTACTCGAGCATCATGTTTCAACGATTAAGCGACAACGTGATTTGCAACTCCCCATCTTTATTTATTATAATAATAAAGGTGAATGAAAACGTAACCCAACGTCTTCCGGGCCCTATTCTATGGCGCAATACGTCATTGTTAATGAAACGTGTTAAATAAAGAAAAAATTGTTAGGAAGAGTTGCAAATTGATTTGACCATTTAATTTTATTATTTTTTTTGTTTGTTTGTCCATTGACTTTCGATGATATCCTTTTTTTTATTTTCATTTTAATTTTTGTGCCTAGAAACTCAATTTATTCGTAAAATAGTTCTTTTCAGAGCTTAACTATTGTTCTCTCGTGTTTCCGGTAAGTAGTTTATGATAAGTATTTTTTTATTGCAAAAAGTACTAATTTTTAATGGTATGTCCTAAAAAAAATGACAGCGGTGGCTTAATTCCTCTAAATGAAAACACGATGCTAAAAAATTAAATATTTATGTATATTTTGTTAATAAAAATATTGTATAACGTGCTTTTACACGAACTATTAAATGTATGGATAACATTGATTTTCTACTAGACTTTTGGTGGCTTACATAAATAAAGAAAAATCGTTCTTGATTAGCTTAACTGCGTATTAAAAGGACACAATTTATTCAGAGCCTGGCAAGGCCTACTGCGGGTTGCCCCAAAATTTCCGAAGATTTTGCAAAAGATGGCCAGTGTTAGTACTGTCAGATGAAAATTATTGTAAAATATAAGGTTATTTCTGTGTAGAAATAATCGGAGCCCTGAATTCAATCCCGACAGCGACAATGGAGGTGCTGCTATATATACCTCTCTTGGATATCTACGGAAAAAGTACAGCTGACTGAAAGAGTCGAGCTTCTGGAATGAAACCAACCACGAAAACAGCAGGATACTAAAGATACACCCTAGGGATAATCTACGAGACTCGACTGATTACTCTGTCCCAATAACATGCTTCGATAGGAGGTATTTTATACTCATTTCGAGTAGGGAAGAGTGGAAAAGCACTCAGTGTATAACGAAAACAGATCACTCAATCTTCACAGATGGTTCAAAAATGGACATTGGTGTGGGAGCCGGGGTCTTTTCCGAAAATCTACAAATATAGAAGTTGATAGACTCCCCAACTATTATAGTATTTTTCAAGCAGAAGTACTCGCAATAGAGAGGGCGGTCAATATCCTACAAGAGCACCTTGGCCTGTAGTAGCCTCGTCAATTACCATTTTCAGTGATAGTCAGGCGGCGATTAAGGCAATCTGTTCCAGCAGCGTCAAATTAAAGCTCGTAAAGCGATGCCACAATAATCTATGCACACTTGGCCACCAACAGCGGATTACTCTGTGCTGGGTTCCTAGACACTCCAATATAGATAGCAATGAGGCTGCTGATGCGCTCGCGAGAGTCGGAAAGACGTGAGAAATATTACTGCGGTTGTCACCGGACATTGCCTCTTCGGTAGATATGCCTAACATATGCAAATACCCACTAACGACGTCTACAGAAGGTGCAGAGATAAGGGCAAGTATTCAACATTTTCTGTGTGAATGCCCTGGCCTCGCAAGAGGAAGGTTTACTGCCCTGGGTGAACCGTTTTTCAATAGTCTGGAGGAAATAAGCAACTTACAACTTGGTCGACTGAGCAGATTTCTGAATAGTAGTGGCTGGTTTGAATGAGTTGTAAAAATATTTCTGCGGTGTACTCCGCACTAACCATCAAAGATCTGGTGAAGGTGGGTTCTACGGAACACGTGTGGTAACACCTTGGACCTAATAGGACCACGTGAGACTTTTGGAGAACCAAAGGTCTGCCACTCTAACCTAACCTTACCTAACCTAAGGTTATTTCGCAGAAATACGAAGTTGGCCTTGCCAGCCTCTAAATAAATGTAGTCTTTTTAATACGTATGTTAATTTACTCGAGAACTATATTTCTTGATGCAGTCCGCTGTTAAATTTTTGATTTAAAAGTATAAACAACTAATAGTATTCATGAAATTAAACTGTGTTTTGCCAATATTTGTTCGTTTTGAGTCGAACGATTTTAATGGCGTATAAGGTATGACACACTGGTAATCATTCACTGAGAATACTGTACGTTTCACATTTTGTCACAACATATTTATACACATACTCACGTAAAGGGCTTGTGCAAGCAGTCTTAAATTTTTTTTAAAATTAAAGATTATCAGGTGCTTTGAGGGAAAACAAATACCTAAGGTTTTTTTTCTAACCTGAGTTTAATGGTCATGTTTCGTGTTGGTCTGTAAATGAAAGAATTGAAACCATAGTGTGTCCTACTACGTATAGGTGATGAAAAGGTGTTGGTTGAACGTGTAATTCTTGGTACTGGTACGAATATTCCCAGCCTACACAAAAAACAAATATTATTTACCAATCTTGTATACTTAATGAAGTTTAGTTATTGATTTTACTTTTTCTCTGACAGCTGAATATTTTTTTATGCATCATCATTTATGTTAATTTATCTCAAATTCTCGTCAAAAGAAGTCTGCTTTTACGATAAAAGTAAACAGGCTAAATAAACAAGAAAATAAAGTGTGTATGTGTAAACTCTAAAGTGTAGCAAGGAAAGTAATTGGAATAGTAAAAAAATTATATGAATTTCAATAGCCCATATTTTCATCAAAATACAATCAATCCGTTTAATTTTTAGTTTATTTATTTTTAGTTATCTCTTGTACCGTTAAGTACAATGTGTGTGATTTCACTTTATGTCCTTTATACAGGGTTATGGCTAAAATATCAAGCTGTGTAATATTAAAATTCATGTTTTTAAGATATAAAGCTTTGGAAATTAAAATTTATTATTGGTTTGGTTACAGTTTTATGTTAGGTACTTACTGTACCTATTACAGCGCAGTACCGTTCGTGTTAATTAAAAAAAATATTTTCAAAAATTGTGATATAATAATTAATAAATTATTATTGTTAACCTTTACCCGTTAATCTTTACGAGGAGGCGATTGTTATTTCTTAAAACTATATTTAAATTTTAAACAACTTGAGTTACAATATTTAAATGTTGTTGAAATTCTTATAGTAGTTCTTCTTTTTTAATGGCGAATAACAACAACTAGGTGTTAGATCTCTATGTTTAGTAATATATATACAGTGTGGCTACTTAAGTTGGAATTGCAGTTATTCTTCATAAAAAGTTCTGCATGGTCCAAAACCTAAAATGCAACCATATGAATTTTGTCCACAAGTAAAGTACCTCTATTTTTGACAACATCGAAAACTGTAATTGAAGAGTGGAATGGATAAGTCGGCTAAGTGCCATTTCGATACTTTTTAGTTTTTTTACTTAAAAATAATCTAAATGCCAACGCGGATGTATCCTAAAATAGGCTATGTGCTAAACCCATTATTTAACTACGTCACCCTACTAAAATACCGCAGCTCAGGAAATGTGCCATCGAAAGTTTCCTTTAAAAGCGGCTAAGTGCCAACCGTAAACCACGTTTCTAGGCGATAAGTCTGAATCAGTCATAGTATCTAGTACTAAGCCAACCGTTAACGGTGTTGATCACGGGGTCTGTTCTTTTTTTTTTTTTTTTTTTTTTTTATGATAAAACACCTGCACTGTAGGAAAAATCCTTTAAGGCGCTCTGGGAGCGGTGCGAGTGCGAAAAAAGCGATTAACGTTGGTCTTGAAACGTTGAAGATTGTATTCATTGGGAAACACGACCTCAGGAAGATCATTCCACAAAGATGACGTTCTCCAGATGAAAGAATTCTTGAACAATGAAGTTCGAGGAGTACTAAGCTGAACAACATATGGATGAGCGGCAGTGGTTTGCCGTGTATTTCTGTTTTGAATTGCTCTAGGTGGAATCAAGTGGGCAATGTCAGTCGAACACCTGCAATGGAAATATCTGTAAAAGAGAGCCAAATCACCAACCTGTCTTCGATGCTCCAGGCTATCGAGGGTCTTGGTCAGCTCGGGGTCCCCGATCAGACGAATGGCTCTCCTTTGAATGGAATCCAGTAGCCGAAGGGTGTGCTTGGGTGCAGAGCTCCAGACACGAGAGCAATATTCTAATGATGGTCGAATCTGGGCTTTGTAGAGTGTCAAAAGTTGATGAGGTTTGTACAACCTTTTGGTGCGGAAAAGTACACCAAGTTTCTGTGCAGCTGCCTTGGCAATTGCGGCAACGTGATCATGCCAAGATATATTACCTCCCAGATTGACCCCCAGCAAATTAATAGACGGTGCCAGGGGAATTGCTTGTCCTGCCATGACTATATCCGGTTCTGCAATGTTAACCTTTTTGGAGAAGACTGCTGCCTGGGTTTTCTTAGCATTAAATTCGACTTGGTTACTGTCACCCCAAGCCAAAATTTCTTCCAGGTCTTTGTTGAGGCGCAATACTTCATGCTGCCTGCGAAGATGTGCGTCGGCAGCGGATGTTTGGGGAGTAAAGGTAAAAGATGAGACAAGTGTGCTGTCATCAGCAAAGCTATAAATTGGATTTTGGGTTTTCACTAGAAGGTCGTTAATATACAGTAAAAAGAGGGTAGGCGACAATATGGACCCTTGAGGAACACCGGCATTGATGGTGAAGGTGTCTGAGAGAAACCCGTCAATCGCCACTTGCAGAGAACGGTTCTTAAGGAAGCTGGTTAACCATAAACAGAATCCATTAGGCATACCGTAGGATCGCAGTTTACTTAAAAGCCCATCGTGCCAAACACGATCAAAAGCCCTAGAGATGTCCAGTGCAACAGCCCGGGATTCTCCATGATGTTCGATGGTGTTGCTCCAAAGATGGGTGACATATGCCAGAAGGTCACCTGTTGATCTG
This sequence comes from Polydrusus cervinus, assembly GCA_935413205.1. Taxonomy (NCBI): domain Eukaryota; kingdom Metazoa; phylum Arthropoda; class Insecta; order Coleoptera; family Curculionidae; genus Polydrusus; species Polydrusus cervinus. The sequence continues at coordinate 26,852,495 of OW284514.1, read as the reverse complement.
GACTTACGAAAACCGTATTGATGGTCGCTGATAATGTTAAGCCCTTCCAGATACTTTAGGAGTTGTTGGTTAATAGCTTTCTCCATTACTTTTGAAATTACTGAAAGCAATGCAATCTTTTGGCGGGAAACATGGAAAACCCCATAAGAAATAGTGCTAACAAGCACAAGAACTACATGAGAGAACAGAAAAAGTTGCAGGTCAGTGAAAAAGCATATAAAACTGGATCATTAAGTATACATACAGGGTGGGGATAAATTAAGGAAACAATTCAATATCTCGAAAATTGAAAAAGCAACCTTAAAACCCTCGGACACGTCGATTTAATTTTACTTTTGCGCAGACTGTAAAATTATTTTGAATTATACAGGACCACTCACAAAAGCTCTACAACTGTCAACTTTGGTTTTTTTAATGGAACACCCTAGTTTTTTTGGCTGTTTTGGATTTTACGCACAATTCTAGCTAAATTTCGTAAAACATAATATATGACTAAAATTAACAGTTTTCGAGATATTTAAATTATAAGACATAATAACCTTTGCCATATCGCATTAATAATTTGATTATAAACACACACCTTTACGCAATAATTAGGAGGCATCATTTCATTTCATCTATAAATATCTCGAAAACTGTCAATTTTAGTCATATGTTATGTTATACGAAATTTGGCTAGAAATGTGCGTAAAATCCAAAACAGCCAAAAAAACTAGGGTGTTCCATTAAAAAAACCAAAGTTGACAGTTGTAGAGCTTTTTTGAGTGGTCCTGTATAATTCAAAATAATTTTACAGTCTGCGCAAAAGTAAAATTAAATCGACGGGTCCGAGAGTTTTAAGGTTGCTTTTTCAATTTTCGAGATATTGAATTGTTTCCTTAATTTATCCCCACCCTGTATACCCTTTTTTTAAATGTTGCCTTATAGGCACTTAGCCTGTTCTAGTGATTAAGAACTTAAAAATTATTTTTACGATAATCATATAAGCTGGATGTCTAAATTTTTGTCAGGGTATCATAATAACACTAAAACATATAAAAAAAGAAATAAAACTTTACTAGCGTTTATATTAAGTCTCACAGAAAGTTTTTTCCTTCTAGTTTAAAACTAAACTTTTGGCACTTAGCCAACTTATCCATTCCACTCTTTAATTATAAAAAGTTGTTCGGAATGTAAAACTATATTTTAATATGCAATACATTCTTCTACTTTTTTTTAATAAATAAAACACATACATTTAAAGAAGAAGATTTTCCTTTTCATTTCGCCAGATCCATCTCTAGACGCGTTTCGTCATATCATGACTCATCAGTAGAGCTAGGATCCGACGAAAAGAAAAGGGATCTCGAAGCTACTTAAGGCAGCACTACATTTTAAAAATAAAAAAAGAATTGTAAACTATAGTTTTACATTCCGAACAACTTTTCATAATTACAGTTTTCGATATTGTCAAAAATAAAGGTACTTTACTCTTGGAGAAAATTCATATTTCTTGACAAACCTTGTATACGCCTGAAAAAATTTATCATCTATTGGTTGCATTTTAGGTTTTGGACTATGCGTAACTTTTTATGTAGAATAACTTTTTTTCCTAAAGTTAATAATAAAAAAGTTTCCTATAAGGTTCCCTACTTAAGTAGACACACTGTATAACACTTTAACACAATTTTATTAAATTTATCCTTTGAAATATGAGTATTTGATCTATCAATTTTAAGTAAAACTACATTTTTCTGAATAACATCTCTTGCGGATGATTGAACACAGGGTTCTTGAAGTAAGTAGGACAAATGTCTCTCACTTCAATGAAACTTTCTCAGGTAATTCATTTCGTGATGCCAATTACGCTGCTATGTTACACACTATCCCCTCCGTTTTCAAAAATAGAAAATACGAAAAAGTTTTAATTACAGCTTATTGTTAGGTACTGTTTTCATTACAGTGCAGGACTGTTGGTGTCTTTAAAACAAAATGTATTTCCAAAAATCGGTATAATATGCTGCTATGAAGCGCAAGTAGGAATATAACGATTTTTAGACATAACATTTTTAAATTAACTTGGGTTTAAATATTATAACGATTTTTGGAAATTTTTTTTATTGACTCGAACGACACTACGCTGTAGGGGGGGGGGGGGTACAGTAAGTACTTAAAATAACTTTTAAACCAATTTAATTTTCATGCGCTGAGAAAAAGGAATTATAACCATTATAAAAATTCTTATAGCCATTATAAGAATATTTAATACTATTTGAGACAGCAATACGAGCTAATACCAGTTATACATACACCAGATATTACTAGGACCAGTGCATAAGGATAAGTTAATTATGTTTTTACTGTTTATATGACACGGATGGTAACCATGAAGGTTTGTTTCATAGCGACTATAAAACGTACTTCTATAGGTTTATTAGTTAAAAACGATTATACTGTTTATATGACACGGATTATAACCATAAAGGTTTGTTCCATAGCGACTATAAAACGCTTTATAACCAGTACACACAGTTGAAAGAGTATAATCCCGTTTTATAACAGGTATAAAAGTGTTTAGCTGCCAATATAAAACGTTTTTATACTGTTTGCCAGTTCAAACTTTGCGCTTGCGCATTCCCAATATTAATTTTTGATAAATTTATCGATCACTTATCTCTTCACACAAACTCCAAGCAACAAGCGAAATTTTGTATGTTTAAAGACCAAAGAATAATAAAGGTAAAGAAATGATATTTTACAATATTTATATTGGTATTGACAAATTAAATTTTTTGATTTTACCATGTAACTACTGCTATTTTTCGCTTTAAAACATGTACAATCGTATATATAATTTTAAATAAACAGATAAATGGCCGATAAAACTACCAAAAACTAATACAACAAAACAAAAGCTCAAGTACCAAATATATGTGATATTTGAAAGGATTACAAAAAAAAATAGGTTAACATTTTAGGTATTTATTTAACTAAAAAAAACAAAGAAGGGTATTTACCCTCAACACTTTCTAATCAAGAAACAACGAAAAATCTAAGATCATAAACACAGCTCTTTCTGATAACTTTACACCACCACAAATAAAGCTTAATAATAACCTCAAAACACTGTTCACAAAAAACAACAAACATCTGAAACAACCCGCACAGCCGGACAAATGCAAATGGCATCGTAAAACATGACTTGATACGTCGATGTCTCCCCCACTCTTGCAAATTAAAAGTATGTTGCATAAGGGTAAATAAAGGTTTAATACCAAATAATAATTTAACTAATACCCCCAAAAAAGCGTTTTATTGTTGGTATAATTTTATGTTGTATAAAACCATTTTTATTTCCAAAAAGAATGTTTTATTAAAATACATCCTTACAATTCTGGGCTTAAATTTATAATTATTTCGTTTTATTGCCCGTATTAATAAAGAGTTAGTAATTCTGTATACTGTTCGTTAGTTAACTTTTTTTGCTATAGTAATAGATTGTTTTAATAGTGATTATTAAAAATGTTGCTACTGGTATAAGTCTATTTTTAACAGTTCTGTTTAATTAGTCGATTTTGCTCTGTGTATATTGGTATTTTGGAAACATCAATTTATTATAAAATCAACAGATCTTAGAGACCTTGATATTTTAGCCATCACCCTGTATAAAAAAAACATAAAGGGAAATCACACACATTGTACTTTAACGTCCAAGAGACAACCTATCCAATAAGCTAAAAATAAATTGAATTAATTAAATTTTGACTTTTAAAATTCAAGTAATTTTTTAACTATTTCATAAATAATGGACGCAGTGTATATGATTGAACAAATATTCAAACATTTTTATTTAGTACTTAGTAGTTGTATAAGTATGTACTTCATATGTCCCCGTTATTAATGCGTGAGACAATAAAATTTAACTTACTAAAGGATCATTGACTTGCAAAATAAATACTCGTGTCGTTATTACGAAAGATTAATGTAGATAAAATTTAAATATCGTTTCGAAAAAATAAAGGATACTGTTATTTTTAATCATCACTAACCACTAGCATTCAACAAAAAGCAATTAAAAAACAAATTCTTTATTTATATTGTAAATAAACAAACAAAGGCTTATAAAAAAATTGCTGTTACATTGGTTGGATCCGATTGGATATTTTAGAAATAGCATAAAATATAATTAATTATGAAGGTAAGTAAAAAATAACAAATAGAGATCTTTCAAATAACGGCCGCTTGGGAAGAAGAACTATTTATTTACCAAAATTTAAAAGTATTACACTTGCAAAACAAGTTCTTACCTATAAGGTTATGGGTTTACCATTTTCTAGTATATATTTTTTTATCAGTAAGTTTTTATATAAAAAAATAGATTTACTAATTACATTTTTATATCTAAAGCAGTTCCTAATAAAATTTCGATAGTCCGTCCATGCGCCGGTGCCGGATGCACTTAGGCCAGGTCCATTGTGTTCACCCTATGTGATTTTCACATATTTCAGTGATCGCAGTTCCCAGCACTAGTTTGTGTAGGCCAACTGGGGAGAGGGTCAGGATGTTTCAGCTTTGGTTGCCTGAGTATTCGTTACCTCTTCCAATCTAGTGACTCACCATGTGCTGTAGTGTTTCCTTAACTTATCTGCATAATCTGCAGTTAAGGTATCCATTGTACAGTTGCATTCTGTGCAGTTGATTCTTGACAGCCATGTGTCCTGTCAGAATTCCTGTAATAATTCTCAGCTGATTCATGTTCATTTAAAGCAGCTGTTTCGTTAGTCTTGGGCCTGTATCCCCAATGAAATATTTGCTTTGGTATAATCCTTGTCTAAGAACATCATATTTTATGACCCAAGAAAGAAAACGAAAAAATAAACAGCTTTGTAACTTAATTCAAAACAGTAATTTATTATATCTTAAAATTATGTTCTTGCATTACGAAATAAAATTCAAGTAAGCCACTTTTCCATCGCTCTAATCTGATCATATTTCTCAAAAAGTTTAAACGTTACATTTTAAATTAATTTCTAGATTGAAAATAAATGGAGTTTTTACAGCTATGGAACTTTTATAATTAAACAATGCGTTATATAATCGAAATGTCAGCCAGATGTTCTGAAAGTAAGACATTTTGCATTAACTTTTGCACCGGCCCCTTAAGGAGATTTTTACTTTAAACTAAGTCTCTAGAAATGTAAATGCTTGGATTTTACAATAAAAACAAATAATTTTTAAAGAGGAATTATGGCCAGTCTAACGTTTTAAATTGTTTGTATTTTAACATCACATTCCAAATGTTAAAAAAGAGACATGACTTATTTTTTTAATAACGACAAATTGGTACCGAGGCGAAAAGTGTGTTATATGAAAAATTTGGCTCCATAACATATTTTTTAGCGCTGATTATTTCCCATATCAATAAAAAACATATTAGAATATGGCTTGGGAAAATTTACCAGCAATATAGTCCTTTTTCGCTTTTAAAATGGGCCCTAATAGGATTACGATAAGGATTTTTATAAAACGAAATGTGATATAGAAAATTACTTTTTATATAACGATACAAAAAGGTCCCAGGTTCTCAGGGATCTATATTTATACAAATACATAATAAGTCGCAATTTATTTTTAGAGAATATTTGTTTCAGGTAAGAAAAAGTACTATTACGGTTATTTTAACAATACCATTTGATTAGTATGGGCACAGCCATTCATATTGTTATGTAGGGAAAAGTCGTACAAAACAGGGTAGGCCGATTAAACGAGGTACCGTTTTTTTTTTAAAACTGCTGGCATCATCTATGTCCTTTGGATCGATATGTAAGGTCTAGGAGTGTACAGGATAGGTGGCGCTCATTATACAACTATACAAGGTATGCTAGAGATCATATCGCGATAGAAAACGGCGTTTCGACAGTTGAAAGCCACAGATGACATTGACAGCTGATTCTAGTTTCGCCGAAAAGTTACTAGATTTAGTGTGGACCGTAACAAGTTCACATGTCAGTTCGCGTCCTATTATTTTCGTTGTTTTTTGGTGTTTTTTAGTATTTTTGTGGCTGTTTTTTATATAGTGTATATAGAGTTTTCTGGTTGAAAGTTAGAGTCATAACTAAAATGAAGCATAGTGATTGTTTGTATACCAATATTTTAACCATATATACCATGTTTTACGTATTCTACCTAGCTGGTGCAGTATTACCGGCATTTATTACATTCTTTAATATTCACGAGCAAAGGAGAGTAGTGTGTCGATAAGTTAAATTTTTTAAAAGCTTTGTCGATAATATTTATGTTACTAGTACATTACTTTATTGTAAGTAATTCCTATCACAATATCTAGGTAGTATTCAGTGGATACCTAATAGGTTCTTGACTTTTGTTCCAATTTGGATAACATCTCCAAAAGTTTCTTGACAACTTTAGTTAAGAACGATGATTTAAATAGAAAAATTTGTAAAGTCTTCTTTGATAAATTAAAATGGGAGATAAGGAACTTAATATTTAAATATTTTTTTAGTTTGTTAATGGAACATAAAAATAGTCCGGTCCTGTCTTTTTAGCCAACCTCTAAACGTAAAATAAACCAGACGTCAACAGGGTGCCATAAATGACAACTGACTTGGCGTTTTCTTAAAAAAATTTGACTTTATTAACAGGATGCTCAGTATATCGTGACGCCAGAGAAAAAGAGAGAGAGGAATTTTTGAATTGAATGCGCCGAATTATACGGCGAAGGGTAGTTTACGTTATTTAAAGGCAATTTTATATGAAATTATCAATAAATTTATTTCAAATCATATTAGCCTTAGAATTTCTACTCTGATTTAAATCTTAAAACATACATTTTATATAGATAGATTGATTATTTTGATCAAAATTTAAAACTTTTTTTACTTACTTTCGGTAACTCAAACTTTTAGATGTGATCATGCTAAAAGTAAAACTTCTTTAAAGTACCATCGCGCCGATAAAAAACTGGGACAGGAAATTTTTCTATTTTCTCCTAGACTATTAAGAATAATTTTACATCAAGCCTGGTACCAGTAAAATGTCATGAAAATTTGCATGTCAATAAAGATTGTCACTTTATGATTGACTCGTCAAACATACAATCATATATTATTTGTAAATATACCACAATTAACCCCCCAGCAAAAGGCAATTATTTATAGTCGGTTGCGAGATAGTGTTGCTATTAGGGATATTGCAGATGAACTGGGAGTAAGCAAGAATACCGTGCTATTGGCAAAACAAAAAATAGCAAGACATGGGACTATTATTAGGAATGCAGGTTCTGGTCCCCCTAAAATTTCTACTGATGGTCATGATAGAAGACTGGTTAATTATCTAAGGGATCATCCCTTCGAAACTGCAATCAAGGCAAAAGAAGAGACGAATTTTCCAGGTTCTGCAAATACCGCTAGAGACAGGGTTCGAAATTCCGATATACGAAGCCGTTGTGCTGCCAATAAAAATTTTTTAACGGAAATAAATAAACAGGGCAGGTTAGAATTTGCACATGAATATATTAATCAAATAAATTTATGGGAAACAAGTTATATTTTCTGACGAGAAAACTTTTCAGTCATGCAATAATGGGAGAATTCGGGTGTATAGGCCTTCCGGCATGCGGTATGATGAGAGATACACCCACAAAACCAACCAAAGTGGGCGTTTCTCCATAAATGTTTGGGGCTGGATTAGCGCTAGAGGACCAGGACTTTGCCAAATCGTCGAAGGAAGACTAACTGCAGCAGTATACGTTAATATACTAAACGAAGTGATGATACCATCGGTAAACGCTGTATACGGTCAAAATTACACATTTCAGCATGATAATGCTCCAATACACACAGCGCGCATTGTACAAAATTTTCTCCAAGAAAATAACATAGCAGTTCTTCCCTGGGCTTCGAAGAGTCCCGATTTGAACCCGATAGAAAACATTTGGGGTGTCATGGTCAAATCTATGTATAAACATGATTTTCAACCTAGAAACAGGGATGAATTACGTCATAGGATAAATCAAGCTTGGGATGAAATAACTGTCGAATTATGTAGAAACTTAGTTTTAAGTATGCCACAAAGGCTCCAAAAAGTAATAAACAGAAATGGTTCTATGACCAAATATTAATTTTGTGTTGTTTTGACAAACTTTGTGTTCGCAATTTTTTTCTTTTTATTAAATGTATTTTATTACCTGTATTAGCTTTATTTATTATTTTGTGGTAATGGTAAATATAATAATTTATAAAATATTTAAAAATAAAATCTAATAAATTTACTTTATCCATATTATATGATGTCTCTCAAATTTAACCACCCCGTATCGAAAAATACAAAACATTCCATTATGTAACCTAGGTTACTTTTTAAATTTTGAATTTTTTCCTTTTTAGCTCTAGACACCTTTTATAGTCTAGGGGATATGTATTTCTTACATTGTTTTTGTAAATCTCTTGTCCCAGTTTTTTATCGGCACAATAGTACGTAGGAATCCATTTAGACCAAAATTTTACATGGAAACAGAATGTTACTTATTTTACAAGCAAATGAAAAATATTCTAATTTTAAATTATTTGAAAATTAAAATATTATTTTGACTCCGAGTACTTACTTTGAAGACGATATGCACAAGTAGAATTAATTATAAATGATGGCATTATTTGGGAAAGTTAATATTAATAAAAATGACCAAAACAATGAGAAATATCTTTATTTAAAATATAGACAATAGAAATGAATATTTAACCGTTTACTCTAAAAGTTGATATACTTAACACAAACAACTTAAGTAGAGATATATGGCGAATATGGAAATTGGAAAACAACACATTGTCCAATATTTTTTGTATAGAAAAGAGCTTAAAATATTTTTACACGTTTACATGTTTACACAAAAAAAAATTGTTCTGAATTTATTTCACATAAAAAGTTTTAATACAAAATTTAGGTTATTGTTTTTATCATGTTTCTCAATGTCGCATCATTTTAATGCTCTGCTACAAAAAAAAAATTCATCCTATATCAAAAAATAACATTTTGGCCCTTCGAACATAATATCGAAGAGCTAATTCAAGAATGAATATGCACATAGTAAAAAAAAATAAACAAGACCAATATTTGTCAGGTCAACAATTTGTATTTCAAAATTTCGTTCATTTGGAGCAAGCACCAGCATTTTTAATTTTACACTTATAGTTGCGTTTACACACATGCTTCCTTGTAATATTCCTTAAAATTGGACATCAGACGTAAAACTCTTGTGTTTATTATCGTCATTATACAACCATATACCGCACACCTCATTTTTCAGTAACTTTACAAATCAGTTATCAGAGATAAATGACTGGTACATAATTCAAACTCTAACGTAAACAACGAGAATATCGCAATATGGCGGTTTTTACTCGCTATGTGACGTCACGAAAGTCACGCGTACCTGCGCGGTATCATATCAGTTGTAGTTGTATCATGGGTGGCGCTTACAAGAATCCAATGCTATGCCAATTGACTTTATTACAACGCTCAGTATTATTCTAACCGCTAAACTACATTGTTTGGTAATATGAAATTAGTGTTTTCACGAGTTGATTGAAGGATAATATAAACTGTGAGTAATACTATTTTATAGAAGCATGTGTTCTTTTATAGCGATACAATTTTTTTGTCAAAGTTATGAACCTGTACAAAAAATATTTTAATTAAACTTTAGGAATACCACAAATGCACAAAATGCGACTGGTTATCGAAGGTTATAAATTATTTTAATTTTAGCCTTTAAGATGCTTAGAAATTATGAACGAGTCACAACCAGACAATCATGGAATTTAAACAGCATAATAGCTGCCGTAGGAAGTTTTATATTAAAGCATGGGCTACAAATGAGCTGCTGATAATTACTTTAGAACGAAGAGTTAAGAAAGCTAGGGATGGCGCTACAGTTGACAAGGCAGCAAAGAAAGGTAAAACAGAACAGCAATAATCCTTGACAAAAATTTAATTTTTTATTTTTAGGATTAGATAGATTTAAGATAGTTTTTATGCTGCTGTAACAATACTCGTCGTGGCAAAACATTAAAATTGACCGATAGCCCTTCTTCTCCAAAACGCAATACAGAAAAAAAAACAAGAATCACAAAAAAATCTTCTAGCTTTCGAAAAGAAACATATCAATGCTAAGGAATCAGATTCTTCATCAGATGAAGATGACGAGAGCTCTAATTCGCCTTGTCTTTACTGTAATGAGTTATTCTCCAACTATCAATTAGAAGAGATATGGATTCAGTGCAGTTTATTTAAACATTGGTGTCATGAAGCGTGTATAGAAGTGGATCCTTATGACTGTGAGGTGTTTGCTTGCGATTCTTGTTTAACTTAAAACATTTAGAATAGTCGTATTCATAAAGACTTATAACTTCACTTATAAATTTTAAGTATGTTTGAAACATTATGAAAAATCATAAGAAATAAATTGTATTACTTCATCATTTTGTAACACCCTCTGTTCCATTTTGTACGACTGGTAGTCCAAAATTGGGTGTTTAGCACTTCAGGAAATAAAAAAAATTAAATATTTTTAAAAGTTTTTAGAGACTCTCCATGTACCAATGTCTAAAACAAACACTAATTTACTAAAATTTCAATAAACAATATAAAATTTACCCAAGTTTGATCAAATCTTAATTACCTCATTTTTTCCGACTTTCCCCTACATAGCCTTTGTTGCTATAACAATAACCTTTCGCTACTTTTTACAATATGGGCTATCGCTAAAGAAGCAATATGATACTTCATTCGATTAATTTAAGGAAATGCATAGAGTTACATAATTTTATCTGTGGTAAAATTAGCAATATCGCCAATATTATTGCTTTGAAAGTCCACACGAAAGAAGAGTGCCTGAGTACAGTTTTAGGCCATCCATTTAAAGTTTTGCGCGTGAAAGAAAAATCGGTCAGCCTCGAACCACAATAAGAGGTTTGTGTGCTTCGGTAAAAAGACATACACATAACCGAACGATCACTGACATTATAGTTGTAGGTATTTTACTTTTACTCCTTAATCCTTCCGAATATATTTGGGAGAGACATTAAGATATTGTCCAAACTACCATTTTAAAACTTGTTTTCATAACAGGACTTACAGGTTTAAATATAATTCCTTAATTCCATGGCACTCTGTATTTTATAATGACAGGTTTGTTCACATTCACATACATTAGGCGCTATATACTGGGTGTCCCATTAAGGATGGCCACCGGCCGTATCTCGGAAACGACTGGGCATAGAAACTCGGGAAAAAAATGGTAACTAAAGTGGCCATGAGAAAAGCCTGGAAATAGCTCTAGTATTTATTATTATTATTAGCATTGATAATGAAAAATTTTGTTTTATAAAAATTGTTGAAAATGACCACCTTTACTTAATAGGCAAGCTTCCGCCCGTGTAATTTAATTATTTTAATTAAGAACGGTGTGCTGAGGAGAAAAACGCATATGAAGAATTGACCAGGCTAATCCGAAATAATATCCACATGGAAAAATATCAGTGGTGTCCCACTTTTCTTCTAAAAAATATATAACCGCTTCTTCATTTAAAGTTTTAAAAATTATTCTATTGGCGATAACGCTGAAACGAACTGATATATCGAGCTGCGGTGTTAATATTTTTTCTAGAAAATTGTATCTACTTTTCAATTATGGTATCATAATTATACCGTATGATTTATTCTTTTGGAGTAAAATCAAAAAATGTGTTATTGTTACAAATTGCGCCCTCTATCATTTTTTTAATAACTATTTTGGACAACTAAATACGATTGGTGAAAGTGCATACACATCTCTTCCAAACAGTTTGTAGTTTGCTAAAATCGGATAAGTTTTTAAATGATTACACTTTCAACAGCTTCCCCCCCTATTATAAAAGTCGGTACGCCAATGAGCATTAGACCAAAATGATGCATAATTGTCCAAGCTTTTTAATGATGTTACCAAAAATATACCTTAATGTGGAATTTTCGGAAATATGTAAAATTTTAAAATTTACTTTTCAATTACGCCCTCTTGCGGCAAAATGCGGAACTTAAAAATTATTTCCAGGATTTTCTCATGGCCACTTTTGTTATAATTTTGTTTCCCGAGTTTCTATGCCCAGTAGTTTCCGAGATACGGCCGGTAGCCATTCTTAATGGGACACCCGGTACAATTTGAAAGTCTTGGGCACAGCCGATTATCAATTTTGGTTCGGCTTGTTCTCAATTCTCAACAAATAATAAAGCTTACTTACAGGTTAAAAAGGTGCCAAACATCAATTAATGTGTTTTTTACTAAACTGTTTATAGTAATAAAAACAAATAAATTAATATTGAGATCACTCCTACTTTAAGAATAACCTTTTATAATGTAGTTGCTTAAACAAATTAAAATTCAAGCTTGCTGAAAATTTATCTCTTGGGAGCTAAAAAACATATAAAATGTTAAAATGGAAAACAACGAAAATATATCCCAAGGTAGTGTTTCGGTTAAGAATAAAGTCTAATAATGCAACAAAATTGTAGTGTAGACATTTTAGGTGCAACTTTTACAGCCAATTTGTCTGGAGAATATAAATTATGGTAAATAATACAGTAAGCGATATAAGGATCTAAAAAAGAAAAGGATTACGGGATAACTGCATCTTCTTAATAAAATTCAATCTAACCTGTAAATAAATTTTTGCCAAATTACCCAGTGTCAAAATTGTAGATAAAAAAATTGAAAGTAAATAGAATAACATTAGGAAGCAAATGTCACCAACTCAGCTGAGTCTGACACACGTAACATTTATTTTTATTATTGATATTAGGGAATCCAAACCACGTGATTCAATATGGCGGTTGGCTGGTAAAAAGCATTGAGTCACCAGTTAAATGCCACCAGCAACATTATTTTTATGGTCATGTGCACCAATTACAAAGCAGTATTTGCCAGCCAGCCGCCATTTGGACACATCGTTGGATTGCCTAATAGGGTCATTTAACCTATACTGACCAAAGGCTTATTTTTTTAGTTTTCCTGTATTTTTTTTAAAGCCAATATAGCCAACTTGTTTATGCTTGACGGTAGAGTTTAAAATTGCGATCTAAAACGCGTTTTGACTTAAAACAAACGAACTGTGGAGTAAATTTGTGGTTTTTTTAATGGAACACCCTGTATATTTTTTTATTTTAAGAAGGTCTGTCTTTTTTTTTAATTCCAAAAATATGTAGTTTAAAGGGCTATGTCAATTCTTGTTTAATATGTCTAGAATGCCTTGGAAGAGAAAAGACCCTTAATAATTTAAATTAAGCTTATTGGAAACGTCCGAAAATATGAATACTTTAAGAACAGTAGGCGCTGCTTCATATTTTTGGGTGTTTTTTGATAATGCTCATAATAAAATAATATAAATTTTTTTTTTTGAAAATGCTGTGTTATCTCAGCAACTAGTAAAGATGAAATTTTGAAAATTTGGGTCTGAAAGTCTGGGACGCCCAATTCATTGCAGTACTTAAGTAAAAAGTAAAAACTATTTTTATGATTACCTTCTAAAAGAAGTCACTGAGATGAATTATGTCACGCAGAATTATTTTCTCAATTAAAAATAAAACAATCATTAATTGCACTTGTACCTAATGTCAACCGGCCTTGAAAACATCCACGTACGTGACGTCACAATGTGGGAGAGAGATAGAAAATCTGCTAATTAGCTTACCAGCGTTAGTATATCGTGAACCAGAATAAGAACCAGAGTAAAAGTCGCTTTATAAAAATTAACGGATCCAGACATTTAAACATTAAGGGCCAAAGTTATTGTGTTAATAAATCTACTAATATTAAAGAAATGATATATTGAGATGCAATGGCGAATTGCCAGGTGGTGGTTAGTAGCAAAAACTAATATTTTCTGAAGATTAAATATACTGTGTGTCTGTAAGATTTCTCTACCTATTTCTTTAAAAAATATTTTTTAATTTACGAAAAGTACAGGGTGTTTCATTAAGGTCGACGAGCGGCCATATCTCGGACACTACTGAGCATAGAAATTTAGGAAAAGAAAATTGATAACTAAAGTGGCGATGAGAAAATCCTGGAAATAATTTTTAAGTTCCGCATTTTGCCGCAAGAGGGCGTAATTGAAAAGTAAATTTTAAAATTTTACATATCTTCGAAAATTCCACATTAAGGTATATCTTTGATAACACCATTAAAAAGTTTGCACAATTATGCATCATTTTGGTCCAATGCTCATTGGCGTATCGAGTTTAATAAGAGAGGGGTGTAAGTGTAATCATTTAAATCGCTGTAACTTATGAACGACTTATACGATTTTAGCAAACTAAAGACTGTTTGGAAGAGAAATGTATGTACTTTCACCAGTCGTATTTTGTTGTCCATAATAGTTCTCAAAAAAAATGCTAGAAGGCGCAATTTGCTATAATAACACATTTTTTGATTTTACTCCGCAAAAATAAATCATGCGGTATAATTATGATACCATAATCGAAAAGCAGATGAAATTTGCTAGAAAAAATATTTAAACCGCATCTCGATATCTCCGTTCGTTTCAGCGTTATCCCCAATAGAATAAATTTTAAAACTTTAAAATGAAGGAGCGATTATATATTTTTTAGAAAAAAAGTGGTACGCCACTGATATTTTTCCATGTGGAAATTATTTCAGATTAGCCGGGTCAATTCTGCATAAAAATGGTATCTTGCGTCTATCTCCTCAGACACACCGTTCTTAATTAAAATAATTAAATTAGCTCTACTATTTATTATTATTATTAATATTGAAAATTCAAAATTTTGTTTTCTATAAACTGTTGGAAATTACCACCTTCACTTAATAGGCATGCTTCCACTCGTCTAGTTTAATTTAATTATTTTATACAGGGTGTTATGTATTTGCCTGATAATATTTGAACCTGTAAAACTTGATATGATAACCTTCGAAGAAAGAATATTTTTAAATGTCGGTTTGCTTTAATAAGTGAGAAAATTCACCTTTTGTGTTTTTGATCTAGGACGCCGTCACTGCCTTACCCACGTGCGTTTGTTTTGATTTTGAACTGTCAACGTAAAATAGGAAGGTCAGTAATTTTACAATGTTGCATGACAGTGACCTACTAAATAAGAGTTCACTGACCCTATGTTATTAGGTTATATTCAAACTTTTTGGAAATTAAAATTAAACATACCTCAGCAAGAATCCTTAAAAACTGGCATAAAAACGATAATGAAATAAACAAATTCTTTTAAATCCAATCTGCTATTCACACTTTGAAAATTTAACAGTATTTCACAACAAAAACAACACATTATTTTATTTAAGCAAAATTCTTTGATTAATTAGTCACTTCTTTTGGCGTCCTTGTGCAAACACTTGTTTTTCTTTATATTTCTATTTTTCCTCACTAAAATCTCACAGTTTGTTATTAAAACGAAACGCGGCGCCGCTCCGAAACACTGGACGCTTGTGGGAATCACATCGTGTGGAGTTCAGAGTTTATGTGTCAGACGCAACTGTCATTAAAATTAACTACTTAAATGGCGCCAAATTTAAATTAATATTCGTCGCAAAACCGTTTAATGTTGTTTTTTGTTTTAAGTTTGTGAAATTGTTTAGTAGCCGCGAAACACATTTTACCTTTGAATGATAGAATGAAGAATTTTACCTTTGTTAATCTGCGCTAATAATAATTTTCTCTTTACTAAAATAATAGTTTTTTAATATTTGATTGATTAGTTTTGGTGAATGCGCTAGGAATACACTATGATAGCAGAATAAATCACAAAAATGCTAGGAAGGTTCAAGGTTGCAGTCGACAAGAAGGTTATTTGAATAAACTGTCAAGACAGATTATATAAGAACGATCAAAATTCGCGCAAAAATCCTTTTTTTGGTTGTTATTATTAAGTAAATTTATCAATTGACTTCAAAATGCCAAGAACGGTTGGTGAACTAACGGGTATTGTTTTATGTTACGGGGAAGCAAATCAAAATACGAGACAAGCACGACTTTTGTACATTGAACAATTTCACACAATTATGGTAATTGAAAGAGACCGAACAAGAAATTCAAACACGTTGGCCGCGGAAGAAGCTGTTCTAGATGCGGTAGAAGATCCAACCTTAGGTACTCGGAACATAACCAGACGAGTGGGGCTAGCATCAAATTATATTACATGGCGCACCCTTAAAGAAGAGAGACTGTGTAAATTTGGTATTTTAAAGTGATTTATAGTGTTTTGTGTACTTCGATAGTGTCGAATTTGCTAGTAAAGTTATGACAAGTAGTATTCTTGCGATCTTTAAACATTTGTGTTTTAAAGTTTTTCGGCAGTATTAATAATCTGTGGTAGTGTGCTTAAAGTGTTGTGTATAAATGTCGGTAAGGTAAAGGGGTTTTTAGTGGGTAGGCTGTTCAGTCAGGAGACCCAGAGTCCTACACTATCACAAGTCTCGTGGCTTGTGATGAACATGAGCTTTTCCCCTCCCAGAATGCAAAACAAAAAAAAACTGGTAAGTAGGTACCTGCTATTTTTCATTAGGGCAACTTTTAACCTAAAATTTGTGGACCTGTTTACTTTATGTTAGGCAAACTTAATAAAATACTAAGGCAGCTGACAAAAACTAATGATTGATTAATTATTTATTTTCTTTATTTTATTATTTTTATTTAGTTAAAAAGTGAACTGGTTAAAAAATAATTTCTTGTTTACTAAACACAAACAGCTGATGCTGTAAGTTCGCCTAAAAAACATATGTTTTGTTTTCTTTATTGAACACCTGACAAAGTGTAATATTTGGCAACGTTGTGACACCCGTCTCTCTCCCTTGCGAGGCTATGTTTCTCCCCGTATCTCTCACTCTATTACATTGAGAAGTTCATGGCTATTCTTCATTGGCGTCGGGCTGATTGTAGGGGTTCTTACCCTACTTTTTAGATGGTCGATTTAAAAAAACAAACCATGGAGTGTTTTTCTAGGACACCCAAGGAGTCACCCATTCAAATATAACTTGGGCAATTCCATAACACCCTGTATTGTATTATGTCGTACAAGACGATTTGAGAAAAAAAATTTAATATGTTAAAACTTATGATAGCTTACTAGCTTATACAAAGCCATCCAAAAAAGAATAAATTTCAAACTAATTATCCGATTTAACAATCTATGGTTTAACTTTTAACACCTATAGTTTTAATTGACTGGAAAATAATATTTAGTACTGATCAAAAGCAAAATAATATACTTACTTGGTGCAAATGCTAGGAGTCGGCCCTGTGTCTGTAGTAGTCTGTCTTCCCCATGGCAGACTCCTAGCTAAGTCGGCCAAAGTTTCTCGGCGATGAAGCTGTTTCTGTTGCTTCTTCGCACCACCCCATTCTCTCAAGATGTCTGTTAGCTGTGCCAAGGAGGAGCGCCTTCTCCTTCCAGTGGCTGGTGGAGAGGTTTCTTGGGTCTCTGTGGGAGGAGAAATGGAGCATATTTGTGTAGCTGAATCGCGACGACCACCGAGACGTTGACGAATAGTAGATTCTTCTAGCTGCAAAAAAAGTCAGCAATAGATAATAGAAGCATTAGTTAAAAGTTGAATATTTTCATTTCTAATAGTGATTCTACCTTAAATTATATTTGAGTTGTAATGATTATAGTGAGTGAATAAAATTCTCTTCGTTATTGAAACTATGCATCCACGAATATCTCCATGAGAACTTTTCTTCCTTCGGTAGAACAGAGTTATGACTAAAGCTGAAGCTTTTCTATTCGAACAATAGGCGTTACTGTTTTTAAATATCTAAATTAACAATGCAAAAAAAAAGTTGTGCTCATTGACATGTAATGTTGCTCAAAATCCTTGTGAAAATACCTTATGATACCAGGCAAACCCTATTTTGAAGAACAAGTTCTATATTGAACGTGGTCCGCCACGCGATAATGTTCCGTAGGTAAGTTGCATCCCAATTTAATAATATCAAACTAACACTTTTCAGAGTAGACAGCTCGCAAAAATTTCCAGTCGTTCGCAGCAGTCGTTGTCCGCCGGGTCCGATGCTTTGCCATTACAACTCCAACGTTGCAGATTTAGTTTATGACATTCTTGGTCAGTTTCAGAAAAATTATGTTTATTTCGCAATTTGACATACATTATGAAGTTATTACACAAGTTTTACATAGTATTAAAAAATATGTTATAGGAAAAACTAGACAAATAACTGGCCGCATAAACTTCTGCCTTTATAAAATAATACTTTGTTTAAACAACATTTGCCATGTTTTAAACAAGAATATGTATATTAAAATTTTCCCTTAAACTTTACAGTTGGTTTATTTTAGTCAAACAACAATAGCAGAATTAAACATTTTTGTAATTTTAAAGGCGTTTTATGCAATAGAAGTCTTCGCTGGCGCGGTTGTTATTTTTCGCTGTATTTTTTATTGTCGGTTATATAAAGGTTCTTATTTTCTTTTATATTTATTAGCTACAAAATCGTGTCAAACCATGAACTGAAATAATATCACCAGTGGCGTAGGCAGACTTTAGATTCGTTAGGGGCAAAATGTTTTGGGAAGCTCCATATTTGCAATATTCGATTTTTAAAAATTCCTGGGGCAACTCCAAACGTCGAGCTAGCCAAAATATATTTTTCATCGTTGCCTTGAGAAATATTGTTAAACTTTCCTTAAGAATTATATTCCGTTCCCATAAATTAAAAAAATATACAGGGTGATTCCTAAGTTGATACTTCTGTGTGTATAGAAGGCATTAAAATAAACAACATTTTTAAATACCTTTTTTCAAAAAACTTAAAAATAGGTGAGATACAGAAGTAAGAAATTTAGGTGCGGCCCTGGTTATCAAAACGTAGCCTGCTATACTTTATCTAATCTATCTCTTATTAGTCATACAATTTACGGGTCAGTGGTCAGTTAGTTGGCAATATGTTACGGTGTGTCTTTCTGAACCAAGTTAATTTTAAATTGGTCATACGTGAAAATGGTAAAATTTGAAAACAATGAACTAGTAAATATGGTGCTAATTTACAATGAGTGTCGTCAACGTGCGGCTGCTGCTTCGAGATTATACGCAGAACGCTTTTCCTTGCCGGCTCATCCTACACCCAGAACCGTATTTGATCCATAGTGTAATAAATGAATGTAAGTATCTTATTTTTGAGTTTTTTAAAAAACGTATTTGAAAATGTTGTTTATTTTAATGCCTTCTATATACAGGTAAAAAAGAAGTATCAACTTAGGAATAATCCTGTATATTTTAACGAACATTTTCGAATTTCAAAATTCCTAAGGCTTTAAACGCTAGCCCCAAAATATTTTGGATTGATGTTTTAAAAACCATTCTTCAATTTTTCCCTGGAAATTCATTTGAATTTAATGAATAAATTGTACCGAATTGTACTTCAGAAAATGTTGAACGTTTAGAGGTACCCCAGAATTTTTTGAAAATCGATAATTTTTGTAAAAATTGATTTTTCTTTATTGTAAATCTGTTTTTTTTTGTTTTGTTCTAAATAATAGAATTTCCTACAAAGAGTGACTATATTGTTATGTTATAAGGTTGGTTACTATTATGTAAAAAGGGTTGTTATGTAGTTATGTTAAAATCGCGTTATACTTTTTTCTATCAATTTATTTTCTCATTAATTTGAGTCACATAATCTCAATCTGGGAAATTGATCTTTTGCATCTTCTTAGTTAAGTAGCTAAGCATCTTTTAGAAAACCAAAGAAAGAAAAAATCGGCAAGGTAATTTTGATTTACTCTAAAATTGTGTATAGAGCAACAACTGCTTTAAAATTGTAAAGTGTAGTACAATAACTTTTACTTAATATAAAATTTTAAAAATACATATAATACCTATATTAGTATTATAAATCACAAGGGCGGGTGGGGCCGAAATGAGTGGCGGGAGGAATTGCCCCCTGTGGCTACGTCACTGAATACTACTGCTGCTTTTACTATGTAGTCTACAACCAACCAAGTTAATTAGTGTTTTTTTCTTTTGTATGTTTCTTATAAAGTAACTAATGCCAATATTTCACTTAGGTCCTGAAAATGACTTTTTCTGTTTGGGTTTTATCCTTTCAAAGAAAGCTTTTTCGATTAAATGATTTTTCTGCTGCCTTATGACATTGCCAGTTGTGACCTTTAATTAAGGAGAAAAAAATAACCAATATAAAAAAAATCTTTGCATTTTCTTTCTCTTTAAAACTATTCTTTTTATACGTATCGAAAATTTTTATCCATTGTCATGCTTGACACGTAAATAATCAATAAGGGATTAGTTTTATAGTTTATGCATTTGCTTCCTTAACAACCAAGTAACAATCCATGATACAATGATTACGTCGGTTTAAAAAAAACATTGTATATAGGTACAGGGCCATCCCACCTGGACTGAACAGTGACCTATTTTTTAAGTTTCCCTATATCTCTATTAAAACCAATTATAGTAATTTAGTTTATATTGGACCGTAGAATCTAAATTTGCTATTTAAAAAGCTACTTTTCATAAAAAAAGGAACTGTGATGTAAAGTTGTCGCTTCTTTAATAAAATACCCTATACATTTTTTATTCTTATGGAATGTATTTCTTTCCTGATTCAAAAAATATATAATTTGTCTATACAGGGTGGCCCATTTGTCTGACAAAGTAATATACCGCCTCTACTATTAAAGCTATCAAAAAAAAGTTTTTATAAAAGTTGTGAGGTACAAAAAAAAATATGTTCTAAAATTATTTTTAAACATACAGGATGGTCCAAAAAAGTAGGACAATTGTCAATATGACGCCATATTTAGTTTTTTAATTTTTTGCAACGTTGCCAAACAAAATGCAAAATTCTTAAAATTTTGGAAAAAATATGATAGTAAAAAATTACCTGTATTTCTCAATAAGAGTATCGAAAATCAAAAATTTCTTGTAAGCTCTTAAGTTTAGGGATAGAAAAACTGTCTTAAATCTTTAAGTACCGACAATTTTGTACAGGGTGTTTTCTGTTGCCATCCAAATATACAAAATTTTAAAATACAATAACTCTGTTTTTTCAAATGAACACCCTATGTTTATTATTCTCGTCTGATAGATATTGTAAGTATCTTTTATTATTGTTAAGTCATACCAATACCTAAATTTACTAGTTTTGGCAATATTTCGATTTTTATTTAAATTTTGGTGAAAAAAACTATAATTTTTATTTTTCTAGTAAGCCATGACCAGCAAACTAAAAACAAATGTAATTGAATATAATGTCATATTAAAATAAATTGATAACCATAGTTAGTTACGTATTTATTTAATTTAATAAAATTTTGTTTTTATTACGCAACTTGATATAGAAAATAAGTTTACAAACATTATAAATATAAATATACTAATTATAAATATGACATTATATTCAATTACATTTGTTTTGACTTTGCTAGTCATGGCTTACTAGAAAAATAAAAACTATAGTTTTTTTCACCAAAATTTAAATAAAAATCGAAATATTGCCAAAACTAGTAAATTTAGGTATAGGTATGACTTAACAATAATAAAAGATACTTACAATATCTATCAGACTAGTCTAATAAATATAGGGTGTTTCATGTGAAAAAACAGAATTATTGTATTTTAAAATTTTGTATAATTGGGTGTCAACAGAAAACACCCTGTACAAAATTTTCGGTACTCAAAGATTTAAGACAGTTTATCTATCCCTAAACTTAAGAGCTTACAAGAAATTTTCGATTTTCGATACTCTTATTGAGAAATACAGGTAGTTTTTTACTATCATGTTTTTTCCAAAATTTTAAGAATTTTGCCTTTTGTTTGGCAACGTTGCAAAAAATTAAAAAACTAAATATGACGTCATATGGACAATTTTGTAAGGAAACAAAAAATGCTAAAATATATAGGGTGTTCCATTTAAAAAAATGTATCTTTTTATTGTCCCACTTTTTTGGACCATCCTGTATGTTTAAAAATAATTTTAAAACGTATATTTTTTTATACCTCACAACTTTTATAAAAACTTTTTTTGATATCTTTAATAGTAGAGACGGTATGTTACTTTGTCAGACAAATGGGCCACCCTGTATTAGTGCACACCGTTTTTTAGATATGGGCATTTTTTAAAAGCTGTATTCATTCTAGTTTAATACGTCTAGCATGCCTTGCAAATTAAAATTTTCAATGTGTCCCCCATAACGCCATCCTATTACTATTTACTTGATTTTGTTTTCCAACGAACCCTTGACATATCGAAACTATATTTTCCAACACTTCCCATTTTAGATGTTATTTTTCCTATAACCACCTATGAAAATGAGAAAAAAAGATCGGTAACTTTGGCTAGAAAGCGCCTTATATCACACGCGTGTTAAAAAAAAAATAATTCAACATTAGTGTTGGCACACTATTTAATTTAAAC
This sequence comes from Polydrusus cervinus, assembly GCA_935413205.1. NCBI lineage: Eukaryota > Metazoa > Arthropoda > Insecta > Coleoptera > Curculionidae > Polydrusus > Polydrusus cervinus. Next base: position 26,830,050 of record OW284514.1, on the reverse strand, counting down.
ATATGGTGCCAATTTAACAGACCACCCCTATTTATTAAAAATAATACATTTTAGAAAGCAGCAATTGTAAAGTGATGAGTTTTCATGTATTTGTCGAGTGATTCAGAATTAAAGTGTGAAAATACGCCATCTGAAATTATAAAAAATGTTAAATACTGGAAAATCTATTATCAGAAAAAACAAATCCCGTTGAAGAGAGTGTTATATATTAAACAACAAATCTTTATTGGTAGCGACAGCGTAGAGAATAGAGCCCTAGCCTACAGATCGCAAGGTCATAGGTTCAAACCCCATCAGGTGTATTTAACTTTTTTTTTATAAAAACATTAAATAATTTATAGAATAATTATTTTGAATTAAAATCTTCCTTGTTGGGTGGATTTTTTATATTTATGCATCTTTTCTTGATTAAATTTAAAAATTTTTATTCTTGTTAATCTAGAAGTAAATCCATGATTAGTTCTTCCTATGATATATAAAATATGAAAAAAATGAAAAAGTTTAACTACAAATAAAGGAAAAGCCTATTGACAAACTATGAAACCAGATATTAAGTGGCGGAACATAATTGATATTTTTTTTCAACACTAGTGTACTCGTGTGAAAGTGATTACTCTAAAACTCGGAGAATTCCCTATCTCCTCATTTGAAAAGTATCACTTTCATCACTTGTTATGTAAAATACTATTAATACATCGCCATTACGGAGGTTTTAATCGTCTAATGTATTCTAGACGTATTAAACTAGAATGACCATAGCCCTTTAAAAATTTGATCGCTCAAACCTTAGAAACGGTTTGACATAAACAAACTATATATTTTTGGAGTACATTAAAACAACAACAATACGCCACAGTTCTTTTGTTTTAAGCTAAATCGCATTTTAAATGGCAATTATAGATTTAACGGACATAAACAAGATTGCTATATTGGTTATAATCAAAATAGAGGGAACTAAAAAAGTAGGACCCTGTTCACTTCACATACAGGACCCGGTACGTTAAATACCGGAAAATGTCTATACAGGACTCACCAGCTTCGTCCTGTAATATAATGCTTACTGGCTTTATGACGTAAATAACTGTTCTATTAACTGTGTGCTGTTCTTTTTTATTTATATTTTCCTAATAATATAAATCTAGTGTAGGTGAGGTATTCCACTGTTGCACTCCAAGATAAGCAAACAAATCTACTTTATTCTACTCTAGAATATAGCAAGTAACTTAAAAAATAAGTAGCAAAATAAAGTATGTATTTTTGTTATGGTGTATATTTGTCAGAGTTATTTCGGTAAGCACTACCTTACCATAGCAAAAGGGTTTACTTAAAAATATAGTAGATTAGAGGTTTTTAATTGTATGAACAATAAAGTCACCCCTTTCTAATATTTATTTACCTTGTATGACAAAGGTTTACTTTTGAAAGTTTATGGCAAACTAAACTTATTATTACTAACATAATATCGAAATACAAAAACGTAAGGTTATGTCTATGTCTATGTCTATACAAAGAAAATCCAAATAACCACCAGTCGTACTTTATAGAAATAAAAACAACTGAGTATTGTGTTACTTAAACAGCCAAAATATATCAAAGACGAAAAACATTTTAAATTAATTTTTCCAAGTACAATTAAATGTTTTCGTGTATGACGTCACACCTTGTTTTGTCCATTATTTTTTTTAGAGTAACCAGTATTTGCAATGGTAAGAAGTTATAAAATATGCCCAAAATATGAACTTGGGATTCTTACCGGTTCTTGGATTGCAAAAGTGGACTCACTTTTAAAACCCTCAGATACATCCTGTAAGAAGAAAAAGAAATTAAGGTTGGTCTTTTTAACAAACGAAATATTTAACAATCTATAATTTTTTAATTTTCTGTTAGTTAATATAGGACAGAGCACCTAATAAAGAACATCTGTTAAAATAAATTATGTTTACCAGTACCTTAACTTGAACGCTTTTAAATAGACGCAAGTTATTACATAAATTTAGGGTTTTACAAATTCCGTTGGGCATGTGAGGATCTCGAAAACAGTGAGGTATACGAAGATGGTTAAACTGAGAGAGTTGTGTATTTTGAGGCTTCATAATTTGGTGAAAAAAAATTGTAAATGTAAAAATACCTCAGGAGGGAGAAAAAGAAAATTTCCAATTTTAATTTTTAATTTATGACTTGGGAAAAAATATTTTTTTTAAATTTTAATAGCCATATAGAAGATGGCGTTATTAGTTTTTAAATTCAACGTTTTGTTCTTTGGACACCACAATCAAGTCAAAACGTTAAAATTAAAAAATAGCGATTTACATACCAAGGAAGGAAAATGGTGTTTTGCCTCCTTATATCTAAGGGAGTAAACGCATTTTTCTCTTGAAGTATGTATCTAGGTTAATAGTATATATAGGTGCTTTAAAATTATCCACCAGTCAATGTATTACTATTTTTGAGATCCCCATGTACGCACACGAATTTGTAGCACCCTGTATATATATTAAAAGGAAAATAGCTCATATGCATTTACCTACCACTTTGTATTTGTATTTTTCCAATAAGGAAAAAAAATATTAAGTTGATAAATTATTGCAAACAACCAATTAAACCACAACGTTCCATTTAAAATCGTATAAACTAAAGATTTCTTATGGAATAAAAGTATGTCATACACCACTATGATATATTTTATTAACGCGTTTTGGGGGATATGTTTCGACACTATTAGAGTATCAAAATCAGCCTAAGAAAGGGCGTTTAAAAAACTACTAACGATATTAATAGTAAAATTATTATTATATACAAGATTTTAACCTAGTTTAAGAAAGGAAATCTTTATCTCTGAAGGAGTCTCATTGTTCTGATCGTTTCACATACTTCTTTATTTAACTCTCCAAAATTAATTTTCAGAAATAAAAGAAATTTCACACCAATCAAGTTTTCACACCTTCTTTCGGATTTTCTAAGAGATAAATGAACCAGGTTCCATAAACATAGAGTACGTTAGTTTTAGTCCACATTTTTACAGTTTATAATCAAAATTCTTCTATTTAGGTTGATGATGACACTCTAATAGTGTCGAAAAATGTCCCCCAAAACACGCTATTAAAATATATCATAGTGGTGTGTGACAGACTTATATTCCATAAAATTTATCATCACAGAAAATGGACTACTTCCAAAACCTTAAATGTCCTCACTATAGAAAAAATGTTATGGTAGAATAAATGGTCAATGGTTGTCGGAACAATCCTGGCAAGAATAAAATAATTTTTAGTTCCTTCTACTTTCAGTCCATACTCGCTGTAAGACAGTAAGTTTAGATACATGCATACAACAGTCAATAATAATATTAATAATATAATATATTTTATTCATTTACTAGATCTCAAAAAAGCAAGCTTTAGCGTACATGCCTACTTATCTTCCCAAGAATTTCTTTATATATCGCATACAGACACACATTCGTTAAATTTCCCAGCAATGCAAGTCTTAATGTTAGTTATTTCAATACATACCTGCTCTCTAACTAGGTCATCCCATCCATTACCTCCCTGCCAAACCAGGCCAACTTGATGCGAGAGAATCGGCAAATTACAAACAAAACAAAGAGCCGTCATTGTCCTGCAAATAAAGAAGTCCATGTTAATTAAAAAATGTCCGATACATGGAAACATTAAACACATGCTCTGCTCTATATAAACCTTTTACTCAAAATTAGTTCGAGGTTAAAAAATTAATCCATCATACCGCTCCTCATATTGCTGCATTATTTATTTTATTAGAAATATGCAACTTTTACCAAAATTAAATAAAAAACTAGCTAGTTCCGCCCGCTTAACCTACGAATCTCTAACATTCTAAAGGTACTCGCTCACCAGAGAAAAAGGCACGTCGGCATCGCGTCGCGACGAATATTTTTTCGCTTAAAAGTTCATCAGCGTATGCAAAATAAACCGGCCGTCTGCTGTCAGTGAATTTCTCCGAAACTAGACGATTTTCTTCAATTTAAATTTATAGAAAGACTTACCGTTTGACCATGTTTAACTTGTAGTGAAGTATTAGATATACCTTTCATTTTCAAAATATACTAAAAATGGTGTGTGTGTGTGTGTGAATGTGGTTTCACTTAAGAATTATTTTTCCCAAAGAGAGCCCTACATTTTAAATCTAATCTATTACAATGCAAACAACGTTTAAACCTTTAGCTAGTCATTGATACCAAATTTGCATTTGTTTAATCAAATTATTAGAGGTAATAGAGGTGATAGCCCAACCTCTGCAACCAATTTTCAGAATAATTATGTTCGTTAATGGCATACGACATGTCCAAAATACAAAAATTACTTCATTATCTGTCAATAAACGAACTTATCTTAAAATAAATTCGATAGTTACAGTCATTTTTGAGTAAACATAATAAATTTGGTGCATAAGCGATGATAGAGAACCTTAAGAAAGCTGAATGTAAGTATGGCTCTATTTTATAAAGTCCTCAATTTAAGAGTAATCAACCTGGTCATAACTTGTTATGTTGTTAGATTATATTAAGTCATGACCAGGTAAATCATTTTTAACTCGAACTTTGAATCCCACATTATAAAATAACCATTTTTAACATTTGTTCGATTCAAACTGGACCTAAATAAGAAGAACATCTATGATTTAAACCGAGGTCCAGTTTAAATCAAAGAAATGTCAAAAATGGTAATTTTATAATGTGGGATTGACAGCACAGTTTGAGTTAAAAGTTACACCTGGTTACAATTTAATATAATGTAACGTAACATAATAAGTTATGATCTTTTTAATTACTCTAAAATTAAAGTTCTAAATGCCACATTATGAATCGACCATTTTGAGATTTCTACAATTTTATAATTATTCTCCGGTTAAAACCTAGATTCATTCATAATACCCAATATTAATGTTATTACTATATTTTATTCTTTCATTTACTATACGTGCTCTCTTATTATACACGCATACCTAACCCCCCCCCATATTTTAGATTATTTGGGCTTATTATAGTAAATATTAAAAAAATTTAAATCACTTTCATAAATTAAAAAGTTATTATTGTATATTTTTTAGTTAATATGCGAGTATATTTAAAAAAGTATATTTGTTTCTATCAAAATCAACAACAATAAACAGATTTTTGGATAAGACGGTAAATAAGAGTAATTCAATTCACATCAAATGTTATTTGCGTAGAATAAAATGTTTGTGTTTAGAGGAAAACTGTTTATTTAGACCCAAAAACCATTCTATTTGTATTAAACTGGTTTATTAGAGCAATAAAATGATAATTTAAGGTTATTAAATTAATGTAAACACGTATAATTGAAAATGAGTTTATCCATTTAATGTTTAATTTTACCTTTTTTGAATAATAGATTTAGTAGCAGACAAATATTTGAGGGAATCGGTCTTATATTTTTTATATGCGTGTAATCATAATAAATCGTAATAATTTTGGCTTCTCGGATCATAAAATAGTGGTTGTTTCCGAGTAAATGTGTTTATTACAACAGCCATTAAAAAAAAAGATAACTTAAATAACATCTGCTATTTAAGAAAATTCATATGAAATAAGCTGTCTACTGGCCGCCATTTTTAAATTTTACATTACACAGGCGCGGGTTGTCCATAAGATCATTTGGATAAACCCGAACAAACCTACCTATTAATTTGACTCACCTAATTAATTTATTTTTCAAAACAAATAAAGATGATTATCCTTCAAACAATGCAAGTACTCATGTAGGGTTGGGAACAAAAAGCCCTATCTTCCTTCATACAAAAAATATTTTATTAATTACAACCTACGCGTTTCGGCCTACAAGGCCATCATCAGGGCGTAAAGTAATAAGGTCAACACATATAGACCACAAGCAGGACGCACCCTAGTCAACAAATCAATTAATACCAAAAAACACTTGGCACATTGTTTTACATGAAAACCACATTTACACTGACTTGTTAAAAAAATTAAAATTTGGAAAACAACGACAATCAACAGATTAAAAATTAAAAATTGGTATACATTTAACAGTGCATATATCTGATATGATATATGATATCTTGAAGGCCGAAACGCGTAGGTTGTAATTAATAAAATATTCTTTGTAAGAAGGAAGATAGGGCTTTCTGTTCCCAACCCTATATGATCATGTCCCTTCTGGAGAGTAGATACGACTTCGTAAATGCAAGTACTGTGTATAATGCGAAAACTTCCCAATATAGATCGAAGCCATCATCAAAGCGCTCCGCTCGGCCGTTTTTTAGTAGTTCACGGTTGACCTAATGGATTTATATTCAATTAGAAGATTACATTAATGAATGGGAAACTAAGAGCAAAACAGATATATGCGCTGTCGAAAGTTAAAAGAGAGACAACCGTCGGCGACTTCGGCACACTTCGTTCAATCCGAATCAGTGGCAGGCATTTAAGTAAACATATTTGAACAGCTTCGTGAATCATGCCATTTCAATCAAACTTTGCGTTAGGCAAAGAAAAACTTATTACAAAATATGCAGATTGTATTTGCAACATTTGTATAACCTTTTTGTTTCATTAGGAATGCCGAATCGCCCGTAGTATGTCCTAAACCCTTACTTAGTTCGTTTATGTATGTTTTTGACGTATAGTTATGTGTGCTGTGACTTGAATTAAAAGACAGTTAAAGAAATATTACAGTTTAAAACAAGCGATGCATTAACATTTGAAAAACTTTTTATTAGAATTATTTATCATTTTATTGACCTAGTGAACATTTTTCCAAATAAATGGATAGAAGGATCGACTTGATATACAAACACACAACTACAAAAGGGTAAGAATTATATAAAAAAATAATAAAGTAAAGTTGTTTGATGTAATGTAATACAGCAAAAATTCAATTTTAGTATTTTATGTTTTTGCGATGTTTATTAGGTAAATAATTATTCCTTAGCAAAGTTATGCACTAAACTACATTTTTCTTGTTAGGTTACTGCCATCAAAATTCGCTCCACCCGTAAAAAAACTCACCAGTCGCGTCTGATGTTAGATATCCCTTCCCAACCGGGATGTTAAAATTTCCAATAAATAAATACAGAAATCCATTAATATTATAATTCTAGACAATCAAAAAGACTAATGAATATTGTGTAAACTGGCTGTTGACTAACCAGTACCATTAATTATCCATAAGATAGGTGAGGTTAAGTACACCTTGCACCTTGTCCAGCGTTTCCACATAGGGTTACAGGATTTTTTTTAATTGTAGATTTTCTGACAATGTTAAAAAAGTTAATTTTTACAAAACTTTAGTGTCAGTAATAACAAAATAAAAAGAAAATTTAGCCACAAGCAGACAAAGTGGTGCATTGGTCTTTGACATTAAAGTACACAGGGACGCCAAAACAATGGGCTCCCTGGGGCACAGGTAGAGATTGAAAGCTTGATCATCCTTATTAGGACTCTACGGAAAGCTATAACTCATAAGCAACTTCAGATACAGCGAAAGAGCGCTTTCAAGACATACGTCGCCATCTGTAGGAATCAACTCCAACGAAGAAGACAGCATTTAGGTGTTCTAAAAATCCTTAATCGTCTTTGAGAAATTAACCTTCTGGCTGTAATTGTTGGACAATATGTTCTCATAAACTTATATTTGTCGAGAATGACGTCGCTTTATTTCCATTTACCGTCTTTTCTTAATGATATTTGCAAATTCAATAATTTTTATTTTGAATGTTTTCGTTAAGACTGTGAAAATATTATTGTAAGTTATTATTTCTGAAAACAGCTTTTAAACAGCAGTTTAAAAAATAAATCCTAAACTAAATTAACATAAAGGAATAAACCTATTTTTTTATATTTATATGTGAGCATCGATGTGAAAAAGAAAAATATTCCATATAAAAACTTTAGTCTGGTCACGTCGCAGCACCTCAATAGGCCAATCAAAGTGCTGAAGGGCTGTTTCGTTGTCATCGAACGTACCTACACATTTTTCTTTTGATTATTATTTATATGTCTATCAAGAGCAAGCAAAAAATCCCAGGCTTACAATAATTAAATATATGACATAAAAAATGGTATTGTAGTTGACGAGAATAGTGACAAATAGTATGATAACTATTTGTCATTTTTTTCCATTCTTTTGAATTAGGCTTTTTTTCTCTTCGTTCGCTGCCAGGGCTATTCCCAAGGGGACCTACAGCTTAACGTGGGTTCCGAACCACGATCCTCGGTCATGCGACACCCCCAAGGGCTATCAACCCTTGGTTTATTACCATTGCATGACCTACCGATTGGGGAGTGTGTATCTTCTTCCGCACCCCACGAGATGTCCGATCTTATCCGGCCTGGTTACCGACGTGAATAGGGTGGGTTGGGAGATGATATCTTTTACACTCTTTCCTGCATTCTTAAATCCACTAAATTTCGGACATACTTTTTTTTATTGTAAGTATGCCCACTCTGGGAATCGAACCCGGGTCGTCACGGTCGAATGCCAGTAACTTACTTCTGAGCCACCGCCGCGGTTGTGTGATAACTAACATTATCGTCTATTAACTAAGACATTCAATCTATCTGGATACCTGCATGAAGATGATGTTCGGTCGATTTATCCATTTTAGAACTTTTAGTGAATTAATGTGGAGTTTGTGTTACGGTACTCCCATACAGGGTGTTTCACAGTGGATGGAAAGTTAGACGTTTATGGAAAACGGGTGAAGGTTTTCTTCAAAAATTTGGGTTTTTAGATAAACAATCATGGTCTATTGTTTCAAAATATTTTCAACAATACAGCGTTGCTGCTTCAGCCCGAAATAGGTGGCAACATCGTTATTTTAAATAGAATACCTTATATATATTATATTATTTCCTAATTCCCTATACAATTCCACGTATATTTTGTATAAAATGAAAACCATTTTTCTAAGATGGGCCGTTCCAGTGCTACAGCCTGTCGAAGTCTAAAAATGGCATATTTGAAACGTCAATATCTCAAAAACAATTGAATTTAGACATATTATATTTTATATAAATATACGTGGAATTGTATAAGGGATTAGAAATTATATAATATACAGGGTGTCCCATTGGGAACCGAATCGATCTATATATAGAAAACTATACATAGGAAAAATTTGACAGTATGCTGATGCTGATGGGGGCGACCGGGCTAAAATTTTCATAATGGTGGCACTTCCGGTTATACCGGAAGTAAGTGTCAACTAGTTTATTTAAATGGGACACCCTATATATTATTACATTTTTGCATTCTACGCAAGATTCTAGGCAGATTTTATATACCATGTCCTATACATATGTCTAAACGTTTTTGACATATTTGAATTTTTATGTCAAAAATGACGTTTGCAAGCCTTAGAATAATTATCAAATTTTTCTATAAAGAAGACTTATTTATTTAATTTAAGTGGGATTCCTTGTTATAAAGGACCTGCTTTAATAGATTTTTTATAATATTTTGACTATTAATAGAGGGTATTTAAAAAATAATATTAAAAATGAAAATGAAAAAACGGCATAAAGTCCAGATTTTCAAATGGAAACACACAAATTTTATAATTATTTCTTATTTTTTATTTTCATTTTTAATATTATTTTTTAAACACCCTGTATTAATAGTTATCAAAATATTATAAAAAATCTATTAAAGCAGGTCCTTTATAACAAGGAATTCCACTTAAATTAAATTAATAAGGCTTCTTTATAGAAAAAATTGATAATTATTCTAAGGCTTGCAAACATCATTTTTGACATAAAAATTCAAATATGTCAAAAACGTTTAGACATAGGTATAGGACATGATATACAAAATCTGCCTAGAATCTTGCGTAGAATGCAAAAATGTAATAATATATAGGGTGTTCTATTTAAAATAAGCAAGTTGACACTTACTTCCGGTATAACCAAAAGTGCCACCATTATGAAAACTTTTAGCCCGGTCGCCCCCATCAGCATCAGCATACTGTGAAATTTTCAAAATTTTCCTATGTATAGTTTTCTATATATAGATCGATTCGGTTCCCGGTGGGACACGCTGTATAAGGGTGTTCTATTTAAAATAACGAACTTGTCACCTGTTTCGAGCAGAAGCGGCAACGCCGTATTGCTGAAAATATTTTAAAATAATAGACCATGATTGTTAGAAATCTTAGAAACCAAATTTATGAAGAAAGCGTATCACCCGTTTTCCATTAACGTCTAATGTTCCATCCACCGTGAAACATCCTGTATACAGTCAAATTCTCTGAACACAAGAATAATTTCAAGATCCTAATTTTTCACAAGATTTTGGAATTTGATAAAATTTATAAATTATAAAAAATTATTTTTCATGTAAAACCTTGTTATCCCATTAATTTCTAAAATAGTTTAAACAAGATCTTGTCTTAGAGAATATATCTTTATTGCAGTGGATATAGTGAAGATATTTTGGAAGCCTAAAAAACTTCAAGATTTTCAAGTAATAAATAAAATAGTTTTATAGCACACCCATACTAAAATATGTAGAGATCAATATATTTTATTTTACTGCATACACACATAATTTTAAAAGTTTTATGAGCAGGAAATGATAAACTGAAGGCGAAAGATATTTTTTTTTAAGAAACCGGTTTTTTAAGTCTAATCCATTTACGTAATTTTTTTTTTGCTAGACTATTACTTATAGGAACGATAAATTAAACTTTTAATACCTATATATGCTATCTAAGAAATAAGGGATCAAATCTTTAAATATTTTTTATATTTAAGAAATGGTAAAATTAAACTAACACAGTTATAAATGAACGATTGAAGCGCGAATTATTTTCTTAAAAACTGTAAATAACTTAAAACATTGCCAATTAAACCTTTGCATAATTAAAATCGCCTAAGAAGTGGTAAATTAAACCCTAGAAAGCTATAGGTACAGGGTGGGGACTTTAACTAAACTGCTGGACAATTGTTTTCGAGCTAGAAAAATTTAGCCTAAATTTAACAGTTAATATTTTCTGAACCAGATATGATATCGACCTACGGTTTTGAGTGGTTGATCGATTCATCCCTTGGGAAACAATTATTAATGTTGGATTGTCTTTAACTGTCAGAAAATTTTATATACAGGGTGTTAAAGAAGACGATGATTTTTGCTCCAATTTTAAAGGCGTGTAACTTTCACAATAATATTTTTAAATTTTATCACTCTACGTCAATGAAATCACTGGTTCATAGCAAAGAATGTAATTTGTCAAATTTTTGATATCTGCTATATTTTAAGAAATACCGATTTTTTTGGAAAACCTTGCTTTATTTACACTTATTAGTAGCTAGATCTCACTGTGCGTTGTATTGTGTAAACTTTGCGAGTGATTATTATACCTTATGAAAAGCTTGATTATGTTCAGTATCTAACAATAGTTGTACCTAAATGTTAGGATGTACAGTGGCGTACTTATAAACACCTATATGTCTATGGTTTATGAGTTTCTCACAATTTTTCACGATTGTTTTATATTGGAAAGTACGCGCCCCTAGATTATGTGAACTTTTTCTTATTTTTCAGTTTTTCATATCGCACTACAGGTATATTATACAGTGTGTTTACAACATTTTAACAAAGATAATTTTTTTAATTTAATTTTTGGAAAAAATATATTTCTTAATTTCTAACTTTCTAACACTATACTCATAAACCATAGACATATAGGTGTTATAAGTACGCCACTGCACATCATAACATTTAGGTCCAACTATTGTTACTGGACATAATCAAGCTTTTCATAAGGTATAATAATCACTCGCAAAGTTTGCACGATAAACGCACAGTGAGATCTAGCTACCAATAAGTTGAAATAAAGCAAGGTTTTCCAAAAAAATCGGTATTTCTTAAAATATAGCAGATATCAAAAATTTAACAAATTACTTTCTTTGCTATGAGCCAGTGATTCAATTGACGTAGAGTGATAAAATTTAACAATATTATTATAAAAGTTACACGACATTAAAATTGGAGCAAAAATCATCGTTTTCTTTAACACCCTGTATATAAAATTTTCTGACAGTTCAAGAAAATCCAATATTGACAATCGTTTCCCAAGGGATGAATCGATCAACCACTCAAAACCGTAGGTCGATATCATATCTGGTTCAGAAAATATTAACTGTTAAATTTAGGCGAAATTTTTCTTGCTCGAAAACAATTGTCCAGCAGTTTAGAACAAATTTTCTAATGTTGTTAAAAAATGTAAGAACACCTCGATTAAGATATTTTGTTTGAAAATTTGTTTGTGTAAAACATAACCCAACTTAATTTTTTTTAAAACATATTGTTTATATGAGTATCAAACGCATAAAGCATCCAAATCAACATTTTTTTTTTCATTTTTTACAAATATTTTTACCTAACGTACTAGCGAATTTGTTCCAGTCCATTCTGTATAATAAAAATTATGACAGTGTGAATTACTTCCATAAAAGTTGTAAGTGATCTAAGAAATTGTGAGACCAAACTTAAAAATTTTTGTGCAAATTAAGAAATTGTAAAATAAACCCTTAAAAGGTAATTAGAACGTGCGATTCATATCTTTAAAAATTGTGAATAGGACGGCCATGAAATTGTGATCATCCGGTTAAACCAGAAGTGAACATTGCTTTGTTATTCTTAATAAAGTACTCTATATATTGCAGTCTACGAAGAAATCTAAACATACAACATTCACAATATCCTATACCTATTTAAGACAGTTTCCGAAGTAGGACCAAGATAACCTATTTTTATAATTCACAATAGGCGCTTTATTATCGTCTAGTCATCATCAGATATCCTTTTAAGAAGACATAAGTTAAATAAGGGTTGAACGGCAGTAGAGTTTTGGACTTGCATTGTCTTTATTTGTTTAGAATCACTACGTTTCAACTGGTAAGTATCTCCAGTCGTCTTCAGGTGAATTCACCTGAAGACGACTGGAGATACTTACCAGTTGAAACGTAGTGATTCTAAACAAATAAAGACAATGCAAGTCCAAAACTCTACTGCCGTTCAAGAAACGTCATTGTCTCCAACCTTTAAACAGACATTAAATAAGGGTTATTCTAGCCCAATTTAATTATATTTATAATAATGCAAACCAAAAATATTGTCATATTTATTACATGGGCTGAACGAGCATATTCCCTATTTAACCAAAGATCCTGTACTTTTTAATCTCAGAACGAATAGTAAGTTTTAAAAAGAATTCAACAACACCCAGCTCACCCAGTTACTTAAGTTTTGATTTTTGTGACAATGGGCTTTTTCGCTTTTCAATGTTCAAGCACACTTTACTGCTTTGAGCATACATTTAGCTGGCTGACAGTTGAATAGACAAATGAGAAAAATTTCTATGGAAACTAATAAAATAGGCGATGTAGTATAGTATATAAAATTTATATTACATTAAATACATATTTAAATATATGCAGGGTAAGTAGACGATAGAGTAAAGTTCATTTTCGCCATATGCAGGGTAAGTAGACGATAGAGTAAAGTTCATTTTCGCCATATGCAGGGTAAGTAGACGATAGAGTAAAGTTCATTTTCGCCATATGCAGGGTAAGTAGACGATAGAGTAAAGTTCATTTTCGCCATATGCAGGGTAAGTAGACGATAGAGTAAAGTTCATTTTCGCCATATGCAGGGTAAGTAGACGATAGAGTAAAGTTCATTTTCGCCATATGCAGGGTAAGTAGACGATAGAGTAAAGTTCATTTTCGCCCTTATCTTAAGAATTAGATACAAATTCGAAATACAAAAGTTGTAGAGACATTGAGATGCACATTTAAAAATTATGCTGGAGTATACGGGGTGGTCCAAAAAAACGTGACGAATATAACTTGGGTTTTTTTAATAATTTTTTTATACAGGGTGATTCACGTTGAGTGGCCTATTAGAAGATCTCGGAAAGGAGTAAACTTATTTTTCTAATTTTACAGCAGGCATAATTGGCTTTGAGCTTTTAAAGCATTATATTTTGACGTTTTTATTACTTCCGGTTATACCGGAAGTGAATCCAACTTTGCTATTTCAAATGGAACACCCTGTATATTTTAGCATTTTTAATTACCTTATTAAACTCTAAATAACTTTTGTTACAAATAATTTATTCCTATCTCTAACCGTTTTTGAGATATGAATTATAAAACAATTTTTTGTGTAAAAACTCTGAATCTAAAAAAGGTAAACATATAAAATGTAAGCTTTCAAGTAATACATAGATCTTTAGTTTAAATTACTTATTTTTCACGTTTTTTACACAGAGAGTTCTTAAAATTGTGCCAATGTTTCCAATTAATTTTCAATTTTTCAATTTTTGCAAATGGAACACCCTATTTTTTAGCTTAGTAACGTGTAGAGAATTAAATTTCCTATCTAAATGCCTAATATGTTACCATCCACATTTTTAGTCGTTTTGGAATTATGAGCAATTTAAATAAGAAATCTGAAAATCTCTGTTTGTGTTAATGTGACATTATTTTTGAAAAGAAGACTTCGACTGGGATTTTCGTTTGACTTTGAGCTTTGTTATCATTTGTTATTAACTGCCTATGTTCGTTGCTTAGCTATTTCTAATTTTTTTAAATAAAATTATTTTAATCACAGGATTACCAAGAATGAACGTAATTTAAAATAGATTTTGGTCAAAGCCTACTTCACAAATTGGCAACAAAAATCAAAGTCAAACGAAAATTCCAGTCGAAACCTTCTTTTCAAAAATAATCTCGCATTAACACAAACAAAAATTTAAAGATTTTTTTATTTAAAATGCTCATAATTCCAAAACGACTAAAAAAGTGAATTATAACATATTAGGCATTTAGATAGGAAATTTAATTCTGTACACATTAGTAAGCTAAAAAATAGGGTATTCCATTTGCAAAAATTGACTTATGCACATTTATTTAAATGGAAACATTGGCACAATTTTAAGAACTCCCTGTATAAAAAACGTAAAACCTAAGTAATTTAAACTAAAGATCTATATATTACTTGAACGCTTAAATTTTTTTAAATGTTTACCTTTATTAGTTTCAGAGTTACTAAACTTTCTTCTCGGAGCGTTTTTACACAAAAAAATCCTTTTATAATTCATATCTCAAAAACTGTTGGAGATAGGAATAGATTATTATTAACAAAAGATATTTAGATTTTATTAAGGTAATCCAAAATGCTAAAATATACAGAGTGTTCTATTTGAAATAACAAAGTTGGTATTAACTTCCGATATAACCGGAAGTAATAAATACGTCAAAATATAATATTTTAAAAGCTCAAAGCCAATTATGCCTGCTCTCAAATTTTTAGAAAGATAGGGTTACTCGTTTCCGAGATCTTCTAATAGGCCACTCAACGTGAATCACCCTGTATATTGTATGATGTATGATTTTTCCGAGAATAATTTAAGAACTATTTTTTCCGTAAATCTACTTTTAAGATTTTTTTTTACACATTTTCTCATTCGTGCAACTTTCGTCGAACCTTAAGAAGATACTTGTAACTATCCAGAAAAGTTTATTTTTTTTCGTGTGTCGTCGCTACGTTTATTCCTCTTTTGTTTACAGTATTTTTTAATCATCTTATTATTCACATTTGCCTTTTGCAGAATAACAAAGAAAAACCGTATATTTATGAATAATTAGTAATTTAATAATAAGTCATAGCCAATTTGATGTTTTGGTGAAAGTATTCTTGAGCCAAATAGCTGTAAAATTCGTTTTAAATAAACTGCTGGACAATTGTTTTCGAGCAAGAAAAATTTCGCCTAAATTTAACAGTTAATATTTTCTGAACCAGATATGATATCAACCTACGGTTTTGAATGGTTGATAGATTCATCCCTTGAGAAACAATTGTCAATGTTGGATTTTCTTTAGCTGTCAGAAAATTTTATATACAGGGTGTTAAAGAAGACGATGATTTTTGCTCCAAATTTAATAGCGTGTAACTTTCACAATAATATTTTTAAATTTTATCACTCTACGTCAATTGAATCACTGGTTCATAGCAAACAAAGTAATTTATCAAATTTTTGATATCTGCTATATTTTAAGAAATACCGATTTTTTTGAAAAACCTTGCTATATGTTAACTTATTGGTAGCTAGATCTCACTGTGCGTTGTATCGTGCAAACTTTTCCAGTGATAATTATACCTTATGAAAAGCTTGATTATGTTCAGTAACAATAGTTATACCTAAATGTTATGATGTACAGTGGCATACTTATAAACACCTATATGTCTATGATTTATAAGTATAGTGTTAGAAAGTTAGAAATCAATAAATACATTTTTTTCAAAAATTAAATTAAAAAATGTATTTTTGTTAAAATTTTGTAAACGCACTGTATAATAATAGCGATATAAAAAACTAAAAAATAAGAAAAACTGACTTTATCTAGGGGCGAGTACTTTCCAATATAAAACAATCGCGAAAAATTGTGAGATACTTATAAACCATAGACATAAAGGTGTTTATAAGTACGCTACTGTACATCATAACATTTAGGTAGGTACAACTATTGTTACTGAACATAATCAAGCTTTTCATAAGGTATAATAATCACTCGCAAAGTTTGCACGATACAACGCACAGTGAGATCTAGCTACCAATAAGTTAAAATATGGCAAGGTTTTCCAAAAAAATCGGTATTTCCTAAAATATAGCAGATATCAAAAATTTGACAAATTACTGTTTTTGCTATGAACCAGTGATTTAATTGACGTAGAGTGATAAAATTTAAAAATATTATTGTGAAAGTTACAAGCCATTAAAATTAGAGCAAAAATCATCGTCTTCTTTAACACCCTGTATATAAAATTTTTCTGACAGCTAAAGAAAATCCAACATTAACAATTATTTCTCAAGAGACGAATCTATCAACCATTCAAAACCGTAGGTCGATATCATATCTGGTTCAGAAAATATTAACTGATAAATTTAGGCGAAATTTTTCTTGCTCGAAAGCAATTGTCCAGCAGTTTAGTTTAAAATGGCTTTTGTGCATTGATATTAACTTTTAACGTTCGCTATGGTAAAGTTTTCCAAAATATTCTTTAATATACATATTATCAACACTGTAAACGTGAAAAGAAGGATGGAAATACTGTGGTAAAACGAAATAACATCGAAATCGAAAAATTCAGAACAACTCCTTTTTTTCTTTGCTTAGAACCACTGAACCTTTAAGAATATTAACCTCAAAAAAGTGTATTAATTTTTGTCTAGAAATCGAATCATTTGGTCTTTACGTTTTATGTACTTATCTTCGTCTTCCACTATTGAAGAAAGTTTTACCAGTTATTTTGCTATATCTGTTGCGTTTAATAACAGTTTTAAGATTTATTGGGGTTGGAGCGCCGTTATCGTAAGAAACCAAAAAAAGGCATGAAAAAACATTCATTTTTAACAAATAAAAGTATACTACTACACATTTTCTGTAAAAACCCAGATATTTAAAAAAAAAAGTTGATTGTTGCATAAATCTTTAGTTTGGTCAGAAAAAAAACTTAACAATAGGTCGGTACAAATATATTTTGGTTTTATATCTTAAATTTTCGCATCATTTTGTGCACTTTCTAAAAAGATTGGGATAAATGTGTCATACAACGATGCCTAAAACTTACGTGTAAATTTGGTTTCTTTGTAATTGACTACTATAATTGGTCAGTTTCATATCCTGACGAGGATGGATATGAAATTATATCCGTTCAGTTAACCGGAATACCCCACTTTCGTCAATTCAGTACTAAAGCACATCCTTATTCGGGTAGAATTGCGTTTAGTCACTGGACAATTGCTTTCGAGCAAGAAAAATTTCGCCTAAATTTAACAGTTAATATTTTCTGAACCAGATATGATATCGACCTACGGTTTTGAATGGTTCACAGATTCATCCCTTGTGAAACAGTTGTCAATGTTGGATTTTCTTTAACTCTTAAAAAATTTTAAATAAAGAAGATTTTTGCTCCAATTTTAATGGCGTGTAACTTTCATAAAAATATTTGTCAAACTTTTGATATCTGCTATATTTTAAGAAATATCGATTTTTTCGGAAAACCTTGCTTTATTTTAACTTATTGGTAGCTAGATCTCACTGTGCGTTGTATCGTGCAAACTTTGCGAGTGATTATTATGAAAAGCTTGATTATGTTTAGTAACAATAGTTGTACCTAAATGTTATGATGTACAGTGGCGTACTTATAAACACCTATATATCTATGTTTTATGAGTATCTCACAATTTTTCAAGATTGTTTTATATTGGAAAGTACTCGCCCCTGGATTAGGTGAATTTTTTCTTATTTTTTAGTTTTTCATATCGCACTAGAGGTATATTATACAGTATGTTTACAAAATTGTAACAAAGATAATTTTTTTAATTTTATTTTTGAAAAAAATGTATTAATTTCTAACTTCCTAACACTATACTCATAAACCATAAACTTATAGGTGTTTATAAGTACGCCACTGCACATCATAACATTTAGGTACAACTATTGTTACTGAACATAATCAAGCTTTTCATAAGGTATAATAATCACTCATAAAGTTTGCACGATACAACGCACAGTGAGATCTAGCTACCAATAAGTTGAAATAAAGCAAGGTTTTCCAAAAAAATCGGTATTTCTTAAAATAGAGCACATATCAAAAATTTAACAAATTACTTTCTTTGCTATGAACCAGTGATTCAATTGACGTAGAGTGATAAAATTTAACAATATTATTATTAAAGTTACACGCCATTAAAATTGGAGCAAAAATCATCGGTCTCTTTAACACCCTGTATATAAAATTTTCTGACAGTTAAAGAAAATCCAACATTGATAATTGTTTCACAAGGGATGAATCTATCAACCACTCAAAACCGTAGGTCGATATCATATCTGGTTCAGAAAATATTAACTGTAAATTTAGGCGAAATTTTTCTGGCTCGAAAGCAATTGTCCAGCAGTTTATAATGTTTTAAAATCAACCTTAAAAAATTATATTTTACATTTTGTTTTGTATTGTATGTTTTTAGTTTTAGGATTGATTTTAAAATATTATTGTTGATTAAATGTCCTTCTATCCGAATGTAAATACCATTGTGTAATTGACGATTAGCACTGACCGACAATACAAGCCTCTTTTCCACCAACTGTCTTTAAAGGCATATTATTTCATAATTTAAATTATAATCGACAAATTTATTAACAAAAATATTTGTGTCGAAAGTTTAAACTTGATTTTGGCTTTCAAACAATTTAACGGACGCGACTCGCCCTTTGTCAGTACATTATTTTGGTTAATATTGTTTGTCGTAAATGCCGAGAAAGCGGTCGTTTTACAGCAGCATGTTTTTTTTATGTCTGTTATTTTTTTGTGCCATTATTTATCTGTACGTTAGAGATAGGGTATAGAATGGTTTTAACTTGGCGGGTGCTTTTTTTTATCGTGCAGGGTAATTTATGGTGTAGGGTATATTAAAAAATCGTAGTAGCCCGCTTGACCAAACTTAGAACGCGCCAAGAAAGTGATATCTCATATAGAGCTCTAGAAAGGAACACAGCTATATCACAAGGTTCCATAGGTGTTACGAAACAAATCCATCTAAGATCTCTTAGTTAACTCATTTTTATTCTAGGTTATAAAAATTCCTAACTTTATGATTCACTTCAATAGGTGCAGTCTAAGAATGACCACGAGCCGTTATGGTGTTCTCTCTAAATTCGTTTGGTGTCAGTTTGTTCGTCATAAAAGTAGTTTATTTTTATAAAAAGACGTGTAAAATGTGCTTTTTCGTATTTTTTGAGACGATACTAGTAGCTGCTCTCACAATTTAAGGTTAGTTGAAGGGTGGATACTTTACTTCCGTTTCAATTTCAATTATCTTCTTGTGTTATAGTAAAAATATCGTGAATAAACTTAATCCAGATCCCAGACATTTAATTTGCGTTGGACCGTTCTTGTCTTTTGAGTTTAGCAGAATATAGAGACGTTGTAGGAACTTGAGCAATTTTTAATACAAGAACCAATTATATTTTATATTGCTTGGTAAGTTTAAGTTTTTTCTATGGTATTATTTATGCATAACCTTTTGACACGCAATAGTTACCAAAGATTTTTTTACCAATTTATAAATTTTTGCTGTTGCAGAGGCTGTTAGTTGGCTTAATTATACCGAAAAAACGATTGAGGTGGCAGAGTAAACGATTGGGTGAGGCAGGACAAACAAAGGGGTAAGGAAAAAAATAAAGTCAGGTCACGGCGGATAACAAGCTTTTATTTAATAAAAAAGGTGTTCTGAAATTTTAGTTTTATTTCCGAACCAGGTATTTTTTTCAGATAAACATATTTTGAATTGCATATTGCTGATTTATTTGAATGACTAAAATCCCTTTATATAATATAAGCATACATTTTTTGATTTACTTGAACTCCTTCAATTATGTCGCCATTTTGAATCCAATACGTCAATATTAAAATTTACATTTTTCACGAACAGCCAATGAAGAATATAATAGAATAATGATTAATTTTTGTATGGTGAATAATAATATGGCTGTTCGTGAATAATGGTATAATTTTACATTTACTTATTGAATTCAAAACGATGACCTAATAATGGAGTTCAAGTTAAATCACAAAATAACGGCGTATGCTTCATCTTAGCAATGTAACTACAAAGAGTCATTCTTTGAAACGACATATCACAGAGATAGAGTCACGCTATATCACTGCGATAGAGTTATGTTTCATCCTTGTGTGGTAATTTAGTTCTTTAAATACGCGGACATTAAGGCAAGTTGAGGGCATCTCTGGGACATCTTTGATCTAAGCTCAGTAATAAAACATGTAACAGTGATATAGCTGTGTTATTCCAGCGGCATGTTTTGGTCAGGCGGGAGGCTTAGTTAATTTACAAATGATAATATGAGAATGTGATAAGAGCTACCAAAATTCATATCCTTAAATTAAATTCTTATTAAAAGCTATGGAGTACCCCATGAAAAGAATCTATGGTCAACATGTATTATTTATGTTTTTAAAAAGTACCGGCTGTCCCACTAAGAATGGCTCTCGGCCGTATCTCAAAAAATGTAAGTCGTATGGCTTGCGGAACAGTTTTTTTTATAGGATAAGTGATCATACGAAATTGCTGGAAATAATTTACAAGTTTCTCAGTAAAACCCAGTTATTTCAAGGTGTATTAAAAGTACCATTTTCGTATACTTTAAGGCTTTCCAAACAAAATTCACTAATGAAACGTCTTTGTCAGTTTTAAAATAAAGTCGTGAGAGAAGGTCGATAATTTTTTTAAATACATGCTCATAACTCCGGGTTGGCTCAACATAATTTAGTAAATTTAGTTTTGTTAAAAAAAGGTTTCCTTACTCTATATTCCACTACATAAACAATGAAAATATGATTTTTAAAGTAGGGTCTAGAAGGAGCTACCTTACGACTGAATAAACATTGCGCCTTCTTCTAAAGTTTTAAATTCAATAGTATATTTAATTTTACCTCATTACAAAGATGAAGAGAAGCCTAAAAACTGGCAAAAACCCTAACTTGATATCTTCTTTCAAGACGGAGATATTAACAAGAACAAAATAAACACGGAAAAATATGATTACGTTTAAGTTTCAACGATAATGGTTTTTTCAAAAGTCAAATAGGCCTTGGAAAAACAAAATATGATTTAAATTAGATATTTTCAAGTCAAATTATTATTACGACAAAATTTTCATCGGGTCCGCAGTGTCGTGCCGTTGGATTTATTGCTGTGCCGTTTTATTAATTTCTGAACACTTTGCTTTTTTACTTGTCTCAACAGAATTCAGTAAACTTAGTTTTGTTAAAAAGAGTTTCCTTTACTTTATATCCCACTTTATAAAACTATGACAATATGATTTTTAAAGTAGATGCTCGAAGGAGCTATCTTACAACTGAACAAACATTGCGCAATTTTTCAAAAGTTTTAAATACAATAGTTTATAAAGAAAAGAAGCTTAGCGGCAAGCGGACAGAGTAGTGCGTCTATCTTTTGCATTAAAGTACACAGGGATGCCAAAGGTAATGGAATCCCTGGGGCACAGGTAGACAATGACAGGCTGTTTTGTTCTTGTTAGAACTCATCAGAAAGTCATAACCCGTAAGCGACCCCCAGTACAGCGAGCCTGTTCTTTCAAGGCGTTTTTAAGAAATAAAAACGCGATGAAAACCCAGTAACGCCATCAGAAGGAATCAACTCAATGCAAAAGATAGCCATCTAACGTGAAAACGTAGAAACGCTAAGCTTCTTTTCTTTTTATATTTTAACGGACACTAAATTCCACTATTTTATTTATACAATAGTTTATTTAATTTTACCTCGTTACAAAGATGCCTAAATGCCTAAAAATCTGGCAAAAACCACAACTTGATATCATTTTTTAAACCAGATATATTAACAAGAACAAAAATAAACACGGCAAAATATGATTATATTTCATTTTCAACGGTATAGGTTTTTTCAAAAGTCAAATAGACCTTGGGAAAACAAAATATAATTTGAAATAAGGTGCTTTCACGTCAAACTATTATTACTTAAACATTCAAAATACACCGGGATAATACCAACTTCTCCAAGTAAAAAAGCAATGTGTTCAAAAATTAATAAAACGACACAGCAATAAATCCAACGGCACGACACTGCGGACCCGATGAAAATTTTGTCGTAATAATAATTTGACATGAAAACATCTAATTTAAACCATATTTTGTTTTTCCAAGGCCTATTTGACTTTTGAAAAAACCATTATCGTTGAAATTTAAACGTAATCATATTTTTCCGTGTTTATTTTGTTCTTGTTAATATCTCCGTCTTGAAAGAAGATATCAAGTTGTGGTTTTTGCCAGTTTTTAGGCTTCTATTCATCTTTGTAATTCGGTAAAATTAAATATACTATTAAATTTAAAACTTTTGAAGAAGGCGCAATGTTTATTCAGTCGTAAGGTAGCTCCTTCTAGACCCTACTTTAAAAATAATATTTTCATTGTTTATGTAGTGGAGAATAGAGTAAGGAAAACTATTTTTAACAAAACTAAGTTTATTAAATTATGTTGAGCCAACCCGGAGTTATGAACCTTTATTGAAAATAATATTCAACCTTCCCCCCCATTTTATATTAAAACTGACAAAGAAGTGTCATGAGTGAATTTTGTTCAGAAAGCCTCAAAGTATACGAAAATGGTACTTTTAATACACTTTAACAAGGCAACTTTTGAAAATACTGAGTTTTACTGATTTACCGTTACGGTTGCACCCTCTAGCGCTCGACTGAGAAATTTCCAGCAATTTCTTATGATCACTTTTCCTATAAAAAAAAATTTCTGCAAGCCCTACGACTAACATATTCTGAGATACGGCTGGGAGCCATTTTTAGTGGGACACCCGGTACAAACAATTTATACAGTTTTAAGTAAAATCCGTGTTGCGAATTGGATTGGATTGGCGTTTTGATGACTCATAATAGCTACTATGGGCGTACTTTACCAGTCACAAAAAAGATATTGAGGTAATTTTGATTTTGACATATCTTTTTACATTTTATCTGTTTACTAACTTAGCTGTGCCTACTAAGAATAATTAACATTAATTATATTTTTCACCTTAATATTGGTTTTCTTGCATAATTTCAAAACTGGAGGTTTTTCTTATAAAATATGTTTTTACAACAGTTTTATTAAAATTGTATTAAGCCGGTAATTGAATTCTCAAATAAATATTAATCACAAGCAAAATATTTCAAATACTCAAACGATTCTCGATTTCCAATTTTTAAAGTTACCGCTTCGGACAAAAGTACAGTCATCACAATAAATGTTTATAACCATGTTAACAACTATGGTAAAAATAATATACTTGGTAGTTGTATTAATTTATTAGTTTCAAATATTTGTAAAATTTTATAGATCGGTGTCAATAAAGTTAGTAATTGTGTTTTTTAATGGAATTAATAATGTATTAAACAATAAACCTAATTCATAGATTTACTTAAACAAACATACATGACTAATAAAGCATGTTGAAAAGCGTGCCGGTCATTTACTACCAAAATTTAATTTAATTTTACGTGAGACGGTTTACCTAACATTCTTCTGTGGCGTAATTTATTTTTATCAAATACAAGCGTTAAGCTATTTTTCCTCTGTGCCAAATATTGGTTTTCTTAGGCCCGTATTATTAATCTCCTGGTAACTTTATCAGCAAGATAATTTCCAAAGAAACCATTGTTAAGACAATTGTCTCCATAGAAATTATCTGGCTGGTAAAGTTACCAGGAGATGAATAATACGGGCCTTATGCAGATAAAGATTACAGCAGACCGAGCCAGATGTCAACAGAATAAGACATTTGATTAATATTATTATATTACCAACCTTAAAAAAAAATGAAAAAACCGGTTTCGTAATAGATTTATTATGAAACAAATTTAGAAAAATTATTTTAAGGATTCCATGCATTATATCTAAGGTGATTTACGCCAATCTAATAAATACTTAACGAATTTAATATAAAATATTCTCTTATAGAACGTTTTATAATTCCTAAGCACTAGCAACTTAATGATTAGTGAGTAAAATGATTTTATGAGTGATAGCATCAGGTCCATTTTCGTCTTGGTGATTTGGACCTGCAAATAGAAGCTGTGGGATGTGACTTGCAAAAATGTGCTGATTTTAATTAAACTTGCTTTTCTTGGCTTTGTACAAACCGCATGCGACAGGCATTTTACAACTTTATCTAAATTTACTTATATCACTAAAATTATAGGACTTAAAACCTTTTTAACTCTTCGGGTTTACGCATAGGATCCTGAACGGTATGGTCAATAATTAAGGATCCAAAAGATCAGGTCAAAACAATGTCAGAAGGTCTTAGTACAATATGTCATTATTGAGCTGCAGAATTTCCACTGGAAAACCCTAAAGAATTTTTATTTTTAGTTGTCAAAACCACAAAAGAAGAAAACTTAGTTTAGATATTCTAACTATAATATTATGGAATACAGTTCAGTTTTAAAATATTTTTATTTTGTATTTTAAGTAGTACCTACATTTCATTAATCTTACTAACCAATATAATAAAATTATATGATATAGGTACAGGGTCGTGCACCTCACCTCCCGTCTTCTATAGCTCACTTAATAATTAAGTTAGGATATTGATATTTTGCAGACTTTACCTGCATCCTAGGGCGCATTTCAGGAACATTTTTTATTTATACTGGATGTTCCAAAAAAGTGTAACGTCAAAAGGATCTATTTTTTTAGATTACATGCTATATACAGTTGTATCATTTTATCAACTGTGCCACCAGTCATTATTATAAATAAATATCGAATGTAGCTTTTTAAAACAATTTATTGTTGTTAAAGTGATAAAAGCCCATTTTGACTTTAGTTATTATATGCAGTTTTAAATATTGTTAGATTATTATTAATTAATTAAGCTATATTATTTTTTGTGATGGAATACAACCAAGAAGAGCTCATAGAGCCAAAGAATGCTTTTTTGCCACTTTAGTAAAGGTTAATACCAATAAATTGTTTTTCAAAGCTAACTTTGATATTTATTCATAATGGAGACTGTTAGAATAGTTGAAAACATGAGTTTTTTGCAAATAAGTTTTGATGCAATAGAAATTGTGATAGGGTTGTAATTAGGACAAATGTTTAATTTTTAATTCTGCATCGAATGACATAGTAATATACAGGATTTCCAGTTTGAAATAAGAAAAATAAATTGATTTAAAGTTTGCAAATTTTGACACTAAACTTTGGACACCCTGTACAATTCGTATTAATTAAACTTGGTTAACAGGACTGTTCGACCATTGTATAATTCTAATAATAAGACATTATTTTAATTTTTTATTAATTTTTAAAACCAGTGCACAGGGGTGCAAAACTGATTTTTCTTAGTGTTTTCTTTTCCGCCTATAATACTGAACCGATTTCATTAAAATTTTGGGGGTGTATAGGCAGGGGCATCCAAATAAGTAAGAATATTTATGACATGTAATCTAAAAAAAAATAGATCCTAAGACGTCACACTTTTTTGGAACCCCCTGTATAAACAAAAATATTTTCCTGAAATGCGCCCTAAGATACAGGTAAAGTCTGCAAAATATCAAAATCCTAACCTAACAAGTGAGGTATAGAAGACGGGAGGTGAGGTGCAGGACCCTGTATATTAAAATTTATTAACTACTATATTTAGTTGCCATACGCACACGGCAACTCCAGGCGGGGCTGGTCTTAACCCGTGATAAGAGCCACTAATTTAATTTTAATCTATATAGGGAGTTTAAGTAATTAAGCTTCAAATTTTTTTTTTTGGGATGGCTAAAAAACAGACGAAAAAAAACAGCTTAATTTTGTTCCCTCAGAGTAAAATTAATTCATTTAAAGTTCAATAACGTAGGCTACGTAGACGGTGGAGAGAAAACTTCAAAAAGCTGCTACATAACTTTTTCAAAGCTTATCAGACCTTTAAGCTCTAGAATTAAAATGTGAAATAGACAAATACACACTATATACAGTGTGTCTGCTTAACCCATTAGCGCCTACGGATACCGTATGGTATCGCAAAACTCCCTCCCTTCTCCAGACGCATGGTTTTTTAGGTTAAAATTAAATCGTCCCGAATGTTTGTGTTTACGTTTCGTAGACAGTCTGCTGTGTATTACAGTTGAAGGTAGCATTTTTTTGGTGACTTTTTCTGGTGGTTTACGAGTTTTTGTATCAGCTGACGTTGTGTTGTACGAAATTATGGAGCCTCGATGGGCGTAAGTACTTTTTTAAAATACTTCTGTATTATTTAGAGTAGAGGGTGATATATGATTTGGTGGACCATGAGTGATAAAATAACTCGGCCAATAAAAAATAGGAGTACCGCCTAATTGGAATGCACAATATCGTATCAAATGTCACTGATACCATATGGTATCCGTAGGCGTTAAAGACTCGATAGTGTTTTGCCATTATTACATTTAAAAATTTTATGATATTGTTTTAGAAAAGGATTTTCGCTTTCTCAAGCTTTGGATATTTTGGCCGAAGATGACGACCTGCTGCAGAATGTGGACGAAATATTTGTGGAACCCCCAGATGCTAATGTCGATACAGACGAGGATTCTGCGGACGAAGAGGAAGGAGGAATGATGCAAAACCTCAATGGTAAAACAAATTTATCATAGTTTAGATTCCAGTTTTAACATTTTTATTATTGCAGGTCGTCAGTTGCGTGCTCCCGCTGAAATAAAATTACTAAATAATGAGAGAATTGGAGAATCTAGTGAATACCATAGCCCTGAAATTGTAAGTACAAAGACTTTGGAAGGACCCGCGAAAGAAATACTGTCGACAACGAAGAAAAATGATTTATTTCATTCTGAGAACCAGGAGTGGATTACAAATCGCCTTTCTCAAAAACCCATTCCAGAGTGGAGTCCTGGTGATATTCAACCAATGCCTCGCCAATTTCCAGAAGCAAATTATTCTATGTACAAAGACATGTCCCCTGTTGAGCTATTTGAATTATTTTTTGATGAAGCCATTTTTCAGTATCTTGCTAAACAAACGCAACTCTATGCTCATTTTAAAAATGAAGTTGACCCTGCAATAACCGCATCGGAAATTCGTTGTTTTTTCGCAATACTTATTCTCAGTGGTTACAATCATTTACCATCGAAACGGTTGTACTGGGATATGAAAGATGACACCCACAATAAAATGGTAGCAGATTCCATGAGGAGAGACAGATTTCTTAAGATTCAAAGATTCATTCATGTGTCAGATAATACCCAAATAGACCAGTCTGACAAAGCTTGGAAATTACGACCGCTAATGAATGCTTTGAAAGAAAAGTGTTTGTCCAATTTTCAACCAGTTCAAAATCTATCCTACGATGAATCCATGATCAAATATTACGGACGCCACGGATGCAAACAATTCATTCGTGGCAAACCGATCCGCTTTGGGTACAAAGTATGGTCTCTGAACTCGAATGATGGATATCTAGTTGATTTTGATCTGTACCAAGGCAGTGATCCTCGAGAACAGATAGAAATTAGCAAGTTAGTTGGGAAATGTGCAGCACCGATGATATTGATGCTAAAAGAATTACCAAAACCAAATTTGCCCTATGTTATTCACATTAATAACTTATTTACCGGTATTAATTTGTTAGCTTATCTTCGAAATTTGGGCTATGGGTCAATTGGCACAATTCGCGAAAATCGAATACCAAGAACCTGTCCGATGACCGGAAAACTAGAGTTTAAAAAAAAGAAGCGTGGAGATTACGAACATATCATTGAAAGAAATGATGGTGTTCTCTTAGTAAGGTGGATGGACAATTCTGTTGTATCTATAGCATCCACAAGTGCCGGTGTTCAGCCTGAGGGAACTGTAAAAAGGTACTGTCAAAAAGAAAAAAAACATGTGATGGTTCCTCGTCCGCATTGTGTGGCTGCTTACAACCAAAACATGGGAGGAACCGATCTTATGGATCAGGGAATTGCTGCTTATCGCATTGGAGTACGTGGCAAAAAGTGGTATTGGCCTATTTTTACGTGGCTTATTGACGTAGCACTGCATAATGCCTGGTATCTAAGCTGTAAAAATCGCAAAATATCAGGATTAAATTTTAGAAGAGAGATAGCACAGGTGTATCTTTCAAAATATAAAACATCTGCCAAGGTTCCTGGACGAATCAGTCTTACAAAAAATGTATTTGCAAATATAAGATTTGATAGAATGGACCATTTTGTGGTTTCATGTAACAGACGAAGATGTGCTGGGGTGGACTGCAAATCTTTTGGAAGGACAATGTGTCAGAAATGTGACGTTGGTTTATGTATCAATTGCTTTGCTTCCTATCACACCAAATAAGTCTAGTATTTACATATTTAAGATTGGAATAAAAGTGTGTGTTTTCCTGAGAATTTAAATAAAAATGTTCCCCAACGCCTACGGATACCATATGGTATCAGTGTTTTTCTATAACCTCTAAATACTGAAATTTAAAAAAAACTTTAAATTTTAGCATAGTAGTACCTATTTTCCTCAAAACACCAAAAAGAACGTTAAAAAAGAACAAAAAGTTAATTCCGGCGCTAATGGGTTAAGTTCGCACCATATGGAAAACTTTTTTATTATTAATTTTACAAAAAAAAGGTTATTCTTCATAAAAAGTTGCATGATTTAAAACCTAAAATGCGAGCTTTAGATCTTACATTTTTTTAGTCGTAGACGAGGTTTCTCAAAAAATATGAATTTGGCTCAAGAGTAACGTATCGAAAACTTTTATTTCTAGTTGGCCGCGATTAAGGGAATGCATTTTGAATCAAATTGCCATGACGTCAAATAAAATTTGTTTACATGCAGGTGATATTTATGGTCTATTTCTTTTCGATTGCGAACGATGACAGAACAAAAAATTGAACAGAAATTCATCTAATTGGTTAAATCATGGACCAATTTGCACTACATAAATGCATAGCCAACTTATTAAAGGTCTTTTTTTTTAATTACAGAAGAAGAATAAGACATTTCCGTTCGATTGATTTCTAGCAAATATATGCTAATTATAAACCTTTTAGCAATTAAAAATAACTTTTAGCTCTAGTTATATTACGAAACAAACAATCTATTAACTTTCTGTACATAAAATCGGTAAATTTCACGTTTTTCTGCAAAATAAAATAGTAAACCTATGCCTACTTTGTGTTGAAGCAAAAAGGATGCCCGATTTATCGACAAAATATAGAAGGCCATGCCAAACGCCAAACATTGTGACATAACCTAAAAATTCATCTTCTTAAAGGCCGCTTTACAGTTTGCAATTTTTCTTTCACGCAAGTTATCTTGCAGCAATTAATACTGCGGCAATAAAAATTTCACTTCGTTTTACAGCGTGCAATGACTTGCCAAGATCGTAGGTGATGTACTACTTGCCAACCATTAAAATAAAAATACATTTGGTTAGGACTTACCGGCGCTTTTTGTGCATTCATTTTCACAAAACATCATTACAGGACATGAAAGCAAACCAACAAAAACAAAACGTACCCGCTATAGGTTAGAAAAAACATAAATAAATGTCAGGGTTTTTTATATTTAGTTTGGTGTCTCATAAATCATCAGAAAATCCTCAGAATTGCGCTTGCAAAGGCAATAAAAATACGGTCCGAGTTATATTTCTTTCAAGCAATACAAATTGCGCCAGCTGATCATTAGCCTCGTTCTGCGCATACTCCCGGGCAATCTTTTCTTGCGTGAAAGAAAAATTGCAAACTGTAAAGCGGCCTTAGCAAGTGTTAATTTAAAATTCTAACCGCTATAAACAGTAAACAACAAAATGTCAGTTATGACGTAAATCCCTAACCTTACTTTTTCAACTTGTCAAAAATGAAAATTCTTGCATTTTTTTATTGTAAAATTGGTTTCTGTCATCGTTCGCAATCGAAAAGAAATAGACCATAGTATGCAAGAAAAAATTGAAATTGTGTTAATTGTTGGTGAGAATTATAAAACCTATCGAGAAGCAGCTGAAATAAAATCATGTGGTGATGGTAAAAATAAATTTACAAACAAACGTCATATTTTTGAGAAATCTCGTATACGACTGAAAAAACTTAACCTCTAAAGGTTACATTTTAGGTTTTAGACCATGAAGAATAACTTTTTTTCGTAAAATTAATAATAAAAAAGCATCCCATATGGTGCGAACTTAAGCAGACACACTGTATGTAGTAATACAATTTTATTAGAACCTAAAGGTATAATAATGCAAGAAAAAGGTGTAACTGGTCTACATGATACTTTTATTCCAGATATTTGATACTTTATTTTCCCGCTTATAAAAAAAGAAGAAAAGGTATTTTTAGGTGAATACGATTCAATGCGCCCTTTAGAGAATTATCTTGTTTGTTCTAAAAACAGCATTAATGAGGTTTTAGCTGCTAAAAAAAATTAATTATGTATTCATCGATTTATTTAAATTTGACTAATTGTAGGTACTTAACCATCTTCTAATTTTTCGCTTAATTTTTAACGCAAGTTTAATTCACGACATAAAAACTACCAGAATACCAGAAATTTTGAGTATTTATATTATATTCAATATTTTTTAAAATATTGGGAAAATAGTTATTATTGTTGCCCCTTTAAGGCTCTGTAGTTGATAATGGGAGATCATGTTATAGTGGCGTAGCCAGAAAATATGCTCGGGGGGGGGGGGGGGGTCAATGGGCGTAAGTAGGACATTTTTTTTTCTGAAGAAAGAGACAGTCGGGACTACTGTATTCTATGAAATTTGGACCTAGGGAAGAAGGCAGAAAAGCGCCGCATGCGAAAAATTTTCGGGGCTACGCCCAAAGTTCGTTTAAAATTCACCTAACTACTATCAAATTTCAAAAATTAAATTATTAAAATTTGTTTTTGTAATGTTTTTTTTTTTAAATTTTTTTTGATATTCCTAGCAGGCTCTTTATTAAATTTTTTTATATATTTGTGAAAAATATGAATATTGGTGTCAATCCAAAATTTTAACATAAGATGGATGTATATCGCTCACCACGCCAAAATTCATGACTTTTTCAGAAACGTATTTTAGAAGCGTAGATCTAAGAGCAGTTTTTGGTACAAATACTTAGGTTTTTAAATACTCCTTCTTAAATGCCGTTTTGTATATTCATAATAAAGCATTCTCGTTTCTCCTAACACAATTTTTTTCATTATAAATTATCACACTCCTTCAATACAAAATGTTTCAATTAAAATTTTTACTTTAATTTTTCTCCTTAAAAATAAATACCTAATTGTTTTTTGTTTTTGCTGTAAAAATATTTATTTTTGTTGATTTAAAATAGCTCTTAAAAAGGAGAAACGGATCAGACAAGTCATAATAGAAAAAAACTATAAAATATAATTCTTTTTACTTGTTTTCCTATTAAATTGCATCATAAATCAATAACTAAAACGATACGCGTCCGAAACCTTAATCTCTATATAAAACAGGACTCTAGAAAGAAAAGTTTAAAAACTAAACGTTTTTTACAAGACCCTTGTAATCTAAGCCAAGAATGAATTATTTAAAAATTTAAATTAAGAGTCCAAGCATGAGACCAAAAATTAGGTTGCAATTAGGCTTTCAGACCCCAAGCTCCAAGGCTGGGGGGGGGGGGCTACAGCCCGGCAGCCCCCTCCCCCCAAAGACGCCACTATCATGGGACATACATACATATTTCTGATCTTATTGTAACTCAATCTACTCACTACCTAATTATTGACCATATATTTGAGGATATTCCGTAAAGCATGCATATTTACTATATACCTATACATAATAGGTACAAATAAATAAATATATGATTAAAAGTGTTCTAAATTTTTTCTGTCTGCACAGTGAAGTCACAGGTGAGTTGAGACCTAATATAATGGGAAATGGGACATGCCTTTGCAAATAATTGGAGATGTGGTGGTGGGTGGTATTTTTGAATTCATAAATATACAACCAGTCAATAATCATTGAAACCTTGGTAGATACCACAACCATACTTAGATTACATAAAGCGCTATGAAAATTCTCGCCTTAGTGCTGCCAGATTGCCAGAACAAAAAAAGGCATGGTTGAAATTTATCGTTAGTTTTGAATTTATGTATTTTTAGGGAAATTTATCAAAAAGTTATAACTACTACAAATTTTTAATTAACAAAGGGTTTCTAAAACAATTACATTTTTATAGAAAAGTGATTTTGTATTACGTGTAAAATTGTTTTTCCTTTATTAATATCATAGCAGAGCGCTTTCGGCTTTCGCCATCTTCAGTGCTATCTGGAAGTGAGAATTGAAAATATTTTTTAAAAAACGGTAGGTTAAAAATAATGAAAATTTATTTGAGGAATTTAAAGAATTTAAAACATTCTTGTGATTTAAAAGATCTAAAATTTGTTCTCAATACTCACTCGTCAAGATTACATGATGACATCCTCATATAGGCCGAACGGCACTACGTACCATATTATAAGTGGTAAAAATAACGAACAAGTGAATCGAAAATTCGAGGTTACCGAATTAAAATCTATCTTTTTATTTTTATATGAAGAGAAGGATGTAATGAGTTTTTTTTATACTCATTACATCCTTCTCTTCATATAAAAATAAAAGGATAGATTTTAATGCGGTAACCTCGAATTTTCGATTCACTTGTTCGTTATTTTTACCACTTATAATATGGTACGTAGTGCCGTTCGGCCTATATGAGGATGTCATCATGTAATCTTGACGAGTGAGTATTGAGAACAAATTTTAGATCTTTTAAATCACAAGAATGTTTTAAATTCTTTAAATTCCTCAAATAAATTTTCATTATTTTTAACCTACCGTTTTTTAAAAAATATTTTCAATTCTCACTTCCAGATAGTACTGAAGATGGCGAAAGCCGAAAGCGCTCTGCTATGATATTAATAAAGGAAAAACAATTTTACACGTAATACAAAATCACTTTTCTATACCTACTAAACGTATACACAGCCATTGCTAATTTTCTAATTACATTTTTAGCTGGCAGCGCTGTTTATTTGTAACGATAGCTAGGCTCCGCCTACATGAGCAATTTCATATAATCTTTTCTGTGATAAAGTAAGCGCCGTAAATATAACATTGTTGTTTATATTTCCGTCTTCTGTAACAAAAACACCAGTAAAAATGCCTCTCTTTGTGAACTATTATTATCACAAAATAATTACATTATTATTGTGATTTACCTTAACAATTCGTTTTAGATCATTTTATGATTGACATCTGGTCGTGTACGGGCGTCTAATAATAACGTGATAGATTCTTGGATCTTTATATTTTGTATAGCCATCAAAACTTGCCTGTAATATATTAAATAAATAGTAAAATAATAGGCTATATGAACTTTTAAGTCAATATTTTTGTTATAATTCTACCTGCTGTAGTATTAATTGGTATATATAGTCATATGGGCGAGTCAATATTGAGCGATCGGAAATACTGTCTATTGGTTGAATTTTGCATGACGATTAATTTCTTATTGGTTAAGCCAATTAGGAGCGGAAAATGGGCACTTAAGGCCAATAGAATGTTCTTAAAGTCAATTAGATAGGGCTTTCTTGTAGTCCACGTTGACTCTTTAAATTCTTCATATGAGAACATATCTTCCTTTATTATATTTTTTTCTGGTGTTTTTCACACAAGACGGAAATATAAGTAAGAATGCTTTATTGGTGGAGGTTACTTTACCAATAAATTTTAAAGTAGGATTACTTTGTGTTAAGTTAGACATCTGTAGATATTAGAAATATAACGAGAAAAATTATTTTTAAAGCATTAAATAACCACAAGAAATAACTTGACTTATATGGAATCCCTAGATCTAAGTATAGCTGTTATTCTATAATTAATATAAAAACAGAAAGCCCAAGCAAGAAAAATATATAATTGATTTTATATTAATTAAGCCTAATAAGCAACTTTAAAAAATGTACTTGGTTTAAACTGCCCATAATTTCAATATTTACTAACATACTGTAGAATTATCATTCTATTATACCCACCAGAAAAATGAAATTTGGCATGCATATGTGAAATTATAATTTTCACATTAATAATAAAATTTTGCAAAGAGGTAAGTTTGAGGGGCTATATTTATGGTAACGTTGGTTTAGGAGGTTTAAAATAAACTGGCGTTTATATCAAGTGAAGATATAGCCTTTTCAGGAATTAGCTGAGTAAAACCGTTTAGTTAATTAGCCTGAAGCACGATTGACGTAATGACGAAGAGTCCACTCAGGATACAAGTTTTTCTCTAAAGCATATTTTTGTTGAACGGCAGTAGAGTTTTGGACTTGTCTTTATTTGTTTAGAATAACTACGTTTCAACTGGTAAGCATCTCCAGTCGTCTTCAGGTGAATACTGAATATTTTTGTTGATTACAAATTGACGCTGGTTTAAAAAATGTCCTTGAATTTAAAATTTTATTTAAATGTTTAATCGTTTCAGGAATTATCAGAAAAAGAATGTCATGGTTTAAAAACAATTAAATATAGGTGATAATAATAACTGAATGCTTTGCTACTTAATAATGTGATGTTTCTAATCTAATAAAAAAAATGCTAGGTATAGGAATCATGTTGACCTGAAATGAATCCCCCGTCATTATATCTTCGTTCCTCACATCCTAACTAGTTATGCCTTACATTCATTGAATACCAAGTCAATAATATAAAGTGCAAACTTTTCCCTAATAAGAAAAAACTCACCCAAACAAACTCTGCATAAATAATTTGTTTTTTAAATAATTAGGAAAAAACTTCTCTTACCGAAAAATCGTCAGATTTTTTTTTACTGAACCTGCATGCAGTTTGTACAAGCTTCAAACAAGCAATAAAAATCGCATCCTAAGTGCGGACCTGTAATGGCGCAGGCGCGGAGACGGCAGCTGCGCCGCCATCGCTCATTCTGACGACGCAGACCCGTGGTGCTATCTTAAGCTGGAAGCTCTAATCTTGGCCTGGCGGCGGAGGGTTCTGTATCTCTGGTTCGAATCTCGGCTTAGCTGTTGGTTCCTGCTGAACACCAAACACTTAGTGCAAGGTTTCTACTGGGATATGTGGAATAAGGTTTCGGTTTTAGATTATTAGTTGGGGTTGGTTAGGGGGGACTGTAATTATATTAGATATTACAAACCTGATTATGAGATATTGGAATATTGCACTGTGATCCAATTTATTAATTAATAAACATTACCCTGTATTATATAGTCAGTAACGTAACTACAGGGGGGCCTAGGCCACCCCCCAGACGTCGCTAGCCCCCCCCCCCCAAAAGAAGCTGACTTTGTAAGCTCGCTACTCGCCTCGCAAATATAACATAATAAATGTCTTTTGGTTGTAAGCCTCAAACTTATTTGGCAATTTTATTCTTTGAACTTTGGGCATGTTTATTCAACGATGTAGGAAATAATCTTGCCAAATATCACTCGACCATCATCTAGCCAGAATAAACATGTCCAAATTCAACTTGAAAAATTTCCAAAAAACGTTTTCGTGACAGCTGAACAATCTAACCGATAAAAAAACGAGGTCTTGTGATATTACTGTTGATTATTGACCAAATTTGTTAAAATTTGGGCGTGATACAAGAAAATTCTGGCTCTCCGCCGACCCGCATCTACACAAGCCGCCACTGCAAGTCACAATAACAGGCCCACCCTAGGCCACCCCCAGGTCAGAGGGCTAGTTACGCTACTGTATAGAGTGTTATGAAATTAACGCATTATATTTAAATAAATAACTCCTTGGATGTTCTAAATACTTTTTTTAATCGAACATCTAAAAAGTTGGGTAAGGACTCCTTAAATCCGACCGCCATGGGGCTGTACACTGTAAAACTTTCTCTACTCTGTTTTTTGAGTTGCATACAAACATTACTTATTTAAATACGTCACTGTAATGCCGCGTCGTCGAAACCCAATCAAACGAGAGTTCTAAACTTTACGTCAATTTGCTTAATGACTTGACCTGAAATTTTTTTTGGCACAGTTGTGTTTAAGATGTAAATGTTGTTTGTTGTGATGTGAACTCCAAAAGAAGTTTTAATCTTCTAATCGATTAATAACCATCAATATGGTAGTACTTTTTTCATGCCCTTTTTGGATTTTTGAGGTAGGTTTCATTTTTAACTTAGTACAGGTAACATCGCCATACATCATGATTTACAAATAGCTGTTATCTGGCATTTCAAATAAAAACAAACGCTTGGGTTGTTCCTTGTCACCATTTTTTTAGAGCGCCCCCTCCTTTGTCTTTTATTGCGGAAATGAGATTTTTCAAAATATTTTTTTTAAACATTATAACATATCAGGATTTACGGATTCAAATATAATGCGTCAATTTCATGATACCCTGTATTTTTTGCTTATTAAATTGAAAGAGAAGAAAGATGACAATAAAAGGGTTACTCGTATAAGCATAATGTGCAAGGCGAGTGAACGATAAAGTAAAGTTCATTTACTCCTTTATCTTAAGAATTCGATAAAAATTCGAAATACAAAATCTGTAGAGATTATTAAGGTGCACATTTTTAAATTATATTGGAGAATATGGGGTGGCAAAAAAACGTGGCAAAAATAATTAGTTTTTTTTTTAAATGAAACACAATATTATTTTCTAATTCCCCGCTAAATTTTACGCTTACTTTGTAAAAAATGTTAAATTTTAAAATATTGCATTTTCAGACTTTTACATGTTATAACATTGGTTTATCTTAAAGAAAAATGGTTTTCACCTCCATATATTGATTTTTATATAATCTATCTTAAATTTACAACTTCCGGTTTAACATGTTCAACGGTAAAACCAGTTTTTTAGTTTAACATGTGAAGTTGGTCTATTTGGATAGAGGATAAAAACCACTTTTTCTCTAAGATGAATCGTTTCAATGTTACAGCCTGTCAAAGTATGAACCTGCAATATTTTAAACGTCAATATCTCAGAATCGATTGAATTTAGACAAATGTGCTCCTTAATGGCCTCTACAATTTTTGAATTACGAATTTTTATCTAATTCTTAAGTTAAAGGCAAAAATGAACATTGCCTTAACGTTGACTCACAATGTACATTATTTTTAAAACACGTCCTAAAATTATTTGACGCAATTTTTTATTAAATTAATTTAATACAAATTGGCGTTGTCCAAAATATAACTAATTAATTTATAGTAATTGGCTTTTGTAAATATTTTAGGGGATTTAAGATAGAAAGTCCTTTTGTAAAATACTTGCAATATTCCAAACATCTTAATAATAGTTATTTATTATACAAGGGAAAAAAGCATTAGATTTTAGCTCGAGGGTGTGTTGTCTCCCGACGCGAAGCGGAGGGAGACAAAAAAGCGAGAGCTAAAATCTAATATTTTTCCCGTGTATAATACACTATTTTTTTCTGTGGCGGGAAAAACGACGATATTATTACAATATATTAAAGTCAGAAAAGTATCGATGTGAAATTTGACTTTTTAAACTAGTAGATAGGCTGTTTTACTTAAAGCGACAATTGGACCTGCGTTTCTAAGGAAACCTTTAAAATAATCAAATATCTGTCAATTTAATTCCCTGATTTAATATAAAAAGTAAGAACTTTAGTGGTTATTTAGTAGTTATTTTAAATAATATAAAGTTTAAAATGTCTGATTCTGAGTTTTCTCTGACTCCACCGGAATTAGTAGAAGCAGCGAAAGTAGCGTCACAAAAATTATTTCCAGCTAAATCGCGCAAAATTTACCAAAACACGTTTTCAAGATTTATGGAATGGAAGATGAAAAAGGCATGCAGTTCTTTGTCGGAGACGGTGCTATTGGCCTATTTTTCGGAACTGACACAAGAACAAAAGCCATCAACAGTGTGGTCGAATTATTCAATGATTAAAAGTATGTTACAATCCAATAATAATGTAGATATTTCAAACTAATTACATTTCTAAAACAAAATGGGAAAGGTTACACGCCCAAGAAATCTGCGATTTTTACGAGTACAAATATTAGTGATTTTTTAAATAATGCTCCCGATGAAGTTTATTTAAGATTGTTGTTTTACTTGCGATTGCAGGAGCTTGTCGAATTTGCGAAATCAGCCAGGTAACATTAGATGATATTGAAGATTCGGGAATGTTATTAATTGTGAAAATTAAGCAAACAAAGAATGATGTCAACAGGAGATTTGTAGTTACTGAAAAATATATTAAATTTTACCGAATGTACATAGCCCTTCGTCCAACAGCAGCAAAGGATCGCCGCCTATTTTATGCATATCACAATGGAAAATGTTCAATCAATCAATCAAGTTGTGGGTAAAAATCAGTTTTATAAGGTACCCCAAACAGTAGCTAATTTTCTTCAACTTGAAAATGTTACCTTATACACGGGTCATTCATTTCGAAGATCGTCTGCTACACTTTTGGTTGAATCTGGAGGAGACTTGTTGACACTCAAGAAACATGGCGGTTGGAAGTCATTAACGGTCGCTAAAGAGTATATTGATGAATCATTAGCACACAGGACAGAAATAGCTAATAAAGTGTTTAGAACCTGTGGCAGTGCTGAAAGAACACCCGATTTGCGACCAGGTACATCAACGGCAGTTGTGTCCATGGCAGAAAATATAATTTCAACACGAGAAAATTCGACTGTACCGAATAGTAAAATGAACATGTCATGCATGCAATGCACATTTAATAATTGTACTTTTTGATTTAAAGAAAATGTAACTTTTTGTATAATAAAATATTCTAAAATTAAATATCTACCTTTACTTATGTGTGTATATTATATGCGGGAAAAAAGTAATCACTTTTTTCCCGGGGAAAAAAGTAACCACATCACTTTTTTCCCGGGGAAAAAAGTAATTTCACAAAAAGTGACATTTTATTACCTGTCAACAGAGATAAAATGTCAAACTTTTTTCCCGTCACAGAAAAAACTAATAAAAAAACAACAAAAATATTCTACTTTAGACAATAAACATGTGCACTAATAAAAATATACAGGACTAATATCTAAACGGAAATATATCACAAATAAAATAATGGGAATACTTTGGAATTTTGTTTTGTTTATATTATAACGAAGAGTATTTTTATTTTAATATCAATGTTACCACTTTTAAATTGACTTTGTTTTTCAGTCCTCCCACAGATTTATTCATATACCTACATAAATAAATAAGAAAATTGGTAGGAATCTTAAAATTTAAGCGCCTTGTTAAAAATGCTTTTTTTAAAATGGTCATCTTACTAACTGAAAAGGTTTTAATTTTAGAATAACGTTTTTAAGTAAAAATGTTTGTATTTTTTCTCTGCAAAATGGGGTAGTCGTTTTTTTTTCTGTAATTTTTTTTATGACATTGTCATGTCATTTTTTTGATATACGGACCTAGATTTTTTTAAGTGTATTTTTACGAGAACATTTTACTCCAAATAAAAAAAATTATGTATAACTCAGCTCTATTTACTTACGTTTCGAAAAAAAATCATCATCATGACTGTGACTGTTCTCAATATGTTAGATCTGTTACGAAGACTAAATACCTGGGGGTTTACTTTGACCAATTTTTAAAATGGAGCGCTCATACTGAGTATGTGAAAAATAAATTGAGAAAACTTATTTACAAATTCTATGAATTAAGAAATATATTAGATAGGAAACTTATTGTTAGTGTGTATAGATCTCTTGTCGAGTCCTGCTTGTCGTATGGTATAATCTGCTGGGGTTCAGCACATAAAAATGTTTTACACAATATCGTAATTACACAGAAATACATCTTAAAGGTAATATTGTTTAAGTCAAGGCTATTTCCTACAGATATTTTGTTTCAGCGATCCGGTGTCTTTACTCTTTTGCAATTGTACATCAAGAATGTATTGCGTTTTGTCCTAAATAGAAAAGTATTTCAAAGATATATAAATCATAACATAATGACAAGAGCGAATATTAATGAGCAATTAATATTGCCCAATACGCATTTTCACGCCACTCAAAGGTGTATTGCATACATAGCACCTAGAGTTATAAACTTAATACCAACCAACTATAGAAATGGTTCTTATCAGCAAAAAAAGTATCAATTAAATAACTGGGTCAAGCAAAACACTCAAAGGATTAGAGACACAATTATATTCTTGTAGTCATAGAAATAGAAATATTTAGGTAATAATTGATGGTATCGTAAATTTTTATAATTTCATTTAGTATATTTTAGGTGTGTATTAAGATCTTGTGGTTGTATTAGTAATTATATTGTTATTTCGTTAGTCAACTGACGGGTAGGTGTTGCTCACACAGACTATATGTCCATGAGCACACTTTGTGTTGTATAGTTATAGAGATATTGTGCAATCTAGTTTATGTATTATTGTTAAATATATCAAAATAAATAAATAAATAAATAAAATAAATATTACTAAAAAAAAAATCAATTTTCTTAAATTCAAGTTTGAACTTTTTAATTTTGTATCTAATTTTCATGATGATGCATAATAATTTTTCTCAAAACCTGAGTTAATAGGATTAAATAATACGTCAGTGTTTTTAAGTTAAAATGTACTCTTAAAAAAAAAAAAAAAAAACAACAATCCAGGTCAGTATTTAAAACAAAAATTTGACCATGATTATTCAGTTATAACAATAATTAACATAAAAAACGCCATTTTGTAGAAAAGAAAAAAATACTAACGTTTTTTTAATGTCTTTTTTCTAGGCTTAAAATCTCTTAAGTTATTAAAAAAGTAATTTTAGTTATTTTTAAGTAATTACCAGCTACCAAAAACTATCCAATAATTGCATTGCGAATTATTGGATCTAATAAAAACTTTTAAAATTGCACATTCTATCCAATCTAATTAACATCTTACTGGTGATATGACGAAACGTGTCTAGGGATGGTTCTGACGAAAGGAAAGGAGAATCTTTATTGGTTTTGACATTTTCTTTAGTTACAGCGTAATCGCTAATAGAATAAATTTTTAAAAAATGAGCTCTGAACCTGGATCCATATAATATTCTATACCAATACAGATGAAAGTGGAAATCAAACTATCAAAATTAAAACAATAAAAAGGGTTAGCAAATAGGATTAGGGCTTAAAAGGTCACGCAATATACCACTAATATAAAACATGCGTTCGTTCTTATGCGAACGGGGTCGGCCGTTTAGATACCGGCCTATTAAGTGATTTTTCGAATGCGTTTAGACGATCTGGTACTTTCTGTAAAAATGTATTACAAGGCAATATTTACAGATATTATTATGTTGACTGGTTTAGAAGATATAATTGTAATATGCAATGACATCAGTTTTCAATTGTGTGATTAATGTTTTTTCTACGACCACCTATGAAAATGAGAAAAAAAACACGGTTAATTTGGCTCGAAAACGCCGAATATCACACGCGTATTGAAAGAAAATATTTTAACTCTAGAGTGGAAATACAAGGCACACTATTTAATTTAAACATTATGGTGCCAATTTGACAGACCACACCTATTTATTAAAAAGAATAAATTTTAGAAAGCAGTTTATTGTCTAACTTATTTATCATGTATTTAGCGATTGATTTCGAATTAGAGTGCGAAAATACGCCATCTGAAATTATAAAAAAGTTAAGAATATACTAGAAAATCTATTACCAGTCAAAACAAGCCCTGATGAAGAAAATGTCATATATTAAACATAAAATTTTTATGTGTTGCCATAGCGTAGATACTAGAGCTATGGCCTACAGATCGAAAGGTCACAGGTTCAAATCCCATCAGGAGTATTTAACTTTTTTTTATAAAAACATTAAACAATTTATAGGATTATGTATTTTGAATTGAAATCTTCCTTGATTAAATTTTAAAAATTCATCCAACAAGAAAGATTTCAATTCAAAATACCTAATTCTATAAATTATTTGATGTTTTTATAAAAAAAAGTCAAATACTTCTGATGGGATTTGAACCTGTGACCTTTCGATCTGTAGACCATAGTCCTAGTCACTACGCTATGGTTACCAATAAAAATTCTTTGTTAATATAATATATGACATTTTCTTCAGCGCGGCTTGTTTAGAGTGGTAATAGATTTTTCAGTATATTATTAATATTTTTTATAATTTTAGATGGCGTATTTTCACACTCTAATTCGAAATCACTCAAGAAATACATGATAAATAAGTTAAACACTAAACTACTTTCTAAAATTTGTTATTTTTAATAAATTGGGGTGGTCCGTCAAATTGGCATCATATGTTTAAATTAATAGTGTGTCTTGTATTTCCACTCTAGAGTTAAAATATTTTTTTCAACTCTAGAGTTGAAATATTTTTTTTTACAAATCAAAGTTTTTTTTAATAATTCTTTGTGGTCGTAGGAAAAATAGTGTACATTACTCGTGTGAAAGTGATTATTCTAAAACGGAGAATTTCCGCACTCGGCAGACGCCTCGTGCTAAATATCTCCTCGTTTGAAAAGTATCACTTTCATCACTTGTTATGTAATATACTATTTCAAAATTTATTGAGTACTTAGTAGTAGGCCCTGCCTAAGCTAAGCTAAGCAGTCTACCTCAAAAATAGATAAAGACTTTGGTCGAGCAAAATTAAAGCTAACGTGCAAAGTATTTTTTATGTGTTGAAGCGAAAAAACCGACAGGTTGGTATAAATATCGTAATGGAATAAATCGTGCAACAGAAGAATTTCTTCAGAAATAAAAAATGCACTATGCTGATATGACAGTTTTTTAGATGACGAAAAATATTATGATTTTTTTAAAATTTAATTTCTGTATAATGTATTTTTTGTGTTTTGTATTTTTTTATAATATTTAATAAAAAATAAGTGTACCTAATACTATGTACAGTCGTGGTCATATAAATAGCACACTTTAAATTTTAAAGAATTTGACTTAAACTAAAATTAAAAATTGTACGGAAAATTATGTATATGTTATATTTGTTCCCCTTGTTAATAATGTGACAAAAAAAGTTTTATCCCAACCAGTAACAAAACAAAAAATAAATTCTAAAACATTGTGACATATAAATAGCACACTCTTAAAAAAATCACTTTTGTCCATTAAAATAGGGAACAATGTTAATATTTTGTTGGATATCCCTTATTTTGAATAACAGCTCTAAGTTTTGATGGAATTAACTCCACTAAAGTTTTACAATATGCAGCTGAAATCTGAGTCCAGGCATCTTGGACATTTTTCCAAAGTTTTAAAGGATTTTTGTCTACAAGATTTCATTTCACATATTGCCACAAATTTTCTATAGAATTGATGTCTGGATTTTAGGCTAGCCAATCCAAAACATCAATTACATTGTCCAGAAGCCACTGGTTGACAAGTCTTGCAGAATGTTTTGGATCATTATCATGCATAAATATAAACGTAACCGGAATAAACTCCTCTGCA
The DNA here is from genome assembly GCA_935413205.1 of Polydrusus cervinus. Taxonomy (NCBI): domain Eukaryota; kingdom Metazoa; phylum Arthropoda; class Insecta; order Coleoptera; family Curculionidae; genus Polydrusus; species Polydrusus cervinus. The sequence continues at coordinate 26,785,999 of OW284514.1, read as the reverse complement.
TAGGGTTCCATGACATTCTGTAGAATGAATGATAGAATAGTTTTGGACTTGCATTGTCTTTAATTTGTTTTACATCACAACGTTTCAACTGGTAAGTATCTCCAGTCGTCTTCAGGTGAATACTAAATAAGTAAAGTAACTACAGCTCTATTTATACTAGCTAGATGTACTGGAGCATGACTGAGATGGGTGCAGTCATGCGTTTAATTCTTGTGCGGTATTTTAAGTTTACATCTACTTAACAAAGGTTTCCAGATATTTCTTATATCTAGTGAGGGCTTACTAAAACAATCTGGGTTCTGGTATATGATAGCAGCTTCCTTGAACTTCCTCTTCCTCCAATGTGGTTCTTTGTGCAGGATTCGAGCTTCTGTCCACTTAATGTGATGACCGTGTGTCCAGGCATGGTCAGCTGCCCCTGATTTTTCGGTTTCTCCTTTAAGCGTGTTGTTTCTGTGTTCCTTGACCCTAGTTTCAAGTGGCCTTAGAGTCTCACCAATGTAGGATCTGCCACATTCGCAGGGAATCCTATATTTTTGACTTGTTGGTTTCGTCTTCGTCAGGTGGCTTCTTAAAGTGTCTTTTGAGCTGAATACCGTATTAATGTTGTATCGTTGTCCTAGTCTTCTAATTCTCTCAGATACTCCTTTGACATACGAAATGTTGAGTGTTGATTGTGACTCTACTGGCTTCTTTTGTGTATTTGACCGATTCTTGCGATTTTCCATTAGTTTATCAACTAGATGCCCGGGGTAGCCATTTTTGTTGAGGTCGGTCTTGATGTAGTTAGTTTCCTGTTTGAGGGCTTCATTTGAATTACAGATGGTAATTGCTCTATCCACAAGCGTTCTTACTATGCCATGTTTTGTGCTATTTGAGTGATTTGAGGTGTAATTCAAATATTGACCTGTATGCGTGGGTTTTCTGTACACTGAAGTATGGATGGTGTTGCCATTTTTCTTTACGTTTACATCCAGGAAAGGTAATTGACTGTTTTCTTCTCTCTCCATGGTAAATTTGATTGTCGGCGCCAGGCTGTTAATGTGGTATAGGAATTCCTTGAGTTCGTCATCGTTTCCATTCCAAATAATGAAGGTGTCGTCCACATATCTCAGCCATGTTTTTGGTTTCTTTTTTGCTTGTTTTATTGCTTCGGATTCAAACCATTCCATGTAAATGTTGGCGATTATTTGTGAGAGAGATGAGCCCATCGGTAGTCCGTCCACTTGGCTGAAAAACCTATCTTTTTCCTGAAAGTAAGAATTATTCAGGCAACATTCTAATAGTTCCATGATGGCCTTGATAGGTAGCAGTGTTCTTTCTTGTAGTGTCTGGTCTTCCTCAAATCTGCTTTTAATAACCTTTAAGCCCTCACTAGATATAAGAAATATCTGGAAACCTTTGTTAAGTAGATATAAACTTAAAATACCGCACAAGAATTAAACGCATGACTGCACCCATCTCAGTCATGCTCCAGTACATCTAGCTAGTATAAATAGAGCTGTAGTTACTTTACTTATTTAGTATTCACCTGAAGACGACTGGAGATACTTACCAGTTGAAACGTTGTGATGTAAAACAAATTAAAGACAATGCAAGTCCAAAACTATTCTATCATTCAAGAAACATCATTGTCTCCAACCTTTAAAAATTCTGTAGAATGTCTATGTATCGAAACTGATCCATAATACCATTAATTCTATAAAGCGGTCCAATTCCATGCCATAACATCGCTTCCCATGCCATAATATCGCTTCCCAGGCCATAACATCGCTTCCCATGCCATAACATCGCTCCCCATGCCATACTTGCTTATCCACCATGTTTTACGATTTTAATGGCATATTTGGGATCCACACATTTATTTGGAAGACGTCGAATATATAATTTACCATCATTTCCGAACTGGTTAAATTTAGATTCATCGCTCCAAATATTTTTTTCCTAGAAATTTACATTCCTATCCAAGTATTTCTTGGTTGGTAAATTGTAATCTTTCAAAAGATTTTTTTTGACACAAGTGTTTTTTTTCTGGCAATGCATCCCCGAAGGTTTACTTCAATTAGCCTTCTCCCTACAGTTCTAGCCGATAGCTGGATACTATATTCGGTCCCTATCTTTTGTCTAACTTGCCTGGAATTCAGAAAAGGGTTGGCAGTGCTAATTTTTTTTATTATTTTATTTTTTCTTTTAGTGGTTTTACGTCTTCTCGGAGTCCTAATCGTATTAATTGGTCTGTTTGTGGCTGCGAAAAGTGCAAGAGCATTGTACATACGTTTTTTGGAACACTTAAGATTTTTTGGAATCTGGGAAACCGATAGAAATATAAGAAATGGTGAATTGTTCTTAACTGAACAATCAATGCACGCTTTTCTGGTCCACAGTGTTTCTACCCACTGAAATGATTTTAAATCGTCACAACAATCAAAATTCATCAAAAGAAAAAAAAAACTTCTTACTTACTGCTGCAGAAATATCAAAATTTAAAATATTTTTACTGAATATCGAAAAGTGTGCTATTTATTTGTCCACTGCTCAACAAGTAAAATTACACTGAATATATTAAATCAATATTTCTGTAAATTTATTCTGGATGAATAGTCGTCATATGCAAGTCCAAACTTGCTGATAATTAAATTCCTGAATATCACCGTTTTTGTTAGTTTTTTCTAAAATATTACAAGTGTGCTATTTATATGGCCACGACTGTACATAATGCACGCCTTTGTCACACCATTTTCAGTGTTTGTGAATGAATAACAATAGGCAAAACCCATAAATTTACCCAAACCCGGGTGGTACTACCTGCACAATGAAAATAAAGAATTTTGCAATAAAATCAATGCCAAACTATGAAAGTGGCTTAAATATTTGTTCGATCATTCTGTAGTCCCTTTCCATACCTAATGAGCTTTTATTACTTAACACCTTTCTGAAATATACTATAGTTTCTATGTGGTAGTCAAATAGATAAATCTATGTTTACACGATACCAAAATCTGATTAAATAATATATAGGAATTGTGTTAATCAGGACCAGAAGTACCATTCCCGGACGACAATGTGTATGAGGCACTAGATGAGGCTAACAAGCATTGTAGTCCGGAAATGTGCTTTTACTACAAGATACATATACTATTGAAATCGCATCAATATTCTTGTAAATTAAGAAATTTTCATTATTTCTTAAAAAAATTCGTTTCAGTCTAATTGCTTACGAAATTGTTTCTTGGCAATCATATCTCCCGATACTTAAACCCTTAAAAGTAAACACTGAGTCTGAATATAGATAAAGAAATCGAAATAAAGAATGTTACTTTCCCGGCATAAGACAGAAAAATAACCAGAAATTGGTACAATAAATTGGAACAAAGGTTGCTCAACAATGGTCCAACGAACTACTAGAATAGGGTATATTAAGACTTGCAATTGTGCATTTTTAGTGAGTCAAATGGAAACAGAATTAAAATAACTAACTTCATTTACTAAAATAAACTGTTTCAGTTATAAATTTTATTAAAATATCTTGCTTAAATAATTAATTAACAATGAAGTGAAAGCATTTAGTTGTTAAATTCTGAACATTTAATGATAATTTATTTACTATATTATTACACGAAATATTGAAATAGATTTAAAAGCGGCCATTAAAATTATTTATTTTACTAATTATTGTAAAAATTAAATATCATTACAACATTACGTTTAAATTCAGTTACCATAATACATTAGACAAAATATATGGCATCAAAATTAGTATTTAGGTAAAATTTCTACAAACTAATAATAATAATAATAATAATAATAATAATAAAAATAATAATAATAATAATAATAATAATAATAATAATAATAATAATAATAATAATAATAATAATAATAATAATAATAATAATAATAATAATCTCTATCCAAGACCGTGTCATTCGAACTCGAAACTATGAAAAAGTCATCTTGAAAAGAAATGTGGAAGACGTGTGCAGAAAATGCAATTGCCCCGGAGAAACGATAAAACATATCACGGCGGGGTGTGGTGCTATGGCCCCCAACGCTTACCTGGGGAGACATAATCAGGTGGCAAAGATCATCTACAAGGAACTGGCCCATAAACTAGGGCAAAGGGAAAATCTCCCACCATAGTACCAATACTCACCCGAGCCAGTCCTTGAATCCCCTGAATATTTCTTATACTGGGACAGGAAAAAATAATAACGGATAGGACAGTAGACCACAACCGTCCGAATACTCTTCTCATCGAAAAAAACACCAAGAAAGCTTTCATAATCGATATAGGTTGCCCATTAACACACAACCTCTCTAAAACCGAATCGGAGAAGAAGACCAAGTACTCGAATTTGGCTATAGAAATAAAAATATATGGAAGATGGATAAAATAGACATAATTCCGATCATAATACCGGTGGAGGGAGCTATGACGAAAACTTTCAAGCCCAACTTGGAAAAACTGGGCCTATCAGGTTATTTATACCAACTAATTCAGAAAAGCGTCATCCTCCAAACTTGCCATATAGTACGGAAGTTTCTAAACAGTACAGGTTAAGATGAATTTCTTCTCTGTACTGTAAATAATAACAGCAATACCAACAAAAAGCTGTGAAACAGAACTCTGAAAACATAATAATAATAATAATAATAATAATAATAATAATAATAATAATAATAATAATAAAAATAATAATATCTCTAACAAAACCCTATAAAAATGATGACTTACGATATTACAAAAGCTAAATTAAAATAAAGGCTAGTTTTGTGTTATAATGCTTAGAAGTCTTGTCAAAAGTATCTGCAATCGCTTTTAGATATTCCTCGCGCTGTGTATTTATAACGTTAACTCAAAAACTGCTAAAATGATCTAATTTATTTTACTTGTTTGAAAATGAGAAATACCGTTTAAAGATATTTGTTTCAATGTCTTTAAATTAAAATAAATCTTATTTCCCAATATGGAGAAATGCAGTTACCGAAAAGCACAAAATGGATTAAACCTGCATGCGGTGCTCAACTCTTGATAAAAAGGGTTTGTTGTTTGTTTATGCACTACAACATTCTTGGATATTTTAGAATTTTTTTAAATCCAGGATCTTTTAAAGTAAAGAAATTGAAACCATATGTCTCTAAAATTAGGACTGTGGGTCACAATTTCTACTTTTTTAAATTCACCAAACCTCAAAAGATTTTTCAATGTACTGTGGTTCTAAAACCACCTAAAAATATAGAAGAAAGTAGTATTGGGATTACTCGAGTGACAATGATAAATCACAGGTTGACAAGCACAATCAATGCGCAGCATCACGACGACGGATTGTCTATGGCAACGTTCTTTTTTTTTCGAGGGCTGGAATCACCTTAGGCTGGTTTGGTCTATTGTACTCATCCTGTTTGATTTTCACACCCACTAAGTGATTCCAGCTCTTTGCACTATTATAAATCAACTAAGGAGAGGGTCAGTATTTCCTCTGGTTCTAGTTGTGGTTGCCCGAGTATTTATTGCCTCTTCCGATCCAGTAACTTGCAATGGCAAACTATGTGCTGTATTGTTTGCCTGACTTGTCGGAATAATCTGCAGTCAAGTCATGTGTCCTGTCAGAGTTTTTGTAACAGTTCTCAGCTGATTTCTATTTATTTGAAGCAGCTGTCTCGTTAGTCTCGGGTCTGGATCCTCAATAAAGCATTATTTGCTATGGTGCAATCCCTGTTATTACAGTAGATTTTGTATTTACTCCTGATCCATCGCTTTATGGCATATCGTACTTTGCACCTTTGAACTCTGAATGCCGGTTCTGGACCTATGAATGTATTTTCAGAGCATTTCCTTGCAAGTGCATCGGCTTTCTCGTTACCTGCAACACCTTTGTGTCTTAGGACTCACAGAAGTGTTACTTTGTTTACTCTTGCCAGGACCTCTTATTCTCCTTGACATTCCCATACCAGTCTTAAAGTTACCGTGTTCCATATAAGGGTACACTTTAACAGTAAATTATCGACGTCTAAATAAGACCCAAATTTGTCTATGGTGTAATAACGGGTTCACACGTAGTCGTTCCGATGTCAGTAACTGACGTTGGGTTGTATATAGCGACGGTGGTAAGAGATCTAAATGCTATTATCGAGATATCAATGCTAATGCATCGAATTGTAACACTCTGTATACTATAATATTATTATTATTGCCTTTATTTGGTAACAAAAAAAAAATTACAAAGTTAAATGTATTATTACAAGATATTTCTACCAAATGAGGTGAAGTTCAATACTAAGAGCACTCTACCACTTAATTAATTATTAATTATATTAATATTATTCGCATGTCTCGTGTATACTTATTTGTATTTGGGATATGATTTGTGTACCTTTGGGAGAGGAAAGCGGGGGGGGGGGGGGGGCTTAACCCCCTTTGTTCCCCTTGAATACGTCACTATTTTAGTTTATCTGGGTTTATATTACTTGCATGACAAAGCCACCTTTATTGTCCTTACGTTGGCAACAATATTGCAACTCTTGCAAACCTATGTAAACATTCACCCAGGACATAAAATATTTAAATATTAAAACGGACACGAGACGTAACGTTCTAATATATCTGATCTTTCAGCTTGTTGCCTCCATTATCCGCTATGGGGCTCGTAATGTGAATTACGTGCCAGATGGTAGTTAAAACGTGACAGATACTGGCATTTTAAACGAACGACAATGATGGAACGTGAATGTTAAAAGAATATTTGGCCAGACGTTTTTCACTCCGTTAAATTTAATCGAGATCTTAGCTGAGATTACAGTACAAAACTTTTTCAAGTAAATTTTTAACTAAACTAAAAAACTGTCTCTTGAATAAATAAAGGTTAAATAATAAGGCGTTACGTTTTATTTTATTGTAAACTTTAAAAAGTTCTATTTTTTAATATGGTTTCAACTGCGCTAAATTTTTCCATGTTAAATCGTGATTCGCTTTGGCACGAATTACAAAAAATAAGCAAATTATAAGCTATATTTACGAATAAAAAGGTGGTATATGTGAGAGTGGGAAAGTTATTTTCATGCAGATTCGAAGAAAATGATAAGCTAATGAAACTCCTAAAAATAATTACTAAAATTCATTTCATTGTGAAAAATATTAAAAATTATGGAAATAAAGTTTTAGCGGCAGCCGGACAAAGCAGTGTATCTATCTTTTGCATTAAAGTACACAGAAACGCTAAAGATAATGAGTTCCCTGGGGCACAGGTAGACAATGACAGGCTGTTTTATCCTTGTAAGAACTCATCAGGAAGCCATTACCTGTAAGTAATTCCCAATATAGCGAAAATATGCTTTCAAATTATTTTTAAGAATAAATATATGATGGAGACCTAGTATCGCCATCTGTAAGAAACAACTCGATGCAAAAGATAGCCTTCAGACGTGATAATGTAGAAGTAACAATAAGGTACATGTACCTACCAAATAAGGCCACGGTCATAATAAGGCCATGTGCCTATTCTGAGGATACGCTTAGCATGACGTCAAAAGTGTATTGATATTTTAAATAGTTCCTCAACACATGATTTGTAGTTTCAAAGTCCTACGCATGATGACGCTAGAATCAGATGCTCCACGCGGAACTCCGCGGTATAATTTTTAACCGATTTAAAATTAACAATTTTTTCATGAAAAATTAATTATTTTAAACAGTCTATGGTACAAAAAGTTAGTGAAAGCTGTACAGAAAACAGTGTGAGTAAGTAGAGATCCAATTATTTGGATAATTTTTGGAAATAGCTTTTTCTATATTTTTTGAAGTTATGTGTTCACGCTGGCTTTATTAGGAACACATAACAAAAATATTAAATTATTAAAAATATACATATTTTCATCCATATTATTTTCCTATAATGTTCATTTAAAAACAATATAGAGAATGAAATACATACATTTATTCCTCACATTTAGTTTATGACCTTATTAGGAGCTGATTTTCCTAATGAAGCCATTTGACATATTTTTTTATTTCCCATAAATACCAAGGACCGAAAAATACTACTTAGTTACGAATCTCTAAAATCACTCTTATAAAGCCAAACTTTATGTATGCAAATTTTTGTAAATTATTGTTACATAGTTACTAGGATACAGTCAGTTAAAGCTTAAGGTGGCCTTATTTGATACATGTACCTTAAACCAAGTACGGTAAGCCAACAAATCCACTATGGGAAACGTTTTTGCGCATCCCTACACTTTTTCTACGAGTTTGTTGATTCAAATATAGATCGCGCTGCAGTAGCCCACTGGGGTGCCGCACTAATCCGTAATACAATGTCGTGTAAAAAAATAAAGTAGTAGAGTTTAGTGTCCGTATAATATATATAGACACTAAACTCTACTACTTTATTAAAAATATTTTTTTTTATAAAAATTCCGAACTCTCCAATATCACCCGGAGAGAAAGTTACAATGCAACCTATACGAAATATATTAACATTCATTATAATTTTCAATAGTTTATAGGACCATTATCCAGTATATTACCGTTTACAATAATAATTAATATAATTATAGTTCGTTTTTTGACCGTTTTTTTTTATATATTATTAATCGTTATATTGCCAATTACGGTTCATCGAAGTATACTTGGCATTATAAAGATTTTCCGAACTGTACTGTAATAAAGACAGTAAGTACCTATAACAAAGCTGTAATTAGCACTTTTTGGAATAATTTTTTTTTTAATTGACAATAAGGGCACTGTGCTGTAGTGCATACAGTAAGTACCTAACATTAAACTGTAACCAACATAATAGTATAATTTAATTTTTGTAACTTCGTATTTTAGAAACATTAATTTTAAAATCAGCAAATTTTACACAGCTAGATATTTTATCCATCATCACCCGGTATAAAAAAAAACATAATGTAACCCATATTGTTCTTTAGTAGTCCGAGAGACAGTCTACCCAGTAAACTGAAAATGAAATGAATCGATTAAATTTTAATGAAAATATGGGCTTTAGAAATGTATGTACTTAACTATTCCATAATTATAATGGACGTAGGGGAGAGTCGGGTATTGGTGAGCACCTATCAAGATTCTTTAACGATCTGGATTCAATATTCTGTAATTAATTTTAAATAAAAATGTACACTGTGACCTTAAAATTCGAAATTTTAAAAAATGACACCCGACGTATGCTGCTAATGCAATGGTGCGCATGGATAGGATAATCGTGCGCATTGAAAAGGGAAACGAATAAAATAATTTATTGAAGCTAATATTATACTTATTTATTCTTATAGCCTGAATCATGATTTCTGGATTCCATTGCGCCTTTGTTGTTTTACGTTGGTATTTAGGCATCTGCAAAAATGCAAAGTATTATAATCTAAGATATTTAAGACTGTAATTATGGGTTCTTTTGAGGTTATGCCGAAACTTTGACGTGCTGCCTTTTTTGGACCTCGGATTTGGATTTAGCGACCCCAAAAAATATAGTAAACGTGGCCTGACCTCTTTTTGGTGTGGATGTGTTATTTACAACGCATTCTTTACAATGCTAAACACATGATGGCTAATCGTGCGACGTGCGCTCGATTAACCGAAAGTGGCAGATTCGGTTTTAAATTATTTAAAACAATATAAAACATTTTTTTGACTAAATTATATATATCAGTGTCAAGAGGACTCATTAAGCAATGTGTTAAAGCACACGATTATCAAAAAATGTAAAAATGGAAATACTTGCGGCTTATTTTTTCGAAGCATCTACTAGTACACGACATACGTAAACGACGAAGCGACCATTTTGCATAAGTAAAGTAAAGCGATCCAACTGACTCATATGGCATAGTACACAGGCTTGGCAAGGGATGGCGCCTAAATACCGATTTCGAATTATATACCGCCAGTTATGGAAATAAAGACATGCGCAAGATTAGCCGCCGCGCACGATTAGCCAACTCTCCCCTAGTGTTTTAAAGTAAAATTTACATTTTATTAAAAAGGTTCGCTCTCACACTTAATAAAATAATACATAGTAATTATAAGTAGATGGGGTTTAATTTTGCGAATATTAAACTCCCGTAATACTTAAGGATCGTTCAAGTTTTATAATTAAATATACAATAACATATTTTGTCGGAGTGAAATTTACTTTTCATGAAAATTTTTCACTTTTACCCCTAATGAAACAATATACTGTTAAGCGAACCGTGTTTACTTTTCTCATTAAAAAGTGGGTCAGCCAATAATGTGGCGTTGTGTTTTTACATAAAAGATAATATAAGAAAATTAAATTAAAGTTTATACCTTTTTGGTTACTTAGCGCCTTGCAGGGGAGATTACAAACAAAGAAATGGATAAGTATTATATAAAAAATGTTGACAATTTCTTTTATTTGACTTGCATCCTGAAAGAAGTAAAGAAGTGTATTTCATCGGCTACGTATATTATTTAATAAAGTAATAGAGTTAAGTGGCCGTATAAGTAAATAGAAGGCGGACAAAGTAGTTCAACTATCTTTTGCATTAAAGTATACAGGGACGCTAAAGGTAATGGGTTCCCTAGGGTACAGGTAGACAATAACAAGCTGTTTCATCCTTGTTAGAACTCATCAAAAAGCCAAAATCCGTAAGCAACTTTCAGTACTGCAAAAATATACTTTAAAGATATTTTTAAGAATAAAAATGTGATAAGAACCTAGTGTCGCCATCCGTAGGAATCAACTCAATGCAAAAGATAGCCATCAAACGTCAAAACATAGAACTAAATAAACCAACAAACATTACGTTTCTCTACACTTTTTCTACGGGATTGTAGATTCAAATATAGATCACGCAGCAGCAGCCAACTGGGTGCTGCCCCAACCTGTATACAATGCCGTGATTTTAAAAATAAAGTAGTAGAGTTTAGTGTCCGTATAAGTAAATAGAAGGAAAGTTTTGAGCGGCAGACGAACAAAGTAGTGCATCTATCTTTTGGTTTATTTAGTTCTATGTTTTCACGTGTGATGGCTATGTTTTGCATTGAGTGGATTTGTATGGATAGCGATACTAGGTTTTCATCACATTTTTATTCTTAAAAATGTCTTGAAAGCATATTTTCGCTGTACTGGGAGTTGCCTACGGGGTTTGGCTTTCTGATGAGTCCTAACAAGGATCATTGTCTACCAGTGCCCCAGGGAACCCATTACCTTTGGCGTCCCTATGTACTTTGATGTAAAAGATAGATGCACTACTTTGTCCGCCTGCCGCTAAAAACTTTCCTTCTATTTTATTTAATATTATAGGGCTTTAAATTCTTTTTAGCATTAAGGAATAGAACATTTTTTGATTATTCTATAATTGAAAGATAATTTTTGCTTTTATCTTTTAAAATAAAGTTACTAATGAACTACAAACTAGGTGGTCCAAATAAATGTATTTTATTTATAAAGTCTTCACAATCCAATATTTACAAATAAAATACACACTAAGTCACGGTCTCCTAAAAATGCAGTTTAATAATGTCGAGATTACATGTTTCACTCGTACCTGGCACCATAAGAACTTACTACACAAAATAAAGAGACATCCAAAAATACAAAAATAGCAACGCCTACATTATAAATAACACAGAAAATATAATAAGTCATATTATGTTATTATTTTTAGGTTTTTAAATATTTCTTGTAGTTAGGTTCGATGATGCTCGGGTTCAAGTGAAACATGTAACTGATAACAACGTACTATGGCAGTATCCATCTTTCTACACTCCAATCAACAGTAACTTCTAAAAAAAAGGAATCAGGTGGCACCATAAATAGATTGTTCTTATATTATCTGTCGTCAAGAATAAAGTTTCATTTTTCATATATTTTACAGGCCCTGAGTGGCGTTAGTGTTTTAATCCCCAAGACCTCCGAAACCCTACTTTTTTAGGTAGGGGTGGGGGGGCCCCAGCCATCTACCCCGTTGTTGCGCGACTGGTATGTGTATTGTTATTTGTGAGTTTTTAAATATTTCTTGTAGTTGGATTTGATGCTGTTCGAGTTCGAGCGAAACATATAACCTCGACATTATTTAAATTAATTTTTATGAGACCGCGACTTTGTGTGTGTATTTTATCAGGTTTCTTAGAGAAAATGGACAGCTTCTTTGAATTCAATATTTATCCACAATTAAAATTATAGACACCTATGTTAGATCACCCAAAGATTTCAACAAATAATGAAGCAATCAGACAATTTTGACTGTAACATTAATGACATTAACAAAACCATAAAATCCTAACCAATAAAATTGCCTGGTTAGCTTAATTCTTGAATTACTCACCAAGCAACTGTGTGAATAAATAATGTATGCCATTGTCATAGTCAAAGTGCTTGGTTAATTAATGGTCGATTACAATCTTTGTGTAACTCATCAACAATCAAATATTTTAAAGATTGACACAAATGAAAAATGAGATTCCTAGTGCTAGATTCTCGTATTTTTTGCCTCTAGATCAAGTATCCTGTTGTATTGGACCATTGAACTGATAGAGGGGAAAGCATAATTGCAATAAGAAACTTATTTAAAATTTATTAATGAATTAAAATAAATTGGTTAAACTTTTTGTATAACTAAGTCTTGATAGAATAAGACGTCTTTTTTGCTATTTTATATATAAAATTCCTTTACTGCTGCGTAGCTTTATGCATAGAAATTTAAAAGAGTATTTTTCCCAGTGAATAAAAAGTTGGCAGTAGGATTGAAATATTAATGCTTTTTAAACATACGTTTTTACTTGGAACTTTAAAACTGGGTCACATCATCAGTCCTCATTCTACATTCCGATAAATCCTTCTCTTTTCCACGTTTTCGATTTCTCTGTAAAGTTATTTTCCCATATAAAGCAGCAAGTTTTCTCGCAAAGCGAACTGTTTATGCCAAAGGGCTAGAACTTTTTATTAAAAGTTAATTTTAGTAGTAATCCAAAATAAAAATAGTTGGGAAAGTTTAAATTATATAAATAGACTAAGGTTTTGTTTATCGGAAGTATTACTTGGTTTGAACTGCGGTTATCCTTCCATTTTTACATTTTAAAAAGATAAAATAACAAATATTTCTTATATAACATATAATTTATGCAGACCTTGCGACGAAGAGGACGAAACTGCGTCACATATTATATTCAACTGCAAAGCACTGACCCGAAGATTCAATATATTCAGTAGAATCCAATGTGGTGCCAACTTCTCGCATGACAAACTAGGTAGAGTTCTACTGGACTGTATAAAAAAACAATTTTTTTTAGCAAGACAACAGGCCCCCGTCTTATACCAACCAACCAACCAACCAATAAATTTATGCTATGCCAATGGAGAAGCCGAATGTCTATATTATGTTAATCGCAATATGGGCAATATATCTAAAAATTAATGTCAGAAGTTAGTGTCTGATTCCTACAGTCAAGCAGCTCTAAGAAGGCTAACGTGCAACAAAGTGACATCAAGACTTTTATTATGTGAATGTCTAGTGGAATTAGTGGTACTGGTAAACGATAGCAAAGTATATAATACTGCATTGGGTACAAGGAACAGAAACATCCATAGGTCCAGAACAAGCATCTAGTAGTCTTAAGGTGTACATTACGATAATATGTCAAAAACGAAGGATCAGAAAGAAACACCAAATCTACTGGAACAATAGAAAGGAATTGTACCACAATAAATTTCTCTTTGTGGATTCAAACCCGAGATTAACGAGGCAGCTGCTTCTGATGAGCAGAAATCGGATAAGACCACAGATATTCTGATAGGGTACATGGCTGTTACAAAGCACCTGAACCGAACGCAACTGTATAACGATATTCTAAGCTGCACACTATGCAGACAAGACAGAGACACAGCACAGGACATAATTTGCCATTGTGAAACACTGGATCGGAAAAGGTAACAAATACTCGGACAACCAAAACTAGAACAGGAGGACATCCCCGCTCTTTCCCCAGTTGACCTAGATAAACCTAGATAAACTAATAGTACCTACCTAAACAACACTAAGTTAAACACAATGGACCACACCTAGCTAAAGTGTATCCGGCTCATGGACGAACTCTCGGGAAGAAAGTCCTGGTAAAGCTACAGCGTAGAGCAATTGCATATTGTAGTGAAAAGCGGAAATAAAACGGATGTTACTAAATTATTTTAAAAAATGTGGCCAGAATAAATATTAAAAAATTTTGGTAAATATGGACAAATGTGTTATAATTCGTATATACTACGATTTAAATTTATATCATAATAATTGTAACGAAAATTTTAAATTATCTTTGTTTGTTTTCTTTTCTGGAAATTACAACAACCTTGTGTTAAAAATAATTAAATGATATCCGTTGGCGGAAGCAGCAAAAATCGAAAAAAGAATGAAGCAGTATGACTTGTCTGATAGTGGATGTTGCCTCAAATCTACAAACTTTAAATTAAATTGATTTTTCCTTTACACTAAGTTAGTTTTGTAACAATGAATAGTGGTTTTAGTGAAACTTTCTGAGATAGTATGAAATATATTAAGGAAGGACTACCAATAATTCATATCTTCCAAAGATTAAATACTTGTTAATTTGATTTTAAGTACCACTTCAAAAGATTTGCTAACACTTATTACAAAAACTATATTTCCTCTTTTCAATTGTTAATAATAAATAATTATGCTACACACGGATAAGTAAGTATCAATAAGAAATGTAGTAGGTATTGACATACTGGTAATATAACATGTTGGAGCAGTGTTCTAAGTTCAACGTGTTTAAAAAACTTGGATTTTAATTTAAAAGTACGATTATATTTAAAACAAAACAAAAACATAGTATATATTAAGAATCTCACCCCTCCTTTTAATCATTTATCTTAAGGCCTTTTAATATTAGGTGCAAGTTACAAGTGTAGGTGCAAGTAAATGGTCGCTTTAAATGGGAAAAGTTACATCAGCTAATTAAAATGTAATCAAAGCGCATGCTTTTAGGCAATTTTGCTTGAAATTGCATATAATGTAAAAAGACATTTGTAACACCTTCAATATCTTTTCAATTATTAAAAAATATCCTTTGATATACATTTACAATTAAATGAGCTCCTATGATATTTCTATTAAAAATATTAATTAAAACTTAATCTTTTCGAGATAAAGCAATCAATAGAGGTAGGGAAGATAGGGTTTACAGGTTATCTGGGTAAATGGTCACGAAGGCTCCAATAGAAAACTCGCTTTCTATAATAACTGGTTAATAATAAATCCTGAACCACATAGCCACTCTCCTTATAATCTGTCGTGTTCCCGTAATGTGGTGTAGTAAAAGGATAGTCATAGTTTGTAATCGTTTGCAAAAATTAAGTTTTAAAGTCGCTATAGACCTTAAACGAGATATTTGAATTAAATCGGGTTTTTATATAGAACCCCAGTAATATTTTTACAACTATAGTTATGTACCATTATTTCTCTTCTCGGGATAACTATAAAATATGCAAAAATCAGGGTGACTATTAAAGGTTTATAAATTTTTTATAGAGTGTTTTATTAACTACGGGCATAATTATTTAAATTACTATATTATACGACTTTAGTTTCCCAGCGGTTTCCTGGTGGTTGTAAACTAAGCTTGATGGATTTTGTGTAGTTTAAAATATATAAAAAAATTATGATGACAATTTTAATATACCTGAAAATTATTTAAATCTTTTACGACTTCCAACCAATAGTCTTTTGTAGTCCTCTTAGGTCCGTTGTGACACAACACGTGTTCCGCAGAACCCATCTTTATCAGATCTCTGCTGGTTAGTACGGCATACTCCGCAGAGGGATTTTAACAGCTTATTTAAACCAGCTACTACTATTCAGACATTTTGTTAGTCGACCAAATTGTAAGCTGGTTATTTCCTCCAGGCTATTGAAAACGGTTCCCCCAGGGCACTAAACCTTCTTGCGAGGCCAGTGCATTCACATAAAAATTTTGAATACTTTTTTCCCCTTACTCATCTCTGCAACTTCTGCAAAAGTCGTTAGCTAGTATTTGCATGCGTTCGGCATGTCTACCAAAGAGGCAATGTCCGGTAACATCCGCAGTAATTTTCTCACGTCTTTTAACTGCGTTTCAATAGCTCTGCGGTTTTCTTTTGTCAAATTTGGACAACAGTTGCCGACATGTTGTTAGCTCTGTTTGGTGCAAGTTACTTGGCCGTGCGATCAATCTGCTCTTTAACTAATCCTCGTGGTCTAAGTCGGCTAGATCAGCTGGCATGCCCGTGCTCTCTCTGTAGCAAGCGCACCCGCAGCCCTCTTTCCATCTATATTAAAGTGTCTATGAACCAAGCACAAAGTAACCCGATGTAGGGTGCCGAGTGTGCATAGATTATTGCAGCATCGCTTTACGAGCTTTGATTTGATGCTGCTTGAACAGATTGCCTTAATCACAGCCTGACTATCACTGTAAATGGTAATTGACATGGCTACAACTAGGCCAAGGTGTTCTTGCAAGATATTGAAAGCCTTCTCTACTGCCAGTATTTCTGCTTGGAAAATAGTGCAATAGTTGGGGAGTCTAATACGACATCTGTACTTATATATAATATGTGACTACGGGAGAAAACATTTGGCACAAAATATAATACTAATTAATGAAGAAAAAAATGTCGCCGAAGAACTTAAAAACACACATATTTACAAATAAATTTAAATTATTATTTAATAAGAAGAAAAACCCTAAAATAATTTGTTTAACACATAAGGTGTTGCAGCACCCTCTATATTTAATACGTTCGTTTTAGAATAAAAAGAACAGAAGAAAAAAATGGTGTTTCGATGAGGCACGGGTTCAAATGTCTGATTGAGCTCAGGATTTGTATACAATAATCATAAATTTCGTTAAGAATAAGGACTACCCAATAGATATGCTATAAATGAACAAGGACGAATATTTATGTTAAAGTGTTCAATTTCTTTCTTTTTTCTTTTGCAGGAGAGTAATAAAGTGATAACTCTATATCAGGTCTCCCCTATTTTCAAGCATCAATAGGACTTAATAGAGGATCTGGAGCATGATCGGAATTATTAAAGGGCAATCTTCTGGAAACAAGCAAGTGCCAATATCACAAAGCAGGTATAAATAACTCAAGAACGAACATATGTTCTTTTTCATAAAATATGGAACCGCGTCGACCGGTTTTCACGTCATTAGCAGCCGTATTTTAGCGAAGAAGGATAATAATAACCCGCCGAGAAAACGACATATTTCTTAAAGTGACGGAGTAATTGCGGAATGGGTTTACGGTTTGGTTAATTTTTTTTAAAGAATATTGTTGGCGATATCTTCACAATTTAATTTGGTTCGGATAATTTTATTTATTGAATAGATTCTGCCTTTACTAGGAGAAACTCCATAATTTAAAATATGAAGAAAACACTAAGAATGTGTTAAATTCCACTTTATCTTAAAAACACTATCAAAACGACTAATTGATATATTAAACCAATACACTGATTTCACATCAAAATTTCAAATTTCAAATTCAATAGACTTAATTAAAAAAAAAAGGAAATATAAAACTCTCAACAAACGCAAAATTAATTTCCTTTGATGTAAGTAACCTATTCCCTAGTATTCCTGTAAAGGAAACCACAATTTTTGTTGAAAAACTCCTTTCGTTAAAAAAAACACCAATTTTATTAAAAAACAAGAAATTCTACAACTTCTAAGCACTTCTTTAGAACAAAACTATTTAGAGTTTAACGGATCAATATATTCCAGCAATGAGGGATTGATTATGGGAAACCTTCTCAGTCCTTTATTAGCTGAAATATTTATGGACTTTTTAGAAAATAAAATAAGCAAACACCCAGACTTTAAACATTTCATTTATTGGTATAGATATGTGGACGACGTTTTTTGGCTTGCTTTACTGATACAGATAGACAACTGTCACAATTTTTTGATTTCATAAATAACTTACATCCTAATACAAAATTTACAATAAAAAAATAATCCATCAACAATTTTTATTAATTTTCTTGACCTTACTATAACACGAGGCAATAATATACACTCTTTTTCAATTTTTCATAAATCTACACATACACACACTACTATACACAATACGTCTAATCATCCGATACAACATAAATTAGCAGCTTTCCATAGTATGATACACAATTGGCAGCGCGCTTGACATGTAATCGAGAGGTTCTAGGTTCGATTCCCAGCGAAGGCATAAAACTTTTTCAATTTTAACCGTGTCTGTACGTAAAAATTATTTACAGACGCCAACATAACTACTTTACTTTTAGCACTCTTGATATAGCTACTGTGTAGCAAAACATTTTAATTTTATTTACGCGTAATTATTAATAAAACCAGGCTTTGTACTCCACTTTTTAAACATAAAATATATTGTTTGTCTATTAAAGGTTGGAAACAATGACGTATCTTGAACGGTAGTAAAGATTTGGACAAAAACAATGCAAGTCCAAATCTCTACTGCCGTTCAATAAAATATATTGTGTAACTAGAAAAAATTTAATAAGACTTTATTTCATTAACTTCAAAAATTAAAAATAGTTCTTTCAAAGTTATTTCAAATTTTAAAAATATCTGTGAAGGGTTCTTTTTGTATTTGAAAACACAATGTTGCAGAATTCAGTAGGGTGCAACTTTTTTCTAATATTACCATCTGTGTATCTTATATGGTTAACGAGATCGTGTGAGTGCACCCTTATCTGGGACACTCTGTATATTTTAAGTACAAATTTCCAAAATCTTTGCCGGTAAAGGTGTTTTGTTTTAACTTTGTAGTTTTTAGTAGTTCAAGTATATACTGACGAAAATACTATACTTTAAAGCTTGCACGTTACTTTTCCCAAAATACCTTATTCTCTGCCTCTACTACATCATTCATGAAGCAAAGGCCAACCTTTTGTTCGATATATTATAATATAACTTATTTTACTTTTAATTAAATGTTGACTCTAAAGACTTTTTAAAATTTCAGAAGTGTCTTTTTTCTATCTTTACTCCCCGTCCTGATTTTTTACCACTATTTCATACCGCTCCTTGTTTTTTACCGGCAGCAAATGTTCTTTCACTCATGCCCTTTTCTTAGCTGTTGAATATTATGATTTTTACCAAACTTTTACCATGGACGACGATAATTTTTTAGAAAACTGTTGATTTAAAAAAAATTGGTTTGGCCATCGCAACCGTCAATAATTTGCCAACAATGTCATAATACAATAAAGCAAACATTTTTTGTCTAGTGATAAAGTTGTGATAAGTAATAAATATCGAAAAATGTCTTATCAAAACATAAGAATCTAGTATTTCTAAAATTTTCAATCCAAAAATTTAGTTGGAAAAATAAGATATACTTACATAATCCTCAACGCAAAATTTCATTACGGACTCAAGACTAGTTTATCTCGATGTTGCGATTTTTTTATAAACAACATAATCTCTAGACAGTAATGAAACATTTTCCGTTCTGAATTTTAATATAGTATTTTTTTTTCGCGTATCACATAAATGTGGGCATTTCAAAATTATTTTATTTATCCAAAACCCCCAATAAACTCATCTTTCATCTATCAAACATGTTTAATACAACTAAAAGCCCCTAAAAAGATCCTATTTAAATAATACAAAGAATATGTTACTCAAAGGTTACTCGATACAACATTATTGCCAACGTTAAAAATAACTTTATCCTCTGCTTCAAAAAGAGACCGGAACTTTTTTTTTTGAATTCTCTTTGTTTATGTTTTCTTTTACATTTTGTAAAGCATACCGAACATACGTAAAAAAAAAGATAAACATAAGGTTTACCGAAAATATTTAGATTGTTTTGAAATAGTAAAGATCATTAAATATTATCATTGAAACAAATGGCTCTGTACAGTGGCGTATTTAGGGGGGGGGGGGAGGTGCCGGGCTGCAGACCCCTCTCCCCGAGCCTGTAAGCTCGGGTCTAATTGTAACCTAACTTTTGGTCTTATGCTTGGACTTAATTTAAATTTTTAAATAATGTATTCTTGGAATAGATTACAAAGGCCTTGTAGGAAACGTTCAGTTTTTAAACCTTTTCTTCTAAAAGTTCTGTTTTATATAGAGATTAAGGTTTCGGATGCATGTCGTTTTAGTTATTGATGTATGATGCAATTTTATAGGAAAACGAGCAAAAATAATAATATTTTATAGTATTTTTCTATTATATACTTGTCTGTTCTGTTTTCTCTTTTTTGAAACTATTTTAAATCAACAAAAATATACCCTAATGCAATAAACTATGTTTACAACAAGAACAAACAACAATTAGGTTTTTAATATTTAAAAAGAAAAATTTCAATTGAAACAATATTTATGGAAGAAGTGTGTTAATTTATAATAAAAAAATAGTGCGGAAAGAAATGAAAATGCTTTGTAATGAATATTCAAAACGGCAATTAAGAAGGAATAAGGAATATTTCAAAACCTAAGCATTTTCACCAAAAACTGCTTTTAGATTTACGCTCTTAAAATACATGATTTCTGAAAAAATCATCAAGTTTGGCGTGGTGAGCGATATTTACTTTATTTTTAATTTAAAAAAAAAACCGAACCCGAAAAACGCTGGTAAGAGTCATACATACGGCTTATGTTAAAATTTTGGATTGACACAATATTCATATTTTCCACAAATATAAAAAATGTTTTTTTTAAATAAAGAGCTAGCTAGGAATATCAAAAAAAAAGTAAAAAAAAAACACTACCTAACAGAAACAAATTTAATAGAGGTAATAATTTAATTTTCGAAATTTGATTATTGTTAGGTAAATTTTAACTGAACTTTGGGCGTGGCCCCGAAATTTTTGCCTGCGGTGCTTCATAAAGTACGTATCGTCCCAACTGTCCCTTTCTCCAGAAAAAAAATGTCCTACTTACACTCACTGAGCCCCCTGAGCATATTTTCTGGTTACGCTACTGGCTCTGTATATTATAGTAAACAACTAATACTTAATGATATGACATACATTTAATATAGAATTTGGATATATCCCTTTGTTGTAATTTATTCCTTCAATTACAGCATTAGATATCAAGTTTACTGTAACTAATGACATGCTTTTCATTTTCCTTTGTCTCTAAAACATCCTTATTATTCTAGGTACACTCAGGTGTATATAAATAGCTTTCTCATAACCGAGTAATATTATTATTTCAGAAACTAGTAAGAAATTAATACTAAAGCTTCTAGATGGTTGGGTTGCAGAAAAACACAATGTTTTTGGTTAATATGACATAAACTTTGCAACGCATAAAGAAATTTTAGTCTATATTTGATATAAAAATCTATGGAAATGTTATAGTATATTATGTAACAAGTGGTGAAAGTGATGCTTTTCAAACGAGGAGATATTTAGCACGAGGAGTCAGCCGACTATGGAAATTCTCCGAGTTTTAAAATAATCTCTTTAACACGAGTAATGTACACTATTTTTCCTACGACCACAAAGAATTAATAAAGAAGCCTTTGATTTGTGAAAAAAATATTTCAACAATAGTGTTGAAGAAAAAATATCAACACTAGTGTTGAACTTAGCATACTTAGGATTATGTTTCACTTAATATCTGGTTTCATAGTTTATCAATATACTTTTACTTTATTTGTAATTTTACTTTTTCTTATTTTATATATCATAGGAAAACTAATCCTGGATTGACTTCTAGATTATTCAGAATGAAAATTTTTTAATTTAATCAAGGAAAGATGCATTAAACATATTTAAAAAATCCACCTAACACGAAAAATTTCAATTAAAAATATTTCTATAAATTATTTAATGTTTTTATAAAAAAAGTCAAATACTCCTGATAGGATTGACCCTGCGACCTTGCGATCTGTAGGCTAGAACTCTATTCTCTATGCTATCGCAACCAATAAAGATTTAATGTTTAATACATGACACTCTCTTCAGCGCGATTTGTTTTTTCTGGTAATAGATTTTCCAGTATATTTTTAACATTTTTTAAAATTTCAGATGGCGTATTTTCACTTTCTAATTCTGATTCTCTCGACAAATACATGATAAATAAGTTAACCACTTTACAATTACTGCATTTTAAAATATTTTTTTTAAATAAATAGGGGTGGTCCGTCAAATTGGTACCATATGTTTAAATTAAATAGTGTGCCTTGTATTTCAACACTAGTGTTGAAATCTTTTTTTTTAACACGCGTGTGATATACGGCGCTTTCTAGCCAAATTAACCGTGCTTTTTTTCTCATTTTCATAGGTGGTCGTAGGAAAATGACACCTTCGTATTTGACCACCCTGTAACTGTCGCAATTATTGGAAAAAGTGTTTTTAATAATAAAGTAGTAGAGTTTAGTGTCCGTATAAGTAAATAGATGAAAGTTTTAGCGGCAGATAGACAAAGTAGTGCACCTATCTTTTGCATTAAAGTACAGACAAAGGTAATGGGTTCCCTGAGATATAGGTAGACAATGACAAGCTGTTTTTCCTTGTTATTATTCATCAGAAAGCCATAACCTGTAAGAAATTCCCATTAATTTCGCTAGATTGGAAATTGCTTACAGCTAAGATTAAAATTATAAATTAAATTTTCAACTCTGTTTAATAAGATGTTTTTTTATTGAACGGCAGTAGAGTTTTGGACTTGCATTGTCCTTATTTGTTTAGAATCACTACGTTTCAACTGGTAAGTATCTCCAGTCGTCTTCAGGTGAATACTGAATAAGTACGGTAACTACAGCTCTATTTATACTAGGCAGGTGCTGTGACGCATGACTAGTGGGCGGAGTCATGCGTGTTGCTAGGTGACTCCGCCCACTAGTCATGCGTCACAGCACCTGCCTAGTATAAATAGAGCTGTAGTTACCGTACTTATTCAGTATTCACCTGAAGACGACTGGAGATACTTACCAGTTGAAACGTAGTGATTCTAAACAAATAAAGACAATGCAAGTCCAAAACTCTACTGCCGTTCAAGAAACGTCATTGTCTCCGACCTTTAAACAGACATGTTTTTTTATATTTCTTCAAGGCACTCAAAGTGTTAACTGGTAAAAATTATTTTGAATATTTTAGATTAATCCTGGTTAGAGATGCCATGCAGTTGTCAGTATATTCAAAAGTTTTATTAATGGCCATCATCATGGATTTCATAAAGATATTATTTTACACTGTAGCTAATTTTATTTAATTTTCCTCTGTGCCATTCTAAAACATCCCTATTAAAACATGAGCATTTAGCTAGATATAAATAGCTCCCACATAACCCAGTAATACTTTAGAAACTTATTCAAAATTAATTTCAAAGCTCTCAAAGAGTTGCAGAATTTCACAATGTATTTTGAGTTGTACGATATACCTTTATACCAGATTACCTGAAAGCATAATATGAGCTTACCATCACAATACTAATTTAATAATTTAGCAACTCTCTTTTGTTTATGTATTAACTTTGAAGGTGAAGCAGTCCTGTGTAATATTGCGGACATTGTTCAAAGTAGAGTATATTAGAATGTTTTGATAGTAGGTACAAACTATGAGGTATCTGACCTAGTTAAGGTTTATGTGTTCATTAAGTTTATATAACATGTGTTTTAGTCTTCAAAACCATATTATTCTAAAAGTAAACTAAGACCAAACAGGAGTCATCACGAATAAACCGTACATTTCCATCACATCGCGAGTGTTGTACCTGCGTCGGGCGATGGTAATAAAATTAATTTTTTTAGATACAAAATATTATAAAACCGAATTTAACGAGAATTAATAATATTTTTCGTAAAAAAATTAACATGAATAACCGCAATATTTTTAGTTTATGTTCTGCATGGCGGATGTTGCCGTTCTGCCCTTCTTTCGAATTAGGCTTTTTTCCTCTTCGTTCGCTGCCAGGGCCATTCCCGAGGGGACCTACAGTTTAACGTGGGTTCCGAACCACGATCCTCAGTCATGCGACACCCCCCAAGGGCTATCAACCCTTGGTTTATTTCCATTGCATGACCTACCGATTGGGGAGTGTGTACCTTCTTCCGCACCCCACGAGATGTCCGATCTCATCCGGCCTGGTTACCGGCGTGAATGGGGTGGGTTGGGAGATGATACATTTTACACTCTTCCCTGCATTCTTAAATGCACTAAATTTCGGACATACTTTTTTTATTGTACGTATGCCCACTCCGGGAATCGAACCCGGGTCGCCGCGGTCGAATGCCAGTAGCTCTACCTCTGAGCCACAGCCGCGGTATGTCGGATGTTATAATTTGAACGTAAATAATTAAAATTTTAAAATACATTTTCATTTTTTTCTTGATAAAAAGTAAGGTGTCGCCAAACAGTAAAATTTTTGTTTTAAAATTCTAATTAGACAAGGCAGGAAAGGATGCCACGTTTCACGCTGGTATGGAAGGTTCTAAACGACATTGATGTTTTGATCATAAGATACAAAAGGATCTGAATGTGACTAACCACTGCCGCAGAAAAATTTTTTTGGGTGCCACGCCCAGAAAAACCCTTTATTGGACCATAAAAAAAAATCAAATTAGAAAAAATATATATTTTTATATTTCTAATAATACACTAATATAAATAATTTAAAACTTATAAAACAAATTATGAGATAAGCATAACAGAGCAAAAAAATAAGGTTTATTTTTTATTTATTGAAAACCAAAAAAATACATTAACTATAATCGATAATTATTAGAAGCCATAGGCATGTAAAAATTATGCATGCACAGACACACCAATAAAATTTTTCATTTATTAAATAAAATCCGAAGGGGGTGTAGCAACCGAGGTAGGCGATCCGGGTTCGATTCCCAGAGTGGGCATACGTACAAAAAAAAAAGTGTCCGAAATTCAGTGGATTTAAGAATGTAGCATGTTACTACTGATTCCTATTATCGGGACCGAGAGTGGCGTTAGGGACCTCTGGGGGCGTAAAAAGGATAACTAGTGCATACACGTGGTTCGGATTCCACGTTAAGCTGTAGGTCCCGTCTGGATGACAGTACCCAGACGTTAGGGGATACAATGGGCCTTATATAGGCCTAAGTATACTGACTCTTCCGCCAACCCTAGCAAAAAAAAAATGTCGCGCGCCGCAGGTGTATTTAAAAGTTTTAAGATTTGCGTGAATGTTAGTTTGTCTTGCAAGTATTTTAAATATGTAAGATTATGTGTTATTTCATTTGGTGCATTATCGATAGGGTTTCCTTATTATATTTTTGATCTTCTGGTTTTTTGGATTTCGGGGAGGGGGTCCCTGCCCCCTTGACTACGCCACTGTCTGTCATACTCTCAATGTTACAGTCTATTGCATTTTAAATGGGTTTGTATCGAGAGCCAAATTTTACCATAGGGTTGAAAACATTTTTGTGAGATTGTTTTTTAAAAATCTACACAGAAACAATAACACACAAGAAAAATAAAGCACATCTTAAAATAAAGTTGTCACAAACAAAATTAATAAACAAACCCGGAAGTCATTATTACATTATTAAGTACAGGTTTGTTTTCAGATTGTTTTTCCTAACGTTTTATTTTTTTAAGGGACTACGAATGAAATTTGAATAAAGTATGTATATTTACTTTATTTCTTAAACATTTATCTTGTAATATTTGGATGTAATTTTTTATGCATACCTTTGATATGTAAAAGATAAAAATAAAAAAAAGTTAACAAGATCTTTTATTAATAAAGCGGAATATAAATAATTAAAGAAGGTGAAGGACAAGTTTGCTTTTCCATTCAGTTACATTAATGGAATATTCTGATTATTACAAGTTATAAATAATGACAGAAGGATACAATTTTTTTAATGTTTTTTTGTATAGTTACATTTTTTATTTATAAATTATAATTGTGTTTGTTAAATGTTTATGCCGTGAGACCCAAATACACAAATATACAGGGTGTCCCAGATAAGGATGCTCTCTATAGGAATCTCGTGAACCAGATAAGATTCAGAGATGGTTAAATTAGGAAAAAGTTGCGTTTTTTAAAATTCTACAACTCTGTGTTTTCAAATTTAAAAAACTCCGAATTCTTCCGAAGATATTTGGGCAAAACCGAATTCTCTAGTTTTTCTTTTTAATTCAAAAGATATGTTATAATACAGTTAACATTCTCATTACCATTTTTTTTCCTCTACAAGTTGGTGTGATTAAATTTTTAATCCGACGTTTCGCTGTTTCTAAACCATCATCTATTTTGCTTTTTTAAATAGTCAGGAAATTTTATTTTATTATTTTTAAATTCCCCTCCTTTATAATTCACTGACTTACCATATCAAGTTTTAATAACACGTTTCGGACCTAAAAACCCAAAATAAATAAGAGAAAGTGCAAATTAATCTAATTTGAAAGTAATTTATTTTCAATCTCAGTTACCTAATCTAATGTTCACCTGTCTCAACTGTAGTAGGCTGTGAAAGGCACTTATCTAAATAAATAGTATATTACATAACAAGTGATGAAAGTGATACTTTTCAAACGAGGAGATATTTAGCACGAGGCGTCAGCCGAGTGCGGAAATTCTCCGAGTTTTAGAATAATCACTTTCACACGAGTAATGTACACTATTTTTCCTACGACCACAAAGAATTATTAAAAAAACCTTTGATTTGTGAAAAAAATGTTTCAACTCTAAAGCTGAAAAAAAATATTTCAACCCTAGAGTGGAAATACAAGGCACACTATTTAATTTAAACATATGATGCCAATTTAATAGATCGAAAGGTCATAGGTTCAAATTCCATCAGGAGTACTTGACTTCTTTTTTATAAAAACATTAAATAAATTATAAAAAAAATTTTAATTGAAATCTTCCTTTTCGAATGATTTTTTTTATTTAATCAAGGAAAGATGCATTAAAAATAAATTTAAAAAATTCACCCAACAAGGAAGATTTCAATTTAAAATAATTCTATAAGTTATTTAATGTTTTCATAAAAAAAGTCAATTGCTCCTGATGGGATTTGAACCTGCGATCTTTCGATTAGTAGGTCATGGCTCTAGTCTCTAGGCTAGGGCGACCCATAAAAATTTTCTGCTTAAGTTTAATATATGACATTTTCTTCAGCGGGGCTTGTTTTCACTGGTAATAAATTTTCCAGTATATTCTTAACTTTTTTATAATTTCAGATGGCGTATTTTCACACTCTAATTCTGAATCACTCGACAAATACGTGATAAATAAACTAAACTGCTTTCTAAAATTTGTTCTTTTTAATAAATAGGTGTGGTCTGTCAAATTGGCATCATATGCCTAAATTAAATAGTGTGCCTTGTATTTCCACTCTAGAGTTGAAATATTTTCTTTCAACACGCATGTGATATTCGGCGCTTTCGAGCCAAGTTAACCGTGCTTTTTTTCTCACTTTCGTAGGTGGTCGTAGGAAAACATAAATACCTACTTGCCAAATGACAAATTAGGTTATGTAATTAAATCGTTTATTGCAAATGAAGTTTTTTTGAATTTCTATGAAGTAAAACGTTTATATTTTTGACTTGTGCATTTTTTTAATAAAAATTATGGAACATTATTCAAGAGAAGAAAAATTGGATATGATTTGTTGTCGACATCCTGAATCTAATTATTTCTAGTTGGATTTGAAAACAAAAGAAAGTTTATAGATACAAAATGAATTAGAGAACTTATATTTATTAATGATCGGTTTTTAAATCTGAAGCGTATTATTAATACAAGATGTGATACGTCGTTGAATTATACAGAAAGAGACGAATTTAAAAATAATAAAATAAAATTTCCCTAGTATTGAAAAAAGCAAAGTTGATAATGGTTTTGAAAAAAAACGTCGGATTAAAAACCTAATCACACCAACTTGTAGAGGAAAAAAATGGTAATGAGAATGTTAACTGTATTTTAACATATCTTTTAAATTAAAAATAAAAACTAAATTGCGAGAATTCGGTTTTGCCCAAATATCTTCGGAAGAATTCGGAGTTTTTTAAATTTGAAAACACAATGTTGCAGAATTTTAAAAACCGCAACTTTTTCCTAATTTAACCATCTCTGTATCTGATATGGTTTACGAGATCCCTGTAGAGTACATCCTTATCAGGGACATTCTGTATATAACACGCTGTATCTTATGAACTTGTTCAGAGGAAATATCCTGTTATAGCCTGTTGAAGAAGAGTTTTTAGTGGTTTTAGAAATATATTTGCAGCTGTGCCCCATACCGATATCAGCTAATGTAAGTGGCGATATGGATAGAGGCACTAGAGCACAGTCTATTAAAATATCTAAATATTTTATTACTGAAGCTGCTGAGTTTCAAATAATATATGAGAGTTAGTGTTAACATTAATTTTATCAATAAAAATACAGAAAGCAATTCTTTATAATGGCCGTTAATTTATGACCCACACAGTGGCGGCTTGTCTAAAAAATGTTCTCCTGGTTTTATTTTTTTTTTGGTGCAGAGCCCCTTCACCTACTTTACCTGATGAGCCGTCAGTGGAGCCACATAAGTATATTTGCCAAATCATCACGGATATCAATTTTAATTGAATACATATTCCTCTCAGAGTATACTCGTGTACTGTCTCTTGCATACATTTTTACTGTACCTACTCTTCAGTGACAGCTCACGTATTTAATTACCATAGATTAAAACAGTATAGGGTCCAATATTGAGCCTTTAGGTGCCCAACATTTCATTGCCTTGAAAGTGCTATTATTATATTCATATTAACAAACTGTATTCTATTGGAAGAGTAGTTTTTAAACCACTGCTGTGGTATCTCCCTTACTCCTTCTTCCTCTAATTTTATGTATTTATGTTAAGTAGGTTGTGGTTAATTGTGTCAAATAACTTATGCGAATCCAGTGCCACTAGAGAACACACACATCCCTTATCAGTTTTTACCTGTAAGTCTATTACTGCAATCTTTATTTGCAAAAACCATATTGTCCTTCGCAAAGAAACGTTTGTACATTTAAATACCGTTGGGGTTTTTAATTAACACACTTTTTCATTATTTTTAATTTTATTTTTGCAATCGTACCAGCCCAACGCAGGTTTCGGTTTTGTCCACACTGCCTATGATAGTTTCCACTTCTTGTTCACAATTTAATAATTAACTAAATTAATTATTTTTAAACTGCACCACCTTAATAACAAACAAAATACTCAGAAGAGACCTTAGAATTATACAGGGTGTCCCGTAACTTATGGACCGTAGAGTAAGTGGAGGTACTAGACATCAAACTAAGCGGATTAAGTCATAAGTTTTTTCGGATTTTTACTCATTCTAGAGATACAGGGTGTTGAAAGTAAAAGTTTATTCTCGAAAATAAGCCATAATTTTAAAACTGTTTAATAAATCGAATTGAATGTTGGCAATATTATATTTTTATGAACAATAAATAAGAATTTGTAGAAATTTTTAAGTTTCAAACTAGAGGGCGCTAGTTGCATACACTGGGCTTCATAAATCTATGATTTTTTTTACCTGTGATATTAGGTGTTTTTCAATTATAGTTTATTAAAAAGGGCATTTTCTGAGTCAAAAATGTGTACTTGATTGATCTTAATATCTTTAACGGTTTTCGAGATATTTCCCTTTAAACATCCCAAAGCATAAAAAAACAGTACATAATTAAATTAATAATACATAAATTATATACACCCTTTATCTCTTGAACAAGTAACAATCCGAAAAAATTATATGACTTAATCGGCTTAGTTTGATGTCTAGTATATCCAGTTACTCTACGGCCCATAAGTTACCGGACACCCTGTATAAGAAAATAATGTCTTACGCGAACAAGGCATTACAAACATAATATATCTTTAGACAAACAATTTCTTCAGCAGAGTTTAACAATACCTTCTCGTGTGTGTCTTTATTCGTAACCTATTTACATTCATATCTCACTAGATTAGGTATGATCGATCCTACGATAAGTCTTTTAAAACTTCTGCCAATAAATTGTCATTCTGATCAAGTTTTCTCCACCCAATAAATCCGGTAGGATTATGTAAATGTCGTATGCCCTATGTTTAAATTTCCGATATTGTGTTTTAATTTTAAGGAAAGGTCGCATCGCACGTTCACTATTAAATAAGGGATTATATTTATCGATTATATGTACAAGGTTTAGCCAACCAAGCATACCTCATAAATAAGATTTCAATACTATAACGACATATAATTATTCCAATAATTTGATTTACATTTTGGTATATCGGGACTATTGATAATAGAAGAATAGCAGTTTGTACAACAAAAGAGGAAGTTAATTGAGCATGACGTTGTAGGCGAAGTGCTCAAACTTCCGAGCGCAATACGGACAATCCACTAGAGTTATACAGTATATTTTTTCTACTACTCAACTTTCGAAATTCATAATAAAAATTTAAAGAAATTATTTAAAATAGGCATTATAACTTGTCTTTTTATCATTGAAGAAAAACTAATTTCGATGGAAAAACATATTTATCGATTTTAGTAATTTCTTATAGTTACACAAAATCACATTGTATATATCTATCTTTCTCACATTCCGCCTTTTGCAGATTAACAAACAAAAACAGAGATTTTTATTAATAAAAATTAACAATAGCTAGTTTGATTAAATTGTTCTGCTGAAATGCACAGAAGAAAGTTGCTCGGTTGCTCGGGTTTATTTCTGCTTGCGTAAGAATTATAACTCCGAATGCACAACAAAATAGCTGTAAAATTTGTTTGAAACATTTTAAAATGGCTTTTGTTCATTAATATGATTTTTTAACGTTCGCTATGGTAGAGTTTTTTAAAAATAATCACCAATTTACAAAGTAGCAACACTGTTAACGTGGAAATTAAAAAAAAATATTTTTTTTCCAGAAAGCTTATAATTTTGTCTGTTTTATGTACCCATCTTCATGTTCCACCATTTAAAGAAGATTTATCAGTTATATTTTTATATCTCTTGCATATAATAAAAGTTTTAAGGTCGATTGGGGTTGGATCCCCGTTCAAAATATATCAGAAAATATCGCGGTTGCTAAATATTTGAATGGAAAAAAACAACAACCAAGGTTAGTAAAAAACGTTCATTTGGTGGGTATATAGTATATTTTATGCATAGTAGGTAATTGTCTATATAAATGAGTGAAAAACGGGAGCTTTTTACTTCGGTCAGATAATAACAATAGTAAAGTAGAAATATATTTTGGTATTATACCCTCAATTTTTGCACTATTTCGTGCACTCTTTAGAAAAAAATTGTATATGCATAGACTCTGAATAAAAGGTTTTGATTTAAATTTAAAAAAAAACAAATTTTATCTGACAGATTTGCATATTTTCAAAGTATATTCTTAATCTCACTTCTGTCAAGTGTCAGAAAACGACTCGTAAATTTTACAACAAATTATCAACATGGTTTCTTTGTAATTGACCACTGTGATTGGTCAGGTTCATATCCTAACTGGGATGGATATGAAATCATATCCGTTCAGTTAACCAAAATAGCCCACTTTTCCAATCACTTTAGTGTAAAGGAAATAACAAATTTCCACGTGGGAGTAGAAATAGTAGTTTGTACAACAAGAGTGGATATGATGTCTATATCACACGAGCAAGTAAATTGAGCACGTTACCGTAGGCGGAGTGCTCAAACTTTCGAGTGCGATATAGACAATCCACTCGAGTTGAACAGTATATTTTTTCTACGACCTTATGCTAAAAAATGTAAAAAAAAGTTTGTAGGTTGCCGGGCTCGAACTCACGACCATTGGATCCATAGTAAAATGCTCTACCTCTCGACTATCGAAACGTTAAACTAATTATGGGAAAATCAACTCATAAATGGTGCTACATGAAATTAATTTTCTATGCACATTCAGCAGGTTGCATTATTGATAAATCTATTATAAATGCGTATAGATTTTGTTATATTGAACAAATTAATAACATATTGTACCATATGCATTTAAATTATATAATTAAGTGTCTTGAAAAAGAAGGCGGAGCCTCGGTAAAAATAATTTACTGTGATTGGTCAGTACTTTTAAGAACAACAATGGTTTCTCTGTAATTGACCACTGGGATTGGTCAGTTTCATCACCTATCTAGGATTGTTATAAAATTTTGCCGCCCAGTTAACTGGAATAGCCTACTTTACCCGCCACTTAAGTGTAAAGTAAACAGCAAATTTCCATGTGGGAGTAGAAAAAAGTTTGTTTCTTTCATTTAATTAACTTTGAACCAAAAAATTGGTATACCCGATGTAAACTTCCATTGTTATATTTAAAACAAAAAGTGGTTTGGAGGTATCCTAGGCAGGAGAAAAATAGAACTGGCCACTTCTGAAATAATTTAAAAAATGCAGGATTATTTCCTCGGTAGCCTTCGAGAACTAGTTTTTTGCAGCTTACAGCCTGTTAACTTCCCGTAGTTTTAAAAAACAGGTCACGTATAACGATCCTTGTTGTAAAGATTTATTTATGAGTTCGCTCAATTGCAAATTTTAATATTTCTTTACGGCTTGCTGTTGAAATTTTATTTCCTCGCCATTTGCCGCATTTTGTCGCACCAAAATTAATTAAGGTCCAGAATAAGCGATTCGGGACTATAACAAAAACTGGGCCATTATACTAACCACCATTATTTGTTGCCTATTTAGAAACAGGGTCTACTTAAGCAGTAAAACTTAACCCCTAATATTCTACCTATTTATTAAGTTAACAATAACCAGGAAAGACAGCTTCCTGCGATACATAAAGCGGCTGTGGGGTTAACTTACCACTAAAGAAAATTTTGAGGTAAAATACGATAATGCGGATTGGCTTCAAAGTATAATCAAATACGAGGGTTAAATCTAAATTTAGCTAAAAGCGATACCATATTAATGCAATCATTAAACCCAATATTAATTTAATAATCAATAAACTATTTTTCGTCAGAGGACCTTCAAATTACTTTTAACTGCGGCACTGGCATTCAACCGTGGCATTCCGAGTTCGATCCTCGGAGTGGGCATACGCACAATAAAGAAAGTATGTCTGAATTTTAGTAGGTTTAAGAATGCAGGAAAGAGTATAATATGTATCATATCTAGGGTTACCATCTGTAAAATCATTAAACTAGGACAAGAAGCTCGAAAACCCCGGATTTCTTAGCTTTAACCCCGGATATTTCTACTAGAAAATTTTCTTCTTACACTAATACATTAAATTGGAATTCTTCTAATTTGACATCTTCATAAACTATTAGTTTATAGAATATACCGTGGAGGAGAGTATACAGGGTGTTCCTTAATGACGTGCTAATATTTTAGGGTGTGATTCCTCAAGTAATTTTATAAAGAAAAGTTTATATAAACATTTGTCCTAAACGGCTTAAATTTTTTGTTACAGGGTGTTGAATTATTTTTTTTTAATGCGTTTTTTGTAATATCTCCGAAAGTACTTTAGATAATATTTTCAATTTTGGCATGTGCTAATAGGATATAAAACCATAGTAGTTATAAAAGTTATTTTTTTGTCCCACCAGTGGCGTCCCTGCAAACATGACCTCTGATATTTTTTATAAAAAAAATGGGACGCCACTGACATTTTTCCATGTGGTTATTATTTCTTATTAGCCTGGTCAATTCTGCAAAAAAATAGTATCCTGCGTTTTTCTCCTCAGACACACAGTAATTAAAATAATTAAAATAGTTCTACTGTTTATTATTATTAACATTGATAATGCAATATTTTGTTTTATAAAAATTGTTGGAAATGACTTCCGCCCCGCCCGTGTAATTTAAATTTTTATGGTTTTAATTGGAAAATCATTTTCTTCGGTTTTTTTTACATGAAAATAACTTTCCCGCAGCTACACAAAAACCAATTTTCCATTGGTGAAAAAAACTCAAAATTTGTTTAGTTTTTTTGTAAATCTGGTCAAGACGAAGACCAGTTTAACAAGGCAAATTTTAGCTCTCTCGGTCCCCAATTAAATTTATTACAAATAACTTGGTATAGGTTCTTTTAGAATATTGTGATTTTTTTAGAGTAATCAATAGAGAATACTATTTTCAAACGACATGAAGTAATTTGTGGTAACTAATTAACCTAATAATTACAATACTTTTGTCATAGAACCTTTTTTTTACAAAATCCATTAACCTTAGGACATATTATATGAACTTTTCTTCATAAATTGACTTGAGGAATCACACCCTAAAATATTAGCACGTCATTAAGGAACACCCTGTATAGCGTCGTTTCGTAACTGTCGGTAGACGGCAAGTGGTGACAACCCGGACTGTAAAGAAAACTCCGCCCGGACGCACCCCGGACATCCTCCAAACGAGGGGAAACCCGGACGGATGGCAACCCTAATCATATCCCAACCCATCCCATTCACAACGGTAACCAGACCGGATGAGATCGGACATCTCGTGAGGATCGGACATCTCGTGAGGGGCGGAATAAGGTACACACTCCCCAATCGGTAGGTCATGCAATGGCGTAAGAAATCGAAAGTTAGCCCGGGGGGGGGGGGGGGGGATGTCGCATGGCTGACGATCGTGGTTCGGAACCCACGTTAAACAGTAGGTTCCCTTCGGGAATGGCCCTGGTAGCGAACGAAGAGGTAAAAAGCCTGATTCGACAGAATGGCAAGAAATGACAATGACAAAAGTCTCCTTTCATTTGAAGTCCGTAGAATTACTGGCTGGATGCATGTTACAACTTGCAAACACATAACCATAGCAGAAAGAAAAAATAAGGTAGGTCTGTGAATAATTAAAGTATCCTTTCGTTTTGACAATCCTTGTCATTAGAAAAAAATTAATTTTACGTATTAAGAGTGATTTGAAAACGACAAATAGTTACTTGGTACAAATTCTGGAAATATGTCTCATTATTCCACAAAAGAAAGAATACTTTATTCGAAGCTTATTTCAGTTCTGGCAAAAGTTAAAAAATACGCGATTTAATCAACGAAATGTCCCGAATCAAAAATGAGGTCAGAAGCTGTGACGTCCATCCAGCCAGTAATTATACGGACTATACTATATTTTTTCTGCTAATGAGGAATTATTAATCATATATACTAAAATTAAAAATTATTGTTAAATTTTATTTATTTATTTAATCCCCTATTCATAGAGTTGAATTGACACAACTTAAAAATTGTGTCTATTTTAATACAAACTTGTTGGGTCTTTAAAGAAATATATTTTAAAGAATTGGATGTTTTGAT
Organism: Polydrusus cervinus; assembly: GCA_935413205.1. Lineage (NCBI taxonomy): Eukaryota > Metazoa > Arthropoda > Insecta > Coleoptera > Curculionidae > Polydrusus > Polydrusus cervinus. The sequence continues at coordinate 26,750,779 of OW284514.1, read as the reverse complement.
TACAATTATATTTAAACCTAATAAATGGCCTATATTCTTAAGTAAATTAAATGATGGTTGATAATAGTAAATATTTTAAAAGCCAAATTCTTTTGTACTTGCGAAAGTGTATCCTTTTTTTCATTAGAATATGGCGCACTATAAAAATTAGATAAGTTATTTTATTTTTCACCAAGTTAAAAAATAAATGGTAAAAAGAGCAAGGCAGCCTTAAGTATTCTGGCGAGGAAGTACACACTCTTGGTCTACACTCGAAAAAGAAAAAAAAGGACAAAAGTCCTAAGCAGACAACAAGAGAATATTAAACTGAAAAGAAAAAGGAATTGAGAAAGTTTTGTTACAAGTGTCGTTATGTCGGGCAAAAATAAAGGTGAAAAAAAGTTTTAGGGCGAAAATATTGCCATTCGTTTAAGCATTATACAGTTGCGGACAAAAGTTTAAACCCTTATTCTTTAAAATAAACAACTTATTAAAATATACTAAGGTAAACTTAGAAATTAATTATGCTTAAGAGAATAATAATCTATAGATACTGATAAATATCTTTCAATAAAAAACTAAATATAATAAGTGACACCAAAAATAATAAAAATTATTTTAAAAAGGTATTTTTCACCAATTAAAAGTTTAGTGTTAAGGATATATAAAGATTTTAAAACAAAGTTAACTAACCAGGCCTGCGATAATTGTGACATTAAAAGAAATTATTTTCTCATAATTCCAGTTGCCTGGTCAGCTTAACTCTTGGTTTACTAATACAGGTTGATTAAAAATGGAAGTTTTATATTTATAGGAAAAATAATTAAGGTTTGGTAAATACTCGAAAATTCTTTTACATTTTACTACTTTTGTTATTTTTTTTTTGTCTATTTGACAAAGTCGGAATAATAGATTTGTTTTTGACATGGTCTTAAAGCTCTGGTGACTATAACAATCTTTACGCAACCCAACGTTTTTTTTTTTTTTTTTTTTTTTTTTTTTACGGTTCGCCGACTACGTAGGCCATCTTGAACCGGTCACAAATGTGATCTACCGACTGGGGAGTGTGAAACGGCACCTTCATCCTACGAGATATCCGATCTCATCCGGCCTGTCCGGCGTGAATAGGATGGTTAGGTGTCGATTCATTTTACACTCTTCCCTGAGGCAAGAGCACGCCGTGTTCCCAAGCGGTCACCCGCCCAAGTACTAACCGCGCTCGACACCGCTTAACTTCGGTGATCTGCGGGAACCGGTGCTTTATATGTCGACAGGCCTTTGCACAACCCAACGTTAATGAATTAATTTAAACCTTATATAATTATTGTTGTTTTTTCCAAAAAAGTTTAGTTTTTTGAGTAATAAAAATATATTTATTGATTATAAGGATTTAGAAAATATAAATAATATAAATTGGTTTCGTACTGAAAAAAACATATTTTACCCACATTTATTTGGTATTGTTCTCAAATATGTATATAGTAGTTTGTACAACAAGAGTGGATATGATGTCTATATCTTTCAAGAAAGTAATGTGAGCACGACGCCTTAAACTTTCCAGTGCTTTATGGACAACCCACTCGAGTTGAATAGTACATTTTTTCTACGATCAAACTTACGAACCTTTGATTAAAAAAATGTAAAAAAAAAGTTTACAGGCTAGCGAGATTGAACCCACGATTCAAATTGGATCCAAAGTTCGACGCTTTACCGTCTTGGCCATAGGATCATTATTCAGAATAATGGTAAAACCAACTCAATAATAATGCTACATGAAATTAATTTTCTATGCACATTCAGCAGGTTGCATTATTTATAAATCTTTTATACAGGGTGTGTCAGTAAGGTGTCTGTCTTAGATAGCACCTAAACTATCAAAGATAGAGAAAAAAGTGTCATACAAAAGTTAAAGGGTTTTTTAGGATACATAATCTAAAAATATTTTATAATCTACAGGGTGGTCCTAAAAAGTGGTACTGAATAATCAAAAAGAAAATTAAATGGGACACCCAGTATAATTTTCTAGAATATGATTCAATGGAATAAGGACTTTATAACCCTATTAAAATTTTTGAAGTGAAATGCAGCGTTGCCAAGTAATTAATTTTTTTCCGAAATTTTAGTAATTTTAAGGGTATCGTTAGAAAATCATAGCAACTTGTGGATTAACCCTAGGCAAATATAATTTACGTTGTAAGTACTCGTCAATCAACTCGATAGTTTTAAAAATGCTTTATTTCAATTTTTTTAAATGGGACACCCACCCCCTAATTTTTTTAAGCAAAAGAATTTATCTTTCGAAAACTTTACTTTTTTGTTAAACATGTCATATATCTAAATATCAACCAACTATTTGTGCTTTATAGCTGTTTAAAGTTTAGTTTCCCGAACTAACTTTATCGAAATAGAAAAATATGAGTTATTATAAAGTTAGTTCAGGAAACTAAAATTTAAACAGTAATAAAGCACAAAATAATTTTGCAATGACAGCTGTGACAAAGAAAATATATTTATTTTTTGTTCCAAAGCAATCTTGACTAAATTGTTTAATTAGAACTTTCCTTTTTTACCCTGATTTAAGACAAATCCTAAAATATTTCAAAAACTATGATATTTAGATATGACATGTTTAACAAAAAAGTAAAAGATAAATTCTTTTGCTTAAAAAAATTAGGGGGAGTCCCATTTAAAAAAATTGAAATAAAGCATTTTTAAAACTATCGAGTTGTCCAACTTGTAATGAACGCTCTGTATAAGAGATTTAAAAAACATTATTATAAATCAATATATCGTACCTTAAAGTACTTACAATGTAAATTATATTTGCCTAGGGTTAATCCACAAGTTGCTATGATTTTTTAACGATACCCTTAAAATTACTAAAATTTCGGAAAAAAATTAATTACTTGGCAACGTTGCATTTCACTTCAAAAATTTTAATAGGGTTGTAAAGTCCTTATTTCATTGAATCATATTCTAGAAAGTTATACTGGATGTCCCATTTAATTTTCTTTTTTATTATTCAGTACCACTTTTTAGGACCACCCTGTAGATTAGAAAATATTTTAATATTATGTATCCTAAAAAACCCTTTAACTTTTGTATTACACTTTTTTTCCTATCTTTGATAGTTTAGGTGCTATCTAAGACAGACACCTTACTGACACACCCTGTATATGTGTATATATTATGTTATATTAAACAAATTAATAACATATTTTACCATATACATATCAATTATATAATTTAGTGTATTAAAAAAGAAGGCCGATCCAGTACTTTATAAGAAGGCCACGGAGCAATATAATTTGTCTAACAATGTTGTAAACTAATGGGAAATTTCCGAATTTGTGGCAACAAAGCACAGAAAAATCATAGGTCGCCGCTGTTTCCAACGGAAAAAGAGAAATGTTTACGAATAGTGTAATATTCATAGGATATTCGTTAGAATCCCTTCTGATTGTAATCTGCTAAGAAAAAACTTTTTCCGTATTGTGTGCATTCGTGGAATTTTCCTTAAAAAATGGGAAATTTTATTTTCAAAGGCAAAACTGTATGGCTCTGACCGTATGTATGGTTGCTTAATACTACTAGCATTTAAATAATAGCTAAGAAGAGGTCAGGCCTTACTCCCTACTATTAAGAAAAATAAATAATTTCCAAAATAACATTACATTATTTATGGGTTATGAGTTGCCACAAAAAAATTGCGAAAATAGTTAGTTGTACTGGCTATTTTTAACCCTAGCGGAAACTTAGCAATAAAATAAAAAGCATAAATTTCCTGTTTCCTTCTAGGGGCAAATGGCCTATATGAGCAGCTGTAAGATATTTTATTTTTTGCTGTACGTCAAGGGTGTCATAATTTCAATACCACCGTTTCTTTGCATAACAGACGTGTTCCACATGTAGTAAATATCAGATAAGATACACGATATCCGTCATGTTATCTTTCCCAATATTTATTTTATATTTTTGTAAGAAAAATATATCCGGGGAATATAGGGGGCATCGTATTTTTGTCAATACATAAGAACTCTCCATGTCAAGGTATAAAATATTGCAACCTTAAATATTGAGCAAAGGTATCAACATAAAAGCATTTAAAACGTATAAAGTAATTCGCTTACAATAATACAATAAATCATTACGAAAGTCTCTAATAGTCAATGTTGTAAATATAAATGGCTTAGATGAGCGACATGGATGGAACAGTTTTTTTTTCAATGAACTCTTATGTACCATTTTGGGAAAAATGATCTCAACTAAGAGTTTTAATGCTGTAATGGCGTTATCCGATATTTAATTTGATTTATATTGATCTATAGACTACGCCGAGGAGCTTGTTATAGTAGAGAAAATTAAACCAGGCGTTCAACTACACAATATGCGACTTCAGATAGTTATAAGATGCAATAATTAAATACAACAATTGGTATTAAAAGATTCTGTTTTGCCAAGGGAACCTATAGTTCGGTGCAACTAGAGAGTTTTCCCTATGTAACTTATCAACGGTATTTAAAAAGAGAAAATGGAAGTATGCGTGTATCCTCCTCAAATATGTGTTTTATTAAAATATGACGTAAATGATGTGGGCTATAACATGGATGGTTTATTTAGTCGTGATATATTCACAAATGCGGTTTTTCGGTCAGTTTTAACGGTAGCGGTACATAGACATATCCAATTAGAAAATCTGCAAGGACCGTTTCGGCTTTCCCAAAGATATCGGTAAAAAGGTCAGCATATTAACAGACTTCTAGATATCGATAGAAATGCGGCCCATTTATACTAGCAAAAAAGGTTCACCTGATAAAATTACTTGCGAGATATATTTTAAAAGGTATTGGTAGAAAGTTCCACAAAAAATCGCGGCACCTCTTTTTTGACTTTACATTTTTAATATAGCCTAGCTCCACTTCAAGGACTGATCGAACTTAATGTAATGCTACCATTTTCTGCCATATTGTTTGCTATTCTACCCCTTTTTCTGTAATGCTTGGTAATTAACAATTAATTAATAATTCAAAAGACTAACCATAACCAACTTGGCATTTTTGCCAATTTTAATTTTTTTAATTCATGGACTCTTTCCATGCCGGATGCACTTCGGCTAGGTTTATCTTATTGTGTTAAAGTATTGTCCAAGGTGACTAGTGAGTAGTCACATCGTTAAGTGTTATTTAAATATTAACACTTTTCGCACTCAACTCGATTCCGTCTGATATTCAATTGGAAAATCATGATTGTTTAAATTTTAAACAAACACACCATCCCGAATACACACGCTAATTTTTACAATGATGATTGCATCGCTAATAAACAATATGTCGCCATTGCAATGTAATGGACGTATTTTGGATTTGATTGTTGAGCGATGTTTAATTATTCATTCATAATTCTGATCGTTTCGATTATGAAATAGTATAATGGGACATTCTATTTATGGCCAACCCTAAGTTAACAATTTTTGCGAAGTTAAAAAAACTTTACAGGATCCTCTAGATCTTGCTTTAAAAATATATCTGATGACTCAAAATAAAAATAGATTAAAGAAGAAAAGAAAAACATTTATTGATACATATCAACAATAATAACTCTTGCTTGGTCCCAAATGACGGTGATCACATATTTTTCAGTGGAAGAAAGTATACAGTGTCCGCTAAAAAGATTTTATTAATTTTATTCGTAAAGTTTAAAAAAAAATAATTTTCTATTGTCTATTTCAGAAAGGTTTAAAGTAATAAAATGGGAAATTCCACCCTGTTTAGCTCAATTTCAGTGGCGGTCATAGACGCAGGTAAATTTTGTGCATTAAATTATTTATGATAACTAACCAAAGAAGAAAAAAGAAGATAATTTAATAATGAAGGAACTATTAGCTATAGCAAAATTACACAAACATCGTTTAATGAAATATTCCGTGGAAGATATATACATAGTATAACTGTGCTGCACATACCGCAAAATCATTGCGAACTAAATCCTGTAGAACTTATATGGGCGCAAGTGAAAGGATTTGAAGCAAGACACAACAAGACATTCAAAATGAAAGACGTTAAGCTACTGTTTGATTAAGCCATTAAAGAAGTGACACCAGAGAACTGGCAAAAAGCAGTCCATCATGTCATTAAAAAAAGAGGAGAAAATTTGGGATCTTGACTACCTAATCGTTCGGCCGTTAATTATAACGTCAACAGGAGATGACGAAGAATATTATGATTTTTATAATTTAATTTCTTTAAAATGTATTTTTGTTTATAATGTTTAATAAAAAATAAGTGTACCTAACACGCCTTCATAATTTTCAGTGTTTGTGTATGGATAACAATAGACAAAACCTATAAAATAACCCAAACCCTACTACCTCCTCTTGATGAAAATAAAGAATTTTGCAATAAAATCAATGCCAAATCAGGAAAGTGGCTTAAATATTCGTTAGATCACTCTGAAGTCATTTTAAATACCTAATGAGCATTTATTATTCTACACCTTTCTGAAATAGACTATAATTATTTAGATTAAATTAAGGAGCGATATTTAAGACGTAATATTTTGCATGTTATTTTTTCTCATGTGCCTGAACATCTTTAAGCAAAAATCAAAAAATTTTAAAGTTTCCTATAATAAAAATACCATGAACAAAGATTCGTCTAAGCGGCGTAAAAATTTTCGCAAAACGATTATTTAATTTATCGTACTTATACTTTTGTGAGGAATATACTTATAGCTACAAAATTTTCGCACACAACTTGATTTTCTCCTTTATTTCGATTATTGAAATATCATTATTGTTTATTGTTTAAAACAAACAGGCGCGTCCTAAACATACCCATTAATTGCCTCAATGGTGATTGCATTGCCAATAACCAATATGTTGCTTTAGAATGTGATGGGAGAATTTCGAATTTCACTTTTGTTTAACCTTTAATTATGCGTAATGCTGATAGGATGGATTATGGATTTGCTTTATGATGAACATGAGCATAAACGTCAAATAGAAATTGGTTACTGAAACATATTGCTGTTATTATTCTTTTTCTGTTCTACTAGAATCGTCAATTTAATGAGTTCCTTGCAGTTCCTCGGATCCAGGTCAGTTATGCCCGTATTATCCATTTTTTCATAAATTTAAGCTCTGTTAAATTTCAAAGCTGGCTTAAACTAAATTTGATAAGCACTGACATAAAATTTTCTTTCTTTCACAATTTTTCTTTTCCTGTTAAAATAGAGGAAAAAAAGTTGCTGTAATTTTACATATTCAGAAAAATCATTCCTATTCAGATTAATCCCTGACAAATATGCGATAACTCTTAAGGACAAAACAACCAACCGTGCTTCCGTAAAAAACGGGAAGTGTGGAAATTCATTGATGAAGACTTTAATGCGGTAAATCCTTTAAATAACTATCGGAATGCTAATCCGCCAGAAAAACTATTCTGTTATAAGAAGAAACAGCTACGTAAAAAAGTGGCATAGGAGAAAAAGAACATTTTTTGACTGGCGCGGGCGGTGGATGGCTCACAAAAAATACTTTTACAAGATGATGTTGATAATATACTTCTCGTTCGTAGATTCTTTTGGGAAATCCAAGATCTATAACATCCAAAATATCTCCATCGTTCTCAATAAATATTTCATCTTCTATTTAAATATTTAACTTCGGAAAATACGAATATATATATTACACAACAGGAGCAAAGAAAAGTCAAATACGGCGCAGACGCGTGGTTAAGCCTGCAATATTTAGGGCTTAAAGTTAATTGAGCTTAAGTCTCCAAATAGCGACCGCGAATACGAAATCAACAATTTAAGCTGTATTAAATTGTAAGCCGGGTTGAAGCGTTACGGAGAATACGGGCATTAGTTTCTCTAAGCTTACCCTATTTTTTAAAATCGTTTGAAAGAGTGTTTAAATTAGGCATAACCTTCTTGATTTAAAAGAGAAGAATTCCTAGTATTTTTATTTCGGCAATTTGACGGACCCAGCAGAGATGCCTTTAAGGGAAATGTCTGGAGCAACTGGCGACCTGTTCCTTGCAGCTATTTGTATCTTTACTAACCATAGTCAAGCAGTATAAGGCTATGAGTCTGCACCGTGGCCCACGTCAAATTCTTACTTTCCTTGTTTATGAACAGATCTGTATCGTGTCACCATTACTCCTTCTAAAATCGCAGACGGCGTTTTAATTAGGCAAATAATGAACCAAATATAATCTTTAAGAACAACAATTTAGCTTGAAACTTTAAAAGTCGACTGCTTCAGCAAGAAATATTGTTTCTAGTATGTGTAGGTGGACAACTATGGATAGTGGGTAGGGTTCGATACATCGATAGTAAATGTGAAAAACTATGCATACTTTTTGGTGCTATAAAAAGTCACTTTTAACGAAGAAAAATATGTTTTCTATTCCCATGTGAAAATTTGCTGTTTCCTCTACAATTAAGGGACGAGAAAAGTAGGCTATTCCAGTTAACTCTACGGCAAAATTTCATATTCCTACTGTTCAGTACTGCACAGCGTTGATACCTCTAAAAATAAAATTTTCCATTTTTAAAGAAATTTTTCACGAATGCATGCAAAACTGAAAAAGTTTCTTTTTAGCAGATAACAAGAATTTCCTACGAATATAACACTGTGGTAAAAAATTCTCTTATCCCGTTGCGTTGGAGACAGCGCCGACCTATTATTCCTCTGTGCTTTGTTCTCACGAATCCGGAAATTTTCCATTAGTTGACAATTATAAAAATTAGATATCTCTGGCATTCTTATAAAGTACTGGCCAATCACAGTTTCTTGTATTTCCTAAGGCTCCGTCTTCTTTTTCAAGACAGTAAATTATATAATTTTTAAGTATATGGTAGAATATGTTATTAATTTGTTCAATATAACAAAATATAATAGTTTTATCAATAATTCAACCTGCTGAATGTTTATAGAAAATTAATTTAATTTAGCATTATTATTAAGTTAGTTTTACCCTAATTTCTAATATGAGGATCTGAGAAGGTGATATAACATCTAGCTTTGGATCCAATGGTTGCAAGTTCAAACCAGGCAGCCTACAAACATTTTTTAACATAAGGTTCGTAAGTTTGATCGTAGAAAAAATATACTGTTCAATTCGAGTGGGTTGTCCATATCGCACTTTGAAGTTGAAGCACTCTGCCTACCGCGTCGTGCTCAATTTACTTCCTCGTGAGATATATACATCATATCCATTCTTAAACGGCACTATAGTTCTGGACTTATTTGTTAGCAGTGTCTTTATTTGTTTAGAATTTACAATGTTTAGAATCACTACGTTTCAACTGGTAAGTATCTCAATAGTATTCACCTGAAGACGACTGGAGATACTTACCAGTTGAAACGTAGTGATTCTAAACAAATAAAGATAATGCAAGTCCAAAACTCTACTGCCGTTCAAGAAACGTCATTGTCTCCAACCTTTAACACATTGAGTGCCACGTCATACATACATATATGAATGATACTGATGTTTTCCAGCAGGCGTGGCTATCAAATATAGATGACGGACCCAATAGCATACTGGGCCGCGTCGTGCCTATGATGCGAATGACAACCAATGTATTTTAAATGGCGGTTTGGGTGCGTGGCCCCCTGTGAAATACCGTATTGAACTTGGTTTTAGCTAATCTTGCTAAAGATTTTTTTTACAGCTATAATAAATAAAAAAAAAGATTAAAGAGAAAATAGCTTTATTGGCTCAAAAATAATGTTTTCTGCTTATTACAAAAGGTGTTAAAGAACAAAGGTTTAAAGTTATAACCAAAATAATATTCTAGAACTAAAAAATATTTTTTAAAATTTAATCCTAGATTTTTTTAAAAAAATTTTTAAATTTTTTTAAAATTTTAAATTACTTTTTGACTTAAAGTTTAAAAAAGATGAACTAACTAAAATTATTTTTTCTTATACGTGCAAGGAATTAAAACATGGTAGACAAAGCTGGGGTGCCCATATGAATGACGAAGCCCATCACGTAAAAATTCATAAGACATTTCCTAGGGGGCTTCGTCATTCATATGTGAATGACAGCACGAAATGCTTTTTTTGTGAAAAAAAACACAAAAGACCAAATAAAAGCAGCTAAAAGTGGTATATTTAGTGACAGTAGCTAGAAAAACCAAAAATTACACCTTGGCCCCTGACGTTATTTTCATGATTGGCCCGTGGCACGCCATGTGTTAAAGAGACAAAATCCATTCTTGTTGTACAAACTACTATTCTCGGTCAAGAATTACTTTTAAAAATATTTTTTCTCCAATCCAAAAAGATTTCTAAAAGAAACTTTTCTGCAGTCAAAACCCAAAATTACTTTTTCTGCCCCCCAAAACCTTTTACAAATGAGTGCGAACTTACAATCGATAGTACTATAGCGATAGTCTTTATTACACTATCCAAACTATTGATAGTTTCTAGTCTAATGTCCAAATGAAAGTCAACAACGTCCATATTGATATTATTACTTAAATAATTTGTTAAACACAGCTAGTACTTGGGCAATCGATCAATATATCAACATAGCCAATTACCAAATATATACATTAGAAGAACAAAATTGCGACGAATTTCCAAGAGAAACAAAAAAAGAAACTTTTAATTAACGATGAACTTCCCAGGAAAGTTAGCGTAACTAAATTACCGAAACAAAAGTTAACTTGAAAATTGCCCGTTATATTAAGCAGTTAAGCCATTTGTTTTGAACGTCTTATCTTTTGACCTTATTAGGCAAACAATTATTTGTTTATGTTTTAAGGTCAAGATGAAAAAATAATTTACATCATTTATATAATTAAAAGTTTGATACCGGAAAGAAGGTGTAAACTTCAAATCTTAGAAAATTGAACTGACTGGAACTAGCATTACCATTACCTGTCCATTACATTTTTGCCTAAGATGGAGTGTTTTAGTAACATTCATTCTTTTTATAAAGAAAAGAAGCTTAGCGGCAAGCGGACAGAGTAGTGCGTCTATCTTTTGCATTAAAGTACACAGGGACGCCAAAGGTAATGGGTTCCCTGGGGCACCCCAAGCAGCAATTTTACGTCATGCCGACGTTGTCCTATGCGACCCGACGTCGGCATACTACGTCAGTACAACCTTGTTACAACTCCTGTTTGCACCAATATGGTCAATCATTTTTGGGTCGTTTCGACGTCGGAAACCAACTTAAAGTTGTTATTAAAGACAAGTGGCGACTATATTTTGAAGTACAAGAAATTAGACCATGTAGTGCAAAATTTTAGATATATGATAGTTAGAGTCGGCATATATATACTAATTGGTTATATTATTACAACTTCGCTAACCTATAAAATATAACAAGACAATAGTAACTTGTAAAATAATCATGTCGCATTGTTATATTTAAATTAGATGGTAGAAAGGTTTAGCATAATAATAATTTTAAATAATTTTGTTCGTGTTACTGACATAGTAAAAACGTAAACGCAAGCTACCTTACTGATAATTATGGTTAAAATATATAGGAAATAAAATGCGCGCCATGCAAATTCGCAGTTTTTGTAAAAAAATATTTTTGCAAAAAAAAGTAATTTTTTTTGAAAAAAGGTTTTTTTGCTCTAAACTTTAAAGTTATAATTCTGTTGCTTTATTACGAAGTTTCAAGGTGTTTTAAAACGTATCATAGAAGTATTGATCATATAAAACAGAAATAATTAAAGTTAAACAACAATGGCCGCCAAAGATGCATTATTGCAAATGGCGAAAATGGCGTAGTCGTACAAACTACCAAATTTTAACTAATATTAACTTCGAGTTGTTATTTTTAACCCAATGGCTTACCAAACACAACCTTTGGTCGGGAAATTTACTAATTACGACCTATTCACGACCCGAAACAACAGGAATCTGATGTATTACTTATCTAATTTATCTTTGTTGGGCAGTGGCTACCTTTCCGATAATGTATTAAAAATTATCCGAACTAACGCTAGCTATAACAATCAATATTTAAGGTTTCCCTAATTTTCTATCGATTAAATTAAAACATTCTCTGTGGATCGCTTAACATTAGCGGTAAAATACCAGCAACTAAAATTCCCTCGGATATGTCAGCATCCCTACGGACGTAACAGTAATCACGCCCGATAATCGATCCATAACCTAACAAAATATTAACGTTTGTTTTCGTTTCGTTCTTGTATTAACGCGCGCACCGGGTTCTTACTTCGATTTTTATAATTGCCTACGGAATCGATTGTTACCATGTTCGGGGTAGACAATAATGTTCGACTATCTTTTGGTAAATTATTAATTTTAGCTTCGGCTAATAATTTTAGAAGGTCATTTATGGCACTATGTGTAATTTGATTTTTTAGTGCCCACTTCCTTGATCTGGGTTTTCTTGAACAGTAATGGGGATTTCAGTCTATTCAAAGTGACCTACAACTGGGCATAAAGTTGAGCCCCTATTTGTGCTGGGGCCACTTTCTTGAAGCCGTTGCAGCTCAATTCTTTTTCTCCTATAATACATGGCAGAATATTTAAAACGCCGTTTCATTTTATTTCTTTTTTGGTGAAAAACCAATTCAGAATAATACAATGAAATTACATTTAAAAAGTAAGGTTAGATTGCCAACATTGCCAACTTTTCATTTCATGACACAAACCTTTAAAACGAGAAGTTACTAGTTTAGTTGTATACCGACGTTGTTGCAACATTGTATAGAACCCTTAAATGGAAGAGTTTTATTTAAGTCCCTGACTGACGTAATTACGTCGTTGGGTCCCTGACCCAAACACGGCTATTCTTTAAATGACAAAATCCGACGCTGATCTGACGTTGGATGTTGTACCTCGATACAACGTTATCAAATATGACAAAATCAGACGATGGTCTAACGTTGGATGTTGTACCTCGGTACAACGTTATCAAATATGGTCAAAACAAAGGACAACTCAACGTCGTCTAGTAACGGTCAAGAGGTGTGTACTATTTGTACTTAATGCGACGTCGCAAGTATTACAAAATTAGTCGGACGTTGTGAAAATGCTGCTTGGGACAGGTAGACAATGACAGGCTGTTTTGTTCTTGTTAGAACTCATCAGAACGTAATAACCTGTAAGCAACTCCCAATACAGCGAAACTGTTCTTTTCAAGGCGTTTTTAAGAAATAAAAACGCGATGAAAACGTTCTAACGCCATCAGTAGGAATCATTATGAGAAAGTAATATCGCCATTACATTTTGAGGGTAGGACGGTTTAAAAATCGTTTAAAAAAAATCAAGGTCCGTATTTAAAAAAGTAAAGTTGGTGATGGCCGCTCAGAGACAAAACGGTGGATCTTTAGTTTAGTAACGTCATTTTGTAGAGGAGAAAAAGTGGCAATGACAAAGTGTCATTTATTTTTAAATAGCTAGTCAAATGAGCTCAGGAAAAAATAAAAACGATTTTGCAAAATTTCGGTTTTTTTCGAATAAAATCGGAAGTATTCGGAATTCGAAAACTTTTAAAGCGGCATTATAATTAGCACCGAATTGTACAACTTTGCCCCCATTTAACCGTTTCTCTAACTCTTATGGTTTCCGAGATTCCAATGCTGGCATGTCGTATTTGTAACACCCTGTATAATTTAGTATTTTGTGCATTCCACTTAACATTGGAAATATACCTTTTTTTTATAATATTTAATTTGTCAGTTTTGCAAAAAGGTTTTTATTGCCTTTATATACAGGGTGATTCCTAAGTTGATACTTCTTTTTCAGATGTGTATAGAAGGCATTAAAATAAACAACATTTTCAAATACCTTTTTCCAAAAAACTTAAAAATAGGCGAGATACAAAAGTAAAAAATCTAAGTTCGGGCCTGCCTGGTCATCAAAATGTAGCGTGCTATACTTTATGTTGTTTTTGTTTTATTAGTCATGTGGTCAGTTATTTATTTAACAATCTGCTGCGGTGTGTTTTCCTGAAGCAAGTTAATTTTAAATTAGTGACACGTGAAAATGGTAAAATTTGAATACCATGAATTAGTAAATATGGTGCTAATTTACGGTGAGTATCGTCAAAGTGCGGATGCCGCTTCGAGATTATACGCAGAACGCTTTTCCTTGTGGGCTCATCTTACACCCAGAAGTTTTCTTAATGTTATTCAACGGGCAAGTTAGGCAGGACGGTGTTTGATCCATAGTGTAATAAATGAATATAAGCATTTTATTTTTGAGTTTTTTTAAAATGTTGTTTATTTTAATGCCTTCTATACACAGCTAAAAAGAAGTATCAACATAGGAATCATCCTGTATACAGGGTGATTCACGTTGAGTGGCCTATTAGAAGATCTCGGAAACGAGTAAACTTATCTTTCTAAAAATTTAATAGCAGGCATAGTTGGCTTTGAGCTTTTTAAATATTATATTTTGACGTTTTTATTACTTCCGGTTATACCGGAAGTTAATGCCAACTTTGCTATTTCAAATGGAACACCCTATATATTTTAACATTTTTGATTACCTTATTAAAATCTAAATAACTTTTGTTAATAATAATCTATTCCTATCTCTAACGGTTTTTGAGATATGAATTATATAAGGGTTTTTTTGTGTAGAAACGCTCCGAGAAGAAAGTTTAGTAACTCTGAAACTAATAAAGGTAAACATTTTAAATTTTGTAAGCTTTCAAGTAATATATAGATCTTTAGTTTAAATCACTTAGGTTTCACGTTTTTTATACAGGGAGTTCTTAAAATTGTGCCAATATTTCAATTTAAATAAATGTTCACAAGTCAATTTTTGCAAATGGAACACCCTATTTTTTAGCTTACTAGCGTGTAGACAATTAAATTTCCTATCTAAATGCCTAATATGTTATAATTCACATTTTTAGTAGTTTTGGAATTATGAACAATTTAAATAAAAAATCTTAAAATTTTTGTTTTTGTTAATGCGACATTATTTTTGAAATAAAGGCTTCAACTGGGATTTTGGGACTTTGAGCTTTGTTACCATTTGTTATTAGGTGCCTATGTTCGTTGCTTAGCTATTTCTGATATTTTTAAATAAAATTATTTTAATATTATTATTCGCCATTCTCAGATTACCAAGAATGAACATAATTTTAAATAATATGACAACAGGGTTAAGATAAGTGCCATCTTTAAAATTATTTTGGTCAAAGCCTACTTTACAAATTGGCAACAAAGCTCAAAATTAAACGAAAATTCCAGTCGAAGCCTCATTTTCAAAAATAATGTCGCATTAACACAAACAGAAATTTTAAGATTTTTTATTTAAATTGCTCATAATTCCAAAACGACTAAAAATGTAGATTGTAACATATTATGCATTTAGATAGGAAATTTAATTCTCTACCCGTTAGTAAGCTAAAAAATAGGGTAATCCATTTGCAAAAATTGACTTATGCACATTTATTTAAATGGAAACATTGACACAATTTTAAGAACTCCCTGTATAAAAAACGTGAAATCTAAGTAATTTAAACTAAAGATCAATGTATTACTTGAAAGCTTACAAGATTTAAAATGTTTACCTTTATTAGTTTCAGAGTTACTAAACTTTCTTCTCGGAGCGTTTTTACAAAAAAAAAATCCTTTTATAATTCATATCTCAAAAACCGTTAGAGATAGGAATAGATTGTTATTAACAAAAGTTATTTATATTTTGATAAGGTAATCAAAAATGCTAAAATATACAGGGTGTTCCATTTGAAATAGCAAAGTTGGCATTAACTTCCGGTATAACCGGAAGTAATAAAAACGTCAAAATATAATGTTTTAAAAGCTCAAAGCCAATTATGCCTGCTATCAGATTTTTAGAAATATTAGTTTACTTGTTTTCGAGATCTTCTAATAGGCCACTTAACGTGAATCACCCTGTATATTAATTTTGCTTCTATTAGAGGTCATCGTGCAAAAAAGAATATCAAAAGCATCGATGCCTAATGGTTTTTACATTTACTCTCGTCAATTAGTGCGTGTCACTACGCCCGAAAATAAAACATTTTACCACCCCGGGGATAAACAATTAAACGTATACTGTGTTTTTACGGTAAAATGGATTTGGTTTGTTAAATACCAAGAATTATTTTATTATTACTATGCAAAATCAATCCTAAATATAAATTCAAATAATTTACTACCCTGTTTTAATATTTGAAATTTCTCAAGTAGAATAATTATTGTAAAAAACGTTTTTTATAAAAATTACATTCTGTGACAACTTAAATTATTTTCTAACAAAGCCAATTTATTTAACTTTAAGGATAATTAGGAACCCTATATTAATCAAAGAATGTCACAAATTTTGATTAAATTATTCAGAGGACCCTTAATATAATATCACAAAATAATATCTTTACTAATTTGTTATTTTGCCTAATTGAATCTGACGTTCATTATATTTCTTATTTAAAATAAATCCTATTTATCATTTTACATCATATAAATTTTATAAAATAGTGGAATTTAGTGTCCGTTAAAATATATAAAGAAAAGAAGCTTAGCGGCAAGCGGACAGAGTAGTGCGTCTATCTTTTGCATTAAAGTAGACAGGGACGCCAAAGATAATGGAATCCCTGGGGCACAAATAGACAATGACAGGCTGTTTCGTTCTTGTTAGAACTCATCAGAAAGTCATAACCCGTAAGCGACCCCCAGTACAGTAAGCCTGTTCTTTCAATGCGTCTTTAAGAAATAAAAACGCGATGAAAACCCAATAACGCCATCAGAAGGAATCAACTCAATGCAAAAGATAGCCATCTAACGTGAAAACGTAGAAATAAATAAATCTAAATCAATCAAGCACGGAACGGCCACTTCACCAGTATAGGAAACATTTCTCGCTTCTCTATACATCTCCAAGCTTTGTGGATTCAGATCTAGATCGCGCTGCCGTCGCCTGGTTTCCAGCACTATTCCGTAAATGCCGTGTGTAAGTATAAATAAAATAGTGGAATTTAGTGTCCGTTAATATTTCTAAAAGCAAAAATAGCAAGTTTAAGTTTATTACCAGAAAAATCGAATTTACCCCCAAATTTACAATATCAGACGATTATTACCTAATTTGCAAAAAGTATATCTGCCTTCTTTCATCTTTCGTCACATCTAATTTTTTTTTTCAATTATCAAAATGGCAAATGTACCTCACAAAGGATAGGAATTAGTAAATTTACGCAAATGGGGAGACAACTAGCAACATTTCTGTAATTACCCACTCCAGAGAAATGTTCTGGTCACAGTTTTCGCAGATCTTCAGCCACTATACTTGTAGACGCAGGGGGGATATATCTGCATTGAAAAGACACAGTGGATGGAAATACACGGCGGTAGCAGAAGGATATATTGATGACTCAATGAAAAATAAAATGGAAACAGCTAAAAAAATATCAGGCGCGATCCAGAAAAATCCTTTTGGTCAGCCGTATATACGCAATGAGGCATCTACATAAACATCTTCATCTACATCTACTACAACGAATAACCAAGATGTTAATGTAGAATTAAATTCGATTCCTACAATTAACTTGGCACATTGTGTGAATACAAATATTACTATTCATATTTCTAAATAAATAAAGATGTTTAGTAATTCTGGCTACAATTATTATTGGATAGGCGTGGACAAAGTATAGTATTCTACTCGCATATAATGGCTTTAAATCACTTGGATAAAATTATGAAACTCGCCTACGGCTCGTGTCATAAACTTTATCCGCGTAAATAATAGTCACCATTATATGCTTGTTGTATAATATACTATTATTTTTCAGTTATCAATTATTTACTTGTCATACCTTAGAAACGGTTGCTATTAACATCATAATATCATAGAAAATATTAGCGGGCGATAAAGTTCATAATACCCGGTGATTTTCATAATGCCCGATAATTAGTATTTTATGTATCAAGGGTACTAAGTAGATGCTTATGCTCTGAGGGGACATTGTTACAAAGCCGAGGGCCTCTGGCCCGAGGGTTCGTAAGTTGCCCGAGGGTATATATCTATTAGTACCTGTGGTACATAAAAACTTTTATGTCATACCAGTTCGTTTTAAATGAAAAATTGGTCAATCAAATTAAGTTTTAAAAAAATATTTCTTATTTGAAAACTGTTTTTTGCGTCTTAATGCCCGCGGGGGCCATAATGTGTACTTTATGCCCGCACGGGCTTAAAGTAATCCACTATGTAGATGGTATCTAAGGTATAAAAACACAATTATGTACTGGTATGACATAAAATATTGAACAAAATTTGTATTTATTTTTAACATTTTTTTTATATAATATTCAGTTTTTTTTCAAACTTGGTTTTTTACTTAACATTGTTGAAAATTTTCATACTTCTTGTCGTACAGGGCTTTAGATTTTGCCGATAATAAGATTTCCTTACTTTTCAAGCATTTTCTAAAATATGTAGTGAACTTTCCATATTTTCGTTTATAAAAACGTAAAAGGCGTTTAAAATAAACAACCCTTAGACTAGAGTATAATGCCCATTAGGCAAAAACTATCCCTCGGTCCAACGGCCCTCGGGCTAGTTGCTTACGCCTTCCGGGCATTATATTATACTTAACGCCCTTGGTACATAAATAGCTATTATATTGTCAACCCTTTTTACTATAGCTCACTTTATATGCTTCATACCCGCTAAATATCGGAAATGATCGGAATTATAAATTTTTGAATTCTGGCGGGAAAATTGGTATATCACGGTCTCTTTTTTGCCCGTTAGGCGCCTGTATATAAAAGAATTTTACTAGAACTGTATATAAAACCTAACTATAAACTTAGAACTATTAGTCAAAAGAAACTTTCTTAGCGGTAATTTTCAAAGATCCAGGAAATTGGAGCTTTCAACAAAGATTCGGTAAAACTTGTTGCTTTAAAGTTTGTAAAGCTTAAACATAAGTTACCGGCAAATGGGAACTAAAAGAAACTAGAACAGCTGGGTACGTTGAAATGAATTACTTTTATTAAATTTAAAGCCAAAGGGTTTTTTTCTTATAGAAAAAAGAAATAATCAATACTTTACGAGAAAAACGATGGATAGGCTTTATTGAATTTCATCTGGCAACTTTAATCCACAACTAAGTTTACATATTTATTTGATAAATAAGCATTTCCTCTAATTATTCTCTCATCAATAAATGAAAATGATAAAAGAATTATATTATTTTAATTATGACTAGCATAAGTAACAATAAATAATCAACATTTTTGTGTGAATATAGAGTTGCTAACACAATAACTTAAAAATCAATTTTTCATAAAGATTTAATAGAATACATTAGAGAAGGCTGAAAAATCATAAGCTTGTAAAAAGATATAAAACTCATTTAAGGAAAAATAAAATGAAATATTATTGAAACAATTTGCTATTTGCCTAACTGCGCTAAAAAAAACAAAGGGAAAAATATGCCAATAATTATTTATTTCAATTAGGTAATATTTATTTCAAGCAAATATTTTTTTCGCCTTAATATTGCCTCGTTCAATTTTTCCAACTATTTATTAACAGCTGGCTCATCAGTAAAGCTAGGATCCGAAGAAAGAAAGAAGGAACTCAAAACTGCTTATACAGTATTTGGTGCTATTTATTTGCCTACCATTTTTGTAAATTTATTAGCAATGAATAATTATTTCTTTAATTATAACCTAGTATAACTTTTGACAAATGGAGAAGGTTCCAAATTTTATATATTATTGATTTTGACATAATCACGTAGAAAAAAATGTCCGCAAAAGTGTGGAAAAATCAATTTTTTGCACTGATATCCGTGCGGAAACTTTGGTTTTCCACACGTCTGTATAAGATAATATTTCCTTACAGTGCCATAATAAATATTTCCTAACAGTTATTTTTCGTTGCCTAGCAACGACTGATTGTAAGGAAATGTTGACTTTTTCTTTCAGAAATGTTATCAAAAATGTCAATATTTCCGATCGATTTTCGCTAAAATTTATTTTTTAATTGTGTGTTGGCCGCAATAGCGCACACTATAAAACAATGTTTCTTTTATCGCGACGCGACAGGCGACAAAGA
Organism: Polydrusus cervinus; assembly: GCA_935413205.1. Taxonomy (NCBI): domain Eukaryota; kingdom Metazoa; phylum Arthropoda; class Insecta; order Coleoptera; family Curculionidae; genus Polydrusus; species Polydrusus cervinus. The sequence goes on along the minus strand of OW284514.1, from coordinate 26,730,756 downwards.
ATGCCTGCACGAAAGAGACCTAAGAGTCTTCAGGATTTTATATTTTTCGAACTATTAGACTATTAGAGCAACAGCTAAGCGCTATTTCCAACATGGCCACGCCATAAAAGTTAAAAATTTTTACTAAAACTTAATATTTCATATAATATAAATAAATAAACTTATAATTATAATTATTTCGATATAGTAAAACCTCATTTGTGGTGTATTATTATTATTATTATTATTATTATTATTATTATTATTATTATTATTATTTTTCTTAATGTTAGTTTTCACAGCTTTTTGTTGGTATTGCTGGTATTATTTACAGTACAGAGAAGAAATTCATCTTAACCTGTACTGTTTAGGAACTTCCGTACTATATGGCATGTTTGGAGGATGACGCTTTTCTGGATTAGTTGGTATAAATAACCTGATAGGCCCAGTTTTTCCAAGTTGTTCTTGAAATTTTTCGTCATAGCTCCCTCCACCGATATTATGATCGGAATTATGTCGATTTTATCTAGCTTCCATATATTTTTAATCTCTATAGCCAAATTCGAGTACTTGGTCTTCTTCTCCGATTCGGTTTTAGAGAGCTTGTGTGTTAGTGGGCAACCTATATCGATTATGAAAGCTTTCTTGGTGGTTTTTTCGATGAGAAGAATATCCGGACGGTTGTGGTCTACTGTTCTATCCGTTATTATTGGCCTGTCCCAGTATAAGAGATATTCAGGGGATTCAAGGACTGGCTCGGGTGAGTATTGGTAGTATGGTGGAAGGTTTTCCCTTAGCCCTAGTTTATGGGCCAGTTCCTTGTGGATGATCTTTGCCACCTGATTATGTCTCCCCAGGTAAGCGTTGGGGGCCATAGCACCACAACCCGCCGTGATATGTTCTATCGTCTCTCCGGGGCAGTTGCATTTTCTGCACACATCTTCCACATTCCTTTTCGTGATGACCTTTTCATAGTTTCGAGTTCGAATGACACGGTCTTGGATTGAGATAATAAAACCTTCTGTTTCAGCGTGAAGCTGCCTTTTCTCTATCCAATTCAGTGACATTTCTCTATCTATGAGTGGGTTTTGGAGTGCAGTAGGGTATTTGCCGTGTAGAGCTTTCTCTTGCCAAGTTACAAGCTGTTGACTTGGCGGCGCGCGGATGATGTTAGGTAGTCCGTTTCGCTTTAAGTTGAGGGCTGTATATCCAGCGTCTGCTGCAACCACTTTTTTAAGAATTTCCCCATTCGATTCTTGGAAGTATTTTCTCATAGAGGTCTCTTGTGACTTGCACAAGTTATATATATTAATGAGACCTCTTCCTCCCTCCTTTCGTTTTAGGTAGATTCTTTCAAGTGCAGAGCGTGGGTGGTGGAATCTGAATTTTGTTAGCAGCCTGCGCGTAAGCCTATCCAGTTCGTGCAAATCCGTGTCTGAATACTTAAGGATTCCGAATTATTATTATTATTATTATTATTATTATTATTATTATTATTATTATTATTATTATTATTATTATTATTATTATTATTATTATTATTGTTATTATTATTATTATTATTATTAAATGTGCTAACACAAATTACATATCTTTGAAATGTCCGTAATTTTTTATGTTTAGTTCAATTTAACTCAAGAAATCCACTCTAATACCCACCCACACATATTGGGGGAGCGATTCCGCTCATAAATTACGTCTTATTGATCCTTCATAATACCCTTTATTTAAATTAACAGAACATGATTGATAAGTATTTTATAATTGACAATTAATTAAGATTATTTAATAAAAAAAGTCTAGATAAAATTCATAAAAATAGTACTCGCATGTAACAGGGACACATACTAGCGGGGATTAAAAATATAAAGTTTTCTGAAATAAAATAGAACACCAAGCAATAAATTATTATTATAAAGTACCACAATCAAGGCAATAGCTAAAATAGAATTCTTTCATAGCAGTGTATGGGTTACTGGAACTGACCAAAATCATTTATTTAAAGTCAATTTCACTTTTACCTAAAGGGTTTACACCAGCGCCCTTGGAGCGTTGCTCCGACGAATGTCCTGGGAAGTTGCTAGAAGTCCAGCTACAAACTACAAATTGTAAAGTAAAATGACATGTAATTAAAAAGAGTAAATAAATAAAGATATTTTGAAAGTAAAAAAAAGTAATAAAATGGATTACTTAAAAAAGCTGCGGAGTGTTTCAATCAAGCCTTTAAAATATGTTTGGGCTAGCTTATCTTTTAAAGGTTCCCAAGATTTTTATGAAAATATTCAATTTTATATATAATTTTTTTTTTGCAAATTTAATTTGTTTGTTTTTGTACTTAAACGCCTAATTGCTAATAAGTATCTTAAAAACGGTACAGACAGACCCTTTGTGGGATATTGCTTTTTGTAATTTTTTCGCAGTTTCATTCAACTTTACACCCAAAGATTTAAAGTAGTATTAGTTCAGAGGAGGCTTAGCACCACGAAATTAGGCCAGTGCGACCCCTTTTGTCAACCCCATTTTACCTCTGGGTAATATGAGACTGGACCTACAGTTTTATATGGGTTCTGAACCACAATTTTTCGGGCAGATGATTTGCTCGGCACAGTTCTTACGGTCTTGTTTGACACTTCTTGTTCACCTCAGACACTTTAATACGTCTTCGTTACTTAAAAAATGTTGCCACAGAGCTTCACTAGTAATAGTATCACGACTCCAATCCATCGGCATCCACATCGGAACCGAATGCCACAGGACACCATCCGTATTACCGAGTCCTGTGATTCAGGGTGTCCCCTAATTCCTCCAGATCGGTACCAGACATGCTTCCCTCTATGAGCCCTTGTCCGGACCAAAAAATGTACATGGTTTAGGCAGCTTAGTGTCTGATTAGTCAAAACTTAAAGTGTACGACATATAACCAGCGAACGGCGGCCGCAACAGTTCTTTCGGCAACCTTTCGTCCTTGGTCTGACAAAATACCTTTAACGATACAATACCACCAATCACGAGACAATTACTGTTACAAATGTTACTGTTCTTCCAGATATCGTTTGCCGTTGCTCATTTCACAACGAACGACTGAAAAGGCCGGCGCTGTCGCTTTCTCTTGGTTCGCATCGCAGCTTGTAGCGGCGAAAGGCGAAATCTTAAAAGGTCCAGAGCAACTGCTTGTTTTTATGAGGTAGAGTGCGATACGATAGTAGCAGTTCCAGAGATACCGACCCACCACTAGAGTTTGTTGCTAGACAACACTACATAGTACGATGGCCTGGGCCAAAAAACTAAATAATTCCGCTGAACCCGCCAGGGATCGATCCAGGTACCTTCCGCGTGCAATAGGAGAACACTGTCGCTGTCGCTGTTAGGAGACCTATACCTAGTTTATAATTTTTGTGAATATACATTTTAAAAGACGTCAAAGTTTAAATATTCCAGTGGTAAAAAGAGTACCCTGTTCGTGGCCGCACTGCTGTCATTTTATTAGAAGAATAAAAAGAAAATACGTTATATAGTTTAACTATATAAGGTTTACCTCAACGGCAATAATGGCGGCACTTACTTTTGTATGAGCTGTCATGTTATTTGAGTCATTCGCTTTGTTGTCTGTTACAGCCTTCATAAGCAAGATAGCTCATACAATATTATTGTTGTATAAGAAAGGAATCTTACCTCTTCTCCTAGAAAATGGAGTATATTTGAATAAGTGACGTAATAATTAATTTCTATTTTTGGATACGCAAAAATATTTCCCTGGCTATAATGAGTCACTATATGAATTTTTAATAAAATATGTCCCTCGTTAAAGCTTTTAAAGCTATGGAATTTTAGTCGGGTTTATCCTAAAAATTTGTTTTCATTTTCCATCGCCAAATTCACTGGTATATCTATTTACTGTTTTTTGATATTTTACTTAATTGAAATGAATTACTTTGTTTGGATACATTTTTTTTTATTTGAGAACTTACATTCTCTTTAGCTATACACTGTGGCTCAAATTAAAGGAGTACACTTTTTAATTGTGAATATTTTTCTAGATTTTGCACTGATTTAATTTATTTTTGGAGTGATAATGAACTGAAATCGTCTTAGTAAAATGTGCAATTTTTATCAAAATATTTTGAACAGGGCCGGATTGACATGTTTTTTCAACAAACGTGCACTTATGCTCGTTGCAAACGAAAACTGATTTATTCATAATTCAGAAAATACGTTTTTTTGGTAAATTAACTATCGAAACTTCTTCAGTATAAGTCTCACTCTGAAAGATTCTTAAATTCAAGAAATACAATTTATTTTGTTTATTGATGTATTAAAACATTCCGGATATCATTTTGGAAATTTGAAGTCGTTTGAACCATGATAGCAGCATCCATGACCGTTATTAAAAATTAAAGTTTTCATGACTATTATTAAAATAATAAACAATGTTATTTTTGACGTTTTGTGCGCTTCATGACAGCTAATCCGTACACAATGGCAGTTTTAAGTGAGAGAATCAAATATTTTCGACAAACACATAATTACGGCGCAAGAAAAATTGTAAACGAATTTCCTGAAAAAAATTGGTATGTTGGAACAGTTGGCAAGCTTTTAAGACATCTTACAGAAAATAATGGATCGATAAAAATAAAATTTGGAAGGGGAAGGAAAAAAACTTCAAGAACTCAAGGAAATATTACCATTGTAAGAAATATTATAGATAGGAGAAACGATTAGAAAGATGTAATCTATTACTACGAAGATTCCGTTCTCGGCAAAATATCGCAAAGATATGGTTTTCAGATGAGAAGATGTTTACTTGAGGCCGCCAAAGAATACTTACACGAAATAATCGGGTATACGCAAATGTGCGAGTAAAGAGGGAAATCCCATTGGAAAATCTTTTAATCGAGAGAAGTCACTTTTCACCTGGCGTAATGGTCGCGGTGGCAGTTTCCAAATTGGGGAAGTCAAGTCTCATTGTTGTAGATGCCGGAGTAAAACTCAACTCGGACGCGTATCAACAACAACTTTTACATCACTTGCTTCCTGAAATTAAAGCAATTTGCGACGATTAAGTATTCCAACATTCCCATATTCTCGAAGTACAAGAATGTTTTTGTTTGAGCAATGCCCTGATTATATTGAACCGGAGATGTGGCCACCCAATAGTCCAGACTTAAACACTGTTGACTATTCCATATGGGGAATTTTCGAGGCAAATGTTCACAATAGTCAAAGGTTTAACACCATCGAAGAGCTAATGGAAAAGTTACAGTTCTGTTGGAATAATTTAAACCAGGTCCTCATAATGAATACAGCTATTGACCTATGGCGAAGGCGACTGCAATCCGTGATAGAAAATCATGGTGGTCATATTCATAATGTTATCCTATAAATATTTATACTACTTTCGATTTTAGGTGATAGTTAGTCTTGATATCAGTAATTTTTAATATTATTAAATTTATTATTAATATTGAACAAAATAAATTGTATTTCTTGAATTTAAGAATCTTTCAGAGTGAGACTTATACTGAAGAAAATTCGATAGTTAATCTACCAAAAAAACGTATTTTCTGAATTATGAATAAATCAGTTTTCGTTTGCAACGAGCATAAGTGCACGTTTGTTGAAAAAAACCTGTCAATCCGGCCATGTTCAAAATATTTTGATAAAAATTGCACATTTTACTAAGACGATTTCAGTTCATCATCACTCCAAAAATAAATTAAATCAGTGCAAAATCTAGAAAAATATTCAAAATTAAAAAGTGTACTCCTTTAATTTGAGCCACAGTGTATATTTTTTTATAAGCAGATGTTCCGAGTTACATAGTAGGTGTACATGGTGAGTCAACGATGGAGTTCATTTTCTCCTTTATCTTAAGAGTTAGATGAAAATGTAAAAGTTGTAGAGATCATTGAGATGCACATTTTAAAATTATATTGGAGTATACGGGGTTGTCAAAAAAACGTGGCGAATATAACTTTGTTTTTTTTTTAAATGGAACACCCTATATATTGTATTTTTTATAATTCCCCACTAAATTCTACACTTATTTTGTATAAAATGTTATATGTCTAAATTTAATCGTTTCTAAGATATTGATGTTTAAAATATGGCATTTTTAGACTTTGACAGGCTGTAACATTGGAACGGTTCATCTTAGAGAAAAATGGTTTTCACCTTCCTATATTAATATTTAATTCTCTATCTAAAAGTTACAACTTCCGATTTAACATGTTAAACTGTTAAAACCGGTTTTTGGGTTAACATGATGAATCGGAAGTTAGTTTCTTTGGATAGAGAATAAAAACTAAGATAGAGAATTAAAAACCATTTTTCTCTGAGATAAACCGTTCTCTCATCTCAATAACTATTGAATTTATATATATGACGTTTACAAAATAAGAGTTGACATTTATGGGGAATTAGAAAATAATACAATATATAGGGAGTTTCATTTAAAAAACCTTAGTTATATTCGCCACGTTTTTTGGGCCACCCCGTATACTACAGAATAATTTTAAAATGTGCACCTCAATGGTCTCTATAACGTTTGTGTTTTAAATTTTTATCTAATTCTCAAGAAAAAGGCAAAAATGAACTCTACTCTATCATTCACTCACCCTGTAGCTATAATGCATAGAGAAAAATGTATTAAACAACGTATAAGAGATATAATAATATTTTTATCCGATTGTGTCAAAAAATGACGTTTTATAGATCAGATATTTGGACGAAAAGGTAACCTTTTTAATAAGGTATTGATTATTGCGCTGGTAGCTAGGCAACCTTTGTCGTCCTAGTCCGAAAAACATTTTGTCGGACACTAAAATATTTTCAACAGTTTATTTTATTCATTTATTTACAATATTAATATTAAATGTACATTTAGAACAATTTTGAACAAGAACGGGGTGATGTAAATTTGATTTTATAAACTCTTTCATATATTTCCTTAGATTTTTGTGGCAACAAATGTAACATTACTTCCTTGGCAGTTTCTTGAATGTCAGGTGGTGTACCTTCTATAAGATCATCGTCTATTTCCATTTTTAATTGTGTTTTTCAGGTTTTAAAACTAGCAGAACACGAAAGATTACTTAAAACTATCGCCTAATTGATAAAACGTCAGTTGATAATATTCATTTAATTATTTGTTAGATCCATGGATACGCATATTACAGGTTTCATTGTTCAAACATTCAAGGGACAAAAAATTACAATGCAAGATGAAATATATTGGTTTTCTTAATTTTTACATTATTTTATAATCCGAGCAAAAACAAAATCGGATAAAAAATAACGTATGTTATACGGCCGAAAAATGTATTTCAGACTATGCGGGTTACTGGCCTCGGCTTTGCCTCGTCCAGTAATCTCCCGCAATACGTCCGAAATACTGCATTTTTTGTCCTTGTAACATAATATACTATTGTCCACAACTACTGTATAACATGATCATTATACATCTGTTTCTGTAATAATAATATTCATTATTCACATGTCCAGGGTGGAGTGAAAATATACCATTTCCTGGAATTAAATTAATTCTCTGGAAAAAATTCCAAACTGTTTAGAGGAGTCCCAAGATTTTTCAAATTCGATATATTAAATATTTAGTAAAAATAGATTTTTTTTTGAGAATAGAATAAAAGAGTTTAAAAGTATTTTTCAGGAATAACTTTTTTTAATAAATAATTTCTTAGGTTTTGTGTCCTAACTGCTAGTAAAATATTTTGAAATATCTATCTAACAAGCGTATTTACAGAACACACTCTTCGTAAGATCTTGCCTTTTGTAATGTTTTCTACCGTTATATTTTTTTAATACTTTGAATCACTCGGGGCACCTTAAAATTTAGATCTGGAAAACCGATCTTGATTCTAATCTGTTTCAAAATTACAGAAGAAAAAAATCCAAGTATAACTTCACTCCATCCTAATGCCCATATAGTGCTCGAGATAAGTAGATATATTTATTTATAATAGTAGTAATCTTGTTCAGTGGTGTAAACGTAATTATCTAAAATTGAATGTCAAAAAATGTAAAGTTTTAAGTTTCTATCGATGTAAAAGTAATGTTATATTTAAGTATTTTATTGAAGGTGAGCAATTGGACGTTGTTCATAATTATAACGATCTAGGCGTAATATTTGATCGTGAATTAAATTTTAATAAACATATTGATGGTATTATTCTCAAAGCATATAGAATGCTAGGTTTTGTTCGTCGTAATTGTCAAAATGTTCGTGATACTAAAGCTATTTTATGTTTATATAATTGTCTGGTTCGTAGTGTTTTAGAATATAGTTCTGTAGTATGGTCACCTTTTTACCAATGTCATAAAAGACGTATTGAGCAGGTACAAAATAAATTTCTTTTATTTCTATTGTACAAATATAGATTTCCCTGCTTCAATGTGTCTTATAATGTAAAAACAAAGCTTATTGGTCTTGATACGTTGGAAGAACGCAGAAAAAAGGCAATGGTATATTTCATGCATAAGTTGATAAACGGTCCTATAGACTGTAGTGAGTTGTTGAGTAATATTTCTTTTCGTGTTCCTCAACGACCAACGAGGCAACAACATTTATTTATTGAAGGCTCGCATAGAACAAATTATGGGTTTACCGGTTTTGTAAGTAAATTGGCTCGTAATTACAATCAATGTTTTTCTCACATTGATTTGTTTTATTATAACTTCTCCCAATTTAAAAGAAGAATTACTGAACAACCCATGTAGAGTAATGTCATTGTGTTGTGCTTTTTATTCTTAGTTGTAGTTTAAGTGCCAGTTGGAGTTTTCTCTGTAGTGTACTATGTAAATAAATAAATAAATAAATAAACAGGAGTTGTTGACAACCTTACATATATTAATTTTATTAACAATCATCCAAAATTCGACAGTTCGATAGTTTTAACAACGAAAAATCATACAATATATAATAAAAACAGAAATTTACACAGAAACAAGAGAGCAGCGCTATACTTTACGTGTTGTGCGGGGAAATATAAACTTACTCTTGAATATAAAATAGCAATGCCAATCCTATTGAATGGTAAAATGTGAAAGAAGGCTCAGTAGTATAAAATTGACCCTGGATCCCTTTTCAGAAAATAAATGGAAAAATCGTGTAGATTTTTTACCAATATCATATACAAACCTGAACAAACATAGACATTTTGATTTTATTGTATTGCGTTTTTACCAGCAAATTTAAGGACTAGAAATGCAGACTACGAATATACCCTTTTTAGTCAGTCAAGATGTTAGAAGTGTTAAAAGAATGTTTCTACTCCTACATATACAGGGTGTCCGGTAACTTATGGGCCGTAGAGTAACTGGAGATACTAGACATCAAACTAAGCCGATTATGTCATATAAGTTTTTTCGGATTGTTACTCGTTCTAGAGATACAGGGTGTTGAAAGTAAAAGTTTATTCTCGAAAATAAGCCATAATTTTAAAACGGTTTAATGAATCGAATTGAAAGTTGGCAATATTATGTTTTTATGAGCAAGAAATAAGAATTTGTAGAAATTTTTAAGTTTGAAACTAGAGGGCGCTAGTTGCATACACTGGGCTTCATTAATCTATGATTTTTTTTCTTACCTGTGATATTACGTGTTTTTCAATTATAGTTTCTTAAAGAAGGGCATTTTCTGAGTCAAAAAGGTGTACCTGATTAATCTTAATATCTTTAACGGTTTTCGAGATATTTCCCTTTAAACATCTCAAAGCATAAAAAAACATTTTTTTAAATGCTTTTTACTTATTTATATTAGTATAACTCCCTACAAGTTTCTATAAAAATATTATATATTTTTTCTAATTTAAAATTCTTTTATGGTCCAAAAAAGGGTTTATTGGGTGTGGCACCCGAAAAATTTCTTCGTCTGCGGCGGTAATTAATCGGTCTTGGATCGTTTTTTCCTTAGAAAGTACTTTCTATTACTTGCGTGTTGGAAATAATTTTCAATACGTGTTGAAAGTATTTTTTATGGCGCTCTAATAACATATATTTGCAATATAACTATACATAAAACCTTCTAGTTAATCCAAAGAGGCATTATTCACAGGTATTAACAGGGTCGGCTAAACCCGGGTGCAGCGGGTTCAAACACCCGGGAGGCAACACAAGAAGGGCGCCAAAACGAAGCTAAACTTGAAAATGGGCATTAATCAATAAAGCAAAAAATCAGCGGCACATACGAAAATTTTATGACTTTTTCTTAGGTCGGAGACACCATGCCTACAACCTCCTCTATTCTATTTGTTAATTGTAATTTCTTATTTCAATATAATATCTACCAAGCGCGTGGCGTAGTTTATACAGAATTTAAGAAAAAACAGATTTAAACACTTTTTAGGGCGAACCGCTCCGCTTTTATCTATGCGGTGTGGTGTGACTGGCGATGACGACGGCTTTGAAGCCAATTAATAAAGCACTTTTTAGCAACCATTTGTTTTTTTTTCTTTGAAATATTGAACGTAAATATATGGAATTGAAATCATTGTTGGCTTAGCATTCTACACTGTACTAGTCAAGACGATAAGTAAGATAGAATAAGATAGTGTTTAATATAAATTAGATTTTATTAATGCACATTTAGAAAAATTTTAATTTTGTTTTCCAAGTTAAGAAATTTTAGTTTTGGTTTTAAACTTGCTTTCAATGCTTTTAAGGTAGTAGTAGTAGTAGTAACAAGATTTATTTAGCACATGGCTACTAATATACATTTAAGTAATTATTTTTAATTTTTTTTAATACAATTTTAAATGACCTTTTGAAACATTTTTATTTTTCTTGTTGTTTTAATAAATATTTTTTTAAACCCTGTTTGAATGATTTTAAGCTTTTTTGTGTTTTAATTGATTTATTTAAATTATTAAATTCAATAAGCCCTTTATAAAACACCGATTTATAAGCTATGTTTTTTGAAAAAGTATTAAGAAAAAAATTATTGTTATTTCGCGTTAAATAATTATGATGATCACAATTTAGAACAGTAAACTCTTTTAAATGTGAAGGTAACATACCATTTTGAACTTTGTAAATAAATATCAAAACCAAAAATAATATTAAATTTTTTACATTTAACCATTCTAATTTTTTTAACATTATATTAATTTTTGAATATCTATCCATATTAAGTAAAATTCTCATCGCTTTATTTTGTAAAATTTGTAATCTGTTTATTACACCTTCATCAGCGTTAAATAAAATTGTAGAACAATATAAAAAATATGGCAAAATTAAAGTATTATAAATAATTTTTTTCGAATAAAATTTTAAATTGAAACTTATTTTTTTAAAGTAATTAATTTTTCCCGCAATTTTAGAAATTAAATTTTCATATTGGATATTAAATTTTAATTTTGAGTCAATTACTATACCTAAATATTTAAATGAGTTAACTATTTCCAATCTGTCTCCATCAATTAAAATATTTAAATTGGTTAAATTCAAATTTAAACCCATAACCATACATTTTGTTTTGGAAACATTTAATTTTAATTTGTTTACTTTTAACCAATTTGACAATAAAACAAGTTCTGAATTTAAAACTTCCAAAATTTCCAAAATATTTTTACCACTAATATAAATAAGAGTATCATCTGCGAACATTTGAATTTTAGCCAATTTTAATACTAATGGCATGTCATTAATATATAAAATAAAAAATAAAGGACCCAAAATACTTCCCTGGGGTACTCCTATGTTATTTAATTTTTTTGTTGAAAATATATTACCAATTTTTGTTGTCTGTGTCCTATTATTTAAATAATTTTTAATCCATTGATAAACTTTACCCCTGATACCATATTCAAATAATTTTTGAAGTAAAATGTCCCTATTAATCGTTTCAAAAGCTCTTTTAAAATCAAGAAATACAGCAATAATCTTTCTCCTAATCTCTTTTCCAATTTTCAACTACATACTGGATGGCTGTTTCAGTTGAATACCCTTTTCTAAATCCAGCTTGTGAATGAATTAAAATTTTGTGTTCATCTAAAAAATCTATAACTTGCTCATAAACTACTTCTTCTATTAATTTTTCTATGTCCCATAAAACATTTATTGGTCTCATCTCGTTCCATTGTTTAGAATTTTTAATCTTTGGAACCGGGGTAATATATGAACATTTAAGGTCTGATGGAATTTCCCCATTGTTTAAACAAACATTAATAAAGTAAAGTAGATAATATCCAATAACTCCAAATGATTCTTTCATCAATTTCTTTGTTAAAACCTCACTGTAATTTTCATTTGAATTTAAATTGTTTATCATTTTTCTTAAATGATTGAGAGTTACTTTAGAAAATGTTTGTATAATATTTTTATTTCTAGAAATTTTTGGACAAATCGAATGGTTTCCAACATTTATTGAGATAATAATTTCTTCAACGCTCTGGATATAGTATGAGTTTAATTTTTCAGCTATAATATTTATGTTTGATATTTTACCGTCTTCAAATATAATTTCTTTTATTTCCGTTCTTGTAGTTGGTTTGACCAAATTTTTTAAAGTCTTCCACATTTTTTTACTGTTTTTCTTATTATTATCAATTTGTTTTTCATAATAATTTGTTTTTTCTTCCCTTAATACTGAAACACAAATGTTGCGATTTTTCTTATAATCGTTCCAATCTTCTTCTTTTTTTGAAATGGTAAATTTCTTGTATGCATCGTCCCTTCTTTTTCTAACGTCCAAAATTTTTTTATTAAACCAAGGTGTTGGATGTTTTCTTAGATATACAGTTTTTTCAAAAAAGTCATCGTTTTTAATTAAAATTGCATTTTTAATGGTACGTCTTAAATTTCGACAGATAACTTGATTTTAAATGTAATTTGTAGATAAAAGAAAGACGTAAATGAAAATGGTTATCGCTGAATGCTAAATATATGTATACATAAATTTTACAACGCTATTTCTTAATTATAGACGTCTAATAAACGAAAACATCTATCAGACTCGCAGTATCGGAAAATAACAAAAAACTGTCACACCCGGGCTGCAAATTTTGACTTGCACCCGGGCGGAAAATGTGTCCGAGCCGGCCCTGGGTATTAATAAAGATTCGGGCGAATGCTATTCGATAAACCGAGAATATAGCCAAACTGTATATTGTGTCCTGTATTATTTAAGGTTACTAATCATTTAAGCTTCCATAGAGTGTAATATTAACTTACGTATTTCGAAATGGTTAAACTAGATCACACTTTAGCCATTGCAGACCTTTATGTATTATTTTATAGCATAGTTTAAATTTGATATCTAGAATATGGACACTAAATAAACAAATCTATCCAAAGGTTGGAGACAATAACGTTTCTTGAATGAGAGAAGAGTTTTGAATACTGAATATTTTTAGTTTAAGAAAAGTAAAAGTCAGTTGAACAATACAGGGTGATTCATAAGTTGATATTTTTTTTTTAGCTGCGTATAGAAGGCAATAAAATAAATAATAACATTTGCAAATAACTTTTTTCAAAAAACCGAAAAGTAAAGTTGTTACATTCATTTATTACACTACAAATTAAATACAGTTCTGCCTAACTTGCCCGTTAAATAACATTAGGAAAACTTCTGGGTGTAGAGAAGAAACATCCGCACTTTTATGACACTCACAATAAATTAGCACTATAATGAGTTCATTGTTGTCAAATTTTACCATTTTCACCAATTTATTAAAATTAATTTGCTCCAGAAAACCATAGCGCGCCGCCAATTGGCAAAATAAATAACTGACGACCGATCCGTAAAATGCATGACTCACATACAATAAACAGAGAAAAACAATATAAAGTAAAGGGTTATGATTTGATAACCACTTAGATTTTTTACTTCTGTAACTCGGCTATTTTTAGTTAGTTTTTTGAGAAAAGGTATTTGAAAAAGTTGTTTATTTTATTGCCTTCTATACACAGCTAAAAAAGAAGTATCAACTTAGGAATCACCCTGTATAAAGATAATGCCAATATACCATAAAAATGTTAAATTAATTCATGCTACTCTCAGTTTCTCGTTTTTAGACAATATTTAATTTTACTTTATTTATTAATAAAAGGGTACATAATAACTACATAAAAGCAAAGTCAATAAAAGCAAGGGTGTAGCATCTCTTTGACAAATTTAGTATATTTAATGGGCATACAGTAAAATAAATATTTTTCGGGTAACCTTTAACGCTAAACATAAAGGTATCGTATATTTGGTATAGTTCTAAGATTATGTAAATAAATTAACTATGGATAATATTGGCATAAAGCTGTGAAAATATTTAGATACAGTACAATTTATACCCTTAAATTTTCTATTCCTAATTAAGATAACAATGCGAAGATAGGGCCTATTTAAACAAATATATTACAAATTATATTTTAGACTTACTTAAGCCACAGAATATATAGCTACTAAGCACAGAATATATTGCTATATATTCTGTGCTTAAGCCCTTAATTATAAAAAAGAAAATTACTAATCTCATACTCTTACTAGGTATTTAGTCTGATAAGAATAGGTGTAGTGGAAAGATAGTGTATAGAACAAGGACAAACACATTTCTAGTTTCGTAGGAGGAGTTTGTAGATGAAAGTTGATAAAAATAATTCTTTGAACTGGTTAGGATAAAGGGTTCCAATTTGAATAGTACACCCAGGGAAATCCTCTCTTTTATTAACCTGCAAAATTATTGCTAACATAGCAAAAAAAACCTTCCATCTGGTAACGGTTGCAAAACTTTATAAAAGCTCGAAGCCCCATAAACACTCGGAGAGTTGTAAAAAGAATTCAAGTTTTCTGCCCGAATAACTATTCAAAGTCTAAATTTTTTAAGCAATAAAGAGTACTGTCCAGAACCAGTATATTTTGGTTCAATTGAGTAAGTTAAACTATTTAAATGTATAAAACTGAATCCTTCTCATTTTTGATCAGAGTTCTCTATTAAGAAGGAATTATTTCTTTAAACTTGTTGGAATAACATCTTCCTGAAGTGAGTAAAAAGGGACAGTTTCTCTTCTTATTAGAGAACTACCTAAATTTACCATTTTATAATCTTATGTCGTAAAATTTTATTCGCATTATTATTATCTATCATCCCTTTGTTTTTCTTTAAATAAATCTTTTAAAAAATCCTTAGTGTTTCAGTGATCAGATAGCACACCATAAGGTTACATTAAATAATAAATAATAATTAAGAAATAAATTAAAACATAAATCAAAAACCATCTAAATAACACAACTCAGTCGCCTACCATTTTGATAAGCGACAATATATTTTTTTAATCAGATTGGGTTTCAATACTTTTAGTATTACTTAGAAACAGGTGTCTTCATTAGACCATTTGGTTAATGACTTTCCAAAAATATATCAAATTATGTAAAAAATATTTTGTTTTCATATGCCAATCTCTTACAATGATTTATTGATACGTATTTATATAGTATAACATTGTTGTAATTCAGGGAAGATCATCGTTTGTATTGCGGCCAATTAAGAGTTAAAGATACTCATATTATATTCGTAATACTGATAATCTGAGAAAAACTCAACTGCAAGCTTTCACTCAGTTTCTCACAACTTTAAGAATAAAATAACAGGGAAATATTGGCAATTTTTTTCATTAAAATAACACGGCTTTATCAAAGATTTTTTGCTTATTGGTTTTGTGTTGTGTTTTTCTTTATATTAAGTCAAAAATTATACCAAAATAAAACATTCACTTCTTGGAATTATTTTAAATATAAACATAAAAAAACAGGGAAATTAGTTTTTGACAAAAAATTTCTTTTTTGTTGTTTTTTGTCTCAAATTATTAAGTAAGCACTTTTTAACTGTAAATATACAATAAACCCAGTTAAATAAAAAATAAAATAAAATGAATGATAGAAATATACACTGCGTCCATTAATTATGGAATAGTCAAAACAGTACCACTTTTTATCAAATATAACTTGTCTGTACACATTTATTTTTTTAAATACATTTTTTAACCCATGTGTTTCATTTTATTGCAAACATTAGGATTCTTAGATTTAAAACTCTACTAAATTTTAAATACTTTATTAATAATATATTGTAAAAGTAGTATATCTCTTCATTGAGTGAAATATAAAAGAAAACTATAAAATGTAATCTTTTGCAATTCTTCTTTTTCAATTAAAAGGCTTTTCAGTACAAATTTCGAATGTATCTGCTTTCATTCCAAGCGAAAAACTTTTACTTGTTATATTATTTATATGAGGAAACGCTCACATTTCCTTTTATAGTAAATGCAAAGCAGAAGAGAAAAACGTCAAAATTCCATAATACAGTATTATTTTAAATAATGTAAAAAAATTTCTTCGTAACAACGCATAACACTTTATTATAATGAAATTTTAAAGTTCTTCTTTTCGGTTCTTCCGTTACTAAACAAGTAATGTCAGGAATATCTACTCATGTAAATAATATAATAAACTAAAGATTTTCTGCTAAGGATGAAAGCCTCTGCTTCCAAAACATGTACGGATTAAACTTTTAACTGAAAATAGACTAGTGTAACTAGTGGAGCAGACAGCGTGTTTTAGTTTCCTAAAATGAATCAACATTTTTCTTTTTTAAAATAAAGTTAAGTGTGCCCAGGAAGTTATAATAGTAAAGCCAATTTGCCATAAACCTGCACTTAAGTTAGTTCATGTCACTCAAACTACTTTGTTTTCCAACATTAATTTACCTTATTTTAAGGGTATCTAAACAATTATGTGAAAGCAAAGTCAAAGAACAAAGTTGGTCTCTCTTAATAGCGTCTCTTTACGTAATTCGGTTTATTTAATAAGGGTGCAGTAATATAAATATTTTATAAGTATCCGTTACCGCAGAATTTTAGAACAGAAAGAGGGTTAAAAGGTATTCTTAGTTTTTAATGATTTTATGTTTACCTTAAGGCCATCCGAACAGTATATTTGTAATATTTAAATTACCAGCTCTATGAGAAATTATTTCTATATACAGGGTGGCGCATCGAAAACGAAACAGAGACATTTACTGGCAGCTCAGTTCTTTTTTGGAAAAATGCTCAGACCCGTCGATTTTGTTTTCGAGGGGGATACAAAATTGGCGAAAAATTACGTTAACACGTGCAACTCCCTGAGCGGGGGTGGTAATTAAATATAGAATTACTTCTCATGCCTTAAAAACTTGCTTACTTCCTAGCTGAGAGTATTGTGATGGTTAAACTTATTGAAAAAATAAACATCCTAAACGCAATAACTTTTAATATTTAAGTTATTATAAAAATAATTGCCAGGGCCGTAATAGTAAAGAAATTATAATTTGAAATGTTAGTGATGTGTTATTTGATGACAAAACGTTAAAATTTTAAAAACCTTTAAATTATATTAAATTTACAAAGCTCAGAAGTCCTTAAAACTGATAAAAAAATTCCAGGTCCGTATTTAAAAAAAATGAATTGAGGTTGGCATCTAAAGAACGAAACGTCCAATTTGAAAACTAAAAACGCCATCTTGTACAACATAAAGAACGGCTATAAGAAAGTGTTTTTTGTTTCTTTCCTAAGTCAAAAATTAAGGCGCAAAAAATTAAAAATCAAAACTAAAAGTTTCGGTTTTTTTCGGATATCTCCGAAAGCATTCGGAATATTTATAATTTTCTTTCACCAAATTATTGAGCCCCAAAATACGCAACTTTGCCTCAATTTTAACATCTTCGTATCTGTTACCGTTTTCAAGATCCCCTTGTACGAACACGAATTTGTAGCACCCTGTATAATAATTTAAAGACACTTATTCCGCACGAGACGTACAACGTCTCATTTTACATCTGAATTAGTTTCCGTGTGGATTGCATTGACTCGTACCAAACACTTCATTTTGATTCGCTTAATTTATTCTAATCCCGTGAAATTCGAGACTGATTGCTGACAAAGTCGTTTGTAAAACAGATAAATTACTTTAAGGTTGTAAGTAGATTACAAAGGCAAATCTGTATTAAGAATAAAATTGTAATGGTGAAAAATGTTGTGTAATCGTGTAATGGTTTGTGACTTGATTATATTTACTTTTAAAGGGATACACTCTTAAAAATGACTTGGTATTTGGTACTAATTTTTATTTGTTCTCGTGTTTACGTTACCAAAAATAACTATTTTTAGTTGGGAAAACAAAAAAGATTTTTTTCTTGGTTATATTTACCAAAAAATGATGCCATCAGAACAAAGAAAATAATATCTTGTTTTCATATTAGTTGACAGAAATAAAATATTTTATTTAGCTGAATTTTACTCTGTATATATCCTATTTGAATGTTACATCAAGGTTCCTACAAACTTGTATTTATCAATTAAGCTTGTTGTAATAACACATTATGAATTTGTAGTCCCTGTCATTTTGTTAATTTTGATTAAGATACATTCTTAGTTACCAGAACTAACTTTTCTCTTCAAGTAATATTATTCTTCATATTTATAACTAACGGCATCAACAGAGACTTGACGCCCTTGCCCGGTGGGTGACATGTGACATCATTTTAGCCAGGACTGTCAAGAGGTTATGTTTATGTTAGGGTGCTTTTGCGATTCCGTGTCCTTTTTTTGTGTTTTTAAGGCAATAGATGGCCATTTTCATGGCCGTGCCTGTGTGGAAAATGGATGTCACAATATTTGGTGTAATTTATTTGTGTTTATTGTCTTTCTTGTGTACGTTCTTATTGGCAGAAGGAAGTTAAATCATAAGTAAGTAAACATTTTATTTTTTATCCTTGCAGTTGTACATTAGAAAGTTTAAATGAGATTTTTATAAAGCATGGCAAGGTGACCCGATGAGAAATAACTTAAAAATATTTTTTTTTGTTTTGTTTTTGTGACTTTTTAATCTGACCAAGTACAACAAAATTTATATAGCTATATATTATGTTAAAATGAAAGTCCAGAGGATATTTTTTGTTTTTTACTAATCGCAGTTGCAGATAAAAAAAATTTAAATAAGGACAATTCAGTTCTATAAGCAATTGAACAGCCCAAAAGGTTGAGTAAAATAAGTTAAAAATCTAGTGTTTCTGTTTTGTATTGCATAAGTATATATTATAAAGAACTTGAGAGAACAAGGACATTGGAAATAATTTTTTTTAAAGAACCGATAATATCCCTGATAATTTATTCCAATTAGTTTACGCATACCTAATAGAGTAGTAATACCAAGACATTTTTTTATATAAATGGGGACCTAGGAAGGAATATTTTTCGTTACTAAGTATAAATTATATATGACATTTTTTTTAGAAATTAAACAGAATTTTTTTTAAAATTATTTCTATCAAATCAACTTGCTAATTTTGCCATGCATTATAAGCAATTCATTTAAAATTTCTAATGTGCAACAAACTGCAATGACAAAAATATAAAATTTTTACCTATTTATGATTCAACTTCTTTCTTACAATTAGAAAGTACAGAAAAAAGATAATAAACACAATGTTGTGACTACATACGTAATTGTTACTCTATGAAAATTTCAAGTTTGTCCCAAATAAATGATTGATTTGGCAATATTTGTAGATTGCATCATTAACAAAAACAATATTTCCTTGAAAAAAATTTTCAATTTTCCATATTTACACATTAGTTGTGAAAACTAATTTTAAAAGCGGCAGTACCATTTAAATTTAGTTATCCGTATATAAAATTTCGTTGTGACAACTAAAATTTGTAGGTTGGGTTGGGTAATGCTATTAATTTGTTCAACAGTTCAATAACGATAATTTTTTTTGGTTGTACAAACTAATTTTTGGGTTGAGTCCGATTTCACGAACATAAATAGTTGTCAGAACCAAATTTTAGTAATCCATACCATGTTATTTTTAAAGGTGTATGTGATCGAGGACGGATACAGAAATCGATCTCGGTCGGCGAGGGCAATAATTTTGAAAATTTGAAAAAAAAAATTCAACGCGGCCGTGGCTCAGAGGTGACTTACTGGCATTCGACGGTGGCGAATCGGGTTCTATCCCCAGAGTGGGCATACACACAATAAAAAAAGTATGTTCGGAATTTAGTAAGTTTAAGAATGCAGGGAAGAGTGTAAAATGCATCATCTCGCAACCCACCCCATTCACGCCGGTAACCAGGCCGGATGACCAATCTCATCCGGCCTGGTTACCCTGGTAGGGTGCGGAAGAAGATATACACTCCCTAATCGAGAGATCATGCAATAGCAAGAAACCAAGTGTTGACAGCTCTTAGGGGGTGCCGAATGACTGAGGATCGTGGTTCGGAACCCACGTTAAGCTGTAGGTCCCTTCGGGAATGGACCTGGCAGCGAACGAAGAGGAAAAAAGCCTAATTCGAAAAAGGGGCAAGAAATGACAATGGCAATAACAAAAAAAATCGCAATATCATATACAGGGTGGTCTGAGGTCGCAGATTTTACGCGGTCGTCAGAAAGGATCCTGCGCAGAAAATTCGGTATCGAGCCACAACCGAACGTATTACTACGTGAGGTCACGTGGATTAGAAGTTGACGAAGGTGGTAAGAGAGTTGTAGGCAGTGTTGCCCATCCTCCTGAATTATCGGTAGATCTACGTAATTTATTTATTTTTCCCGATAATTTAAACAACGTAGACTCCCATCGAGTCTCCCGTGGACCCCTGGGAGTCCACCTGGACCTTTTGGGAACCAATAAGTTAAATGAACAAGGCAAAAATAAGTTTTTTAAAACAGTTTAAACTCAATTTAATTTTTTCCTTCTAAGCTTGCTCATGCGTAAATTTCACTGATGATCTTTTAATTGCTTTTAACAAATAAAATTTATATAAAACATTTTAAACTCTCCTTCAACGTTCTATTATTGTAATATAGAGCTGTTTACATGACGTTAGAGATATGAAACGTTCATTTCAAATTTAAATAGAAATTTTAAACGATTTCAGTTAGTAGCAAACAAAGATATGTTGGTAATAAAATTTTTTGTTACGAGTTTCATTTGGGATTCCAATTTAAAATGCTATTTGCAAAAATGAAGCAAAAGCGAATTATATAGAGTGTCCAGTTTTCTTAACTCTTTTAATAGTCAAAATAAACTTTAGAAACTTAACATTACATGTATGCTGTAGAAATATTTATTGTTTAACTAGCTCTACTGATGAGCCATGATATGGGAAACGCGTCTAGAGATGGTTCTGACGAAATGAAACGAAAAGATTTATTTGTCATTTATTGTATTTGTTCAGGTTTGTTCAATTTAATTTGCTGGGGGTCAATCTGGGAGGTAATATGTCTTGGCATGATCACGTTGCCGCAATTTAAAAAAAAATAATTGGTTACATTTTTATGATTTGGTAACAGGTACTTATTATATGTAGCCCCAAAAGTAGGTATCCCTGATTAATTATTTTTCAAATACTTCTGGATGATTGTATAAAGATATTTTTAATAATAATTAACTAACCAACCAAGCTGCCGATGTTTCGACGTTTATAACGTCATCCTCAGGGCACGAAAACGATGGGCTCCCTTGGTAAATGTCAAAATTAAAATCATTGTTTTTAATAATATTGTTAGATTGTTTAGTTGACGACTGACGACCAGGGAAGCCTATCGCTGTCGTGCCCTGAGGATTACGTTATAAACGTCAAAACGTCGGCATTGAAACTAATTGGTTTCCTTGTTTTATTTGACCCCCTCCTAACAAACTCCCTCCATTAAATGAATTTTAAAGTTTCTATTACATAGGTTCAACTTATATCATCCGCCATGCACAACATAAAAATAGAAATATTGCGCCTATTCATGTTAATTTTTTATTTTCCATTAAAATTACAAACGATGTCCCGATCTTATCTTCAAAATCTCCATTGACGCCGCGCCACTTAATATAGTGAAATTCGTTTTTATAATAATTTGTAAAAAATGTAGTAGAAACGCACGGTTTGTTCGTGATGACTTATAAACTACTGCTTGCTTTTAAGTTTTAACTGTATTATTACCAATAAATTGTATTGTATAGTTTTCTCGAAAGTAAAGTTTTTTAAAGGAATTGTTTTTAGTTAAAACTTGCAATTCTTTTTAACAAAGCATTCGAAGTAATAGTCTTTACCGTTCACACAAATCAAAATCCTCTTTTATCAGCTTTGGCTTTCTTCAAACTTCCATTTCAAAGCACATTGTATTGCGTTGGCCTGTGATCGTTACGATAAATTAATCTTTTACGTTAACTCTAAACAAAAGTAGAGATAGATGGGGGTTTTCACATCAATTTGCGGAGGTCCCTTCTGCGCATGCCCAGGCAGTGCGCAGGCGTGTGTCATATGTCATACGTCATCTGTCATGTCACACTCTTGGGCGTGAGCTATTTGGGCATTAGCTACTTGGGCGTTAGCTACTTTGGCATTAGCTACTTGGGCGTTAGCCACTTGGGCAATAGTATTCATTATATGCCCCGTGTTAAGGATGACGTCATATTATGTTTAGGAAAAAATGGCGGCTGTTACCTGTCAATTAAGATATGTCAAGACCACCTGTCACTTGTCAAATGTCAAAATGGAAATCTAACACGTGGGTCGTATTCAGGACGACGTAATAAGTCGTATAGAGAAAACCCAAAGTCGATCGGTCAACTGGTTCGGAAGATATAGTTTTTTGCGATTAGTGCCCTTATGCCTATCAGTGGAGGGCTAAAATTCTGGTTGTAGGCAGAGGAATATAGAACCCATCAAGCAGTAAAACAATTTTTCAAATATCTCAACTAATAACAGAGCTAGATGTATTAAACCATTAGGGCCTTAACACGATAAAGTCGTGCAAAGCACACACACACCGCAGAACGGTTCATTTAGTGGTTCCACGGTTCATTTTGCTGATCCGCTAAGGAATAAACAGTGTCAGTGCTTTGCACGACTTTATCGTGTTAAGGCCCTAATGCTTTAATACATCTAGCTCTGTTATTAGTTGAGATATTTAAAAAATTGTTTTACTGCTTGATAAATTCTATATTCCTCTGCCTACAACCAGAATTTCAGCACTCCACTGATAGGCATAAGGGCACTAATCGCAAAAAACTATATCTTCCGAACCAGTTGACCGATCGACTTTGGGTTTTCTCTAAACGACTTATTACGTCGCCCTGAATACGACCCACGTGTTAGATTTTAATCTTGACATTTGACAAGTGACAGGTGGTCTTGACATATCTTAATTGATAGGTAACAGCCGCCATCTTTTCCTAAACATAATATGACGTCATCCTTAGTAGCTAACGCCCAAGTAGCTAATGCCCAAATAGCTCAAGCCCAAGAGTGTGACATGACAGATGACATATGACACACGCCTGCGCACTGCCTGGGCATGCGCAGAAGGGACCTCCGCAAATTGATGTGAAAACCCCCATCTATCTCTACTAATAAAGCTTTCATTTAGACCTTCCTTATTACAAAAACATTTTTAAAACCTACATTTATAAAGTTTCCTCAAAAACCATTGAAACTAGTCATCTTCAGGTGAATACAGTATTTAACTGAAGACGACTTTCGATACTTACCAGTTGAAACGTTGTGATTCAGAACAAATAAAGATAATGCAAGTCCAAAACTCTTTAGGAATATTATTTTTCTAATTCATAGTCATTGAAGCACAGTTGGCGCAGTGATGGGTTAAAAATAAAATTGTCACAAAGATGAAACCTGCATAAAATTTATCATTGTTCCATTCAAACAACCAATATTCTTTTTTAATTAAACTACATATATGAATTCAACTATGAATGCTTTTAATATACTTTATTTTATAAATATTTAGTTCATTTACAATGATTAATAAATCTTTAATTAACAATTCAATTTTGAGCTTAAAATAACTTTGTGAAAATTTAACGGGCCTTTATAAATTTAAAATCAATAATCCCGGGAGAATCGGGTCAAAAAATAAACGTATTTTGGTCTTTATTACCGTACTTACAAATGTGTGTTCCTTTAAGGATTAAAATATTTATTAATTTTATATATTTTTTAAGACCTCATCTGCCGACTATTTGTATTATATTTTATGCAAATAAATAATTCCGTGTTTAATTAAATTTAGTTACTCTGTTGTAAATTTAATTACATTTTGGTTATTTTGCCCTAAGCAGCGCAAATAATTCGATACTCTTAAACTCATTACAGTATTATAATTCATTTTTATGAATATAAGGTTGTATGAATACAGGGTACATTTTTAACTGGAATAAATTCAGTATTAGAAAGCCTCTTTATTTGCGGAGAAAATACGAAAATACTGGTGCCTTTATTTTTAGTTTGGTGCACTTTTTTTGCCCTGTCATGAAATTTACCCCTTTTTTGGGGGTAGAAACCGCCCCAACTTTTTTTCTCAAATGTACAGATACGTATTGCGATAGCTCGTTGAAAAGGGCATAGAAAAAGGAATACGACCCACTATTTAGTTTTGAATTTTGGTAATGTAAAAAGCCAGAAAAAATAAGAACTGGCCATTTTAGCACGCCATTAAAATTGGAGCAAAAATCATCGTCTTCTTTAACACCCCGAATATAAAATTTTCTGTCAATTAAAGAAAATCCAACATTGACAATTGTTTCCCAAGGGATAAATCTATCAATCATTTAAAACCGTAGGTCGATATCATATCTGGTTCAGAAAATATTACCTGTTAAATTTAGGCGTAATTTTTCTTGCTCGAAAGCAATTGTCCAGCAGTTTAGTTACTTAGTTAACCTTGTCCATGAATAACTCCTTAATTTTAAAATTGAACTTCCAAAGAAAGGTTTAAAAATTTATTATTAAATACAATATTTACATTCATTTTAAACTTTAAATGGTTAAACTATACAATCACACCCACAGCATTACCGAATTGCGAAAATACATACGTATTAAGCACTATCTACACCAAAACCATAACAGATAAATACTTGAACCTTTTATAACGTTTTATTTAATATCAGAAACCATTTAATAATTATAAGCTCGAAATACTTTTTGTGATGATTAAACGGAGCTTATAAATCTAAAATCAATAATTCCGGGCAAATAGGACACAAAATGAACAAAAATCGAACCTATTTTAGCTACACTCTAAAAACTAGCCCAGTATACCATACCAGAATCTTAGTGATCGTGACAAGAAGGGCTAGTTAAAATAGCCTCAAAAAATTTAGCAATGGATATTATATTTTATTGCTCTGCCGGCTTTTGTCATTAGCAAACTACCTTAGTTCAAAGAGTATATTTGTTGCCAATACTCATTTTATTGTTAATTACAAGAATTTTAATTATGTTGTATTGACAATATTCTAATATGAACGTGGAATGATTTGTATAGGTAGGTAATTATAAAGATAACAAGTATTAAAGAGATGTTGTAAGATGAAATACATACCTTTAGAAAAATTACATTGCTCTTGCCCATGAACAATTAAAGGTTAAAAAATTGCCCTTTTGACCGTAGTTCCCAACTTAAGTAAATAGCCTGAAGCTTCTCGTGTCATGTTTCCGTCTCTTCTATAAAATGTCTCACCGGGCTGCTTAAAAATCATACACAAACGAACTACACTTAGAAGATCGGCATAAATAAACAAATATAACAGGTAAATGGCGAGTTGATAGAGGGTAGTGGCTGACGGGACACTGTGAATCGCGCTTTCTCCCGTACCTGCTGCAATGTTTCCAATGTGCGTGATTGATTAAGATAAATATTTAAACTAGTTGTGTAAACTAGGTAAGCTTATATCTGTTGGTTGTAACATGCCGACTTGGTTACAAATACGATATTTTTTTTTTATTTTTTTAAATTCAGTTAAGAATAATACTTGGTTTTCAAAACTAAAGAACTTTGTTTAAACCAACCACGTTATAGCTACAGTTGGTTTAGGAAACTAAGGATTATTGGCTTTAGAGTGTACCATCTACTTCCGTCGATCGACATGTTTGTTTCTTTAACACAAAATAATAACTTCGTCTTTAAGTGGTTAGTTTGTTAAACACATACATTTTTAAATATTGTTTTCACAATAAACAAAATGATGTTTACTTAAATTAAATTTCATTATTTGGGATGGAATGTTATATTAGAAATAAACTACAGTCGTTCTATATTTATTTAAGAAATTACAAGAAAATGCCTAAACCAGTTAACATTTTATTTTTATTTATAACTAGGTTTTTATATTAAAAATAAACAGTGTTATTATCGACTGGTTTTAAAAGTTATCTACTATATTATAAATTATTATGAAAGTTAATACAAGATGGTGGCCAAGTCACAACATAATAATGGCTTGGCTGGTTAATTATAATATCATTATAAGCTCTATACAGAGTCTTACTGTTACTGATGTGACTCTTGGGTATATTTAAAGAAAATAGCTCTATATGAATATACACTCTTAAAAATAACATGGTATGGATTACTAAAATTTGGGTCTGCCAACTATTTATTTTCGTGAAATCGGACTCAACCCAAAAATTAGTCTATACAATCAAAAAAAGTTGTCGTTATTGAACTGTTGAACTAATTAATAACATAAACCAACCCAACCTACAAATTTTAGTTGTCACAACGAAATTTTATAGACGGATAACTAAATATTATATGGTACTCCCGCTTTTAAACCATACATATTAGTTGCCACAACTAATGTGTAAATGTGGAAAATTGAATTTTTTTTAAGGAACTATCGTTTTTGTTAATGATGCAATCTACAAATATTGCCAAAGCAATAAATTTATTTGGGCCAAACTTGAAATTTTCATAGAGTAACAATCACGTATGTAGTCACTACATTGTGTTTATTATCTTTTTTCTGTACTTTCTAATTGTAAGAAAGAAGTTGAATCATAAATAAGTGAAAATTTTATATTTTTGTCATTGCAGTTGCACATTAGAAAGTTTGAATGAACTGCTTATAACGCATGGCAAAATTAGCAAGTTGATTTGATAGAAATAACTTTAAAAAAATTCTGTTTCATTTCTAAAAAAAATGTCATATGTAGGTAATTTATACTTAGTAACGAAAAATACTACTTCCTAGAGTCCCCATTTAAATAAAAAATGCCTTGATATTACTACTCTATTAGGTATGCGTAAACTAATTTGAATAAATTATCAAGGATATTAGGGTTTCTTTAAAAACAAAATTTCCAATGTCCTTGTTCTCTCATGTTTTTATAATGCATACTTATGCAATACAAAACAGAAACACTAGATTTTTAACTTATTTTAATCAACCTTTTGGGTTGTTCAATTGCTTATAGAATGTTCTTATTTAAATTTTCTTATCTGTAACTGCGATTATTAAAAAACATAATATCCTCTGGATTTTCTATTTAAAATATAACAGTTATATGAAATTTGTTGTACTTGGTCAGATTAAAAAGTCATCAATATAACGGTCTTTTATAGAAATAGAACATAGAATAAAAACGAAACAAAAAAAATTATTAACTCCACTTTGAGAATGGACTACTTCTTCAAAAAAAAAAATATGTTTAACTTATTTCTCATCGGGTCACCTTGCATTGCTTTATAAAAAGCTCATTTAAACATTCTAATCTACAACTGCAATAATAAAAAATAAAATGCCTACTTACTTATAATTTAACTTCCTTCTGCCAACGTACACAAGTAAAACAATAAACACAAATAAATTACACCAAATATTGTCACAGCCAAGCATGCGTGCAATAACCATGAGAATGGCTGATTCTTGCATTGAAAACATGAAGAAATAGACACGGCAGCAAGAGCACTCTTACATACCAACTCCTGGCTAGAATGAGGTCACGTCACCGTCAAATATCAACAGTCTCTGTTGTAAAGTGGCCAATATAGCGATGCCATTAATTATACATAATATGAAGAATGATATTACTTCACAAGAAAAGTTAGTTCTCGTAACTAAGAATATATCTTAATCAATATTAATAAAATGATAGGTACTACAAATTCATAATGTGTTATTACAACAAGCTTGATTGATAAATACAAGTTTGTAGGAACCTTGATGTAACATTTAAATATGATATATACAGATTCAAATTCAGCTAAACAAACAATTTTATTTCTGCCGATTAATATGAAAATAAGATATTTTTTTTGTTCTAATGGCATAATTTTTTGGTAAATATAACCAGGAAAAAAATCTTTTTTGTTTTCCTAACCAAAAATAGTTATTTTTGGTAACGTAAACACGAGAACAATTAAAAATTAGTACCAAATACCAAGTCATTTTTAAGAGTGTAAGTTTTAAATGTTTAACAAACGACAATAATACTTAATAAATGTGTCTACAAAATTTTTAATTAAATCATCATTCAATGTCATTTTATCAAAGTTTTAAAACTGAAACTTTAAAATTGGGTCAAAGATTTAAAAGCTGTAAACAGGTAGTATTACTTAGTTTTTTCGATACTAAATGGCAATTTGTTTTAATCTTCTTGCAAACTTTTTTAATTAAGTGATTCAATAAATCTATTTGGATTGAGAGCTCAAATAAACAAAACTCTTGGCAAACAATAATTAAATATAATTGAAATTTGTTTTTCTCATTTCCCCATTATAAATTTTTTTATCTATCAGTTATGGCGAAAAATGTAAACTAGTTGTTATTTACATTACAAGTGCGGTACGATATTATTATAATCAAAAGATTTAATTATAATTGGATTTATAGCCAATATTTTTATTATGGCTGTACCGCTCTGGAATTTTTGGGTCACTGACACCTATTAATTAATATTTTTAATGAAAACAAATAAATATCTCTCTTGTGTGTGTCGTTCTTTCTTTAGAACTCCCAGAGTGGCGGCGTGGTCAAGCCATAATACCAAAAATACAAATGGTGAATTATCTAATTTATTATAGTAGGTAATTAGACATTAAATAGTTATGTATCTATCAATGGAATTATAAAGATCTTAATTTATCAACGACAAAGTTTCTCGCCCGAGGGACAGCAATTGCCCTCAATAATTAATAATTCCCGTAGTAGATACATAGATAATTTTGAACGATAGAAGAGTTTTGGACTTGCATTGTCTTTATTTGCTTTACATCACAACGTTTCAACTGGTAAGTAACTCCAGTCGCCTTCAGGTGAATATTAAATAAGTAAAGTAACTACAGCTCTCTTTATACTAGCTAGATGCACTGGAGCATGACCGAGATGGGTGCAGTCATGCGTTTAGTTCGTGTGCGGTATTTTAAGTTTACATCTACTTAACAAAGGTTTCCAGATATTTCTTATATCTAATGATGGCTTACTAAAACAATCTGGGGTTTGGTATATGGTAGCAGCTTCCTTGAACTTCCTTTTCCTCCAATGTGGTTCTATATGCAGAATTTGAGCTTCTGTCCACTTGATGTGATGACCGTGTGTCCAGGCATGATCAGCTGCACCTGATTTTCCGGTTTCTCCTTTAAGCGTGTTGTTTTTATGTTCCTTGACATTAGTTTCAAGTGGTCTTAGAGTCTCACCAATGTAAGATCGGCCACATTCGCAGGGGATCTGGTAGACACAGTGTTTCCTGTCTTTTTGACTTGTTGGTTTTGTCTTTGTCAGGTGGCTTCTTAAAGTATCTTTCGTCAGTCTTTATTGGTCGTATAATAACAATTATTGTTATATATTATATAAGTTAA
Organism: Polydrusus cervinus; assembly: GCA_935413205.1. Lineage (NCBI taxonomy): Eukaryota > Metazoa > Arthropoda > Insecta > Coleoptera > Curculionidae > Polydrusus > Polydrusus cervinus. The sequence goes on along the minus strand of OW284514.1, from coordinate 26,701,142 downwards.
TAATATCCCGGTCAGAAATAACAGGTGTTTACATACCAAGGGGGAAAAATGGTGTTTTTTCCTTCCGCGGATAGTTTGATGCCTGACGCGAAGCGGAGGGAATTAATATCCAAGAGAGGACACATATTTTCCTTTTATGGTGTGTATATAGTTTTTTCTACTACTTACTAGTTTAACCGTCTCCATTTTACAAGGCATCCAAGTTAAAAAATGTATATTTTTAATTTTTAATACATCAATCAATTCAATTTAGTCATGATGCTCTATACGAAAAAGTATTGGAGTTATTCGGAAAATTCAAATATGTGAAAATATACAAACTGTTCCATTTGAAATAAATAAGTTAGAATCTATTTCCGGTACAACAGAGAGTGCACTATTTTAAAAATATTTTTGTTGAATGTACACATACGTTTTAGTAATTCACCGAATTTTCAGAAAACTCTTATATTCGGTTCTATATAACCTTAATAGAAAACGTCAAAGTCATAGTCACATGTCAAAAAATTCAGTTTTATTTAAGTACTGTACAAAATTTAATTTTATTATCTTAAAAAACAAAAAAATTATATGGGCGAGCCACCTTCCGCGCACACTCTATATATTTACTAACTTTTGACCCACCCACATCTTCTACCTTCTAATTAAAACTCCTTAACTAAATTTTGTTCGCATTTCCTTTGAGCTAATAAAAGTGCCACGTCAAATTACTACTTATTTTTTTAGAATCATTAACTTTTGTCCAATATTCTAATTTTTTTCTTGCTTCGTGCTTTTTAAGATATCTGTTAGCAGCAAATCATCGTGGGTGTAAACATTTTTTTATGCCAACTTTATCTTTTAACTTTTATGTAAAAAATATCTTGTGGTAAACTTTTTTGGTGTAGAGCTTTGGGATAATTTTCAGATTAAACTGGGCTCATGAATATATTACAGTATGAGCCCTCCAGTGTAACAAAGTTAAACAGTTCCCTTGCATTTAGATTTGTTGGTTTAAAACAACGATGATAAACTAACATAGACCGAGCATTTATTTTATTGTCTACTTCTCCCGCGCCAACGTTTATCGAGGACATTCTATCTTGCATATCCATAAAAACGGAATTCTGGCAATAAAATTATTTACTTTACAGACCTGGGATATTGTCTTATAATATTGATTTACTGTGTGCAGGAAGCACACGATGTTTCTTTAATGATTAAACTATATTCTTCTCAACCAATTCTCTCGTTTTACGACAGACGACAGCCGTAATTTGTCATCGAGCACCTAATATCAATATCTCATAATTTCTCCAGATTTTTAGTGAGTCATCATTAGCCCACACGCCGAGTTGTAAAATGTGTTATAGAATTTATTGAAAATTATTCAACTCAATGAAACTTATACAGAGTGATTCCTAAGTTGATAGGTACATCTGTTTTAGCTGTGTATAGAAGGCATTAAAAAATAACAACATTTTTAAATTCCTTTTTTCAAAAAACTCAAAGAAAAGGTACTTACATTAATTTATTACACTATGGATCAAATACGGTCCTGTCTAACTTGTCCGTTGAATAACATTGAGCAAACTTCTGGGTGTAGGATGAGCCCGCAAGGGAAAGCGTTCTGCGTATAATCTCGAACTAGCAGCCGCACTTTGACGACACTCACCGTAAATTAGCACCATATCTACTAGTTCATTGTTTTCAAATGTTACCATTTTCAAGTGTCACCAACTTTAAATTAATCTGCTTCAGAAATACACGCCGCAGCGGATTGCCAAATAACTCACCACCGACCCGTTAATTTCATGACTAATAAGTAAAAAATAACATAAAATATAGCAGGCTACGTTTTGATGACCAGGCATGCACTTAGATTTTTTTACTTCTGCATCTCGCCTATTTTTAAGTTTTTTGAAAAAAGGTATTTGAAAATGTTTATTTTAATGCCTTTTATACACCGCTAAAACAGAAGTTTCAACTTAGAAATCGCCCTGTATTGCTAAGTAGAAGTAATGAATTTCCTCTGTGTAGTATTTGGATAATTGACTTTTAACTATAAACTTTAGCATTATTTCTTTGTTTCAAGATATTTCAGGATAATATTATTTTTTTTTCAGTAGCTAAAAATAATAATATCTTTTATTAGGAAATATCTTTAAAACGAAATCCTTTCCGGCGAAATATTCAACCAGATAAAAGTAAAGTGGCAAATCCAATTTTTCCCTTCCTTCGCTTCTTAGACAGAAAATTGTTCTTAAAGGGTGGGTTAATCGGGTTAGAGTTTCTTTTTCCGAAATCCGAAGCATAAAAACCATTTATGTAAAAACCGACAAACTTTAGTTAATATTATTAGTTTCTTAAAAAAATAATTGACACTTTTTAATAATAATTAGTATTATGAGATTAAGCTGACTAGTGATAACTGAAGATTTATTAATTTAACCATTTTAGGTCCACTATATAGCTAGTTTTAAAGCTAAAGCGGAAATTTTTGACCATTTTTATAAACTTACCTATTTTTCAGGGTAAAATAAAAACAAAAATTTAAATTTTTTGTTTACGTAATGGTTTGAGCCCATGTTTATCTACTTTTTATTTTTCCGCAAAAACAATTTCATAATGGGAGTTTATACAACAAAAGTGGATATAATGTATACAGTGTGGTCATTTAAGTGTGCAACATAGGGGACACTTTTTTATTACCGGTTTCTCAGAAAATTTTAATCTTGATAAAAGTTGGTGCATCTTCGATAATCATATTAGGTGTACTTGGACTGAATGCAAGTCAAACGGTGTACAGGGTAGAGCAAAAAATATAAAACTTCTACAAGAATAAAGTACCCCTATTTCAGAAAATTCAGCAAAATGTTATTAAGAAAAGGTGTTTAGAATTAAAAGATATGGATAGGTTTGAAAACGTGACCTCCTAAAATAAATAAACAATTTTTTTTAGTGTCTTGAAAAAGAAGGCGGAGCCTCAGTAAATACAATAAACTGTGATTGGTCAGTACCTTATAAGAACATCGGGGAGAAAAATAATTTTTATAACAATGTTTTTATTTTATTTTGTTTAAGATACACCATTCCACAGATGTTGTCAACTAATGGTAAATTTCCGGATTCGTGAGAACATAGCACATGGAATAATAGACCGGAGCTCTCTTAATAGGGAAAAGGGAAATTTTTACACACAGTGTTATATTAGAAGGATATTCTATAAGATCACTTGTGGTTATGATCGGCTAAAAACGACTTTTTCAGTATTGTGTGCATTCGTGAAATTTTTCTTTAAAAAAGGGAAATTTTATTTTTAAAAGTCTCAACACTGTGCAGCACTGAACAGTAAAAATATGAAAATTTGCCGTACAGTTAACTAGAATAGTCCACTTTTCTTATCACCTAAGTGTAAAGGAAATAGCAAATATCCATATGGGAGTAGAAAAAGTATAATAAAGTACAAGTTGTATAATACATCATTTTATAGTACGCGTCTATATTAGAAAACGAGCCGCTCGTTTTATATCGGGGCAAGTGCTCTATTTGCTTTATAAAACATGTACTTTATACTGTTTTTTTTTATTAAAAAAATACATATTTAAAAAGAATTATGACCCTTTTAAATTTAAAAAATTTTTATGTTTAAATTTTATATTGGTAATACTAGCTTTGATAATAAATACATTTATGATTCGAGTCTGCCATATTGCCGCGAAATTTATTTTAAAATTTTTCTTTATAATAATTATTAAAAAAATATGTATCAAAATAAAATATTTAAGATTATTTATTGTCATATATAAAACGGCCAAGAACAAATCCCGGGATTAAAAAAAATAGTTTTATTTTAAGAGGTTAAATGACTAAATGATGAAAGCATTTTTTTTAAATCGCATAATTACTATGGAAAACCCGAAAAATTACAATAATGTTAAAAAGTAATATTTATGTTAAGAAAAAAAATATGGAATTTAGAAAAATAGTTCAAATAAACAATATGTAAACTTAAATTTAACAATAAATAGTAGTAGTAACATGTTTTATTTGGCAAAAAGCTATAATTACATATTTTTAATACATTTTTTAAAAACAAATTTATGTTGATCATTTATTCATTTTCGAAGCGTAACCTTTAAAAAAATCAGACAGAAAAGTTAAACAATTAGCAAATTGTATTATTATAATATTGCGTTTCATTTTGCTTTTTAATTAAATATAATTTTTAAGTTTTTTAAAAAGTTTTAATGATCTTTGAGACTTAATTGTAAATATTACATAATAATTTTGATTATTTCTCGTTTAATTATTTTTATGATATTAATTAAAAAAACCCAAATCTTTCAAACAATCCAGCAATAAATTATTTTTAATTTTAAACACAGAGTGTTTCATTAAGGTTGGCCACGGGCCATATCGCGTAAACTAGTGAGTATAGATACTCAGGGGGAAAAAGGGTTATTAAAGAGGCCATGAGAAAATCCTGGAAATAACTTTCAAGTTTCGCATATCGCCGTAGGGAGAAACAATTGAAAATTAAATATTGAATTTCTTCGAAAATTCTTACATTAAGGTACTTATACCTTTTGTAACATCATTAGAGAGCATAGATACTTCTCCATCATCAGTTTAAGGCTCATTGGTGTACCGACCTTGATTAGAGTGGGGGAAGCTATTGAAAGTGTAATCACTTAGATTGTTGCAACTTCTAAATGACTTAACTAATTTTAATAAACTTATACTTGTTTGGAAGAGAAAGGTAAGTTTTTTTAATTATCACACTCATTAGTACGCTATATTATTAATAAAATTGCGAGAGGCGGCATAATAATAACAGTTTTTTCATTTAATCCCGAAAACGTAAATCATATGGTATAACTATGACATCATAATCGGAAAGTAGATTAACTACGTTAAACTTTTAGTGTAACCTGATTTCCGGCAATCTTAGATATGATATTTTTAAAATAATTAAAGAACTTTAAGTTTGAAATAATGATAATTATCCCGAAATATTTAAAACTGTTTACTAATTCCAATTTTCACCATCAATCATAACATTTTTCTGACAATTTAATTTTTTTTTCTGAGGGCATATTCATATGCCGGATGCACTTAGGCCAGGTTTGGCCCATTTTGCTCAACCTGTTTGATTCTTCACACCCACTCGGTGATCCCAGTCCGTTGCACCAGTTTGTGTAGGTCAACTGGGGAGAGGGTAAGGATGTCCAGTTTTGGTTGCCCGAGTATTCGTTGCCTCTTCCGATCTAGTGACTCGCAATGGCAAACTATGCACTGTACTGATTCCCTAACTTGTCCGCACAATCTGCAGTTAAGGTATCCATTGTACAGTTACATTCTGTGCAGATGATTCTTGACAGCCATGTGTCCTGTCAAAATTCCTGTAGTAGTTCTCAGCTGATTCATGTTCATTTGAAGCAGCTGTTTTGTTAGTCTCGAGTCTAGATCCCAATAAAGCATTTACTATGGTGTAATTTCTGTCAATGTTTCAGTGGATTTTGTGTTCATTCCTGATCCTCCAATTAAAATTATTGTCATCTCAACAGTTTGTTTTTGAAACATCTAATTATAATTTATTCATTTCCAACTAATTTAATAATATATTTATCACAGCTTTCAATACATTTAGACCATCAAAAACATAAAAAGCATTGATATTAATTAAACTGGTATTGCCAAACATTTGTAGTTTACACGTTTTTAAAACTGAATGCATATGGTTACTATATAAAAAAAATATTATTGATTCTAGTATACTCATTATTTTAAAAAACTTTTGTTGTATACAAATTTTAGGTAATATTTAACTTTTTTTTTGGTTTGATTTGGTAAACCTATTTAAGATAAGAAGTAAATCCGACAGTGACATGAAATTCAGTCAAATCGTAATAATTTTCTGTAAAAACTTCCATCAAAATTTCAAAGTGTAATACTTTCATTTTTTCATAATAAGGTCATTGTAGTTATGTAGTATATACCTTACTTAAATAGTAGTTAATATATGGCGTTATCTGCTTAGCAACAAATAGATACCATATAACATTCTCACGTTTTGTTTTTAACGGTCTATTAACATTGGATGTCATATATGGGTCTTGATAAGAAAATTAATTATTCGTCTCACATTATTTTTATTTCTCTGAACTTATACAATTCAAGCACAATAAAATAACAACTATGTGGCTAACCATGGGGTCGTTGTTCACTGCCATGTTGCCGAATACTCAGGTCTAATTCGATCAGAATCTGATAACTTCCTTTTTTGTATTTACACATGAGGGGCTTGCTTCAGAAGCCTCCCAAATCTCGATGTTTTCATTTGTGGCACTTCGGACGATTTGGGAGTCCTTCCTTCAAACTCTCTTTTGAAGTTAGACTCTAATTTTAATTTACCCTGAGGCGAAGCCTTCTACAAATTATACTTTATTGCAGAACATTGTGGCCTAATTCTATCAGAACCTGACATTGAATGTGGTGGTAAATAGCAGCAATGATGCGCATCGTGGTACGTAGTTCTATTTTCATTGTTACACAAAATGTATAGTATGATCAGCACCAAGGTTTAAACTGCAACAAATCCATTTAGGTCAAATAAAATGGAATACATCCATTTTTTTCTTAAATGCCTCTTTTCACTTATCAAATATTTTTTTAATCTCTCCTCACTGGCTTCACCAAAATAATGATTATCATAAAAATCTAGCTTTGTATACAAATATAAACTTGACTGCTTATTTGTAACATTTTTTTAAAGAAGTTTATAGTTTATATTTGTTAAAAATTGAAATAACTTTTTAAACTTTATTCTCATTATCTAGCTGTTGATATAATAGTTATTTATGTACCAAGGCAGTAAAGTGATTCTTTATCGGATAAGTCTGAAATTATGAGATGAGCGAACAGGCGAGTCGATAAAGACACTTTACTGACGTGGTGCATACAAAATTTTATCGCCAACCGTTCATCACCGTATTATGTAAGGCAGACCGCTCTAAGAAAATAGATTTTTCCCCATATTAAATTAATAGAAAAGACGAGCTGTAGACCTATTTTAGAATCGGGTCTGTGTAAAATATTTAATAGTTCTTGCCTTATATTTGATCAAAATGTAAAGTAGAAGTTTCATACTACCTATTCCAGCCCATATTCAAGCTCGAAAGGTTAAAATAGCTTTACAATTCGACGACAAAAAAAAACCATTTTGGCCTAAATTTGACACATCAGAAAATTTTGCCCGACCACGTGCGTATTCCAAAGCACCCCTCAAAAAATTTGACCTACTATGAGAAATGGCTGGGTAATACTTAATATAATAGATATAATTAATATAATATATATAATATAATATAATAAATAGTTTATCTACTCCTATTAAATTATATATTAGTTATTTAACTGCTTTTGAGTAATTAATAGAATCTATAAACAAACAGCGTGAGTTATAATAACTCACTGCTATAACTCACTATAATAAATCGAAAAGGAGGCTTGGAATTATTTACGAAACGAATATCTAGGTGGCTCTATACTTCTGTACAAGCCGATTGGCCGAAAGGGAACAGTCCATTTTGACGTTTTCAAATTAAGTTAATACCTAATTGTTGTAAGTTTTGTGCTAAAAATGATAAATTCAGATAGTGAAGATGAATTATTATATACACCTCCAGAAATAAGACAACTAGCTAACGTGACGATACAGAATTTTTTGCCCGAAAAATCCAAAAACAAATATAAAGGTGTATACAAGAATTTTCAAAATTGGTGTAGCAGTAAGAACATTTAGTCATCGTTTACAGAAAATGTACTTTTGGCATATTTTAGCAAACTTAGCACTTAATATAAAGCATCGTCTCTATGGACTTTCTACTCCATGCTAAGAAGCACACTCAACATAAATAATGGAATCAATATAGAGGATTATTTAAAGTTACGTGCGTTTCTTAATCGTCAATCAGAGAAACATGTAGCTAAAAAGGCAAAAAATTTTTGCGCCAGAACAACTTAATAATTTCATAAACGAAGCTCCTGATGAGAAATATCTTTCGACAAAGGTAGTAGATCTCATAATAATTCAATCGTTTTTATCATCTAGTCAATTACATAATTTATTTTAGGTTGCTTTAATAATGGGCATTATGGGTGCTTGTCGTGCAGCAGAATTGCACTCTATGCAAATTACAGATTTAGAAGATCATGGATCTATTTATATGGTCAGTGTACCAAATACAAAAACAAAAATTGCCAGAAAATTCACTATTACGGGAAGTTTTTATACCATAGTTAAGAAATATTTTAAACGATATTATTCTTTAAAATTCAAAATGGAAAATATCACTCACAAAGAATTGGCATTAATAAATTGGGAGCAATGGGGAAAGACATTGCTACATTTTTAAAATTACCAGACTGTAATTTATATACAGGGCATTGTTTTCGCCGCTCATCGGCAACTTTATTAGTAGATGCTGGAGGGGATATAACTGCACTGAAACGCCATGGCGGTTGGCGATCAACTACTGTGGCTGAGGGATATGTTGATGATTCCGAAAAGAATAAGACAGATACTGCAAATAAAATATACAGTTTTATAACACCTCAACCAGTTAGTACATCAACAACATATATGCAACAAAACCATAAAGAAATAATAAACTTGCATAATTCGGTCCCACATTATCAGTTTACTGGTTGTTCAAACTTTACAGTTAATTTTATTAATAAACAAAATGAATAATTACAACTAAAATTTGTATAGCATTGTTATAGGTAACTATCAAGATTTGTGAATAAAGTTTTTTCTCTGTACTTGTCTCTTAGTATTTATTACTATAATAGTCGTAGATAAAGTATAGTATTCAATTTGCGGTAATGGCTACAAACTTCATCTGCGTGAGTTATGACCTACATTACCGCTCGTTAAATAATATACTATTATCTGCCGCAAATGCGGCAGATAAAGTATTTTATTTTACAATAAAATAAAGGGTTCGTTTACTGCCGGAAATCACTCTGATAATGTATGGCTTTACTGTCGGTTGGCGATAAAATAGATTTAATATGCAATATCAAATGTTTATAAATATCTGATATTAAAGTAAAGCAGGCATCAATCTAATGCATGTCAAAATGTAACCGACACCCTTAAGATAAATATTGTTAAAAGAAATTCTTAAATTTCAGTTAATTCTTGTGAGCAATTTAAGTTGTCACCCAAAATCCTAAACCCGTAATAATTTAGTTGCTATGATATGAAACTAAACACCCGTATATTGATTATCTAACCTGACAGAGTACCCAACCGAGCGTAACTCTCTTAATAATGGGTAATTTGATAGATGGTTATTAAAAACATGGGTTGGAACATCCTGAGGGATATCAATCAATAAACCCTATCCAGAATATTTTAATCAATAAGGAAAGTTATATTTATCTACAAGGTAGGTAACACTGCAGTAAAACAATAAGGTTCGAGATGACGTTGGTGATTGGTAGATTACAACTTGCCTGATAGAAAGCTAAGGGAATTGTTACTTACGTTACAAGTAATCTGAAAAAGAATTTGTTCAAGAGCAACGATACATATGAATGAGGCGATATTTTTCTAATTAAATCACTATTTTATTTGGTACAATTTAATATTGGGTAACTCGTCTTCAAGAACTGTGAACGAAAATAGCTTTAATATGTTTGGTTGTAGCGTGAGTTTATTTCTTACAGGCACAAAATACTTATTTCTCACAATTGCATGGTAGGTATTAAATGATTTTATTTTTCTGTACTAAGTAGTAAGTGGCCTATTGGATGATGTTGGAAACGATTAGAGCCGTTTTATTTACGATGCACTGTCAAGACGCTACAGCCTGTCAGAATGTAATTTTGTTAATGCTCATCTTCATCACTGGACTATCCAGCACAAAACACATTTAGAATATTAAGTAAAATATCATAAAACCCGTTTTATTTCATTTCAAAAAATCAATGTTACTGAATAAATGAAGCTTGTAACGAATATACATAATTTTTATAGGGTTTTAGGAGAAAAGGAGCAATGGATAGTCATATAATGTTTAGTTAAATGCTTGGTTTATTTTTCTCCATACTCCCGGTGCACATGGGCTCCTTACTACATTAATACAAGTGATGGCGCCCAAGATACCGGTAAAAAACTTTTCGTCCTGTAATTGGAAAAAATGCCTTTACAACTTTAACTTCTTACCAAGGCCATCTTGACGCACGGACTTGCTAGTCTGGTGCCCAGCCATACGGCTCGGTAATCTGTATCGTATTTACTTTCAAATGTGTTATCATGATTAGGGTATCCAAGATTGTAGTATATGTCACAAAATTCTAGATGTTCAGGACCTAAACTATGTTTTACTTTGGAAAAAATTATTTTTACTTTCACGATGGTCACATCATCCCTACAGTATGTATAATTTCGAATCGTCGCGTCGCTTTAGTTACTTGAGCAGAGTTCAGATAGACTTATGTTTCACCTTAAATGTCCATTATGTACCAAACTGTGCGAAATCTGAAAATTTTATTTAATATGGTTTTAACCTTCTCAGCTGCCTTCACAAATGTCAAACCGAATATTCATAGATTCAGTTAATGATTCCTGCGATGCTTCAAGCAGATTGATAGCAACAGAGCCCGTTTACAGTCTGTTAGGTTACCTATGATAGTACAGAATATATGAATTATTATACATATTTTTAACTTCAATTTCCTTCATTTATAATTCTGCTGTCATAGTGAAAATCGCAGTAAAGTAAGAAATTAAGTTTTGGAGAAAAACGGCGTTGAAATTTTTGTTTTATTTTATATCCATATAATATTTTTGTTAGTTTTTTTTAATAGATTTATTAAATATAGGGTCTAACTCTATATTTTGATTTAATTTAATTGGTATTAAGTATTTCTATAAAATAATATTAACAAAAATGCGTTTCTTCCTAGTATAAAATGACATATTATCATATGTTTGCTAAGCAAGAACGCAGTATTCCTCTTTGTTACTGCATTTTAACAAGTATTCTTTGATGTACCGCTACTATGGTAAGTGGGATTCAAGGCTAGTTTTACCTTATTTTTTTTCATAATACTGCATGATTTAAAAAAAAATACTTAAACTTGATATATAATACAAGAAAAATTGTGTTTAAAATATAAAATGTTGTTACTAATAAAAAAAGTTATCACAAATTAGATATTGTGTGTAATTCCAATGTAAAAAAATTATAGAAGTGCTTGCTTTTTCAAAAATGGCCTAATGTTAAAATATGTTGTTAAATCGGATAAACATAAGGCCCTAATGGTATACTTTTAAATAGTTTTGTATTTTCTTCAGGTATTTTTTTTTTATTGCAAAAGTAACAAATTAGTGCAACTACATGTTTTAGTAGGTATACAGTTTATTAAATAATACAATACTTTTTTTATTAATCAAATGATTCGTTCAAGTCATTTGATTGAATTAAACCAAAATAGTTTTGTTCCTTCCTTCATTAGGAGACAAAGTATTTTAATAATTGTTTTCTTCTTTAATTTATTTACTCCCCTATAGCAATTTGGCCATAAACACAATAGTAAAACTAGCATCAGCTTTCGAAAAAAGAAAATTGAATTGAAATACTACCTAGTGAATTATGTTTTTAGGCCTGATATTATTTAAAAAATAACAGAAAATCATTAATTTCTATAAAATAAAATCTAAATGAAAATCACTAAAGGTGAATAATCAAATTTACCCATAGTAGTGACGCCCTTGTCTAAAATTATGAACAACCAATATCTTCGCATATTACTTTTTGCTGATATATAATTAGTTTATACATGGTGACCAAAAGCAAAGCAGTGTTGTTTTGGGGCAATTAGGTCCAATATTTAAAAAATGCCTAGACATGGGAACAAAAATCTTGAGATGAACAAACCAACAATCAAATGCCGTTATTTAATTAAAAGTCAGTAAGTATTATGTTACTGCGCTCTTCATTATGAATATGACACATCTGCATTTTCGGTTAGCAAACAATGACGTTTTTATATAAAAGAAATAATATATTATGCAGTAACCACAGAGTTACTGCGTTTTTTATTATGATTAACTAGGTACTGCACTTTTGGTAGTAATTGATGATGTATCAATACCCTTTTAGGATACTACTAATTTTATTTTTTATTTTTAAAGAAAAATATTGGATTTTTGAAAATGAGACCATGCTAGAAACATAAAAAACAATCCAAAGAATCACATTTAGGTAAAATCTGAAAATCGACAAAAATTGACTTTACTGCGTTTTTAACTATTGCGGCAGAATTGTCATAAAGTTCCTACTACTACACATCTATTATTTACGAAACTTTATAGTCTCCAACCTTTTAACCTTTAAAAACAGGTTTAATAATGCATTATATAGTTTCCATTTTGCAGCCGCATTAATAATTTTAAATCCATACTTTTTCATTATATTTTTATATGCATCACATTCATATTAATTTTATCATAAAGTTTTGCAGAGAGCGCCAACTGGTGCAATCTTTATACAGAAAGCTAGGGTTTTGTCTAAAGTGCATTTTGCTATAAAACAGTTTTATAAGATGTAAGGATAGGTTAGAAAAAACATTTCAATTCAACAAAAATTCGTATGGAATCTTCATGTAAGGAAAAATAAATAAAGCATCCAACTGTCATTATCTTACAATAATATTGTAGGTTTAAGAATGCAGGAAGAGTATAAAATGTATCATCTCCCAATCCACCCCATTCATATCGGTACGGAAGGATTGATAGCCCTTGGGAGGTGTCGCATAACTAAGGATCGTGGTTCGGAGTCCACGTTAAGATGTAGGTCCCTTCGGGAATGGCCCCCAACTACTATCTAATTTTGTAAATTAAGTTAAGTAAGGCGTGAAAGGGCCATGTAAAAAAAATTTAAATAAAATTAGAAGTAATGAAACATTGAAATGAACATTTTAATCTAAAATATATTTTAGTAAAACACTTGTAGCTTTTTAATGTGTTATTTATATTTATTAGAGAATTGCCCTAGATAGGTTTCGCCTTTTGAGGGATTTTTCAAGAGTACTTACAATAATTGGGTTTGAATCCAACTTACCTGCGGCCGAATGCGACAGCTCAACCATTGAGCTGCAATACTTATATAATTTAAGTTTGGAAACTACAACTCGATGATAACTTAACAATCTAGATATAGTCTGTGTATGTGTAAAAAAACTCGACTTATTTTGTCCAAGTTATACAGGGTGTTACAAATTCGATGTTCACCATTGGGATCTCATAAACGGTAAGAGATACAAGGAACTTTAAATTAGGGCAAAGTTGCGCAATTCCTAGCCGACCAATATGCCAAGAAGAAATTAGGAAAATTCCGAGTACTTCCGAAGATATACGTAAAAAACCAAAAATCGCCGTTTTGGTTTTTAATTTTTCCTGGCTTTATTTAAAGAGATAAAGGAAAATAAATATCACACTTTCATTGTTACTTTTCATCTTCTATTAAGCAGTGTTCTTAGATTTCATGTCCGACGTTTTGTTTTTCGGATGCCATCGTCCGGTTTATTTTTTTAAATACGGTCCTGTATTTTTTATTGCATTTATCTAAACTTTATATGCGATGTAATCTTAATACAAAATTACTTTGATTGAATATCAACGTTTCTACCCTATAAAAACATTTTCAGGAATGTTTGATTTAAAAAACTTTTGGATTATTGTAGATCAAAGCCGTATCTGATAATGTATAACAGAGACAGAATGATTTTTCTCTTTCTAAAAACACAGAGCTACTCAAAAAGTTCGCGTCAAAATTAAAAAATCTATAAATTAAAATGGAAATCTTTTTGAGCATCTGAGATAAACATTTGTCATTAGTTTCTACCTCTTCTGGGTTTAAATAATTTTAATTTATAAAAAATGTAAATAATAGATAATTTTGAATATTTTAGTATCTAAACGTACTGTAATTATCGATTTGTGATATTTGTTATTGTTTTAGTTATAGATTTTCTTGTTTCCGAAAATACTGTTAAAAAAATGATCTTTAATACCTAATCCAAAAGTTTTTTAAATAAAATATTCCTGAAAATGTTCTTATAGGGTAGAAACGTTGATATTCAATCAAAGTAATTTTGTATTAGGATTACATCGCATATAAAGTTTAGATAAATGCAATAAAAATTACAGGTCCGTATTTAAAAAACAAACCTGACGATGGCATCCGAAAAACAAAACGTCGGACATGAAATCTAAGAACACTGCTTTATAGAAGATGAAAAGCGGCAATGAAAGTGTGAAATTTATTTTCCATTATCTCTTTAAATAAAGCCAGGAAAAATTAAAAACCAAAACGGCGATTTTCGGTTTTTTACGTATATCTTCGGAAGTACTCGGAATTTTCCTAATTTATTCTTGGCATATTGGTCGGATATAAACTGCGCAACTTTGCCCTAATTTAAACTTCCTCGTATCTCTTACCGTTTATGAGATCCCAATGGTGAACATCGAATTTGTAACACCCTGTATAGTCTTAACCTACGTTGTATGCTAACACATTATATTTCCTTAATGGTGCTAAAGAAACAACTTCATAACAGAACAAGCTAATTTCCCTTATTTAATAGTTTGACAGCTACTTGCTTAACTATGAAACAAGGCGTTGTTTCCTAAATGGGCTGTCAGTCAGCGTTCTATAATAAATCTCTATCCAGAGTACTAAGTTCTGAAATATGACATAATAATATTCAGTATTAGCAAGGTATTAGGTACATACACATTAACATCTAACAATATTCCCGTCATTATGTTTACTCTAAGGAAGCCTTATGAAATTTATTAGGGGGTGTCCTAAATTGGATGTTCATCATAGGTATCTCGAAAACGGCAAAATGGCGGCAGAGTTGCTGAATCTCGTGCCCAGTAATTTTGTAAAAAAATCTTTCTTTTTGATATAAGTATTCGACAATAATTAAAATGGTGAGTTTTTGTTTTTTAAATTTATGTGACTTTTTTTAACCGCCGCAGAAACAAATACGACTTTGTGAAAGTAACTTTTTAGCTTCTGTTCAACTTTAATGTTTTAAACACGGACTGGCATTTTTATTTTATTTTTTGAAATCTCTAGCCCTAAATTTAACCATATATCTATCACACTCAATAATTTTTACACGTTTTGATGCTATATTTACATCATCAAGAATTTGATAACTACGTTTAAATAAATACGGCCCTGGCTTTTATAAAAGGTTTAATTGCCTGCAGCAGGACTAACATATTATGTACGAAACAAATTAAAAGTGTCAAGACCAGTAACAAAAACAAAAAGTAAAAAACTTCTACCAGGTGTTGCATCGTCGAGCGGGACATAGAAAATCCCATGTAATTTTAAATGGGGTGAATTATTAGATTCCCTAATTATTTTACAGAAAAATTCTATTTAGGTTTATTAAAGAGCACTAAAACCCACATTCAAAAGAATAACTTTAGATATTTTTGATGAGCCCGTTTACGGGTTATCGCCGATTTCTTTTTAACTATTTCTCCTTTTTATGGCCCCGTATTTGCGGGCACCAGTCAAGGTAAAAGATGACTGTCAAATAAAGTTATCATTTTGAAATGTGTGCTTTATTGTTATAAAAACTCGTTCATCGAAAATATTAGCCATGAATTACACTTTTGAAGAAAAAATATTGATGATTAAATGGTATTATCAAGGAAATAGTTATCAAAATGTATCAGACATGTTTGCTGCTCTGTATCCGAATAGACCGATACCTGCAAAATCTACAGTCGAAAGGACTATCAAGAAATTTGAGACAAAAGGCACTGTAATAAATAACTGCAGATGTGAAGAAAGGCAGGAACAAAAAAGAGATGCAAGAAATGATAGGGACTTGCAAGTTTTATTGTGCGTGAAAGAAAATGATGGGAAGATCAGCACAAGGAAACTTGAGGATGACATAGGATTAGATCACACCACAGCGTTACGAGCTTTGAAACGACATAAATATTATTCATACAAATATGAAAAGCACCAAGACCTAAGAGATAGGGACGAAATACGACGACAGGAGTTTTGTTTTGGTATGATTGAAAGAGCAAACATGGATAGGGAATTTTTAACAAACATTTGTTTTACTAACGAATGCACATTTACCTTAAACAATGAACCCAATGTTCAAAATTATCGATATTGGAGCAAAGAAAACCAACACAGGTTTGTCGAAACAAGGACGCAATATCCACAAAAAGTTAATGTTTGGGCTGGGATTTTCGGAGAAAATATTATCAGGCCATTATTTTTTACACAAAATTTAAATGCAGAATATTTTTTGGAACTACTTGAAGATCATATTTTACCTACTTTACATGATGCCGCCAGGGAAAATCAGGAAGTTTGATACCAAATGGATGGCTGCCCGGCACATAGTACCCTGGCTGTCCGCGAATATTTAAACCGTGCTGTTAATGGAAATGTTATTGGCTTAAATCATACAGTAAATTGGCCAGCCAGGTCTCCTGATTTATCGCCAAATGATTTCTTTTTATGGGGCCATTTAAAAAACAGGATATACAAAGATAACAAATACCCAAATCTAGACGAGTTAAAAAATGCTATTTCTGCCGAATGCAATAGAATTTCAGTTTACCAACTAGCGAATGTAAGAAGAGAATTTTATGATCGCTTAGGTTATTGTCTAGCAGTCAATATAGAAATATTTGAACATCTTCTTAAATCCTAAATTTCTAACAATTTAATAGTACCTACCTATTAATTAGTAAAATATTGAAACATGTAAAATGTCATAATTAACCTTGTTATTGGATACTTTTAATATCACCGATTGAACATAAAAAGGTGACTACTCACTACATCTGTCAACATAATTAAGCCAAACAATCAAGTTTCCATTATAGCCACCTATGGTTTGTGAAGCTTTATTTCATGCTTATAGTTATAATTTATATTAAATTTGAGTTTCTTGCCATTGCTGCTTATGTAACTGGATTAAACTTTTAATTTATTAATTTTTTTTTGTTTAAACTTTGTGTTTGATTTCTATTTATCTGCTTTAGATTTGACCTTATCAAATATTATAATTAAATATGTAGTTTTTGGTTAGTAGTTTGATAGCCCTTTAATCTACGCATCGATAATCTTAGCAATAAGATTAGCTCGAAACAAATATAAATTGATATTATTTATTTTTAATATCTATAATAACCGTTTGTTTTCGAAATTCAAAAAATGGGTATTTTTTTTTGGACTTTTTTAATTTTAAATAATTTTAATTATTTAATCAGCCATATAACTTATTTAATATCCTCTATAGATTTTATTTCCATATACGTAAAAGAAAAACTAAGGCCTAATTTCCCACCAATAAAGAAAAATAAAAAGTTAATAGTTTTTAAGGAACTAATAAATACTCCAGACAATACAGATAATCTCAAAGTAAGAAGTTGCCAACTTTAAAAGACCATAACTCGAAACTAGTCTAGGATTGAATTACGGTCATGGACACTTCTAATCAGGACGTCAAGATCTACAAAATATTAAATATTCAGAAAAATTATCCTTAAGCTTTGTGAGGGGTCCTTTCTGTCATTGTATAGATTGAGAACGAGATTTATTATATATTTTTTTAATTTGAAACAATGTTAAATCACAGGATTTTAATAACGTACCCATATTATATTGAATTAAATTTATTTATAGCTACACTAACGCGAAACGCTTCAATCTTGGAAATTTAATGTTATAAAGGAAGTTCTCTGATATTAAACTGGGTACAGATTAATCAGGTTGATATTTTAAACAATAATTTTACGTAGTGGTGATATTTGGTTAGTTGATAATTAATTTGTTTATTATGTTTATTCGATAGCCCCCTTGCTGAAACTTTTCCCATGCCTATTTCATCATGTGTAACTCTTAAAACTTTGGGTTTATCTAAAGTATAACCGTTAAAATTGGCATCGCATAGAAATCTGTTTAAAGATTGGAGACAATGATGTTTTTTCAGCAAGTTTTCGATTTGCATTGCTTTTATTTGTTTTAAATTACAAAGCTTTATCTGGTAAGTATCTCAAGTCGTCTTTAGGTGAAGACTCAGTATTCACGATTTATTTTTATTATTGAATTTAAGAAACATTCAAGTTTGTGGACAGTTTTTGTTTGAAAACATACAAAAAATGTATAATAAACTTAATTTATTTACACTATTTTCTAACCTATCATTTTTTAGTCCA
This sequence comes from Polydrusus cervinus, assembly GCA_935413205.1. Taxonomy (NCBI): domain Eukaryota; kingdom Metazoa; phylum Arthropoda; class Insecta; order Coleoptera; family Curculionidae; genus Polydrusus; species Polydrusus cervinus. The sequence goes on along the minus strand of OW284514.1, from coordinate 26,682,868 downwards.
TTCATATATTACCAAACCTCAATCAAGAACCGCGGCGGTGACTCGCAGAGGTGAGGTACGGGCATTCGACCGTGGCGGTCCGGGTTTGATCCCCGGAGTGGGCATACGAATAATAAAAAAGTATGTCCGAGATTTAGTGAATTAAAGAATACAGTTTGCTACTAGTAATTCCTAATATCGGGACCAAGAAGGACGTCATGGACCTTGGGAGGCGTAAAAAGGATAACTAGTGCATACACGTGTTTCGGATTCCACGTTAAGCTGTATGTATCGTCTGACTGACATTACCCAGATGATAGGGGATACAATGGGCCTCTTATGCATAAGTATACTGGCACTTCCGCCAACCACAGCAAAAAAAAACCTCAATCAAATTATTATGTAAGAAATTTATTGACTTAATGGATCATTTCTACTTAATATTATTCTAAACCCACCTATTTGCAAGAATGCGGAAACGTGCCAATAAAAATACGTCATAATGATGCAATTCTGTATCATTACTTTAGAACAACTAACAGTAACAGCTTTAGAAATGCTTTATAGTTTTAATTTGCTTTTATATATCAAGTACCTTGTATTTGATTGATAATTACCCACCTTGTACTTGATACATAAAAAAATAAACAATACTTTTGCCTTTTCTTCCTCCCTCAATATTTTTATTTGTTTAAAATTTAGAAATTTGGCAACAATACCTATTTATATTTTCTTCTTCTTCTTCTTCTTCTTTTTCTTCTTCTTCTTCTTCTTCTTCTTCTTCTTCTTCTTCTTCTTCTTCTAGTGCCTATTCGTTACCGAATGTTGGCAATCATTCTAGCAATGATAATTTTATTTGTTGCTGCTCTGAATAGTCCTGTGGTGGATGTTTCAAACCAGGTTCTTAAGTTCTTTAGCCAGGATATTCGTCTCTTGTCGATGCTTTTCTTGCCCTGAATATTTCCTTGCAGAATGCATTTTAGTAGTTTATATTTGGTTTCGTTTCGCATAATGTGACCTAAATATTCCAATTTTCCTCGTTTTACTGTTTACATTATTTCTTTTTCTTTATTTAGTTTTTAAAGTATTCGAGTTTTTGAAACTTTGTCCATCCATGGTATTTTAAGGATTCTTCGGTATGTCCACTTCTCGAATGCTTCTAATCTCTTTGTTCTTGCCCCAGTCAAGATCCAAGACTCCACTCCGTACAACAAGATAAAGAATATGTAGCATCGGAGTAGTCGGAGTTTTAATCTTAAATTCAAATTATGTGTTCTGAATAATTTGGACATTTGGATGAAAGCTGCTCATGCTTTTTCAATTCTTGATTTTATTTCTTGAGAATGGTCCCACTGTTCATTTAGTATCTACTGTGCCAAGATTGATACTCGTTCTACTACTTTCTCATTGATGATAAATAATTGTACTCCTCCAATTTTTTCTTTGCTTATTATCATGACTTTTGTTTTACTGGTGTTTACCTCTAGGCCATATTTATTACTAATTTTAACTACATTGTTCATCAAAAACTGTAGGTCCTGTGCAGTATGCATATCTAAAATTATTCATTCGTTCACCGTTCAATAGTACTCGTACTTCCGTGTATTCTAGAGCTTCTTGGAAAATTACCTCTAAGTACATGATGAATATGAGAGGTGACAATATACATCCCTGTCGTACCTACTCCTCTTAGAATTTTCACTTCCTCTGTTTTTTCTTGGTTAATTCTAACAACAACATTATTTATATTTTAATTATTCTAGATTTACGGTATCGAACTGAGAAAGCGGCCAGCCTGAGACAACCCGGGCTTGTGTTAACCTTTGGTAGGGATGTTGCTTTTCAGTCAATAGTAGCGGTCATTTCCAGTGGTGACTTCACATGACCATTGAAAATTTGATTTTAATATAAAAAAAGGGTCTATGCATATATTTGGCAAGTGTTACCATCTATTTAGTTGGAAAAACAATACAAAAACCTTTAGCTTTTGGGATATATTCAGTGATTAAATAAGTAAGCAAATTTGTCCTTCACCTTCTTTATTAAAAACAAAACAATCACTGCCTACGCGTTTCGGTTAACAAACTATCATCGGGGCCAGCAGGTCAAAAACTTTTTGTCTTTTTTTGATATTCAGATCTGAAATTCAAGCTCTACCAATTACATTCTAATTCATTACTACCGTTCATTTGTCCAGTAGTCTATCTACTTACTCAAATATAGCCGTTTCAAATAAAACAGACCTTATTTTGCTCCGCTGGCTAATTTATAATAAAAAAAGGTGCCCTTATAACTCAGACTAGCTCACAGATCCACATGCCTGCAAATGCAAAAAATTCATTAATTGGAATTCAAACAACGGTCGTATTTACCATGTTCTTCCAATTTAGCTTTAAGCAATTTCTGCTTTTCGTCAAATCTAATTATGACGAGGGTAAGAAATTTCCAATCGGAGCAAACGCCGCATAAAGACCATTTTAAATACTATAGGAATTATCCGACATACAAAAAAAAATTAGAACTCACAGATCTGAATTTTAATTTTAAAATGTTGGATAAGTGGTGGAAATTTTCAAAGCTGCCTGTCACTCTGTTTGTTGGCTCCAAAGCTTAAATACTATACTAGACGGGGAAAAAACGTATTTTTTTTTATGTGAATTAGATATTAACCTTGGAGACAATGACGTTTCTTGAACGGCAGTCTTCAGGTAAATACTATATTCACGACTGAAGATGCTTACCAGTTGAAACGTAGTGATTCTAAACAAATTAAGACAATGCAAGTCAAAAACTCTGCCGTTCAAGATATTAACCTTGTTTATAACCAGATTTATAGTTTGGGTTAAGTTATTAATTCTATTTCAGGCTTAAATTTTAAAGGGCAATTGCACTTGTATGCTGATGACACACTGCTGGTTTATTTTGACAGATCATATTAATCGATAATTGAAGGCATTAAATATGATTTGAATTTGATATATGTTGGCACAGGTTAACTTTAAATATAGAAATATCAAATTACATGTTTATATCAAGTAAAAAGCCAATTGAAGGACCAAGCAAAGTATTTAAAAATTAAGAACTTGTCTATTCAAAAAATATAAAATATCTTGGACTGATTGTGGATGAGACTTTGTCGTGGTCAAATCATCTTGAAATAAAAAAAAAAAAGATTCGTGCACAATTTTGAAGCGACTAAGCTATACTGTACCTGCTTATCTCTTAAGATCAGTGTCAGTCTTGTTCACTCTTAAATCCAATACTTACTCCTTATATGGCACTCAGCATGACAAAAATATCCTAATCCAATAAAAGTGCTTTACAACTGGGCCACAAAAAGTATATACTCGTTGCCTGCGAGATATCCTACACAGCGTCTGTACTCGTATTATAATATACTCTCACTGAGTAGAATCTACTCATATCAAGTAACTTCTTTATCCATAATATAAAAAATGATACTAGATACTCCAATATCTGTTTTTTTTTTGTGCGAGCAGAAATTCATCACTATAACACTAGGCATGCTAAAGATTTTGGTGTACCGAAAGTGCACACTAATCTCCTAGCTTATTCTATTTTGTTTAAGGGTGTTAAAGTAAGAATACAATAATTTGCCTGAGTACATGAAACGTAGTAGTAGTAGTAGTAGTATAAAGTTTAAGAATTAAATAAAAAAATACCTTCTTGATTTACAAAAACATACTTGATAACTAATTAAATTTTTGGTACATTGTATTTGAGTTCCGTATAAGGTCAGATTGTTGCTTGATTTATAATATGTGTAATGTGTTACATAAATATATATTTTTTCTTTATTGTCAGTGTAGATAAGCTGTATTTATTTGTAGAGGATTATAATTATATAAAAAAATACCATTTGATTTACAAAAACATAATTACTAACTAACTACACTTGTAGTACATTGTAGTTGAGTTCTACAGTGTCAAATTGTTACCTGATTTTGTAATATGTTTAATGTGTAAAGAACATCTTTTTCTTTTTTTTTATTGTTGGTTTAAATATACTAAGCTGTATGTAGAGGAGGAGCCTGCATATAGGATGTAATTCTTTCTTTGGCTCAAAAATAAAGATATTATTATTATTATAAAAATTTGCTTCATCGCTCCAAAAATGTGCCTTAAAAAGTTAGGATTTTGCCTGCACATTTTAACAAACAATTGACAGAAATGTAGTGTTTTTTCAGAGTTCCCAGGTAATAATGTTTGCACGAGTCGGTACTTATGGGGTACAACTTTATATTTTTTTAAAACTCTCCGTATTGTAACTAAGCTTAAACCACTGTCCCTTGCCAAATCTCTGGTTGAATTATTTTTGTATGCTTCAAAATATGCCAGCACATTTACTTCTACTTGTCCACTTATTATAAACTGGCGTTTAGTTCTAGCCTTTGCAAAGACTCCTTCGTTACTTCTAAATTTTCGTGCCCGGAAACTATTTTTTCTGCATACAAAATACGCTTCTAACATCACATTTTCCTAAATGTGTGAACACCATTTTGTAATATTTTTACCAAAAAAATTAATATCACAGACCATTTCAATCACTTACAATAACATAAATGCTTACTTTTGTTGACAGCAGAATAATCTACTGACGCACCGAATAAAGATTTTGTTTCAAAAATGCACAGCCACCTTGTCTAAAAAGTAAATATGGCAATAATTAGATTATTCTTAGTTTTAGGCCAATATTGCATATGAACTTTTTTATTCGGTAGACGATTTGCAAACATTTGTGTCAAAAATATACAGGATTTTCCGTTTAAAAAAACTGCATTTTTTTCGTTTAATCGAAAATGCTGTATTCAAATGCAGAAAAAATGTTACTACTTTGCTAATTTAACCGACTTTGTATCTATAATAATAAGAGAGTTAGCAATAGTGCACACTTAACTTGGAACACCCTGTATGTTCAGTGAGTCAGTCAAACTGCCTGATAAACAAACATTTTCTATACCACTGACAAATTAGCATTGGACAAAATAGCGCTTCAGAAAACTGTAAGTAAGGGCGAACTAAAACAGCGCAGTGCTTTGAAAATAAATTAATAAACTTGAGAAAATAAAAGCGAACCAACGAATGCCTAAGGGCGGTGGGTTACTTAGCTTAAAGGAATTAGGATTATTTAAATTAAATTCACGAAAAAAATAAGTACATAATCGGCTCAGATTTTTCACTTTCCGGCTGGTGTCTTCAATTGGCGTCGTATGAATATCAATCAGATGTAATATAATAAATCTATGGGCTTGATGGTCTTAGTTAAAACGTAACGTGGCATTAGTAGCCACCTAAGCTCCGCTATGCTGTACAAATGTAATGGTAAAGTGAAAAGGCGCTGACTAAACTAAATTTAACAATGGGTCTCAAAGATGTACATTTTGCAATTATAGTTAATAAATACCTTAACCAAGTTTCCGCAGTTTAAAATATACAGGGTGATTTCTAAGTTGATACTTCTGCTTTCGCTGTGTAAAAAAGGCATTAAAATAAACAACATTTTCAAATACCTTTTTTAAAAAAACTTTAAAATAGGCGAGATAACAGAAGTAAAAAATCTAAGTGCGAGCCTGGTCATCAAAACGTAGCCTGCTATACTTTATATTGTTTTTGTCTTATTAGTCATGCAATTTACTGGTCGGTGGTCCGTTATTTATTTTAAAGGAAAGATTTTTGTATTAAAGTACGTAAATTTATGCACTTTAATACAAAAATTGGTCTTTCCTTCCACTTCAAAAATTACACACAGCCGCTACAAACTTATTTTAATTATTTATTTGGCAATCCGCTGCAGTGTGTTTTTCTGAAGCAAGTTAATTTTAAATTGGTGACATGTGAAAATGGTAAAATTTGAAAACAATGAACTAGTAGATATGGTGCTAATTTACGGTGTCGTCAAAGTGCGGCTGCTGCTTCGCGATTATATGCAGAACGCTTTCCCTTGCGGGTTCATCCTACACCCAGAAGTTTTTTTAATGTTATTCAACGGGCAAGTTATGCAGGACCGTATTTGACCATAGTATAATAAATAAATGTGAATGAATGTAATGTGAAGTACTTTATTTTTAGGTTTTTTGAAAAAAGGTATTTGAAAATGTTGTTTATTTTAATGCCTTCTATACACAGCTAAAATAGAAGCATTAACTTAGGAATTTATTATTTTTATTATGATTATTTTTAGTGATGAGTGTCTAACAGACCCACGAATATATTGATAATAAGTATTTTAAGTTATTTATAATAGGTTTACGCACCCGAATAGATACGTTCAAATAGTAGCAAAATTATGTTTTATTTTAAATAAAAAGTAGATTTTGAAAATTTACTTGATATTACATAAAGATAAAGAAACAATTCTCATTCCATACTAAAGGCTATCAGCTGCGAGATTAAAGGGATGAGCGATGAGCGACGGACAGTTGATAAGATGTTAATATCGGTTTATTTAATAATAAATATTTGAAAGTTGGTAAAACATTTGGCCTCGGTAGTTTTAGGAAAATATAATCATTTTAATTTAAAAAATTGAATCAATATAAGTTTCTAACTACCAAACAAACTGCTATTAGTTTAACATTGAATGGCAGAAATTATGTTTTTCTTTTACTCCTTTATATCCCAGAAGAGCATGAGTGACATGAACCTTGTTTATGTTATTGTTTTCTATTTATTTTCTTGTGTTTGAACCATTTAAAATGCTTTTAAGTTATTAAACAAACAAGATATGACACGGGCAACCACAGACAAAATATAATTATCGGTTTCGATTTGTCGAGTAATATAAAGGATAACAGGCAGACATAATTAGATTATTGAAACTGATAGAGTAATTTTGGTTTGCGGACAAATTTTAAATGGTAATTAATTAACCATACAACTTTGATTGTGATAGCAATAATTTATGAACAAATAAGACCTTAACAGAACCACTTTGTAAGTATATAAGTTCTGTCAATGTCATATATGTTATAAAGTTTTCTAATCTTGATTTAACTCGTTCTGCAAGCTAACATTATCTCGCCAAAAACACAGTTTCCGCTTAAGCGGGCACCATTTCCTACTTTCCCTTACCTAGAAAATTTATTATTCCAAACTTACCAGCACTCTATATTTTAAAAACTATTTCATTCGATTGAAATAAAATTTTTCCGTGTATGTCTCGGTCTAGCCAATAAATTTCAAATTATTGCAGGCTCTATATCTAAAGAGATTATGATAACGATATAAAGCCCACAATGCTTTATCAATTTAGACGCCACGAAGGCAGAATAAAATAAAAAATATTATTTTGTTTTTTTTACTGTCGTTTTATGTTACAATTTATTTTAGAGGCATATAGAAGGAGATTGTTATTTCACAGGCGATTGTTCAGATGCCGATGTTATAACTTAAATAGGCTATTAAAAATCGTTACTTTATGGTAACTATAACAGTACTTTCTTTTTCTGGATAGGGTGTTTTAAACAGGATTTATTAAATTTATAACAAGACCGATCTGATTGTTTTGACTACAAAGTTCTAAAAGCACGTGAAAGGTAGCTAGTTAATTTAAAAACACTATTTGCAATAAATGTAAACAATTATTTTGTACCAATAACGAAATTATTTGATAACTTATTTAATCGATTCTAAAAACCCATTAGCCTGGACAATATAAAGACTGACGCGTATGTTTGTCTTCTTTGGGGCGAATATATATTGGTGCCAGTAACTTGAATAAGTCACTAAAATTCAGTACTAAAAGCACATGCATAAAAGATAATTTTAGTGTCAAAATACATGTCTTCTTACAGACATGTATTTTACCTCTAAAAGGTATTCAATATTGTTTTACCGCTTTTAGTACTGGATTTTAGTGCCTTGCATAAGTTACTGGCCTTATCTAGATTCGCCTTTAGTCAAAGTATCATGGATAAAACATTATTGCTAAGTAAAATTAATCTTTTTTCTCTGTGTGCAACAGTCGTGGACATATATCTCTCTTGGGCGCTTGCGGAACGAACGAACCGAGAATGAATCATATAAGGTTGACTTTGCATGCCACTTTTTAAAACTTTTAGGGAATATGGGGATCCTAAACGGTCAATGTATTTAATGGTGACATTTTGCCAACCAACAATATCCCTCTAAACGCTATTTCAAACGTGATTTTCTCGAAATCCACAGAAACTATCTTGTAAAATTCTGTTTCATATTCAGCGGCAAATATAATTATTTCCAGCGCATCGAGAATCCGGTTTAAGGTATCAGCCAGTGCGGAGATTTTACGGTCTATAAAATTAATTAGCGGGATTTTGTTGGTAGGCAAAATGTCACCAATGAGTTCATATATCGTCCCGAACTGACACTGATTATTATATTTATTTGTTTTTAATATTTTGGTTATAAAACAGGGGCTTCTTCTCATTATTAAAGCTCTTCTTTTTCCAGTTGGGGATTTTCATGACGTTTACAATAATAATTTTTCTGCTTGCATAAATAGGCCATACTTGGAGGGAAGTGGTTGGTTGATTTATAAATGTTCTTTATGTAAAATTGATTTTTAAAACTTTATTCATATTTTCTGAGAGAAGGAGTACATTTTTACATTGAAATGTAATTTTCCGACATTTTAATTTTATATTAAAAAAATATCAAATTTTAAAATATTTACTAAAACAGTTAAAACTGTATTATTGACATTGCTCAACCAAAACTCTGTTTGACTAGATTAAGCCCTGGTAATGGCCTTGAGTAAATAGGGTCGAAAGTCGAAAGCGCTTGGCGTCAGTGTTAAAAAATAGTTACACTGAAATACAACATTTTTTGTTTTTTTTTCTTTTATCTTCAAAACATATTTTGACTATTAATAACAGATAATAGAACCTATTTTATGTAACAACGTAACTGAAGCCGCTAATACTATTTATTATAAGCTATTAATTGTTGTGGTTCTGAAGCGGTGGCTTTTCTCATATCACATTTTAAGAACCAGTTTAATATAACCGTTTACTTTCACGGCCAATATTATTTATAAGACGAGCAGCCATTGGTATTTTTACTGCCTTTATACTGTCAATTGCTGGGAACTGGTAAAGCGTTAATCATAAAATTCTATTTTATATAAAAAAAAGTAATAGCCAATAAGCGATTATATTGCTAAAGTATACAGTGTTGGCAAAACGTGGAAATCCAGTAGTTCGGCTAACGGTTCAATTTAAAATAATATTTGTTCTGTTTGTATGTTTACTCTTACGCAAAATAAAGCTTTCGTATTCTTTATACTGCCTGTATGAAAAATTATTTATAACGTAAATCTTGTTTATCTAGTTTCATTTAGTAATATGAATTTTACTTTTCTGTAAATCGTTTTGTAATGGCATCTATTATTATATTATACAGCACTAGTGCTGTAATGAAAAAAAAACGGTTTTATTAAAATTTTGCTGTTAAATAAAACCACACTTTTTAGAACAATGATTTATTATTAACAATTATAAAATTAATTACCAATTATTAATTAAAATATAACACTTAAGGTTTATTATAAACATTAATAATACACTTTTTACAGTTAGAAATTTGTATACCAAAAGTGGATGTGATAGAGCCCTTTACGTTCGAATTTCCAATCATTAAATCCGTGCCTGACCCATGATCTTTTTTGCTATTTGTTTCTTATTTTCTAAAGAATTCTCAACGTAGCCTTCTGCCGTAGAAGGGGATTTTCAGCCCCCATGACGCTTTAACATCTGCATATCTGCACCATCATCAACTAAAATGGTGGCTGAGAACCTCCTAAAACAATGTCCACTGTATCCTTCGGGATTATTCAATCCAAGTTTTGTTGCAATTTTTTTTGGTATACTTCCAAAACTATTAATTCCGACAGGCCGGAAGGTGCATTTTCCTTTTCCATAGAATACAAAACACCGCCTGTGAGTTGCATTAAGAGGACGAAGTTTAGTATACTTTCGAAAAATACTTAAACAGTTGACACCTGTCACATTTCCTTCTGTTATAACAAATTCTCGGATAATTTTGGTTTTTGAGAATGGAATCACAATTTTTATATACAAATCATTGTGTTCAATATGATCCAACTTTAACTTAGCTAGTTCTTCGCGCCGACAAGCCCCAAAAATGCCCAATAACAACCTTCATAAGTAAATATGTTTCATCAGCTGCAGTACTAAGAAACTTACATACGTCTTCCTTTGTGAAAACTTTGGACTTTTTGGCCTTGTAACTCTCTGAACTTCTTTTCAAAAATGCGATTAGTTGAGAAAATCTGCTTATATCTTGATTTTTCTTGACTGAAATCATAGTTCTCAATATTGAGTAGTAAGTCCATAGTGTAGATGGTTTCTGGGAGCGTTGCTTTTCGGAAAAATAACCCAAAAGGATTTTCTCAGACACCTCCTTTATTTTGTCAGCTTTGCACCAATCTTCAAACTTCTGATACTCCAACTCATACCGCGCCTTGGATTTTGTCGGAAATAAACTTGAGATCGCTTCGTTTGGCGCTGCTTCTATATCAGAGGGTAAACTTCCATCGGAATCGCTCATTTTGAAAAACGCTTTTTATATTTTTGAATTTGTTTGACAAAGTTTCGACAATAACCATGCGAAACAGTAACTATGCGAAAGGTAACATAAAAAACTTGATTAGTAAACTAAATAGCAGGTGCATTTTTATTTTTAAAAATGCCTTTTGCCAAATATTTTTATTCATAGATGAAAGTAGATAAAATTTTGTACAATATTCTTGTTTTAAATTCATATTACTACACTCGATGTTTTATTAAACTCGGCTGACGCCTCGTTTGACAACTTTAACATCTCGTGTTGTAATATGAATCTTTACAACACTTATATCGTAAATAACTATTATTTTACAACTAAAAACTTTTATCAAAAATGATTTTTTTCGTATTTTTCATACAATTCTTGTTTTTGATAACTACAACATATTTATTTTACCATTAAAGGAGTTTCTTAAAATATGTCTACACTATTGGCAAACCTGAATCTAGAGTGTCGATATAAACGCATCAGACGGGGATTATTAGTAGCGTTTCACACGTTAAACAGAAAACAGGCTATCCCCTACTTCCCACCTTCCATTCTTTAAAACACGCGGTCGAAGCAGCCATGGGAGCAATCGATACGTCGACTCGGCCACACCACACATATATCCCCTATATTAGTAGAAATGTAGGAGTCGTTAGGTGTTTCTTTTTAACTGAAGGTTTTGCCCATATGTGCCTTTTCTCTTGGTTGCATTAGAGATTTCGAACCCCAGATTCGAGTTTGCTAATAGTGTATAGCGACCGCCAAATCTGGCTTATTGGCGTGTAGTTTAACTGAGGAAAGTTACCTTCGCAGAAAATGGGTTACGTGGTAAACTCACATAGTCTCCTGAATACGCAGGGGGGTTGTGTGGTAAAAACTTTGACATAAATTTAAGAAAAAATAGAAATATTTTTAATGTAAATATTCCAATAAAAATAAATTTAAAGATACGACACGAGACCTTGCCAATCTAGTAAAGTAAATATTTTTCACGGAAAAAGAACGCAAAGGTTTTCTTATATCCGTCAAAGCTGTCCAGAGAAAGAAATATTTGTCAATGTTTACTTTGGGCTCAAATATAATGGATATATTTTATTGCGGCATCGACATGACCTGTAATATTCTTATTAAAATATAAGTGGCAATTCCATTTCTTTGCATCAAAGAAACTTGCTTTTTGGTTGTAGATTCAGTGGCGTAACTAGCGGTATTCAATGTGCTCAAGGTACACAGGCCCGGTTGCAAGATATTATCTTTTATAAACTCTACTATAATAACTTTAAATCCTACACGTTTCGACTGGTAAATATCTGCAGTCGTTTTCAGGTAATTCTGTAGTATCACTTGAAGATGACTGGAATTACCAGTTGAAACGTTGTGATCTCCTTGAAAGGGTGCAAATTAAAATCATTAACGAATGTTAAAAATATTAACTACTTAACTTTCAGTTTTATAGTGTACTTCTACAGAAAAATTCATCTAGCAGGGGATAGGACTACTCTCGTCTCGCTCTCATCTCGCGAAAACGAGACTAGGGTGAAAAAATAGTTGCATATATAAACAGTAAAATTGGTTCTGAAATTGTGCAAAATTGTTTGTGTCTTGTACACTTATAATAAATTTACTATAAGCTAACCTATTATGTTTTTTATTATGTTCATATACACAAATTATTGCTTACAAACATAAGGTGTACGAGCTGATTGGTGGGCGATAAATAAGCAACACCTAATTACGTTATTCTGGACAAATTTTAAGATGGTTGTGGTAAATGAAAAACGGAACATTAATAATAGCAGATAACTTTATATGTAACTGCCAATGCTTTTTAAGTAGTAGGTACAGTAAGAGTCACAACTATAACATTCTTGTTTACATTGTTCGAGCAAAAAATGCCGCCTTGTAAATATAAAACGAATATATACCTATCACGGTCAAAAGGGAACCATAATCCATAGCAGACCCTACACTACCATTCAGAGAGTTTTGATAAAGGAATGAAAGTAATAATGATCGTGTAAATGCAATTTTCAAGGATTGATAACTGGACTGATATAAATTATTATTATAAACAAGGCTGATGTGAGGAAGACGAAAGATTGACGTCATTCAGGACTGTCAGTACTTAAGTCTGATCGTCTAGGGTCTGTTATAGATAAGATCAAAGCAAAGCTGTATCGGAGCTTGGGCTACTAGCGACTGAAATACTGTTGATTGGTTGAGTATTGCATTTTTTAACTGATTAAGCCCATGAGACACGGAAATCGGACTTTGAAGGCCAATAGAATATTATTTATTAAGTAGGGTTTTCTTGTAGTCCATGTTGATTGCTATTATTTACAGATACGTTTGTTTTTAAATACAGTTTCATACAGAACATTTTACGTTTTAAAGGGTTAATTTTAGTGGTTTGATTAAAGTGACAAGTTATTCATTTCTGTAGGGCTTTTGATCGTGTTTGGCACGATGGGCTTCTAAGTAAATTGCGATCCTACGGTATGCCTAATGGATTTTGTTTATGGTTAACCAGCTTCCTTAAGCACCGTTCTCTGCAAGTGGCGATTGACGGGTTTCTCTCAGACACCTTCACCATCAATGCCGGTGTTCCTCAAGGGTCCATATTGTCGCCTACCCTCTTTTTACTGTATATTAACGACCTTCTAGTGAAAACCCAAAACCCAATTTATAGCTTTGCTGATGACAGCACACTTGTCTCATCTTTTACCTTGACTCCCCAAACATCCGCTGCCGACGCACATCTTCGCAGGCAGCATGAAGTATTGCGCCTCAACAATGACCTGGAAGAAATTTTGGCTTGGGGTGACAGTAACCAAGTCAAATTTAATGCTAAGAAAACACAGGCAGCAGTCTTCTCCAAAAAGGTTAACATTGCAGAACCGGATATAGTCATGGCAGGACACGCAATTCCCCTGGCACCGTCTATTAATTTGCAGGGGGTCAATCTGGGAGGTAATATGTCTTGGCATGATCACGTTGCCGCAATTGCCAAGGCAGCTGCACAGAAACTTGGTGTACTTTTCCGCACCAAAAGGTTGTACACACCTCATCAACTTTTGACACTCTACAAAGCCCAGATTCGACCATCATTAGAATATTGCTCTCATGTCTGGAGCTCTGCACCCAAGCACACCCTTCGGCTACTGGATTCCATTCAAAGGAGAGCCGTTCGTCTGATCGGCGACCCCGAGCTGACCAAGACCCTCGATAGCCTGGAGCATCGAAGACAGGTTGGTGATTTGGCTCTCTTTTACAGATATTTCCATGGCAGGTGTTCGACTGACATTGCCGACTTGATTCCACCTAGAGCAATGCAAAACAGAAATACACGGCGAACCGCTGCCGCTCATCCATATGTTGTTCAGCTTAGTACTCCTCGAACTTCATTGTTCAAAAACTCTTTCATCTGGAGAACGTCATCATTGTGGAATGAACTTCCTGAGGTCGTGTTTCCCAATGAATACAATCTTCAACGTTTCAAGACCAACGTTAATCGCTTTTTTCGCACTCGCACCGCTCCCAGAGCGCCTTTAAGGATTTTTCCTACAGTGCAGGTGTTTTATCATAAAAAAAAAAAAAAAAAGGAGAGGAAGAAATGCAAGAGTGTTAAGTTAAGTGTTAGTCTATTATATTATAAAAGGTATAGTATATATTAATTAAAATAATTTACTTAATATATTTTTTTGTTGTGTAATTCTTTCCTCTTCATTCGCTGTCAGGTCCATTTCCGAAGGGACCTACAGCTTAACGTGGGTTCTGAACCACGATCCTCAGTCATACGATACTTTCAAGGAATATCAACCGTTGGTTTCTTGCCATTGCATGACCTACCGATTGGGGATCTCTTCCGCCCCCACGAGATGTCCGATCTTATCCGGCCTGATTACCGGCATGAATGGGGTGGGTTGGGAGATGATACATTTTACACTCTTCCCTGCATTCTTAAACCTACTAAATTTCGGGTATAGTTTTTTAATTATTATATGCCCACTTCGGGAATCGAAGCCGGACCGCCACGGTCGGATGCGAGTACCTCACCGCTGAGCCTGTTTACTGAATATATATTTGTATAATATCAACAGGTAGTATTGTCGCATACATTTTTTACTAAAGACTAACTAAAAAATGTTATATATCTGGCACTTACTTTAACTTATTGCCAAAATAAAATCTTTTATACACAGCTTATATATTTTGATAGTGTCCTATTTCTTCTAATTATTTTTTCATGGTTGTTACTGTATATAAAGAATAGCTTGAAAATAGGACCTTGCTCTGAATTGGTTACTGATTAAGAATTTGACTGGCTAAAATATATGATCGATTGTATGTAAAAAAAACTGCTGTTAAACTATAGAAGAAAAGAGATCGGCGCCCTGAATTATTTTGTCAATGCCCTTATATAAATCATGTGTATCATTTCTATACAATAGGATTATTTCACCTGGCCATACATTTTTTATATTTTTCCATACTGCTTCATGTCAATCCTATATTAAGAAAACAATTCATAACAATCACCTTGGTTTAATTGTTTTCTTAAGTACCTTTAGGTTTAGTTTAAACTCGTTAATGTATGGACATGGACACCTACGATGACTTTATAGGGCCAAGCTTAGCTTAAACTACAAATAACAGTTAAACTTCAATTTAATCATTTCAACTTTAACCGTCACTTGTAGTTTAAACTGAACCCGTACAAGTGGCCCCAAGCAAAAACATTATTATTGTTTAAATAAATACTTATTAAACTTTGCTTCTAAATTTGTACCTCAATCTATATAAGAGATTTCAGAAGTTGTAAGTTTTAGAATTATCAATGCAAATTCCACTAAACCACTTACAATAAACCTATTTTCCTACGACCACCCATGAAACTGAGAAATAAAGTACGGTTAATTTGGCTAGAAAGCGCAGTATATCACACGCGTGTTAAAAAAATATTTCAACATTAGTGTTCAAATACAAGGCACACTATTTAATTTAAACATATGGTGCCAATTTGACAGACCCCCCTATTTATTAAAAAGAGCAAATTTTAGAAAGCAGTAATTGTAAAGTGTTTAACTTATTTATCATGTATTTGCCGAGTGATTCAGAATTAGAGTGTGAAAATACGCCATCTGAAATTATAAAAAATGTTAATAATATACTGAAAAATCTATTACCAGAAAAAAAATCGCGCTGAAGAGAGTGTTATGTATTAAACAACATATCCTTATCGGTACCGATAGCGTAGAGAATAGAGCTCTAGCCTACAAATCGCAAGGTCGCAGGTTTAAATCCCATTAGGAGTATTTGACTTTTTTTATAAAAATATTGAATAATTTATAGAATTATTTTAAATTGAAATCTTCCTTGTTGGGTGTCAAAGGCTTTTTTAATAATTCTTTGTGGTCGTAGGAAGCATAGTGTACATTACTCGTGTGAAAGTGGTTGTTCTAAAACTCTAAGAATTTCCGCACTCGGCTCACGCCTCGTGCTAAATATCTCTTTGTTTGAAAAATATCACTTTCATCACTTGTTATGTAATAAGTATACTAATACAGTGCTGCAATTTTTTCAGACTGTGTAACAAGTTCATTATCATATTTCAATTCTATATTTTCATATTTACTATTTTAATTTGATAAATCAGAGATAATTTCTCAAGCAGTTATCTGCGAATCATCCGAGGTTATAATCTTCCTTTAATAATAACAGTTATTAGAGTACTTACTAGTCTTAAATTCCGTCAACAAAAGCTTATATTCTTTTTTGAGGACTTGTATTAAGGAATAAAAATAGTATTAGGCGATTTAAAATTAAATAATTCTGTTACTCGCGTGCTAAAATTTTTTACCTGATCGGAGACCCTTCAAGGTCTGTGGCCACTTTAGGAAAAAATATATTTAAATAAAAAATATTTAAAGACATAAAACTAACACCAATCTAACATGTAACTCACGTGCTTTTTATGCTTTGCAACTTGTGGATTCCCGCTTCATTAGTGCGTGGTTTTTTCCCTCGTCAGCTTTTCCGTCAGCTATTTTTACAGAATCATTTTTAGAAATCATATTACGATTTATATTTACAAAGTATATTGTGTGTAAGGGTTACTTCTTTAGAGGTATAATGGTCGAAATCAGTTTTATGGGTATGGTTAATTAAATCGGTAAAAGTTAAAAAATTGTGCATAAAAGAAAAACATAAAATTCTACGAAAGTAAAGAGGTAGACAAGGTATTTTTAGAGAGACTAGAATTCTACAACGGAAAGGAAAAAACTAAGAACTATTTTAATAAACACCAAAACTTACATGTTCGAACTAGACACCTGCGTTAAACGAGAAGCGAATCTAGAGCTACATAGGGCGACACACTAGTCTCTAAATGTAGCTGTACAGAGCGAAAGCAAAGCGCGATTCCAAACTGACTCTAACAATCGCTGGTTGGTTTATAACTGGGTCCAGTAGGCGTCGCGGCGCGCTAGTCGGCGTGGTGCCTAAGAATTGATCTTGCCTAGATGCTCACGTCACCGGGAATCGCCGCCGAAATGGGGCGAGAAAAGCGCGCCCGAACGCCGGGTCCAACAGGTATATTGTGACGATGCTGTTTGCACAACGTTTGGTTCAGTTCTTATAACAGAAGGAACATTTACTTTAAAAATTATTTTCATGAATAAAAGAAGTTCTTTGTGGATAATTTTAATAAGAAAAACAGTCAGATCGGATTGTAGCCTTACTATGGAGACATGATATGGCGAAACGCATCAAAGGATGGACCTGAGGATATAATTTTTTTTTAAATTATTCTTTTGTCGTCATCATCGGCCACAATACAAAGTAGCTTGTGGACATTTTTGGAAACTATTTTCTTATTTGGTAGGAAATCTTCTTATTGTTTAATGTAACTTTTCTTTTAACCCTTTATGTACAGAAGATATAGCTGTCTTGAAAACATGTACTGTGTACTTAGTTCTTTACTAACAAGTTAGGTTTTATACTAGTTTAAAACCGTAACTATCGTGCCTTGAGAAATAATAGTCATGTATAATATAGTATATATATTTCAGAAAGGTGTAGAGTAATAAAATGAGAAATTCCGTCCAGTTCGGCGCAATTTCGGTGTCGGCCATAGACGTAGGTAAATTTTGTGCATTAAATTATTTATGATAACTAACCAAAGAAACAAAAAATAAGATAATTTGATAATGAAGGAACTATTGGCTATGGCAAATTTACACAAATATCGTTTTATTAAATATGCCGTGGAAGATATAGCTGCAAAACATAGTGTAACTGTGCTGCGCACACCGCCATATCATTGCAAACTAAATTCTATAGAAGTAATATTGGCGTAAGTAAACGGATTTGTAGCAAGACACGACACGACATTTAAAATGAAAGCCGTCAAGCTACTGCTTGATCAAGCCATTAAGAAAGTGACACCAGAAAACTGGCGAAAAGCAGTCCATCATGTCATTAAAGAAAAGAAGAAAATATGAAATCTTGATCACCTGATTGATAGGACCGTCGACCCGTTAAATTATAACATCAAGAGGAGATGACATTTCCTCAGATGACGAAGAATGTTATGATTTTTTGTAAATTAATTTCTGTATACAGGATTTTTTGTATTTTTTTTTTATAATGTTAAATAAAGAATCCCTGGGTTTCTAATACTATATACATAATGCACTTCTTTTTTACACCTTTTTTAGTGTTTGTGAATGGATAACAATAGGCAAAACTCATAAATTGACCCAAACTTGGGTGGTACTACCTGCACTTGATAAAAATAAAGAATTTTGCAATGCAATCAATGCCAAATTATGAAAGTGACTTAAATATTCCGTGGGTCAATCTGTAGTCCGTTTGCATACCTACTGAGCTTTTATTTCCTACACCTTTCTGAAATTGACTATAGCAGTTACACTATTTTAAAACCGTGAATATCGTGCCTTGAGAAATAATAATCATTGATGACGGATTTAACTGTAAAGATACCTAACTAACTATGCTAAAGGGCTGATTTGACTTTTAAATAGATGAGAATGATAAGGAAAACACATACTTCTTATTGTTTATCTTTTAGATCAAATCAACAATACGACAATGTTAGTACTTAATTAAAATAAAAATCCAATGACTGAACCTGTACAGAGTAGAGGCTACATTCTAACAAAAGGTTAATTTAGATAAATTAAATAGCAGCTTCAATAAAAACAGTCATATCAATAATATACATTATACAGTATGTTGCAAACTATCTCTAAAAGGTTAATACAATGAAAAAATTATTGAATTGTTATTCGTTAAATAGAAAATATTGCCAAGAAAAATAAAGTTATAAAGTATGTACAGTTACTGACTGGATGCACGTCACAACTTGCAAATACATAATCAAAACAGAAACAAAAAATAAGGTAGATCGGTTATTAATTAAGGGGTCCGGTTATTGACATTGATATATTAATAAATTCGTTTTGACAACGTTTGTCATTTTGAAAAACTTTAATTTTACCTGTTAAAAGTGATTTGAAAGCAAAAAATAGTTAGTGGGTAGATATTCTGAAAATATGTCATATTATTCAACAAAATCAGAAACACTTATTTAAATGTTTATTTCAGGCCTGTCAATATCAGTTATGTCACAGTCAAACTTGCTGATTAGTTAATTCTGGTTACAAATCTTGGTACATCCCAACATAAATTAACTAAATAAAAGGGCGAAAGGTTAAATTTAAAAAAAAAACACTAACTTAAATAGTTATGGTGACAATCGGAAACGTATAATTGTTTTGATGCCCTGGGCAACAAACATTAGATCCCAGTCGTTTAAAATCATAAAATAGCTAAAGGTTATATTATACATCTTAAGAAGGTTGATATTATAAATTTTTCTATTAATACTTTTGGTCTGCAGGCCCCTGCATGTGATGACATTCAACCAATATTGCCAGATTTGAAAGAATTCCTTCATTATTGAGAATTTTGTGGTAAATTTTTGGATCTCGAATGATTGAAGGATTTTTGTCTAAAATGAACCTTTACAACATGATCATAAGACCAACAACAACTGACGGCTTGGTACACGGGTACCATATTTACCAAAAACCAAACGCCTATCACTAAAACAACATAAATAAAGGTCAGTTCTCGGTACATATCAAACTTCCACGCCCAATTTGTCTCTGTGGTAAATATCAGTATCAATCCTGTCATGAGACAAACATGAAAATTTTTCTACATTAATAATTTTTTTGGTTAGAAAATGCGTCCGACTGTTTGGTCCAACGGACGTGTACAGAGACATTTACTGTTGCAAATCACAAAAAGTTTCATTATGCTAATGGGCAGTATGTAGCTTAGAATTTACATTTTAAAATGAAAAATGTTAGATTGTAGTTGATGTTGAAAAATATTGTTTAGGCATAAAAAGAGTTAAAACTTTTTAAATATTTTAATGGTTTTAGTATGACTAAAAAGCTTACATTCAGTGTTTCCATAGTCTTAATCAGATTAAAAAATGAACTTCCTACTGAAGATTAAATGCCATGAATAAATTGTGCAAATGAAAACACATTAATTGGATTATTATTATTATTAGTATCCGTAGCATCACCTGGTTAATTCCAATGAAACCCCAATCAAAATCCTATTCAAATAAGGTGAGATCGGGTTGTCCAAAAGTGTTTAAACTTCGCATATGCACTCACCAAATAGAGACTCTAAAAAATCTCCCTACAATCCCGCTCTAAAGTCAGCAGGGAAATATTTGAACAGTCTAAAACTTGCATGGGATGGCATGTTTCCAACCACGATGCACCACCCGGTATATTCATATAATAAACAAAAGAAGCTTAGCGGCAAGCGGACAGAGTAGTGCGTCTATCTTTTGCATTAAAGTACACAGAGACTCCAAAGGTAATGGAATCCCTGGGGCACAGGTAGACAATGACAGGCTGTTTCGTTCTTGTTAGAACTCATCAGAAAGTCATAACCCGTAAGCGACCCCTGTTCCTGTTCTTTTAAGGCGTTTTTAAGAAATAAAAACGCGATGAAAACCCAGTAACGCCATCATAAGGAATCAACTCAATGCAAAAGATATAGCCATCTATCGTGAAAACGTAGAAATGAATAAATCTAAATAAATCAAGCACGGAACGGCCACTTCACCAGTATAGAAAACATTTTTCGCTTCTCCATACATCTCCAGCTTTGTGGATTCAGATCTTGATCGCGCTGCAGTCACCCACTGATTTTGCAGCACTATTCCGTAAATGCCGTGTGTAAGTATAAATAAAATAGTACCAGTTAATCTTGCTCCTTTATTTACTAATGCTCTCTCTTTGTATTTTTCCTGATGATGGGTGTTACTACACCCGAAACATGTAGAATTTAAAAAAATTTTATTATTTCAATAAACCAGTGGAGAAAGACTTCATGTTTTTACTTATTCCTATAAATTAACTCCACTTTAAGAATGGACTACTTCCTCAAAAATAAATAAAATAGTACTGTACTGTACTGGGGGTCGCTTACGGGTTATGACTTTCTGATGAGTTTTAACAAGAACGAAACAGCCTGTCATTGTCTACCTGTGCCCCAGGGATTCCATTACCTTTGGAGTCTCTGTGTACTTTAATGCAAAAGATAGACGCACTACTCTGTCCGCTTGCCGCTAAGCTTCTTTTGTTTAAATATTTTAACGGACACTAAATTCTACTATTTTATTTATATTCATATAATGTTAATTATTAATTTACATTTAAGAATAGTAATTTTTAATATGATATAGTAACTACAAAGATATGTACAATAAGATATGTATAAATAAATTTAAAAAATTTAAAACAGTTTCTGAATACTTAACACAACAAACAGAACACTCTAAGGAATTAACAGGTACTTACTTACAGTTATGAACTTCTGTATTAGAAATAAACTTCTTAGGTAGGTACATTATTGAATAACTTATTAAATATTAATTTTCAATACTTAAATCCCTTGTTAAATACTTGCCATATTTAGAAAATATAAATTCATCAGACTCTAGTGGCAATTTTAAACACCTTTCGAAAGTTCCTGTCTGGCGTATCGCGTTTCCCGATGAATTGCAAATTGCAATCTCATTTTGAATCAACAACTTTCCTTTAGATTACCTGTTGCTTCAAAGACCTTCATACTTTTTACAAAAAACATAATTTAAAAAGTTTTAGGTTATTAAGTTTAAGTTTACGAATTTATCTCTGCAAGCAAATTATGGTTAGATGCAGAGTTAAGCATCTATTAAGGTCTTTTATGGACTACAAAATTAGTAACAATTAACCCATTATGATACATAAGTAATTTTGGTTATATTAAAATTTAATATACAGTATGCCCGGCGATATGGTAGACAACGGGCGCGGCTTGTTCATAAGATCATTCGGTCAATGACCCACCTATAAGCTTGATCCACCTAATTAATTTCTTTTACAAAACAAATAAAAATAATTATCCAAATGCAAATATTTTTATTCCAAAGTTATGCGAAAACTCCCCAATATAGATCAAAGCGCTTCGCTCGGCCGTTTTTTAATTTTGCTCACGGTTGACCTTATGGGTCTATATGAAATGAAAAGATTACATAAATTAATTGAAAACTAAGAGCAAAACAAACATACGCGCTCTCGGAAGTAAAAATAGACGAAAAATAGGCAAATCCAATCGCCGACTTCGGCAGACTTCGCGTTCAATCGGCATCAGTGGTTCAATCACGATCTATGGGCATTTATGGGAACACAATAGAATAGCTCTGTGAATCATGCCATTTCAATCAAATCTTTGCGTTAGACAAAGAAAAAATTATTGCAAAATATGGAGATTGTATTTGCATAAACCTTTGGTTTTATTAGGAATTCCGAATCGCTCGTAGTATGCCGTTACCCTTATAAGGGTTCATTTATGTATGTTTTTGATATGTACTTATGTGTGTTGTGACTTGTATTAAAGAACTATGACTGCAACAGTTCAAGTTATATTACAGTTTAAAACAAGCGGAGCCTTAACATTGGCGTAGATTGGGAACAAAAGGATAGAAGGATTAATTTTACATACAACCACAGAACTACCTCAAAGTAAGAGAATTATATAAAAAATATTAAATGAAGTTAAGCTGTTTGATGTAATTTAAAAAAACAAAGCCAGCAAAAATTCAATTTTAGTATTTTATATTTTTGCGGTGTTTATTAGTAAATAATTATTCTTTGGTAAAACTATGCACTAAACTGCATTTTGCTTCTCACGTTACTGCTATCAAAATTTGTCCCACCTGTAAAAAAACTCACGAGCCGCGCCTGGAAGACAAGAGGGCAAAAGAACCAAAAATTTAACTATTCGAGAAAAAGTAATTCTTTTAAAAAAAATGTTGCTTGCTGAAGAAATACGATTGTCGATAAAAAAATATGTTTTATACAGGGTGTCCATAAAGGTTATCGCAGTAGTATTATGCTCTAAATTTGCGTTTCACTGAAAATTTTGGTAGGTGTAACATTGATTTTGTACCTTTAAGTATCTATCTAATATCTACCCAAACTTAATGAAAAACAATATCTTAGAAGATGTGATGATTTTAAACAATTTTCTTAAATAGCATTTTTCCAAAAATTTTACTTTACTCTTGAAAACAATTTAAACTTTTAACTTTATGGACCAATTTTTTTTTCATCGACAATAGTATTTTTGTAGTAAATAAACATTTTTAATAAAAAATTACTTTTCCTTAAAAAATTATTATTTTTGGTCCGTTTTCCCCCTCTACCACATCGCCGGAAATACTATACATAATAAATAAAAAGTAAATCTTGGGGTATCGGTCCTTTATATCTCTTCCCTCTTCTGGAACCTTGTGAACGGACTGCTTCGGGCTCAGTAGAGAAGGATACTTCATTGTAGGTTACGCAGACGATTTGGTCATAGTAACCCAAGGCAAATTCAACACGATAGTAAGAGATAGAATGCAAAAAGCTCTCAAGATCGTGGAAAATGGGTAGGGCAGAAAGCACTTAACATCAATCCTCAAAAGACTGTTATAATACCCTTCACAAAACGTAGGAAGAAAGAAGGGCTGGCGCCCCTAACCCTACGAGGAGAAAATATTTCACTGTCAGAAGATTCCAGACCGACTCTGAAACTACTTCTGGGGAAAAATCTGGTACACAGACGTCTCCCAAACCAAAGAGGGTACCAACCAGATACCTTTGAAAGGATTCAGAGTTTTTTAAATTAAAAAAAGTATTACAGAATTTAGGAGGGTGTAACTTTTTCTAAATTAAGCATATCTATATATTTTCTATGGTTTACGAGATCCATGTAGAGTGCATTTTTATCTGGGACACCCTGTGTAATAAAGGCATTTATAAGGCAAATTTATGAACTATGGTTATATCAACATCAAGGTTTCTGTATGTCTGCTAGTTAGATTGATACAATGACATGAGGGATAGGCATGTTCAATCGGTGTAGGCAAAAAAATTACCTCTAGTTTTAAATTTTTGGAATGGTTATAAAATTATTTGACAGTTTCCGCCTGCGTTGTCGTATGCCGTCTCAACTATAGTTCTCTCTATTTAAATGCAGTATTCACCACTAATAAACTGTAGGTATAGTAGGCCATGAGAGTGTCTTTTTTTTTGGATCAAGTACCAAAGTTATATTTACCCGGAATAAACCATTATACTTTAAAAGGAGCCCGCACAAAGCTTGTGGGAAATGGCTTTCAGCTAATTTTTCTGAATTTGTAGTGTCTAGATCTTGATGTCCTGATTAAAAGTGTCCATGGCCTTTTAAAGTCGGCAACTTCTTAGTTTGAGATTTTATGCATTGTCTGGGGTTTTCACTTGTTTCTTAAAAACCATAACCTTTTTTTTTGTTGGTGGAAACGTAGGCCTTAAGTTTTCTTTTATTTACTATAAAAATTAAATATGTACAGGATGTTG
The DNA here is from genome assembly GCA_935413205.1 of Polydrusus cervinus. Lineage (NCBI taxonomy): Eukaryota > Metazoa > Arthropoda > Insecta > Coleoptera > Curculionidae > Polydrusus > Polydrusus cervinus. The sequence goes on along the minus strand of OW284514.1, from coordinate 26,658,335 downwards.
AATAATTTATAGGCGGATTAAATAAAAACTAATATTAAAAAATTTTTAAAATCCAAAAAAAAAATGTTCTCATTTTTTGAATTTTGAAAACAAACGGCTAGATTATGTTTATATTTTAATATCTTGTAGCACCAAGCTGTAGATAAAAAAATGGGTATAGGTTGACCTAGATAATATTGCCAAGTATTTTATTTTTCAAAAAAAAATTGAAAATTCACCTGAAAACGTATTAAACGACTTTTAATTCATTACTTATATCCCAATCTGTAACAATTTTCTTTTACAATAACTATTTTTTAACACATTCTTATCTTAGATATACAGGGTGAATCAGTTTTAATGATTTACTCAAGTGAAAACTTAAATATAGGAAAATAAAAAATATAAATGATAAAAAAAAAATTTTTGGTATGACTCTAAGATAATCGAAACATCATGTACAAAAGTCACGGTATTTAACAAAAAAGAAATTATAATTTAACAATAATATTTTGTCATTTGATAAAAAAACAATTTGTTTAATATTTTTATATTTAAAAGTTTTCACTTGTGTAAATCATTTTAACTGGTTCACCCTGTATATCTAAAATAAGAATGTGTTAGAGAATAATTATTGTAAAAGAAAGTTGTTACAGATTGGCATAATAGTTTTAAATGAATCAATTAAAAGTCGTTAATTACGTTTTCAGGTAAATACGGCCAAGGACACTTTTAATCAAGACGCCAAGATCTAGACAATACTAAAAATTCAGAAAAATTATCCGAAAGCCATTTCCCACAAGCTTCGTGCGGGGTCCTTTATAATTTGAATCAGAAATTAATAATAAATATTATGGTAAAACAGACAGTTCGCGGTTACGAATTTCAATTTGCTGTGGCTTTTGAGAAGTTAAATTAATTAACTTCGTTTTAAGCTTGGAAGGCGGGTAATGCAGTATACCGCTAATGACTCACAGAGCCCAAATCAGACCTCTGCTGTTGCTTTTATGGAGGATATACAATTTACATAATATATTAAGTGACCTCTAATAAATTTGTTTATTACTATATTGTACTAAAATACAAGTTAAATATAAAATAAATTAGGTAATATTAAGTTATTCTGTGTTTTTGTATAGGGTGTTTTTGGATAGGGTCATCAGTTGATAAATTAACTCATAGATTAACTACAGAAGCTTGGCTTCCAAGGACCGCAGCTACAAGTAGCAGTTTGCAGATATACAGCGTGATTAGTTAAGGGTACGGCGCGCCATATCTCGGAAGCTACTGGGCATAGAAATTCAGGAAAAAAAAATAATAACTAAAGTGGCCATGAGAAAATCCTAGAAATAATTTTTAAGTTCCGCATTTTGCCGCAAGAGGGCGTAATTGAGAAGTAAATTTTAAAATTTTACATATCTCCAAAAATCCCACATTAAGGTATATCTTTGAAAACACCATTAAAAGCTTGGACAATTATCCATCATTTTGGTCCTATGCTCATTGGCGTACCGACTTTCATAAGAGGGGGGGAAGCTGTTGAAAGTGTAATCATTTAAACCGCTGTAACTTATAAACGACTTATCCGATTTTAGCAAACTAAAGACTGTTTGGAAGAGAAATGTATGCAATTTCATTAATCGTATTTAGTTGTCCATAATAGTTCTCAAAAAAAAATTCTAGAGGGCGCAATTTGTAATGATAACACATTTTTTGATTTTACTCTAAAAAAATAAATCATATGGTATAATTATGATACCATAATCGAAAAGTAGATGAAATTTGCTAGAAAAAATGTTAAAACCGCAGCTCGATATCTCCGTTCGTTTCAGCGTTATCGCCAATAGAATAATTTTTAAAACTTTAAATGACGAAGCGAGTGGGACGCCACTGACATTTTTCCATGTGGAAATTATTTCTGATTAGCCTGATGGTCAATTCTGCATAAAAATGTTCTCTTGCGTTTTTCTCCTCAGGCACACCGTTCTTAATTAAAATTATTAAATGGGCGCAAGCATTGGTCATTTCCAACAATTTTTATAAAACAAAATTTTTCATTATGAATGTTAATAATAATAATAAATAGTATAGTTAATTTAATTTAATTATTGTAATTAAGAACGGTGTGCTCGAGGAGAAAAACGTAAGAGACCATTTTTATGCAGAATTGACCAGGCTAATCAGAAATAATATCCGCATAGAAAAATATCAGTGGCGTCCCACTCGCTTCTTTATTTAAACTTTTAAAAATTATTCTATTGGCAAAAACGCTGAAACGAACGGAGATATCGAGCTGCGGTTTTAATATTTTTCCTAGCAAATTTCATCTACTTTTTGATTATGGTATCATAATTATACCATATGATTTATTTTTTCAGAGTAAAATCAAAAAATGTATTATCATTACAAATTGCGCCTTCTAGCATTTTTTTGAGAACTATTATGGACAACTAAATAGGATTGGTGAAAGTGCATACATTTCTTTTTCAACCAGTCTTTAGTTTGCTTAAATCGGAGAAGTCGTTTATAAGTTACAGCGATTTAAATGATTACACTTTCAACAGCTTCCCCCCTCTTAATAAAGTCGGTAGGCCAATGAGCATAGGACCAAAATGATGGATAATTGTCCAAGCTTTTAATGGTGTTTTCAAAGATATACCTTAATGTGGGATTTTTGGAGATATGAAAATTTTTAAAATTTACTTCTCAATTATGCCCTCTTGCGGCAAATTGCGGAACTTAAAAATTATTTCCAGGATTTTCTCATGGCCACTTTGGTTATCACTTTTTTTTTCCTGAATTTCTATGTCCAGTAGTTTCCGAGATATGGCCGCTCAGTACCCTTAACTGATCACGCTGTATATGACAAATGTGAGTTTCCGTTTATCGTACTTTGCATCAAGATGTCGGCTGCAAATTTAGAGATTGAAAACTCGGAGTAACCTATGAATTGGAAAGTAGACACGGTGGCCCAGACTACGAAATCCGGGGCCTCCAGACAGAGGCAAAGCCTCTTATTAGGAAATTTTTTCAATGTCATTAACTACCCTTACAGGAAAACATAAAGATTAGCTTTGGGAAGCTGAGACGGTGCAGAGTTCTCTCCACTCATTCATGATCCTCAGGGGTCCAGCACTAACAAAGATTCAAATTTTCCAGTTACCTATTGCTGTGGCCAAAATTGTTTCTTTGACCAGAGCATGCGACATACTCAGTAACCACTAAAGTCCTGTGAATTTCGATGTAGCCCCTCTGTAAGCAAGTATACAGTCCGTAATTTGAAATAAATTCAGTAATTTAAATACATATTTATTTTCGAAAGAATGCTCGGACACGTCGATTAGTATTTTCAGTTGCGGTCCTTTCCATTATAAAAACAATTATACAGTATGTCCCAAACTGGAGATAGGACGCCATCGATAATTTTTTTAAATGGCAACCCTGGTTTTTTGATGACTATTTTTAAAGGGCAAATCAAGTTACACATAAGTGCAAAGTTTTAATTTTTTGTTGCTTGCCGTTTCCAAGATAATTTAACAAACAGTTTTTCTATTTAAAAATTTAAAAAAAATGTATTGAACAAATTCAAATAGTAACACCAGTAGTACCAGTACATTTAGATATAAAGTGACAGGACTCGCGCTTAAAGACTTTTATTATGTCATTGTCATCTTAAAAAAAAGCCCCCCCCCCCCCCCCATTATGCAAGACCTGTCCATGATTATTTTGCACTGTATTTCCAGGAAGATAGATTGGTAGAAGGGGATCCTTTAAATGACCACCAAGGTCTCCAGATCTGGTTCCTTTGGATTATTTTCTATGGGTATATTTAAAAAGCAAGATTTTTCAGACGAAGCCCGCAAACATTAAGGAGTTGAAAGCACGAATAAGACATGTGTGTAGATAAACTTCCTCAGAAATCATTAGAAATGTTCAAAACGAATTTCAATTGCGATTAGGGTATTGCCAAATACTGGATGGAGAACATTTTGAACATTTATTGAAAAAACATTTTTATCTATAATAGTTTTTTAAAAATTTTTAAATAAAAACTGTTTTTTATATTATCTTGAAAACGGCAAGCAATAAAAAATTAAAATTTTGCACTTATGTGTAACTTGATATGCCCTTTAAAAATAGTAACCAAAAAACCAGGGTTGCCATTTAAAAAAATTATCGATGGCGTCCTATCTCCAGTTTGGGACATACTGTATAATTGTTTTTATAATGGAAAATACCGCAACTGAAAATACTAATCGACGTGTCCGAGCATTTATTCGAAAATAAATAGGAATTTGATTTACTGAATTTATTCCAAATTTAGGCTATCACTGTATAGTAGCCTTTTTACCATCCAAATTATGGTAATTTTGTTACTGAAGCTTAGTTTGACTAGTGCCTCAAAATTTTCGGGGGAAAATAGAAACGCCTTTCATACTAATGAACATTTCAAAGCATAGGTCCGCCAAAATAATACATCTCTGTAAAAAAAGTGTAAAAAATTAAAATTTTAATAGAAAGAAAGTTTTTAGCGGCAAGCGGATAAAGCAGTGCATCTATCTATCTGCTAGCTATCTTTTGCATTGAGTTGATTCCCACTGAGGGCGTTACTAGGTTTTCATCGCATTTTTATTCCTAAAAATGTCTTGAAAGAATATTCTCACTGTACTGGCTGTTGCTTACGGGTTTTGGCTTTCTGATGAGTCCTAACAAGGACGAAACAGCTTGTCATTGTTTACCTGTGCCTCAGGGAACCCATTACCTTTGGCGTTCCTGTGTACTTAAAATGCAAAAGATACACTCTTAAAAATAACATGGTATGGATTACTAAAATTTGGTCCTGACAACTATTTATTTTCGTGAAATCGGACTGAACCCAAATATTAGTTTGTACAACCAAAACAAATTGTCGTTATTGAACTGTTGAACTAATTAATAACATTAACCAACCCAACCTACAAATTTTAGTTGTCACAACGAAATTTTATATACGGATAACTAAATTATATGGTACTCCCGCTTTTAAAATTAGTTGTCACAACTAATGTGTAAATATGGAAAATTGAAAATTTTTTTTCAAGGCAATATTGTTTTTGTTAATGATGCAATCTACAAATGTTGCCAAAGCAATCATTTATTTGGGCCAAACTTGAAATTTTTATAGAGTAACAATTACGTATAAAGTCACAACATTGTGTTTATTATCTTTTTTCTGTAATTTCTAATTGTAAGAAAGAAGTTGAATCATAAATAAGTAAACATTTTATATTTTTGTTATTGCAGTTGCACATTAGAAAGTTTGAATGAACTGTTTATAACGCATGGCAAAATTAGCAAGTTGATTTGATAGACATTACTTTAAAGAAAGTCTGTTTCATTTCTAAAAAAATGTCATAATATGTAATTTATACTTAGTAACGAAAATTATTCCTTCCTAGATCCCCATTTAAATAAAAAAATGCCTTGGTATTACTACTCTATTAGGTATGCGTAAACTAATTGGAATACATTATCAGGGATATTATGGTTTCATTAAAAAAAAATATTTCCAATGTCCTTGTTCTCTCATGTTCTTTATAATACATCATTATGCAATACAAAACAGAAACACTAGACTTTTAACTTATTTTACTCAACCTTTTGGGTTGTTCAGTTGCTTATAGAACTGAATTGTCCTTATTTAAATTTTCTTATCTGTAAATGCGATTATTAAAAAACAAAAAATATCCCCTGGACTTTCTATTTAAAATATACAGCTATATGAAATTTGTTGTGCTTGGTCAGAATAAAAAACTATCAATATGACGTTCTTTCATAGAAATGGAACATAGAATAAAAACAAAACAAAAAAAATATTTTTAAGTTATTTCTCATCGGGTCACCTTGCCATGCTTTATAAATATCTAATTTAAACTTTCTACTGTACAACTGCAATGATAAAAAATAAAATGTTTACTTACTTATGATTTAACTTCCTTCTGAACGTGCACGAGAAAGACAATAAACACAAATAAATTACACCAAATATTGTCACATCCATTTTCCACACGGGCACGGCCATGAAAATTACCAATTATTGCCTTAAAAACACGAAAAAATGGACACGGAACCGCAAAAGCACCCTAACATAAACATAACCTCCTGACAGTCCTGGCTAGAATGATGTTACATGTCACCCACCGGGCAAGGGCATTAAGTCTTTGTTGATGCCGTTAGTTATAAATATGAAGAATAAGATTACTTGAAAAGAAAAGTTAGTTCTGGTAACTAAGAATGTATCTTAATCAAATTTAACAAAATGATAGGGACTACAAATTCATAATGTATTATTACAACAAGCTTAATTGATAAATACAAGTTTGTAGGAACCTTGATGTAACATTTAAATAGGATATATACTGAGTTAAATTTAGCTTAACAAAATATTTTATTTCTGCCCACTAATATGAAAATAAGATATTTTATTTGTTCTAATGGCATCATTTTTTGGTAAATGTAACCAAGAAAAAAATCTTTTTTGTTTTTCTAACTAAAAATAGTTATTTTTGGTAACGTAAACACGAGAACAAATAAAAATTAGTACCAAATACCAAGTCATTTTTAAGAGTGTAGATGTACTACTTTGTCCGCCTGCCGCTAAAACTTGCTTTCTATTTACTTATACAGACACTAAACTCTCTACTGTATTTAAAAAAATGTTTAATAGTAATATTAATGGTTTGGTGTTTTTTGCTAAAATATTCTTTTTATCCGCATTAATTAATTTTAATGCAAAACAACGCCAAACTATTTTTACAAAGTAAGTATAAATTTTCGGTTTGTTGAAAAGGGTACACAAAAAGCCTTTCCCCAGTTCATAATGGGAGAACATTTTTCATCAAAGAGTATGATAAAGTGGAAAATAAACGAGGGCAAACCTCGACGCTCTGCTCTGACTCAATACCTGTTGTGCCTCGAATTCGCTTGTTTTTGTCCCACTTTTATCTTGAAATCCTTCTTGTAAGCGGAGTGCAGACACGAGTAAATTCATAGCGTTATTGATTTTGTTTATGGGTCGTTTTCATTAAATGGTTAGAATTATAGTCCCCATCAACTCTTGCATGAAAATTAAATTTAAAAAATAATACTCTTAAGCGTAAGCTAATATCATTAAAAGATCCACAGTTCACAAAAAATATTTTTCTTAATCCTCTGGATTAAATAGAAGCGATTAAAGTTTGCGGTTGTGACGTCAAAGCGTACTTCAATACACAACGCGAAAGCGGGCTATTAATACTACGTGACGTCACATGGCGAACTTTGAGTATTTATAAAAAATTAAAGAGCGATATTTAAGCTTAATATTTTGCACGTTATTTTTTATGTTACTTAACATTTTTAAGCAATAAAATAATATGGGAAAGTTCCATATTTTTACAAAAAAAGTTTATAATTAAATACTTAATTATTAAGTTAATAAAATTATTATTTATTAAAATTATTAAATTATTTAAATTTACAAATTAGCTATTGACTATAGTAAAAAGATTAAAATAAATATTATTTTACAAAATAAATATACAGAGTAATTCCTTGTTGATACTTCTGTTTTAGCTGTGTATATAAGGCATTAAAATAAACAACAATTTCAAGTACCTTTTTTAAAAATACTTAAAAGTAAGGTACTTACATTCATTTATTACACTATGGATCAAATACGGTTCGGTCTAACTTGCCCGTTGAATAACATTAAGAAAACTTTTCGGTGTAGGTTGAGCCCGTAAGGGAAAGCGTTCTTTGGATAATCTCAAAGCAGCAGCCGCACTTTGACGACACTTACCCTTAATTAGCACCATATCTACTAGTTCATTGTTTTCAAATTTTACCATTTTCACGTGTTACCAATTTAAAATTAACTTGCTTCAGTAAAACACACCGCAGCGTATTGTCAAATAACTCACGTTCGACCCGTAAATTGCCTGACTAATAAGAGATAAGACAAACACCATAAGGTATAGCAGGTTACGTTTTGATGATCAGGCTCACACTTAGATTTTTTACTTCTGTATCTCGCCTATTTTTAAGTTTTTTGAAAAAAGGTATTTGAAAATGTTTATTTTGTTGTCTTCTATACACAGCTAAAAAAGAAGTATAAACTTAGGAATCACCATGTATAGGTAAATAAATAAATTAAGATATATTTTCTATAAACTCGAAAGAAAACAATTACAGTGAACAATAATTTTTAAAACATAACACTTAAATTTTGAAGAAGTAGTCCATTCTTAAAGTGGAGTTAATTTATAGGAATAAATAAAAAGCATGAAGTCTTTCTCCACTGGTTTAATAAGGTTATTAATTAAACCAGTGGAGAAAGACTTCATGCTTTTTATTTATTCCTATACCACTTAAAGTTAATAGTATTCCGAGTAGTATTGTACAAAAAAAATATTTTTTTCTGTAAAAAAATGCGGTTTAATCGCTTTATTCAATTGTTTTTTTTATATTAAATTTGTGAACACCTTATTAGATATGAATTTGAACTGGTAAAATTACTGGGCATTTTGTAGTGATGATTAAACGGTGTTTTGGAAGATTTAAGTTAAAGTTCTGTAATTACTCATAATGATCAATGACATCTAGAGCTAATCCGTAGTTAGACAAGTTTTTTCTAACGTATTTTACTGAAGTGTGTATGAATAGACAATGAAATACTAGCATGGCAAACAGTTTGTGACATAACTGACATGAGTGCCGAAGTGGTTTGCATACCATAGATATGAGAATTTTCTCCTGCTGAATTATTGTAATACAAGATTTGGCATAAGAGAAATAATATAGTTTTAAAACGTTAATATAAAGTTTCCACTAACAAAGAAATAAAAAGCTAGTTTTTTTTAATATGTGATCAATTTCTTGTATCCAGGAAAGCTTAGAATTGATATACCCACCTAAACATTTTACCATTAAGATTGGTAGTATCGTCTAGTTATTAAATTGCACCAAAAAACTTGTTGAAATCTCTTCTCATATAAAAGATCCATTTAAGTTTTTTCTATTCAATTGCGGTATTTTATTCAATTTCCTTGACAGCAGTCGTAAACCCTAATCACAGTGTTATTAGCAATTTCAATTACCTAATCCAGGCTGTCAGCAATATACCTTGTTACGGCATCGTCCGTAAACAAAGAGTCTCTCAAATCATCAGTAGAAATTCTATTATAAAAATTATAAATAATAGGGGTCTTAACAAACCTATCTGGAGTTAGAAGCATAGCTAATATTATTTTGATATAAAATGACCATGTGGAGAATGATTTGATAAAAATTCACTTGGCCTGAAACTGAAGAATTTCTAGCTCACTAAAGAAATTATAATAGGTGCATATTTTATTTATTTATTTATTAAAGTACATGCCTTACATGTTAATACAAACCCAACTTCAAGGCAGGACAAAACATATATACAAGCCCTGTAATGAATCACAATTAAATATTTCAAATTTTAACACTAATAAAAATTAAAGAAAAATCGGCAAGTTTAAAAAAGGTACTGTATAATAGAATACTGACCACACTAAGATATTTTACATAGTAGAATTAAAAACTACCAAACACTTACCGAAAAATCATGGCAGTTGTCAATGCCTAAGAATTTAACCCAATTCCGATAATGACGAGTTAAAAAAGTCGATATGAATATTTTTATTATACAAATCATACATTGCATAAAGCGGAGAAAATTTTAAAATGTTTGTACGAGGAGTGTCCAGATAAAAACAGTTATTATAACGACCATTTTGGCGAGGTTCGAGGTAATCGTATAAAATTGTTAAGAATTTAATAGTAAAGGATACAACGTTACACTTTCCAACGTTCAGCTGCAGATTATTTTTAGCACATCATGCAACAACCAAATCAAGAATATATTAAAGCACGATACAATCCTTTATATTTATTAGTCTTATATATAATTTAATGTCGTCTGCGTACTTTAAATGCTTAATAGCTAGTTTACCTCCAATATCGTTAATAAAAATAATAATCAATAATGGTCCCAATAATACTGATCCTTGAGGGACGCCAGAGGTAGCAGCGTATGGAGGTGAGCCATAAATTTCAACGCATTATTTTCTGTTCGTTAAATGAGATTTCAGTAGAGCCACCAGAGAATCAAAAACACCAAAATTTGACAGTTTCTGAAGAAAAAGCCCATGGTCTAGCCGGTCAAATGCTTTTGTAAAATCCAAATAAATGACATCCGTCAGAAAACCCTTATCAATTGCTTCTGAAATGTCTTGTGTTATAACCATAAGATTTGAAATCGCAGATATACCTTTGTAAAAGCCGTGTTTAAAAAGGGAAATTAAGTTTTTTGTTGAAGGAAATATTGAGTTATGTAGGAGAATTTCAAAAATTGTACAAAAATTGCATATAATGGACACGGGTCTTAGTTACTTTAGACCGCTCACTCTTTTTGTAAACCGGACAGACCTTCGACACAGCCCATAGCTCAGGAATCTTTTAAGTTTTTAAGCACAGGTTGAATAATTTTAAGAGTAATGTGACAAGTACAAACCTGCAGTCTTTTAAACGAAATGCAGGAATGAGAACAGGACCCGTAGTAAATGTAGGTTTAAGTGTATTTATGGCAGTACTGATTTCTTGTTCTAAAAATTGATCGACCTTGATGGTAAGTACCAGCGGTGTAAAAGAATTATGATCATTATCGGGGAGCTTACTAATAGTAAACGATTTTTGAAAAAAATCAGCAAAAGCATTCAAAATATCATCCGTTGTGTGACAATCAATATCATTATAGCATATATTATTTGGAAGACCTTTTAAGTTTTGAAAAGTATTTTTATATATCGGAAGTTTAATTCCTCGTGCGATATGGACATCATATCCACTCTTATTGTACAAACTACTGAAATTAACCAATAGTAAAAAATATACCCAGACACATACCAAGAAATTCCAGTTTCTTATAATTATTGTCAACTGACATGTATAATAATAACAGCAATAAAATTAATTTAGTTAGTTGAGTAATGACTTTCATCTTTCATATATTTTTCGGGAACTCATTTTTGTTGTTTTATCACCAATAAGTGTCGTGTCGCGTCACACATTTATGCCTGAAGCGGGTTTTATTAAAGACACTGAATGATTGATTATTCTATTTTACCATGAAAAGGTTTCACGATCCATTAGGCTAATTTGCGCTAGTTATTTTTTAAAATAAACCCACTAATTACTGTTTACGTCATCCAGAATTATTACAAATTTTGTATTTTTGTCCGATTGAAAATATGTACTGCAGTTATCATTTTTTACGTACTTGGAATTACGTATTCAGTAAAGAGATTGAGAATTTAGTTTGGGTATTATAAACGTTTTTTTTAGAACTCACTTATTATCCTATTAAGTAGCCTACTTACGGTTAGTCGGCCGGCCGGTATTTGCCGGACAGCTAATGGCCGGCCGAACGATATCGCTACATACAGAAACGGGCCAGGGCCGACCGGTGGCTGGTCGATTGTTAAAACTAAACTTGTGTAGTAGTTTGCCGGCCGGCATTGGACTGCAGGCCTACTTTTACTTAAGACGAAAATTAAGAATGACCGAAAGAACTTAGAAAGGTTGAGATATTAAAGATTTTATTGATTTGTACCGGAAACATAAATGTTGAATTTAAGAAGGTTAAAATATCATAAAGCAGAATTTAATAAATACTCTTATCATTAATCCTAAGAAAAATTGTTTTTAATTTCCATTTTCTCTGCTCGTGTAATATAATAACAATTACCGCTGCACACACTCGTCTTATGACAGGTTTAAACTGACGATAAAAAACTGCGCGTATGTAGTGAAATATAGGCCGCAATCGAAACCGGCTCAGAACTGTCAGCCATTATCGGCAAACCAAACTGAATAATATGTAGTGTGACTTTTAATAACGGCAGCTTTTCAAAAATCTTTAGCAGATACGCATCTTTCAATTGAAAACGACTTATTTTACTTACAATAAAACCTATAAAATAAGAGGGTGTTCAAAAATAAACAATTGTTTATAAAAAAAAATAATAATTTTATTTTAAGAAAACTGTACAAATGTGGATGGATAAACAATATCCTAAACGACCGGCGGACGGACAGTCCACGGACTAATGTCCACCGGCCAGCCGACTGAACATGAGTAGACTCCTTTACTTAAGAAATCATTTTCCAATAAAATATATTATTTTACTGATAAAACTTTGTACATGTGGCACACGGAAATGGTTCGCTTGCAAAATCCTAACCTATATTATTTGCTGACACTTCTTTGATTTGTTGTTATTTTAAAAAAATCATTTTTATATAATCATATAATTACCTATATGAAAGTATCTGTTTAAAAGTTGTATACAATGACGTTTCTTGAACGGCAGTAGAATTTTGGACTTGCATTGTTTTAATTTGTCTTGAATCACAACGTTTCAACTGATAAGTATCAGTCTCAGTATTTACCTGAAGACTACTGGATATACCTCGGGATATACTAACCAGTTGAAACGTTGTGATTCAAAACAAATAAAGACAATGCAAGTCCAAAACTCTACTGCCGTTATATAAAAGTGTATTTACCAAGAAACCCAAACATTGTGTTTGAAAGTGATGTTGTAATGTCAGTGTCAGTATTCCAAGATTCATACCCTTTTGCAAAAGGGAGTGGCAGCATGTCAAGAGCAGAGGAAAACAGTGGCCAAAAGTTTTAAAACTGACAGGTAAAATAAATAATCAAAACAAATTTCATCAAAAATAAATTAAAAATTTACAATATTTAGATGTAAACAAAAAAAATATTATAGCACTAACTTAACAATTTAAAAATATACAAAATAGCACATTGTCCAATTAGAACGAATTTTAGTTTAATACTATTGAGTCAATACGAATGTTAAAACAATTAGGTAAACACGTTTAAAATAAAGATTTTTCTTTTATTTTATTAGTCCCTTTCCTAGACGTGTTTTGCCATATCATCAGTAGATCTAGGATCCGACGAAAAAAAGAAAAACTCTGAACGGCTGAAGCAGTATTTGGTGAAATTCACTAGCAAGATTAGCTATATAATAGCCGTTTTTGGACATTCTTAAAGCATACCAGCACCTCTAACAAACATGTTGAAATATGTACAAATGTTAAAAGCAAGTCGTCTATAAAGTTATTCGTCACAGAGGGGAGTCCCGCGCTAAGCAGGGCTAATCAGTTTAAATTTCCGAAACAAATAATAAAGAACAAAGAAATGACAAGCCTAATTGTATTGTGCGATTCGGTAACCAAGTTTACAGCCCTATAGTCGATACGCGTAACCTTAGGCACTCTTAATATAAATCCATTTCGTCAGGCAGTACAGTAATAAAATAGTATTCTATTGTCGTAGGTTAGAAGTGTAAAATTCGTCATCAGTCATCAGTATTTTTAAACGCCAATATCTTGTCATTCGCTAACTTCAGTAACATGGTTTTAGGTTCACTAGTTCACTAGAAGAATGATATTGGCCGCTGAATATGGTATTTACCAAATTCAGTCTGGGTCGCCTGGAAAAATTAAGCGTTAAAAAAATCGAACTAGATGACAAAAACGATCTAATAACTTTTTAGTTGTATCAAATTAAACTTGCATTTGCACCACTAAGAAATAAAAAAGAAGCTGATAAATTTTAACGCTACTGACTTTGAAATAAGAACCAAAGTTGTCGGCGTAAAGTTAGCAAACTATGCTGAAATATCTTGGAGTTCTGTTGCCGATAGCGAACCGAAATATGACCTTCTGGTTAAACAATTACCCAAAGTTGAGTGAGTTCAGACTCGACTGCTCATCCGTAATACAAATATAGAAAACTTGCAGAATTAAAAACACATTTAAGCGTCTATCACCGTTTGATATATTTTATATTCAGGGCCGTTCCTAGGGTATCTGCCGCCCAGGTGCGCGAATAATTTTACCGCTCCCAACAGTGGCGTAGGGGGGGGGGGGGGGCAAAAGGATCTGAAAGTTGCGAAAAAAATTTCGGGTGCCACGCCCAAAAAACCTTTTTTTGGACCATAAAAAAAATTTTAAATTAGGAAAATATATATTATTTTTATAGAAACTTATACGGAGTTCTTATACACTAATATAAATAATTTAAAGCTTTATTAAATAAGCATACCTGAGCAAAAAAATATTAAAAATAAGGTTTATTTTTTATTTATTGAAAACCAAAAAAATATATTTACTATAATCGATAATTATTAGAAGCCATACTCATGTAATGATTATACATGCAAACACCAATAAAACTTTTTAATAATAAATAAAATCCGACGAGGGTGACGCGCGCCGCAACGCGGGTTTCTTTAAAAGTTTTAAGATTTTTTCGTGAATATCAGTTTGTCTTGCAAGCATTTTGTATAAATATGTAAGATGTGTTATTTAATCTGGTGCGTTATTGATAGGGTTGTCGTCATTTCGTTTCCCAAATATATTTTAAATCTTCTGGTTTTTTGGATTTTTTTTGGAGCTGCCCCCCCTTCCTGTCTCCCAAAACCCAACCCTTCTCCTCCCAAAGTTGATAATAAAAAAGTTGAAATAATTTTAACTTAAAAAAAACAAAATTGTAAAAACATGCACAGTTGATTTGATATAATATAATTTTACAACTTATTTGTGATGTAATGTAATAATGAAATAAATACATACAGACAGGACAGGATGCTAACATTATCTACTAATAAGTTATACAGTAAAGTTTGTCGCCTGGGTGCCTAGCACCCCCTGCACCCCGGGTCGGAACGGCCCTGTATTCCATTCATTCATTCAACCGCCATTAATGATGTTAAATCAAAAATTACTAAAATAATCGCATTTAACTTGAGGAAATAGTCCATACTTGAAGTGAAGTGGGAATTTAAAGGGGATAAAAATAAAAGTTTAAGTCTTCCTCCACAGATATATTCAGAAAATTATTCGAAAGTTAGAGTCTCTACATGTTTCGAAAGAATAACCATTCATCTTCAGGTGAGTTACTTTTAGAACTTTAAGAAAGGAAAAAAAGTGGACGATGTCCTTACTGAGCTTTAGGTTTAATATGTTGCTGAAACGCGTTCAGAGATTTAACAGTGGAGAAACATACCACCACAGTTCAGGTCTTGTGAAGAAAACCCGGAAAGTACACACTGGTACAAGGTTGAGGGTTTAAGTCGTTGGAAAATAAAGAAATTGGATGTAGAAAAGCATCTAGCAAAATCTTTTAAACAGTTATGGAGTAGGCATAATAATTGAAAGATCCACAAGAGAAAGCAGTCTACCAAATTGAGCGTAAGGAAGAGATTATTTTATTTATTTTAATTGAGAACTAAACAGCAAAATAAATGTTTGATAACTGACTTAGTTGGGAAAAGTAAAGTTTTGTCCTTCTTATTTAGGTTAAAAGGACAAACTCTTTGTTTGTTGTTACAAGTCTTAGGTATTAGGAGTAGGCGTAGTTGAAGGTCTTTTCTAAACTATAGGACAGTGGCAGCTCGTAACTTGTTAAAGCGATAGTGCTGCAGAGCATATTGGTATAATACAAATTTAAAAACATAAAAACTGCATTTTTATATTTTGTGTTAGCCTCCAATATTTTTCTGTGTGTTTATTTTTGTTATATATTTCGCCCGAAACTGACTTAATCAGATCTTATAAACGGTAAACAAAATTTAAAATTATTTTAAAAACAAACATAAGCACATGACACAACATAACTAGAATAACATTCCAGTTAGGTACCTACCTAATTTTGAGGCGGGAGCTGTTTAGCATTTCCATGCAGTCTGGCCTTTTTAGCGAGATGCACTAAAAATCACCAACACCAAATTGTCCAATATGTGCTTAACCACCAAGAAGTACACACACAAAACGAAATAGACTATTTTTTGTCTCACAGCCACTAATCCACCCGTACTTTTCATATATATTTACTAAATTTTCTGGTAGGGGACACCGGTGTCGATTGTAACAATTTTGCTTTCAAAAATTTAATTCAAAAAACTTACTAAAATAACACAGAAAAAAAATTATGCTACTTTTTAAGGGGCTACTACGAGTGTTACAATTGCCACCCAGCTGGTAATTGTGGAAACATAAATTAAATGTAAAGTTTTGTTAAAAAACATTTATTTCCTTCTGAGGAAAGGAAACAGCAGAAGCTTAAACAACTTAAAATAAATGAATATATATATATTCTACGGGATTAACCATTGTAATCAATCCCTTTAGTTGTCATCAGATTTACAATTTAAACAAACATAATAGAAACTTTTATCCGAACAATTTAAATATGCCCAATTTTTACATTCTCTACATTGCAACCAGTCTTCTTTGCTAGATAGATAGAATATGGGTTTAACCATTTTATATAGAACTAAAAACAAGAAAAACTTATTAAAAAACGCATAATCAGAGTTGTCAATTATTTTGAAGCTTAAAAATAACTAATTTTTAGATTTGTCTTCCGATGTACTAACTGTACTCGGGTTTTAAATTCCAAAGAACATTTTAACTATTTTTTTATTTTTAAAGTACAAGTACTTGCTAAAAATGAATCTGCGCCCTTACTATAAGCTTAACACAATTTTAATATACCTAATTATTAAAATTCTAAAAGAAAAAGTTTTGTGAGAAATTTACAAGAAAAGTTTTTAACATAACGCCTGTTTTCAACGGTGTCAATTGTAGCACGTTACAATCGACACGTAACATATGTTACATCTGACATCACATAACCTATAAATACGTTAATTGTTTTTTTTTCTAAGTATTTGGTAATGATTTGAACACCTATCTATCAAAAATAAAGATAAATACAACACACAACTGATACTCACTATAATATACTTCCCAGGAAAGCAGTTATAGGTTTTAAGAAAGAATATATGATAGCACGTTTTTTTAAATTCATGTCAAATTAAAAATATTTGAAGATAAGACAGGCGGTGCCTGCAAGATATGAAAACGAACTAAATACGAAGGAGCTACCACATCGTCTGCTTCATTTTGTAAGCGGTTTTAAGTTCCTTGTAAAAAGATGGCTCTGTTAGCTGCCTTGTTACATTCGACACCTGTTACAATCGACACCGGTCTCCCCTACTTGATTTTCCCCGGCTTGTGGAAGACACTACAATATTTAATTTAGGCATAGGACGTTCGTTTTGTTTAATTTCAAGTTTATCGTCAAACTTTAATCTTGAAAAATCTTATATTTTAAAATTAAATCAATTTTTTGATTATCATAAGCAAAACAGTAAACTCAATAACTTAAAACATATACCCGGCTAATGCTTTAAAACCACGGGCCACGGCCAGACTAGACTGAACATTTTGAAGCTCTGTATACGTTAACATGATCTTTAAATTATTTTAGATAATCCCGTGCTAGAAACAATTCTCGGTTGCTATTGGTCAGTTAAAGGTCGACCACTTATTACGTCCCAGTGTTGCGACGAGCAGCATACGTCACCTTTCACCTTTGATTCATTCGATGGATGTCAGGCAGCCTCGACTGATTGCGGATAAGGCAAACCACATGGATGACAATTATACTAAACAAAATTTAAAAAAATTTAAAATTTTGGTTTTGCAAATATAGGATGATTAAGACACAACAAATAAAAAATAAATAAATAATTTCATATTATCAGAACAGGTGCTGCAGCTCTTATACACTAGCCGCCACTGCTATGGAAACTTAAATCTTATATCAAAGACTACCATATTCGTATTAGGCATATTCATTACTAATGAACCATATATGTCATTTCGAGGAACAGCGGCATTAAAAAATTGGTTTAATTCAAATGCGGTGATGAACTTTTAACAGTAACGAACACCTTGAATTTAGAATATTTTTGTATACACTCTCTAGTTACAGATTACCCGGACACATTATTTTACACAATTTTCCTAAGGTATAATACTGTTAAGTTGTAAAAAGAAAAAACTTGCTGAGTAAGTGATTAACTCAATACGTCACGAATTAAGTCTTACTGGAGAAAAAAACTAAGACGCGTGTCTCGTTATTTTTGATATATTTTCACCCTAAAAGGACCCATCGGAAAGCTGGTCCTTGCTTGTTAGTACGTTTATATTTTTGTTTGCTATGAGCTGGTATCGTAAAGTCTTTAATTCGGAGAGCACAAAGCAAATATATATATATATATATTTTTAAATTTAATTCTTTCTGTAATAAAATTAAAATATTATTTAAAATTTTTTTGCAGAAAATGTAATTTATTTTTCGTCTATGTGATGCTGTTAGGCCAGGTTTGGCATCTTGTACTTACCCTATTTAATTCTCATACCTACTCAGTGTAGAAAGAGATTTTTAATAGGTACACTTTCTACAACTAGTTATTTAAGCATTGTTTAAAATAAATGGTTCTGTTGATGGTACTTGTTATTGGTATAAGTTGTATCGTTTCTTTTAGCCATTGAAAAGAGAGTTTTTAAAATAATAAACTAAAACATTGGGAATAAGTGAAAAGGTAAGTAAATCAGTTCTTTTCCCCACAAATAATAGAGGAAAATAAATAATTGAGTAATATTCATTTATAACCAGAACGTTTGTCAGTGCATTCTTCTGTTCTATAGGTATAAAATAAAATAAGAAAATTAATAATTGACGAGTCAATTTGTGGTAATTCAAGTGTCAATGTTTTATCCAAACGTTATAATTACTTTTTAGGTTCTTATCAACTTAATGATAAACTAAATGTTAATCACAAATCTAATAAAAGAAATACCCGGTCTCGACAGCTGCCAGTTTCTCACTGATTTCACCAAATGAAGCAAAAGAAAGATTTCCGGCATTGACTTAATTGACATTTTTAATTGATGGCTAGATTTAGAGAGAAAATATTATTAAAGTAATGGAGAAAAAAATAGCAAATTCTAAGCAATTTGAAATAATTATTTACATTTTTATTATAAATTGGGATTTTTAGTCAGCATCAACTTTTGCTGTCAATACCAGTTATATATACAGTGACTCCCAGAAGTAATGTCTAAATTCATTTAAAATTCAGCGGTAAGTTTTTTGAAAAAACGCTCGCACCCGTCGATTTTTATTTTTTAATGTGTTTTTTTTTGTTGTAATTTCATGTATACAAGGTAGCTCAAAAATAAGTTATAACCATCAACTTAATAAAATTAAAAATAAAAACATATATTTTTTATTTCATTTTTGAATTTTGCATTGAATTCTAAGCATGTTTCATGTACCATGTTCTATATATAAACTCCACAGTTATTGAAAAAAATAGGATTGAACATATCATTAAGGGGAATCCAACGATCTATCAAATCTTTTGCCAATATGGCATTTTGGGCTCCCTAATAAGTAAGAGTGTCACTGTCACCGTTTATTTCTATAGAAACTGTATGACAATTTTATTTCAAATAAGTATAATTATTGTCAAGCGTAGTTTCAAAGTTGCGGTTTTCACAATAATGGTGAAGTTAACGGAACGGGAAAAAATTGAAATTCTATGCATGGTTGGGTTTGGTAATAAAACACGTACTCAAATAGAAACAGCCCAATTATTTAATGAAATCCATCCTGATCGTCCTCCCATATGTCAAAAGATGGTGAGTAGAATAGAGGCTAAGTCTAGAGAATTCGGTCATGTTAGAGATTTGTCTAAATGTGGTCGTCCTACTCGAGATGAAAATGAAAAACTTGACGT
This sequence comes from Polydrusus cervinus, assembly GCA_935413205.1. NCBI lineage: Eukaryota > Metazoa > Arthropoda > Insecta > Coleoptera > Curculionidae > Polydrusus > Polydrusus cervinus. The sequence continues at coordinate 26,638,623 of OW284514.1, read as the reverse complement.
TTTGCCGAAATCTGTTGTTCACCAAGTAGTTCAAAAGCACAAATATCACCCATACAAAGTTATTCCAGTGCATTAGTTATTTAAAGATGATTTCGATAGGCGAAATAAGTTTTGCGAACGCATGCAAAATATGTGCAATCTAGATAATAATTTAGTAAAAAATATTATTTTTTCGGATGAAGCTACTTTCTATTTGAAGGGTAATGTGAACAGACAAAATTGTCGATATTGGGCAACAGAAAATTGGATAATAGAGGTTCATAGCCAGTACGCTGAAAAATAAATGTTTGGTGTGGAATCGTACGCGGAAGAGTGGTCCATTTTTCTTTGAACCGTCTTTAACTGGACAAGTATATCTCGAATTTCTCCAACTTGAATTAATTCCAGCATTAGTGGCTTTATTTCCGAAGCCATTGGATCCAGACTCCCCTGACGAAGAACTGATATTCCAACAAGATAGTGCTCCTCCGCACTATGCTGCCACTATGCGCACATTTTTGGATGAAACCTTTCCCAATCGGTGGATAGGAAGGAGAGGACCTATCGAATGGCCTGCTAGGTCGCCAGACCTAACTCCGCTGGACTTTTTTTTTGTAGGGTTACCTCAAATCAAAAGTATTTGTTAACAGGCCAAACAATATGCAGGAGTTGAAAGAGAGAATCCGAAAAGAAGTGCGTGTCATAACTCCGGAAATGGTTAGATACGTGCAAAGAGAGTTTCTTGATCGTCTTGGATATTGTCAAGCCGTAAATGGCGCACATTTTCAACATTTAATTTGATTTTGTTGTGTTTTTTTTAATAAACAGTTCTTACTTATAGATATGTTCAATCCTAATTTTTTTAATAACTGTTGAGTTTATGTATAGGACATGGTACATGAAACATTCTTAGAATTCAATGCAAAATTCAAAAATGAAATATAAATATATGTTTTTATTTGAAAAAGTGAAGTTGATGGTCGTAACTTATTTTTGAGCTACCCTGTATACATGAAATTACCACAAAAAAATTACTTTAAAAAATAAAAATCGACGGGTACGAGCGTTTTTTCAAAAAACTTACCTTTGAATTTTAAATGAATTTAGACATTACTTCTGGGACTCACTGTATATAAACAATATTTGTATTTAGTTCACTTTCTAGCTAAATAAAAATAATTAAGAAAGGTAAATAAGCACGGAAGAATTAATATTTCTCAAAAGCCTTGGCATTATCTATAATTTCTCTAACATAAAGTAAAATACTTAACTCAATCAAATCAATTAGAACAATTTAACTACATGTTTTTTACTATTTTATGCAAATCATCAACATTTTGATTATCTTGTCAATACTGTAATGCGACAACGCTGCATATTCCGGCTGACTGCGTATAACAGCAGTTACTAAAATACTTAGGATTTAATACTAGCGCGCTTTTAAAATGTGCACTTTAAATAAACAAGTAATTTTATGTATCTGTTCTATGTATTCTTGAATTATAGAAGAGTTTTGGACTTGCATTGCCTTTATTTGTGTTAAATCAGAACTTTTTAACTGGTAAGTATCTTCGGTCGTTTTCAGGTGATTACAGTATTCAGTATTTAAAACAAATATAGACAACGCAAGTCCAAAACTCTTCTATCATTCAAATAATTCTATGTTGTGTGAAATGTTACTTAATATTTGTATCGTAGAGTACATATTTGTGTACTTTAATGCAATAGACAGAGATGCACAGCTTTTCCGCTTGCCGCTTCTTCTATTTAAAAAACAAATTACAAAATAATATAATAATTTATATTACCAAAAATAATACCCGTCACTAAATAAAATAATAGGATGATATTATTGTAAACGATATTGCACTGTAACATGGTCCTATAAACTACTAGAAATTATAATACATGTTATTAAATTTCTTATACCTTGTAATATAACTTTCTCTCCGTGTAAGTTACCGTTGTTACAATATTATTATGCACTGGTTACGATCAACATCTTAAACAAGGATTATAAGTTTGTTGCCAAAAGAGCTTACAGTAATTCGTTTTTTACTAACAGCCTGTCAACTTTGGTGAAGAATGGTATTAAAGTCTAACACCCAACAAGAAGGAAAAGTTGTCTCTTATAATTAGATAATTTATTTTTTCTGGAGCAACATTTTTTTTTACTCGACTGTGATACACGACAAAAGTTGTAATTTTTTTTTGTTGTGTAAGTTTTTCCTTTTAGCTCGCTGCCAGGGCCATTCCCAAGGAGACCTTCAGCGTAGCGTGGGTTCCGAACCACGATCCTCAGTCATGCGATACCCCCCAAGGGCTATCAACTCTTGGTTTCTTGCCTACCGATTGGGGAGTGTGTACCTTCATCTGCACCCCACGAGATGTCCGATCTCATCCGGACTGGTTACCGGCGTGAACGGGGTAGGTTGATACCTAATACATTTTACACTCTTCCCTGCATTCTTAAACATACTAAATTTCGGACATACTTTTTTTATTATATCCACTCCGGGGATCGAACCCGGACCGCCACGTGGAATGCCAGTACCTCACCTCTGACCTCTGAGGCACTGTTGCGGTATAAAAGCTGTCAATAATTGAGATAAAGATTACAATGATAAAAATGTTTTAAGAAAACATGAAGCGCGACCAATAGAGCGTATAACATTGACAAGAATATAACTGCTATTGATCAAAAATCTACTAGTTTTTTAAGGGTCATCTCTTCAAATTATGAAGGCATTTCATAAACAGTTTATCACAAAATAAAAAAGTTTTTGTTTGTTTTTGAACTTAGAAAGGTTTCGTTTATAATATCGATGCAGGGACTTCAAAAGGGATTGGCAGTCACTGTTACTTTCCTGTTTCCTTAGCAACTCTCAAGTTCTAAAGGACGTACAGTGAATGTCTAATTTTTCTGGAACGAAATATTAGATTTTTAATGTATTTAGCCATTAGCGCAGATGTATCGAGAATAACAGTTGTTGTGTAGCCAAACTGATGTACAACTTTTATTCCAGAATATATAATTATAGGATAAATAATTCTTGACTGATAAAAGAGTTTTGGACTTGCATTATCTTTATTTGTTTTACATCACAACGTTTCTACTGGTAAGTATCTCCAGTCGTCTTCAGGTGAATACTAAATAAGTAAAGTAACTACAGCTCTATTTATACTAGCTAGATGCACTGGAACATGACCGAGATGGGTACTGTCATGCGTTTAGTTCGTGTGCGGTATTTTAAGTTTATATCTACTTAGCAAAGGTTTCCAGATATTTCTTATATCTAATGATGGCTTACTAAAACAATCTGGGTTCTGGTATATGTTAGCAGCTTCCTTGAACTTCCTCTTCCTCCAATGTGGTTCTTTATGCAGGATTTGAGCTTCTTTCGACTTGATGTAATGACCGTGTGTCCAGGCATGGTCAGCTGCACCTGATTTTTCGGTTTCTCTTTTAAGTGTGTTGTTTCTATGTTCCTTGACCCTAGTTTCAAGTGGTCTTAGAGTCTCACCAATGTAAGATCGGCCACATTCGCAGGGTATCTGGTAGACACAGTTTTTTCTATCTTTTTGACTTGGTTTCGTCTTCGTCAGGTGGCTTCTTAAAGTGTCTTTCGAGCTGAATACTGTATTGATGTTGTATCGTTGTCCTCTAATTCTCTCAGATACTCCATTGACATACAAAATGATGAGTGTTGATGTGTGACTCTATTTGCTTATTTTGTGTATTTGGCCGATTCTTGCGATTTTCCAATAGTTTATCAACTAAATGCATTGGGTAGCCATGTTTGTTGAGGTCGGTCTTGATGTAGCAAGTTTCTTCTTTGAGGACTTCATTTGAATTACAGATGGTAATTGCTCTATCCACCAACGTTCTTACTATGCCATGTTTTGTGCTGTTTGAGTGATTTGAAGCGTAATTCAGATATTGACCTGTATGCGTGGTTTTTCTGTAACCTGAAGTATGGATGGTGTTGCCACTTTTCTTTACGTTCACATCTAGGAAAGATAATTGATTATTTGTTATTGTTTGTTATTATTTTTGTTATTTATTGTTAAATTTTTTTTATTACCAACTTTTAAATCAGTTTTCTTTTTTTGATTGCGAGTTGCTTAGTTTGAAGGCAAACAATATAGTAATAACATATTTCTATCCCACAAAAAATACAAAATAAAAATTCAATAATAACTATAACTTACCTTATTGAAGAAAAATTATACTTTTAATACATACAGCCAATTAAATCAATTATTACATTCAATAAAGTATTTATATTTAAATTAAGATTTTTTAGTAAAGGATATCATTACCAAAACATAATTTTTTTTTTCATAATATATTCACACCATATAACAAAATTTTTACAATCAGCCAATCATATCTAAATAAATTCAAAGCGAAAGCTAAAAACTGAATTATTTCATGGCATTGGGCTACCAGAACTGTCCGAAATTACTAAAACAAAAGTAATTTTAATCTTACCCAAGGGTTTACACCAGCTCCGTAGGAGCGTTGCCCCAACGTATGGCCTTGCCATTCGCTAGTGTTCTAATAAAAAAAGTGTGTTTTATGTAGTGATTATATTAAGTTGTTTTTGGAACCATATACTATAAAGGGACGGCATTGTACATAACTACTATTTGTACATTTTAAATAATTAAAAAAACATTTTTACAGGGATACGCTACTGATTTAACAGAAATCGTTCATATGGAAATACCATTCTGATCTCTAGGGGGTTGTTGAAAGACTCCTTTCTTTTAGTCTTCTTATTTAATTGTTTCGGTTTGTTGTACTGTATTGACCCATACAACAAACACTTCAATAAGTTGGACAAAGGAAAAAAATATATTTTTTGAAATTACAAGTTCTTCTCAACAGTAATATCCCGATAAAGGCAGCGTCTTATCGGTAATACCGCTGTTTTTTACAAGCAATCGATTCTCTGACAAATTTTTACGAAATTTAATTTTTACTTATAATCTGATATGATCCCGAGAGCTTTAACTCGAGGATCTTATCTTTGATTTTAAGTAAAAATTATATTGAGTGATAATTTTCTTAGAAAATCTAGTTTTGAGTTAAAAACAAAGGTATGAAGATAAGATGCCGCCTTAGAGGTGTATTTCATTGGATAATTTACTGAATATTGATTTACTTTTTTAACGCGCCACAACTAACAAATAATTAAAAATCCAAGACTAATGCCCGTATTTCCATTTTTTCATAAAGCGGACTTAATTTAAGCTCCCTTAAATTTTTAAGCTGGCTTAAATTAAATTTGATAAGCACCGTAGAAAATTTTTGGTTACTTAACTAAGCCTTATTTTGAGCTAGCAACGATGCGGTTATTCTCTTCTTTTTTTAAGAGTTAATGGCTGCAGCAACGAACAACGATCTACGCCTACTTTGTGTTATCATTGCTAACTTTGTGTTGTGGGTTTTTAACCTTAGCTTTCAAAACATTTTAAAATTTCAACTGACATAAAATTTTCTTTCTTTCATAGTTTTCGTTCTCCTGCTAAAATGGAGGAAAAAAGGTGCTGTAATTTTACATGTTCAGAAAAATTATTCCTATTCAGATTAATCGCTGACAAATATGCGATAACTCTTGAGGACAAAAAAACCGACCGTGCTTCCGTAAAAAAATGGAAAGAAAATGTTAGTGAAAATTCGTTGAGGAAGACTTTAATACGGTAAATCCTTCCAATAACTATCGGGATGCTAATCAGCAAAAGAAACCATACTGTAATAAGAAGAAAGAGCTACGTAAAAAAATGGTAGAGGAGAAAATAACATTTTTTTGACTGGCGGTGGACCGCCCACAAAAACTACTTTTACAAGATGATATGTTAATAATATACTTCTCGTTCGTAGATTCTTTTGGAAAACCCAAGATCTATAACATCCAAAATATCTCCATCGTTCTCAATAAATATTTCATCTTCTATTTCCATATTTAACTTCGAAAAATACGAATATGTATTACAAGACAGGAGCAAAGTAAAGTCAAATACGGCGCAGACGCGTGGTTAAGCCTGGAATATTTAGGGCTTAAAGTTAATTGAGCTTAAGTCTCCAAATAGCGACCGCGAATACGAAATCAGCAATTTAAGCTGTATTAAATTTTAAGCCGGCTTGAAGCGTTACGGAGAATACGGGCATTAATCAGACTCGTGGAACGTCAAAAATCAAATCCGCTTGTTGCCATCACGGTCGCCATAAAAACGCCAAGATTTCTTAAGCTCACGCCAAAGCAAAGCACACTGAGTTTAATATTGCATACATTGTGTCATAAAAAATTTCTTTGAAAATGTCAAAATTAAGTTAGGTTTATGCCCTAAAATCACCTTAAATACTTTTGTGTTACTTTTATTTTATAAAGGTTATAATATTTATTTAACTTGATTTCTTGAAATAAAATTCTGTTTGTTTGACAAAAAGCTACAAGGCGTTATATCGAGGTATGTCTTATCGGGTAAGACCACCATTACCAAGGTGGTTGTAATGAAAATTAGTGTTTATTTATTTATTTATATATTTACGGGACAAGCCCAATCAAAATATTGTACCAAAACAGATTAAAATATTTAAGACGATAATATAAAAAAAAACATAACAATAGGTCAGAGCATATTACATTGCTTTACAATAATGAACAGACCACTTCTGATTGGTTCTATAATATATGTGAGGTAAATTATCAACAGTAATATACCGATAGAGGAGGCGTCTTATCGGTAATACCGCTGTTTTTTACAAGAAATCGATTTTCTGATAATTTTCACGAAATATAATTTTTACTTATAATCTGATAAGATCCCGACAGCTTTAGCTCGAGGGTCTTATCTTTGATTATAAGTAAACATTATATTATTATTATTAGTAGTAGTAGTAGTAGTAGTAGTAGTAGTAGTAGTAGTAGTAGTAACAAGATTTATTTAGCACATGGCTACTAATACATTTAAATAATTATTTAATTTTTTTTTAATACAATTTTAAATGACCTTTTGAAACATTTTTATTTGTCTTGTTGTTTTAATAAATATTTTTTTAAACCCCGTTTGAATGATTTTAAGCTTTTTTGTGTTTTAATTGATTTATTTAAATTATTAAATTCAATAAGCCCTTTTTAAAATACCGATTTATAAGCTATGTTTTTCGAAAAAGTATTAAGAAAAAAATTATTGTTATTTCGCGTTAAATAATTATGATGATCACAATTTAGAACAGTAAACTCTTTTAAATGTGAAGGTAACATACCATTTTGAACTTTGTAAATAAATATCAAAACCAAAAATAATTAATTTTTTACATTTAACCATTCTAATTTTTTTAACATTATATTAATTTTTGAATATCTGTATATTGAGTGAAAATTTCCTTAGAAAATCTAGTTTCGAGTGAAAAACAACGGTATGAAGATAAGACGCCGCTTCTAGAGGTATATTTTATTGGATATTTTACTGAACCCGAAATAAAAGCCGTTTACGATAAAGGAAAATATGCAAACACTTCATTATGATTTACTTTTAAGTTTATAAATGTGCCACAACTAACAATTAATTAAAAATCCAAGACTAAATCAGACGCGTGGAACGTCAAAAATCAAATTCGCTTATTTTCATCACTGTTGCCATGAAAACGCCAAGATTTCTTTAGCTCACGTCAAAGCAAAGCACACTGGGTTTAATCTTGCATACATTTTATCATAAAACATTTCTTTAAAAATGTCAAAATTAAGTTAAGTTTATGCACTAACATCACCTCAAATAGTGTTGTGTGTCACTTTTATTTTTTAGGGGTTATAATATTTATTTATTAAACTTGATTTCTTAAAATAAATTACTGTTTGTTTGACAAAAAGCTACTGTGGTCTTACCGAGCTAGTCGTAGGTCTTATCGGGTAAGACCATGTTACCAAGGTGGTTGCTATGAAAATTTGCGTTCTGATTGGTTCTATATATGTGAGGTAAATTATCAAGTATAGATAGGTAAATTACCAATAATAAATTTCTACTTATAGAAGGTGACCTATACTCTACACGATAATAAAAGTAAAAATATATGGGTTTCTCGATGGATTTCGTATCAAAAAAAAAATTAAAATTAAACCTCTCGCACCAATTACGTAATACACCAAAACTATTTGCTATGCTATTTACGGGTCAGCACTGCCTAGCGCGACTTTTGTACGAGTAATTATGGCAAATGTCTTTATAGGTGATTTTCTCTTAAAATTTTGCTAATTTCTATATGTTCGTGAGAGGTGTTGATATGTTCAAGAGTGTCTACCAACGGCACCGATGTCACTTCGTGCAATATCTTGCTGCTGTATTCCATTAAATGCTGCATAAACAGTTTTAAGTGATTCCTTTCTTTCGTCGGATCCTAGATTTTTTCTGAGCCATGATATGGCGAAATGCGTCTAGGAATGGATCTGACAAAATGAAAGGAAAATCTTTATTTTATTTGCTATAGGTTATTAACATTGTGCGAGAAACATATCTTGTTGTGCTTCAAAACATTCAAAAAAGAATAATAAAAATAATATTTAATAAAGATTTGCGTTACCCGACAAATCTTTTGTTTTCTGAGGCATCCCTGTTTAGCGTGAGACAACTGTATTGTTGTGCAATAAGGATATATCGGCAGCAACATATGGGAAACGATATGTATATAATATTATATCATAATAAGAGTACTCGTTCAGTGACTCAGAGACTCCTAAAAGTGCCCAAGATGTCCAAGAGTGTTGGGCAATAGTATATTACATAACAAGTGATGAAAGTGATACTTTTCAAACGAGGAGATATTTAGCACGAGGCGTAAGCCGAGTGCGGAAATTCTCCGAGTTTAAGAATAATCACTTTCACATGAGTAATGTACACTATTTTTCCTACGACCACAAAGAATTATTAAAAAAACCTTTGATTTGTGAAAAAAGTATTTCAACTCTAGAGTTAAAAAAAAAATATTTCAACTCTAGAGTGGAAATACAAGGCACACTATTTAATTTAAACATATGATACCAACTTAACCGACCACCCCTATTTATTAAAAGAACAAATTTTAGAAAGCAGTTCAGTGTTTAACTTATTTATTTGTCGAGTGATTTCGAATTAGAGTGTGAGAATACGCCATCTGAAATTATAAAAAAGTTAAGAATATACTGGAAAATCTATTACCAGTCAAAACAAGCCCCGCTGAAGAAAATGTCATATATTAAACTTAAACATGAAATGTTTATGGGTTGGCATAGCCTAGAGACTAGAGCCATGGGCTACCGATCGAAAGATCACAGGTTCAAATCCCATCAGGAGTACTTGACTTTTTTTTGTAAAAACATTAAATAAATTATAAAATTATTTTGAATTGAAATCTTCTTTGTTGAATGAATTTTTAAAATTTAATCAAGGAAAAATACATTAAACATAAATTTAAAAAATTCACCCAACAAGAAAGATTTCAATTCAAAATACCTAATTCTATAAATTATTTAATGTTTTTATAAAAAAAAGTTAAATACTCCTGATGGGATTTGAACCTGTGATCTTTCGATCGGTAGCCCATGGCTCTGTCTCTGCGCTATGCCTACCCATAAACAGTTCTTGTTTAGGTTTAATATATGACATTTTCTTCAGCGGGGCTTGTTTTGACTGGTAATAGATTTTCCAGTATATTCTTAACTTTTTTATAATTTCAGTTGGCGTATTTTCACACTGTAATTCTGAATCACTCGACAAATAAATAAGTTAAACACTAAACTGCCTTCTAAAATTTGTTCTTTTTAATAAATAAGTGTGGTCTGTCAAATTGGCACCATATATTTAAATCAAATAGTCTGCCATGTATTTCCACTCTAGAGTTGAAATATTTTCTTTCAACACGCGTGTGATATTCGGCGCTTTCGAGCCAAGTTAACAGTGCTCTTTTTCTCATTTTCAACAAAGAACAACCATTCGAAATTTAAAAAACAAGTAAGGGGGTTGATTTTTGAAAGGGGTTTAAATGTATATAATAACTTGTGTACCTTTTAATTTTCTGATCAATTTTGATAGCATTTCAATTGTTTTGAGATAATTCAAGAAATTGCTTTTGCAACCCATAATATGTACCTGCTTCCCTTTCTGCGTAAAAGAATTGTCTTTAAACAGTAAATAAATATGTATTGTGCACTGTTTTATTTATGTAGATATAGATGTTATTGTACTTGCAAGTACACCGAACTAGTCGAAAAACTCATGCGAATTTCTGTTTATTTATATCTTGCCTATTTTGTTTTAAAATGTAATTTGTAATATTTTTGATATAAATAAAAATATTATTATTATATATTATTATAGAGAAATATAAAATGATTTCGCTTTTTTGCCTTAGAGATATAACGACCAATTAAAAAAATAAGAAATCCAAATTCTAAGCTTCAACAAACATGTACCAAATTAGACTTAATTAAAGTCTGGAAACTAACTCGAAAACGACAAAAAAGTAAGACAATTCTTAAGGCTTGTTAGTTAAGGCTGACTGGGCAAATGGGTTAAGTATAATCACTGGCGACTCCAGGGGTGGAGGCACGGTGCTATAGCATTACGTGGGTTCCTTAGTTCCTAAATATGTATTGTTGTTATTTGTGTAACATAAAATAATATTTTAAGTCAAGTTTATAAACAATTAAGAGTTTTCAAATTAAAAAGTGCTCAACTGACAATATTTATATGTTACTCTCAGCAAGCAGCATGAGGGCCATTGACTTATTGACAGTTGTTGGTGCTCCAGGTGTAAAGAAAAATTAAAGTGGAAGTGAGCAGGTGCAAAAGCGTTCGGCACGAGTATTTGTTACGGCTGTTCAGGCCTGTTTAAAATGATGCCCGTGTTATTCCGTCATTAAGAAAGTTCTGATTTTCGTGTCATTTCGCCTAGGACTTAAAATTATATGACCAGTTCCCATAGTATTAACAATAACAAAAATATACAATTAATTAAACAGAACGTCCTTTACCTGACCTGCTTATTGAAAAAGAATAAAGCGCTATTTGATTCAGAAAATTTAACACAAATATTTATTATTAAAAAATCTTTGTACCACCTCATCACTGAATAGCCACGTACGAGCAATAGACGCTGGATATACAGCCCTTAACTTAAAACAAAATGGATGACCTAACATCATCAACAGCTTGTAACTTGGCACAAGAAAGCTCTACATGGCAAATACCCTACTGTACTTCAAAATCCACTCATAGTTAGAGAAATGTCACTGAATTGATTAGAAAAAAGGCAGCATCATACTGAAACACAAGATTTTATAATCTCTATCCAAGATCGTGCCGAACTCGAAACTATGAAGAGGTCATCTTGAAAAAAAATGTGGAAGATGTGTGCAGAAAATGTAATTGCCCCGGAGAAACGATAGAACATATTACGGCGGGTTGTGGTGCTATCTGGGGACACATAATTAGGTGGCAAAGATCGTTCACAAGAAACTGGCCCATAAACTAGTTCTAAAGGAAAACCTTCCACCATACTACCAATACTCACCCGAGCCAATCCTTGAATCCCCTGAATATCTCCTATACTGGGACAGGCCAATAACAACGGATAGAACAATAGACCACAACCGTCCGGATATTCTCCTTATCAAAAAGACGACCAAGAAAGCTTTCATAATAGATATAGGTTGCCTACTAACACACAGCCTCTCTAAAACCGAATTGGAGAAGAAAACCAAATACTCGAAATTGATGATAGAAATAAAAAAATATATGGAAGCTAGAAAAAATAGACATCATTTCGATCAAAATGTCGGTGGAGTCGCTATGACGAAAAATTTCAAGCCCAACTTGGAGAAACTTGGCCTCTCAGGTTAATTATACAGAAAAGCGTCATCCTCCAAACTTGCCACATAGTACGGAAGTATCCAAACAGTAAAAGTTAAGATCAATTTCTTCTCTGTACTGCAATACCAGTAGTGCCAACAAAAAGCTCTGAAAAAGAACACTCAAAAAATAATAATTTCGGTGGAGGGAGCTATGACAAATAACCTCAAGCCCACCTTAGAAAAACTTGGCCTATCAAGTTATTTATACCAACAACTTCAGAAAAGCGTCATACTCCAAACTTGCAATATAGTACGGTAGTTTCTAAACAGTACAAGTTAAAATGAACTGTAAATAACACCAGCAATACTAAAAAAAGCTGTGAAAAAAAAACACTAAAAAAAATTATATCGGATGGTTTCCGATCAGATAATTACTTTGCTAAGGATAGCCATTTACGGCGTAGTAAGATTAAGTTTGTACCACTTAATCTACTTCGGGTAAATGATAAACTCTGACTAAGTTGTTATAGTCAGAACATTAAATTTATAGACTAATAATATTTCTTGATTAGGTTGTGCGCGAATAACTTCACAGCCGGATGGATCATTTTCAAGGGAATATTTTCTAGACCACACTCTTTAAAATAACATGGTATGGATTACTAAAATTTGGTTCTGACAACTATTTATTTTCGTGAAATCGGACTGAACCCAAAAATTAGTTTGTACAACCAAAAAAATTTGTCGTTATTGAACTGTTGAACTAATTAATAACATTAACCAACCCAACCTACAAATTTTAGTTGTCACAACGAAATTTTATATACCTACGGATAATTAAATATTATATGGTACCTATTAGTTGTCACAACTAATGTGGAAATATGGAAAATTGAAATTTTTTTTCAAGGAAATACTGTTTTTGTTAATGATGCAATCTACAAATATTGCCAAGGCAATCATTTATTTGGGCCATACTTGAAATTTTCATAGAGTAACAATTACGTATGTAGTCACAACATTGTGTTTATTATCTTTTTCTGTACTTTCTAATTGTAAGAAAGAAGTTGAATCATAAATAAGTAAAAATTTTATATTTTTGTCATTGCAGTTGTACATTAGAAAGTTTGAATGAACAGCTGGCAAAATTAGCAAGTTGATTTGATAGAAATAACTTTAAAAAAAGTCAGTTTTATTTCTTTAAAAAAATGTCATATGATTTAATTTATACTTATACAAAAAATACTCATTCCTAGAGTCCACATTTAAATAAAAAATGCCTTGGTTAATACCATACCACGCATACCTACTCTATTAGGTATGCGTAAACTAAATGGAATAAATTATCAGGGATATTATGGTTTCTTTAAAAAAAATATTTCCAATGTTCTTGTTCTCTCATGTTTTTTATAATACATACTTACTGCAATACAAAACAGAAACAATAGATTTTTAACTTATTTTAATCAACCTTTTGGGTTGTTCAATTGCTTATAGAACTGAATTGTTCTTATTTAAATTTTCTTATCTGCAACTGCGATTATTAAAAAACAAAAAATATCCCCTGGACTTTCTATTTAAAATATACAGCTATATGAAATTTGTTATACTTGGTCAGATTAAAAAGTCATCAATATGGTGTTCTTTTATAGAAATGGAACATAGAACAAAAACAAAACAAAAAAAATATTTTTAAGGTATTTTTAATCGGGTCACCTTGCCATGCTTTATAAAAAGCTCATTTAAACTTTCTAACGTACAACTGCAATGATAAAAAATAAAATGTTTACTTACTTGTGATTTAACTTCCTTCTGCCAATAAGAACGTACACAAAAAAGGCAATAAACACAAATATATTACAACAAATATTGTCACGTCCATTGTCTACACGGCCATAGAAATGGCCAATTATTGCCTTCAAAACACGAAAAAATTGACACGGAACCGCAAAAGCACCCTAACATAACATAACCTCCTGACAGTCCTGGCTAGAATGATATGTCACCCACCGTCAAGGGCGTCAAGTCTCTGTTGTATAGTGAGTACAGCAATGCCGTTAGTTAGACATATGAAGAATAATATTATTTGAAAAGAAAAGTTAGTTCTGGTAACTAAAAATGCATCTTAATCAAAATTAACCAAATGATAGGGACTACAAATTCATAATGTGTTATTACAACAAGCTTAATGGATAAATACAAGTTTGTAGAAACCTTGATGTAACATTTAAATAGGATATATAAAAAGTAAAATTCAGCTAAACAAAATATTTTATTTCTGTCAACTAATATGAAAACCAGATATTTTCTTTGTTCTGATGGTATTATTTTTTGGTAAATATAACCAAGAAAAACATTTTCTTTGTTTTCCTAACTAAAAATAGTAATTTTTGGTAACGTAAACACGAGAACAAATAAAAATTAGTACCAAATACCAAGTCACTTTTAAGAGTGCAGGTATCTGATATCCGATAATAAAGACTTGCAGAAGTCTATACAACATACATAAGTAGTCCCGACACGAACAAACTTTAAAAAAATGTAGTAATACCTATAAATTTCATTACTTTAATAAGTAAATACTTTTTTCCGTATCTTTTACTCTTTGGTAAATTTTTGTCCTCTTCTTAAACCTACCCTCGTACATTCTGTATAATACATACATAATAATCTTTCACCACTACATCTTTTAGCTCTTGACACTTGTGGGCTACATTTCACACTCGTAAATACTTTTTATCATTGTTAGCTCAGACGTTTATGTGGTCTACAAAAAATCGGCCCCCGGAGACGTCCGTCAGAGAAAGCATCTTAAGTGGCAAAACGGAGGGCCATGTTTGAACATTGTAATATATAAGCTTGGCTGAAAGATTAAAATTCCATAAGCGGGGCAAATGGGGGTACAGAAGCAGAGTAAAGTGAATAATGTTAAAAGTAGTTATGTTTCAGATAATATGAGATGTAAAGTGAGAGTGTAGATTTTGTATAAAACCTCATTTTAAAATTCGTAAGGTGTGGTATCTGGGGTAGCAATATCTATATAATAAAAATAACAAACTTGATAAAACTGTTGCCATTATTTTTCAGTTAATTAAAAATCTGCTCAAATTCAACCAATTTTATTATTTCAAAAAAGGCACGATGCATCGCTTAGGCCTTCTATATATTTGCTAGTAAACATGCGTTTCCCCGTGCGCTTATATATTATTGTGACGAGGAAGACACTACCTAATGTGAGAGATTCGAACGATAAAGACAACACTAGTACAAAATCTGAACTAAGACAACTCTCGAAAGTAAAGAAAAATGGAATATCGTGGCAGTAAATGATAAGTGGAACGAACGACAAAGGAAAGACCAAGTATAAGGGACGAAAGCGTCTCTCTAAAGTATATCCAGCTACGGTAGTTTCAAGTGGCAGCAGGTGAAAAAGAGAGGGAAGGGTTTAGTCGGTAGGCATGTCCCTAATAGGGCATCAATACGACATTCTGCAGACACAAAAGATCTACTCGCCTGCAGGTCTTCTGAAGATTCCTCATCCCCCATAAAAAAAAACTTGTACATTAAGGCTTAACGGATATAGTTTTCTGGCGAAGAACAGTTGTTCCTTGTAACTTGCCATTCTTGTCTTGTCAATGTTTTTGTTTTGATCTAAACTATTATAGAATTTTAATTAAAATATTTATTCTTTTCATTTATTTAACGATAAATTAACTACTTCTTTTAGCCCTAGGACCCCTACATGGTACACTGTATAAGAAATAGTATTTTATTTCATCCTGTCCAGTAAATTTACTTACCCTGTACTCATTTTCGGCCGGGAAATGGAACATTACAGTATCAGATACTGTAATGGGTTGCCCCTAGCAACAATGGTATGATTTTAGAAACAATGACTGGTTACTTTCGATCTTTAAGAAGTTGTCACTTAAAAGGTAATATGACCTAATAGTTTATTCTTTTTAAAAAGGATTATAAAGACATGAAATAAAATACAGCACTTGTTTATATATACTGTCAGACTCGTTTGAGGTGTCTAATGGCTTGAAGCAGGGTGATTCTATATCCCCCATATTATTCAATATTGCATTGGAAAAAGCCATAAGAGCGGCGGAACTAGCCACGGAGGTCTTTGGTATTGATGGCCCAAGGCTTCTCCTGGCTATCGCCGACGACATTGACGTGGTTGGAGACTCAGTAATAATGGTTAAGGAGCTATTTAATAAGGTTGAGAGACAGGCGGAGGAAATGGGTCTTAAGATTAATGAGGACAAAACGAAATATATGTATGTTGGTAAAAGAGCAAGAAGAGATAGGATAGGGCAAAACGTTACAATGGGAGAATACAACTTCGAGAGGGTAGCAAGTTTCAAGTACCTGGGGGCCACAATCAACGAAGAAAACAGTATATCAGATGAAATCAAAATAAGAATACAGTGCGGTTGTAGATGCATGTACGCTCTAAAAGGGGTTATTACCAGCAAAAATATATCCCGTAGGTTAAAGATTAAAGTATATAAAACAGTAATACGACTAGTTGTCATGTACGGGAGTGAGACTTGGACACTTACCAAGGAAAATGAGCGCAGGCTGAAGTGCTTCGAGCGAAAAGTCCTGCGTAAAATCTTTGGACCATACAAAGACCCACGAACAAAGCAATTCCGACCAAGAACAAATAACGAACTGGCGGAGCTCTATGAGGAACCAGACATTATCAAGGGAATTAAGGCCGGACGTCTGAGATGGGCTGGACATGTGCATCGGCAACCAGGCTCTCGTATGATCAAGATGGTCTGGGAGCAGAATCCGGAAGGGCGTAGATCTCTGGGAAGACCACGTATGAGATGGAGAGATAACATCGTTGCGGATCTTAGGGCGATGGGAATAGAATACCATCCTGAACTGTTGCAGGATAGAGAAGGGTGGAGAATGATCGTGCAGTCAGCCAAGACCCACCAAGGGTTGTAGAGCTCGAGATGATGATGATGATGATGACTTGTTTATATTCCGTAAACCAACTCGTATATACTGTAATAAGTCACCTACCGGCCTTGTAACGTAAAATACTAATGCAGGGCTTGTTTTCTTGCCTTTACAACAAAAATAAATTTTGGAGTATAATTAATGCATCCCAACAAAAAAATTTGTCCTATATTTAGGGGTTGTTATTTTTGAAATTATTTTAGTAAGAACCAATAACAAACACGTGAAAACAACTAATACAGAAAAACCATGAAAATGTATCAAATATTTATGATTTTAGTATTTTTGTTGCTACCTACTCACGACTGACTTGATTCTTTATTATACAGGGTCCTGCGCCTCACCTCCCGTCTTCTCTAGCTTACTTATTAATTTAGTTAGGATTTTGATATTTTGCAAACTTTACCTGTATCCTAAGGCGCATTTCAGGAAAATATTTTTGTTTATACAGGGTGTTCCAAAAAAGTGTGACGTCATAAGGATATGTTTTTTTAGATTACATGCCATATATTTTCTTACTTATTTGGATGCATTTTGTAGTTGTCTACATACCCCTAAAAGTTTAATGAAATGGGTTCAGTATTATAGGCGAAAAAAAATTAAAACTAAAGAAAATCAGTTTTGCAACACTGGTTTTAAAAATTAATAAAAAATAAAAATAATGCCTTGTTATTAAAATTCTCCAATGGTACTTAATAAATAAGGTCCTAAAATCTCGTTAATCAAGTTTGATTAATACGAATTGTACAGGGTGTCCAAAATTTAGTGTCCAATTTTGCAAACTTTAAAGCAATTTATTTTTCTTATTTCAAATTGGAACCCCTCTAAATTATTATGTCATTCGATGCAGAACTAAAATTCAAACATTAGTTCTAATTACAACCCTATCGCAATTTCTAACGCATTATGACTTATTTACAGAAAACTCGTTTTATCAACCTTTCCACCAGTCATTATTATATAATAAATATCAAAGGTGGCTTTGAAAAACAATTTATTGATACTAAAGTTTATTGAAGTGACAAAAGCCCATTTTGACTTTAGTTATTTTATAGTTTCAAATATTGTTAGATTGGTATTAATTATTGAAGCTTTAAGCTATATTATTTTTTGTGATGGAATACAACCAAGAAGAGCTCGTAGATATGATTTTCATATTAGGAGCATGCTAAAAGAATTTTTATTTGTCCTTTTAGTAACCTTTAATATCAATTAATTGTTTTTCAAAGCCACCTTTGATATTTATTATATAATAATGACTGGTGGAATAGTTGATAAAATGAGTTTTCTGCAAATAAGTCTTAATGCGTTAGAAATTGCGATAGGGTTGTAATTAGAACAAATGTTTGAATTTTAATTCTGCATCGAATGATGATAATAATTTAGAGGGGTTCCAATTTGAAATAAGAAAAATAAATTGCTTTAAAGTTTTCAAAGTTTGACACTAAACTTTGGACACCCTGTACAATTCGTAGTAATTAAACTTGGTTAACGAAACTGTGAGACCTTATTTATTAAGTACCTTTGTCTAATTTTATTAACGAGAATTTTTATTAATTTTTAAAACCAGTGGTGCAAAACTGTTTTTTTTTAGTTTTAATTTTTTTCGCCCATAATACTGAACCGATTTCATTAAAATGTTAGGGGTAGGTAGGCAACTACAAGATGCATCCAAATAAGAAAATATATGGCATGTAATCTAAAAAAACATATACTTATGACGTCACACTTTTTTGGAACACCCTGTATAAACAAAAATATTTTCCTGAAATGTACCTTAGGATACAGATAAAGCTTGCAAAACGTCATAATTCTAACTTAATTAATAAGTGAGCTACAGAAGACGGGAGGTGAGGCGCAGGACCCTGTATACAGGTTATTGATTGACATAGTAAATTTAAATGGATGACTCCTTGGATGTCAGAGACACTTCTTACTTTTTAAAATCTATAGTATAAAAATTAGGGTAAGGACCCTTACAAAGGATCAAATTTGAAGTGCGGCAATTAGAGTGAGAAGGGCGAAAACTATGTTGATTTTTATTCTTACATATATTATGGGCAACGTTCATCAACGTATCAATCGTCATGTAACTTAAAACATCAGCTTTATTTAGTAAATTAAAATTAGTATTTTTAACTTAGTATAATATACCTATCACTTTTTACCTAAATAAAAATAAGAAAATCAAGAAAAAAATACGAGATCACTAGTTCTTTTCAGCGGACCTGTACTGTAAAGTTTAGCTGACATAATGTAAAATACTCAGAACAAAAGTTGACACACACACACTGAAACTGAAACTTCCGTTTATTTAATGGCCTCATCTCCGCTAGATCAATATCTAAAGTCCGCTGAATCCATCTCTTGGTAACTTTATAGTTATTTTTAACACAATTGTTTCCATAAAAATGATCTATCTGAGATTGATCTAGCGGACACATGCAAATAGCATATTTCCGTTTCTACGCGGCATATAAATAAGATATTCTTGGCAACACTGAGGTGGTACGCGATACTTAGAGTCCTAATCTTTACTAGTGTCGGCGTCGTCTGTTATTTTTTAAATAAATATTCGCATGGTTTTGCCACATATGCCATACACTATATTGCCAATACAAGCAGCCGTACGAAGCGAGAAGACATCCATCGTGCGATTCAAAATACCCTGAGTTTAAGCCCGTGGCGCTTGCGCAGTAGGTAAAAAATTAGGCAACCGACACAATATCAAACAGAACCGGCTCGTCGTTGTTTGTATTTCGTCGCCATCGTTTATTTCGTTTGATCGTGTGTGGTTATAGTTTCCAAGTTTTGGGTGTTAATATTTATAAAATTTATAAAACTTTACCAGACATTTTGTGATTGTTAGCGACTTGTGTCTCAAGATGAGTAGAAAAAAATGCATGATCCTTTTTTGCACGAATCGCGGTTCAATACCAGGAATAAGGTATGTGAAATATTGGTTACTAGTTTTATTTCACCATTAACTGTACACACCCGAACGAACGGTTGAACTTAAATAAAAGCTTGTAAAAATATTTTGAAAGTCGGTCCTGTCAAATGTTTACATCAAGAAGCAAATTTCCGAGCTGCGCACACTCAACGGACACTCATCATCTGCCTACAGTGGTGGCATCATTGAATTATGGTATTAGCAATATAGTGTATGTATATATGTGAGTTTTGCCGAATTAGGTTTGTGATAAAAAGGCAAGGTTAGGACAACAGACAGGTTTTGTTATGATTATTGAAGAAAAGAAAGGGTATGAAGAAAAAAGTCTAGTATTTCGCGCATATAAAGCGATTGATTCCAAATTTTTGTCCATATTGAATTTCTTCAGGTGTCTGTTTAAAGGTTGGAGACAATGACGTTTCTTAAACGGCAGTAGAGTTTTGGACTTGCATTTTCTTTATTTGTTTAGAATCACTACGTTTCAACTGGTAAGTATCTCCAGTCGTCTTCAGGTGTGTTCTATTTTAATTAAAATATGGCATTTTCAGACTTTGACAGGCTGTAACATTGGAACGGTGCATCTTAGAGAAAAATGGTTCTTACCTCCCTATTTTAGTTTTGTATTCTCTCTCTAAATTTTACAACTTCCAGTTTACCATGTTAAACCAAAAACCGGTTTTAACGGTTTAACACGTTAAACCGGAAGTTGTAACTTTTAGATAGAGCATAAAATATTAAGATAGGGAGGTGAAAACCATTTTTCTTTAAGACTAACCGTTCTAATGTTACAGCCTGTCAAAGTCAAGAAATGCCATATATTAAACGTCAACATCTCAAAAACTATTGAATTGAGACATATTATTATGACATTTACAAAATAAGCGTAGAATTTTGTGAGGAATTAGATAATAATACAATATATAGGGTGTTCCATTTTAAAAAATGTACCTTTTTGACACCCTACTATTTGGGCGCACTCTGTATAATTCAAAATATTTTTAAAATGTGCCTAATATCCAACCATACCTTAACACAAAAGCTTATTGTCGACAAATTTTATTTTCAATCCATTAAATTACTCCCCGCAATCGTTGACTATATAGAGAGTATAGAGTAAACTTAAAGTAAGCGGGTATAAAAATCAGCCTTTTGGCAAGGTCTACCGAGTTGGTAAGAGGTATGAACGCGTGTGTAAAAAAATACCTTTTAATTAGGAAGTTTCGAGTCTCGACCCCCATCAGGGACTCAGGAAATTTAAGTTTAGTTATCGAATTTTCAGATCATAAAAAGAAATAAATTGTAGCATTGTATTTTCCAGATATTTCACAATTAAATCTTTTTTTCTAGACAAGTGTAACATATTTTTTGTAGCGATTACATTCCTATTTTAAATACAATTTTCGTTTAATCTTTGGACAATAAGCACAGACCATCTGTCTGCCTTTTTAACACTATTTTTCATTGAGGCGTTTGATGCCTTTAGGGTTCGCAAATACGTTTTATCATTGTTAGCACAGACGTCGGTTGGTGTGAAATATTTCTTTCTCTAGAAACATCGCTGCGATAGCGTATTTATCAGAAAGCCAAAAATTATCAATAATGGGTGTAGTAACACTAGTATGTTAATTAAATATGACGAGAGTCGTACTTTAATTAGAGTAAATGCATGATTTTTTTTAATATAATTTTTGATTCAGTTTTTAAAATCTTGAACTAGAAGGACATAAAAAAAATTATTTGAATTTTTTTTTTGATAATAATATGTCATAATGCATTAATATTATTAAAAAGATTTAACCTATATTACTTCTTCACATTCAATAATATTTTCCCTCTTGCGCCTAGGAGTTACATCTGACTATATTCTTCTGGTATGTTAAGAAACTGTTTGCTCATGGCAAACAAATTGTGCATTTTCGCCACATCGCGCATATTGTACTTGCGTCTGGCGATGACAATAAAATGTCTTTTTATATACGAAATATTATAAAAATGAATTTCACGGGAAATAAGTGCCGTCAGTGGAAATTTTTAAGATTTTATCGGAGCATCATTAGTAATTTTAATGGAAAATAAGAAATTAACATGAACACCCACAATAATTCTGCTCTAAGGATGATATAATTTAAACCTACATAATTTAAAATGAATTTTAAATCTTTTTTTGAATAAAAAAAGTTTAAAAGAATTTTTTTCTTTTGTTAAATGTATCAAGAGAAGATAAAAACTTCACTAAAATATATTTAAATAAAAACAATTAATGGCAAAATTTGTATGGTTAAATATCTATGGATGTTACGAATTAAAAAAATAATACTTATTTTATTTATAAATATTCATCTATTTTGTCCATGGAGTGGAATTATTTAAGCAATAACGTCTATTTTTGTATATAAAAAAATACATATATTTAAAAAAATTGACAATGTATAAGTCGGATAAACTTTTTATTACACGCATTGCAAAAAAAATAAAATTACATTTTTTTCTAACTGTTTTCCTGCTGACATGTAGTAGACGATAATAAAAATACTTCATATATATTTTAATTTTGGAATAAAACAATACATTACCTCTTCTGGAGAGCATGCTGCAAGCTCTGGAACTAGAACGCGTTAATATAAGACTGACGATTTTGCTAAATATATATTTTCCTACGACCATCTATGAAAATGAGAAAAAAAGCACGGTTAATTTGGCTAGAAAGCGCCGTATATCACACGCGTTTTGAAAAAAAATATATTTCAACACTAGTGTTAAAATATAAGGCACACTATTTAATTTAAACATATGGTGCCAAATTGACAGACCACCCTTATTTATTAAAAATAAAACAAATTTTAGCAGAACGATGTTACCTAACGCAAAAGAGTTACAGTCCACGGAGCGGACTTTTGGGTCATAATATAACAGTTTTAAAAAAAATTTAAAGAAAAAATCCCATAAGATTGGAGACGGCCGTGAGTAAGCATTACTAATGAAGGTGAATTTATTTAAAATTATGTCACACCAAGTATTTATAAAAATGTATGTAAGCTTTCATAAACTTTATGGTTACATCTTTTTATCCCATATACCGAGAACGACCGTTAAGTCATCATTGCACGTCTTTGCATTCTAACCATATTATATTGCAGAAATGGAAAACTATCGGCACGTGACCAAATTATTTGGGCAGTTGAGGTTTTTTTTTGGCGGAGATCAAATCTCTTTTTTTTCATTAGAAATCACTCAAGAAGTTTTGGGAGCAGTGACCTATTGTTTGTTTTTTTTAAATCACTTGATAGATTATTATTATTAATCAATAATTGAGAATCTATTGGGCACATAAAACATTTTTTTGAAAAAAAAAATGCCACGTCATTGTAAAAGGTTCGCCATCCCTGCTCTATACTTAGTTATATAAATGCTTAATGTAATAATAAAAACGGTGGGTATATATTGTGCTGTCTTATACTATGTCACACAATATAATTCCAACACTCAAGTACTATATCTTGTCTCTCAAGATTTGAGATTATTGCAATGATTACTTTTTATTATTGCTAGCACAGGCGTTTATTTGCGGTATGTTTATTATTATATGTTTCCTACTTTATAAAAATAACTTTTACAGTAATAAAAATGGCACTGGTTAGAATTTTATATCTAATCTTGTTGGGATTAGTGAGATATTCACAGTGGTCAGATCATTATAATTTGAGAAAGAAGACAAAGAAATCAACTCTGCATTTTGTAAATTTTCAGGGTGGTTTTATGACACTTAGGGAAAGTGAGGTTAGGAATATATTTCAAAAAGAATCAAATCTGTTAGATCAAATTTGTATTTTTTTATCTGTATATAAACATTTTTCCCAGATCCTATGCCTATATCAGTTTATATCAATTTTGCCTAAATTCTGCATGAAATAAAATTAAACATGTAATAGTTATTTACGATATAAGGGTTGTAACGATTCATATTACAACACGAGATGTTAAAGTTGTCAAACGAGGCGTCAGCCGAGTTTAATAAAACATCGAGTGTAGTAATATGAATTTACAACAAAAATATTGTACAAAATTTTATTTCCTTTCATCTATGAATAAAAATATTTGGCAAAAGGCATTTTTAAAAATAAAAATGCACGTGTAAAAATGCACCTGCTATTAAGTTTACTATTCAAGTTTTTTATGTTACCTTTCGCATAGTTACTGTTTCGCATGGTTACTGTCGAAACTTTGTCAAAGAAATTCAAAAATATAAAAAGCGTTTTTCAAAATGAGCGATTCTGATGAAAGTTTACCCTCTGATATAGAAGCAGCGGCAAACGAAGCGATCTCAAGTTTAGTTCCGACAAAATCCAAGGCGCGGTATGAGTTGGAGTATCAAAAGTTTGAAGATTGGTGCTAAGCTAACAAAATAAAGGAGGTGTCTGAGAAAATCCTTTTGGGTTATTTTTCCGTAAAGCAACGCTCCCAGAAACCATCTACACTATGAACTCACTACTCAATGTTAAGAACTATGACTTCAGTCAAGAAAAATCAAGAAATAAGCAGATTTTCTCAACTAATCGTATTTTGAAAAGAAGTTCAGATTGCTGATATGTAAATTTGCATCGAATGTGATCATTTTCAAAAACTTTTTGAATCGCACACGTTTAAATTTAATATTAATGCATAAATGCCGTTTTTATTTTTTTTAAGCGAAAAATATACTGTACAGGGATATTATTTTAAGTGTCTCACCCGCTAGGTGACTTTCCTATCGACCACAATAAAAAAAATAATTCAGTATTCTATAATAGTTTTTTGTCATGAAGCCAAATTTGAATGTAAAAACATATTCAATAGGTTTACAAATTTTGAATTTAAATAAATTCCAACCCTACTTAATAGTAAGGCTGCTGTATTAATTTTTTGTTCCAACATTAAAAATTAGTAGTTGTCAATATTTATTTTTGGCCGTTCCGGAGATACGAGGCCTTAAAGTTGGTGATTTTGTTCTCATCCAATTAAAAAATAAAAACTTTAAGATTAAAAATCTAATTTTTTGTAGCCTAGCTAACAATGTTATTGTCAAATATGTCAGATGTCAAAAAATGACAGATGCGATGCAATTTTAAATTTTCTTAAAAGGCAACCTATATTTATAATCACACCAGTATATTGAGTGTCGTGGTCTTATTTAAAAAATATAAAGTTACTATTTATATTCATTTTCAACCGTTACGAAAAAACGTAATCTTTAAAAAACTGCATCTTTGATAATTATTATTTGACTATTTAAAAAATCCAATTTGTAAACATATATTTTTTTAAATCAAATATGAGTTTTTCACAAAAAACTATTCGGGAAAATGGAATTGTTTTTTTTTATTGTTGTAAGAGGTAAGAAAGTCTAAAATCGGGAAGACACTAAAAATGATATCCCTGTATCACTTACAACATCTATCCCGATGGAACAGGATACCTGGTCAAACTCAAGCGAGAGCTAAAACAAGTGGTCAGCGTACTAACAGGCCACTGCCTCCTAAAAAAATACCTACGTCGGAATAGGAATAGGAATTTACAATGGTCCCATTGAATGTAAACTTTGCGGCGAAGAGGACGAAACAGCCTCACATATCATATATAACTGCGAAGTACCGACCGAAGAAGATTCAAAATCTTCGGAGAAATCCAATGTGGGGATAATCCCGCATGTCAAACTTGGTAAAAGGAACAAATCTTTTCTAGGAAGATAGGGGAGCACAATAAGCCACTAGGCTGCAGTGCAGGAAGCTTGGGCCGAACGCCCGACCCCCACCTTAAATTAACCAACCAACCCTATATATCTCGAGTGGATTGTCCATATTTACTTGTTGTTGTTTGAACTACGAAAATAACATGTTATTTTTAATAGGACGCCGCGCCGCTAAACTTGTGACACCATGTATATAATATTATACAATATTAATTCGAGGTTACAGCAATTAATAAGTTTAATTATTCTTGTACAGACCTTTATATAATATAATATATTACGTCATCCTTTATAGTTAAAACCCTACAGAAATGTTTGTGTCCGGTGGGTCTTTTCGCAATTGTAGGTTTCCTAACTGCCTATTAAACCTTTTAGTTTATGGTTGTATTATAACCGCGTTCTTCTAAAGATAAAGAGAGGGAAAGAAAATAAGAGGCACAATATAATGAAATAACTGCTACACATTTTTTGTAACGAACGGAAATTATAAAAACCTTAACATTTTTCTAAAGCTAAAAAATGTGAAAACCCATTAAATTCCTTGTTGTCATTTCATACCCTTCTTTCGAATTAGGCTTTTTTCCTCTTCGTTCGCTACCAGGGCCATTCCCGAGGGGACCCACAGCTTAACGTGGGTTCCGAACCACGATCCTTAGTCATGCGACACCCCCCAAAGGCTATCAACCCTTGGTTTCTTGCCATTACATGACCTACCGATTGGGGAGTGTGTACCTTCTTCCGAACCCCACGAGATGTCCGATCTCATCCGACCTGGTTACCGGCGTGAATGGGGTGGGCTGAGAGATGTTATATTTTTGCACTCTTCCCTGCATTCTTAATCCTACTAAATTTCGGATATACTTTTTTATTATACGTATGCCCACTCCGAGGATCGAACCCGGACCGCTACGGTCGAATGCCAGTATCTCACCTCTGAGCCACTGCCGCGAAAATTCCTTGTTGAATAATAAAGAACTAAATATCTAATAATATTTTATACTTGTTACACAATGTGCTACTTGTTTTTGAAATTCTTTATTCATAGTAAATCAACAATATTTCTTATAAACAAAATCCTCCAATCAGTGCTAGAAGCTCTGGCCTTGAGAATAACTTACATACAACCAAACAGTGTTGGGCTTCAATCTAACTTATATTATAATGAATTTTAAGGTTCCTAATAAATTGACTAGCATATTTCACTCCTTTAATTTCATTTGGCAAACCATTATAGACCTTGGATGCCTTCAAAATTGGGTTATTTAGACCTATATTTGTTCTTGTAGCTAACTGGTAAATATCATTATGGGAACGCATTACATAATTATTGGTAAATATAATATTTGTATTACATTTTTGGGTTTTATTAATTATTTTGCACATGAGTTTACATTGTTCTAATTCTAATATATTTTTTAACTTTTTATGCCAACTTTAATATAAAGTCTATCTGTACTAGTTAATCCATCATAGTTAAATAAGACCTTTAATATTTTATTTTGTAAGGTTTCTATGATACCAAAGTTCGTCCGATGTACAGGGACATAATTTTAAGTGTCTCACCCGATTGGCGACTTTGCTATCAACCACAATAAAAAAAACAATTATGTGATCCCCAACAGCTTTTAGTGAAGAAGCCAGATTTGATGTCAAAAAAAATCTATGTTTAAAAATTTGACAGATACTACGCCATATTGGATTTTTTTAAATGACAACGCTACCTTATAGTATGTCAGCTGCATTCGCCTATTTGTTCCAACATTAAAAATGTATAATTGTCAATATTTATTTTCAGCCGTTCCGGAGATACGAGGCTTCAAAGTTGGTGATTTTGTTATCATCGAATTAACAGAAGCTTTGAGATTAGAAACTCAATTTTTTCTGGAGATACGTAATTTCTTATGACGGAGTCACCCATGCTATTGTCATATAAAAAAATTTAAAATGGCGTCGTAACTGTCATTTTTGACATCTGGCATATATGACAATAGCATGGGTGGCGCCGCCATAAGAAATTACGTATCTCCAGAAAAAATTTATTTTTTAATCACAAAGCTTCTATTTTTTAATGGGGTGAGATACTTTAAACACATAATCATACGATGCAGTTTTTGATACGGTCGTATTTCGGTAAGGGTTGGAAATAAAAACCGACAACTATATATTTTTGAAATCGGATCGCGAAATGCCATACACTGACTTAGTTATAAATGTGGGTTGCCATTTAGAAAAATTCAAAATGGCGTCGTAACTGTCATTTTCTGACATCTGACATATATGACAATAGCATGGGTGGCTCCGCCATAAGAAATTACGTATATTCAGAAAAAATTGAGTTTCTAATCTCAAAGCTTCTGTTAATTCGATGATAACAAAATCACCAACTTCGAAGCCTCGTATCTCCGCAACGGCTGAAAATAAATATTGACAATTATACATTTTTAATGTTGGAATAAATAGGCAAATGCAGATGGCTTACTATAAGGTAGGGTTGCCATTTAAGAAAATCCAATATGGCGTCGTATCTGTCAAATTTGTAAACATAGATTTTTTTTGACATCAAATTTGGCTTCTTCACTAAAAGCTGTTAGGGAATACATAATTGTTTTTTTATTGTGGTCGATAGCAAAGTCGCCAATCGGGTGAGACACTTAATATAATGTCCCTGTACCCCAAACTGGTATCAGGTATCTCAATCTATATCAGGTGTGACAAAAAAAATGAATTATAAATATTTTTTTTACTCTTACCTATTTGTGAGAGTGAGAGTTACTGCATTTAAATAAGGCTGCAATCATTGGCAGCACTTTCTTAGAAATATAGTTAACATGTTCAGTTGGACCAACTCGATCATCAATGACCAAGCCAAGATACTTTATCTCTGAAACCTGTTCTTGCTTTATACTATTCATTATAATGTTCAAATCTTCGTTTTCTTTATTTTTTTGTTTAAATAACATAAATATATTTTGTTTTATCAACATTTATTTTTAATTTATTACAATACAACCAAGACATGTAGGATTCCAGATCGGCATTGACTAATTGATTTAAATCTCTTTCGTTTTCCCCTATGTACACCAATGCGATATCCTTCGCGAAGGTAAATTACCTTTTTGTACCTTATTTGCTTAAAAGCGTAAAAATTTAGTCCCAGAAATTTCGATATTTCTTCTCTAAAACAGTGTTTTTCTTTATTTTTGTCACAGCCCAAAATAATAGACTTATATATCTCTTATTGTTTACTAGTTTCCATTGTACTGTTAAAATACGGTACAATGTACATATCTAATTAATTAACCTTGCAAGAAGAATTTATATAAATTAATAAGTTGTTAAGTATAGTAATATTATAAAAACAATCAGATAATAATAAAAAGTTATAAACCTCAATAAAAAGTCGTTATCATTAAAAAATAAGTTTTCCACGGAGCTTAAAATTAAAATAATAAAATTTGAATAGTACGTGTGAGATTTAAAGATTTTGTAGAACAAGATATACTTGCATTCAATTTAATTTATTTTAACCTTAACCTATTTTCTAATAAATAATCCCCTGAATATTTAAAGAAAATGTCGGAAACTATAGAACGTCTTTCATCTATGAGATAAAATAGTGAATAAATATGCATTTCTCGCTGTTTACGTAACAACCTACTTGTTGCGAAATATATGACCTAAGGGATATATTGATTCTCTCCTTCGCTTCGACCAAAGTTTATTTGGAATATTATTGTGAATATAACAATTTGTCCAATTTAAATTGAATGTTTAAAAAATAATATAAAAAAATAAGGTTAATATTTCGTTATTGTTTATAAACATAAAAAATTTTTTGTAGTTGTCACTAACGAGAGGAAACTTAAACAAAGCAAATCTTAAAAATAAATTGCTAACACAAATTATCTCGATATATACAGGGTCCTGCAATAGTCAGGCTTCGATAGCTCCCATACGAATTAAGTTTTTTTAGTAATTTTATTCATATGCAGACTTATACTGTATTGTAGGGTTAATTTCAGGAAAATATTTCTTTATATCTTAGAGTCCTTTATAGCTGCCCAAAATTTTATTAATTTTACTTTGGTAGTTTAAGAGTAATGTAAAAAAATTAAGTTTTACGGTCTTGGAAAAAAAATTGAAAAAAACTATTTAAATTCATTTTTAAAATCATGGAATTGTATAAGATTTATGACAAGGGGTCTAGAGATATTAAAAATCCTATGGTAGTTATTAATTTTATACAAGATGTTCATAAAAGGTTTCAAAAACGACACATTTTAAATTCATTTTCTTAAATTTTTCAAATGGGACACCCTGTATATTATTTGAAAATTTAATGTAAAATTTCCAAGCATTTTGTACTATAAGCATATAAATTATTTCCAATCGTTATCGAAATAATTTCAAATTTCATAAATTATGTTTAATTATAAAGATTTTGATTATTAAAATTAAACATAGGGGCTAAACTACAGTAAAAGTTTAAAATGTATTTTATTTTAATCTGTTAGTATTTAGGGCGAATAAATTATAAGAAGTGATAACGAATTTTAATAAGATGAGTTGGTTGATATGATCATTGTACTTGGTGGCAGCGCCCTAAATATCTTGTCAAAATATAATAAAGAAGTTATGTTAGCGTCTGTAAGTAATTTTTAAATTGAAATATGTTTTTGCCGGCGTACAGACACGATTAAAATTGAAAAAGTTTTATGCCTCCGCTGGGAATCGAACTCAGAACTTCTCGATTACATATCAAGCGCGCTGCCAATTGCGCTACGGGGGACCTGAAATTCTCTCACTAACTTCGGTCATATAATTTATTTAATTTTATGTTAGTAGTAACAGTCTGGAATCTCCTGTGATTCAGACCGGGGAGGGTGTTATAAGGGGAACTCACTCACTACCACTGAACATTAAGATCTATTTTTCTTTTATCCGTACATCGACGACATATAGCGTTATTAGCCGGAATCAGAAAGAGATCTCTGAACTGTGACATCTAGCCGTAAATAGTTTAAAGTAGTTATGTTAGCACACCCTCCCCGGTCTGTGAATCACAGAAGATTCCAGACTGTTACTACTAACATAAAATTGAATAAGTTAAGGTAAGGGAGCCAAATATTGCCACCTTAACGTTTGGTTGTGAATAAATCCTATACTTTTATTGATAAACAAATACAAATTTGGGTACGAGTAAAGAAATGTATTGTTTATATCATATATTTTATTCACCTCAAAAAACTAAATAGAAATGAAGATATTGTACGTGTTTGTAAAAGTTGAGAATGGCAATATTAGGATAACAGCTCTCCCTATTATTGCCACCCTATGTCAATATTAACTATTGAACAACATATGGAACTAACAAAATTTTCTGAAAAAATATAACTCAAGAACATAGAGGACAGATGAACTTTTCTTTATCATCCTTAGTTAGGCCTACACAGGACTCGTGAACACAACAACAGCAAACTATGCACAAGCGCATATCTTCTTTAGTGCAGGTGTCACAAACGAAGCAAAACCACTATTCTTTCTCCGATTCTTTTGTTGTACTGCTTGTTGCTTTTCTGTCAACATTGCGTGAATTCAACTTTGGTTTTGATGGGAACAAATCTTTGGTAACTTGCTGAGCTTTACTGTTTAAAGCTGGCTTCCTCCTTACATGGCAATATTAGGAACAAATAACGTACAGAAAAAAAATCCTTAACCTAGAAACCAAGTTGAAATAATGCATGCAATTCATAAAACAAGAACCACTGGAGTGTACTTACCTGTACTTAATAACAAAAATCCTGAAAAGTTTAGTTTAGATTGCGTAGGGTCAACGTGAAAAGTAAATTTGCTTATAACGCGGACAAAAAAAACAAATGGCGTGCTCCTATGTCGGACGTTTAGCATAGACTAAAACCGCCGAATAAAAAACAAAACGCTGACAAATCAAAGTACCTGCTACTGCTGCCACCTACTTGCAGCATCGCTACTAGCTGTGTAACAAGGGGTGACCATATTAGGAACAATGGCAATATTTAGCGCACTTACCTTATATGATCGAAGTTGGTGAGAGAATTTCAGGTCCCCCGTAGCGCAATTGGCAGCGCGCTTGACATGTAATCGAGAGGTTCTGGGTTCGATTCCCAGCGGAGGCATAAAACTTTTTCAATTTTAATCGTGTCTGTACGCCGGCAAAAACATTTTTCAATTTAATAATAAAGAAATGCAGTCATATTTTATTTCAAAGATTACCATAGTTTTAAGGCATAACCTTTACTAACGAACCGTTTTGCTAGTATTTCACCTAAAATATTAAGGGATGTAGACAGATCTTTTCAGGAACGTATTGACTTTTGCACAGATTGAAATAGGAGACATTTTGATCACTTACTGAAGTTTAGTTCAGCCGCTGATATTTGAACAACAAAACTTAATTTTTAAACATGATTTATGAAATTTGCAATTTTCTCGAAAACGGTTGAAAATAACTTATACTTGTAGTCCAAAAAAAATTACCTTAGAATTTCACACTAAATAGTCAAATAATATACAGGGTGTTCCATTTGAAAAACTTGAGTAAAATATATTTAACCCGTAACCCGTATCTTGAGGTCTGGGAGACACTTGTCAACAAATACCGCTTAGCTGCTCCTCAACTTTTTCTTATATAATTCTGCCCTTCCATCTACTTTTAAGTTGGGCAGACAGCAATGTGTTTGAAGATTTTAAGCGATATTATGTGAACATACGAGTAAGTTATTTCGGGTTAAAGTACGGAAGTGTCTGTGAGACCCCTCTGTACGGGTTAAGTAACTTTAAAAAAAAAACGTTTATAATGGATTCTGCGCCGGGGCCGTCCAAACGTGTTCTGTATGGTGACAAACAGTTTTAAGAGACTGTGTCCCAAAATACTTAAACGTAAAACTCAGTACTTATGTATTATGTGTAAAAACCCAATATATTTAGAGTGCACCTTTCCTATGTAAAGAGTGTAAAAATGACCTCTAAAATTGTTATTTTTGTAATTCTTGATAAAAATGTATGAATATTTTTTCATTTTACTGCTGTTCATTTAGTTTCTTTACAGATAAAAATCGTTTGAAATGTTTATTTTACATTTTGAAAGAAAAAACATGTAAATATTAAAGATATACTACTTTTTGAATGTAACACTAATACAGCTGTGCTGTCCACATATTATCCCCTACATAACCCATGTAATTAATAAATGTATAGAGACATCTTATTTTCCTGTTTGTTGGAAGAATGCCCATGTCTTGCCTCTTCCCAAGGTTAATCAACCAACTGAATTTTCACATTTAAGATCAATCAGTATTTTGCCTACCTTTTCTAAAATATTGGAAAAGGTATTGGACTTACAAGTGCGTCCTTTTCTTGACAGATTTAATATCCTACCCCCTAAACAGTCTGGGTTTCGTCCGGGCTATGGCTGTGATACTGCTATGTCGGATGTTGTCGATGATATTCTTCAGGCGCATGATAGTGGTAGAGTGAGTGCTCTTATACTTTTGGACTTTACAAAGGCATTTGATATGCTTAATCATTCAATTTTACTTTCCATTTTGCACTACATTGGTTTTGGAAAATCGGCTATTAACCTAATTAG
Organism: Polydrusus cervinus; assembly: GCA_935413205.1. NCBI lineage: Eukaryota > Metazoa > Arthropoda > Insecta > Coleoptera > Curculionidae > Polydrusus > Polydrusus cervinus. The sequence continues at coordinate 26,605,522 of OW284514.1, read as the reverse complement.
ATCATTTCTAACTGATAGAACTCAAAGAGTAGTTGTAGAGGGAGCTCTTTCGAAATCACTTTATGTGCGCACCGGCGTTCCACAGGGCAGTATTTTGGGGCCATTACTTTACACTATCTACACATTAAAATTTCCGGACGCCCTTAATTACTGTAGCCATCATCTATACGCTGATGATACGCAATTATACTGGTCATTTGATAATTCGGACCTTGACGCTGTTAACACCAATATCAACTCTGATCTACAAAGTATAATTAATATTTCTAAGGATCATCAGCTTAAAATTAATCCATCTAAATCAAGTATCACTTTATTTGGCAACGAAATAATGAGAAATCACGCACAGGAGCTCCTGAATATCACCATCGATAATGTAACTATACCTTTCAAAAATGTATCCAAAAGCTTGGGATTGATGGTGGATTCTGATCTTCGTTTTAGGCAACATGTAAAGTCTAAAGTCAAGGGGGCATTTTGTACCCTTAAACTTATTTATAACCATCGACACTATCTTACCACGGAAATTAAAAAACTTCTTTGTGATAGTCTTGTCTTGTCTCACTTCAATCATTGTGATGTGGTCTATGGGCACTGTATTGATAGTGCCGATTCGCGCAGAATCCAGAGGGTGCAGAATTCGTGTTTGCGGCTTGTCTATGGTGTAAATCGGAGACAAAGAGTCTCTCGTTTTCTGCGTGACGCGGGATGGCTTAACATGCACAACCGGCGAAGGCTACACTTTGCTTCTTTTTGCCTTAAAATATTGAAAACTAAATCTCCTTCGTATCTATTCCGCAAGATTATTTTTAGAAATGATATTCACAATTTAAATCTACGAAGGAATAATATCGTTATTATTCCTCGGCACAGAAAGGAGGCGTTTAAGAGATCCTTTGTGTATAATTTTGCTTCTTGCGTCAATTCTTTGGATGCCAGTGATGTTGACAGTTCGGCTAATGTATTTAAAAAGAAATATAAGAACCGTTTGCTATTGAGTCAGTAAGATTTTGCACTGAAGGGGTTTTTCTTTAATTAACTAATATTTTGTTATTTTGCCAATTTTTCATTATATTAATTGTATATATGTTATGTATTATTTAAATTGCTATGAATCTAATCTTTTAATTTAAAGTATTTAAGTTATATTAGGTGATATTTAAGTTAAGGCTTAACCAGTATCTGGTATTATTTTATAATACCAGATGTCTGCAAATAAAGGCCTTTTATTAACCATATTTCTTGTTACGAAGTTTTTGCATTTACAGTGTACACTTCTGGTTAGTAATAAATTGTTTATTATTATTATTATTATTACTTTTTACTTTTTAAAAATTAAATAAATATTTTCGTGCAAATATGACTTTATTTCATAAAATTTTTTAATAAGCTAACTCCCAATATATGTGTATTTATAGCCTGACCATTTTTACACGCTTACAAAAATATATAGATGTATATATGGCTAGGTGTCTCACAGACCCCACTGCACGACTTCCTAAAAGTGACCCTGTACGGGTTACGGGTTAAAATGTGTCGTTTTTGAAACCTTTTTATGAGCACCCTGTATAAAATAGATAAATACTCTAGACCATTTGTCATAAATCTCACCTAATCACATGGTTTAAAAAATTATTTTAGATATTTTTTTTTTATTTTTTTTCAAGGACCGTAAAACCAAATATTTTTAGTTTTTAATTTATTACTCTTAAAGTACCCAAGCAAAATACATACAATTTTGGACAATTATAAAGGACCATAATACGAATCAAATCATACAAAAAATACTGGTAGTTTCATTTAAAAAAATTCAACTTTTTGGTATCACACTCGTTTGGGCCATCCTGTATATGGAAACATATTTTTTTGAAATACACCCCATAATATAGTATAAGTCTGCATATGAATGAAATTCCTAACTTAATTCGTATAGAAGCTGTAGATGCCTGACGCACTATTGCAGGACTCTGTATAATATGTTTTTTTTTTTATTTTCAAAAAACTTTTAAATGTGTAACTTACCTGGTTTAGCACCGAGGACTTCAATTATAATATAATATTATATAACACGCTATGGCTTTTGATTTCCTTATATTATGTTTTTGAAAGTAAAAAAAAATAGAAGAGACAGGAAAGAAAATAATGAATAATACTCCTTAGTAAACCGCGCCGGTTTGAAAACAAATCTATTGGATTATTTTAAATTTTACACGCCGAGCCAGACCGGTTACTGCAGGGAAATAAAGGGGATAAAGAACAGACGGTGGCTTCTTTGTTCAACAGGTAACTGCAAAGAACAAGTTGGTTGGGTTAAAATCGACCACTTGTTGCAAATTTTAGTAATCAATCAAAATGTTATTGATTTGCTTAGTTTTGTTTAAAGATTTTAAAAGATTTTGACATACTATTAAACTTATAAGGTCATAAGTTTTTTATGCTGGGTAAGTAGGTTTTCTAAAATGTATGTGTTGTGTCAAGTATTTCTTAAAATTGGGGTAAAAAAAAATACAATTTCTCGCTCGCGTGTGCACTGTCCCGGAATATCCGTTAGAATAGAAAGAAACTTAGCGGCCAGCGGACAGAGTAGTGCGGCTTTTTTTTGCATTAAAGTGCATAGGGACGCCAAAGGTAATGGGGCACAGGTGGACAATGACAGGCTGTTTCGTTCTTGTTGGGACTCATCAGAAAGCCATAACCAGCATTGCCACATTTATTTTGGTGGATCTACCTTTATTTTTGCTTGAATCTACTAAAATCTACTAAAATTTGTTTTAAAAATACTAAAAATCTACTTTACAAAAAAAAGCTGAAAATAATGAATTGGTCTAATTTTTTTTATTTATTGACGAAACCTAAACATATAAATCTTAATACTAGAATAATTAAAAGAAAAAAATCTTGAATGTCGTCAGCTTTATAATATAGATTGCTATACAAAGTTTTATCATCCATTAACTTAATCATTGTTACATCGAGTTTAAAATTTGTGCAAGACCCAGTACAAAGCCAAGTGGTTCTGTTCCCATTTCCCATTCTGCTCAATACGATTGCTCATAAGCTCGCCTCATAATTTTCACATTAAAAGCAATTTAACACTGCGCATTTGTTTTCACTATTTAGTATAAAGCGAAAACCGTGTTGCGATTAGAATAAATTCAGTTAGTTGTTGGGGAAATACAACGGTGAACCCGCATAAAGCCTAGTTCTCAGATCTTCGTTCTGTCGCTGGCGACACGAGATGTGACCAATAGAAAATGAGTATTGGAGTCACATGTCAAAATACTCATTTTCTATTAGTCACAACACGTGTCGCCAGCGACAAAACGTAGTTCTGAGAACTAGGTTTAAGGCATAAAGGGGAATCACCGACAAAAAAGCAGTCAAAGCAACCAAATGAATAAAAATAGCAAATTAGTTACACGTCTACCAACATAGAAATTAAAGTAAATAAGTACTTAATTAAAATAATTTTTACAATAATTATATTGTTAATGGCATATTTGCATTATTGAAATTGATATTAAAATCTACCAAAATCTACTAAAGAAAATATGTATACTAAAATTTTCTGAAAAAGAGTGAAAATCTACCAAAAAAGTAGAAATCTACTAGATGTGGCAACGCTAGCCATAACTTATAAGAACTATAGCGAAAATATGTTTTCAAGATATTTTTACGAATAAAAATATGATCAAAACCTAGTATTGCCATCTGCTGGATTCAACTCAATGCAAAAGATCGTCATCTAACGTGAAAACATAGAAGTCATAGAACTATAAATAAATTAAGCACGGAACGGCCACCCATCCAGTATAGGAAACAAACTAAGTTTCTTTTTATATTTTTACGACTGCATCTTCAGGTAAATACTAAATAAATATGTTTTTTTTTTTTTTTGAGAAGATCTTCCAAATAGACCTTGTGGGGACAAGGTACTGTCAGATTCAATCCGAAAGGGGTTGCCTACCGACTAAAACTCCCCGCGTTCTTTCAGTTTCCGGGCCCGAAATGGCCTATAAAAACCTCCAGACGTCTTACTGATCTTTTCACATCTCCATGCCGAGGCATGTTTTCTTTTGGATCTACCTGCATACGTGGACCGCATATGCAGGAATTTATCATCTCTAAATATTTCATGGGTTAGTTATTTTTGATATGACTTACTGTGTTGGTGTATTAATGTGTTATTTGTGGTGTACTGGTGTATAGTGTGAGGTGCCTCTACCAGTCTGGTTTTGGCGTGTAAGTCATTTTTTGATTATGGGTTAGTAATTATAACTTCTACATTAATTATTTATTAACATTACACTTATATATTTCACTTAAATATTTCACACTTAACTTATTTCAACACCTTTCACTATCTCTATCACTATTTTCTTTAATACTGTAATTGACTTCTTGGCCTCTTATGTGCCCTCCTTGGATTTAATACTTCATTTTGATTATAATCCGTGAGTCTGCGAAGTTTATCATTTGGATGCATTCTTATTTCTTTGAACATTTTCCTGGCCTTTTCATAAAAGCTGTCAGGGGTTCCCAGTTGACACCTCTATGTATTTGCACATTCCTGACGAACCAGGGTGCATCTATTGCGCTTCTGATATAGCGATTTTCTAAAGACTCAAGTCTCTTAATATGAGAAGGGGCGGCATAGCCCCACGCTGCTGACCCGTAGGTAAGCTGCGGTCTGGCTATGGCCTTTATCATAATAAGCTTGGTTTTGAGGTTCATGGTGCTTTTTCTCCCGATTAAGGGATAAAGCCTAGTCATGCCTGCTTTGGTTTTATTTATCGCTTTGTTTATATGTTCTTTCCATGTTAAGCCTTTATCCAATGTTACACCTAGATAGGTGGCTGTTGGAGACCATTCTACTTCTTCGCCGTCTATGAAAATATTTACCGGCGGTGTCAATCGTCTTTTTTGTAGTAATATGGCTTGGCTTTTTTGGCTATTGATTTTGATCTTCCATTTAATACACCATTGCGTTATCCTATCCGCTTCTCTTTGTAGCACTCTGCAGATTTGCCTGACGTTTCTGCCGGTATGCGCGAAACCGGTGTCATCAGCAAATGTTGTCAATAGGACATTTTGTGTTCTGGGTATGTCACTTGTGTATATATTATACAACTGGGGGCCTAGCACTGAGCCCTGTGGGACCCCTGCTTCTAATATCATGGGTGCTGACAGGTGCTGTCCTATTTTGACACTGAAGGTTCTCTCTTCCAAATAGCTAGCAATTAGTTTACAGGTCTTTACTGCATACCCTAGAATGTGCATTTTGGTAACTCTACAGCTCTATTTATACTCGCTAGTGAGATACTTACCCTTTGAAATGTTGTAATTCAAAATAAATAATGGCAATGCAAGTCCCAAACTTTTATACATTCAAGAAACATCATTTGTCTCCAACCTTTCAACATTCACTTTTCTTGATAAGAAAAAGCAATCTCTTCTGTATCACTTTCAAAAAGCAATTAAAATTGACCGATTTTTCAAATTATTCATCCATTTCTACAAATCTAGCTAGTACTCAATATACCCATTTTCGCCACCTAATATCTACATAAATTTTATAAATAAAACCACTCAGCCTCCTGAGCCCAAAGACAATTCAACAAAAAGACAACAGAGATACTCCTGGGGTTTAGCGACAAATTGTTTGTGAGTGTGTTTTGTAATAGGCACGCTGCCACAGATATATCATCGTAAAGTGTTTTCCCTGTCGCAGTAAAGAAATATTAATATTTTTTAAATTGTTGATGGTTCTAAATTATATAAGAATTTTTAATCAATTTGGAGCATTTTTAAAACACTGCGTCTATTTTTATTTGAACCAGATATTATGCCTTTTGATTTTATGGCTATGGGATTATACCAACCCTACCGAATGATAACGAAATTATTACCCAGCTTGTCACGTCCTAATAAAATAATACATTATATTGAACTCTGCGCACATTTTCAGTATTCAAACGCCTGACTGTCACTTCCGGTTAAACCGGAAGTGCACACAACTTTGTTATTTTAAATAACACACCCTGTATATCTTTTAGATATATGCATTCTACAATGAATTCTAAGCATAAAACATGTATCATATCCTATACCTGTCTAAGACAGTTCCCGAGAAAATGGCGTTGGAAATTGTCAAATAAGCCACACATTTTATTGTTTTTACAAAAGAAGAAATGAATGAGTAAAAAAACTAATATTAGTTTTTGAAGTAGAAGTTTAGTGTCTTTAATAATAAAATGTACAGAAAAGTTAAGGGCAAACGGAGATGTCCTTGTCCTTTGCAGCTTGCCTCTAACTTTTCTTTCTATTATTTTTTAAAAATTATTTCGTATCAACTATTTTACTTACGGTTTAACCGGAAGAATTGCAAAATTTTACATTAAAACACAAATTTCTTCAATAATTTTAATGGCACTCCCCTTTTAAAACTAATTCTCAAAATTATATTACTTTTCTACATATTTAATTTTTTTCTTTATAACTTTTTAAATATTACTTAATTCATTTATAGTTATTTACATTACTAGATGCGAAAGTTAATTTTTTGGTGTGAGGAGGTTTTTGAATTACCTCCGACCACCAAAAAAGGCTTTCGCATCGGGTAATGTATTAAATTTTTTCTACTACTGTTCTCTGATCAATATACAGGGTGATTCACGTTGAGGGGCCCATTGGAAGATCTCGGAAACAAGTAACCCTATCTTTCTAAAAATTTGTAGCAGGCATAATTGGTTTTGGGCTTTTAAAACATTATGTTTTGATGTTTTTATTACTTCCGGTTATACCAGAAGTTAATGCCAACTTTGCTATTTCAAATGGAATACCCTGTATATTTTAGCATTTTTAATTACCTTATTAAAATCTAAATAACTTTTGTTAATAATAATCTATTCCTATCTCTAACCGTTTTTGAGATATTATTATGAATTATAAAAGGATTTTTTTGTGTAAAAACGCTCCGAGAAGAAAGTTTACTAACTCTGAAACTAATAAAGGTAAACATTTAAAATTTTCTAAGCGTTCAAGTAATACATAGATCTTTAGTTTAAATTACTTAGGTTTCACGTTTTTTATACAGGGAGTTCTTAAAATTGTGTCAATGTTTCCATTTAAATAAATATGCATAAGTCAATTTTTGCAAATGGTACACCCTATTTTTTAGCTTACTAACGTGTAGGGAATTAAATTTCCTGTCTAAATGCCTAATATGTTACAATCCACATTTTTAGTGATTAGTGAGCAATCTTAAAATTTCTGTTTGTGTGTTTTTGAAAAGAAGGCTTCGACTGGGACTTTCGTATGGCTTTGAATGAGAAATAACTAAGCAACGAACATAGGCAGTTAATAACAAATGGTAACAAAGCTCAAAGTCAAACGAAAATCCCAGTCGAAGACTGCTTTTCAAAAATAATGTCGCATTAACACACAAAGAAATTTTAAGATTTTTTATTTAAATTGCTCATAATTCCAAAACGACTAAAAATGTGGATTGTAACATATTAGGTACTTAGATAGGAAATTTAATTCTCTACACGTTAGTAAGCTAAAAAATAGGGTGTTCTATTTGCAAAAATTGACTTATGCACATTTATTTAAATGGAAACATTGACACAATTTTAAGAACTCCCTGTATAAAACACGTAAAACCTAAGTAATTTGAACTAACGATCTATGTATTACTTGAAAGCTTAGAAAATTTTAAATGTTTACCTGTATTAGTTTCAGAGTTACTAAACTTTCTTCTCGGAGCGTTTTTACACAAAAAATTCCTTTATAATTCATATCTCAAAAACGGTTAGAGATAGGAATAGATTATTATTAACAAAGGTTATTTAGATTTTAATAAGGCAATCAAAAATGCTAAAATATACAGGGTGTTCCATTTGAAATAGCAAAGTTGACATTAACTTCCGGTATAACCGGAAGTAATAGAAACGTCAAAATATAATGTTTTAAAATCTCAAAACCAATTATGCCTGCTATCAAATTTTTTGAAAGAAAGGGTTACTCGTTTCCGAGATCTTCTAATAGGCTACTCAACGAGAATCACCCTGTATTAAGTAATAAACTTTGATTTTGTTTAAATTAAAATGATAAAATAGGTTTTTTTCCACCTGTAAAATAATCCATGACGACTAGTTATTTGAGTATTGTCAATCTGTCAGTTCGAATAAAATAAGGATTTCCACCTGTAAAATAATCCATTTTTTTTGTCCTGGCACCGAAAGTAATACTTTACATAGCTAGCAACGCTACTTTACATAGCTACCAACCTATAATATTCAGGTATTTCGACTGTTTACTTTCGTTATCTGTCGTGTTGCTAGGGCCCGAAGTTAATTTATTTATACAGTAGTAGAAAAAGGTTATTTTTGTTATACGTAAACCCTAGAGACGAATGCCACTGTTTACTGACTATTTGGACTTCCGATGATACAAAATACAACATGATGTCTGCAAGATTAAAGTAATTTTTACCGATCAAAAAATATAAAACACGCCCTTACTGGTCCGACCTCTAGAAGAGAACAACGAACAAATTTTTAGATTTTGAACATAAAACGGGCTTTTAATAAGAGCTATATACTAATTTTTATATCATAAAAGCAAAAAAATGTTTTTCAGACAACCTACTAACCCATACCGAAAAAGGATCAGATTTCATCCCAAACTCGCGTTTCCATGACTACACCCTTTCTTCCTGTTTCTCTTTTAAGTTATTCTTAGTAAGCAAAATTACGTCGTTCAAACATTTTGCAGTTTTAAATCTGTTTGAAGGCCTCAGGTAACTCTGACAATATAAAGGTGATTACAAAATTAAATGCATAATAAATATTTTCCGATTTATATTGGAAGTAAAACCGATCAAGTCCAATATTATAAAAATCTCATAAATAAATAATTTGTTTAAATTACTGTACGCGTTAAAAAACGAGCAAGTTTTTTTAGGTATAAATTAGCTAAATACATAATATTAAAATAAAATCAAAACCACAAAATACAAGTTAATATCAGAATGTACAAATTTTTGAAATTTTGGACATGTTTACTTTTTTATAATAGGGTTGTTAACTTTTAAATATAAAATTAAAGAACAAGCCAGCGCCGCAGGTCATGCTTAAAACCAGAGTTGTTGTGTATCAAGGATCTTTTTTCTATTACCGTGGATAAAATATTTACTTTACGTACTAAAGAAAGTGTTTAAAATTTCACTTTTTGCGTTAATGTGTACAGTACTTATAATAATGTAGATCTGCATTTTTAATTAAAATTGGTCTGGTGGTTGGCCATTGACAAATAGCGATTTATTTTTAACGTATCTTAATGTTGACATTTTGTTTTGTGAGTTATGTCAAATATACCCAATAATGTATGATTTAAAGAACTTATTTTGGATTAGCGAATATTTTAATAAGGTAATTTTGAATTGTGATATCAAATAAAATATGTTTATAATTTATTTTTGATTTTATTTTGATTTTTAAATTTCAATAAAATACGGACAGTGATTTATCGGATTTTGAAAAACACTCAGCCAAATATTGCAGGTTCTGCACAGAAATCTACTTTCTGCTTCTTTCTCCCAGAATTTACAAGCAAAATTATACACATATCGTTAACTTATTAGAACTCTTACTTTTAAGTTATCTATAATTTATAGCCAATATTTATATAGATTATATTAACAAGTTTTATTATTTTAGGAAGCATTTATTATTGGTATTTATGGAACTTCCGTGGCTCCCCTGGAAATATTAATAATTAATATACTGCCTTTCTGCCTCCCCTGATGAGCCGCCACTGCATAGATCATATAACAAGATTTTTCACATACCTACTATCGTTAACAGTCGTCTTAATACACATATAACACGACAACTAATAGTACATCTGTCCTACAAGCAAATATAATTTTCATTTTGCACTATTTGGCGAACATTTTTTTAATAATATACTTCACCACTGAAGTTGCTGTTCAGTTTCAATATCATTCTCACCTAACGTTTTGTGTTGTTAAAATACCCTTTAGCACACTTGTCTCATCTTTTACCTTGACTCTCCAAACATCCGCTGCCGACGCACAACTTCGCAGGCAGCATGGCTTGGGGTGACAGTAACCAAGTCGCATTTAATGCTAAGAAAACCCAGGCAGCAGTCTTCTCCAAAAAGGTTAACATTGCAGAACCGGATATAGTCATGGCAGGACACGCAATTCCCCTGGCACCGTCTATTAATTTGCTGGGGGTCAATCTGGGAGGTAATATGTCTTGGCATAATCACGTTGCCGCAATTGTCAAAGTAGCTGCACAGAAACTTGGTGTACTTTTCCGCACCAAAAGGTTGTACAAACCTCATCAACTTTTGACACTCTACAAAGCCCAGATTCGACCATCATTAGAATATTGCTCTCATGTCTGGACCTCTGCACCCAAGCACACCCTTCGGCTACTGGATTGCATTCAAAGGAGAGCCGTTCGTCTAATCGGCGACCCCGAGCTGACCAAGACCCTCGATAGCCTGGAGCATCGAAGACAGGTTGGTGATTTGGCTCTCTTTTACAGATATTTCCATGGCAGGTGTTGGACTGACATTGCCCACTTGATTCCACCTAGAGCAATGCAAAACAGAAATACACGGCGAACCACTGCCGCTCATCCATATGTTGTTCAGCTTAGTACTCCTCGAACTTCATTGTTCAAGAATTCTTTCATCTGGAGAACGTCATCTTTGTGGAATGATCTTCCTGAGGTCGTGTTTCCCAATGAATACAATCTTCAACGTTAATCGCTTTCTTCGCACACGCACCGCTCCCAGAGCGCCTTAAAGGATTTTTCCTACAGTGCAGGTGTTTTATCATAAAAAAAAAAAAAAAAAAAAATCAACCATTCTTTCATCTTTATCTATAGAACTTGGTAGTATGTTTTTCTCCCCTACTTCTATGGAAGTTCTTCATCACTTTTCTTTAATAAATTAACTTCCTTAAAAGCTCTATGAGAATGTCACACTTTCCTAATATTTATTCCAACCTACACTTGTCCTAAAGATGAACGTTTATACGTTCGAAACATGTAGAGTACAATAAAATAAAGGTTTCTTATTGAATATATCTTAGTGAAGGTTGACTTAGAGTATTATTTCTCCCCATTTAACTTGCCACTTCACTTCAAATATGGACTACTTCAATTTTTTTTATTTTATTTACGGAGCAAAAATCTTGTATACGAATGATAGCTGTCAGTAACATTAATTTATCTACACTAAAATTTGCCTTAAACTTCTATCTATTTCTAGTGTAGTATTAAAATCTAATTTATCTAAAAAATGAGACTTTAACGTTTCAAGACCAATAATTCTGGTTCCGTTATAGAAAATAAAAACTAAAAAGAGACCTAAAAAAAATTCATAAAATTAACTAATTTTACTAAATAAATAAGCGATACTAAAACAACTTAACAAATAGAAAAGACAACCAGACAAACTAAAAGATAGAAAATACAACCTTTTTTGCAATCATGTTATGCATTGTATATAGAAGAGTAGGTACTTGAAAAATCATGTAAATGAGGGGAACATGTTTAAAACGTAAAGTTTTCTGTTTGGAGCCATAGTATCTAAACCTAAAATCTATTTTATCATTATCTCGATCTTCTCGAGACATTTTTGCTTTTCAGTAATTTCCTTAAACGAGCACTGAAAAGTTTTCTAAAGTATTCTTAAGGGTAAGCTCTACTTCTTTGTTCATTCAATTTTCTAAAGATTTCTTATTTAAATATTTAAACTACAGTAAAATGGAGTCTATAAAAAAATGTTGTAAAGTTGTTTTCTGAGGTAAAATTTATTTTATGTTTTGTTTGTGGAAAGGATAAATAGGAAACTAAAGTAAACAATTTTTATTTGATAAACTTGTTATTTAAATTTGTTAGGCCCGTATTATTAATGTCCTGGAAACTTTAGCAAAAAAATTATTTTCTATGGAAATAATTGTTGAGACAATTTTGTCTATAGAAATTATCTTGCCAAGAGAAGATTGATTACACGGCCAAGCAGCTTGCACAGAACAGATGGACAAAGTTGATAACCTGTAGTACATCCAGGCAACTGTAGCTCACATTCGAAAAAAAGACCGCAGAACCATTAAGACACAGTCGGAAAGACGTGAGAAATATTACTGCAGTTGTTATCGGACATTGCCTCTTCGGTAGAGATGCCGAACGTATGCAAATACCCACTAACGACTTCTGCAGAAGTTGCAAAGATGAGGAAGAGGAAGAAAGTATTCAACATTTTCTGTGTGAATGCCCTGGCCTCGAAAGAAGAAGGTTCACTGCCCTGGGTGAACCATTTTTCGATAGCCTGGAGGAACTAAGCAATAAAGCAACTTACAACTTGGACGACTGAGCAGGTTTCTGAATAGTAGTGGCTTGTTTGAATAAGTTGTTAAAATCCTTCTGCGGTGTATGCCGCACTAACCATCAGAGATTTGATGAAGGTGGGTTCTATGGAACATAGGTGGTATCACAACGGACCTAATATTACTACGTGAGACTGTTTGGTCAGAACCAAAGATCTGCCACTTTTACCTAACCTAACCTAATCTACCAGGAGATGGATTATACGGGCCTTAGTGGTTAATATGCAAATGATCTTAGTATCCATTGGTTAAGACTTCCTATGACTTTGCGGGTACCCAAAAGACGATTGTCTGATTAACTATTAATGATTAACCTTTTTAAAATTATAATATAAAATTCTAGTATGCTGTAGACAAAATTGAACAATCCCAGAAGGAATTTATAAAAGGGAGTAATATAAGTCACAATGTAATAAAAAAAAAGTTCTTAGTTGGGGTGAGGGTGTGAAAAAAGGGAAACCTAGTACGGCGAAGGATAATAAGAAAAGGAACATTAATAAAATAATTTAAGGGTGATCGTTATTATCGACCATTTTGGAGCGAGTTTAGCGTAAAATAGCACCGTTATTCCTTTGTATCAACTTGTTAGTATGCATATGGTATTTGGAGTATTGGAGATAAAGTGTTCTCTTCTCTCTGTCTGTGTACAAAAAATGTTAACCTTAAGTTTCTCCAACATATATATAAAATAAATGTATAACATATGGGGAGTTTCTAATATTTATTTGTTCCTCTACAAATTATATAGCAATAAAACTTTTTAGGCATTGCTTTAAAAAAATCTATTAGGTAAACCCTGATGATGGCCTTCACTAAATAAGGCTGAAAGCGCTTGGCGTCGAGGTTAAAAATAAATAACACTGAAATAGAACGTTTTTTCCTTTCTTCTATTATGTTGTTTTATATCATAATTAGGTTAATTAATATTAATTTTGAATAAGGTACAGGCGCCAAATAAGGCCAGTGTCATAATAAGGCCAATTCCTAATATATCTAAAAGTGTTACAAATAATTACTAGATAGCGATATGTATCAATCTCTAGACAGCCCAAATTTGAAATTAACAGCGTGCATCGTGATTTTAACCGACCAGACTTTTTCTATTCCGCTGTAATTTTGTGCTCCGTTGTGCAAATTTTGACCTATAACATAAGATTTCTTCTTATTATTTTGATACTAAAATATTAAATGATAATTTTGATATTGTGTTGATTTATGTAAACCAACATTTGTTTATCAATAACTGATTATGCTTTGTGGTTACTTTATCTCATTTTGATTTTATGAATTGTTTAATTAAAACATCTGCAGTTTCCTAATAAGGCCACTTGAGTGGAAATTCTACCCAATACAACAGAAATTATGGTACCTTTTATTGTTTGTGAGGAAGACAGAATAAGTGATATGCGCAGATGCTGTTTATGTGGTAAATATGCCCAGGAAGAGTGCGCAGAATTAAGCAAGCAAGATAAGGAACTGTTTTACTGTCCAATATGCAGTTAAATATTTAGTTTTACTTTTAAGCGTTTTGTGTTTTATATTTAACAAGATACCTGTTGTTGTTCTGATTCAATAGAAAATTCTTTATTATTCTAGTTACTTGACAATACAGAATAAACGCAAAACTGGTCAAAAACCACGACTACTATAACTTTCATATATTTTGAGAGCACAAAACTCTACTGGCCTTATTAGGAACCTATTGTCCAAATAAGGCCATTTTGCATACATTGTTTTTATTATAAAATCTATGATTCTATCCATCAAAAAAAAAGTTAAGATATGTAAGTTTATGCAATAAAGTAAGTGAGTATATGCAGTATCAAACAGTTAATATTAATAAAATAAAACGATATTTATTTTAGTTGAATAAAAATTAAACAATCCTTAATGTGGCCTTATATGGCGCCTGTACCTTATAAAAATAAAAGATAGCCTTTAACATTTTTTGTAGGATTAACAAAGGTTTACAAGAATCGCTAACTAAATAATTAACAATGTTCATATTAGTCAATTTTAATCCCTAAATATTGAAACTATTCTTCTATTCCATTTAAGTGCAATGACTGACAATAGAAACTTTAAATGAAAGCGCCTGTGAAACGTCATTTCAATAAGTGCTGCCATTGGTAAGTCAGACTATAATTCAGTTAGTTGTCCTATCGCCTTTGCTATGCAATTCTAATGCAAATAGTTTATTTTGGTAGGAAATGGGATTTCACAGTGTTTACGGAGAAAGCACGCCGACGCAACGCCACATTATAACTTGACTGGTTTTCAAGACAAGTGATAACCGTTCTGTTTATCTCAACAATACGACAAGACATAATATGCAAACGTCCATCAGGTCCTCATGAGTTTGATTGAAAATAAAACCACGATTTTTTCAAATAAAGATCCATCTTTATATTATTATAATAAACGTCTTTATTTATTATCTTTTAACGTTTGATCAGGACCTATTAATTATGTAATTGTATAAATTAACAAATCGGCGTTGTGGTCTAGTGGTCAGCGCAGCGGCCTCACAGATCGAAGGTCCCGGGTACGATCCCCGGGGCCGGCAACGTCGATGTTAAATTTGGAATTTGGTTTAAGAGGTGCGCCATCTTTCGGAAGAGACGTTAAACTGTGGGTCCCATGTCATGGATGTTGGCACGTTAAAGAACCCTACCCTCGACAAAGAGGGATTCGGCAAAATTACCAGATAGTGTGTGACAAATTCCCTGGCCTCGGTGATTGGCCTCGTTGCGGAAATAGGCCGACGCAAAATAAAAAAAAATTATCAAGAAATATCATAAATATAATATAGTTCTAGACCCGTATTTATGACATAAGAGGTTTTCTCAAGACTAGTCTAGTGTGCCGTGGAAAACAAAAATTTTATTTATGCCCTTCACTCTTAAAAATAACATGGTATGGATTACTAAAATTTGGTTCTGACAACTATTTATTTTCATGAAATCGGACTCAACCCAAAAATTAGTCTGTACAAAACCGTTATTGAACGTTGAACTAATTAATAACATTAACCAACCTAACCTACAAATTTTAGTTGTCAAAGCGAAATTTTATATACGGATAACTAAATATTATATGGTACTCCCGTTTTTTAACAATATTTATTAGTTGTCACAACTAATATGTAAATATGGAAAATAGAAATTTTTTTTCAAGGAAATATTGTTTTTGTTAATAATGTAATCTACAAATATTGCCAAAGCAATCATTTATTTGGGCCAAACTTGAAATTTTAATAGAGTAACAATTACGTATGTAGTCACAACATTGTGTTTATTATCTTTTTTCTGTACTTTCTAATTGTAAGAAAGAAGTTGAATCATAAATAAGTAAAAATTTTATATTTTTGTCATTGCAGTTGCACATTAGAAAGTTTGAATGAACTGCTTATAACGCATGGCAAAATTAGCAAGTTGATTTGATAGAAAAAAAGTATGTTTCGTTTCTAAAAAAAAACGTCATATGTAAGTTATACTTAGTAACGAAAAATACTCCTTCCTAGAGTCCCCATTTAAATAAAAAAATGCCTTGGTATTACTATTAGGTATGCGTAAACTAGTTGGAATAAATTATCAGGGATATTATGGTTTCTTTAAAGAAAAATTATTTCCAATGTCCTTGTTCTCTCATGTTTTTAATAATACATACTTATGCAATACAAAACAGAAACAATAGATTTTTTACTTATTTTAATCAACCTTATTATTTAAATTTTCTTATCTGCAACTGCCATTATTAAAAAACAAAAAATATCCCCTGGACTTTCTATTTAAATTATACAGCTATATGAAATTTTTTATACTTGGTCAGATTAAAAAGTCATCAATATAACGTTCTTTTATAGAAATGGAACAAAGAACAAAAACAAAAAAAAAAATTTAAAGTTATTTCTCATCGGGTCACCTTGCCATGCTTTATAAAAATCTCACTTAAACTTAAATGTTTACTTACATATGATTTAACTTCCTTCTGCCAATAAGAACGTACACAAGAAAGACAATAAACACAAATAAATTACACCAAATATTGTCATATCCATTGTCCACAAGGCCATGAAAATGGCCAATTATTGCCTTCAAAACACGAAAAAATGGACACGGAACCGCAAAAGCACCCTAACATAACATAACCTCCTGACAGTCCTGGCTAGAATGATATGTCACCCACCGTCAAGGGCGTCAAGTCTCTGTTGTAAAGTGAGTACAGCGATGCCGTTAGTTAGATTTATGAAGAATAATATTACTTGAAAAGAAAAGTTAGTTCTGGTAACTAAGAATGCATCTTAATTAAAATTAACAAAATGATAGGGACTACAAATTCATAATGTGTTATTACTACAAGTTTAATTGATAAATACAAGTTTGTAGGAACCTTGATGTAACATTTAAATAGGATATATACAGAGTAAAATTCAGCTAAACAAAATATTTTATTTCTGCCAACTAATATGAAAGCAACATATTTTCTTTGTTCTAATGGCATCATTTTTTGGTAAATATAACCAAGAAAAAAATCTTATTTTTGTTTTCCTAACTAAAAATAGTTGTTTTTTGTAACGTAAACACGAGAACAAATAAAAATTAGTACACCAAATGCCAAGTCATTTTTAAGAGTTTATTTTAGACAAAAATCAGATTTATTTCGCCACGCATGGCCATGCCTCGCCCCGCTATTTGTTTTTAAAATTTTGAATTTCTACGCCATAGAAAAAAAAGGGAATTAAGCACAAAATTTAGATACTCTTGATAGCACTCGATTACTCTCATTATTTTTGCGAAATTTCTCTTTTAGTAAATGTTTAAAAAAACTACCAAAAAAAATGGGGTATTTGTTTCTTTTAATTCATTACATAATATGATTCCCAGTATATTTGACCTTAAACTTTCTCTGAATTTACTTTCGCTGAAATCTCTTCTCCTTCCAAAATATATATTTCAATATAGACTACGCCAAAAGGTAATGTAATCCTGGATTTAATTAATTCATTTTGGGCCAAGAAAGTTCCCGGGACTCAAATAACCCTAGATTAATTTAATAAATGTTAACCTTTCCGAACTCTGAACGATTTTTTTTTAAATGCGGTTTTCGGTGAAACAAGAAGTATCTTAGCCTAGGCGGTCTTTTCTGAAAGATATTTTGTGAAATAGTATATTACATGAATAATAGAAGAGTTTTGGACTTGCATTGTCTATATTGGTTTTACATCACAATGTTTCAACTGGTAAGTATATCCAGTCGTCTTCAGGTGAATACTAAATAAGTAAAGTAACTACAGCTCTATTTATACTAGCTAGGTGCATTTGAGCATGACTGAGATGGGTGCAGTCATGCGTTTAGTTCGTATGCGGTATTTTAAGTTTACATCTACTTAACAAGGGTTTCCAGATGTTTGTAATATGCTGGTTGCATTCCATTGTAATGGAGCATACCTTTAAACAATTTTGAATTTGTCTCATTCTGTCAAATTTGTGTTAGAAAAAACCCGAAAAGTTGTCGGATAGTGAGAATGAAAATTATCCCATCCCAACAGAACTCAAAGAGGCTGCAGAAAAAGCATAAGCAAGTTTACTTACGGAGAAAAGTGGGGGGCGATATGAAAAAGCATTCAAGGTATAATGTGATAATGTTTAATTATTGTTGTTAATAGTCTTGTTGATATACGTTCCTTGTATAAGAATTTTTAAATAAAGATATACCATAAATATTTTGCCTTATTGAATAAGTGGGAGAAATGAGAGAAGGACAAGAATGAGGGAAATGGGTGAGTGAAGTGGGTGGGGGAAGTGGAAGAGGGAAGGAGACGTAGGTAATGTAACACTTTCAAAGTTTTAATAAGGTTGTAATGTCAACATTACATGTATTGTTGTAAATAAACAGAATTTTGTCTGTTATAAAAATTAGAGTTACTTTTTACAATAATTGGTGTTTGAATATGAATCTGATTCTCTGCGTACACTATTAAAAATAATAACACTATTTATCGTTGGCAATTTATGGCTACATAGATAGGTAGTGTAAAACTATTACACTATTAGTTATGTAAGAAACTTTCGTAGATTTCAAGTAATTTAGTATTTATATACCCAGGATCAGGAGTGAACACTGTAGGGTAAAAATAAGGACATTACCAAAGGTATTATTTTACCTTTTATTATAAAATAACAAATTGTTTAATATTATTGTTATAAGTTCCTGCTTAACATTGAACACCATAACAAGGTTAAGCCAGGGGTTATACTCATTACCAGACGTGGTGTTGTAATCACTCTTAAGTACTTATAACAATAATATTCCTTCTAACCAAAGGTTATTATCATAGTTTAAGGGTAGTACGTAGTATAAATAAGACTGATTGTAATATAGTAGATAAGGTTCCATTATAGTTCAGATAAGATCAATTTTAGATTGTTATCATATAACTACAAGTAACAAATATACCCTTTTGATACCTAACCAGTAAAACAAGTAATTTACTTCATCGAACCTTACATGGCGACCCTGCCAGTGGACTAAGGTCCAAAGAAAAAATTTCGGAGTGTATTGTGTTTAGGTGAATTATGGAGAGAAGAAGCCAGCATCAACCAGTCTCGCAACAGTGGTGCAGCCTATCTAGTCAACCCATGTTGGAAAATCCACTGAAGCAACAGACAGGGATTACGCCACAGCAAAAGCTTCATTGGGGATCTAAACCCAAGACTTACAGTTGCTTCAAATGAACAGGAACCAGCAGAGAACCATTACAGTAATTCTGACAGGACACGTGGCTATCAAGAACCATCGGCACTGAATGCAACTGTACAGATACCTTGACTGCAGATTCTGCGGACAAGATAGGGAAACTGTACAGCACATAGTTTGCCTTTGCGAATCACTAGATTGGAAGGGGCAACAGATACTCGGGTAACCAAAACTGGAACCAGAGGACATTCTTACCCTCTCCCCAATTGACCTACACCAACTAATGCAAAGAACTGGGATCACCGAGTTGGTTAAACAATCAAACAGAGTGAGCACAATGGGCCAAACCTGGCCTAAGTGCATCCGGCGGACGGACGGGCCCTCGAAAAAAAAAGCGTTTCTCAAGGAACGGCTATAAATATGAATATTTTAGGTATCTTTATATTTTTTTCAATATCCTTTTTTTCAGCATTTAGGTAACTTTGATAGTTTATTTAATAAACTAACAGTTCTGTTATTAATGTATCGATTTCCATTCATAACAAGGTTAGTTATATTTTTTTCTAACCTATCAAGAATCAATTTTCATTAGCATTTAATAATAAATTCAAATGTAACTCTCCCTCCGATGATCTACCGAAACCCGTAAAAACCATCGAAATTCAAATCTTTATAATATAAATATAATATAAAAAATTCCTGTTCCAATTAGAGGATTCCCTTGGGAGGATTCTCGTGGAAGATTTTTTTGGTGAATGACTTTGATTTTCTAATTTATGATAAATAACTTTTTAAAGTTGTTTTAATAACTTTAGTCCCAGATCTAATTTAATATAAATTTGATAACTTAATATACATTAAGACCTCATAACTAAAATTAAAATTTTTAGATGTTAAATTTAGAATTAGGCATTTAAAAATTAATTACATATTTAATTGGTTCTGTCAGTGGTAAAAGGAAGATTTTGCAATAGAAGACTCTGATCACATACCATTAAAGTGGGTAAAATTAGTACGAGTAGAACAGTTTTCTGCCTACCAATGAAAAAAAACGACACCTATGTGACTTTATTTTCAGACATGTTTTCAAGTTGTGAATAAACAGTGAAAAAAAGCCGATTCGTAACGCTATGTAATCGATGTTTTTTTAGGGATTTTTTAAAAGAAATGTTTTATATTAAACTATATTAAGTCCTTAAGTTTGGTCAACTTTAAAATCAAACTAAAACGAATGGTACTGGAGTAAATTCTATTTCATATATTATAGATTAAAATGTAAGGCATACTATATAATATTCAATTTTGTAATTTGTAATAGAAATTTTACTTTTGTGATAATATATTTAAAATATTTTGTTTGGTAAAATATTTTTTTTGCTTGTATAAATTAGTTAATAAGTATTGCTGGGTTAAGTGTAAAGGCGCTGCTCACTGTCTCGACAGATGAGTGCGAACTCTGCCCTTGTTGAAAAAATTGTATCTGATGTTTGCAATTATTTTTTGTATTTCACTAATTTTTCAACAATAAAAACAATTATTATAAATTGGGAGAAATAATACTCTAAGTTAACCTTCACTAGGATATATTTCAAAGAAAAATATTTTTTTTAATCTCTACATCTTTCGAACGTATAAACGTTCATCTTCAGGAGAATAATTCATATTGAAAAAGTTACTAAGTTAGGAAATTGTCAGTGACATAGAGCTTTTGAGGAAATTAAATTAAATAAAGAAAAAATGTTGAAAAACTTCCATAGAAGTAGGAGAGGAAAACATACCACCAAGTTATATAGATAACCGTTGATAATTTTCAAAAATTCAAAGTAACGAGGTGAAAACCTTTATGTGAAAATGATAATGAAAATAAAAAAGACATTAGTAGTGAAGCATATTATTATTGAAGGAAATTCTTGTTATACGGTGTAAGAAGGAAAAGTTACCTGTGGTTATAGGGCAGATGTATCATCAGGGGCGGGTCTACGGGGGGGCCTGGGGGGCTCAGGACCCCCCAACATTTCTGAAAAAAACTATAAAATTCATGCCACTGATAAAAAAAAATTCCGGGTGCTTTATTATTTACATAATTTGATACAATTTGAGCATGATTATAAAAATTTTTGGGCTGTGTCGTTATTTGCTTGCGAAGGCTACCAAAAATTGTGGCTGCATCCAGTGGCGTATATAAGGGGGGGTATTCTTGGCTTAGATTACAAAGGTCTTGTAGGAAACGTTTAGTTTTTAAACTTTTTCTTCTAAAAGTCCTGTTTTATATAGAGATTAAGGTTTCACACGCATATCGTTTTAGTTATTGATTTTTGATGCAATTTTAAAGGAAAACGAACGTAAAACGAATAATATTTTATAGAATTTTTCTATTATATACTTCTGTTCCGTTTTCCCTTTTTTAGAGCTATTTTAAATCAACAAAAATATAACCCAATGCAATAAAATATTTTTACAACAAAAACAATTAGGTAATATATTTCTTTAGAGAAAAATTAAGGTAAACATTTCAATTGAAACATTTTTTATGGAAGAAGTGTGATAATTTATAATAAAAAAAAATAGTGCGGAAAGAAACGAGAATGCTTTATTATGAATATACAAAACGACACTTAAGAAGGAGTATTTCCAAATCTAAGTATTTGCACCAAAAACTGCTCTTAGATCTACGCTCCTAAAATAAAAGATTTCTGAAAAAATTATCAATTTTGGCGTGGTGAGCAATATTTACTTTATTTTTAATCATGAAAAACCGAGCCCGGAAAACGCTGGTTAGAGTCATACATACGTCTCATATTAAAATTTTGGATTGACACCAATATTCATATTTTTCACAATTATAAAAAATGTTTTTTTTTTTAAATAAAGCAGCTAGAAATATCAAAAAAAAAACATTAAAAAAAAATTTAATCCAACCATGCAAAGGGGGAGAGGTAATAATTTAATTTTTGAAATTTGATAGTAGTTAGGTGAATATTAAACGAACTTTGGGCGTGGCCCCGAAAATTTTTCGCCTGCGGCGCCTTCTTCGCTAGGTACAATACCATGGAATACATATAGTCCCGACTATCCCTCTTTTCAGAAAAAAAAATGTCCTACTCACGCCCACTCAGCCCCCCCGGTCTGAAAAATAGTGGTGAAATTTATAGAGGTAGTGCCTAAAGTATTGAGTTGTAGGTTGAGAAAAAAAATTTTAAAACGAAGGTTATGAAAGAAACGTTGTGAAGATTTTTTGAAAAATGTTTTTTGGAGGAAGTCACTGAAGTATTGAGTGTAGTTAAGTTCCTTGGGATATATTTAGTTAGGAATAGGTGTAGGTAAACTTTAATAAAATTGATTTTTTGAGCATTTTAGTCAATAACTATACCACGTAGTAGTAGAGACTTTTGCTTAAAAGAAAGTAAAATTATTATTATTATTAAACGTTGTCCGCCTTGCAACACTGTTCCGAGGTAAATTGCATCCCTATTTAATAAAACCAAACCGATATCGCAATACTAGACAGTTCGCAAAAATTTCCGGCCGTTCGCAGCACTTTGAGGGATTCTTATGCTGCTTGTCCTTGCCTGCTTGCTGCGACGCTTTGCTATTTCAACTCCATCGTTGCAGTTTTAGGTATGACCAGGTTGTTAACATTACTCTTAAATTGAAGTTTGCTGTCAATCCCTCATTATAAAATGCTCATTTCTGACAATCTACTCTTTAAATCGGATTTCGATTCAGTGGCGGATCCAGGATTTTGTTGAAGGGGGGGGGGGAGAGAAAATAGTGAAGAGCCAGGTATAGTGCGGGTACAAACATTGACTAAAAGCTCGTGTAACAAGACGTACGTCTCTCTTATCCTCATCTGTTCAGCGACTGAATGGGGTTTCCAACAAATTACAAACTATGTCATTAATTGGGTTCATTTTTAAAACACACAACTAAGTAGGTACGTACACTACTGAATTAACTGAAAAATAAAAACAATACCTTTTAATTACACAGTAAATCACTTAAAAACGATATGTATAACCGTTAGTTTCGCGAAGCCTCAAAATAAATACCTTAAGGTTAGGCGAACCAATGCTAAAACAATGGTGCATACGACTGATCTATTTTTAAATTGCCCTTCATCATAATGCAAATCGTTACATTCTGTTTGCATGACTGACGTTACGTAACCATAGCAACGGTGAATATTAAAGCCATGCTGGGCGTTGGGTCTTCACTTGCATTGAGCTAATGGACGCGGTCGGATGGGGCTCGCCAAAATGCCCGAGTGTTTATAATTATTGTCAATCGGAGTTAACCATGGCCCTATTATGTATAGCTACATTCGGATTAAATTAATATTATTAATTCGAACATAATTTTTTTAAGGACTAAAATGGTAGCTGTATTGGTACATTAATATTTAATATTGTCGAAAACTTTCCTCCTGGTTCTATTTTTTTTTTTGGTGAACTTACTTCACCTGACGTATCGCCACTGGTAACACATCCATTTTGTAAAGCTCAGGGGTGGGGGAAGGCGAAACTTCCTCCACACTCTCCCTGGATCCGCGCCTGTCTCGATTTAAATCAGTGGTATAGAATTGGCATTATTTTATTCTGCCATTAAGTATTTGTCTGATTTACTTACCATGCTTTAGTTGTTATATACAATTCAATTGACATTTATTTTTTTTAAATGAGACCCAATATTTAAAATACAAATTAACATTGCTTGAGGGCCTCTTTATACGCAAAATAATTCGCGGTGCTATTATGATATTCCCGTGAGCACACTAAGGGTCTTTTTTATTCTTATTTTATTCCTTATAATCGAAAATTCGATAAAAAGGTATTCGAGAAGCTTTTCTAAATTATTAAAAAAATAATAGGTATTGTCCATAACTTTTTATTGGTATAGGGAAAACTTAAGAGGATTTAAACAAAAAAACTGACTCCCTAAAGGCGTTTAAAATTTATTACACGAAAACGAAATATAATTAAGAACTGCAAAATAAAACTATTTAGTAGTGCTTCCTTATAGGGTGTTATAAAATTGAGACATTATACTTATAAATAAGGCGTAAAGAAATATGTTATACAGTGACTAACTGGCTGCCACATAATAGGAAACAATTTTATTGATGGAATATTGAAAATTTTTTTTATGACAATTATATTTGCATAATGGGAATCTAAAAATTCATTTCGACATTTCGGTACCGTAGTTCAAAAGCGAAATAACTTTGAATTTCTCAAAAATTAGATATAACGGTAATATTATTTAGAGAAATTAATATTATCCGTTTCAAAAGAAAAACAACTTAAAAGTGTCATGTCTATATAATAAACATCGATACTTCCTTAAAGAACTCGTGGATTTTTTTCTCTTTTTGTGTTCAAAAGAGAAATATACTTAAATATTTCTGTTTTGAATTCATTTGAGATGTTTCTGTTTTGAACTGGGGTAGCGATTTGTCAACTATTTACACTTAAGTGACGAAAAAAGTAGGATATTTCAGTTAACTGTACAGCAAAATTTCATTTTCTTACTGACAGTGCTGCACAGTGTTGCAATGTTTAAAAATTAAACTTAAAAAAAATTAAAAATTTTAATTTTTAGGCGAATGGAAGTAAAAAACGTGTTGTTTTACTAAAATTTCCACTATATTTAAAACACTGTAATAAATTTTTACGACATGTTTCGCTGCACGGCAGCTTCTTCAGGTGTAAAAATATAAACAAGGATTACTATTTATAAATACCATCTATAACTTATAATAACAATGTACCTAAAAATGGGTTTTTACAGACATTATCCCTCCTAGAAAAGATTTAACAATGGGGATCTATTTAAATCTAATTGATTATTTAGTAAACAACCAGAGGTTTTAAGTTTGTTAATTTCTAGAGATTCAAGCAGATTTAATTTAATACCTTTATTATCTAGATGCAAAATTTTAAAATCATTATTGAAATTATGATTCGTCTCTAAAAGATGGTTAGCATAATTAGAATCATTTTTTCAATTTATGAAACTAATAAAATGCTCCTTAATTCTTATATAAAAGCTTCTATATAAGCATAAAAAGTTGTCTTTGTGGTTTTTTAAAATAATCAATATTTTGTCATATAGATTAATTAAAACAAAAATGTATTTCTTTGTTTTTTTTCCGAATAATTCATCATTAAATTATGCAACTTTACCTCCATTTAACCAAATCGCTATCTCTTATAGTTAATGCATCGAATTTGTAACACCCTGTATACCAAACAAAAAAGTTTATTATTGATATTATTATAAAACCAATATATTTTAAACAGACATCTTCAAAAAGTTTCCTTATGAACATTGTGCCATTTTGCAACATTATTTAATTTGCATATTATGACCATTTTGTGGCCGCATCCATCTTCAGACGATAAATTACTTGAATTTGTTTACATTTTCGTTGAAATACTAAATGACTCTTTATTATAAAAGATTAAATTGTCACTTAAGGTCTCCAAGAATTAAATTAACTGTCTTGCCTTAAGGGTGTTATTTATTCTTGTATATTTTAACAAAGTGTTAAGTTAAAAAAAAACATTTCTTCTTGATTATATTGAAGTTGATGAATTCCGCCAACAGTTTTTAGTAACAATTTTGTGCATCGAGTAGTTAGTTTTATATTAATTCTTTGGATTTAAAAAAAAATTAATTGTATTTAATTTTAAATATGTGCATGGTATTCCCAATTTGATGTTCACTATGGGTATCTCGAAAACTATAAGAGATACAGTACAAAAAATTGAGTTTTTTTTTACTGTTTGAAATATTCGAAAAAAACTAGAATTTTGAGTTTTGGTAATCTGACTTATTTTAACCGCTATAGAAAAATAAATACGACTTTGTGAAAGCAATTTTTGTGGCTTTATACTTTATTAGAATATCAGTACAACTTTTCGTTTATGAAGCCCAGTGTATGCAACTAGCGCCCTCTAGTTTGAAACTTAAAAATTTCTACAAATTCTCATTTCTTGCTCATAAAAACATAATATTGCCAAATTTCAATTCGATTCATTCGAGGATTCATTTAATCGTATTTTTAAAAATTCACCTGACTTTACAAAATGGGCGCAAAACATCCGATACCATATGGTATCACTGGGCGGTTACGCTATATATATATATTTTTTTTTTGACAGGCATGTATTTTCATTTTCTGAAGCTTTGGACATAGTATACGCTAATGACGATGCGGAAAATCAAATAGACGAAATATTTATCGAGCCCCCCGACACCAATGAAGATTCCGCTGACGAAGATGACGGAGGCATGCTAAATAATTTAACAGGTCGACAATTACCTGCACCAGTGGAAATAAAATTGACGAATAATACACGTTTAGGCAATAATTATGATGAGTTTTCTGCAGAAAGTCCTAACCAATCATCTTCAGCGCGACCTCAAACGATACGTATTGTCCGGTATCAGAGAACAACGACTGGATTCGAAATCGTCTAGCTCAGAAACCAGATACTGTCTGGATTAAAGGCGACATTGAACCTGGAGCCCGTTCATTTCCAGTAAAAGATTACAAGCGGTTCGAACAAATGTCTTGTACAGATATTTTCGAGCTATTTTTTGTCAACGATATCATGCAGCAATAAACAATACATGGTTTCTGTATAGGAAGAATCACAACAAAACCTCCAACATAGAATTTAGGAGGGAGTTGGTCCAAGTATACTTAACACGTTATGGTGTACTGGCAAAATCAGCAGGTCCTGCAAAACGTCTGTTTCACGCACACTTCTGCCAGGTATTCGATATGACGGTATGCATCATTACGTTGCTTTATGTAATAGACGCCGTTGCGCTGGAAATGAATGTAAGAGTTTTGGTAAAACAATGTGTTCTAAGTGTGATGTAGGTATTTGTGTAGTCTGTTTTGCCAATTATCACACAATGTAAAAATTTACTTTTAATAATTCCATAAATAAATATGTATTTTAAAATTGTAAGTATTTGTATTTTACAGTATCATATGCGCCCAGTGATACCATATGGTAGCAGTCATTTTCTTAAAAACAGACGTAAGGCATTTTGTAAAATATTTTTTTTTGTGCATTCCTACTCATATTAACTCAGAAAAGTAAAAATATATAAAATAACTAACAAAAAATAATTCTGGGCGTTAATGGGTAAATTGGCTTAGTTTGATGTCTAGTATCTTCAGTTACTCTACGGCACATAAGTTATAAAGTATATAAAAATATGTTTGTTTAAGTACCCGTACTATCCTAGCTCTTTATCATTTTTAAGACCGCGAGCCGCCACTGCTTTGTTATAATTTACATTAAATCTTAAATTTGAGTTTTTTGTCTGGGCTGATGGTGTGGCTGGATTGAACTTTTTGTTTATTCTTTTTTTTTTATTCAAAACTTTTGTTTGCTTTCTAATCTTAGCAAATCTCCCTCGAGCTTAAAATAAAAATCTGGACGTTTTTTACCAGCCGCCAATTTTTTAAGAAAATATTATTTGGCTAACGCCAGTTGCAGTTACTCTCTATTAATTTTATTAATCAAATTAATCAATAAAAACCGATTTAAAACTAATTGTATAGTAAAACACTTCAACTTAATATACGAAATAACCAAACTAAATTTAAACGACAGTCTTGTGGAATTTTGTAAAATACCGAAGCCTAAAGTCGTAATACGAGGAATGCGAAACAGCTGCAATTTATTAAAGCTCTGGTTGCGAATGAACGGCATGCCTGTAGAATTTGAGGGATTTTGGCTTATTATTAAAACAGTTTTCTTTAATTTTGAAAACCTTATAGGGTAGGAATTGATACTATTATAACAAATTAGGATCTAATAGAAAGTTTTAAATCCTGGCAAGTTCTTTTATATTCTATTATACAGGGTGGAATTTTTAACGGGAATAAATTGAGTATTAGAAAGCCTCTTTATTTGCGGAGAAAATACGGAAATACGGGTACCTTTATTTTTAGTTTGATACTTTTTTTTTGTTCCGTCATGAAATTTACCCCTCTTTTGGGGGTGCAAACCGCCCCCAACTTTTTTCTCAAATGTAAAGGTATGTATTGCGATAGCTCGTTGGAAAGGGCATACGACTCACTATTTACTTTTGCCTTTCGGTAATCTAAACGCAATTTCTTTAATTGTAAAAATTGTTGGAAATGCTCATATTTTTCTTGGCTAAACCAATAACAAAAAGTGACCACTGGAATGCGGCATTAACTAAACAATCAACCTTATCACTAACATGTTTCCTTTTTTTAAGCCAGCCTGCGCTGCCAAAATCAAAATTGTAGTATCAATTGTTGCTAAAATGGTCAGTTCTTATTTTTTTTCCGGCTTTCTATATTACCAAAATGCAAAATTAAATAGTGGGTCGTATTCCTTTTTTTATGCCCTTTCCAACGAGCTATCGCAATACATACCTTTACATTTGAGAAAAAAAAGTTGGGGGCGGTTTCTACCCCCAAAAGAGAAGTAAAGTTCATGACGGGATGAAAAAAGTGTACCAAACTAAAAATAAAGGTACCCGTATTTCCGTATTTTCTCCGCAAATAAAGAGGATTTCTAATACTGAATTTATTCCAGTTAAAAATTCTACTAATTTTCAAATAGAGCAATTAATTTTTTATTTGCTAATGATAATAAAAAATATATTAAAATTATTGGCAGCACCGACGTATTATTCTATTGTATCCAGTAAATAACATCTGGTATTTAATTGCAAGATTCTACCGAAAAAAAAAGGGAAACTGAACACAAATAACTAGGAATAAACTTTTTCACTAAATATTGATATTAGTTGTTGGGTATAAAGGAAAATAAAACAAAATTTTCTTGTGTTTTTGATTTACGATATTTTTAAGATTTTACTGAAAAAATAAACAACTATTGGAAAAAAAACAGGCTGCTATTAAATTTACGTCCTAAAAACTGCAACTTGACAATACATATTTTACTAAAAGACGTATTCGATATTTAATCTTTTGTATTATAACTTTTAGTACAGGGCCATAATCAGGATAATACCATTTACAATATTTACTAATTTTATTGTAAGCTTAACTAGTTTTTATTGTAGGAACTATAAAATATTCTTGTAGTTATTATCAACCAATTTCTTATATGGTTTTTATTTTCTACCCAATAATATCAACTTTCGGCTGAAAAAGTTGCTATTGTTGTTATGAGGCTAGAGCCCCCCGAATGGAAGCTATGATAAGCGGTTTTTTTACAATATCTCAGAAACTGTTTGAAGTATCAAAACAAAATTTAATAGGTACATGTTTTACCCATAACAAGACGCAATAAACGGTTTATTTAGCTTAGGTGTATTTCTTCCAGTGGCGTCCCACTGGGTAGGTAGTGAGGAAAATATTGCCATAACTTTTTTATTTGTAGAATTTTTTAACGCCAGGTGCAATTTTTAAAAGCACTAAAGTCTTCTATTGAAAAAAGATACTTTTGCTTCATTTTGGTAGGATTTACCATTTTTCAGTAAAATCGATTTAAAAATTTTCAGTTTTTTACAAGAGTTGAAAAGGCTAAGGTGTTTTTTGCATATCTCAGCAAACACTTGATATTAAAACATGAAATTAATTAGCAGTTCTACTAGCGACAAGGCATATTTATTAAAGGATGTAACATTAAAATATTTTTCCAGTGGCGTCGCACGGGGTGGAGCCTAAAGTAAATATTACAATTTTTTTTTAATTTGAGGGGCTTTCATACTTTTAATGTAATTTTTTAAAATTTTTAAATTTTTTGTTAATAAAACCTTCCATTATTGTAATTTGACAGAATATAAGGTTTTCAACAGATTTTTAGACCTTGTTTTTTAAATATTTATTAGTATAAGAAGAATAACAAATTGCAAATCAAATTTAAATGTAAAACCACACGGGAAACTAATTCTTAAGCAAATGTTTTTTGTTGGATGCAAAACCTAGACCTGCGTGTTATGTTTTGTAAGGCACGGAGAATTTGAAAATGGTATAAAAGGAAAGAGATATGCAAAAAAACACCTTAGCTTGTAAAAAACCGAAAATTTTTAAATCGATTTTACTGAAAAGTGGTGAATCCTACCGAAATGAAGCAAGAGTATCTTTTTTCAATAGAAGACTTTGGTGCTTTTAAAAATTGCACCTGGCGTTAAAAAATTTTACAAATATAAAAGTTATGGCAATATTCTCCTCACTACCTACCCAGTGGGACGCCACTGGAAGAAATACACTTAAACTAAACAAACCGTTTATTGCGTCTTGTAATGGGTAAAACATGTATCAAATTTTGTTTTGATACTTCAATCAGTTTCTGAGATATTGTGAAAAAACCTCTTATCATAGCTTCCATTCGGGGGCTCTAGCCCCATCACGAAGCGTTTTTGAAGGTATATTAATAGAATATTTTAGTCCTATTTTTGGATGTACCTTATCCCCTTAAAATAGTGTCACCTAATTTCGGGACACCCTGTATAAGGAAAAACAGATTATATTCATCATAATTTTTTGGGCAACCTTGTATGTTCCAATATAATTTTAACATATGCATCTTAGCGATCTCTATAACATTTGTATTTAACGTTTTTATCTAGTTTTTAAAATAGAGAGAGAAATATACTTTACTCTACCGTTGACTTACCTTGTAGAGGCTAGTAGCTTGGGGGGATCAAAACTTTATTCTTGCACATTATACATTTTTGTTGATGAAGTATTATGTCCATCGCCAATTGACATGCACTTTTAAGGAAGAAACCTTCAAGGCCCTACGCAGCGTGCATCCTCTTCCAAGTTTATTTATAGACTGACAAGTAACTAGAGATGAGCGATATTTTTGTACCGGTGACTTATACCGGCGATCTATCTACCGCTAATACCGGTGACCAAATTGCCCAGGTCGCCGCGACCGCGACCTACCGTACCACACCCAGGTCGCCGCACAGCGAAAACAATATTAAAATAATAAAATTTATTTCTGCTTGTGGTTGGTCAAGCTCGAAAAGGTGGTATTTGCATAACTTGCAGGGTGATGGCACGGATTGAGAGGATTATAGGATTTAGGTTACGTTTTGGTTTTTATATCACTGTCACCGTATATTTTTGAAAGTTGTGTTTATTGATTAGTGATATTTAGTTTTTATGTTTTTATGAGAGCTTGTGTAAAAAGTTGATTTGTTAAAGACTATTTTTTTTTTAAGATTTTTTAGATAATATTAAGGTATGCAACTATATTTTTTATATAAATTTTAAATGATTTAAAAGGGTTACCCGCAGTGATTAAATCATCAAACAGTAAGAAGAACAAGCTTATGAAAGCTTTATGAAAGTCACCGGGTTTGAAGTCGCTGTTAAAGATACCGGTGACCTTAAAGTCACTGTCACCGGTATATCGGTTACTTGAAAGTCACCGTTAATCTCACTTCTACAAGTAACCACCCATTGCTGATGCTTTGAACGTCTTAGGTGGTTTAATAAAGAGTACTCCATGAAATTGTAAACCGTACAACGTGGGTTTGTAAAAGGTCGTGTTCTATTATAAATAGATCTTATTTTTTATAATAAAGTATATTAATTTAATATTGGTGCTGCTTACTATTGTATAGTATAGTATTTTCTATTAAACTCTTTTTAATATAATTTTATGTTACCATTTACTAAAATGTGATTTTGTATTTTATGATAGGTATTATACAGAATACTAATGCTTTTTACATTTATTTATAATAAAGCCAGTTTTCTCTGTGAATATAGTAGTTAAAAAAGAGTTGTTTTAGTTCGTTCTAAAGTATTATTGTGACGATTTAAATTCTAATAAGATTTTTATTGGGTTGCACAAATATTTTTAACCAGAATTAAGTAACCAGCAAGTTTGACTCTGACATAAATTACATTGCCAGGCACTATGTACTCACAATTAAACAGGCCTGATTAGTAAATTAAAAATTAAGGTAACCGTGTCAGTATGATGAAAATTATTTGTGCCAATGTCATGTATGTTACAGTCAAACTGGCTGTTTAGCTAATTTTTATTAAAATTCTTTGTGCAACCCGCCATTATTGTGTTATTAAATAATATGGCAAGATAGGAAGTTAACTAAGTTAAAAACGAAATGAATGTATATCGTAAGTATGCAAATAAAATAAATACCTACCGAAAATATAAGCCAAATAAGCTTGAAAGACTAAAGACTACCTGTTGAAAAGGAATCGATCGAACTGCCAACTTGTATAAGGGGCATATTTGCATGAGTGAATAAAATGCCTATTAAGATAACTGAAATGCTTGTCGGATCGGATTGAATATTTGATGGATTTT
Source organism: Polydrusus cervinus (assembly GCA_935413205.1). NCBI lineage: Eukaryota > Metazoa > Arthropoda > Insecta > Coleoptera > Curculionidae > Polydrusus > Polydrusus cervinus. Next base: position 26,573,074 of record OW284514.1, on the reverse strand, counting down.
TTTCCCATTATTTTTAAGTTTGCCTCGAAAAGTATGATATGTTGTCGATATTGTGGACAAACAACAAAACATTTTAAATATTGGGTGTAACTGGATTAGGTTCTTAAACCTATTTATGGAAAAGGTAATTCAAGGTAGTACCTTAAAGGATTTTTTCCCATTATTTTTAAGTTTATCTCGAAATGTATGATATACAGGGTGTGTCAGTAAGGTGTCTGTCTTAGATATCACCTAAACTAACAAAGATATGTGTGTGTAATAATAAAGTGTAATACAAAAGTTAAAGGGTTTTTAGGATACATAATCTAAAAATATTTTGTAATCTACAAGGTGATCCTAAAAAGTGATACTGAATAATAAAAGAGAAAATTAAATGGGACACACAGTATAATTTCCTAGAATATAATTTAATGAAATAAGGACTTTGCAACCCTATTAAAATATTTGAAGTGAAATGCAACGTTGCTAAGTAATTAACTTTTTTCCGAAATTTTAGTAATTTTAAGGGTATTGTTAAAAAATCACAGTAACCTGCGGATTAACCCTAAGCAAATATAATTTACGTTGTAAGTACTTTAAGGTACGACATATTGATCTATAATAATGTTTTTTAAATCTCTTATACAGAGCGTTCATTACAAGTTGGACAACTCGATAGTTTTAAAAATGCTTTATTTCAATTTTTTTAAATGGGACCACCCTAATTTTTTTAGGCAAAAGAATGTATCTTTCGAAAACCTTACTTTTTGTTAAACATGTCATATATCTAAATATCATACTTTTTGAAATATTTTAGGATTTGTCTTAACTCAGGGTAAAAAAGGAAAGTTCTAAAACAATTTAGTCAAGATTGCTTTTGAACAAAAAATAAATAATTCTCTTTGTCACAACTGTCATTGCAAAATTATTTCGCTAACATTTTGTACTTTAATACTGTTTAAATTTTTGTTTCCTGAACTAACTTTATTCATAACTAATATTTTTCTATTTCGATAAAGTTAGTTCGGGAAACTAAAATTTAAACAGTTATAAAGCACAAAATATTGGCGAAATAATTATGCAATGACAGCTGTGACAAAGAAAGTTATTTATTTTTTGTTCCAAAGCAATCTTGACTAAATTGTTTAATTAGAACTTTCCTTTTTTACCCTGATTTAAGACAAATCCTAAAATATTTCAAAAACTATGATATTTAGATATATGACATGTTTAACAAAAAAGTAAGGTTTTCGAAAGATAAATTCTCTTGCCTAAAAAAATTAGGGGGGTCCTATTCAAAAAAATTGAAATAAAGCATTTTTAAAATTATCGAGTTGTCCAACTCGTAATGAACGCTCTCTATAAGAGATTTAAAAAACATTCTTATATATCAATATATCGTACCTTAAAGTACTTACAACGTAAATTATATTTGCCTAGGGTTAATCCACAGGTTACTGTGATTTTTTAACGATACCCTTAAAATTACTAAAATTTCGGGAAAAAATTAATTACTTAGCCACGTTGCATTTCACATCAAAAATTTTAATAGGTTTGCAAAGTCCTTATTTCATTGATTCATATTTTAGGAAATTATACTGGGTGTCCCATTTAATTTTCTTTTTATTATTCAGTACCACTTTTTAGGGCCACCCTGTAGATTAAAAAATATTTTTAGATTATGTATCCTAAAAAACCCTTTAACTTTTGTATTACTTTTTTTCCCTATCTTTGATAGTTTAGGTGCTATCTAAGACAGACACCTTACTGACACACCCTGTATATCGTGGATATTGTGGACAAACAACAAAACATTTTAAATATTGGGTGTAACTGAATTGAATGAATCTTAATGAATTTTTTTCCCATTAGTTTTAAGTTTTCCTTGAAAAGAATAAAATTAAAGTTTGCGTCGCATAGGCTTTGTCACAGCTCTACGCCATTGGTGAATAGTTAATTAGTTAAATCATGGTTCCGCTAAAATTTCATATTGTCGGTCAATTTTAGACGAAGCATTTGGATGTTCCTAGATTTAAAAAAACCATTGAACTATAGACATTTTAAATTATATTTTGAAATATATTACGGACCTTTTGCAGGAGCGGTATCTTCTTAATGAGTTTTCATTGTTAGATTATTAAACGTCAAAAGTTATTTTAAGATTATGACCTAATTAAAATTAATCTTAGATAACGGATAAATCAAAATGGATTCCCGGCAGCGTATAGGGAACGTAAAAAGTCTAGGGTTTCATATGATTTTTTATCTACTTTCATTTAGTAATATGAATTTTACAGTTCTGTAAATCGTTTTGTAAGGTCATCTATTACAGCACTAGTGCTGTAATAGATGCCTTTATAGCACTAGTGCTGTAATAGATGCCTTTACAGCACTAGTGCTGTAATGGGAGAAAAAAGGTTTTGTTAAAATTTTGCTGTTAAATGAAACCACACTTTTTAGAAGAATGATTTATTATTAACAATTATAAAATTAATTACCAATTATTAATTAAAATATAACACTTAAGGTGTATTATAAACATTAATAATATACTTTTCACAGTTAGAAATTTGTATACCAGAAGTGGATGTGACGGAGACCTTTTTTTTACTTCTGATACTCCAGCTCATATCGCGCCTTGGATTTTGTCGGAACTAAACATGAGATCGCTTCGTTTGCCGCTGCAGAATCGCTCATTTTGAAAAACGCTTTTTATATTTTTGAATTTGTGTGACAAAGTTTCGACAGTAACCATCCGAAACAGTAACTTTACGAAAGGTAACATAAAAAACTTGATTAGTAAACTTAATAGCAGGTGCATTTTTACAGGTGCATTTTTATTTTTTAAAATGCCTTTTGCCAAATATTTTTATTCATAGATAAAAGTAGATACAATTTTGTACAATATTCTTGTTGTTAATTCATATTACTACACTCGATGTTTTATTAAACTCGGCTGACGCCTCGTTTGACAACTTTAACATCTCGTGTTGTAATATGAATCTTTTCAACACTTATATCGTAAATAACTATTTCTATAGTGTTACCTGACCGAGGTATCGGACCCCAAAATGAGACTATGCCATTAATCTGTATGGTATTCAATTCTTGTCTACTTATACATGGAATAGGAACCAGGAAATAGGTGCTAAAGTCTGAATGGATGCAAGTCACAGCTGATCTAATTTTTGATTCGAGTCATGTAGTTATATAATTTTTAAATTTTGTCAGGATTTAATTAAACTTCAAAATGAGCTTTTCATCTTTTTTTGAATAATGAGATACTTTAATTAATAACCGACCTATATTATTTTTCGTTTCTACTGTGAATATATTTGCGAGATGTGACTTGAATCAAGTCAGTAATTATACGGACTATAACATTTATGTTGGGTTGCTCAACAATTTTGAACCGTAATTAACTAACCAGCCAGTTTGACTGTGACATAAACAACACTGGCTTGCATTATTTACTTACAATCAAAGGTAATTGATTAGTAAAATAAAAATTAAGATAATCGGGACACTCCAATTGTGAGAAAATGATTTTTGCCAATGTCATGTATGTCACCGTCAAACTTGCTGGTTAGTTAATTATCATTAAAATTCTTTGTGCAACCCGACATATGTACCCCAATACATCAAGTCAAAATTATTGACAGGTTTCATGGTATCGAATGGTTACTTTTGGATTTTTCAAAGCAAAAATCCTTACAGAGTAAACTGCTGTTTTCACTGAAATGCTAAAGAAAACCACAAATATGAATATTACTTTTGCCTACACCTATTTTTAATTAAATATCAACTCAATACTTTAAAATGACTTACATCAGTGGCGGCTCGTCAGGTGACGTAGGGAAAGGTGCTCTTCAGTAAAAAATTAAATAAAATCAGGAGGGAAGTTTTTCGACAATATTAAATATTAATGTACCATACAGCTACAATTTTAGCATTTAAAAAATAATTATGTTCGAATTAATACTATTAATTTAATCCGAATGTAGCAATGCATAATAGGGCCACGGTTAACTACGATGGACAATAATTATAAACACTCGTGCATTTTGGCGTGCCCCAGCGACCGTGTCCGTTAGCACAAAGCAAGTGAAGACCCAAAGCCCAACATGGCTTTGATATTCACCGTTGCTATGGTTACGTGACGTTAGTCACGCAAACAGCATGTAACAATTTGCATTATGATGAAGGGCAATTTAAAAATAGATCAGCCGTATGCACCATTGTTTTAGCATTAGTTCGCCTAACCTTAAGGTATTTATTTTGAGGTTCGCGAAACTTACGGTTATAGATATCGTTTTTACGTGATTTACTGTGTGATTAAAAAGTTTTTTTTTATTTTTGTTAATTCAGTAGTGTACTTAGTTGTGTGCTTTAAAAATGAACCCAATTAATGACATAGTGTGTAATTTGTTGGAAACTCCATTTAGTCGTTGGACAGATGAGGATAAGAGAGACGTTTTGTTACACGGGTTTTTAGTCAATGTTTGTTTAAGTACCCGCACTATACCTAGCTTTTCACCATTTTTTAAGACCGCGAGCCGCCACTGACTTACATAGTCTACTACTTATCTGAAAATAAATTTAACCATTTCACAATGACACCTCTGTAGAACCTTAACGTTTCATAATTATTGAACACTAGTTTCCACATTATATGTGTACCCTTTGAAAACTATCCATGTCAATTCAGGGAACCATATCCTAAGATGTCTTTGAACATCACACTTAATATTTATATACATACATGTTACGACAGCAATAGTACATTTATCTTGCAAACACACATAATTTCATTTACTCCATTTAACAATAATTTTTTTCACCACTAAAGTTGCTGTTCATTGTTCAATATCATTCTCACATACCGTTTCTCAGTTCGTCACTGTCAAATACGATTTAACAATCACTCTCCCATATTTATTTTTAGAACCTGGTAGTATTTTTCTCCTCTACTTTTATGTAAACATCACTTTCTTCAATAATCTAACTTCCTCAAAAGCCCTATGAGGGTGTCCCTTACAATTTCATGTACTATATAACTACACTTCTGCTGTAAATAAACGTTTATACGTTCGAGACATGTAGAACAAAGTAAAAACATTTCTTATTGAATATATCTTATTGAAGGTTGACTTTAGAGTATTATTTCTCCCCATTTAAAAAGATGTTTGTTGCGATAGCACCTATTTTTTTATTATTATATTAAAATCTTTTCTGCAAATAAGTTCTAAGAAACCATTTTTTATCGAACCCCGTTCATTTTTTTGAAACAATAGTTAGTTATGTCAGTAGGGTCAAGTAGCCTAAGAGTACGAGTCCGCCTAAGAGTACGCAACCACCATATTTATTAATAAAAATTCATAAAATACGTGCTGGCATCTATGATTAGGCTTATTAGTTATACAAGGTGATACTTGTTTACTTTGACACTTCACCCGGCAGTTTCTCGACTGAGCGTAAATTTTGCCGGCCGTTTAAATTTACTCGCCCAGAAAGACTAATTTTTATAATTTTTGAGGTGTTTAAATTATCTTTGCAGTGGTAAGTAAGCAATATAGTATCTTTTTATGTGTTTTGTGAGAAAAAATACACGTTTTATATCCAAGTAAACGTATTTTCTTTAGATTATTTGCAATAATAAAAGATATTTGAGATTAAATTTATCAGAGTATGCACATATTTATTCTTAAGAGTTCGCACAAGTAGTCCCTTTAAAAAAAGCCTTCAAGACACAGCGGCGATTAAAAAAGTCAAAACAGTTAAGAAAAACATACAATTTAAAGATTGTTTTTCAAACAAATTACCAGAAAAGAAAAATAAAGCGGTGAAGTTCACTAAAGAACAAGAACCCCCAACCTTTAACATAATCTAGATATATAATTTTTTGCCCCGCGTGCAACGAGAAATTTAGGGACCCACCGGATGAAGACTGGATTCAATGTTATGAGTGCACCCAATGGTGGCACGAAGAGTGCACTTTTTATTCAAGCAGGGGATTTTTCTGCGATTCCTGCACTTAGTTTACACATGCGTACTCTTAAGCATGCCACTGCGTACTCTTAAGGCAAGCCATTCTCAAGAGTACGCATATATATATTCAAACTTTAAACCACTTGTACTTTTAAAAAAATTAATATTCAATCAATTGAAAACTATTTGTTTTTTCACATCGTGCAGTACCTACACATTTGCTTATTACCAATAAAAACATATTAGGTGCGTACTCTTAGGCCACTTCCCCGTATTGATTAAGTGCGTCTCGCTATACATTACTTTTTATGTGGATTTTAAAAATGTCTGTGCCCTAAAAATAGTCAAAACGCGTAGGCAATTTTATTTTAATATAAACTTTTAAGCAGGTAAATAGGATCAAATTACTAAGATAATTTTATTAATGTGTAGGCACGCTTTTCAGTAAACGGCATGTTAGGATTATTTTATTTCAATAACAAAATAGTAAAAAATTTATTATTACCGCACTTGCATTATATCTCGTGGAAAACACCATATTTTACCGAATCTCTACTGAAAAAGATATCATCTGCAATTTATTTGCCACTAAAGAGGGCCGTAAAGTACTGTCTAATAAAACTTAAGGTAAAGAAAGCCGTAAAAATTCCCCTTTATTTCTTCGTATAAGCGACCTTTCCTGATAAAGGTTATACACTTAAAAGGCCATAAATAAGTAACCTTATTTTTTAAGCAAGCACCTTACAACTTCTAACTGCCACTAATTTTTTTTCATTTATTTTTCTTGAATATAATAATATTTAATATTATTATTATTATTATTATTATTTATATTACTTTTAATGTTTTAATACACAGTTTAAACCTATTTGGAAAAAACCTATGTCTTCCTAACTTGTAACAAAATTATTGTTCAATGTACTTCATTCTTTTTTGAGTTTGGTTGGCGCATTTATCAAAATTAAGAACATTTTGTATAAAAAATATTGGGAGAAATGTTTGAAGAAAGATTAATGTTACCAGAAGCTACCTGGAAAACTTGGAATAAAAGTAATTTTTTCTACTTCTATATTAGTAAACATTGTTTTAGGTACCGTTCACTCTATAAGTAAATCCATTTTTACGCACAACTGTGCGTAAAGAATAAAAAAGCGCAACTGTGCGTTATGATGCCTAGTATAACAATCAAGTTAGCCTTGAACCATTAAAATCGTGACATTTATATATATCTTTAGTTTTTGACAGTGACATTGTCATTATTTGAGATCTGAAGTTGAAATCGATACTTTATAAATTATAAAATATATTGGGTGGTGTAAAGCAATTACGCACTCGTTTGCAATTTTTCCATTTGTACGGAATATGCATTTTACCACACTTAATACGTAATATACAATAATACTATCCTCTTTTAATATGTTTAAAAAAGGTCCACAGAATATGACCATAAAAATGGTAAAATTATTTCAGGACAAAAAAAAATAGTAACACCTCCTCCCAATTTTCCGAAAGTACAGGAAGAATGGTATATGACATTAAATTTAACAACAACGAACAAACCTGCTGGCAGGTGCTGGTGTATTCAAAATTTTATAGTTTAGAAATATTCATATAAACTATATTTTTTACAGCTGGTTAATTAAGAGTTAATTTTGGTAAACATTTTTTTTTAAATTTAGGTCAATTGTTTTTAACGATAATATGACTGAATTTATAAAAAAAAATAAAAACATTAGCAATTCTACTCTAGTCAATAAGATACATAAAATACAGCGCCATTTTAATAGATTATGAAACAAGGTAGAATAAAATACCAAAAATTTGTCAAACTTCGAAAATATGCTTCTCTTTGTGAAAGACAAAAAGTTATCCTTATTATTTTTGTATACTTTAATACAATTTTATAACATAATTTTGATAAACCTTGAAATAAAAGGGGGAAAAAATGTTACCTTTGTTTTTTTAGGATAAGGTTTAATTATCTATTTTTCTCTATCGAATACCCCACAGTATGTAATTTAAATTTCGAGTTTTTTCCCAAAATGCACAGATTGGTTAATTTGGGCTCCCTAATGATACAGAACGGAAAAAAATGCTATTTAGTAACGCCCAGGTTAGGTTAGGTTAGGTAAGAGTGGCAGACCCTTAATTCTGACTAAACAGTCTGACGTAGTCCTGATTAGGTCCGTTGTGATACCACACCTGTTCCGTAGAACCCACCTTCATCAGATCTCTGATGGTTAGTGCGACGTAACCGCGGAAGGATTTTAACAACTCATTCAAACCAGCCACTACTGTTCAGAAATCTGCTCAGCCGTCCAAGTTGTAAGTTGCTTAGTTCCTCCAGGCTATCGAAAGATGGTTCACCCAGAGTAGTGAACCTCCTTCTTGCGAGGCCAGGGAATTAGTAACGCCCAACTAGTAGGACATTCTCGGAATATTTGGACACCTTCTGAGCACTCTTTTAAAAGAAAGTTTTTACAATATGCTGCAGGTGAAAATATATGCATGCATTTGGATAAAGTTCTTCTTTGACATATCATTTTCTACAGTTTCCATGACTTTTTCAATAGTTTCTTTACTAAAATTGAAATAGGGCCAGATCCACAGAGCTTTTTTGCTGTTTTGCATCATTATTTCAAACAAAGATATCATGTATTTATTAGCAGTGGCGGCTCATGGTTATAATTTTGAGGTATACTCCAATTTTTACAAAAAAAAAATTATTTTTGATTAATTAAGTCTATCCTACGGTAGCAAATTTTGTAATCATTTTGTAATTAAAATTGTGTATTTCGGGTATTAACTTTATATTTAATCCATTAATGTTTTTAATAAACGTTTCTATTGAATTCGCGTGTGCAACTGGTTCCTGTCCTTACACCAGATTTTTTAATAATAATATCTGGTAATGGGCTACCTTTTCCATTTAATTTGATGTTTCCTTCGTATTTATTATATATATTTAAAATATCTTCACATTATTTAAATTAAAGAGCACTACCATAGTACACAGTTCATAATTGTCAGCGATATACCAAAAACAGAATCACACGCTCGCACTATAATATTATTGTTTTTGAACTCGTAAACTAGAAAGTCGCGTAAAAATTCGATTCAAACAACCGATAATACCCAATACCGCGCTGGACTAAATGCAGCGAACTCTTTACTTAAATCACGGCTTTGTTTTATAGACAGACATGGGGGAAGCGGAGTACAGCGCGGGTGTTTCAAGGAATTCGAATGCACGTTTGTGTGGCCCAGATAAATATATAAATAAGAACTCGGCGATAGCGTGAGCCAGTAGGTTATTCCACTGGTCCACTTTACTTGAGTGATTCAGACGTCGTTTGAAGTTTTTAATTTTTACGACGAGAATCGCGAGTATTATAGTTGCTAGCAGTATTTATGCAGCAGCCGCCACTGCATCAGGCTTTTAGCCATACGTTGGTACAAAAAATACGATCCACTTTTAACAAATCCTTATAAGAAAAGTGATTATCTACAATTTATCTACCAGGAAAAAAGGCAGCGAATTGCCGAATAAAACTTAAGGTAAGGAAAGCCGTGACAATTCCCTAGTAACAGGTCTTCTTGATAAAGGACAAAAATACTTAAGGGACTATAAATAACTTATTCTGTAAGATATCTTGCGACTTTTAAGGGGATGAAGGGCTTTAAAATCAAAGTATTTCTAACTTTCTTATTTATTGCCGGTTGATAAAGAAAGGTTTTCTTTTAACTTGGGTCATTCTTGATTTACTTAATTGCTCTTCTTGCAGATATTAAAGGACAACTATAGGCACACGTAATTTATTATAATTAATAGTTGTGTATAATTTTATATCGTTTAAAAATATAATAATTTGCCTTTCAAAAAAATTTCAATAATTGCATTAAAAGACTGAATAAAAAGTAGTTTTTTAACAATCCTCTGAAAATATGGATGTTATTTCAATATGGCTATTTCCGGTAAACCAGGGGCAAGATATTTTCAAAATTATTTCGAAAATAGACGTCAGCATTTTTTTAACTGGTTTTCTTCTATTATATTGATAATTTGTAGTTTATTTTACTAAAAATAAAATTATTTATATGAAAAAATTAGCAAGTGTTTATTTTTAAATAGAATGCTATATTTTTTAACTTTAACAAAAGTATGTGCAGAGTTACACATAGAGTAAATTGGTCAGCAAATTCCCATCTTGGTCTTTTATTTTATGAATTCATTCAACTGAACTTTTATTATTATAAGCAATTGATCTATGGCAGGCGGACAAAGTAGTGCATCTTTTGCATTAGAGTATACAGGGTAGCCAAATATAATGGGTTTAACTCAATGCAAAAGTTAGCTATCAGACGTGAAAACATTAAACTAACAATAAACCAAGTACGTTCGGCCAACACATCAGTATAGGAAACATTTTTGCGCATCCCTACACTTTTTCTACGGGTTCTGTAGATTCAAATATAGATCGCGCTGCAGTAGCCCACTGGATGTCGCACCAATCCGTAATTCAATGCCATGTTTACAAATAAAGTAGTAAAGTTTAGTGTCCATATAAGTCAAGTCTGATGACTATCTGTTGCATTAAATTGCACTCTTAAAAATAACATGGTATGGTTACTAAAATCTGGTTCTGACAACTATTTATTTTCGTGAAATCGGACTCAACCCAAAAATTAGTCTGTACAACCAAAAAAAATTGTCGTTATTGAACTGTTGAACTAATTATTATCATTAACCAACCCAACCTACAAATTTTAGTTATCACAACTAAAATTTATATACGGACAACTAAATTTATACGGTATTCCCGCTTTTAAAATTAGTTGTCACAACTAATGTGTAAATAAGAAAAATTGAAAAAAAAATTTCAAGGACATATTATTTTTGTTAATGATGCAATCTACAAATATTGCCAAAGCAATAATTTATTTGGGCCAAACTTGAAATTTTCATAGAGTAACAATTACGTACTTTCTAAATGTAAGAAAGAAGTTGAATCATAAATAAGTAAAAATTTTATATTTTTTCTTTGCAGTTGCACATTAAAAAGTTTGGATGAACTGCTTATAACGCATGGCAAAATTAGCAAGTTGATTTGATAGAAGTAACTTTAAAAAAAGTCTCTTTCATTTCTGAAAAAATGTCATATGTAATGTCTACTTAGTAACAAAAAATATTCCTTCCTAGGTCCCCATTTAAATAAAAAAAACGCCTTAGTATTACTACTCTATCAGGTTTGCGTAAACTAATTAGAATAAATTATCAGGGATATTATGGTTTCTTTAAAAAAAATGATTTCCAATGTCCTTGTTCTCTCATGTTTTTACATACTTATGCAATACAAAACAGAGACACTCGATTTTTTTTACTTATTTTAATCAATCTTTTGGGTTGTTCAATTGCTTATAGAACTGAATTGTTCTTATTTAAATTTTCTTATCTGCAACTGCGATTATTAAAAAACAAAAAATATCCCCTGGACTTTCTATTTAAAATATACAGCTATATAAAATTTGTTGTACCTACTTGGTCAGATTAAAAAGTCATTAATATGACGTTCTTTTATAGAAATGAAACATAGAAAAAAAAAATGTTTTTAAGTTATTTCTCATTGGGTCACCTTGCCATGCTTTATAAAAATCTCATTTAAACTTTCTAATGTACAACTGCAATGATAAAAAATAAAATTTTTACTTACTTATGATTTAACTTCCTTCTGCCAATAAGAACGTACACAAGAAAGACAATAAACAAAAATAAATTACTCCAAAAAATATTGTCACATCCATTGTCCACACGGCCAATTATTGCCTTAAAAACACGAAAATATGGACATTGCACCCTAACATAAACATAACCTTCTGACCTCGCTTCTGACAGTCCTGGCTAGAATGATGGCACCCAATGGTCAAGGGCGTCAAGGCTCTGTTGTAAAGTGCGTACAGCGATGCGATGTAAGTTATAAATATGAAGAATAGTATTACTTGAAAAGAAAAGTTAGTTCCGGTAACTAAGAATGTATCTTAATCAAAATTAACAAAATAATAGGGACTACAAATTCATAATGTGTTATTACAACAAGCTTAATTGATAAATACAAGTTTGTAGGAACCTTGATGTAACATTTAAATAAGATATATACAGAGTAAAATTTTCAAAATTCAGCTAAACCAAATTTTTTATTTCTGCCAACTAATATGAAAACAAGATATTTTCTTTGTTCTGATGGCATCATTTTTTGGTAAATATAACCAAAAAATAAATCTTTTTGTTTTCCTAAGTAAAAATAGATATTTTTGGTAACGTAAACACGAGAACAAATAAAAATTAGTACCAGATACCAAGTCATTTTTAAGAGTGTGATTCCTACAGATGGCGATATTAGGTTTTCATCATATATTTATTCTTAAAAATATCATGAAACCATATGTTTGCTGTACTGGAAATTGCTTACAGGTTTACACTTTCTGATAAGTCCTAACAAGAAGGAAACAGCCTGTCATTGTCTACCTGTACCCCAGGGAACGCATTACCGTTGGCGTCCCTGTGTACTTTAGTGCATAATATAGAAGCACTACATTGTCCACCTGCCGCTAAAAAGTTTCTTTTTATTTTACTTATATGGACACTACTCTACTACTTTATCTTTGGTAGGTTTAGCCACCTTTTATTATTCTGTGTTTTAAGAAATTTAAAATTATTTTTATACATGAATCTTAATAAAAAAAATAGGTATTAAGCATTTCATTTAATAAGATTCTGAAGAATTTTCAGTTACTCCTTTGCCTTTGCGAAAAGTTAATATCAGTTATGAATAAAATTTTATTAAATTGCATCCTCGAGAATATTAAAAAATATTAAATTTTGATACTTTGCACACACCAACGAATTTGTTCGAGTCAATATCAGTGGATCTAGAGTATGCTAGAATTTTATTAAGTTTTACCATTCTGAAATATTCTGGAAAAACAAAACAGTAATCGAATTTAATACATAATTCAATATAGTTTGTCCGCGGATGGGGTTTAGAAAAAGACGAATTGACGAAATTTCAAAAAATACATAAAAATGTAACTCCCATGAAAAAAAAATCCTTCTAAAATAAATAGAAGGAAATGAACGGCTAGCAGCTCATATTGCGTAAATTTTATTTAAATACGAGCCGCCACTGCAAGCGATTGCAAAAACTCATATTATAAAAATATTTTATAACAATATCTCGTTTTATATTTTTGTCGGAGGGAAGAAAAGAAGATTTAATTTTGCCGCATATCTTAATAATTATATACTATATGCCATACATCCAGGGCACAGAGCATGAAATAATGGATAAATTAACGGCCTGCTAAGTAGATAGAAACAAGTGATTTGCGTTTTGGAGCGCCAAACCGGTTTGTTACGCCTACCTGGGTCTAATTTAAGCACTTTGTTTCATTTTCTGAGTGGGTGAAAATTGTTTCACTTTATATATTACACTTATAGGGAGTGCCTACAGAACGTTGTGTTTTTATTTTCAAATGACAAGTAAAGAATAGTATATAACATAACAAGTGATGAAAGTGATACTTTCTACTAAGTTGTATTGTTAAAATAGCTATGCAGTATGGTAATAGAAATTGTTTTAAATAATGCAAGAAAAATATTTTCGTACCACCAAAAATTTAAGTATATTATTTATAAGGATTGTTGTATTAAATTTAACATATTAAAATACATATCAGATTCGATGGTACTTGCAGTAGGTAGAGGTAGAATACTTTATTAGGATGTTATCACCTGAAGGTGCAGACCGAAAATCTTAATACTAAAAGTTATAATATCAACCTTCTTGGGTTGTTTATAACCTTTAGCGCCATCTCTTACACGACTGAAATGTGGTATTTGTTGCTCCAGACATAACACTTAGATCCAGTTGTACAATAAGAGTTTAAGTACGAGTTTTGTAAAGCCCGACCTAAATTTAAACTCGGTTCTGCTGAGCTTTCTTTTTCAAGTAAGTTGTCAATTTTCTGGGCTTAAACCAAGATATTAATGATATATAACCCAATTAAACAAACCTTACAAATTCTTTTTATGGTAATAATATTTTAAAGTTATGAATGTAAATGATAAGGTTGAACACTTTCTGGATTTAACAGTCGAAACGGATGATGAAGATTTTATGGATGTACTAAAAGCTAGAGAAAACGTTCGAAGACGGCCGCCCCAAAACTACAGACTGAGATTTGATCATATTCGTCTATTAATTTGCTGGGGGTCAATCTGGGAGGTAATATGTCTTGGCATGATCACGTTGCCGCAATTGCCAAGGCAGCTGCACAAAAACTTGGTGTACTTTTCCGCACCAAAAGGTTGTACACACCTCATCAACTTTTGACACTCTACAAAGCCCACATTCGACCATCATTAGAATATTGCTCTCATGTCTGGAGCTTTGCATCCAAACACACCCTTCGGCTACTCGATTCCATTTAAAGGAGAGCTGTTCGTCTGATCGGCGACCCCGAGCTGACCAAGACCCTCGATAGCCTGGAGTATCGAAAACAGGTTGGTGATTTGGCTCTCTTTTACAGATATTTCCATGGCAGGTATTCGACTGACATTGCCCACTTGATTCCACCTAGAGCCATGCAAAACAGAAATACACGACGAACCGCTGCCGCTCATCCATATGTTGTTCAGCTTAGTACTCCTCGAACTTCATTGTTCAAGAATTCTTTCATCTGGAGAACGTCATCTTTGTGGAATGATCTTCCTGAGGTCGTGTTTCCCAATGAATACAATCTTCAACGTTTCAAGACCAACGTTAATCGCTTTCTTCGCACACGCACCGCTCCCAGAACGCCTTAAGGGATTTTTCCTACAGTGCAGGTGTTTTATCATAAAAAAAAATATTCAAATTTTTGTAATTAAATTTACTCTCAATATTTTTCTAACATTCTATTTTTATCTTTATTAGTAATATTACTGTTCTTTTATTTTTCAAAATACTTTTAAACTCTTTAACAAAAGCTAATGGCAGACATTCTTCTATAAAAGTAAAATTTACATACAGGTTTGGGTTAGAATACACGAAAAATATCTGCAAATTGTAAATACTCCAAACAGTGACAACAAATAAAGTTTGATGGTTTTTTTGGCAATTTAACAATTGCCAGCATGGTAATTTAATTATTGATCCCATCTGTGCAGACCTGTGGTTTCGAATTGATTATACAACAGAATTACCTTTTTGAACCAAGTTCAACTTTAGGTCGAGAAATTCGTACTTAAGTTCTAATTATACAGACTAGCCTTTAACGTTTTTGATTATCACGATGTCAACTAACTAGGTGTGTTAAAGTAAATTTAAAATATAATTACTTCCACGCTGGTACCATAAAAGTATTGTTACAGCACATTACCGGGTGATTCCTAAGTTGATACTTCTTTCTAAGCTCTGTATAGAAGTCATTAAAATAAACAACATTTTCAAATACCTTATTTCAAAAAAACTCAAAAATAAAGTACTTACATTCATTTATTACCCTACGAATCAAATACGGTTCTGACTAAGTTGCCCGTTAAATAACATTAAGAAAACTTCTGGGTGTAGGATGAGTAGAAATGAGCAAAGGAAAGCGATCTGCGTATAATCTCGAAGAAACATCCGCACTCTTACGACCCTTACAGTAAATTAGCACCATATTTATTAGATCATTGTTTTTAAATTTTACCTATTTCACGTATCACTAATTTAAAATTAACTTGCTTCAGAAAAACACACTACAGCGGACTGCTCAACACCCGTTAAGTGAATGACTATAAGAGATAAGAAAAACAACAGAAACTATAGCGGGCTGTTTCAGTGACCAGGCCCGCACTTAGATTTTTTATTTCTCTATCTCGCCTATTTTTGAATTTTTTGAATAGAGGTAAATATTTGAAAAAGTTGCTTATTTTAATGCCTTTTATACACAGCTAAAAAAGAAGTATCAACTTAGGAATCACCCTGTATATTATATGTTAAAATATGACAAGATATGTTTGCCTACGATAATAATTTTATTTTCAGAAATTAATAGGTATAACAGTAAAAATTGTAATTAGGTATATTTTTCTTCACATAATTATATATTTTATTAATAAATAATAATAGTAAAAGATTAAGTGTATAATTAAAACTACTTCTACTAGTTTCATAATCTTGCACACATTAATAAATCAAAACATAAAACTTCTCTAATTTGTGTAAACAATTAACATTAATTTACCTAGGTTTAAACTGTAAGTTAATAATTAATGAAATTCCTATGTCTTAGGTTACCCAACTGGAGCTAGATTTTCAGTTAATTTTGACGATGTATTTTATCAATATTTAGACAAAGGTCGCTTTCCTAATCTTTTAGCACCGATTTAGGTTCTCCGTCGACATTATCGTAAGAGAAATTCTTGACTAAAATCACCCTTTGGCTACCTTTCATTATGGACCTTTTCACCCACAACATAGTAAATAGTTATATTAGATGATACAAGAATATTTGTATTGCAACTAACATCAGTACGGTATTCAGCTTGAGGGACACTTTAAGGAGCCACCTGATGAAAACAAAACCAACAAAACAAAATGACAGAAAAAACTGTGTATATCAGTTCCCCTGCGAACGTGGCCGATCTTACATTGGTGAGACTATAAGGCCACTTGAAACTAATATTAAGGAACACAGAAACAACACGCTTAAAGGAGAAACCGAAAAATCAGGTGCAGCTAACCATGCCTGAACCTGAACACACGTCCATCATATCAAGTGGACAGAAGCTCAATTCCTACCTAAAGAACCAAGCGGGAAAAAGAACAGTTCAAGAAGGCTGCTACCATACACCAGAACCAGATTGCTTTAGTGAGCCCTTATTATAACACTTTTGTCTCTTTTTATTAGTTACCAACACCATGAACAAAAAGTGTGGACACATATTTTTTTAAATTGTATTATATAAACACCCTCTCAATAATCAAAAATTATCCTAATGAAAAATACCCTCCCTCCCTAAAACTTTTCTTCTAATTCGAAAAGAAATACCCTCACTACCCAAAACTTCTAATATTAAAAGTGATTTCCCAAAAAAGACCTCTCTTATAAATAAGGATCACTTTACTGAAAGCGATTTTTATAATTTGCACTCTATTAACGCGATCTGAATAAAATTGTTTTCTTTCTAGTTTAACGCCACAGATACTACCACCGACCTTTTAAAAGGACGCTGAACAAATATTAATTTTTAAATTAGTTAGGCTACTCCCATCGAGATGGCGCCTCTAGTGATATCTGTAATATATTTAGGACATTTTATTGACGATTCCATTGATTCAAATCGCTTCGTTTAGTTTTTGTAGCCATGTGTTTTTGAGAGTTTTTTTAATTATTTGTCAGGGAGAGTCAAAGGTAAGATATTTTTTTTATTATTAGGTGTAGCTGTTACTTATTAGTAGCTGTTACTTATTACTATTAGCTAATGTAGTATAGGTGTACTTTTAACACTAATTGATCTAAAAGATTTATTTCGTTAGTTATCTAGCTACATAAACTAGCAAACAATGCCGTCCTTTTAAAAGGTCAGTGGTATTATGGGTGCATTTTTTTAGGTATTGGAAAAAGCCATTAACTTTAAATAAACTATTGGAAGAGGCAGAGCATATAGATGATGGTGCCAACCTACCAGATGCCTGCTTAGTTGTTTTTCCACCAGTCAACGCTAACGATAATGTGACAGATGAGGACTCTGGTGACGATGAAAATGTAATTATGGACAATCTTTCAGGAAGTTTATTGAATTCCCAAGCCGAACCAGTTTTTTAATGCAGATGTGGTTAATATTGGTGAAGAGGACAGGGAAGATAGTGATGATGATATTCCGTTGTCAACTTTTATGAAATACAAGGAAAAGCGAAAAAATTATGATTGGGTTTAAGAAGACATGATAAGTAAGTTGCCTAGCTGGGCGGACGAAAGCATGGCAGGTGCGGCACCTGCCTAGTATAAATAGAGCTGTAGTTACCATACTTATTTAGTATTCACTTGAAGACGACTGGAGATGCTTACCAGTTGAAACGTAGTGATTTTAAACAAATAAAGACAATGCAAGTCCAAAACTCGACTGCCGTTCAAGAAACGATTGTTTCCAACCTTTAAACAGACACAAGATACTTATTTGTTTCGACAATAAAACTTTAATTTTGTAAATTCATTTGTTTATTTCTCCAATAAAATAGTTTGATCTTGTTACATGTATTGTAAAACGTTTTAAAAAAATCTGTTTTGTATCCATTGTAGGTAGGTATATTTATTACCACCTATGTATTATGCCACTGACGTTTATAAAGGACGGTGAATATTGAGAAAAACATTGATATTACAAAAAAAAAATATTAAGTATAAGAATCTGTTGCTATCATCGCCACTATTTCATTTTTTTAAAGAAAAAATAAATTTCTACAAAAATTAGTTTTCGGTAGTATCTGGGTTAACGCCATAATCCCAAAACACCGTTTTGAAAATTGATTGTTTTGTCGAATAGAATAGAAAAAAAAGTATTCTACTAAGGGTCAATTGACAGATGAACTTAGAATTACATCACAGGTTGAAGTTAAGTTGACAATCTCAATGTTGTTAGGTCAGGTGCCAGTTAAAGTTAACTGATGTACAGAATTGACAGTTTTTGGTCTTTCTATAATGTTTTTATATTCTTCTAAGCTGGATATAAGAATACTAAATGCATCATCAAAAAAATGAATTGTTTTTCTCCCCATTTTTTAATTAAATATTTAGGACAAGTTATAGGTTAGCTTGTTAAAAATTATTCTCTTTTCTTTTTGTTTTCGATGATTATTGAGGATTTTATTAAACTGTAATTTTTTTCTAGCAAAGTTAAAATTAAAGTTAGCTTTTGCCTTTTTTATAATACCCATCCTAAGTAGTTTTATAGGGTCATAGGTACCGAAATCTAAATATAAAATGTCTTGGTACATGATTGAAGACTTTTCGACGCCAACTGACATGTAATGATAAGCGATAATGAGGATATTAAAACTTTTTTAATTAAAATATAATTTATTGGGTTGGGCCGACTCGTAATTTGGTAAGAATTAGATAAAATATTTAACGAAGAAGAAAATTAGCGGCTTATTAAATTCTAGGAGTTTCTTTCAGAATTTATTAACCTTTGCCGAGATTGACGTAGTTTTATTTAACATGATATGTACAGTTTAAAAAAATAATTAAGTGATATACTTTTTATTAAGACTTTTTTTTGTTTCTTACAAAATATACAGTATCTATCCGCGAAGAAGTTTGCACGATATGAAAACATTTTTGAAAAACTGTTGTCGGCATTAGGTTCTGAATGACTCCGAATAAAAAACACTTTAACCCGTAATCACTTAAGGGATTTCATTTAAACCATCGAAATATTTAGATATATAGTTTCATATTTGTGTTTTCACGGTGGCAATACTTTATATGCCAAAATATGACGATTTTGTGTTAATTTACATACAAATACAATAAAATATAGATGTAATTCTATTAAAGAATACAGTACGTACTAAAATACGTGGATCTTTATAAATTTGAAGAAAAACCAAAAAAATATTTATATTACAACTTATTCTGACATGATTATTTTAAACCCAGAACTGTCAGTTTTGGACGGTTTTAAATTTAGAACGTTTTTATATCCTTATTCTTATATTCATGGCCTTCTAGAATTTAAGGAGAGTGAGTAATAGTAGTTTGTACGACAAGAGTGGATATGATGTCCATATCACACGAGGAAGTAAATTGAGCACGACGCCGTAGGCGGAATGCTCAAATTTCTGAGGGCAATATGGACAATCCACTCGAGTTGAACAGTATATTTTTTCTACGACAAAACTTACAAAATGCTAAAAAATGTAAAAAAAAGTTTTCAGATTGCCGGGCTCGAACTCACGACTATTGGTTCCACATCGAACTATCGAAACGTTAAACTAATTATGGGAAAACCAACTGATAAATGATGCTACACGAAATTAATTTTCTATGCACATTCAGCAGGTTGCATTATTGATAAATCTAATATAAATGGTTCTAGATTTTATTATATTGAACAAATTAATAACAAATTGTACCATATGCATTTAAATTATATAATTTAGTATGTTGAAAAAGAAGGCGCAGCCTTAGTAAATATAATATACTGTGATTGGTCAGTATTTTTAAGAACACCACAAAGAAATGTAATTTTCATAACAATGTTGTCAACTAATGGAAAATTTCCGGGTTCGTGAGAACAAAGCACAGAGGAATGATAGGTCGGCGCTGTCTCCAAAGGAAAAAGGGAAATTTTTACGCACAGTATTATATTTGTAGAATATTCTTTAGAATCACTTGTGGTTGTGATCAGCTTATAAAAAACTTTTTCAGTATTGTTTGCATTCGTGAAATTTTTCTTTAAAAATGGGAAATTTTATTTTTAAAGATTGCAACTCTGTACAGCCTATTATAAAATTTAACCTAACTTCTTTCATGTATCAGAAAACGACAACAACATGTAAATTTGGTTTCTTCATAATTGATAACTGTGATTGGTCAGTTTCATTACCTATCTAGGATTGTTATGAATTTTGTCGCTTCGTTAACTGGAATAGCTTACTTTACTCGCCACTTAAGTGTAAAGGAAACAGCAAATTTTCATGTGGGAGTAGAAAAAAAAACTATACAGGCCAGTTCATTGAAGAAGAGTGGGGGAAATTTTGACGTTTACCTCGTAGATGACGTAGGTCGTGGCCTGCTGCTACACATTCTTAAGTAAACAAACCGATGTCAACGACTTATGAATTGACAAGTAAAACCAACCTAAAAATACATTAAATATGTCAACGTCTTAACATCTTATCATGATTTGACAAACCAATCTAATCTTGAAATTAAGGATTCCAAACCACGTGATTCAATATGGCGGTTGGATGGCAAAAAGCATTGGGTTGCCCGTTAAATTAACTGTTATTTTTGGTCATGTGTACCAATTACAACACATGTTTGCCATCCAGCGGCCATCTTTGACACATCGTTGGATTGCCTAATACATTCTTGTTATGATTTGACAAACAGAACTAATCTTAAATTATTTAGTTCTGGCCACTGATATGCATGGCTCCACTCAATGTTAGACGTTCCGCACAGAGATCACTTAAAGTCTCCAAACGAATCGGCTAAAGATTCTGTTTCACTTACTTACATCGAAAAGGTTATACGAATACGGGCATTAGTGAATACGGCTGTTTAAATTTTACTGTGACGTGCGTTTTACTTGTCAAATGTCATTCAAACATTTTAAAGTGCTTAAAGTGTAATTTTTTTTTAGTGATACGGAATCATTGTTTCGTATCGTATTCTTCAATAAATCCACATTGAATCCAAACTGGCATGATTCTATCTTTAACTATATCAAATTAATATAGATTGTACTTAACCACCAAGAATTCCTCAAGCCCTGCATGCTCAGTCTAATATTCAACGTCAACTGGATGCCAAATAAATGTATACATCTAAAAGTCATTATTGTCTAAATTTATATTAGCAACTTATAACAAAATATAAAGCTGCTCCAGTAATGAAGACAATTTTAAACATAGGTAGGTCTTTAACTTTACCTTCATTTTAAGTATATGAATCCAATCAAATATAATAGCTTTTAGAAGTTGTATGTTCATTAAATCTCATATAAATTTTCTGCGTACGTTTGGAACAATTTGAAAGTAATTACAGGAAATGTTTTATTCCTGGCAATTGAAATTCATGAGGAAGTTTCTAATGAGTCTACAGAACTAAAGAAATTAAATAATACGCTTCACTGATGAATTATTAATAAGCTATAATTTCATATAAATTGAGGAAAAATAAACGATGTTTTTTACTATTTTTAAAAGGCAAATTTTTGATCGATAGGTTGCGTGTTTTAATATGCCGCCAAGGGCAGGTTAAGGGCCTCTGAGTTTTTGAGATGATAGCCAATGTATCGGCTTTTTTGTTGCCCACTATCCCCGAGTGATCAGGAACCCATAGTAGTTCTACCCTGTTGTTCCTTGCTGCTACACTGAGAAAATTGAGCTACTAAGAAAATTAGTTAAAGATTTTTGGTTGCAGTAACTCAAAATTATGGTTCTAGCAACAATTTTTTTGTTACCGCAATACTAACGAATAGCTACAACAATCAACTTATTTTTCCTGGCTTGTCTGGCTGCTCCAGCCAAAATGTCTATTCCAGCAACTAAAAATTTGGTTAAAACGTAGACACCAACCAGAAATTTAAGTTACACCAACTAGTTGGTGCAGAAGGATCATGAGGCTAACTTTTCCTGGTTCTACCAGGCGGGCCGTAAGTTGATACAACAAAATCTCTAATTGATACAACCAAAAATTTGTTAATGCAACCGACAGGTTGGTTGCCGTAGCGAACGTGATTGATTAAAAAATCATTCGGGTTGTTCCGCGACTAGTCGTTTGGTCGCGAAACCAATTTCGCGCCATCGCATTACGAGTACGGCGTCATTTTCTGAATTTCGTCATTTCATCTTTGGTGTTATCTCCCTGCGGTCGATGAGTTTCAGTGTTTAGTGCGCGCACAAATTTCAAAATGGCGTTCAAGCTTATGTTACTTGAGTGGAATTTTGCAGACTACGTGGATGCTTTTGATGGTAAGTAGGTAGGTAATCTAAAATTTTGTTAGTTTTGTTTTTGTAGGTAGCATGCTGTTGTATTATGTAGGTATAAGTATAATAATGTAGGTATAAGTATAATAATAATAAAATAATTGCAAGTAATAATAAAAATTATACCCTTTTGGAAAGGATGGGGGGGGGGGGGGTCCCCAAATGCCCCACATTGGTATAGTTATTGTTCGTTTTATTGAAAGTAAAACCGTTCAAAATGTTGACCTCATGGTCGTAAACGAAAAAGAAGTTTTCTCTGAATGATGGAGAAGAAAGACACCCTAACCTCTAACTCATTTGTTGCTACTTACATAATTTTTATATTTTTCTATCATTTACTCAACTCAACTCACTTAATTTTTTTGCCGTAGAGGAGGGTATTGATGACGAGAGTTTTAATTTGCTAGATGAAGAAACAGTCAAAAAAATATTCGTTAAGTCTGGGCCCAGATTAAAATTTAAGAAATATTATGAATACTTTTTGAAAAGTAATTCCAAGGAAGCAAGTACACTGGTAAGTTTTTCCTTATTATTTTTAGTTTCCAAAGATACTAGCAGCATTATTGGTATAGGGGTAGAAATTTTGTAAAAAATGACATGGTAGTGATTCACCGATTACCTACTCGTTAAAAAATATACACTATCTTCTGCACCTCTGATCGACAGTCATAAAAAAATAGCAAGAATTCCTTGGGTTCTTTAGGCCTGGTATAAGCAGTAGAATGTTGAAAATAGGGTCTATATTAAAGGGCTAGATGATGTGTTGACTTTATTTGTATACGTATGATTAGCACTAGGGCAATTCGCGTATCTGAATTAGTGTCTTACATCACCGAGTACATCACCCAAATTGCTTTTTTTCAAGCATCTTTGCATAGCTTAGAAATTTTCTCGGAATATGTCGAGGATTACGTAAAACAGGGTTGTTATGTTTTAAACAATTGTTTTAAACATGTTGAAAACAGCATAATAGGTATAGCGTTTTAAACAGATATGATTTAAACTGTTTAAAACTTTTTTAAAACAATATTTTTTTGAAAGTGTTTTTTGTATCAAATATTAAAAATTATAGGTACCTACCTATTACAAAAAACAAAAAAAAAAAATAGAAATTTTTTTTTTATTTAAAAAAGATGATAATATTTTACTACTTTAAATTTATTTTATTTATTTAAAATAAAATAAATTTGGTAAAAAATATTCAATTTCAGGTAGCAGAAACACAATCCACCGTTTCGACAGACACTATATCTACAGGTAGAGTTAGTGTTACTGACTCCGACCTTGAATCAGCTTTGGAAAATTATACTTTCCAAATTGAAGAATATAAAGGGAAAAGACCATTAGATCAGACTCAGACAGATACAAATTTGCCAAAAAAGGCAAATATTGACATAACTAACATTGACACTGTCTTTCATGAGGTAAGAATGGTAATTTGATATTTATTTTAGTAGCTCTGATGTTTTATTTTCCACAAACATTTATTCTTAATGTTTGGTATGTGGCTCGGTATGTTACTTTTAGTCGAGCTTTTAGTTTTCCCTTCAATGTGTTTGTATATTTATTATAGCAACATACATTAACAGTATAGATTAACTAGTCTCTTTCAGAAATAATTTAAAAAGTAGGTACCTACTTATACTTATTTGTAGGGTTTGGAAGCACTATTAAAAAAAAATACTGAAGGAAATATAATATTGCTAAATAAAAATAAGCTAACAAATGACCAAAGGCAAAAATTGGCGAACATTGTAATAAATGAACTAATTGGTGTTTATGGACCTGAGTAAGTATATTCTTGAACTTTAGAATGAGGAACTTTAAAATTGGATGATATATTCTTCATTTACAAGATATAATATGTATGTACTTATTTTTAGACTGCAGCAACATACAATTTTGAAGGCGGCAAAGGAAATAGGTCAAATTTTTACGCATGAAACAGCAGATGCATATATGATTTCATCAGATGATGGTGGACCCAAAGGAAAGTTATGGAATCGCTATCATAACATCAAAAAAGCTTTACATTTAGCTAATACTGTAAAAAAGAAAGAACTTCAAAGTACTGCAATATCGAGCCCTGACAAACTTGAAACTACAAACTTATTAGATTTTCTAAAAGTTGGTACTGAACCATTCATAAAAGTGTTAGATGCTTGGGAGCAGACCTATAAATTAAGGAGGAAACTTTACCTAAATAGTGGTTTGAAAGAGATTTACCAAGACTTTCCATGTCTGTCCTTAAATAGAGGAATTGAGCTTGTAAGTCCTATGCTATTATTTTTTGAGGAATAATACGTACCTACCTACATATTTTTATAAACTTGAAATATCTACCAATGGAGAATTTGATTTTTCTTTCTTTTAGATTGAAACGGACTTCAATAATAGATTTGCTGGCAAAATCGATATTATTTATACCAACTGGCCCAAAATTAGTCAGGCAATTTTAAATGAAGCAAAAGAGAGAAAGATTAAGATTTTTGATGATGGAAATTTTGCAGGTGAGATATTGTATACCTACCTACCTATAAGTGTTTACTTCATCCCTACACAAACCTTTCTTATTTTTAATTTTACCAAAAAAGTTACTCCATATAAAAAGTTCTTACTGAAAAAATAATGTTATCAAATCAAATTAAACTTTAAGTAGCATATATACAGGACGGTCAAAAAATAAAAATGTACAAAATCGAATCAATAATATTTCTTTTGGAGAAAAATAAAATAAGAACACTTAATTTTTTTTATCATTAAGAGTTTTCTTAGTTGAAAAACATTTTGAGTTAGGATCAGCCCTTAAATATTTTCAAATTTTATTATTGTAGGTACTCGTAAAAAACGATAACAGAAAATTAGATTGTTTTCGAGAGTGGTGGATTTTTTCGAAATATTCGAAATCTACTGTATTATGGCCTGTATAAAATATTAAAATTTCATTAAATTGTCCTTTCATGTCGGTTCAAAAGTTCGAGCCGAAAAGGTACCTGTATTTTTTTAAATAAAGATTTTTTGACTTTGACACTCTTATGTTATAGGTACCTATATTTTGGGTTTAGGCTGTTAAAGCTACATTGTTACTACTGTGTGTTTGGAATATTTTATATAAACATTACAATGTTTTTAGACAAAAATGTACATGCTATAATGTGTTTGGTGTATTTATTCCAACCCATTACTGTTAAGAAAAATAGAAAAGGTGGCAACTGGAGACCAACACGAAGCGAGATTATGGATAGCTTCTTTGTACGTGTTGAAGTAAGTTTATAATTTATCTAAGGAAATAATCACTTTTTATACTACTTTGGACAAATCACTGTTTATTTACACGAATGATTTAAGATATGTGTTTCATTTAGATATCCCATCTTTAAATGTTTATGCTTTAATTAAACGCAATAATCACATGTTTGTATCCCTTTCTTAAACTGGTGATAATTTGTCACCTTTTATGTACAGGGTGATCCAGTACAAACCCCCCTTTAACTTTTTTATCTAATGGTATATGAAAAGATGGTAAGTTGGAAAGTTGTAGGGTACAAGTTTTTTTTGAAATAGCTTAAGGATATATGGGGCATAAAGGCGTATATATAGTAAACAAACATTTAAAAATAGTAAACAAAAAATACATTTTTGTTTACTATTTTCTAATTATATAAAATATATACCTACTAAAATAATTTCGTAAAAAACATATTGTACTCTAAACCTTTTGTATTTTCCATTTTTTCATATATCATCAGAAAGGAGCAGTCCATTTATAGGGGACCACCCTCTACACCTATTTTTGAATTTGTAGCTAAATTTAGTTTGATACCAATTTTGTATTTTTTTTTGCAAATTTTTGTTGTATAATATTTTAATAATAGGTTTGTAAATTAGTTTTTCTTCATTAAAAAGTTTGGCAACACACTATTATATAAGTGACGAAGTTGTCCGTAGTTTATATGACGAATAAGCAGAAAATATATATATTTTTGTGACAAAACTTTTTTTTCATTTCCTAAAGATAACCTAAGTTAACGAACTCTAGAAGTTACTTCCAGGTGTATATCTACAGCGTGACGCTAATAACATAATATAGGCACCTACGGAATTTCCGGCTTTTTATCTTGCATATTAGATGCTTAAATTTGATTTAGGACATCCCAAATTAGGGATATATCGGTAACCACAGTGATAAAACTGTAAAATAAAATGGAGGAAAATTAAACACTTAGATACCTACAGCAGTTAGAATTTTTAATTATTAGTACCTAGGTACGTAGATACCTAATTAAAATAGTTTTAACAAAATCACATGACTAATATTTCTTTTTTTAAATATAATAATTAGAGATTTTAATTAATGTAAGTAAAAGTGTTTAATTATAAACTATTTTGGTAAATATATAGTGTGTCCACGGATGGACTTAACTATAGGTAGATACTTGTAAAAAACTTTTTTCAATTTTTCGAAAAAAAGTCATTCATCATTTCTTCTGCTTATTAAATAAATATAATTCACGTAAGAAAATTTCCATTTTTTTATTTTGATCATTCAAAAAATTTGGATAAAAATTTTTTAATTTTTCAAATCTACATTATTACATTTTTTGTGCACCCTGTATAGAAAAATGAAAATTTTCTTACGTGAATTATATTTATTTAATAAGCAGAAGAAATGATGAAGAATGACTTTTTTTCGAAAAATTGAAAAAAAAGTTTTTTTCCAAGTAAGTATAGGTAGTTAAGTCCCTCCGTGGACACACTGTATTTTCACTGCCAGTACAAAAAATTTGAATAAATGGCGAGAGCGCTTTAAAAAAACGTACTTTCAATTGGCGAAGGCGCAAGAATGTTAATAATTTTCAACCCAAAATATTAGCTGTCACAGTCGTCTACATTTGTCGCAGCAAACCAATATTTTGGTTACCATTACTAAAAATGTAGTTATCACAACTACTGCGTTTAGTTCCAACAGCTAAAGAAAATGTTTCTAGCAGCAAATGGGTTTAGTAAGGGCAACCAAAGAATTTGTTGTTGTTACTTGGCTACTGTAACTAAAAAGTGTAGTTGTCTCAACCAACCTGTCATGGCGCCGGTCCAACAAATATAATTTGGTTGTCACAACTAGAGGCATAGGCTGTCCTCTATTTAATGCATAATTTTTGTTGGAGCAGCCCATATTTTAGTTGTGGCAGCCAAATTTTTCCCTCAGTGTAGGCCTTTCAGGTTGTTTGGACACTCTACTGTGAGTCGATTGGAGTTTAGGGCCTTGACGGCAGCTTAACTGTCTGACAGAATGTATATTTACTGGTCGTGGTATCCATTTTCGATATTTTTATGTACACACACTTGTATGGCACGTATTTCTGCTTGGTATACAGTGGCGTAGTTTCCCAGGGGAATGCTGATTTCCATTCTGGGTCTTTCCCCAAATATACCTGCGCCTACTCCGTCAATATTTAAAATTCCCTAGTGACTGGTTTCATAGTTGCACTTATGGTTCTATATAGTTGCTTAATCGGATGAACCGCCAAATAACCTAGTTCAGAATAGATAAAGACATCAAGCTATGTAAAATCAAGCTTTGTATTTTAAGTTTGATTGACACAAACGAATAATTGAAAAAAAGATATAATAGCAAACGATTACGAATTTCAAAATACAAACGAAAATTGGTTAGAAAAGAAAACCACCAGAGGTAAAGTTTAAATTAATAATAAATTTGTATAATTTATTTCTTGAATTTGATAAGGTCTTTCAAACGAGTGGAACAGAAATTTATTAATTTATATTGCAAACGAAAACCGCGTAAACCTTATTTGTGAGCTTCCTGTGCTTTAATATGTAACCCTAAGCATTTATAAATTTAAATAGAATAATATAATGTTTATTAATACGCTCGTTATTAGACATAAAAAATTAATTACCTCAGAAGAATATTTTTTGAAAAGAAAATTTTAATACAAATCAATTTTAATTTTCTCGTTTTTGTATTATTTCTGAAATTCAAAAATCTTCCGTTTTAAATTGATAGTAATTTACGTTACAAGTTCGGAAAATACTGTTTGTTTGGACGAGTCGACAAAATTCTAGGACGAGCCGTAGGCGAGTCCTGGAAGTAGGCGAGTTTAAAAATACTGTTTTCGGATGTGGCACGTACACTATTTTTTCGGCAACCGTGTAGAATAACAAATCAATCAGACACATTTCTTTATTATATTTCTTTGTAGAACAAAATTTCGAACATTTTAATTCTTATTTGTATAAACATTCTTCCTTTTAAGAAATGCGATTACCCTTGGGAAAGTGGCTATGTTTACATTTTTCTTCACTAAAATGGTACTTTTTAACATAGAGTACATGCTTTACAGGGTAGAGGATTTGACAGTTTCAGATTTTTGCGCTAAAATTACATCCTCTGTAATAGTTTTGCATTTCTTCATATCCATCCATCTCGTGAACAAATCATAAACGTTTTCGTACCTGGACTTTGATTTTTCGGGCAATAATTGTGCTGTAGCAGCAGATTTTCATATTCACAATGACAACAACGATGCGATTCTTCCCGGACTAGGCCGGAGAAATGCTACTTTCTGAAAGAAAAAGCGTTCGGGAAGTGGGTGCTTCCCGGACGGTTGCCGAAAAACAGATTTCCAGAATAAACGACGTTGGACAGATGAAGTAAATATTCCGGTCAAGCTAGCCAGTCTACAGCGGACGCTGGCGTTCTGCTCCACGATCTTCGATATGAATCTTGTTTTCTCTAATTGTGTCTTTCTATTTTATTAGCGTTACAAATTTAACATCATAAATGGACGCTCGACTGGTAAATGAAATTGAGGTAAATGAAACAACGTGTATCTGCTTGTGTTTAAATTTTCTGCCTTCTCGTCATTGTTTTAATTATTTCTAGAAAAATGTTGTGCCACTCCATAGAAAGATTTTTTGTTATTGGAATATATTTTCAATAGATTTTCTAATTTGGGCTGTAATTGCTGAGTGCGGTTATGGTACAAAAGTTCTTTTTGCCCATTATGGTTAGTTTAATAGACGGCATGCTTGCAGTAGCGTAGGCAGGACGAACTGAGGCTAGCCTATTGTATATAGAAATAAACTGTTTATACATTTACTTAAAATTAAGGCCTTTATTATTATTATTATTATTATTATTATTATTATTATTATTATTATTATTATTAATATTATTATTATTATTATTATTATTATTATTATTATTATTATGTTCTCAATGTTAGTTTTCACAGCTTTTTGTTGGTATTGCTGGTATTATTTACAGTACAGAGAAGAAATTCATCTTAACCTGTACTGTTTAGAAACTTCCGTACTATATGGCAAGTTTGGAGGATGACGCTTTTCTGAATTAGTTGGTATAAATAACCTGAAAGGCCCAGTTTTTCCAAGCTGGGCTTGAAATTTTTCGTCATAGCTCCCTCCACCGATATTATGATCGGAATTATGTAGATTTTATCTAGCTTCCATATATTTTTTTATCTCTATAGCCAAATTCGAGTACTTGGTCTTCTTCTCCGATTCGGTTTTAGAGAGGTTGTGTGTTAGTGAGCAACCTATATCGATTATGAAAGCTTACTTGGTGGTTTTTTCGATGAGAAGAATATCTGGACGGTTGTGGTCTACTGTTCTATCCGTTATTATTGGCCTGTCCCAGTATAAGTGATATTCAGGGGATTCAAGGACTGGCTCGGGTGAGTATTGGTAGTATGGTGGGAGGTCATTAATGTCAATTTTCCTGCTTTGATGGCGGGATTCTATTCCAGCTTAAATTGTAAAACATTGAATTTACACCAAAGAAAATGGGGTATCTCAATTTATCTTTTTTTTTGTTTTAATATAGTTATCTTGTTAAAAATACATAAAAGGCAAATGACTACAAGGTAAAAGAACAAAAGCCTCATTAGGTAGTTCAATCGGCATGTTTAATAAAAAATTTGCTGCAATGGAATCTTGCGAGCCCATAAGCCGTTAATGATTGCTTATCGTGAAGAGTATAAGCCTGCAGCTGTATGAACTGTAGGAGTTCAAATGGAACTATAATTTAAAAAGTTAATATTCAATATTATTGGGTAGCTAGTTAACTTTATAAAGCCGATTGTGAGTATGTATTTAAAACTAATATTCTGTGAAATAAAGCTATAAAATATCATTTTACCATGCCGGAATGTATGCATTTTTCAACCGATTCTTGGACTAGAAAATGATAGACCTGTTTTTGGGAAAACCTTATATTTTCAATCATAATAATGTTGATAATAATGTGTGTGATGAAGTGTGCGCCGCGGCGCCGCGATGAGTATTCCGGGGCGCCGCTAGAAGCCCGTATATTTGTTCATATGCAGCACTTTCTTGGACACGACTGAATACATATTGCGAGTAAGGGCGCCCTGACAAAATACTAAACCTGTAAGTGCTCTGCGAACTGAAAAAGTTTGGGAACCCCTGCTCTATGCTATAATGTGACTAAGGCATATGTTCCAATGTTAAATTTGGCAAAAGTTACAAGTATTGAAAGAAACAACACAGGTATATCAAAACAAAATATATTATTTATAAAATGTTTATTAGAAAAACTCACAGTTTAAAGGTTTGTTCCCACAGAAAATCACGGACAAGTTAGCGACAAATGTCAAACCAATGTTAATGCGCATGTCTACTTCTGATCGATTCCGAACAGTTTGTAGGAACAACCGACTGGCTGTCAGTGATTAAACTCGATCTGCTGCTATCTTCTCATATGTTTTAGTTGATAACATAACCTAATTTATTTTTAAATTAATTTTCAAAAATTGTTTCAAATATTCAAATCAAATACCTTTTAAAAGACAATCCAGAAGAAGACAAGGCTTTTTAAAATGACCGGCTACGAAAATTATATGGAAATCGGTAAATATACCATTTTTTCCTCGTCTGTATCAAAATTGAGACAGGATAAGGATACAGTAAGGGGAAAAAATAGCGTTTTGCAGTCAAAGTACAGGTTTTCTATTCTTTTAAGGTGATTATCTCGTTGAACAGCAGACACAAGAAAATGTCCGAATATCTGACAGGGAAATAGCAGTAAATACTCAGATTAATTGGTCCCAAAATCACACCAAATTGTTTTTGGACTTATATAAAAAGTATATGATTCCAAATCACTTATTTTTACTCATTCAATCACTGAAATTCAACATTAACAAAAAAAAATTCACTGCAAAAATATAGAGGTTATGTTTAAAAATCAACAAAATACCATTTATCACTACTGCGCACGCTCCGGACAACTTACTGGCAAAAGATCCACAAACTGATTTGACAGTCATCAAACTGTCCGTAAAACTTGTGGGAACACGGTGCCGCGTGTTTCCCAGCAGTCAGAAATATTTGTAGGAACGCTTCCTGTTTATTGCGCAGAATCCTGACTGTCAAGGACTGTCGATGACTGCTGTGGGAACAAACCTTAAAAGAAATTTGTATTCAATCCTCGACAGAAAATTTTATTACGATCTTAAAATTAATTTTATCTGTGTGGATAAACTTCATAGTCACAGTAATAAAACATTTTCCATTCCGGATTGTGAAGTCTTCCTATTTTGTTTCCATGGCAACAGACCATGTAATTTTCATGGTGTAAGAAGCTCTTTGGGGGTATTTTGTTTACATTAATAAATCTGATGTGTTTGTTTAATGATTGTTGTAGAGTATAAGAATGATGATAAAATAATATGACTAACAAACGGCGAGCAACGTTAAATATTGGATTGATTGTATATCGAGCCTTCCTAGTGTTAATACTAATAAAGTGATAATATGCGAATGTGATGCGTTTTAATAATTAAAGTCAAGTACGTTACAATTGTTATAAATGATTTTATCTATTGCTATTATTTTTTACAATTATTTAAAATAGTTCTTTGTTTCTTAGTGCTTTAGCCCTGATGATGATGTGGACTACACTGAAACTTTGGCATTGATTTAATTAATAAATAGTGTCCAAACAGACGAAATTACCTTTAATTTATAAACAATAAAATAGTATAATTAAGTCCCCGTTAAAATAATAAGAAAAACTTAGCGGCAAGCTGACAAAGTAGTGTGTCTATGTTTTGCATTAAAGTACACAGGGACGACAAAGGTAATGGGTTCCCTGAGTAATGAGTATCTTGAAAATATCTTGAAAACATATTTTCGCTGTATTGGGAATTGCTTATCGGTTATGGCTTTCTGATGAGTCCCAACAAGGACGAAACAGCCTTTCATTGACTACGTGTGCCTTAGGAAACCCATTACCTTTGGCGTCCTTGTGTACTTTAATGCAAAAGATAGATACACTACTCTGTCAGCTTGCCGCTTAATTTTTTTTTCTATTTATGAATAATTTTATAACTTATACATTATTTATATAATTAATTTCTCTATATAATCCTTAATTGACAATAACGTTACAAGTTCATAAGCCAGTCGGTCGGTCTAAGCGGTGAAAATTTTAATACAAAATCGGCTTAAAATTTAAATTAAAATTGATTATTTGTCAACTCTATAAGTTCTGATCGGTTTTCAAAAGTAAAACAACCCTTATTATTTTTACTTCTCCTTTTTCTCTAAACCGGAAAATTTCCTATGTGATTTTATTTGTCTTCGGCAGGCTTTATCTATATTAGCTTCATCCCACTTTTCCGATAAAATTTAATCCTACTTATTTTCGCTGCCGCATATTTCAAACTTTATGCATTTTTGAAATTTGACATTGAAAGTGGAAAACTTTATAACCAACTTTTAATTTTAAATTGCAAGCACCTTTTATACTGATATGTCAGGATAATAATGTTAAATTAGATTTTTAAAAAGTAATTTTTTTTAAAGATTTATGCAACTTATAAAAAAATAAACCTATTCTTCAAGCAAAAAATAACTGTCCACTGTACAGGGTGTATCTCGGAAACTATAAGGGATACAGTATCGGTCAAATGGTGGCAAAGTTGCAAAGTTTTGTGCTCAGTTATATCGTAAAAAAAAATAGAGTTTAGTAGGTATATTACTTTTTGAAGTATTCGAAAAAACTAAAATTTTGAGTTTTTGTTTTTTAAATTAATCTGACTTATTTTAACCTCTAAACAAAACAAATACGATTTTGTGAAAGCAACCTTTCTAGCTTTATACTATCGTATTTTTAGAATCTAATTTTTATAGCTGCGTATTTTGGAAACAATAATTTTAAAATCAGCAGATTTAATCTTCTTCTCCAAGTGCCTCTCAGTTCCGGATGTTGGCTATCAGCATGGCTATTCTAACTTTATTGATGGCGACTCGAAAAAGTTCTGTTGATGATTTGTCAAACCATGCCAACCAAGGTATTCTCCTTCGGCCCGGTGCCCTCCTGCTGTTAATTTTGCCTTGTAGGATTTGTTGTAGTAGCCGGTATCTATTTGGGTTCTACATTATGTGGCCGAAATACTGAAGTTTTCGACATTTTACGGTATTTAACAGTTCTGGTTCTTTATTCATCCGTCGCATTACTTCTGTGTTGGTAATTTTTGGTGTCCAAGATATTTTCAATATTCTCCTTTATAGCCAGAGTTCGAATGCTTTAATTCTCCTGGCAGTCTCTTTAGTAAGTGTCCAGGATTCTACGTCATACAAAAGGACCGAGAAAACGTAATAATGCAAAAGTCTAAGCTTCATATTCAAGGATAGCTTTTAAAAAGCGTGCTCATTCCAACAAACCCAGATCGGGCCTTATCGATGCGACATCGTATTTCTTGTGAGTTGTCCCATCTCTCTTTAATGACTGTTCCCAAGTATGTGTACTGCCCCACTCTTTGTATTCTACTGTGATTGATGTATAACCTGTCTTCCACGATGTTTTTTTTACTTAATATAATGGGTTTGGTTTTATTTATGTTCATTTCCAACCCTTATTGTGAGCTACTTCTGGTCACCCTATCCATCAAACT
This sequence comes from Polydrusus cervinus, assembly GCA_935413205.1. Lineage (NCBI taxonomy): Eukaryota > Metazoa > Arthropoda > Insecta > Coleoptera > Curculionidae > Polydrusus > Polydrusus cervinus. The sequence continues at coordinate 26,538,402 of OW284514.1, read as the reverse complement.
TTATAATCCTTGAAGACTATCTGCAAACTTGATGGTGTCATCTGCATATCTTATGTTATTAAGATTTAATACATCTTAATATTTTAGTCATCACCCTGTATAAAAAAGACATAAAGTAAAGTCACACACATTGTATTTAATGGTCCAAGAGTAAAGCCTATCCAATAATCTGAAAATAAATTTGGTTTGATTGAATTTTGATGAAAATATGGGTTTCTAAAATTCAAGTATTTTTTTAACTATTCCGTACTTAATGGAAGCAGTGTATTTTTCAGATATTAAGTTTTAAAAAATAAAATTTATTCCACTTTGATATCAGCGAAGAAAAAAATTGTTTTTACATTTCTATCTTCTTAGTTTTTTATTTTCTATCCGAAAATATAATCTTTCAGTTAACCTGTGAAAACTGATAACAGAAATCAGATCAAAGTTTTCCCAAGAATAAATTCAAAAACTATTCCCGCAACGTAATTCCTAAGGTCTTCTTCCCACACGTTTTCAACATCTTACAATATTCGAACTTTTTCTTCGTCTTTCTCGTAAGTTGTAATATGCGTTTTATTACTGTTTTGCTTACATTTAATCATCCTGATATTTACCGTAATAAAGGAAAGTCGTTAAAAAATAGCAAATGTTACTCTGCAATGTACATTGTACAGGGTGATTCATTAAGCTCGACGAGCGGCCATATCTCGGAAACTACTGGGCATAGAAATTCAGGAAAAAAAATGATAATCAAAGTGGCCATGAGAAAATCCTGGAAATAATTTTTAAGTTTCGAATTTTGCCGCAAGAGGGCGTAATTGAAAAGTAAATTTTAAAATTTTAGATATCTCCGAAAAATCTACATTAAGGTATATCTTTGATAACACCATTAAAAAGCTTGGACAATTATGCATCATTTTGGTATTATGGTCATTGGCGTACCGACTTTAATAAGAGAGGGCGCCCTCTAGCATTTTTTTTTAAAACTTTTATGGACAACTAAATACGATTGGTGAAAGTGCATAAATTTCTCTTCCAAACAGTCTTTAGTTTGCTAAAATCGGATAAGTCGTTCATAAGTTACAGCGTTTTAAATGATCACACTTTCAACAGCTTTCCCCCCTCTTATTAAAGTCGGTACGCCAATGAGCATAAGACAAAAATGATGCATAATTGTCCAAGCATTTTTAATGCTGTTATCAAAGATATACCTTAATGTGGAATTTTAGGAGATATGTAAAATTTTTAAATTTACTTTTCAATTACGCCCTCTTGCGGTAAAATGTGGAACTTATAAATTATTTCCAGGATTTTCTTCATTTTAGTTCTAATTTTTTTCCCTGAATTTATGTGCCTAGTAGTTTCCGAGATATGGCCGCTTGTCGACCTTAATGAATCACCCTGTACAATAACTGGATGAGAAAAAGGGAATGTTACTTATGCGAATCACTCAAGAAATAATTAGTATAGCACAAAAAACAGCATGCGACCCATGCACACGGTTGTTAGTCGCATACATGTTTGTGTAAACTTGCACAAATTTGCGCACACATCTTAAAAATACAAGCCATTATATTTTTGAAATTTTATCCTAAATACGATTACTTATAGATACTTACTCAAAAGTCTACACATTGATGAAATCCCTAATTTAATTAAATCTTCGTTAAATTCTTTTTCTCGGCATACTAACCTCTTAAAAATGGAAAAATGTTTTAAAATATTCAATAGATGTGTTGTTCCTTTTCTAATTCCGCAAAAAAAACATGTTGGCAGAAAATGAACAAAGCACTAAACTATAAAATTGGCTTTAGCACTTAAAACAACGCTAAACTTAATTAAAATTTAATTTCGTATCCGCTTAGGTAATTTCAAATCGGCTTTTCGGCTGTATAACGATTTGTGTAGGTAGAGTGAATAATTATTTGTTGAAGTTGGGGATATTTCGGTTTACCCATATTTTAACAAAACAATATAAATATAATATACTTTTTCTACTCCCACATGAAAATTTGCTGTTTCCTTTACGCTTAAGTGACGAGTAAAGTAGGCTATTCAAGTTAACTGTGCGGCAAAATTTCATAACAATCCTAGATAGGTAATGAAACTGACTAATCACAGTAGTCAATGACAGAGAAGCCATTGTTGTTCTTAAAAGTACTAAGAACTGTATATTATTTTTACTGAGGCTCCGCCTTCTTTTTCAAGACACTAAATTATATAATTTAAATGCATATGGTACAATTTGTTATTAATTTGTTCAATATAATAAAATCTAGACGCATTTATAATAGATTTATCAATAATGCAACCTGCTGAATGTGCATAAAAAATTAATTTCATGTAGCATCATTTATCAGTTGGTTTTCCCATAATTAGTTTAACGTTTCGATAGTCGAGAGGTAGAGCGTTTTACTATGGATCCAATGGTCGTGAGTTCGAGCCCGGCAACCTGAAAACTTCTTTTTACATTTTTTAGCATAAGGTTTGTCAGTTTGGTCGTAGAAAAAATATACTGTTCAACTCGAGGGGATTGTCCATATCGCCCTCGGAAGTTTCCTCTTGCGATATGGACATAATATCCACTCTTGCTTTACTACTATTAAGGAAAAGGAAGATAGAGATCAATATGTCAAGTTAGTGCGGGAAATGTCAAGTCAATTAACATACTGTCAAAGTTTAATTTGATTTTTCTAGGCAATTTTATTCATTCGTGACTAACAGAGCTTCACTGCCATAACTCGTCAACAAATTTAAATGCATCCATGTCTTACATGACGTCATTGAAGATCTTAGCGACCATTATGGATAATTTACACGGCACTTACGACTTGTTGGGAAAATGGCGCCAAAGGTTCCTTATGCAAACAAAGTCCAAAATTCTATTCAAGGCACTATTAAGGTAATGAACTTTTCATCTGCTCGTAGAATCCATTAGGAATTTCAACTATGTGTCAAAAATGGCGACTGATGGCAAATACTGCTTTGTAATTAGTACACCTGCCCATAAAAATGACACTGCTGGTGGCATCTAACGGGTGGCTAAATGCTATTTGCCATCAACCGCTATAATGAATCACGTGGTTTGGGTTAATAAGTGGCCAACAGAACTTTACTGCCCCGTCAATAAATTTATATCAATCCATGATTTATGACGTTAGTTAAAGCCCCAGGCAGTACTTTTTTACTGTGAGCCTTGAAAATTGTGAGGCGTTTGAAGGGTAAGAATTTTTTTTTAGAAGTCATTTTTAAGAGTATGAAGATCTTTGGAGCCAGGATACGCTGTTTTTTTAGAAGTAATTTTTGTTAGTTGCCCTCCTTCCCTTCAGCAAAATCCTAGATCCGCCACTGTCTTGAATTTGAAATTTTCTCTCAATAGGTAGTGGTATTTCGCATGAATCCTCTCATCGCTACATCGCTTTTTGGCATACTAAACCAAACATTTTACTAGATACTTAACCTAAACTTATTATACGAGTATATTCCTGAATTAATTCATATTATATAAATATGATCGCCATCAAACTTTTATTTTAAGACTAGTTATGCTGATCACCTTGTTCAATATGGATCATATGGCTTAAATTAAATTTGTATAAAATTGCATCATCCACTAAAAGCGATATATCACATATTAATATAAGAATATTTAATCAAATACTAATGCAACCTCTTAAAAAGAGCGTGGCTGACATTGACGCAATTTTAACGATCGAATTGAGTTAAAAATAGGAATCTGGGGCATCACTGAGCAGAGGGTGAAGGTCTGCCTCTGAACCTGAGCACCGGGCGTAGAAACTTTACACACCGGAAGTGTCTTAAGGGCTTCAGAAAATGGGAACACATAAAATTTTTTGGATTTATCTCAGAAACTAGATATAAATGAAACAGACCAGAATATTTTTGTAGTAATTACTTATTTTTGTGCGTTAAAACAATATTACTTAGAATGTATTTTGTTTCATCGCTAGGAATAATTTTTCTAGCGGCAGTGCAAATAGATTTTATTCGTCTAAATTTCATTGATATCAGATAACGTTTTCGTAATTTTTAAAATATTTAGGTGTCCATATTACTTGAACAATCAAAAATGCGGTTACCATGATAACCGCATTCTTGATTGTTTCAATTTCGATTTTGACAACGTCATTATTGCCGTATAATTTTCTATTGTATGCAAAGTGTTGGTATCTTAACATTTGGATGTTATTATGAATTCATAATGGCACTGAGTGCTATTATGAAGCTCATAATGACATCCAAATGATAATGCTAAATACTTCATAATGGCACTGTCGTAAATTAAAGATTTAAGAACACACGTCAATATTTAAATAATATACAGGATGTTATGGATATGACTAACTATATTTGTCACCTAGAAAGCTTTATTTTTATTCGAGCGACTAAAAAGTTGAAAATGACTCCGAGAATCAGATTGTGTATTATGTCGCTTGCAATTTGGACAACCAATTTTCATAAACCTTTTTTTTCGAAAGAAGTAAAAAAATCTTCAGACATCTAGGTATATGATGTTTTAGTGGCTGGTTAGTATCGGATTCGGTGTACTGGGCAACTGCCAATCGACTAAAAAAAATCCTCTCTGACTCACAACACCGGTACCATTTTCACATTGCTTTAGTGTCGGAATGCCATTATTCATCTATATTAGTTTTGTCTCCTCTCCCTTTCTTTCGTTTCTATTATGTAGCCCACTGCCCTATATGCGTGTGTCCAATCGTTCTTTGATAAATCTAGGCTCCTCATCATATATCACCGTTCTTTCTTCCTCCCATCTAGAACAGCTAAAAAGTATATGTTCGATATCATCAACTTTCGGAGATTATATATACGAGTCCAAGTTCGCACTTCTTCTCCTTTCTAAAACATCTTTTTCTCCCGGGAGCGCCTATGAAAGATAATAATCGGTCTTACCATAGAGTCTGTTGATTAAGATTTAGATATCTGGAATTAGTTGCCAAGTCTTTCTTCCGCATCTTCCATTTCTCATTTTTCTTTTTTTCTATATTTTAATTAACCTGGCAACATTTCTTTTCGTGTATTAAAAATGTAATGTAACAACGCTGTTTTTAGCTTTAAAATTACGCATTCATAGGAACTTTAAATGATATAAAATTTAGTACCCCTCTATCTCAAAAAGTATTAGTTGAAAAAACCTGAAACGGCGATTGGTTACTACCGCACCTCTAATGGCAAATTCATAGTTTTAAAACTTTTTTTAAATCTCTACTTTAACTTTTTAAAAGTAAGTTTAAAATGTTTTAAATCTCATTTCAAGTGTCGAACTGGGCTCGTTAAGTTATTCAAATAATTCAAGTAGTTATTATAAGGTACAAAAGTCAATGATTGTGTTTTTTTTTAACTTTAAATGCCACTTTTACATAAGAAATAGGTAAATTCATGGGCCCTTGTACTCGCTTCGGCATTGGCTGGACATATACTAAAATTGGAAAGATACAGAGAAGATTAGCATGGTCCCTGCGCAAGGATGACACGCAAAATCGTAAAGCGTTCCACATTTTTAAAGTTTCTTCTCCTTTTCTACTTTGTGCTGGGTGTATGGCTAATTAGCCATGCCAACTTAAAAATAAAATGGGCCCTTCAACTTTCTATAGTCACTATAAAGACTGCTGTCAGTGTATTTTTCATAAGACTCTATTTAAATCCAATTTTGTTCATTAAATTTTCACATACAAATCCGTTTACGGTTCAAAACATTTAAGGACTAAGTAAATCTATAATAGCTACAATTTAATGGTCAAATGTTTAAAAAAAAAAAACATTTCCGCATTGTGTGTGCAAAGTTCCGCCACGCTAAATACCCGAGCAACCTGTTTGCCCGGAAGCTACAAGTTCCAAGCCTCGATTTCGATGCGCGTATAATGGTTTTGTATACGGTATATAATGGTTTGGCTGGACCGCAGGTTTCATTTAACAAATTAAATTTTATCTTTTTAGAAAGAGACTAGGCAATTTGTTCGTTTCATAATAATCATTTAAAGGGAACGATAAAATTATCACGAAAGATAAAACTAAGCTACTCCAGCAGACATATACAAAATCATTGTTAAATAATTTTTGTACATAATTATCCTAAAATGTAAATAATATGGATGATATAAACGAGTTCAATGGTCGTGATATGTATCGAGTATGTTAAGTTTTATATCACTAGATCCCTAAACACTTTTATTATTATTACAAAAATAAAATTTTACTTTATTTTATTAAATCTTTCGTGACGCAATATTTGAAAGTATTTTATCTAAATTCAAACAATTAAGTTATTTAGGAGCAAACAGTAATAAATGAGTCATCACGAAGAAATATTGCATTTCCACCACAACTTGCATACTGTACCTGCGTCTGGCGATGGCAATAAAATTTCTCCAAAAATTAATCTAATATACAAAATATTATACAACGCGCATCGAAAACGAAACAGACATTTACTGGCAGCTCAGTTCTTTTCTGGAAAAATGCTCAGAACCGTCGATTTTGTTTTTAAGGGGGACACAAAATTGGTAAAAAATCACGTTAACACGTGCAGCCCCCTGGTCAGAGGTGACACCACCCCTAAAATCTTAAATGAAAAGGGGGTCGAGTGGTAGGATTGTCGCTGTATCGCCTAACCCAATTTTCCCCTTGCCGAGTATACGGGTCGATATTAATTTGATTATAGCCCCTTATCAGATTATCTGCCCCTGAGGTATGAGAATCCCCACCCAGAGAATGTAAAGAGGGCGTCAGTGATCGCCCTATGGCGACCCGTACACTAGGGCCATCGATTTTTGAAAGCTGACGGAAACTAACTTCAGAGTCAGTCGCTATACTCGCGCCGCTTAGGCTGCGGTCAGTCATAGTTTTAAAACTGTATTTTATTTGTCCAGGGATGCCAGGCAAATCGTTTATTTGCCGTAGATTAAACTAACAACGGCAACAGCGCTGTTGTCGGTTTGTTAGGAGTAGTCCCACCACCTTTTTCCCCACTGACGGAATTGTCAGCAGTGCACTCAGGCGCAAAGAGAAAAATGGCTTTTTAAAAAAAAAATTTAAGGGATGAATTTAAATTATTTAATTAATTTAAAATTCTTTGAAATTAAAATACGACTGTATTTGAGACTAGGGCGAGACCTTGTGCTTCCTCAAATAAGCGTGGTTTAAATAAACTTGTCGTTGACTCGGGCACGTTCAACTAACCTACAAACACAATGCAAATGTTTGTGGTGAACAAGGAGGGCTAATTTTTATTAAGTTCTAAATTTACTTAGGTGTTTGTCCTGTCTTTTGTCACTAAAATTATTTAACGCCTTAAATAACCTGTATTTACAACATAACTTCCCTAACTTATGGAATACAATATAAATATCACCAATACAGGGATTATCAAAATCGAGATTTATAAATATGTCAATTAAGTACTTAAGATATTACATTCTCGCACAGAAAAATAATCTTAATTATGCGAATTTCTTAATACACGAACTATATCGCTAAACTTAAATATCGCATGAACTAAAAAATTCCGGTGAAGATGTACTCTTGATACCGGAAGAAAATTTACAAAAACTAGATGTAGTTTATAAGAAGGGCGTTTTCTATAGATAGGTTTATTTTATACTACTTTCACCCGCCGTCGCTCTCAGTGCAGAGTCAACGTGGCTTCCGTAGTTTTCGAAATATTGCTATTCTGTTACACACACCTTTTTTACCTAACTTTTTTCCAACGTTGTAAAGTTATACGAGCGTAGGTGTGATAAACTAGCATGACCCGCGCCCGATAATCTATTTACTTCTTCGAAACGATGTGTTCGTTTTTTCTTGTTTCTTTGTTTCACTTCACAAATAACGCACTTTTGTGAAGACTAGCGACTTTCTTTATTGATCCTAGGGATTCTCGACAGCCTACTAGAGATCATGAAGTAGTGCCCAAAGAAAACCAATAAAAAAAGCCACGCAACTAAATAAATTAGAAAGCTGAAAAATATATAGGTGATATTTTGCAAAGCCAACCAATTTAAATAATTACGTTGTCGAACGCGGGGGCTTCAGGGTACGCACTGAAGGTTCTTCAGCTGATTGACTGGATCATCAGCTTCCTGTTGTTTCAAAGTTCCTGGTTCCCAGTTTTTTGCAGCAGTTATTATCGGTGTTGTAATTGACGTTTTTCGTGGCCAAAACACCGCCGTGAGCTCTCTCTCTGCTGCTCGAGACCAACTGCCGTTTTTGGTCGTTGCTGGCACATGCTTCTCGGCGCGCAAATATCTTGGCCAATAGAATTATTTGTTGCTTCGTTGTCATGGTGAGGGGCGGGGCTAATTCTGAATTCCTTCTTAGTTAGGCCACCCGTCAAGCAACAGCCAAGCGTCGCGACGCTTTGAAGACGTCAGGCTCTAACAATGCTATAAGTTTTATGCTTGTAATTGTCTTATTACTTTTACCGATTTTTCTCGGAAAAGTGTTGATATTACGACACTATATCTTAAAGGTCTTTACTACTGAAGGCCCTTTACTACTGACCTGAAATACATAAATTTTACATCATTATAAACGGAATTATAGGACCTTTAACATAAGGTATCACTAGACCCTTCTTTCCATTTAAGATTTTAAGGGTGGTGTCACCGCCGCCCAGGTGGCTGCACGTGTTTTGCCAATTCTGTGTCCCCCTCGAAAACATAATCGACGCCCAGTCAACCAAATAACATTAAAACCATGTTAGATTAATATGGTATTAAAAAACGTTGACTAGGCGAATCACATGTTTATCAATATGAAAATAACATTTAATCGGCCGATAAATAACATTGTGGTAAAAAACATAAGATATTTTAACGTTGTTTTTGTATTATCATTTATACATAAAATATCTTTATATTTACTTAATTCTAATGTAGAATAACGTTGCGGACAAAAACGTTTAACATTATTTTAACGTTTAAAATTTGTGATAAAGCACTATATTTTATCTTATTTATAATGGTATTTTATCATTAGATATTCTATATTTTCAACTTTTTACCTATTAGAATATTTTTGAATTATAATATTTTGGTATTACTTTATAAACGTATTCTTATAATGGTTTATGGGCTCAAATCGTACCAAATTTCCGATTACCTTTCGCCTACGATTGTTTGAAGCATCTTCTGGGATCTTGACGTTTTGAGATTGAAACACTAAATGCATCCCGAGACTTAGGTATATGAATTAGAGTTCTATCCATAGTCCGATACAAACAAGTTCAATATTCAGCTTGTTTTCCAGTGTTCTAATCTTAAAAGGTTCAAATCCCTGAAGATACAAACGTGCAATCGTAAACGACGTCTGAAATCAACTCCAATTTGATACAATTGGAATCCAAAAACCATATATAGTTCTATTAGCATCAACATATATTCACAGCGATCTTTTTTTGTCGATAAAAATTGGGTTTTAGGGAAAACAAGCCAATAACACAACTGTTTTTATTTAATTTTTTTTATTTTTATACATTTAATTTTTTTAATCGGGCATTAGCATATCGAACATACTGCATTATCGTTTTGTCTATGCTAAAGTCAGATGAAGTATATGATTTATACTAACCTATGAAACGTAATTTTCGCCGTTTTCTTTTTATCCACCGCTTTTCTGCTGGAACAACTTCGCACGGCACAAGAAATAATTAATATCTATCACACAGTAGCCATAGTTTTACACAAAAATTGAAAACCTTCTCATAAAATCTAAAACTACCTCGATTATGATTGATCGAACAGCTGACTACATGAATGACAGAAAGATCAAGCTTTAAAGGTCGCAGGTAGGGTCACTTTTAGTCACGTGATGTCGCCTCCTTGTTTATTCTATCTCGATGGTACAGGACGGCATTCAGCTTTTGCATTTGAATGACAGGTGTTTGTGAAACTAAAAAAAAATGAACAAAAATTGGATTACCCTCGGGATTATTATTTAGATGTATTTGTTTTTTTATAAGTTTGCATAAATATGTACTTAAAAAAAAATTGTTATAAGCCTGCAACACAAGCCACTAGTAATAAAAGTAACCAACTGGTGAGTTTTTTATATAAAGATGAAGCCAAATCTTCTTAGATAACAAATTTTCTGTCATAAAAATCCTAATCCCTCGCCTAATCCCAAAATAAAGTTTCAATATTTTTACGATAGTTAATTGACCATTGACTAAACACCTATTTTTACTTTAAATTTTATGACCTTTTATTTTAAAACGAAACGGTAAGATAGCCGCGGTCATCATCTTACCAGCAAGGTTAGGTGTTAAATCTGGTTAAAAAGGGGTGATATTTTTTTTTAAACATTATTTTCTTCTTTTATTACATATTTTTATTTTAAAAACATAAAATTTAGGTGCTAAACATATCTTTTCGGTTTTAAAATTTGCGTAAGCCTACAAAAATAAGTCAAAATTAAACATGGCGATATTGGCCATTGGTGACACATCGTTTTTTGGCCAGTTTCTGTAGATATTCCGACGGCAAATAGTTATTAATATAAAAAAAGAAATTTGAAAACTTACCTACACATCAAACATAAAAGAGGCACATATCACAAAACACACCACCACTAATTTTTACTTAAGAATCGCAAAACAAAACTAAGAAAGACCACAAGAATAAGACAACGAAAAAGGTAGTAGTAGAATGGACGCTGGGCCGGGAGCCGGAGGCTGCTCATGGGCGGGGTGGTTGCGACCAGTTCCGAACATAAGCGAAGTCAACACGAGGTAGTTTAAATCGGGCGCCAAATTTAAAAATACATTTTGTGCAAATGAAAAACATGTTGATTTAAGTAACATTATAAGTAGTAATATAATTATATCGTTGGGAAATAAAACATTGCACAAATACCTCTAAAAATAATATATTCGACCCAACAGTTGTTATTAATAGGTTGTAAAAAATAATGTTGAAATTATTAACTTTTTTTTTACAAAATTAAATGTTGTGTAAAAAAACGTTAGTGTTCTAATGTTATTGCCATATGATTTTCACAAAGTGTGTTCAGTGGGCGGGCCTGAGCGTTTTTCCAAAAAATAACTGAGCTGCCAGTAAATGTCCCTGTTTCGTTTTGGCTGCGCCACCCTGTATAAACGAACTTAAAAATTAAGGGGCGCGGCGTCAGTGGAGATTTTGAAAATAATATCGGGGCATCCTTTGTAATTTTAATGGAAAATAAGAAATGAACATTAATAGCCGTAAAATTTCTATTTTTATGTTGCTCTAAATTGAACTAAATAACTTTACCAAATCAAGCTTGAATCAAACAAGCAACCTTAATATTGTTTTATATCCATCCTAGTTAGGTTATGAAACTGACCAATCACAGTAGTCAATTACAGCAGAGGAGATAAATCTACATGTTGTTCTTAAAAGTACTGACCAATCACAGTTCATTATTTTTACTGAGGCTCCGCCTTCTTTTTCAAGACACTAAATTATATTATTTAAATGTATATGGTACAATATGTTATTAATTTGTTCAATATAACAAAATATATACGCATTTATAATAGATTTATCAATAATGCAACCTGCTGAATGTGCATAGAATATTAATTTCATGTAGCATCATTATTCAGTTGGTTTTACCATAATTAACTAAACGCTTTAATAGTCGAGACGGTAGAGTGTTTTACTATGGATGTGAGTTCGAGCCCGGCAACCTGCAAACTTTTTTTACATTTTTTAGCATAAGGTTTGTAATTTTGGTCGTAGAAAAAATATACTGTTCAACTCGAGTGGATTGTCTATATCGCACTCGAAAGTTTTTTACTTTCTCGTGTGATATAGACATCATATTCAATCTTGTTGTACAAACTACTATATATTTTTGGGAAGGTTTTTTTTTGTAAATCAACTATTTTTACTATTCTAGACTTTTCAAACAGAACTGATTCAATACTAACACCCCTAGACACTCACATCAGAAAGGAGGCCATCAGATGTAGCGCCTCCAGGATGAAAATAAATGGGGAATAGATATAACAACCGATAAGAATAGGTCACACCAGAGCCGCGGATCTAATCAACGACGAGCTCTTGGAGATGCAAACAGATCACATGAAAGAGGTCTATAACTTCACCAGACCCTTCAACATCAGGTGCGACTCTGACATATGGTTAAAAGGGACACCACCGTCATTAGATAAGGGCCTGGTTTGGTACACTGATGGATCAAAAACGGCCGACGGAGTAGACGCAGGCATATTTGGGGAAAGACCCAGAATGGAAATCAGCATTCCCCTGGGAAACTACGCCACAGTATACCAAGCAGAATACGTGCTATACAAGCATGTGTACAGAAAAATATCGAAAAGGGCTACCACGTCCAAGAGATATACATTCTGTCAGACAGCCAAGCTGTCCTCAAGGCCCTGAACTCCAATCGACTCAAATCGAGGATCACACTGGAGTGCCTAAACGACCTGAAAGACCTGGCCGCAAGGAACAACAAGGTAGAACTCCTATGGGTTCCTGGCCACTCGGAGATAGCTGGCAACGAAAAGGCCGATGAACTGGCAAGAGCCGGATCATCTCTAAAACTCCGGGGCCCTAAACCCGCCCTTGGCACATCAAAACAGGCAACCAGAGCAACATCAGAGAGGTGGGCACAACAACAACACCTATTCCGATGGAACAGGATACCTGGTCATACCCAAGCGAGGGCCACAATTGGGAAACCCTCCAATAAGTTATCAACTGGAATGATGCCTCTAACGCGCACCCAGCTAAAACAAGTGGTCGGCCTACTAACAGGCCACTGCTTAAGAAAACACCTACGGCGAGTAGGAATTTACAATGGTCCCATTGAATGCAGGCTTTGCGGCGATGAGGACGAAACCGCCTCACATATCATATATAACTGCGAAGCACTGACCCGAGGAAAACTCAGAATCTTCGGAGATATCCAATATGGGGATAACCTCCCACATGACAAACTTGGTAGGAATAGCACAATAAGCCACTAGGCTGCAGTGCAAGAAGCTTGGGCCGAACGCCCGACCCCCGCCTTAAACCAACCAACATTGGGTCAGTTTTTAGTTTACATTTTTAAAAATATCTTAATATTTCTCAGCAAGGCTTAAAATTCCGGTAATGAAACATTTACTTTACAGTCCCTGCATGCATAAATTGTAGTTTATTGGACCATTGATATAATACGGTATTAAGGAGACGTACATGCCTAAGCCTCTTTATGGAAACATGTTCTACGACAAACTGTTTACCTATGGAGTCAATTACTTCGATGTTGGCAAACATTGTGGGGCTTTATTGGCTACTTTAAAGGGTTGCAAATGAAAAGAATTTTAATAGTTGAGTAAGGACGGACTAAAAGTTCATTTAGGGTAAACTGTAATGAGACTCTATTAAATACTTTAACGCTGACCGTTACTTATATGTAAAATAGAAGTTAATGAATAGATTTTATTCACAGAGCAATGAGAACTACTAGGGGAAATGCACATTGTAACGTTAGTCAGTATAAGCTGACGCACAGTGTGACGAATCGACAATCTAGCGGGACGAAATATTTCCATAAATAATTTATATATTTTTTACGTCATATTGTTGATAGTGTATGTTAAAATATGTTTTAATGGAGATTTACGTATCAAGAGATGAAAAGCGCAATTTTATATGGCAAGCAACCTTATGTTAATACCTCGCGCTGGCGCCGTAGGCGGAGATTTCAAAGTATTTTCCTTCTTTAACCATATAATATGACGGAAAAAGCTTGGGACTTATCTTGTTGACCTGTTCTCTTATCACATTATATTGATGTGTTGAAAGATCAGCGTCGATCATTATTTGTGCAAGAGCTTCATCATCTGACAATGTTTTAGTATTATATTTTTTTAACTCCCTACTTTTTCAATTTGGGTGCCACGAACGGGCGATACTATTTCTTCGAAATCTCTATTCTCCACTTCACAACTTCATCTTAGCAGCCATGGATAGTTCCTTAATATTTTTCGATTTCACCAAACTCGTTAGCTTTCTCTTTTTTGTTTTTTCACAAAACTTTTGAAATTACTTTGATGGTCTGCCCAAAACAAAAGGTAACTGATCGGTAAATGTAGATGGTACTGAGTAATAAATACTGTCAGGAAACGTAATTATTCGACTAAGCCAATGACGATTGATATTTACAAATCTGTTACGATTTCGGTAACTTTTGCTCCACCTGAACGCCATTTGTTGGCACATACTTCTTAAAAAAGTCTTTAAAACATCTTCGGAAAATATGCCTCGACCAAATTTCCCAATGACAAAGTCACAAACTGCATCATAGCACTCTACCTTTTATCGATTCACCCAAATTTCGTGTCGGCAAATTATGGAAACCATTCTGAAAAAATAGAAATTTTTCTTAGAGACGCAAAAAAATTATATATGGTCTTAAAGTAGAAAGTCTAACTAAAAGTTAGAGTAACAGTAGAAGTCCATATTCACCCATATAAGAAACTTTTAGTCTACAAAAAATTGATATTGTACACAATTTGTGATATGATTACAATATTTCCCAAAATTTGATATAAAAAATTTCAATATCAAAAAAAACTTACCTTTAAGAATTATTAAAACACTAGATAATACACAAATGCCAAAATATCACACCAATAAGCAACCCACTCTGAAATAACTATCACGAGTGAGGGACTCTTTAATAGAGTATAAACCAATTCATACCTGCTACCCTTTGCGTTTTCACGTAGTTATGACCACGCCTTGATATCTAACAAAAAAACTGGTGTCAATCTGACCTAAATGGAATATTTTTATGCTAATTATTTATTGGCACTTAATTCTATGAACCTAAAATTTCGGACTTAAATCCCGCTAGATTGCCGATCAGTCATACTGCATGTGCGACGTAAGAAAAGTAATACCAATAAGGTTGACTAACAATAACTCTGACCAAGATTGAATAGAAGAGTTTGGAATCACCGCTATCCAACGCATTATTGAACTAAAATCTCCTTTGATTCTTCTCAAATATATTTCTAAAGATGGAGTTGTTGATAATACAAATCAATTTTTGAAATTTATTAAGAGCACGTGAAGTTTTCACATGATCAACAAACTATTATAAATTTTAAAGTATATGGATAAGTTGATTGGAATGCGATTTCTATAGTCCTAAGCACCATCGATAATATCTTGTATGAATCCTAGAATTTTGATATTATCATTAGCCTGATTGACGTCCACAATTTTCAGATCTAAGTTGGGACCTTTTGTTTCGAGAATGGTGAAATTTAATACACAGTTTTTGCACACACTCATATTGTTAATCTCATTACAGTGATCTCTTAGTCGCTGGTCATATTGATGTTGACAAATATGGTAAGAAATGGATTATTCTTATACCGGGTGTCCCATTATGGATGGCCACCGGCCGTATCTCGAAAACTACTGGGCATATAAACTCGGGGAAAAAAATTATAACTAAAGTGGCCATGAGAAAATACTGGAAATAATTTTTAAATTCCGCATTTATACCATACGGTATAATTATGATACCATATTCGAAAAGTAGATGAAATTTGCTATAGAAAAAAATATTAAAACCGCAACTCGATATCTCCGTTCGTTTTAGCATTATCACCAATAGCATATTTTTTGAAACTTTAAAGATTATATATTTTTTAGAAAAAAAGGGGGACGCCACTGATATTTTTCCATGTGGATATTATTTATGATTAGCCTGGTCAACTCTGCATAAAAATGGTATCTTGCGTTTTTCTCCTCAGGCACACCGTTCTTAACTAAAATAATTAAATTTGTCAAATGAGCTCAGGAAAAAACAAAAACGATTTTGCAAAATTTCGTTTTTGCTTTTAATAAAATCGAAAGTAATCGGAATTTGAAAACTTTTAAAACGGCATTATAATCAGCACCGAATTGCACAACTTTGTCCCCATTTAAACGTTTCTCTAACTCCTATGGTTTCCGAGATTCCAATGCTGGTATGTCGAATTTGTAACACCCTGTATACTAATGAGTAATTAAATAATGTGGAAACTCTAGTACAAAATGATAACTTTTTAAAACAGTTAGAAGTTTAAAACAGACTGTGATCTTTGCTACCCATCGATACGTCCACTTTACTATAAAATAATTTCCTAAAATAAAAAAATCACCTCCAATCCTGGGGTTAATAAGATATCTAACATCGATGTCGGAAGTTCACAATAGGCAAAGTTTGTCTAAATTAACGAGTATATGCTTAATGCAACGAGCCGAGCAAACTATTGCTGAAACCGCACTTTGTACCTAATTGCTGTGTGTGAGAGAATCGACAATGTTGATTTTGCTTAACTTAAGTTTTGGTGTTGGTTTACACGGTTTTGTTGGACAGTATTCTTAAAATTCGTTGAATGAGTTAAAAATGTAATTATATTATTTAAAAGGTGTATACCAGTTATTTTAATTTAATTTCTGTATAAAATAAATACAGTTTTAAATGTATTTTTCTGTCCCCAGGTATAATGCTCTAAATCGAGAAACAAAACTCATAAGATTATTCGCTTCCCCGCCAGTGTCACATACGATTTTGAAGGTATTAAATTAGCTCCGCCGATTTATCTTATGAGAAGGTTGTGTCTCAATTTCGAGAATGAGGCCTCTGACGCCATACTAGACGGTAGAATCGAAATTTGTTATTCATCAGCTCTATCTATTGATTATCGATAAAGTATTTTAGTTTATTTCACTTTAATTTACTTCATTATACCCCGAAAACAACATAAAAGGAAAGAAGGATTCATTAACAGACGAATGTATTGTATAAATTGGGACAATTACGCAGAAGAATAATTTATTATTTATAGTTTTTGGGGCTCTTAATAATAATGAAATATAATTTAACTAATTTAATTAATGGTTGACAAATTTAACAGTGCTAAAGAACTAGTTTTAAATCTCCAAAATTATTTAAAAAGAAAACTATTAAGAAAAAATATCCAGGAACAAATTTGTAACATAAATAGATGACTTTAGGATCTTAGCCTGGCGGAGCTAATTATTAGATCACCATTTTTAAATTTAAAATCATTATTTAGGTATTAACCAAATAATTTTATATTTAAATTGTTATTTCTTCACACCGATCTTAAAATATGGTAATAAAACTACTATTGTATTAGTCATGGTTGAATGCCGAAGTAAACCCGCATTTCAACATTTTCTGTCTGAAATGAACCATATTACCTAAATAAAAAATATTTTATTTTAAAATGACAAAAACGTATTGTGTTTACCTTCACGTATTTCTACCTATGGGAAATTCGAACAAATTCCCATTAGGGTTAGGAAAAATGTTATAAAAATTTTATCAAGAAGATTATTCTAAAGGTATCGATCATATTTCCAATAAATAAAAACTTATACATCTTTCAGAAAAGGTTTCCAGCAACTTTTCCATTTCATTTTTAGAATATATTTAATTAAAGTTACAAAGGCTAAATTTGATTTTTTCGTAAATGAAGTATTAATAAATAGACAGATTTTTTTAACTTACAACATTTTAGCTTGTAACGAAAAAAAAACAAGAGCGTCATACCTCTACAAATTGTTACGACATAAATAGCACAACATCATATCTTTACAAATTGTGGCGATATGAAAACAAGATAATCGTACCTCTAAAAATTTTGATGTTATTTTATGAAAACAAGAGCGACGTACTAGTCCAAATTGTTGAGGCTTAGAAACAATGACCTCATGCCTCTACAAATTGCTTTGACACAAGAACAAGAGGGCTGTGCTTCAACAGATGATTGTAAAGTATATAAAAAAGGCAATGTGTCTCTACAAATAAAGAACTTTCCTATATTTTTTTTAAATCTTCAGTCACATGAAAACATTACATAATGCAAGATAGAAGGAGTTAGCGGCTAGCAAAATATTACGTCTTAAATATCGCTACATAATTTTTTATGAATAGCTTGCTGTCGCGCTATGTATTGTAGTAATTGTTGACGTCACAACCGCAAACTTTTATCGGTTCTAATTATTACATAGGATTTTAAAAAAACATTTCTTTGTGATATTAGCTTACGCTTAAGAGTATTATTTTTCAAGTTTAATTTTGAGTTCCTTTTTAGTGTGACAAGAGCGATAAATTCAAAAATATTAGAATACTAGGAAGATTATGCATTACATCTCCAAGGGCAAGTTGTATGCAGGATCAGTAGGAGAGAGAAACTACATTAAAATCGAATTGCTCTAATATATTAAGTATTAATTTACTAGCCAGACGATTTTGATTATAACACCAATGACATTGGCAGAAGTTATTTATTTACAATAAAGCTCCTTATTTAATTATTGAAGATTGCCACTTATCAGTAAAAGTTGCCTGGTTAGTAATTTGTGGATTAAACCTTTGTAATCCGATATAGGTGTACTAAAGCAAGTTTACTTATAATATCATTCAAAATAATAAACCCAATTTTTCCTAAGATTTATTTCAAGAATTGTGTTCCCTTTATTTTACAAATGGGTAACGTTAGACATCATATGATATGAAATAAGTCTAGAGTTTTATGAGGAATCTAAAAGTCTAGGAAAAAATGGAGTAAAGTATTTTTTTTAAAACTTACAACTGTCCAGTCTTCATAACGCACTTTTATTTTTCAGAAATCTTAAAACATGCAAAAACATAAAATAACGGCGGCTTGTCAAAGCGTTTTCTGCTCAGATAGTTTTTTACCTGGAAGATATAATTCTATCGGCCGACCTATGAAATATTCGAAGAATTCGTCCATTTTTAGAGATCTGATATTATAAGAAAACAGTCTTCCTCAGAGTATCGGTTTCAAATACATTTTTGAGGCCGCGACGTTTGAATTTCAACATTTAAAGAAAGCCGAATAGATAGACGCTCTATGATTCATTTGCTACGTAAGAGTCAACGTGACCACGGAGCGCGCCATCTTTTATTGCATAAAATAATACAATATCTTGTGTCTGACATTGATTATTATTAGTTTGTCTTCAAAAACGGTTGCCACATTTTTGCACTGATCCGTCGTTCTTTAAATATTGAAAATCAAAGCCGCGACTTTGTGTCTTTCTTCTGTAAAACATTAGTTATTAATTTTAATTATAATATGTAAGTTGGAAGCTGTAATAATATCTTATGAGAGAAATCAAGAATGCATAATATGCTGTATATAAGCTCCTGCTGCTATTTATGAAAGCACCTCTAATCATATTTTCAGTTATAAAAAGAATATTTAGGTTTTTATTAACATTTTTTTGTTTATGGTTTAAACATTTTAATTACAGTATTTTTAGTTGGGGACTTTAAAGCGATAATTGTTTTTGTCATCACAAACAACCTGTTTAAAATTTCAAAGTGAAAGAGAATTTTATGGTACTAAAACAACACATCGATGTTTTACAGTAGCTTTTTATTCGTAAAATAATTCCCCTTAGGGTTTTTTAGGTAGCACATTCTTGTGTATTCCATTAATATTGGAAATAAATAGAACTGAAATTGTACAACAAGCCTTTATTAAAAAAATAAAGTAAGAACTAAGATGCCTAAATACTTAAGTAGTAAAGTAGAGTGACAAGTAAAAAGAAAAGAAATAATTAAAGCAGATAGTAAAAA
Organism: Polydrusus cervinus; assembly: GCA_935413205.1. Taxonomy (NCBI): domain Eukaryota; kingdom Metazoa; phylum Arthropoda; class Insecta; order Coleoptera; family Curculionidae; genus Polydrusus; species Polydrusus cervinus. The sequence continues at coordinate 26,518,749 of OW284514.1, read as the reverse complement.
CTTTGGTGCAAACGCTACATATTTCAAACGTAGCAACATCCATCATCATCCTATTTTTACTGTTTAGTGCTGCACAGTGTTGTGACATTTAAAAATAAAATATTCCATTTTTCCGTCATCTTTTTCAAAACACTTAATTATGCAGGGTGGGGACTTTAACTGGAATAAATTCGATATTATTAAAACTGCTGAAGTTGCGCCTACAAAATTTGGTATATGAGGGTTTTGGAGCATGCGGAATTGGATTATTATGTCGGCGCAGTTGCCAGATTTTTTAGCTTTGCGCTACACGTAGTAATTTTGTTATTTTAAATGAAATGCCCAATTTATTTTTATTGCAGTAAATTGGGCGTATCAAATTTAGTAAGATCCCAAATTTACAAAATTCTATCTTCACTAGTTGTTGAGCTATGGCAACACTATAGTTCCATTAAAAAGTACCGGGACGCTAATCTACCTTAAAGTAACGTTACCTTGTTAACATCTCTATAGTTACTAAGTTATTGACAAGGTGTCAAGAAAAGTTCTTATCATGTCAAAATGGCTTATTTAACTAAAACCTTATAAATATAAATTCTCCCGGTACTTTTTAATGGAACTACAGTGTTGCCATAGCTCAGCAACTAGTGAAGATAGAATTTTGTAAATTTTGAAACTTACTAATCTTAAGACACCCTATTCACTGCAATAAAAATAAATTGGGCATTCCATTTAAAATAACAAAATTACTACATGTAGCGCAAAGCTCAGAAATCTGGGAACTGCGCGCCGACATCATAATCCAATTCCGCATGCTCCAAAACCCCCACATACCAAATTTTGTAGGCGCAACTTCAGCAGTTTTAATAATATCGAATTTATTCCAGTTAAAGTCCCCACCCTGTATAATTTATATGTATACGGTACAATATGTTATAAATTTGTTCAATATACCAAAATATATACGCATCTATAATAGTTTTATCAATAATGCAAACTGCTGAAAGTGTATAGAAAATTAATTTTATGTAGCATTATTATTGAGTTGGTTTTACCATAATTTCTAACATGATCCTCTGGCCGGACGGTAAAGCGTCAAACTTTAAATCCAATGATACAATGGCCTGCAAACTTTATTTTGACCTTGTTTAGCATACGGTACATAAGTTTGGTCATAGAAAAGATATACTGTTCAACTCGAGTGGATTGTCCATATTGACCTCGGAAGTTTGAGCACTCTGTCTACCGCGTCGTGCTCAATGTACTTCCTCGTGAGATATAGACATCATATCCAGTCTTGTTAGGTTACCAGATCCTGTCAAATTATATATGTATATAATCCTGACCATATTTATTACCGGATTTAAAAAAAAAGTTAAAAGTCTACAGATTATATTGGAGAGTGTCAGAAAGTTTTTTTTATTAAAAATAATAATTTTCAATATTTTTTTCAGTATAATGAACTTTAGTTTTTTTTCGTGGGGGATTGGCCAAAGAGCCAGTAAACTTAGGCTTAAGAGGCTCATTGCATTCCCTATCGTCTGGAAAATATCAGCCAGCCGGGACTTACAGTTTAGCTTAGGATCCGAACCACGTGTATGCACTAGTTTATTATATCCTTTATACTTCCCCAGAGATTTTTGACGTCCCTTTCAGTCTAAATATTAGGAATAACTAGTAGTATACTGCATTCTTTTATCGACTAAAGTTCTGAGTATACTTTTTTTATTAGGCGTATGCCCACTCTGGACTCAGACCGTCACGGTCGAATGCCACTAACTCAGCCACTGAGCTACTAACCGCGGCTATGATTTATATGATGAGTTATTATTTTTACGATTTCCATCGGTTTAGCTTCTTCAATTTTTTTTCTGCATGAAAGTAATTTTCTGACACCCATATAGATTCCACCTTTTCATTGATGGAAAAGAATAACTTAATGTTTGGTAATTTGGGTTAAAAAGAACCGTAATTTTATGCAGAAAATTTTAACGCGATCGCATCTATTTAAATGTAAAATGTTTTCGAAGTCATACAATCATATATTATTTTATCTACTTTCAGTTCGTAATATGAATTTTACAGTTCTGTAAATCATGTAAATCTAGTGCCGTAATAGATGCCCTTACAGCACTAGTGCTGTAATGGAAAAAACGGATTTATTAAAATTTTGCTGTTAAATAAAACGACACTTTTTATATCTTGATTTTTCTTGACTGAAATCATAGTTCTCAACATTGAGTAGTGAGTCCATAGTGTAGATGGTTTCTGGGAGCGTTGCTTTACTGAAAAATAACCCAAAAGGATTTTCTCAGACACCTCCTTTATTTTGTTAGCTTTGCACCAATCTTCAAACTTCTGATACTCCAACTCATAGCGCGCCTTGGATTTTGTCGAAACTAAACTTGAGATCGCTTCGTTTGCCGCTGCTTCTATATCAGAGGGTAAACTTCCATCAGAATCGCTCATTTTGAAAAACGTTTTTTATATTTTTGAATTTGTTTGACAAAGTTTTGACAGTAACCATGCGAAATAGTAACGATGCGAAAGGTAACATAAAAAACTTGATTAGTAAACTTAATAGCAGGTGCATTTTTACAGGTGCATTTTTATTTTTAAAAATGCCTTTTGCCAAATATTTTTATTCATAGATAAAAGTAGTTGTACAATATTTTTGTTGTAAATTCATATTACTACACTCGATGTTTTAATAAACTCGGCTAACGCCTCGTTTTACAACTTTAACATCTCGTGTTGTAATATGAATCTTTACAACACTTATATCGTAAATAACTATTACATATTTATTATATTAAATCAAAAAAATAATCCCATATAACTTGGCTTTATTTTTACATCATTTTATATTTACAGCTTGACTTACGTAGCTGCGTATACAAAAAAGGGTTTATACAGAGTGACCCCTCTCAAAGCAGGATTTCATAGCACCTAAACTATTTAACTTTTTAACAATTATCAAAAACAAAGATATAGGGAAGCATAAGTTCTACCATCCAAAAGTAATTTAAATTATACAGGGTGTCTTAAATAGTCAATGCATATCAAACATATTATTATTTTTAAGGAACAACCTGTATATGATATTGTTTTCTAATTCCGCACAAAATCATTCGCCGAAAACTCAAGAGCACTTTCTTAAGGCACTTTTTCGTCTTTCATATACGACGTTTCATTTTTTAGATACTGAAATTATAGCTTACTAAAAACTCATTGATAGTTTGGGACACATTAACACTCTAACAGCAGGTTATAAAACACAGGTTTTAAAGTATAGCTGACTCAGTAAAAAATCTAATTTTTAAAGCTCTAAACTCCCCATTTGATATTTTTTCATTAAAGTTTTAAAGCTACACGATATCCCTTAATGAAGCTTTGTAAAATAATACATCCACTCCCAATTAGAGCATTTATAAAGGCCTAAAATTTTCAGATTTAATATTTTGTTCAAAATACCATATTGTTTGAAAAACATTTTCAATTGAAAATAACAACCGGCCAAAATATAATTGATCATTTATAGGAGATTCAAAAGTTTTGAATATGCTTTAATTATTACTTATAATCTCCCCAAGGCATGAACTTTTTGGATAAATTTTATCGAGGTCGCGAATTTTTAGTTTAGGATCGAGGAAGATTCGATAAAAAATTTCGTACCTAATAAAATATTACACCGAAATTTTACAGTTTAACTAAGAATAAAAGACATTCATAATAACATAGAGACCCATGAATACAATAAAAAATACGTAAACTTAACCTTGCCAACTTCTGAGTAAATTTTGTCTAATACGCGGTAAGCTAATCGAGAACTATTATTCTTTGTGCAACCTGCTGATAGACTATTTACAAAGTTCAGTATCAGCTCTATTATTTATTTTCATATTTAAAATGACAAAAATTTCCAGTATAATTTGGCCGGAAGTTTAAAGAGCAGGAATATTTCCGAAAATGTTTTTCGTTGCCAAAGGACCCCTCACAAAGCTTATGGGAAATGGCTAATTTTTCTGAATTTTTAGTATTTTGTAGATCTTGACATTCTGATTTAAAATGTCCATGACCGTAATCCAATCCTATGACTAGTTTTTAAGTTAAGGCCTTTTAAAGTTGGCAACTTCTTACTTTGACATTTTCTGCATTGTCTGGAGTTTTCATGTGTTTCTTAAAAACTATTTACTTTTTAGTTTATTATTGGTGGAAAAGTAGGCCTTAAGTTTCCTTTAATTATATTTAATTAATAAATTAATAATTTTAACTATAATATTTTGTCATTTGATATTAAAAACTTTAATTGTCCTATTTTTTAAAGTTTAAATTTGTGTAATATATAATAAATATATCGCCCTATCTAAAATTAGAAGGGGTTAAAAAATAATTATTGTAAAAAATTTTTACCAATTATATAATAAATTAATGAATAATTATAACGATACTAATAAAATTAAAGAAAAAAGAAATTAAAGTCGTTTATCACGATTTCCGGTGAATTTAATTTTTTTTTAAATACATATCAGTCAATATACTCTACATGAATCTACACCCATTTATTTTCCTGTATAGCTTGGTATAACAAGATAATAAAATATGAACAAAATCAAACCGTTTGTTTTCGAAATTCCAAAAATTGGTAATAATTTTTTTTTTTTGATTTTTAAATATTATTAATTATTTTATCTATCTAAAATGTATTCAGCGTCCTGTAGATATTTTTTTGCTATATAAGTGAAAGAAAACTTAAGGCCTACTCCAGACAATGCAGAAAATCTCAAAGTAAGAAGTTGTCAACTTTAAAAGGCCATAACTCAAGAACTAGTCATAGGATTGGATTACAACTGTGGATACTTTAAATTAGAATGTCAAAATCTACGGAATACTAAAAATTCAGAATAATTAGCCACAAGCCATTTCCGATAAGCTTTGTGAGAGGTCATTTTCAAATTTTGTCCGTTAAAATTTCTACCAAAAATTTTAAAAATATGTGCAGTGACATAACTCAGAAAGCGGCATATTAATCAAACAAACACCAAAAATGTAACATAATCAAAATTTTGGTGGTATTAGATACGATACTGAAAATATTTAAAAAAATTTAGTATCGACACTGGTTTTAAATTTTTCATTTTAGCGTAACTTTAAAACTAATTTTGAAAATAAAATTATAAATATGAAAGCTTGGTATAGCGGTTTATTTTCTTTTTCCTTTTTCTTGGGATTGAATAACATTCTTGTGACACCCCGTGAATGAAAAATAAGCACAATATAAAACTTTTTAGTAGATTGGTAATAAAATTTGCACGACTGACGAATGTTGCATACTTAACCAACTGTTCGCCTTTTTATCTGTTTTAAGATGACTAGTACTTTTTCTTTATACCTACAATACAAAAGGTATTTACCTCCATCTCAATATTTTACAAATTTTATTATGTAAATTGTAATTTTTTGATTAAATCAAACTTTCAAATCTACTTCCGGTTTAATAGGAAATAAGGTTAAATTATAAACAATCATCATTTTTATGCAATGTTTAAGACCTACAGGAAATTTACTTTTCAATATAACACACATTAGATATCATTTATTTTTAAAAAGGCCACCTAAATCAATAATTTTCCTTCCTCCTTCTTCCTAATTTTACAACATGCATATATATTAATAAAATAACTGATTCAATAAGTGATTGAGTAATGCTGGGTTGCAGAAACCATAAATAACTAACCAGCAAATAAATGTATCTACAGTATACATTCTATACCTATCTCAAAGCTTAGGCATTAACTTTATTTTGAATCGTGATATTAAATTTTATATCTATCGTTTGTCGGTGGAAAGCTTTCGCCGTCATTTTCACGGAAAAATCTAATTTAAGGCAGGTAGAAAATATTGCTTACCGTTACAGGCACTTTGCACTTATAAATCCGTTTACCAGAAAACGGTGATAGCGTGACGGCTTCGCTCAGCTTTTATGGTTTTGTATCAATGTGCTACTTTGTAATAAAAACTCAAAATACAATATTATGTTGGTTTTATTATTATTAAGGTTATAGGGACAGGTTTTAAATAAAATTACTCCTATTTAATATTTGTAATAAACTTTTAGTAAACAGATTATTTAGAGATTTTTCTCATTTAGAGGTATTTCTTATAAACGATATGTGTAAAATAGTTCAAAATTGGCAGACGTTTTACTCCTACTAAACTCTTTAATAAATCTTAAAAAAGGTTTACTTTCAAATTAATAAGAGAGCGAATATTTTATAATTTCGAAATTTACATTGTAAATTTCATGTGCCTGTTCGGACGCACCACCCGGTATAAAAAAATATGTGTGCAATTTAAATCAAATGTTTATAAACTACGCTGCAATATTATGTTCTGTGAACAGAAAGAATATCAAGAACAATACATATAGTACAGGATTATTCAGCGTAAAAATGTCCCGTCTTCCTTTGGAGACAGCGCCAACCTATCATTACTCTGTGCTTTGTTCTCGCGAACCCGGAAATTTTCCATTAGTTGACAACACTGTTATGAAAATTACATTTCTTTATTTTCTTTGTGGTGTATTTAAAAGCACTGGCCAATCACAGCATATTATATTTACTGAGGCTCCGCCTTCTTTTTCAAGACACTAAATTATATAATTTAAATGCATATGGTACAATTTGTTATTAATTTGTTCAATATAATAAAATCTAGACGCATTTATAATAGATTTATTAATAATGCAACCGACTGCGTGAGCATAAAAAATTAATTTCATGTAGCATCATTTATCAGTTGGCTTTCCCACAATTAGCTTAAGGTCTCGATAGTCGAGAGAGTTAGGGCGTTGTATTGTGGATCCAATGGTCGTGAGTCTCGTGAGTTCGAGCCCGGCAACCGGAAAACCTACATTTTTTAGCATAAGGTTTGTAAGTTTCGTCGTAGAAAAAATATACTGTTCAACTCGAGTGGATTGTCCATATTACCCTCGGAAGTTTAAGCACTCCGCCTACAGCGTCGTGCTCAATTTACTTCCTCGTGCGATATGGACATCATATCCACTCTTGTTGTACAAACTACTATCTCAATAAGCTTTCCAAAAAAGTGCCATAAGTGATATCGTCTAATTTGAAAAATAAGTTGGTTAGGGCTGCACCTCCCTTTGGGGTACCATTTTTTTACAAGACAAAATCGAGGCTTATAAAGGACGTATTTTTGGATTTTAGAGAAATCTTATTCCTAGAGCCGCAATAACCAGCGTTTTATTTAAAATTCCCACCCTGTACTGGGTGAGTTAAGGTTAGAGTAAAGTTCATTCTCTCCTTTGTCTCAAAGATTAGATAAAAACTCGAAATGCAAAAATTGTAAAGTTGTAAAAAAACGTGGCGAATATAACATATGTTTTTTTAAATGGAACACCCTGTATATTGTATTGTTTTCTAATTCTAATTTTTATTTTTAGTACTAAATACTATTATACTATATTATAAAGTAATTTAATAGTTTTAATTAATTATTAATTTTTCTCTGCAAGGACTGTTTAGTTTTAGCATTTTTTCAATTTTATATTTAGATTTCTAGATATTTTATTTTATTGAATATATTTACGGTTTTTTATATTGTTTATATATTATTCTTATGTTCTGTTTTATCTTAATTTTAAATATACTGTTTTAAAGATTTCTATGCTATATTTATAGTTTGTTATTTTAATTTGTTACATTTTCGTTAAAAAAAAATAATTTATATTCTTATTTTTGTATACTATATCCTGGATTTAAAAATTATGCCTTATTTCCGCTGGTTTGCTTGAGAGCTCAATATAACACAAGTAAATAAATAAATATAAATGTTCCCATGTTTTATAATACTTTAGTGTAAATATTTCGTATCCGTTTCTGAATTGTACTATTCATATCCGATCTGTAATTATAATAAGTGACAAATTTTTAAAGGTAATTTGTAAATAAAGGCAATAAACATTTTTCAACAAAAAATTACATTGCTTTGTCCTTCTCCTAAGTTATATTTAATATTCTTTGAGCGGTATTGTAATTTATCTTATAGCTTTTTGTCTGCACAAATTGGTACAGCAATTTTAGGTTTCTTAAACGTTTCTCTTGTCTCATAAACGGGATAGTAAGTTATTTAGGAAATTAATTTAGGGTTTTAAGTAACAGCGTTCTCCTGCTACCCCAGTTGTTGTTTACTCTCACAGAAGCCTTTCGTTTGTACAGAATTAACTAGTTTGTAAGTTTTGCTTTCCGTTTTTTAATTTAAGCTTGTTTATGGGTTTTTTTAAAATCTTAAATTAAAGGCGCATTTTTATTTAAAACTAAAAATATTTCTAAAATTAGGTAATTTATAATTTAATAATATTTATTGCTAACTACATTAAAAACCTGTTAAATTATCCTAATATTCTAGCGTCACTTTAACGTAGTTATGTTTTTTCAAACTAATGATTTTAACCAAATGTTCTCAACTCAATAATTTTCCGAATAAAACACTCGAATATTGGGTTCGGGATAATAGTTCCAAATTATTATGTCTCAAAACTTTTAGAAAAAAAGTTTGAAAAAACTACAGAGGGTGATACAAGAAAGTGTTACCCCCCCCCTCCCATATTTTCCGTAATTTTAAAATCAGTAAAGATTTAAACATTTGAGGAGTTTATAAATGTGTAAATTAATTGCCATTTTTTGGCTTTTAAACCCACTTCCGGTTTAACCGGAAGTGGCGTTAAGTTTTTAATTTTAAATGGAAACTCCCCCACTTTTATTCGATGCTTGAATTCTATAAAAAGTTCTCTTTTCAATGACATATCACACTTTATCATTTGTTCTGAAAATGGCAGCCGTGATCAGTTTTTCTTTGTCTTGTAAAATGTCCATCGCTTTGATAAAACAAGGTAAGGGGTAACGAGTAGTTCATTTAAGCCTCCTTTTTAATGTTAAATTGACTTGCTGGAGAACAATGTATTCATTAGGGTTATTTTATTTACAACCAGTTTTTTAAAACAACAAAACGGAATTTCTCGATTTTTTGAAATAGCAACCCTTCTTGATTTTATGAGAACCAATTTCTTTATTTATTTTCTTTCTAACGGTCCATCACAAGTTAATAATTATTTATTGGGTAATAGTAAAAATTAACAAAAATATGTACCATAAATGTATTTTCTAGACCGGTATAAGCCATGAGAAGTTATGTCTAGTAGGTATGCCTTGAAAAATCGTTCATTCAATTCGTAATTATAATCTAATTGAATTAGACATTTTGGTCTAATACAACATTCAAAAATAATATTTTTCTTATAGCTTATTTGAATCTAGAATAGTTATTTACCTAACAAGTGCGAAAAGACACTTTCCGCATGTGTTAGGTACAAAAGTTTTTCTGCGATCAATATAGTTCTCAGATAAACGTCAATTAGGTTCTAAATAATATACTGTAATTACAAAAATTATTGAGCTTCTGGCAAAATAAAATATTTATTTTGCAAGTATTTTACTTTATTAAGTGTTTTAGATAAGGTATTCATTAGTTTAATAAATCGTGCGGAAAAGTTACTAGTGCTAGTAGTCCTGAAATAGTATATTACATAACAAGTGATGAAAGTGATACTTTTCAAACGAGGAGATATTTAGCACGAGGCGGTAATTCTTCGAGTTTAAGAATAATCACTTTCACGCGAGTAATGTACACTATTTTTCCTACGACCACAAAAAATTATTAAAAAAGCCTTTGATTTGTAAGAAAAATATTTCAACTCTAGAGTTGAAAAAAAATATTTCAACTCTAGAGTTAAAATTACCATTCTTAGGATTATGTTCCACTTAATATCTGGTTTCATAGTTTGTCAATAGGCATACCCTACATAGAGGAAGAACTAATCCTGGATTGACTTCTAGATTACCCAGAATGAAAAATTTTAAATTTTAAGGAAAGATGCATTAAACATAAACTTAAAAAATCCACCCAACAAGGAAGATTTCAATTCAAAATAATTCTATAAATTATTTAATATTTTTATAAAAAAAGTCAAATACTCCTGACGGGATTTGAACCTGTGACCTTCCTATCTATAGATCGAAGCTATAGTCTCTATGTTACGCTAAGGCTACCAATAAATACTTGTTGTTGAATATGTAGGTATACGACATTTTCTTCAGGCGATTTGTTTTTTCTGGTAATAGATTTTTCAGTATATTATTAAAAAATTTTATAATTTCAGATGGCGTATTTTCACGCTCTAATTTGGAATCACTTGACAAATGCATGAAAAATAAGTTAAACACTTACAATTACTGCTTTTTAAAATTTGTTCTTTTTAATAAATAGGGGTGATCTGTCAAATTGGCATGACATGTTTAAATTACATAGTGTGCCTTGTATTACCACTCTGGAGTTGAAATATTTTCTTTCAACACGCGTGTGATATTCGGCGTTTCGAGCCAAGTTAACCGTGCTTTTTTTCTCATTTTCATAGGTGGTCGTAGGAAAAGTTACTTTTCCACACGATTTACATATAAACACATATAAATAGTGTGGTGAAGTGGTACTTTCCGCGCGATAAATCGTGCCGAAACTTTTCCCCACGATCATAGGAAAATTAAATTTATGATCTTTATTTGTTAGTTTCTACTTTAACCTGGGTAATTTTAACTTGAGATACATCATTAGAAAGAAAATTAAATGGATTAACGATGGGTTGACGTTTAAAAAAAATTAAGAAATTCCGATTTTTTTTTAGAAAACAGGTTGTGAATAACTAGCCCTAACGAATACACTTTTCTCAAGCCAGTCAATTTTATACTATTCAGTGGGTTAAAATGAACAATTTTAATGTTTCCATAGACTTCTCTTTAATACTTGCCCTGTTTTACCAAAACTATGGATATTTTAGAAAACAAAGGAAAATTGTTTCAGTCTAGACGGTCATTATTAAAACAAATGATAAAGTGTAATAGGTAATTGAAAAGATAATTTTCTATAAAATTTAATTATATTATTATATAGAATTAAAATAAGGGGTTTCCTTTTAAAATTTAAAAGTCTACTTCACTTCCGGTTAAACCAAAAGTGTTTTCGAAGGTTTCAATTGGTTGAAAAATGGCAATTTACACACTTATGAACATCTAAATTTATAAATATTTGCTGCTAAAATAACGAAAAAAATTGTGTCACCCGGTATAGTTAGTCCGAAATAATAAAATACCAGCCCGGATATTTTCTCCTGTTCATCTTTCTTCTCTTCCTTTCCAACGTTGTTGTGACTGACAGAAACACAGTTGAAATTATCTTAACCTTTTATACAATACAAAACAACTTAGCATAATTAAATTAGGAAAGTTTGCCAGCATCGTTACCTGTTGTATATATTTTGTTATGACTTGTGACGCTTGCTTGTGGTTTAGACTAAAATGTTCGCGGGTTGTTGAAATTACTGATACAGACGGAAATTAAAAATTTGTTATAATGGTTTGGCACACACGAAATGGGGTAAAACCACCTCAAATAGATTTTTTATGGGCGTTTAAATATTCTTCAATTAATATATTAATCGTTTTAACAGATTAATGTAATTTTATAAGTTGATAATACCCCTCCAGGATATAGAAACGTAAAACTTATTTACATCACTTAATTAGTCCTTTTGAAATGGTCGGAAAACCATTTCTTGTCTACTACACTCTAAAAAATGACTTGGTATTTGGTACTTATTTTTATTTGTTCTCGTGTTTAAGTTACCAAAAATAACTATTTTTAGTTAGGAAAACAAAAAAGATTTTTTTATTGGTTATATTTACCAAAAAATGATCAGAACAAAGAAAATATTTTGTTTTCATACTAGTTGGCTGAAATAAAATATTTGGTTTAGCTGAATTTTATTATGTATCTTATTTAAATGTTACATCAAGGTCCTTACAAACTTGTATTTATCAATTAAGCTTGTTGTAATAACACATTATGAATTTGTAGTCCCTATCATTTTGTTAATTTTGATTAAGATACATTCTTAGTTACCAGAACTAACTTTTCTTTTCAAGTAATACTATTCTTCATATCTATAACTTACTGCATCGCTGTACGCACTATACAACAGAGACTTGACGCCCTTGACCATTGGGTGACATCATTCTAGCCAGGACTGTCAGGAGGTTATGTTTATGTTAGGGTGCTTTTGCGGTTCCATGTTGATTTTTTCGTGTTTTTAAGGCAATAATTGGCCATTTTCATGGCCGTGTGGACAATGGATGTGACAATATTTTTTGGTGTAATTTATTTGTGTTTATTGTCTTTCTTGTGTACGTTCTTATTGGCAGAAGGAAGTTAAATCATAAGTAAGTAAACATTTTATTTTTTATCATTGCAGTTGTACATTAGAAAGTTTACATGAGATTTTTATAAAGCATGGCAAGGTGACCCGATGAGAAATAACTTAAAAATGTGTTTTTTTGTTTTGTTTTTGTTCTATGTTCCATTTCTATAAAATAACCTTATATTGATTACTTTTTAATCTAACCAAGTACAACAAATACTAAGTATTCACCTGAAGACGACTGGAGGTGCTTACCAGTTGAAACGTAGTGATTCTAAACAAATAAAGACAATTCAAGTCCAAAACTCTACTGCCGTTCAAGAAACGTCATTGTCTTCAACCTTTAAACAGACAATTTTATGGAAACATCATACATAAAAATTTTCAAAAAATCGTTTTTAAGGTCATGTATTTTAGAAAAAAATCCTCTAGAAAACGATGTGTATTACTCATGACATTACATTACTCATATATAATGCACTTTATTGGATTCACCTTCTTTATTGCCGCTACTTGCTATGTTTGGGCTCGCTAAATCATAAACAATAACTCGTTACATAAACAAAAACAATATAAACACTTTACTGTGTTTATTAACAAGATTAGTGACTGCAGTTTGGTAAATACTGAATAATGAGTATTCTCGTCTTCAGGTGAACCTGAAGACGACTGGAGATACTAACCAGTTGAGACCTGAAGTAAAGGGAATAAAGACAATGCAAGTCCAATACTTTTATATCATGATATCTTCGCTATAGTTGGTGATAAAATTAACCAATTTTTTTTTAAAGTTACAACCCACGAGCTACAGGTGGATTTGTAATAGCCATTAGAGATAAAATAACAAGTTATAGAGAAGTAAATACAAATTAAACCTACCTCAATAATCCAAGACTGGCACAAAATATACAACCTTAGTAAATAAACAAATCGTCATAAATACAATCTAGGATTCAAACTTAAAACAACATTCAATACTTTATTACAAAAACTACTCGTTAATTGAACATTTTTGACCCGATGAAAATTACCATTTAAAAAATGCTTATTTGTTCTGTGAGTTAATAAACAACTTTTTAAAATAATTTTTAAATGATTGGAAGCTTTTCTAAGTTTTAATTGACCTGTTTAACTCATTAATTTGAAAACATTTTTATAAAAACTGATTTATATTCCAAATTTTTTGAAGAACTATTCTGTAACCATTTTTTGTCGCCTCGCGTTAAATAATTAAGACAATCACAAGTAAGAACAGTCAATTCTTTAAAAATAAATCATATTATTTTCAACTGAAGTGTTATGATGCAAAACCAAAAATATTACTAACTTATTTCTGTAAAATAATTAACTTTTCCATTAATTTTGGAAATCAAAGGGGATAATATTAAATTTAAAATATTTTTTTAAACCTAGGTCCGATTGTACAATTAGAACTTAAGTACGAGTTTCTCAAAACTCGATTTAAAATTCAACCTGGTTCAAAAAGGTAATTCTGTTGTATAATCAATTCCTGACCACAGGTGGGATCAATAATTAAATTACCATGTTGGCAATGGTTACACTGTCAAAAAACTATCAAACTTTATTTATTGTCAAAGTTTGGGGTATTTATAATTTTCAGCTACTATTTCCATGTATTGTAACTATATACAAATGTAACTTTTAAAGAAGAATGTCTGCTATTAGCTTTTGTTAAGGTATATAAAGGTATTTTGAAAAATAAAAAACAAATAATATTACCAATAAAGAAAAAATTGAATGTTTGAAAAATACTAAAACTAAATATAATTACGAAAAATTGAATATGATCAGGTCCTGGTCTGTAGCTTTGGGGCCATCTTCAAATGTTTTCTATAGCTCCTAGTATATCCATAAAATCATCATTATCCGATTCGTCTATTAAATTCAGAAAGTGTTCAACCTCATCATTCGCATTCATAATTTTAAAATATTATTACCACAAATTTTAAAGTCAAAAAGAATTTTAAAGGTTTGTTTTATTGGGTTATATGTCATTAGTCATTAATAACTTGGTATAAGCTTAGAAAATTGATAACTTACCCGAAGAATGAAGGCTCAGCAGAACCGTGTTCAACTTTAGGTCGAGCTTTACAAAACTCGCACTTAAGCTCTTATTGTACAACCGGATATAAAAGTAAAAAATAAACCACCCAAGTTTAAGTATATAGCGATTCCATCAATTGATGTTTGTTTAGGTAAAAATAAATACTTAAGGTAGATTGTGTTTTACATTATTATTTTCTTATTTACTTTTTGATTTTTATTTATTTCAGTTTAAATTATAATAATAATGATAATAATAATAATAATTTAAATCAATTTATAATAGGTATATGATGTGCAAAATATTTTGCGTTTGGGTCATAGTAACGTAACAAAAACTACAATGAAAAAATGTCTTATTTTAGACACTGGCATTAATGCGCAAACATTGTAATTTTTTGACGGTTGTCGGAAAAAAAAAATTCTATAGCTCCCGTTATTAACATCAATGTATCAAACAATTAAAATCTTGTAATGATTTCAAAGGATTTAAAAGCTCTGTCTATGATGGCTATTGTTCCCAAAAATGTACTGGTTAAAATCTTTTGTTTTTCAGAACAATGCCATTATGAGTATCAAATGCATTTCTAGTTTGGGGTAATTATTTATTTTTTACAAAATTAGTTCAGATTCATTGTGCACTTAAAAAACATTTATTGTAACCGGGTGAGTCAACGATTGCGCGGAGTAATTTTATGCCTTGAAGATAAAATTTGCGGACAATAAGCTTTTGTGTTAAGGTATGGTTGGATATCAGGCGCATTTTAAAAATATTTTAAATGATACAGGGTGCGCCCAAAAAGTAGGGTGTCAAAAAGGTCCATTTTTTAGAACACCTTAGATATTGTATTATTTTCTGATCTATCAGAAAATTCTACGCTTATTTTGTAAATGTCATATGTCTAAATTCAATAGTTTTTGAAATATTGACATTTAAAATATTGCATTTTCAGACTTTGACAGACTGTAACATTGGAACAGTTCATCTTAGAGAAAAATGGTTTTCATCTCCCTATCTTAGTTTCGTATTATCAATCTAAAAGTTACAACATGGTAAACCGTTAAAACCGGTTTTTATGTAATCAAATGAATCAATGGAAATTGCTTACAGGTTATGGCTTCCTGATGAGTTCCAATAAGGACGAAATAGCCTGTCATTATCTACCTATCCTCTAGGGAACCCATTACCATTGGCATCCCTGTGTACTTTAATGCAAAAGATAGATGCACTATTTTGTCCGCCTGCCGCTACAAAACTTTCTTTTCAATATTTCTAAATATAACTATATTTTTTTTCACAAAATTTTATTGTTAACCAATTAGAATAAAATTTTTAGGGTGTAAATCGTCTTGTTTTTTCGCTAAACTTAATTGACAGAGGACTTGGACAATTAGATTTTTATCGCCTTGCAATCACGATCCGCCACAATGGATGTTTCATATATTTTTTTCATGAAAGTTCAAAGATTTCTTTTTTTAATTACGCGACACATTAAGTTTGTTTCTACTCTACTGTAGCAGTTTAAATTTTTAAAAATATATAATTATTACTTTGTACAAAATTTAAATTTACTTTTTCCTTGCAATTTCCCTCGTCTCAATTTTAAACTCAATAATTTTCTTATATTTCAGTACACAATTTACAACAAATAAATTGATTTTTAGCATAGTATAAAAAAAAACTTTAATAAACTTCCGGGAACATGAAATTCCAATTATAAGTTTAACTCAAGAAATAAAGTGTCCTTTTCCAATAAGGAACTAAAATTTGAACAATTCAATAAAAGAAATAAGTCAGAAAATTTCGATTTGGCAAATCTTTGATTTATAAATAGAGTATTATATGTCAACATCTAATAGACCAAGAGCTAAAGAGCAAATAAATCACCTCAAAATGGAGTTTGTAGTTTTTTATAGTACAGTGCCCTTTCTAGCAATGTCCTTTAAAGGGATTTAGTTTACGTTATAGATTTAATACTTATTCCCTAACAATAAGGCATCTGTAACATTTAAAAAACAACACTAAACTGACGAAATGCCGTCAATTCTAAATAATCATGTTTTTAGTAAGAGTTTTAACACATTACAAAGTAATTTTCTCATTTTTAGATAATTTACGATATGATTACGATGTTGCATACTCAAGTTTAAGAACGATTTACTAACCGCGGCAGTGGCTCAGAGGTGAGTTACTGGCATTCGACAGTGGTGATTCGGGTTCGGTCTTCGGAATGGGCATACGTACAATAAAAAAAGTATATCCGAAATTTAGTAGGTTTAAGATAACAGGGAAGAGTGTAAAATGTATAATCTCCTAACCCACCCTATTCACGCTGGTAACCAGGTCGAATGAGATCGGATATCTCGTGGGGTGAGGAAGAAGGTACACACTCGCCAATCAGTAGGTCATGCAATGACGCAAGAAACCGTGGGTGGATAGCCCTTGGAGGTGAGTATGGTGTGACTGAGGATCGTGGTTCGGAACCCACATTAAGTTGTAGGTCCAAGAACAAACTGGCTGAATGTTCGAGTGTACCGGGTGATTCATTAAGGGTGACGAGCGGCCATATCTCGGAAACTACTGGGCATAAAAATTCAGGAAAAAAATTGTAACTCAAGTGGCCATGAGAAAATCCTGTAAATAATTTCTAAGTTCCGCATTTTGCCGCAAGAGGGCGTAATTGAAAAGTATATTTTATAATCTTACATATCTTCGAAAATTCCATATTAAGGTATAGCTTTGATAACACCATTAAAAAGCTTGAACAATTATGCATCATTTTGGTCTTATGCTCATTGACGTACCGACTTTAATAAGAGGGGGGGGGGAGCTGTTGAAAGTGTAATCAGTTAAATCGCTGTAACTTATAAACGACTTATCCGATTATAGCAAACTAAAGACTGTTTGAAAGAGAAATGTATGCATTTTCACCAATCGTATTTAGTTGTCCATAATAGTTCTCAAAAAAAATGCTAGAGGGCGCAATTTTCAATAATAACACATTTTTTGGTTTTACTTCGAAAAAATAAATCATACGGTATAATTATGATACCATAATCGAAAAGTAGATGAAATTTGCTAAAAAAAAATATTAAAACCGCAGCTCGATATCTCCGTTCGTTTCAGCGTTATAGCGAATAGAATCATTTTTAAAACTTTAAAGTCGGTACGCCAATGAGCATAAGACCAAAATGATGCACAATTGTCCAAGCTTTTTAATGGTGTTATCAAAGACATACCTTAATGTGGAGTTTTCGGAGACATGTAAAATTTTAAAATTTACTTTTCAAATACGCCCTCTTGCGACAAAATGCGGACCTTAAAAATTATTTCCAGGATTTTCTCATTGCCACTTTAGTTATAATTTTTTTTTGCTGAATGTCTAAGCCCAGTAGTTTCCGAGATATGGCCGCTCGTTACCCTTAATGAATTACCCGGTACAAATGGTCATCAGTAACCCAGAACAAATTTTTTCTAAATAAATAAATAACAGTCCTACATTAGATTAATGAAAATTCTTTATAATTAGAGACATAAGTTATATACATCTAAACGTATAACTCAATCACTAACAGATCGATAATACAACGAAGGCGGAGGCATACATTCGTTTATAAAAAGGGCGGATTTATGAGGGAGAAGGGAGAGGGGGGGGGGGGGGGTTAATAAACCCCCATGAATGAGATCGAAGGTCCTTCTTGACAAATATTTTTTTGTGGCAAACCCCCACTCCCACCAAAGAGCTAAATTCGCTCTTGGCTGGTTAACAGTTGATATGATTTTTTTGTCTCCATGCATGCATGATAAGTCGCCATTCATGTTCTATTTTTACTCAAAGTAATATCGTATTATTTGCACTATTATTAAAAACAACAAGATAATTCAAGCAGACTTAATTTATTACTACAACGAATTCGAGTTTTTATATTATCCTATATATTTTAAAAAATCAAGTCTATTTGATACGTGTTAAAATATGTGTGTCCCAGATAAGAATGCACTCTACAGAGATCTCGTAACTACTATAACCTAATAAATAATTTTAACTTGTGTTACATCGTTGGATAGAAAATTAAATTAACAATAAGATTATATTAAAACAAACAACAAACAGAATGGAAAAATTTCGCATTGTTAAATTAAAGCCGGCGGCACTTATTTTTAAATTATAGGTAATCAAAAGTATTACTAAATGGCTAAACTAAATAAATTATCCAATCCATGTAACGTCCACTTCACAAACACAGCGAAACCACTAAAGCTCTAAAATTTAACCTAACAAATACCAGAAGAGCGCGCGCTAAATTCGTTCACGATACACGAGACGAGTTAGCAGGCCTTAAAAAATCTATTCGCACGTAGAAAATATCACACTCGTGATTGGTCAGAGGTTGCTTGCCAGTGGACGTTGCTACTTATTTTAATTAAAATGTTATAAACTACTATTTCCCTCTTACAATTTCGTATTTATCGGAGCTTATTAATGTGGCCTTTAGGAAAAACCATGCAGACTTAACAGCCACCAGCCTCCTGGGCTATTGTCAGATTGTAAAAAAAAATATTAAATAGTGGAAAATAGCAAATAAAGAAATAAATTAAGAATCCCAATAAAAATATAAGATTACATATTTGCTTGCTGTAAATTAAGTTACTATTTAAGTAATAAACCAAGAAAATGTGTAGGAGGGCAAGAATTACGGACCAGGCTCAGCCTCACTTGCCTCCTTTGAGGAGCCGCCACTGCTTATATCACTTTTCTCTATTAACGGATAATAAATTTTAAATCGATTTACATAAATCTAACTCAATTTTGATCGTTTTTGACTTATAACACTATTATTCACCAAAACCCGCAAAATATAAAATAAATATTATGCTGTTAATACAATAATGAAATATTAAGACCTGTTACAAAAACTAACGTGAAAGTAAAAAAATAAATTCCAGTCTCTTTAGCCAACCGCTCTTGACTTAAAATAAACCAGACTGTAACAGGATTTTATACACTATTGGCAAACTCGAATCTGGGGTGCGAAATCTCTAATGCAACCAAGAGAGAAGGCACATATGAGCAAAACCTTCAGGTAAAAAGAGACACTTAACCACTTCTACATTCCGGCTCGAGTCGAAGTATCGATTGCTCCCGTGTCTGTGTGTTCTAAAGAATGGAAGGTGGGAGGTAGAGGATAGCGTGTTTTCTGTTTAACGCGTTAAACGCTACTAATAATCTCCGTCTGATGCGTTTATATCGGCACCCTAGATTCGAGTTTGTCAATAGTGTAATATGTAATAATGTATGTCGGCAAATCGTTCTGGATGACGTTTTAATAAAACGCTGTAAATTTAAAAAAAATTGAAAATTCCAAAGGAAAGAAAATTCAATTAAATGGGAGAATTCGGGAGCTACTTTTATGTAATATTGCCTTGCAAATTTTTCATTATTGGTTTAATCTTCTTTACCCAAAATGTATTTACTACAAATTTTATGTACCTACGCCTACACTCGAGTCTTACCCTTCTTAATTAACCAAACGAAAGACATTCCGTATCTCTTACTCTAATTGAAACTTAAAGATTTAATATCTGCCATCTGTATTGTGCAGTATTGTGTGTCTTCAGTATAATTAAATCTGAGTTTTAATCAAAATATAAGTACTGATGGCACGGGTTTATTAATTAAATTTTGTCTTATTACTCCACTTAGTTTGGTTAACACAAAAGTTTTGCGTTTGGGAAATCTAATCTGCTGCTAGGTGTGGAATAATCGTGGACTCAGTGCTGTGATCTACCTGAATTCTCGGTTTTAAAAATATAAATTAATTATTAATGGCGTGAAGAATATCGCACACTTGAGGTGGGAAATACTTTTACCGATATAGAACGTTCTATTTCATACCGCGACACAAAAATATCGCGACTAAATAACGAACTACAGTAATAGGCTTGAAAACAAAAAAAATTATTTGTCTTAATAAAAAATATTCTATCATTCCTATGTGTGACCTTAAAATCTCAAATCAAAAAATAATAAAATTTAAATCGCCTTTCAATTGAATTAAAAGATTTCTGAGAGTAATTTTTCGGTGCGATTTTCACTATATTGGAAAAAATAACGAGAAAATTCCTTTGATTAGTTAAAACTTGAAGAATGATTCTTTTCTTCTATTTAAAGAGTTTTTTTTGCTGATTTCTAAAATTGTTTTTTTCGATTAAAACTAATTTAGTGATTGATGAAAATTATAAGTCCTCTATTTTAGTACCTATTTTAAGTTTTTTATAATATTAAAATATTTTAGTCAATTTGACAACAACGCTTTTCAACTTCTTGAGTCCCTTAAAAAATACTTTATCACTTTGGCTATCGTGCCAGCAAAACACCGGCACCGTAACTACGAGTCGCAGCGTTAAAATCAAACGGTCCCACGACATATGCCGCGAACAGCGGCCGCAACAGTTTTCTCGGCAACCTTTCATCCTTGGTCTGATAAAATACCTTCAACGACAAAATACTGTCAACTACGAGACTGTAACTATTCTCCCAGATACCGTTTGCCGTTGCGCATTCCTTAACGAACGGCTGAACAGGTCGTTTTCTCTCGGTTCGCATCGCAGCGACAAAGGACGAAATCTTAAAAGGTCCAGAGTAACTCCTTGCTTTTATGAGGTGAAGCGCGACACGAAGTTCATAAAAAATACTGTTTCAAAGTAGCAGTTCCAGAGATATCGACCCATCACTATCGCATACACATCAGGGGACTCGGTCAACTAAGTTGAAAATGAATAGTGGTTAGGTAGAAAAATTCCCAAAAAAACCTCAAAAATGTTTTTACAATAAAGTTACTGGTTAAGTAGGCTTAACTAAATGGATATAATTTTATATCCATTCTTGTTTGGATTTGTTTTGTTGTGTTAATAAATATTTTTTTTAACTATTTTTAATCTTTATTTTTTTTTAATTCTGTGTTTTTACTATTTTTAAATTACTTATTTTAGGATTCTTTGAGTTTTAATTGACATATTTAATTTATTAAATTCAATAAGTCCTATATAAAATACCGATTTATAAGCTACGCGCTTCGAAATATTTTTAAGAAAAAATATTTCTTTGTTATATATACATGCTGTTTACATGACTGGTCACGTAACCATAGCAACGGTGAATATCAAAGGAATGTTGGGCGTTGGGTCTTCACTTGCTTTGAGCTAACGGACACGGTCGGATGGGGCGCCCCAAAATGCACGAGTGCTTATAGTAATTGTCCATCGGATTTAACCGTGGTCCTATATTCGCGTTAAATAGTTATGATGATCACAATTCAGAACAGTAAACTCCTTCAAATGTAAAGGTACCATATTATTTTGAACTTTATAAATAAATATCAATACCGAACATAATAATTATTATTATTATCAATAATATTAAGTAAAATTCTCATAGTTTTGTAAAATTTGTAATATTATAACTTAAATCAAAACAAAAAAGTGGTAAAATTAAAGTTTTATAAACAATTTTTTTCGAATAAAACTTTAATTCTGGTGTGAAAAATTTTAAATTTTAAAAACTTTTAAATAAATTTATTTTTCCCCCAATTCTAGAAATTAAATTTTCAAATTGGATATTAAATCTTAATATTGAGTCAATTAGTGTAGGTAGCTAAATATTTAAATGAGTCTACTAATATGTTTCTAAATAAGATGACGAAAAAGTTTTCAACATCAGTTTAGCCCAAAAAAATAGATAGCTTAGAATTAAAAATTTTCTTTTTGTTGATATCACGTCGCGTCATTTGAAAATGAAGTAAAAATTCGAAAAAAAAACCCTTTTTTATGACCGCATTAAACTCTCTTTCTTGGTCGCGAAGCTTATAATTAGTAATTTACCAAAATATAAAAATTATTTTTTAAATATTAGAATTCATTTAGGTACAAATTTTTAGTGTTGGAACAATAATAAGATGAGTCATTTCTTCTGAAAAAATAATTATCAAATATAGAAGCTGCAAAGTAATAACAATAACAATAACAATAATAGTAATATTAATAATATTAATAACAAAAATAATCTTCTATAAAGTGTACCTATATCCAGTCTTATGTGTATTTAGTAGGTAATTTTTATGTAGCACACACATTCGCGTTTTTTTCTTCGTATTACAGTAATCCCCAGGACTTTAATCTCAAAATCAATACTAGCCCGGCTTTACCTTCACCAAATGGAAATTTAATTTAAAATAACCTATTTTGAATGCCGCTGATGTGCCTAAAAAAGCCATTTTAGTATTGTATTTTTAAGGTTCCGGAAAATAAAAAACAAAACACACGACAAATAATGCTGTAAATGCGTTTAATGAAAAATATCTACTTAGTTATTTTACCTCTTTTGTACAGCCAATTTTTGCCAACCAGCAAAACACCGCTAATTGAATTTTCAGACACCGAGACTTTGACATTGGATAACTCTTGAAATTTGATTTTCTGTTTCCTAGAGAGAATGATTTTTGCCACTAACTTTAAAACAACTTTTCAGCCACTTATTTGTGTAGTTTCAGAGAAATTTGCGTTTGAAATATGGTTTACCGGGATTTCGGTGGCTGGCAAAATCTACCTATAGGCTATTTCAGAAAGGTGTAAAGTAATAAAATGGGAAATTCCGTCCAGCTCGGCTCAATTTCGGTGTCGGCCATAGGCGCAAGTAAATTTTGTGCATTAAATTATTTATGATAACCAAACAAATAATATAGAGAATTAGGTTAACGTGTATTAATTTAAAATAGTGGTGACATTTTGCCAACCAATAAAATCCCGCTAATCGATTTTTCAAACTGTAAAATCTGCGCACTAGCTGATACCTGAAACCGGATTCTCGATTCACTGGAAATAATTATATTTGCCGCTAAATATGACACAGGTTTTTACAAAATTGTTTGTGTGGATTCCGAGAAAATCACGTTTGGAATAGCGTTTAGAAGGATTTTGTTGCTTTGCAAAATGTCACTAGTATTGTTTGTAATATTAAAATTTCAAGTAATTCAATTCGGGAGATTAGCACGAGGACCGAGAACATGAATTCGAATGTTTTTGAGGACTATTATGGTGAAATGATAAAATATCTTCCAGCTGATTCAGTAGAAGTTATGGATGACGCAAGTTCTTATTCACGACGCATAGAGAAGACTCCAACTTTCTCTTGGAGAAAACAAGAAATTATCGACTGATTAACCACCAAAAGTATTGAATTTGAAGATATCTTGATAAAGAAGGAATTATTAGCAATAGCAATTTACACAAACGTCGTTTTATGAAATATATGCCATGGAAGATATAGCTAAAAAACATAGTGTAACTATGTCACACCGCCATATCATTGCGAACTAAATCCTATAAAACTTTTATAGGGCAAGTGAAAGGATTTGTAGCAAGACACAACACGACATTCAAAATAAAAGACGTTAAGCTACTGTTTGATCAAGCCATTAAGGAAGAGAACCAGAGAACTGGCGAAAAGCAGTCCATCATGTCATTTAAGAAGAGGAGAATATGTGGGATCTTTACCTCCTGTTCGATTGGACTGTCGTCCCGTTAATTATAACGTCAAGAAGAAATGACAGTTTTTCAGATGAATAATTTTTTATAATTTAATGTCTGTATAATCTATGTATTTTTTGTATTTTGTATTTTTTTTATAACGTTTAAAGAAAAATAAGTGTACCTCATACTATGTACATAACACGCCTTTATCACACCATTTTCAGTGTGTGTAAATGGATACCACTAGCCAAAACCCATAAATTGACCCAAACCCGGGTGGTACTACCTGCACTTGATGAAAATAAAGAATTTTGCAATTAATGCCAAATTATGAAAGTGGCTTAAATATTCGTTGTGTTACTCTGAAGTCCCTTTGCATGCCTAATGACCTTCTATTATTCTACACCTTTCTGAAATAGACTATAATAGTGATATTTTGGCAACCAACAAAATCCTGCTAATAGATTTTTCAGGCGCCAACATCTCTGCACTCCCTGACGCCTAAAAATCGATCTCACCATTTTATCAGATCTAGAAGTAAATATGCAATATAAACTGCTGGACAATTCAAGCGGACCGAGCTAATTGTTAGGTGAACTTTGAAGTAAAATATTTTACGAACGAATAAAGCTATCGATGCGCGGTTTGCAAAATTTAAAAGAGAATTTATTTCTTCATATGCACAGTTTTTCCGATTTTTTTTTACTTTTAACCTTTAACTGTCTACAGGGTTTAAAGAGAAGTATGTTTTTTTTACCAAAGTTTCTAAGTACCGGATTTCCACAAAAATAATTTCAAACTATTTTGGATGGCATTTTCTTTATCTCCTATTTATAGAGAACAAAGTTAATTCTCAAATTTTTGATATCCCTCTTTGTTCATGAAATTTCGATTTTTTTCTCAACCCCTGTAAATTTCAGGTATTTTTGTCATTAGGCCTTACAATGTTTTGTAAGAACGGGTTTTGGTAAGTGATTATAACTTCTTAGGACTACCTTTTTTGCAACAAGTGCATTTTAATTTCTTGCGTTTCGTCGTGAGCAGTTATCCTCACACACACGATGTGTGGAAATTGAGGCATATAAAATGAAAAAAATAAAAATAAACAAACAAACAAACCGATTATGGGTACGCCACTGGTCACGGCGAAACGCAAGAAATTAAAATGTACTCGTTGCAAAAGAGGTGGTCCTAAGAAGTTATAATCACTTACCAAAACCCGTTCTTACAAAACATTGTAAGGCCTAATGACAAAAATACCTGAAATTTACAGGGGTTGAGAAAAAAAATCGAAATTTCATGAACAAAGAGGGATATCAAAAATTTGAGAATTTATTTTGTTCTCTATAAAAAGGAGATAAAGAAAATGCCATCCAAAATAATTTAAAATTATTTTTGTGGAAATCTGGTACTTAGAAACTTTGGTAAAAAAACATACTTCTCTTTGAACCCTGTAGACAGTTAAAGGTTAGAAGTAAAAAAAAATCGAAAAAAATGTGCATATTAAGAATTAAATTCTCTTTTAAATTTTGCAAACCGCGCATCGATAGCTTTATTCGTTCGTAAAATATTTTACTAAAAAGTTCACCTAACAATTAGCTCGGTCCGCTTGAATTGTCCAGCAGTTTATTTTATTTTATATATTCTTATAATACGCAGAGGCGTAGCCAAAAAATAGTCAAGGCGGGATTAGGCTTGGAATGCAATAAAATGCGCGACAAGAACAAAAAATGTGTTTGGGTTTTCACTAAATATGTTATATTACAACATGTGCGACATTATTTAAAAGCAACTTTTGTTACATTTTTAAAAGTACATAACCGAATACGACAAATTACTTTTCTTATTTCAAATTAATAATATTAAGTTACATTTCTTCAACATCGCCAAAGTAATAAACCAGACAATAAGTGTTCAACTTCGACACTAGATGTCTCCCGAGGTTACGTGCTTTTGCCCTTGGGCTACTTGTGATAATAAGTTAAAAAAATAATAAAATAATTATTAAATGCTGTCCGTCAACTTTTTATAGAAGGGGAAAATAAATACGGTATTCCTTTACTATACTCTCTTATTTTAATTGATTATCCTGTTCAACCAATATTTTTGTAACCTTTCAGTGTATTGAGTTTGTCATCGTGTGTACTTATGCTCAGGAATTGTAAATAAATGAAAAGAAAACAACGCAGTTTTTAGGGAAAATATAACAAAAATAACTTAACCCCAGGTGATTGTATATGGACATATTGAAAAATAAAATTGATGTTTTCGTTTGTAAAATCAGGAAAGTTTTTTATAATACGCAAAAAAATTTAAGTTTTTAAGACAGACAAAAACTGAAAATTGTGAAGATAATATAATATACTATAGTCTATTTCAGAAAGGTGTATAGTAATAAAAGTTCATTAGGTATGCAAAGGGACTACAGAGTAACTCAACGAATATTTAAGCCACTTTCCTAATTTGGCATTGATTTCATTGCAAAATTCTTTGTTTTCATCAAGTTCAGGTAGTACCACCCGGGTTTGGGTCAGTTTATGGGTTTTGCCTATTATTATTTATTAACAAACACTGAAAATGGCGTGACAAAGACTTGCATTATGTACATACTATTAGGTACACTTACTTTTTATTAAATAATATAAAAAAAAAATACAAAATACAAAAAATTATATTATACAGAACTTAACTTATAAAAAATCATAGTATTCTTCTACATCTGAGGAACTGTCATCTCCTGTTGACGTTATAATTATCAGTTCGACGGTCCGATCGATCAGGTGGTCAAGATCCCACATGTTCTCCTCTTCTTTTATGGCATGATGGACTGCTTTTCGCCAGATCTCTGGTTCTCTTCCTTAATGGCTTTGTCAAAGAGTAGCTTAACGTCTTTTATTTCGAATGTCGTGTTGTGTCTTGCTACAAATCCTTTCACTTGCGCCCATATAAGTTTTTAAGGACGCAACGATTAGGCGGTGTGCGCAGCACAGTTACACTATAATTTTCAGCTATACCTTCCACGGCATATTTCATAAAACGATGTTTGTGTAAATTTTTTTTATCTAATAGTTCCTTCTTTATCAAATTATGTTCAAAGTCAATACTTTCGGTGGTTAACCAGTCGATAATTTCTTGTTTTCTCCAAGATGAAGTTGGAGTCTTCCCTGTACGTCGTCAATGATCGCTTGCGTTATCCATAACTACTGCTGAATCAGCTGGAAGATATTTTGTCATTTCACCAAAATAGTCCTTAAAAACATTCGAGTTCATGTCCTCGTACTCCTCGTGGTAATCTCCCGTATTGAACGATTGAAAGGTTAGCAAATCTTTTTAAAAAATCCCTCTTTGCTTCCATGTGCGCCTATGGCCGACACCGAAATTGAGCCGAACTGGACGGAATTTCTTATTATATTACTCTACACCTTTCTGAAATAGACGATAGTTATTGGACAACTGCCAAATTATGGGATTATTAGGACTAATTTTATAGTGAATATTTAACCTTTACGAAAATTATCGATTGCCTTTTATTTTCACCTTAACGATAATAACTTTTGTTTTACGTGATACGCATCTTAAATATTTATTTGATTTTGTATCCCTTTAAATTACCTCATCAACGATATTATTATACAACTTGATATAAATTAATGTTTGATATTATGTAACAAAAAGACAGAACTAGTATATTACATAACAAGTGATGAAAGTGATACTTTTCAAACGAGGAGATATTTAGCACGAGGCGTCAGCCGAGTACGGAATTTCCCCGAGTTTTAGAATAATGACTTTCACACGAGTAATGTACACTATTTTTCCTACGACCACAAAGAATTATTAAGAAAACCTTTGATTTGTGAAAAAAATATTTCAACTCTAGAGTGGAAATACAAGGCACACTATTAATTTAAACATATGATGCCAATATGACGGACGACCCCTACTTATTAAAGAACAAATTTTAGAAAGTAGTTTTGTGTTTAACTTATTTATGTATTTTTCGAGTGATTTCGAATTAGAGTGTAAAAATACGCCATCTGAAATTATAAAAAATATTAATAATAAACTGAAAAATCTATTACCATTCAAAACAAGCCTCGCTGAAGAAAATGTCATAATATTATATTAACAAAGAATTTTTATTGGTAACCATAGCGTAGTGACTAGGGCTATGGTCTACAGATCGAAAGGTCACAGGTTCAAATCCCATCAGGATACTTGACTTTTTTTTATAAAAACATTAAATAATTTCTAGCATTAGGTATTTTGAATTAAAATTTTTCTTGTTGGATGAATTTTTAAAATTTAATCAAGGAAAGATGCATTAAATATAAATTTAAAAAATGCATCCAACAAGGAAGATTTTAATTCAAAATACATAATTCTATAAATTGTTTAATGTTTTTATAAAAAAAAACCAAATACACCTGATGGGATTTGAACCTGTGACCTTTCGATCTGTAGGCCATAGCTCTAGTCTCTACGCTATGGCAACACATAAAAATGTTATGTTTAATATATGACATTTTCTTCAGCGGGGCTTGTTTTGACTGGTAATAAATTTTCTATTATATTCTTAACTTTTTTATAATTTCAGATGGCGTATTTTCACACTCTAATTCGAAACCAGTCGACAAATACATGATAAATAAGTTAGACAATAAACTGCTTTCTAAAATGTATTCTTTTTAATAAATAGGTGTGGTCTGTCAAATTGGCACCATAATGTTTAAATTAAATAGTGTGCCTTGTATTTCCACTCCAGAGTTGAAAATAAATATTTTCTTTCAACACGCGTGTGATATTCGGCGCTTTCGAGCCAAGTTAACCGTGTTTTTTTTCTCATTTTCATAGGTGGTCGTAGGAAAAAAAATAAACCGACCGTAAAAATTTTGAGGCTGAGAGTTTGTGACTTTTTTCCTACAAAATATCCACTATCAGGTCTCTTTGAGTACAAATGGACGAATTCTTTAATTTAATATTTGACCTCAAACGAAAAATTCGTCATTAATAACGGATGAAGTAGGTAATTATAAAAAAAAAATATATAACAACGACTGTTAACTACACCCTACTGACAAGCATGATACAAGGACTAAATATATGATGGTAATAAGATGTTGTGAGGCCATTTGGTGCGTCAGTTACCCGAAAATCAATGTGTTTATAGTTTCCACTAATTATCATAATATAGGTATTTAGGTTTTTATATTATAACTAACAAGTAAATATTTTTTAAATTAAACCAAGAATTTAAACAATAAGTTCCTTTGATGACTATGACATCAATTATATTGTCAGAAGTTTGTGATTTTTTTATAATAAAAGTGGCCAGTCTTAATTCTTTGTGAGTATATAATTTCGGCCACTGTCATTGATATCACAATCAAACTTATCTGGTTTGTTAAGTATTGTTTAAACGTTTGATACAACCCAACCTAAGTGTTTTTTTTTAAATTGATAACATAACCCTATTTATCTGTTTGAAGGTTGGAGACAATGATGTTTCTTGAATGATAGAATAGTTTTGGTCACCACATCACAGTAAGCCTCCACATCTCTATGGCTTGCCGAAGATACATAAACAGAACATGCCTCTCAGACCCATAACGAGCTCTCGAAACTCTCCTACCTACGAACTTGCGAAATTCTTACTACCCCTACTTCAACCACTCCAAGGAAATAGCACATTATTTGTGAAAAATTCTCAACACTTCGTACAACTTATTGGCGGCATGAAAGTACAACCAGAAGATCAACTTGTCAGTTTTGACGTCGAAAGTCTCTACACTAACGTCCCTGTAAAAGATGCACTAAAGGTTATTAAAAGCAGATTTGAGGAAGACCAGACACTACAAGAAAGAACACTGCTACCTATCAAGGCCATCATGGAACTATTAGAATGTTGCCTGAATAATTCTTACTTTCAGGAAAAAGATAGGTTTTACAGCCAAGTGGATGGACTACCGATGGGCTCATCTCTCTCACCAATAATCGCCAACATTTACATGGAATGGTTTGAATCCGAAGCAATAAAACAAGCAAAAAAGAAACCAAAAACATGGCTGAGATATGTGGACGACACCTTTATTATTTGGAATGGAAACGATGACGAACTCAAGGAATTCCTATACCACATTAACAGCCTGGCGCCGACAATCAAATTTACCATGGAGAGAGAAGAAAACAGTCAATTACCTTTCCTGGATGTAAACGTAAAGAAAAATGGCAACACCATCCATACTTCAGTGTACAGAAAACCAACGCATACAGGTCAATATTTGAATTACACCTCAAATCACTCAAATAGCACAAAACATGGCATAGTAAGAACGCTTGTGGATAGAGCAATTACCATCTGTAATTCAAATGAAGCCCTCAAACAGGAAACTAACTACATCAAGACCGACCTCAACAAAAATGGCTACCCCGGGCATCTAGTTGATAAACTAATGGAAAATCGCAAGAATCGGTCAAATACACAAAAGAAGCCAGTAGAGTCACAATTAACACTCAACATTCCGTATGTCAAAGGAGTATCTGAGAGAATTAGAAGACTAGGACAACGATACAACATTAATACGGTATTCAGCTCAAAAGACACTTTAAGAAGCCACCTGACGAAGACGAAACCAACAAGTCAAAAAGATAGGAAAAACTGTGTCTATCAGATTCCCTGCGAATGTGGCAGATCCTACATTGGTGAGACTCTAAGGCCACTTGAAACTAGGGTCAAGGAACACAGAAACAACACGCTTAAAGGAGAAACCGAAAAATCAGGGGCAGCTGACCATGCCTGGACACACGGTCATCACATTAAGGGGACAGAAGCTCGAATCCTGCATAAAGAACCACATTGGAGAAAGAGGAAGTTCAAGGAAGCTGCTATCATATACCAGAACCCAGATTGTTTTAGTAAGCCCTCACTAGATATAAGAAATATCTGGAAACCTTTGTTAAGTAGATGTAAACTTAAAATACCGCACAAGAATTAAACGCATGACTGCACCCATCTCAGTCATGCTCCAGTACATCTAGCTAGTATAAATAGAGCTGTAGTTACTTTACTTATTTAGTATTCACCTGAAGACGACTGGAGATACTTACCAGTTGAAACGTTGTGATGTAAAACAAATTAAAGACAATGCAAGTCCAAAACTATTCTATCATTCATAACCCTATTTATGTACATTTAAAGCAAATATTTGACACCTATCAAGCAGGATTTTATTAAGCGTCGAATAAACCAATTTATTACTTACTCCTATTAATAAAAAACAGTATTTAAACTATATTATTTTTCTTCCACTACCCATCATTTATATTCCAGTTATTTCTAGGCGATTGTGCTGAACATAAATCAATCAAGAATTCTGTCCGCTTGTTTACGCTATTTTGTGGCCTACTGGTTTTGATATCCGGGAAATTTATCGCTGCGATTGTTTAACTACACTAATTGATCATAAATTGAAATTTTCACGGCTATTTAAAAGAACATTACAATGATATTTAAAAAAATAATTATCCAGCAGTTTCTTAAATGATAGAAGAGTTTTGGACTTGCATTGTCTTTATTTATTTTTTATATTACAATCGAGGAGGCAATCACTCATCCAAAAAGTGTATATTATGTAGTTCGGAAAAACGAGGATTTCCTCGAAACCATATAAGATTCCGGAAGATTTCCTGCAATTGAAAAGGATTTCGGAGGGAATTTCGGATGATTTCTTGAAATTACAAAGGATTTCGGATGATTTCTCGACATCAAATAGGATTTCTAATGATTTCCTTAATTTTTACACGAGATTTCGAATATTTTTATAGACAGAAAATACTAAGATTTAATAAGAATGCCAGAAAAGGAAACGCGAAAAAAAAACAAATACATTTTTAGGGCTTTAATGCGTATCTTTTTAAATTTTTTTAAAGGCTATTTCGATATACATTTTTTCATACCTTTTAATAGAGTTTTCGCATTTGTAAATATTTGCACTTGAAATTAAAATACCTACCTAGTAGTTTTTATTTCCTTTAGTGATTTTAAATAAAAAGGCTTGTTTTGCATAAATGCCAAAGTAGTTATTTTATCATTTTGGAAGTTTAAATTGTAAGTTTATTCTCGAAAAATCTTTTGACTTTCATCTTTCTGTAAAGACAAGTTACAATAATT
This sequence comes from Polydrusus cervinus, assembly GCA_935413205.1. Taxonomy (NCBI): domain Eukaryota; kingdom Metazoa; phylum Arthropoda; class Insecta; order Coleoptera; family Curculionidae; genus Polydrusus; species Polydrusus cervinus. Next base: position 26,486,679 of record OW284514.1, on the reverse strand, counting down.
TACGCGATTATATTTTACAAATATGTACTAATTGAAATATGTGGAAAATATAACAAGAATATTGTAATTTAAATGGTTTAAAATTGTCTTATCGAATCTCCGTCGAGCTTGAAATTTTTTCTCAGTCACGAATTTTTTAAGAAAATTACCCTCGGCTGACGCCTCGTGAAATTTTCAAATAATTGGTGACCTCGAAAAACGTAAATTATTCATGCTCTTGGGATATATATAGAGAATTTCGCACCCACTTTTTGTAACCAATAAAAAGGTTTAATTTAAAATGGGTCGTAATTAACGCCCGGTAATTTAATACAATTTGCAGATTAAAAAAATTATATATGCTCGATAAAGAAATCAAACTGTAGTATAAAATAATAAGAAATGCCTGATATTTATTATAAAATGGCAATATAAATATACAATACGTACGCTAAATTCTGTTCGGTATGCTAATGAAATGTGCACTAAAAATATATATAAATGTTCGATAGTTTACGTTCACTATTAAATAAAATTTTTCAAATTTATAGTAATATAAAAGCTCGATAAGTCGTAATCTCTATTAAACGTGGCAATACTGTAATTATTCGCTCATGCGTGTTTACCGACCTATAGTACATAACCTCAAAAGCAAGGCGGGTATGCGCTTGTTGTACCTATGTTGTTTATAATCTACAGTGTGGGAAAAGTGTGTTGTGCTTGTTATTAACGCGAACTGTTTTTGAAACCAATAATATGAGTGCCAGTGAGATTCCTCAATACAGCTCATCAGAGGATAGTTCGGATGTTGTACTTATCCCAAAGAAAAGAAGAAAAAAGGTTGATAAACAGTGGAAAATAGAACAGGTATTCAGTAACAAAGGTTTGGCTGAAAAATCAGTAAAAGAAGAAGGTATTTGGAGTTTTTATCATAAAAATGTTGATACAGAGGGTAACGTTAGTGCAATTTATCGTTGCAATAAAGTAAAATATCGAGGTGAGCAATGTGCCTCAGGTGTATATTTATATTATCCCGCAAATAAGGAAGATATAGTTTTATACCGGTCGGAATTGCTTCATACGTGCGAAAATATACCTTCCAAAGCAACCGTTACAATAAACGAACATACTAAAACGGAAATAAATATCCTGTTCGAAAACGATCCAAAAAATAAAACCGAAAAAGATTTTAGAAATTTTGGCAAAGAAAAATTTACCAATTCCTAAAAAACAACTGTTAAATAATTACTTGGCTTCTTTAAAAAAGTCCAAATTTGGTCCGAATTCGATAAGTCTTGGGGAGTTAGAGCAATTTTGCATCGACCACTCTTCAGTACCAGAAAATGAAGATGAGGCTTTTATAATAAGTGACCAAATGAATTACGACGATCCCCCTTCCTTTCGATTTTTTATGTCAACCAAAAATTTAATCAGACAATCACAGAATGCTTGTGGACAAAATCTTATCAGTGGGCTAAAGCAGAGAAAAAAATTGTTTCTAAAGCGACACCGTCGGGCAATGTTTACATCGTTCCCTCAAAAGATACGACTGAGGTGAACCAGGGCGATCTTGAAAAGTGTATGAGTCTTGACTTCCATACTTTTGACGAATATAAGACTGTTATGTTTAGTGTATGGACAGTAACAATTCCTGACGACCAAAATGATTGGATTAATTGTGAGTGCGATTGTCCGACTTATTTTAAAATGCTGATTTGTAAACACATTGTGGGATTAGCCATACGGCTAAAACTAACCACACCACCTTCTGAAGCAAAAGCCATTCCAATTGGAGCGAAAAGACGTCGTGGGCGACCAGCCAAATCCAAAAAAGCTCTTTTAGTTCAATAGGTAAGTTAATATTTTTCTGATGTATTTTCCCTGTAAATACATATGCCAATTCTTATTTCAGATAATCTCACCGACCTCGGATGAGCCGAATGTACTTTGTGCCTAAAGTATTTATGCCTGCGAATTAGATTTAATTTTTGTTATGTTAGTATAAGTAAATACCAATAAATTAACAATTTTCATTTTAAGGTTTTTTGCGATCATGTTAGTTTTGGAATAGATTTGCTAACAGAAATTATTTTTGAGTTATCGGAGTTTGTCTTTTTATTTCTTATTACACTGAATAAATGTTAATAATTTTGTGTTTACTGGTTTTGTTATTTTCGCTGAAAATAAAAGTACCTACTGTTTATGAGCTTTGAACTTGTTGACGCGTAAGTATCATCAATATTCCATGAAACATTGATTCTACATTTATCGAGCATTAAATTATCTTTTACCAAATATTTATAAATTTAACAAGCATTTGAGTTTGGTACTGAGCTATCCCTAAATTAATCAAGCCTCTATTATTTTTTAACAAATATGTTTTAATTTAGGAAACATTTGAATTTGATACTGAGCATTCGTTACATTTATTGAGCCTATATTATTTTTATCGAATATTTTATAATTTAGGAAGCATAATATGAATTTGGCATGGAGAAATTTTTTTATTTATCAAGTATCTATCATTTTTATCGAATGTTTATTATTTTAAGATGCATGTAAATTTGATATCGGGCATTCATTATATTTATCGAGCGTTTATTACGTTTATCGAATAATTATTATTTTAAGAAGCATGTAAATTTTATATCGGGCATTCATTATATTTATCGAGCATTTATTACGTTTATCGAATAATTATTATTTTAAGAAGCATATAAATTTTATATCGGGCATTCATTATATTTATCGAGCGTTTATTATGTTTATCGAATATTTAGTTTCTTGTCATGCATTTGAATAAATTACCTGGAAAATATAATATGCATTGATATTAAAATATCAAACATATAATTTAATCCCATTTAAAATCATTCCCATGGCAACGAAAAAAATTTCCGGAAATTTTTAATTATTTGTCAATGCAAAAAAGGCATATTTTCTTTATTTGCTAAGGAAACAACCTCGGAAACAACTAACGAAATGTTATTCTTATTTATGGTCAAAATGATATATCAAGTGTTTTTCAATCATAATAAAAATGTTAAATTTTTATGCAATAGTTTACTAGGTGCGAAATTTGCTTACCGAATCTCCATCGAGCTTGGTTTATAAATCCGGAAATTTTTCATCAGTCGCGAATTTTTTAAAAAACTTTGCAAATAATTCACGACCTTTTAAAAAATTTCCGAAAATAATTCATGACCAAGGGAAAATTGAAGTTATTTTGTAACTAGTCCATAATTATATATAGGTTGTCCAAAAATCCGGAATAAAATTAATATAGCCTTAACTTGTATTTTTCGGAGAAAACGCTCGGACACGTCAAGTTAGTTTTATATATGCTTACATTTTGACGTTATTCGTTTGTTTGACGACATCGACCTTTTTTTAAATGCAAATATACAGCTTGTAATACATTATTTGAAAGTTAATGTCTCATACAGTATGCTCACAAATTTTGATGCGACTTTGTCAAGCTATTTCAAAATGGCAACTTAAAAGTTTTTAAAACATCTCTATTTAAATAAGCGGAAATGATAAATCATTGATTTTTTTTACCTTTTAAGGTGATAAATCTTCATTGTTTCACGTTCTGACAATTCTTACCTTGAAAGGTAAAACAACTTCAATGATTTATCATTTCCTCTTATTTAAATAGAGATTTTTTGAAAACTTTTAACAGTCGCCATTTGGAAATAGCTTGACAGAATCGCGCCAAAATTTATGAGCATTACGAGATATTATCTTTCAAATGATGTATCACAAGCTGTATATTTCCATTTAAAAAAAAGGTCGATGTCGTCATATCTATGACAAATGTCTATAAAAAAAAACGAATAACGTCAAAATATTAGCATATATAAAACTAAGTTGACGTATCCGAGCGTTTTTCCCAAAAGTTACAGGTTAAGGCTATATTAATTTTATTCCGGACTTCCGGGCAACCCTATATATACAAATCCCTCCTCCGTCGTGATTTTGTTAAATATTCTTCAAAAACAAAAAAAAGCTGTTTTAGTGGTTTCACTCTTTCAGCACCTTATGAGGTACAACGGACGTTGGATTCAAATTCAACGACCTCGAAAACATATCGACATGGACATCTACTCTAGTGGACAGGACATTTTTTTTAGTGGGCTGTATAATTGATAAAATTTATTGAAATGATACTATGTTAACTTAAATATTAATTTATTTTTTAAACATCTGCTGTATTTCTTCCAAAGTTTTCCCTTTAGTTTCAGGTACCCAACGTAATGTTAAAATCGAGGAAAATATACAACATATGCCATACACTAAAAATGGACTGTATAAGCCAATATTCGCGTTTAGCTGACGGAACAAATTCGTCGTAAAAAATACCATCAGTCCAAATACCATCATTAGAACAGAAAGCGCTTTGGATTTAATATTTGCCGAAAACAGTTCTCCCAGCATTAACGTTGGAACTATTCCAAGTCCAAAGGAGTATGTAATAATATAGAGGATCATCCCTACTAAAGGAAACCAGTTTAGTGTCTCCAAATTAGCAAGTTTATATTGCTCCAACATAAAGTAGACAGACATAATTACAAGGATCGTACCACAGCTCAATAACGAAAAGAAGTAAGATAATCTTCTTCCAACTTTTTCTACAGTTACACCAGAACATAAATTAAGCATCCAAGCGATACCAATAAAAATCATAGAAGAAGCTTGTGGAGAAAACTTTCCTCCAGCTTTTTCAAATATAGTTTGAGTGTAGGTACTAAACACAGTAATGCCACACAATTGTTGTGAAAGTCTTAAAAATACACCAGCACGCAACGCCCTTCTGTTACTATCTATTTTGAATAAATCGCTCCACTTGGCTCCCCCTGAAGTTTGTCCTTCCACATGTGGTTTCATGTTGACAACATTTTCTTTGTCGTTTGGTTTTCCTATAAGCCCTTTTATGCTGTCTTCTAATTCGACTCTCTCTGACATTTGACGTTCGACATCAGCTTTCATGTTTATAAAATCTTCTTCGATATTTGATTTTCTTGAAAGCCACTTTATGCTTATGCGTGCTTTGTCATATTTGCTATCTCTGATTAATTGATATGGCGACTCTGGTAACATGGATACCAATAAGATGTACGATATAGGAAATACTATACATATATAGGCAGTAGTACGAACGCCAAGATAGCTCCCTAAAAGAAAAATTCGTTTTGCTATGTATTAATACCGGGTTATCGAAAGAATTATTTCTTCTATAGTCTATTTTAGATAGGTTTAGAATAATTAAATGGGAAATTTCGGCAGTTCGGCTTAATTCCGGTGTCAGCCATAGGCGCAGGTAAATTGTGTGTATTAAATTAAAGAAGAGGAGAAAATGTGGGATCTTGACCACCTGCTCGATCGCACCGTCGAATAGACCCGTGAATTATAACGTCAAGAGGAGTTGACAGTTTCTCAGATGACGAAGAATGTAATGTATCTTTTGTAGTGTGTATTATTTTTTATTGTTTAATAAAAAATAAGTGTAACTAATACTATATATATATATGATGCACGCCATGGTCACATCATTTTCAGTGTTTGTGAATGAGTAACAATAGACAAAACCTATTAATTGACCCAAACCAGGATCGTACTACCTGCACTTGATGAAAATAAAGAATTTTGCAATAAAATCAATGACAAATTATGAAAGCGGCTTAAATATTCACTCTGTAGTCCCTTTGCATACCTAATGAGCTTATATTACTCTACACCTTTCTGAAATAGACTATAATCTTTAAAACAGTTCATCTATAAGATTTACAAGCTAAATACTTTATCAGTAACAATGTTGTGGTTAAATTTGGAACCCTCCAAAATACTTAAAACAGTGATCTTAAAACGTCGTTTTCTTTAAATAGTAGTTCGAATAATCTTATATAAAAAATAAAGTAGTTTTCTTTAATTTTTATAAAACATACCCAGTACTGTAATAGAGAAAGATCCTGCGTTAACAAAAAACATAGGCAAATTTCCCAAAAAACCTCTTAATTTAGGAGTAGTTATTTCTCCTACATAAGGGGGTACGCTACAATATAAAACTGCATCTCCGATTCCACCAACAAATCTTGCCCCGTAAAAGTGCCATTTAGTCCTTGCAAGCATTATAATAATCCAACAGCTTAAATGGGGAATTGCCAAAAATAATAAAGACTTTTTTCTTCCCAAAATTTCTGCTATTTTAAAAAAGAATAGACTGGCAAAAATCATTCCTAAAAAAAAATTGGTACAGAGTGTTATGGAAATGATTATATGAGTTTCTTTTTTGATCAATATTTCTTATCCGTTTCGCTTTATTCAAAAGGCGACCAAATAGCCGTCCTTGACCAGCAATTACCTACAATTTTGAACTAAAGAAATTTTGATTAATGAATTAATAAAAGCAAAAAACGAAAATTTTTTAAATTTTTCTGCTTTTATTACTTTATAAATTCAAACTTTTTTAAATTCAATTTGTAGGTAATTATGATTCAAATGTCGACATTTGGCTGATCATTGGATAAAATAAAAAATTTACGAAATATTAATCAAACAATGAAATGGCAAATGCGTCACTATACCTCACTCTAAAGAAAATTCTCAAAAATATACTATAATCTTACCTACAGGTTGAAAAACTATAAAATAAGACGCTTCATCCTCCGTTATGTCGTAATTTTCTTTGTCTTTTGTAATAGCCAAAGCAAAAGGTGAGCTCCATGTCATCAAGATACCACCAGTCAGCGGTCCCAATGATACTTAAAAAGTAAAAAAAATTGAAGAAATAGTCCATACTTAAAGTGGAGTGGAAATTTAGAAGGTAAAAAATAAGAACACAAAGTCTTCCTCCACTGTTATATTATAGAAATATTTTAAGCAAGTTCTCTACATGTTTCGAACGCAGAAGCATTCATCTTTAGGAGAATAAATAAAATATACCTATCTACCAGTAGGTAGATAGGTATCACCCAACTGAGCAACACAATTGGTTCGATGTAAAAATGAGTGGAACGGTGAGAAAACAGGTACACACGTTGCATTGTGACATCAAGTGACCAATTGTATCCTAAAAAGATGTATTTTTCTTTTCTCAGCTTTACATCCAGTTAGGATTACATTTTAATAAATTTTTAATAGTTATCTTCCTCACACTTACATCCACTTCTTCTCCATATTTTCTCAAATGACTAGCCAACAATTTTCTTTTGCTTTAAAAATTCCCATTCACTTCAGTTTCATCTTTCGACAGTTCTTTCACACGAAGATGACAAACTTTTCATTCTACCTTTAAATTTTTCACAATACCTTAAGCTTCAAACCCACATATTTTTCTTTCTCACAATGCAACGTGTGTACCTGTTTTCTCACCGTTCCACTCATTTTTACATCGAACCTGCAATTGTGTTGCTTAGTTAGGGTGATATCCACTGGTTTTCTTCTTTTATTTATTCTCCTGAAGATGAATGCTTCTGCGTTCGAAACATGTAGCGAAGTTGCTTAAAATATTTCTATAATATAACAGTGGAGAAAGACTTTGTGTTCTTATTTCTTACCTTCTAAAAAAAAATACTAACAATGTAATGTGAAGACCTAAGTCTTCTAATTCAAAAATTATATATTTTCAATGGAAATTGAACCCAGAATCGGTCCTTGAGCCACGGAAACTCTGAACTTTACTCAAACAACATTGGGCATATTTACTTTTTATAGCAATAGAACTTTTTCAATTTAAGAAAACTTTTCTATTAGTAAGTTAGATTAATTGCGTACTGTGAAATTAAAAAAAAACTTCCTGAAAGTATGTCATATACCTAAATCGATCCCTTCCTCATGTCCTGAATTATTTCTCGGTAACCTATGTAAAAAGAAAAGGAGTTATTCTGCACAATCATAGTCATTGATTTGACCAATTTTGACTAAATATCTTCCTTTGGTTGGCGCAACAGGAATTATTATTAAAAAAGAAAGCAGTGGCAGACCTAAAGTCTGTACTGCTAGAAAAGTAGAAGAAGAACAAAACTAGCCATCCTACATAAACTGAAATATAATTATTCTGAAATTGGACCTTCATAAAATATACAACCTGATCGATCGTCTAAGATCAGTCCAAGAATTAGGTATTACCAATACGCCATCTGAAAATACAAAACTTGCTAATAATATATTAGAATAATCTCTTACTAGAAAAAACAAATTGAATTGAAGATAGCATCATGTATTAAACAACAAATTCTAATAGGTACCGCTAACGTAGAGAATAGAGCACTAACCTATAGTTCGCAAGGTCATAGGTTCAAATCCCACCGGAATTATTGCCTTTTTTTATAAAAAAATTAAATAATTTATGGAATTATTTTGAATTCAATCTTTCCTTTTTGGGTGGATATTTTAAATTTATGTTTTATGCATCTTTACTTGAATAAATTAAAAAATTTTGTTTCTGGTTAATCTGGAGGTCAATCCAAAAATTTATTTTTTAATAAAGTAAGCATAATTTAACAAGCTAGTGATATTTAAGTCCATCTCCAATTTGCCACTGATTTGGTATTGACTGAGGTTGAATTTTATTTAGTTTTGAGTTTTAATGTTTGTAAAATTTTTATTATAATATTATTGCCTTTGTTGAGAGGACAAGCAGCAAAAAAAATATAAGAAACTAAATTTAATAGACAGTACAAAGATAGTATGATAGTAATGAGTAAGAGAAAAATTCAGTGTTTGTATTTAAGTCATACATAATGTGTATTGTTTTTTATTTGTTTTCATTTGCCTTTAAACAATTTTTTTAACACATTAGTGATATAGCTCTGATGAAGAAAATATAAATCAAAGGATTTTTTAACAATTCTTTCTGGTCGTAGAAAAAATAGTGTACATTACTAGTGTGAAAGTGATTATTCTAAAACTCGGAGAATTTCTGCAATCCGCTATCGCCTCGTGCTAAATATCTCTTAGTTTGAAAAGTATCACTTTCGCCACTTTTGTTATGTAATACACTATTTGTATACTAAAATTACCCATTTAGAGAAAAATAACGTTTTTCATAGATGTGCTTTGAAGTAACACGATTTGTTTGAAAAACTACATTTTAACAATCAAGTCTTAAGCACGACTATAATAAAATCTGAAAGTGATTTTTACTTACCTGCAAAAACTGCCAGTACTTGTGGCCATGCTTTACTTTCATTGTATGAATCCTTTTCGTACTGTCCATTATTATGCAATTGTTTGTCATCTTGAATTGTAATTTCGTCTTGAATTGTCATTTTTTTTTTGTTTAAATGTATTGGCTTGATCTCAACGTAGTGTCACCACCATAATTATAGATATTCACATAGATATTAGTTTCAAAATGATCTTTTTACATTTCCAAAAATTTGTTTGGGCTTATGTATTTAAAAAATATGGAAGAAGGCAAATAAGTTATTATTGCCTTATATTTTATCTTCACGTAATAGTCAAGAATTAGTATATCAAATATATAGATGACTGACAATTGAATGCGTCAGATAAGATAAGATAGTTTTGATTTTAAAACAATTTGCAAGTTAAATTCACTTTAAAATACATTTCAGTATTAATATTTATAAATTAATAAACTTAATTGTTCATAACTTAGGTACTTAAGAAGAACACGGCTACTTGAGAGCCAATTTAATTGCACAATGTAATCACTTTATTTTACTGTATCTACTGACAGTATATACAGGGCGTCAAAAATTGCAATATTGAAAATATTTCAAAAACTATAATATCATATAATCCAAGCAGGACGAACCTGCTTCTGTAATAATTGTACAGAGTTTGTCAAAAAAAATACTAAGTTTTTTTATGTTAGCGTAAATATTCTAGGGGAGAGTCGGCTAATCGTGCGCGGCGGCTAATCATGCGCATGTCTTTATTTCCATAACCGGCGTATATAATTCGAAATCCATATTCAGGCGCCATCTCTTGCCAAGCCTGTGTACTATGACATACGAGTCAGATGGATCGCTTTACTTATCCAAAATGGTCGCTTCGTTGTTTACGTATGTCGTATACTAGTAGATGCTGTAGTAGTTAATGAGTCCTCTTGACACTGATATACATATAATTTAGGCAAACCATATTTTATATTGTTTTAACGAATTTAATAATCTGCCACTTTAGGTTAATCGGGCGCAGTGCGCACGATTAGCCGCCATGCATTTAGCATTGTTAAGAATGCATTTAAATAACACAGCCACACAAAAAGGGGTCAGGCCACGTTTACTATATGTTTTTAGGGTCGCTAAATCCAAATCCGAGGTCCGAAAAAGTCAGCACGTCAGAGTTTCGGCATAACCTCAAAAGAACCCATAATTACAGTCTTAAATATCTTGAAAATCGAAGAAATCGTCCATATTTCTCAAAGAGACCGGATATAGATTAAAGACAAAAAGGAAAGACAACAAAGTCTCGGTCTCAACAAATATAATTAAGTGGTTACACGTGTTTCACCCTTTCGGGCATCATCAGACCTAAAACAAAAGACCTAACTAACAGATACACGAATAATTAAAGACCACTAATTACCCAGAATTTAAAACAAAAAGAAACAGTTACAACATATTAAAATTTAAAAATGTAAATAACAAAAACAAAAAATCAAATGTCAGGGAGCAGTCGGGTCAATTGGATCAATAAGTCCAGTGAAACGAATGCGACGGGATCTAACTATGTTCAAATGCCTGAAAATATGATTTTTTAGACAGATTACGGGTTTGGCCATGGGTTCATGTCTCTCCCCTTTCTTGAGCGAGGTGTTTATGAATAACTTGGAAAGTAAAATTATGAATAGTCCCTTTGCAGGCTATCTTAAAGCATATAAAAGGTATGTAGATGACATTTGTTTAGTGTGGGACGGCAGCGAGGTTGAATTAAATAATTTTTTAAAATTTGCAAATACCTTACATGATAAGATTGAGTTCACACTAGAAAGGGAAACACAGGGGAAACTACCGTTCTTAGATCTTTTACTTATAAGAAATAACAACAACATCAATTTTGAAGTATTCAGAAAACCAACATCTACCGATAACATCATTCAGTTCACATCCAATTCACCGTTTTCACATAAATTTGCTGCTTTCAATTCTTTCTTTTATAGACTATTTAATTTGCCGTTATCTAAAGAGGCGTTTACTAAAGAACTAAACATAATTAAACAAATGGCACTTAATAATGGTTTTCCAATTAAGTCTATAAATAAACTTTATTACAAATTCGTTAACAAATACAAGTTCTCTTACCATATTATACATGCAAAACCCACAGATGTTAAAAACAAGTTTAAATGTCTTACATTTTTTGGTAGCATATCCTTACAACTAGCTAAGTTTTTTAAAAACCTAAATATTTCAATTGCATTTAAGACAGTTAATACTTTAAAACAACACTTGGTTAAGATCAAGGACAGAACGGACCGTTTTGCAAAGTCTGGTGTTTATGCCTTAAATTGTGATGATTGCTCAGCGGTTTATGTCGGCCAATCAGGTAGAAGGATATCCACTAGAGTACAGGAACATCTCAGCCTTGTCAATAAGTATAAATATTCGGATTTCACCGAGACTAAATCTGCATTCGCTAATCACTTGTTAACTTCTGGACACCAGTTCTCTTCCCCTACAAATATCAAGGTTTTGCACGAATGTTCTAAGGGTGTGAAGTTGGATCTGTTGGAGAAAATGGAGATTACTAAGGCCAAAAAAAGTCCCATACTTACTTGTGTCAACGACGTGTTTAATTTTGAACCTAATTTGATTTTTAACAATATTAGTAAATGAATTGGTTATGATTTGTTTTGTTTATAACCCGATGTTGATATCGGGACGGTCACCTTTCGCTAATTTTTAATGCACAGAACAGATTGGCTACGCTCTCATCTTCTTTCATATTTTCAGGCATTTGAACATAGTTAGATCCCGTCGCATTCGTTTCACTGGACTTATTGATCCAATTGACCCGACTGCTCCCTGACATTTGATTTTTTGTTTTTGTTATTTACATTTTTAAATTTTAATATGTTGTAACTGTTTCTTTTTGTTTTAAATTCTGGGTAATTAGTGGTCTTTAATTATTCGTGTATCTGTTAGTTAGGTCTTTTGTTTTAGGTCTGATGATGCCCGAAAGGGTGAAACACGTGTAACCACTTAATTATATTTGTTGAGACCGAGACTTTGTTGTCTTTCCTTTTTGTCTTTAATTAAATATCTTAGATTATAATATTTTGCTTTTTTTCAGATGCCGAAATACCAACATAAAACAACAAAGGCACAATGGAATCCAGAAATCATGATTCAGGCTATAAGAATAAATAAGTATAAACTTAGCTTCAATAAATTATTTTATTTATTTCCCTTTTCAATGCGCACGATGGATAGGATACCATGCGCACCATTAGCCGCATACGTCGGGTAATTGTGCGCAGTGTTACTTTTTGAAATTTCGAATTTTAAAGTCACAATGTGCATTTTTTATTTAAAATTAATTACAGAATATTAAAGCCAAATCGTTAAAGAATCTTGATAGCGAACCTAGCAGTCCAATCTTTTGTCATTTCGGAAATATTACAATTTTGGCTTAGGTGCGCACCAATACCCGACTCTCCCCTATACATTTTTGAAAAATCAATTCTTTAAAAACAAATTTAATGATTTGATGGACAAACCAGATTTTAAATAAATTAAAGAAACAAACTGAAAATAATGAAAAATTCTATAAAAGCTAGCCCGGTAAGATGACGTGGTTATCTCACCGACCGATTCGATTCGATTAGAACGTCATTTATTGAGTTCAAATAATGTGATAATGACGTCATAATTACGTGATTAGTGTCAACATATCACGTTATAAAATACCGTTTATATTTAAAGTCGTTATTTATTTTTTTATTATGACGGTTTAAGATGCATTGTTAATAAAAGTTAGCAATTAAGATGGCTGAAGAAGAGTTTCGTTTCGTCAAACCCATCCCCAGATGCATTCGATCACATTATAGTTCTTTAGTGAGACTATATAAAATCTGAAGTAACCTAGGACGACATCTATGTGTCGAAGTTGGATAATAATGGCCTTTTACTTTAAAAATGTCGAAAAAATTACGTTATATTGAGGTAAAACTTATGTCGTCTAAATGACGTAAAATAATTACGTCTAAGTCACGTCACTTTTGGTAACATGACGTCGAAGACCAAAAAATTCCAAAAATGACTGAATAAATGATTTAGACGTCAATACCTTAGCCTTTCTCATAATTTCCGTAACCATGGTTAAAAATTTCTAATTTCAATAATTTTATATAAAATGAAATAAAATATGTACCTTGTGGTTTACCTATTATACAGAAAAATGATAAAGATATTTGACAAGATTGTGTATGTTGTTAGATAACATATTTCTAAGATGTTGAGATAAGTTTCTCAGTTTATTAAATATTGTTTAATAAGTCACTGTTTTTTAAAGAAAACCTGTCAAATTAATTGGGAAGTATAATAAATAATGATCAAAGAGTCTGATAACAAATATAGAGTAATTCATTCTTCTATAATTTTTTTAAAAATTATCATAGGCAAGTTGCCTAGATTCCTAGATGGGTCATTATCAATCAGAGGTAACTTTTTTGATTTATTTTAAGACATTTAAACTAACCATGACCATTTGAAAACTTGTTACGTTAAATCTCTCCTATTACATAATAATTAGATCTAATAAAGCTAATAAAGTGTGTAAATATCACCACCGTTATATGTGGCTATATTTTAATATAACACACCGCCTGAAAAACTACAATTAATATATCGTTCACTTAAATTTTTAGTTTCTATTACATATTCTTCGGGCCGTGTTTAGGATAATATTTTTTAAACATCGGTTAATTTAATATTATTTTATGATTTGTGCATGTAGGCCATCAATACGGTAATCTCAAACTAAAAATTAAAATTACACTTAATGATTGATTTTTAACAACGCAGAGCGTGATCAGTTTTGATTTTAACCATATTATCAACAATAGGTATTAGTAAATAAATAAAGAAAAAATTAAATTCCATCACTAATTAAATTGGCATTAAATTGTACTTTTAAATATCATGACGAGCTATGTTAATCTATTTTTTTAATATATTTAAAGCTTATATTAATGTAATGCTGTCACCTCCGTTATCAGTTGATACCAGAGGTGGCTCTTGATAACGGAGTTGAAATAAATCCTATATAAATATGAAACGAATGTGGAAAAAGAAAAAGTACGAAGGGTATAGAAAGAAAAAACGGAAATACTTTCTTAAACATAAAAAAAGTGAAAAAATTAAAATAACAACTGCTCATGATGCAGCAATAGCCACTAGTGCTAGGAGGTAAATTAAAATCTTACAATTATTACAAAAATTACAAAACATTTAACTTTGGTATGTTTCTATTTTTTTTATTTGCCTGGTGGACAGTTTCCCCCCTAATGATAATGGCCCAGATATGCCCGATTTTCAAATGTTTTATAGCGGATTTAATCATGAATGATGGCACCTTAACCAAATAAATTATTTTAGAAAAGTCAACGGCTTTTGAAAGATATTTATTAAAAAAATATGTATTAAAAACAATAATTAATTCGTTTTGAGCTCCTGTTGTATTTCTTCTAATGTTTTTCCTTTGGTTTCAGGGACCCAACGCAATGTTAAAATTGAAGATAATATACAACATAAGCCATATACTAAAAACGGGCTGAATAGGCCAACATTCGCAGTTAATTGGTGGAATAAATTCATCGTGATAAATATCATAAGGCCAGAAAATGCATTTAGAGCAGAAAGTCCTTTGGATTTTATACTTGCTGAAAACAGTTCGGCCAACATTAACGTTGGTACAATTCCCAGTCCAAAAGAGTAGCTGAAGACATAAATGATCATTCCCACTAAAGGAAGCCAATTTACCTGGTCCAAATTAGCAAGTTGATATTGCTCCAAAATAAAATACACCGACATTATTACAAGAATAACACCACAACTTAACAACGAAAAGAAGTAAGAAGGTTTTCTTCCAACTTTATCCACAGTTACACCAGAAAACAAATTAAGCATCCACGCGAGACCAATGAATATCATGGAAGATAATTGCGGTGTAAATTTTCCTCCAGCCTTTTCAAAAATAGTTTGAGTATATGAAGCAAATACAGACATGCCACATAACTGCTGAGAAAGTCTTAAAAATAAACCAGCACGAAATGCCTTTTTATTACTTTCTATTTTAATCAGGTCGCTCCATTTTGATGTTTCTGACATTTGACGTTCGACGTCTGCTTTCATACTTGTAAACTCTTCTTCGACATCAGATTTTCTTATGAGCCACTGAATAGTTTTTCTGGCTTGGTTATATTTACCGTCTTTGATTAGCTGATGTGGAGATTCGGGTAACATGGACACTAATAAGATAAACAATACAGGAAGCCCTATACATATATATGCAGTGGTCCGGACGTCAAAATAGCTTCCTAAAATAAAATGTATTTTAGTTTGCTTTGAATTAACAGTATACCGTATTGAACAGGTTGTATTGGAATAAATGCCATTTTCTTCAATAAGTAATGAACTTTTATTTTATTTTTACAGATGAAAACAATAATTTTAAACTGAACGTAAGAAAACTTAGAAATTGTAATATTATATGAACAACGTAATGGGGTGTTTGGTTTCTTCTGCGGAGCGGCATAGTATATCTTCTTTAAGTGCTTGTTGGTCACTGTTCCCATAACACAACTACAAGAAGGTACCGTGCAGGTTTTTGTGACTTCACTTGTGCCTCAAAACCGCTATATTGCGATATTCTCCGTTGTTAAGGTTAGAGTTTAAATTATATGTACAATTTTGGTCGAAACGAATTCCTAAATACTTTAATTTTTCTTCCAACATACAAGTTTAAGTTAAAAGGAAGGTAAGTATATTAAGTTTTAAATCTTGACAATAATCAATTTATCCACAGGGTGTTGCAAATTCGACATACCAGCATTGGAATCTCGGAAATATAAAAGTTAGGGAAAGGGTTAAATGGGGGCAAAGTTGTGCAATTCGGTGCTGATTATAATGCCGCTTTAAAAGTTTCCGAATACTTCCGATTTTATTCGAAAAAAAATGAAATTTTGCAAAATCGTTTTTAATTTTTTCCTGAGCTCATTTGACTAGCTATTTAAAAATAAATGACACTATGTTATTGCCATTTTTGCTCCTCTACAAAATGACGTTACTAAACTAAAGATTCGAAGTTTCGTCTCCGAGCGGCCATCACCAACTTTACTTTTTTAAATACGGACCTGGATTTTTTTTACCGATTTTTAAAAGCTCCTACCCTCAAAATGTAATGGCGATACTACTTTCTCATAATGATAAATTGTCCTTGCTTATTTTTTTAAATTCATATTTTTTACACTTCTTGTCAGTCCGGTCCTGGCAATGAACTACAATATTAATTAAAAACTTTATGTTATTTATACCAACGCATACAGGTTGCATTTGGTAGGATAAAAAAAAGATCGGTTAAAAGGGCTGTCGCCAAAATTGGATAAAAAATCGATCGTTGTATTGAACAGAACGGCAATCTGTTTGAACATTTAGAAAATTAGGATTTATAATTAGTAAATTTAGAATTATTCGAAAATTCTTATAAAATAAATTATATTACTTATGCATGAATGTTTTAAATAAAATCAAGTTTTTAATTATTATTGTAATTCGTTGTCAGGACCGGACTGACAAGAAGTGTAAAAAATATAAATTTAAAAAAATACGAACCGCGGATCTTTAGTTTAGTAACGTCATTTTGTAGAGGAGCAAAAGTGGTAATGATACAGTGTCATTTATTTTTAAACAGCTAGTCAAATGAGCTCAGGAAAAAATAAAAACCATTTGGCCAAATATCGGGATTTTTCGAATAAAATCGAAAGTATTCGGAATTTGAAAACTTTTAAAGCGGCATTATAATCAGCACCGAATTGCCCAACTTTGCCCCCATTTAACCTTTTCTCTAGCTCCTATGGTTTCCGAGATTCCAATGCTGGACACCACCCTGTATATAAAATATATGTTTCAAGATTTAAGTCTCATTAGAAATTCTAAAGCTAATATGATTTGAAATAAATTTATTAAAAATTTCATATAAAATTGCCTTTTAATAACGTAAACTACGCTTTGTCGTATAATTCGGCGCGTTCAATTCAAAAATTCGTCACAATGTGACGTCACTATCCACCGCGCACCCTGTTGATATCATACCTTGTATAGTTGTATCATGACAAGTAACGACCCAACGCCGATGTTTTTAACGCATGATACAACTATACAAGGTATGATATCAACAGGGTGCGCAGTGGATTTTTGACGTCACATTGTGAGGAATTTTTGAATTGAACCGCTTTTACGCTAATAAAAGGCAATTTTATATGATATTTTTAATAAATTTATGATAAATCATATTAGCATTAGAATTTGTAATGTGGCTGAAATATTGAAACATACGTATTAGATTGATTACTGTGATCATCAAGATTTAAAACTTAATATACTTAATATCTTTCTTTCAACTCAAACTTGTAGATGTGATTATTTTGAAAGGAAAATTAAAGTATTTAGGAATTCGTTTCGACCAAAATTTTACATAGAAATAGTAAACAACGGAGAATATCGCTATATGGCGGTTTTTCTACATAAGGTGACGTCACGCCTACCTGCGTGGTATCATATCTTCTTGTAGTTTGTATCATGGTTCCTGCCTGAGCGTAGTCACTCGCTCCAGCGACGAACATGCGATCCAAGAAACATATTTAACGACAGGGTCGTAACACGTATAATATATCATATTTTAATATTCAGGAAGATGAACTTTCTCAATTAAGAGTGAAGTCTAGTGATGTATTCGTCATTTCATATTTTGATCAGGATTTTTTATCCATTTCTAAGCGAAACTAAAGAAATTTTAATTAATGAATTAATAAAAGCAAAAAATGAAAATTAGTGAAATTTGTCTATATCTCTTGTTCTGCTTTTATTACTTTATAAATTCAAACTTGTTTAACTTTGAATTGTAGCCAATTATACGGAAAAAAACTTTTAACAACTTTCAGGCATCAGTACGTCGCGATGTTAGGCACATCTATTATAATAGTTATGAAATTAAACTTTGACTTGACTAATTTTTTACGATTTGATTTATACGATTTTAATTTAATCTAATTTATAATTTATGACGCACGGCTAAAAATCCACTGAGACTACTGAAACTATTGTTTATGTTAATTTTTAGTGCAATGGAACTGATTTAAACTAAATCCACCTTGTATGTATTAAAGGATATAAGGACATACCTAAGACTGTAATTGAAAATGAACCTGCATTAAGAAAGAACATGGGCAAATTTCCTAAAAATCCCCTAATTTTCGGAGTAGTAATTTCTCCCACGTAGGATGGTACACTACAATAAAGAACACCATCTCCAATTCCCCCAATAAATCTGGATGCATAAAAATGCCATTTGGTTCTTGCAAATATTATAATAATCCAACATGTTAAGTGAGGAATTGCTAAAAATAATAATGACTTTTTTCTTCCCAAAAATTCTGCAATCTTGAAAAAAAATAAACTGGCAAATACCATTCCTGAAAAAAAAAGGAGAAACGCTATACAAGGAGAAATACAAGATTTCATATTATTATAGTAAATAATTAAAATAGTAGAATTTAGTGCCCGTTAAAATATATAGAAAGAAACTTAGCCTCAAGCGGGCAGTAACTTTGGCGTTCCTGTAAACTTTAATGCAAAAGAGAGACGCACTATACTCTTTCCGTTTTCCACTAAGTTTCTTTATATACAGGGTGTCTCATAACTTATGGGCCGTAGAGCAACTAGAGAGACTATGGTCTATTTCTTTTCGATTGCGAACGATGACAGAAAAAAAAATTGAACAAAAATTTATCTAATTGGTTAAATCATGGACCAATTTACACTACATAAATGCATAGCCAACTTATTAAAGGTCTTTTTTTTTAAATCACAGAAGAAGAATAAGAAATTTCCGTTCGATTGATTTCTAACAAATATATGCTAATTATAAACCTTTTAGCAATTAAAAATAACTTTTAGCTCTAGTTCTATTACGAAACAAACAATCTATTAACTTTCTGTACATAAAATCGGTTAATTTCACGTTTTTCTGCAACATAAAATAGTAAACCTATGCCTACTTTGTGTTGAAGCAAAAAGGATGCCCGATTTATCGACAAAATATAGAAGGCCATGCCAAACGCCAAACATTGTGACATAACTTAAAAATTCATCTTCTTAATGGCCGCTTTACAGTTTGCAATTTTTCTTTCACGCAAGTTGTCTTGCAGCAATTAATATTGCGGCAATAAAAATTTTACTTCGTTTTACAACGTGCAATGACTTGCCAAGATCTTAGGTGATGTGCCACTTGCCAACCATTAATATAAAAATACATTTGGTTAAGACTTACCGGCGCTTTTTGTGCATTCATTTTAACAAAACATCATTACAGGGCATGAAAGCAAACCAACAAAAACAAAACGTACCCGCTATAGGTTAGAAAAAACTTAAATAAATGTCACGGATTTTTATATTTAGTTTGGTGTCTCATAAATCACCAGAAAATCCTCAGAATTGCGCTTGCACTATCAATAAAAATACTGTTATATTTCTTGCAAGCAATACAAATTGCGCCAGCTGATTATTAGCCTCGTTCTGCGCATACTCCCGGGCAATCTTTTCTTGCGTGAAAGAAAAATTGCAAACTGTAAAGCGGCCTTAACAAGTGTTAATTTAAAATTCTAACCGCTATAAACAGTAAACAACAAAATGTCAGTTATGACGTAAATCCCTAACCTTACTTTTCCAACTTGTCAAAAATGAAAATTCTTCCATTTTTTTATTGTAAAACGGGTTTCTGTCATCGTTCGCAATCGAAAAGAAATAGACCATAGACATCAAACTAAGCTGATTATGTCATATAAGTTTTTTTTTTTGATAATTAAAATATTAATTTAATTATGTACTGTTTTTTATGCTTTGGGATGTTTAAAGGGAAATATCTCGATAACCGTTAAAGATATTAAGATTAATTAAGTACACCTTTTTGACTCAGAAAATGCCCTTCGTTAAGAAACTATAAGTAAGAAACACCTAATATCACAGGAAAAAAATACATAGATTTATGAAGCCCAATGTATGCAACTAGCGCCCTCTAGTTTGAAACTTGAAAAATTTCAACAAATTCTTATTTCTTGCTCATAAAAACATAACATTACCAACTTTCAATTCGATTCATTAAACCGTTTTAAAATTATGGCTTATTTTCAAGAATAAACTTTTACTTTGTACACCCTGTATCTCTAGAACAAGTAACAATCCGAAAAGACTTATATGACTTAATCGGCTTAGTTTGATGTCTAGTATCCCCAGTTACTCTACGGCCCATAAGTGATGGGACACCCTGTATATATAATAGTAAATAATTTTTACGGATGTATAGAAACATATGGCGTGCTTAAAAATTACATCCTACCCACAGGTTGAAAAACTATAAAGTAGGATGCGTCATCCTCTGTTATATCATAATTTTCTTTGTCTTTTGTAATGGCCAAAGCAAAAGGTGAACTCCAAGTCATCAATAGCCCCCCACTTAGAGGTCCCAGTGTTACTAAAATTTAAAAAACCTATAAGAAATCTGATAAATCATCTGATACTCCGAAAACAGTATATGACAAGTGATAAACGTGGTAAGTACTTTTCATACAAGGAGATATTTAGCACGAGACGAGTGCGGAAATTCTTCCAGTTTTAAGCTGGATTTATAGTTGCCGTAACGTAAGCCGTAAGACGTAAGCAGTAGTCGCTAAGACGTAAGAATTAAGCCGTAATGAGAAACCCATTCATAGTTCAAATTAATTAAGAAGCAAAAGAACAAATTAGTTAGGTTACTCAAACAACTGAAAAATAGATAAGTTGACACTGACGCTTCTTTTTGTTTGTGGAGTGCGTTATAAATCAAAAGAAAAGCCCTAACAGTTAATAATTTTAAAATTCTTTTTTAAGGTTATGTTCGAGTATGACCAATCCTGGCTGAATTAGTAAGCCGTAACGCAAGAAATGAAAATAAAACATTTCTTACTGCTTACGTTTTGCGACTAATTCTTACTGCTTAATTTTAAGGACTATAAATGGATGTGAGCATTTATCTTTTGCATTAAAGTACACAGGGACGCCAAAGGTAATGGAATCCCTGGGGCACAGGTAGACAATGACAGACTGTTTCGTTCTTGTTAGAACTCATCAGAAAGCCATAACCCGTAAGCGACCCCCAGTACAGCGAGCCTGTCCTTTCAAGGCGTTTTTAAGAAATAAAAACGCGATGAAAACCTAGTAACGCCATCAGTAGGAATCAACTCAATACAAAAGATAGCCATCTATCGTGAAAACGTAGAAATAAATAAATCTAAATCAATCAAGCACGGAACGGCCACTTCACCAGTATAGGAAACATTTCTGGCTTCTCTAATACCATCTCCACGGTTTTGTGGATTCAGATCCAGATCGCGCTGCAGTCGCCCACCGGTTTGCAGCACTATTCCGTAACGGTCATTTACGGAAAGTCTCCATGGGTTCAAAGTAATAATCACTCTAGATTCAAAATTAGAAAAAGTACATAGTCCTTTTTTGCAAAAAGACCAGGTATTTAATAGCTTTGAAAGGGTCTCGATCCCAAACGTTTTGGAACAAAATAATTTCATTTACATCCAATTTATTAATAACATCAACAACTAAATACTAAAAATTAAAAATTTTGCACTAGGAACGACCTAAAAATAGTTCAAAAATACAAATCACTAAAAACAATTTAAGAGGATGTAGTATGCAGTCTTCCGATGTCATGTGTCAGGATGTCAACTGTTGAAAAATAAGTTCTATTATTAATTTTTCTTGATTTAATAGCGAGTTTATCAGATGATCCCAGCTCCATAGCGGCTCATAATGGAGGTTTCGAATAACATTGCTATTTATCAGCCAATCAAAACCTTTGATAGGATAGCGGCTAGTCAAGAAAACATCCAAATATAAATAAGCTCTAGCAATTTCTAGCGTTAAATTGCTCATTGGTTTGCAATTAGGCAATCCAACGATGTGTCGAAAATGGCGGTTTGACCATACAAATAACATTGTTGGTGGGAATTAATGAGAGGCTCAATGTTTTGTTCCCACGTGGTTTGAACTCGCTAATTATTAATGAATTGAACTGACCACTCCGTAATTGCTGTATGATGTATGGTTATTTTAAATTATTTTTTACTTACCTGCAAACACTGCCAGTACTTGTGGCCAAGCTTTACTTTCACTATCTGTATCCTTTTCAAACTCTCTATTTTTCGGCACATCGTATATTGTCATTTTTTGGTTTTAATCAATTTGTGTTCGGGTTCAATAAATATTTTAATCTTGCACTATTGCATTACATTCAGTACCTAAAGAGTTGGTAATTTTGAAATTTAAACTCTTATTTACATTTACAAAAATTTGTTTAGGCTTACGTTCTGTTTATCAATGTTGATATGCTATTGTTTAAATATATTTAGTTTTAAGGAAACACAACTAAGCACATACCTAAATTTAGCATTTATCCAAATTTAATACAGACAGTTCTTATTTAATTTACTCACAGAAAGAATATTGGCAAGTTTTCTAAAAATCCCCTAATTCTTGGGGTAATAATTTTTTCCAATTATCATATTATCATGCTATACTAAAATAAAGAATAACACCCCTACTACTCCCCCCCCCCCCCCAAAATTTGATATTCAGATATATTCAAAGTTATATGAGAATTGATTTAAATCGACAAATATTGTACCCTAATTAGAGGGAAACTGACTTATATTAAATTACATTAATAAAATTCTAGTAGCAACCCAGGACTAGGAGCAAACCCGTCGTAATATAAATTTATAAAAAACACACACACGTAATTAAAATATTATATTTACATCAAGACACACATTTAAAATCAAATTAAAAGGACGGATGCCAAAATGACTTCACAGCTGATTTAGTAAACTAAATTTTCAAATTGTAAATGGAATGGCTCGTAAAGAAAAACGAACGTTTACTAATTTCTGTATATTAAAACACTATTATTTTTTAAGCAATTGTTGAATTTCTTCCAATGTTTTTCCTTTAGTTTCAGGAACTACGCGTAATGAAATGAGCGTTGCTAATAAACAACAAATACCATATAGTAAAAATGAAGCATAAAGTCCAAAATTGGATGTTAACAGATTGAATATATTTGTAGATATAAAAACAGCAATTGCAAATATTCCTATAAGAACCGATATCCCTTTGGATTTAATGCTTGCTGAAAAGAGTTCTGCCAACATTAAGGTCGGCACAATACCGAGCCCGAAACTATAGGAAAATATATATGCTATCATTCCTACTAATGGAAACCAATTGAACTGGTCTAAATTTACAATATTATATTGTTCCAATAAAAAATATATTGAAAGAGTTACAAGAATACCGCCAGAAAATAAAAGAGAAAAAAAGAAAGACAGTCTCCTTCCGAGCTTCTCCACCGCTCCACCACAAACCAAAACGAGTATCCAATAGAGTCCCATGAATATCATTGATGAATACTGTGGGCCTAAATTACTCTTTGCTTTTTCAAAAATAACATGAGCATATGCAGCAAACACGCCAATTCCGCAACTCTGTTGTGAAAATCTTAAAAAGATACCAGCAAACAATGCTTTTCTGTTACTGTCTATTTTTATTAAATCTTTCCACTTTCCCCTCTCTGATATTTGTCGTTCAACATCTGCTTTCATACTTAAAAAATCTTGTTCAATATCAATCTTTCTAATAAGCCATTTTATACTCTCTCGTGCTTGGTCATATTTGCCATCTTTAATTAGTTGATAAGGCGATTCTGGTAATATTGACACCAATAAAAAGAATAACACAGGAAATCCTATACAGATATATGCAGTTGCCTTAACACCGCAATAGCTGCCTGAAACAAAGTAAAACATATTAATTATTTATTATAATAAGTGGGTTTTGTGCGGAGTAAGGAACAAACCACAAGATTGTGTATCATTTTATCGATAAGTAAACAAACCCATAAATTGGCGGTACCGGTTGGTAGATATACAGTTAAGATAAATTTTATATAGTTTTTACATAGAGCAGTTTTTTTAGTTCTTTTTAAAGCCACACCTATAACTGTAATAAAAAATGATCCTCCATTATACATAAATGCAAACATATTTCCAAAATATCCCCTGATATCGGGAGTAGTTATTTCTCCCATATAGGGTGGAATGGAAGTAAACATCATTGCATCTCCGAATCCAGCAATTGCTCTAGAAGCGTAAAATTCCCACTTTGTTTTCGCAAATATCACTATAGTCCAAGCTACTAAATGTGGAATTGTTAATAGTAGTACAGACTTTTTTCTTCCCATTAAATCTACTATCATAATGTAGAATAAGCAGCCAAGAATCATTCCTAAAAATACACAAAGATTAGGTATAGATAACTCGTACAGGGTGAGTCAACCATAGAATAAAGTTCTTTCTCGCCTTTATCTTTAAAATTAGATAAAAATTTAAAATGCATAAGTTGTAGAGACCATTGAGGTACACATTTTAAATTATGCTGGAGCATACGGGATGGCCCAGAAAAACGTGGCGAATATAACATTTTTTTAAATTAAACGGAACACCCTATATATTGTATTTTTTTCTGATTCCCCACAAAATTCTACGCTCATTTTGTAAATTTCATATATCTAAATTCAATAGTTCTTGAGACATTGACGTTTAAATATGGCATTTTCAGACTTTGACAGGCTATAACATTGGAACGGTTCATCTTAGAGAAAAATGGTTTTCACCTACCTATCCTAATTTTTTATTCTTTATCTAAAAATTACAACTGCCCGTTATTGTCATGTTAAACCAAAAAAATAGTTTTATTGGTCATCCCAAAGTCAACAGGGGAGCAAATATTTGAACAGTCTAAAACTTGCATGGGGTTTCCTATGTTTCCAACCACGATGAACCACCTGGTATAGTATTTTTAATTTAAAAATCTTACCTACAGGTCGAAATACTATAAAATTGGCTGTTTCATCTTCTGTGATGTCATAGTTTTTCTTGTCTTTTGAAATAACTAACGCGAAGGGTGAAGTCCACGAGTATATTATTCCGTTTGAAAACGATCCAAGCGTCACTAAAATTTTAAAATATCTATAATTTATTAAATCAAATATTTCCATAATACAACTATAATAAATACATTTAATCTTGAACCACTTCTTGCTGCTTCTTTAAATTACTTTTTATAGATAATAAGGCTACAAAATATAAATCTTAGCGGTGACCAATTAACTATGTTTAAAAGTTATCATATAGAAGCCATAAAATGAAATATACAACAAATACGAATAATTTAATATTAGAAGGTAGGAAGCAGTGTAGTTGAAGACTAATTCTCTTTTTGGTGTACGGTAACAATGTGGGCAAACTTTGGAGAAATTGCAATGTCACCTTATACAGGGTGGGGATTTTAAGGCACATGGTTTGACAGATGTAAATAAATATAATTCATAAAATCCTTTTTCGATAAGTTTTCCAAAAAGGTGCCACAAGTGGTGTCCTCCAATTTGAAAAAAAAAGTTGGTTAGGGCTACGCCCCCTCTTTGGGGTCCCAATTTTTTTTACACGACAAAAGCGAAGCCCATAAAAAATCTTTGAGAACGTATTTTTGGATTTTACAGAAATCTTTTTCCCAGAGCCTCAATAGACAGCGTTCATTTAAAATCCCCATCCTGTATATAGATAATACAGCACCTCCTTTTTTAGCTGATATTTTTGAGGAAGTGTATAGAAGGATGGTAGTAGATATGTTGATTTTTTTAATGCAAAAGATCGTCATCTAAAACCAATAAACATAAATATATTCTATGTATGTACCTTGTGGTCAACTAAGAATGACAGCCGACCATATCTCAGAAACTAGTAATCGTACAGCATCCGGGTAAATTTTTTTATGACAAAAGTGCCCAAGAGAAAATGCTGGAAATCAATTTTAAGTTCCGCATTTTGCCGCAAGAGGGCGTAATTAAAAAGTTAAATTTTAAAATTTTACATAATATCTCCGAAAATTTCACCTTAAGGTATATCTTTGATAACACCATTAAAAAGCTTGGACAATTATGCATCATTTTGATCTTATGCTCATTGGCGTACTGACTTTAATAAAAGGGGGGAAGCTGTTGAAAGTGTAATCAGTTAAATCGCTGTAACTTATAAACGACTTATCCAATTTTAGTAAACTAAAGAATGTTTGGAAGAGAAATGTATGCACTTTCACCAATCGAATTTAGTTTTCCATAGTAGTTCTAAAAAAAATGCTAGAGGGCGCAATTTGCAATAATAACACATTTTTTGATTTTACTCCGTTCGTTTTAGCGTTATCACCAATAGAATAATTCTTCCAACTTTAAATAAAGAAGCGATTATATATTTTTTAGAAAAAAAGTGGTACGTCACTGATATTTTTCCATGTGGATATTATTTCGGATTAACCTGGTCAATTCTGCATAAAAATGGTCTTTTGCGTTTTTCTCTTCAGGCACACCGTTCTTAATTAAAATAATTATATTAAATTAGATGGGCGGAAGCATGCCTATTAAGTAAAGGTGGTCATTTCCAACAATTTTTATAAAACAAAATTTTGCATTATCAATGTTAATAATAATAATAAATAGTAAAGCTAATTTAATTTAATTATTTTAATTAAGAACGGTGTGCCTAAGAAGAAAAACGCACGGGACCATTTTTATGTAGAACTGACCAGGCTAATCCGAAATATTATCCACATGGAAAAATATCAGTGGCGTACCACTTCTTTTCTAAAAAATATATAATCGCTTCTTCATTTAAAGTTGTAAAAATTATTCTATTTGTGATATTTTTTCCAGCAAATTTCATCTACTTTTCGATTATGGTATCATAATTATACCGCATGATTTATTTTTTCAGAGTAAAATCAAAAAATGTGTTATTATTGCAAATTGCGCCCTCTAGCATTTTTTTTTAAAACTATTATGAAAAACTAAATACGGTTGGTGAAAGTGCATATATTTCTCTTCCAAACAGTCTTTAGTTTGCTAAAATCGGATAAGTCGTTTATAAGTTAGAACCATTAAGAACCGTTCTCTGCAAGTGGCGATTGACGGGTTTCTCTCAGACACCTTCACCATCAATGCCGGTGTTCCTCAAGGGTCCATATTGTCGCCTACCCTCTTTTTACTGTATATTAACGACCTTCTAGTGAAAACCCAAAATCCAATTTATAGCTTTGCTGATGACAGCACACTTGTCTCATCTTTTACCTTGACTCCCCAAACATCCGCTGCCGACGCACATCTTCGCAGGCAGCATGAAGTATTGCGCCTCAACAAGGACCTGGAAGAAATTTTGGCTTGGGGTGACAGTAACCAAGTCGAATTTAATGCTAAGAAAACCCAGGCAGCAGTCTTCTCCAAAAAGGTTAACATTGCAGAACCGGATATAGTCATGGCAGGACACGCAATTCCCCTGGCACCGTCTATTAATTTGTTGGGGGTCAATCTGGGAGGT
This sequence comes from Polydrusus cervinus, assembly GCA_935413205.1. Lineage (NCBI taxonomy): Eukaryota > Metazoa > Arthropoda > Insecta > Coleoptera > Curculionidae > Polydrusus > Polydrusus cervinus. The sequence goes on along the minus strand of OW284514.1, from coordinate 26,458,973 downwards.
AATATGTCTTGGCATGATCACGTTGCCGCAATTGCCAAGACAGCTGCACAGAAACTTGGTGTACTTTTCCGCACCAAAAGGTTGTACACACCTCATCAACTTTTGACACTCTACAAAGCCCAGATTCGACCATCATTAGAATATTGCTCTCATGTCTGGAGCTCTGCACCCAAGCACACCCTTCGGCTACTGGATTCCATTCAAAGGAGAGCCGTTCGTCTGATCGGCGACCCCGAGCTGACCAAGACCCTCGATAGCCTGGAGCATCGAAGACAGGTTGGTGATTTGGCTCTCTTTTACAGATATTTCCATGGCAGGTGTTCGACTGACATTGCCCACTTGATTCCACCTAGAGCAATGCAAAACAGAAATACACGGCGAACCACTGCTGCTCATCCATATGTTGTTCAGCTTAGTACTCCTCGAACTTCATTGTTCAAGAATTCTTTCATCTGGAGAACGTCATCTTTGTGGAATGATCTTCCTGAGGTCGTGTTTCCCAATGATTACAATCTTCAACGTTTTAAGACCAACGTTAATCGCTTTTTTCGCACTCGCACCGCTCCCAGAGCGCCTTAAAGGATTTTTCCTACAGTGCAGGTGTTTTATCATAAAAAAAAAAAAAAAAAAAAAAAAGTTACAGCGATTTAACTGATTACACTTTCAACAGCCCCTCTTATTAAAGTCGGTACGCCAATGAGCATAAGACCCAAATGATGCATAATTGTCCAAACTTTTTAATGGTGTTATCAAAGATATACCTTAATGTGGAATTTTCAGAGATATGTAAAATTTCCCAAAATGCGGAACTTAAAAATAAATTCCAGCATTTTCTCTTGGACACTTTTGTCATAAAAAAATTTACCCGGATGCTGTACGATTACTAGTTTCTGAGATATGGCCGGCAGCCATTCTTAGTTGACCACCCGGTACATTTATATATTTGCTCAATGCTCATATGACTGTCTATTATATTGAATGATGATAGGATGTAGGTGCTGTTGAGGCATATTTCTCTGTAACGATTCCTGGATATAATATGTATATTAACTTATAGCTATTATATATTATATTTAATATAATATTATATTAATATAACGAGATTATTATGCGATTTATAATAGTCGAGGACATTACTAAATGACGAGGCAACAGCCGAGTCACCCGCAATGTCCGAGACGGTGTTAAATCGCTAATAATCGAGTTGTATTCAAAGCTTTATCGTATCATTGACAACGGCGATGCGAAAATAAAAACAAGGTTTTATGTCATTTCATTTTGGCTTTCAAAAAGTCATCATTAAAATCATGCAAGATTTTGATATTTCTGACGATATATTAGCTGCAGCCAACATTATAAGGTTGAACTTGCTTCTGGACAAATCTAAAATCCATTATGAAAAAGAATATCGGCAGTTTTGTGAGTGGCGAAACAAAGTACATGTTCAAGGTGCAGAAGAAACGGTATTGCTGGCGTATTTCGCAAAACTCTCTGAGGAATACTCTGCTTCATCCTTATGGCCGAAATATTCCATGTTACGAGCGACTTTAGAACTGAAGGAAAGAGTGGAAATCGACAAATACGGCGCCTTAATACGTTTCATCAAGAAGAAAAATGTTGGATATAGAGCAAAAAAATCAAAAGTATTTACAAGAGAACAAGTCAACGAATTTGTTTGTTTGTTCTGCCTCAGACGAGAAGTTTTTAATGATGAAAGTGGCTTTTTTAATTGGAATTGGAGTAGCCTGTCGAACTAATGAATTAGCGAAGATGACCAAAGAAGATGTTGACGTTTTAGAGGACAAGCTGATTGTTACTATTCCCGACTCAAAAACCCACAAGAAACGTATTTTCGCTGTGATATTTGACGGCGAAGTCAATTCTGTGCTTTTATTTAAAAAGTACATAATGTTAAGGCCAGACCATGTCACTCACCAAAGATTGTTTGTATCATATAGAAAAGGAAAATGTACGGTACAGCCCTGCGGCATTCACTTCTTCTCTAAAATACCTCAAAAAATAGCTAAATATCTATCACTTGAAAATCCTAATTTGTATACTGGTCACTGCGTTAGAAGATATTTGGCAAATTTTCTTGTTATTGCTGGAGGAGATATATTAGACCTACAAGAACTTGGTGGAAAACTGTCAAAATATTGTTTTACATGTTCATGAAAAATAGTTCTAATATTATTTGGTATCTAACGTATTATGCTTTCGTAACTAACGTATTAAATTATGGTAACTAATGTATTATGAGTAACTAAGGTGTTATGTAGGTTTTAGTACGTTTATGATGTTAATAATTATTAATAAAGATATCATATAAAAATGACTTAATCTTCAATGATACGATAAAAATAATAACTTTAATTATTTTAGGTTTAGTAATCAATAACATGTATTATGATTAAATAAATCAATACACTACAAAAGATGTTAAAATAAAAATTTGTGTGAGCATAGACAAAAATTAAATTAAACTTCTCTTACCTGCTAATATTGCAAATATTTGGGGCCATAAATTTTTTTTGTGCATTCTAGATATTTGTCTATCTCTATCTGACCCATCGCTATTATTAATTTCCATTTTTTTTTATATTAGGCAGCAATTTATATTTTCTGGTTTAACAACGCTATTCGGTTTTCTTATGCAAGTAATATGAAATATTTTTTGTAAATTACAATATTAGTATATTGGTTTAAGATTACGATGTTTTAAATTAAATACATTAAATTTGTTTAGGTTCAGAGGTATTAACAAAAAAAATAATTTCCATGCCATCACAATTATTTAAAAACAGAATCGAACAGTTTGGGGGAGCGTGTAACAAAATCTGTATCAGCAACACTTTTAACTGTGTGTATAATTTATTCGTCTATACCTACCACTGGTCACTTGTCAGTTGTACGGCTATTTTAAATTTGGTTAAAAATATTTTATATTGAAGATCGATTTAAAAGAAAAATAGCACTAGATTCGTAATAGCGTCCACTGTAAAATCGACTTGTAATGTGTAAGTAATTTTACAGCAATGTTTTGTTGACTAAAATGCATATTTTCAAAGCTAATATGTACAGGGACATTATTTTAAGTGTCTCACCCGATTGACGACTGTCCCATCGACCACAATAAAAAAACAATTATGTATTCCCTAATAGCTTTTTGTGAAGAAGTCAAATTTGATGTGAAAAAAAATATATGTTCACAAATTTGACAGATAAGACGCCATATTGGATTTTCTTAAATAGCAACCCTACTTTATAGTAAGCCAGCTGCATTCGATTATTTGTTCCAATATTAAAAATGTATAGTTGTCAATATTTATTTTCAGCCGTTCCGGGGATACGAGGCTTCGAAGTTGGTGATTTTGCTATCATCGAATTAACAGAAGCTTTAAGATTAAAAACTCAATTTTTTTTGGAGATACGTAATTTTTTATGGCGGACCACCCAGGCTATTGCGATATATGTCAGATGTCAAAAAATGACAGATACGGCGCCATTTTGAATTTTTTTAAATAGCAACCCACATAACTACACCAGTGTATATCATTTCGCGGTCCGATTTCAAAAATATATAGTTGTCGATATTTATTTACAACCCTTATGGGAATGCGACCGCATCAAAAACTGCATCGTTCGATTATGTCTTTTAAGGGTCTCACCCCCTTAAAAAATAGAAGCTTTGGCGTATGCCCAAAATAAATTACGTTTTTAGTCACAAAGCTTCTATTTTTTAATGGGGTGAGACACTTAAAAGACATAATCGAACGATGCAGTTTTTAATGCGGTCCGCGAAATGCAATACACTGATGTAGTTATAAATGTGGGTTGCCATTTAAAAATATTCAAAATGGCGTCTTAACTGTCACTTTTTTACATCTGACATATTTTTACATATGACACATCTGAGTTTTTAAAGGTTCTGTTAATTCGATGATAATAAAATCACCAATTTCGAAGCGTCGTATCTCCGGAACGGCTGAAAATAAATGTTGACAATTATAAATTTTTGATGTTGAAATAAATAAGCGAATGCAGCTGTTATATTATAAAGTAGGGTTGCCATTTAAGAAAATCCAATATGGCGTCGTATCTGTCAAATTTGTAAACATAGATTTTTTTTGACATCAAATTTGGCTTCTTCACTAAAAGCTTTTAGGGAATATATAATTGTTTTTTTGTTGTGGTCGATAGCAAAGTCGCCAATCTGGTGAGACACTTAAAATAATGTCCCTGTACTTTTTTTGTATGCATACATAATAATGTGAAATCAAAGCTTTAATGTAACGCACTGAAAAACACATTATAATAATACAGGGTGTCCGGTAACTTAAGGGCCGTAGAGTAACTGGAGATACTAGACATCAAACTAAGCCGATTACGTCATATAAGTTTTTTCGGATTATTACTCGTTTTAGAGATACAGGGTGTTGAAAGTAAAAGTTTATTCTCGAAAGTAAGCCATAATTTTAAAACGGTTTAATGAATCGAATTGAAAGTTGGCAATGTTATGTTTTTATGAGCAAGAAATAAGAATTTGTAAAAAATTTTAAGTTTGAAACTAGAGGGCGCTAGGTGCAAACACTGGCCTTCATAAATCTATGATTTTTTTTCTTACCTGTGATATTAGGTGTTTTTCATTTATAGTTTCTTAAAGAAGGGCATTTTCTAAGTCAAAATGTGTATTTGATTGATCTTAATATCTTTAACGGTTTTTGAGATATTTCCCTTTAACCATCCCAAAGCATAAAAAAAAACATAGTACATAATTAAATTAGTAATACATAAATTATCACACCCTGTATCTCTAGAACAATCCGAAAAAACGTATATGACTTAATCGGCTTAGTTTGATGTCTAGTATCTAGTATAATTTTTTTTTGATAATTAAAATATTATTTTAATTATGTACTATGTTTTTTTATGCTTTAGGATATTTAAAGGGAAATATCTCGAAAACCGTTAACGATATTAAGATCAATCAAGTACACTTTTTGACTCAGAAAATGCCCTTCTTTAAGAAACTATAATTGAAAAATAAGTAATATCACAGGTAAGAAAAAAAATATAGATTTATACAGCCCAGTGTACGCAACTAGCGCTCTCTAGTTTCAAACTTAAAAAGTTCTACAAATTCTTATTTCTTGATCATAAACACATAACATTGCCAACTTTCAATTTAATTCATTAAACCGTTTTAAAATTATGGCTTATTTTCGAGAATAAACTTTTACTTTCAACACCCTGTATCTCTAGAACGAGTAACAATCCGAAAAAACTTATATGACTTAATCGGCTTAGTTTGATGTCTAGTATCTCCAGCTACTCTACGGCCCATAAGTTACCGGACACCCTGTATATAAACAAATTTAAAAACCATTAATTTCGCAAGAAATCTCTTGCCTTTGCCATTAAATAGATTTACATTTATATGAATCTGTATAAAGCAATAACTATATAATTGTAAAGTAAATATATTTCATTTAAATACATGTACTTTTTTAAATAAATTAACAATTATTTTACCATTAATTAGAATTACATTGTAAGTATTCGTAATTTTTTATTTCTGTAGTTTTATTGTAAAGATATAAAAAATCAGTCACATGGTTCTAGAGCAATGAAAAGAATGCGACCTGTAAACATACATACCTTGCTTTATTTTTCGTGCTTTTATATTTAATAAAAGATATTCCATGCTTTTTTGACACTTTAATATACAGGGTGTTTCACGGTGGATGAAACCTTAGACGTTAGTGGACTATAGGTTTTCTTCAAAAATTTGGTTGCTCAGATAAACAACCATGTTTTATTATCCATTAAAATATTTTTAGCAATGCTCTATTGTCGCTTGTGCTCGAAACAGGTGGCAAAACGCACAACTGTGCGTAATGATGTAGAAAAACATACAACTGTGCGTTATGATGCCTAGTATAACAAAAGATTTGAAGTTCAAATTAATATTTTTTAAATTATAAACCGATCTTTAATTTATTAGTAAGAGTGGTAGAAAAAGTATAGTACGTATTGCGTGCTGTAACGCAATCACGAACTCCACTCGCCGCTACGCAGCTCGTTTTCAATTTTTCCATTCGTGCGTAATATGCTTTTTACCATATTTGATACGTAATATACTATTATGCGCATGCGTGTTAGGTTTAATTGAGAAAACATTTTGTAGTCGAAAAATTCGAAAAAAAGTGATTTGGAAGACATACTTCTAGTTTAAATACATCTCCATCTGTGTATATCAAAAAACACTATTTGTATTGAGTTTTAACCCATCCTAGAAAATCATGATTACCTGGTTAAATTAGAATAAGAAATTTGAAGTATGATCCTACAATGTATCTATTGTAAAATAGCACTTTTAATAAATTACCCAAATAAAATATTCTTGTTGCAACCTTTATCATTTTCTATAGAAATAAAACACTTACAAAATATTTAATGTTATATTCAAAATAAGAAACACAGTTTAAATCAAATAACATAATATTGCTTAATTTTTGTTCATTGGTATAACTTCGAAAAAATTAGGTAGTTTATTTTCAAATATACTGCAAACTGTATATTTTTTAAAATGACAAGAGTTTTGTTTCCCTTCCTTCGGCAAACTTCATCCCTAGACGCGTTTTATCATATCATGACTCATCAGTAGGGCTAGAAGTCGACTAGTAAAGAAAAACTGCTTACATTATAACAGTTATATATTTTTTGATTCCTGATATTGATAGCAATTATTTGATATTCCATAAAATACTCGTTGATCCACAACAACATTTATAGCCCTTGGTCTATATAATATATTATAAGATCCGCTAAGAAAAATGACTGTGACAGACGGATAGACGTAATGATTCCACAAATGTTCGATTTAACAAATTTTTGCAATTATTGTAAATAAAAACGATTAAAGAAATTTAATCGTAATACAAATAGAATCCTTATGATGGCAAGTTAAAAAAATGCATATTTTAAATTTCTATTTTTTAAGCGATTGCTGAATTTCTTCCAATGTTTTTCCTTTAGTTTCAGGGACCACACGTAATGATATTAGTGTTGCTAATAAACAACAAACTCCATATACCAAAAATGGAGCATACAGTCCAAGATTGGATGTTAACAGATTAAATAAGTTTGTAGACATAAAAACAGCAATTGCAAATATTCCTATCAGAAATGTTATCCCTTTGGATTTTATACTTGCCGAAAATAGTTCTCCTAACATTAATGTTGGTACAATACCAAGCCCGAAACTATAAGAAAATATGTACCCTATCATTCCAACTAGCGGAAACCAATTGAACTGGTCTAAATTCACAATATTATATTGTTCTAATGCAAAATAAACTGAAAGAGTTACAAGAATACTGCCAGAAAATAAAAGAGACAAAAAGAAAGACAGTCTTCTTCCGAGCTTCTCCACGGCTCCACCACAAACCAAAACAAGTAGCCAATAGAGTCCCATGAATATCATTGATGAATACTGTGGGCCTAGATTAGTTTTTGCTTTTTTAAAAATAACATGGGCATATGTAACAAACACACCAATTCCGCAAAACTGTTGTGAAAATCTTAAGAAGATGCCAGCATATAATGCTTTTCTGTTACTGTTTATTTTTATTAAATCTTTCCACTTTCCTCTCTCTGATATTTGTCGTTCAACATCTGCTTTCATACTTAAAAAATCTTCTTCAATATCAGTTTTTCTTATAAGCCATTTTATGCTTTCTCGTGCTTGTTCATATTTGCCATCTTTAATTAGTTGATAAGGTGATTCTGGTAGCATTGATACAAATAAAAGGAATAGTAGGGGAAATCCTATACAGATATAAGCAGTTATTTTGACACCACAATAGCTGCCTAAAAAAAAGGAAGAAAATCGATTTTTTTAAAATTAGTAGATCCAGGGTGGCCTATTTTTTATGGGTCTTATTATTTTATAAATCAGTTTGCTTGATATAATTTATTGTAAACATTTTTACACAATCATCGTCACGTCATCATTGTGGCCCATTAAGAGTTGAAAAGGTAACTTTTTAAAATGGGATTGACGTTGCTTTATGGTATGTTTTTGTAGATTTCACCTACTTATCTTAGTTTTTCTCTAAATCTAAAAGTGCCAACTCTCGATTTACTGTTTAAACAGTTTGGATTTAGAGCAAATGACGAGTTTTTAGACCTTTCAAAAACCGTACCTACCGATTACTGTAATAAAAAAGGATCCTCCATTATGCATAAATGCAAATACATTTCCAAAATGTCCCCTAATATTAGGAGTACATATTTCTCCCACATAAGGTGGAATGGTGGTAAACATCACTGCATCTCCAAATCCAGCAATTGCTCTAGAGGCGTAGAATTCCCACTTAGTTCTTGCAAATATTACTATAGTCCAACATATTATATGTGGAACCGTTAGAAGCAGAACCGACGTTTTTCTTCCTATAAAATTAGCTATCGCAATATAGAATAAACATCCAAGAATCATGCCTAAAAATAAAAAAATGTTATTATTAATAAGAAGATATATTGTTGCATATCAAAATGGTAGGCGACTAGAACGTGTAGCTTAGATGATTTAAAATTACATTTTAATTTATTTAATTTGTTGTGCACAATTTTTTTACTGAAACACCATAGTTATTTTTGTATTAAGTGCGTGAAGTGAGTGTTTTTTTAATGGCATATGAGAGTGTCAATTTTTTGCCGAGACCGCAGGTCGAGGCGAAAAATTCTCTCGAATGTGCCATTAAAACACGAATTTCACAAACGAAATACAAACAACATTTTTTGTACAACTGAAAGTTTGAATTAATCGGTTAAATTGTATATTATAAAAAAATTTTACCATATAATTTCACATAATCGAGTTAACAGCCCTGTCGTTACTATAGAAATGGTTTGTTGGCACGTTGCTTGTTTTGTTATCACACGTTGATAGCTGTTCAAATTTATTGCAATTTTTTAAATAAATAGTATAAGTACTTAAAATGGATGTAGATTACGATAGTGATAGCGAGATTCCTTCAGATATAGCCGATATAGCTAACATGTTACCGGCGAAATGAAGATTTATATACGAGAAAAATTATAACCAATTCCGTGAATGGTGCGGCAAGAAAAATATACAAAAAGTGTCTGAAAAGGTACTTATATGCTATTTTGAGGAGAAATCAAAAACTGTTAAACCTTCTACTTTATGGAGTGTCTACTCAATGTTGAAGAGTACATTGAATGTTAAAGAAAATATTGATATAAAGAAATTTTCAAAATTGGTGCCTTTTATTAAGAACAAAAACGTCGGATACCGAGGGAAGGAATCTAAAGTTTTATCGAGAGACGATATTAATAAATTCATTCAAGAAGCTGATGATGAAACAAATTTACTTTATAAGGTACAGATGATCAAAATTTTGTATTATTTCAGTAATTTCAATATTGTTTTAATTGTAGGTTGCGTTAATTTTGGGAATCAGCGGTGCTTGTCGCCGTGAAGAATTATTGAAGGTAACTGAACATTGATATTCATTGAACTATTGATGACATTGAAGATACCGGGTCTATATTGATTGTTAAAATACCGGATACAAAGACCTATTGCCCAAGAATGTTTACCGTTTCAAATTCTGATTATATTGAGATATATCGCAAGTATAGAGCACTAAGGCCGTCCCATACACACAAAAAGAGATTATTTTTAAAATATTCAAGAGGAAAATGTGTTGACCAACATGTGGGAATAAATAAAATAGGGGAAATTCCTAGCTTGATTGCAAAATGGCTGGGAAAAGAATTGCATAAGAGCTACACAGGTCACTGTTTTAGGAGGAGTTCTGCAACTCTCTTAGCCAATGCAGGGGGTAACATGACATCTATAAAACGCCACGGTGGTTGGAAATCTGCCGCCATAGCAGAAGGATATATAGAAGATAGTTTGAGTAATAAAATTGATATTTCTAATAAATTAAATTGTTCCTCTACTTCCAAACAAATCAATATAACTGATACAATTGTGGACTCAACTTTTCAAGGAATATCTAGCGTTTCTGATCAGCAGCAAGGTGGACCAGCTTCGGGAATTAATATTGGAAGTAATTTTTTGAACTTCACCATCAATTATTATTGTAACAAATGAGATTTTTTGGTAGTTGGTAATTAATTAGTAAATTTGTACAAAAAAATTCAATACATTTTTTAAAAAGTAATGTTTTATCGTTTTTTTTGTAAATCATTTTTCCAGTTAAAAAAAGCCTTTTTTTCACCGTGAAAAAAAGTCTTTTTTTCACTGTTAAAAAAACAAAAGGTTTACGTATCGATAGCGATGAAAAAATGTCAACTTTTTTTGACAGTTGTACAAAAAATATTTTTAATAGTTTTATTAAAGCGAAGCAAAGCAAAACAATTTGCAATTGCATTATGGTGAATGACATAAGAAATAAAAATAAAGTTGTCAAATCAGTAAATTTAGAGAATTTTCTCTAATGAAGAGTTGCTCCCTTAAAACTCACATACGATGCTATTTCAAGTAAGTTCAAGAGAAACAATTTCCGGTTTACAGTCAACTCGGACCAAAAGAGAAATAAACAATTTAACATTTAAATAAACATTAGAATGACCACTTACTCATTGACTGGAAACTGTTTTGGTTCTGACATTATGGTTTACATCATTTAGAGACACTTGAGTGACCAAACGGGCAGAGGTTACCCTTACGTTAAACAACTCCACTGAGTAAATGTTTCTTTAAGTTTTTATAATGTTTTGTAACCTTATACCAAAATAGAGAAGGGGTTCCTTTTTGCTGTGTCAGGAATTTTTAACATTAGGAGAAAACCTTAAATGTACTATTGAAAATGGAACCCTTTCTTCAACCCATTACAAACAGTTATTTTTATTAACATTTATCTACTGACTCCTTCTACGAAACTAGAAATGTTTCTGTGCTTGTTCTATGCACTATCTTTCCCCTATACCTATTTATCACCCATTAAGAGTCTTAACTTCACAGCGAAGTATTAGATGAGTGATCCATTCTTAAGAATACTAATCCATATCCGACATTATTGGTAGGTATTTATATTTTCTATAGACTTTGACTTTAATCTTACCTACAGGTCGAAATACTATAAAATTAGCCGTTTCATCTTCTGTGATGTCATAGTTTTCCTTGTCTTTTGAAATAACTAACGCGAAGGGTGAACTCCATGAGTATATTATTCCATTTGAGAATGGTCCAATAGTTACTAAAAGTTAAAAAAAAACAATAATCGAAACGTTGCCATATATAAAGACAACAGGGAAAGAACGTGCAAAGTTAATTTTTTGCTATTTTTGACTAACACTGGTAAATAGTAGATATAAATATCCCTAGTTTGGCGTGGCATAAATGGTTCGGTTAAAAACGCTCGGTGTCAGGAGATATTTGCATTGAATATTTCTTTGTACAGGGAAAAAACTTGTGTAGTCAGCGCGTAACAGGGAAGGAACGTGATAAGTCAGGAAACGCGTGTTTGAATATTCTAACAAATTGCGTCAGTGAAAGGCCAAAACACAGCATCCAAAGAACTGGATAGAAGTTTTAGGGCAGCCTGATGCAAACCAGCTCCTTTTAAAATTGAAGAGGTTGATGAAAGCATGGTTCGGGACTGGAATAGTTTCCTCTCTTTCAAATACACCAAAAAGTGTCTATTTATCTCCAGACCGATTCGAGAATTAAAGGTTTCTGCCAATCATCCTCGTATGATATTTCATCGCTACTCATATAATGGAAATTGGACAAGTTCCATCATGACTCTTCCAACCCGAGGGCCATCGCTTTCGGCCAGAGAGAGCTTATCATGGTAAGTGTATGACTTGCATAAGCACAAAAGAATTATTGTTATTATTAAAAGCGATTACCGATTACACTGGAAAAATACAAGCTGATGGAATTTTGCGACTACTCTGTTCATCAATATTATGAAAATTTGCCTAAAAGAGAATCAGTTAAGACTTCGTTCAAGGCAGCTGCTAAGACTTCTGCAATAACCTTGACTAAGACTTCGGCCAAAACTTTGTCAAAGCCTTCAACCAAGACCTCGATCAAGACTTCGCCAAAGCCTCTACGAAGACTTCGACCAAGACTTTGATCAAAGCCTCGACCAAGACCCCGACCAAGACTTTCACCAAAACTAAAAAACAATGAAAACCCAAACTAGAAGTTAGCTAACTACCATTTGTGCTTTAATATTGTCACGTGGGGAAGAATTAAAGGCGACAAGTCTCCATAACACCTACTTTATTACATAAGGGAACGGCAGTTAAAACGGTTACACAAAATTAGGTTTTACTTACAACATTATTAACTAGGGACGAGCTCTCTAGGGCAAAGGGCTGATGATTGGAACCGGACTCTGCGCTGCTACTGACCCAATATTACTTCTCTGGACCGAGTCGTATATGCCCAAAATGGTGTCGACCGAGTGGTTTCTAACCAAATGATCGGCTTGAATGGTGTTGACCAAACTGGTCGAGACCCGAATGGTCCCGACCCCCGAATGGTGTCTTTTACATAGTACTGGCCTGCTATTTATACCAATCAGTATCAATAAACTAACCCAGTTATTGATTGGTAACAAAATGCAAGCTCGGCAATATGCTAAGATAGCATCCTTGTAGTTTGCTTGTTTTAATAACAAATAATTGGGTCAGTAGGTACATTTAATATTAACTTTTTAAATAATAAAATTGAATTTTGGATAAAATAGAATATTCATATATGTCTATATATGACAATATTACAAGAAACATTCTGAGTTGTATCGTTTTTTCACTGTACTTTATGTATTTTGTTCTTTTTTCAATAAATTTAGGTACAACGTAAAAAGTTTTCACTTATTTTAAACCAGAAATACAGGACAACAATCTTTTGATCTTATATTTTGTAAAACAATCTATGTATCTTTACCCGATTTTAACTCGTTTGGTTTCAAAGTTTAAAATCGCGATTTCTCAAAACTACTTAAAATGGACATTGCACGTTTTTTCCCTATTGTCTTTATATATGAAAAAAAGTAAAGTTTATTGTCCGTACTATAAAAAAAGACACGTTAAGCATTGACCAAGCGGTACCGCTTATAATTTCTAATACATCCCTGTGTTGTTACGAATTACGAACAAGAAAGCTATTTCGGATTTTGGAGAGATGTTGGAGATTTATATTGTTTCGTTTAAATATGACTGGTAAGTTGTTTCGCGTGGCTAAGTTCTCCAACGTACCCAACAGTTTCCGATTGGACCAGCCATAGCGTGCTAAAAATTTAACAGCCGTAGTCACTAAGGTCCGCTATATCAATCTCTTCGTAACTTATCACCCAGATAATTTTTATGGAAACCATTGTTGAGACAATTACCAAATACAAATACCAAAAGATCAATATAGCAGACCTAAGGCCTAAGACCTAAGGGGGACTATAAGATCTAAATATTGCTCTAGTCTAAATTTAACCCCCTTTAGTGAATTTAGTGAAATTGATGTTGGGCTGAGCTCTAGAGAGTAGAGACTATACTATTAATATGAAACCTGAAAATTATATAGTTTGTAACCATTATCGATGAAATTATTTTTGATAAAATAGGAAACCGACAATAAAATTATTTTAAGCACTTCACAAGGATGAGTTTATTTTTATTTTAAGCAAAAAATTTAAATAACCGAATGCAGTTTCATAAGATAATACGCATAAATACAGAATTATTTTATTATTTTGGTGCACGTATGGTATTCGGAAAAATATTTCCCGAATAAATTTATGAAACATACATCCTTACACTATTTAATTGACCATAATATTGTGTCATTTGATGAAAAAAATGTTTTTTTTTTTTTAATTTTCCTATTTTTAAGAGTTTTCACTTGTGTAAATCATTGTAACGGGTTCACCCTGTACCTATATCTAAGATAAAAATATGTTAGAGAATAATTATTGTAAAAGAAAATCGTTACAGATTGGCTTATAATTAAATGTATCAATAAAAGTCGTTAATTACGTTTTCAGGTGAATTTTCAATTTTTTTTTGAAAAATAAAATACCCGGCTATATTCTACGTCAACCTATACCCATTTTTTTCATCCATAGCTTGGTACTACAAGATATTAAAATATGAACAAAATCTAGCGGTTTAATTTCAAAATTAAAAAATGACTAAATTTTTTTTTTGGATTTTCATAATTTTTTAATATTAGGCGTTATTTATTTAATCCGCCTATGAATTATTCAACATCTTGTACATATTTTATTTTTATATAAGTGAAAGAAAACTTAAGACCTACTTTTCCACCAATAAAAAAAATTAAAAAGTTGATAGTTTTTGAGAAACAAGTGAAAACTCCAGACAATGCATAAAATCTCAAAATAAGAAGTTGCCAACTTTAAAAGGCCATAACTCAAAAGCTAGTCATAGGATTGGATTACAGCTCTGGACACTTTAATCAGGACGTCAAGATCTAGAAAATACTAAAAATTCAGAAAAATTAGCCGAAAGCCATTTCCCTTAGGCTTTGTGCGAGGTCCTTTGGAATTCCCTTCCTGAATTTTTTTTTCTTCAGGGCCCTCCTTAGTACGTTTTAAAAAATTTATTAAAGTGTCATATAATTATTATATTATTAGTATTATATTTAAATTAACCAAGATATATTAGTATGTTGTATATTTTAAAATACTTATTGTATTGTATATTCTGAAGTACTTTGTATTAAGTCTGTAAACCACAAGTCTTGTGACTGGTGCTATGATTTAAATAAATAAATTTTAAAAATAAATTGATAATATATTTTCTCACCTGCTAATATTGCTAATATTTGAGGCCACGAATTTCCTTTGTCGTATTCATGCGTTTTAATTGTTTTTCTATCCCCAACTGACTTATCGCTGTTATCAAAACTCATTTTTTTTTGTATTTAGCAAATTACATCTTCTGATTTAACAAAGCAATTACGTTTTCTTAAATATTATGAAATATTATTGATAACAGGACAAAAATATTATTTTAGTAAATTGTTTTAAGATTACGGTATTTTAAATTATGAAAGTTCCAAGCTGGTTTAGGTGTATATTATTTAGAGGTATTAAGAGAAAATAAATATTTAATATTGCTTTAGTTCTAATTACGTCACATGAGAACATTGATAAGGAGCTTCTTCACAATTTCATTATATTCTTAATAATTATATTTAAAATGTTTTTTTTGTAAAATGAGGGTTTGTACTCTTCGTCCCCATAATAGATATTGCTATTCCATATTTAAAAGGTGTGTAAATCTAGCATTAGGCCATGCCGTGTTGTCTTTTATCATTCTAACATGGAGTACAAAGCTCGATCTTAAAGAGAATCCATTATATCTAACAATCGTCAAAATCATAAAATTTTAATGAAACCTCGGCTTTGGTGGCAGTTGAATCGCCTCCGAGGTATTCCAGTTAGGTCTTTGGTTCTATTAACCCTAGATTGCCAACAGTTTTTTTTAAATCTGAAATAATTGGCCTATTATTGGCAACCTCGTGTTGTCGCTCAAGCAGTGCATCTACCACCACCACAACATTCGGCTGCCGACGCGTTTCTGATGTGGCATTTGAGGGTTGATGATTATCGGCGCGTAAATTTTACGTGTAGATGTGTTATGAATGCACTGAATTCGTATAGATGTGTTATGAATGCGCTAAGTTTAACTAATCTTTTTATGTGTAGTTTTTGGTTAATTCGTTTGTTTTAGATTTAGGAAATCTTTGTTATTTTTAAATAAAAATAAGTTATTACTTTTTCCTAAAAAATTAAAAGGTTTGAGACAATTCTTGCACATATTTGTAATATACGTATTGTTGGTATTGACGTATATATTTTCAACGTTGGAAATCTAGGGTTAAAGTAATGTTTATTGTTAGGTGGGAATTTATATCGGGTCCCACTAAGGTCGACTCGAAAAGTATTGGTCATAAATTTTGGCGATTTTTTTTTTATAGGTAAACCGGCAAGGAGAAAATACTGGAAATTACTTTTAAAGTAGTACTAGAAAACGTAACTAACGGAACAAAACACAAATTTTAAGTTATTTTTAAAATGGCTACTAAGGTACTGTTTTGATATCGGGAATGGAAATTCTTACCCCAGTTTGATCCCAAGGATTTTTCTGTATCTCTGGATGGGGTAAGCCGGTAAATAAGTTATTACTAAAAGTACTGTATCTTTTACATCGTTTATGCAATTTTAATACATTTGGGCTCGTTTGGAAGATAATTTTATGCTTAATAAGTAGTTTTTCCATGGTTACTAATTCGTATTTTGTTTTACAGAGGATCTTATGTATAAAAGTTTCATTTTTTCCTAATTTTTCCGGCAAAATTTAAATTATCAAATATTTTTTTTAAAATTTTTATAACAAATTATTTACTGGTAGGTAGGTATTTGTGGGTTTAGTACAATAAAAAAACAATTCCTAAAAATTTAGGCTATTTCTAAAGTAGAGGAACATGTGTCGAAATAGTTATTAAAATCATGTCCATCAACCATGATTCCATCTGGACATGATTTTAATAACTATTTCAGCACATGTTCTTTAGAAATAGCATTGAGAAAGACCCAATAAA
Organism: Polydrusus cervinus; assembly: GCA_935413205.1. Lineage (NCBI taxonomy): Eukaryota > Metazoa > Arthropoda > Insecta > Coleoptera > Curculionidae > Polydrusus > Polydrusus cervinus. Next base: position 26,442,340 of record OW284514.1, on the reverse strand, counting down.
GGTCGAAACGTCGGCATTTTTTTAATTAAAAGGAATTGTTTTTTTTTATTGTCCTAAACCCACAAATACCTACCTACCTGAATTAGGACACTAATTTCATGACAAATTATTTACTGTTACATAAATTATTATATATTTGAGTAATGGGGGAGAAGCCCTATAGATGACTCTGGAGGCTAAAGTCCTCAAAGCTCTCGCGATTCCGACACCTATAAAGGTTATAATTTTCCCTCTAAAAATATGGATTAAAATGAATTTTTTAAAATTTTACTACAAGTTATTTTATAATGCTGGTCATTATTATTAAGAGTAGTAAGCATAAACTTTAGAGCTAGTTAGAGCTTGATGGCTTGTGACTTAAAAAGGGCTACGAGCCATTTTGGGAATTTTAATTCCATGGTCTGAAGCCTATTTCAAAATGAGAGTCTATGGTATCTGACTTGAATTTTTTTATAAAAGGGACTGAAAGGGCTCTTCAAGCCATCCAAATGCTTTTCAAGCCACCAAAGGACTTTCTAAGCCATGAGAGTGCTTCCCAAGCCGCCAAAGTTTTTCTCAAGCCACTAAAGGACTTCTTCCAAGACTCTAAGGGACTTGTAAAGCTCTTTCTAAGCCATACAAGCTCTTTAAAATAAAAGTTTATGCGTATTATTGCGAGTAGCAGCCTCTTAAAAATGTAGTGGTTTCTATCTAAAGTAGACAGGGTATGTGGGATATACCGTACACAAAATTGATATACATCGATTATTAAATTATTGGTTTGAAAAAGATTAATATATGGTCTTCAAAAACCCTAACCTCGTTTAAATAAATGTAAAAAATCGTACAAAATAGGTATTTTTTTTATCTGTTTCTCTTTTATTTATATCAGATAACTGTATCGATATCGGTACAAGTTTATCGATGCTTACTAAATATCTTTACAAAGTATATTTTTTCTTTATTTATATTAAACACTTTTTATTGTAAAACTATTTATTAAAAGGTATCACACCTAACATATTATATAGTATTTCAAACATTAACTGAAGTAAATTATAGTAAATTAATAACCAAGGTTAGAGAGCTACCAAGGGGCGAGTTTAAACCACGAGGAACGTAGTGTATAGCTGCCTAAACCATGGTTAATATAATTTTTTTTTTCACTACCAACACATTTACAAGATACCTATTTATTTTTACAGTATTAATAATTATAAATATATATATAGTAAAAGTCCGATTATCCGAGCTAACGTGGGCTGCACCTTGCTCTAATAGTAAGCGACTCAGATAATCAGGATTTATTTTTATTTTGAATGGTAAATGTTCATGTCTGTGTTTAAATATTTTATTATAATATGTACGTGTACATATTTTTTTACTTCATTATAATAATTGTTAATAAAAGATGGCTTTTTCTGAAAGTTTCTTTTCTTGATGCAATATCATTTAAAAGCAGAACATCTGATGGTTGCTGCTCCACTTATTGCAAAAGCCTTTTCTAAATCAGGAACACTTTTTTGATTGGAGATGCGTTCAGCAACTACTTCTTACTCATCATTTTTATTTCAAGCAGGTCTACCTCTTCAGTTTATTCAAATGCAACTATGTCCTATATAAAATGCTCTTGCTTATAATTATCAAAAGCAATCCATTCAATTTGGGTTGCTCCGGAAATTTTGGGTTTTCCGGTAAAGAATACATTTATTACGCCGCCTCATGTTCGGATAATCCGCGATGGGAAAACCAAATGTGTGATAATCGGGCTTCTACCATATTGAATAGATTGCTTCTATAACTTTTATTTTATACAGACGTGTGGAAAACCCAATTTTCCGCACTAATGTGTCGGCGCGATTATGTCAAAGTCAATAATTTACGGCAGATTCGTGCGGAAAATTCATTTTCCGCACTTGTTAGGTAAATAGCTATTAAACACGTTACCTATGCTTTGAAATTGGCAAGATAATTTGTTTTCATCTTGTCAGATGGCTTTCTAAATGTCAATGTTTGTTGATTGATAAAGTGACAAACTCCGTTTTTAAATATTTTGTGACATTACTAATTTTAAGCTTTATTACGACCCGAATACTATTTTTCTAATGAATATGGCACATTATCTTTTCTCATAGCTTATATTTATGATTTCCAGTAGCGATACTTTACAACATCGAACATTTTTGAGAATCTGATATGTATTGTCAATTATCTGGTTACATACCTTACAATCACTTTCCATATTATAGTATAATCATGTTACCCGCTTTCAAATATTTTGTTTTCATTATTAAACATGTTTAATATTAGGTAACAAGATAGAGAAAAAGATTTATTAGGTTAAACCGGTCAATATTGGCCGTTTTTTTCTTAAATTATGGTAGAAAAATAATTACGCATGCCGTGCGCATTGCATCAAAGATCTGTCATCATGACATATCCGTCATGCGTATGTTTGGCTATTTTGCTTGCAGCAGGCCTTTGGGGCATGTTTGTGGACACTTTTTTTAAAATTAAGTTCATTTTGGCAGACACATACAAAGCTTTGGTATGACATACATAAAATTAAACTTTTTTGAGGCCTTGTTGAATCTCTTCAAGTGTCTTTCCCTTTGTTTCAGGAACCCAACGTAAAGTTAATATTGTGGAGGTTAAACAACAAACGCCGTATAACAAAAAAGGAGAAAACAATCCAAAACTCGAAATTAATCCCTGAAAAATAATAGTTGTCAGAAAGATTCCTACTCCATAGACTCCCACAAGAACAGATAATCCTTTGGATTTAATACTTGCAGAAAATAATTCTCCCAGCATTAAAGTTGTTATAACTCCTAAGCCACTGGCATATGTCATAGCAAAAATAACCATCCCGAGTAGTGGAAACCAATTTAGGTGACTCATATCTGCAATATTATATTGCTCCAAAATAAAATAAACTGAGATAATCACCAAAATTGTGCCGCAACTTAATAATGAATAGAAATAACTTCGCTTTCGTCCAAACTTTTCTACTGCGATACCACTTAACAAAGTAAGTGTCCAGTTGATCGAAACAAAAATAATTGAGGAATATTGAGGACCTAGACTGGTTCCAGACTTTTCAAAGATAGTTTGAGTATATGAGTCAAATACAGCTATACCGCAAAAGAGTTGCGAGAATCTAAGAAATACTCCAGCTCGGAGAGCTTTTCGGTTACTGCCTATTTTTATTAGGTCTTTCCATTTTCCTCCTTCTGACATTTGTCGTTCGACATCAGCTTTCATCTGTTCGAATTCTTCTTCAACATCATGTTTTCTTATAAGCCATCTAATGCTTTTTCGAGCTTGATTATATTTTCCATCTTTGATTAGTTGATATGGTGATTCTGGTAACAAGGATACAAGTAAAAAAAATAGCACAGGGAATCCAATACAAATATATGATGAAGTTCTGACGCCACAGAAACTACCTAAAATAAAACAAATAGTATTATCTTAAATTCAATCACTTCAGAGAAGTCATCATCGTACATTATTTACACATATTATAAATTAAACTGCGACGGTGGCTCAGCGGTGAGTCACTGGCATTCGACCGTGACGTTCCGAGTTCGATCCTCGAAGTGGGCATACGCACATTAAAAAAATATGTCCTAATTTTAGTAGGTTTAAGAATGCAGGGAAGAGTGTAAAATGTATCATCTCCCAACCCACCCCATTCACGCCGGTAACCAGGCCGGATGAGATCGGATATCTCGTGGAGTGCGGAGGAAGGTACACACTCCCCAATCTGTAGATCATGCAATAGCGCAAGAAACCGAGGATTAGTCCTTGGGGAAGAGTGTCGCATGACTGAGGATCGTGGTTCGGAACCCAAGTTAAGCTGTAGGTTTCCTCGGGAATGACCCTGGCGGCGAACGAAGAGGTAAAAAGCCTAATTCGAAAGAATGGCAATAAATGACAACATTGTGAAATTCTAATATTGATTAAAAAAGAAAATGTGTCGAAAAAGCTGTAATAATAGTTATTTACGATATAAGTGTCGTCAAGATTCATATTACAACACGAGATGTTAAAGTTGTCAAACGAGGCGTCAGCCGAGTTTAATAAAACATCGAGTGTAGTAATATGAATTTACAACAAGAATATTGTACAAAATGTATCTACTTTCATCTATGAATAAAAATATTTGGCAACAGGCATTTCTAAAAATAAAATGCACCTGCTATTAAGTTTACTAATCAAGTTTTTTATGTTACCTTTCGCATAGTTACTGTTTCGCATGGTTACTGTCGAAACTTTGTCAAACAAATTCAAAAATATAAAAAGCGTTTTTCAAAATGAGAGATTCTGATGGAAGTTTACCCTCTAATATAGAAGCAGCGGCAAACGAAGCGATCTCAAGTTTAGTTTCGACAAAATCCAAGGCGCGGTATGAGTTGGAGTATCAGAAGTTTAAAGATTGGTGCAAAGCTAACACAATAAAGGAGGTGTCTGAGAAAATTCGTTTGGGTTATTTTTCCGTAAAGCAACGCTCCCAGAAACCATCTACACTATGGACTCACTACTCAATGTTGAGAACTATGATTTCAGTCAAGAAAAATCAAGATATAAGCAGATTTTTTTTCCATTACAGCACTAGTGCTGTAAAGGCATCTATGACTGCACTAGTGCTGTAATAAATGCCCTTACAAAACGATTTACGGAACTGTAAAATTCATATTACTAAATGAAAGTTGATAAATAAGCTACCTTTTATCATTGTATAAAAATACGTTATATCATAAACCCTGGGCAATTTGGTTATATTGTTGCCGTATTGTATTGGAAACAGACGATTTTTGCTGGTATTCGTGCTTGCAAAGAATATGCGTTGTTTTAAACCCTTAGGTACTCAATTTATAAGAAACGAGACAGAATCCCTAGTCCTTTGTCGGCATTTTGACGGATCTAGGTGCGAGGATAGACTGGGGCGGGGGTAAGTGGTGACCTCTCCCTTGCAGCTATTTGGTTTAGGTATGTCTCTATTAGCCAAATAGCAGAAGGCACACATCAAATTCTCAATTGTTTTTTTTAAGAAAAGACCTATATTATTTTTTTTCTCCTTCTCAAATGGCTGAATGTCTTGAAAATTTTGATGATGCAGCTGATGCCATCTAACATCCTTTTGCGGTAGCGCGAAACTTTTAAATATCGTCGTCGCCAGCAATTTTTTTTCTGTAGCGCGAAATAGAGTTGAGCATAAATTATCGAATTTGGCTAAATGTCGATAAAGGTTGAAATTCTCTATTTTATAACGCCATACTTTTTGGAATAATTTAAAAAATATGTATCAAGTTTGACAAGAAAACTTAATGTTTTAAAAACTTATATCTACCGTATTTTGCTTTATTTTTAAAGTTTCAATTTATTAATAAAACAAATTCTCAATTAATACGGACTTGTCGGTGATACTGTATATTTATTTTTATACATACCTATTACTGTAATAAAAGTGGAACCTCCATAATGAAAGAATGTGGGCATATTTCCAAAATATCCTCTTATGGTAGGAGTAGTTATTTCTCCAATATAGGGCGGGGCAGTACTAAACAATATGGCGTCTCCAATTCCTCCAATAAATCTTGCTATGTAAAAGTCCCATTTCGTTTTTGCAAATATAATTATAGTCCAATAAATTAAGTGTGGAACTGCTAATAGTAATAAAGATTTTTTTCTTCCCAACAGTTCCGTGACTTTAAAGAAAAATAAGCTGGCAAAAATCATACCTAAAAATAACTGCGATTAGATACAGAATAAAATGCTCTTAAAACAGGAAACACTAATAATTGGTGTCTGTAATTTCATATTTATTAAATAGCTATTTTAAAGTATTTTTTTATGTAGGGTAAAGTCGCCAAAATCGTACCGTCGCCTAAATCGTACCACTACAAATTTTCATATTAGACGATAAATTATACGACATCTATCGGACGTTGTCTAACTAGTGCCAGTTGCATAGTATAATCATTTTGCACCGGTTGTGTTTCGGTAAGCGGGAAAGCAAGTTAAAAGAATTCGGCTATTTTCGTGTTAATTTTGTTGATTTTTTGCAAGGCTATATCTCATTGGTAAGTAGTATTTATACAGATATTTTTTTTTTTTTTTTAGTAGCATAGCCTGGGAAGTGCAAAAAAATGTAAAAATTGAATTTAATTTTAGATCTATATTGGGGTTAGAATTGTATTATTTATTATTTTGATTGGCATGGCACGGGCCTATCGACATATTAAGCACCGGTTCCCGCAGATCACCGAAGTTAAGCTGTGTCGAGCGCGGTTAGTACTTGGGCGGGTGACCGCTTGGGAACACGGCGTGCTCTTGCCTCAGGGAAGAGTGTAAAATAAATCGACACCTAGCCATCCTATTCACGCCGGACAGTCGGATGAGATCGAATATCTCGTAGGATGCAGGTGCCGTTTCACACTCCCCAGTCGGTAGACCACATTTGTGGTCGATTACCGGTTCAAGATGGTCTCCGTATTAAAAAAAAAAAATATTTTGATTGACAGTTTCCTAAATCGTACCACACATGCACATGAATAGTGCTCCAACGTGACACGTCTTAATAAGGACTACATGTGCGTCTTTTGTTTGTAGGTACATTTAAAATTATTTTCAAAGGTGTTATAGATTTTTTTAATGTTTTTTTTTTGTAAAATACTTAATATAAACAATAATTTTATGTAATTTGTTGTCTTTACAACAAACTGTACTCATTTTTATTTAATATACCCCAAAAGAACACTGTGGTACCATTTAGGAACCCACTAGTACGAATTAGGAAACCAGTTTCTTAAATCGTACCATTTGCTATTCCTTACAAAACAGCTGTTTTTTATTAAATAAAAAATAATATTTTAAAAATTGCAGTTAGGTGTCCAATAGACCTATCTATGGTTTTAAACCAAAAAACATACATTTCATCAAAAAAAATTAAACCCAAAAAGTGGTACGATATAGGCAACCTTACCCTAAAAGCAATGTTTTTGCAAGATCAGATTGTCTTTTGACTTTTGTATAGTCTACGCAACCAATTCTCTTGTTTTCCGCCAGACGACAGCGGTAACTTGTGATTGATCAGCTGATATTGGGACCTCATAATTTCCCCAGATTTTTAGTAAGCCGTAATTTGTCCACACGTCACGTTGTGAATTGTGTTATGTACTTTAAACACACGATAATTTACGTGTCTGTAACTCTATCTAATGAGAGTAATAAAAAATCTACTAAATCTGTGTTTATTCTGTTTTTATACGGAGGGCATTTTAGATTTTCAGAATATCTTTTTTTTCTTAGTTCGCAAATAAATATTTGAAAAATTAGTTAAATTGAACGTAATGTACCTATTTATTCACAATTTCGTAAGAAATATTCTCAAACACTCATGTTTATAGCCACAATTTACATTAAAAAAAAAAAATTTGTACACCAAATTTTAGATGTTGCAACATTACCTACTAAGACCTATATAACTATATAAATTAAGTTTAATGAAAAAGAACACACTATAAATTTTTAACTAATCACAGTACATCCATTTTAGTTATTAAATAATCTTACTTTTAATTATGTAAAATCGTTAGATCCCCTTTTAACAATTATACCACATGGTAAACTATTTTATCTACTTTCATTTAGTAATATGAATTTTACAGTTATGTAAATTGTTTTGTAACGGCATCTATTACAGCACTTGTGCTGTAATAGATGTCTTTACAGCACTAGTGCTGTAATGGAAAAAACGGTTTTATTCAAATTTAGCTGTTAAATAAAACCACAATTTTTAGAAGAATTATTTATTATTAACAATTATAAAATTAATTACCAATTATTAACAAACACTTAAGGTTTATTATAAACATTAATAATACACTTTTTATAGTTAGAAATTTGTATACCAGAAGTGGATGTGATGGAGCCCTTTACGTTCGAATTTCCAATCATTAAATCCGTGTCTGACCCCATGATCTTCTTTGCTATTTGTTTCTTATTTTCTAAAGAATTCTTAACGTAGCCTTCTGCCGTAGAAGAGGATTTCCAGCCCCCATGACGATTTAACATCTGCATATCTGCACCACCATCAACTAGAATGGTGGCTGAGGACCTCCTAAAACAATGTCCACTGTATCCTTCGGGATTATTCAATCAAGTTTTGTTGCAATCTTTTTTGGTATACTTCCAAAACTATTAATTCCGATAGGCTGGGAGGTGCATGTTCCTTGTCCATAGAATACATTATGCATTAAGAAGACGAATTTTAGCATACATTCGAAAAATACTTAAACAGTTGACACCTGTCATATTTCCTTCTGTTATAACAAATTTTTGCATAATTTTGGTTTTCGAGAATGGAATCACAATTTTTATATACAAATCATTGTGTTCAATATGATCCAACATTAACTCAGCTAGTTCTTCGCACCGACAAGCCCCAAAAATGCCGATTATCATAATAACCTTCATAAGTAAATATGTTTCATCATCTGCAGTACTAAGACACTTACACACGTCTTCCTTTGTGAAAACTTCGGACTTTTTGGCCTTATAACCCTCTGAACTTATTTTCAAAAATGCGATTAGTTGAGAAAATCTGCTTATATCTTGATTTTTCTTGACTGAAATCATAGTTATCCACATTGAGTAGTGAGTCCATAGTGTAGATGGTTTCTGGAAGCGTTGCTTTATGGAAAAATAACCCAAAAGGATTTTCTCAGATAACCCCTTTATTTTGTTAGCTTTGCACCAATCTTCAAACTTCTGATACTCCAACTCATACCGCGCCTTGCATTTTGTCGGAACTAAACTTGAGATCGCTTCGCTTGCCGCTGCTTCTATATCAGAGGGTAAACTTCCATCAGAATCGCTCATTTTAAAAAACGTTTTTTATATTTTTGAATTTGTTTGACAAAGTTTCGACAGTAACCATGCGAAACAGTAACTATGCGAAAGGTAACATAAAAAACTTAATAGCAGGTGCATTTTTATTTTTAAAAATGCCTTTTACCAAATATTTTTATTCATAGATGAAAGTAGATAAAATTTTGTACAATATTCTTGTTGTAAAATCATATTACTACATTCGATGTTTTATTAAACTCGGCTGACGCCTCGTTTGACAACTTTAACATCTCGTGTTGTAATATGAACCTTTACAACACTTATATCGTAAATAACTATTATTATCTATTCACCAACATCTCTATCAGTTAAAATATTAGATTTTGGTATACAATACGTTAAGAATAGGAGATACTGCTAAATGAAGTCAAAATATTTTTCTATATAAACAGTATAAAATTTTGATCATTAAGATTAAGAAAAATACTCAACCACCACATATTCGATTTTTAAATAAACTAAAATCTGTGCCAATTCTTTCTTTAAAATAATCTCTAACTATTGTATTAATGAATGGGTAAGCAGTTTCTTGTGATTTTCTGAGATTTTACTCACCGACAGGTCGAAATGTCATAAAATAAGAAGCCTCTTCTTCTGTAATATTATAATTCTCTTTATCTTTCGAAATAACCAAACTAAATGGTGAACTCCATGAATATAGTATTCCATTTGTAAATGGTCCAAGTGTTACTAAAATTTTAATAATAATATTTTAATTATTGCTATTAGTGTAATTACTAAATCTTATTGCTCTCCTAAAAGCTGAAGACAATAATATTACTAGTATATTATTAGTACTTATATATTTTACCTGGCTAGTATTTCTAATTATCTTTAGGTAAATACTATGTAAATTTAGCGACTACATCTATCGACATGTAGTATGTAAATACTCTACCATAGCGCAATATTTGTATAGAACAAAAAACATCAGGATCAAAAAATCTGCACCAATACAGGGTGGCCCATTTGTCTGACAAATATACCGTCTCTACTATTAAAGATATCAAAAAAAAGTTTCTATAAAAGTTGTGAGGTATAAAAAAATATATGTTCTAAAATTATTTTTAAACATACAGGATGGTCCAAAAAAGTAGGACAATAAAAAGATACATTTTTTTAAATGGAACACCCTATATATTTTAGCATTTTTTGTTTCCTTACAAAATTGTCCATATGACGCCATATTTATTTTTTTAATTTTTTGCAACGTTGCCAAACAAAATGCAAAATTCTTAAAATTTTGGAAAAAACATGATAGTAAAAAATTACCTATATGTCTCAATAAGAGTATCGAAAATCGAAAATTTCTTATAAGCTCTTAAGTTTAGGGATAGATAAACTGTCTTAAATCTTTAAGTTCCGAAAATTTTGTACAGGGTGTTTTCTGTTGACATCCAAATATACAAAATTTTTAAATGCAATAACTCTGTTTTTTCAAATGAAACACCCTATATTTATTAGGCTCGTCTGATAGATATTGTAAGTATCTTTTATTATTGTTAAGTCATACCTATACCTAAATTTACTAGTTTTGGCAATATTTCGATTTTTATTTAAATTTTGGTGAAAAAAACTATAGTTTTTATTTTTCTAGTAAGCCATGACTAGCAAAGTCAAAACAAATGTAATTGAATATATTGCCATATTTATAATTATTATATTTATATTTATAATGTTTGTGAACTTATTTTCAATATCAAGTTGCGTAATAAAAACAAAATTTTATTAAACTAAAGAAATACGTAATTAACTATGGTTATCAATTTATTTTAATATTGGATAATATTTAATTACATTTGTTTTTAGTTTGCTGGTCATGGCTTACTAGAAAAATAAAGATATATAGTTTTTTTCACCAAAATTTAAATAAAAATCGAAATATTGCCAAAACTAGTAAATTTAGGTATAGGTGTGACTTAATAATAATAAAAGATACTTACAATATCTATCAGACGAGCCTAATAAATATAGGGTATTTCATTTGAAAAAACAGAGTTATTGTATTTAAAAATTTTGTATATTTGGATGTCAACAGAAAACACCCTGTACAAAATTTTTGGTACTTAAAGATTTAAGACAGTTTATCTATCCCTAAACTTAAGAGATTACAAAAAATTTTCGATTTTCGATACTCTTATTGAGAAATACAGGTAATTTTTTACTATCATGTTTTTTTCAAAATTTTAAGAATTTTGCATTTTGTTTGGCAACGTTGCAAAAAATTAAAAAACTAAATATGGCGTCATATGAACAATTTTGTAAGGAAACAAAAAATGCTAAAATATATAGGGTGTTCCATTTAAAAAAATGTATCTTTTTATTGTCCTACTTTTTTGGACCATCCTGTATGTTTAAAAATAATTTTAGAACATATATTTTTTTATACTTCACAACTTTTATAGAAACTTTTTTTTGATATCTTTAATAGTAGAGACGGTATATTACTTTGTCAGACAAATGGGCCACCCTGTATGTTAAATAATTTAAATCACACTTATCAATTATTACCATCAAATATGGAAATGGTTGAAAACCCGAAATTATCCTCTGCCGAATCCTCTACGAGAGAATGGGTAAACTACCATTCAATGCGACTGAGGTGAATTGCCCCCATGTCCAATCAAGGTTTTTTTTTATATCAATATTAAAGTCAATAAACCTACTAAGTTTTAAACAAAACTTTTCTTAATGTGTGTTGGCTAAAATGAAAAACTGGCCTCCGAGGACCAACTAGTAATACATAAGTAATTAAAACTTGGTAATAGCTGCGGGTTAAGCAAATTAGGACAACATAATTTAGCTTAAAGCGCATATAATATTATTGATAGATATCACTACCCCTATTAACCAGTATGTTCCCTTACCTGCAAAAATTGCTAAAATTTGTGTCCATACTTTTCCTGCATCTTGTTTATAAGGCTGGCCTCTTTGACTTAAATCTATATCTTTGTTATTATGCACGGTTACTTTTGGCATTATCTATTTAGTGTTAGAAGGTTTGGATATATAGCCTTAATCTTTTAACTAGAATAAAAAAGATTATATAGAATCTACAAATTCTTTTAAAAAATTCAAAAATACTTTATTATTATTTGATTCAAAAGTCACAAACAAAACAATAAGTTCTGCTGAAATAACTTTTATGCGTAATCCGAAAAAACTTTACTAAAATGCCATTGATTGAAATCTTTAAATATTTTACTTTCTATTCTCTCCTTATTTTATGAAAATAATCTTACCAGGTCAAGACGATTTCAACTCTTTTAATCTACATGCAACGATCTTTTAAATGTTAAAAATTTAAATATCAAATATTTTCCAATTCATAAATATAGAAAAAAATTTTTAAAAATATTTTGCGCCAAATTTTTGATTATTACAATAATACGCGTAGCAGCGATAACTCTGGCAATAGTGGTGCCGGCATTACGACAACTGAATATTGTCACGGGGTCAAATAATAGACACGCGGTTAAGCATAATTTTAGATTTCACTTACATAAGTTTTTTTTTAAATTACATCATAAAAATAGCCTATCTATTCTAATTTAAGAAATTTAAAATTATCAAACTCTTTAAAATTGGAATTTATTTAAATTTATCGCAATTAAAAATATATCTAAATAATCTAATATTTATTTAACTATATAAGTATTTAATTTGTAATTATACAATGTAGAGATGTCGAAAAAAATAACTATTTTAGTTTGTACTTGCTAATATTTGAGGTAACGAATACCAATCTGGTTGCTTTGATTACTTTTAATATTAATATGATTACTCTAAAAAGTATGAATACTATAAATATTATGACTACTATGAATACTATGAATGCTACGTTACTAGTTATTTATTTTTATATTCAATTTCAACTCAATCAAGTCAGCAGAGTATGCTTATACAGGGTGTCCCGTAACTTATGGGCCGTAGAGTAACTGGAGATATTAGACATCAAACTAAGCCGATTATGTCATACAAGGTTTTTTGGATTGTCACTTTTTTTTTTTGTTAATTTAATTATTTACTATGTTTTTTAATGCGTTGGGATGTTTAAAGGGAAATATCTCGAAAACCGTTAAAGATATTAAGATCAATCAAGTATACATTTTTGACTAAAAATGCCCTTTTTAAGAAACTATAATTGAAAAATACCTAATATGATAGGTAAGAAAAAAAATCATAGATTTATGAATACCAGTGTATGCAACTAGCGCACTCTAGTTTGAAACTTAAAAATGTCTACAAATTCTTATTTCTTGCTCATATAAACATAATATTGCCAACTTTCAATTCGATTTATTAAACCGTTTTAAAATTATGACCTATTTTCGAGAATAAACTTTTACTTTCAACACCCTGTATCTCTAGAACGAGTAAAAATCTGAAAAAACTTATATGACATAATCTTAGTTTGATGTCTAGTATCTCCAGTTACTCTACGGCCTATAAGTTACAGGACACCCTGTATTATTCTATTTTTCTAAACTAGAGCTGTGCTTGAAAAAGCAGTTCTATTCTTTTCTGACCGCTAGAAGTCACCACCAGCAGAAGTGACATTTTTACTTTTGGTCTTTACTATAAGTAGCCCCTGTCGAATAAAATATCTGTCAATTGAGCAATTACTAAAGAATAAAAAATACTCGATATCCCTTCTTCATCTGCTCTTCATATTATTTTATGGGTATAATTTATGAAATAATGGCGTTCCATTTTTACACTATATACACTTTTCATTGAAAAAGGTTTGTTAAATTAATTTTTATTTATCTTATGTTATAGCTGTATTAGCGGTTTCATAGAATTTAATTTTAAGTTTTTAATAATCTGTCATTTACGTAGGCTGATGGGCTACGCCACTGACACGTATAAACTGTTAATAATAGTTATTTACGGTATGAGTGTTGTAAAGATTCATATTACAACACGAGATGTTAAAGTTGTCAAACGAGGCGTCAGCCGAGTTTAATAAAACATCGAGTGTAGTAATATGAATTTACAACAACAATATTCTACAAAATTTTATCTACTTTCATCTATGAATAAAAATATTTAGCAAAAGGCATTTTTTAAAATAAAAATGCACCTGTAAAAATGCACCTGCTGTTAAGTTTACTAATCAAGTTTTTTATGTTACCTTTCGCATGGTTACTGTCGAAACTTTGTCAAACAAATTCAAAAATATAAAAAGCGTTTTTAGCGATTCTGATGGAAGTTTACCCTCTGATATAGAAGCAGCGGCAAACGAAGCGTTCTCAAGTTTAGTTCCGACAAAATCCAAGGCGCGGTATGAGTTGGAGTATCAGAAGTTTGAAGATTGGTGCAAAGCTAACAAAATAAAGGAGGTGTCTGAGAAAATCTTTTTGGGTTATTTTTTCGTAAAGCAACGCTCCCAGAAACCATCTACACTATGGACTCACTACTCAATGTTGAGAACTATGATTTCAGTCAAGAAAAATCAAGATATAAGCAGATTTTCTCAACTAATCGCATTTTTGAAAAGAAGTTCAGAGGGTTACAAGGCCAAAAAGTCCAAAGTTTTCACAAAGAAAGACGTATGTAAGTTTCTTAGTACTGCAGATGATGAAACATATTTAGTTATGAAGGTTGTTATAATAATCGGCATTTTTGGGGCTTGTCGGCGCGAAAAACTAGTTAAGTTGGATCATATTGAACACAATGATTTGTATATAAAAATTGTGATTCCATTCTCGAAAACCAAAGTTATGCGAGAATTTGTTATAACAGAAGGAAATGTGACAGGTGTCAACTGTTTAACTATTTTTCGAAAGTATGCTAAACTTCGTCCTCTTAATGCAACTCACAGGCGGTTTGCAACACAACTTTGATTAAATAATCCCGAAGGATACAGTGGACATTGTTTTAGGAAGTCCTCAGCCACCATTCTAGTTGATGGTGGTGCAGATATGCAGATGTTAAAGCGCCATGGGGGCTGGAAATCCTCTTCTACGGCACAAGGCTATGTTGAGAATTCTTTTGAAAATAAGAAACAAATAGCAAAGAAGATCATGAGGTCAGACACGGATTTAATGATTGGAAATTCGAACGTAAAGGGCTCCATCATAACCGTTTTTTCCATTACAACACTAGTGCTGTAAAGGCATCTATTACAGCACGAGTGCTGTAATAGATGCCCTTACAAAACGATTTACAGAACTGTAAAATTCATATTACTTAATGAAAGTAGATACATTTATAAACAGACCGCAGTAGTAGTATTATCTTAAATTCAATCACTTCAGAGAAGTCATCATCGTACAACATTGTGAAATAAACTGCGGCGGTGTCTCAGCGGTGAGTCACTGGCATTCGACCGTGGCGGTCCGGGTTCGATCCCCGTAGTCAGCATACGCATAATAAAAAAGTATGTTCAAACTTTAGTATGTTTAAGAATGCAGGAAAGAGTGTAAAATATATCATCTCTGAATCCACCTCATTCACGCCGATAACCAGGCAGGATGAGATCGGACATCTCGTGGGATGCGGAAGAAGGTACACACTCCCCAATCGGTCGGTCATGCAATGGCAAGAAACCAAGGGTTGATAGCTCTTGGGACGTGTCGCATGACTGAGGATCGTCGAACCCACGTTAAGCTGTTGGTCCCCTCGGGAATGGCCCTGGCAGCGAACGAAGAGGAAAAAATCATACAACAAAAATATAAAAAATTATAAATTTTTATTAAGGATATTTAAATTAATTAAAACTAGCTTAATAATTTAGATTTTCTTTAAAATACTTTTTTCAGACCCTGTTGAATTTCTTCCAGTGTTTTTCCTTTAGTCTCTGGAACCCAACGTAGAGTTAGAACTGTGGATGCTAAACAACACACACCGTACACAAAAAACGGCGAAAATAGACCGAAATAATTTAACAATAACTGAAATACAATAGTTGACAGAAAAACGCCTGCTCCAAATACCGCTACGAGAACAGATAGTCCTTTGGATTTTATGCTCGCTGAAAATAGTTCCCCCAACATTATTGTTGGTACAATTCCTAGTCCAGTAGCATATGAAAAAACAAAAATTGCCATCCCCAATAATGGAAACCAATTGAAATTACTCATATCTACAATGTTATATTGCTCCAAGATAAAGTAAACAGAGAGACTTAGTAGAATAGAGCCGCAGCTTAATAGGGAATAAAAGTAACTTCGTTTCCGTCCATACTTTTCTACTGCTATACCACACAACAAGATCATTATCCAGTTAATGGAAACAAAAATTATTGAGGAATATTGAGGACCTAGACTACTTCCAGATTTTTCAAAAATGGTTTGGGTATACGAGTCAAATACGGCTATACCACAAAACAGTTGCGAGAATCTTAGAAACATTCCAGCGCGGAGAGCTCTTCTATTACTATCTATTTTAATTAAATCCTTCCATTTGCCCCCTTCCGACATTTGACGTTCGACATCTTTTTTCATTTTTAGAAAATCTTCTTCAATGTCAGGTTTTCTAATTAGCCATTTTAGGTCTTTTCTTGCTTGGTCATATTTTCCATCTTTAATTGATTGATATGGCGATTCCGGTAAAAAAGAAACAAGAACAGCAAATAATACAGGAAACCCAATACAAATATATGCCGAAGTTTTGACACCAAAGTAACTACCTAAAACAAATCAAATATCAATTTTAATTTAGAGAAACCAAGAACCGGAATCTTATCGTTAAAACCTTATACAGTGTACTGCAATAGTGCGTCAGGCTTCTATAGTTCCTATAAGAATTAAGTGAGGAATTTCATTTTTATGCAGACTTATACTGTATCATAGGGTGTATTTTAGGAAAATATTTGTGCTTTATTTTTAAACATAATTTATGATAAACAAAGAAGCTTAGCGGCAAGCGGATAGAGTAGTGCGTCTATCTTTTGCATTAAAGTACACAGGGACTCCAAAGGTAATGGAATCCCTGGGGCACAGGTAGACAATGACAGGTTGTTTCGTTCTTGTTAGAACTCATCAGAAAGTCATTACCCGTAAGCGACCCCCAGTACAGCGAGCCTGTTCTTTCAAGGCGTTTTTAAGAAATAAAAACGCGATGAAAACCCAGTAACGCCCTCATAAGAAATCAACTCAATGCAAAAGATATAGCCATCTAACGTGAAAACGTAGAAATATAAATATATCTAAATAAATCAAGCACGGAACGGCCACTTCACTTACGGGTTATGACTTTCTGATGAGTTCTAACAAGAACGAAACAGCCTGTCATTGTCTACCTATGCCCTAGGGGTTCCATTACCTTTGGCGTACCTGTGTACTTTAATACAAAAGATAGACGCACTACTCTGTCCGCTTGCCGCTAAGCTTTTTTTGTTTATATATTTTAACGGACACTAAATTCTACTATTTTATTTATAATTTATGATATTTGCAATTATTTTCGATACGGTTAAAAATAACTTATATGCATGTAGTACCAAAAAAAAAATTCTTAAGATATTTACAATAAATAATAAAATAATATACATGCTATTGGAAAAACTTAAGAAAAATTAATTTAATATGTATCGTTTTTGAAACCTTTTTATGAACATCCTGTATAAAATATATAACACTATTAGATAAATATCTCTAGACCCTTTTCATTAATTTCATTGAATTTCATGATTTAAAAAATTAATTTAGATCGTTTTTTTTTTATTTTTTTCCAGGAACTTTATTTACTTTTTAATTTATTACTTTTAAACTACCTACCAAAGTAAAATAAATACAATTTTGGAAAATTATAAAGGATTCTAATACGAACCTAAATATTCAACAAAATACTGGGTGCTCTATATAAAAAAATACAACTTTTGTTATCAAACTTTTTGGGCCACTCTGTATATGGAAACATATTTTCCTAAAATACACCCTGATACAGTATTGTATAAGTCTGCATATAAATGAAACTTCTCACTTAATTCTCATAGAAGCTATAGAAGCCTGACGCACTATTGCAGAACCCTGTATAATGATTTTTACAAAAATACATATATTTAATTCTTCAATAAAGTATAAAAAATACTGTAGGATTTTTAATATTTTAATAGAACTTATCAACTCATACCGAATTTTTAAAATGTACCTAATACTGTGATAAAAACAGATCCGCCAGTATGTAAAAATGAAGGTATATTTCCAAAATATCCTCTAATTGTTGGAGTGGTTATTTCCCCGATATAGGGCGGTAGCGTACTAAATAAAACAGTATCTCCAATTCCACCTATAAATTTCGATGCGTAAAACTCCCATTTTGTTTTGGCCAACATGACTATAACCCAATGAGTCAGGTGTGGAATTGTTAAAAGTAGTAATGCTTTTTTTCTTCCAAAAAATTCTGCGATTCTAAAGAAAAATAGGCTGGCAAAAATCATACCTAAAAATATATGTATTTATATTACAGGGTGATTCCTAAGTTGATACTTCTTTTTTAGCTGTATATAGAAGGTATTAAAATAAACAACTTTTTCAAAAAACTTAAAAATAGCCGAGTTAAAGAAGTAAAAAATTCAAGTGCGGGCCTGGTAATCAAAACGTAGCCCTTTACTTTATATTGTTTTTCTCCGTTTTTTGTATGTGAGTCATGCATTTTACGGATCGGTCTTCAGTTATTTATATTGGTAATTCGCGGCGCGGTATGGTTTTCTTTTAATAAATTGGTGAAAATGGTAAAATTTGAACACAATGAACTAATTATGGTGCTAATTTATTGTGAGTATCGTAAAAGTGCGAATGTTTTTTCTCTACACCCAGAAGTTTTCCTAATGTTATTCAACGGGCAAGTTAGGCAGAACCATTTTTGATTTGTAGTGTAATAAATGAATGTAATTACTTTATTTTTGGGTTTTTTGAAATAAGGTATTTGAAAATTTTGTTTATTTTAATGCCTTCTATACACAGCTAAAAAAGAAGTATCAACTTAGGAATCACCCTGTATATTCGGATATAATTTACGCTGAGGGAAACAGTCTTGGCCAATATATACAACCATAAAAAAAGTTCAGTTTTACCATCACATTTGTCAGATTATTCCGCGCCCGTGTGTTTCAGAGGACAAAAATAAATCTGAATGTCGTTCGTTTATTATATCGACGAGCAAATGGAGGTACATATTTTTCGTCGGAGAATTTTGACAGATTTTAAAACTGAAATTTGCGAGAGGCAAAAATATTTAAAATCTAACCCTTGGCATTATTTCAGGGATGAAGATAACCTTTTGTTAAATTCGCAAAGATTATTTTTTATTGCACTTTATAAGTAATATGATATGAATCCGACCAAATATTTTATTTAAACTTGTTTACATAAAACTTTACAAAATTCTTAGGTTACAAAATAAAACTAGAAATCATCAAGATCGTTCGGTAAGTACAAAGTTGTCTGAATCTTCCGTGATCACATGATCTAAAAATGTCATCGCTTTCGTCTCATCTGCGAGGTAAAAACCAAACTTGCTTCATATTTTCAACGGCAACGTCTTGTTTTCCTCAGCGTAAATGATATCTGAATAAGGTCTATGTATTTCGTATTCAAGTGGCTTGGCCAATCTAAATAAATTACTTATAGGTAAAATAAATTCAGGTAAAAATCCTTTATACATTCATTGTTCGGTCCAATTAGAACCTACCTCTATTGAAAAATCTTACTTACCAACAGGTCGAAAGGTCATAAAGTACGAAGCTTCTTCTTCTGTAATATTATAATTTTCCTTATCTTTTGAAATAACTAAACTAAATGGCGAACTCCATGAATATAGTATTCCATTAGTAAAAGATCCAAGTGTTACTAAAAAATCATATTATTATTTCTTTAACCCACATCTGATTATCTGCCTAAAATATGTATATTTCATATGCAAGGCTAGTCTCTGGCTAAAATAAAGCTACATTCTAAAAGGCATAATTTAAACTATTATATTTTAAATTGACTCATCAGTTGATATTTGTTGGAAATTCATAACGATAGAGATTCACGAACAAACCCTTTTTTAAATATATACTCAAACCAATGCGGGACTACGGGAACTGGAGCGAAACGATTGCGTGACATTATTCTAGATTCAGATGCAACTGCATATACCAATGCAGCAGTTCGCATACGATAATGCGGGATGTCTGCGAATTAATTTTGATTTGCAGCGTGCAAGGTTTTTCTGCAATTGGCATTGACAGCAATAATTTTTTTACAATCATACTGGGCCGGTTACCTTAATCTTTAATTTGCTACTCGGGCACCTTTGATTCTGAGTAAATAATGCCTGTAAATGTCATTTATGTCACAGTCAAACTTGCTGGTTAATTAATTGTAGTTAAAAATCTTTATACAACCAAACATATAACTTCTTTAATTGAAAATATTGTAGTATATTACTTCTTGTAACGTAAACATAACTTTTAGAGAATTTGGAGACTTAAAAAACATACCTGGCCTACCAACAGTTTTTGTAGTTATGGTTTCCTATTCATACAATTAAATTTTTAACTTTTCAGTGAATACGGAATGTCCCTTTTCACGAGAAAATTATACGGGATCATAAACTCAATAAATATCTAGCCTTTTCACTATATATTTAGAAACATATTTAAAAATGATAGCAGAGTTTTGGACTTGCATTGTCTTAATTTGTTTTACATCACAACGTTTTAACTGGTAAGTATCTCCAGTCGTCTTCAGGTGAATAATATTTAAAAATATCTCAAAACTTCAAGTCAAATAGTTCTGGACATAGAGCTTAGATAGAGTAAATATGAAAAGAGTTAAAATTACATCAACAAGAAAAAAAAACTTTTGGTTTCATACTGTTGGTTTTGTCAGCGGTGCACCAAACAAACCTGAATGATGTAGAATGGAATTATGTTATCAATCCAGTAAATAACAAATAATTTAACTATTTTTTACATACCTGCAAAAATTGCTAATATTTGAGGCCAAACTTCTCCTTTGTTAAATTCATTTGATGTTTGTTTCATATTAATATCCTTATTGAAATGAGCCAATATAGTGAAGTTTTTTTATTACTAGTGCTTCAGATATTAATAAAAATAAATAGTTCCGTATCGGCATTTAACTTAGAACCTAAAACGCTCACCTCCAATAGCCTTAAGTGTATATTTTGGTCTGTTTTTAAATACATTTCTCTCAGTTGGGAAGTGGGAGGATTAATTTATTACCTTTTTCAGATACACTATTTTTAGAATATTCTTTTATTTGCATTTTTTTATATAAATTAAACAAGTTTATATTTGCTTAGGCATTAACTATAATCTTCATCAAATTCTCGACAGTAATTTAATTTTACAATGTGTTATATAGCAATATTAAACACCGCCTATGATAACCAAAAATTGTGTTGAAAACAATATGGAAAAATTTTTAAAAATGATTAATAATTGTCTAAAAAATGATTTATATAAAATTGGTTATTTAATTCATTTAAATAAATAAAATACTATTTCAAACCGGCACTAGCATTTGATGTGTGGACGATATGACCATAGTTTTTATCAAAGTATGTTTAAGATAGATTACACAGCCCAACGAAAAAAACCATGTCCACTAGATCCCCATGTTGATATGTTTTTAAGGTCGATGAATTTGAATCCGACCTCCGGTTTACCCATTAGCCCTGTTGGAGTGTGAAACCACCCTTTCAAGAGGTGAACCCAGTTTATTTTGTTTTTTAAGAATATTTTTCAGAATAATTAAGAAAAGGGGGTTGTTATATTCATATACAGGGTGTTAAAAAAATACCGGTACCCCAAAAAAGTTCCCAGTGAGAATGTTTATTTAAGGATGTCTTACTCACAACCCATAGAAAATTTTCCAGGGATCGAATAGCGTTGTAAGATTTGATACCGGGATCATGAGCTTAAATTTGATTTTTCATATGGGAATCTCTGTTGATTTGCAGATTTGGAGTTAGTCGAAAATTTGGATGGATCATATCAGGCTCAATATGACTTCGCCTTTAGAGACCGATCTTGGTAGGCGTGTAGAATCCTTATTAGACCGTCAGATGGAAGAAACTGGAGTAGCGCAAATCATGTTTCTCTATAAAGACTAGCTGCTTGTGGCTATAATCAGCAATAAGTATGTGTACATCACCCTAAAATCCTGCTGCCTCAACAGATACTGAATTGACTGACAACTTCCCCAAAAGAGGATGTGTAGAATGATCGCCTTCCAATTTAAATATCTTCCTGTCTTTTACTGTTTACTGAGATCCCCTTTGACGCACACGAATTTGTAGCATCCTGTATATAAACTCCTCTTCCATCGGTATTCTGGGAAACATTTTTCGAAAACAAAAAAAAACAGGTTGTACCCCCTGAAAGGGCAGTTTCAATCCACTAGATCTGATGGGGTAAGACGGACAACGGATTCGGATTCGACCTCGAAAACGTAAATTAGACATGGGGGTTTAGTTTAGTGATCATGACATTTGTTCGTAGGGCTGTGTTATTATTACATACTTGTATTAATTTTATTTTAGACCTTATTGCATCTCTTCGAGTGTTTTTCCTTTGGTCTCAGGAACCCAACGTAGAGTTAGAATGGTTGACGCTAAAAAACAAACCCCGTACATTAAAATTGGCGAAAATAGTCCGAAATTGGTTAGCAATAACTGAAAAATAATCGTAGTCAGATACACGCCTACTCCAAATACTGCTTCAAGAACAGATAGCCCTTTGGATTTTATACTTGCTGAAAATAGTTCTCCTAGCATTAAGGTTGGAACAATACCTAGTCCACTAGCAAATGTAAAAACCTAAATTATCATTCCCAATAGTGGAAACCAGTTATAGTCAGATCTGGTCTTAACGTGCGGGTCCAAAGGTCACTGATCATAATATGCGTCAAATCAGACAACACAGAGGCTATCAAAATGTTGTGAGATTATTTACAAATATACCGAAGGAAGGAAAAATAGTTTCATTATTTTAGCTATCGCGAAGAAAGCCACATATACCTAATATTATTAGTTTTGTAAAAATTATGTACAGGGGAGTTGAAAAAGTTACAAAAAAATTATATAATCGTTAATTATATACCTACTGTACCCTTTAATTAAAAACGGCAATAATAAACAGTGCAATTTATTTTAACAATTTTACTACTAAAACCTAAAAATACAATGGCATTTAGTCTGATAAACTATTTCGATTATGAAAGAAAAAGTGAAAATTCGCAAACCAATATGCAGAAAACCACCATAATGAAAACACTTGAAATTAGTTTAAGGACTATGCAAAATAATGTGCATGAAAAAAAAAGTATAATATAATACCCAAGAATACTAAAAAATATAAACGAAAAACACCGTTTACAATTATAGCCTAAAAACTCTCATCGTCACTTATAAAATCTGAAAAGTCCTCGCTACTTCGACATCTAGTACTTGTTCTCGATCCCACCAATCCCTTATTAATATTTCTGTATGTTCCACCGATTTCTTCCAGTACTCTTGTATAATATGATCTAACGAATCTTGCCAAACTATTTGTACTTGGTCTGATTTAAGACCATCACCTCCATGTTTTTCATAATAAGACTTTGCACCAGCCCATATTAATTCTATTGCGTTAAACTGGCAATGATATAGTGGCAGTCGTACAACCTCATGACGCATGCAGTATTTCATCTACCGCGTATATTTTGGGTTTTTGAAGAGACTTTGCTATTGATAGGAGTTCCGATTTAAGCATATTTGGTAAAGGATTTTGGTTGTGTTTTCCCAGCCACTCATAATTATCACTTTTCCTCGAAGATGAAGTAGGATGTATATTTAAAATTCTTGAATGATATGATGCATTATCTGATACAATTAAAGACGGAGCATCGAAATTTGGTATCAATTGAACTTTTAACAATTTTTCAAACATTTCGCAATTCATATTATCATGATAGTCAGCACTTTTTGATGTTGAAGAAAAAATTAAACTCACACCTGCAACATATCATGTTGCAGAACCGGCATGCAAAATAATAAAGCTCTTTCCCGTACCGCACCCCTTTTTCCTTTTAACACTTTTTACAGACTCATCTTGCCAATATTTTGAACCACTTCCATTCGAAAATATCCACGTTTCGTCTACAAATACCACTTTTATAAATTTAGATTTATAATTGTCCGTATATTTTTTTTAAAAACTGAACACGCTGACTCACTATCTGTGACTGCTCACATAAAAATCTTCGGTAACAGTCTTTTTTATAGCGAAAACCTAAATTTTTTAATAATTTTGATAACGCTTCAAGTCCAATTTCCAAAACACACCGAATTTTTAATGTTTTTTGTGTTTTTTGTAAAACTGGAAGAGTTACATTGGTTTTTGATTTGTATAAATCGTAAATCACATTTCAAACTCCAATTTTAATATTTTCGCTTACATTCTCAGTCTTTGGCTTTCTTCGTTTACACTTTTTAGTATTCTTGGGTATTATGTTATGTTATGTTTCATGCACAATTTTCTTTACAGTCCTTAAACTAATTCCCAGTGCTTTGGCTACTGTTTCCTGAATATTGGTTGGCGAATTTCCACTTTTTCTTTCATTTTCGAAATAGTTTATCAGATTAAGTACCATTTTTTTTTTGATTGGGGATGCAAGAACCCAGAAAATTGTTTCATTTTGTCATAAACTGTCAAAGTCACAAAACTGGCATATTTAAAATGAAACGTAGCTAGTGCTATTATAAGCTTTTTTAGAATCGCTGGAAAGTAAATACATATAATATATCCTTTTTTTTCATGTCAAAATTGAATAAGTCTGTCTCATTTATCTTACGTATTTTATTTAGAGGGTAAAATTAAACGCAAGTAAAGAAAACAAAAACTGAGAGTATGTCTTTCTTGAATCGTATGACCCGCACGATAAGACCAGATCCGACTATAAATTGACTTAAATCTATAATATTGTACTGTTCTAAACAAAAATAAACTGACAGAGTTATCAAGATGGATCCGCAACAAAAATCATTGAGGAATACTGAGGTCCAAGGCTGCTCCCAGCTTTTTCAAAAATATTTTAAGTATAAGTATCAAGCACAGCAATTCCGCAAAATTATTGCGAGAATCTGAGAAATACACCAGCTCGGACGGTTTTTCTATTGCTCTCTATTGTTAATAAATCTTTCCATTTTCCTCCTTCGGACAATTGATGTTTAACATCAACTTTCATTTTTTGGAAATCTTCCTCAATATCATCTTTTCTTATGAGCCACTGTATACTGGACCAGGCCGTGTCGTATTTACCATCCTTAATTAGTTGATATGGCGATTCTTGTTACAAGGATACGAGAATGGCAAACAATACAGGCAACCCTATACACATATATGACGTAGTTTTGACGCCACAGCCTACCTAAAACAAATATTAACTTTAGTGCATAGTTTATATATTGTTTTTTTTTTTTAAGTAATTAAGAAGTATATTTATTATGTCTAATCCAACTGTTATTGTTACCAATAATCATTGCCACACATTTGAACAATTTTTGCCTTATAATATTTGTTCTTTAATTAAAATAAAAGCTTTGTACCAATTATATCAATTTTTCAATAAGCGTTGAAAGGGTTATATTGGGTTTGTGTAAAGTTACACGATTTTTAACAGGCACTCAGATAAAATAAGTGATTATTATTATATATTATCAACAGGCCAGAAAACACAAAGAATCAGAATAATTTGTAATGGACCCATGAATGCAGCCTTTACTCAAAAAGGACGAAATCGCCTTATACTACCGGGTGATTCACGACGAGTTTGCATTAGAACTTTTGAGGAAACTACTGAAAATATTTTTTTGAAAATCTGTAGTTTCAAGTTTATCGAGATGCTCTCTTAAACTAAAATATTAACATGCTTCTGTCACTTCCGGTTATGCCGAAAGAATTTTAAAAAAAGCTTGATATTCTAAGAAAACGCGTAGATACAGGTATAGAAAAGGTTATAGAAGCTTTAAGAAGCAGTTAATTTATCATCATATTAAATAAAAATATACAGGGTGTGCCATTTAAAATAAGAAAGTTTTTAATGTTTAAAGTTTTTTAAAGTGGGACCTTAATTGTAACCTCCCTGTATATTTTATGCCAAGTTTAATTATTTTTTGAGATTTTTTGATTCTTTAACTATACTAAATTGTAGTCTCGGATGATGTTGAGCAATCCACTTTTCTATAAGTTAAGGGCTGTATATTCAGTGTCTGCTTCTACCACTTTTTGTAGATGTTGATGGTAGTAGTCAGGTTACCAGCATTCAGGTGAATATTAAAAAGCTTTGTAAGTCTGCTTTTATATTTGTTTTTAAACTCTTTAGACTGGTGTGATTTATTTGTTGGTTTTGGGAGATGCCTAAGTATTGATATGTTTTGTCTTCATCTATTATATCTATGCCTTCAAGCAGTCTTTGTCAGTTATATTTAATACAGAAAAAAATAATAAAACTATAAAATTCCTATTGTTTTTTACTTTTTTTCGAAGGTAAATAAATGAAAAAAACATCAGTTTGTTTTCTCACAAATTTTCTCTAATTCCAATCTATGTATCGAAAACCATCGTGCATCCCTTGACGAGATCCGAGTTTTATGTCGATTCCGTGACCCGGACAAACGACATTG
Source organism: Polydrusus cervinus (assembly GCA_935413205.1). Taxonomy (NCBI): domain Eukaryota; kingdom Metazoa; phylum Arthropoda; class Insecta; order Coleoptera; family Curculionidae; genus Polydrusus; species Polydrusus cervinus. Next base: position 26,415,811 of record OW284514.1, on the reverse strand, counting down.
AAGAGAAGAGCATAATACTAGCGTCAGTTTTGGTCTGCACTTTAAACTGGGAGGTTACATCAGGATTGCCTAAGTGAAAATCTTTAAAGTGATGGTATACTAGAAATCGTTAGGGTACTTTAAGGAGGAAATAAAAGCCTGAAATCGTAAAAACTATCTATTTTTTAAAGCTTGTTGTATCTCTTCTAACGTTTTTCCTTTAGTTTCGGGTAGCCAACGTAAAGTTAAAATTGCAGACAAAAAACAGGATAAACCGTAAACTAAAAATGGCGAATATAATCCAAAATTTGCAGTCAATATATTAAATAAATTTGAAGTAATAAATACAACTAAACCAAACATTATCATACAAATACAGAGAGCTTTGGCTTTAATACTAGCAGAAAATAACTCTCCCATCATTAATGTTGGGATTAATCCGAGACCAGATGCATACGTCATCCCATAAATTAACAGTCCTGCTAATGGAAACCAATTCAGCTGATCTAAATTAACAACACTGTATTGTTCTAGAAGGAAGTAGCTCGACAACATTACAAGAATAGAACCACAACTTAATAATGAACAAATGTACGAAGGTCTTCTTCCAAATGTTTCCATTGGAACACTGCACAACATACCACATATCCAAGTTAGACTAACAGAGATCATTGAAGAATATTGAGGTGTAATATTACTACCGGCTTTTTCAAAAATTCTTTGGGTATATGTAACAAATACAGACATACCGCAAAATTGCTGCGAAACTCTGAGAAATATACCGGCGCGTAACGCTTTCTTGTTACTTTCGATTTTTATTAAATCTTGCCAGTTTCCTCTTTCCGAAATCTGACGTTCAACATCGGCTTTTGTCTTTAAAAATTCTTCTTCTATGTTAGATTTTCTCGTCAACCATCTTATGCTTCTTCGAGCCGCGTCGTACTTTCCATCTCTGATTAGTTGGTATGGAGATTCAGGTAACAGGGAAACCAATACAGCAAATAATACAGGAATTCCCATACATATATAGGCAGTCGTCTTTACGTCGCAGTAGCTACCTAAAAAAGATAACATTGTGGTCAGCTATCAGGTGCTGATCGAGTACATGGGGTCCATCCAGTTTCTACTCTCAAAGCTTTAAATATTTTTATTTATGCCCATGTCATTGATGTCCCTATCTAAAGTTGTCTGCTTAGCAGGATTTCAATGGGATAGCGTTGTTGGGCGAGGGGTTATAGTGGGTGGCAAATATAAAAAAATACCATTGCGCTATCAACATTTTTAACCCGTTATTATTAATTATTTAATTGATTTGATTAAAATGTTCCCTACTAAATATGTTTCTTGGGGGTTTCGTCAATAATTATTGTTCAAAACAAGTTTAGTTTGTTGACGTTTTGATTTATTTTGGCTTCAACCATCATTAGAGCTACACAAAAATTCGGAAAATATAAAATTGCTAATAAAACGAACACTATCAAATTAAAAATAGAGTTATAAAAACATACATTAACTTATTTAACACTCCCTATTTGATACATTTAAGTTGGTCAAAAGTACAATTCTATGTTGAGTTATGACTATGAAATAATGTTAGAATTGAAATGGTTTCAGATATAAGTGATTTCTTGTTGGAAATTTTAGTAATAAAGATTCTTAATTATATTGATAATTTTAATTTTTTTAAAAATTTGCACTTTATAACAACTTAATTACCCAATAATTACCTCCCTTTTAAGCAATAGATTTTATGACTTCTTTCTCCTAGAAGTGTTTCTTTAAACGTTCATGCTGGATAGTCAGCTATAATTTGTAGTCTCACAGAATATCACCATTTCAAGTTACACGTAATGGAAAATAATTTGTAAAAAATGTTTAGCATACGATAATTTACAATAATTAATAAAATGTTTTAAAAATGTTGCTTTTAGTAAAACTTGAGTCGACTAACCGTAAGATTCTCATTTAAACTATAGACCTTCTTTTAGTGGAAGAGAAATCAAATCATTTAGTAAATTGAGTTGATAATATAAGAAAAGTTTTAATCAACCCACAATGACCCACGACTATTAACTTAAACTAAGGAAAAGAATATTGAGCCTAATTACCCCTTATTGTTGCTTAAGTTAGTTATACGTACCTATTACTGTAATAAATACAATTCCTCCATTAAACGTAAATACAGGTAAATTTCCAAAATATCCCCTTATACTTGGACTAGCGATTTCTCCTATATATGGTGTAATAGTACAAAAAAAGACCGAGTCTCCAATTCCCCCGATAAATCTGGATGCGTAAAAATCCCATTTGGTTTTTGCAAATATTATTATAATCCAACAAGTCAGATGTGGAAGTGTAAGAAATAATACTGATTTTTTGCTTCCTAACAATTCCGCTATTTTAAAGAAGAATAAGCTGGCAAAAATCATACCTAAAATAAAAAACAAATTTAAACATTTATTTTTTATCTAAAATAGTGGAATTTAGTGTCCGTTAAAATATATAAAGAAAAGAAGCTTAGCGGCAAGCGGACAGAGTAGTGCGTCTATCTTTTGCATTAAAGTATACAGGGACGCCAAAGGTATATAATGGAATCCCTGGGGCACAGGTAGACAATGACAGGCTGTGTCGTTCTTGTTAGAACTCATCAGAAATCCATAACCCGTAGGCGACCCCCAGTACAGCGAGCCTGTTCTTTCAAGGCGTTTTTAAGAAATAAAAACGCGATGAAAACCCAGTAACGCCATCAGTAGGAATCAATTCAATGCAAAAGATAGCCATCTATCGTGAAAACGTAGAAATAAATTGTGAGTGATTTAGATTAATTTAGTTCTACGTTTTCACAATAGATCTATCTTTTGCATTGAGTACACAGGGACGCCAAATGCAATGGGTTCCCTGGGGCACAGATAGACAATGACAAGCTGTTTCGTTCTTGTTAGAACTCATCAGAAAGCCATAACCCGTAAGCGACCCCCAGTACAGCGAGCCTGTTCTTTCAAGGCGTTTTTAAGAAATAAAAACGCGATGAAAACCCAGTAACGCCATCAGTAGGAATCAACTCAATGCAAAAGATAGCCATCTATCGTGAAAACGTAGAAATAAATTGTGAGTGATTTAGATTAATTTATTTCTACGTTTTCACAATAGATGGCTATCTTTTGCATTGAGTACACAGGGACGCCAAATGCAATGGGTTCCCTGGGGCACAGATAGATAATGACAAGCTGTTTCGTTCTTGTTAAAACTCATCAGAAAGCCATAACCCGTAAGCGACCCCCAGTACAGCGAGCCTGTTCTTTCAAGGCGTTTTTAAGAAATAAAAACGCGATAAAAACCCAGTAACGCCATCAGTAGGAATCAACTCAATGCAAAAGATAGCCATCTATCGTGAAAACGTAGAAATAAATTGTGAGTGATTTAGACTAATTTATTTCTACGTTTTCACAATAGATGGCTATCTTTTGCATTGAGTACACAGGGACGCCAAATGCAATGGGTTCCCTGGGGCACAGATAGATAATGACAAGCTGTTTCGTTCTTGTTAGAACTCATCAGAAAGCCATAACCCGTAAGCGACCCCCAGTACAGCGAGCCTGTTCTTTCAAGGCGTTTTTAAGAAATAAAAACGCGATGAAAACCCAGTAACGCCATCAGTAGGAATCAACTCAATGCAAAAGATAGCCATCTATCGTGAAAACGTAGAAATAAATTGTGAGTGATTTAGATTAATTTATTTCTACGTTTTTACAATAGATGGCTATCTTTTGCATTGAGTACACAGGGACGCCAAATGCAATGGGTTCCCTGGGGCACAGATAGATAATGACAAGCTGTTTCGTTCTTGTTAGAACTCATCAGAAAGCCATAACCCGTAAGCGACCCCCAGTACAGCGAGCCTGTTCTTTCAAGGCGTTTTTAAGAAATAAAAACGCGATGAAAACCCAGTAACGCCATCAGTAGGAATCAACTCAATGCAAAAGATAGCCATCTTTCGTGAAAACGTAGAAATAAATTGTGAGTGATTTAGATTAATTTATTTCTACGTTTTCACAATAGATGGCTATCTTTTGCATTGAGTACACAGGGACGCCAAATGCAATGGGTTCCCTGGGGCACAGATAGATAATGACAAGCTGTTTCGTTCTTGTTAGAACTCATCAGAAAGCCATAACCCGTAAGCGACCCCCAGTACAGCGAGCCTGTTCTTTCAAGGCGTTTTTAAGAAATAAAAACGCGATGAAAACCCAGTAACGCCATCAGTAGGAATCAACTCAATGCAAAAGATAGCCATCTATCGTGAAAACGTAGAAATAAATTGTGAGTGATTTAGATTTATTTATTTCTACGTTTTCACGATAGATGGCTTTTTTTTGCATTGAGTTGATTCCTACTGATGGCGTTACTGGGTTTTCATCGCGTTTTTATTTCTTAAAAACGCCTTGAAAGAACAGGCTCGCTGTACTGGGGGTCGCTTACGGGTTATGGCTTTCTGATGAGTTCTAACAAGAACGAGACAGCTTGTCATTGTCTACCTGTGCCCCAGGGATTCCATAACCTTTGGCGTCCCTGTGTACTTTAATGCAAAAGATAGACGCACTACTCTGTCCGCTTGCCGCTAAGCTTCTTTTCTTTACTTATTTTTTATATTAGCGATGTTTTTTTTAATCACCAACTAATTAATTGTTACAATAATAATTACTCTTTTACCATAATAATAACGTTTTTGTCTGTTTAAAGGTTGGAGACAATGACGTTTCTTGAACGGCAGTAGAGTTTTGGACTTGCATTGTCTTTATTGTGATTCTAAACAAATAAAGACAATACAAGTCCAAAACTCTACTGCCGTTCAAATAACGCCTTTGTTGTACTATTTAATTTAAAGTCCTTGACCTCTGTAAATAGTTTTTATTCCTAATATCAAACATTTTAAATTGCATTTATTCACTAATTTAAAACGAACACATAAATCACTAATTTTGGAATGTAATTATTCTATAAGAGACTAATTCGGGATCGCACAAAAATGTTAATCCACAAACTAACCAGACAACTTTTACTGTAACATAAATGACGTCGTTAGGAAATCATTTCCCACAATCAAAATAGATAACGAATCAGGCAACTTTAATGGTTGGTATATAATTTTTGTAACTTTTATTAATCACGATTAATAATAATAATAATAATAATAATAATAATAATAAAGGTCTTTTATTATAAAAAAATAAACAATATAACAAAGAATAGGCGATGCAAACAAAAGCATGGCGCAGTCTAGCCTAGACGGCTACTCAACTGAACCCTGCACTGCTTGCTTAAGTATAAAGAATATACATAACTAGTGAAAGATGTAGAAATAGTACTTAAAGATTACCATGGAAAGGAGAAAATAAATGAACAATCTTATAAAATAAGTCAGCACGAAGAAGAGAAAAAATTAATACCTTACACTCAAATACGATGGAGAAGACGATAAATGTTATCAATGCATGACTCGCAGAATATTGTTAAGATACTTATGTATTTTGAAAGAAAAAAAGTTAAGCTACCGAGTTTGCTCATTTTGAAAATTTTGAAGATGTTTTTTATATTTTAATTTAAATGTATTATTATCAAGTGAGATCAATTCATTAGGCAAGGAGTTATACAATTTTATAGCGTTATATGTAAATGATCTCTGAAACATGGCACTCTGATGGTGAGGCACCGTCATTCTATTAGGAAACCTTATCTGGCGCGAATGTATATTTTCACGAAATACAAATTTACTCTTGAGGGAACGAGGCAGAGCTGGATTTTTAAGTATTTAAGTATAAAGTATAAAGTTGTATCTATTTGATAACTATTTTTGTTATAAGCTTTGTGCAACCCATCATGAGCTTTTTATTTATAAACTAGTTTTTCCTTAAATTACTTACGTGGAAAAATTGCAACTTTGTATAGCTCTCCGCTTTTAACATTATTTATTGGTCATCATAAGACACTTTTATGCATTATAATAATAATTTTCAGAAATAAATTTTTTAGTATTTTCTGAAAATATTTAAGTAAATGAATGTCATAAAAGTAATAATAAGAAATCAACTTTGCAATAATTTCTTCCGTATAAAATACCGTTTTGTCAGTAAAACTATGAGTTTAATCAATAAAATTAGGATAGCAGCATTGCAATTGGTATTAATTAATTTATTAAAATTATTTTTAATAAACCATTGTATAATACATTTTTTAATTGGTATAATTAATGACCACATAGACTAATATTAAGGGGTAGAAATAGTTGGAAAATGGTCAGTAACACAGCTCGGAAATTCAAAGTTTGTATGTCGCCTACATTTAGCGCCCTGAGGATGACCTTATAGAGGTCAAAACGTAGGCAAAATACAAACTTTAAATTTCTGAGCTGTTTTACTGACCATTTCCCAACTATTTCTACCCCTAAATATACCGTTTTTGTTTTGAATTAATTTGTCACAAGGTCAGCATAGGTATTATAGTATAGAGATTCCTTAAACAATCTTTTCAGTTTATTATACTATATTATTTATTTAATTTTCAAAGTTAAAATATTTTCGTAAAACAATATAAAATGGGCCATTATTTCTGATTTATATCCACAAAAATTAAATCGTTGCACTTACCTAGAGGTTGAAAAACTATAAAATATGAAGCTTCATCCTCTGTTACGTTATAGTTTTCTTTATCCTTTGTAATGACCAAAGCAAATGGAGAACTCCAAGAATACAATATGCCATTTGTAAAGGGTCCTAGCGCAACTAAAAAGTTAGAGGTTAACAAACCAGATAATTGATAGAATTGTCATGGTATTCTGAATAACAAACACTCAGCAGTAAAAAAACAACATCGATAACTCACAGAGATAGAGCCCTTGGACTCTACCAGTATCTTTTGAAATTTTCTTCGACATATTGTGGAGGATGAGCTATCCCAACTCAGTGCAGGATTTGGTGCGTTCAATGATCCACAAATTTATACAGAGTCTGGGTGGAATGGGGAGCTGCCCTAAGTAGGATACTAGGTACGCAAAAAAACTTCATATCCAGACACAGTTCAGTAACAAGACAGCATCGATACTTCACACCGGTAGAGCTCTTGGGCTTTACTAGTATCTTTTGACTGTTTCTTCGGCATATGATGGAGGATGAGCTATCCAAACCCAGTGCAAGATTTGGTGCGTTCAATGATCCACAAATTTACAGATAGTCTGAATGAAATTGGTAGCCTCCCTTAGTCAAAGATACTAAGTACGCAATGGAACGTTATTTTGAGGCTTGGTCATATCAATATGATAGTGACACAGTGCAGTAAAAAAACAACATCGATGCTTCACAGGGGTAGAGCTCTCGGACTCTACCAGTAACTTTTGAATATTTCTTAGGCATATTGTGAAGGGTAAGCTATCCTAACCCAGTGAAGGAATTAGTGTGTACAAGAATCCACAATTACAGATTACCCGGGTTGATTGGATCCTGAGTCAAAGGATACTAGGTACGCAATGGAACGTTATTTTGAAGCTTGGTTAGATCTAGACAATAGTGACACAGTGCAGTAAAAAAGCAACATCGATACGTTACAGAGGTAGAGCCCTCGGGCTCTAGCAGTATTTTTTGAATATTCCTTAGGCATATTGTGGAGGGTAAGCTATCCGAACCCAGTGAAGGAATAAGTGTGTGCAATGATCCACAATTACAGATAGCCCGGGTTGATTTGACCCTGAGTCAAAAGATACAAAATTATATTTAATATATAAAGCTTTAGTGGCCGAATAGAAAATACAGGGCTACAAAAACCGTGGTTGCGTTGAAGTATAATAAATATGAGAGAAGTTGCTTTTATAAAATTTATACACATACAGATCTGGTAGTTGATTCTCTGGGATGCACAAGCACATGACAGTTATTAATATTATGTTATTTTATTATGTTACGTCTACTTATTAGTGTTTTTAAATAGTAAAAAGCGTGAACTGTCTGGGAGTATCGCGAAGCGACCTCTATATCGTTAATAGACATACAATTTTTTTTAATAAATATGCTGATAAATTTTTACACACCTGCAAAAACTGCTAATATCTGAGGCCAAGATTTTCCTATGTTGTTTTTATACGTGTTATCCTGCCCATGGTTAATTTCTTGTTTCTTTTCGACAGTCATTTACAATACTATTTGATAAAAGTATTTCTTCAAGAATCTGCCTAATTATGTTAATTAATGTGTTTTTCACTTCTTTGGTATGTGATAAATAGAAATATTAGTTGTCATTACGGTAAGCACTAATAATTTAATTTTTATGCATATTACACGCGCAAATTAATGTGTCTGCATGCAGAATATGTTCTGTATGTTAATTATTATCTTTCCATTCTTATGTGTTAGAGAATCAAAGGTTAAAAAGATAAAAATATTAGGTGTGTTGGTACGGTGCGAGGTGAAAAGGCGGGAAAAAGATGAAAAACATACTAAATTTACAAATTTTGATAGCTAGTCAATTAATTCGAGGGGGGGGGGGGGGATTATGAAAACAGCTCCAAAGGCAAAATATTATAAAAAATAATAAAAATTCCAAAAGTTTAATAAATGTTGGGTTACTGATTATTTCATTGTTAGACATAGTATTATTAAGTCAACATTTAAAAGTTAATATGTTGCTTTTAGTTAAATAAAAAAAAAATTAAAAAAGAATTACACCTTCTTTTTAATTTTTAATAAATCTTCATTACCTACTTATTTAAATTAATTTAAGATATTACTTACAAAGATAGTAAATTTACGATTTATGAAAATTGACGCGGGGTTAATTATGTATATTAAAAATATTATTGGACCAAGAATAGATCCTTGAGGTACACCACAATTAATTTTATTTTTTCCATACCATTTGACAATCTGCTTGATATAGTAATTCTCCATAAATCTTCCTTCGCAAAAGCTGTGTTAGCATATAAACTCTCTTATTTTTCACAAACATTTATGTTTGCAGTACAAATCAATAAAACCCTTGATATTTTAACCTTTTTAAGTTCTTTCAGCCATATTCAATTACAACATTTTTGTCTGAAGTAAAGGTAGGCCAGCAGTCCAATGCCGGCCGGCAAACGACTACACACATTCAGTTTTAACAACCGACAATCGACAGCCGGCCCTGGCCCGTCATTGAACTGTGTGTGTGTTTAGCTGAATCGGCCCGCCAGCCATTATCTCTTCGGTAAATTCCGGCTGGCCAACTGAACGTTAGTAGACTAAATTACAGGGAAAATAAAAAACAAATATAAATAAAACTATTTATTTTTTAAAGCTTGTTGTATTTCTTCTAACGTTTTTCCTTTAGTTTCTGGAAGCCAACGTAACGTTAAAATTGCAGATATAAAACAAAATACACCATAAACTAAAAATGGCGAATACAATCCGATATTAGCGGTCAATACATTAAATAAATATGAAGTAATAAATACAACCAATCCAAACATTATCATACAAACGCAGACAGCTTTCGCCTTAACACTGGCTGAAAATATTTCTCCCAACATCAATGTTGGGATTAATCCAAGTCCTGATGTATATGTAATAACATAAAATAGCATTCCTATCAATGGAAACCAACTCAGTTGTTCCAAGTTCACAAGGTCATATTGTTCTAGAAAGAAGTAACATGATAAAATTACAAGAATGGAACCACAACTTATTGATGACCAAAAATAGGACGGCCTTCTTCCAAATTTTTCTATAGTAAAACTGCATACTAAGCTAAATGTCATATTTGTTGCGAGAAAAATGATCGAAGAATATTGGGGTGTAATATTACCTCCAGCTTTTTCAAAAATTCTTTGAGTATATGCGTAAAATACAGACATGCCGCAAAATTGTTGTGAAAATCTAAGAAATATACCGGCTCGTAACGCTTTTCTATTACTTTCAATTTTTATTAAATCTTGCCATTTTCCTCTTTCCGACATTTGACGTTCGACATCTGCTTTTGTCATTAATAACTTCTCTTCTATGTCAGATTTTCTTATAAACCATTTTATGCTTTCTCGAGCTGCGTCAAATTTTCCATCTCTGATTAATTGATATGGAGATTCGGGTAAAATGGATACTAATACAGCAAATAATACAGGAATTCCTATACATATATAGGCTGTAGTCTGTACATTGAAGTAGCTGCCTAAAATAAATAACATTTGTCAGGATTTCATCGAGAAAATGTCATAATAGTTATTTACCTAACAAGTGCGGAAAGTGGTACTTTTCACGAACGACGCGAAGCGGAGGGCGGAAAATACACTTTCCGCATGTGTTAGGTACAAAAGTTTTCCTACGATCGATATAATTCTCAGATAAACGTCAATTGGGTTCGTAATAATATACTGTAATTACAAAAATTATTGAGCTTCTGGAAAAAAAATATTTATTTGGCAAGTATTTCACTTTATTGAGTGTTTTAGATAATTTAATAATTAACATATATTAATAATTTAACAAATCGTGCGGAAAATTTACTAGTGCTAGTAGTCCTGAAAAGTTACTTTTCCGCACGATTTACATATAAACAAATATTTACATATAAATATTACAAACATTTTTATTTTAGACTAGGAGAATAGAGAACTGAGAACAAATTAAGCATACTATTAAAGTTAAACGTGCAATTGGTATTTGTAGCATATTGTAGATTTATTGTAGATGTCATATCTTGAAGAACTTCGTTGGTTTTTTCTTGAATTTGATGTGCGCTTGCTACTGTCTGAATACCAGGGGTGTCAAATAAGAACCTTTTATATAAATTCTGTCATTTTTTCAAAAATAGGGTGGTAAAGTTAAAAGTGTGCGGGAAAGTAAAATCGTGCGGAAAAGTGGTACTTTCCGCACGATAAATCGTGCCGAAAAGTAACTTTTTCCCACGATCGTAGGAAAATATTTTATTTCTCTATTGTGATCATTGTGTTTCTTACTTTAAATTTGTCAAAGTCAAAATACGCTTTTATATCACAACATCTTTATCGACAAAGGTTTTAGAAATTTTAACTTACAGTAAAATATAATACCATATATTAAAATTTGATATACTAGATTAAAAAATGTAAATAATCATGATAGCATTGTATGCATATTGGTTTAGATTTAAACATTATTATTATTTAAACAGAAATCATTCTAATTAAAAACATTTTTTTCTATTCTAAATAAATCACCAATCAAATAACTTACACTCTGACAAAAATGAAGTTCGCAGACATTATTTACTCACTGTCAAATTTGCATGTTTAAATCAAGAATTATAAACACCATTTTTTTATTCTTGATTAAAAACTTTGTACAATTCAATAATATATCATAAAGCATGGACAATATTCTTATATCCATCATAGCTGTTTTTTTTAACCCCACCAAGTCGTATTTTGGTAAATTTATCTGATCTAAGCAAACTTTGCTTTATAAGGCCCAGTTATTCCGGCGCGGCGTCAACAAAACATAATTACATTTTAATTTATTAACTAAACAACATTGATTACGACATGAAGGACTTTGACAAAAAAAAAGTTCTCTAATCCCTGGTTTACTAACCAGACCCTTAGATAGTAAGTAAATTATCTATAGTGTATTTTAGAAAGGTATAGAGTAGTCTTTCCCAAAGTGGGCGATAACGCCCCCTTGTGGGCACTGCAGGGCTAAAGGGGGGCGGTAAGAAACCCAGAAAAAAAAGAGGGCGTTGTGTAGAGGCTTGGGGGGCGATATGTAATTTCATCTAGCTAGGAGGACTCTTAGACACCGACTGAGCTCTCGACTTTCGAATACAATTTGTGAACTTCAACTACTATTAGTTGATATCTTTATATTAATTAAGAGATTGCTCAAACTCAGTTCGATATTTCTCTGTTTTATTGAATAAATAAAATAAAAATCATGTCAATCAGTCGCTCCGTTTCGAAATGAAAGTAGATACAAACAAACAAATAAAAAGGCAACAAACACACTCTCGCATTTTAATAGTTATTAGTATTCCTAGATAGGTAATTTTTGTAGATAATAGACCGCAGGCAATCATGTTTTAACAAGTTTTTGTTAAATAACCCGATTTGTGCATTCCTGTATCAATGCGGCTGTTCTTGAGTAAATTGGAACCTGATATCAACAAACTTATTAAACAGCATCAGATTCATCCTTCACATTAGTTTTTATACAAGAATCGATTATGTTTGTTTTATTTTGAATAAAAGATACTCTGTCTAAATATTATAAACTTGCGTTTCAATAATCATTCTAATTGGCAGGTGTAGCCCGTAAGAGTTAACTTGAGACCTGAGCGCCGTTGTGTACTACCTACTGCGCTCAGGTCTCAAGTTAACTCTTGCGGGTTATAGTAAAAGTCTCGTTTAGAATGAATGTTTAATCTCCGCTAATATAGCTCACAATAATTAATTAACTTAATTTGAAGTTATAGTGGTTTTTAAGCAGGTGAAAAAATGGGGGCACTAAAAAATCATTTATTCTCATAGTGGGCAGTAGACAAAATAAGTTTGGGAACCCCTGGTATAGAGTAATAAAATGGGAAATTCCGTCCAGTTCGGCTCAATTTCGGTATCGGCCCAAGGAGGTGAATATTGTGCATTATTAATTTTATAAAGAAGGAACTATTAGCTATAGTAAATTTACACAAACATCGTTTTATGAAATATGCCATGGACGATATAGCTGAAAAACATAGTGTAATTGCGCTGCGCACACCGCCAAATCATTGCGAACTAAATCCTATAGAACTTACATGGGCGCAAGTTATAGGATTTGTAGCTAGACACAACACGGCATTCAAAATGAAAGAGGTTAAGCTACGGTTTGATCAGGCCATTAAGGAACTGATACTAGAAAACTGACGATAAGCAGTCCATTATGTCATTAAAGAAGATGAGAATATGTGGGAACTTGACTACCTGATCGATCGGACCGTCGACCCGTTAAATATAACGTTAAGAGTCAGATGACGAAGAATATTATGATTTTTTATAATATAATATCTGTATAATGTATTTTTTGTATTTTTTTATATTGTTTAATAAAAAATAAGTATACCTAATACTATGTACATAATGCACGCTTTTGTCAAACCATTCTTAGTGTTTGTGAATGGAAAACAATAGGCAAACCCCATAAATTGCCCAAAACCTGCACTTGATGAAAATAAAGAATTTTGCAAAATTTCGTTTGGTCACTTTGTAGTTCCTTTGCACTAGGTATAATGAGTTTTTATTACTCTACACCTTTCTTAAATTGACTATATGCCAATGCAATCGATATCTTCATCAAAATTTGCTTGTTAGTTAACTTTAGAATCTTAGTGCAATTTAATTATTGATACAAATGGCAGCCACTTAGTGGAATAACGATGCCAAATTGTCTTGATTTGTTTTTTTACTTATGCAGAATTATTTGTCTTTACATACCTAGTATTGTAATAAAAACAGTTCCTCCATTAAACATAAATACAGGTAAGTTTCCAAAATATCCCCTTATAGTGGGAGTAGCGATTTCGCCTATATATGGAGTAACAGTGCAAAAAAAGACTGTATCTCCAATTCCTCCAATAAACCTGGCTACGTAAAATGCCCATTTAGTTTTCGCAAATATTACTATAATCCAAGAAGTTAAATGTGGAACTGCAACAAATAATACTGATTTTTTGCTTCCCAAAAATTCCGCGATTTTGAAGAAAAATAAACTGGCAAATATCATACCTAAAAACAAAAATAAAAGTTTTTTAATAGAAATGTTTATGATGTCTTGCAATTAGGTGTTTCATTTATTAAAAAAATAGATAAATTAAATACGGTAACATTAAATCAAATAAACTGCTGGACAATTGCTTTCGAGCAAGAAGAATTTCGCCTAAATTTAACAGTTAGTATTTTCTGAACCAGATATGATATCGACCTACAGTTTTAAATGGTTGATAGATTTATCCCTTGGGAAACAATTGTCATTGTTGGATTTTCTTTAACTGTCAGAAAATTTTATATACAAGGTGTTAAAGAATACAATGATTTTTGCTCCAATTTTAATGGCGTGTAACTTTCACAATAAATTTTTAAATTTTATCACTCTACGACAATTGAATCACTGGGTCATAGCAAAAGAAAAGTAAGTTGTCAAATTTTTGATATCTGCTATATTTTAAGAAATACCGATTTTTTTGGAAAACCTTGCTTTATTTTAACTTATTGGTAGCTAGATCTCATTGTGCGTTGTATTGTGCAAACTTTGCGAGTGATTAGTATCCCTTGTGAAAAGCTTGATTATGTTCAGTAACAATAATTGTACGTAAATTTTATAATGTACAGTGGCGTACTTATAAACACCTATATATCTATGGTTTATGAGTATCTCACAATTTTTCACGGTTGTTTTATATTGGAAAATATTCGCCCCTAGATTAGGTCAATTTTTTCTTATTTTTTAGTTTTCCATATCGCACTACAAGTATATTATACAGTGTGTTTACAAAATATATAATATAAGATATACCTTACCACTTCTGAAAAGATATTGGTAAATGTTTTAAAAATTAAAACTATTTTGACAAGTTCCGAGCATTATATTAAATTCTATATTTAAAAAATAACATAATAAAATTGTATGATTCAACCAAGATAATTTCACTTATTAAAAGAATAGTCTAAAACTAGGGCAATAATTGTTAGATGCAACTCGCATTACTTTTAGTTTAAAGCTTGGATTAGGATAGGTTAGAAACCCCAGATCTTTTGTACTGTCCAAGTATCCAAGTAGTCTCACTTACACACAACCTGAGGAGTTAACCAAGTTGTAAGTTGCTTACTTCCTTTAGGCTATTGAATCCATCTTTCTTTAAAGGTTGAATATTCTTTGAGATATTCATGATTACACTGACACAAGATCTCACAGACCAACACATAAGAAATGTAATAAGGTTAGATATCCAAGATAACCCGAATAATTCTGAGGCTAAGCTAGGTCTGATTGTAAGCCGAGCTTTAAAGATAATGCCAACGCGTGCAAACCAATTTCTTAAGATAAGGAAAGATTATATTTCTCACGTGATAAAATTAAACATGGCCTTTCAAGTTAAATTTATAACAAGCTTATGAACATTATTTAATAATTCTTGTCTAATTGCATTTATTTTTAAGGGGTATATCTTATAGCTTTACAAAATTAAAATTATGAAATTGACCTTTAACCAATTAACGCCCAGTGATACCGTTTGGTATCGCTAAATCAGCTATTACTAAGACATCGATCATTTTGTGGGTGGTAGTGGGATAATAATTCTGACGAGTGCGTTAGTTGCGGGAAGCATCTTCAGTTGTGTTTTAAGTCTTTCAGTACCGTTGCCGATATTTGTAAGCAAAAAAACACGTGTTATTTTATCGTCCATTTTACGACAATAGAAAAATATGGACATTCGCTTTGAGTAAGTATAGTTCTTCAGTGATAGTATATTTTTTCTTGAATACAAGTATTGATATTGACTAAGATATATATTTAAAGCCCTCTATAACTATTTCAGTACTTTATAGTTGAAATTAAATTTTGAAGCTTCATACATAATTCGTTCAAGGGTCACTTCGTGTGATTTTGTGTTTGGATAAAACAAATAGTTAAATTTTAACGTAATAAAATGGTTTCGAAGTGTCAGGAATGTTCATTAAACGTGAACCGAAATCGGCCCGGTGTTCAATGTGGTACTTGTGAGTGTTTTTATCACGCAAATTCCACTTGCTGCGAGTTGAAGAGAGAACAAGCCGAAATATTCAGATCTACTCCTGGTTCTAAGTGGGCATGTCAGTCGTGTCGTATTCGCGCCAACGGCATTGGCGATGTGGAACCGGTGGATTCTGATCGGCAGCCTGTACGACAGAGCCTCGCAAGACGTACGTCTAGCATTGGTATAACACAGGATCAAGTCGATTTTGGCTTCCGTAATATGCTCTCCCCTAACTTGGAATCAGAATTTCGTAAGCTCCGGGAATCTGTGACTTTCTGTTCCGATAAGATATCAGATTTTGAAACAATAATAAAAAAATTTACGGAGTCTCTAAAGGGCTTTGAATACTTAAAAACAGAAAACGAAAAACTAAAGTCCGAGGTCACTTCTCTTAAAACCAAAGTTAGTTCTCTGGAACAATTCTCTAGGGCCAATAACTTGGAAATACAGGGAGTACCAGAGGTAAAGAATGAAAATGTCATTAAGGTACTGCAGAATATCGGTGATTTTATTGACTTTCGTATTGATGAAAATAAGATCGATTTTATTCATCGAATTCCATCTGGTAACCCTCAGTATCCCAAGCCAATAGTTGTTAAATTTACAACGCGCCTATATAAAGAGCAAGTCTTGGGAGCTGTCAAAACCAAAATGAGATCGGCAATAAACAGAAAGGGGCCAGGCTTGTTGTTGGATCTTGCCGACAAGCCTATTTTCGTCAACGAGCATTTGACTGCAGAAAAAAAGCTACTTCACAAAAATGTTAGAGAACTTGCAAAGGAAAAGCTTTACAAGTTTGTTTGGGTCCGAAATGGTAATGTTTTCCTTAGAAAAGACGAGCGGTCAAAAATAATTCTAATAGAAAATTCTCTGGATTTAAATAAAGTGAGAACCAGCAGCCAATAATCGCTTGGTATAATTTTTTTTTTATGTATTAGAATGTCCTCATGGAGCTGAATATATATTTTCAAAACACAAGAGGTTTAAGAACTAAATTAACAGACTTTAAATTAAGCACACAAGCATTAAACTTTGATATAATATGTTTGAATGAAACCTGGCTGCACAGGGGCATTTCGGATGCGGAACTATTTGATTTAAGTACCTATGATGTCTTTCGCCGCGATCGAGAAATGACAGCATCAATTAAGCAAGATGGAGGTGGTGTTTTAATAGCAACTCGTACCTGGTTAGCAGCCGTCCCTGTTACAGAGTTTCTTAGCGATGCTGAGGATGTGTGGGTGCTTTTAAAACTTGGCAAGTTAAAACTGTATGTGTGCTCTGTGTATTTACCTCCTAATGACAAATACGCTTTTTCCTGTTTTGTTTCCAAAATAACTTGGGTGAGTCAGCATGTGAATGATGGTACAATTTTGGTATGTGGGGATATGAATTGCCCTACAATAAACTGGGTTATGAATGACACTAATATATTTCTTATACCAACTAATGTTGGTCAAGATCACTCAGATCTTGTAGATTCATTTTCTTTTGCGGGTCTTATGCAATTCAACAATATAAAAAATAATAGTAATAAAATTCTAGATCTTGTTTTATGTAACAGTAATATAGTCAAGGAAATCACGCGTTGCAGCACTCCCGCAGTGAATGAAGATCTCTACCATCCAGCACTCGAATTTAATCTAATGTTATCCTCTCCCAAAACCTTACATAATACTAATGAACATTTTTTAAACTTTAAAAGGGCAAATTATCCCCTAATCAATAGTGATTTAATGAAAATAACGTGGACAAACTTATTTAGTAACAAGTCGCTGGATGAAAATATAACTCAATTTTATAATATCCTAAATAACATTATTCACGAAAGGGTTGCTGTAATTCGTAAAAATAGAAGATATCCGCCTTATTTCTCACAGGCTACAATAAAAGCAGTAAAGGAAAAAAACAAGTTTCACAAAAAGTGGAAAATTTTTAAAAATCAAACAGACTATGACACTTTTAAGCTTTTGAGGAGTAGGACTAAACAACTAATTCGTGAAGATTTCGAAAGTTATGTTGATTATATTGAGAATGAAATACCGGTTAATCATAAAAAATTTTGGCAATTTGTATCATTAAACAAAAAAAATACAGGTATTCCATCATCAATGAATTATAACAATCTAGAGGCTAACGATAATCTTGAGATCAGCAACATGTTCGCTAATTATTTTGAAAGTGTGTTTATTAAGTCAACATATGTCAATCAAAACAACAGTTCGAATAATAACAATGATGGCCGATATGTTGCTCCATCGCATGATCATCTATCTCATCTTCAGTTCTCTGAACAGGAAGTGTTTGATGGCCTGAGACAGCTGGACCCCAAAAAGGGAGCTGGTCCGGATGGCATTCCATCTGTTTTTGCCAAGAACTGTGCTTCTGGCCTCTCTTTGCCCTTATTTTTACTGTTCAACCAATCTCTTAAAGCCGGTTTGTTTCCCCAGAAATGGAAACTGTCAAATGTGGTACCAATTTTTAAGGGTGGTCAAAAGAATCTCGCCAATAATTATCGTCCGATAAGTAAATTGTGCATATTTGCCAAACTACTTGAAAAATTACTTTATAAATATCTTTTTAATCTTGTGAAAGGACAAATCATCTTGGAGCAACACGGATTTATGGCTAATAGGTCCATTGAAAGCAATCTTTTAATCTATACGGACTTCATAAAAGAAAGTATGGATAAACGTGTTCAGGTTGATGCCATTTACACCGACTTTAGTAAGGCATTCGATAAAGTTGATCAGGTTCTCATGCTAAATAAACTAAAATTGATCGGTGTGAGTGGTAGCCTATTGGAATGGTTTAGATCTTATATGTCAGATCGACAGTTCAGAGTATGTATAAATGGAGTCAATTCTGATATTCTTCCAGTTTCCTCCGGGGTGCCACAAGGATCGCATTTAGGGCCGTTATTATTTATTATTTACATAAATGACATTAAAAGCTGCTTCTTGAATTGTGACTTTGTAATTTATGCGGACGATTTGAAAATGTATAAGCAGATTCGTTCACTGGTCGATTGTGACCTCGTACAAGAAGATCTCCTGCGTTTTATCACATATTGCAAAAAAAATTATTTGTTTATCAATATAGATAAATGCTGCGTGATCTCATTTTCTAGAAATAAAAATTTAATTAACCAAGACTATCTAATTAATGGAAGCGTTCTTAAAAAAGTGAATCAAATAAGGGACCTTGGCGTAGTTCTTGATGAGAAGCTTTTATTTGATAAACATATAAACTCCTTGGCGCACAGTTGTTGTCAGATTTTGGGCTTTATTACTAGGCAGGCTAAATACTTTAAGAACACTAAATCTTTGATGTGCTTGTATTATGCGTATGTGTATAGCAAGTTAAATTTTGCATCTGTTGTATGGAATCCAATGTATGCTGTATATATAGATAGATTGGAAAGGGTGCAAAACAGATTCTTGAGATGTCTACTATTTAAGCAAAATTATATACTTCACGACATAAATACTGTAAGATTGCATTTTTGTATATTGTCTCTGCGGAATCGAAGAATTTTATCGGACTTGGTTTATATGTTTAAAATATCCTCGAATAGGGTTGACTCTCCATATCTGGTCTCAAGGATGGCGTTCAATGTTGCACCGCGACAACTAAGAAATAATTATATTTTTTATACTCCATTTCATCATACAAATAGTTCTCAAAACTCACCAATCAGTCGAATGATGAGAAACTCGAATCGCTATTTTTCGGACCTAGATCTAGATTTCTTTTCAACATCTTTGAATAGAATTAAAAAGGCTCTAAAACGAAGGCTTTTAGAATAATTAAATAAGTATCATAATGCTTCGTTTTTTCTTGTTGTTATTATAGGCATTTGCCATAATGGCAAATACTTCTTTTTGTATTGTTATCCAATCATTAATATTATTAGCTTATAAGTACTGATATTGTTGTAGGATAGATATAATTTACTTATTATAAAATTAGTGGATACTGTCTATGGGATTTCCTGTTTGTATCCTAAATAAATAAATAAATAAATAAATAAATAAATAACGTATATCGTATTTTTAAAAATTCACCTGACTTTACAAAATGGGCGCAAAACATACTGATACCATATGGTATCACTCGGTTACGATATATATTTATTTTATTTTTTTGACAGGCATGGATTTTCATTGTCTGAAGCTTTAGACATAGCATACGCTAATAACGATGCGGAAAATCAAATAGACGAAATATTTATCGAGCCCCCTGATCACAATGTCGACACCAATGAAGATTCCGCTGACGAAGATGACGGAGGCATGCTAAATAACTTAACAGGTCGACAATTACGTGCACCTGTGGAAATAAAATTGACGAATAATACACGTTTAGGCAATAATTATGACGACTTTTCTGCAGAAAGTCCTAACTAATCATCTTCAGCGCCGGCGAATCAATTCGTAACCGAATCATCTTCTGCATCGACCTCAAAAGATACGTATTGTCCAGAATCAGAGAACAACGACTGGATTCGAAATCGTCTAGCTTAAAAACCAGATACTGTCTGGATTAAAGGCGACATTGAACCTGGAGCCCGCTCATTTCCAGTAAAAGATGACAAGCGGTTCGAACAAATGTCTTGTACAGACATTTTTGAGCTATTTTTTGTCAACGATATCATGCAGCAATAAACAATACATGGTTTCTGTATAGGAAGAATCACAACAAAACCTCCAACATAGAGTTTAGAAGGGAGTTGGTCCAAGTATACTTAGCACGTTATGGTGTACCGGCAAAATCGGCAGGTCCTGCAAAAACGTCTGTTTCACGCACACTTCTGCCAGGTATTCGATATGACGGTATGCATCACTACGTTGCTTTATGTAGTAGACGCCGTTGCGCTGGAAATGAATGCAAGAGTTTTGGTAGAACAATGTGTTCTAAGTGTGATGTAGGTCTTTGTGTAGTCTGTTTTGCCAATTATCACACAATGTAAAAATTTACTTTAAATATTTTCATAAATAAATATGTATTTTTAAAATTGTAAGTATTTGTATTTTACAGTATCATATGCGCCCAGTAATACCAGTCATTTTCTTAAAAACTGACGTAAGACATTTTGTAAAATATATTTTTTTTGTGCATTCCTACTCATATTAACTTAGAAAAGTAAATATATGTAAAATAACTAACAAAAACTAATTCTGGGCGTTAATGGGTTAAGTTTTCGATATCACCACAGTATTTCAAAAGTTTAAACTTACCTACGGGTTGAAAAATTATAAAATACGAAGCTTCTTCCTCTGTAATGTTATAGTTCTCTGTGTCCTTGGAAATAACTAAAGTAAACGGGGAACTCCATGCATACAATATGCCATTGGTAAAGGGCCCTAGTGTCACTTAAAAAAAAAGTAAACAAATAAGTAAAATGGCTGGTTAATTGTGAAGGGTGAACTTGTCCGAATTCTTTTGAATAAGATTAAAGAAAAGATAATTTGTATTTCGCGTAAATACTTCTTTTATTAATATTGTAGCAGAGCGCTTTCGGCTTTCGCCATCCCCAGTGCTATCTGAAAGCGAGAATTGAAAATTATTTTTATAACGGTAGGTTAAATAGTAGAAATTTTTTAAATGAATTTGTGGAACTAAAAGAATTTAAAACATTCATGTTGATTTAAAAGATATAAGATATAAAAATCAATACTTATACGTCAATAATTGGGCAAGGGCCTGTCGACATATTAAGCACCGGTTCCCGCAGATCACCGAAGTTGAGCTATGTCGAGCGCGGTTAGTACTTGGGCGGGTGACCGCTTGGGAACACGGCGTGTTCTTGCCTCAGGGAAGAGTGTAAAATGAATCGACACCTAGCCATCCTATTCACGCCGGACAGGCCGGATGAGATCGGATATCTCGTAGGATGAAGGTGCCGTTTCACACTCCCCAGTCGGTAGATCACATTTGTGGTCGATGACCGGTTCAAGATGGCCTACGTAGTCGGCGAACCGTAAAAAAAAAAAAACGTCAATAATTACACAATGATATCCTCATTTAGGTAGGATGGCCTTTCGTCCACTTAGTATTTTAAAACAATACTTACTAAAATGGTAAAAAAGATAATACGAAATAAAACATAAAAGATCCTTGATTTAAAAAAACACATGCTAACAGTGGTAAAAACAACGAACAAGTGAACCTATTAGAAGATTAGAGATGAGGTTACAGAATTAAAAATCTATCCTTTAATTTTTATTAGAAAAGAAGGATGTAATGCGTTTTAAGGTGCTTATTGTGAATACTTTGACGTATTTTGGCGGGATTTCTTGAATTCAAACTGCGTCTTGTGGAAAACGTGAACTGATTTATGAAGAAGAGAACGAGAATCGAAATCTTCTTCATATATCAGTTTACGCTGTCCAGAGTGAGTAAAACCATATTTTAGATCTTTTAAATCAACGTGACATGACATGTGACGGTGACATGCAGGACATTGACAGAAATAATTTTCTCACAATCAAATCGGGCCTGTTAGGTATCTAAGTTTTTAATTTACTAATCAGGCAGTTTTGATTATGAGTAAATAATGCCTGTCAATGTCATTTATCTTTTTTTTTTTTTAAAAACGCGTTGTTTTACGGTATTTAAGAATTAGTATGTATACATTTAGGCGATATGAAGCTAGGAAATAATTTATTTTTCTAATATTAATACTAATATACTAATATGTGTTGTTAATTAAATTTATAATATCACTATATAATATAACAAACCTGAACAAACCAGCAACGATTTCGTTTTGTCAATAAAAGAGCTACTAAAGAAATTTTTTACACACCTGCAAGAACTGCTAATATTTGAGGCCAGGATTTTCCTTCGTGGTGATTATAAATTTTGGTTTCTTCATTCTTGTTAAGTTCTTGTTTCTGTTGAACAGTCATTTCGAAAATTATTTAGTTATATAATACAAGCGTTTCTACACTATGAACGTATTTAAACTTTTTACCGTCTCTTTTACTTCTGTGGTATGATTTTGAATATAAAATTTATAGAAATCTTTAAGATTTATATAAAATGGAAACTCTATTTGCCTCATATTGTTTCGATGTATTGCATAGTGCATCGAGGTAAATGTTAATAAAATAATTTTCTTGCATATTTTGCGCTAGAATTAATTTGACTGCATGTTTGTCTGCTTATTAACTTTAACTAAATTTACATCATCTAAAGATAAATGTTAGATTGTGGGTCAAAATTTTTAAACAATAATAGTGGTAAACCATAAACAAATAACCATAATTTTAATTTATATCAGTAACATAAAAATGAAATAGAAATGTTTAGGTCGGGTTTATTATTATAATAGTTACTGTTATTTAGAAACCATTATTCTTATAAAAAATCTATCAAAAAATTAATAAAACCATAACACAAAATTAAAACATTTTCCTAGGCCTATAGTATAAACAGGGTTTTTACATATTTAGGTTTGTATTCAAGTCCTTTATAAGTGTCCAAAATCGTATTTATTTTGCTGAGATAGTTGAGACTAAAAAAATAAAGTTTTACGGTCCTGGAAATTTTTTTTTAAAAAACCCATCTGAAATCATATTGTGGACTTGGGTGAGATTTATGACAAGGGGTATAGAGATATTATGAATCTAATAGTGTTTATCTTTTTTATACAGGGTGTTCATAAAAAGGTTTCAAAAACTACACATTTAAAAGTAATTTTTCTTCAGTTCTTCAAATTGAACACCCTGTATATTATTTGACTATTTAATGTAAAATTCTTAAGCAATTTTTTTTGCACTACAAGCATATAAGTTATTTCCAATAAATTGTTTATATAGAAGGCATTAAAATAAATAACATTTTTAAATACCTTTTTTCAAAAAACTCAAAAATAAGGTACTTACATTCAATCTCGAAGCAGTAGCCGCACTTTGACGACACTCGCCCTAAGTTAGCACCATATATACTTGTTTATTGTTTTCAAATTTTACCATTTTCACGTTTCACCAGTTTAAAATTAACTTGCTTCAGAAAAATACATTGCAGCGAATTGTAAACTAACTGACCATCGACCCGAAAATTGCATGACTAATAAGACAAACGATGTTTTGATGACCAGGCCCGCACTTAGAATTTTTACTTCTGTATCTCGCCTATTTTTAAGTTTTTTGAAAAAAGGTATTTGAAAATGTTGTTGATTTTAATGCCTTCTATACACAGCTAAAGAAGAAGTATCAACTTAGGAATCACTATGTATATATAAGCAATATATTACCATTACATGCACCCAACCTTTCGCCAATTTGGGTTTCTGTGTATATCGTTTAGGGAAATAGCTGAATGCGCAATATGTAGTTTAAACCTGAAATTTTGACCAGCTGATGCCATGACGCATCTCGATCTGATCAGGGCCGTGTCCACAAAAGAGCCTCTGGATATAGCGACAGCGACTACCTATCATTCCTCTGTGCGCTTTTGTGACCGGGTCGTTAATTGTATGTGATTATTTTTGTGTATTTTTTATTGTTGTTTTAATTGGAAAGAAACTTATAGGATAATTATTAACGTATCCTTAAAAACTACTGTGGTTGATACCCTTATATATCGGGCCTGTGCACTATTTAAATCATCTACAAAATGATGTGAAATGCGTAAACTCTGTATTCCCTTTTAGTCCTTCTTTGAATAACAAATCTTATACGTGCTATTAGCAATATATTAGTTTCGTAATAAGGGGTAGAAACATAGTGAAGCGTCGTACCTAGAACTGACATTCATAGGCATTATTTACTTACAATCAATGGTACCTGATTAATTATTTAAAAATTAGGGTAACCCTGCTAGCATGATTATGACAAAATTATTTCTACCAATGTCATGTATGTCACGGTCGAACTTGCTGGTTAGTTAATTGTGGTTAAAAAATCTTTATACAACCCGCCCATCATAGTCTCGCTCTGGTAAGCCGAGACTGCCGAGAGTAAAATACTATCCCCATGTACTACGCAAACGAATAGGTAGCATCCTGTATAATATCATAAAATGTACCTATGTTTTGTTGATCTGGTGGCTTGAAGACTCGAAAATCACTTTTAGGGGAAATATCACATTTTACGGAGATGAGGCATAAACATTACTCGATACGGACATTCTTTTGGTTCGACATACATACATGGAAAGAGGGAAAAATGGAATTATAATAATTTTACAATTATTATAGCTGGAGGAAACTATAGATTTGTAAAGAGCAATTTTGTGTTTTTGATACTTTTGATTTATTATTATAGAAAAAAGTGTCGGGCATTTCTCGATCTTTATGATGTAAAGTACTCTTTAAATAATCTGTATATCTGTTAATTATTTCATTTGGAGTGGATTAAGGTATTTAAACATTTTTAAATGCATGTTTTTTATGTGCTTTTATCACATAATAGTAAACAATAGATATTAAAACATATCAGTATCATTAGTCAGAACTAAGCCAGATATTCGTAGCCCATTTAGCGAGTTAATTACATTGGCACAATGTCACAATTAAATTTCATTGCTGCAAAGCTCACCATCTGTTTATAGTTGTTATTTTCTAGTGTATTAATTAAGGCGGTAAAACCATAAGGAAACCAATTTTTGAGGATATTTTATTCTTAAGAATGTTGTGTAAATAGAATAAAAAAATCTATAGTATTCCACAATTTTTACTTTCTAATAATATACCTCACGCACTCAAGAATTATCAAACAAAGATTTATATAATTCTGGCTGTGTTTAGGGTATAGGTAGTAAAAGAAGGTAAGCATTAATTTCCATCTGGGGGAGACTTTTGTACTCTGGTATTAAAAATGTCAATATTGTAAACAGTCTCAAAGTATTTTTTTTAAAGAAAACATTTTTTAGCTATTTATGTAAAGTCCATCCATCCTAAAGTACCTATATCGTCTTGATTTTACCCCTAATAAATCAGTTATATAAACATACCCATTGTCACTTCATAATTAGGTGTCTAAATGTTATCATTACTACCTACCTGACTACCCAGGGGTGGAATAGATAAAAAAGGATCGGTCGGTGTTATACGGTAATTTTAGGTAAAAATATAATATATATAAGTATTAATTTAAACAAAATTAGTATGTAATGTCAGTTGTGAAAAATGGTTTTTACGGTGCGTACGTTAGTTTATTCGTTATGTTTCGTCCGTGGGAAAATTATCGCTCAACATCAGTTAGACGAAAACGAAATCATTTGTCATTAGACGCAAAACAAAAAGTGAAAAATGTTTAAGATTGTTTAATAAGTAGAGGATTTATTAAAGAAAATGCTTTAAAAGAAACATGTATTCTTACAAAAACTCCAATATCTCCTCTGTATCTTATCTTATTGACGTATGGTATTTCAACATATGTTAATAAATTTTATATAGTTTGTATAATAGTGTAGATATGTTTTATAATTTAATTACATTATTCTATGTTCTTAAATATTTATACTAATGTAAATAATGTTATTTACAATAAAACTCAAGTTAAAAATAAATCACTTTTTTACATTTACCTGAAATCCACTTCTGACGCCTAGAGTAAATTATCAAGAAGGGACCCATTTTATTACCTGGGACGGATTATTGAGTTAAATAAAAGCAAAAACCAAGACGATATACTTTAGGATACACTTTACCAAGGGCGTTAAGTATACTATAATGCCCGGAAGGCAAAAGCAACTAGCCCGAGTGCCTTTGGCTCGAGGGATAGATTTCGCCTAATTGGTAGTGGCGTAGCCAGAAAATATGTTCAAGGGGGGGGGACTCCTATTTTTTTAACCAGGTTTTTAGAGTTCGGGTTTTTAAGTAAAAAATAAAACCATGTTAATCCAGAATATCTGGTTGCATAAAGACTTTTAACAATAATTAACTAACATACAACTTTGATTGTGGCATAAATTACATTTATAGAAATAGTTCTCTTACACAAAGGTGTCCCAGTTAGCTTAATTCTGGATTTACTAATCAGACAACTTTGATTTGAATTTTAAGAAAAAATGCCTGCCAATGTCATTATTTAATGCCACAGTAAAAGTTGCTGGTTAGTTAATTATTGTTAAACATATTTATTATTCACCGAATTGACCGAATTTTATGGCAACGACTTTCAAGGCGCAGATTATAATTTTTTAATAAACTTTTCAATTTAATAAAAATATTTCTCATTTATAAATTTTTGCTAGCCTGTTTAACCTGTTTTTAAAAATAAAATTATTTTTTTAACAAACTCAGGTATGTAAGACCTTTTATCATATTATGGTTTTGTAATTTTTCCAGAAATTATTTAAAAACAGTAATTTATATTTATATATATTATAAGGTTTTATTACTTATCAGAATCCTTTTCTTTACAATTTATTGCTATAAGTGTTCTTTTGTAAAACCTACGACGCTCTCCAGATGAAAAACTGCTGAATGCTATGACAATTTACTGTTTTTATTTAAAAAAGTGTTATTACAATACAATAGGTACTGATCGTGTAGAGTTTCAAATAAGCTAAAAAATTAGAAACTTGGTTAGTTCTCAGCAAATTATTTATTCTCCGATATAGTGTTTACATTTTTCCTTTTTTCAACTTTTTATATCATTTCAATTACTTTGGATTCCTTAATTATTCAATCAGACTTAATTGCTAAGCTTTTATTACATAAAGGCATAAATGGTTTCCGAAAATTTCTTAAATTTTTGCTTTTTGTTAAATTTTAATTCCCATATTCGCTCTGTTATAATGTTCTGTAAAATAATTCGCTATTTGTTCATTTTATTCGAATCATGAGCGAAATTGCGAGTATTTTATCACGTTATGGAACGGAAATAAAACAAACATGAAAAAAATATATTTTATTTAATACTACCGGAAGGGAAAGCATTGGGGAATATTAAATTTTTTATTTTCTTTAAAAATATAACATTTATTTCCTTGTTATAATAAATATAAACCTTATTTTTGCAATATCAATATTTTAAAAATATAAAAGAATTTTGTCTTTATTTGTTTAAAATCGCTACGTTTCAACTGGTAAGCAGCCACTCTCGTCTTCAGGTTCAAAAAACATCATTTTCTTTCAAATATTTTTGTTTGAGTTTCTTTTATACGGACGACAAGAAACACTCTTAGAAATAACATGGTATGGATTACTAAAATTTGGTTCTGACAACTATTTATTTTCGTGAAATCGGACTCAACCCAAAAATTAGTTGGTACAACCAAAAAAAAATTGTCGGTATTGAACTTTACTGTTGAACTAATTAATAACATTAACCAACTCAACCTACAAATTTTAGTTGTCACAACGAAATTTTATATACGGATAACTAAATTTATATGGTACTCACGCTTTTAAAATTAGTTGTCACAACTAATGTGTAAATATGGAAAATTGAATTTTTTTTTAAGCAAAAATTGTTTCTGTTAATGATGCAATCTACAAATATTGCCAAAGCAATCATTTATTTGGACCAAACTTGAAATTTTCATAGAGTAACAATTACGTATGTAGTCACAACATTGTGTTTATCATCTTTTTTTTGTACTTTCTAATTGTAAGAAAGAACTTAAATCATAAATAAGTACAAATTTTATATTTTTGTTATTGCAGTTGCACATTAGAAAGTTTGAATGAACTGCTTATAACTCATGGCAAAATTAGCAAGTTGATTTAATAGTAATAACTTTAAAAAAAGTCTCTTTCATTTCTAGAAAATATGTAATTTATACTTAGTAACGAAAAATATTCCTTCCTAGGTCCCCATTTAAATAAGAATATGCCTTGCTATTACTACTCTATTAGGTATGTGTAAACTAATTGGAATAAATTATCAGATATAGTATGGTTTCTTTAAAAACAATTATTTCCAATATCCTTGTTCTCTCATATTTTTTATAATACATACTTATGCAATACGAAACAGAAACACTAGATTTTTATTTTATTTTACTCAACCTTTTGGGTTGTTTAATTGCTTATAGAACTGAACTGTTCTTATTTAAATTTTCTTATCTGCAACTCCGATTATTAAAAAACAAAAAATATCCCCTGGACTTTCTATTTAAAATATACAACTAAGTATATGAAATTTGTTGTACTTGGTCAAATTAAAAAGTCATCAATATGACGTCCTTTTATAGAAATGGAACATAAAACAAAACAAAAAAAAATATTTTTAAGTTATTTCTCATTGGGTCACCTTGCCATGCTTTATAAAAATCTCATTTAAACTTTTTAATGTACAACTGCAATGATAAAAAATAAAATGTTTACTTACTTATGATTTAACTTTCTTCTGCCAATAAGAACATACACAAGAAAGACAATACACACAAATAAATTACACCAAAAAATATTGTCACATCCATTGTCCACAGGGCCATGAAAATGGCCAATTATGGCCTTAAAAACACGAAAAAAAAGGACACGGAACCGCAAAAGCACCCTAACATAAACATAACCTACTGACAGTCCTGGCTAGTATGATGTCACCCAATGATCAAGGGCGTCAAGTCTATGTTGTAAAGTGCGTACAGCGATGCCGTAAGTTATAAATATGAAGAATAGTATTACTTGAAAAGAAAAGTTAGTTCTGGTAACTAAGAATGTATCTTAATTAAAATTAACAAAATGATAGGGACTACAAATTCATAACGTGTTATTACAACAACCTTAACTGATAAATACAAGTTTGTAGGAACCTTGATGTAACATTTAAATAAGATATATACAGAGTAAAATTCAGCTAAACCAAATATTTTATTTCTGCCAACTAATATGAAAACAAGATATGTTCTTTGTTCTGATGGCATCATTTTTTGATAAATATAACCAAGAAATAAATCTGTTTTGTTGTCCTAACTAAAAATAGTTATTTTTGGTAACATAACCACGAGAACAAATAAAAATTAGTACCAAATACCAAGTCATTTTTAAGAGTGAACCCTCAAGCACGCTATACAAAAACCAAGTTCCGTCTCATTTCATTACAGTTTGCAAAATTTTAATTGTCACGCCACTGATAATCCATCTCGCCCGCTACTTAATTTTCCCCGATGCGGCAAATAACATACAATAATTTAAAAATATTTATTTTTTCAGTGCCTGTTGAATTTCTTCTAAAGTTTTCCCTTTAGTTTCAGGTACCCAACGTAGCGTTAATAAGGTGGATAATAAACAAGAAATACCATACACTAAAAATGGAGCATACAGTCCCAGATACGAAGATAATAAATTAAATAAATTTGTACTAATAAACACGGATATTCCAAATACTGACGTGAGAACCGAAAGTCCTTTAGACTTAATGCTGGCTGAAAAGAGTTCCCCTAACATTAATGTTGGAACTATACCAAGGCCAAAGGAATATGTAAAAACGTATACCATCATGGCGGCCACTGGAAACCAGGTCAGTTGGTCCAAATTCACAAGTTTATACTGATCTAAGAAAAAGTACACAGCTAAAACTAAAAGGATAGTACCGCTTGTCATGAGTGAGTAAAAATACGATAATTTTCTTCCAAATTTTTCTACTGATGCACTACACAACAGGTTAAGTATCCAAATAAGGCCGACAAAGATCATCGATGAATATTGAGGTGTTAGATTGCCTCCTGCCTTCTCAAAAAGGGTTTGAGTGTAAGTACCGAATACGGTTACTCCGCAAAATTGCTGTGAAAATCTCAGAAATACGCCAGCGCGTAAAGCTTTTCTGTTACTGTCAATTTTTATTAAATCTTTCCATTTTCCTCTTTCCGACATTTGACGTTCAACGTCTGCTTTCGTACTTAAAAAATCCTCTTCAATATCACATTTTCTGATAAGCCACTTTATGCTTTTCCGGGCTTCGTTATGTTTTCCGTCTTTGATTAGCTGGTATGGCGACTCTGGTATCATGGATACAAATGTAAGAAATAATACGGGAATTCCTATACAAATATAAGCAGTTGTCTTTACATCACAGTAGCTACCTAAAAATACCATTATTACTTAATAACTGTAAATTAAAGCTATTTTTACCTACAGAGGAAGAATTTCCCTTCTTTTCGTTAAATTCATCCCTAGACGCGTTTCGCCATATCATGGCTCATCAGTAGAGCTAGGATCCGACGAAAGAAAGGAGCAACTTAAAACTGCTTATACAGTATTTGGTGGGGCACACGAGCAAGATGTTGCACGGAGCGACATCTGTGTCGTTGTTAGACACTCTTGACCCTACCAGCACCTCTAACAAACTTATAGAAATAAGTAAAAATGTTAATGTTAAACGCGTCTAGAGATATATCTGACGAGATAAAAGGTAATTTATACTGTTTTTGGTTTGAAAAACCGATGCGAGTTGGCGCTCCCTAGCGGGACTCCTGTAATTGTGACGAATGTCTTTACAGGTGATTTCCTTACTTATTTTTATAGGTTTGTTAGAAGTGCTGGTGTGCTCAAGAGTGTCTAACAACGACACAAATATCGCTGCGTGTAATATCTTGCTGGTGTAAAGCTATTTTTGTTCGGGTTTGTTTGGAGTTAGAGAGTCAATTTGCTAAAATATTTAAATAATTACAAAACCCCACGAAAAAAAAAATTATATTCACCGGACTAGGCCCCCATGTCTATATATTTTCGAGGTTGCTGATTCGATCTCCGTTTTACTCCATCAGGTCAATTGGGGAGTAAAACCACCCTTTCAAGAGGTAAACCCAGTTTATGTGTTTTTGAAAGATATTTGTCAGAATCACGACGATAAAGTGTTTGTGAGCGTTGTTTTACATAATAATATACAAATATGAATTGAATGAAAAACTGATTTCATCCCCTGAAAGGGTGGTTTCACCCCCTTTCCCCTCAATAAACCTAATGGGCAAAACAGAGGTCGGATTCGTTATCAGCGACCTTGAAAACATATAGACATGGAGATCTAGTTCAGTACGAACATTTCTTCTTCATTCTATTCTAGCTCCACGAAAATGTTCGGTAAACTTTTAGGGATACCGGCTTTTGTCCAACACCCTGTACATTTTATTTGTATTCTTGGAAACATCCTTTAAAAATAAAAAAGTAACGGGTTTCACCTCCTAAGAGGGTGGTTTTAGCCCCTAATAGACCAGTAGGGTTAAAACAGATATCAGATTCGGATTCAGCGATCTTAAAAACATATAGACATGGGAAACTAGTTATTTTTTCTTTTCCAGTCTCACTAAAATTTTTGGAAAATTTTTAAGGGGACCGGCTTTTTTCCAACACTGTATAAATAAATTCATATTTGTTCATATATACAAACCCCTCCGCCGTCCTTATTCTTTGAAATTCCTTTGTAAGTCACTTTTTTCTTTGAATATTTCACAGTCGAAGCAGTTTGAAGTTATTCATTCTCTTATAATTTAAATCATGCATCTGTAAAGGCATATCTAAACAATATTTTTTATACCTACCTAATACTGTAATAATAACTGAACCACCATAAAATACAAGTAGAGGAAGATTTCCTAGATATCCTCTTACAGTTGGAGTGGTAATTTCTCCTACATATGGTGGAATAAAAGAAAAAAATGCTGCATCCCCCATTCCAACGACAAATCTTGATACATAAAATTCCCACTTACTTTTTGCAAGTATCACTATAATCCAACTGGTTAGGTGAGGTATTGCAATTAGTAATACAGACTTCTTCCTTCCCAACCATTCCGCCAATTTAAACAAAAATAAACTAGCGCAGATCATACCTAAAAGTAAGAAGGAACATGATTTTTTCAATTTAAATTTTTGTCGATTTCCGGTTAGCTTTTTTTACCCTTAAAACTGAATAATTTAAAACAAAAAAATTACCTAGAGGATGAAATATTATAAAGTATGAAGCCTCTTCTTCTGTTATATTATAGTTTTCTTTGTCTTTTGTGATCACTAGTGCAAATGGTGAACTCCATGAAAATAACATGCCATTTGTCAACGGTCCAAGTGCCACTGAAAATATAAAAACTTCAGATGCCAGCGAAATATTTGCTTGGTACTCAGAATTGGTTCCGACTTTACTCTCCGGCACAATACGCAGCATATTATATTCATTATAAAAAAATTTAATAAAAAATATTAACCACTTTTTTCAATTATTCGTCGGTTGAAATAATATTTTACGAAGCTTGTTTTTCACCTGCCCATTTTCATGTGGCATGTAAACTGTACTTGCCTCAGAGGCATTTTTAAAAGTAATTAAATTAATTAATTTTTTAAGTTTCTGAGCTGCCAGCATGCGCCTTTTTGGATTATCTTTATTTTAATCATTCTAAAGTAAAACTTAATTTAGTCGTATTGGAAGTATCCAACTTCGACACTAGATGTGGCCCCAGGAAATATCCTTCTATAGCTATACGCATTTAACTATTAAAATAGTTTCACCTTTCTTTCTTTCGTCAGATCCTATAGCCTTGCTAATGAGTCATAATATGGCGAAATGTATTTGAGGATGGATCTGAAGAAAGAAAACTCTTCTACATAAAAATCAATTATTCTATTACCAATCTACTAGAAAATAAAATGATCTATTCAGCTTGTACCTTGTAGATACTGCTGGATATGTATTCTTTATAATCCATTGATTATTTGTGATATAAAGAAAAGCAATTTGAAAATGACCGTATTGTAATATACAGGGTGATTCCTAAGTTGATACTTCTTTTTTAGCTGTGTATAGAAGGCATTAAAATAAACAACTTTTTCAAATACCTTTTTTCAAAAAACTTAAAAATAGCCGAGTTACAGAAGTAAAAAATCTAAGTGCGGGCCTGGTAATTAAAACGTAGCCCTTTACTTTATATTATATTTCTCCGTTTTTTGTATATTAGTCATGCATTTTACGGATCGGCCGTCAGTTATTTATTTTGGCAATTCGCGGCGCGGGGTGGTTTTCTGAAGCTTATGAAATTTAATAAATGGGTGAAAATGGTAAAATTTGAAAACAATGAACTAATTATGGTGCTAATTTATTGTAAGTGTCGTAAAAGTGCGAATATTTCTTCTCTACACCCAGAAGTTTTCATAATGTTATTCAACGGGCAAGTTACGCTGAACCGCATTTGATTTGTAGTGTAATAAATGAGTTTGTACACAATGCAGCCAGAAAAAAATTGTTCTTGATTTTTGGGTTTTTGGAAAAAAGGTATTTGAAAATGTTGTTTATTTTAATGCCTTCTATACGCAGCTAATAAAGAAGTATAAACTTAGGAATCACCCTGTATATAATATAGGCAGATAGAAATTCGAACATAATATAAAGCTAAACAAAAATTATAGAATCTTTTGGTATGTAAACATTTATAAATTTTATTATTTTTAAGATTGGTGATCCAAAATTTAATGGTTAGTACAAAAAAGGCTAGAAAATCATGCATTTTGTCCATCAACATTTCGATCGTTTGTGCGCGCTCTGAGATTCGATTCTGGAATCTCGTTTAAGAATGTCAACGAATGTCGCATTCAAAAAATCTCCTTGTAGCTCTTAAGCCCTCAGGACCTAGTTGAATAAATCTTATATTTATTGCAATTCTGTCAGGATTTATTATAGGCTTCAAAATTAGCATTTCTTTATTTATTGAATAATAAGACATATTATTAAAATATGTTCCAATTAACTATTTTTCGCTTTTAAATCACTTAATACGTAATGAGGTTGTCAAAATAAATTTTTTCTACGATCGTTCAAAAAATGTCATTTAGTGTATGCATTCCTAATGACAAAAGT
The DNA here is from genome assembly GCA_935413205.1 of Polydrusus cervinus. Taxonomy (NCBI): domain Eukaryota; kingdom Metazoa; phylum Arthropoda; class Insecta; order Coleoptera; family Curculionidae; genus Polydrusus; species Polydrusus cervinus. The sequence goes on along the minus strand of OW284514.1, from coordinate 26,381,330 downwards.
AGGTCTTTATTGCATACTATGCAATAAAATACTTTTTGCCCGAGTGAAAATAAAGTAAATTGCCTAGGAAACGAACAATTTGTTTATAGTAAGTGTATCACAAAACAATATGGCGGAATGACGGACGTGTTCCTTCCAAACAATTAAAGTCAGAGGTATCTATGATACATTGTTAAATTTCAATTACAACTTTTGCACACAAAGCAGAGCAATTTTAAACTTTTTTGTTAAATAAGAAAGCGATCGTAGAAAAAATAGTGTATGTAACATTGGCAAAAAGTGTGTTTATTGCACATGGCATATTATTCACCTCGACTACGTCTCGGTGAATAACTTCTATGCCGTGTTCAATAAACATACACTTTTTGCACATGTTACATAAATATAACTATTTATGTAAATTGACATGAGTCTTTAATTAATAACAGACCTACCTTATTTTTTGTTCCTGTTATGATTATGTATTTACGAGTTGTGACGTGCATCCAGCCAGTATACCAACTACTTTTATTTTCATTTGGGAGTTTAATAGCTCAGGTAGGGTGATAATTATAAGGATCAATATTTGGGAAACATTATTACCCACCTGCAAAAACGGCTAATATTTGAGGCCATGTTTTTCCTTGGTTATGTTTGTATGTATTGATCATTCCATTTTCATTTATTTGTTCTTCTTTTATTACTGTCATCTTTGTATTTAATTAAATCTTAGTTTTCTCTGATTGTAGTTTTCTTTAACTACTACATACCAAAGGTATCTACTGAATAAAAATCATTTAAATACTAAAAAGTAAAAAGAGTATATATAATCATTTTTATTACAACGTATTTTAAAATCTTGAAACTTCTTTTGAGATTTATTATAGCTAACTGAAAGGATTTCCGAATATACTAAGCACTATAGAAAAATTATCTTGGCAGTTTGCTTTCAGGTGATTGAAGGAAATTATTAAATTTTATGTATAAATGTCACCGGTTGACATTATATAAGAAGGTGGAGCACTAAGTACTATAAACTGTGATTGGACAGTACTATATAAGAGCGCCACAGAGGAATCAATTTTAATAGCAGTGTTGTCAACTAATGAGAAATATCCGGATTCGTGAGAATTAAACATAGATGAATGATAGGGTGGACACATTGTATAAAAGCACTAAGTAAAATAAATTAACAAATATTAATATTTTAAATTATAGTAGTACTTACCTAAATCAAAATAAGATATTATTTTTAAAAGTATTCAAAATACAACTAGCACTCAGAAAAAACTTTAAGAACAAAATTGTCCTGTATTAATTACTATTAAAACTGTAAAATACTATTTAAATTAAAAATGTGTTCATATTTTGACTTATTATATCTTATTTTCGGTTAAATTAGAAATGAATGTTTTTAACTTTTAACTATAATGTTTACTTTAACCGGCTTATATTATATTTACTGTATATCGTAAGAGATTAAATTTTATTTGCATATTTTACGCGGATTGTATATGAGTCGTATTCAATAAGACGCGTCAGGCCGTCGGTATTGGTGTTGACGACTGCGACGCGTCTTTGGATAAATTGACTTAAAATAATTGACTCCTCATTTCATTTGGAAACTATTAAGAATAACCTTCTTTTCTATTAAGAATAATACATAAAATAACCTCCATTTATCAACTAACCATAATAAAAATTTTTGTTGGTAATTTTTTAATAATTATTAAGTTTAATATAAAATTGGGTTTACTCAACAACAGTGATACGCATACTTCAAGTAAGAATATAGGTATTAGTAATTATAGTCTATTTCAGAAAGATGTAGAGTAATAAAATGGGAAATTTTCTCTAGTTCGGCTCAATTTCGGTGTCGGCCATAGGCGCACATGAAAGCTTTTGAGATTTTTAAAAGAAGGTTTGAGAATATCACGAGAACATGAATTCGAATGTTTTTGACGACTATTTTGGCAAAATGATAAAATATCTTTCAGCTGATTCAGAAGTAGTTATGGATAACGCAAGCTATCATTCACGACGCACAGAGAAGACTCCAACCTTATCTTCGAGAAAACAATAAATTATCGACTGGTTTACCACCAAAAGTATTGAATTTGAAAATAATTTGATAAAGAAGGAATTATTAGCTATAGAAAATTTATGCAAACATCATTTTATGAAATATGCCGTGGAAAATGTAGCTACAAACATAGTGTAACTGTGCTGCGCACGCCGCCGTATCATTGCGAATTAAATCCTATAGAACTTATATAGGCGCAAGTGAAAGGATTTGTAGCAAAACACAACACGACATTCAAAATAAAAGACGTTAAGCTATTGTTTGATCCAGCCATTAAGGAAGTGACACCAGAGAACACGCAAATAGCAGTCCATTATATCATTAAAGAAGAGGAGAAAATGTCGAATCTTGACCACCTGATCGATCGAACCGTCGACCCGTTCGAAGGTTTTTTGAAAAGCCTTATTTTAAGCAACATTCGTAGCATTTCCCATTATTTATCGTTTCTATTGAAACATACGACTTTAGATAGCAATATCACCCTTTGTGACAGTTTTGTACTCTTATTTTTATTGTTCTACAAAGCTTGGTATTGGGGACGGACGCGAACTGGAAAAATTACAGGATTTATTATTTAAAAGCTCTGATTCGTAAAATGAAAACTGCTGCAAAAATTATATCTAGACAAGTTACTGCTTTGTTAGAAAAACGATCACGATTATAGATTACGCGGCGACCGTCAAAGAACTAAGCTTATTTCTAAAAGAAAAATGCACAAGCAGCAGGGTTGCCTTTTCTAAATCTGCAAGGACAGCAGGGGGAAGGCCCTTAGGGGTCAAAATGTATAGGTTTTCTTACCTCACTCTTATTACAGACAGGAGGATGTCAAATTACAATTATTAATTTCTATAACAGAAAAAACGGGTGGCCACCTATAATATAATCTAACAGATTGTTAAAAATTTTTTAAAAAATTCCAACTAATGGTTTTAAGGTTAAGTATGTCTTTTGTTTGTTTTTTTTGAACAAAGAAAAGGGTTTGTTCGGGTTTATTACGCAAGCAGGCAAAGGCCATGGTTTAGAAAAAGAAATTGTTCGTTTTTATTAATAGATATATCGATCTGTCTGTTGTTCTGCAAAATTCCAAATGTGAGAAAGCTACTTAATATATCCAAAAAGATTTTGTGTAAATATAAAAAATGAACCAAATTGACAAATATGTTACAGTGTACTTTGGTCCGTTTTTCTTGTGTTTATTATTATCTTTCTCAGAAGTTCACGGCCAACTAAAAAGTCAATATACAGGGTGTCCCGAAATTAGGTGACAATATTTTAAGGGGATAAAGTACGTCCAAAAATAGGACTAAAATCCTCTATTAATATACCTTGAAATACGCTTCGTTATGGGGCTAGAGCCCCCGAATGGAAGCTATGACAAGCGTTTTTTTCACAATATCTCAGAAACTGATTGAAGTATCAAAACAAAATTTGATACATGTTTTACCCATGACAAGAAGCAGTAAACGGTTTGTTTAGCGTAGGCGTATTTCTTCCAGTGGCGTAGGAGAATAATGCCCTAACTTTTTTATTTGTAGGATTTTTTAACGCCAGGTGCAATTTTTAAAAACACTGAAGTCTTCTATTGTAAAAAGCTACTTCAGCTTCATTTCGGTGGGATTGACCATTTTGCAGTAAAATCGAATTTAAAATTTTCGGTTTTTTACAAGTTGTCGAAAAGGCTAAGGTGTTTTTTGCATAATATCTCAGCAAACACTAAATATTAAAACATGAAATTTATGAGAAGTTCTACTAACGACAAGGCATATTTATTAAAGAATGTTACTAAAAAAAAATGTCCAGTGACGTCGCAGGGGTGGGGCCTAAAGTAAATATTACTAATTTTATTTTAATTTGAGGGATTTTCAACTTTTAATGTAATTTTTTGTTAATAAAACGTTCTATTATTCTAATTTGACAGAATATAACGTTTCAAACAGATTTTTAGACCTTGTTTTTTAAATATTTATTTTTATAAGAGACTTAAAATAAAACAAAAAAGAATTACAAAAATAGTAATATTTACTTTAGGCTCCACCCCGTGCGACGCCACTGGCAATTTTTTTTTAGTAACATCCTATAATAAATATGCCTTTTCGCTAGTAGAACTTCTAATAAATTTTATGTTTTAATATTAAGTGTTTGCTAAGACACCTTAGCCTTTTGAAAAACCGAAAATTTTAAAATCGATTTTACTGCAAAATGGCAAATCCTACCGAAATGAACCAGAAGTAGCTTTTTACAATAGAAGACTTCACTGTTTTTAATAATTGCACCTGGCATTAAAAAATCCTATAAATAAAAAAGTTAGGGCAATATTCTCCTCACTACCTACACAGTGGGACGCCACTGGAAGAAATACACCTAAGCTAAACAAACCGTTTATTGCGTCTTATCATGGGTAAAATATGTATCAAATTTTGTTTTGATACTTCAATAAACTAAAATAAACTGAGATATTATGAAAAAACCGCTTATCATAGCTTCCATTCGGGGGGTTCTAGCCCCATAACGAAGCGTTTTTGAAGGTATATTAATAGAGGATTTTTGTCCTATTTTTGGATGTACTTTATCTCCTTAAAATATTGTCACCTAATTTCGGGACACCCTGTATAAAAACTTTAAATCATTTTTCTTTAAAAGAACCAATTAATATTATCACAGTTATTTCTAAAGGCTCTCTCATAACTTCTTCATGTTGAGTACAACTTAAAACTTTCATTTATTTTAACCTTATATAATAATCAATGCTTTTTACCAAAATATTTTTTCAGTACTCAAGTTAAACAAAGGTAAATAAAAGTATAAATGAATACTCAACACTACGAAATCGTCTAAAGTAATCTAATATTAATTTCGTTTGTTTGGTAGGCAAACCTACTAAATAAATTTTGTATCATTTTATAGATCACTATTGTTTACTTGTGACTTATTTAATTAAATACATTAAGGTCACCTAAAACTCAGCTGATCCAGTTGCTGTTAATTACCTAATACTTCCAGAAAATATATACACTGAGCATTATACTAATATTTGGGCAAAATAAAAGCATATAATTTCAGTCATTCGTCATTGTAACGCCTTTAAATGAACCAATAAAATATGTCGAAAAAACTTAACAAACAACACAATTCACTCACTGCTGACCGTACAAACACTTTTTTTAATAATCAAAAAACAATATTAAAAAACGAAATAATAAGAATGTGTAGAATAATTTTTTTTCATGATTTAAAAACACGGAGGTATAGGATATGATCGCCCAAGAGTACGCACCTAATTATATTAGAGTATATAAAACACAAACCTTTGCTTCAAAATTATTTATCAATACCCAAAACTGGTGTGTTATAGTTTAAGATCATAGAAAAATATCATACATTAGCAAACTAAAAATGTTTCTCAAAGTTATGTACCTATTAAAAAATAAAAAAATATCTAAAAACCGTACTTTTTGATGACTGGTGTCCTAAGAGTACGCGACCTATATGCCGAAGAGTACGGAGTAAAAACTCTAAAAATATTAATTTCCAAATCCCGAATATTGATCTTCCGTAAAGATGGGCTAATATCTACCAAGGCTTGTAGACACTAGGGTGACCACAAAAAATCGATGTCGGAATTTTGTTAGTCTGAACCCCACAAAACGGTTCCCCTTTCCAGATATTGAGATAGCCAAAATTTGAGCTCGATTAAACGACGTTAACCCGTGCCGCTCGTCGCTCAAAGTTTGAAAAATCCAAATTTTTGGCCAAAAAGCTAACATAAGGAGCCATAACTCCAGAACGATAAATAATAGAAACACGCTGAATATCTCAAAAGAAAGCTAATGTTGTTCTTTAAAATTTATATTCTATACATAATTGTTGTTATTTAAAGTCAAACCGAGTTACAACAGCCTTTAGCCCCAAAAACGTGACCTGGTACCACTAGGAGCATACTTCGTATATTTTGTTATTAAGTGATAAATTTTGCTTTTTTTGGTATATTTTTGAGTTTAAAGTAGAAATATAATACAAAAACAAGTAATATTGATAAGTCTAATGACATTTTTTATTTTAAAATATAAAAATTTGCCGGGGGTTTTAAAAAATGAAAAATGTGAGCAAATAGCTATTGCTGTTTCATATGGCGAAAAGGAACAGCTGCTGGGAGTTCTTGTAACAGCAAACAGCTCTGGAGAGGAGCAAGCCGTAGCCGTATATGAATGCCTACATGAATGGGGTCTTCCTAATACCGTCCAGGCGATGTGCTTCGACACTACATCATACAACACCGAAAGAGTCAAAGGAGCATGCGTCATGTTGGGAAGAGAATTATTATACCTAGCTTGCCGTCAACATAATATCTTGGAAATTGTCTTAAGAGGCGTATTCGACACAAAAATGGGATCAACCACTGGACCTCATCCAGACATTTTCAAGAGATTCCTCACTGCGTGGCCCAAGATAGACAAACAAAAATACGACACCGGTATCAGTGACAATCTAATACAAAAGCAGCTAACTCCAGAAGTAATTGCAAATGTTACTGCTGAATTCGAGACCAAATTAACTGAGAGCTACCCCAGAGATTACTACAAGGAGCTATTGCAGTTGGTTCTCGTATTTGTTGGATCACTAGACGGCAATGTTCTGGGTTTTAGAACTCCAGGAGCCATTCATCACGCTAGGTGGATGGCAAAGGCTATTTACTGCTTAAAAATGTTCATTTTTCGTCGTCAATTTAAGATGTCTAAAGAAGAAAAAAGTTCTGTGCGTGTCATTTCTGTTTTCCTAGTTAAAATTTATTGTAAAGCTTGGTTCAATGCTCCAAAAGCTCATTTTGCACCAAAGCAAGATTGAGGTATTTTGAATAGTCTGTTAGACTATAAAGAATGTAACAACGACATTGCAGAAATAGCCCTGACTAAATTTTCGAACCATTTGTGGTATTTGAATGCAAAGTTGGTGGGATTATCGTTTTTTGATCCCACCATCACAGACGATGAAAAATGGCTAATAAATTGCTCAGTAGTACAGATGAACCATCAGAGCACGCTAGGGTTGTAAATCCAAAAGTTAGTAAAGAAAAATTAAAAGAGGTAGTTGATGGAGGATTGGTAAATTTATTTACCAAAGAAACGTATACATTCTTTGACCGATTTAATATAAAAACAGATTTCCTAAGACAACATCCAAACACCTGGCCTCAAAATAATTACTTCCAAGAAGGATTGAAAATTGTCAAAAAAACATTAAAAGTAGTTAATGATATGGCTGAGCGTGGTGTTAAATTAATAACCGACTTTAACGACCTTCTGACAAAAGATGAAGAGCAAAAGCAATATGCGCTGCAAGTTGTAAGCAAATGCCGAGCATTATATCCTGACGTTTTAAAGACCACTTTAACGAAAGCTCTAGAATAGATCAAATAACTATGTAAAGTTATCAACTTAGGTAGGTACTACGTCTGTATCTTTTGTGTGTCTGTTTTGTATGTATTATATACCTGATTTTTTATATTTTAAAATAAAAAAATGTCATTAGACTTATCAATATTACTTGTTTTTGTATTATATATCTACTTTAAACTCATACCAAAAAAAGCAAAATTTATCACTTAATAACAAAATATACGAAGTATGCTCCTACTGGTACCAGGTCACGTTTTTGGGGCTAAAGGCTGTTGTAACTCGGTTTGACTTAAAATAACAACAATTATGTATAGAATATAAATTTTGAAGAACAACATTAGCTTTCTTTTGAGATATTCAGCGTGTTTCTATTATTTATCGTTCTGGAGTTATGGCTCCATATGTCAGCTTTTTGGCCAAAAATTTGGATTTTTTCAAACTTTGAGCGACGAGCGGCGCGGGTTAACGTCGTTTAATCTAGCTCAAATTTCGGCTATCTCAATATCTGGAAAGGGGAATCGTTTTGTGGGGTTCAGACGAACAAGATTCCGACATTTTTTTTCCCCCCATATGAGATCCGGTCACCCTAGTAGACACTGTACCTTAAGATTTAACTTGATTTAAATCTGTAAAAAATTACCTTGCATAATCTTTTAAATATAAAAGCTAAGAGTACGCATGGTGGGGTAAGAGTATGCATGCGTACTCTTTGGGTGGGTATGTGCCTAGTAACAAATATAAAAAACTGGTTTTAAAAACCTAACCAACAAACTTAACACTTAACTAAAATGTAAACACAGGAATTTGTTTTGCTTATTACCATACTTATTATTATGTTCAATAAAATATTTAGCAAAAATCGATATTTGAGAGTCTACACCTTACTCTAGAGTGCATAGATATTATAAAAAAATACAATAAATTGAATTTTTTACCGTAATTCTAACAAAATCAACACTGCCCTACTCTAACCTCCACACATTCTTGTACTGGTTGTAAATAAACAGCTGATGTGAAATTTTTTAATTGAGGTGATGCCAAGTAGAAAATATCACTAATGCGTACTCTTAGGGAATGCGTACTCTTAGGTGATTCTACCCCACGGTTACTAAAAAGAACGGTTGTCTGGTAACTTCTGACCAATTTGAGCCTGCCTGCTGATGACGTCACAAAACGTCTTTGTTATACGGGTCTATTATGAATGCAACAGACATAGAGAGACAGATACGCCTTTCTATTAAATGAACAGAGCACGGTATATATATTTGATCGTTTTTAGAAAATTATAGTATTTATGGACTTAATAAACTAGTTTTCCTATTTCTGGAAGCGAATTTTATAAAAATAAAATTGAACTGAAACTTAGACCGTAATTTTAAATATTTAGTTTTCTGTTTTTCTTTTTATATAAGTAGATAAGTCTACAAATACAGATCGAACACAGGGTGCAACTTCATTTTACTAACTTTAAAGTTTACTTTAAAAAAACGCATGTGTATGTAGCTGCTGTTTTCAATGTTTATTTCAGAAAATATATATATAAATTTTGTTTATTTCTTCTAAAACATATATATTATTGTTCTGTATAGATAAAAAAGTAAAAAATTATTGTTTGAATATAAAATACATATTTTTACTAAAACAACTTTAATTTATTACAAAGAAGCAAAAGGTAACAGTTATAAAGATCAAACTTAGGACTCAGTTAAGCTATTATAAGGTAAACTACATAGCTTAACGCAAGTAATAAACTATATACACACATAGACGGTCTTGTAAAAATTCCCTTTAAGAACGTCGAGGTTACATGATTCGCTGGCAACTGAGCATCATGAGATCTAACTACAAAAAGGAAAGAAACATATAAAAATAACAACACCTGCATTAAAAAGGTTTTCTTTTTAATAGTCTGGAATCATCTTTGGTATTTAAATATTTAATTCTTATAGATACCTGTTGTCTCGCAAAAGAATATACTAATTTAAAGGGAATATTGGAAACTTTTCGAAATATAATTTCTGAGTTCGTTTTATAATGTTTGTTTTAAATTTAAAGTTATTACAATTCAATTTATTAAACCATTTGTCTATTTTTTCTACACTATCCTTCCATGAAATTGAAGGATCAGTTAAACCCCCAAAAGAAAGACTCTGAACTCAAGATGGCATAGCATAAGAATGCATTTTTTGGTTCATTCTCATAATTGTAGCAACCCAGCTTAGGAAACCCTTTGCGATTTTTTCGTGCTAAAAAGCTTGCCACATACACTAACCCATCTTTTTCACATATATTTGTAGCAGATCTGCGTGATGAAGTAGAGGAAGTATCACTAATTTAGTCACTTTATGCTAGCCTTTATAACCAGCCCGGTTTAAGGCAGTAGACAAGATAAATTCTTCACTTTGCTCCCCCTCAACATTAGTATTTCTTTGTACCATTCCGGGATTTTTGCCAAGTACTATCATTCTTATTATATCTATAGCATTAAGCGGTGCCGGGTGGTCATGAACGAAGGCCCCCTTCGTTCTTATCTGAAATTTAAAAAAATTATAATATACCTATTACTTAGGTAAACAAAAACATGTAGGTAGGTATTAAGAATTAAAGAGAATAATAATTAATTACCTTTTATTGTACTGTATTGATTAATATATTGATAAAATGTCTCTTTATCTTTAAATATAAGTCTCTAAAACACCTTACAACTTTGAAAATTTGCTGAAAACCACTTCAAAAACAGAAATAACAGAATAAACAATGCTAATTCTGTATACAAATGTCTGAAAAGACGTTTTGTGACGTAGGCAATGACGTTTCGCCCGCCATGACACCAAGCTTACAAGGCAACCTATCTATCTAAAGACCTTGATTCTACCCTACACCATTGGCAAACTCGAATCAAGGGTGCCGATTTAAACGCATCAGACGGAGATTATTAGTAGCGTTTAACACGTTAAACAGAGAACATGCTATCCCCTACCTTTCACCTTCCATTCTTTAGAACGCGCGGTAGAAGTAAACACGGGAGCAATCGATACATCGACTCGGCCACACCACACACATATCCCCCCTTTCAGGTATGTAGGCGTTGTTAGGTGTCTCTTTTTACCTAAAGGTTTTACCTGTATGTTGCTTCTCTCTTGGTTGCATTAGATATTTCGCACCCCAGATTCGAGTTTGCCAATAGTGTATGTTTTAACTGCTTTCACTCTATGTTAAACCTAAATGACTACTCGGTCTGACCTTATTGACAAATATAATATGAGATTTGTAATTATTATGCGCTCTATTTTACTAGACTTTCACTTCACCCTCGTATACCTTCTTAATAACCAGTCAAAAATAATATTTTAGTTATATCTATATATGTTTAGTGCAACTATAAAATGATATCGCAATGATGTTATTACAAGATGAAATTTGTAACTATAAATCAGTATCTAATTTAGATTATTGTGCCGAATTCTTATTATCGACACTGAAAAGTTTTAGACTGCATAATCTGAAATATCTTTGATTACAACATCGGTTACCGAAATAGTAAATTACATAACAAGTGATGAAAGTGATACTTTTCAAACGAGGAGATATTTAGCACGAGGCGTCAACCGAGTGCGGAAATTCTCCGAGTTTTAGAATAATCACTTTCAAACGAGTAATGTACACTATTTTTCCTACGACCACAAAAAATTATTAACAAAGCTTTTGATTTGTGAAAAAAAAAACATTTCAACACTAGTGTTGAAATTAGCATACTTAGGATTATGTTCCACTTAATATCTGATTTCATAGTTTGTCAATAGGCTTTTCCTTTATTTGCAGGCAGGTTAATTTTTTCATATTTTATATATCATAGGAAGAACTAATCCTGGATTGACTTCTAGATTAATCAGAATGAAATATTTTAAATTTAAGCAAGGAAAGATGCATTAATCATAAATTTTAAAAATCCACCCAACAAGGAATATTTCAATTCAAAATAATTCTATAAATCATTTAATGTTTTTATAAAAAAAAAGTCAAAAACTCCAAATGGGACTATTCTCTACGCTATCGATACCAACAAAAATTTCTTGTTTAATACATGACACTCTTCAGCACGATTTGTTTTTTCTGGTAATAGATGTTCCAGTATATTATTAACATTTTTTATAATTTCAGATGGCGTATTTTCAGAGATCAGTAGAATTGCTCAATACACTCACTAAATTTTGTCCAATTTCAAATTTGAAGTAGTTGTGTTGTTAAAGTAATAATTAAAATAAGGATTTCCAAATTTTATTTTCATTGTTATCAACATCAGAAAAAATAATTTATTCACTGGTTGTTGGGTAAACGACTTAAATTATTTTATCTCTGACTATTTAATGACGCAGAGAACGTACTACATTAGTAAATCATCCTTACCAAAAAATGTTTGTAACTTAATAAATAAAAAAAATTTAAAATAATTTGATGATTTATTAGATAATTTTTTATTGTAGTAAATTATAGCTGAATATAATATATTATAGTAAATGAAAAAGGAACATTTTTTTAATAATTTTCATTTCCTCTGATGATCAATGCATACCTAATGAAACCAGTAGGGTATTTTCCTTTGCCTCCCCATATATGTTTTAACCTAGCAAGTTTATTTAATTTAAATTTTAGTTAGGTAGTATATTATACACAGTTCACTTTTAATTATGGCATAAATGATAATGTATTTTCGGATTTAATTAATCAGTTAGAACTTAAAAAGGGACCAGGACCTGATGGGATACCATCTATTTTTATAAAATCGTGTAAGGATAACCTAGTCAAACCATTGCGATACATGTTTGAGTCCTCTTTAAGGACTTCTCATATCATTCCTATATTTGAGAAGGGGCAAAAGGATGACGTCACTAACTACAGACTAATAAGTAAAATAAGCATATTTGCCAAAATGCTGAAGAAAATTATTTATAAAGATATCTTACATACAGTAAAGCATGTTATTATCGATTAACAACATGGGTTTTTTCCCGGCAGGTCCTTGGAAAATTATTTAATGTGTTATTCTCAGATGGTACGCTGTGAGATTGACCGTGGAGTTCAGGTGGACTCGGTATACACTGATTTCAGCAAGGCCTTCGACAAGATCAGCCATGAACAACTGGTGGAGCGACTCGCTGAGGTTGGTGTGTGTTGTGGCCTGCTCAGGTGGGTCTGGTCCTACATCTCGAGTCGTTCTCAGATTATGACCGTCAATGGATTTCAGTCTGAGGCTTTCTCGGCTACATTAGGGGTCCCTCAGGGGAGTCAATTAGGTCCTTTATTTTTTATAATCTACATTAACGACATCAAATGATGTTTTCACCACACAAAATTTCTAGTCTATGCTGATGACTTAAAAATTTATCGGTCTATAAGAAACCTGGATGACTGCCTAAAAATACAGCTGGACCTGAATCGTCTGGTAGATTATTGCACTAACAATAGCTTGTATTTAAACATAAAAAATGCTGTTCTATAAAGTTTACTAAAAACAATATCATTGCTTTCTCATACAACATTAAAAACTCTACACTTAAAAGGGTAAATCAAATAAGAGACCTGGGTGTCATCTTGGACTCCAAATGGTTGTTTCAAGCTCATTTCAATAAAATCATTACAGAGTCAAACAAAATGTTAGGCTTTATTAACAGATCCTGCAAAGATTTTCAAAATCCCCAAACGATGATCACTTTACTATGCTTTCGTTCATAGTAAACTTTCTTTTGCTTCCGTCATCTGGAATCCCAAATATGTCACATATATAAACAGACTAGAATAAAATTTCTAAAAAATATTGCTTTTAAAGCCCACTGCACAGTGGATTCCGGTCTGAATGTTCCTGAACTTCTATCAGAAGTTAATTTCAATATTCCTTGTAGAGAACTGAGAAATCCAGCTTTATTTAATTTACCTTATATGAGAACTAACCATTAACACACCATTAGTTAGACTTCAGCATACTTTTAATACGTACAGTAACTTGTTTGATATATTTCATACCACTACTTCTACTTTTTTTAAAAGTGTAAAAAGGCATTTTATACAATTAGCTTTTGAATAACTTTCATTTTGATGTATAATCAATTTTAAATTTAAATTTTAAATTTTTTTAATTAAGTAAAACCACACTGGCTGTATTATAAAATTGTAATATAGTGGATGCTTCTTTGAAACTCCTAGTTCTGTTGGCATCCTAAACATGTAAATAAATAAATAAATAAAATCGTGTAAAATAGGTTGACCCAAATTATTATTATGTTTAATTTACACCCTTCACTTAACTTTACTTAAACATAACAACCCTGCCTTTTAAATTTTTTTCACTTGTTCATTTAAATATTTTAGTACCTTTTTAAAATTGTTTATTGTTCGTTTTTATTTGTAACAATTATAAACTTTTAAAGGGACTTTATTTTATCTAGTAATACTTTTTAGGGTGATAAATCCTATATTTGTGGAGGTTACTTTACCTAAAACTTACACGGGCAAGGCGCTTCGTCATTATATAAAACTCACAGAACACGACGAGAAAAGTTATTAACGTGTTAAATAATAGATGCCGCTGTGACTTTTAGGACGATGCTAACACCGAGAAGCGGAGTGGGATGAACTAATTCTGGCGGAAGGGGGGTAGGGGAAGCCACCATATGTTTTTATTTTTTGAAGGTTAAATTAATATTTTGAAATTTAAAATTTGTAATAAATTTTTTTTTAATAATTACGTTTTTATTACTAATAAATACAATTTGCACTGCACGATTCGTAATAACAACGTATTTTTATAAAAAATTATTTAAAACAAATTTTAAATGTCAAAATATTAATTAACCTCGATAACAAATATATATATTATTTTTAGGAAAACAATCAATAATACAACGTTTTTATTGCACAAAATCATTAAATTTATATAAAATAGTCTTTAAGGAACGCCTTTGAAGTATTCCTTAATCTCTACAAAAGCAGAGGCCAAGGAACCCTCCATCAAAGTGTTCTCAAGATACTACATACCACCCTCGACAAACACCCACAGCATAAATAAATTTATTAACAAAATAAATAACTGAGATCATACATCTATGGTACACAAATAAGTTTAGGGTCATAATAATTATTAAAGTTCAGAATTTAGAGAATGATAGGTCGAGATCCAGTACCAGTGAATATCAATAAATCAGGTGGAGGTCAGTATCCATGAGGGGCATCTTCAAGTTCAGGTCTGAATCCAGTGGCGGTTGGTTAACATCACGTTCATCAACATTCTGAAGGATTTATCATGAAACAAGAGAACAGCGACAGAGTCTAATATTGGCAAATTATTTCTCTTACCACTAGTTAACAAACATATCAGATACAAAGTCAAAAAAGGGACAAAGAAAGAAGAATTTATGTAACTTTTAAGATTTTATTGTTTATTTTGCTTTTACAAAAACTTTTGTATATTTAAGTGACGAACTTATATAGAGTACCTTGGTTATTTTGTTCACTTAAATTCTTGTGAATCCTTAAATAGACAGTCAACTTGATAATATCAAAAGTTATATCATGTTGCTGGCAAAAATTGGGTAATGTACTACCTACCCCTAATATGTTTAATAACATCGAGCCTTTTTTTTAACCTCGATAAGAAGCTGACTGATTTTCAATAAGAAATTTGATATATTATGAAAATAGATGTTTTTTAAATCGGCCAGTGAACAAATAGATACATATCACGATACTTGAATTATTTCTTGCAGAGAAAGTAGTAAAAGTAAAGTAAAAATTTGAACAAATTGTTTTGAAATTTAGGGTCGTTGACCTTTAACGATAGAAAATAATTGAAACTGTTTTCAGATTATTTTTCTTAAATATAATAATATAACTTCTTACCCAGACATGCAATAAGACTTTCTTTTGCATTTTCAAAGCACGATCTTGAGATATTTTTAATAAAAACCCAAAATAATTTCTTAACAAGCCATGTCATGAAAAATAACAAAACCAAACACAAGACACAAGAAACAAGGTGGTTAAGAAGTGGAGCAACGTGATTGGTTGCTATTCAAATATGTATTTTGATTTGAGCCAATCTCTTTCATATTCTAAAACGGCAGACATCTTTTGAAGTGGCAGACAAGTGACATTGACATAACTGACTGATGCGATATTTCGCATCCAAGTTTCATACCCCTGATAAAACTGATGCTGCTGACGCCACCTATTATCTTTTTGAGATAGAGTGAAATAGGGTTGGGTAGAATATATAAATATCGAGTCGTAGTTTATGTCGATAAATGCTGAAATTATATAATTAATATTCAGGTATGTATGGATTTCATTGGTTGAAGTTTTAACTGTTAATTTAATTTTGATGTTTATTTTATCGTGGCTAAGAAGTAAAGTCAAAGCTGGACTTTATATCGTTTACTTACCTAGGCCTTCTCTTAAACTTTGTTATAGTCTATTTCAGAAAGGTGTAGAGTAATAAAAGCTTATTAGGTATGCAAAGGGACTACAGAGTGACCCAACGAATATTTAAGCCACTTTCATATTTTGGCATTGATTTCATTGCAAAATTATTTATTTTCAACAAGTACCACCTGGACTTGGGTCAATTTATGGGTTTTACCTATTATTATTCATTTACAAACACTGAAAATGGTGTGACAATGTAGATGTAATGTGTGAATTATGTAGATACATAGTATTAGGTAGCCTTTTTTTATTAAACATTATAAAAAGATACAAAATACAAAAAATACATTATACAGAAATTAAATTATAAAAAATCATAATATTCTTCGTCATCTCAGGAACTGTAATCTCCTCTTGACGTTATAATTAACGGGTCGACCAATCAGGTGGTCAACATCTCACATTTTCATCTTTTTAATGACATGATGGACTGCTTTTCGCTAGTTATCTGGTGTCACTTCCTTAATAGCTTGAACAAAGTTTAACGTCTTTCGTTTTGAATGCCGTGTTGTGTCTTGCTACAAATCCCTTTACTTGCGCTCATATAAGTTCTATAGGATTTAATTCGCAACGACATAGTAGTGTGTTCATAGTTCAGCAGCACAGTTACACTCTGTTTTTCAGCTATATCTTCCACGGCATATTTCATAAAACGATGTTTGTGTAAATTTTCTATAGTTAATAGTTCCTTCTTTATCAAATTCTTTTTTCTTTGGTTAGTTATCATAAATAATAGTTTAATGCACAAAATTTACTGCGCCTATGACCGACAACGAAATTAAGCCGAACTGAACGGAATTTTCCATTTTATCACTCTACACCTTTTTAAAATAGACTATAGGGGCCTAAACATTTTATAATGATTTTGAAGAAGTAGTCCATTCTTAAAGTGGAGTTAATTTATAGAAATAAATAAAAAAACATAAAGTCTTTCTCCACTGGTTTATTAGAAATAAAATTAGAAGGTGGTAGATACTCTACATGTTTCGGGTGTAGTAACACCCATCATCAGGAAACAAAAGTAAAGAGAAAATATTCATAAGAGGAACAAACCTAAATGGTGAGTGGTAGTGTATCTATCACCTTCTAATTTTATTTCTAATAAACCAGTGGAGAAAGACTTTATGTTTTTTTATTTATTTCTATTTTATAATGATGTTAAGAGCTTTATGACTGGCAGCACTATTCAAAATTATGTGTTATTATTGTTTTTTTTTGAGTTTTTAACAACAAGTGTAAACACACAGGCAATATTTTCACATGAGTGGGATAATATTATTTCCAGTTATTGACACGTCACGTCTAAACATATCCTTTAAATATAATTTTTTTTAAAATATTTTAAAACAGTTTAGCCTTTACCAGCGAAGTGGAAGTGGTGGGAACTGTTTTATAGATACATTATTTATGTAAAGGGTATTTTTATTATAATAATGTTTTTTGCTATCTTTTATGATAGATAAAGATAAAAAAATATTGGTCACAGTCAGATTCTACAAATCAAAAAAAAGTAGACTATTCAGTAAAATGTTATTCGACTAATTGTTTACTATTTACATAATAAAACTGCCAAAATTAGAAATGATCCGGGATAAGTTAATCGATTACCCTGAGTATATTTACTTAAAATAAAAGAAAACCGAGAAACCGCCAGTCTTATCAAAATAAATTACTTTAAAAAAGTCTTCGTCATTTCTCCTATTATGAAAAGTGCACTTTAAAAGATAAGTTGTTGCTGCTGTATTTCTATATCCTTTTCCAAAATCTAATGGGGGGAACTGACCCACCTTGTCCCTCCTTATGGGCGCCCATGGATTTATATATTTTTTAATTATCAACTTAAATTTTTTACTGGTCTCATCTTCTAGTTATTTTCCTAAGTTTTAATAAAAAACTAACTACATAATATGTTCATGGTATCAGGTATCATCTTCTTTATCATTATAGAAAATATTCCCGACTGACAAACTGAGATCGACGACGACCGACGGTTGTCTGAGCTAAAATAATAAATATCCGGATAAGAAAAAGATAGAGGGTATAGTTAGGCAAATAAACCAACAATCAGTAGAATAAAAGTTTATTTCTTAAGCTCCTGTTGAATTTCTTCTAAAGTTTTCCCTTTAGTTTCAGGGACCCAGCGTAAGGTCAAAATTGAGGACAATAAACACGAAATGCCATATACCAAAAATGGAGCATATAATCCAAGATTGGTTGTCAATAAGTGAAATAAATTTGTAGTAATAAATACGGCTATTCCAAACAGTGACACAAGAACAGAAAGTCCTTTGGATTTAATACTTGCCGAAAACAATTCTCCCAACATTAATGTTGGGACTATTCCAAGACCAAATGCAAAAGTAAAGACGTATAACATCATTCCTGCCAGTGGAAACCACTTTACTTGATCTAAGGAGACAATGTTAAACTGATCTAAGATAAAGTACACTGACAAAATTATAAGGATAGTACCGCAACTTATTAGAGAGTAAAAATATGATAGCTTTCGTCCTAGTTTCTCTACAGATATACTGCACACCAAATTCATTATCCATAATAGACCGATAAAAATCATTGATGAATATTCAGGCCCAAGATTGCCCCCTGCTTTTTCAAAAATTACTTGGGTATAAGAACCAAAAACAGCTACTCCACAGAACTGTTGTGAAAATCTAAGAAATACTCCGGCGCGTAATGCTCTCTTATTACTGTCAATTTTTATTAAGTCTTTCCATTTTGATGTTTCAGACATTTGACGTTCCACATCCGCTTTCATATCCTTAAAGTCTTCAGTGATATCAGATTTTCTTATAAGCCACTTAATACTTTTTTGAGCTTCTTCATATTTTCCATCTCTAATTAGTTGGTAGGGCGATTCTGGTAACATGGATACTAATATGACAAATATTACGGGAACTCCTATACATATATATGATGAAGTTTTGACGTCGCAGTAGCTACCTAAAAAAAAATAATATTTTCAACATATGACATAACAGTCGTTCCTCCAAAATTTCTATCGGGAGCTCTCGTCATAGTTAGGTTTAGGTTCAAGTGAGTGAGTTAACCTTACTCTGCGATTGTTTGGTCGGTTAAAATATCATTATAGAATTAAAGGATATATACAAATATATACAGAGTGATTCCTAAGTTTATACTTCTTTTTGGCTGTGTACAGAAGGCATTAAAATAAACAACATTTTTAAATACCTTTTTTCAATAAACTTAAAAATAGGCGAGATACAGAAGTAAAAAATCTAAGTGCGGGTCTGGTCATCAAAACGTAGCCTGCTATACTTAATGTTGTTTGTCTTATCTCTTATTCATCATGCAATTTAAAGTGTTGAGTTATTTGGCAGTACGCTGGTGACACGTGGAAATGGTAAAATTTGAAAACAATGAATTAGTAGATATGGTGCTAATTTACGATGAGTGTCGTCAAAGTGCGGCTGCTGCTTCGAGGTTATACGCAGAACTCTTTCCCTTGCGGGCTCATCCCACACCCAGAAGTTTTCATATTGTGATTCAACGGGCAAGTTAGGAAGATGAACTCTCTATTTTGCAAATTTTGAAGCCACAGCAAAGTTTGGAATTATTTTTTGGGGAAGTAATTCAAAACTAGAAAAAATTTTTGTTATTCAGAAACGTGTTTTAAGAATATTATATAAAATGTCCTATTTACAGTCATGTACAGGCATTTTTAATTAAAAAAAAATGTAAACTATTTATGCATTGTACATTTGCAAAGCCGTTTTATTTTTTTATATAAACAAAGATATGTTTAATACAAATATTTGTCACAACTATAATAAAAGAACAAGAGATATAAATTATCCAATACACAGATTAACATTGTCCGAAAAAAATACATATTACATGTGTATTAGAATGTTTAATAAATTGAATGTTAGAATTAAGGACGCACCAAACGAACGCCTATTTAAGAAGAAACTCAAAAATTTTCTAATCGATTTATAACCCTATAAGTTAAGCGATTACTTAGACACTTAAGATTTTGTGAATCGTAACTATTATTGCTTTGTTTCTGTTTTTTTGACGACATTTCTTTTTACTTTGAATTTGTCAATGTAATTTTGAAATAAAGATTAAATAAATAAATAAATAAGCAGAACCGTATTTGATCCATAGTGTAATTAAAAAATGTAAGTAAGTACCTTATTTTAGGGTTTTTTGAAAAAAGGTATTTAAAAATATAGTGTATTTTAATGCTTTCTATATGCAGCTAAAAAATAAGTATCAACTTAGGAATCACCTTGTATATCTAAATGGATTTCCAGTCTTAAATCATTAATTAATATAATTAAAACGTACCTAATACTGTAATGAAAAATGCTCCTCCATTAAGAATAAATGTAGGCATATTTCCACAATATCCTCTAACAGTAGGAGTAGTTATTTCTCCAATATACGGTGGAACAGTACAAAATAGAGCTGCATCGGCCATTCCAGCCATAAACCTAGCAAGATAAAATTCCCATTTAGTTCTTGCGAATATAACTATTACCCAAGAAATAATTTGTGGAACCGATAAAAATAATAATGATTTTTTTCTTCCCAAGAGTTCCGCTATTTTGAAGAAGAACAAACTGGTAAATATCATGCCTAAAATTTAAAGTAAAAGCTATAGTTAAGGTACAGAAGCTGTGTTCCAAATATTAATTTTTATATCTTTAAGACCTTTATATAAGCATTAATAGAAAGGTGGTAACATTGCATAGTATCTCCAACACAACCAAAAATTGTATGGTTTCTGTTTGGAACATATGTGCTTGTTTTAGCAGAAAGGCAGAAAAAATAAAGAACATATGGATTTATTTAAAAATCATCCAAATATCAACTTATTTTTTCAGATAAAAATTATGGATCGTCGGGATTAAATCACGTTAAAGAAGAATCGCATCAGATTGAATTGTGAATGCAGAATTATTTTCTCACTGGTACAACATGGTATTATCAAGAAATAAACGCTTTTTTTATTGATACACCTGTATACCAATTTCAAAACTTTAAACGTCTAGGTAACATGACAACCTTCGTGGGTTGTTTGTACCTTTCACAGTCAGAATGGATAACTCGTACTGACAAGAACAAAAGAAATCGAAACCGTATACAGGTAGTGACATCCTACCGATAGAAATACCTTGCATTTTATGGTGGTACCACACAATCTAAATTAGTATTTTCAAATTTAGGTATGTTGGATTAAAAACGATCTTATATTATAAGGAATTTTCAGGTGGTTATATTTTTTTTCTTGTATATTTGGAAATAAATTTATGTTTTCTAAATATTTCAAATTCATAAAAGTCTTACCCAACGGTTGAAATGTTATAAAGTAAGATGCTTCTTCTTCTGAAATATCATAATTTTCTTTGTCTTTGGAAATAATTAAAGTAAATGGTGAACTCCATGCATATAGTATTCCATTTGTAAAAGGTCCCAGAGTAACTGAAAAATCGAATTTTATAAGCAGAGTTAATTTTCTGCGTCTATTTTATCAAATGTCATGTTAACGTTCATAAAAGGCTACATTTTATGTAATTTAAGATATCGAGTACCAAAAGGTAGGCGACTAGAACGTGTAGCTGAGATGTGATTTGAAATTATGTTTTATTTTATTTAATTTGTATTCAAATTTTCAACGTATCGTCAAATTGTTGTTATTTTGTGTTTCGTAACTAGATAAAATAGGATTTTTCCTTGGCTGACGGAATTCAATTATTGCCGAAAAAGAAAAGCGGTAGGGGAAAGTGGTTCTCATTCGGCCATAGGGAACATTCGGCTACTCACAATAAGTTCCAAACGCGTTTGAATTTGGTGCCTTATTTCAATCCACGCGGTCAGAAAAGACAGTATCTGGCCTTGGAAGCGTGTGAGCAGTAAAGATTTAGAGTTGAAATATATTTTTTTAGTAAAGTGATTTTTAGTGCAATCTAAGGTAAGTTTTCGTGTTTTATATTTTGTTTTGTTTACAAGTCTATTATTACAAAAAAAATTCTAATCACCATGCATCTGATAAGGAATTATTTACCTGTTAATGTGCAATCAAAACATAACCTTCAAATAGTGCATACTTTTCGAATTTTATTTACTAATATTTTCAAAGCCCGTGGGGAAGTTTCGGCTGAGTCTAATGGTGGAGATTCGGCTGGTAGCCGAATGTCCCCCATGTTGTTTTTTAATATACAATGATTCATTTCCTCTCTAAGAAAATAATAATTATTGTTAAAAAATTTGTTCTAGATGCTTAGGAACTACAGAAGAATCCCTACGACATTAGTAAAAAAAACATGAAGTTAGCAATTAAAGCTATATGACTAGGCGTTTAAGTCAATACAAAGCTGCCCAAGATTATCAAGTAACATCCGCATTGTGCCAAATAAGGCCATATCCAAAAGTACAACACGAAAAAAAGAAAAAGTAAGAAAGAGAAAATCGCAGTTAACAATATATACATACACCCCAGAATATGAAAAAAGACAATCTTTAAAAGCAGAACGGAGCAGAAAAAAAGTTTAGAAGAAGGCATCAGTCAAAAAAGATTTGATGGTAGTGGGTAAAAAAAGAAATATTTCTACGTCCAGCGAGTCAAGCACTGAAGTTGGTATACAAGATGCGTCTGACGACTATGACGAAGATTTGTTTGAAGACTTAAAACTCATCTCTGACAATGCGAAAATTGCCATAGGAAATTTTGTTCTTGTTAAATTTAACAGTTCCAAGGTGAAAATTTTTTACGTGGGTAAAATAACTTCTGTCCAAGATGAGGAATATGAAATTACTTTTCTATGCAACACAGATACCTTTTAATTTCCTACTGTCGAAGATATTTCAGTTATAGAGAAAAAAGATATTGTAACAGTTTTGCCTTTCTCTTTCACTCACGAAACTGTAAAGACATCAAGTCTTTTTAAATTTAATGTTAACTTTTCTGATTTGAATGTAACATAAGATAATTAAATAATTAAAATTTGCATTTTTAATATAGTTTTTGTGTTTCTTTGACTGTTATTAGATAATTCCATTGATAGCCGAATGTTCCCCTTCATATAGCTGAAACCACCCCCCCCCCCCCCGTCCCCAGTGGGGTAATTTCGGCCATTTGTGAAAAAAATAATTAAGTAAAAATCATGAACCTACTCTATAAATATAATTTTTTTTAACCCTTAAACCAGTCCCGAATAAATAACAGTTTAATTAGTTACTATTATTTTATGAATAATATGATCAAGTTTCTCAGATTTGACTCCTAAAGGCTAATATGCCGAATGTGGACCACTTTCCCAGATCACAGAACAAATCGAGCACACTTCAGCCCAATTTAGACTAACTATTATCGACAATATTCAAAGCGGACTAGAATTACGAATGTTGGCAACATTCCCAATGTTGTGCGGGGTATATATGAGTTTAAAAAAAAGGTCCTCCCTCACCGAGAGCTCCCTGGGTGAGACTTATCCTCGTCGGTTTAACTACTACTACATTTAAAAAAACTTTCACCCCCCCCCCCTCCCTATTTATGAAAAATTGTGGGTAATTGGTAATTGAATTTCGTTTTTCAAGCCATTTAAAGTGCTATTAAATACTCAAAATCATTTACAATTACTTTCCTCTGTAAATGGTAATTGCAAGCACTTAGAATTTCCAAAGTGCTTGCTGATTGATGCTGGGCAATTACTTACAAATGGATTGGCGCTTGGTGCTCGAAACACTTTTATCGAGTGCTTTGCCTGCCCCCCCTCTAGAGCTACCCCCCCCCTCTCTGGAGCTGCCCCCGCGGCGGAGATTAAGAAATTATGTCTTTTGCATGTAGTAATGACCTCTTAAATATTTACTCACCTGCAAAAACTGCTAATAACTGAGGCCACCATTTCCCTTCATTGTGTTCATATTTTGTGTTTTGTGGTTTTACATTAGAGACGTGCAATTCTTTTTCATTTCTAAGAGTCATTTTAAAATTTAATTAGATCCGCTTTAACAGATTTACCAGTTTAAACGTTGTTATGTTTTACTTTATGCCATGTCTTATTTCGAATAAGTTACAAAGTAAAACTTATTATTTATGCCGATGAAATACAAATTTGTTTAGATTTAAAATATTTATTTATGGATATAAATTAGATTTTAATAATTTTAACTTTGACTTTTTACGTACAACATTACAAGTATTATTGCTGTTTAAGTGTTTAATTATATAAGATGAATACAATTATTATGCTACTACGTACTACTATTATTCCAAATATTCATTCTGAGGTCCAGTTATAATGAACGTAAAACATGTTCTTATAAAATGACCACAATCTTTTGTAATAACAATAATATCTTGTATCTATAAGTAATAAATAATCCAATATACATACAGGGTGATACAAATTCGTGTGCTTACATGGGGATCTTGAAAACGGTAAGAGAGACCAAGATGGTTAAATTCAGGTAAAGTTAAATATTTATGGTTAATATTCTGGTTAAAAACCTTACCTTAAAAAATTATTTTATTTAAAATATATTAAATTTTTTTTTCTAGTACCAAAATTAACACAAATGGTGTTTATACTGCACTTATATTACTTTTACCTAAATATAATTTGTTGTTTCTGTTTTTTGTATAAAACTCTCCCAAATGTCATACTCTGTTATCTTAACCAACCATATTTGTGGAAGATAACTTACAAGAAAAAATAATTCTACCTGCAAATTCCTAAATTTTACTACTTCTAATTGTTGCATATAGGTTAAATTGTTTATTTCCGATCAATTAATATTAATTTAAGTTCTGGAAACTGAAAAAATATAAATCTTTTTACGTGTACCACCTACTGGCATCATTACCGTTATTAGATTATAATTCTTCGTATCAAATACTAGAAGCGCTGCAAGCGGCGCATGCATGCATGTTGATTCTCCTTAAATATGGGGCAGTACAAAGCTAACAACATAAGGGTACGGTTGCTGAGTGTTTCGTAATAAATACAATGTAAACACGTGCTCAGTAGTTTGTTCGATCCTAAATCGTCGTTACCGTGATCAGTTTATTGAGGTAAGTAATATATTTTTCCTTGAAATTTTGTATTTATTTTGTGCGTCTTACCAGAGATTATGCCTTAACGTAGAAAAAATACATACATAACATTTTTTTTAAACAATATAACAAAAAATTTAAAACATGCATGGTCATCAACTCCGTTATATCATTACCGTTATCGATATGATAACGGTGATGATCTGAATTATAACATAAAATCATTTTATAAAGAAAATAAGATTGACAGGCTACTCTCTTGCAACAAGTAAAATATTTTTAATAACTTGTGGTTATTTTTAACCCACTGATTATGTTCGTATAAAAAAAAAGCACCCACTGAAAATGCAGCTTTTTTCAAGAACGACCCAAAAACGAAAAACTCCTCTTTCATAGCCGTTTTTATGGTATGCCCGATAATATTATTATAGTCTCCAAAATCAAGTTTCACTTTTACCATGCATCTTCAAGGAATAGCCACCACTGCAATACTGGTGCCAAATTTATTGTTTAGGTAAATTTAACTTGTGGTGTTTTGTGTCAGCAGAATGGACGCAACTATTTATAAAATAATTATCGTGCTGTTTGTTAATACAACAAAAACAATCCCAAAAAATACTATATTATTTTTTAGTAAACAATATTTTCTAAAAATCTATAGCTGTAGGTCCTTTATGAGTAAACGGGTATAACGCGAAGCGATAACCCTTAATATAAGAGTTAAATCTCTTGACTTTATATCATATCAAAATTTTAATATTATTCTACAAGACTACATGCTTTTAAATTCCGTAAGTATGTGATATCATTTATATTACAGACACCTTGTATAAGTGTAGAATATTATGCTGTGTATATGTTTATACTTCTCAAAGATAACATTAATTATTTTATTTGGCAATATCGGGAACATAAAACAACAATAATGTTAATTAAATAATTTATTTTTTAAGAGACTGTTGAATTTCTTCTAATGTTTTCCCTTTAGTTTCGGGAACCAAGCGAAGAGTTAAGACCGAGGAAAATAAACAACAAACTCCATATACGAAAAATGGAGAATACAATCCAAAATTTGATGTTAGTATATTAAATAGATTAGTGGCAATAAAAACAGCTACCCCAAATACCGCCATAAGAATGGAGAGTGCCTTAGACTTTATACTAGCTGAAAACAACTCTCCCAACATTAATGTTGGAACAATTCCTAGTCCTATAGCAAAAGTAAAGACATAAGCTATCATTCCCGCTAATGGAAACCAACTTAGTGAGTTCAAATTAACAATCTTATATTGTTCCAAGAAAAAATACACGGATAATAAGACTAGTATTGTACCGCAACTTAACAGTGAAAGAAAATAAGACACTCTTCTTCCGAATTTTTCTACAGATGCTCCACATGGTAAAATCATTATCCAAATTAGTCCTATGAAAATCATGGATGAATATTGAGGGCCTAGACTGATTCCAGCTTTTGCAAAAATAGGTTGAGTGTACCACATAAACACGATGATTCCGCAAAATTGTTGGGAAAATCTAAGAAATATAGCAGCACGCAATGCTCTTCTATTACTTTCTATTTTAATTAAATCCGTCCACTTTCCTCTTTCCGACATCTGACGTTGCACATCTGCATTCATGCTTAGAAATTCTTCTTGTATATCGGACTTCCTCAAGAGCCATTGTATGTTCTTTTGAGCTTGATCATATTTGCCATCCCGGATTAACTGGTATGGCGATTCTGGTAACATTGATACAAGTATGGCAAATAATATAGGCAATCCTATACATATATATGCAGATGTTTTTACTCCATAGTAACTACCTAAAAAATAATTATAATAGTGATTATTTCTAATATCATAACGTGCCTAATTCTAGAAATGACGATAACATTTTGTTCAGATTTTAGCCTTCTAAGGCCCATATTATCCATCTTAACTTTATAAGCAAGATAATTTCCAAAGAAACCACTGAGACCATTATTTCCATAGAAATTATCTGGCTGGTAAAGTTACCAGGAGGTGGATAATATGGGCCTAAGTAAATTATTATTGTCAGTTTAAGTGGCGTAGTCATATTGCACTCGGAAGTTTAAGCACTCCGCCAAAAGACATAGGAGGCATCGTTTAAAACCCATTAACGCCCAGTGATACCGTTTGGTATCGCCAAATCAGCTATTACTAAGACATCGACCATTTTGTGGGTGGTAGTGGAATAATAATTCTGACGAGTGCGTTAGTTGCGGGAAGCATCTTCAGTTATGTTTTAAGTCTTTGAGTACCGTTGCCGATATTTGTAAGCAAAAAAACACGTGTTATTTTATCGTCCATTTTACGTCAATAGAAAAATATGCACATTCGCTTTGAGTAAGTATAGTTTTTCAGTGATAGTATATTTTTTCTTGAATACAAGTATTGATATTGACTAAGATATATATTTAAAGCCCTCTATAACGTATATCGTATTTTTTAAAATTCACCTGACCTTACAAAATGGGCGCAAAACATACTGATACCATATGGTATCACTGGGCGGCTATGCTATATACCGGGTCCGCCAACGTGGCGGGGATGGAAGATTAAATCATTATCGAGGAGCTTATCAAAAATACTAAACCAGCATAAGGTATCGACTTAAAAGCGGCATATTTTTAAAATATTTTACATTATACAGGGTGGCTCAAAAAAGTGTGGCGGACTAAACTTGCATTTTTTTAAATGGAACACCCTATATATTATATTATTTTCTAATTCCCTATACAATTCCACGTATATTTTGTAAAAAATGTCATATATCTAAAATCAATTGTTTTTGAGTAATTGACGTTTAAAATATGGCATTTTTTGACTTTGACAGGCTGTAACATTGGAACGGTTCATCTTAGAGAAAAATGGTTTTCACCTCCCTATCTTAGTTTTTTATTCTCTATCCAAGGAAACCGACTTTCGATTTACTATGTTAAACCATTAAAACCGCTAATAACGATGCGGAAAATCAAATAGACGAAATATTTATCGAGCCCCCTGATCCCAATGTCGACACCAATGAAAATTCCGCTGACGAAGATGACGGAGGCATGCTAAATAACTTAACAGGTCGACAATTACGTGCACCTGTGGAAATAAAATTGACGAATAATACACGTTTAGGCAATAATTATGACGACTTTTCTGCAGAAAGTCCTAACTAATCATCTTCAGCGCCGGCGAATCAATTCGTAACCGAATCATCTTCTGCATCGACCTCAAAAGATACGTATTGTCCAGAATCAGAGAACAATGACTGGATTCGAAATCGTCTAGCTTAAAAACCAGATACTGTCTGGATTAAAGGCGACATAGAACCTGGAGCCCGCTCATTTCCAGTAAAAGATGACAAGCGGTTTAAACAAATGTCTTGTACAGACATTTTTGAGCTATTTTTTGTCAACGATATCATGCAGCAATAAACAATACATGGTTTCTGTATAGGAAGAATCACAACAAAACCTCCAACATAGAGTTTAGAAGGGAGTTGGTCCAAGTATACTTAGCACGTTATGGTGTACCGGCAAAATCGGCAGGTCCTGCAAAAACGTCTGTTTCACGCACACTTCTGCCAGGTATTCGATATGACGGTATGCATCACTACGTTGCTTTATGTAGTAGACGCCGTTGCGCTGAAAATGAATGCAAGAGTTTTGGTAGAACAATGTGTTCTAAGTGTGATGTAGGTCTTTGTGTAGTCTGTTTTGCCAATTATCACACAATGTAAAAATTTCCTTTTAATAATTCCATAAATAAACATGCATTTTTAAAATTGTAAGTATTTGTATTTTACAGTATCATATGCGCCCAGTGATACCATATGGTAGCAGTCATTTTCTTAAAAACTGACGTAAGACATTTTGTAAAATATATTTTTTTTGTCCATTCCTACTCATATTAACTTAAAGTAAAAGTATGTAAAATAACTAACAAAAAATAATTCTGGGCGTTAATGGGTTAATATGATAAACTATCTAACTATTGTACCTATTACTGTAATAAAGAGGGATCCTCCATTGAGCACAAAGGTAGGTAGATTTCCAAAATATCCCCTTATAGTTGGTGTTGTTATTTCCCCTACATAAGGGGGCACTGTACAAAATAATACTGCATCTCCAATTCCGGCAATAAATCTTGATGCGTAAAACTCCCACTTAGATTTAGCAAATATTACTATAATCCAGCAAGTTATCTGTGGAACTGCTAAAAATAAAAGCGACTTTTTTCTTCCCAAAACTTCGGCGATTTTGAAGAAAAATAAGCTAGCAAATATCATACCTAAAATGTAAAAAGAAGTTTAATTATATACGCGTTTTAGGGTAAAGAGTAAATAGCCCCCAGCAATTTTATCAATTAAAATTTACCCATTAAAATTTCCCAAATCCCTTAGGTCTCCCTAAAATACAGCACACTGCATATTTGACATAGATATCAGGGTATAGGGTATCATTTTCAAAGGGTGTAATTCCTGGGGTAAGGATAGCATAGGGGAAGTACACACTGTAAACGAAAATATGTTAAAAGTACGACAAATATGTTGGGTTATTTTTTGAGACACCAAACATCACAGCGAATTTACATTTTGATTGTAATTTTACATTTGTTAAGTAAATACGTTTTAGAAGGTAAAAATAAGAACACAAAGTCTTCCACAAGGTCTTTTTGGAAAAGCACGCGGTAGCGGTCGAGCTAAATAAAAAAAATGTTACTTCCATTAAGTCTAAAATGAAAGAATTTTTTAAAATTCAATTTTTATATTTCTACTTTAACTATGTTTATTCGTAAACCAATGAGGTTTACATCCAGTAATGAATAAAAATTAAATTTAATTTCTAATTAATTTTTTAATAGTCTTCTTCCTCACACTTACATTCACTTCTTCCCCAAAAATTTTTTTTTCTCTAATGACTAGCTAATAGTTTGCTTAATGATCATTCCCTTTTACTTCATTCTTATCTTTCGACAGTTCTTCCACACAAAGATGTTAAATCTTTCATTCTACCTTTAAAGTTTTCACAGTGCCTTAAGCCTCAAACCCATATACTTTTCTTATTCACAATGCAATGTGTGTATCGGTTTCTTCATTGTTCCACTCATTTTATACCGAACCTATATTTATGTTGCTCAGTTAGGGTGATATCTACTGGTCCTTTCTTCTTTTAATTTTTCTCCTGAAGATGAATGCTTCTGCATTCGAA
Organism: Polydrusus cervinus; assembly: GCA_935413205.1. Taxonomy (NCBI): domain Eukaryota; kingdom Metazoa; phylum Arthropoda; class Insecta; order Coleoptera; family Curculionidae; genus Polydrusus; species Polydrusus cervinus. The sequence continues at coordinate 26,351,130 of OW284514.1, read as the reverse complement.
ACATGTAGAGAAGTTGACTAAAATATTTTTATAATATATCAGTGGAGGAAGACTTTGTGTTCTTATTTTTACCTTCTATATTCCCACTCCACTTTAAGTATGGACTATTTCTTCAAGTTGAAATACGTTTTAATCTACAATATGTAAATTCCTCTTAAAAATTGGTGTAAAACATACAAAAAATACAATACAATACAATTTTAGTAAAATTAAAAATATGTACTTTTACATCTTTTTACAGTAAGATAATGTACTTAATAAAATAATAATTATCGTTGTAACTTCAATTCTAATTTCCGATACAGTAATGTAAATGTTTTCGATCTCCTCCATAAATATAATATAATTTTTACAATAGACTATCATTTTTTTGATCAAATTTATATACAAATAAATTTAATTTTTTTAAATATAATATATTTTATCGCCAACCGACAGTAAAGCCGTACATTATCAGAGTGATTTCCGGCAGTAAACGAACACTTTATTTTATTGTAAAATAAAATACTATATCTGCCGCATTTGCGGCAGGTAAAGTATTTTATCTGCCGCATATGCGGCAGATAAAGTATTACTCTGCCATTTCTCATAGTAGGTCAAATTTTTTGAGGGGTGCTTTGGAATACGCACATGGTCGGCCAAAATGTTCTGATGTGTCAAATTTAGGCCAAAATGGGTTTTTTTGTCGTCGAATTGTAAAGCTATTTTAACCTTTCGAGCTTGAATATGGGATGGAATAGGTAGTATGAAACTTTTACTTTACATTTTGACCAAATATAAGGCAAGAACTATTAAATATTTTACGCAGACCCGATTCTAAAATAGGTCTACAGCTCGTCTTTTCTATTAATTTAACATGGGGAAAAACATCTATTTTCTTAGAGCGGTCTGCCTTACATAAAACGGTGATAAACGGTTGGCGATAAAATTTTGTATGCACCACGTCAGTAAAGTGTCTTTATCGACTCGCCTGTTATTCGCCTCGCTCGCTTCTCTCGCTCATCTCATAATTTCAGACTCGTCCGATAAAAAATTAATTAAATAACTATTAATAGATATTTTTTTTACTAGAACTATAAAGCAACCGTCACCGAATAGACATATAACTTACGACGCGGAGGTGGCGGTTTCTTTATAGTTCCTCGGAAAATATGATATTTATAAAAAAAAATCTTTTTAGATAGAGTTTTTATGTAAATTTACTGCAAATATTATCAAATAAACACAGCAGAACTACTTCAAAATACAGCACTAATATCACGCTCACAGTCAACGAGTCAAAAGCCGATTAACAAATAATTGCATCATTACCTACGCGAGCTTAACTGCTAAGAAGCCAAATTACCGGTTCTATGTTAATATTCATCAATTAATGTCGTGAAATTACAAACCTGTCTATTTTCGCTGTGATTTTAAGAACAAGGTGTATTTTTGTGTAATTTTATGAGTATGTCGTGTAAATAATTAGTAATTTTACTAATTTCTAAGTATTTTTACACGGAAATTACATTTGCCCCAAAATATCCTTACATGTTACATCAAATCCATAATATTACAATCACCTCAATGTAATAATTTAGGATTCTTATCAAAATAAATGTGGTAAATTACAAACAGCAATTTGCAGTGCATTTTTATTCTTTATATAACAGCGGGCTTTCTCTGGTTTTTAAACATATTTCTTTAGGAACTACATGGAAAAAAATTTTTATCATTAAAGGGTCTCATGGTTATACTATAAATAATATGAGAATTTCTATAATATTTTAAGTTTGGGATCTGGAACCACTAGTTCCATGATAGATACGTTGGTTTATTTATTATTATTGTATCGTATATCTAACACTTTGAGGTGGTACAGTAGTTATTAGTATTCTAAATTTTTTAGTTTTGTAATTATAATAATATTATAGTTACTAGGTAAGGTTATTTTCACAATAAAACTGAAGGTTCCATCACATTATGTGGACAAGAGTTTGGTAGTATATAAGAATAGTATTAAGAAGGTGCAGTTAAGGGTCGGACTAAGGAAATTAAGGACTTGTATGATGAGGTTATAATAATTTAATAAAATGGAACAAAAATTAAGTATTATAAATTTGTAAATACTACTTAAATTTGTTTGCATATAGAATGTTATTATATCTAGTTCTGTTTCGCTGTCGCTATCCTGATTTAAATTAATTATAAACGTTATAATTGTATCACTCAGAGTTACATAGGAATTTTCTACAGAAGTTACATGATGGATTGAATTTTTTCAGCTACCTTGGGAAATATAATTAACACATTTGAACATTGAAGAAGCTCCACTAATCCACAGACGCTACATGACACTGTTTTATACGTATAATATAATATTCCGTAAAATGATATTGCAATACAACTGAACACTTTCCGCGAAAAATAAGACTGACATTTAATCTTACAAAGTAATAGGGGAATATTTTTTTAATCAACTTCTTGACAACCAACATGATCTTAATGACCATAATAAAACCAATTTCCTATTTCGTAACCAACAGTAAGATTTACATTGAATCAATGAGTATAGGTTTAATAATACTAGATCGTTCTTTTTGTGTAAAACCTAAAAAAAATCATAGCGTGCATTTGCGCTTTTATTAAATGATGAAATGAATGTCAAATACTATAGGATATAAATGTAACTGAGTTCCTTGGGTACCTACCTGTCAATCATATAAATAATTTAGTTAAGTACCTACCTTTGTAAAATATTAAAACAGTACGACTAAAACATGATAAATTATGTAGATAGTATTTAAGTCTTACCTAAAGGTTGAAATATTATAAAGTAAGAAGTTTCTTCCTCTGTGATGTTATAATTTTTCTTGTCTCTGGAAATAACCAAAGAAAATGGTGAACTCCAGGAAGACAATATTCCATTAGTAAAAGGACCAATTGTTACTGTAAATCAATTTTAAATAGGTTAACACCTCATTCTATACCACCTACCTTTAGTAGGTATCTCTTAAAGAAAAAAATTGTAGGAGGTAACTTATTAAAAATTATAACTAGAGGCAACTAGATACATTTCCTAAAATAGACAGTAGGGGAACAGCAGGCACATTCAACCTTGTAGCACTTTCAAACAGCCTACATTATTCCTAAGTATGTTTGAATTTCGAGGAGAAAAATTTAAATTCGACTTCCTTCTTATCTGTAGTCACTATCAGTAGCGTTCCGTTATTCTTCTGTGTTTATTGTGCGCATAATAAAACAAGGTGCTATTTTTCGGATTTATGATAAGATTTTGCTTGTCAAAGAAGTTATTCTTCTCTAGGTATTAATGATATTATTGAAGTTGTAGGTATATCTATATCGATTCTAGCTCATATATAGCGAGTTGCTATAGAAATTCTAACCTAAAAGTATAATTTGAATGGATAATACACGATTTCCAAAAACATATTATGATGGGGACACATTTTAAACCTTCTATGAGTGGGGCATATTCAGTGGTTGAAAGTGTTCCTAGTTTGTCTGTAAATGTTTTCTGGGTTCATCGTTTTGAGTTTTAAATAAAAACCACTAAAAATCTTTAAAAGTGTCAAATCGGACTATTCATGGTTAAGTTTTTTTCAGATCATGCGAAACTATAAAAAAACAACCGGAACAGATTAAAAATATATTAAACAAATAAGTGCCAGAAAGGGTAGCTGTTAGAGCATTTAATGTCATTCCGGACATTAAAAAAAGAACACTATAGAGCTATTGCCTCATAAGTACCTACAATGATGACTCTAGCAACAAAAGCAGCAGTTCTGATGACAGCAAAAATATTAATTCCAATAAAGCAAATTTTACCAATATTCAAGAAAACGAGTAAATACGAGGAAAAATTTATTCAAAAATCTTCTAATTGTAATAGGTAAGTACGTTAATTTAATACATGGTTAGAAGTGTCCTACGAGGTGGTTGAAGGCCCTCACCGGAGGGGCACTATCAACCATTTGTTAGTATTGTTAAAGTAAATGATCTTATTTACTAAAATTAATTTTTAAATAATATTTTGAGCTCAAAAGATATCTTAGAAGTTTCAATTTTATTTTGGTTCTTAAATAATTACGTTTAAAGTTTTTGTTTTCTGTCTTCCAGTATATTTATTTCTGTAGTTGAATTTGGGGTTGGGGACTCCTTACAGAAAATTAATCTCGATGAATAAATTAATTTCCCTTTTTCGGCGGATTCCCTTTAAGCACGATATTTATGAAAAAATTGCATTGACGAATTTTATAGCACACAATATAGTACAGGATTGCTCACTTTTTGATCATCACATAGCACCATCTTGTCTTGTTATCTCTTATACCTATACAAATCATTTACGTAGTTATAAGTAAAATAGATTTCCAATGAATACAGATGCCTAGCGGGGTATTTATTATAGATTAATTATTAATAAAAGTTATTAAATACTACACAACTATATTAATAATAAATAAATTTAGTTTAAAAGAAATAATTGTAATAAATTGTACTTAAATATTTTTAGATTTTGCATTAACACCACTAATCTTTAAGAAGCTGGATTTATAAACTCGAACATGGCGTTGGCACTTGCGCTAGCGTTGGCGCTAGAAGCTAAAACAAGGGAAGTAACTTCACTGGCGTTCGCGTTGGCGTCGGAACCCGTTCGACTTGAACAAACTTTAACTTTTCGCCGCTGGAGTTCGTAGCAATGACATCAAGCCAATAATTTTACTAAGTATTTGTATCACAAGTTGACAGCTGGTAAAACAACGATTTGTTGGGTTATCTCAACAGTATCAAGCGCAGTTCGATCAGGAACGCCGCCGACGCCAACATAAAGTTTATAAATGCCGTCTACGAACGTCGACAATGACCGCTGGCGCGAACGACAATGCCAGCCGAAGTTTATGATTTTTAGTTTTAGAGTTTATATAAAGAAAGCAAAATTATAAAGAGATAGTTATGTTTATCATAAATAAAATAATATAAATCTACGGTAAAGTAATGATAAACTTGGAATTTTTATGATTACGCATAAATATACTTAATTTAATATTCTAAAATTAAATAGGTAGTTTGTATAATGGTCGTATAAAAAATGAGTCTTTACCCACCTGTAATAATTGCTAAGACTTGAGGCCACGGTTTTTCTTTATTCTCTTTATAGTTTTTAGTGCGCTCTTTACCAAAATCCTCTTTGTCATTCATTCTACAAATTACTCTATTATAATATATTTTTTTTTAGTTCTGCGTGGTGGTTATTGTTTTAGTTACATTTAATATGATAAAATTACATTTTCCTTACTTGCTATTGTAAAACAAATTAAAATTAATACAAGTGTACCGTGCATGTTAATACTTTTATCTCATTGTATATATATTTTATATGGTATCGTTAATACTATAATTTTGGTTGACCTTTACAAGGTAAATTTAACATACTTTTTAAAAAAATTCACCAATTTCGTACAACATAATGAATATATTTTGTCTAGCTCGGCGTTTCAAGGTGCCCAGAATCTTTTAAAAATCGATTTTTATCGGGAAACTACTTTTTTTGATCTTGTCCTAAAAGCTGGTAGAATATCTAGTAAATATCTTACAACGGATATAGAACAGACCCGGTGTAAGGTATTGCACACTTCTTTGTTAAGTAGCTGAGCGTCTTTTAGCAGCTACTTTGTTTTGAACATAGAAGAAAAAAATCGCCAAATATAACTTCACTTCATCCTATTACATTATGTAGACAAAACAATAAAATTGAAAACATGGCGCACCCAGAAGATTCCTCCTCTACCCTAGAGTCTGGGTACGCCGCTAGAGAGTTGTGAATTTAGGATCGTAATAAATATACAATAGTCTCCTCCAGAGAAAAAGATGTAAGCCAATGGAAATCCTAAATTTTTTTTTTTTTTACGGTTCGCCGACTACGGAGGCCATCTTGAACCGGTCATCTCTTCCGGCCTGTCCGGATGATTATGTTGTAAAAATTATTGGGAATTATTTTTTTTTATAAAAATAACTAGCTCACATTCTCCAATATCCAAATTTAAAAGGTTTTAAATATCCGTCAATAATCATGGACTGGATTCGGTTGAAGAGAATGTAATGTTTTTAATATATATATATAGATATAATTTCGCATGATGGAGCTTGAATGTTGGCGAAGAATTTAGAAATATTGTTCGGATTTACTTAACGTCAAATCAACTGCTTATCGATATGGTAATTCCAATCTTGTTTTTGGTGGTTGAACCAGATTCGCCCCACCCAGCTACCCAGTCAGTAGTGTTAAACAAGATCAAGTTTAAAAAAGAATGAAGGGACTACGACAAAAATCCATTTAGGGAGATTTTTAAATCATGAAAATTCCAGGAAATGGAAACCCAGTAGACATTCGCGTGTGTGTATTTTTTCTGACATATACTACACTCTTAAAACTGGCCTAGTTTACCATACCAGAATCTTAGTTTCCTTGACAAAAAAAGTTAGCTAGAATAGCCTCAAGTGGAAACTTTTAGTAACGGAGACAACATTTTATTGCTAGACCGATTACGGCATTGGTTACTAGTCACTTTTGTCAATAGCAAACTAAGTGCATTCACCATTTAATTTTTTGATAATATTTCTTATCCTTTTCACTTTATTCAAAAAGGGGCTAAATAGCCATCCTTTAGTAGCAATTACCCACAATTATGAACTAAGTATTGAATTAATAAAAGCAGAAAACGAAAATGTGTGAAATTTGTCCAGTTTTCTTTTTCTGTTTTACTTACTTCATAAATTCAAACTTGTTTGAAATTGCTTCAAATATTTGGCCGAATTTGGGATAAAGGAAAAAGTAATGAAATACGTCATGCGTCACTCTTAAACCAACCAAGTAATAGCTTAAATTCATTTGGAAAACTAAAGATTATTGTTAGGTATGCTAAAGTATATCTAGCAAGAAAAAAATTTGCTTGAGCGATCCACTCATTTTTTAGAGTGTAAACGTTCAGACAAATAGTTATGTTAGCGTCTGTAAATAATTTTTAAAATGAAAAATGTTTTTGCCGGCGCACAGACACGATTAAAATTGAAAAAGTTTTTTGCCTCCGCTAAGAATCGAACCCAAAACCTCTCGATTACATGTCAAGCGCGCTGCCAATTGCGCTACGGCGGACATGAAGTTCTCTCACCAACTTCGGTCATATAACTTATTCAATTTTTTGTTGGAATCTCTTGCGATTCACAGACCGGTGAGGGTGTTAAGGGGAATAACACTATATGTCGTCGATGTACGGATAAAAGAAAAATAGATCTTAATGTTCAGTGGTAGTGAGTGAGTCCCCTTTCCCCTTATAACACCCTCCTCGGTCTGTGAATACCAGGAGATTCCAGACTGTTACTACTAACATAAAATTGAATAAGTTAGATGACCGAAGTTGGTGAGAGAATTTCAGGTCCCCCGTAGCGCAATTGACAGCGCGCTTGACATGTAATTGAGAGGTTCTGGGTTCTATTCCCAGCGGAGGCATAAAACTTTTTCAATTTTAATCGTGTCTGTACACCGGCAAAAACATTTTTCAATTTAAAAATTATTTACAGACGCTAACATAACTACTTTAAACTATTTACGGCTAGATGTCACTGGTCAGAGATCTCTTTCTGATTCTGGCTAATAACGCTATATGTCGTCGATAAACGGATAAAAGAAAAATAGATCTTAATGTTCAGTGGTAGTGAGTGAGTCCCCTTTCCCCTTATAACACCCTCCTCGGTCTGTGAATCACAGGAGATTCCAGACTGTTACTACTAACATAAAATTGAATAAGTTAGATGACCGAAGTTGGTGAGAGAATTTCAGGTCCCCCGTAGCGCAATTGACAGCGCGCTTGACATGTAATTGTGAGGTTCTGGGTTCTATTCCCAGCGGAGGCATAAAACTTTTTCAATTTTAATCGTGTCTGTACACCGGCAAAAACATTTTTCAATTTAAAAATTATTTACAGACGCTAACATAACTACTTTAAACTATTTACGGCTAGATGTCACTGGTCAGAGATCTCTTTCTGATTCTGGCTAATAACGCTATATGTCGTCGATGAACGGATAAAAGAAAAATAGATCTTAATGTTCAGTGGTAGTGAGTGAGTTCCCTTTCCCCTTATAACACCCTCCCCGGTCTGTGAATCACAGGAGATTCCAGACTGTTACTACTAACATAAAATTGAATAAGTAATATGACCAAAGTTGGTGAGAGAATTTCAGGTCCCCCGTAGCGCAATTGACAGCGCGCTTGACATGTAATTGAGAGGTTCTGGGTTCTATTCCCAGCGGAGGCATAAAACTTTTTCAATTTTAATCGTGTCTGTACACCGGCAAAAACATTTTTCAATTTAAAAATTATTTACAGACGCTAACATAACTACTTTAAACTATTTACGGCTAGATGTCACTGGTCAGAGATCTCTTTCTGATTCTGGCTAATAACGCTATATGCCGTCGATGAACGGATAAAAGAAAAATAGATCTTAATGTTCAGTGGTAGTGAGTGAGTCCCCTTTCCCCTTATAACACCCTCCTCGGTCTGTGAATCACAGGAGATTCCAGACTGTTACTACTAACATAAAATTGAATAAGTTAGATGACCGAAGTTGGTGAGAGAATTTTAGGTCCCCCGTAGCGCAATTGACAGCGCGCTTGACATGTAATTGAGAGGTTCTGGGTTCTATTCCCAGCGGAGGCATAAAACTTTTTCAATTTTAATCGTGTCTGTACGCCGACAAAAATATTTTTCAGTTCAGACAAATTCCTGAAACGCTACACACCATCTATAATTTAAAAAAATGAACTTCCTCGGGTATATTTTTTTAAAAAGTTTTGTTTATTTACAACTAATCTAAATATAAACATAGAAGTATTACGTATTTAGAAATAATTTAATTATCAATTATATGACACAGATTTCGGTAATATTTAAAACATTTATATAATGACTTGTAAAATTTATAGAGATAAAATTCGTGTATTTGACAGAGGAACAAGTTACCTTTACACATTAGTCGTTATTTGTTCTTAACTTTGGCCATTTTTCTGTTAAAAATACTTTACCTGTTAAAATGACTGACCAAAATAACAAAATAAAAATAATGAAAAAAAATTTCAAGAAAATGGAAAAATATGGTCACAAGTTTTAGCGGTTTATACTGGTAAGTGAATATTTTTGGCATTTATTTATAAAACAGCGGTAGCATTAAAAGTGGATCCAACCGCGTTAAAATTTGCTGGGTTAAATTGCGGTTCTTCTTTTCTCCACGACCATTACTGAATGCAATAATTACAAAATTATTTTTGATAATAGAATGTAAAAATTCTCGCTTTTGAGTTGGAATATTTATTCTGAAACACTTGCTTTTTATGCGTTTTGCGTGTATTTTCATTCCATAACAAGATACGGAATGAATATTCTGTAATTGATCTAAACGACATAGGTTGCCATGAATTTCAAAACTGTCAATGTCAGCAGACAAATTTTAGTGCAAGTCAAAATATGAGTGAAAAATCGGATGAATCAGATATGGAATTGGATAATACTCCAACTAAAATTACAAATATTGCGAATAGTATTTTTGGTCGTGGAGAAGATATGGTCTGCTACTCGGTTAGAATGAAAATTCGATACTCGAGAATGTTCCACTCGGATCAAATTTTCATTCCAACCTCGTTACAGAATCTACTATTCCCAAATTACGAAAAAACTAAGCAAATCATCTAGTTTCTTTTATGAAAAGGTGGTATCTGTGTGGGTGTAGGAAATTTATGTTCCTGCAGAAAAAAGAGATAGAAATAAGTCAATGAAAATCCTAAAAATAATTATTAAAGTTCATTGTAGATATTATAAAAGTATTTAAAATATATATTTTTTAATAAATATACCTTTCTAACACTAGTTAATATTTGTCTCCAACATCTTAAGAGTTCAAATATTCCATTAATAGATATGGCTAGGATTCGGGCCAAGAGAACGCAATGTTTTTGGTATAATTTAGTATAATATATGTAGATATAATTTCGCATGGGGAGCTATACTATAAGTTCCTGATTACTTACAATGATTCATCCCCACCAAACAACGTTTTGTTACTGCAACATTACACTCGTATAATTGTGTAATAATGTGACGTTCGAAGGTATTTGGATGTTATGGTGATTGTATAGTAGATTCTGTAACGACCAAAAATACTATTCGCAATATTTGTAATTTCAGGTGGAGTATTATCCAGTTCCATATCTGATGCATCCGATTTTTTACTCATATTTTGACTGTCACCAAAATTTGTCTGCTGACATTGACAGTTTCGAAATTCATGCCAACCTATGTCGTTTAGATCAATTACAGAATAATCATTCCATATCTTGTTATGGAATGAAAATACACGCAAAACGCATAAGAAGCAAGTGTTTCAGAATAAATATTCCAACTCAAGAGCGAGAATTTTTATATTCTATTATCAAAAACGATTTTGGAATTATTGCATTCAGTAATGGTCGTGGAGAAATATGTATACTATAGATTATGTCTCAGGTTTTAATATAACAAAGTGATATTTAATGTTATGCAATATTACAACATATTGCAGCAACACCCGTGTAATGTGTGTTTTGTTGTAATATTAATTTACAAATATCGGGAAGCGACGTAGTGATGCCTATTTTGTCCCCGAAAAGCTATATTTTTTTGGGATGTTTTTTATTTATTTTTGTGTTAATACAAAATTTTAGACAATAATTTGTCTAAAATGTATGCCGGTTTCTCCTTACTGGATCCCCAGCTGCATTTGGCCACATTATAGCTCATGAGTATTGCCATGGAGTACATGACTGTATAAAAGTGAATCATTTCCCTTTCTATCGCCGGATCCTATCCCCACTAATTAAGCATGAGATGGTGATACTAGCCTGACGATGGATCTAAGGGATTAAAAGGAAAATCTTTTATTTTTGGATCCCCTTTTCTAGTTTCACTTGGAACTCTCTCAATGGGAATCATTTTTGTATGGAGCTCACCATTTGTTTTGGTAATTACCCAGGATAAGGAGAATTACGACATAACAGAAGAAGATGCCTCATACTTTATGATTTTTCAACCCGTAGGTAAGTGTTCTAGACCAATTTAGTACATAAATTTTGTATACAACTTTTAGATTTAAGATTTAACATTGTTTTAATAAAATGTAACAAGCGCTTTTTATATAGAGTGACAACGAAACTATTATTCAGGTCACAATTTTAAAATGTCTTTGAATAACTAAACTGCTGGACAATTGCTTTCGAGCAAGAAAAATTTCGCCTAAATTTAACAGTTAATATTTTCTGAACCAGATATGATATCGACCTACGGTTTTAAATGGTTGATAGATCTATCCCTTGAAAAACAATTGTCTTTGTTGGATATTCTTTAACTGTCAGAAAATTTTATATACAGGGTGTTAAAGAAGACGATGATTCTTGCTCCAATTTTAATGGCGTGTAACTTTCACAATAATATTTTTAAATTTTATCACTCTACGTCAATTGAATCACTGGTTCATAGCAAAGAAAATGGTTTGTCAAATTTTTGATAATTGCTATAAGTATTTTAAGAAATACCGATTTTTTTGGAAAATCTTTCTTTATTTCAACTTATTGGTAGCTAGATCTCACTGTGCGTTATATCGTGCAAACTTTGCTAGTGATTCTTATACTTTATTAAAAGCTTGATTATGATCAGTAACAATAGTTGTATCTAAATGTTATGATGTACAGTGGCGTACTTATAAACACCTATTTATGTCTATGGTTTATGAGTATCTCACGATTATTTTATATTGGAAAGTACTCGCCCCTAGATTAGGTCAATTTTTTCTTATTTTTTAGTTTTTTATATCGCACTACAGGTATATTATACAGTGTGTTTACAAAACTTTAATAAAGATAATTTTTTTAATTTAATTTTTGGAAAAAATGTATTTATTAATTTCTAACTTTTTAACACTATACTCATAAACCATAGACATATAGGTGTTTATAAGTACGCCACTGTACATCATAACATTTAGGTACAACTATTGTTACTGAACATAATTAAGCTATTCATAAGGTATAAGAATCACTCGCAAAGTTTGCACGATACAAAGCACAGTGAGATCTAGCTACCAATAAGTTGAAATAAAGCAAGGTTTTCCAAAAAAAATCGGTAATTCTTAATATATAGCAGATATTAAAAATTTGACAAATTGCTTTCTTTACTATGAAACAGTGATTCAATCGACGTAGAGTGATAAAATTTAAAAATATTATTGTAAAAGTTACACGCAATTAAAACTGGAGCAAAAATCATCGTCTTCTTTAACACCCTGTATATAAAATTTTCTGACAGTTAAAGAAAATCCAACATTGGCAATTGGTTTTTCAAGGAATGAATCTATCAAACCTTCAAAACCGTAGGTCGATATCATATCTGGTTCAAAAAATATTAACTGTTAAATTTAGGCGAAATTTTTCTTGCTCGAAAGCAATAATTGTACAGCAGTTTATTTGAAATTTTGGTCATAAATAAATTTTATTTATATGGCATGGGTTTTGAAACCCTTAAAGTGTCGAATAATTAAATATTATTGAGAAGGTAAGAAATAAGAATACAAAGTCTCCCTCCACCGTTATATTAATTCCATTCTTATGGTTTAAAAAACTTCTCTACATATTTAGAATGCAGAAGCATTCATCTTCAGGAGAACAATAAAAGAGAAAAAACTGCTTAACGGAGCATCAAAATTGTAGGTTAGATGAAAACAATAATAGTAGTAACTACTAAAATTTTGAGCCTCCGTTAAGGTGATATTTATTAGTTTCTTCTTTTTTATTTATTTTCCTGAAGATGAATGCTTCTGCATTCGAAACATGTAGAGGAGTTTTTTAAACCGTAAGAATTTTAATACTATAACAGTGGAGAAAGACTTTGTATTATAATTTCTTACCTTCTGAATTTCCACTCCACTTTAAGTATGGACTATTTCTTTCATTCAAGTTAAATATTATTTTATTAGGTTTTCTCATCGTAAATCGTTGTCATTTTTTGCTCTTCTTTCGAATTAGGTTTTTTACCTCGCTGTAAGGGACATTATTGAGGGGACCTACAGCTTAACGTGAGTTCCGAACCACGATCCACAGTAATGCAACACTCCCCCCTCGAGGGGCTATCAATCCTAGGTTTCTTGCATCATTGCATGACCCCCGATTGGGGAGTATGTACCTTCTTCCGCACCCCACGAGATATCCGATTTTATCCGGCCTGGTTACCAACGTGAATGGGGTGGGTTGGGAGATTATATATTTTACACTCTTCCCTGAATTCTTAAACCTACTAAAATTTGGAGAAAATTACTTTTTTTATTGTGCGTATGCCCACTCCTAGGATCGAACTTGGACCGCCACGGTCGAATGCTAATAACTCCCCTCAATACCACTGTCGTGGTTTATACCAAAATAATGGATGTGAACTATTACGCATTAATTTTTCTGTTATTATTTTAGGCATGATTATCGGAAGCTTATTTGCATTTAAGGTCACTGAATTGTTAGGAAGAAAAAAGTCGGTTTTACTTGTTGCACTTCCCCAATTACTAAGACAACCATTATTTTTGCAAAAAATAAATGGGGGTTCTATGTAGCAAGGACTTTGGGAGGAATTGGAGACTGTTTTATATTTTGCAGCATACCACCATATGTTGGAGAAATTACTACCCCTGGAGTAAGAGGATTTATGGGAAACGTTCCTACTTTGTTAACTTACGCTGGGCAGCTAGTGATTACGGTGATGGGTAGGTATGCATATATTATTTTTTTCCTTAGATTAAACATTGATAAACTGATTCTAATAGCCGTATTCACTAAATGGGTTTAAAATTAAGACCATCGAAATATTTAGATATACATAGGCTCACAGTTGTGTTTTCTTCGTGGCATTATTTTATACGCCATATGACGCTTTTGTGTTGATTTGAGTTTTTTGTAATTATCAATAAATAATTTTACCGGGATGTTGTTGCAAATACATTTTTAGTTTTACTAAAAAACACAGTACGTGCTAAAATATTTCATTAAAAATACATACAATATAAAACCTGACTTATTCTGTTACTTGTTATTTTAAGCCTAGAACTGTCGATTTAGGACGGTTTTAAACTAAGATCCCTTTAGTGAATACGGCTGTACGAGTTCTAAAAGTAGAGACAATCGTCTCTGTAGCCAAGTTCCGTAATCAGTTGCACAACCCTTCTCTGTAGTCCAAAGAGCCTTTAAGCTTGGGCCGTGTTTCCACGTACAAGAATAACATAGGACAAAGAACTATTAAAACACTGCAGTAGGCAGTTCTCAAAAATGCTTGGAAAACATAACCAGCAAGGTTTTGCAGCGAAAACAAAATATTACTTAAGTTCCTAGAGACCACCCTTACATGCACATCTCACAGTAGACCGGAATCGAGGTTGACACCCCAGAAACTTATCATATCAATCCCAGTGTTGGCCGCGTTAATATTCTGCAGCAAAAACACCATTTTATTAGAGTCTTACCCTTAATAAAACATGTTCGCACTCTACCTTCTCTTACAGTCTTATACTTTTACTGATTGCATGATCCATTTTTAAATGTAGCAAGAACTAAGTTTAATCGAATTGATGACGGATCGTTTTTCGTTCGGGTATATTAGAGGTCGCTTCGGGCTCTCATCGGACTGTGACTATTTTCATTTGATACCAACTGAACCTACGCAAAGTTTGAGCTACGAAATTAAATAATTTCTTTCAAAGTGGACATTGCTCTCTTTTTCCCTGTACCCTTCAGTTATTTTTGCATCGATGTTAATAACTTTGTTCCAACCCAGCTAGATAATCGTTTCTAGGCGGTAATTTCCAGCCTACCAAATAATTTTCGAATTTAATTGATAGTTGTTAAGACGAACAAAGATGACCGACGTAATCCGCTGCATGGCCTAGATGAAATGGAGGTGGCCAGGACATGTTACAAGAGAGGACCATAGTAGATGGACCAACAAAGTGAATCACTGGCGCCCCAGAGAAACAAAAAGAAGTAGAGGAAGACCGCAGAGGCGTTGACTGGATAACATCAGGGAGGTTGCTGGTAGAAACTGGGCACAACTAGCTCAGAATCGACAAAAATGGAAAAGCATTGGAGAGGCCTGTCCAGGAGTTGACCAGATAAGGCTGATAAAGAAGAAGAAGAAGTTGTAATGACAAGTTAGTTGAGCGACTGGAAATTAGGGTTCAGTAACGATTTTCTGGCTCTGTTGGAACAAAGCTAATAAAAAACAATGTCAAAAATTTGAATTAGCTTCTTTTACAGGTTTTAAAAATATTAATTTGATTTAAATCAAATTAAGTAATAATTTGGAACGGTTTACTGTAAATTATATTTTTTTTAAATTTTGCCAATTTTATACATGTGAAACTACGTAAACTATAAAACAATTATTTAGTATCAAATGATTTACATATATCTCTTTTTTATTGCAGGTAGTTATCTTAGCGTCAAACTAACAGCATATATATGTATGGTATTTCCAGTCCTGTTTTTGGTATTAGTGTCTTTATTTCCAGAATCGCCCTACCAACTAATCAGAGATGGTAAACATGACCAAGCACGAAAGAGCATCAAGTGGCTGCGAATAAAAGCTGACATTGAGGAAGACTATCAAATGATGAAAAACGACGTCGAACGACAAATGTCAGAACGTGGACACTGGAAAGACCTTTTCACAATTGAAAGTAACAGAAGGTCATTTCGTGCAGGTGTATTTCTTAGATTCTCACAGCAGCTAAGTGGTGTGTCAGTTTTTGCTGCTTATACCCAGCCAATTTTCGAAAAAGCTGGTGGAAATTTAACTCCTCAATATTCTTCAATGATTTTTATGGGTGTGACATTTATATTAAACATATTTTGCAGCTCAGCGGTGGAAAAATTTGGAAGAAAACCATCTTATTTTTATTCTCTGTTAACCAGTGGGTTTCTTCTGCTAGTAATGGCTGTATACTTTTTCTTAGAACAGTATCAATCAGTCAATTTAGAACGACTTAACTGGTTTCCCGTAGCAGGGATGCTGGCATATGTATTTACTTACTCCTTCGGACTTGGAGTTGTACCAACATTGATGTTGGGAGAGTTATTTTCAGCCAGTATTAAAGCAAAAGGGCTCTGCGCTCTTGTAACCTGCTTTGGATTAACGATTTTTATAACATCAAATTTATTTAACCTTTTAACATCAAATGTGGGTTTATTTAGTCCATTTTTGGTATTTGGAGTTTGTTGTTTAATATCAACTGTTTTGACGTTACGCTGGGTACCTGAAACAAAAGGAAAAACGCTGGAAGAAATACAACAATCTCTTAAAAATTTAAACTTCTCCATGAAAGTATTTTTTAAATTTTTTAATTTTGTCATAATACCATGAAAGAAGACTATACTAAAAGAAATGATACCTTACTTTTTAAAAAATAAAGCCATATTTACGGAAAGCAGAGGAACTCCTCTTTTACTCACAGTGACGAATCCGAGCGATTCTTAGAAAAAAAACATAAATTTTTGTATAAATTTGTTTGAAACTTTAAATTCTCACTGTATATGTAAACAATCAGGACATGTAAAAATACTGATGATATAAAGACGATTTTAAATCTATATTAATTTTTATTATCACATGGCACAGTAAGAAAATGAAGCTTTTTTAATGGTGTGATGTAACCATCTGTGCTGAGTAGGGTTGCCACCTCTCCCGGTTTTCCGGGAGTCTCCTGGAATCGGGCCCTAAAAAGCGTCGGTCTCCTGTCTCCCGGGTTTCATATAATTTCTCCCGGAAATTCAGTTTACAAAACGGTGCACCTAACTACTACCTAAATTTATTCACATGTAGAATGTTATTCTATATATAGTTCTGTTTCGCTGTCGCTATCCTGATTTAAATTAACTATAATCGGCATAATTGTCACGCAGAGTAACATACAAATTTTCTACAGTAGTCTTATGATTGATTACAGTTTTTCAAGTCCCTGTGGGAATATAATTAACTCATTTGAACATTTGAAGACGATCCATTAAATTTTTTCCACGAACGCTACATAACGCTGTTTTATACGTATAATATTGTATTTCGCAAAATGAAATTGCAATACAAATGAACTCTTTCTGTGAGAAATAAGGACTAACATTCAATTTTTTAAAGTAATAGGGGAATATTTTTGTATTAATATTTTCTTGACAACCAACATGATCTTATAATAAAACCAATTTTCAATTTCGTAACAAACATTAAGATTTTCATTGAATCAATTAATATAAGCTTAAATATACTATGCAGAGTCTCCTTTTTGTGTAAAACCTAAAAAATTCATGGTGTGCATTTGCGTTTTTATTAAATGATGACAATTACTATACGATATAATGTAACTAAGTTTCTTGGGTACCTACCTATGCATCATATAAATTATTTAGTTAAGTACTTACTTTTTTTAATTTATTAAAACAGTACGACTGAATAAATTATGTAAATAGTGTTTAAGTCTTACCTAAAGGTTGAAATATTATAAAGTAAGAAGTTTTTTTCCTGTGTGATATCATAATTTTTTCTTGTCCCTTGAAATAATCAAAGAAAATGGAAACTTCAGGAAGACAACATTTCATTAGTAACAGGCCCAATTGTTACTGTAAATCAATTTTAAATAGGTTAAAACCTCATTTTACACTACCTTCATTTAAGTAGGTATTTCTTAAAGACAAAAATTGTAGGAGGAAACATGTTTAAAAATATAACTAGAGGCAACTAGATACATTTCCTAAAAATACAGTAGGGGAAGAGCAGGCACATTTAACCTTGGGGCACTTTCAACCAGCCTACATTATTCCTAAGTAATGTTTGAATTTCGAGGAAAAATTTTTTAAATTCGACTTTCTTGGTATCTGTAGCCACTATCAGTAGCGTTTGGTTATTCTTCTATGTTTGTTATGCGCATAATAAAATAAAGTGCTATTTTTTCGGATTTATGATAAGTTTTTGCTTGTCAATGAAGTTATTCTTGTCTTTTTTTTTTTTTTTAATGATAAAACACCTGCACTGTAGGAAAAATCCTTTAAGGCGCTCTGGGAGCGGTGCAAGTGCGAAAAAAGCGATTAACGTTGGTCTTGAAACGTTGAAGATTGTATTCATTGGGAAACACGACCTCAGGAAGATCATTCCACAAAGATGACGTTCTCCAGATGAAAGAATTCTTAAACAATGAAGTTCGAGGAGTACTAAGCTGAACAACATATGGATGAGCGGCAGTGGTTCGCCATGTATTTCTGTTTTACATTGCTCTAGGTGGAATCAAGTGGGCAATGTCAGTCGAACACCTGCCATGGAAATATCTGTAAAAGAGAGCCAAATCACCAACCTGTCTTCGATGCTCCAGGCTATCGAGGGTCTTGGTCAGCTCGGGGTCGCCGATCAGACGAACGGCTCTCCTTTGAATGGAATCCAGTAGCCGAAGGGTGTGCTTGGGTGCAGAGCTCCAGACATGAGAGCAATATTCTAATAATGGTCGAATCTGGGCTTTGTAGAGTGTCAAAAGTTGATGAGGTGTGTACAACCTTTTGGTGCGGAAAAGTACACCAAGTTTTTGTGCAGCTGCCTTGGCAATTGCGGCAACATGATCATGCCAAGACATATTACCTCCCAGATTGACCCCCAGCAAATTAATAGACGGTGCCAGGGGAATTGCGTGTCCTGCCATGACTATATCCGGTTCTGCAATGTTAACCTTTTTGGAGAAGACTGCTGCCTGGGTTTTCTTAGCATTAAATTCGACTTGGTTACTGTAACCCCAAGCCAAAATTTCTTCCAGGTCATTGTTGAGGCGCAATACTTCATGCTGCCTGCGAAGATGTGCGTCAGCAGCGGATGTTTGGGGAGTCAAGGTAAAAGATGAGACAAGTGTGCTGTCATCAGCAAAGCTATAAATTGGATTTTGGGTTTTCACTAGAAGGTCGTTAATATACAGTAAAAAGAGGGTAGGCGACAATATGGACCCTTGAGGAACACCGGCATTGATGGTGAAGGTGTCTGAGAGAAACCCGTCAATCGCCACTTGCAGAGAACGGTTCTTAAGGAAGCTGGTTAACTATAAACAAAATCCATTAGGCATACCGTAGGATCGCAATTTACTTAGAAGCCCATCGTGCCAAACACGATAGAGATGTCCAGTGCAACAGCCCGGGATTCTCCATGATGTTCGATGGTGTTGCTCCAAAGATGGGTGACATATGCCAGAAGGTCACCTGTTGATCTGGACTTACAAAAACCGTATTGATGGTCGCTGATAATGTTAAGCCCTTCCAGATACTTTAGGAGTTGTTGGTTAATAGCTTTCTTCATTACTTTTGAAATTACTGAAAGCAATGCGACGGGTCGGTAGTTGCTTGGCAGGGTCTTTTTACCTTTCTTTGGAATGGGCTGGACACGCGCCGACTTCCAGAAGGATGGAAATATTCCTTTTTTGTAGGATAAGTTAAAAAGTCTACAAAATACTGGTGTAAGGTGTCTAAGCATTTATGATAGATATTATCAAAGTTGTATAACTACATCGATTTTAGCTCGTAGAGACTATTGGCAAAATCGAACCTGGTATGCAAAATATCTAATGGAACCAAGTGAGAAGGCACATATTGGCCAAACCTTCATTTCGAACCGGAACGCCGCCGATGCCACCATCAAGTTTATAAATGCCGTCTACGAACGTCGATGATGAACTCTGGCGCCAATGACAATACCAGCCGAAGTTTAGGAATCCATCTTTAAATTTGGACATATAAACAAAGCAAAGTTATAAATAGATAGTTATGTTTATGATAAATAATATAATATAAATCTACAGCAGCGTAATGATAAACTCGGCATTTGATCTGATTACGCATACCGAGCTTAAATTAATATTGTAAAAGTAAATAGTTTTTATAATGGTAGTATAAAAAATTAGTCTCCACCCAACTGTAAAAATAGCTAAAACTTGAGGCCACGATTTTTCTTTATTCTCTTTATAGTTTTTAGTGCGCTCTTTACCAAAATCCTCTTTGTCACTTATTCTACAAATTACTCCATTATATTATAATTTTTTTTTTAGTTCTGCGTGGGCTCAACTTTTTGCTATTGTTTCAGTAACATTTAATATGATAAAATTACATTTGCCTTACTTGCTATTGTAAAACAAACAAAAAATTAATGCATACGTACCTGCATGTTAATACTTTTATCTTACAATGGATATATAGAACAGACCCGGTGTAAGGTATTGAACATTTCATTGTTAAGTAGCTGAGCGTCTTTTAGCAGCTACTCCGTTTTGAACATCGAAGAAAAATTTGCCAAATATAACTCTCCATCCAATTATATTATGTAGACAAAACAATAACATTGAACACATGGGGCCCCCAGAAGATCCTCCCTCCACCCTAGAGTCTGGCTATGCCGCTAGAGAGTTATAAATTTAGAAGCGTAATAAATATTTACAGAGAAAAGCCAATGAAAATTCTAAAAAAAATTACCAAAATTGATTATGTTGTTAAAATTATTGGAAATAATTTTTTTTTAATAAAAATAACTTGTTCACATTCTCCAATATCTGTAGAGTCTAAATTTAAAAGGTTTTTAAATATCCGTCAATAAACATGGACTGGATTCGGTTGAAGATAATGTAATGTTTTTAATATATATAGCTATTATTTCGCATGGGGCTGGTAACATTGGAGAAGAATTTAGAAATATTGTTCGGATTCACTTTTTAAATCATGAAAATTCCAGGAAATGGAAACCCGAAGGACCTTTTTACAATTACAGAAGAGATTCGCGTGTGGGTATTTTCTCTGACATATTCTACACCATTAAAACTGGCCTATACTATACCAGAAATTAGTTTCCGTGACAAGAAAAGTTAGTTAAAATAGTCTCAAGTGGAAAAGAGATTAAATTTTATTGCTAAGCCGATAACGGCATTGGATACTAGTCACTTTTGTCATTAGCAAACTAAGTGCTCGTTAGGTTAAAGAGTACCTATGTGTGTTGCCTATATACCAATTTGTTTGGAAAACGCATAAAAATTAATATAAGGTTCACCACCAAGAAGTGAAGACTCTTTAGTTTTCGTCCGTACAGAGTAGGTGCCTATACCTTCCAAACGATAGTATTGATACTAAAAATTACAATATTATCCAGTTAATAGGGTTGTACATAACTTTTACCGCCATCTCTGGGTAGTCCTGGTGTGTTTGGTTAAGATAAATATTTAAACGCGTTTTAGGAACTAGGTAAGCTAATCTGTTGGTTGAAACATGCCGATTTGTTTGCCAATTCTATAATAGAGTTATATTCAGTTTTTAAAGCTAAATAATTTTGTTTTAGAGTGAAGTCTAGTGATCCATTCACCATTTAATTTTTTGATCAATATTTCTTATCCTTTTCACTTTATTCAAAAAGGGGCCAAATAGCCTTCCTTTAGTAGCAATTATCCACAGTTATGGACTAAGTATTGAATTAATAAAAGCAGAAAACGGAATTGTGTGAAATTTGTCCGGTTTTCTTTTTCTGTTTTTATTACATCATAAATTGAAACTTGTTTGAAATAGTAGGTAATTATGCTTCAAATATAGGTGTTTGGCCTATTTTGGGATAAAAGGAAAAAGTAATGATATCATCCAAAAATGAAATAGTGAGTACCTACGTGCGTCACTCTTAAACGAACTAAGTAGGGGAGAGTCGGGTATTGGTGCGCACCTAAGCCAAAATTGTAATTTTTTTCAAAATATCAAAAGATTGGACTTCTAGGTTCGCTATCAAGATTCTTTAACGATTTGGTTTTGATATTCTGTAATTAATTTTAAATAAAAATGCACATTGACGAAATTTCAAAAAGTGACACTGCGCACAATTACCCGATGTATGCGTCTAATGGTGCGCATGGATAGGATAATCGTGCGCATTGAAAAGAGAAAGGAAAAAAATAATTTATTGAGGCTAAGATTATACTTATTTATTCTTATAGCCTGAATCATGATTTCTGGATTCCATTGTGCCTTTGTTGTTTTATGTTGGTATTTCGGCATCTGAAAAAATGCAAAATATTATAATCTAAGATATTTAAGACTGTAATTATGGGTTCTTTTGAGGTTATGCCGAAACTCTGACATGCTGACTTTTTTGGACCTCGGATTTGGATTTAGCGACCCTAAAAACATATAGTAAACGTGCCCTGACCCCCTTTTTGTGTGGCTGTGTTATTTAAATGCATTCTTAACAGTGCTAAATGCATGGCGGCTAATCGTGCGCACTGCGCCCGATTAACCGAAAGTGGCAGATTCGGTTTTAAATTCTTTAAAACAATATAAAACATTTTTTTGTCTAAATTATATATATATCAGTGTCAAGAGGACTCATTAAGCAATGTATTAAAGCACACGATTATCAAAAAATGTAAAAATGGAAATACTTACGGCTTATTTTTTTCGAAGCATCTACTAGTACACGACATACGTAAACAACGAAGCGACCATTTTGGATAAGTAAAGTGAAGCGATCCACCTGACTTATATATCATAGTACACAGGCTTGGCAAGGGATGGCGCCTGAATATGGATTTCTAATTATATACGCCGGTTATGGAAATAAAGACATGCGCACGATTAGCCGCCGCGCACGATTAGCCGACTCTCCCCTAATAGCTAAAATTCATTTTGAATACTAAAGATTATTGTTAGGTATGCTAAAGTCAATCTAGCAAGAAAAAAACTCATTTTTTAGAGTGTAAACGTTCAGACAAATTCCTGCAACTCTACACACCGTTTATAATTTTAAAAAATAAACTTTCTCGGGTATATTTTTATTAAAGTTTTGTTTATTTAAAACTAATCTAAGTATAAACATAGAAATATTACGTATTTAGAAATAATTTAATTATCAATTATGACACAGGTTTCAGTAATATTTAAAACATTTAAACAATGACTTATAAAATTTATAAAGATAAAATTCGTGTATTTGACAAAAGAACAAGTTAGGTACCTTTACATGTTAGTCGTTAATTATTCTTAACTTTGGTAATTCTTCTGTTAAAGATAATTTACTTTTCCTGTTAATATGACCGACCAAAATAACAAAATAATAAATAATGAAAAAAATTATATCCACGATAATGGAAAAATTTGGGCACAAGTTTTAGCGGTTTTCACTGGTAAGTGAATATTTTTGGTATTTATTTATAAAACAACGGTAGCATTTAAAGTGGATCCTACCGCGGTAAAGTTTACCGTGTTAAATTGCGGTTCTTCTTTTCCCGAATTACGAAAAAACTAAGCAAATCATGGAGTATCTTTTATAAAAGGGTGGTATCTATGTGGGTGTAGGAAAGTTATGTTCGTGCAGAAAAAAAGAAACAGAAATAAGACAATGAAAATCCTAAAAATAATTACTAAAGTTCATTGTAGATATTATAAAAATATTTATAATATATATTTTTTAATAAATATAACTTTCTAACACTAGTTAATATTTGTCTCTTCATGCAATATCTCAAGTGTTCAAATTTAAAAAGTTTTAAAATAGATATGGCGAGGATTCGGGCCAAGAAAACGCAATGTTTTTGGTATAATTTAGTATAATATAGATATAATTTCACATGGGGAACTATAAGTTTTTGTAGTATACAATTAAAATAGTATCATCGGTGAAGCTGAATTTTGGTACAACCAATGGAAAGAGAAAAATGCGTCAAGGGCCGAACTAAAGGAAATAGAACTAGCCCTACTAGTTCAAGAAACACAATTATTTTACCCAGCTATAAAACAGGCGCTTCTAATTTCCCTTGCACAGCCCTGCACAACGGGCACTATCGAAAGATCTTCTAGCACTTTGCGCAGGGTAAAAACATGGTTAAGGTCAACAAATGAAAGAAAATCGGCTTGTTGGCATTTGAATGATGAGTGTGCATAAAAAGAAGGTTCTGGAATGAGGTAAAAGAAAAATTTTAAAACGAAATGTTGTCAAAGTTTAGCCAGAATCCCCATAGGCTAGTCCTTAAATAGGGTTTAGGTTAGTTCTGGCGGCACTCAGGTATGACCCTTAAGGTGGGTTAAAGGTCAGTTTTCTAGCCAGTAATAAACAGTATAAATTCCCCATTTTTTTGTGTGTACTAACATGATGTGTTAGGATATTTATAAATAAAATTGTTATTTAATCGTTTAGAGAATATCAGGTAGTTCATTGTCTGTACGGACGACCCTCGCCTTGCCTGCTGCGACTAATTAGTTTTAATGTTTAAATAAAAACTTTTTTTATAAGTACTTTATTGAGCAAGTAGAGGATCTTTTAATATCCTAATAAATAATCAGTTTCGTTGTAAGAAAAATATTTTGCCTACCTCCTCTAAAAAAATTACCATATTTTTAGCGTCGCAAAATTTGGCGGCTTTCCGGGTCACGATTAAAAAACCGAAACACTTAATCACAGGAATTATTACAAGGAGTCACTTTGTTTGTCAAGTTTGACTCAAATTTTAACAATAATTTTTTAATAAATATAAGAATACCTAATACCTCTTTCGGGCCCTCAAAAATGATTTAATTATATTGTTTTAAAACATCATAAATATCTATAAAAAGGACTTGCGAAACCAATTTAATTTACGAAATTTGGCAGCACTTATAATTGAGTGAATAATGGGCGTGGCTCCGAAAAATTTTCGCCTGCGGCGCTTTTCCACCTTAATACTGATTTTTGCCCCACCCTGGAGAAAATCCTGACTACGCCCATGATGTAATGGGGCGCTTTATTGTGGCGGCTCGCCAGGCTTTTGGGTTTAGGAGGGGTGGGCACTAGCCAAATCAAAGAGTGACCTCTAAAAAAAAAAAAAAGGTCGCCGCCACGCTCTTTATAACGAAGCTCCTTTCTTGTCTAAACTGACGTCTAAAAAGAAGGTCATGATTGTTCTCTTTACTGTAACTTCTAAAAAAAAGTCGCCAACAGAAATAGACTAAATTATTAAATAAAATTAATAAAAATTAAATTTATTATGTACGGAACCAAAACGGCAAGGGGGGGCGCCAAGCGCAAGGGGACGGGAGGTGCATAGCCCCCCCCCCCCGCCCCTACCTGGCTACGCCACTGGAGCTATACTATAAGTTCGTAATTACTGTCAGTGATTCATCCCCACCAAACAACATTTTGTTACAGAAACATTAAACTCGTATAATATTATAATAATGTGACATTCGGAGGTATGTGGATTTATGGTGATTGTATGTTGTATGTGTAAGTATGCAATAGATTATGTCTCAAGTTTTAATATAACTAAGTGATATTGTCACGCAATATTACACATATTGCAGCAACACCCATGCAATGTGTGTTTTGTTATAAGGGTGGCGCGTCGAAAATGAAACAGGCACATTTACTGGCAGCTCAGTTCTTTGTTGGAAAAACGCTCAGACCCGTCGATTTTGTTTTCGACACAAAATTGGCCAAAAATCACGTTAATACGTACAGCCCCCTGGGCGGGGGTGACACCACCCCTAAAATCTTAAGTGAAAAGGGGGTGTCGAGTGATACCTTATTTTAAAGGTCTTTCAATTCCCTTTACTACTGAACTGAAGTACATGAATTTTACATCATTATAGAAGGTCATCGAAGAGCATGCTTGAAACTGCACCTAATAAAAAAAAGCCCTTATCAATTAAACGGCATATTTTTAACATTTAAGCCCAAAACTTAACAGAATTCCATTCTCCATGTAACTTTGGTTTGTTCGGGTTTGCATAAGTTAAAAAAGCACGAAAGTCTTCTGATGATGAATTATATTTTTTATCTATATGGGACAAAGCCTTCACCAAAATATAAAATAACTTTTAATAGCTATAGTCTATTTCAAAAAGGTGTAGATTAATAAAAGCTCATTAGGTATGCAAACTGAAGAGTGACCCAACGAATATTTAAGCCACTTTCATAATTTGGCATTGATTTTATTGAAAAATTCTTTCTTTTCATTAAGTGCAGGTAGTACCCCACGGGTTTGGGTTAATTTATGGGTTTTGCCTATTGTTATCGATTCATAAACACTGAAAAAGGTATGACAAAGGCGTGCACAATGTAAACTTATTATACATTATAAAAAAAAATATATTATACAGAAATTAAATTATAAACAATTATAATATTCTTCGTCATCTGAGGAATCTTCTCTTGACGTAATAATTAACGATTCGACGGTCCAATCGATCAAGTGGTCAATATCCCACATTTTCTCCTCTGCTTTAATGACATGATGGACTGCTTTTCGCCAGTTCTCTTGTGTCACTTCCTTAATGGCTTGATCAAGCAGTAGCTTAACGTCTTTCATTTTGGATGCCGTGTTGTGTCTTGCTACAAATCCTTTCACTTGCGCCCATATAAGTTCTATAGGATTTAGTTCGCAATGATATGGCGGTGTGCGCAGCACATTAACACAATGTTTTTCACCTATATCTTCAACGGCGTATTTCATAAAACGATGTTTGTGTAAATTTGCTATAGTTAATAGTTCCTTCTTTATCTAATTATCTTCTTTTTTTCTTTGGTTGGTTATCATAAATAATTTATGAACAAAATTTACCTACGCCTATGGCCAACACCGAAATTGAGCAGAACTGGACGGAATTTCCCATCTTTCTGAAATAGACTAAAGTTTGTTCGTGATTTTATAAAAATTATTTTTAAATATCTGTGTATTTCAAAACTTTTTCAGAGATTTTCTTGTTACTATATTATAAACTTCTCCTTTTTACTCATCGAATGGATGTCGCTACATGCTACATTTTTCTGATGAGTATTGCCATGGAGCATGGACTGTATAAAAGTGAATCATTTTCTTTTTTTTCGCGGATCCTAGACCCACTAATGAACCATGATATGGTGAAACGCGTCTAGCGATGGATCTGGCGGACAAAAATGATAATCTATTATATTTTTCCACTTTTTAAGTTTCACTTGGAACTCTCTCAATGGGAATAATTTTTGTATGGAGCTCACCATTTGTTTTGGTAATTACCAAGGATAAAGAGAATTACGACATAACAGAAGAAGAGGCGTCATACTTTATAATTTTTCAACCCATAGGTAAGTGTTCTAGACCAAGATAGTAAATAAATTTTGTATAAAACTTTTACATTTTAAACTTAACATTGTTATGAAAAAAGTGTAACAAGCGCTTTTCATAAGGAGTAACAAAGAAACCTCTATTCAGGCCACAATTTTAAAATGTATTCGAATAAATATTTGAAATTTTAGTCATAAATACGATTAAAAAAGGTGCACATTTTATATAAGCTATGACATGGGTTTTTAAGGCTTTCAAAAACCATTGGGTTGTGTCGAATAATTAAATATTATTTATTACGTTTTCATTTCTTGTCCTTCTTTCGAATAACGCTTTTTACCTCTTCGTTCGCTGCCAGGGCCATTCCCGAGGGACCTACAGCTTAACGTGGGTTCCGAACCACGATCCTTAGTCATGCGACAATCTCCCTCAAGGGCTATCATCCATCGGTTTTTTGCATCATTGCATGACCTACCGATTGGGGAGTGTGTACCCTGTACCTTCTTCCGCACCCTACGAGATATCCGATCTCATCCGGCCTGATTACCGGTGTGAATCGGGTGAATTAGAAGATTATATATTTTACACTCTTCCCTGCATTCTTAAACCTATTAAAATTCGGACATACTTTTTTTTATTGTGTGTATCCCACTTCGAGGATCGAGCTCGGATCGCCCCGGTCGTATGCCAGCAACTCACCTCTGAGCCACTACCGCGGTTAATATTTTCGGTTATTATTTTAGGAATGATTTTCGGAAGCCTATTTGTATTTAAGGCCAGTGAATGGTTAGGAAGAAAAAAGTCGGTTTTACTTGTTGCACTTCCCCAATTACTAAGTTGGACAACAATTATTTTTGCAAAAAATAAATGGGCATTCTATGTAGCAAGGTTTTTGGGAGGAATTGGAGACTGCTGTGTATTTTGCAGCATACCACCATATGTTGGAGAAATTACTACCCCTGCAGTAAGAGGATTTATGGGAAACGTTCCTACTTTGTTAACTTACGCTGGGCAGCTAGTGATTACGGTGATGGGTAAGTACGTATATATTATTTTTAGCCCTAGATTAAACATTGATTAAGGGTCTATCTTCTCACACCAGTATTCACCAAAGGGATTTAAAATTTAGACCATCGTAATATTTAGATCTATAGTCTTACGGTTGTGTTTTCACCATGGCATTATTATATATGCCATATGACGCTTTTGTGTTAATTTTAGTCGTTTGTAATTAAATCGTTTTAGCGATAAATAATTTAACCAGGATGTTGTTGCGAATACATTTTTAGTTTTGTTAAACGTACGTACTAAAATACTTTTTTTTTTAAATATAAAGAAAAATCATAAAAAATATACAATATAAAACCTGACTTATTCTGATACTTGTCATTTTAAACCTAGAACTGTCAATTAAGAACGGTTTTAAATTTAGATCAATTTAGTGAATAAGTCTGGTAGAGTTCTAAAAGGAGAGACAATCGTCTCTGTAGCCAAGTTCCGCAATCAGTTGCACAACCCTTCTAACATGTTCGCACTTTACCTTCTCTTACAGTCTTATACTTTTACTGATTACATGATCCATTTTGAAACATAGCAAACACTAAGTTTATTCGGATTGATGATGGATCGTTTTTCATTTAGGTTTATTCGGGGTCACTCTTATACAGGTTTTAAATATTATTTAATTTAAATCGAATTAAGTAATAATTTGGTACAGAGATGCCAATGAAGTCAATGAACCAAATAATTATATAGAATTAAATGATTTACACATATCTCTTTTTTAATGCAGGTAGTTATCTCAGCGTCAAACTAACAGCATATATATGTATGGTAATTCCAGTCTTGTTTTTGATATTAGTTACTCTATTGCCAGAATCGCCCTATCAACTAATCAGAGATGGTAAACATGACCAAGCTCGAAAGAGCATAAAGTGGCTGCAAAGAAAAGCTGACATTGAGGAAGACTATCAAATGATGAAAAAGGACGTCGACCGGCAAATGTCAGAACGTGGACACTGGAAAGACCTTTTTACGATTGAAAGTAACAGAAGGGCATTTCGTGCAGGTCTATTTCTTAGGTTCTCACAGCAGCTAAGTGGTGTGGCAGTCTTTGCTACATTTACCCAACCAATTTTTGAAAAAGCTGGTGGAAATTTAACTCCTCAATACTCTTCAATAATTTTTATAGGTCTGATGTTCATATTAAACCTATTTTGCAGCTCAGCAGTGGAAAAATTTGGAAGAAAACCATCTTATTTTTATTCTCTGTTAACCAGCGGGTTTCTTCTGATAGTAATGGCTGTATACTTTTTCTTAGAACAGTTTCAATTAGTAAATTTAGAACGACTTAACTGGTTTCCCTTAGCAGGGATGCTGGCATATGTATTTACTTACTCCTTCGGACTTGGAGTTGTGCCAACATTGATGTTGGGAGAATTATTTTCAGCCAGTATTAAAGCAAAAGGGCTTTGTGCTCTTGTAACCTGTTTTGGATTATCGGTTTTTATAACATCAAATTTATTTAACCTTTTAATATCAAATGTGGGTTTATTTAGTCCGTTTTTGGTATTTGGAATTTGTTGTTTAATATCAACTGTTTTGACGTTACGCTGGGTACCTGAAACAAAAGGAAAAACGCTGGAAGAAATACAACAATCTCTTAAAAAATAAAACTTTTTCATGAAAATATGTTTATAAATTTTTTAATTTTGTCATATAATCATGAAAGAAGACTACACTAAGAGAAAATATACCTTACTTTTTATAAGATAAAGTCATATTTACGGAAAGCAGAGGAACCCCTCTTTTACTCACAGTGACGAATCCGAGCGATTCTTAAAAAAAAAACATTTTACATGAATTGTTTGAAAATTTACGTTCTCGCTGTATATGTTAACAATCATGATATGTAAAAATACTGATGATAATAAAAACTATTTAAATAATATAAATTAATTTATATTACATGACACAATAAGAAAATGAAGCTTTTTTATTGGTATAATGTCACCATCTGTTCAGGGGCAAGGTATATTTTCCCAATAGGCCCGGTGCGCCCGGGTACAGATTTATTTATCATTTATTCTTAAAAAAATCAGAACATGTTGCGCCACACGTTTCTTCCTTTATAATACAAGTAAAAATTACTTTAAATTATACAGGGTAATTCCTAAGTTAATACTTCTTTTTAAGCTGTGTATAGAAGGCATTAAAATAAACAACATCTTCAAATACCTTTTTTTTTTAAACTTAAAAATAGCCGAGTTACAGAAGTAAAAAATCTAAGTGCGGGCCTGGTAATCAAAACGTGGCCCTTTACTTTATATTGTTTTTCTCCGTTTTTTGTATTGTTAGTCATGCATTTTACGGATCGGTCGTCAGTTATTTATTTTGGCAATTCGGTGTAGTTTTCTGAAGCAAGTTAATTGGTGAAAATAGTAAAATTTAAAAACAATTAACTGATTATGGTGCTAATTTATTGTAAGTGTCGTAAAAGTGCGGATGTTTCTTCTCTACACCCAGAAGTTTTCCTAATGTTATTAACCGGGCAAGTTAGGCAAAACATATTTGATTTGTAGTGTAATAAATGAATGTAAGTACTTTATTTTTGGGTTTTTTTGAAAAATTTATTTGAATATTATTATAAAGAAGCCCTCACCGACACATTTTTTGCTGATGGTATCTGTTTATCACATGCCTTGACGCAAGTGTGGATGTAGAAGGCAGTCATGACTAACTCTGGAAAAAAATTTCGCCAGTGGGGCTTTTTTTAAATTTTTGTTAGGTATATCTGTTTTTATTGAAATTACTGTATTTTTGTCAAAGTAACAACAATCAAAATATATAAGTATATATTTTTTTATTTTTAAAAATACGTGGTACCCAAAAAATTCAGGTTCTTCTTTTGTTCTGCCTGAAAATATAAGTTGATAAAAAAATGGTTTTTGTGACCCCTTTAAAAGAAGTTGTGGTTCCGCGCCTACCTTGACGATGGTGGGAGCTTTTTTAAAGTTTCTGGGAAGATACGATATCATTATCAATATATTTTAGGGCGAGATTTAATTTCGATTTAAATTCTTTAAAAAATGAAAATTCTACTTAAGAAGTATATCCAAAATGATTTTATAAATTTAAAAATATTAGTAAATAAAAATAGCCGCACCAAGGAAAGCGAACGGATCAAAGGGTCCGACAAGCATTGCACCGTTTGATAGTCTAGCAGGAGATGAGCGGAATGTTCGATTTTTTTTCTCTTCCGAGGATCCGTCCGTACGCCGGATTTACTTAGGCTAGGTTTAGCCCATTGTGCTTACCCTGTTTGGTAATTATACCCACTCCGTGATCCCAGTTATTTTCACTAGTTTGTGTAGGTCAACTGGGGAGAGGGTAAGGATGTCCTCTAGTTTCAGCTTTGGTTGCCCGAGTATTTGTTGCCTCCTCCGATCCAGTGACTCGCAATGGCAAACTATGTGCTGTACAGTTTCCCTGACTTGTCCGCATAATCTGCAGTCAAGGTCTGTTCGGGTCTGTTCGGGTGGTTCTGCAGTTAAGGTCTCCATTGTACAGTTGCATTCTGTGCAGAGGATTCTTGACAGCCATGTGTCCTATCAGAATTGCTGTAATGGTTCTCAGCTGGTTCCTATTCATTTAAAGCAGCCGTTTCGTAAGTCTTGGGTCTGGGTTCCCAATGAAGCTTTTGCTATAGGCTAATCCCTGTCTGTTACTCCAGTGGATTTTGTGTTTATTCCTTATCCATCGCTTTAAAGCATCTCGTGCCGTACATCTTGGCACTCCGAGTGCCGGTTCTGGACCAATGAATGTGTTTTCGGAGCCTTTTCTCGCGAGTTTATCGGCTTTTTCATCTCCTGTAATACCTTCGTGTCCTGGTACCCACTGCAGTATTACTTTGTTTACTATTGCCAGGGACTCCATCAGTTTCTCCTGACATTCCCACACTAGTCTTGAGGTTACCTTGTTGCATATTAGCGCTCTAAGGGCTGCCTGACTGTCAGAATATATATGGATCCGCTTATTAAGGTGGGCTCTCCTATTGCTTTCGTACGCACATTGCAATATGGCGTAAAATTCTGCTTGGAACACTCTGGGAGACTTTCCCAGAGAGAAAAACGAGTTTTTCTCTGGTCTTACTCCGTGTATCCCTGCTCCGGTACCCTCTTTGGTTTTGGAGCCGTCTGTGTACCAGGTTATTACCCCAGGAGTAGTTTCTGGTGTTTTGTTTTTCCATACGTTTCGTTCATCAATTACGACCTCATATGGTATGTCATAGCGAAACCTTGGATTTATGTGGTCTGATCTCATTTCTAACTCAGGCCCACTTATAGTCTCGCTTAGAAGTTCGTGTCCAGTTCTCTACCTGCCTAAGAGCAGCGTCGAACTCTGAAGTCTATTCTTGCCTCCCCTTTTATCATCAAGTAAAGCGGAGGAAGGTCTAGGATGATCTCCATTGCGGATATGGGAGTTGATTTCATGGCCCCCGTGATACTCAAGCAGGCCAGTCTTTGCAGGCTTCCTAGCTTTGATATTATGGTTCTTTGCTGTACCTTTGGCCACCACACCAAGGCTGCATATGTAATTGCGGGTCTTACCACTCTGGTGTACAGCCAGTGCACCAGCCTAGGTAAGAGTCCCCATTCTTTCCGTACATTCGTCTAGTAACTGATAAAGTGACTTCTGACTTTCGGATAGTTTTTTCCACGTGTTTGTTCCAGGTCAATCTGGAATCTAAGGTTATTCCCAGATATTTGACCTCTTTTGACACTGGAATATTTTCTCCACGTAGGGTTAGGGGCGTCAGTCCCTCTTTCTTCCTACGTTTTGTGAAGGGTATTAAAACAGTTTTTTGTGGACTGATGTTTAGTCCTTCCTGCCCTACCCATTTTCCACGATCTTGAGAGCTCTTTGCATTCTATCTCTTACTATCGTGTTGAATTTGCCTTGGGTTACTATGACCTAATCCTCTGCGTAACCTAAGCTCGATTTGTTCTTTGATCTATATCGGATTCTTTGTATGTAATATTTATTTGAGAAGTTTTTATATTTTGATTTTATGTGTAAGTATATACATATTTTTTGTTTTCCTAATTATTATTGTTTTTGTAAAAGAGCATACTACATTATTATGGCATAACTCTTTAGAGATGTGAGAAGCATGGGCTCTTATAGGAGAGGAGGGGGCTGTGCCGCCCTAGACCTTGGGTATTTTAGAAGTTACTTCTGAGAGGAGAAAATTTTAATACCGCAGCCACGTTTTCTTTTTGTTTTTTTTTTGGCTGGTTATCCTCCCTGCAAAAAATTGGCTCTATGGGCGCCCATGATTAGGGGTCCAGAATGGTGTAACGGACCTAGTGCGGCTATAACCAAATTATGCCCCGCCTACTTAATCAAAAATCATTAGGATCAATCAAATTAATTTTTTTGAAATATATTTTTTTAAACAAAGACATTATACAGGGCGGATTATAAAAATTCAACGTGTAGTGTAGATCAACTTTAATTTTTTTAATTAAACATATTATATATTTTTACATTCTACAGTCAATTCTAGATATATTTTATCTTTTTTTATCTATATATTATATCGTCAATAATTTACGAAATATTAACACTTTAACCTTATTACCATTATTATGTTTTTCGACTTAACAACATTCTGAATCTAAATCACAATTTGACAATAAAAATTTGGTAGTTAAATTTGAGAAGTCAAAAATTTAATATTTAAAAACTAAAGTT
Organism: Polydrusus cervinus; assembly: GCA_935413205.1. Taxonomy (NCBI): domain Eukaryota; kingdom Metazoa; phylum Arthropoda; class Insecta; order Coleoptera; family Curculionidae; genus Polydrusus; species Polydrusus cervinus. The sequence goes on along the minus strand of OW284514.1, from coordinate 26,317,198 downwards.
GATACACATTTTTATGTTCCACTCTGTATAAATATCTTTTTTCTAAAAAAATGCATTTCAAAGAAATTTATTTGACGAGTCCGAGCAATTGAGGTGCAACTGTGCAAAACGCATTAAATCCATAATATTATGTTGTTTTGAATAAAACTTTAAAAAACCAGCAAAGTAAATTAGAAGAAAAACTAAGATTTTCATGTGGCGCAGAATAATTTATGTAATAGGATTAAAAAGGAATATTTCCTTTTTTAATCTAAATTTTCGATATTCATGACAATATAGTATATTTTTTAGTGGATTTACTGCATTTTGTTTAACCAGAATGTGGATTTATGCCATTTTGCTAGGTTAGTATGGATTTATTCCTTTTCGCTTACTTCTTGTTTGGATTTATTGCGTTTTGCTTGAAGTAATTAAGTTTACATTATTTTATAAGGCCAATAAAATTTAAAACTTCGGTGAAATAATTATTAATTATACAGGGTGTGTCAGTAAGGTGTCTGTCTTAGATAGCACCTAAACTATCAAAGATAGGGAAAAAAGTGTAATGCAAAAGTTAAAGGGTTTTTTAGGATACATAATCTAAAAATATTTTCTAATCTATAGGGTGGTCCTAAAAAGTGGTACTGAATAATAAAAAAGAAAATTAAATGGGACACCCAGTATAATTTTCTAGAATATGATTCAATGGAATAAGGGCTTTGCAACCCTATTAAAGTTTTTGAAGTGAAATGCAACGTTGCCAAGTAATTAATTTTTTTCCGAAATTTTAGTAATTTTAAGGGTATCGTTAAAAAATCATAGCAACCTGTGGATTAATCCTAGGCAAATATAATTTACGTTGTAAGTACTTTAAGGTACGGTATATTGATTTATAATAATGTTTTTTAAATCTCTTATACAGAGCGTTCATTACAAGTTGGACAACTCGATAGTTTTAAAAATGCTTTATTTCAATTTTTTTAAATGGGTCCCCCCTAATTTTTTAGGCAAAAGAATTTATCTTTCGAAAACCTTACTTTTTTGTTAAACATGTCATATATCCAAATATCATAGTTTTTGAAATATTTTAGGATTTGTCTTAGATCATGGTAAAAAAGGAAAGTTCTAATTAAACAATTTAGTCAAGATTGCTTTGGAACAAAAAAAAATAATTTTCTTTGTCACAGCTGTCATTGCAAAATTTTTTCGGCAACATTTTGTGCTTTATTACTGTTTAAATTTTAGTTTCCTGAACGGCAACAAGTGCGAATTAGGTTTTTTTTTCCTCTTCGTTCGCTGCCAGGGCCATTCCCGAGGGAACCACGATCCTCAGTCATGCGACACCCCCCAAGGGTATCAATCCTTTGTTTATTGCCATTGCATGACCTACCGATTGGGGAGTGTGTACCGTCTTCCGCACCCCACGAGATGTCCGATCTCATCGGGCCTGGTTACCGGCGTGAATGGGGTGGGTTGGAAGATGATACATTTTACACTCTTCCCTGCATTCTTAAATCCACTTAATTTCGGACATACTTTTTTTAATGTACGTATGCCCACTCCGGGAATCGAACCCGGGTTGCCGCGGTCGAATCCCAATAGCTCTACCTCTGCGCCACAACCGCGGTACGCCGGGCACTTAAATTATACAAACGAACATTATTAAAATTTATTAGGTATTTATGAGGAATGTGTTATGTCTGTAAGACAAGCTGAGTTAGAGTTACAGTTATCCAAATGGATAGGTCAACATCGTCATAGCCAAAAAAATATGTTTGATATATTTGACCTATGCGCTATTAACAAGGGTAAAAAAAAATTCATAAATAATTTGACTACTATAAAATTTCCCAAGTAAAATTTTACACAACAATCAAAAATTTCGCTTACTGAATAGTCACAGGTTCAAAGGTTGTTATTTGTTAGGTTGTGTCTCATGTAATATGTATGTAGTAAACTTTTTTATTTGCCGTATAATTTTTAGAAAATTATTCCTACACATAAAAAAAATATTACTTAAATTTATATACGGGATAACACAAAAAGTAATTTCTCCCCATCCCCCCTCCCCCACCTTTTGTTCTCGGTAATTCTTGAAGTAATAATGTATGAGTTAATAAGTGTGTATAACGTGTTATTTTTCGGCAGTCAAACCCAAACAATTTTAAATAAAAACCCTCCATTATTATTCCAGGATTAAATTAAAGGAGAAATTTATTTTTCAATAACATGTCACACTGTCCGACCAGAGGCGCCGATAGTAATGTGACGCGAGTAGCTTAAGAGTTAAAACTTTTTACAACCAATTTTACCGAATAATACACATAAATTACTGGGCAACCGTTCGCGCTATCTCCTAACAGGATTTTAGGTTCACTGATAAAAGTGGTTGACGTTTGAAAAATCAAACTTGTTGACAGAAACTTTTTATCTGTACCGTATGAAACATTCGGAAATAAATAATAATCTATAAAAAATTATTTAACCAGTAGGTTTTATTCTAGGCAGCCATGATCAAGCAAAAAATAAATTTCTGTTACTTAGAGAGTCGCCAAGTATTCAGTATTTCCTGAAAACGTTTGTTATCGATCTGGCAATGAATATTTTACGATGCAGCGCTGTGGTGGCTTCGTTACTTGAAATCCATGCACCATTATGTAATGCGCTCGATTGTGGAGCGGTACAGTATTCTCTGCGGCGTCTTCTTTCATACGAACACGTAAAATCAACGACTACCGGAAGGTCCTACTCCACCAGTTGTGTAACTGAAAATAGGCTAAAATCTCTTTACATTTTCGGCGAAGGTCTCGCGGCATTCGTCAAAGCACCAACGTAAAGTGGGACATGCGGCGAGTAGATCCTACTATACCTTCTGTTCAAAATGAAGTCGGCGCTATTTATTTGTTTATTGAAAACTACACAATACAGGTTGATACAGAACATATTATTAACCCAATTATACATGGAGTATTTATTAGGGGGTGGCCACTCATAGCCAACTTCTAAAAGAATAATTATTCTACTCATGAGTGAGACAAGAGCAGCTTTATCTAAAACTAATTATATACAATAGCATAACGCCTATTATACACAAAGTTAATGTTACAACAAAATTTAGAAATCTACAAAATCTGTTATATTTAAAATTCTTTTTTTGAGTTTGTTTACAAACGTAATCTTAGAATCGCCAAATATATCACAGTATTTTTGATTTTGGTTGTAATTAATAATCATATATTTAACGGGAGATTTTTTTTGATAATTAGTTCTAATTGATTTAAAATTAAAAGTTCTATAGCCTACTTGTCTAGTTCTATTGGGTATACAAATGCTCACCTTATGTAATGTTGTATTGTCTACTGCTAAGTTATTAAATATCTTATAAATATAAACGGTACTATTGAAGGTTCTTCTATTATGCAATGTCATTAAGTTGTAGCGCTTTAGGTTAGTAGGATAGCTATTGTCATGAACTTTTCTTAATAAAAAGTCTGAGATGCGGATAAACTTTTTTTGGACTTTTTCAATCATTTGAATGTACTTGACATAAAAAGGAGACCAGATAACACTGGCGTATTCAAGTTTTGTTCTTACTAAACTATTAAAAAGAATCTTTAGGGTTTTTGTAGAAGTAAAAGATTTAGAGTTTCGTAAGACAAACCCAAGGTTTTTATAGGATAACTTTACCACTGATTCAATGTGTAAATTAAAAGAAAATTTGTCATCAAACAAAACCCCCAAATCTCTCTTTTCAGATACTGAGTCGATCTTATTGCCATTGATTAAGTAGGCAAAGTTAGTAGTTTTCTTAGAATAGAAAAACTTCATATGTTTGCACTTATTTATGTTAAAAGGCAAGCTATTTATTATGGACCAGTCATATAGCGCGTCTAAATTTCTCTGCAATGCACTACAACCAATAATACCCTTGACTTTTCTAAAGAGTTGTATATCATCTGCAAACAGAAGAACCTGCAAATTCCTTACAACATTAACAGCATCATTAATGAATAGCAAAAACAAAAGGGGTCCCAAATTGGATCCCTGGGGAATACCAGATGTCGAGAGAAAGTTAGGTAAATTGTAACCTTTAATTGATACATATAGTTAGTTCTATCCGTCAAGTACGACTTTATGAATAAACACCAGTTTGACGATAAAGAAAATCTCTTTAGTTTAGCTATTAACAGATTCTAGTACTTTAGTTCGTTACTGATCTACCATTATGTTTATTGTTACTTTTCCGTCCTAGGCCTGAAAATAAATGATAATGTCATTGAAATAGTACATTGTATACCTAGTAGGAAAAGCTGAACGTTCCCGGACGACCGTAGAGAGGCGCAAGCCGAGACTGACAATACGAAGTCCGGGAATGTTGCTTTTTCTACGAGGTATACATACTATTTTTCCGAAAATCTAAAATTATTTATAGGACATAACTTATTACAAGCAACTTGTTAAAATTTTGAAAAAATATTATTAACTTTGTTTACAAATAAAGGATGCCATTAAATATTTGTGTTGTAACTATGGAAACACAGTAGTATTATTGAATTGTCAAGCTTAACACATTTTAGTTTACAAGTAGCCGTACAGAAATAATATTTCCTTATAGTACAATACTAAATATTTCCTAACAGTTATTTTCCGTTACCTAGCAACAACTAAGTGTAAGAAAATATTGACTTTTTCTTTCAGAAATGTTATCAAAAATGTTAATATTTCCGATCGATTTTCGTCAAAGAGAATTTTCCATAACATTAGAGCATTGAATAAAATTGACGGCTCTCTATTTAAAATTTAAAAGCTGACCTGTGTTCCTGTTAAACCGGAACTAGCTTTACAGGTTTAATTTAACCGAATAATTACAATTTTTATTAGGAATTTGAAAAAAATTGAGAGATTCATATTTTTCGTGGCACCCGGTATATTTTACCACGGAAAGCTCAGTTTAAAAAGTCAATACTATAAGAAACACAATGCTAATCGTATTTGTAAATCGGGAGAAATACGCACTTAAGTATCTACATTAAAAGAATGTTATTCGTTAATATTTTTTCGCACGATGTAGATATTTGCGAATAGATATTTGCCAAATAATCTGGATATGTATCATAAACTTAAACAGCAATAATAGATATTACTTAAAGTCAAATAGTTTAATTATATTATGACACTTAGACTTTGCTTTAGTGTTATTTGAACTGTTGTAACAATGCGATTATAAAAATTTATAGAATTAAAACCTCAATATGTATAGTTTTAAAAAAAATTGTGCCAGTGAGACATGATAACTTTCAGAGTAAAAATGTTATAAGATAGATTAAAAGATTTTTTCAATCATGACTGCTCAAAATGGAACAATATTAAGCGAACCCCAAAAGAAAAATAGTCATGTAGTTGAGAATGGAAAACAATGGCCACAAATTCTAGCTGTTTTAACAGGTAAGAAATTTTAAAAAATTGAGATTTATTTATTTAACCTTCCGTTACTCGCGCGGGGACTGACGCTCCGCAGAGACATATTTGATTAATTTACTTTCGACGTGCCCATGCCTAAAATGTCTCCCACTCAGTACCTTCTTAGCTTGGATCAGTTGTTGTCACGGAAAAGTCTGAAGAAAAATAGACCAACGAGATTTTCCTGTAAGAAATGTGGGAAATACATATGTGGAGAACACTCTTTGTATATTTGTTTAGACTGCTACACAGAAATTAATACGCAAGATTGAGTTTTGATGATGCTTTTCAATAAATATAAGTAAATATTATTTTATTGCATACCTAGTTGTTTTTTTTTTGGGTTTCAAAAATGAACGCGGACTGGCAGTCCGCAGCGAGTACCTGTGTACCAAATAACGCGCGAGTGACAGAAGGTTAATACAAACTCTACAGATTTACATCCAGTTACAGAGTAGAAATGCCATTCTTAAATATCTAATAACCCAGTCACAGATTAATTTCATTACTGTATCTTTTAAATTCTTGTATTTTTATGTTAAAAATATCACATTGATGTCCAACTTGGTTGTATAAATTACACATAACACTAATCGGGGAGTAGAGTAATTAGTTCCGGAAATATCCACATATGTAAAAAGTTAGAGGATTCCTAGTTCTATACGATGATACATAAAAATTTATTGAAGCTAACAAACTGGAATCATTAATTATGTTGTTTAACAGCCCATACAGGGTGCTACAAATTCGAGTGCGTGCAAAGGGATCTCAGAAACGGTAAGAGATACGAAGATGGTTAAATTGAGGCAAAGTTGCGTATTTTGGGGATTAATACTTTGGTGAAAGAAAATTTTAAATATTCCGAATACCTCCGGAGATATCCGAAAAAAACTGAAAATTCTAGTTTTGGTTTTTAATTTTTTGCGCCTTCATTTTTGACTTGGGAAAAAAACAAAATACACTTTCTTATAGCCGTTTCTTATGTTCTACAATATCGCCTTATTAGTCATATTCAACGTTTCGTTCTTTAGTTACCAACCTTAAGTCAATTTTTTTAAATACAGACCTGGAATTTTAAATACAGTTTTAGGGAATACTAAGCTTTAGAAAATTAATGCAATGTACAAATTTTTGAAATTTTAATGTTCTGTTATCTAATAACACATTTTCAACAATTTCAAATTATCTTTTTCATTTCATTACGGTCCTGAATATTTAGTGCCAAACTAAAAACAAAAGATTTCTGATTTAAAAAATCCGTCCCCAAGAGGCCTAAAATTTGATATTTTGTATGACAAAAGACCCAAAATACCGGCTTCAAATATCTACGTCTGTTTATTTTCATCATACATTCATTATTATAAACATCATCAGATCATCTAAACAATAAAAGAAATTTAAATTGTTTCCGAGACAAACATAAGCGCATCATAGTATCATAACTATACTAACACTCAAATTACCTTTTCTTTACTCGGGAGCATTATTTTTTTCTGTTTTACACTATTTCGGTCTAGGATTAAGGCAAAAGCCATAGGATATAATATATTAGATATATACTAATAAAATAAATAAAATACTAATAAAAAATAGAATTACTTCTCATGCCTTAAAAACTTGCTTACTTTCTAGCTTTGAGTATTATGACAGTAAATCTTATTAAACCAATAAATGGCCTAAACAGCATAACCCACCGAGAAACTTCACACATGTTATCTATTTTAGTATAGGAGATTAATTAATAAAAGGTCCTTTGTTCCAATATTTTTTGCTCGCAATGGTACATCTTCTATAAGATCATAATATTTTAGTTGCACTTGGATCTCTCTCATGTGGAATTATTTTTGTATGGAGCTCACCCTTCACTGTTGTAATAACCAATGATAAAGAAAACTATAACATAACAGAAGAAGAAGCTTCCTACTTTACAGTGTTCCAACCCGTAGGTAGGTTTTGTGAAAACACGGGCTGTTACGGAAATGACTTATGATGTCTATCGTAATGCATTTTTAGAAACTTCTGGTATTATTGAAATAGTAGGAGAAATAGGTCTCGTTTAACATAGAAGTATCAAATGATAAAAAATTAATTAAGGAATTTTTAAAAGCATCAAAAAATGATATATTTCTTTTTCTGGGAGATCATCAAAGATTCTAAACATAAAATTAAAATTTTGACCACCATCAATCTCTGGGGCTACTGGGTAAAAGAGCGTAAAAGTCGTGTGATTGCAGTGTGTTTTTTTTTGTTTGTTGTTTACCTTAATTAAGTTAGAAATAAAATAAAAAACATAAAGTCTTTCTCCACTGGTTTATTAAAAATAAAGTTAGAAGGTGGTAGATATTCTACTTGTTTCGGGTGTAGCAACACCCATCATCAGGAACAAAATATAAAGAGAAAAATTCATAGAAAGGAACAGACGTAAATGGCGAGTGATAATGAACCTCGATGGAGCTCTCATCGAGCCATGGAAGATTAAATGTTGAGAAATGGGATAGTGATTAGAAGAAAATTGACATATTTAAGTCTTAACACTGACCATGGGCAACAGGTAACAGTGGTAAGAAGGGGCCCGTTTGGGCAAAGAGAAAAAATCAAATTAAGAAATGTAAAAAATGGAGATTCACAGGTCAAGAACCCTCATCCTGGGAACCGTGGAGAGAAAGAAAACTTGTTAATTTAGCCCTCTTTTTAAGGGAAAAAAAGAAAATATTTTAGTTAAGAAAAGTAAAAGGCATAGAACTGATGTAGAATCTGTAAAGAATAAAAGAAATTGTTGAGTAAAATACATTGAAATGATTATTTTAACAATTCACTCGAAAAATCTCTTTTATATGCACGAAATCGGGGACTTACCTTAGTTCATAGCCGAAAAATTTAAAAATTTTAAAAAAATTTATTTAGGGGAACAAGCCCGAAAGGGCTGGAACCCCAGTGGGCGTTAATTTTAACATAACAACCAAAATTAGACTTTAAAAAAGAACTAAAAAAGACTAGAGAGTCGGAGTACTTTTAAAACTTTTATTAGGCACGAGGTCAAAACGGAACAGAATTTGAACTTGAACTTGACCCAGTGATTCGTCACTTGACACAGATCTTCAAGGTGGGGAAATGACATATATTTTAGCGGGTAATTTGAAGAAATATATTAAATAATAACATGACGGGAAGAGCTCAATAGAGGTTCAATAAGATAAAAAGGGTAAATACCACAGCAAAGCGAAATACAATTCAACACCAAAATTCTACATACATATAATAACATATATAAACATACATTTTTGTAATAAAGGCAACAAACTTGATCTGTTAGAAATTCTTGAAATTAACAAAACCTTAAACAATAATAATATTATTTGCTTAAATGACCAACTTCAACATGGTGCCACTCAATTCTTTAACTCTCTCAATTTTGAATAATTAAACTTACCCTTCTCTAGGTCTAACGTTCCTTTTTCGGTCCTTTTACTTTATTTTATTTTTCAAAAATAATTTTTCTAACCATACTTCTAATTAATCCAGCCTTCAGCTATATTTTGTTTTACAGTTACCTCATATACCTATTTCAACCCTCCATTTGTAGATGTCGCGGTTGATATTTTAGATTTCTACCCTTCAGTGCTTCATATTATAGTATTCTTCTAACTTTAATTTATAAATAATTTTAAACTTTCCCAATAGAGGTCACCAAAATGTACAATGCTTTTGTTTGTGTAAGTGGTGACAGGGAATTTTTAATGTTTTTATTTTTCTTTCTTTTTAATATTTGCTATGAATTTTGGTGTTGAATTGTATTTCGCTTTGCTGTGGTATTTACCCTTTTTATCTTATTAAACCTCTATTGAGCTCTTCCCGTCATGTTATTATTTAATATATTCCTTCAAATTACCCGCTAAAATATATGTCATTTCCCCACCTTGAAGATCTGTGTCAAGTGACGAATCACTGGGTCAAGTTCAAGTTCAAATTCTTTTCCGTTTTGACCTCGTGCCTAATAAAAGTTTTAAAAGTACTCCGACTCTCTAGTCTTTTTTAGTTCTTTTTTAAAGTCTAATTTTGGTTGTTATGTTAAAATTAACGCCCACTGGGGTTCCAGCCCTTTCGGGCTTGTTCCCCTAAATAAATTTTTTTAAAATTTTTTAATTTTTCGGCTATGAACTAAGGTAAGTCCCCGTTTTCGTGCATATAAAAGAGATTTTTCGAGTGAATTGTTAAAATAATCATTTCAATGTATTTTACTCAACAATTTCTTTTATTCTTTACAGATTCTACATCAGTTCTATGCCTTTTACTTTTCTTAACTAAAATATTTTCTTTTTTTCCCTTAAAAAGAGGGCTAAATTAACAAGTTTTCTTTCTCTCCACGGTTCCCAGGATGAGGGTTCTTGACCTGTGAATCTCCATTTTTTACATTTCTTAATTTTTTTTTTCTCTTTGCCCAAACGGACCCCTTCTTACCACTGTTACCTGTTGCCCATGGTCAGTGTTAAGACTTAAATATGTCAATTTTCTTCTAATCACTATCCCATTTCTCAACATTTAATCTTCCATGGCTCGATGAGAGCTCCATCGAGGTTCATTATCACTCACCATTTACGTCTGTTCCTTTCTATGAATTTTTCTCTTTATATTTTGTTCCTGATGATGGGTGTTGCTACACCCGAAACATGTAGAATATCTACCACCTTCTAACTTTATTTTTAATAAACCAGTGGAGAAAGACTTTATGTTTTTTATTTTATTTCTATAAATTAACTCCACTTTAAGAATGGACTACTTCTTCAAAATTAATTAAGTTAATTGTAATTATATAATTATATATTATGTTTGTTATTTATTTTTCAAAAATTGATGCATACTATGTTCCCTGTGAACCTATTGTAATAAGGAATGAATGAATGAATAAATAAATAAAAATAAATACTAGTTATTTATCGTTGGAAATGAAAAAAAGGATATTTTATTATTTTATTCAATTCTTCTACAAAAATTGTGGGTGCATAGAAATATTTAAAATTCCTATAATTTTTCTAGGGGGTTTGTAATAAGGTTAGGTCAGGTAAGTGTAAGTGTAAGTGTAAGTGTAAGTGTAAGTGTAAGTGTAAGACCTTTGGTTTTGATTAAATAGTCTCACGTAGTCTTATTAGGTCCGTTGTGAGACCACACGTGTTCCATAGAATCCACCTTCACCAGATCTCTAATGGTTAGTGCGGCGTACGCCGCAGAAGGATTTTAACAACTTATTTAAACCAGCCACTACTATTCAGAAACTTGTTCAGTCGTCTAAGTTGTAAGTTGCTTAGTTCCTCCAGACTATTGAAAAATGGTTCACCCAGAGCAGTAAATGTTCTTCTTGCGAGGTCAGGGCATTCACACAAAAAATGTTGAATACTTTCTTCCTCTTCCTCATCTCTGCAACTTCTGCAGAAGTCGTTAGTGGGTATTTGCATACGTTCGGCATGCCTACCGAAGAGGCTAGGGGGTTTGTAAAAAAAAATGTTTTGTTTTCTACAGCGATTGAAAACTGTAGTAGCCGCAGAGACCGATGGTAGTTTAGTTGCTTCACTGTTTTGTTCTTTTGCATGTTTACTTAAAATTGTTTTATTTTTAGGCATGATTTTTGCAAGTCTTTTCTTATTTAAAATAACCGAATTCCTAGGAAGAAAAAAGTCTGTATTACTCATCGCAGTACCGCAATTATTAAGTTGGATCACCATTATTTTTGCAAGGGATAAATGGGGATTTTATGTTGCCAAAATTTTAGGAGGAATTGGTGACTGTTGTTTATTTTGCAGCATACCTCCATACGTAGGGGAAATTACGACCCCTGAAGTTAGAGGATTTTGGGGAAATCTTCCTACGTTTGTTCTCTATGGAGGACAGCTCGTTATAACAGTAATGGGTATGTAGAAAAACTAGTATCTAGTAGAGGTCGCACCCGCGTTAAGGTAACCAGGGTGCCCTTGATTCTGACAAAAGTCAGTAGATATCACTTATCAACACGAAATGTGTTTTATATTATAATAAAGTCAATTTTTTTTTTAATTGGCATCAATAGTAAACAATTACCTAACCACAAAACGCTGGATTCGTTCCCTACAGGACTGCATTTAGCTTTTGCATTTGAATAAACACGTTTTCCGATTATATTGAAGCTTTATTTTGAATCACAATACAAGCACCTGTACGCAGAAAATTCATAATATCAAAATCTAAATAAGTTTTAAAATAATGGAACAGTATGTTTTGCAAAATATAAGTGTAAGGAAGACGTGTTTATTCAAATACGAAAGCTGAATGCAGTCCTGTAACGGGCACATCAAGCGTTCGTGATTAGGTTATTGTTTAGAGGCGAGGTAAAAATAAATCACTATAGTTAAAAAATATAATAAATAACCAAAAAATATATTATAGACTATTTAAAAAGTCACTTCAATTTTTAGGAAAGAATATCAAATTTCGAAAAATCTTTCTACTACTTAAACAATTTTTAGAATTATGCAATTTTTTTTGTTAATTTAATAATAAAAATGTGTCTCGTATGTAGAGAACCTAAAAGGATACAGTGTATATCGTTCCTTTAGAGTAAAACTGTTCTCAAAATACAAATTTTACAAAAGTAGTATCTTTTTTATTTCATTGAAACTTTAGTAAATATTGTCCTGACAAAGAAACAAAATACATTTTTTTCCTTACTTTCACACTAGTTTGTTGTCGTGGACATAGAATACTTTTGTAGCAAATTAAGCAGCTCTAGTTATGTAACTAGGTTACAAAAATAAAAATAGACGTTTCTGGACTTAGAATAGTTTTTTTAATAGGACGAAATATACATTGCATCTGTTTCGATATAGAATATTTATTATTCATTTTAAATATGTGTTGTCAAATTTTATGGGAATTATAACTTGAGCTATGCGTTCCATACATAGACATAAATATGGTTCCATAGCTAATTGTTCAGGATATTATTGTTTAGGAAATTGTGACCAAGAAAAAATTTAAATGGAATGATAAAAGAGACCATGCAGAAACCTATAAACTCAAAAAATTTCCTAGAAATAATACATGTTTTATTTTTATTTTTTAGGTACCTAGCTACCTTAATGTCAGAACAACTGCTTACATATGTATTGTATTTCCTGTTTTGTTTTTGATTCTGGTATCTTTATTACCAGAATCTCCGTATCAACTTATCAAAGATGGAAAGTATGATGAAGCCAGAAAAAGCATCAAATGGTTGCGAAGAAAAGCCTATATTGAAGAAGATTTTCAAAGCATGAAAGCTGACGTAGAACGACAAATGTCAGAAAGTGGAAATTGGAAAGACTTAATTAAAATCCCCAGTAATATGAGAGCGTTACGTGCTGGTATTTTTCTCAGATTTTCTCAGCAACTTTGTGGAATTGCAATATTTGGGACATATACTCAAGTGATATTCGCAAAAGCTGGTGGTAACTTAAGTCCACAAGTCTCATCAATGATCTTTATGGGACTTATGTGGATACTCAATCTATTGTGCAGTGTAGCTGTGGAAAAATACGGAAGAAAGCCATCCTACTTTTATTCCCTATTAACTAGTGGCTTAATCCTTTTAATATTGGGTATATATTTTTTCTTGGAACAATTTAACCTAGTAAATTTGGAACAGTTAGGTTGGTTTCCTTTAGCAGGAATGCTGGTTTATATTTTCACTTATTCTTTCGGCCTGGGCGTTGTACCAACTTTAATGTTGGGAGAATTATTTTCAGCCAGCATCAAGTCCAAATCACTTTCTGTTCTTGTGGCTTGCTTTGGACTGGCAGTCTTTGTGACAACAAATGTATTCCATCAATTGACATCAAACGTCGGATTATACAGTCCATTTTGGTTATTTGGAATTTGTTGTCTGCTCTCAACAGTTTTGACGTTACGTTGGGTTCCTGAGACAAAAGGGAAAACGCTAGAAGAAATACAACAATCGTTTAAAAAATAAAATGTAATGATTTTGTATTTAACTTTTTAGAATCTTACTCCAATATTACAGACCTAATATGTTTAACTTCAAAGTTGTACATTATAGCGAGTTTTTATTCGTCACTAAGACTGTTTTATAGTTATTTTTGTATCTAGTGCGCGAAATACTGCTTTGGTGATCGAGAACTGATTTTTTTTAACGAGGCGCAGCCGAGTTAAAAATATAGTCGAGATCACCAAATTATTTCGCGCACGAGTTGCAAACAACATTTTTTCTACAAAGTCAACATATATATATTTGTTAAAATTGTTCTAAAATAAGTAATATGCTTAGTTTAATATAAAAAAATGGTGTGAAACTGGCTTAAAATATTTTTCCAAATCAAGTAATTACTGTAACTAAGGAAATAGAATGGCAGTTGTTGACAACAATAATTAATTAAAGTGACTTTTTGCTCGCGTCAGTTTTCCAGTGTCTGATATTTTTAACTGTAAAATAATGAAAATTTTGAGCCACGATGAACTAAGTAGCACCCCACCTAATTTAATAGATGCGGCCAATTCGGTAATTTCAAATTTTTTACCGGATAAATCGAGACGTCAGTATGAAAATGCATATCGGCAATTTAAAGAGTGGTGTGAAGCAAATAAAGCAAGAAAAATATCCGAAAATGTGTTGTTGGCATATTTTGCAGAAAAGTCTAAGAAGGTGAAGTCTTTCACGTTATGGGCAATATATGTTGAAATCAACACTTAATGTTAAAGAAAATGTGAATTTTAGGAAATTTTCCAAGTTGGTTCCATATTTGAAAAAATTGTCAGTTGGTAACAATCCTAAGAAATCTAAGGTATTAACTCGAGAGGAAGTTAATCAATTCATAAAAGAGGCAGATGATGAAACCTATTTGACGTAGAAAAGTGGTAGTTATTGTTAAACATTAAGAAATAAACGATTTCTTCGATTTTTGTTTGATTGAGGACTATAAAGTTTAAAACACAAAAATTTCATATAGTTTACATGCAGTGCGCGAAATATCTATTTCGCACACTATTTCGCGTACGGTGTCATGGTAACTTAGGAAAATGAAAAAAAGGGTCACTTCGCATAATGCGCGAACCTTGTCATTTTTTGACGTTTGTAAAAAAAAATATTTTATCTCACTCTGAAACTTTTATCACATATACATTCAGATCCGGGTGTGCACTAAGAGGTTAAATACGACTTTTGTAAAGCTCGACCTAAAGTTGAACTTGGTTCAAAAAGGTAATTCTGTTGTATAATCAATTCCTAACCACAGGTTTGGACAGGTGGGATAAATAATTAAATTACCATGCATTGACTTAATTTGTTGTCAAAGTTTTACAATTTGCAGCTACTTTTTCCATTTATTCTAACACAAAACTATCTGCAAATTTACTTCCAAAGAAGAATGGCTGCTATTAGCTTTTGTTAAGGAGTTTAAAAGTATTTTGGAAAATAAAAAAATAACAGAAAATATTATAAATAAAGAAAAATTAGAATGTTTAAAAATGATTGAGACTAAATTTAATTACGAAAATTTGAATATGATCAGGTCTCGGTCTGTAGTTTGGAGGCCGTCTTCGAGGTTTTTTTTTATAGCTCCGATTACATTCATGCAATCTTTACTAATCTTCTGTTGTATTAAATCCAGAAAGTGTTCAACATTATCATTCGCATTCATATTTTTAAAATATTATTACCACCAATTTTATAGTAAAAAATAATTTAGAAGGTTTGTTATATGTCATCAGTCATTAAAAACTTGGTTTAAGCCTAGAAAATTGACAACTTACCTGAAGAATAAAAGCTCAGTAGAACCGATTTCAACTTTAGGTCGAGCTTTTAAAACTCGAATTTAAGCTTTTATTGTACAACCGGATCTTAAATTTAATTCAAAAATGTCTCTTATGTTGGAAATAGAAAATCGGCTCGTCCCAAATGAACTATAAGAACATATTTTACCTTTAGTAAAATAATATGTATGTTCATGAGATTTTGCACCAAATACCTCCGAACGTCCTACTTTATGAACAGAAACGGTATATTATTACACAATATGTACATATACAATTTAGTAATTTTTTTAATGTGTAATAAATAACTAGGTAAGAGTAAAATATGTGACTTTTCGTAGCCAAACGAATATAATTAAAACTTTTAAGTAAGAGTTTGGACCGGAGCACAGTGATTCATTTTGATAATCTAGATGGACAAAAATAACCAAACATGAATTGCTATATATTTTGTTGTATCTTTATTATGTTCTTGCAAATTATATAAGTATAGAAACAACTAACCTAAACTAGTTATCTATAAACATGCTATAACTATTTTTTTTTCTAACATATGATTTTAGAAGTCGCTATCAGAATAATCAGATGATGTATTAGAATATTCATCAGAAGTTATTTGTTCAGTGCTGACAATTGAAGGAGCTTTTAATGTCACTAGGACTTCTTCACTCGATAGTACTGGAGTAGGTGGAGAATGAAATGCTACCTTTACACGAGTCGCCCTTTTAGGGTTGTACTAGTAATTTCCTTTAGCACTGCTACGGCTACGGCATCACGGTACCCCTCGTGATATAAGGTAGCCTGAGTTGCATAGACGAGCTTAACTATCAGTGCTTGTAGGGCCTATCAAATGTTGTACTTTACGTCGTTTAGTTTTATCACTACTTTGCAAAAACTCTTTTTCAGGGCGACCACGCCCTTGCGAAGTAGATGGCGCTGGCTCAAGGTCACTTTGTGGTAGAGGTTGTTCTGTTATTTGAACTTCTAATGAAAAAGTATTAACGCCATTTAGCCACAGTTCGTTACTGCTTAAAAAACTGGATTTCTTTCAATGGTACTGAGCCCATTTTTGAGATATTTTATACCTATCCAAAATCTCTTATTTTTTTCATAAGGAAAACTTCAACAACGCTGTCTACGTCTTCTTCATTAAGATATTGCAAAACCTGTGAAAACATTCGCATACATTTATCTCCTTTGTTTTCTTCACTCACCCAAACCTCAAAAAGATCCTTACGTGGGATGACAAAGGCATCTGAAATTTAAGATAAATATTTCAGCTGCACTTCTCTGCAACAATTTTTAGTATTACTTAAAAGACTATAGTATAATCTTCTACGTAGCACAACAAATGTTTTAGAAATACATAGCAATCAAACTGTAAGCTTATGAATAGAAAAAAATGCAAGATATTTGCACATCAAAATAACATTTCTCACAATTAAAATAAAAAAGTTTTAACAAAACTAAACTATATACTTATTAATTGTCCATACCTGTATCTACTTTATCCATGACACAGAACACCTATTTTCACTTCTATTCGCTTGGACCACTAAACTGAAAATAGATTACTATTAAGGGTGTATTTACCTACCTGCTTGTATGCCCACTTTAAACGGGTGTTTTCCTCTTTCGGGCATTCCCATTTCGAGCAATATTTAAAAGCTACCTAAAACCGTCCCATTTGGTGCAAAGCAAAATATACAACAATAATTATTTCCCATTTCTTGCATCATTTGTAATAACTTTAATTATGATATTTTCACTGGTCAAAAAAGGGTAGCTATAACATTTAATAGGTATATAATGGCATATTAATATAATAAAAGGGGCCGTACAAATGACATTAATATGGTTTTACCTAAAACTAACTAATATAGAAATAAATCTTGTTTCCTCCCTTTATATTTAGTCTTATTTTATTATTATATTTTATATATATTTTAGATTTAAGAGTTAGCAGTGAGTTTTAGTTATTTTTATTCAAACATATCTTCTTTACAATTCATTGAGTCCAATCGAGGAAAACCTGTCATTCTTTATGCAGGTTATAAGTTTAATTTTAAACTTCAGAATAAAAATTCCACGTTAAGGTGTATCTGTGCCAAAAGATCCTGCCCAGGAATTCTTTTAACAGACAAAGATAAAACTATAATACTTAACGTGATTTTTTTCGTATGCCATGTAGCCAAAACTGAAATACAGAAATGCATATTTACTGCAAAGAAACGTGCCAGGGAAGAATCGACCCCGGTGCCTAATATTTTTAAAGAACAACTTATGGGCATTAAAGATGCTGGATTGGAGTTTGTGACCAACGTACCTGATTTTTCGTCAGTTAAAAGTGCGCTATACAGAACACACAATAAAGCTTTAGGAATCCAAAAGTTTCCTAGTAACCGAGGGGAAATTCTTATTCCTGACAGCATTCAAGATATGCTTGTAATTGATGATCCTAATATTTATTTCACATATTTATTTCACACCTGCATTGCCCGAAACGAAACTATTACGCCATTTTGCACGAAATGGGAATGCCCGAAACGGACCTGAATCCTTTAAACGCTAATATAACTACTTTATGACACTTTCTAAGGAATGTACTACTAAATTGTAATACTTTAATATGTTTTTAATACATCTGTAATGTTTAATGCATTTCTATAAGTATCGGTTTTATTATTTTTGGGCTGCTAGATTAGCAAAATGAATCACCGTGCGGAGGGGCGGTGCCCCTTCCAGAAATCGCTTTTATATTATTTCATTTAAGGATGAATCTCAACCACGTACAACTAATTCAACTAATATTATTAAATTAAGTGGATCCCAAGAGATTAAAATTTCATTCATTCAGTATACTTCATTCAAAGGATAATAATATACATTTTATGTTCATTTTACGTTTTTACGTCCAGGGACGTAGTTTGGACGTACCATGTAACGTTTTACATGTACGTTCTATGAACGCATATAATTTACGTCCATTTTATGTCCATTGTACGTACTTGCGTCCACAGTAGATCCACTTTTCGTTCAATAAAGTATAATACATAGAATATTGTGCGTTCATTTTATGTCCAGTGTACGTACTTTTCCAACATAAAATGGACGTACATAAAATATTCACGTGGTCGGAATTTGGATGTCCTCTTTATGTCCTTCGTTTCTAAAATCGATTTTACATACGCCCTATGGACGTAACACGACCGGGAGCTTTGGAACGAAGTACCTACATCCATAGGACTTACTTTTTCTATCTGGGCCATGTGGTTTCAGAAAAGAAAAATTCAGAAAAAATATATATTCCAAAAAAAATTAAGTACTAAAATTTATTGTGTTCTAAAAAATATTGAAAATTATTTTTTTATATAAAAATGATATTCTCACATTCTCCACATTTAAAAATCCATTGATAAACATGGACAGGATCAATTTGAAGAGAACGCAGTGTTTTTAATATACAGGGAGTCCCAGGTAAAGATCTCGGGATCAGAGATCTCGTAAACCACATAAGATACAGAGGTACACTGAGAGAAGATTCTTGCTGTCCTTATAAAAATCTTTATACCGCTTATAAAGAAAAATGCTAACATAGGGGACAAAAGAAAAACTACCTGAGACAGTAAAATCCATTTGGCTGGAATTTCTTTGCTGTCGTAATAAAGTCACTTTATAAAGAATGATCACTTAGTTCAAGTAAACAAAAATGTTGTATTAGCAAAGTAACTGACCATCGGCTATAAAGAGACTTTGCTAGAACAATAAAGATACTTTTCTACGCCATACGCATCGTTTTCGAAACAAGAATTTTTTTTTCAATATCAGTATAACATTTTGCTATATTGGAAAGATTTTTTTATTTATTTCAAGAAAGTTACTTTGCTGGGTCAGAATGTACCTACTTACTTTAGGAACTCTTTTTTAGCTAAGGTAGCAAGTGGTTTATTATGACAGCACCACTTATTTGCTATAATATGTGGGGTGTGGCTCAAAAAAGAAGCCGTATATTTTGTTGAATTTTTAATATACTCTAGAGAACATATTATGCTTAATAACACATTTATATAAACCAAGTTTTTTTACTTTGGATTCGTAAGTTTCAAAAAATTTTGATTCATTTAAAATTGTGTTATTAAAAATAATATTTTCCATGCTATATCATCAAGAATTAAACATAGTATAAAGCTTATTTTTCAGGTAACTCCATCATATTTTATATCATGCAACTTCCCACGTCTGAATAGGTTGTCAAAGATTTGAAACAAAAAAAAAATTTCTCTTTATTATTTAATTCAACAGAAAACAACACTTCATAACCTAAAAATAATTTCAGTTTAAGCTGCTTAAAAAAAAACAATAATATTTTACTGCCTTTTTTCTTTGAGTGGTTAAAACATATCTATTAAAAAATATCTGTTCACTTTAAATTTAAACAAATATCCAAAAGGGAATGCCAAAAAAACTTTTTTCTGCATCTAGATCGAATATTAGGTAAAATAATAATTACATTGTATTTTATTTAGAAAAAGAAAGTATTTTACTTTTGAGATATTTTTTAAAATCTTCCTTTCAAAAATCATGCCGTGTTTAAAACTTTGGTAAGTTGTATTTTAGTTTAAGGACTTTTATTATGAATAGCATTTGCTAAAGAATTACTAATTTTCTTTTCTCTAAAACTTGACTCACACAAAAATTATTATTAAATAAACAACAGTTAAACTAAACATATAACATAAAAAAATTAACATAAAACTAAAATAACTTTGGTCTTTTAACACTGATATTAAAAATCTACACTGTCACTGATGTCACAATCCAATAAAGCACTGCACACTGGAAACATTTTTGAGCCAAGACAATGTTTATTGGAAAAAATGAGACAAATGTCGAGTCATAATAGTCACCAACAACAGCCACCGATGCGACGATTTAACTTTATGAAGGAACGAGCATCTAAATATCAGAAAAAATGAATACCTGAAGACATGTGAAGACAGGAACGGGACGACTGATGCTCAATATAAAAATTGGCCCAATCAGACTGAATTTGTCACCACGAAATAATCCGATTCGAACCGAACAGTTACGAATTTCCCAATTCCAGCAAAAAATTTTGCTACCCCTTTAAAAACTCTTTAGAGCGCTAGAAAATATTTTTTTTATAAAGATTTCTTTCAAAAGCAGCAAACTGCATTACTTCCTCAGCAAAGAAAATAGTAGTCCTAGAAAATAATTTTTTTAAATACTTACTTAGCTGTTCTCATAATGTAAGTTTTCTATAACAGCAAAGGTTTTTGTAACGGGTATATAAAGAGTTTTCAGGTAAATTGTTTCTTTTGCAATAAGAAATTTATTTTGCTATCGTAGGTTGAAAATTTAATATTACAGCCAAAATAATCTTAGCAAAGAATTTCTTGCTGAAGCTTTTCTCAGTGTAGTTAAATTAAAAAAGAGTTGCGCCCTACTGAATTCTGCAACACTGTGTTTTCAAATATAAGAAATCTCCGAATCCGTCCAAGGATATCTGGGCAAAACCGAATTTTCGCGATTTGGTTCATATTTTTTTCTAACTCTATTTGAAGAGGTATGGTAAAATAAAGCTTACATTCTCATTACCACTCTTTCTCCTCTACAAGTTGGTGTAATTAAATTTTTAATCCGACTTTTCGTTTTTTTAAAACCGTCATCAATTTTGCTTTTTTAAATATTCAGGAAATTTTCTTATGGTATTTTAAAATTCCCCTCCTCCTTTATAATTTAACAACGTATCACACTTAGTATTATAAATACGTTTCAGACTTAAAAACCCATCATCAATAGGAACAAGTGCGAATTAATCTGATTTGAAACTATTTTATTTTCAATGTTCGGCTATGACAGGCACTTATTTAAATGAAATATAAATACTTGTCAAATGACAGATTAGGTTAATAAAATCGTTTAGTGCAAATTAACTTTGATTTAATTTCTTTAAAGTAAAAATGTTATGTTTTTGAGGAGATGTGCGATTATAGTTTTTTTAAAATAAAAAATATGAATATTTAAGAGAAAAAAAAGAGTCAAATTATTTCTAGTTGGCTTTGAAAACAAGAAAAAGTTGATACAAGATGAATTATCTTATTCTTATTAATGATGGATTTTTAAGTCCGAAACGTGTTAATAATACTAGCTGTTATACGTCGGAGGAGGGGAATTTAAAAATAATAAAATAAAACTTCCAGACTAATTAAAAAAGCAAAGTTAATAATGGTTTTGAAAAAACGAAACGTCGGACTAAAAAACTAATTACTACAACTTGTAGAGGAACAAAGTGGTAATGAGAAGGTAAACTATATTTTAACATATCTCTTTAAATAAAGTCAGAAGAAAATAGAAACTAAATAGCTAAATAAGTTTTTTTTTGATAGTTGAAAAAAGTTATTTTTGGCGTGGTACCCAAAAATTTTTTCAGGTTTTAAATGGGAAAACGTGCATCAGCTAATTAAAACGTCGTCGAAGCGCATGCTTCCAGTCCATTTTTCTTGCAATTGCACCCAATGTAAAAAGGTCTTGAAACGCGAGCAGCTACCTACAGACAGTGGCGGCTTGCGGTCTTAAAAAATGATGAAGAGCTAGGTATAGTGCGGGTATCTACTTAAACAAACATTGACTAAAAACCCGTGTAACAAAACGTCTTTCTTATCCTCATCTGTTCAACGACTGAATGGAGTTTCCAACAAATTACAAACTATGTCATTAATTGGGTTTATTTTTAAAACACACAACTAAGTAAGTACGTACACTACTGAATTAACTGACAAATATAAACAAAACTTTTTAATCACACAGTAAATCAAGTAAGAACGATATCTATAACCGTAAGTTTCGCGAAGCCTCAAAATAAATACCTTAAGGTTAAGCGAACAAATGCTAAAACAATATTGCATACGACTGATCTATTTTTAAATTGCCCTTTATCATAATACAAATTGTTACCTTCTGTTTGCGTGACTGACGTGACGTAACCATAGCAACAGTGAATATCAAAGCCATGTTGGGCGTTGGGTCTTCACTTGCTTTGTGCTAACGGACGCGGTCGCTGGGGCGCGCCAAAATGCACGAGTGTTTATAATTATTGTCCATCGGAGTTAACCGTGGCCCTACTATGCATAGCTACATTCGGATTAAATTAATATTATTAATTCGAACATAATTATTATTTAAGGGCTAAAATGGTAGCTGTTTTGGTACATTAATATTTTAGAAAAAATTTCCTCTTGGTTTTATTTTTTTTGGTAAAGAGCCCCTTCACCTACTTCACCCGATGTGCCGCCACTGCCTACAGATATAATTTTCGAATTTTAATTAGGTATATAATTTCTTTAAATTAAGGGATTTTAATTGTGATTTAAATCACTCGATAAAAATCAGTCCAACTCTGGTCATTTTTGAGTAAATATAATAATAAATATGAAGCACATCTAAAAGCGATGATAGACCCTTAAACTATCCACAAATTATCACAATCAAAAAATTTTCGTAACGAGCTGGGAGTTGTGAAAGCAATGATTAAAATCGAATAACTGAAACATTGGTGCGCATAATTAGATACATCAAAATAAAAGCAATAAAAAAAGGTATAATTTTTGGTAAATTTATTTGTCTTATTTATTAAATACTTCCTCCAAACGATGCGATTTTTTTCTATAAAAACATGGATTATTGATGTTGATCATCCAGTCAGTGAAACCATTTATGTCTGAATAAGTTAGTTGTTTCTCTTTTAATGTTCTTTAAAATGAAAAGCTTAGTGCTTTTAAGTTGTGCATTTATGTTTGCTAATGCGGTAAGTACCTAGGTAATAAAATTGCTGGGAAAGAGAGTGTGTGTTCGAACAACAACAAAAAATCCAGAATTTATACCAGTGTATAATATATTTACTACCGAACAATGAAATTACAAGTGGGAATGCACCATGTTGTTCCGTATAAGAAAATCGGAGTGTTTAAACAAAGCAATAGAATAGTTATTATCCTAACAAGTGCGGAAAGTGTCTTTCCGAATGAGTTAGGATCAACACTTTTTCTACAAGCGTTAGAAAAACTACCACAAAATATTTCTAAAAATTTTATTTTACTGAAAAACAAACACAGATTTAATTTCTACTTATTAATAATATTTATATAATATATATAAGTACAATTTGATGCACTATGCAAATTGATTGCGGATGCCAGACAGGTTGAAGCCATCGAAGCCAACTGATCCTGATGAGCGGATGGTTGCAAAGAAAGAGGTATCGAGCTGTTGTTTGCGCTGCTGGGAAACTGTGCAGTTCTTGAAGGCGTGGACGCTTCTAAACTACAGCTCAAATTTGATGGAATATTGAGATTGAGAATTTTGTTAGACATGTCTTTTTTTGTGTGATGGATTCCTCCAGGTAGCCTTCGGCAACAGACGTGGATTTCCATCCTCCTAAACGTTTAAGGTTTGTTATTCCTTCGCCAGAATTAGCCAGTAGAGTGGCTGAGGAATATCTAAACCTGTGGCCTGTATATAATTCTGGATTTTTTAATTCCTATGTAAGCTGCAATGTTGGAGGGCATTTTTCCTATGGTATTAATTCCAACACATTGGGTACTGCATTTCCATGTTTGTATTCAAAAAAAAATCGGCGGTGTGAAGTTTGCTGTGGACGTAAGTTTGCATATTTTCTGTATAGATTTAGAAAACTTTCATTATTGACTTCTTTAGTTATTACAAAGGATCTAGCAGAATGGTTTTTGGAGCTCTTTATTGTGACAATGATAAGTTTAGTTATTTATATATATATTAGTTATCACTTTAATTAAAAGGTAAATTTAATCAGGTGCTTCTTTCATAAATTTCGCAATCTCTTCTTGCGAAAAAACTTTTGCTTTTTTTGTTCAAAAACCTACATTTTGTCTCTTGATGTAGGGAGTAACTTTATAGTATTTACTGATATCTAAATCTTTCTTAACCTTAAGTACACTTTTTAGTATGGAATATCGACACCAAGGTATTTGACTTCCAAAGTTTAGACATTTCCAAGAAATATGCCAAAAGTACTTCTTCTCTTGGTGCTTTTACATTTTTCGCTTCACACTAACTAACAAAATGTTCGTATTGCTTTTCATACCTGACCAATAACTTTTTTGGTAGCAAATCCAAATTTGTGACACTTGCAGCTTCTAAAATATCTTCTGGAAGCTCATCATCCGAGAAATTTTCTATGGAAGACATTTGTATCAGAATCTGAACGAAATCAAAAATCAAAGCCACGCTCCGGTGAACTGTTGTAAGCAACGAAGACAAACATAGAAAGAAGGCAAACAAACGTTTTAATTGGTCGAAGCAAATTTGACATAAGAAACGTCAAAACAGCGCCACCATCGGGTCTGGAGGGAACCTTTGGACTATAGGCGGGACTTTCAAATATGACCATTTTAAAAATTTTGGCCGCCAAAATTTTAAAAGATATTTACAGCTTAAAAAACCATCAGGATTCTAATATTAATTTTTACTATACTTGGAAAATTAAATGAGGATTGTGAATAGTTTGTTGGTTGTAAATATAATTTTAAAATTTTATGTGCAAAAATTTGGACAACCTTTCGGCTATAGGTGGGACTTTCAAATATGGCAATTTTAAAAAATGTTGCACACAAAACCTTAAAATGATATTTAAGGCCATCAAATTATTCACAATAATCCTCTTATTTGATTTTTCAAGTAGAGTAAAAATTAAATATTAGGATTTTCTGATTAGATTTTTAAGCTGTAAATATCATTTTAAAATGTTATTTATTAAAGTTGGACAATTAGAAATAAAACTTCAGAAATCAGCTTATAATTAATTTTATTGACAACTACGATGAAAATATAGGTAAGATCAGTACCTCGTTTTTTCTTTATATTCCCAAAATGTACTTACTTTCCCAGATTAACCTACATTACCAGCTGTAGTGATTCTCATGGGACATTTATTCATGCAACATGCATAATCATCAAAGATTCACGTACCTATAGGTACTTCTTGAAATAGCTAACCTAAAAGAATATAAAATAAAAAAATTAATGAATTACTTACTAGAACACTCGACAGACTTAAAATTTTCTAATAGTCTAAATTCTAAATAATTGAATAGCAAAAAAAATATATTTTGTAGGTATTTGTGTTACCTACAATTAATAAATATACTATAAATGATTTAGTACACATCTACATTAATAAAAATTATTAAGTGAAAATCTCCTTAAAGTAAAAATATGTTTGGAACATATTTATTTTTGCAACAAGTAGATTTACTTACCTGCAACAAAAAGAAAACGGTCCTTTTGGTAAAAAGATTAGAAAATTAAAAATAATATAAAAATATCAAAAAAGCCTGGTCTGATTTACAGCTATGAAGAAAGAAAAAGGGGCAAGTCCATTTGTGCCATTGACATTACAAATGTCAATGATTTGTGCTGGTGGTCAAGCTCAAAACAGGAAAGTTAGGTTGTAAAATAATTTAACAGCTCGTGCTATTCATGTCAAGTACCTATCTCTGTCTGCATCAAGTTATCTCCATTCGATGTAAAAAGAGACAAATATAGTCAGACCAAGTTCGTCTGCCGTAGCTCTCTTTGTAGAAATAACTACGTAGGTGTAATATTAACACATAACTAATGGGGATAAACGTAGGTCCTAACTTGAAAAAGTCTGGAGGTCTGACGTCACTCTAGCTGCGATCCCGCCCATAAGAAGTTTCACCGGGCTGGTTGTAAGGTGTCACTTTAACAATTAAATTTTATTTATGTGTCGTGGTTACCATATTAACATCTATATACGTGGTTTTTAAAATAAACCGTTTTAAATCAGCTTTTTTAAAAATGTTTATAATAAAAGGCACAAATTACTGTTTCTGTAATACACCTCATTTACTTTTACTAAAAATGAGTCTAAAAATTTATATTTTATTCATTAAAGTTGTATTTTATTATAAAATTACAAAAAAAATATTTTTTCGGTACACCGTGCGAGAAAACTTTTCTCACACCGTGCGGGAAAATGGGTCTTTCAGAACCAAAACGAGTACCGGAAAACGGTAAATCGCGCACGCTCATAGAAAAATAATATTTCCATTCTCCATATTATGGCAGAATAGAAATAATATTTATATTCTATTAAACTGTTTCTGCCTTTACTTGCTGGAATTCCATTATTAATTTCAATGGGAAAGTAAATAACCTTTATAGGTACTATATATTCAATAGGAATTGAAAAAAAAAAAAAAATATTCTGCCATATTATGGCAGCTTAAACATAGATTGTACTATTGTGCCGATAAAAAACTGGGACAAGAGATTTACAAAAACAATGTAAGAAATACATATCCCCTAGACTATAAAAGGTGTCTAGAGCTAAAAAGGAAAAACATTCAAAATTTAAAAAGTAACCTAGGTTACATAATGGAATGTTTTGTATTTTTCGATACGGGGTGGTTAAATTTGAGAGACATCATATAATATGGATAAAGTAAATTTATTAGATTTTTTTAAAGTCAAATATTTTATAAATTATTATATTTACCATTACCACAAAATAATAAATAAAGCTAATGCAGGTAATAAAATACATTTAATAAAAAGAAAAAAATTGCGAACACAAAGTTTGTCAAAACAACACAAAATTAATATTTGGTCATAGAACCATTTCTGTTTATTACTTTTTGGAGCCTTTGTGGCATACTTAAAACTAAGTTTCTACATAATTCGACAGTTATTTCATCCCAAGCTTGATTTATCCTATGACGTAATTCATCCCTGTTTCTAGGTTGAAAATCATGTTTATACATAGATTTGACCATGGCACCCCAAATGTTTTCTATCGGGTTCAAATCGGGACTCTTCGAAGCCCAGGGAAGAACTGCTATGTTATTTTCTTGGAGAAAATTTTGTACAATGCGCGCTGTGTGTATTGGAGCATTATCATGCTGAAATGTGTAATTTTGACCGTATACAGCGTTTACCGATGGTATCATCACTTCGTTTAGTATATTAACGTATACTGCTGCAGTTAGTCTTCCTTCGACGATTTGGCAAAGTCCTGGTCCTCTAGCGCTAATCCAGCCCCAAACATTTATGGAGAAACGCCCACTTTGGTTGGTTTTGTGGGTGTATCTCTCATCATACCGCATGCCGGAAGGCCTATACACCCGAATTCTCCCATTATTGCATGACTGAAAAGTTTTCTCGTCAGAAAATATAACTGTTTCCCATAAATTTATTTGATTAATATATTCATGTGCAAATTCTAACCTGCCCTGTTTATTTATTTCCGTTAAAAAATTTTTATTGGCAGCACAACGGCTTCGTATATCGGAATTTCGAACCCTGTCTCTAGCGGTATTTGCAGAACCTGGAAAATTCGTCTCTTCTTTTGCCTTGATTGCAGTTTCGAAGAGATGATCCCTTAGATAATTAACCAGTCTTCTATCATTATCATCAGTAGAAATTTTAGGGGGACCAGAACCTGCATTCCTAATAATAGTCCCATGTCTTGCTATTTTTTGTTTTGCCAATAGCACGGTATTCTTGCTTACTCCCAGTTCATCTGCAATATCCCTAATAGCAACACTATCTCGCAACCGACTATAAATAATTGCCTTTTGCTGGGGGGTTAATTGTGGCATATTTACAAATAATATATGATTGTATGTTTGACGAGTCAATCATAAAGTGACAATCTTTATTGACATGCAAATTTTCATGACATTTTACTGGTACCAGGCTTGATGTAAAATTATTCTTAATAGTCTAGGAGAAAATAGAAAAATTTCCTGTCCCACTTTTTTATCGGCGCGATGGTACATTAGGTATAAAGAAACTTTTAAAATGTATTTTTTTAATCATTAATCTATCGTTAAAGGAAATTTAAAAATAGAGACAATAAGGGAGGGGCCAATGAGCCCCCTATTATTAAAATAAGGTGATATTTATTTGCCGTTCTGCCCTTCTTTCGAATTAGGCTTTTTTCCTCTTCGTTCGCTGCCAGGGCCATTCCCGATGGGACCTACAGTTTAACGTGGGTTCCCAACCACGATCCTCAGTCATGCGAGACCCCCCAAGGGCTATCAACCCTTGGTTTATTGCCATTGCATGACCTACCGATTGGGGAGTGTGTACCTTCTTCCGCACCCCACGAGATGTCCGATCTCATCCGGCCTGATTACCGGCGTGAATGGGGTGCGTTGGAAGATGATACCTTTTACACTCTTCCCTGCATTCTTAAATCCACTAAATTTCGGACATACTTTTTTTATTGTACGTATGTTCACTACGGAAATCGAACCCGGGTCGCCACGGTCGAATGTCAGTAGCTCTACCTCTGAGCCACTGTCGCGGTTGATATTTATTTAAGAGTAAAATTTAGTCATGCATTCGCCATTTTATTTTTTGTTTAATATTTCTTATCCCTTTCGCTTTATTGAAAAAGGGGCCGGATACCCGTCCTTGAGAATGAGTACCTAGCAATTACCTACAGTTTTGAAATAGAGAAATTTTGATTAATGAATTAATAAAAGTAAAAAACGAAATTTTGTGAAACGTAAAAGTAATTATTCACCTCTAGTCGTTTAAGATGCTCGAACATATTTTTAGATAATATTTTTTTTTAGTTGGACAAAGCGCTTATCGCTGAACTAGCCGCGAAAGTGCAAGAATTCGGTTTAGAATGCGTAGAACAGGAAAAGCCTCCACAATCAGACATAGAAGCTTTTATAAATAAACAACCACCAAGCTCCCACAAAGGAAAATGTACAATGTTTTGTATGATGAAAAAATTTAACCTTGTAAGTAATAATAAGTTAATAATAAAAATTCGAGACTTTTTTTTATAGAACAAGACAATATTATTGTTATATTTTTAACTATTGTATTTGGTAAACTGGTCAAAGTTAAATTTTTCTGGAGGACCTCAAACGGTTTAGAAGGTGGACACCAGGCCCTTCTATAGTTACGCTAACCCCCTCTAGCGCTGTTACTGTAAAATATCCATACCAATCAAATCTAATATTAGTTTGACATTTTATGTTAAACCCTATAATTGAGGCCCTTAGAATAAAAGGGGTATAAGTACAAAGATTATAGTTTTGAGATAATTGCATTTAAAGTTTATTGAACTTTAAAAAGTCGCCAAAAAAGATAGGAAATAGTTGTATCTTGGTCTATATGTAGTATTGGTAATTGTGTCTTAAATTTTTTTTATTTTTTTGAAATTTGAAATATTTTTGTAAAAAATTTTACATGGTACAAGTGCACTTGCATCCGTTTTATTGTAAACATATTTCTGCTTTCAGATACATAGTATTTCTACTCGCTAATAGAGGGCGCACAAAGCCTGAAAATCACTTGTTCCTATTTTATTCCAAGCAAATATGAACTTTAGGTAGCCATTAATGCACTTATCTCAGATTTGCTTAAATGTGTACTTATACCCCTTTTATTCTAAGGGCCTCAATTGTAATTGGTTTTATTTTTCTTAGATGAAAGATGCTTCTTCCCTTGGTGAGGGATATACAGAATGGTTAGAAAAGGTTCAAGCTGACGATCCAGAATTTTATTCTAAATTAATAACATTATTCAAAACTTGTGCACCATCTGGTATGTCTTTTATTTTTCATTATTAAAACTAAAAACATTTTGTCTTGTTGTAGGTACGTAACTAGACCACGATGCTTACAATTTTTAAATATTGTACCTGCTACTGTAGCGCGGCGCTTATATATGTACATATTATACATGTTTCCAGGCCCGTAGCCAGAGTTGTATTTTCAGGGGGCACAGATATTTGGGGGGGGGGGGGCTAAAAGTTAAGATACTCAGACACATGTATTTTTATAATGTTAAAAATATATAACGCCAACATACCTACTTACGGATTTCTGACATGTAATTTTGTTGTATGGGTAATTTAATTCTTTTCAAACTAAACAAATATATATACATTTACATGCAAAAAATTATTAAAATAAAATTACAACTTATGGGTATTTACCTTTCTTTGCACTTAGTGTATTAAATATAGCTCTCAGCCATTCTGCAACACAACACAACTAACTGAAACTTTGACTAGTAAAACAATAAATTACTTCATTACTTTGCAAAAGGGTTTAAATCTTTTCTGCTTTCTGCACTAATAAAGAATTCCAACCAAATAAATTACATCTCCGGGGTTCTGCTCTGCAAAACAGCTAAACAACAACTAACATTTTGTCACAAAAATATTATAAATTAACATAAACACCCTTTGAAAACACACCGTATGCCGCACGACGGCGCGGCGCCGATTGACGGTACCGGTGGACAAAGAGGCGGCATTTATATGACGAGAATTGAATAAATAATATTGAGACTTATTTCACGTAAACGCTAGCGCTAGCTGTTCCTTTTATTAAAAAAACCAACGGGATATTTGATTATAATAATAGCAAGTTAAAAATAATATAATAGTAAATTAAGGTATTAATTTTTGGGACAAAAAATAATTCATTAAATAAATGAAATTTTTAAAGAATGACAATATTTCAGTGGGTGGACAAGAAAGGCCAGGGGGGCAAAAACTAAGGCCAGGGGGGGGCTATGCCCCCCCTGCAGGACCGAGCCTAGGGTATCCGCCGCCCGGGTGCAAAAACAAAATATGCCGCCCTATTAGCGTACCTAGTCGAAATTTGATTAGTGAGGCGAGATATGAGGTAAATTTCTAGTCTAGTCGGATAGAAAAGTACCTACCTTCCCCCGGAAAATATTCATTAGTAAAAATCGTCTCTATCTAGCAAATGTGTCTAGATCTTATTGCAGATAGGAGTAATTGGATAATTCAATGCCGATTTTGAGGTGTATGTATGACGCACCTACTGTTTGCATTTTAGATTGGGAAAATTAATAAAAACACATTTTTCAACATTATTTATTGACAAATATTTAAAAACGTAATGAAAATAAAATTTACATTCTTAAGGTAGTAAAAGAAAAGAAAAAATCAAAACAAAACGAAAAAATAACAAAAATATATTCCAATTCCTAGATGGGTTTAAATGTTAAAATCTACTTTTCTTGCCTTCTTTAAAGCAAATTCTTTAATTAAATCTGTAACATCTATACTGGAACAAATATCTTCCTCGATACTAATTACTGCTAAATTTGTAAGCCTCGATTGGCTCATATTTGATCTTAAGTAGGTTTTAATAAATTTAGTTTCGAAAATGAACGCTCCCCATGTGCCACAGTGACCGGCATGGTTAAAAATATTCGTAAGGCTACAAATAAATTAGGGAATATTCCTTTTAAATCGTTAATGATGAGATATGTTAATACTTCTTTGGCCGACATATTATTTTTATTAATAATATGAATTGACAGTGTATCAATTTCGTTGCAAAGATCAATTGCACTTATATCGATATTTCCTGTTTCTGGATCAGTTAATTTAATTTGTAAGTTCTTACAATATCCCATTATTTCATTTTTAGTTATTGCACCTAAATTATTTAAAAAGCCAAAAGAGTCATTATGTTTTTCGAAATCTTTAAATCTTTCATCTAATTTTGAAATTGCAGTATCGAGAATAAAAAAATAAAAATGTACTTTGAAATTTAGCTCTGGAGATTGAATGGGTTCATCTTCATGTTCATATTCAAAAAAAATCTTTTTTTTTCTTGGTCTAACTAACTGAACAGCTGGGAAACAGATTTCGGAGTCTATTTCTTCGGCAATTTTTTTGGCCTCATTAAGCATGTCTATAAAACCATTTTCAGATCTAATTTCGGTTAAAAATATTTTAAACTTATAGCGATTTCGGTTTACAGATCTCGGGCACTCTGAGAGCGCTCTGTGACGTCATAGATCTGCCCGAGATCTGTCATAGCCATATAGTGAGATATCTCGATTTCGATAATCGAACACACAAATCTCGGGGAGAGCACTCTCAGAGTGCCCGAGATCTGTAAACCGAAATCGCTATTAGATAAACACGAAAACACGGCATTGGAAAAATAAAAAAATCCCACATTCTCAAAGTCGGTAAGAGTCAAAAGCCAAAAGAAAAGCCGCGAGCCGCGATCTCTTTATTCAAGTAATCTATGTATTAATATATTCTGTCGTTTTTGCGGCAAGCGGCTATTCGTTATTATTACCTATTTATTATCTTTTTTACGCCGCCGCCCGATTCGCCCGAACGCTCAACGTCAACTAACTATTTTGGTATTGTTGTAATAATAAGAAAACAATATTTCGGAGAAATGCCGCTATCAAAGAAAGGCACTTTGCGCTTTGCGACTAAATATTTTTTGCATGATGGGTTCTGTTATTTTTTTTAGAGACATTTTGCCGCACCGTGTTAGTGCCGCCCGGGTGCCATGCACCCCTTGCACCCCCGGCACGGCTCGGCCCTGCCCCCCTGCCGCCCTTCTGGCTACGGGTCTGCATGTTTCTCTAAAATAAAACTTAAAAATTCGTCAAAGAAATTATATTGGGTTGTATGTTAGACAGGAATATCAAAAAAAAGTGGAAAAAACTCAAACAAACAAATTTTAGTTTAATTTAATTTAGGAAACTATTTACACTTGTTACAACTTCCCACTGCTTCTTCCACCCATAAATTCCTCTCCAAATTCGCCTCTGGTGTACGTTTATCATTAATCCTTTGACCAGTGGCGGCTCGTCAGGTGAAGTGGCTCTTCACAAAAAAAAAACATAAAACCAGGAGGAAAGTTTTCCGACAATAGATAATGTAGGTACCAATACAGCTACCATTTTAGCCCTTAAAAAATAATTATGTTCGAATTAATATTATTAATTTAATCTGAATGTAGCTATGCATAATAGGGCCACGGTTAACTCCGATTGACAATAATTATAAACGCTCGTGCATTTTGGCGCGCCCCAGCCGACCGTGTCCGTTAGCTCAAAGCAAGTGAAGACCCAACGCCCGACATGGCTTTAATATTCACCGTTGCCATGGTTACGTGACATCAGTTACGCAAACAACATGTTACAATTAACATTATGATGAAGGACAATTTAAAATTAGATCAGTCGTATGCACCATTATTTTAGCATTGGTTCGCCTAACCTTAAGGTATTTATTTTGAGGCTTCGCGAAACTTACGGTTATAGATATCGTTTTACGTGATTTACTGTGTGATTAAAAAATTTTGGTTTTATTTTTCAGTTAATTCGGTAGTGTACGTATACCTACTTATTTGTGTGTGTTATTAATCCAATTAATGACATAGTTTGTAATTTGTTGGAAACATCATTCAGTCGTTGGACAGATGAGTATAAGAGAGACGTTTTGTTACACGGGTTTTTAGTCAATGTTTGTTTAAGTATACCCGCACTATACCTAGCTCTTCACCATTTTTAAGACCGCGAGCCGCCACTGCCTTCGACCTCTCAAAAAAATATCAGGCTACGGCTCTGCAATAATAGTGAATACCGGGATTCTATCATTTGAACCAATCAATATTGACAATATATTTTTTTTTAGTTAAAACTCATGGCGACGACGGTTGTGAAAATGCATTTGCATTTAGTGAATGCTGTATAGCAGAAGGTATCAAGGTAATTATTTTTATGTTTACAAAAAAAAAAGTTGGTACTCTGTGCTACTAATTTGTGTAAGTACCTACGTAAATGCAAAGATACTCAAAAACGGTAAGAGATACGAAGATGGTTAAATTGAGGCAAAGTTGCATATTTTGTAGCCTATAATAATATAGTGAAACTGTAAATATTCCACATACCTTCGGTGGTATCCGAAAATACCGAATTTTTTGGTTTTTAATATTTGAAGTGGGAAACAAACAAAAAATCAATTTTTTATTGCTTGAGCCTTTGAATTTTGAATATTTAAAGAATGCCGAATAGGTAGGCGCATTATGATTCATTCGCTACGTAAGAACCGACGTGTTCGGAGAGCGCCGTCTCTTATTGCGTAAAAGAATAGAATATCTTGTGTCTGAAATCGATCGAAGGCGGAGACAAACATTAGTTGGTCTCCAATAACGGTTACCACATTTTTGCACTGATCCGTCGTTCTTTAAATATTGAAATTTAAGGCTTGATCTAATTAAGCTTGAGTGTATATTTCTCTTACTTCCTTGAGTATGGTTATGGTAAATCTGACTTCTTGCTCAGATTTATTTAAAATACAGTGGCGGCTCGTCAGGTGAAGAAAAAAACAAGAGGAAAGTTTTTCGACAATATTAAATATTAATGTACCAATACAGCTACCATTTTAGCTCTTGAAAAATAAATATGTTCGAATTAATAATATTAAGTTAATCCGAATGTAGCTGTGCATAATAATAGGGCCACGGTTAACTCCGATGGACAATAATTATAAACACTCGTGCATTTTGGCGCGCCCCAGCCGGCTGTGCCCGTTAGCTCAAACCAAGTGAAGACCCAACGCCCAACATGACTTTGATATTTACCTTTTCTATGGTTATGTGACGTCGGTCACGCAAACAGTATGTAACAATTTGTATTATGATGAAGGGCAATTTAAAAATAGATCAGTCGTATGCACCATTGTTTTAGCATTGGTTCGCCTAACCTAAAGGTAAAATTTATTAATTATTAAACTTACGGTTACACACAAAAAAACCTAGGATCAAATCTGACTATACTATTAGAATCGGGCTTAGTAAAATCAGAACAAATCTACTTAGGAAAGCTATTAATATTAATCTCTAGTTTATCTAAGTATAATTTTAATTTTACACTTTAATCTTAATACAAAAATAACTATATTCGATTAGACTACAGTCTGACACCAAAACACACTAACCCAAAATATACGACATAACAAAAATTAAAGTAACTCTACCATATTATTCAAAAACAATATATTTTTTGACGCCAAGAGTAAGTTCATTTCGAATTCAACTTCGTGTGGGTTAAATAGGGAGTATATGAAGGATTGAATCAACTATTTCATATTCAACTGGAGTATAGATTTTTGTGTGTGTATAGATATCGTTTTTACGTGATTTACTGTGTGATTAAAAATATTTGTTTTTATATTTCAGTTAATTCATTAGTGTATGTACCTACTTAGTGTGTTTTAAAAATGAACCCAATTAATGACATAGTTTGTAATTTGCTAGAAACTCCATTCAGTCATTGAACAGATGAGGATAAGAGAGAAGTGTTATTACACGGGTTTTTAGTCAATGTTTGTTTAAGTACCCGCACTATACCTAGCTCTTTACCATTTTTTAAGGCCGCGAGCCACCACCGTTAAAATAATAAACGGCCCAAACACTATAGGTTCTTGTAATGTAATATATGTATGTGGTAAATGGTAAAGAAAAAATAATTTGAAATACGGATGATGTATTATATTATAACAATACGGTAATTCTGGTTCGAATTTAAAAAATTTGACTTGACGGTGGTAATTAAAAAACGAAACGTCGAATTTTAAAAGTAATAACTAAGGCGATTTTGTAGAACAAAAAAAAATGGACTATAAGTGCTTTTTTCAAAGGCAAAAATTAAGGCGGCGTAAAAATTAAAGCCAAAAACTGAATATTTCGGTCTGCATATTTTTTTTTCCAAATTATCAAGTCCAAAATATGCAACTTTGTCTTAATTTAACAATCTTCGAATTTCTTACCATTTTCTAGTTGTCCATTAGATTCGGTCAAAAAAATCATTTTTTCGAGTATCGAATTCTAATAGTGCGCAAAAGTTACATATTTGTATTCTAATTATTGAAAAAATAATTTAAAAAATTATGCGTTGCATCTTCAGCTCGCGCTACGGCTGCAAAGTTTGAAAAAATTAGGTAAAACATCAAATTTTATATTTACGCTAAAAATATACAGGTACATTTTTTTGTTTCTAATTTCATCCAAGAACTATGTTTTAGTTGTCTGATGACAGAAAAATTATATTTAACCACCATGCTTTCGAAGAGTTAATAGACTGGACCAAATTTAAGCTACCACATATGATGACAGCCTAAGTTTCATATAGTCTAATAACTCTTCGAGCGCATGGTGGTTAAATATAATTTTTCTGCCAACAGACAACTAAAATAAAGTTCTTGAATACAAGGTACTACATTTTTTGGCTTCTAAAAATGTACAATGTATATTTTGAGCGTAACTATAAAACTTGATGTTTTGCCTTGTTTTTTCAAACTTTACACCCAATTTAGAAATCACCCTGTATACAAAATACACGTGGAATTTTATAGAGAATTAGAAAATAATACAATATATAGGGTGTTCCATTTAAAAAAATTGCATTTGTCTTCTAACCAAAAACACGATGCTCTACTGATTTTGTTATTCTTGTATCTTAATGAGCTGTACAAATACTACTAGTTTGCTAATTTAAACAATTTTCCATCTTTAATAATAACTTAATTTGGATAACACTATATATACAGTATAGTAGTTCATAAAGCCTTGCACAAATTCACTTAAAATTCAGATATTTCATTATCGGAAAAAGGCTCGAACGGAACGTGTCAATTAGTATTTTTAGGTGCACATTTTTTAAAGAAAAAAGTTAGTATATAAGGGTGGTCCAGGTAAGAGATATGACGTCATGTTGGTATTTTTTTAATGGAACATATTGTACCATATTCGAATTCTACGATGAAAATTGAATACTTTTTGTATAACCAACCATATCTCTAAATTCAGCGGTTTTTAAACATTGATGATTTGGAACATTTACACAACTTTAAAAACCAAACCTCATATCTCTTACCTCAAACATTCTGTATACTAACTTTTTACTTTAAAGAATGCGCAACTAAAAATACTAATTGAAATGTTCGAGGGTTTTTTCTATAATCAAATATCTGATTTTTAAATGAATTTGTGCACGACTTTATGAACATACTGTATATAGTGTATATATACATATATTTTTTTTTAGCTTGGGATTACAGACTTCACAGAATTATTTTAATATAGAACAGTAAACCGCTTTTTATTGAAAATGTGTTAAAATTTAATGTAGATAATTTTTATTGTAAAGAAAAAATGTTGTAATATAAATATATAAGACAGAAGAAAAATATAAACTTGTGTAAATTATTTTATATTCATTAGAGTATAACGTACATACATGCAAGTTTATAATACTAAGTAAATCTTTTAACAGGATTGAATTCGGTAACAAAGCTTACATCCATTCCTTAAAAAGATTCAAAAACACGGGTAACTTTTTTTTAAATGTAAAAGCATGTAAAGTTACATTAAGTGCAAAATGTTCGATGATATTTGATTAAAGTTTTTCTTAACCAGTAAATAGGACGAGAAGGAATAATTGAGTGGCGATAAGATTGCCAAATCGTAATTAATTCCTTTAAGGTTACCTTAAAAATAAAATTTACACAACTAGTTTCGAAGTTTTTTAAATTTGAAAACACAATTTTGCAGAATTTAGTAGGACACAACTTTTTTCTAATTTAACAATCTCTGTCTCTTTTATGGCATACGAGATCCCTGTAGAGTGAATCCTTATCTAAGACACCATGTACATATATAGATTTAATTTCGCATGGAACTTGTAACTTTGGAGAAGAAAGTTTCCTTTTTAATTTTAATTTACGAAAAAATTGTTGTCAAACATGTTTTTGTTTTGTTTTTATTTATATTACTGTAGGTATTCGTAAGTCACTACAAATAAAATCATTAAACATAAGTATGTAGGTATTTTTTTAATTTGAATATTTCTTTGATAGTTTAAAAAAAATTTTTTTGGCGTAGCTACAGCAGTTTCCTGATTTGTCTAATTGAATATTTAATACAAAAATTTTACAAGAACGTCTAGTTTGGCGGATGATATGTGTTTTTTAAGTTTCAATTATAAAGGTTTAACGTATAACATCCGCCATGCGGAACATAAAAATATAAATATTACGGCTATGCTGTTAATTCCTTATATTTATTACAAACGATACCCCAATACTATTTTCAAAATCTGCTCTGACGGAGCTCCCCTTAATTCTCGTAAAATTCGTTAATACAATATTTTGTAAATAAAGAAATAAATTTTATTGCCATTGCCAGACGCAGGTAAAGTATGCACGATGTGGTGGAAATGAAGTATTTGTTCGTGATGTGATGACTCTTCGACTATCACTTGCTCTTAACGCAGAATCAAAATAAACATCAGATAGCATATTACCATCAAGAAGTTAATAAGTTTAGGCCTTATTTACTATTGACAGGATAGATGTCATCACCTGCAGAAAGGTTTCGAACTCTTTTGTTCTCGTCTATACAGGGTTATTTTTTTTTTGCATTTTTTAAATATTTATCAACACCTGACTAGTAGGGAAGAATGTTTTCGGGGATTATACCATAAGTGCATAAGAATTTTCGAAAATTCTGAAAAATTAAATGTTTTTTGATAACTGCATGAGTTTATTTTCATCGTTGTTTCAAACTATAAATTGCCCGACCCCGAAGGAGGAGGGCTATTTTTTGTGTGTGTATCTTGTGTGTGTATCTTCTTGTACTCCTTCGATAATGACCTGAGAAGGTCGAAAGACGTGTCAGGAAACTGATTAAATTGTTGAAACATAACAAGTAGTGATTTTTATTTTCCACACAATGGAAATTCCGTTTCACTAAGAATGTAGCCCAACTCAAATAAGTTATATTTATTATATATTGTGTGGTTTGAGTCCATAATACATAGGTTCTCTTGAGTGCTTGATGTTTTTTCACCGGATCTTGGGGGGCTATCTGTTCTAATTTTTTCTACAATGGCTTCATGATGTTCTTGATCCATTTGAAGGTAGCTGGCAATTGATTTGGAACTAGCATGGCCAGTCATTTTTATAAGTTCCTGTTGTGCAATACCGCTTTTTGCAAGTTTTGACACGGCTGTAGCCCTAAGCGAGTGATTAGTAATTTTTGTTTTTTTAACGTCTAGTCCCACTGTTTTTGCTTGAGTAGTAGTCCATTTTGCTATTTTATTTCGCCCAACAGGACTGTTTTTATACCATCGACTTCCAGTTTTCCAAAATGGATTGACCGTTAAAAATAAACGATCATTTTCAATACCTTCTCGTTTTGATTTTAGCAAGTTAAACAATCTGATTGGACAAAGATCGGGATATTTCTTATTAGCGACTAGCCATTTAGATGGAGCTCACGGTTTGGAGCCACCTTGTATCGTTTTGCTGAATATGGGATTGTATTCTATTCTACCTATTGTTTGCCCCCCATTGTCAAATTCTTTTAAAAAAAATTCCAATAAGGTTTTGCTGCCCTCTCCCCCTCTCCATGCCAATTCATAGGAGAATATAAAAAACAACTTTTTTTGCAGACCTTCTGGGGTACATTCGTTGCAATTGTCAATTAACATTTTCATTTCATTATATTTTAGGGCAATTGAACTGACCTTTCCTTTATCCTCGTGCTTTTGCAATTCCTTTCTTTTAGCATTTTTTTCATCCCTGGCAGCTTTAAACTCTTGATCTTTAAATGGGTCTATTTTAATACCATATTTTTCAAAGTATTCCTCCATCACCATTTTTGCAGTAAAATTCCACATTACTTTTATTGTGCTTTCTTTATATTCATCGCCAATATTTTTTCGCCTGTTGTAGCCCCAATCTTTAAGTACTTTAGCAATCTCATGCACTGAT
This sequence comes from Polydrusus cervinus, assembly GCA_935413205.1. Lineage (NCBI taxonomy): Eukaryota > Metazoa > Arthropoda > Insecta > Coleoptera > Curculionidae > Polydrusus > Polydrusus cervinus. The sequence goes on along the minus strand of OW284514.1, from coordinate 26,277,312 downwards.
GTTTTCCGCTCTAGTTTGTAGTTTCTAACAACACAAAACTCCATAAATTGTTTCCATACGAACGATCGGCTTTTCTTTGTATTGGGCGGGATAGTTTTTTCTATATTTACATCAAACGCATCTTCACTAAATTCGATCGGCTTTTAAATAATTATTAATAAAGAAGAAACGTCAAAGTTGACTTTTTTATTATTTGTTGCTATGGTTTTGGGGCATTTTTATTTAAACTTTAAACAAATAATTATTATTAAAATAGAAACATCAAAGTTGACTTCTTTATTACTTGTTGCTATGGTTGCTACAGTACAATTTCCAGTGATGCAATTTCCACTGTAATTCAGAGGAAATTGCACACCTCTTATGGCATTTTTTATACATGAGGGAAATTTTCTGTAGGTAGTAATATATTAAGGGATGGGGAAATTATCGAAAATCATTCCGAAGATTTTTTGCCGTGGAAATCGCTCGAGGGCTTGCCCGAGAGCGATTTCCTAATGGCAAAAAATCTGAGAATGCTTTTCTGATTATTTCCCAATCCCGAAATGTATTTTGAAGATTATTTACCAAATAAAAAACTAACGATTTATTTGTCCATAGTAACAACCAAAAACGCCATTGTTCGTTATCTAGTATCTAGATAATCATCAAACATCACCATGACAATAAAAAACCTGTTGTTACAGACGTGTGATTTTAACTGTTGACAAGTGCGATTTTCAGTTTTGACGGGTGAGATTTTTACTTTTGACAAGGGTGATTTATACCGGAGAGCGGGAGATTATCGCTGAATAATCAGATAAAAATCAACCCGCTTTTATAATGGATAAGGTAAATAATCACAATAATAGTAATAATTCATGCCTATTATTGGTGATGACCAGTGTTTCAAGTTTATTAAAACTTATGAAACCGATCTTCAAAAACCGTGAGAAATCGTAATACCACACAAAGTGCCTTAGGGTTTAAAATTTTTTTCTGAAACTTTATTAGTATATTATTAGGTACCCTCGTAGATACCATCATGCAAAATCGATAAATCCCATGAAAAAAACCAGAAAAACTGGAACACTGGTTTATAACAATTTGCAGTGACAGGCCCATAATTCTTGAACGTAATTATGGGCCGGAATTAGGAGGTTCCTAATGTACATTTGTTAAAGAACATCTAGTAATAAAAATAAGGGATAACTTGTCTTTCAATTTTATAATTTATGTATTGTACATTTTGCAATCCAACAAAATCCCGCTAAACGATATTTCAAACGTGATTTTCTCGGAATCCACACAAACAATTTTGTAAAAACCTGTTTCATATTCAGCGGCAAATATAATTATTTCCTGCGAATCAAGAATCCGGTTTCAGGTATCAGCCGGTGCGAAGATTTTAGGGCTTGAAAAATCGATTAGCGGGATTTTGTTGGTTTGCAAAATGTCACCAATATCCCTATACTTCTCAAGATTTAAAGTAACATCTTATGATAAAACTTATATTTTACGGTTCTTGTGGATTTTACAAAGCTATATGATTTTTTCACGAGCATTTTAAGAATACCGAAGCGATGTGAAACTTTTAGAGACTTTTAACTATTGGATACTTTTTTAGATTAGAATAAAACGTTTCACTTAACTTTGTATTTCACATTTTTTTCAGCAAATATTGAAAAACGATCATTTCATTTTATCTATATCAGCTGTTTTCAACCAGGTTGTGACGTCAACTATTAACTACGGCTTTGCCAATAACTTGACAACGCCACATGCGATATATGAATTGATATGGGAATCACGTGCCAATCCTTTGGTGCCACACAAGAGCTTGGCGGGTGCCTGCTACAATTTATAATATAGTGTGGCCATTTTTGTAACGTATTTATTTGACGCGCATTCTTAACAATGATGGACTGTTGATTGTTTCACTTTTTGTTGGTTAGACAATTTCTATATAATCAATTCACTTTCTTACGTAATGTAAATAATTTGCGCCCGGTGATTAACAAGTTACGCCATGTAGGTATTATGAATATTGTCACGTGGGGAAGAATTAAAGGCTACAAGTCTCCATAACACCAACTTTATTATGCAATATGAAACGGCAGTTTAATGGTTACACAAAATCAAACTTTACTTTACAGTAACATATTTGGCTAGGGACAAGCTCTCTAGGGCAAGGGGCTGATAATTGGAACAGCACTCTGTGTTGCTACTGACCCAATGTTACTGCTCTGGACCGAATCTTATATCGATCGGGTATCGACCTGAAGGGTTTCTAACCAAATGGTCGTGGCTTGAATGGTCTTGACCGAACTGGTGTCGACCGGAATGGTGCCGACCGGAATGGTCGAGACCCGAATGGTCCCGACCCGATGGTGGTGACCCGAATGGTCCCGACCCGATGGTGGTGACCTGAATGGTCTTGACCGAGTGGTGTCGACCGAGTGGTATCTTTTGCATAGTACCGGCCTGCTATTTATACCAATCAGTATCAATAAACTAACCCAGTTATTGATTGGTCACAAAATGCAAGCTCGGCAATATGCTAAGATAGCATCCTTGTAGTTTGCTTGTTTTAATAACAAATAATTGGGTCAGTAGGTATATTTAATATTAACTTTAAATAATAAGAAAAAAGGGAATTTAAGAAAGAAGGATATATGTCTATATATGACAATATCGTGACCGGCAGTAGAGTTTTGAACTTACATTTTCTTTATTTGTTTTGAACCACAACGTTGCAGCTGGTAGTATTTCTAGTCGTCCCAATAACCCTAGGTTGCCAACCAACGTAATATTTACGTACAGGTTTTTTCAAATCTGAAATAAATGGCCTATTATATGGTATACTCGTTCTGCCGCTCAAGCAGTGCATCTACCATCACCACAACATTCGGCTGCCGATATGTTTCTAATGTGGCAGTTGTGGGTTGTATGTGACCGAATAAAAAGTGATTGTTGGCGCGTATAATTTACATATAGATGTACTATGAATGCGCTGAATTCGTATAGATGTGTTATGAATACTTCAACTAATCTTTTTGTGTGTATTTTTTGGTTATTTCGTTTGACTCAGATTTGGGAAATGTTTGTTATTTTTGAATAAAAATAAGTATTTACTTTTTCCTAACAAACTAAAAGGTTTTATACAATTTTTGTACCCTATATTTGTAATATATGTAAAATTTAAGTATTGTTGGCATCGACGAATATATTTTTAACGTTGGCAATCTAGGGTTAAAGTGGGAATGTCGTAACTATTTATTAGACACGAAGTCTACGTAACTGCAGGCCAATATTTTAAAAACATATCCGCCATTGCTATAAATAAAGCTAGAAAAAAATAATTTTCAGTTTTTCCGAATATGTTCGGAAGTAGGACTCGAAACATTAAAAAAATTTTGACGTCTTGCTAGTCGCCTATAAATTACGGAACTTTGTCCCAATTTGACCATGTTTTACCGTTTGCGATATTCCAATGGTGAGTGTCTAATCCTGTAAAGTTTAAGATGTTACGTACTTTACGGCTCGTTTTCATGTGACAACAATGTCGCGATTTGAGTGCCATGACACTAAAAGTCGCGACATTTTTAAACATACAAACTTCAAAGTCACGTTGTCGCCGCGACAATTACTTTCGCGATATCAAAATCATGTTGATATTTTTGTGACATTTTACATTAGTTCCATGCAATCCTGCACATACCTATATGGTATCCAAAACATCAGGTAGGAATACTTATTGAACATTTTGGAACTTGATACAGATATTGTAAAGAAGCTAGTGAGTGAGTCTCCTATAGCCAAGTATCTCAGAGTTATTTGAAGCTTCAATTTAGACGGTAATGCGTCTCGCATAACAGTATCCTTCTTTTGAATGCTAGTTTGAACCTTCCCAAGTAGAAATTAAACATAGCCTGGTCTATGCGCATGAAATTCAAAAAGCTAGGAGGATCTTCTACAGCAAGTTCTCGTATAATTTAATACAAAAATCGTGACATTAACTACACGAAAACAACCACTACAAATGTCATATTGTCATGACTTAAAGTGTCATGGCATTATTATGTCTCATTAAAACGAGCCTTTATTTTTGTTTCAACAGAATATAGTTCAATTATTTACAAAATTCCACCTTTTCTAATCAAAATTAAACCTTACATCGCAAGACAATTTTTATAACCGTAAATGCTAAAAAAAGAAATATGCAATGAAATATTATAACCGAATCGCAAGCATATCATATACATTGTCCTTGTATCTGGATGTATATTCACTTAATTGAAATGTGGATAACATAAATTTTATTAATCCAATAAAAAAATATTTACCATACACAGTAACCTAAATTTTTAATTGATTTTTTTTTTCAGTTATAAAAGAGTTAATAAATATGTTTTAAATTAAACCCTTATGGGTGGAGAGAACACATGGGACTTTTTCTTTCTTTTAGAAATTACATTGGAAGGCGAGGAAGTATCAACACGCCAGGGATATTTTTCTTTCGAAGTCACTAAAGAAAGATGGAGGGGTTTTAGCACACCAGTCTTTACAAATAATTGCTCTCTTTACTTGTTCTTCCTTAAAAATTGTGTCACAAAAAAGTAAATACGAAGGTATGTGTCCAAAACCTAACCTCTACAAAACGGCAAATATTTGAAAAACTAAGAATTTGCTAGGAGAAGAGTTTTCAGATTCCTAATCTTCGCCCCAAAATATTTCCTTCCTAAAAAATCATCATTTTTGGGATAGTGAGCGTATATTTAGATATTGATGCTCGCGTAACAAACAAAGAGTTTGTTGGCACGTCATGATCATATTAAACATTTCTTTGGGGAAAATGGCACGTAAATATAAAAAGGTTCGTCATCCCTGAAGTACTAGGATCTCCATTACAAATCAAAACACTTTAATATTGTGATTAATCTGGTAACGCACTTTAGTCGTTTTATAATTGACATTAGTGACAATGACGAAATGCCAAGAGGAATGGAACCTGGAAACAAGAACATCTCAATGGACTAAAAGATTAATACCGCTAATAGAACCATGTGTTCTGAGAAAGCACGGAAAAGTGGGTTACTATCTGACACAATTTCTGTCGGGTCATGGACGTTTCAAGGCATATCTACACAGAATGACGCTCACAGATAATGATATCTGTGACCATTGTGGAAAAGAAGAAAACACACCAGAGCACACGGTCATGATATTCCTGAGATGGAACGACATACGAAATCGAGTAGCCAATGAAATAGGTGAACAACTGACACCGGACAATATAACAAGACTAATGTAGGAAAATGAAAATAAATGGAGCTTAATTGAAAGGAGAATTATATTGAAAGCAAAAGAGGAAGAAGAACGAAGGATAAGATAAGATAAACAAGGGATAGGGTACAGTGAAGTAATACTGAAAGGTGATTCCGTTGCACTCCTAGAGAATCAGAGGAAAGGGGAAGGGTTTAGTCGGTAGGCATGCCCCTCACAGGATATTAGTCCGATACTCTGCAGGCACATAAGATCCACTCGCCTGTAGGTCTTTTGAAGATTCCTGATCCTCTATAAAAAAAAATTGACATTAGTAATACTGTCACTAATACTGATCATGTAGGGTCGCCTACAACTGAAAATTAATATTTACTTGTGAAGTATACTTACCCACTCATATAAAAAAACTTTGAAAATATTTTTTACCACTATGTAGGTATTCATTTTTAAATGATCCAAGCATCATAAACTAATACAATATATAAATATAGATATTGCTTGAAGTCAAATAGTTTAATGATTATACTGGCTTTTCTTTAGTGTTGTTTAAACTGTTTTAACAATGCCCTTATAAATATAATTTACAGAATTAAAACTTCCATATATTTTAAAAAATTGTGTCAGTAAGAGGAATTACAACTTCCACAGTGTAAAAATTCTGGAAGATAAATTTTAAAATATTATTCAATAATGACTGTCCAGAATGGAAACAAATTAAATGAACAGCAAAAGCAAAATAATTATATAGGTAACAATGGAAAGCAATGGCCACAAATTTTAGCTATTTTTACAGGTAAGATTTAGAAAAAATTAATTGCCAATCTAAACATGACACTCATTATCTGTATAGTATGTCCCAAATTTAATGTTTACACTCAACATTACACCAAAATATTAAAACTTTTAACTCACATTATACCAAAATATTCAAAGTTTTAATATTTTGGTTTAATGTTTAGTGTAAACATTGCATTTGGGACATACTATACAGATAATGATTAAGTCAAATATCATTATGATATTTGACTTAATTTTATTATTTATTACATTAGTATTAAGATTAAGTGAATTCGAACGAGCATAAATTTCCCATGGTAAGGGGGATTTCTACTGTGATGGTCCTATTTTCATCGTTTCTTTGCGATTTTTGTCTGGGGATAATAAGACAAATGTAGAAAAACAAGTTTTCAATTCTTTTTATTAAAGATAAGATGTACCAAAAAAAATTTTTTAACCCCCAAAAAATAAAACAGTTGAGGGTGCTACAGGGTGCTGAAGTTAACGTAACTTGCTGGCGGAATTCAAATAAATTTTTCTATTCATGACAAAAATAAAATTTACCCAGATTCTTCCATTGTAAGCATGTAGTTATAGAACCCACTAGAATCAAGTCAAAACTCGAGTAACTGTTAAAAATTTTACCATTTTTTTTGTATTTCAAGGGCCGTAACATTTTCTGTAATATCGCAAAATATTTGATTCTAGAGGGGGCTATAACCACTTGTATTCTGAGCATTTTAAGACCAAAATCATTAAATTCTGATAATTTGAACATACCGAAGTACTTTCCGCCAGCGCGAAAAACAGGGTTTCGAGAAAAACAAATTTAAAGTTTCAACGATGGCTCACAACAAAATAGTCTTACTGTCACTTAGTCTGCGATGCCTGGGTCGTAGCGTGCCTTCCTCGAAAAACGATAAACGAGCTGATTCTTCCTGCCTCTTTGCGAGCCTGGCCTGACGATCCTGATTAGTCGAGATGAAGTCGCTGGCGACAAAACGTTAACTCAAAAGCGGCTAGTGGTGAGAACTGACCGCGGCAATCATAAAATTGGATGTAACTTTTTTTTCGAGTAGATTTGGTAAAAACGTTTACACACAGTTATTCTTGAGACTATAGAGAGTTAAAAAATGTCGGAAAAAAATTTGATTTTTTTGAAACCATCACAGTAGAAATCCCCCTAAGCCTTAAGATACCAATAAAATTAGCAACGGTTTTATTTCAAAATATAATAATGTTTACAAAATAACTTTTTGTCAACAGACATTTTATATTTTTAGAGAATTTATCATATTTTTAACTGCGCAGCTCTAGCTCGGGCTCTTAAAGGAGACGTGGGCCTGGAAAATCCCCCCCCCCCCCCCCCTAGTTACCCCTATTGTCATACCTCAGTGTGCATTGCATTGTCCTAATATTTTAGTTTCAATTGGATCTCTCTCATGTGGAATTATTTTTGTGTGGAGCTCACCCTTTTCTGTTGTGATAACCAACGATAAGGTAAACTATAATATAACAGAAGAAGAAGCATCATACTTTACAGTGTTCCAACCCGTAGGTAAGTCTCGCAATAGCGCAGAGGGTAATGGTGATGATTTGTATGATTCTTATTTATAAACATAGCCCTGTATTAACTTAAATAGTATTGAGAAATTAGATGATGTTTCTTGAGTGATAGAACAGTTTTGGACTTGAATTGTCTTTATTTGTTTTACATCACAACGTTTTAACTGGTAAGTATCTCCAGTCGTTTTCAGGTGAATACAGTATTCACTGGAGATACTTACCAGTTGAAACGTTGTGATGTTAAAGAAATAAAGACAATGCAAGTCCAAAACTCTTCTATCATTCATGTAAATGTAAATTTTGTTGTAGGTATCTCTATTTTGTCATTTTGTGTGATCACTTAAAATTATTTTTTAGGCATGATTTTTGGCAGCCTTTTCTTATTTGTAATCACCGAGTTCTTAGGAAGAAAAAAATCTGTATTACTCATCGCAGTACCGCAATTATTAAGTTGGATTATCATCATTTTTGCAAGGGACAAATGGGGATTTTATGTTGCCAAAATGATAGGATGAATTGGTGACTGTTGTGTATTTTGCAGCATTCCTCCCTACGTAGGGGAAATTACTACACCTGGAGTCAGAGGCTTTTGGGGAAATCTTCCTACGTTTATTTTCTATGGAGGGCAGCTTGTTATAACGGTAATGGGTAAGTAAAATAATATCAGTAGAAGTTTAGCATTCACCATCCAGTTTTTCTTTACTAACTGCCAAATGGTTTATGTGGAAACCATTAATCTTTATCAACTTGTCAAAATTTGTGGAAATTATAACTTGAGTTGTATATTCAGTCTTTAATTGTCCAGGCCCATATGGTTAAGGAATTTGTAACAAAGGAAACAATAAAATACTTTACGCAGAACCCTAGAAACTACAGTACAGTGTTTTCTTTTTAGGTAGCTACCTTAGCGTCAGAACAACTGCTTACATATGCATCGTATTTCCTGTTTTGTTTTTGATCCTGGTATCTTTATTACCAGAATCTCCATATCAACTAATCAAAGATGAAAAGTTTGATGAGGCCAGAAACAGCATTAAATGGTTGCGAAGAAAGGCTGATATTGAAGAAGATTTTCTAACCATGAAAGCCGACGTAGAACGACAAATATCAGAAAGTGGAAACTGGAAAGACCTCATTAAAATCTCCAGTAATATGAGGGCACTACGTGCTGGTATTTTTCTCAGATTTTCGCAACAACTTTGTGGAATTGCAATATTTATAACTTATACTCAAGTCATATTCGCAAAAGCTGGTGGGAACGTAAGTCCACAAGTATCATCAATAATTTTTATAGGACTTATGTGGATACTCAATCTCGTTTGCAGTGTAGCTGTGGAAAAATATGGAAGAAAACCATCCTACTTTTATTCCATTTTAGCTAGTGGCTTGATCCTTATAATATTGGGTATATATTTTTTCTTGGAACAATATAACCTGGCAAACCTGGAACAGTTAAATTGGTTTCCTCTAGCAGGAATGCTGACTTATATTTTTACTTATTCTTTCGGCTTGGGAGTTGTACCAACTTTAATGTTGGGAGAATTGTTTTCAGCCAGCATCAAGTCCAAAGCGCTCTCTGTTCTTATGGCGTTCTTTGGACTCTCAGTCTTTGTGACATCAAATGTATTCCATCAAATGACTTCAAACGTTGGACTTTACAGTCCGTTTTGGCTATTTGGAATTTGTTGTCTAGTGTCAACTGTTTTGACAATACGCTGGGTTCCTGAGACAAGAGGTAAAACTCTGGAAGAAATACAACAATCTTTGAAAAAGTAAAGATTTTATGTAATTTTGTAACTTTTTATGATCTTACTTCAATATTACATATCTATACTTCAGATCCAATATAACTGTCAGTGATTTATCCCATTCATATAAATTGTGTCCCACCGGGAATCGCCTCGATCTATGTATGGAAGAATATAGGTACATAGAAAAATTTGAGAGTATGCTTATATTGGTAGGGGAAACACGGCTACAATATTTTCAATATGATGAAACATCCGGGTATACCGGAAATAGGTGTCAACTTGCTGATTTTAACTAAAATTTCCTATGTATTATTACATTTTTGGATTCTACGCAAAATTCTAGGTAGATTTTGCAGATTACGTCCTATACCTAAGTCTAAGCGTTCTTGACTTATTTAAATGTGAAAGTCAAAAATGTTGTTGAATAGGACCTTCTTTATTATATTTTTCATAATATTTTGATAACCATATTAATACAGAGTGTTCGAACAATAAAATTGAAAAAACTGCAAGAAGTCTAGATTTTCAAATGGAACCCCCAAAATTTTAGAATTATTTCCCATTTAGCATTAAAAATAAGGGTAAGTTTTTATAAGGTTATCTATTCCGAAACTTTTTAGTTTTCGAAATATTGCAAATTTATTATTTTTTTTATTTATTTATGGCGATTTTGAGGCATATTTTAAGTTCCTACAGGCGGTTTGTACCAACTAAAGCGCCCTGGTATGATTATAAATAATTATTGCCACATGGTAAAAATTACAGCTTCATAGATTTCTTTAGCGTTTTGTAACGACGTCATAGCCAATTAAGAGTAACTGATGAACTTAAAGTGCGCTGAAAAATCGCATAAAAAAATCTTAAATCGGCAATATTGTAAAAACTAAATATTATCGGAATAGGCAGCCTTATACAAACTTACCCTTATTTTCAATGCGAAATAATTATAAAATTTTTAGGTTTCCATTATTATAAAAATCTAGATTTTTTGCAGTGTGTTCAATTTGATTTTTAATCATATTGTTTGAACACCCTGTATTAATAGTTATCAAAATATTACAAAAAATCTATTAAAGAAGGTATTTTTTAAAAAGGAATCCCACTTAAATTAAATACTTAAGGCTTCTTTCTAAGAAAACATTTTAATTATTTTAAGGCTTGTAAACGTGTCTTTTGATATAAAAATTTAAATAAGTCTCTATTCTTAGTTTTTTTGAAAGCAAGGTTCTTTTTATAATAATAATAATTATATTTTTGTTAAATTGTTTGTTATGTTATCTTAATAGAAAATAATAAAAGTTATATATTTTTATATTTGTCTGTTTTTTTACGTTCAAATCAAACTACAAATTCGTGTGCGTACAAGCGGATCTCGAAAACGGTAAGAGATACGAAGATGGTTAAATTGAGGCAAAGTTGTGTTTTTTGGGCTTAATAATTTGTTGAAAAATTTTTTTTAATTATTCCGAATGCTTTCGAAGATATCCGAAAAAAATACGAAATTTTTAGTTTTGGTTTTTGAATTTTTTGCGGCTTCATTTTTGACTTAGGAAAAAACAAATAACACTTTCCCATAGCCGTTCTTCTACAAGATGGCGTTTTTAGTTTTTAAATTGAAAGTTTCGTTCTTTAGATACCAACCCCAATTCATTTTTTTTAAATACGGACCTGGAATTTTTTAAACCGTTTTAAGGACTTCTAAGCTTTGGAAATTTAATACAATTTAAAGGTTTTTAAAATTTTAACGTTTTGTCATTAAATAACACATCACTATAGCATTTCAAAATATCCTTTGTTTACTATTACGGCCCTGGCAATTATTGTTATGATTACTTACTTAAATATTAAAATTACATAACAGCAGGAAGTTATGGTGTTAAGGCCCGTATTATTCATCTCCTGGTAACTTTATCAGCAAGATAATTTCCAAAGAAACCATTGTTAAGACAATTGTCTCCATTGAAATTATCTGCAGGCTGGTAAAGTTACCAGGAGATTAATAATACGGGCCTAAGGATGATTATTTTTTCAATAAGATTAACTGTCACAATACTCTAAGCTAGGAAGTACCTAACCAACTTTCAAAGGCATGAGAAGTAATTCTATTTTTTATTAGTATTTTATTTATTTTATTAATATAACGTATATCTAATAATATGTCATAATAAGTCCTATGGTTTTTGTCTTAGACCTAGAACGAGATACTGTAAACCAGAAAAAAAATAATGCTCCCGAGTAAAGAAAAGGTGTAACTGGAGTGTTAGTCTACTGAGATGCGCTTATGTTCGTTTCAAAAAGAATTAAATTTTTTTTTACTATTTAGAAGATCTGATGATGCTAGTTTCAGGCAAAACATGTAAAAAAATAAACAGATCTATAGATATTTAAAGTCGTGACTTTGGGTCTTTTCTCTTAGAAAATAATAAATATTAGGGCTCTTTAGGTAAAAATGGACTTATTTTTTTACTCAGAAGTATTTTGTTTTTGGTTTGGCTCCAAAACTTGTACATTGTATTAAATTTTGAAAACTTATAGCGTTTTTGGTTTACTGCTCTCGGGCACTTTGAGAGTGCTCTCTCCGAGATTTGCGTGTTCGATTATCGAAATAAAAGGCTCTCACTCGGAGTAATACGTTCGATTTACAAATCTGGGTTACTCTGAATCCGTTAGCAAGTGCTCTTCTTCGATCTGCAAATTTTTACGGAGTAGAGCGGCTGCGCCTGCGCAATGACGTCAATGGCTACACTTTTTCTTTAAGACTGTGAACGGTGCTCTTTTGTAATTTCGCGTGTTGTTGTTTGGATATTTTGAACATAAAGTAATATTTTTGTTTAATTTAAAGAAGAATATTGTTTTAACTTTATATTAAATTTAAAGGTTAAAATATTTTACCATCTGTCATAATTTTGAGAGCAATCATAAATACATTCTATTTACACTCCGTCCGAGGGCAACCGTATTCAGAGTGACAGCGAATCTCGGGCGAATCTATGACGTCACAGATCGCTCCCGGAGCACTCTTCAGAGTGCTAAACCGAAATCGGTATTAGAAATCCCTAAAACTGTATTTAAAATTCCAGGTCCGTATTTAAAAAAATTGACATGAGATTGGTAACTAAAGAACAAAACGTTGAATTTGATAACTAATAACGCCATCTGCCATCTTGTAGAACATAAAAAACCTATGAAAATGTATTTTTATTTTTTTCCCAAGTTAAAAATTAAAAAGCAAAAATGGAAATTTCGGTTCTTTTCGGATATCTTCGAAAACATTCGGAATAATTACAATTTTTTTTCACCGAATTATTAAGCCTAAAAATACGCAACTTCGCCTTAATTTAACCATGCATCTTCGTATCTCTTACCGTTTTCGAGATCCCCTTGTACGCACACGAATTTGTAGCACCCTGAATATAATGTTTATACCTATTTCATCTAAATTAAGCTTGCTTGTCTTAACGAAAGTTCGGATGTTTTAGTCGAAATTATAATTATAATATATTTTAGGACACAACCCCTTCAATCATTCTTTAAAAATTGCATCACAAACAAATAATTCGTCAGATCCATTCCTAGACGCGTTTCGCCATATCATGGCTCATCAGTAGAGCTAGGATCCGACAAAAGAAAGAAGTAACTTAAAACTGGCTTTAAGCAGTATTTGGCATATGCTTCTGAGAGTAGAATATTTCAAAAATCTAAGGGTTTTCGAGAAAAACAGAGTATTCAGATTTGTATTCTATGACAACATATTTTCTTCCTAAAAAATGATTTTTTTGTAACTATATAATATTATGTTTAATAAAAACACTGTAGTGTAAAGATGGCCTTACATCTTCTATATGTGTACCATCTCGTAATCCTCGTCCAAACTACCACTGGTATTTAAATTACAGGAACCTTTAATAAAGAAATTTAGCAATGTATACAAATTATGTTTATTCTTTTCATTACATGCCGGTCTGTAAATGAATGCAACAGAGAAAGCAAATCTCCCTTTAACAATACAAACAAAGACATACCTTGCCGACCAGCCTAATCAGTGTGAAAAGAATTAAGAAACTGAACTAAACATGGAACACTTGAAAACAGCTGATTAGTGTTTATATTTGGATTTGTGTTTCAATTTCATCTGAATCTAAATTTCCAAATAGTTTTTTAAAACTGAATTTGTTTTGTTGAGAGAGTATTAAGAACGAAAAATGTGTAATATTTCTTTCATAGAAATATAAACTGAAGAACATTCTTATCTGTGCTAAGAACTTAGTATCATGTCAACATTAATTATCCTTTTAATTCAAGTTATTTTTCTTAGTTTTACAAAAGGAAATATTCCTTCTTTTCTATATTCCACTAATGCATCCGATGTAACAATTCAAAATAATGATTGCCCTCCCTTGAAACCAATTTTAAATGGAAATATAGAAATAAAAAATCTCAACATGTTGCCGACCACTGCCATAATAACATGTCACAAGAACTACAGTTTAATAGGGAAAAATATTATTTACTGTGATGATGGTGTTTGGAGTTTTCATTATGAAGAGTCACCTTCTAAATGTGTAAAGAGATGTCCACCACCCCCTTATTTAGGTAAGTAAGTTCCACATGAAATAGTTTCTACATTTGTGACGTATTAACTTGTAATAATGAATAAATTAGGTTTAAGCTAATTTATATTAATCTCTATAGCATTGGATTTGATCATGTTATAGTTGAAATTGATAATTTGAAACAAGTAATACTTTTTTAGTATTATTAATAGAATTATCAAACGACTCACCCGAATGAGAATATCATTACTTTTAACACTAGGTACTTTTAGTTATTGGTTAATACTAATATAAAATCTAGTAGTTTATTTTTAATCTATTGACGTTAGATTAAAGTCGAGAATACAGTATATTACTGGGTCCACCACAAATTAAATTTGGGATTTTAGAGCATGGTAAACTCAAGCTTGAAAAAGTATTTGAAGATGTTTATTCACCAACTGGAGGTTATTTAAAAGGAACCATTGCCAAGTACACATGTGTTGAAGGTTATATTTTGGAGCCACCATCGAGTTCAGCAAGAGTTTGTGAAAAGGGTAAGAGCTTAGCATGTATTGAATCTCCCAATTGTCCCACTTTCTTTTTTTGATTTAAATAATATACCCACTTCTTGTTTACAGGTTACTGGACTGGTTCAGATGCTTTTTGTAAACCTACTGTTGAAATAAGTTGTTCATCACCTCCTAAAATAGAAGGTGGATATATTATACAGCCGAGCTGGCCATTGGATTATTCTATAATTTCGGTGGGGCAAGAGGTACATTTTTAAAATAAATTACTTAATAGCTCTGTTTGTGGATAAAAAATGTTAGAATTGTTTCAGCATTTGACTGAAAAAGACAAAAGTGTAATTTAATATTATGCTTTTTTTTGTAATTACCCTAGAACGCCAATCTTGGCTAATTAAATGCTAAGCATACGTAAATGTTATGTATGTACTAAGTAAATCTGATATATAATATAAACTAAATAACGGGGAAGCCAGGGCAAGTAGTAACACATGGGTAAGTTGAAACCTTATATAAACTAAAATATAGGGGAAATCAGGGCCAGTAGTAACATAGGGGTAAGTTGAAACCTTGCGTGTAGGAATATAAAAATTGTTTGGCGGCGCTCTTTTTAATTGTATAAATAGAGTTCCAAGCGTTTCAGTCGACCATCAACTACACAGCAGATCGCATGTCAAAATAAAAGTTATTTTAGTTTTTATATTTATGTTCTTATTTATTATTTATTTTATCTTATTGTGAAATAATCATTTTTGGGGAGTATTATTTTAAAAAACGGGCCTCCCTCAAAATGTTAATAGATTGTGACAATGATATTTGGTTTAATTATAAACACAAAATGTCCCTCAAAATAATCAAAATTTTACTTACCCTGGCATTCTGTAATATTGTAACTTAATTACCTTTTAGGTAGTGTACCAGTGTGGTCTAGGATATAAGTTAGTTGGATCTGCTAGAATTAAATGTACTGATGAAGGAATTTGGGAGCCTAAAATACCAAGTTGCCACAAAGAAACTGGTAAGTATTTTTGTTTATACTTATATTTCTATACTTATATTTAACTTAAAGAAATAGTCTATACTTGAAGTGGAGTAAGGTATCTTTTTATATTTCCCCACCAATTGAAGAAAACACAAACCTGCATGCCTGCACAATATTATGAAATATTAAGCCATTGCCCAATAATCCTTTTTTTGCAAAAAATCTCCCTCCTCTCAAAACTGGCTTCTAAAAATCTGATGCTTCATCCTTTTCTCAATTTTCATTTTTACATATTTTACACAGTGGCGGATCCAGGATTTGGCTGAGGGGGGGGGGGACTCAAATGTGAGTTGTTCTTTATATACCCTTCAATTTTCAAGGCTCAAAGTAAAAACACCCATTTTGTATGGATCATGATGGGAAACTGCCTTCCCCAAAAACCACATGTTAGATGTTATATTGGTATATATGTATAAAACATGTAATTACTTGGTTCCGCTGCTGGATTTTAATTTCATGATAACAAGTGACAGAAGGAACTACTCGTAACCGGGCTTTTAAAGCGGTTAGCATTTTGACACTCTGGGGTCACTTCAGATCAGGATACCGTGGTCCGAAATTAAACTATTTTTGGGTAAAACTGACCAAGCAAGCACAAAAAAAACTATAGAGTTAAAAACACTGACAAGTTTGAAAATGCTAACCGGTAAAAACTTGTTATCGTTCAAGCGCTTCTTATGCCGCAGTAACTACCGGTCCATCGCCCCAAATCGCGTATGGATTTTCCAGAAAATTGTATACTTTTGTCACAAGTAAATTAAAATTAATTGTAAAATGTAAAGTAAAACATTCAGGAATTTAGAAATCTAGATCCTAAAATACAATTTAAAGAGACTTGGACAAAATTAACACAACATCATAAATTTGCCACATATTGATATTCTATTCTGCCATCTTTTGAAATAAATTTTTTAGAACAAAAATAATAAAAGTTTACCAAAAAATGTTTCAAATTTTTAGGTAATTCGCCTAAAATGAATTGTTTTCAATTCGATCAACAATATAATTCGTTTTGAATCAAATTGAATCTATAGCTTTTTATGAGAAACGTGGACAATCTTCGCGAAACGAGAATTGATGGCTACACTAGTTGGTTTCTTGTCATGTCGTAGGTAGTTTCCATTAGTGTTAATAAAGTAGCATAGTAAAGGACACATTTTATAAAGTATCGGCACACATCCATAATGCATTTCGGCGAGTGCATGAACGGTAACAAACGCGAAATCGCGACGCGTGAAGAGGCCTGAGCCAGATTTACAGAATTTAAGATTTGTGTTCTGAATAGCCGAATTTGAAGTGTACCAGTTTTTTTAACAGATGTCGCCAGACCACAAGAAAGGAATTATTGATTTAAGCCGGTTCGCCCGTCCTCATCGACTTTCTTTAAAAAAAAGTCCAAATCGAGATTAAAATAGTTCGTAGTTAAGAAATAAGTCGAAAAGTGATCTAACAATTAATTTAAAATGGCTGGTCAGACAATAAATGACCGTCTTTTAGCTGCAAAACACAGTATTGCAGGACAGGGACTAGCTAAGTCAGTATGTAAAGCAACCACCGAAGAAATGTTGGGCCCCAAAAAGAAGCATTTGGATTATCTAGTTCATTGTACAAACGAACCAAATGTGTCAATACCACAAATGGCAAACTTACTTATAGAAAGATCTCAGAGTACAAGTTGGGTGGTTGTGTTCAAATCCCTGATTACCACCCACCATTTGATGTGCTACGGAAATGAGAGATTTACCCAATATCTTGCGTCCAGTAATGTATCGTTTCAGCTCTCTAATTTTGTAGATAAAACAGGGGTACAAAGTGCTGTGGGAGCACGAACAGGTTATGATATGTCCCCATTTATTCGAAGGTATGCCAAATATCTTAATGAAAAGGCTTTGTCATACAGAGCTGTGGCTTTTGATTTTTGTAAAGTAAAAAGAGGAAAGGAGGAAGGTACTCTACGTACTATGGATGCCGAGAATTTATTAAAGACTCTCCCAACTTTACAAAATCAACTAGATGCATTACTGGAATTTGATTGCACTTCCAATGACCTAACAAATGGGGTTATAAACATGTGTTTCATGTTGTTGTTTAGAGATTTAATTAGAATATTTGCTTGTTACAATGATGGAATCATAAATCTTTTGGAAAAATATTTCGAATTAAACAAGAAACAGTGCAGGGAAGCCTTAGATTTATATAAGAAATTTCTTATACGAATGGATCGTGTAGGAGAATTCTTAAAAGTAGCTGAAAACATTGGTATTGATAAGGGAGATATACCAGATCTAACGAGGGCTCCAAATAGTCTTTTAGATGCTCTTGAACAACATTTAGCTTCTTTAGAAGGCAATACTCCAACTGCAGCCACAAATCAGAAGAACCTAAAGTCAGGGGTCTCAGCATTATCTAATACAAGTTCTGCTTTTGGGTCTGCAATGGATGATAATTTCAAGCAAGCAGCTGTAGCCGAAGAGGAAGCTGCTTTTAATCAATATAGAGCCAACATAGGATCACCCAGTATGGCAAGCACAAATCCGTTCCTCAGTGAAGAACCCCAACCTCAAGTTGTCAAGTCTGAACCTATTTTAGATCTGTTTGGAGATGATATATTAACATCATCTGCACCTTCCAATGCTGCTGCCACCCAAAATAATGCCATCGATGATCTTTTGTCTCTTGGTGGTAAGTAAAAATTATATTTATTACGTAAATATACAATTACATTTTGAAATTTTTTGCTTTAGAGCTTGTAGGTATGGATTTATTATTAAATGAATCAAAAGATATGTACCTAGTTTGCTTGTTAAGAAAAATTGTAAAAATAATTTGTAAGGAAATATAAATAATTGTAAAGAATTAGGTACCTAAGTACTTAGTTAAAAAAATTCAAGGACATAATGTAAGAATATGTCGCTTCAGTTCAAAAGACACTATTTACTTTTCAGGAAATCCTTTTGCTGACTACTCAGCTCCTGCGCCTTCTGCAACATCTGTAACAAATGGTGTGCCAGATTTCTTTTCTGGACAACCCACAGCCAATCAAGCAGCCAACAATCAGAATATGTGGGGAAACAATGTTGCTCAGGCTAATGCCTTCCAAGCACCTACTCAGCCATCTTCTCAACCTTTTAATGATCTCACGGATTTCTTTAACACGAATGAACCATCTGTATTTGATCCGTTGGCTCCTACTGATCAAAGACAACCTCCTGCAGTACCTTCTCAACCTTCTATGCCTCCGCAAAGACCTCCGCAACCCTCTAAAATACTCACAGGCGACTTGGAGTCGAGTCTTAATTCTCTAGTGGAAAATCTAACAATGGATTCTGGTAGTGGGAAATGGAATTCACCTAAAAATCAACCTAAGACCTCAGCAGCTGGAGGTTGGCAACCACAGCCAATGGCAGCTACTACTGCGGCATCATATCGACCCATGATGGGTGCTCAACAGGCCCAGATGATGGGACAACAACCTATGATGCAGCCCATGATGGGAGCCCCCATGCAGTATCCAATGGGTGTAGTACAACAGCAGCCTCAAATGATGGGTAGCCCCAAAATAGGAGCTTCTGGCGCGCAACCTCAGCAGCAAGCTGCTTTTGATCCATTTGGAGCGTTGTAATGCTCTGGAATAAGGGTAAATATCAGATTTTTCATAGAAGTTATCTGTTATATGGACGAACTAAAATGTTACTAGTCAGAGTTGTTTATAGGTTGTTTAATGCAGATTTTTATATAAGCAATTTTTCTCGTCTAAAACAGCGTCTTTAAAGCCTTTCCAGGTACAGAGTTCTAGTAACCTAATTATCAATCAATATGTACAGCATTTTTAAATATCGATTGTAAATTTGTTACTTATACCGCCTTAAAGTCGGCAGTATTCTATCGCCTACAAATTATTGCAATTATGACCAATCATAATTTAATTTTCAGTCGGCCGTTGACATTTTACGTTATTTTTCGAATTTGTGATTGGAATAAACTGTAATTGCATGCAACAAAAATAACTTTTATAATCATTTGTATTGCAAAAGCTGTTTTCTCCAGATTGTCAATAATAGACCATGAGCTTTTGAGTGTGCATTAAACAATACTGAACAATATTTTTGAATACTGAGTATTTATTTTTATAATTTTTAAAAAAATTATACTGCTGATTTTTTTTTGTTATTTTTTTATAAAATTTTATTGCCAAAGGTTTTATTTATTTAGTAATAATTGCAGGTGGGTTTATGTTGATTTGAAGCTAACTATATTGTGTCGACGTATTTTGAACTAGAACAAGAATGATAGGTTTATAAGGGACAATCGAAACTTCATTTATAAAGGTTGCCGACATTAAAAAGCTTAACCGGCATCTACCCGGCCCGACAAGTTAAAAAAATACTTTATTCTAGTGTTAAACTATATTTTTTCGGCGTTAGTATAAAATATATCTCTAGAGAATCACCCCTATTTAATATTTTTTGCCAGTTGACACGTACCTGACTCACACAGGAGGCCGAGTAAGTAGGTGTGGCTATTTTGATGAAAATATTTTTGCTTTTTTTGTTTTTATGCGGCTTCATCCATAAAAATTAATTTTCGATGGTCCCTTCTATACTCCAACTGTCAAATTAAACATAACCTGTAGGAATAATGAATTAGTTAGACCTGATAAATTATTGTGAATATTTCTCTGATGGATGAGGAGTAAAATTAATAAGCAAACGGAAAAAATATGAATAGGCGATAAAAGTGAATATTCACTTAATAGTATGTACCTACCTGGTTAAGTCTTATCGCAGATCTTATTTAAAACATTTAATGACTTCAGCGCCCCCCTTCGCTAAATACGCCACTGATAACAAGTTAATAATTATTTTTTAGGTAATAGTGGAAATTAAGAAAATTATCATAAATGTCATTTCTAGACCTGTATAAGCCATAAGAAGTTATGTCAAGTATGCCTTGTAATACAATTAATTATTTAATATCATTTGACATTTATGTCTAACAAATGCAGAAATAATAGACTGGTCTTTACTAAACTTCTTATTCGAGTCTAAAAATTACATTCATGATATTTCTTGCTAATTTCTACCATTACCTTATACATAATTTTGACTTGTGTTACTTCGTTAGAAAGAGAATTAAATAAACAAAAATAATTTATTAACACAAAGATGGGTTGCCATTAAAAAGAAAACGGGGAAATTCCGCTTTTTTTTTTTTTTCGAAAAGACGTAAATAAAATAGCCCCAACGGATACGTTTTTCTCAAGAAAATCGGTTTTATACTATTAAGTAGGTTTAAATGAGCCATTTTAACGTTTCCATGGCCTACTCTTTACTACTTACCTTGTTTTACCAAAACTATGGACATTTAAAAAACAAAGGAAAATTGATGTAGGCGGCCATTTTTAAAACAAATGATAAAGTGTGATACTTATATCATTCAAAATAAAAATTTAAGTGTAGAATAAAAACAGGGTGTTCATTCGAGATTTAAAAGTTGACTTAACTTAAGGTTAAACCGGAAGTGGTTTCGAAGGTTTAAATTGGTCGAAAAATGTCAATTTATATACTTATTAACGTCTCATATTATTAGAGTGAGGGTACACAACCCAAAGTCTATTAACTGTAATTAGAAAAAGTGATAAATTAATATCTTGTTTTTTTTTACTTTTGAAAAATTATATAGTGTCGTTTG
Source organism: Polydrusus cervinus (assembly GCA_935413205.1). Lineage (NCBI taxonomy): Eukaryota > Metazoa > Arthropoda > Insecta > Coleoptera > Curculionidae > Polydrusus > Polydrusus cervinus. The sequence continues at coordinate 26,256,161 of OW284514.1, read as the reverse complement.
TTTTCATTTTGACCAGTGCTCTTCCTATAATGACTACAAAAATTTACCAGGTCTAAAAGCAGTATAAAAAACAAACCAACATGATATTTTTGTTTAGTTAAAAAGATTAAATAGATTCCTAGGAGTAGATTAGCATCAGATTGTATAATATGTATATTTAAGAAAAATATTATGATCTTGTAAAGTATCGAACATTGAAATACTTATTAGGGCAACGTCACCATCACAATTGTTTTTTAAGTAAGTACATATTTTTATTTTGTTATAATTTTGTTGTAGGAGTACCTAAAAGCAGGCTGTATAATTTATGGGTTTTAAAAACCTAGATTACTGCTGGAAAAATGCGCTATCCCGGACGTTGTTAATTTGGGTTATTCTATTTTTGTAAAGATATCACTTTATAATTTACAACGTTGGTTAAAAAGTTGGTAATTTCTTTTTTGTTATGAATTTTCGATCGAACATTTATTGTTGAAACGCAAAAATCTTGGATCTATTTTTAAAATATTATAATAAAACCTTTTAAAGGAATACTATTACCGGTAAATTTTTTTGTTCCATTCCGCAGAAAATTTCGTTGGCTATTCTGACAACACCGCATCAGTCTTTAACAGAGTTTCGAGTGTTTTGTTGATTTGGCTGTGTTTTTTACTGTTTTGTAATGGTTTTCTTTGAAAACTAATTTAATTAAAATGAATCGCAAGTGACAAGTATGCGGGAAATCAGAATATAATAAAGCTGTTCTTACTTTTCAAATTTTGACAGATTACCGTATAAAAATTGTACCATCGCTTTACTACAATAGAACTTTCACTATACGATCCTACTTTTTTTTTATAACAATCAAGTTAGTCATGGCACTGGTTGCTAAAGGTTTTAAAAACAATTATGTTTTGACGGATAAAATTAATTGCTTATTAATATTGTGTTATTTTAAAACGTCGTAAGCCAAAACCTATTAGACAGCCATACGAAGACTGCGGAGTGCGCGTATGTATGGGACGTTCCGGAGTCAGATGCTTGGCACGTCACGCATAATAACCATATTTATGCTCAAAAATAGGTAATATAATAAATACCGTACACAAACAAAAGTAATTTTTCTACTACTGTATAAATAAATTAAATTTCGGGCCCTAGCAACACGACAGATAACGAAAGTAAACATTCGAGTTACCTGAATATTATACATTGCTAGCTATGTAAAGTACTTTCGGTGCCAAGACCAAAAAAATTGATTATTTTACAGGTGGAAAAAAAACTTATTTTTTCATTTTAATTTGAACAAAATCAAAGTTTATTACTTAATAAATAATATATTGATCAGAGAACAGTAGTAGAAAAAATGTAATACATTACACGATGCGAAAGCCTTTTTTGGTGGTGGACGTATTAAATCACCTCGGCTTCTCCTCGGCAATTCAAAAACCTCCTCACACCAAAAAATTAACTTTCGCATCTAGTAACGTAAATAACTATTTTTTAAAATGGCCTTATATATTACTACTTCCCGACTGTCACCCCTCGAAAATAAATTTGAAATCCCAGAAAACAACAATACTTCAACTCCAAACACGTACGATTGGAGCGCCAAATTTTTCTTGCGACTTCTCAATCCTGCGCTCGGGAGTCTTCGTGTGTCGCTGGCTAATGAGTTTGGGAATAGGATATATTAGATGAAAAATGTTTAGCTTTTTTTCTAGGATTAAAAAATTAAATAATAAATAAGAGTTTTCATTTAAAATTAAAAATGCGAAGCCTTTCCAATAAAACTGAAAGTGAACGTCAATTTTTTGAATAATCTTATATTATCTATCACCAAAATTTCGAATTTTTCTATGATACCATTTTAAAATGGTGGCTTGGATGAGTAGTTTGGTTATCACCCGGTATATGAGACTACCTAAAAATATGAAAGACAGATTCAGAGATTTTTGCGTTTAATAGCATGCGCGAAGTACATTTTTTTTGTTCATGGCCTACATAAATGTACGGGGTGTTATCGATATGGTTGGGTATAATTAAAATTGACCTCTTGAGTTGTTTAAAACCATAAGTACATAATATACTTTTTTCGCTTAAGTTTATGGAAATGACACCCATAGAACTTGCCTACTCATTTATAACCTGTTTTTACCTATAATAATTTTGCTTTCAATATCTTTATAGATAAAGCCAGTTCGGTAATTAAACAAAGCCGCACTTGTATATTTTTTACTTTTTCTAAGTATGCGCATATTGAGATTTTGTATCTCAGTGATCTACTCGCGTCTATATCCCAACCTATTGCCGGCACACTGCGCGTGTCGGCGGATAGCGTGACATTTAAAATAAAGGTAGAAATGGATTTAATTATTTTTTACATCACGGTGTTGAGTCATAGTTAAGGTATTAAGTTTTCTTACAAGAACAGTTTGTTAATTTGTGGCCTTGTGGGGCATAATTAAAATGGAGGGGCAGGTTATAAATCAGTAGGTTTTGTTATGGCTGCGACTGTTACAAAATATTAAATATTTTGTGGCGGCTGTCAAGCACCTGTAAAGTAAAAACCTAACGGTCATTTTTTAAATTGTAGAAGAGTTTATGTGTGCACAGACTGTGGAATGACATGTAGTACAAAAACAAATATTAATCGCATCAAAAAACGTCACATCCATCATTTCTGGTATTAATGCACTAAAAACAACAATATTTCAACATGATTTCTTCTAACTATGATCCTCATGAGAAAAAGTCGGAATTCCAAAATCGCAGACTGTCAACACCGGTAACCACATCTTTGAATTCCTTAAAACGTAAAAGAAATATTAAAATTTTTATTAATTAATCGCTATATCAATCATATTTTGCATGTAATAATTGAACTCATTTCTACCTATGTAAATTTAAAAACCCGCCATCACGCTATCCGCCTGACATGCGCAGTGTGCCGGCAATATGGGATATAGACGCGAGTAGTGATCAGATTGATAATGCGCTATTCTGTTAATTTTCCCTACAAATATTTTTTTATTCACTAGTGCCATTTATAAATATTTACAATTTATTTTAAAATTATTATTTATGGTTTTAAATATAATTGCCATATATTCATAACACTCTGCGTATATTTGCCTCTTTGTATACATCCATCAGTAGTTTGTTTTAAGAAATATTAAATTTATTACAGTATATTTTTTAAGTCAAAAATATTATATTTATATAGTATAAGGTAATTCTCAGATCTGTTTAGCAATGCGCTGTATTATAATAATTAAGATGAGCTTTATTTTGTGATTATAGAAATCTCGAAGACTTTGCACATTCCATTTCTCATAACGATTGTCGCGTTTTAAAATTTGATATTTTGGGGTGAAAGATCAACACATCTTACTATCTTATCACTTCAGTGCCCTATGATGATCTATCACGCAAAAAAGTCGAATTTATGAATATGTGACTTCATACCATACCGAAGAAAAATTGACTGTAAGTAACTTTTATTTAAAAAAGTAAAGAAATTTATATCAATCAAAGTGGACGTGCCCGCGTTTTGGCATTTAAATTGTTAAGTCGGTCCTATAATAGGAGTTTATCATCAATATAACTATTGCTAGGAAACCATGAATTTTTTGCAATTGAAAATATGCACAATTTTCAAAAAGCAAAACTGGCGCTCGATTCGATAATAATTTACTGTGAGCGTCTTTACCGATCTTTCACTTTTGTCATGTCGGTGTTTTTGTTTACATCCCACTTACATCCGATATATTGTGGAATATTGGTGTATTTTTGTTTAAAATAACTCTTCTTTTCCTAGTATTCACGTGAAGGCGACTGGAGATACTTACCAGTTGAAACGTTGTGATGTAAAACAAATAAAGACAATGCAAGTCCAAAACTCTCTTATCGTTCAACTGTTCTTTTTATATATTTGCTGATAGAGCAGAAAAAATGGCAAATCACTTAGGTTAGACTTTTTTCAACTGTCATTTCATTAGCTTGGTCTTCTGTCAATAATTTCGGATTTTGCCACATGTAAAACCCTTTATGCTAGTTAAATAATATGTTTTGTTTTTAGAACTTTATTAACTTTTAGACAAAATATAGGTAAGATTTCGGAAATGATATAAATTTTTTTCCGCACAATTCCGTTTTGGACAATTGTTTCTATTGGATTACTTTTCAGACGTTGTCATTGTATTATAATATAAAAATTTTAAAGAAATTGGCAACATTATCAAGCTGCCTTTTCATGATGTATATTTGATAAAGTCCGTATTTTTGTTCCAATAGTTTTTTATCTATTTTCTCAGTGATATCAAAAAGTACAAACACAAATTTTTTTTTTCCTTTATACACTATAATCAAAATTTTGTGAAAGATCTCATTTATTTAAGCGTAGTGGAAATGTACCTAAACTGTGTTAAAAGTTATTAAAACCCGATTGGAATTCAAATTGTTGCCTACTCTGTTTTACAGGGCTTTGCACGTCACTGGTTTATAAAACCTCTTTACGATTACATTTATTAGATTAAAATAAACCATTTTAAGTAAACTTATCTTAATACTATTATTAGTATTTCTTGGTAAGGTTGTCGATTCCATTTATGACGTCTTATAACCTCACTGACGAGCTGTGATATGGGGTAACCCATCTGGCAATGGATCTGCCGTAAGTCCAGAGACATAACTTGTTTGGGGTTATTTTAGTACAAACATAGAGGAACTATACCAAGAGAAACCACCCAATATAAAAATTTTATCGTTCATAATTTTTGACGTATGTCCAAATCTGTAGCAAGTTAAGACAAATGTTGTTGCAGGTAAACATCTATCAAACGCGAACATCCGTCTAAAGTCATTTCGCTTCTCGGCATTTATATCGACGTCTGGCGTCTCGCTTTCTCCTATTTAGGTCGCATATCCAGGTTTACTCAGTTTATAGTACAAATGGTAGAAATAGTACATTGTATACCTAGTAGGAAAAGCTGAACATTCCCGGACGACCGTAAAGACTGTAGGTCGAGGCGCAAGCCGAGACTGACAATACGGAGTCCGTGAATGTAGCTTTTTCTACGAGGTATACATACTATTTTTCCGTAAATCGAAAATTATTAAAAGAACATAACTTATTACAATCAACTTGTTAAAATTTTGAAATAAATATTATTAACTTTGTTCACAAATAAACGATGCCATTAAATATTTGTGTTGTAACTATGGAAACACAGTAATATTAAATTTTAGTTTTACAAGTAGCCGTACAGAAATAATATTTTCTTACAGTACAATAATAAATATTTCCTAACAGTTATTTTCCGTTGCCTAGCAACGACAAAGTGTAAGCAAATATTGACTTTTTCTTTCAGAAATGTTTATCAAAAATGTCAATATTTGCGATCGATTTTCGGAAAAATATCTTTTTTTCGCTTTAGTTCTAATCTACTTATTCTACTTTAGGTCATTTTTCTTTTGGTATGGTTAGAATCTCATCATTATGATATTTCCATGTTCCTTTAAACATATTTTTTAAATTATATAAGTTTTATTTATTGTGTTTAATTAATATTTAAATTTTCCTTCCAAACATTATTAAAATGCGTTAAATTATGTTAAGTGTAGCTTGGATCAGAGCTGGGTTCAGATCAAAAACAAATATCGGATAATTTTAATATGTATTCGAATCCAACTATCCGAATACTTTATCGAATACTTAATACGTTGAATAATGGGTAACAAATTTTAAAATGGTAATCGAATATACAAAAGGTATTTGATTACAGTATTTGAATACAAAAGTACTCGAATACAACCCAGTTTTGGCTTGGATTTTGTAGCAAATTAAAGATATATACACATTTTTTGGTATTAGACGATTTCTTCATTTAAGAAGTGACCAAAAATCCAAGAAACACCAAAAAAATTATGGCGAATAGTATATTTTTTTTAAATGTACAGACAGTCAAAAGAAAAATAAATTAGACCGAAGAAATATAACTTTTTGTAATGTATCTAATTTTAATTCGCTACTTGTGATATTTGTTGTAATATCCCAAGCTACACGTACTTATAAGTTATATTTATTGTTATTAATATAAAGCCAAAGATGAAGTTGTAATGTCTGATTTTAGAGTTGCAAACTAGAATTTTAGTTAACAATATTGTTAGCAAATTTATCGTAATCATTATGTGACAATATGAAATATTGAGAGTTAAAAATAAATAAAAATATTTCGCTTATGTGTTAAATTATTGCTTTATTTGCATCCTTTTTTTAGTTGATGTAGGGTATCTTTTTTTAGTTGTGGGGAGCCCTATGCCTGTTATGTAATCCGGGACCCCTAATTATAGCCAAGTTCAGGAGTGGAGGGGGAGGGTAACCAGCCAAAAAAAAACGGCTGCGGTATTCGGTATCAAACACTTATCCTATTAAATAATTCCAAGAATTCGGCTCCCCCTATGAGCGGCCCGGCTCGCTTCAGTGATATCATGAAGAAAATAAATTAATTACTACAAAAACCTCTAGAAAACAATAATAATTAGTATTTATTAAGTCTGGAAAACAAACAAAATTAAAAAAGAATTTAAATAAACTTCTCAAATAAATATGGCATACAGAAAAACCGACATAGATAAAAGCTTTCCGCCCCTCGCCTACTAGAATAGTAAGCGGCACAATGCTCGTCCGACCCTTTGATCCGTTCGCCTTTCTTTGTGCGGTTATTTTTATTTAAAATATTTTTAAATTAAGAAGGGAATTTTGGATAAATTTATTTTAAAGTTGAATTTTCAGTCTTAACCATTTTAAATTGAAATAAAAGGGGAGCAAATATTTCTTGTTGTAAAATCGATTGCTTACGGAGGGAGGGATGTAGAAAAAAAAATTGTAAATTTTCGCCTCTCCACAATGCGATTTTTAAAAAAACAAGGTCGTCCAAAAGTAACTTTTAAAAAAGTTATAGGAATAAAATCTAATTTATTATAGGAAATGCTGACACCGGTTAATAATTGAGCAACTGTGCAAAACGCATTAAATCCATAATATGTTGTTTTGAATAAAACTTAAAAAACCAGCAAAGTAAGTTAGAAGAAAAACTAAGATTTTCATGTGGCGGAGAATGATTTATGTAATAAGATTAAAAAGGAATATTTCCTTTTTTAATCTAAATTTTGGATTTTCATGACAATATGGTATATTTTTTAATGGATTTACCTCGGGATTTACTTACTGCATTTTGTTTAACCAGAATGTGGATTTATGCCATTTTGCTAGGTTAGTATGGATTTATTCCTTTTTGCTTACTTCTTGTTTGGATTTATTGCATTTTGCTTAAAGTAATTAAGTTTACATTATTTTATATTCAGTGAAATAATTATTAATTATATATAAGATTATTGAAATAAAAGAATGCAAACACTTTAAACAGAAATGAATATTCTATTTTTGGATTTATTTTACTTTGCTTATAGCGAATTGGATTTATTGCACTTTGCTTAAACGTGCATTGGAATTAATCCGTTTTGCTTAGCTGGCTATTTCTAATTGATTTATCGCGCCTTGATCAAACTGGGTTGTTCTAATGATAGATTGACTAAAAAGTACACATTTTTATATTTACCTTAAAAATTATAAAAAATGGATTTAATGCGTTTTGCACAGTTGCTCCTCAATTGTATCATCAGACTAGACGCCTATTAGTACAGCCATCTCATTATACATTTGTGCTCCTGGATGATACTGTAGGCAAGTTTCCCAAATATACAGGGTGAGTCAACGATATAGTCAAGTTCATTTTTGCCTTTATCTTACGAATTAGATAAAAAAGCTAAATACAAAAGTTGTAGAGACCATTGAGGTGCACATGTTAAAGTTATGCTGGAGTATACGCGATGGCCAAAAAAACAGCGCATATAACTTAGGTTTTATTTTTAAATGAAACATCTTATATTATTGTATTATTTTTTAAGTCCCCACTAAATTCTACCCTTATTTTGTATTAAATGTTTTTATATGTCTAAATTTAATAGTTTCTGAGATATTGACGTTTAAAATATGGCATTTTCAGACCTTGACAGGATGTAACAATAAAACGGTTCATCCTAGAGAAAGTTACAACTTCCGGTTAACATGTTACAACTGGTTTTTTATTACTCTATCGTTTACTCGCCCTGTATATTATACTTAAAGGTTTTCAACTCCGTCTTTCGTGTTTATGCTGTTCTAAGATTTGTATAAATTTGCTATTCATACTCAATGTTTTCTTGCGCCGTTTTTTCGACGCAGACAAATAAACTGCTGGACAATTGCTTTCGAGCAAGAAAAATTTCGCCTAAATTTAATAGTTAATATTTTCTGAACCAGATATGATATCGACCTACGGTTTTGAGTGGTTGATAGATTCATCCCTTGGGAAACAATTGTTAATGTTGGATTTTCTTTAACTGTTACAAAATTTTATATACAGGGTGTTAAAGAAGACGATGATTTGTGCTCCAATTTTAATGCCGTGTAACTTTCACAATAATATTTTTAAATTTTATCACTCTACGTCAATTGAATCACTGATTCATAGCAAAGAAAGTAATTTGTCAAATTTTTGATATCTGCTATATTTTAAGAAATACCGATTTTTTTGGAAAACCTTGCTTATTAGTAGTATTAGTAGCTAGATCTCACTGTGCGTTGTATTGTGCAAACTTTGCGAGTGATTATTATACCTTATGAAAAGCTTGATTATGTTCAGTACCTATCTAACAATAGGTAGTTGTACCTAAATGTTAGAATGTACAGTGGCGTACTTTTAAATACCTATATGTTTATGGTTTATGAGTATCTCACAATTTTTCACGATTGTTTTATATTGTAAAGTACTCGCCCCTAGATTAGGTGAATTTTTTCTTATTTTTCAGTTTTTCATATCGCACTACAGGTATATTATACAGTGTGTTTATAAAATTTTAACAAAGATAATTTTTTAATTTAATTTTTGGAAAAAATGTATTTATTAATTTCTAACTTTCTAACACTATACTTATAAACCATAGACATATAGGTGTTTATAAGTACGCCACTGCACATCATAACATGTAGGTACAAATATTGTTACTGAACATAATCAAGCTTTTCATAAGGTATAATAATCACTCATAAAGTTTGCACGATACAACGCACAGTGAGATCTAGCTACCAATAAGTTGAAATATAGCAAGGTTTTTCAAAAAAATCGGTATTTCTTAAAAAATAGCAGATATCAAAAATTTAACAAATAACTTTCTTTGCTATGAACCAGTGATTCAATTGACATAGAGTAATACAATTTAACAATATTATTAGGAAAGTTACACGCCATTAAAATTGGAGCAAAAATCTTCTTTAACACCCTGTATATAAAATTTTCTGACAGTTAAATAAAATCCAACATTGACAATTGTTTCCCAAGGGATGAATCTATCAACCACTCAAAACCGTAGGTCGATATCATATCTGGTTCAGAAAATATTAACTGTTAAATTTAGGCGAAATTTTTCTTGCTCGAAAGCAATTGTCCAGTAGTTTAGAACAACCCGAGCCGTCATATTAACGTCAGTCTGCTGCCTGAGAATAAGCCTACATCGCAGTCTGTACTTAAACATTGTTAGATTTACTAGAAGTATAATCGAAACATTGTCTTTGTCGGTAACAAAAAAAATAACAATTTTGTCATGCGACATACCTACCCACCCGGAAAGTATTGTAAGTTTCACAAAAATAAATAAAATCCTTTTACATTTACCCTGTCATTAAAAGAACGATATTCATATAGGCCACCAGAGACATACTTCAAAGAGTAGAAACAAGACCTCGGAACTGGACCTTGCAATGATAAAATAATATACCAGGTGACTGCAATCTTATAAGTTATTAAAAATTAGTCTCACCAATACGACGATCTTTACTAGTAGAGTAAGCTTATGTTACCTTTTGGATAAAATCTAATATACGTTCAAATTCAAAAATTTCTATATTACCAGAATAATAAAAATAATGTAACTTACAAATAAGTAAAGTATACAAAATAAATCAAACTAAAAGAAAAATTTTTGTTGGAAACTTATAAAAATGACATAATATAAAATATAAAAATGACATACTACAAAAATACATATCACTTAATACATTTTTCTACTCCCACGTGGAAATTTACTGTTTCCTTTACACTTTAGTGGCGGGTAAAGTAGGCTATTCCAGTTAACTGTGCGGCAAAATTTCATATCCATCCTAGTTAGGTTATGAAACTGACCAATCACATCAGTAGTCAATTACAGAGAAGCCAAATTTACATGTTGTAAATTCGTTTTCTGACAGTTGAGAGAAGGTTAACAATATGCTTCAAAAATATGCAAATCTGTCAGATGAAATTTGTTCATTTTAAATTTAAATCAAAACATTTATCCCAGAGTCAATGTGTATACACAATATTTTCCTAAAGAGTACACGAAATGGTGCAAAAATTGAAGGTATACCTAATAACAAAATTAATACCAAAATATATTTCTACCAAATTATTGTTATTTTCTGCCTAACTAAAGATTTGCACACAGACGCACTTTCTTATTTCAAAAATATCTTTATTTCCACTCATTTCTAGACAACTATAAGCTTTACTATCTACCTACCTACCTACTTTACTATATACCTACCAAATGAACGTTTTCTTACTAACCTTGGTAATTTTTTTCCATATAAATAATATATATTATTATAAATATTTGTGCACGGGGATATTTTCCGATATATTTTAAACGGGGATCGAATCCCAATTGATCTTAAAACTTTTATTATACGCAACAAACATAGAAAATTAACTGGTAATTTTTCCTTAAATGGTGGAACATAAAGATAACCCGATAAATCAGACGAAATTATAAGATTTCTAGAAAAAAAAAACATTTTTACTAACATTTTTAAGGTTATGTTTACTTACACTATTGCCACTTCTCGTCTTCTCTTTCCACGTTAACAGTGTTGCTAGTTTGTAAATTGGCGATTATTTTGAAAAATTTGACCATAGCGAACATTAAAAATTCATATTAATGCACAAAATCCATTTTTAACTGTTTGAAACGAATTCTACAGCTATTTTAATGTACTTTCGGAGTTATATTTTTTTACGCAAGCAGAAATAAACCCGAAAAACCTATTTTTCTTCTGTGCATTTCAGTAAAACAACATTGATCAAATTACCTGGTTGAGAAAATACATTTTTCGTTTTTATTAATACATATCGCTTTTTGTCTGTTATTCTGCAAAAAGTTGAATGTGAGAAAGATAGATATATTCAAAAGTGAGTTTGTATAAATATAAGAACTTACCCAAATCGATAAATATGTTACAGTGTAATTTGGTCAATGGGTTTGCTATCAAAATGAATTTTTGTTCAATTGTTTCTTATTACCGTTCTCACAAGTTCATGGCCAACTTAAAAGACAAGTTATGATGCCTAATTTAAATAATTTTTTAAAATTCTTAGCATGAAGTTTATAATAAAGAAAAAATATAGTGTACAACTCGAGTGGATTGTCCATATTGCGCTCGGAAGTTTGTCAATTTACTTCCTCGTGCGATATGGACATCATATCCACTCTTGTTGTACAAACTACTAATTAAAGTGAGGGGACGCATTATTACAGTAACATTAAAATCAAAATATTAAAACTAACGGTTAAATAGATAAACAATAATACAGCGTTTATATTTCACACAAATTTTCAACTCGAAGAAATATCGCGGCAGTGGCTCCATGGTGAGTTACTGGCATTCGACGGTGGCAAATCAGGTTCGATCCCCGGAGTGGGCATACGCTTAATAAAAAAAGTATGCTCGGAACTTAAGTGGATATAAGAATGCAGTATGCTATTAGTGGATCCTAATATCGTGACATAGAGAAAAGGGCGCCGAGGACCTCTGGGGGAGTAAAAGGGATAATCTAGTGCATACACGTAGTTCGGATTCCACGCTAAGCTGTAGAGGTCCCGTCTGGCTGCCATTACCCAGACGATAGGGGATACAATGGGTTTTATAGGCCTAAGTACAGTGAAACCTCTAACGGACACCTCTGATAAGCGGACATCTCTATTAAGCGGACATTTTGTCATAGTCCGGAACTAGGTATATGAAATTTCATGAAAATCAACCTCTCTTGGGCGGACTCTCCTTTGGGCGGACGCGGACAGGCCGTTTTCTCTTAACTAAAACTAATGTATTTTTAAAGAAGATTTTCCTTTTCATTTCGCCAGATCCATCTCTAGACGCGTTTCGTCATATCATGACTCATCAGTAGAGCTAGGATCTGACGAAAAGAAAAGGAATCTCGAAGCTACTTAAGGCATGTATGTATTTTTGTTATGTTTAATAAATATTTATTTGTACATACATATACATGTAGTAATAATTTTGCAATTACATATTACCTAAAAACAAATTTCCCATGGCCGGACACCTCTATTAGGCGACCACATTTAGACAGTCCCGTAGGTGTCCGCCTAAGAGAGGTTTCACTGTATACTTACTGGCTTTTCCGCCAACCCCAGCAACAACAAAAACTTGAAGAAATAGTCTATACTTGAAATGGAGTGGGAATTGAAATGGAAAGAAAGTTTTCCTGTTATATTGAAACTTTACAAATGTGACAGCAAATAGCACAACGTGAGCGAAACAGCTGATTCATCTTTTAAAAACTTAACAAAGCCCTGCGATCTAACGGTACTTTAGGACCTCTGGATACTATTAGAAAATTTAGAAAAAAACCGTTACGAAACACATTTATTCGCCAGTATTCAAACCATTTGTTTTTGTCACCCGGTATTTGCGATAACTGCATGGAATATATTTGGGCCCACCTACGTAGATAAGGTACAGCGAGCGGTGAAATCAAAGGTGGCGGTATCTAAAACTAGCAAAAGGATTAAAAAGAAAACGTTTTAAAACATGACGGTTAAGGCGAGGGTGTAGTTTAGGACTTGATCGTTCCTGAATGTTGTCAGTTTGATCAAAACGATTTCCGCGAGATGTAGTTTACGTCATAATTATTATCAAATAGGAAATAAACTTGAATGATTTCTTACGGAGATTCTGAATAAGACCAGAACCAGATCAACTGGAAAAGAAAATTATTTACAAACAAGAAAAATGGGCTTTTTAGCGTTTTATCACAACTTTGGTTAATACAAATGATTGCCAAAATGGTGGACGCCATTAATACTGGTTCCCTAAAAATATTGACAAAAGTGGTAGATTTACGGCTTTGCGTACGGTGTAATAATATCTAATAGTGACATTTTGCCAACCAACAAAATCTGCTGAACTCTATTTCAAACGTGATTTTTTCGGAATCCACACAAACAAATATTTAAAAACTTGTTTCATATTCAGCGGCAAATATAATTCTTTCCAGCGAATCGAAAATCCGGTTTCAGGTATCAGCCAGTGCGGGGATTTTAGCGCATGAAAAATCGATTAGCGGGATTTTTTTGGTTGTCAAAATTATATTCTTCAATATCTGTAGAGGTAAAATTAAAAAAGTTTTTAAAAAATCTGTCAATAAACATATTATAAAAACATAATATAAGTACAGGATTCGGTTTAAGAGAACGCAATGTTTTTAATATATATAGATATAATTTTGCATGGAGCTGGTAACTTTGGAGAAGAATTTAGAAATATTATTCTCATTCGCTTAATATTTATATATGATTTTAAATTTAGTGCCATGTTTATTGACCTGTACCGGTGATGTGTATGAGATATACCCCAGCACATAAGGTAAAGAAGGCACAGAGGATTGCAGAGTCCCTGTGTGCATGCCCATTTCCTAGAGACTCTGTAAGAGAAACAATCGGTAGCTGACTTACATAAAATAGTAGTTTGTACAACAAGAGTGGATATTTGATCGAAAGAGAAGACTTAACCAGCCTTAACTAGAACTCAGGAGCAGCCAAGCTGCCTACCTCTCATGTGTCGAATAAATCACCGACAACAATAAGCTAAGGAGTCTAGAGGATCAATATGATAACTGAACATCGAACGTGTCACATTGCCAAGCCAGATCACTGATGAGCACCAAGAATCAGAAACAAGGATGACCTCACATATCATTTTAAGTGAGGCAAGGAATGTTAACATCAAATTAAATGACAGGCTAGCCATGGTACCTCAAAAACCCGATGGACGTACCTATCGGTAAACGATTAGTTTATTGGTAGCTCTCCACGAGACGATTGACCATCTATAAGCGCAGACCCTTTGCGGGCTGCGGCCTCAGGATGGTTGCGCGTCTCTGATGAGTCCCAGTAGGACGAAACAACGAAAGGATTGAGATGTTAACGGAAGAAGACAGGGCATACCGTTGTTAGCAGTGAGTCATATCGACCCGTAAACTGCCATTTCCCACTGACAAGGTGAGGGGACAGCGGGTAATAGACGAAGGGGTGCACAGCGTGCAAACCCCGGACGCTCAACGCCGTGGAGAGCTACCAATAAACTAATCGTTTACCGATGGTACGTCCATCGGGTTTTTGAGGTACCATGGCTAGCCTGTCATTTAATTTGATGTTAACATTCCTTGCCTCACTTAAAATGATATGTGAGGTCATCCTTGTTTCTGATTCTTGGTGCTCATCAGTAATCTGGCTTGGCAATGTGACACGTTCGATGTTCAGTTATCAAGAGTGGATATGATGTCTATCTCACGAGGAAGTAAATTGAGCACGACGCCGGCGCCGTAGCCGGAGTGCTCAAACTTTCGAGTGCAATATAGACAATCCACTCGAGTTGATCAGTATATTTTTTCTATTTTATTATTCTAATTTTCTATGCATTATTGATAAATCTATTATAGATGCGTATGTACATATATTTTGTTATATTGAACAAATTAATAACATATTTTACCATATACCTACATATAAATTACATAATTTAGTGTCTTGAAAAAGAAGACGGAGCCTCAGTAAATATAATAAACTGTGACTGGTCAGTAGGTAAATAGTCCTATGATGGCACCTCTAAGGAAAACTGAAATTTAAAATCTTCTCTTTTATGCTACAAGATTGGTCATAAGTCATATAATTGGCTGTGTTGCAGCACCATAAGTTGAATTTTTAATTTTAAATAAAGTCATAAACTTTTCTTTTAGAAGCGAATTCTAAATTTTTTTCCTTTGAGCCATCATAGGACGAATGTTCTTATGATGGCACGGTACTTAAGCCAATGATGGTATACAAACCGATTTTAAAAAAAGATCATTCTTTCAAATGTATTTTTATTGAAAAACGCAACAAACATTTTTAGTGTTCTTAGAGATAGTTGAGGATTTCTTCTAAGAAAACCTTTCAACCACTTGTAGCCGGCCTTCTTTTCTTCTTGATTGAAATTATGTTTCAGTTTATTTGTTTCGGCTATTTCATAAACCAGTTTTCGCAGTTCATTCGCAGTTATGCCAAAGAATCGACTTTCCATTTTTTTCAACTAAAAGGTGCTCTAGGTTTGTATCAAAAACGGGCTTCTTTCCTCCTAAGGTCTTTTTGCCCCATTTTTCTGGCTTTACTCTTTTTCTTAGAGTAGTAAAGGGAACATTGAACGTTTTGGAGGCCAAACGCCAACCCATAGTTTTACTCTGGACATTTTCTATAGCTTGTTGCATGTCCTCTTCTCTCCATGTCTGCCTTGCGCCAGCTTTTTTTGTAGGTACCATTACAATATCTGAAAGAAAAGTACATTAAAATAGTCATTAGCCAATGATGGCATACCATACCATCATAGGCAAGTTGATTATATGCCATCATCGGCAAAAATACACTTGACAAATTAATAACAAAAGAATAGTATTTGTTTTTACAAATCATCTATCCTAGTATGGCAGATCTAATACTAGATGTCTACTGAGCATCAAGTAAAAAGATAAACAGAAATGCCTTATAACAATCCAAATTATATCCATGAGAATGACTTTAGAAAATTAGATCAAAACTTACCAAACCACGTTTTACGTCGCAGCACTCACAGAAACGCGTACAACCTTACGCTCTGTCTCCATACTGAACATGATGTGGGATTTACCGGCACTATACGACGAGTGACAAAAATGCGTTGGTGGGGGAAACAGGGCTAGTATGCCATCATAGGCAGGATGCCATCATAGGACACTTTCCCCTAATTGGGGATAATGGGAAATTTCCGGATTCGTGAGAACACAGCACAGAGGAATAATAGGTTGGCGCTGTCTCCAAAGAGAAAGGGAAATTTTTACGCACAGTGTTACATTCTTTAGGATCACTTGTGATTGTGATCTGTTATCGTATCGTATTGGATGCATTCGTGGAATTTTTCTATAAAAATGGAAAATTTTATTTTTAAAGTTTGCAACATTGTGCAGCACTGTTATGAAATTTTGCCATACTTACAGTTAACTAGAATAGCCTACTTTTCTCGCCACTTAAGTATAAAGGAAACAGCAAATTGCCATGTGGGAGTAGAAAAACATATTTTTTGATCCACAGATAATAGCTTTTCTCTGCGCCCCAGAAGTGTAATTTGTCTACTATTGTCTTAATACATAGGATTCGTCAGTAATTCTATGCTTATTTTATTTTTGCTCTCATATTTCAATTTATTTATTAAGCTAACTAAAGTATTCAAGGCGATCTTTGGTTTTAATTGATTAAAGTTTTGCTCAGTCTTCCTAGAATTGGTTTTTATCTCTTCCTCAGAACAGCCAACAAGTCGATAAATGTGTAATCTTCCTGATAATACGGAATGTCCCTCGTGGTTACGCGCATTCCTCTGCACGCAGTAAATTATTTCTCGTTAACAGTTTTCCGGAACCACAGGTGATTTATGGTCAAACCGATAATTATGGGTCACAAACGAGCGCCATTTGCACCGGCACTTCTTATCTAGGAAATTGAATTGGCCTGTTGTTTCTTATATCGTAAAATGGTAATGGCAGCTGCCTTTTTGCCTAGTTTAAAGCCACTAGACATAAAAATACAGAAAAAAAACAGTATTAGTGTTCAAGACGAGTCGAGGAGTTCTCTTAAACCACCCGCGGTGCCAATTAGCTTATATAAATAATGAACTGATCGTTTGTACTTAAAATTTTATAGTTGGATTAAGTATTATTGCACACTAGGGAAGAGTTTGATTGTATCATACTAGCCAAGTATCCGGGGCTTCGTATTCGGTGACACACGTAACATTTTTAAATCTATTTATAAAGGATTTCAGAAGTTACGATTTTCTTTGTGTTTCAAAATCTCATCAGCCACTCACATACGTTTAGGCCTTATAGCAGTGGTGGCTCGTGATAGTCGATACAGGTGTGGCCAAAATATCAAGTCAAAAATCTTTGATGAGAGTACAGGATGTTACAAATTTGATACATTGACATTGCTATCTCAGCTATAAGATCTATAAATTTGGTTAAATGGAGGCAAAGTTACACATTTTAATGATGAATTATTTGTTAAAAAGAAAATCCGATGACCTCCGGAGCATCCAAAAAAAAACAAGAAAAAATAAATTTGTGTTTTTATCGTCTTTACGAAAAAATATTGATTTTTTGGACAAACCAAGAGCACTTACTTAAGACAATTTTGTATGCACTTCAAGAAAATAATCTTATTTTTCAAATACGACGTTCGGTTTTTAGATACCTATATCAACTCAATTTTTTCAAATTCGGACTTGAATTTTTTTTTAAATTTTCAGTAGCTTTTGACCTCTTAAAATTATGATCTTGAAAAATACTTAAGAAAGTGTTCTTGGTTTTTAAAAATAATAAGTACTTTTGTCATAAAAAAAATAAAAACAAGTTTTTCGTTTATTTTTTCTGATATCTCTGGAAGTCATCGAACCTTGATTAAATTTCTTTTTAACAAATTGTTCAGCATTAAAGTATGCAACTTTGCCTCCATTTACCAAACTCTCTATCTCTTGTACTTACCGAGATAGCAATGTTAGTGCATCAAATTTGTACAACCCTATATATAAAAAAAATCGAAAAACTTACCGACTAATTAAATGGAGCATTTGCAATAGTTGTAACAAAAAATGTTCACAAAACACTCAAATTATCTTATAAGAAAACTCTAAACGTCTTTTTGTTATTTGAAAATGATTCAATCACTTTTGTTCTTGAAGTCATCAATATTGTTTACAAAATGTTTTTCGGCAGGCTACATACATCGTTCCTCTTTTATTTTATTTATTTTAAAATTGATAAACCGGAATCAGAAATATAATTCACCGGCGGACTGACCTAAACCTAACCTACAAGAATAATTTATGTTAAACAGTTAAAACTGTTTAAAATAAAATTATTTTAAAATAATATCTCGACAGGGTAAACCGTATTCAAAACAGCTGCCATCTAGTATCGGGTAGTGGTAACAAAGACGAAGGCCTGATCCGATTGGAACGCTTCACTCCTAACAAAATAAAGCACGTATAAATCCTCCAATCCCGGACGGAACTGAGGATCTGGCCCGCCACAAAATTTCTGAATGCCTTATGCGTCAGTAAGAGAGGGCGATATATCCATTATCTCTTTCGTAAGCGATGAACCTTCGATGAACGTCTGGCCATACAAAGAAATTGCCGGCGTTGGGTAGCGCGAAGGAGTTTTCGCGGCGTCGGGGAGTTTTTGCACCGTTAGGCGTTATCATATATCAAATGAACGCAACGTCTTGAATTTTAAATTGTTCACAGTTACAAAAAGAATGAAGCGTAAAGATGCAAAGCAATTATTATGAGTGTGAGTAAAAAAATAGCTTGATGTATAGGTAGGTAGGGCCATGGCACTGTGGCCCTACTGTATGAGCCGCCACTGCCTTATAGTCTGCGCAAACAAATTCTCTCGTTTTCCAACAAACGACAGCAGTAACTTGTCATCGATGAATCAATATCGGGACCTCATAATTTCCCCAGATTTTTAGTGAGACATAGTACGTGTAGGCTCGTCACGTTGTAAATTGTGTTATAGAACATATCAGAATTCACGTGCCTTTGACTCCATCTTGCGAGAGTACCTACTCAAAAAATCTACCATACGACAACCGGGCTGCGCAGTCTGTTCCCAACTAGCATTTTTACATCGGACCGACGTTATATTTTATTTCATTTTGTCCAGAAAATCAACTTACCATGTACTCATTTGCGGCCGGTAAGTGGAACATTACAGTGTCAGGTACTGTAATGTATTGCCTAGCAACCATCTTTTGTTTTTATAAATAATGACCTTTTACTTTGGATTTTTGACAAGTCATCACTTAAAATTATAGGAAACAAAATGTTCAAAGTACACATATTGTACCAACTACCAACTTTAGTAAATGAAAAATGTTACGCAACTACAGAATAGACTATCTTTTACAATTTTTTAAATATTTTGTTTAACTAAAGTTAGTAATTTTTATTTTGTTTTGACTATATATTTATCGATACCAAGTAACGCTGTTTAGATACTTTAACTTGTAAAATTATTTTTTCTACCCACTTTAGTAAATGAAAAATATTACGCAACTACAGAATAGACTATCTTTTACAATTTTTTAAATAGTTTGCTTAACTAAAGTTAGTAATTTTTATTTTGTTTTGACTATATATTTATCGATACCAAGTAACTCTGTTTAGATACTTTAACTTGTAAAATTATTTTTTCTACCCACTTTAGTAAATGAAAAGTATTACGCAACTACAGAATAGACTATCTTTTACAATTTTTTAAATATTTTGTTTAACTAAAGTTAGTCATTTTTATTTTGTTTTGACTATATATTTATCGATACCAAGTAACGCTGTTTAGATACTTTAACTTGTAAAATTATTTTTTCTACCCACTTTAGTAAATGAAAAATATTACGCAACAATAGAATAGACTATCTTTTACAATTTTTTAAATATTTTGTTTAACTAAAGTTAGTAATTTTTATTTTGTTTTGACTATATATTTATCGATACCAAGTAACGCTGTTTAGATACTTTAACTTGTAAAATTATTTTTTCTACCCACTTTAGTAAATGAAAAATATTACGCAACAATAGAATAGACTATCTTTTACAATTTTTTAAATATTTTGTTTAACTAAAGTTAGTAATTTTTATTTTGTTTTGACTATATATTTATCGATACCAAGTAACGCTGTTTAGATACTTTAACTTGTAAAATTATTTTTTCTACCCACTTTAGTAAATGAAAAATATTACGCAACTACAGAATAGACTATCTTTTACAATTTTTTAAATATTTTGTTTAACTAAAGTTAGTAATTTTTATTTTGTTTTGACTATATATTTATCGATACCAAGTAACGCTGTTTAGATACTTTAACTTGTAAAATTATTTTTTTCTACCCACTTTAGTAAATGAAAAATATTACGCAACAATAGAATAGACTATCTTTTACAATTTTTTAAATATTTTGTTTAACTAAAGTTAGTAATTTTTATTTTGTTTTAACTATATATTTATCGATACCAAGTAACGCTGTTTAGATACTTTAACTTGTAAAATAATTTTTTCTACCCACTTTAGTAAATGAAAATTATTACGCAACTACAGAATAGACTATCTTTTACAATTTTTTAAATATTTTGTTTAACTAAAGTTAGTAATTTTTATTTTGTTTTGACTATATATTTATCGATACCAAGTAACGCTGTTTAGATACTTTAACTTGTAAAATTATTTTTTCTACCCACTTTAGTAAATGAAAAATATTACGCAACTACAGAATAGACTATCTTTTACAATTTTTTAAATATTTTGTTTAACTAAAGTTAGTAATTTTTATTTTGTTTTGACTATATATTTATCGATACCAAGTAACGCTGTTTAGATACTTTAACTTGTAAAATTATTTTTTCTACCCACTTTAGTAAATGAAAATTATTACGCAACTACAGAATAGACTATCTTTTACAATTTTTTAAATAGTTTGCTTAACTAAAGTTAGTAATTTTTATTTTGTTTTGACTATATATTTATCGATACCAAGTAACTCTGTTTAGATACTTTAACTTGTAAAATTATTTTTTCTACCCACTTTAGTAAATGAAAAGTATTACGCAACTACAGAATAGACTATCTTTTACAATTTTTTAAATATTTTGTTTAACTAAAGTTAGTCATTTTTATTTTGTTTTGACTATATATTTATCGATACCAAGTAACGCTGTTTAGATACTTTAACTTGTAAAATTATTTTTTCTACCCACTTTAGTAAATGAAAAATATTACGCAACAATAGAATAGACTATCTTTTACAATTTTTTAAATATTTTGTTTAACTAAAGTTAGTAATTTTTATTTTGTTTTGACTATATATTTATCGATACCAAGTAACGCTGTTTAGATACTTTAACTTGTAAAATTATTTTTTCTACCCACTTTAGTAAATGAAAAATATTACGCAACAATAGAATAGACTATCTTTTACAATTTTTTAAATATTTTGTTTAACTAAAGTTAGTAATTTTTATTTTGTTTTGACTATATATTTATCGATACCAAGTAACGCTGTTTAGATACTTTAACTTGTAAAATTATTTTTTCTACCCACTTTAGTAAATGAAAAATATTACGCAACTACAGAATAGACTATCTTTTACAATTTTTTAAATATTTTGTTTAACTAAAGTTAGTAATTTTTATTTTGTTTTGACTATATATTTATCGATACCAAGTAACGCTGTTTAGATACTTTAACTTGTAAAATTATTTTTTTCTACCCACTTTAGTAAATGAAAAATATTACGCAACAATAGAATAGACTATCTTTTACAATTTTTTAAATATTTTGTTTAACTAAAGTTAGTAATTTTTATTTTGTTTTAACTATATATTTATCGATACCAAGTAACGCTGTTTAGATACTTTAACTTGTAAAATAATTTTTTCTACCCACTTTAGTAAATGAAAATTATTACGCAACTACAGAATAGACTATCTTTTACAATTTTTTAAATATTTTGTTTAACTAAAGTTAGTAATTTTTATTTTGTTTTGACTATATATTTATCGATACCAAGTAACGCTGTTTAGATACTTTAACTTGTAAAATTATTTTTTCTACCCACTTTAGTAAATGAAAAATATTACGCAACTACAGAATAGACTATCTTTTACAATTTTTTAAATATTTTGTTTAACTAAAGTTAGTAATTTTTATTTTGTTTTGACTATATATTTATCGATACCAAGTAACGCTGTTTAGATACTTTAACTTGTAAAATTATTTTTTCTACCCACTTTAGTAAATGAAAATTATTACGCAACTACAGAATAGACTATCTTTTACAATTTTTTAAATAGTTTGCTTAACTAAAGTTAGTAATTTTTATTTTGTTTTGACTATATATTTATCGATACCAAGTAACTCTGTTTAGATACTTTAACTTGTAAAATTATTTTTTCTACCCACTTTAGTAAATGAAAAGTATTACGCAACTACAGAATAGACTATCTTTTACAATTTTTTAAATATTTTGTTTAACTAAAGTTAGTCATTTTTATTTTGTTTTGACTATATATTTATCGATACCAAGTAACGCTGTTTAGATACTTTAACTTGTAAAATTATTTTTTCTACCCACTTTAGTAAATGAAAAATATTACGCAACAATAGAATAGACTATCTTTTACAATTTTTTAAATATTTTGTTTAACTAAAGTTAGTAATTTTTATTTTGTTTTGACTATATATTTATCGATACCAAGTAACGCTGTTTAGATACTTTAACTTGTAAAATTATTTTTTCTACCCACTTTAGTAAATGAAAAATATTACGCAACAATAGAATAGACTATCTTTTACAATTTTTTAAATATTTTGTTTAACTAAAGTTAGTAATTTTTATTTTGTTTTGACTATATATTTATCGATACCAAGTAACGCTGTTTAGATACTTTAACTTGTAAAATTATTTTTTCTACCCACTTTAGTAAATGAAAAATATTACGCAACTACAGAATAGACTATCTTTTACAATTTTTTAAATATTTTGTTTAACTAAAGTTAGTAATTTTTATTTTGTTTTGACTATATATTTATCGATACCAAGTAACGCTGTTTAGATACTTTAACTTGTAAAATTATTTTTTTCTACCCACTTTAGTAAATGAAAAATATTACGCAACAATAGAATAGACTATCTTTTACAATTTTTTAAATATTTTGTTTAACTAAAGTTAGTAATTTTTATTTTGTTTTAACTATATATTTATCGATACCAAGTAACGCTGTTTAGATACTTTAACTTGTAAAATAATTTTTTCTACCCACTTTAGTAAATGAAAATTATTACGCAACTACAGAATAGACTATCTTTTACAATTTTTTAAATATTTTGTTTAACTAAAGTTAGTAATTTTTATTTTGTTTTGACTATATATTTATCGATACCAAGTAACGCTGTTTAGATACTTTAACTTGTAAAATTATTTTTTCTACCCACTTTAGTAAATGAAAAATATTACGCAACTACAGAATAGACTATCTTTTACAATTTTTTAAATATTTTGTTTAACTAAAGTTAGTAATTTTTATTTTATTTAAACTATATTTATATTCTTTACTCAAATACTATAATTTTATCTATTTGACAGTGACAAGCAAACGACAGTCGCATTTATATTTAAAAATTTGTAATAAACATTTCTATTAAATCTTTTAAAAAGAATTATAATGACAAAATGAAATAAAATATCATACGATACACGTCCGTTAGGTGTTATTACAGCACTCGTTTATATTCCAGACCCGGCTCCTACGTCGCCTCGTCCGTAAACCAACTCGTACTGTAATAAGTCACCTACCGGCGTTGTAACGTAAAATACTATTTCAACCTGACGTTGATCTGACTTCGAGAAGACTCAAATTTGCACCAATTTGGTGAACAAAATAAGGGTTGTAAGGACGTCAGTATTATGACTTCTGCACATTATAAGTAATGAATTTTATTTATATCTGTACTTATCCCGCACCTAAAATGTCGGGAAGTTTTGACTTCTGCACGGGTAAACATACTAGACCACTAACAAATATGACCAACTGATATTTTGTGGGTTCTTTCATAAAATATAAGTAATGGCTGCTATATAAAGAGCTTACTTTTACTAGCAAAAACTTATTTAGAATGTTTCGCTCGCTTAAAATTGAAACGCAAAGCACTTCACTGAGCCTCTTAATTGGTCAAATTAAAGCAATGATAATGTATTATCATATCTTGGATAAAGAAGAAAACTAACATAAATTAAACTAGCATCTAAACACGTAAAATCGGTTATTATAGATCAAATAGGGGCAGTTTCCAATATTTGGTTTTATGTTTTCCAAAATTATCTTGTGAAAAACGGAACTCTAAAATTGGCTCCCGTAAAAATATGGCGGAGTCACGTCGTTACTTAAAAGGGTTTAAAGCACGCTTTAAGGAAAAATTAGTTAAACACAAATTACGTATAGACAGATTTAGTTGAAATATATATAGGTAATTAAAGTACAAAACTTTCAATTGATTATTACTTCAAGCTCAAAAATTTACTTTCTGTATACCCTTAGTAATATTTTTACGTCCGACCGACCATAAATGAAGTCCCTTAAGGACCTTCAGAAATAAGTCAGAGTGCGACGTCTGTGTGACTACTTTTAGCATCACACATACTACCTTAGCATTTAAGGTTACTACGTTTAAACGACGTAATAGTCAATGATTATTTGTGTCCTCAATTCGAAAGAAACTCAGTGATCTACACGGCGTAATTTAGACGGTAAATACTAACTAGACATCTTAAGTAACTGTAGTACCCAAAGTTGCACCAACCCTGACGTCAGATTTAGCTCATATCATAAGTCCCGAAAATGCTAGTTGGGTTTGTGCAGGCCAAAATTCTGCATTAATACGCACGCGTAAACTAAAATTTAATTTTCAATCAAAATTAATCAGAGCTCTAAACATGCATTTAATAACTAACACAAACTATGCCTGCAAATTTTTGAAAACTGATATACCTACAGAGTTTAAGTGTATTTTTATTGTTTCAGAGTTATTCCCTACGATATCGTGTGCTTCTATTCCTTTGCTAGACCCTAAGGCTCACGCCAGAATAGAAATTGGCTCTATCTCAAGTACGACAGTTGAAGTCGGATGTCAAGCAAATTTCCAGAATTCCTTAGCGCCCTGTCAGACGTCCAAGTTCTACTGCAAAAATGACAAATGGGTCGGTGTCTATCCTGAATGTGGCAAGTATTTTTTTTTACTTTTGTAAATTGACAAGCCCAATCATTACGGTCCGGATAGAAACACAATCTTTTTATTATGAGTAATATCCCTAAGTTTCCACTACAACACTACAAATTTAAAACTTTTGAATTTCATTAAAGATGTCTATTTTAAAAATTGTTTAATTCTATACCAAAATTGTTTGATTATTCTTTAAATTTTAAGAGAAAATCACTGTGGAATATTCCATTCAGAAGTAATTAGTTTATAGTTAACACGTTTGCAAGCAATGGTTTTAATATGTAGGTAATGTTTTATTTAGGTTTTCTTGTAGATATTAAACGAATTTAAATAAATGATCAGCTGATGACCACCGACAGAATAAATATCAAATATTGTTTTCACAGACTGATTAACATCAAATATCATTGGCTACCAATGCAATTATATTTATTCCATATAAGATATTGGCCTATAGGCGACCAATAAACTTGCAATCTGTTTTAGTTGAGGTCCATATGTGCAGTCCGCCTCCCGCCATACCCTACGCTGTAGTCATCAATCGAAATTTCGAAACCAGCTACGATTCTAGTGGTCTCCCATTGTTCCCCATCAACGCCCAAATAACCTTTGAATGTCTCAAAGGTTACATTTTGGTTGGAAGTCCTGTTATCAGCTGTCAAGCGAACGGTTGTTGGGAACCTTCGGAGTTATGGCCGGCTTGTATTAGAGTCAAGGACAATTATTTCAGTAAGTATCTACTTAAGTGAATGGTTCATAGAACTGCAGTGCTGACAGTGGCGGCTCTTCAGGTGAAGTAGCCCTTCACTAAAAAAAAAATTAATAAATAAAACCAGAAGGAACGTTTTTCCACAATATTAAATAATAATGTATCAATACAGCTACCATTTTAGCCCTTAAAAAATAATTACGTTCGAATTAATAATATTAAATTAATCCGAATGTAGCTATGCATAATATTGCCACGGTGAACTCCGATGGACAATAATTATAAACACTCGTGCATTTTGGCGCGCCCCAGCCGATCGTGTCCGTTAGCTCAAAGCGAGTGAAGACCAAACGCTTAACATGGCTTTGATATTCACCGTTGCTATGGTTACGTGACGTCAGTCACGCAAACAGCATGTAACAATTTATGATGAAGGGCAATTTAAAAATAGATCAGTCGTACGCACTAATGTTTTAGCATTGGTTCGCCTAACATTAAGGTATTTATTTTGAGGCTTCGCGAAACTTACGGTTATAGATATCGTTTTTACGTGATTTTCTGTGTGATTAAAAAGTTTTGTTTTTATTTTTCAGTTAATTCAGTAGTGTACGTACCTACTTAGTTGTGTGTTTTAAAAATGAACCCAATTAATCACATAGTTTGTAATTTGTTGGAAACTCCATTCAGTCGTTGGACAGATGAGTATAAAAGAAACGTTTTGTTACACGGGTTTTTAGTCAATGTTTGTTTAAGTACCCGCACTATACCTAGCTCTTCACCATTTTTTAAGACCGCGAGCCGTCATTGAGTGCTGAGTACTTAAAATAGTTGAAATTTAATAACTGAATAGATTCTGCATTTACTAGGTGGAACTCTATAACTTAAAATATGAAGAAAACACTAATGATGTGTTAAATTCCACTATATTTGAAGAAAACTGTTAAAATAGTTGTCGACTCGACATTTTTTTAAAGTTGAAATTTAGTTAGTTCATAAAGAAATACCTAGAAAAATATTGCAAATTTAGAAATAATGATCCAATTAATGCTTAATTTTTTTTAAAAAAGTGGTTACTACTTTGGAATATTGATTATGAAGCCACAATCTTTTTAAAATATGTTTTATTAATATGACAGTTATTGAAAAAGTATTGGTAGTCAGTGGCGTGCATACAATATAGGCAAGACAGCATTGCCTACCCTGGAAACAATGAAACAACTAAAATTATTTCTTTATATTTAAATTTTTAGCCGTGTAATATCCGGCAATATTTCTGTGTATGTAGAGAACCGGGACCGAAAAGTTAATCGTCCATCATTGAAGATAATTTCCACGAACGCATTCCTTGCCGAATAACCGTAAATTGGAACGCTGTATAAGCATCCCGTATGACCGTCCGAAAAGCAGAGATTTCACATTATATTAGCTTCTTATTTAAAAGCAAAAGTACTGCTTTTATACGAACGAAAGCGAGCGCGAGAGGCGGTAGATAGTAAGCTAGAAAGAGATGCGATAGATACATATGACTCGCGACCTGAGCCGCCATCAGACATCCGCCCTCGTTTGTTAAGTGCATTGCTAATAAGTATTACAGATTACATATTACCTGACTTTTTAGCAATTAAGTGGATGTTAGATTTAAAATCTTTATATAAAACGCATATGGATGAAATTTATTCATAATAATAATATAAGTGTTTTCACCCTTCGTTTGTTTTCGCTATAAACATCGTGCTACGCCGTTGGTTGGGAAAAAAATGGTGAAGACGACGTGTCCACGTACACGTAATATAAGTGTAGTGGCGATGTCAACTATTTTGAAAATAATTATCCCGCAGATCACCGAAGTTAAGCTGTGTCGAGCGCGGTTAGTACTTGGGCGGGTGACCGCTTGGGAACACGGCGTGCTCTTGCCTCAGGGAAGAATGTAAAATGAATCGACACCTAGCCATCCTATTCACGCCGGACAGGCCGAATGAGATCGGATATCTCGTAGGATGAAGGTGCCGTTTTACACTCCCCAGTCGGTAGATCACATTTGTGGTCGATGACCGGTTCAAGATGGCCTATGTAGTCGGCGAACCGAAAAAAAAAAGAAAAGAAAATAATTAAAGTCAATTGTTTGGATATACAATTTTTTCCTACCCTGTTTTAAACGGCTTTGTACGCCACTTTTGGTAGTAAACGTTCGCATTATAACATTGCTTGCTTATGCATTGTATGTTTTCTTTTTTAGGTGAAATAAACAACATTAATGCCATTCTAATATCCAGTGCGACCGGAGCAGCTGTACTTGGAATCCTTCTACTGGCATGTTTGGTAGTTGCTTGCAAGAAACGCAAGGCGCTTGCCAGGGCAGTTACCATTTCGAGTACAACGACCAACACTATCACTAGACATCCTCCTGAAGTCGGGAATGATCATGCTATTCTCCTTCAACATCCTGATAGACTAGCTTTGATTGCTTTTGCTGATGGTGTACAAAATAGCCAGGTAAGTCATTTTTAATTCAAAGCAGGATTGGGTGTATAAAACGAATTACCTTTTCTCGTCGCACCTTATTTATTTTTGTCAATTGACTTTAACAGTACTATACTTTGACATTGTCGTCTATCTTATTGTCATTCGAAATCTCAGCCCAGTCTATTTTAATAGATACTTCCATTTCAACCAGCCTATTCCAAAGAAAGGTAAAAAGACCCTGCCAAGCAACTACCGACCTGTCGCATTGCTTTCAGTAATATCAAAAGTAATGGAGAAAGCTATTAACCAACAACTCCTAAAGTATCTGGAAGGGCTTAACATTATCAGCGACCATCAATACGGTTTTCGTAAGTCCAGATCAACAGGTGACCTTCTGGCATATGTCACCCATCTTTGGAGCAACACCATCGAACATCATGGAGAATCCCGGGCTGTTGCACTGGACATCTCTAGGGCTTTTGATCGTGTTTGGCTAAGTAAATTGCGATCCTACGGTATGCCTAATGGATTCTGTTTATGGTTAACCAGCTTCCTTAAGAACCGTTCTCTGCAAGTGGCGATTGACGGGTTTCTCTCAGACACCTTCACCATCACTGCCGGTGTTCCTCAAGGGTCCATATTGTCGCCTACCCTCTTTTTACTGTATATTAACGACCTTCTAGTGAAAACCCAAAATCCAATTTATAGCTTTGCTGATGACAGCACACTTGTCTCATCTTTTACCTTGACTCCCCAAACATCCGCTGCCGACGCACATCTTCGCAGGCAGCATGAAGTATTGCGCCTCAACAATGACCTGGAAGAAATTTTGGCTTGGGGTGACAGTAACCAAGTCGAATTTAATGCTAAGAAAACCCAGGCAGCAGTCTTCTCCAAAAAGGTTAACATTGCAGAACCGGATATAGTCATGGCAGGACACGCAATTCCCCTGGCACCGTCTATTAATTTGCTGGGGGTCAATCTGAGAGGTAATATGTCTTGGCATGATCACGTTGCCGCAATTGCCAAGGCAGCTGCACAGAAACTTGGTGTACTTTTCCGCACCAAAAGGTTGTACACACCTCACCAACTTTTGACACTCTACAAAGCCCAGATTCGACCATCATTAGAATATTGCTCTCATGTCTGGAGCTCTGCACCCAAGCACACCCTTCGGCTACTGGATTTCATTTAAAGGAGAGCCGTTCGTCTGATCGGCGACCCCGAGCTGACCAAGACCCTCGATAGCCTGGAGCATCGAAGACAGGTTGGTGATTTGGCTCTCTTTTACAGATATTTCCATGGCAGGTGTTCGACTGACATTGCCCACTTGATTCCACCTAGAGCAATGCAAAACAGAAATACACGGCAAACCACTGCCGCTCATCCATATGTTGTTCAGCTTAGTACTCCTCGAACTTCATTGTTCAAGAATTCTTTCATCTGGAGAACGTCATCTTTGTGGAATGATCTTCCTGAGGTCGTGTTTCCCAATGAATACAATCTTCAACGTTTCAAGACCAACGTTAATCGCTTTTTTCGCACTCGCACCGCTCCCAGAGCGCCTTAAAGGATTTTTCCTACAGTGCAGGTGTTTTATCATAAAAAAAAAAAAAAAAAAAAAAACCAAACCAATATGCCACTACCGTTTCTTGACATAGTGGTGAACCGCAGCCTTGAAGATAGTTTGAGTACTAGTGCCAAAAATTGACTAGTCCCGGTAAACTATTAAATGTTAATTATTGCCGCCCTTCAATTCATAAGATCCAACTAGCATTTTCGGGACTTAGGACTAAATCTGACGTCAGTGTTGGTGCATTTTTGGGTACTACAGTTACTTAAGGTGTCTAGCTAGTATTTACCGTCTAAATTACGCCGTGTAGATCACTGAGTTTCTTTCGGATTGAGGTCGCAAATAATCATTGACTCTTACGTCGTTTAAACGTAGTAATCTGACCTTAAATGCCGAGGTAGTATCTGTGATGCTAAAAGTAGTCATACAGGCGTCGAATTATGACTCATTTCTAAAGGTCCTAAAAGGACTACATTTATCGTCGACCGAACGTGAAAATATTACTAAAAGTATACAGAAAGTAATTTTTTTGACTTGATGTAATAATGAGTTAAAAGTTTTGCACTTACATTACCTATGCACGATTTAAGTATACTTATTTTAACTAAATCTGTCTATACGTTATTTTTGTAGGTAACGGCGTGACTCCGCCATATTTTGACGGGAGCCAATTTTAGGGTTTCGTTTTTCACAAAATAATAACCAAATACTGAAAACTGACCCTATTTGATCTATAATAACGTACTTTACGTATTCTGTGTGTTAAGATGCTAGTTTAATTTATGTAAGTTTTCTTCTTTATCCAAAAAAATGGGGAAACTCTAAGTCTTAGTCCCAACCATGTCTTAAAATTTATTTAATATACAGGGTGTTACAAATTCGACATACGAGCATTGGAATCTCGGAAACCATAGGAGTTAGAGAAACGGTAAAATGGGGGCAAAGTTGTGCAATTCGGTGCTGATTATAATGCCTGTTTAAAAGTTTTCAAAAACCGAAATTTTGCAAAATCGTTTTTATTTTTTCCTGAGCTCATTTGACTAGTTATTTAAAAATAAATAACACTTTGTCATTGCCACTTTCTCTCCTCTACAAAATGACGTTACTAAACTAATAATCCGTCGTTTCGTCTCCGAGCGGCCATCACCAACTTTACTTTTTTAAATACGGACGTGGATTTTTCTTAACTGATTTTTAAACCCTCCTACCCTCAAAATGTAATAGCGATATTACTTTCGTATAATGATGAATTGTCCTTGCTTATTTTTTTAATTTCATGTTTTTTACACTTTTTGTCAGTCCAGTCCTGGCAACGAATTACAATATTAATTAAAAACTTTATTTAAAAAAAAATGTTATTTATAAAAATGACGTAGATACTATGGAAGAACGCATACAGAGGTTGCATTTGGTAGGATAAGAAGATCTGTTGAAAGGGCTGTCGCCAAAATTGTAAGAAAAATCGATCGTTTTATTGAGCAAAAAGGCAATATCTTTGAACATTTAGAAAATTAGGATTTATAATTAGTAAATTTAGATATATTAGAAAATTCTTATAAAATAAATTATATTACTTATGTATGAATGTTTTAAATAAAATAAAGTTTTTAATTAATATTGTGATTCGTTGCCAGGACCGGACTGACAAGAAGTGTAAAAAATATTAATTTAAAAAAATAAGCAAGGACAATTCATCATTATGAAAAAGTAATATCGCCATTACATTTTGAGGGTAGGAGGGTTTAAAAATCGGTTAAAAAAAATCCAGGTCCGTATTCAAAAAAGTTAAGTTGGTGATGGCCGCTCGGAGACGAAACGGCGGATCTTTAGTTTAGTAACGTCATATTGTAGAGGAGAAAAAGTGGCAATAACAAAGTGTCATTTATTTTTAAATAGCTAGTCAAATGAGCTCCGGAAAAAATGAAAACGATTTTGCAAAATTTCGTTTTTTTTCGAATAAAAAAGTATTCGTAATTTGAAAACTTTTAAAGAGGCATTATAATCAGCACCGAATTGCACAACTTTACCCCCATTTAACCGTTTCTCTAACTCCTATGGTTTCCGAGATTCCAATGCTGGTATGTCGAATTTCTAACACCCTGTATAGGTGACATGAATGATAGAAGAGTTTTGAACTTGCATTGTCTTTATTTGTTTTACATCACGCGTGTAAAAAGTGGAAAACAAATAAAGACAATGCAAGTCCAAAACTCTTCTATCATTCAAAAACATCATTGTCCCCAACCTTCAAACAGACACTATAGGTGACATGTTTCGCCCTAAACTGTGGGCATCATTAGATCAAAAAACTGTACAAATAAAATATCCAATTAAAAAAATATAAAATTTCCTCCTACCTAACATGTAGAATAAAATTGTTTTTTATTCTACATCTGAATGTTAGGTAGGAGGAACTTTAATATTTTTTATTGGATATTTTATTTGTTTGAGTTTTTATGTCTGATGATGCCCACAGTTTAGGGCGAAATATGTCACCTATACAGCGTGTTCGTGGATTTGCTTGCCAAATGGAAAACTTCTTTATTATCAATTTTTCGAAAAAAGGTATTCCTCATAAAAAGTTTTGCTTCTAAAATTATTAAGATTGGTTTAAGAATTTCTTTTTAATATTGTACAGGGTGTCTCAAAAAACGAAAAACTTTAATTCTAAATGTGAAAAAACTTTATACCAATATTTATTAACTGGCAAATTGGAAAGAGCGAAAAGCGCATTAAATCGTCAAGTAATTTGTAGTATACAGGGCACTGATAAAGTTTTTGTGAATAGTTACTTAACATTTTTTATAAACAATATGGATAAATAAGCCCCCCACGTTGTTCATCATACACCATACAGAACAATAATAAATTATTGTTTCATTAAGTAAAGTTTTAAATAAAGCCTAATAATTATAAATTAAACTTTTACCTGTAAATAATTAAATGTTAAGGTAAAAACCTGTAAAGTCGGGGACCGATTGTTGGGACCAATATTTTTTGATGATAATATAAACGGTGAGGTTTTTCTAAATTTTTTGGAAAATGATTTTAGTAATATGCTGGATGACATACCTTTGGCCGGTATACGGAACTTATTGCTTCAGCTAGATGGGGCTCCCGGACATGTTGCATTGCAAGTTAGACATTGGCTGAACAGAAATTTTGCTTATAGGTGGATAGGAAGAGGTGCAGATTAAGATTTGCGTTTTTGTCATTGGCCAGCGAGGTCCCCGGATCTCACCCCACTGGATTTTTTTTTGTGGGGTGTCCTCAAAGAAAGGGTATATAAAAGGCGGCCCCGAGACAGAGAACATCCCAAGAGATGTATAACTCAGGAATGTGCCGGGCTACGGGGACATCAACTATCGAATGCCGTCAGAAGTTTTAGAAAAAAAATTATTAGGTGTCAACGGGGGGCTTATTAAAAATTTAATCTTCTATGTATATTTGTTCGTGTTTACTGTGTAATTACTAGTAATTGAAAAATTTATTATGTGTAAATATGTTTTTATGATTGTTTAATAAATTTTCAATTAGGTTGTAAATTATCTAAATATTTTAATCACTCTGTATACTAAATTAACCTGGAAATAGTACATTGATAGCTTAATAATAAATATTGCGATGGTATTTATTCATATTATTTATCAAAAATGTTAAGTATCTATTCAAAAAGACTTTATCAGTGCCCTGTATACTACAAATTAGTTGACGATTTAATGCGCTGTTCGCTCTTTCCAATTTGCCAGTTAATAAATATTGGTATAAAGTTTTTTCACATTTAGAATTAAAGTTTTTCGTTTTTTGAGACACCCTGTACAATATTAAAAAGAAATTCTTAAACCAATCCTAATAATTATAGAAGCAAAACTTTTTATAAGGAATAAGTTTTTTTCGAAAAATTGATAATAAAGAAGTTTTCCATTTGGCAAGCAAATCCACGAACATGCTGTATATTAAATAAATTTTAAGACATGGTTGAGACTAAAACTTAGAGTTTCCCCATTTTTTTGAAAATTAAATAATTCTCTTTGAGAAATGGACTACTTCTTCGAATTCTTTATCCAAGATATAGTATTATTATTTCATTAATTTGATCATTAAAGGGCGCTTATTTTTTAAGGCCAAATTATATTGCCAAATTTCAACAATAAAGTACAGCCCCCCCCCCCCCCCCCCCTAAATACGCCACTGTTGGTAATCCTATAAATTGAACTAGGTATACCTACCTTTTTTTTAACGATCTGCTGCTAAAAATAAGGGTCCATCATAGGCCTATGGACCCTTATTTTTTGCAATTAAAGCATTGCATTGAAGAAGGGTCCATAGGCCTATGATGGACCCTTCTTCAATGCAATGCTTTAATTGCAAATTTTACCAGCTCATCAAACTATTATTAAAAATTTGGGTACAACTTGACCTTTGACTTCAACATCAAGTCGTGCATCACACATCATCATGGGAATCAAAACCGTCCTTTCGATTAAGATGGTTGGCTCCGATAAGAATTTGTTTATTGTCTTTAATACAGTGAGGCAAGATGACAGGTCGTTGATTTGTTCATTATTCTTTATTACATATTAAAAGAATGCATGTTAATTAGCCAAAGTAATAAAAAGAAAACACCAACGTTCAAGTTGAAAATAAATTCATGACATTGTGTTTTTTGAACAGGACGACAATTTAAGGCGGATTTTATTGCTGGAATGTATCTGTGAAGTTGTAGAATAAATGTTTGTTGTATTATATTCGGAAAGACATGTCTTTTTGCCCAGTTTACGTGCCAATGTATATACCGTAAGATTAAAAAAAACACACTTAGTAGGCTTTGAAAGGTTTCCGCGTGTCGTTGATTAATTCATTTTATAAAACCACAGCTTAACCTGTTATTATTTCTGTTTCACAGACAACTAAAATTCTTTTTCCAAAAATCGATCGGAAATATTGACATTTTTGATAACATTCGTACACTTAGTCGTTGGTAGGCAACGGAAAATAACTGTTAGGAAACATTTATTATTGTACTATAAGGAAATATTATTTCTGTACATCTACTTGTAAACTAAATTGTGTTTAGCTTGACAGTTCAATATTACTGTGTTTCCATAGTTACAACATAAATATTTAATGGCATCCTTTATTAGTGAACAAAGTTAATAATATTTATTTCAAAATTTTAACAAGTTGATTGTAATAAGTTATGTCCTTTTAATAATTTTCGATTTACAGAAAATAGTATGTATACCTCGTAGAAAAAGCCACATTCCCGGACTCCGTATTGTCAGTCTCGGCTTGCGCCTCGACATACAAGTTTTACGGTCGTCCGAGAAGTTGAGCTTTTCCTACTAGGTATACAATGTACCTCGCAATGTACTATTTAATAAACAAATATTTTCATTTTTAGTATTAAAAAGAGTTTTATTTTTTCACAAAATTTACTTATAGGCTGGGATACGAAGTGGGTGTAGTGTGCATATAGAAGGGGGGGGGGACTTTTTCGCTTAACGAATGTGTTGGGGGTAGTTAGGAAGTAAACATACTAAAAGTCCCCGCCCATTGCCCCTCCGCTTCAGGGGGATATAAACCAATAAAAATTAAAACTTATATAATGTTCTAAAAGATTAGATTTATACATTTTTTTCGCTACATACTCTGTTCGAGATATTTGCTTTCAAAAGTCAGTAATTTTGAAAACAAATCTTTTTGTCCTACTTTTTCCCCTCTTCGTGCACTCTACACCCCCTTGGCGGCCATTCATTGATTAGCCTATTATACAAACAAACAAAAAAGTTCACCTCCTAAAAAAGTGGTTTTTCCCCCGCATAGACCTGATGGAGTGAAACGAAGGTCGCATTTGGATTCAGCGACCTCTAAAACATAAAAACATGAGGTTCTAGTCCAGTGGACTTGACCTTTTTTCGTGGGGCTGTATTACTATTTGTTAGGTAATAGTAGAAATATCATAAATGTAATTTCTAGACCCGTATAAGCCATAAGAATTTTTGTCAAGACCAGTCTAGTATGCCGTGGAAAATAAAAACATTATTTTTAAAATAAAGTAGTAGAGTTTAGTGTCCGTTTAATTAAATAGAAAAGAAGGTTTTTTAGCGGCAGGCGGACAAAGTAGTGCATCTATCTTTTGCACTGAGTACACAGGGACGCCAAAGGTAATGGGTTCCCTGGGGCACAGGTAGACAATGACAGGCTGTTTCGTTCTTATTAGAACTTATCAGAAAGCCATAACCTGTAAGCGACCCCCAGTACAGTGAGACTATGCTTTCAAGGCATTTTTAAGAAATAAAAACGCGATGAAAACCCAGTAACGCCATCTATAGGAATCAACTCAATCCAAAAGATAGTCGTGACGAAGCAACAATAAACCAAATACGTTAGGCCAACACACCAGTATAGGCAACATTTATCGCATCCCCCAATTTGTCTACGGATTTGTAGATTCAATGCAAAAGATAGATGCACTACTTTGTCCGCCTGCCGCTAAAAAACCTTCTTTTCTATTTAATTATACGGACACTAAACTCTACTACTTTATTTTAAAAACACGGCATTGTATTATGGGTTGGCAGCGCACAGTGGGTATACTGCAGCGCGAACTTATTTGAATCTACAAATCCGTAGAAAAATTGGGGGATGCGATAAATGTTGCCTATACTGGTGTGTTGGCCTAACGTATTTGGTTTATTGTTGCTTCGTCACGACTATCTTTTGGATTGAGTTGATTCCTATAGATGGCGTTACTGGGTTTTCATCGCGTTTTTATTTCTTAAAAATGCCTTGAAAGCATAGTATCGCTGTACTGGGGGTCGCTTACAGGTTATGGCTTTCTGATGAGTTCTAATAAGAACGAAACAGCCTGTCATTGTCTACCTGTGCCCCAGGGAACCCATTACCTTTGGCGTCCCTGTGTACTCAATGCAAAAGATAGATGCACTACTTTGTCCGCCTACCGCTAAAAAACCTTCTTTTTTAAAAACATTATTTTTGCTTTTATAATAATTACCGCGGCGTACTTGCCGTAACTTCTCATGGCTTATAGGGGTCTAGAAATTACATTCTGACAGTCAAGCAGCCCTTATAATATGCAACAAGGTTACCTCAAGACTGATATGGGAATATAAAGGGAACTGGAAGCCCTGGCAAAAGTAAACTAAGTAATAGTGCAGTGGGTACCAGGGCACGAAAGTATTACAGGAAATGAAAAAGCCGTTGAACTTGTGAGGAAGGGCTCAGAAAATACATTCATTGGTCCCGAATCGGGACTCGGAGTACCAAGGTGCATAGTACGAGATGCCATAAAGCGATGGATCAGTAGTAAACATAAAATCCACTGAAGCAACAGACAGGGATTACACCACAGCAAAAGCTTCATTGGAGATCCAGACCCAAGATTTACAAAACAGCTGCTTTAAATGAAAAGGAACCAGCTGAGACCCATTACAGGAATTCTGTCTGGACATATGGCTGTTAAGAACCATCTGCACAGAATGCAACTGTACAATGAAGACCTTAATTGCAGATTATGCGGACAAGTCAGGGAAACTATACAGCACAGAGTTTGCCATTGCGAGTCACTAGATCGGAAGAGCTAACAAATACTCAGGCAACCAAAACTGAAACCAGAGGACATCCTTACAGTTGACCTCTACACAAATTAGTGCAAGGAACTGGGATCACAGAGTGTGTGTAACAACTAAACATGTTGAGCACAATGGGCATCCGACTTACGAACGGGCCCTCGGAAAAAAAATAGGGGCCTAGAATAGTAGTTTGTACAACAAGAGTGGATATGATGTCCATATCGCACGAGGAAGTAAATTGAGCACGACGCCGTAGGCGGAGTGCTCAAACTTCCGAGCGCAATATGGACAATCCACTCGAGTTGTACAGTATATTTTTTCTACGACTTAACTTCCGAACTTCATGTTAAGAATTTTAAAAAATTATTATTTAAATTAGGCATAATAACTTGTCTTTTAAGTTGGCCATGAACTTGTGAGAACGGTAATAAAAAAACAGTTGAACAAAAATTAATTTTGATGGCAAACCCATGGACCAAATTACACTGTAACATATTTATTGATTTGGGTAAGTTCTTATATTTAAACAAACTCATTTTTGATTATATCTTTCTTTCTCACATTCGGCTTTTTGCTGAAAAACAGACAAAAAGCGATATTTGTATTGATAAAAACGAACAATTTATTTTCTCAACCAGGTATTTTGATTATTAATTGTTGTACTGAAATGCACAGAAGAAAAATAGGTTTGTCGGATTTATTTCTGCTTGCGTAAGAATTATAACTCCGAAAGTAGAACAAAATAGCTGTAGAATTCGTTTTAAACAGTAAAAAATGGATTTTGTGCATTAATATGAATTTTTAACGTTCGCTATGGTCAAATTTTTCAAAATAGCAACATTGTTAACGTGGAAAGAGGTGGCAATACTGTTAGTAGAACTAACATAACTTTAAAAAATTTTAGTAAAAAATGTATTGAAAGGAAATGTGTGGAGTTGGTTGTACACTGTGTTCTGAAGAAAGGAAAAACGTTGTATTTCAGTGTAAGTGTTTATTTAATGACGCCAAGCGCTTTCGGCCTTATTTACTTAAGGCCATCATCAGGGCTTAACCTAGTCAAAAAGAGTTTTGAAAGCAATGCTTAAAAAGTTTTTGTGGTACATAATTTATGTTTATATAAAAATGTATTGTTTTTTAGAAATCTTATAGTTTCGTCTGTTTTATCGGGTTATCTTTATGTTCCACCATTTAAGGAAGAATTACCAGTTAATTTTCTATGTTTGTTGCGTATAATAAAAGTTTTAAGATCAATTGGGGTTGGATCCCCGTTCAAAATATATCGGAAAATATCCCCGTCCACAAATATTTATAATAATATATTATTTATATGAAAAAAATAACCAAGGTTAGTAAGAAAATGTTCGTTTGGTAAATATATAGTACATTTTATGCAAAGCTTGTAGTAATTGTCTAGAAATGAGTGAAAATAAAGATATATTTGAAATAAGAAAGTGCGTCTGTGCGCAAATCTTTAGTTCAGTCAGAAAATAACAATAATTTGGTAGAAATATATTTTGTTATTAATTTTGTTATTATACCTTCAATTTTCGCACCATTTCGTGTACTCTTTAGAAAAATATTGTGTATACATAGACTCTGGGATAAATGGTTTGATTTAAATTTAAAAAGAACAAATTTCATCTGACAGATTTGTATATTTTTGAAGCATATTGTTAACCTAACTTCTCTCAACTGTCAGAAAACGAATTTACAACATGTAAATTTGGCTTCTCTGTAATTGACTACTGTGATTGGTCAGTTTCATAACCTAACTAGGATGGATATGAAATTTTGCCGCACAGTTAACTGGAAAAGACTACTTTACCCGCCACTTAAGTGTAAAAGAAACAGCAAATTTCCATGTAGGAGTAGAAAAATTACATTTATGATATTTCTTGTTCATTTCTACTACCAACTAATGAATTACCTTGTGACACACCGTTGGAAATAAAATGAAAAGGATACTTTTATTACAATAATACAAAAATGAATTTGAAAAAAATTGAGAATTTGTAAATAAAATACTGACGGTACTGATGGTAACGTTTCCATGGCCTACTCTTTACCGTGCACTCACATTGTTTTAACAAAGTTATGGATATTTAAAAAAAAAATTCAATTATAATAAAAATAATTTTTAAACAATTGACACATTAAAAAGCACAATTTATCAATGTTTAAAACAATAAGTCATACAAGTCCAAATTTTATTCGACAAAAAAGGTTTTATATTATTTTCAT
The DNA here is from genome assembly GCA_935413205.1 of Polydrusus cervinus. NCBI lineage: Eukaryota > Metazoa > Arthropoda > Insecta > Coleoptera > Curculionidae > Polydrusus > Polydrusus cervinus. Next base: position 26,216,322 of record OW284514.1, on the reverse strand, counting down.
GTCGTTTTGTTGTCACTCCACAAACCCGATAAGAATACTAACGATGTGCTTTAAAACAGTATCAGATCGTAAATAATTTTTATTAATAATATAAATCGGCCTTTCTGCGTTCTCCACCGTTGTATTGTAATGCCAGTAACGCGTATACTGTGTAGTTTTATTTTTATGGTACGATAAATTTCTGGTTGTAACACTTACAGTAGATACGATTGCTTCCTCGTTGATAATAAATAGAATATGATTGTTTTATTTTCAAGAAGATACGGTCAATATGGTCCAAGGAGGCACACGAGCTGTTTAATGTTCAAGAAATAATATCATTCATTTCGGGAATAAACATTAATCCGGACGGGATTATTTATTTGTTGAATTTTTACCTCTTCCTGCTTTAAAAGCTTAAGCCAAGGCAATACATAATTTCTTTTAAATGGAATTTTTTCACAATATCTTAAAGCTATATTGTCATGCCAATTCATAAAGGGGGTGATTATGAATCTGCTTCTAATTTTCTATCAATTTATTTACTTCCAACACTCTCTAAAATAATAGAAAAAATTATTAAATGTAGCATGATGTTTTTTTAAATAAAAATAATGTAACCAAAAAGCATATCAAAAGATACTAAATTTTCGTTTTTTAAACATTTTTGTTTAAAATTTAATGAAGATTTTGCTGCAGCAAAAGCGGTACTTATAGAAAAAAGTTTTTTAGCTGCAGGCGGACAAGATAGTGCATCTATCTTTTGCATTAAAGTACACAGGGACGCCAAAGGTAATGGGTTCCCTGGGGCACAGGTGGCAGGCTGTTTCGTCCTTATTGGGACTCATCAGACAGCCATAACCTGTAAGCAATTCCCAGTACAGCGAAAATGCTGAAAATTGCTTACAGGTTATGGCTGTCTGATGAGTCCCAATAAGAAAGGTCTGTCATTGTCTACCTGTGCCTCAGGGAACCTTTTACCTTTGGCGTCCCTGTGTATTTCAATGCAATGCACTATTTTGTCACCCGCCGTTAAAAAACTTTCTTTCTATTGACTTATACGGACACTAAATTCTCCTACAAAAGAGGTATGTTTGTATGGACGCCACAGAAGGATCTAATTTTTATAACAATGTTGCCAACTAATGGGAAAATTCCGGATTCTTGAGAAATAAAGATCCAAAGCACAGAGGGAATGATAGGTCGGCGCTCTCTTTAAAGGGAAATTTTTACTCAGTGTTATATTCATAGGGTACTCCTTAGGATCACTTGTGGTTGTGATCTGCTAAAAAATACTAGTAATGAATATGAAATGTTTCCGTACAGTTAACTGAAATAACCTACTTTTCTTCTAAAGGAAATAGCAAAATGTAGAAGAAAGGTTTAATCAAAGAACGTGTGAGTGATACATGGATTCCACCATATTACACGGATCAAGTGTACTCGACACGAACCTGACGGATCTTGGTTCAAATATCGCTGAGAAGGATCGGAACTAAAAGATCGAGTTGCGACCCTGTTCAATAAGTTTTTTGCGCTGTTCCGGATGCGGTGACCCAAATGCCCAAAAAAAACTGCCTACTTCTATTTAGGACCCACTCTAATCTGTATTTATAAGCTGCTTTAATAAAGTCCTTACCGCCATTGCTCCGCACGATATCGCGAGGCCCACTTTTTGAGTGTAGACCCTATTTTTTTGAAATGCCTCTCATAAGTTCCGGCCCCTAGAACGACATCTCATCTCCGAGTCTAGGGGCCGTTTGCACGGGTTCCACTTAAGACGTTTTAGGTGGGGCTTAACTTAAGGTGTCACTTAACTAAAACTTTTCCGTTTGCACAGTCGATAAACCGGCACATAAGCCCGCCCTAAGTAGATATAAATTAAGCCGTAAAAATCTCCCGTGAGCTTTCCCAGTTTGACCATTCCTCCTTCTCCAGGAGCGTCTTCCCCCCTCGCTAATTCAATTGGACCTTCGCCAGGGTCTTTTGGTACTTCTGCAGCCTGACTGAAATAACTCTTTTGCTTGCAACACGGTTTTGGGAAATCCATCCAAAATATATCCATGGCTTTGGCATCGATCTTTTGCACGAAATACTCTCATTAGTCGCACTACGTAATGCCTCTCGTAGGTTCCGGCCTCTAGAACGGCATCTTAGCTCCGAGTCTAGCTCACCCATCTAAGGCTTGGTTTTACAAGTTTAGCGTTGAAACAAGCTCGAAGTTTATTTTGACAACCACTTTACATCCTTGTGGATTATCAAAGTGAAGTTTAAGCTTGGTTCAATGTTAAACTAAGCCGTAATTGTACAACCGGATCTAAGTAAAGCACCTATAACGGCACGCTAAAAGAGCATTTAATGCTGGTGGGCAACTATTATCTGACGTAGTATATCAGCCTCGAGTTGTTTTGTTATATTCTCTTCGTGGGAAATCAAATGCAACGTCACGCCGTTTAAGATAGTACGGCAGTAAAACCCCACTCTTGATATACGATTAACTATTTAATTAAGTAAATATATTTTATCTTTTCACGCATCATTAATTGAAAATTATGCAAAAGAATGATACTATAAAATCGGTTAGTTCAGGTTAGACGACCCTGGTACAGAAAACGCCTGTCCATATAGGGAAGAAGTTCGCCTAGTTAGTAGTCGGCTTGCTTGTGTACGTATAATTATTATTGATAGTTGTTAATATGACTTAAAGATATTGCGAAAAAGGCAAAAATGCCATGGACGGAGGATGAACCGACTTCTGCAGTATTCTGTGGTCTCTTTATAGTCTAATTCAGTGATGTAAGTTTAAAAAACGGTTTGCTTTTTTTTTTTAATTTTGCAGTTCTAATCAAATAGAGGGTAGGTTCCGCCAGTCATAATTTAATCAGAGATTGCATAGGTATGTTGTGCATTGTAAACATACAGGGTGATTCCTAAGTTGATACTTCTTTTTTAGATGTGTATAGAAGGCATTAAAATAAACAACATTTTCATTAACCTTTTTTCAAAAAACTTAAAAATAGGCGAGATACAGAAGTAAAAAATCTAAGTGCGGGCCTGGTGATCAAAAGGTAGCCTGCTATACTTTATGTTGTTTGTCTTATCTCTTATTAGTCATGCAATTTACGGGTCGGTAGTGAGTTATTTGGCAATATGCTGCAGTGTTTTTTTTAAGCAAGTTAATTTTAAATTGATGACACATGAAAATGGTAAAATTTGAAAACAATGAACAAATAGATGGAAACGATTGGTAACCTAAAAATTTGTTTTGACATTAGTCACGTGACTACTCGTTTGTCTGGAAAATTAAAAAGTATATATTTTGTTGTGAAAATCTGGTATTAGAGTACAAGATATTGAAAAGAGCTATTTGAAAAAAGTGTTTAGATTTTAATTTTATGCTGGTGTGTAAAGTTTAAAATAAAAACTCAAATTTTTTTTTTCTTTTAATTTAAAAAATATCAAATGTTACTTTCATATTTCCATCAAATTGATGAAAATGTGTTAAATGATTAAAAACCAATATTTAAACATTTTTAATTAGAATATTTGGAATCAATTTACCTATTTATTTTTAGAAATTGATTCCAAGAATTATTTTTTCTAATTTTCAATTTGGTAGGAGAAACTTTAGGAGACAGGTTAAAACTTGTTCAAAATTAGAAAGAATTGCCTTTCGTAAGTATATTGTTCCAGAAATACCTATAATTGGTAATTATGGCTGCTAGGTACAGGGCCTGAACGCACCCAGTTAAATCATAAAAAGCTAAATTTTGAATTTTAGCAAATAACCTTATTTGTTCAAGATAATAAAAATGTTTAAATATTGGTTTTTAATCATTTAACACATATTCATCAAATTGATAGAAATATGAAAGTAACATTTGATATTTTTTTTAAATTTAAAAAAAATATTTTTTTTTAAATTTTTGTTTTAAACTTTGCACACCAGCATAAAATTAAAATTTAAACACTTTTTTCAATATCTTGTACTCTAATACCAGATTTTCACGACAAAATATATACTTTTCAATTTTCCAGACAAACGAGTAGTCACGTGACTAATGTCAAAACAAGTTTTTAGGTTACCAATCATGCAGAGGCTATCACCATAAAAATTTTTTTTACAATTTCAATAATAAAAAAGTTTCCCATATTGGTCCAACTTTTTGTCGGTTACTGTATATACACAGCTAAAGCAGAAGTATCAACTTAGGAATCACCCTGTATATTGACGCGTAATTAAGTAGCTAGATATTGTAACTTTATTGAATAAAAATACAGAAGCAAAAATTAAAAAAGTAATATAAAATAATAGACGCTTAACTTAAATCGCAGGAATGGTCTAGGAGCTAACTAATATGCAACGGCGGGCACCGGCGCCGGCTCATCGTTCGACTATGACCTTTGACTACCCTAAGATCACTTTGTCGCGGCCAATAAAAAATATTCTATGCGTTCATTATTTCCTAGCTTCTTTCAAATATACTTGTAAAAAACCCTTAAATGGTAAAAAATAGTTATTTATTATACAAGGGAAAAAAGCATTAGATTTTAGCTCGAGGTTGTGTTGTCTCCCGACGCGAAGCGGAGGGAGACAAAAAAGCGAGAGCTAAAATCTAATATTTTTCCCGTGTATAATACACTATTTTTTTCTGTGACGGGAAAAACGACGATATTATTACAATATATTAAAGTCAGAAAAGTATCGATGTGAAATTTGACTTTTTAAACTAGTAGGTAGGCTGTTTTACTTATAGCGACAATTGGACCTGCGTTTCTAAGGAAACCTTTAAAACAATCAAATATCTGTCAATTTAATTCCGTGATTTAATATAAAAAGTAAGAACTTTAGTGGTTATTTAGTAGTTATTTTAAATAATATAAAGTTTAAAATGTCTGATTCTGAGTTTTCTCTGACTCCACCGGAATTAGTAGAAGCAGCGAAAGTAGCGTCACAAAAATTATTGCCAGCTAAATCGCGCAAAATTTACGAAAACGCGTTTTCAAGATTTATGGAATGGAAGATGAAAAAGGCATGCAGTTCTTTGTCGGAGACGGTGTTATTGGCCTATTTTTCGGAACTGACACGACAACAAAAGCCATCAACAGTGTGGTCAAATTATTCAATGATTAAAAGTATGTTACAATCCAATAATAATGTAGACATTTCAAAATATTTCAAACTAATTACATTTCTAAAACAAAATGGGAAAGGCTACACGCCCAAGAAATCTGCGATTTTTACGAGTACAAATATTAGTGATTTTTTAAATAATGCTCCCGATGAAGTTTATTTAATGGCCAAGGTTGTTGTTTTACTTGCGATTGCAGGAGCTTGTCGAATTTGCGAAATCAGCCAGGTAACATTAGATGATATTGAAAATTCGGGAACGTTATTAATTAACAAAGAATGATGTCAACAGGAGATTTGTAGTTACTGAAAAATATATTAAATTTTACCGAATGTACATAGCCCTTCGTCCAAGAGCAGCAAAGGATCGCCGCCTATTTTATGCATATCACAATGGAAAATGTATCAATCAAGTTGTGGGTAAAAATCAGTTTTATAAGGTACCCCAAACAGTAGCTAATTTTCTTCAACTTGAAAATGTTACCTTATACACGGGTCATTCATTTCGAAGATCGTCTGCTACACTTTTGGTTGAATCTGGGGGAGACTTGTTGACACTCAAAAAACATGGCGGTTGGAAGTCATCAACGGTCGCTGAAGGGTATGTTGATGAATCGGTAGCACACAGGACAGAAATAGCTAATAAAGTGTTAAGAACCTGTGGCAGTGCTGAAAGAACACCCGATTTGCGACCAGGTACATCAACGGCAGTTGTGTCCATGGCAGAAAATATAATTTCAACACGAGAAAATTCGGCTGTACCGAATAGTAAAATGAACATGTCATGCATGCAATGCACATTTAATAATTGTACTTTTTGATTTAAAGAAAATGTAACTTTTTGTATAATAAAATATTCTAAAATTAAATATTTACCTTTACTTATGTGTGTATATTATATCCGGGAAATTATATCACTTTTTTCCCGGGGAAAAAAGTAATCACATCACTTTTTTCCCGGGGAAAAAAGTAATTTCACAAAAAGTGACATTTTATTACTTGTCAACAGAGATAAAATGTCAAACTTTTTTCCCGTCACAAAAAAATAGTTATTTTTTTAATCTACAAGAAAGGTCTCTTACATTTGTCATATGCGTGCACCATTTTTAAGTTATGGGAGAAGTGGGACACAAATCAGCTTCGTAAAATGTAACTGCAATGTATTTGATTCCACATCATCTTCGAGGCAGGCAGCGTTTTTTCGTGATGTTCCTATCCAGGGTGCTATAAATTTGTGTGCATGCATTGGGATCTTGAAAACGGTAAGAGATCCGAAGATGGCTAATTCAGGCAAAGTTGCATTTGTAATTTGTAGCACCCTTTATAGTGTATAGTAGACCTGAGGTAAGATTACAGAATGCCTGCAACTTACGAGTATCTTGCAGCTGCAAGTTGGTTAGACTGTTGCCTATTATTCGCTTTTTAAATTAGAATGAAATAGTCTATTATTTCTGCATCTGCAAGTTGCTTTACAGACGCTCTGTAATCTTATCGCTAGTGTGGATTCCGTAAAAGTAAATATAATTATAAAAACACTATAAAAGAGAAGATTACTTGTAGTCTACCAGAATGTTTACATTAGAACACAGAAAATTATCAAATTACTGACAAAACGGTTTATTTCAAGGTGTTTAATACTGAAACATATTTTTTATAACATTGCGGTCATATTTTTTATTTTAAGACTTTCTCCAACGTTTTGTACTACGGTCTCATGCTGCTTTAATATATCTTCGCCGTGTCTTGTATATGAGGGATCAAACATTTTTCCTTCTGGGTTTTCTTTAAACAAAAATTCTGCCAAGTAATCAACGGGGTCATCCGGCTTTATTCTGGCTACTTCAGATAATCCTCTGGTTAACGTAGGAAAAACATATTTCATTAAATAAAATCTAAGTGGTTCACTTTCCGACGCAATAATTTTTTCCTCCTCCATTTGAAGTTTTTCCAATGTTTCCGCCCATTTTTCCATCTTATCCTCATATTCTTTTTTAGCTGCTTCTTCTGCAAGCTGCTTTTGAATAATGTAAGCCTGCTGTTTAAGCTTCTTTTCTTCTAGTTCCAACCTTCGTAATTCGTCTTCCTCTTCATCTGTTAAACCAAAACCTGGTATTGGTTTCCCAAAAATATTATACAAGAAGGTTAAAATACACTCAGTATCTTGTGTACCTTCGTCCATTATGTCAATTATAATGGGGTGAATTTCAGCTTCGTCAAAGAAATTTAAAACTGTATTTTCTGGAGTATTATTAGTCCTAAATTCAATAAGTCGTCTAATCATATTCGGTTCATCATAATGAGTGCCACGAATCTCTCTTTCAGGTTGTTTCATGATACGCTCACATAAAAAATCCTCTTCTGCTTGCAAGCTAACGACAAAGTCAGGCATAATGATGACACTTGCATTTCCCGTAAACTCTCCCAGTTTGACCATTCCTCCTTCTCCAGGAGCGTCTTCCCCCCTCGCTAATTCAATTGGACCTTCTCCAGGGTCTTTTGGTACTTCTGCAGCCTGACCAAATAACTCTTTTGCTTGCAATATGGTTTTGGGAAATCCATCCAAAATATATCCATGGCTCTGGCATCGATCTTTTGCAAGAAATACTCTCATTAGTCGCACTACGTAATCATCAGGTAGTCTTTTATTTTCATTCTGACTCATCAGCATATTTATGTCTCGGATTTGCTCTTCGTAAGCTTCTATTTCTGCATCGTCCCCAACGTTATCTATCTCTTCTTCTTCGTCCTCAACATCCTCACCAGCCACTTCTTTTGTTTTTTCTGCCTTCATTAAAACACGCTCTTTTATATTTGCGATATTTTGTGTTAATTCTTCCAAAGTTTCATCTATCATAGTTTTTACGGAGACATAGTGAGCTCCATACCGTCGGCATATTCTTTTTGCTATAATAGTTTTTCCTGATGCCGGAGGCCCATGAATAACAGCTTTTAGAGGTTTTAAAACATCCTCATACTGATCGTCCATGTCAGTTACAGATCCAATCATTTTCGACAGTGTATGTTATTTGACAGTGACAAAGATGGCAATTAAGTTTTAAATTTTTGCTACCTTTATTGTTTGCACCGAATTTGCACCTTTGAATAAAACGAGTAAAACTTCGTCGAAAAAAGGGACTGGGTGGAGTCTTTCAACAACCCCATGGATACCGGGATACAATTTAAATATTGCCGACTTGTTTTTGCTGTTCAAGACCTTTTTAAAATTAAAGAATTGTGTGCACCTTCTGAAAAATTATAACTAAAAGACTTGTGTATTCTTTGTGCAAAGTTTATCATTAAGTAAGCGAGCGCTTCCGATCACCATCAGTGCTTCATGTCAGAAAAATCGAAACAATCATCAAACATTGTGGAACCAGACTTACATACAGGGTCCTGTGCCTCACCTCCCGTCTTCTGTAGCTCACTTATTAATTAAGTTAGGATTTTGATATTTTACAGACTTTACCTGTATCCTAGGGCGCATTTCAGGAAAATATTTTTGTTTATACAGGGTGTTCCAAAAAAGTGTGACGTCGTAAGAATATGTTTTTTTAGATTACATGCCATATATTTTCTTACTTATTTGGATGCATCTTGTAGTTGCCTACATACCCCTAAAATTTTAATGAAATCGGTTTAGTATTATAGGCGAAAAAAAATTAAAAAAATCAGGTTTGCACCACTGGTTTTAAAAATTAATAAAAAATAAAAATAATGCCTCGTTATTAAAATTCTACAAAGGTACTTAATAAATAAGGTCCTAAAATCTCGTTAACCAAGTTTGATTAATACGAATTGTACAGGGTGTCCAAAATTTTGTGTCAAACTTTGCAAACTTTAAGGCAATTTATTTTTCTTATTTCAAGTTGGAACCCCTCTATATTATTATGTCATTCGATGCAGAATTAAAATTCAAACATTTGTTCTAATTACAACCCTATCGCAATTTCTAACGCATTAAGACTTATTTACAGAAAACTCGTTTTATCGACCTTTCCACCAGTCATTATTATATAATAAGTATCAAAGGTGGCTTTGAAAAACAATTTATTGATATTAAAGTTTATTAAAGTGACAAAAGCCCATCTTGACTTTAGTTATTTTATAGTTTTAAATATTGTTAGATTATTATTAATTATAAGCTATATTATTTTTTGTAATGAAATACAACCAAGAAGAGCTCGTAGATATGATTTTCATATTAGGAGCATACTAAAAGAATTTTTATTTGTCCTTTTAGTAAACTTTAATATCAATAAATTGTTTTTCAAAGCCACCTTTGATATTTATTATATAATAATGACTGGTGGAATAGTTGATAAAATGAGTTTTCTGCAAATAAGTCTTAATGCGTTAGAAATTGCGATAGGGTTGTAATTAGAATATTATTATACCATTCGATGCAGAATTTCAATTCTGCATCGAATGATATAATAATATACAGGGGTTCCAATTTAAAATAAGAAAAATAAATTGCTTTAAAGTTTACAAAGTTTGACACTAAACTTTGGACACCCTGTACAATTCGTATTAATCAAACTTGGTTAACGAAACTGTAAGACCTTATTTATTAATTACCTTTGTATAATTTTATTAACGAGACAATATTTTTAATTTTAATTAATTTTTAAAACCAGTGGTGCAAAACTGATTTCTTTTAGTTTTTATTTTTTTTCGCCTACCTATAATACTAAACCGATTTCATTAAAATTTTAGGGGTATGTAGGCAACTACAAGATGCATCCAAATAAGTAAGAAAATATATGGCATGTAATCTAAAAAAACATATCCTTATGACGTCACACTTTTTTGGAACACCCTGTATAAACATAAATATTTTCCTAAAATGCACCCTAGGATACAGGCTTCCAAAAGGTCATAATCCTAACTTAATTAATAAATTAGCTACAGAAGACGGGAGGTGAGGCGCAGGACCCTGTAGAGTGAATTGTGCGTAAAACAATGTTTATTAAGGAGGTTTAAAAAGGAGGAGAAAAAACACTTTTAGTTAAAATTAAAATGATCACATTATTCATTGTTTTATTCTTTTCATGAAAAAATATTCCATGTAAAATATTCTTTACAATTAGGTCCGTTACAGGTCGGTAGTCTCTGAGGATTACTCTTTAATACATGTTTTATGAAAATGGTATCGTTCATTTGTCAAAGATAGGAAATATTCTTTAAATGACATACATTCCGTTCGATCCACTTCTGTGATCTCTCTAGAAAAAGTTGTTTCATTTAAATTAATAAACAACAATCGAAAATACAACCATTGTACTTAATAATAATAAATAATCAAATTAATTTTTTAAATAGGAAAATACTTTTTTTGGACGTTCAGATATTACCACAGTTCTTCCCTTTTCCTGAAGGTAGATGAGGGGGGCAACATATTATTTAAAAATATATTATATAAATGTGTTTTTGCTTGGACGTATTGATTTATCGACTCTAAATCTGCTTACGCGGTGATTATTCACAGAGAAAAAGCAGATTACGTTGCCAGTTGACTTTACTTGCCTACTAATTAGAGACTTTCTCGATACTAGGCCTATACAGGGTGATTCCTAAGTTGATACTTCTTTTTTAGCTGTGTATAGAAGGCCTTAAAATAAACAACATTTTCGAATACCTTTTTTCAAAAAACTTAAAAATAGGCGAGATACAGAAGTAAATAATCTAAGTGCAGGTTTGGTCATCAAAACGTAGCCCGCTATACTTTATGTTGTTTTTCTTATTAGTCATGCAATTTACGGGTCGGTTGTCAGTTATTTGGCAATCCGCTGCGGTGTGTGTTTCTAAAGCAAGTTAATTTTAAATTGGTGACACGTGAAAATGGTAAAATTTAAAAAGAATGAACTAATAGATATGATGCTAATTTAGGGTGAGTGTCGTCAAAGTGCGGCTGCTGCTTCGAGATTATACGCAAAATGCTTTCCCTTGCGGGCTCATCCTTCACCCAGAAGTTTTCTTAATGTTATTCAACGGGCAAATTAGGCAGAACCGCATTTGATCCACAGTGTAATAAATGAATGTAAATACCTTATTTAGTTTTTGAAAAAAGGTATTTGAAAATGTTGTTTATTTTAATACCTTTTATAGCTGAAAAAGAAGTATCAACTTAGGAATTACCCTGTATAGCCAAAATCGCAAATAAAGGATACAGTTTCTCCATTAGTCTGTTTTAGTTTTATTGATCGAGCCAGAATCAAGACTTTTCTTTTTAATAGCTTTTGGGTGATATCTACTAGCTATTGAAGTTTCTTTCTTCAACATGACATTTTAGTAAAAATGTGATTTTAGGCTTAACAGTTTTAAAACTCGTTTAAATCATCAAGTTTTAGCTCAATTTTATCGATAAACATTTTTTTATTTCCAGAACAACTCTCTACCTTCATACGATGAGGCGACCCGCGATCGATCAACATTGATCCAAGTAAGCAGACTTCAAATCCAGCGACCTCATTGGCCCAACTTGGCAATTTGCAGAAGCAGTGGACGCAGCCGTGGTTCGCCTAATATTGATTCTGGGCACCATGTGGCTCGACATGGTTCTTCGTGAGTATTTTTATTATAATATAAGTTAATGTTCATTGTCAAAAATACATTATTGAAATTAGATGGCCTGCCAGATCCCCAGACCCCACCCTTTTGGACTTTTATTTGTGGGATGATTTGCAAAATAAGGTTTACGGGAATAGACCGGTGAATATTGAAGTTTAAAGTTTTGTAGTCGAAATAAAATCGTGAAACTCGATGGAATAGTTTTTACAATTTCTTACGGGAATTTTGGGATAGGCTTGACTTGTCCAAAAAAGTTCTACACCAATGGCAACATTTTTTATTATGCTTTCTATGGAAAAAAGTGTATTTTCCTAAAAACTCTGCTCAGCAAGAAACTAAGATTTTCGAAGAAAAAATGTATTATATTATACAGGGTACTCAAAAAAGTACAAGAATGTAAACAAGGTTCAAGGGACAACTACCCTTATTTTTAAGCAAAACGACAAATAAAAAAGCTTTTTCAAATCTTGTTGGAGTACAAATACAAAATCAAAGATCGAGACTAAATTTATTTACGAAAATTTGAATATGATCAGGTCTTGGTCTATAGTTTTGGGGCCGTCTTCAAGCGTTTTTTATAATAGCTCCATCTATAAAATCTTCATCACCCGATTCGCCTATTAAATCCAGAAAGGGTTTAACCTCATCATTCGCATTCATAACTTTAAAATATTATTACCATAAATTTCAAAAATAATTTATATGGTTTTTTTTATTAGGTTATATGTCATCAGTCATTAATAACATGGTTTAAGCCTAGAAAATTGACAATTTACCTGAAGAATAAAAGCTCAGTACAACAGAGTTCAACTTTAGGTCGAGCTTTCAAAAACTCGTACTTAAGCTCTAATTGTACAACCGGGCCTAATGCAGGTCCTTTTCAACAAGGGATTCAACCCAAATTAAATAATAAAGGCTTCCTTATAAAACAAATTGATAATTCTTTTAGAGTCTGCAACCATTATTTTTGACATAAAAACCCGAATATGTCAAAAACGCCTAGACTTAGGTATAGGGCATGATATACTAAGATCCAGTTGTACAATAAGAGCTTAAGTGCGAGTTTTGTAAAGCTCTACTTAAAGTTGAACTTAGTTCAAAAAGGTTTTTTTGTTGTATAATTAATTCCTAACCACAGGTCTGCACAGGTGGGATCAATAATTAAATTACCATGCTGGCAATGGTTACGCTGTCAAAAAAACATCAAACTTTATTTGTTGTCAAAGTTGTATTCTAACACAAAATATATGCAAATTTTACTTCCAAAGAAGAATGTCTGCTATTAACTTTTGTTAAGGAGTTTAAAAAAAGTACTTTGGAAAATAAATAAACATAATATTACTAATAAAGCAAAAATAGAATGTTAGAAAAATATTGAGACTAAATGTAGTTACGAAAATTTGAATTAGGCAATCCAACGATGTGTCCAAATGGCGGCTGGCTGGCAAATACTGCGTTGTAATTGGTGCACGTGACCATTAAAATAATGTTGCTGGTGGCATTTAACTGGTGACTCAATGCTTTTTGCCATCCAACCGCCATTTTGATTCATGTGGTTTGGATTCCCTAATATGATCAGGTCCCGGTCAATAGTTTTGAGGCCGTCTTCGAACGTTTTCTATAGCTCCTAGTACATCCATAAAATCATCATCCGATTCGTCTGATAAATCCAGAAAGCGTTTAACCTCATCATTCGCATTTATAACTTTAAAATATTATTACCTCAAATTTTAAAGTCAAAAATAAGTTTTTATAAGGCGTATTGGGTTATATGTCATCAGTCATTAATATCTTGGTTTAAACCTAGAAAATTGACAACTTACCTGAAAAATGAAAGTTCAGCAGAACCGAGTTTAACTTTAAGTAGAGCTTTACAAAACTCGTACTTAAGTTCTTATTGTAGAACCGGATCTAAATCTACCTAGAATGTTACGTACAATTCGAAAATATAATAATATGTAGAGTCTTCTATTTATAATAGGCAAGTGTATTTTATTTAATATTGTCCTATTAACCTTGTGCCCTTTAAAATTTGTTTTCATATGTAATTTTTAGGAATAAATCTATTAAATCCGATGTTGAATTGGTCATTTAAGGAAGTATTTAATTCTTCAAAAATATACAAAGCATTCTATTTAAAACAAAAAAGTTAGTATTTTTCTAACTATATGAAATGCCAATTTAAAAAATATATATTTTGTAGGTAATTTCTGGAATATTTTAAATTTTCCAGACCTTTTAGACACCCCGTATTATTATGTTAATATTAGATAAGGCACTTGATGACTCCTCGTACGAAATTAATCGACATCACTCTTACGATTACACGTAATTCCGCTGGAAATATTTACTTAAACCGTTGCAGATTGTTCATTATTTTTATTGACACTGACACTGAAACTGAAAAGGTATAATCGCTGGATCGCCTTTAAATCTTATAATAATTGGATGCACCCTGATACGAAAGTTTACTTAAAACAGAGGTGTGTTCAATAGAAGTAAAAGATGCAATGCTTCCTCTAAATCAGTGGTTCCCAAACTGGGGGGCGCGCCCCCCTGGGGGGGCACGAAGCAGTATTAGAAGGGGCGCGAGAGCTCTGAAAAAGTGACAAGGCAATATTTCAGCGAATATAATAACCCATCAGGATACTATCCAAGCCTTTTTAGAAAAACTTCTTTTATGGAAACGTCGTCTGCAAGCCCCAACGCCAAATTTTTTCTAATTTTCGAAATTGGCTTTATTAATGGAATACTATCATTACTAAAAACGAAGAGATTACAACAGATATATCTAATCTAGAAAGTCTTTTCGATAAATTTCAACGATATTTTCCTAATTTATATGACAATGACGATCATAAATTTGCTTAAAATCATTTTAATTTTGATATAAACATTCTTCCAGAACACCTGCAAAAACAAGCAATCGACTTAGAACACGGTTCAGTGGCGAAAATTAACATTGAAAATTTGGCGATTACTACTTTTTGGTTAAAATATCTTCCCATTTATCCATCAATCACTGAAATGACTTTGAAATTTTATATACCATTGTCGAAGACCTACTTTGTGAAAAATAATTTTCTGTTTTAATGGGAATTAAAACAAAACAATGGAATTGGCTTGATGTTGCTAGTGACCTCCGTTGCGCACTTTCAAAGATAGCACCAAGAATTTCTTATTAGATTAGAGTTCAAATGTCACGTTTTTAAATAAATAAATGAAGTAAAAAAAATGTATCTGTATAATGGAGGGGAGGGAGGCGCGACCATTTCTTGATTCCCAAAAGGGGACGCCATAGAAAAAAGTTTGGGAACCACTACGCTAAATGATAGAGGTGTAGACACAAAATATATTTTAATTCAATTCCCCATGGCGTAGAACAGTGGCGGCTATTTCTGTAGCTCCCCCCCCCCCCCTTCTCCCCATCAGCCAACCGACATTTGTATTTCCCGGTGTTCAAGTTCATCGGAAGATGGTAAATAAACTTGGTAGATCTACCTATAAATCGGGGGGATTTATTTCCAACTTTTCTACTATCTTCGTGATAACCCTCAGGACGCGAAATGTTTGCAACCTCGTTGCCATGACGATCGAGTGAGATTAGCCATTTAAGAATGCACTTACATAGAACAGGATCAGAAATAACCATAAATTGCAGAATATGCGTTGAAGAGGGAGACGCCACCTCGCAAGCTCCAACACGCTGTTTTGTAGAAGACGATCTATGTAGCGGACTCCAGCGCTGCGAGACCTTCCACAAAATCCACTGGAGCAATAGATAGGGATAACACTACACCAAAAGCTTCATTGGGAAGCCAGACTCAAGACTTACGATACACTTGCTTCAAATAAACAGAGACCAGCTGAGAATATTACAAGAATTCTGACAGGACACATGGCTGTCAAGAACAATCTGCACAGAATGCAACTGTACAATGGAGATCTTGACTGCAAATTATGCGGACAAGACAGGGAAACTGTACAGCACATACTTTGTCATTGCGAGTCACTAGATAGAAAGTGGCAACAAATACTCGGCCAACCAAAACTGGAACCAGAGGACATCCTTACCCTCTCCCCAGTTGACCTATACAAACTAGTGCAATGAACTGGGAACATGGAGTGGCCCTCGAAAAAAAAATCTATGTAGAGGCCTCCAGCGCTGCGAGACCCTCCTTCAACTTAGACAATATATTTATTCGACCTGGTTTAAAACGATAAGCCTTCAAGGCAGGGGTCATCATAGGCCATGAAGCTTCCGTGCAAGAACATTGGACTACATGCTTGATCCCTATCTTTCGCCCTCCAACCAATGAATTACTTAAGGAATCCATCATAACGGGCGCAGCTGCGAGTACCAACTCGTCATCATTAAAAATTTATAGTTGGAAGATAAATGTCATAGAATTTGTAAGAACTTTATTAAGAAACGAGACTATAAAATAGTCGAATTTTAAATCACACTCATGTATTGTGAAAAGGTGTGTACCACACGTATTGTAGAAGTGGCAATAAAAATACAATACAACGAAGATGGCTTCATAAATGTAATTTTTATAGCTTTTTAATAGTACAGGTTCCTCGCTCTTAATATTTATAGGATGGGTTCAAAAATATCTATTTGTATAGCAGGCTAATAGGTCTATTATACATATTAATTTTTTAAACATTTAAAAATAAAGCCAATGTCAGCAGTTAGTGTTTATACTTTCCTGCAAACGTCAAGATTCATTTCTGAAGGCCTTCTACTTCTCGGAATTTAGGTTATATTAACTTGCCATTTTAAACCAAAGTTTTTCAGAAAAATATGAAGGTTTTTTGGATTTTCTTGGAGACCTGTTTTTGGCCACAATATTTTAAGTGCAAGCAGTTATAATTTTTGCTACAGAGTTTAAGATTTCATCAACGCGTGTAAAATAAACTTGTTTGCCTTCAGCTATCAATAAGTTTCGAGTATAATGGGCCAAACCTAGCCTAAGTAAATCGGGCATTAACGGGCCCTCGGAAGGGAAAAATCACTAAATATTTCCTAATCGGGACCTACGTTTAAATATAGTAGAAGATGCATCATTAAACTGTGTTTCTCATGTAACATTGAGATTGAGGGTGTTAAGGGGAAAGGGAACTCATTGACTATCACTGAACATTAAAAATGAGATCTTAATGTTCAGTGGTAGTGAATGAATTACCTTTCCCCTTAACACCCTTACCGGTCTTTGAATCGCAGGAGATTCCAGACTGTCACTACTACCATAAAATTGAATAAGTTATATGACCGAAGTTGGTGAGAGAATATCAGGTCCTCCGTAGCGCGCTTGAGGCTTAATCGAGAGGTTCTGGGTTCGATTCTCAGCGGAGGCATAAAACTTTTTCAATTTTATTCTTGTCTTCACGCCGGCAAACATTTTTCAATTTAAAAAATAGTAATTTTTTTCCACGATGATAAAGACTCTAGATAAAAAGTTCACATTTTTTGTTATCCATTTGCCAACTCTTCCATAGTCCATCCTGTACTTACCTTACTCCGCTTAAATTCGTTTTGATAATTACTATTACCAATCAACATAAACGTGGTATTGTCTGTATTTAGTTTAAGTGAATTTACACTGAACCATTCCAGAAGCAACTAATAATGTGAATAAGATGATCTTGATCTTTTGTAACGATATATCATCTGCAAAAATGTACATACAGTGTGTCCACGGATAGAGTTCGGAAGAGGAAAAACTTTTTTATTTGTGGGTTTAGAAGAAAAAGTTATTCCTTATAAAAACGTCTGCTTATGTCGAAACTACAATTTCGAACATCAGATTTGCGATAACTGTACAGGGTTGGACAGAAAAAACATTTTTAATTTTTTACAATTTATGATTGAATAAATTAAAGAATGTATTAATCAAAATACTTCAAAACTAGACAAAGAAAAATAGTTTTCTTACAACAAAATCGTTATTCGGCCAGATATAAAATTATATTCTAAGTGAGAAAGCAACAATAGTTGTCTGTTCTTACGTAAATTTATTTTAAACGAAATAAAAAATAAATAAAAATGTTGTTTCTGGCTAACCCTGTATAGTAATCGTAAATTTGGTATTCGAAATTGTAGTTTCAACATAAGCAGACGTTTTTGTAAAGAGTGGATTTTTCTTCTAAATCTACAAAAAAAAGTTTTAAAACATGGTTAGTCAAAAAAAACATTTTTAGTTTTTTGGATTTCGTTTAAATGATGAAGTTAACCACTTTGAGAAAAATGTTTATTAGACTTTTTTGCACAATTCGTATAATAAATCACGGTTTTGAAAATATTTTCATATAATTTCAAAAAAAAATCAAAATCATTAAAAATGTTATTTTTGATGTACCCTGTATAGCAATCGTAAATTTGGTATTCGAAATTGTAGTTTCAGAACAAGCAGACTTTTTATAAAGAAAAACTTTTTCTTCTAAACCCACAAATAAAAAAGTTTTTCCTCTTCAGAACTCTATCCGTGGACACACTGTAGATAGCACAGAAGCACATTAATAGCACATAAACACAACATTAAAGTTATATCACTAATATAGAGTAAAAATAGTAACGGGCCCAAAGGTTTCTTGAGGTACACGGTACACGGTTATTGTCCCCTGATATACTATTGTTAATTTTGGTCATCTTCTCTTTTCTAAATGATTTATGAGCCAATCCAATGCTTGACGTATTATACCATACCTTTCCAGTTTATTTATTATGATTTGCCTATTTATTGTTGTAAACGCTCGTTGTAAATCAAAAAAAAAACTGCTCCGATACCGTAGTGGTGACCAAATGATATTTTTATTCATATATTCTGAATTGTAGTTTTACAACTGTGATTTTTACGAAATCCTGATTAGGTAGCAACCAAGATAATATTTGCCGTAATCAATCAATTCTAATAATTTTTTATATACAGTCCTTTACCGTTACGGCTCAGATCATCAGCCCTGACTTAACCCTTGACTCTTTGAACTGAAATACTTGTAGAAAGTTTCAACAACGACGGTACCTACTTAACTCACCAGTAGTGTTTATTAGATTTAAAAGAGGGTTCTCAATGGTATAATAAATATTTTTCAAAAATAATAAGTGTATAAATTATCATTTTTTGACCGATTCAAACCTTCGAAACCACTTCCAGTGTAACCGGAAGTGAAGTCAACTTTTAAATTTTAAAAGAAAATTCCCTATTTTTATTCTATGTTTAACTTCTATAGAAAATTATCTTTTCAATCAATACATATCATACTTTATCATTTGTTTTAAAAATGGCCGCCTAGATCAATTTTCTTTTGTTTTCTAAAATATTCATAGTTTTGATAAAACAAGGTAAGTAGTAAAGAGTAAGGGCATGGAAACGTTAAAATGACTCATTCTAACCTCTTACTAACCTACTTAATAGGGCTATTTTATTTACAACCTGTTTTCTAAAAAAATAAATCGGAATTTCTCCATTTGTTTAAATGGCAATCCATCTTTGTTTTATTATCATAATATAGTTCACTTAATTTTCCTTCTAACGGTGTATCATAAGTTATAGCTATTAATATAACGAGATTATTATGCGATTTAAATAGTCGAGGACATTACTAGATGACGAGGCAACAGCCGAGTCACCCGCAATGTCCGAGACGGTGTTAAATCGCTAATAATCGAGTTGTATTCAAAGCTTTATCGTATCATTGGCAACGGCGATGCGAAAATAAAAACAAGGTTTTATGTCATTTCATTTTGGCATTTCAAAAAGTCATCATTAAAATCATGCAAGATTTTGATATTCCTGACGATATATTAGCTGCAGCCAACATTATAAGGTTGAACTTGCCTCCGGACAAATCTAAAATCCCTTATGAAAAAGAATATCGGCAGTTTTGTGAGTGGCGAAACAAAGTACATGTTCAAGGTGCAGAAGAAATGGTATTGCTGGCGTATTTCGCAAAACTCTCTGAGGAATACTCTGCTTCATCCTTATGGCCGAAATATTCCATGTTACGAGCGACTTTAGAACTGAAGGAAAGAGTGGAAATCGACATATACGGCGCCTTAATACGTTTCATCAAGAAGAAAAATATTGGATATAGAGCAAAAAAATCAAAAGTATTTACAAGAGAACAAGTCAACGAATTTGTGTGTTCTGCCTCAGACGAATACAAATCGGCGATGATTCCGGCAGTGGATTAAGCACTGGGGAACCGCACGAAATCGAAAGGAGTACTTGCAATCAGTCTTCAGAGGGCATACCTAAGATCGTGGACGTTAAAGACAAAGGTGTATCCATCAAATTTGAAAACTATCAAAATATTGTTTTACATGTTCATGTAAAATAGTTCTAATATTATTTGGTATCTATCTATATATATTATGCTTTCGTAACTAACGTATTAAATTATGGTAACTATGTATTATGAGTAACTAAGGTGTTATGTAGGTTTTAGTACATTTATGATGTTATTAATTATTAATAAAGATATCATATAAAAATGACTTAATCTTCAATGATACGATAAAAATTATTCATTAGGTAATAGAAATTAACAAGAAAAATCATCGGCTTGCACGGGTCTAGCAATTACATTTATGATATTTTTGTTAATTTGTACTATTGCCTAATAAATAATTATTAACTTGTGTTTTTTAAACAGTTTGTAAATAAAATAGCTCTATTGGCCACATTTTGCTTAAACAAGTCAATTTTATGTTATAAAGCAGGTTGCAGTGAACCATTTCAACATTTCCATGGTCTACTCTTTACCACCCAACTTGTTTTATCAAAGTTATGAACATTTTAGAAAACAAAGGAAAATTGATATAGTCGACCATTTTTAAAACAAATGATAAAGTGTGATATGTCATTGAAAAGAGAATTTTTCATAGAATAAAAATTAGGGATTTTTATTTAAAATTTAAGAGTGGACTTGACTTCCGGTTAAACCGGAAGTGGTTTTAAAGGTTTGAATTGTTTGAAAAATGATAATTTACACAGTTATTAACTCTTCAAAATTTTTTAAGCAATCCAAGCGGATTCGAAAGATCGGCTGACCATCCACATGGTAATTTAACAGGGGCGAAAAGACAAGAAAAAAAAATTAGTTGTAAAGCTTTAAGTCAAAGCCGGTCTAATTTATTTTTGCCCATAAAGTTTGAATTAAAATAAACATTTATTTCCGTAGATTTTTTTATCTTTACTTATAGTGAGTCAGCCGACAATATCGCAAACTTTGTTCTGCTTTCTTGCCGTGGTGTCAGTATTAAATATAAATAAAAACAAGTTGCTAGTGAAAAATCCTCAAAAGAGATGGTAGTCTCTTGAATCGTACATAAAATCTTGACAGCTCCCTGTATAATCGGTTAGTTTACATAAATCTCACCAAATAACCGAGAGGGTTTAAGCAACATATAATTTGTGCCCAAGAACTTGTGATTTTTCACACGCGATGTATGAAGTGATTCTTAAATAAATAAAACGAAGCCAATAATAAACTAAAAAAAATCTCATTGGTTATTTAGGTAATCGCTGTAATTTTGATAATTTTTTAAGCATGGTTAATGATTTAAGTGTGGCCCGTAAAAATATTTTACTTACTGGAATTTACAGTTTTGATCATTTATCGGATGGCATTCAATTTTTTTATTCATGATGTAATAGTAATTTACGTTACAAGTCCGTAAAATACTGTTTTTTTGGACGAGTCGACAAAATTGTAGGACGAGCCGTAGGCGAGTCCTGGAAGTCTGCGAGTTCAAAAAAACTGTTTTCGGACGTGTTGCGTACACTGTTTTCGGCAATCGTGTAGAATAACAAATCAATGAGACACATTTCCTTATTATATTTCTTTGTAGAACAAAATTTCGAACATTTTAATTCTTATTTGTATTAAATATTGAAATTCGAACAGAGAGGTACTAACAAAAACATTCTAATTCTTATTTATATTAATATTTATATTACAATTCGAGTAATTGCTATATATATTCACAATGACATACTTCCCGGACTAGGCCGGAGAAATGCTACTTTCTCAAAGAAAAAGCGTTCGGGAAGTGGGTGCTTCCCCGATGGTTGCCAAAAATAGTATATTATGTTACAAGGACGAAAAATGCAGTATTTCGGACGTATTGCGGGAGATTACTGGACGAGGCAAAGCCGAGGCCAGTAACCCGCATAGTCTGAAATAGATTTTTCGTCCGTATAACATACGTTATTTTTTATCCGATTGTGTTTTTGCTCGGATTATAAAATAATGTAAAAATTAAGAAAACCAATATATTTATTTCATCTTGCATTGTAATTTTTTGTCCCTTGAATGTTTGAACAATGAAACCTGTAATATGCGTATCCATGGATCTAACAAATAATTAAATTAATATTATCAACTGACGTTTTATCAATCAGGCGATAGTTTTAACTAATCTTTCGTGTTCTGCTAGTTTTAAAACCTGAAAAACACAATTAAAAATGGAAATAGACGATGATCTTATAGAAGGTACACCACCTGACATTCAAGAAACTGCCAAGGAAGTAATGTTACATTTGTTGCCACAAAAATCTAAGGAAATATATGAAAGAGCTTATAAAAAATTTATGGATTACCGGCAAGAAAAAAATATACAGTCGTTCTCCGAAAACGTCTTCTTGGTCTATATGGCGGAATTATCGAAAACTATGAAGTCATCTACTCTGTGGTCGCAGTATTCTATGCTACGTGCAGTGGTAAATGTAAAACAGAATATTAATATATCTAAATACATGAGATTACGAGCATTGTTGAAACAAAAAAGTGTTGGATATTGTCCAAAGAAATCAAGGATCCTAACTAGAGAAGAGGTTCACAAATTCCTTTGCCATGCTCCAGATGACAAATACTTAATGTTGAAGGTAAATGTAACTATATAATAGTATTTTAAATTTCTGACTAACAATTTTCTTAATTACAGGTTGCTTTTATTTTTGGAATCGCGGGCGTATGTCGTCGAGAAGAACTGGCTCATATGAAAATTGATGACATACAAGATTTGGGAACGGCTTTGTTAATAAAAATTCCCTATAATAAAACAAACAAACCGAGATCATTTACGGTGACTGGAGAATATCTAAAGTATTATAGAAATTATCTGGCTTTACGTCCAACAAATATGAGTGATGGGCGATTTTTTGTGTCTTATCGCGATGGAAAATGCCATTATACACAAATTTGGCTCTATACCTCAGGAAATAGCATCTTACTTAAAACTGCCGAATGCCAAGGAATTCACGGGACAATTGTTTCAGAAGAACATCGGCCACATTACTTGTAGATGCGGGAGCAGACATAACATCTCTAAAACGGCATGGAGGCTGGAAGTCTTCGGGAGTAGCCGAGGGCTACATAGATGATTCCTTAAGTAATAAGTTAGAGCTGACCAAGAAAATATTCAACATTCCACAATCTGACCTGCAGTCAGTCTCGACTCAGGTGTCGCAATCCGTCTCCCAATCGAGTTCAACATTGGAGAATAATATCATAACGGAGACCAAAAATAATAACACATCCTCAAAATCAAATTTACATCACCCCGTTCTTGTTCAAAATTGTTCTAATTGTACATTTAATATAAATATTGTAAATAAATGAATAAAATAAACTGTTGAAAATATTTTAGTGTCCGACAAAATGTTTTTCGGACTAGGACGATAAAGGTTGCCTAGCTACCAGCGCAATAATCAATACCTTATTAAAAAGGTTACCTTTTTGTCCAAATATCTGATCTATAAAACGTCATTTTTTGACACAATCGGATAAAAAAATATTTTACTTACTGGAATTTCCAGTTTTGATCATTTATCGGATGGCATTCAATTTTTTTATTCATGATGTAAGTAATTTACGTTACAAGTCCGTAAAATACTGTTTTTTTGGACGAGTCGACAAAATTGTAGGACGAGCCGTAGGCGAGTCCTGGAAGTCTGCGAGTTCAATAAAACTGTTTTCGGACTTGTTGCGTACACTATGTTTTCGGCAATCGTGTAGAATAACAAATCAATGAGACACATTTCCTTATTATATTTCTTTGTAGAACAAAATTTCGAACATTTTAATTCTTATTTGTATTAAATATTGAAATTCGAACAGAGAGGTACTAACAGAAACATTCTAATTGTTATTTATATTAATATTTATAAATAAAATAGTAGAATTTAGTGTCCGTTAAAATATATAAACAAAAGAAGCTTAGCGGCAAGCGGACAGAGTAGTGCGTCTATCTTTTGCATTAAAGTACACAGGGACTCCAAAGGTAATGGAATCCCTGGGGCACAGGTAGACAATGACAGGCTGTTTCGTTCTTGTTAGAACTCACCAGAAAGTCATAACCCGTAAGCGACCCCTAGTATAGCGAGCCTGTTCTTTCAAGGCGTTTTTAAGAACTAAAAACGCGATGAAAACCCAGTAACGCCATCATAAGGACACTAAATTCTACTATTTTATAGAGACGTAAACGAATTTCATAACTATATCGACCTGTGAATGACGTCATAGAGGTCGAAACGTAGGCAAAATACAAACTTTGAATTTCTGAGCTGTTTTACTGACCATTTCGCAACTACTTCTACCCCTAAATATTAGTCAGTGTGGTCACTAATGATACCAATTTAGAATATATCTATTATAAAAGCTTTCTTGGTCGTCTTTTCAATAAGAAGAATATCTGGACGGTTGCGGTCTACTGTTATATTAGTCATTATTTACCTGTCCCAGTATAAGAAATATTCAGGGGATTCAGGGACTGGCTCGGGTGAGTATTGGTAGTATGGTGGGAGGTTTTCCCTTAGACCTAGTTTATGGGCCAGTTCCTTGTGGATGATCTTTGCCACCTGATTATGTCTCCCCAGATAAGCGTTGAGTGCCGTAGCACCACAACCCGCCGTAATTATGTTCTATCGTTTCTCCGGGGCAATTGCATTTTCTGCACACACCTTCCACATTTCCTTTTAAGATGACTTTTTCATCGTTTCGAGTTCGAATGACATGGTCTTGGATAGATAGTATAAAACCTTCTGTTTCAGCATGAAGCTGCCTTTTTTCTAACCAATTCAGTGACATTTCTCTATCCATAAGTGGATTTTTATTATTATTATTATTATTATTATTATTATTATTAGTATTTCAATGTTATTTTTCACAGCTCTTTGTTGGTATTGCTGGTAATACAGTAGAGAGAAGAATTTCATTTTAACCTGTACCGTTTAGGAACTTTCATACTATATGGCAAGTTTGGAGGATGGCGCTTTTCTGTATTTGTTAGTATAAATAACCTGAAAGGCCCAGTTTTTCCAAGTTGGGCTTGAAATTTTCGTCATAGCTCCCTTCACCGATATTATGATCGAAATGATGTTTATTTTTTCTAGCTTTCATATATTTGGGATCTCTCGCCAAATTTGAGTAGTTGGTTTTCTTCTCCGATTTGGTGTTAGAGAGGTTGTTTGTTAGTGGGCAACCTATATCGATTATGAAAGCTTTCTTGGTCGTCTTTTCGATAAGAAGAATATCCGGACGGTTGTGGTTTACTGTTCTGTCCGTTATTATTGGCCTGTCCCAGTATAAGAGATATTTACAGCCGTTTTCACCATCTTTAACTTAACAGTCTGATAGTTAACATCGGTATAAGGATTAACAGTCTGTTAATGAAATATCGTATTCACCATAAATCAGGGACGCTCTATTAACAAACAGAGAGTTAGGTTGATGTACGTACGTCTGAGCTGACAATTCTAGTTTATAACTAACTTCAGAGTAAAATATTCCAACCTTATATCTTCTGAAATATCGTTTTATCAATCAAATCCGTTCTTTACGTCACTTTACGCTAATAAATATAATTTTACGGATCCAGTAGTAAAATTTAATGATGGACAAAACAGGATATAGGAAGACATCCAATAATTATACTATGCGGGAGAAGAACTCTAATTTCATTGGAACAAAAGTACATTAAAATCGGAAATGCCCGATATTTATTTGAAATGATCCTGTAACATAATATCTTAAAGAAATTAGTATTTAATATATTCTTGAAATAGGTTGATTTCTATAATTTACTGGGTCAACTACTCCATCTAACCGATTCGCTAATTGCTCAAATGTGTTTTTATTTCTTCTAAACCGTTTTTGAATTCAATATCGTCTATTTCTTCAAATACATTGTTACGCACTTTTACGTTCCTTTCTCGTACGATTTCCTCATCATCGGAGTCTGACGAGTCTATAGTAAACGTTGAAAATGTATTCGATAGTCTAAAATAATTTTTAAACAAAAACCTATTAATAATTGTTATTATTTGTCATGTGTTTGTCAAGTTGTCATAAATCTAACAACAATTTTAAAACTTAACAGCTTGTTATTTCTTATCAGCTCAAAATGTCACTGTTAATTTTAACTCTCTGATGGGGCTTAAAATCCAATGGTGAATACGAGAATAGAATTTAACAGACTGACAAGAATCTTAACCGACTAATAGTGAAAAAATAGTTGTTGGTGAATACGGCTGTTAAGGGATTCGAGTAAGTATTGATAGTATATTATACTATTCACAATCGAAGTTGTCGATTAGTGAATTAAGAATTAAGCCAACAGGGCCGCTTTGTGAAGAAACATTTTCTGCCAATGTCATATTATTGTTACGCGATCCGACATTAACTAAATAAGTGTATTTGTCACCCACGTATATTATAATTTTAAATCAACAAGGGTCAGCATTTGCCAAATTAACATATTCAAAAGCCACAATCTTTATAACTACCGAAAATTCCTCACCAAATCGTCAATTATTCGAAAACATTCTCGTTTACTGCACACCGCTTTTCTTCGCGATCTTTAATTGCCCATATCAATTAAGTGGCAACATGGTCTGCGTGCCATTTTACAGTAACATATTTTTGGTTAAAGAAATTTGATGTGGTTGAAGTGTTCTCTTCTTAATGTCTTCGCGTATAGTTTATTTATTGTTATTGAGATATTTTGCTATTATTCAACGACACCTTACTTGCTAATGGTAAGCTATCGATTCCGGTTCTGGTAGAAATGTTTATTGAATATCTTCTGAAAGAACCCCTGCCTGTTTTTGTTGAAAACTTACGTAGTCAAGTAAGACACTATGCTTTGCTTCATCAAAATTAGGTAAAGCTATTAACCTGACACGTTTTTTCGGAATAAAAATGTTCTTTAATTTGCCGTTTATAGTCTATTTCAAAAAGTTGTAGAGTAATAAAATGGGACAATCCGTCGGCTCAATTTCGGTGTCGACCATGGGCGCAGGTAAAGTTTGTGCATTCAATTATTTATGATAACTAACCAAACAAAAAAAGAATATAATTAGATAAAGAAGGAACTATTAGCTATATCAAATTTACACAAACATCGTTTTATGAAATATGCTGTGGAAGATATAGTTGAAAAACATAGTGTAACTGTACTGCGCACACCGCCATATCATTGCGAACTAAATCCCTTTGAACTTATATGGGCGCAAGTGAAAGGATTTGTAGCAAGACATAACACGACATTCAAAATGAAAGACGTTAAGCTACTGTTTGATCAAGCCATTAAGGAAATGACGCCAGAGAACTGGCGAAAAGTAGTCCATCATGTCATTAAAGAAGAGAAGAAAATGTGTATTTTGACCACCTGATCAAGAGAACCGTCGACCCGGTAATTATAACGTCAAGAGGATATGACAGTTCCTCAGATGACGAAGAATATTATGATTTTTTATAATTTAATTTCTGTATAATGTATTTTTTGTATTTAGTATTTTTTTATATTGTTTAATAAAAAATAAGGGTACCTAATACTATGTACATAATGCACGCCTTTAGCACACCATTTTCAGTGTTTGTGAATGGATAACAATAGGCAAAACCCATTAATTGACCCAAACCCGGGTGGTACTACCTGCACTTGATGAAAATAAAGAATTTTGCAATGACATCAATGATAAAAATAGACTATTGACTATAGAGCGGATTAAGCTCAGTCGGACTTCTTTTTAGTCTTTAACTTATTTGAGCTGGAGGATTCTTGGTGAAACGAAATTTTCATTGTACGGAAAAATTTTAAAACTAGGCTTAACGAACACAAAACATCTATTTACAAAAAAAACAGGGATCACTGTAACAGCGCGTAAAAGTTAGTATCTTCATGTTGTCCTTTAACAATGACCTGAAAAGAAACACGTGTCAAGCAGCTGAATCAAAATTGTGAAACATAACAAGTAATGAATCCTTTTTATTCGACGATTTGAAATATATTATGCAGAAATTGTAGACCGTACACGACAAGGCATTTTTTTTAAAAATCCACGGGGGGGGGGGGTGGCACTGACGGCTCGGTACTTCTGTAGCTCGCCACCCGTCCACTTTATTCTTAAACGCCTACGAGGATTATTGATAGCGGCAAAACATTGGTCGAGAAGATGCTGTATCTGAGTTCTCATCCAACGTGTGTGATTGCTCGCCTCAAATAGAACCAATCAGCGACCTGGACATTTCCGGTTTAGGAGTAAAATTGTCTTAAATATTAAGAAAACGTATTCCTGCAACAACTGGTGGGGCAGTTACCACCCCATTTATACATTAAAAATTCCTTGATACACGATCATTCAGTCTTAATAAGGAAATGACAGTAATACTAAGGGTGAATTTAAAGGAATGGATAGACTGATGTAAGTTCTCACTGGAAGCAAGACTGATGAATGATCAATGCAAAGAAGCAGTCCTGAATGATATCAATCTATTACTGGAATTTTCTTATCAATACTGTATCTTAACTTGATCATATAGGATCAGAAAGACGACGCCGACGCTATATTCTTTTCAGAGTATGTAGACCGGTTTCAGAGGTCTTTGCCTAACTTTTTAGATTGTTGATTTAAAAAAATAAGGTAATCATTTGGAGACATTTTTTTAAATTTCCAATTAGGTATTGGTGATAAATCTTGGTTTAATTTAAATAATGATCTATTATAGCAATTTTTTGTTGCGAAGCTTCGCACGTGCTAATTTCATTTAATACTCGACTAATGGGACTATGAGTCAAGGTGTGGTTTTACATTACGATGAAAATTATATACGCTCTGCACTGCATCTATATAAGGATAGATGGCGCTAAAGGAGCACTAATAATAGTAGAGTGTATTTATCTACATAATTGGAAGCGTTTGATGGTGGATATATCATCGCGATTAAGACATGGATACCAATCACGTAATTTTGTATGCAATTAGGTGTAAAAGGAGTAATATAATAACGACTTGTTGAATCATCCATTGCCATTATAAACTGCACTATTCTATATAGGCCAACTGGGCAATGGATATTAATATACAGTGTCCTGCATCTCACCTCCCGTCTTCTATAACTTACTTATTAATTAAGTTAGGATTTTGATATTTTGCAGACGTTACCTGTATCCTAGGGCGCATTTCAGGAAAATATTTTTGTTTATACAGGGTGTTCCAAAAAAGTGAGACGTCATAAGGATCTATTTTTTTAGATTACATGCCATATATATTCTTATTTTTTTGGATGCCTCTTATAGTTGCCTTCATACCCCTAAAATTTTAATGAAATCGGTTTAGTATTATAGGCGAAAAAAAATTAAAACTAAGAAAAATCAGTTTTGCACCATTGGTTTTAAAAATTAATAAAAAATTAAAATAATGCCTCGTTAATAAAATTTTACAAAGGTACTTAAAAAATAAAGTCGATCAGTCTCGTTAACCCAGTTTGAGTAATACGAATTGTACAGGGTGTCCAAAGTTTAGTGTCAAACTTTGCAAACTTTAAAGCAATTTATTTTTCTTATTTAAAATTGGAACCTCGGTATATTATTATGTCATTCGATACAAAATTAAAAATCAAACATTTGTTCTAATTACATCCCTATCGCAAAGCATCACGACTTATTTGCAGAAAATTAAATTTATCAACTATTCCACCAGTCTTCTTTCGAATTAGGCTTTTTTCCTCTTCGTTCGCTGCCAGGGCCATTCCCGAGGGGACCTACAGTTTAACGTGGGTTCCGAACCACGATCCTCAGTCATGCGACACCCCCCAAGGGCTATCAACCCTTGGTTTATTGCCATTGCATGACTTACCGATTGGGGAGTGTGTACCTTCTTCCGCACCCCACGAGATGTCCGATCTTATCCGGCCTGGTTACCGGCGTGAATGGGGTGGGTTGGGAGATGATACCTTTTACACTCTTCCCTGCATTCTTAAATCCACTAAATTTCGGACATACTTTTTTTTATTATACGTATACCCACTCCGGGAATCGAACCCGGGTCGCCGCGGTCGAATGCCAGTAGCTCCAGCTCTGAGCCACAGCTGCGGTTTTATTCCACCAGTCATTATTATAAATAAATATCAAAGGTGGCTTTGCAAAACAATTTATTGGTATTAAAGTTTAATAAAACGACAAAGCCCCATTTTGACTTTAGTTTTAAATATTGTTAGATTATTATTAATTATTTAAACTATATTATTTTTTGTGATGGAATACTACCAAGAAGAGCTCCTAGATATGATTTTCATATTACGAGCATGCGAAAATAATTCTTTTTTGTCATTGTAGTAAACGTTAATACCAATAAATTGTTTTTCAAAGTCACCTTTGATATTTATTGATAATAATGACTGTTGGAATAGTTGATAAAATAAGTTTTCTGCAAATAAGTTTTGATGCGTTAGAAATTGCGATAGGGTTGTAATTAGGACAATTGTTTGATTTTTAATTCTGCATCGAATGACAATTATATAAAGGGGTTCTTATTTGAAATAAGAAAAATAAATTGATTTAAAGTTTGCAAAGTTTGACACTAAACTTTGGACACCCTGTACAATTCGTATTTATCAAACTTGGTTAACGAAACGACCTTTATTTATTAAGTACTATTTTATAATTTTAATAACGAGGCATTATTTTTATTTTTTATTAATTTTTAAAACCAGTGGTGCAAAATTGATTTTTCTTAGTGTTTATTTTTTTAGCCTATAATGCTGAACCGATTTCATTAAAATTTTGGGGGTATCTAGGCAACTATAAGAGGCATCCAAATAAGTAAGAATATTTATGGCATGTAATCTAAAAAAAATAGATCCTTATGACGTCACACTTTTTTGTAACACCCTGTATAAACAAAAATATTTTCCTGAAATGCGCCCTAGGATACAGGTCAAGTCTGCAAAATATCAAAATCCTAACTTAATTAATAAGTAAGTTATAGAAGACGGGAGGTGAGGTGCAGGACCCTGTATATAAAAATTATTCCAAATGTAAATTAAACTTTTCCACTCAGTATCTTGTCAAGGTCTAAAGTCTACTAAAAATTGAATGCACAGCTTCACCCCTTCTTCTAAAATAATGATCTTCTGTGAGTGTAAGTTTGTTTCCATCTAAGGAAAATTTTAAAAATCCTGCAATCATACCTTAATTGAATAGTTATTTTCCTAACAAGTGCGGAAAGTGATACTTTCCCGCACGCGACTGCAGTTGACTCGAACGATGCGGAGCGGAGTTAGGGCAAGCGGTCAAGGGCGGGAAAGACACTTTACGCATGAGTTAGGAACATTATTTTTTCTACGACCGTATATACAAAAAAGTATACCAACCCATTTTTCAAAAATTATTTTATTTCAACAAACATATACAAAACTTTAACTAAAAACTACTAATAATGATAATACGCCAGAAATACCTCTCCTTATAAGTTTTGGTCCCTTTCTCCTTACACCATGTAACAAAATGGTCGTATTGCTTTTCATATCTTAGTCTGGATTTGGCAGATAACAGCTCGGAATTAGCTTTATCTGCAGCCTTCAAAATGGCTTCGGGAAGTTCTTCGTCGGATGAATCCATCACTTCGAAGACGCTTTGAACAACTTTGACGTTTTAGTAACAATTACACGCCTGGGTTATCATAGCAACTGATATCAAACTCGGTGGTTTGATAGTTGTATTGTGACATTACTTTAAAGAATGTACAGGGTTATATAAAAATATCTTCATTATTTTATATTTTCAAAATAATAAAAATGCAACAAAAAGCTAGAAAAGATGTAGATTTTATTTGATGGACTATTTCGTAAATATTTATTTACCTGTTGTAACAATAGTTATAACTTCCGAAGTATAAAAACTATCTACTAAGGTCAAAATTTGCATTATTTTACTTACCCGCACTAGTGCACGCACGGTCGTAAAAAAAATAAATTTCCAAATTTCATTGATCCTGTACATTTCAGTAAACCGTAGGATTCCAATTATTTTGTTATTGGTAAAAATGGGTAAATAACAATAATCGTCAATTTAAAGATGCTGTTACCCAATAATCATCTTAAAGACATTGGTATGCCGTTTAAATTGTATCCTAAGTAAAGCAGCTTAATTTATTAATATAACTTTAACCTGTTTATACTCATTTTTTTAAAAGAAATCAGGTATGTTTACTACCACTACGTTACGTCAGTTTGATGTTCTTGCTTGTTTAATGGGACGATTATCTCAATCACATCATTTAGAATAATTGAGAGATCTCTGTTACCACTTTTACAAAAGTACTGGATATAATTTGCTGGTTATCAGTGACGGAGGTGAATGTAGACTTGTTTGCAGGAGAAAAATTCCAATCAACTTTCAAACGAGTTTCGAATTTTCGGTTATAGTCGAAGTTAAAATATGCTTTAATGTCAGAAAAAAATATCTTTATCAACCGATTTTTTTTGAAATTTTAGTTTACAATAAAAATTAATGTAGTAAAAATTAAGGTTAGATTAATAATGCAAATAATTATGACAGATTATATCATCAAAATATTCCTTTACAGTATAATCTCAGACCAATTGAGGAGCGATCAGACAAAAGCAGATAAATCCATTTTTAACGAAAATTAATTTTATACCGGATTCTCAATTTATGGGGTCAGATAAATCCATTGGCGATATCAGATTCAAGCTAAACCAGATATTTCGTATTAAAAATAGCGTTTGAAAGTAGCCAAATCAAGCAAAAGCAGATAAATCCAAAAAATCCTGTTTTCAATTCTCGTTTCAGGCACGTTTTTTGCATACATGTTTATGATCCTAAATATTAATAAGGTGTAATATTTTTATAAAACAAACAATCATAAAATAATAGTGTATAACTAAGTTTTTTTAATAAAATGTTTTATTTTTATTCAAGCAAAATAAGTTAAATCCATTTCATTCAAGCAAAACAAGATAAATCCATTTTTTAAATCGCGATAACTCTTACAGAATACCTATTATTTTTTATATTTTCTTAAGTTCAGGTCCTTAACTTAAGCTTTATTGAATGCATTTCTCATTTTTACAATAGATCAAAGAGCCTCTGGATTAGCAGTTTTTTATCAGTAGCTCAAAACTATGTAAAATGGATTTATCTGCTTTTGTCTGATCGCTCCTCAATTATAACCGATCTTTAATTTATTAGTTCGAGTCGTGGAAAAAGTATAGTACGTATTGCTTGTTACGGCACTCGCCTCTGCGCGTAATATGCTTTTTTTCACACTTAATACGTAATATACTATTGTCTCTATACTGTGACCGTTGTCAGTCTTAACTGCCAAAATGTTAATCTTATTGTTTATTATTCTGTGATTAAATTAAATACGATACCAAAAACAAGAAACGTGTTGATTGAAAACAACGCTCAAACAATTTGCGGTCCAATTACGTGTTTATAAAATAATAATTAGGTAAAGAATTGCTAAAGTTAAGTGACTGTTGGCCAGCTGCAGCCCCCCCCCCCCCCCCCCCCGAATCTAATTGCAGCCTAATTTTGCATCCCACGCTTGGACTCTTAATTTACATTTTTAAATAATGTATTCTTGGCTTAAATTACAAAGGTCTTGTAGGAAACGTATAGTTCTTAAACTTTTCCTTCTAAAATTTCGGTTTTATATTTATAGAGATTAAGGTTTCGGCCACATGTCGTTTTAGTTGTTGATTTATGATGCAATTTTAAAGGGAAACAAGTAAAAAGAATAATATTTTATAGTATTTTTCTATTATATACTTGTCTGTTCCGTTTTCCCTTTATTAGAGCTATTTTAAATCAACAAAAATCTAACCCAATGCAATAAAATATTTTTACAACAAAAACAAAAAACAATTAGGTATTTATTTTCAAAGAGAAAAATTTAAGTAAAAATTTTAATTGAAACATTTTTTATGGAAAAAGTGTGATAATTTATAATAAAAATAAATTGTGTGGGAAGGAACGAGAATGCTTTATTATGAATACCTATACAAAACGGCACTTAAGAAGAAGTATTTCAAAACCTAAGCATTTGCACCAAAAACTGCTCTTAGATCTACGCTCCTAAAATACATGGTTTCTGAAAAAGTCATTAATTTTGGCGTGATGAGCGATATTTACTTTATTTTTAATCATGAAAAACCGAGCCCGAAAAACGCTGGTTAGAGTCGAACATACGTCATGTTAAAATTTTGGATTGACACCAATATTCATATTTTTCACAAAAATAAAAATTTTTTGTTTAAGTAAAGAGCCAGCTAGGAATTTAAAAAAAAAATCATTTACAAAAACAAATTTAATCTAACTATGCAGAGGGGGAGAGGTAATAATTTGATTTTCGAAGTGTGATAGTAGTAGTAGTAGTAGTAGGCGAATTTTTAACGAACTTTGGGCGTGGTCCCGAAATTTTTAATTATTAAAAACCGAGCCCGAAAAACGCTGGTTAGAGTCATACATACGTCTTATGTTAAAATTTTGGATTGACACCAATATTCATATATTTCACAAATTGTATAAAAAAATGTTTTTTTCTATAAAGAGCCAGGTAGGAATATAAAAAAAAAACATTTACAAAAATAATTTTTAATAACTTAATTTTCGAAATTTTAAACGAATTTTGGGCGCGGCCCCAAAGATGTTTCGCCTGCGGCGCTTTTCCGCCTTCTTTACTGGGTACAATAGTATGAAAAACATATAGTCCCGACTGTCCCTTTCTCCAGAAAAAAAAATGTCCTACTTACGCCCATTGAGCCCCTCCGAGCATATTTTTTGGTTACGCCACTGCTTAGGCCTGTACTTCAAGTGCCCGTATCGCCATTTATATTTGGTACTTGAGTACTGATTTTAAGTACTAAATACGGCGGCTCTGCTACCATACAATTGTATTCTAATAAATATTTCGTTAGGTGTTCGGTCACTACGCCAATGACTAGCATAATATGATTAATAGCAGTAAACTGGTCACTAGTGAGCCGTAGTGCCGAAATGGCTCCTGAGGACATGATCTTGTTAAAATTCCGCTTCTGCTCCGATCGGTAGATTAAATTTCAGACCGATATAATAAAAATTAACTTTTGCGGTTTGCCAATACAAAGTGTTAAAGTAAAAAAGTGGCATGCTCATAATAATTTCCATAATCATAATAAAAACAGATAAGATTAATGTGAAGGCTTTTTAAAGATCGTTTGGAGTCGGTTGAGCGTTTTTACCAATAAAAAATCTGAGACCCTAAAGTTATAGGAACCTAATTTTAAAAATGTTGTGTGGAAATGTTTATTTTTTCTAGTCCCAAGTTGATATTTGCTATTTCTTTTACACTAAACTGATTGGGGCTATTCCGGTTAACTGAACGGATATAATTTCATATCCATCCTACTTAGAATGTGACCAATCACGATGTAAATTTTACGCGTCGTTTTATGACTATTTACAAAAGTAAGGTTAAGAATATACTTCAAAATATGCAAATATGTCGGATGAAATTTGTTTTTATTTACGTTACCAAATAAACGAAGACTCAAATAAAATGTTACACTAAAATTTATTTTAATTAATGAATAAATATAATTTTAATTTGTTTGTGTTGTCGATGAGGAGCCTACGCGGTAGTTCTTGTGACTGCACCTGGCAACTTGGGCGTCTTATAAATATCAATTACCAATTTTAACCAGCACCTACATGTAATTTTGTAATTACAGAATGAAAAAATTGTTTATTTAATATCACGCCAAGATATCAATTTAAAATCGAATATTTATGCCAATTAAAATAAATTGTCTTAAATATTGTTTAGCTTTTAAAGGATTGCGTATAGTTTCGAATTTAATTTTAAATAAAAATCTAGAGCCCTGTTTTATAAAGTAAATTATCACACAGTTATATTTTATGATGTTTTTAAAGCACTGAATGGTTATATGTATGTACATAGTACTTTATTTGCTAGTTGTCTTATTCTACTCGTTGGATTTAACCATTACTGTTATCAAAACGACTAGGTGTTAATAGCCCAAGACTATAAGTTATATGAAACGAAAACTCATAGAAGAATACAAAAAGTGAGTCTTGAGGTTAACATAGATAACACCGAATATATGCTTAGGTAGATGTGTCCTTTTTTTAATTAGTAGGAAGGAAACAATATCTATATTAATGGCGAAATAACCCGAGGTTGAGTTTAAATCGTAGATTTTTAGAAACATGTTGGTTTATCATAGGGGCCATGAAATCAACTCCCACATCCGCAATGGAGATCATTCTAGACCTTCCTCCGCTTCACTTGGTGATAAAAGGAGAGGCAAGAATGGGACTAGACTGCAGAGTTCGAGGCCGCTCCTGGGCAGGCAGAGAACTGGACACGAACTTTTAAGTGAGACTATAGGTGGACCTGAGTTAGAAATAAGATCAGATCACATAAATCCAAGGTTTCGCTATGACCTACCATACGAGGTCGTAATTGATGAACGAAACACATGGAACAAAAAACCAGAAGCTACTACTGGGGCAATAATTTGTTACACAGACGGCTCTAAAACCAAAGACGGTACCGGAACTGGGATACACGGAGTAAGACTGAAGGAAAACTTATTTTTTCACCTGGGAAAGTCTCCCACAGCGTTCCAAGCAGAAATCTACTCAATATTACAGTGTGCGTATGAAAACAATGGGAGAACTTACCTCAATAAGCGGATCCATATAATATACTCTCACAGTCTAACAGCCCTTAGATCATTAATATGTAACAAGGTAACCTTAAGGCTGGTATTGGAATGATATTGGACATCGTACGCGTCACACTGCCAAGCAAAGCCACAGATAAGTCGCCCGAGAACGGCGCAAACGTCTTTGCTTGGCAGTATGACGCGTACGATGTCCAATATTATAATTGGTCCTCCAGACTCCTTAGCTCGGTGAGGTCGGTGATTTATTCGACACCTGGGAGGATGACAGTTTGTTTTACTGGATCCTGAGTTCTGGTTAAGGCGATATTAGCCTTATTCTCTTCGATCAAATTGGTATGGGAATGTCAAGGGGAATTGGAGGCCCTGGCAAAAGCAAACCAAGTAATACTGCAGTGGTTACCAGGACAAGATATTACAGGGAACGAAAAAGCCGATGAACTTGCGAAAAGAGGCTCAGAAAATGCATTCATTGGTCCAGAACCAGCACTCGGGGTACCAAGGTGCACGGTACGAGATGCCATAAAGCGATGGGTAGGTCACCGAGTGGGTGTGAAGAAACAAACAGGGTGAGCACATTGGGGCCTATGTGCATCCGGCATATGGACGGGCCCTCGGAAAAAAAATAGGGGATTGCTAGAAAAATTCAATTTAAGAGTGATCAACCTGGTCATAACTTATTAAGTTATGTAACATTATACATTATATAAAGTTATGCCACTCTTAACTCGAACTTTGCTGTCAATTCCACATTATAAAACGAAAATTTTTAACAGTCTCTGATTTATACAGTACGTCGATTTAAAATCCTTTTTATAAAATTGGCCCTTAGTGCAAGAAGAACTTGAAGTTGGACAAAACACACGGAATCTTAGACGCAACGCAGCGATTAGAGAACGAAATAACCTGGAAAGGAAGACTTACCTTAAACAACATCTTGTGGGCCAAACATATCGATAAAGAAAATTTAAAAAATCGAATCTATTATAGTATTGTCACTTAAACACAGACGGAAAAATCACTGAGAGCTCTTGAAATGGAATATTAAAGAAGAGCAGCTTCGAGAAGAGATAGAGTAAGAAATAAACGTGTATAAGGGAAATAATGATAATCACAAACACAATTACAGATCACACGAGAGGTAGACAATGGACATGGTTTGGACGTGTACAGAAAGACCTAGGAGTAGTTCTAGAGATACAAGGACAAGGAACCAAGAGAGGGGAAGCTCTAAGAAGACCTGTGAAATGATCGAGACAAATAAAGATTGGAAAGCAAAAAATATTGTTTTATATATTGACACATTTTTGTTTTATTATGATAGCCCTTCGATCCCTACAGTGGCGTGAAATGGAGGAAGTAACAACTATGCAGCATATGGAATTTTTTTTTGTTTAATATCCATCAAATCCGGTAAAAGTCTCATGGTATACGAAGAACAGTCAAAAAATCGAAGTTTCTTAAAGAGTTAAGGTTGTCCTGTTGTCACTGTGCGTCACAGCGAATGGTTTATAAATAATTTATGACAAACCAGTGTAAACTAGTTTATTAATTTTATTTTCATTTGAACTAGTTTCTTCATAAACTGCACACCTTCAGTTAGTCATTAACAATGCTTGTTTCAGTGCATCGCATACTCCAAGCATGAGATCGGGAGGAGAATCTATGGGTTCCACTGATACAGTTACCATATCTGAAGGCTCTACGAACATTACCCTGGATACAGCTTCTTCTCACAGTGCAGTATCTCAAAATCCGTCATGCCGGGGACATTGCGGAAGCCTGGCTTCTTTTGATGCATGTTCCATGATTAATACGGAAGGTATGTTTATTGAAAAACTTACTAAACACATAGGGAACATTTTTAGTCTATGTATATTTGAAATTAAATAACTCAGGAAATGTTAAAGATATTTGACCGCGGCTTGAAGCATATAAAGGTCTATTAATTGGTCTAAGGGTAGATTGATTAGTTTTGTTTTGTATGAATTTTAGAATTTTAATTCCACAATACATGGTGGTAACTGAAATAGTGCAAATTAAACACAATTTCACGGCGACACCATTTATTATACAATACTCTTACTACTTTTAGTTAAAAACCCCGAAAGTTGCTTTAACAATAGAACCATTGATCCTTGTAAAACCCAGAAATAAAGAAAAATTATTTTGGGGAAATAAATGGCATCGCCGTAAAATATTGTCAATTTTGTACAGTTTCAGGTAGCACCATGCATTATAAAATTAAAATGTATACAAAACAAAACTAATCAATCCACCCTAAGACCAAACAATTGGACCTAATTTGCCTAAAACAAAGAACTATAGAAGGGGCCATCGAAAATTCATTTATTAAGGTTGCCGACACCAAACAGCTTAGCCGCCATCTACCTGACCACCTAGCCCAACAAGTTTTAAAAAATGGGTCATTCTACACCAAATTCGATTTTTTTAATTAAGAAGCCAGAAAAAAACATTAAAATGTCATTATATTTTTTCTGCTCTCGTGTAAAAATTGCTCTATCCAGAGAAACACCCATATAGGTCTGTCGTCCGATAAAAAATATTACATATATATACAGGGTGTCCCATAACTTATGGGCCGTAGAGTAACTGGAGATACTAGACATCAAACTAAGTCGAATAAGTCATATAAGTTTTTTCGGATTGTTACTCGTTCTAGAGATACAGGGTGTTGAAAGTAAAAGTTTATTCTCGAAAATAAGCCATAATTTTAAAACGGTTTAATGAATCGAATTGAAAGTTGGCAATATTATGTTTTTATGAGCAAGAAATAAGAATTTGTAGAAATTTTTAAGTTTCAAACTAGAGGGCGCTGGTGGCATACACTGGGCTTCATAAATCTATGATTTTTTTTCTTGCCTGTGATATTAGGTTTTTTCAATTATAGTTTCTTAAAGAAGGGCATTTTCTGTGTTAAAATGGTATACTTGATTGATCTTAATATCTTTAACGGTTTTCGAGATATTTCCCTTTAAACATCCCAAAGCATAAAAAAACAGTACATAATTAAATTAATATTTTAATTATCAAAGAAAAACGTATATGACATTATCGGTTTAGTTTGATGTCTAGTATCTCCAGTTACTCTATGACCCATAAGTTATGGGTATATAGGTGATTCTCTGGATAAAGAAATTTTTACACGAGTGCCAAAAAATACATTTTTTCTGGCTTTTCGATCAGTTAAACTTAATTTCGTGTAGAATAACCCATTTTTTTTTTAATTATTTGGCCAGATAGATATCCGGTAAGCTGTTTGATGTCGGCAACCTTTATAAATGAATTTTCGATGGTATTCTTCATATCAGCAAAACTAGTTCTAAAAGGCTACTTTACAGAACTTCGTCTTTTTTTAAATTGCGTTTGTTCTAAATAGGAGTGCCATTGCTGGAGGAAAGTGAGTTAGAAGAAATTCAAGGAGGAAATAATGACATAGATAATCCGGCAATATCTGACAATACTTCATCCAAGATATCAACTCACAGCGCACCAGTGATGACCAATTAATTTATAGAAAAATGTTACCTTTGTTTTAAATTTATTTATACTGGGTGGTCTACTTTTGTTAGGTTTTTCTGATGAGGTAATATTCATTTGGCTCCTTTCTAGAAAAATATAATCCTTTTGTATTTAGTACGGCGAGATAACTAAAATTCGCCCATACATTTCGATTAGGTTTGCAATTTTTTTTTCAATCGTCTAAGCTGTCACGCACTACTGATTATTATACTAATTAAGGTACTTGTTTTTGGTTTCACAACTTTGACTGTAACATAGCTAACAGTGGCAGAAATAATTTTCTTACAATTATAGTGCCCGGGTTACCTTAATTTTTAATTTACTAATCAGGCACCTTTGATTATGAGTAAATATGCCTGGCAATGTGACTTATGTCACAGTCAAACTTACTGGTTAGTTAATTATGGTTAAAAAATTTTATGCAACCCAACATATATCTTTATTAAAGAATTTATTAAAAATAGGTACTAATGCAGAAAGAGATCTTGCCGGTAATAAAAGCTGCATTTTTAAAATATTTTATATTATAAAGTGTGACAAAGTTTTTTTTTTAAATGGAACACCTTGTATATTACTGCATATTTGTTTTATATAGTAGGTACACTACATGTCTAAATGCAATTTATTTTTGACAGGCTGCTGCTTCCAAAGTAGGTAATTACATTTCTATCGTATTGTTTTATTTTTACTCAAAAATATGAACTTTCGATTTAACGGTTAAAGTCGGTACAATTACTGGTTGTATGTACGTCAGAAGCTAATTTTTGATTATGTCGTTTATTAAATCGTATATTTTTTCAATTCTGTCTGGATTTAATTAAACTTTAAGATAAACATTTCTTCTCTTGCTGAATAATGAGGCATATTTACAGAATAGACGATTTTTCACTTTTAACACGAAAATTAAAGTTCTTCGAAATGACAAAGGTTGTCAAAACGACTTTTACGTCAATTGACAGCTCCCTTTAGTTAATAACAGACCTACCTTGTTTTTTTTGTTATGATTATCTATTGGCGAGTTGTGACGTGCATCTATTCAATAATTGGATTAAATATAACAGCATTTTGTTTATGAAGTGTCGATGTCAGTTCTATTTTCAACCATCATTATGATATTAGGAAGTAAAATCTCAAACCAAAGTTTATAATTTTACACAGCATCTTTAGGGGAGCCCTGAGCAACAAGGGACACAATAAAGCTAAGTAAAATCTAGCTGGTTCGCTGTCGCAAGACAAATTAGATATTTAAATATGATGTTGCATTTTGGTTAGTTCAATACAGACTGGTTGCTAAGTGCCAAATACAGACGTTTGACGACGCTATACTTTTAATTAAATTTAAAAGTTATTTAAATTTGAATGCTTTATATGATTTTATGTTCAAGTTGAAAATTGTCCATTATATCCCAGGTTCCCCCCTGTATTTAATTTAGTTGATAATTAGGATAAAGAGACTGTTAAAATTAAATTCTAAAGGGACACCCAGTTACTGTTATAAACTTATGTTTTTAAAACTATTTTTATCAGATAAGTATGAAATATATTTAAATAATTTTCAGGAAACTTTGTAATTTGCACTCGATATAATGTTCTCGAATAATTGTATTTAATTTCTTAATTAAAAATTACTTACTATATTGAGTACTTTTATAGATATGTATAAAGGAAGGATTACAAAATTTCATTACCACAATTATAATGGGCTCATTCACTATAATTAATTTATCATATTCAGCACATCCTGAACTAGAACCTATTGACAACATATCCTAATAATAAAAAACCTCATAGAGTATCACAAACCTTTTCTATAAACAATCAAAAACACGGCGGGAAAGATGGAAGTTTAAAAACATGAGGCGAGAAGTCATGTGCGTCATCCTATTAACCGCGCAATTCTTTTATTTGCGAGTCGTGCGACCGATTATATTGTTATCTTTGTTCTGATAAATTAAATAGAAAAGAACAGATTAGAAATACAACACCAGTCTCGAGAGATTAGTCTGGTCGGAGCGTGCCGAATAAAGGCTGTCCTGGGTTGCCCATTTGCCAATGGCGGCTCGCGGTCCTAAAAAATGGTGAAGAGCTAGGTATAGTGCGGGTACTTAAACAAACATTAACTAAAAACCCGCGTAACAAAACGTCTCTCTTACCCTAATCTGTCCAACGACTGAATGGAGTTTCCAACAAACAACAAACTATGTCATTAATTGGGTTCATTTTTAAAACACACAACTCAGTAGGTACGTACACTACTGAATTAACTGAAAAAGAAAAACAAATTTTTTAATCACACCGTAAATCACGTAAAAACAATATCTATAACCGTAAGCCTCAAAATAAATACCGCTAACCAATGCTATAACAATGGTGCATACGACTGATCTATTTTTAAGTTGCCTTTCATTATAATTCAAATTGTTACATGCTGTTTGGGTGACTGACGTCACGTAACCATAGCAACGGTGAATATCAAAGCCATTTCGGGCGTTGGGTCATCACTTGCTTTGAGCTGACGGACATGGTCGGCTGGGGCGCGCTAAAATGCACGAGTGTTTTTAATTATTGCCCATCGGAGTTAACTGTGGCCCTATTATGCATATCTACATTCGGATTAAATTTATATTATTTATTCGAACATAATTAGTTTTTAACGGCTAAAATGGTAGCTGTATTGGTACATTAATATTGTCGAAAAACTTTCCTCCCACTGCCATTTGCCGGTTTTGTTGTTACGTCGGTACTTCCTTCCGCGTGTGTTTTTTAGAAAGCGTATTTTATTTTAATATCTCAGTAAATAATTTAAAAACTGAAACCGTAAAAAAATTTTTGCTCTACACGATAAGGCTCAAAATTAAAATTTAGTGAAAAAGCCCATTATTGGATTATTTAGAGCAGTCATGAATATTTTTATTATACAGTATTTATTTTTTTATGTTATTGAATGTAAGTAGGGTAAGAGGAGGCACATTGATACGATTGAAAGAAACAATACACACTATTGAATATATTTAAAATTTATTTTTCCAAATTTTTAATACAACTTTTTGTAAGGATAATTAAAAAACAATCATTTTTTTAAATATACTTCTGTACTCGAGATAAGTGGTACAGACAATGGCAGGTATTTTTAACAAACTATTTATAAGTTTAAGTAGATATAAACATACCAGTGTAAGTATGTACATATTTGATTAATACTTTGTAGACATTTCCTGTGTTCCTTCTCCCCCTAATCATGTTCTAAATGATAAGAAATGTACCATTAAGGGGGATTTTTACTGTGTTGGTTTTCAAAAAATCGAAATTTTTTCCGACGTTTTTTGACTCTCTATAGCCTCTAGAATAACCGTGTGTAAACGTTTTTACCAAATCTACTCCAAAAAAAGTTACATTCAATTTTATGATTGCTGGTCAGTTCTCACCACTAGCCGCTTTTGAGTTAAGCCGTGTGCTCAGAGCTACGTTCTGTCGCCAGCGACATCATCTCGACCAATTAGGATCGTCAGGCCAGGCTCGCAAAGTGGCAGGAAGAATTAGCTCGTTTATCGTTTTTCGAGGAAGAGGAGGGTGTAATCTACGGGCCAGGCATCACAGACTAAGTGACAGTGAGACTATTTTGTTGTGAGCCACCGAACCTTTAAATTTGTTTTTCTCGAAACCCTGTTTTTCGCGCTGGCGGAAAGTACTTCGGTATGTTCAAATTATCAGAATTTAATGATTTTGGTCTTAAAATGCTTAGAATACACATAGCTCCCTCTAGAATCAAGTATTTTGCGATATTACAGAAAATGTTACGGCCCTTCAAATACAAACAAATCAAAAAATTTAAATCTCGCGACATTTTAACGGTTACTCGAGTTTTGACTTGATTCTAGTGCATACATGCTTACAATTAAAGAATCTGAGTCAATTTTATTTTTGTCATGAA
This sequence comes from Polydrusus cervinus, assembly GCA_935413205.1. Lineage (NCBI taxonomy): Eukaryota > Metazoa > Arthropoda > Insecta > Coleoptera > Curculionidae > Polydrusus > Polydrusus cervinus. Next base: position 26,172,160 of record OW284514.1, on the reverse strand, counting down.
TAGAAAAATTTATTTGAATTCCGCCAGCAAGTGTAACGTTTTTTTTAAGGGGGTAACTTTAGCACCCTGTAGCACTCTCAAGTTTTTCATTTTTTGGGGGTTGAAAATTTTTTTTTTGTTACATTTTATCTTTAATAAAAAGAATTTATAACTTGTTTTTCTGCATTTGTCTTATTATCCCCAGAAAAAAATCGTAAAGAAACGATGAAAATAGGACCATCACAGTAGAAATCCCCCTTAAACTTAAAGTATAAATGCGCCCTTGTAATAACGTTAATAATTGTATAGCTTTAAGGATATACCGTGTTAACACTTTAACTTTCAGACATAGGAAAATAAGATTCTAAAAGTATATCTATTTGCCCGTATTCAGGGTGTCCCAGATAAGAATGCACTGTACAGGGATCTCGTAAATTATATGAACTACAAAGATGGTTGAATTAGAAAAAGTTGCGACCTACCAAATTCTGAAAAATTTTAAAAACTCCGAATTCTTCCGAAGATATTTGGGTAAAACTAAATTTTCGCCATTTCGTTTTTATTTATTTCTGGCTCTATATGAAGAGATATGTTAAATTAACGTTTACATTCCTATTGCCATTTTTTTCTCCTCTACAAGTTGGTGTAATTCGATTTTTAATCCTACGTTTCGTTTTTTTAAAACCATCATTAACCTTGCTTTTTTAAATAGTAAAAAAAAATAAAAACGAAATCGCAGAAAATTTGGCTTTGCCCAAATATCTTCGGAAGGATTCGGAGTTTTTTAAAATTGAAAACACAATACTTAGTGACATTTTGCAAACCAACAAAATCCCTCTAAACACTATTTCCAACGTGATTTTCTCGGAATCCACACAAACAATTTTGTAAAAACCTGTTTCATATTCAGCGGCAATTATAATTATTTCTAGCGAATCGAGAATCAGGTTTCAGGTATCAGCCAGTGCGAAGATTTTACGGCCTGAAAAATCAATAAGCGGGATTTTGTTGGCGTGCAAAATGTCACCATTGTTGCAGAATATAGTAGGTTCCAACTTTTTTCTAATTTAATCATCTCTGTATCATATATGGTTTACGAGATCCCTGTAGAGGGCATCCTTATCTGGGACACCCTGTTTATATGTATACCGGGTCCGCCAACGAAGCGGGGACGGAAATTTAAATTATTATCGAGGAACTTATCAAAATTACTAAAGCAGCATGAGGTATGGACTTAAAAGCGGCATATTTTAAAAATATTTTACATTATACAGGGTGGCTCAAAAAAGTGTGGCGGACTAAACTTGCATTTTTTTAAATGGAACACACTATATATTATATTATTTTCTAATTCCCTATACAATTCCACGTATATTTTGTATAAAATGTCATATGTCTAAATTCAATTGTTTTTGAGTAATTGGCGTTTAAAATATGGCATTTTTTGACTTTGACAGGCTGTAACATTGGAACGGTTCATCTTAGAGAAAAATGGTTTTCACCTCCCTATCTTAGTTTTTCATTCTCTATCCAAAGAAACCAACCTCCGATTTACCATGTTAAACCAAAAAAACGGTTTAACATAGTAAATCGGAAGTTGGTTTCCTTGGATAGAGAATAAAAAACTAAGATAGGGAGGTGAAAACCATTTTTCTCTAAGATGAACCGTTCCAATGTTACAGCCTGTCAAAGTCAAAAAATGACATATTTTAAACGTCAATTACTCAAAAACAATTAAATTTAGACATATGACATTTTATACAAAATATACGTGGAATTGTATAGGGAAATAGAAAATAATATAATATATAGGGTGTTCCATTTAAAAAAATGCAAGTTTAGTCCGCCACACTTTTTTGAGCTACCCTGTATAATGTAAAATATTTTTAAAATATGCCGCTTTTAAGTCGATACCTTATGCTGGTTTAGTATTTTTGATAAGCTCCTCGATAATGATTTAATCTTCCATCCCCGCCACGTTAGCGGACCCGGTATTAACAAAGTTGCCAGCTACTTTTCGGCTACACCTGTTGTAACTTTTGGATGTATTTTCCTATGTCCCAGAAATATAGTATAAACAAAGTATGTATTATTTATTGCTTATATTATAACTTAATATAATCCAGTATAACTATTGTTTTATTTATACACTTTCTTTTCAGTTACTTTTTAATTAATATTATTTTAGCCAACCAGACAGGCAAGTAATGCAGGAAACTAGGTACATTTAAAGATGGCTTATACTTATACTGATGTAACAATAGTTATTTATGTTAAGATGGAAAGTTCTTGTGTATAAACACCTAATTTGAAATTCAGAAAAAAGTATTTCCTCGAGCCGGATTCGAACCGACAACCTCCGTATATCCAGTACAGAGCGCTAACCAATTGCGCCATCAAGGGCGTTAAGTAGACTATAATGCCCGGAAGGGATGTTTTACCAAAACTATGGACATTTTAAAAAGCAAAAGAAAATTGATCTAAACGGCCATTTTAAAAACAAATGATAAAATGTGTGATATAAAGAGAATTTTCCTACCACCACCTATGGAAAAAAGCACGGTTAATTTGTCTGGAAAGCGCCGTATATCACACGCGTGTTGAAAAAAAAATATTTCAACACTGGTGTTGAAATATTTATATATATGTTATATATATAATTTAAACATATGATGTCAATTTGACAGACCACCCCTATTTATTAAAAAGAACAAATTTTAGAAATCAGTAATTGTAAAGTGTTTAACTTATTTATCATGTATTTGTCGAGGGATTCAGAATTAGAATGTGAAAATACGCCATCTAAAATTATAAAAAATGTTAATAATATACTGGAAAATCTATTACCAGAAAAAACAAATCGCGCTGAAGAGAGTGTCATGTATTAAACAGCAAATCTTTATCGGTAGCGATAGTGTAGAGAATAGAGCTCTAGCCTACAGATCGCAAGGTCACAGGTTCAAATCCCATCAGAAGTATTTGACTTTTTTTCTATAAAAACATTAAACAATTTATAGAATTATTTTGAATTGAAATCTTCCTTGTTTGTTGGATTTTTCAAATTTATGTTTAATGCATCTTTCCTTGATTAAATTTAAAATTTTCCATTCTGATTAATCTAGAAGTCAATTCAAGATTAGTTCTTCCTAGCTATGATATATAAAATATGAGAAAGTGAAACTACAAATGCCTAAAAGAAGAGCCCATTGACAAACTATGAAACCAGATATTAAGTGGAACATAATCCTAAGTATGCTAATTTCAACACTAGTGTTGAACTATTTTTTCATAAATCAAATGGTTGTTTAATAATTCTTGTGGTCGTAGAAAAAATAATGTACCTACATTACTCGTGTGAAAGTGATTATTCTAAAACTCGGAGAATTTCCGCACTCGGCTGACGGCTCGTGCTAAATATCTCCTCGTTTGAAAAGTATCACTTTCATCACTTGTTATGTAATATACTATTTCTATAGAATTTAAATATAGAATACATTACATTTAAAACTTGACTTCACTTCCGGTTAAATCGGAAGTGGTTTCGAAGATTTAAATTGGTCGAAATATGGCTATATTTATACACTTAATAATGTCTCATAGTTTTAAATCTTTAGTGCTAAAATTACAAATAAAATTGTGTCACCCGGTATATAACATAAATGCATAAATCTATTGCATTAAAAAAAAATTAGCAATCTTTTTTTGTGGTGCTATAGGTACAAAGTCGACAAGGAATAAAGTGACTATAAAAATATCTAGCGTAATTTTAAACTCGTTTCTTGAAATAAGATTTCAAAAATGTTAGTACTTTGGGTCTTTTAAGGGGGGGGGGGGGGATACGTACCCTATTCCCCCGTAAATCCGCCCTTGAGTAGGGGTAATATTTATATTTAACTTTAAAAATGTAATCCGTGATACTGTATGTCTTCTATCAAAAACATCGTCGATTTTATACTTGGTCAGATTCAATTTTTTTTGTCTTATATTCCTATAGATGTTATTACAGGTTAAGTGCTCTGTCGGTGTCAATGATTTGTTATAGTGTAAACATGTCCATGTTAAAATTCTTGAATGATGTTAAAAGACCGGACTACACGGAAAACAAGGTCGTAATTTTACCCAATTACACCACACAAACACACTTATCACCCACCATCTTTACGGCACACGTGCTGAAAATATGTTTAACTTATTATACCAAGAATCAACGGCGTTTGAGATACGACAATGATATGGTGTAATAAGTCACGAGTTTAATTTTTACATAACATTTTTTCAGGCAGAAAGTATTTTTTATGATAGAATATGATCAATCTATTGTATCTTTGGGACTAAAATAACTTAAAATCGAGTGACCAAAATAAAAATTAATAAGTACTTTAAGAAAAAGTCAAAATATGCTTTAATTTCAGAAAGAAACAATTCATAAAGCTATTAAAATTTTCTTTAAGTCAGTGGCTGCAGGCCAGGGCAGCAAAAAAGCAAAATAAACCTGGAGAATACTATGACGAACTTTTCTTACGGTTTATAGGTAGCCACTACGATAATAACACAGTGAAATACTCTGAGTTATTCTGATACTTGTCATTTTAAACCTATAGCTGTCAATTTAGGACGGTTTTAAATTTAGATCCCTTTAGTGAATACGACTGTATAATTTTATTTTTTCATATATTGTCTAGTAAAAACACTATTTATTTTTTCCTTGTACATTTTTCCCAAATTTTGGATGAAAACTGAAAACATTATGTTATATTAAATTAATTTTTAAAATTTCGCGTCAAAATTTGGATTTAGAATATTCCTGTAAGCAAATAACTTTCTGGTATGAGATTTGTTAATTAGGCAATCCAATGATGTGTCAAAATGGCGGCTGGCTGGCAATTGGTGCACGTGACTATATAAATAATATGGCTGGTGACATTTAATGGGTGGCTCAATGCTTTTTGCCAGCCAACCGCCATATTGAATCACGTGGTTTGGATTCCCTAATATTTAGACAAATAATGTCATTTTACGACGTTTAGAAATTTTAAATGACATTTACGGATTGAAGCAAATGCGATGTGTCAAATATTTTTTGGTTTGTAATTAAACAAAAATAAACTAGAAAATAATTTTTTTAGAAACCAATAGTTATTAATACTACAAGGGATGTAAGTAATTTCGATAGCGAGGGCTGTCAATAAAGTTCGAGACTAGTAATATACTTACATCCCGTGAAGAATATAACATTTTTTCTTATCTCCGCAGAATTTATTCTTGAATTTTTATTAATTTAAATCGATACTTTTCGCATGAAATTATGTGCAGCTTTGACCGGTTTCTATTGTATCATTAGCATTGTTATTTTATCAGCAACGTTAAACTGACAGTTTAGTATCAAAAATTGAGAGAAATTGAAATTATTGATTTGTATAACAGCCAAACGGATATAGAAGAATCAACAAATATCGTTTGTCTGTCGCTGCTGCCAGAAAAATTAAAGAATACTTCAAGAAATGGTACCAAACAAAGACTGCTACTGCAGTTTCAGAAACCGTACTTTCACGAAAAATCTGCTTCATTAAGCTTAAGGTATGAATATTCCATGCTGAAGTCCACCCTTTTCATATAGGAAAACATAGATGTTATAAACTTCAGGCATTTTTAATAATAAAAAATTACGGATATAAACCCAAAAAATCTAATGTGTTTTGCAGGGAAATGTAAATAAATTCCTGTTTGAAGCCCCCGATGATATTTATTGAATGATGAAGGTTGTAATGATAAAGGGAATTGCTGGAGCGTGCCGTTCTAGTTAACTCTGTGCAATGAAAATGGACAATGTTGAATTAATAAATCTTTAGTTCGGTCAGAAAATAACAATAATTTGGTAGAAATATATTTTGGTATTAATTTTGTTATTATACCTTTAATTTTTGCACCATTTCGTATACTCTTTAGGAAAATATTGTGTATACATAGACATCTGGGATAAATGTTTTGATTTAAATTTAAAAAGCACAAATTTCATCTGACAGATTTGTATATTTTTGAAGCATATTGTTAACCTAACCTCTCTCAACTGTCGGAAAACGAATTTACATGTATATTTGGCTGCTCTGTAATTGACTACGGTGATTGGTCAGTTTCATATCCTAACTAGGATGGATATGAAATTTTAACGCACAGTTAACTGGAATAGCCTACTTTACCCGCCACTTAAGTGTAAAGGAAACAGCAAATTTCCCTGTGGGAGTAGAACTTTTTTTTTTTCGTATGGTGCAGACTTTTCCGCGGGCATTTTACATAAAACTGGTGTAAGCAAACACTGTTTATAAAATTTAACAAAATTCATAATTGAAACAACACAGTTTTTTTAAATTTCCACTACAAAAACAATATTATTTTATTTATTAATGTTTAGAGATTTATCGATTATATTAGGCTACTCTTGTGATGGACCTTCGTCTTCTTCTTTGCACACTTCGTCTTCGTACCCCCCGGGAAGTGCATTAAATTTTGGATTATGAAAAAAGCTGTGATCACCGTCACCCCAAGGAAATGGTTTACTGCGCAAACGCATATATTCATACTTTACGAATGGTTGCCGTACCTCTTCATGTTGTTTTCTTTTAAGGTAAATCATCACTCCAACTGCAATTACTGCTGGAAGGGCTATAACAAATTAAAATTATGTATAGGTATTGTTTTCTTGTAAATGACATTGAGGTTTTTAAAAGTTTAGAGTTAAACAGTGGCGTGCAATGCTGTTTTAATCAGGGTAGGCAAAAATTGTATTTAAGACAAAATTTACCTCCCGTAGCATTCAAACATGTTAATTTCAAATTATGTCACAAAATGTATTGTTTTTGAGTTTGTGGAAAGAACACGCAGAAGAAGAATAAAAACGACATTATTTGTAAATTAGTTCAGCATCACGGCGCCGGCGGTCTTTACGTAAAAATTCTTTTAAAACATAGTCATAAAAATTGGTTTTGCGTTTTAAATCCTGCAAAAGTCGCTCTCCAGAGAGATTATTGTTAACATGCGGGTCTCTCCCTGTGTGTTTTGTGAATAGGTATAAATTCTTTTTAATCCAAAAAAGGATCGTTAAGCAGACGCGCTGCTAGTCGGAGTAGTAACAATTAACCCCTCCATATTTATTTTTTTCCCGAAACCCGACGGCGCGAAGTCTAGCAAAATGCAGAAAATACTAATTAGGTATAAATAAAATTTAAAATCTATTATCCACCTGATTGAACCAATGCTGCCAAAAACAAGGTCAATTATTATGTGAAATATTATAAGCTTAAGCTTACTAATTATTAAATGTTATGAACCTATCAGCACAAATTATTTGAATTGTCACAAAAGTGCTTCTTATTTTACGATACCTTATCCGTTATCCCTTTAAAAATATCTTAACTCAACTAATTTTATTGATAAAACTTATAGAGGGGTGTTTCATATTTTAAACTGAGAAAGCGAAGTATTTAGGAATTCGTTTCGACCAAAATTTTACATAGAAATAGTAAGTAGGGGGGAGTCGGCTAATCGTGCGCGGCGGCTAATCGTGCGCATGTCTTTATTTCCATAACCGGCGTATATAATTCGAAATCCATATTCAGGCGCCATCCCTTGCCAAGCCTGTGTACTATGAAATATGAGTCAGGTGGATCGATTTACTTTACTTATCCTAAATGGTCGCTTCGTTGTTTACGTATGTCGTGTACTAGTAGATGATTCGAAAAAAATAAGCCGTAAGTATTTCCATTTTTACATTTTTTTGATAATCGTGTGCTACTACATTGTTTAATGAGTTCTCTTGACACTGATATATATAATTTCGGCAAAACTGTTTTATATTGTTTTAAAGAATTTAAAACCGAATCTACCACTTTCGGTTAATCGGGCGCAGTGCGCACGATTAGCCGCCTTGTATTTAGCATTGTTAAGAATGCATTTAAATAACACAGCTAAACAAAAAAGGGGTCAGGCCACGTTTACTATATGTTTTTGGGGTCGCTAAATCCAAATCCGAGGTCCAAAAAAGTCAGCACGTCAGAGTTTCGGCATAACCTCAAAAGAACCCATAATTACAGTCTTAAATATCTTAGATTATAATATTTTGCATTTTTGCAGATGCCGAAATACCAACGTAAAACAACAAAGGCGCAATGGAATCCAGAAATCATGATTCAGGCTATAAAAATAAATAAGTATAATCTAAGCATCAATAAATTATTTTATTCGTTTCCCTTTTCAATGCGCACGATTATCCTATCCATGCGCACCATAAGCCACATACGTCGGGTAATTGTGCGCAGTGTCATTTTTTGAAATTTCGAATCTTAAAGTCACAATGTGCATTTTTATTTAAAATTAATTACAGAATATTAAAGCCAAATCGTTAAAGAATCTTGACAGCGAACCTATATATAAGTCCAATTTTTTGTCATTTCGGAAATGTTACAATTTTGGCTTAGGTGCGCACCAATACCCGACTCTCCCCTAAACAACGAAGAATATCGTAATATGACGGTTCTTACTCGCTGTGTGACGTCACGTAAGTCACGCCCACCTGCGCGATATCATACCTTCTTGTAGTTGTATCATGACCCAAACCAAAGATGGCTGAGAAGAAAACACTCATATGAATCTCCGCGCGAATAACCGAATGTTAAAAATTAAAATATACAGGATGTCTCAAAAAGCCATTTTAAAAATGAATATTTCAAAAATCTCAGATATCAATGGCCTAAAGATAATATAAAGCTTGGTTTTGATGTCATTGGTAAGAAATTAGGGAGTGAATAACGGAACGGCAGTTTTTTTTACTAAATTATTAAGCCCCAAAATACGCAACTTTGTCTCAATTTAACCATCTTCGTATCTCTTACCGTTTTCGAGATCCCCTTATACGTACACGAATTTGTAGCACCCTGTATAGTAGATATTTACCATGTTTTTAAAATGTGCTCCTTTCGATTCTGTACAATTGTTATAAAAAAAATCCAAATAACCATAGATGCAATTTGTCGCATTATTATTGAAAAAGCCGTACATTGGAGGGTCAAAATTACTCAGAATATGAGTTTTGCTTCCTTCTATAACATCAAACACATCTAATATTACCTACCGAACAATACTCACCAAGGAAAAGGGCAACTCTCTTATAGAGTTTATAACCACCGTCGGGGTAATCGTTCGGAGGTGAGAACGATTGCGTAGGACATTGATGGCTTTGTCTTTCAGTGAACTTCCACAACTTACGGCGAAATATGTTACTAAATAGGGAAGACATTTTCACGAAAAATTTTAATTATTTTGTTGAAAGAAAATTTTTCAAACCAGTTTTTGACGTTTATGCTAAATCACGGTGACATGACATTGTTAATGGTCAAGACCAAGCCGATAAATGATTGTTGTTTTCGTTTTCAAGTGGGAGGGATATTTTTCGTATGGGTACAAAAAAAAAGTGTATTTTTTGAAGTAGGTGTACAGGGACCTGGAATTTTAAATACAGTTTTATGGATTTCTAAGCTTCTAAAATTTAATACAATGTACAAATTTTTGAAATTTTAACGTTTTGTTAACTAATAACACATTTTTCAAATTATCTTTTTCATTTCATTACGGTCCTGATCATTTAGAGCTAAACTAAAAACAAAAGATTTCTGATTTAAAAAATCCGTCTATTTTTACTCAATAAGGTCTAATATTTGATATTTTGTAATAGAAAAGACCCAAAGTCACGGCCTCAACTAGCATCAGTTACCTTTTCTTAACTCGGAAGCATTATTTTTTTTCTATTTTACAGTATTTTGTTCTAAGGCAAAAATCATAGGACTTAAGATTAATAAAATAAATAATATACTAATAAAAAATAGAATTAATTCTCAGGCCTTAAAAACTTGCTTACTTTCTAGCTTAGATGAGTATTGTGACGGTTAATCTTATTGAAAAAATAAACGACTTAAACACCATAACTTTCTGTTACGTAATTTTAATATTTAAGTAATCATAAAAATAATTTTCAGGGCCGTAATAGTAAAGAAAGGATAATTTTAAATGCTAGTGATGTGTTATTTGATGACAAAACGTTAAAATTTTAAAAACCTTTAAATTGTATTATATTTCCAAAGCTTAGAAGTCCTTAAAACTGTTTAAAAAATTCCAGGTCCGTATTTAAAAAAAAAAGAATTGATGTTGGTATCTAAAGAACGAAACGTCGCATTTGAAAACTAAAAACGCCATCTTGTAGAACATAAATAACGGCTATGAGAAAGTGTTTTTTTTATTTTTTCAAGTCAAAAATGAAGGCTCAAAAAATTAAAAATCAAAACAAAAAATTTCGGTTTTTTTCGGATATCTCTGAAACCATTCGGAATACCTATTTACAATTTTCTTTCCCCAAATTATTAAGTCCCAAAATACGCAACTTTCCCTCAATTTAACCATCGTCGTATCTCTTACCGTTTTTGAGATCCCCTTGTACTCACACGAATTTGTAGCACCCTGTATACACTATAAAAAAGACGATTACCATCCAATAACTGCGCATTTTTTAAAAACGTTCGATTTGAATTAATTCAATGTGTTTTAGTTCACATTATAGCGCTTCGCTTCATTAAAGGTTATACAATTACAAAAGTTCATGTTTTGCAATAATATATTGACAACATAATTTGGTGCATTAAGCATCTTCCATTCTTTAGAACACGCGGTCGAAGCAGCCACGGCCCACGAGCGATCATTACGTCGACTCGGCCACACCACACACATATCCCCCCTTTCAGTTGGAATGTAGGAGTGGTTAGGTATCTCTTTTTAACTGAAGGTTTTGCCCATATGTGCCTTCTCTCTTGGATGCCTTAGAGATTTTGTTTTTATAATATTTTGTATAGAAAAAAATACATTTTATGACCATGGCCAGTCATCACACGTACAATATGAGCGATGTAGTGGAAATACACTATTTGTTCGTGATGACTCATCGACTACTCTTTACTCTTAAGCTGAAGGCGAGGTCCACAAGTCGAGCGAGTATACAAGGAGATTTTCGTGTCTTTACTACACTTTTTTTACAACTCCATATTTTTCAAAAAAGAAGGGAATTGGAAAGCCATAAAATTCGCGATATTTAAAAAATGCTAGTAAAAATTCCCCTGGTTGATTCGCACGATTAGCCGCATAGGGATAATCGTGCGCAGTAGTTTTTTATTTTTTTTTTGCTGGAATTGGCGGAAGAGCCAGAATACTTAGGCCTATAAGGCCTATTGTATCCTCTATCGTCTGGGTAATGTCAGCCAGATGGGACCTACAGCATAACGTGGAATCCGAACCACGTGTATGCATTAGTTATCCTTCTCGGTCCCGATATTAAGAATGATTAGTAGCATACTGCATTATTTAATCCACTAAATTTCGGACATACTTTTTTATTATGCGTGAGCCCACTCCGGAGATCGAACCCGGACAGCCACGGTCGAATGCCATGCAGTACCTCACCTGTGAGCCACTGCCGCGGTGTGCGCACACACAACTATGCGTTATGATACATAAAACACACAATTGTACGTTATGATACATAGTATAACAATCAAGTTAGCGTGGAACCACTCAAATTGTTGACATTTATCTATCTTGCGTTATGAATAATTGACAGTGATATTGTCATTATTTAAGATTTAAAGTTCAAATCGATACTTTATAAATTATAAACAGATATTTAATTTATGAGTAAAAGTCGTGGAAAAAGTATAGTACGTATTACATGTTGTAGATCAATTACGCACTCATGTAATTACCGCACTTGCCTCTACGCGGCTCATTCACAATTTTTTCATTCGCGAGTAATATGCTTTTTACCACGTAATACGTAATACAGGGTGATTCACGTTGAGTGGCCTATTAGAAAATCTCGGAAACGAGTAAACTTATCTTTCTAAAAATTTGTAGCAGGTATAATTGGCTTTGAGCTTTTAAAACATTATCTTTTGAGATTTTTGTTATATCCGGTTATACCGGAAGTTAATGCCAACTTTGCTATTTCAAATGGAACACCCTATATATTTTGGCATTTTTGATTACCTTATGAAAATCTAAATAACTTTTGTTAATAATAATCTATTCCTATCTCTAACCGTTTTTGAGATATGAATTATAAAAGGATTTTTTTGTGTAAAAACGCTCCGAGAAGAAAGTTTAGTAACTCTGAAACTAATACAGGTAAACATTTAAAATTTTGCACGCTTGCATCTTTAGTTTACATTACTTAGGTTTCACGTTTTTTATACAGGGAGTTCTTAAAATTGTGCCAATGTTTCCATTTAAATAAAGGTGCATAAGTCAATTTTTGCAAATGGGAACTCTATTTTTTAGCTTACTAACGTGTAGAGAATTAAATTTGGTATCTAAATGCCTTATATGTTACAATCCACATTACTAGTCGTTTTGGAATTATGAGCCATTTAAATAAAAAATCTTAAAATTTCTGTTTGTGTCAATGCGGCATTATTTTTCAAAAGAAGGCTTCGACTGGGATTTTCTTTTGACTTTAAGCTTTGTTACCATTTGCTATTAAGCGCCTATGTTCGTTGCTTAGCTATTTCTAATTTTCAAAGTCAATCGAAAATCCCAGTCGAAGCCTTCTTTTGAAAAATAATGTCGCATTAACACAAACAGAAATTTTTAGATTTTTTATTTAAATTGCTCATAATTCCAAAACGACTAAAAATGTGGATTGTAATATATTAGGCATTTAGATAGAAAATTTAACTCTCTACACGTTAGTAAGCTAAAAAATAGGGTGTTCCATTTGCAAAAATTGACTTATGCACATTTATTTAAATGGAAACATTGGCACAATTTTAAGAACTCCCTGTATAAAAAACGTGAAACCTAAGTAATTTAAACCAAAGATCTATGTATTACTTGCAGGCGTGCAAAATTTTAAATGTTTACCTTTATTAGTTTCAGAGTTACTAAACTTTTTACACAAAAAAATTCTTTTATAATTCATATCTCAAAAACGGTTAGAGATAGGAATAGATTAATATTAACAAAAGTTATTTAGATTTTAATAAGGTAATCAAAAATGCTAAAATATACAGGGTGTTCTATTTGAAATTGCAAAGTTGACATTAACTTCCGGTATAACCGGAAGTAACAAAAACCTCAAAATATAATGTTTTAAAATCTCAAAGCCAATTATGCCTGCTATTAAATTTATAGAAGGATAAGTTTACTCGTTTCCGAGATCTTCTAATAGGCCACTCAACGAGAATCACCCTGTATACTAGTCTCTACTCAGAATATATTATTTTGTATTTGGTTGAATTCAGATGTAGATAACCTACATAATGAAGAACACCTATACCAAATTTAAGAGATTTATTTACTATATTTAAAGAATGATCCCTATTTTGGTGTGCAGAATTCACACCGACTTCCCCTATCTATATTTTTATAGATAATGTATATAAAATTGTCACAAAGCAGCAGCTAAAAAGCTTTAGTCGGTGCCATGTTTATCTAGATTATTATTGTACCTATTATATATTGCAACCAAAGTAATTAAAACTAATTTTGTTTGTTCAGTGTAATCGACTATTGTTATTGTAAGAAACGATACATTTCACCGTAAAAATACTTTGCAAGAGAAAAAATTTCTTCGGTTGCGGAGTCTTTAACAATCATACTATAAAAAGTATTTATTACATGATTTTGCTTTAGCGTTGTATTCGCAGTTAAGTATGCGGAAAAAAACGATTGAAACCAATATCGACAAGCCAGCGTTCCTCGAGTGGTTCGTTCGCGTATAAAAAGAAAAACTTAGGAATTGTTCATCCGACCTTCTGGTACGTGATCGGTTTGCAAATTGTCAGGCAAAAGCGGAGCAAAACAGGCAGTCCTGCTTGGCAGGAGATTCCTGAGTTGCTATCACACATACATTAAAATTGTGAAAATGTTGCCAACCGGGTCATCTGTGGTAATGCGCCTTATAAATCTTTGTCGGTCTGTATTTGACGGTTGGCTTTTTGACAAAGTCGACTTTTTTTCGAATTGTTTATTTTTGATTTAAGAATAAGATATAAATAAAATAAACTCAAGTTACACTACGTAAGTAGCTTTTGTACACTTGGCTTTTAAGATATTAATGAACGTTAAGCTAGAGAATAAGGTATAAATATGGGCCACCACTTTTATATTTATTAATAAATTAAGACATAGTACATAATAAGTTTGTATCAGGCATCTACCTACACTCACCAGAGCTGTGAGTAACTTAAGTAACTAGATACTTTTTAGTATCTAGTTACTTAAAGTAACTAGATACTTAGTAACTTAGTTATTTTTTGAATCATGCCAAAAGAAACTGTAATTTCGTTACTTTTGAAAAGTAACTTGTATCTAGTTACTTTTTAGAAGTAACTTTACACTTAAAAAGTAACTAGATACTTTAAAAGTAACTTAGATGCTTTTAAAGTAACTAAGTTTCTTTTAAAGTAACTAAGTTGCTTTTAGAGTAACTAAGTTATGTACTTTTAAAGTTCCTCTAGGATACCAATAATGCACACGTGCCGTCCATCAGATGATGACCAACGGACGATCGGCGGCAGTTAATCAGATTTTCACGAAGGGACGAGCGGCAAGTCGCAATAAAAATATCCTGACATTAACAAGGTTTTTCTCAAATATAACAACCCGTTGCCTTCTTTAGCTCCCGTGGAGCGTTTGTTTTCATATGCTACTTTCATTAATGCTCCTCGCAGTCATGCTCTCTTAGATGAGAATTTTGAAAGGTTCGTACTTTTAAAAGCCAACAGGGCATTTTAAAAACGTTCTGAATTTTTTCGGTTCCTCATAAAAGTTCCTAGTATATTTGGATTTGTTACTTCATTTATATTTATTTAGTTTTGTTACTTATATTTATTTAATAGGTTTTTTGTTACTTATCTTTTCTTTCTACTTTTATTAGAAATGTATTAAGTTTGTAAGTATAATAAATTTGTATTCGTTATAAAAACTTTTCACTTACATGTTATCACTACCTGGTAAATTTATGGTATCTAGTTCAAAAGCATCTTAGTTACTTTTAGAGTGTCGTATTCACAATTTAAATAACTAGTTACTCAAAAGTATCTTAGTTACTTTTAGAGTATCGTAGTTACAATCAATGTAACTAGTTACTTTAAAAGTATCTTAGTTACTTTTAAATTATCGTAGTTACAATCAATGTAACTAGTTACTGTAAAAGTATCTTAGTTACTATAACTAGTTACTTTAATTAAGTAACTAAGAACTAAGTTACTTCTAGGCAAAAGTAACTATTCCTTATAAGTATCTAGATACATTTGTGCCAAAGTATCGAAAAAGTAACTAGTTACTTTTCTGAAGTAACTTTCACAGCTCTGCCACTCACCCACGAAAAAAGTGTCGAACCGGAAATTTACTTCAACTTTGAGGTGAAATATCTTTTAAACGATTTTTGGCACGGTATTGAGGTTTTCAGTGTTGGATAGAACCATTTGTTGGCCAAAATGTTGTTAATAGTTTTTAGCTTTTTATTAGCTATTTTATTTATTATTATTATTTTTATTCCAATAAACAGGGTAAAAAAATTAAGTATGTTTTTGTCTAATTTTTTAAACGTTCAGTGGAGTGTCATGACAACCAAAATTCAACTAAAAGAAACTATGATTTAGGATGGTCCTTTAGCAATAATTTGTCATTTGAATTATTTTCCTTTTTGTTCGGTTAGCTGAGATTCAGCTTTTTAAAGAAAGGTTAAATTAAATTAAATCCTGCATAAAAACCACACTGGAGGAAGTTCAAGGAAGCTGCTACCATACATCAGACCCCCAGATTGTTGTACTAAGCCTTCATTAGATATAAGAAATATCACAAAACCTTTGTTAAGTAGATGTAACTGCACACATCTCAGTTATGCTCCAGTACATCTAGCTAGCATAAATAGAGCTGAAGTTACTGTACTTTCAGTAGTAGTAGTAGTAGTAACAAGATTTATTTAGCACATGGCTACTAATACATTAAAATAATTAGTTAATTTTTTTAAATACAATTTTAAATGAGCTTTTGAAACATTTTTATTTATCTTGTTGTTTTAATAAATATTTTTTTAAACCCAGTTTGAATGATTTTAAGCTTTTTTGTGTTTTAATTGATTTATTTAAATTATTAAATTCAATAAGCCCTTTATAAAATACCGATTTATAAGCTATGTTTTTTGAAAAAGTATTAAGAAAAAAATTATTGTTATTTCGCGTTAAATAATTATGATGATCACAATTTAGAACAGTAAACTCTTTTAAATGTGAAGGTAACATACCATTTTGAACTTTGTAAATAAATAATTAATTTTTGAATATCTATCCATATTAAGTAAAATTCTCATCGCTTTATTTTGTAAAATTTGTAATCTGTTTATTACACCTTCATCAGCGTTAAAAAAAATTGTAGAACAATATAAAAAATATGGCAAAATTTAGGTATTATAAATAATTTTTTTCGAATAAAATTTTAAATTGAAACTTGTTATTTTAAAGTAATTAATTTTTCCCGCAATTTTAGAAATTAAATTTTCATATTGGATATTAAATTTTAATTTTGAGTCAATTACTATACCTAAATATTTAAATGAGTTAACTATTTCCAATCTGTCTCCATCAATTAAAATATTTAAATTGGTTAAATTCAAATTTAAACCCATAACCATACATTTTGTTTTGGAAACATTTAATTTTAATTTGTTTACTTTTAACCAATTTGACAATAAAACAAGTTCTGAATTTAAAACTTCCAAAATTTCCAAAATATTTTTACCACTAATATAAATAAGAGTATCATGTGCGAACATTTTTTGAATTTTAGCCAATTTTAATACTAATGGCATGTCATTAATATATAAAATAAAAAATAAAGAACCCAAAATACTTCCCTGGGGTACTCCTATGTTATTTAATTTTTTTGTTGAAAATATATTACCAATGTTTGTTGACTGTGTCCTATTATTTAAATAATTTTTAATACATTGATAAACTTTACCCCTGATACCATATTCAAATAATTTTTGAAGTAAAATGTCCCTATTAATCGTTTCAAAAGCTCTTTTAAAATCAAGAAATACAGCAATAATATATTTTTCTTTTTCCAAATCTCTTTTCGAATTTTCAATTACATACTGGATGACTGTTTCAGTTGAATACCCTTTTCTAAATCCAGCTTGTGAATGAATTAAAATTTTGTGTTTATCCAAAAAATCTATAACTTGCTCATAAACTACTGCTTCTATTAATTTTTCTATGTCCCATAAAACATTTATTGGTTTCATCTCGTTCCATTGTTTAGAATTTTTAATCTTTGGAACCGGGGTAATATATGAACATTTAAGGTCTGATGGAATTTCCCCATTGTTTATACAAACATTAATAAAGTAAAGTAGATAGTATCCAATAACTCCAAATTTCACCTGAATACGACTGGAGATACTTACCAGTTGAAGCGGTGTAATGTAAAACAATTAAAGAAAATCCAAATTCAAAACTCTTCTCTCATTAGACACACAGTTTCAGGATGCGTCTGTCAAAGTCTTTAAACTGAATCAAATCGGATGTTTCAATGTGGAGAAATTCAATGACCGCTGATGGAAAAAATGTTTTCCCACGACCACCTATGAAAATAAGAAAAAAAGCACGGTTAATTTGGCTAGAAAGCGCTGTATATCACACGCGTGTTGAAAAAAAATATTTCAACACTAATTTCAAGGCACACTATTTAATTTAAACATATGGTGCTAATTTGACAGACAATCCCTATTTATTAAAAATAACAAATTTTAGAAAGCAGTAATTGTAAAGTGTTTATTTTATTTATCATGTTTTTGTCGAGTGATTCAGAATTAGAGTGTGAAAATACGTCATCTGAAATTATAAAAAATGGTAATAATATACAGGAAAATCTATTAAAACCAGAAAAAATAAATAACGCTAAAGAGTGTCATGTATTAAACAACGAATCTTTATCGGTAGCGATAGCGTTGAGAATAGAGCTCTAGCCTATAGATCGCAAGGTCACAGGTTCAAATCCCATTAGGTGTATTTGACTTTTTTTTATAAAAACATTAAATAATAAAAGCCTATTGACAAACTATGAAACCAGATATTAAGTGGAACATAATCCTAAGTATGCTAATTTCAACACTAGCGTTGATATTTTTTTTAACACTAGCGTTGATATTTTTTTTCAACACTAGTGTTAATAATTTTTTTTCCTACGACCACCTATGAAAATGAGAAAAAAAACACGGTTAACTTGGCTCGAAAGCGCCGAATTTCACACGCGTGTTGAAAGAAAATATTTCAACTCTAGAGTGGAAATATAAGGCACACTATTTAATTTAAACATTATGGTGCCAATTTGACAGACCACACCTATTTATTAAAAATAATAAATTTTAGAAAGCAGTTTATTGTCTAACTTATTTATCATGTATTTGTCGATTGATTTCGAATTAGAGTGTGAAAATACGCCATCTGAAATTATAAAAAAGTTAAGAATATACTAGAAAATCTATTACCAGTCAAAACAAGCCCCGCTGAAGAAAATGTCATATATTAAACATACAATGTGTTGCCATAGCGTAGAGACTAGAGCTATGGCATAAAGATCGAAAGGTCACAGGTTCAAATCCCATCAGGAGTATTTGACTTGTTTTTATAAAAACATTAAATAATTTATAGAATTAGGTATTTTGAATTGAAATCTTCTTTGTTGGATGAATTTTTAAAATGTAATCAAGGAAAGATACATTAAATATAAATTAAAAAAATTCATCCAACAAGGAAGATTTCAATTCAAAATACCTAATTCTATAAATTATTTAATGTTTTTATAAAAAAAAGTCAAATACTCCTGATGGAATTTGAACCTGTGACCTTTCGATCTGTAGGCCATAGCTCTAGTCTCTACGCTATGGCAACAAATAAAAATTTTATGTTTAATATATGATATTTTCTTCAGCGGGGCTTGTTTTGACTGGTAATAGATTTTCTAGTATATTATTAACTTTTTTATAATTTCAGATGGCGTATTTTCACACTAATTCGAAATTAATCGACAAATACATGATAAATAAGTTAGACAATAAACTGCTTTCTAAAATGTATTATTTTTAATAAATAGGTGTGGTCTGTCAAATTGGCATCATATGTTTAAATTAATAGTGTGCCTTGTATTTCCACTCTAGAGTTGAAATATTTTTTTTACAAATCAAAGGTTTTTTTAATAATTCTTTGTGTTCGTAGGAAAAATAGTGTACATTACTCGTGTGAAAGTGATTTTTCTAAAACTAGGAGAATTTCCACTCGGCTGCCACCTCGTGCTAAATATATCCTCGTTTGAAAAGTATCACTTTCATCACTTGCTATGTAATATACTATTTTATTTTAAATGCAGCGATAAACTTCTTACGGCCAACATCCTATGATAAATGTCTAATGTTTAAAAAATCCGCCTATGCCATTATCAGCAGACGAATATATTTCCGGAAAAAAATGCAAATGATAAATTGCTACTGACGGATAATAAAGAAAATCAATTAAGGAATAAATAACACGGCATATAATTCTGTACAGATAAAGTTTCGAATGAAGCATTATCGACGCTACTGACTGCGAAATACCTACGTAAATTAGACCCAAAGCGTCTGTCAATCACTATGCTTCATCAATCCAATTAACTCCGTGTCAGTAAAACTTTTTTATCTGTTTCAATCAATTGTCCGGCATCCCTGGCGTTACTGTCTTATCACATGGTTGGTTGCAGAACTGAAAAGCAATGCTGAGCTGACACCGTTACAATTTCTCGCATTAAATAACCTAGTATGTGTTTGTCGTGACATAATTGAATTAGTGGACACAAATCTATGTTCTTACGTTTTTACCGTTTTTAAAAATTAAAATTAAGAAGTAGAAATGATACCCTTACGAAGGGTCAGTAACAGTTTAATACTCAAAAACATTTTAGAAATCAAAGTCGAAAATCGAAATTTTCAAAACGAGCACACTGAATAAATTCAGAGCACAAAATGGAAGCTTGAAAAGGTTGAAAACCAAGAAAAGTTTTAGACGTTTTAGGTGGGGCTTAACTTAAGTGACACTAAGGTGTGACACCTTAGTGTCACTTAAGTTAAGCCCCACCTAAAACGTCTTAAGTGGAACCCGTGCAAACGGTCCTTTAAAAGCTTACTTAGCAAAGTGTGTATGTAAATATTACAAATTCTGACATATTTTCATCACCTTAAATCAAAATATTTGTATAAAAATTCTATCGAAAATGGCGTATTTACTGATAAAAACCAATATTAGGTTATTCAGACGACTAAGAAATTAATGTTTATTTATAAACTGTTGCCGAGAATTGTAAGAATTAGTGATAAACGATAAAACAAAAACCAATATGGAGGACGAAAGTTTAACCGCGGTTAAACAGGTCTTGGGATTTAATCAGTTATCTAAACAAAATTTATTCCAAAAATGATGGTGTCTGATTGATCTATTTGATAATGAGGGAAATAATTATAGTTATATAGGTAAGGAGAGAGAAATAGACGATGATTTAAAAACCGGCACGATTCCGATCAAGAGAGGAGTAAGACAAGGGGACACCATCTCGCCAAAACTGTTTACTCTTGCCTTGGAGGATGTCTTCAAAAAACTAGACTGGCATGAAAACGGGATTAATATCGATGGAATACGTTTAAACCACTTGCGTTTTGCAGACGATGTTGTGATCATTGCCAACACAGGTGAAGAGCTTAAGAGCATGCTAGAGGAACTTCATCTAGCATCAATGGAAATTGGACTTGAAATTAACCTAACAAAAACGAAGCTCATGAGTACAGAAGACATCCAGGTAACTGTTAACGACCAACCTCTAGAAACGGTCTCTGAATATATTTATTTAGGCCACAAAATTCAACTTGGGAAAGAAAACCAATATTCCGAAATCTCAAGAAGAATAGGTCTCTCCTGGGCGGCTTTTGGAAAACTGGGATATATTCTTAAATCCTGCGAATTGCCTATAAACTTAAAAAGAAAAGTGTTGAGTCATGCGTGATACCGGTGCTCACATACGGACTAGAGACAATGTCAATCACTCGCAAATCTGCCGATAAACTGCAGACCACCCAGCGAGCAATGGAAAGGGCTATGCTCGGAATCACTTTAAGGGACAAAATCCGCAACGAGGAAATTCGCAGAAGAACTAAAGCGACAGATGTACTAAGACTTGTGGCACAGGTGAAATGGAGTTGGGCTGGCCATATAGCAAGGCAGGATGACCACAGGTGGACACATAGGATCTTGACTTGGCGCCCGAGGGAGACAAAACAGAGACGATGGCGAGATGACATCCGGTGTTTTGCGGGAAGAAACTGGATCCAGACTGCAGGGGACAGAAGAGCATGGAAAGTTATGGAAGAGGCCTACATCCAGGAGTGGATAAATACAGGCTGAGAAGAAGAAGAAGAGGTAAGGAGTGCACACACAGTATCTTAGATGCAATTGTGCACTTAAAGCAGTATTAATTAGGTTGAGTTTGAAATATTTTTAAGTAGAATATTGGATATTTTGGTGATTTATTGTAATTTATTGCATGTTACTACTGAACAAATAAATAAATCAATGAATATGTAGCCTTATACTGTATCATAGGGTGTATTTCAGGAAAAAAATATCATATACCTACAGGGGGGCCCAAGAAAGTGTGATAACAAATAGTTTTATTTTTCTATGGGGGTTTTAGGTATTTTATTGCATATTTTGGTTCGTATTAAAATTCTTTATAATTACCCAAAATTTTATTTAATTTGCTTTGGTGGTTTAAGGGCAATAATTTATAGAAATATTAAAAAATAACGTTTTACGGTCCTGGAAAAAGAATTAAAAAACATCTAAATTGAATTTTAAAGCCACGGCAATGAGTGAGATTTATGACAAGAGGTCTAGAGAAATTATGAATTTAATAGTATCCATCAATTTTATACAGGGTTTTTATAAAAACCACTTTTTAAAATGATTTTTCTCAAATGGAACACCCTATATATTATTTAGCTAATAAATGTAGAATTCATAAAAAAATTCTTTGTAATACATAACGCTTGTAGTTATTTACAGCCGCTTTCGAAATAATTGCAAATTTCATTATAATAAATAGAGTTTTATTACTAAAATTAAGCATACTGGACTAGACTAGACTACAGTTAATCAATAAACAAAAGAAGCTTAGCGGCAAGCGGACAGAGTAGGTAGTGCATCTATCTTTTGCATTAAAGTGAATAGTGCCGCAAACCAGTGGGCGACTGCAGCGCGATCTAGATCTGAATCCACAAAGCTTGGAGATGTATGGAGAAGCGAAAAAATGTTTCCTATACTGGTGAAGTGTTCAGTGCTTAATTTATTTAGATTTATTTATATTTCTACGTTTTCACGTTAGATGGCTATATCTTTTGCATTAAGTTGATTCCTTATGATGGCGTTATTGGGTTTTCATCGCGTTTTTATTTCTTAAAAACGCCTTGAAAGAACAGGCTCGCTATACTGAGGGTCTGTTCGGGTCTGTTCAAAAATTAGGTTGCAATTAGATTTTTAGAGCCGAGCTCCGGAGCTCGGGGGGAGCTGCAGTGGAAGGACACACCTTGATTCATTTAGGTAATATTGTTTTTAGTATCTAATATATTTTAGTAATATTTTTTTAGAAAAGAATCTTTTCTATCTTCTCTAGTAAGGCTAGGGAGACGATTTTTGAGTTGGGTAGTTCAGTCAAGTAATATATCATGGGGGGGGGGAGGTTTGGACCCCTACACCCCCCCCCTCCTACCTACGACCCTGCGCCACTGTCAACCAAAACCGAGAAACTAAATTGACTTAAAAAAATAAATAGATAAAACCTCGAATAAAACATATTTTATTATTGAAAATTAAAAGTCAGTAAATGCCACGTGTGATAAGGAAAACCTTAGATTGCCTTGATCTGTTTCAATATTAACCTTATCTGTGGAAATATTATTTAAATAATTTTTTTCACTTTCCTGTGTCATATGAGATTTAAATTTCTCAGTTCAATAATTGGTCCATTATTAATCTGTAAGTGTATTATAATAATTCAAAAATTATTCTGAGTATACGATAGCCGCCTGTGTGGTCACTATTGCAGGCCGGTACTGTCGATCTCGAAGTAGTCAAAGTTATCGACATTCCGTCGATAGTTAGGACGCACACAGTTTCTTGCAATTGTTTTTATCGGACGGTATAACAATCCAGTGGTTAATGGTAATCGATTCGGTTAATTTCGAATATGCTTTAAGTAATGCTGAATTGCGCACAATCGCGTTTGTTACATTCTTAGATCGATTGTTGGCATTTCCCATAATTGAATAAATTATGCAAAAAGTGCGTCTTGAAAAAGAATCTATGTTTCCGACATAATATACTGGCATAACTTTGTGCTGTGATCTCTTCTTAGCAAAAGCCGCTGGCACATTCCCAACGTTGCCATAATTAGGGGACATAGACAACCGAAAGAAAATGTTGAAAGGAAAAATAGTTATTTATTATACAAGGGAAAAAAGCATTAGATTTTAGCGAGAGCTAAAATCTAATATTTTTCCCGTGTATAATACACTACCGTAAAACGGGGTTACTTTGCACTTAGTACGGTAACTTTGCACCAACGCTGTAAAATATTATTTTTGGTAGCACAGTGCTCCATTTTAATTTGAGGCCCCTACTAATGTCATGTGCAGAGAAAGAACACTGCAATATATCATCTCAAGAGGTTAGACACTCCCGCATTCCGTCATTTGTCATTCATTTTCCGCCATAATATATAACCTCTAAATTGTCACGTTTTAAAGCTGTGCAAAATCTTCTTGCCGAGAAAGCCTAAGCTGATAAATATTGGTAAGTACCCGTTCAATCGCACGTACAATTATTAGTTTAGAGATTCAAGTAATAAAATAGGTCAATAAAATACATATTTAGGTGTTTTTATTTTTTTTGTTTATTTGGCTATTTCCATATCAAATTGGGAATACTTTGCACCGTACAACTGGTGCAAAGAATCCCCACTTTCTTACGAAATTGGGGATACTTTGCACAATATCTGAAATGGTGCAAAGTATGACTCGTATGCGGCTACTTTGCTTTAATTGTAGATAAAACGGTAAAACTAGTTTAAAATGAAGTGGAGCAAAGTATACCCTTTCCGTGGTATACTTTGCACCAGGATGTAAGTCGATTTTTTGCCCCAATCTTGCAATGAATTAACTTAAAAATGTAATGAGACTTAGTTAATGAGCTTAATTATATCCACCGAAAATCATAAAATAGTTATATTAGTATTAAGATATTTTTATCTTTCAATAAAAAAAAATTGTGCAAAAAGCGGTGCAAAGTAACCCCGTTTTACGGTATTTTTTTCTGTGAGGGGAAAAACGACGATATTATTACAATATATTAAAGTCAGAAAAGTATCGATGTGAAATTTGACTTTTTAAACTAGTAGGTAGGCTGTTTTACTTATAGCGACAATTGGACCTGCGTTTCTAAGGAAACCTTTAAAATAATCAAATATCTGTCAATTTAATTCCGTGATTTAATATAAAAAGTAAGATTTTTAGTGGTTATTTAGTAGTTATTTTAAATAATATAACGTTTAAAATGTTTGATTCTGAGTTTTCTCTGACTCCACCGGAATTAGTAGAAGCAGCGAAAGTAGCGTCACAAAAATTATTGCCAGCTAAATCGCGCAAAATTTACGAAAACGCGTTTTCAAGATTTATGGACTGAAAGATGAAAAAGGCATGCAGTTCTTTGTCGGAGACGGTGTTATTGGCCTATTTTTCGGAACTGACACAACAACAAAAACACACACACAAAAACAGTGTGGTCGAATTATTCAATGATTAAAAGTATGTTATAATCCAATAATAATGTAGACATTTCAAAATATTTCAAACTAATTACATTTCTAAAACAAAATGGGAAAGGTTACACGCCCAAGAAATCTGCGATTTTTACGAGTACAAATATTAGGAATTTTTTAAATAATGCTCCCGATGAAGTTTATTTAATGGCCAAGGTTGTTGTTTTACTTGCGATTGCAGGACCTTGTCGAATTTTCGAAATCAGCCAGGTAACATTAGATGATATTGAAGATTCGGGAATGTTATTAATTGTGAAAATTAAGCAAACAAAGAATGATGTCAACAGGAGATTTGTAGTTACTGAAAAATATATTAAATTTTACCGAATATCAAATGGAAAATGTATCAAATGGAAAATATCATAATGGAAATCATAATGGAAAATGAATCAATCAAGTTGTGGGTAAAAATCAGTTTTATAAGGTACCCCAAACAGTAGCTAATTTTCTTCAACTTGAAAATGTTACCTTATACACGGCTCATTCATTTCGAAGATCGTCTGCTACACTTTTGGTTGAATCTGGGGGAGACTTGTTAACACACACACACAACGGTCGCTGAAGGGTATGTTGATGAATCGGTAGTACACAGGACAGAAATAGCTAATAAAGTGTTTAGAACCTGTGGCAGTGCTGAAAGAACACCTGATTTGCGACCAGGTACATCAACGGCAGTTGTGTCCATGACAGGAAATATAATTTCAACACGAGAAAATTCGACTGTACCGAATAGTAAAATAAACATGTCATGCATGCAAGGCACATTTAATAATTGTACCTTTTGATTTAAAGAAAACGTAACTTTTTGTATAATAAAATATTCTAAAATTAAATATCTACCTTTACTTATGTGTGTATATTATATCCGGGAAAAAAGTAATCACTTTTATCGCCGCGCAAGGTAATTTCACAAAAAGTGACATGTTAACAGAGATAAAATGTCAAATTATTTAATTTTTATACATAAAATGTTGCCTCGATTTTTTTATGTTCTTTAATATATAAAATCTAATAATATTCCTCTTACCGATATATCCAGCATCACCGATTTGGTATATGTCAGACACGCGAAATACACAATAAAATTAATACATTTTGCTTAGTTAAGTTTCCATCTTAAAATAGTTAATACAATTATATTTAAAATGAATATTAATACAGAATAACGGATATTTAAATATTTTTGTTTTAGATTTTAGCTCCTTATATTTTTTTAATTAACATTTTACAACGTCTTGTATTTCAAAATTTTATTTCTTGTGGTATTTCGTTATAAAATATCACTCCCTGCTAATATACAGGGTGATTCCTAAGTTAATAATTCTGTCTTAGCTGTGTATAGGAGGCATTAAAATAAACAACATTTTCAAATACCTTTTTTCAAAAAACTTAACTTCTTGCACTGCAGCCTAGTGGCTTTATGTGCGCCCCTGTCTTGCTAGAAAAGATTTGTTCCCTTTATAAGGTCCAGTAAATTGCTACCAAGTTTGTCATGCGGTAGGTTATCACCACTTTGAATTCATACGAAGATTTTGAATCTTCTTCAGGTCAGTGCTTCGCAGTTGTATATATGTGAGGCGGTTTCGTCCCCCTCGCCGCTAAGTCTGCATTTAATGGGACCATTGTAGATTCCTATTCGACGTAGACGTGTTTTCTCATATGACAGTGGCCTGTTAGTAGGCCAACCACTTGTTTTAGCTGGGTTCGCGTTAAAAGCAACTTTCCAGTTGATAGCTTTTTTGAGGGTTTCCCAATTGTAGCCCTCGCTTGGATTTGTTGTTGCGCCCACCTGTCTTATGTTGCTTTGTTTGCCTGGTTTGATTTGCCTAGGCGGGTTCAAGGCCTGAGTTTCTGAGAAGATCTGGCCCTAGCCAGTTCATCAGCTTTTTCGTTGCCCGCTATCCCCGAGTGACCCACTGGAGTTCTACCTTGTTGTTCCTTACTGTTAGGTCGTTTAGGTACTCCATTTTGATCCTCGATTTGAGTCAGTTGAATTTTAGGGCCTTGAGGGCAGCTTAACTGTCTGACAGAATGTACCCTATTGGCAAACTCGAATCTAGGATGCCGATATAGACGCATCAGACGGAGATTATTAGTAGCTTTTAATACGTTAAACAGAGAACACGCTATTCTTTACCTCCCACCTTCCATTCTTTAGAACAAGCGATCGAAGCATTCGATACTTCGAAGGGGGTAGGGAATAGCGTGTTCTCTGTTTAACGTGTTAAAAGCTACTAATAATCTCTGTCTGATGCGTTTATATCGGCACCCTAGATTCTAGATTCGAGTTTGCCAATAGTGTATATCTCTTGGTCGTGGTAACCCTTTTTAATATTTTCTGTACACATGTTTGTATAGCGCTTGATATACTGTGGCGTAGTTTTCCAGGGGAATGCTAATTTCCATTCTGGGTCTTTCCCAAAATATAACTGCATCCACTCCGTCGGCCGTCTTTTATCCATCAGTATACCAAACTAGGCCCTTTTTAAATAATAGAAGTGTCCCCTTTGACCATATGTCAGAGTGGCACCTGATGTTGAAAGATCTGGTAAAGTTGTATACCTATTTCATGCGATTTGTTTGCATCTCCAAGAGCTCGTAGTTGGTTAGATTCGTTGCTCTTATGTGCCTTATTTTTACGGGGTGTTTCCATTCCCCATTTATTTTTAACTTAAAGGCGCTGCAGCTAACCTCCTTTCTGATGTGAATGTCTAGGGGTGTTAGTCCCAGTATTACTTCCATTGCTGCGGTGGGGATGCTTCTTGTACTTAGATACTAATACAAAATTAAGGCTTGTAGATTCTATTCTTTTAAGTGATGTTATTTATCATAAAAATATTAAGGACAAACAAAAGTTACAAATATTACAAAATATTTTTATAGGATTTTTATCAAGCCTTAAAAGATATGACCATGTTACTTTAACCTTAATACTAACCCTTACTTTAACCAATTACATCGGTTTTTTATCGATCAGTTTACCAGGTAAATATTTCATGTGACGGTTAAGAAGTTTCATTCGTGTTAATAAGTGAGTAATGCATTAATTCAGTGACTGGATTAAGCTGGATGTCCGGAGTAATTCTCTTGTACAGCCCAGTTGTAATTCTATCGATGTTGTGTATTGATAAACAAATTAAAATATTAAATTGTCACCTTGTAGGTTAATACTAACTAAATCGGCCATAATTAGAATGCTTTGGAACACATTTCGTGTTTGGGATTTATTTACACGATCTGATAAGATCTTGTAAGGTTCAAGATAGTGATCGCTAAATATTTATCTTTGAAATAAAACTGGTTCACAGGTTCGATGGGTGTAGTTAAGATTATAAAATGAGCGACCAAAAGCAGCGTGAATGTATTTAAAACAACTTTTTAGATGGTCATTTGATGGATAAGTTATAGTCTTTACACGTTGTGTATTTCGCCATAGAGCCGTTAATAAAGAAGTGTTGACTACAGCTTTATAACCTGAATCTTGAGTAGGAAATTGTTTATTTTAAGAGGATTCTTACTTTTAAAAAACTATTATTAAAAAATCTTTTGAATTTGGATGCGCAAGAAAGAAGAAGATATACTTAAGTAAATTATTTAGAAATATATTTACTTTAACAGATCTTCCATTCAATTTGAACTACAGGGTGTCCCACCGGGAACCGAATCGATCTATATATAGAAAACTATACTTAGGAAAATTTGACAGTATGCTGATGCTGATGGGGGCAACTGGGCTAAAATATTTTCATAATGGTGGAACTTCCGGTTATACCGGAAGTAAGTGCCGACTTGCTTATTTTAAATGGGACACCCTATATATTATTACATTTTTGCATTTTACGCAAGATTATAGGCAGATTTGGTATACCATGTCCTATACCTATGTCTAAACGTTTTTGACATATTTGAATTTTTATGTCAAAAATGACGTTTGCAAGCCTTAGAATAATAATTATCAATTTTTTCTATAAAGAAGCATTTGATTGTTTTTCAATGCCGCCATAGCCAACTAAGAGTACCTGAAATTAAAATCTGCAGCAAAATCCCCATATGAAAATATTAAATTCCCAATATTTCGAAAACTAAGAATTTTTGGGATATACAACCTTATACAAACTTATCCTTATTTTTAATGATAAATAAGAAATAATTATTAAATTTGGGTGTTTCCATTTGAAAATCTAGACTTTTTGCAGTTTTTTCAATTTCATTTTTAATCTTATTTTTTAAACACCCTGTATTAATAGTTATCAAAATATTATAAAAAATCTATTAAAGCAGCTCATTTATAACAAGGAATTCTACTTAAATTAAATAAATAAGGTTTTTTTATAGAAAAAATTGATAATTATTCTAAGGCTTGCAAACGTCATTTTTGACATAAAAATTCAAATATGTCAAAAACGTTTCGACATAGGTATAGGACATGGTATACAAAATTTGCCTAGAATCTTGCGTAGAATGCAAAAATGTAATAATATATAGGGTGTCTCATTTAAAATAAGCAAGTTGACACTTACTTCCGGTATAACCGGAAGTGCCACCATTATGGAAATATTTCAGCCCGGTCGCCCCCATCAGCATCAGCATACTGTCAAAGTTTCAAAATTTTCCTATGTATAGTTTTCTATATATAGATCGATTCGGTTCCCGGTGGGACACCCTGTATATATTATTATAATTTCGCTAAATAATGTAAATGTTTATAGAATATTATACCAATTTGTAATGAATACCCAATTAAAATTTTAGGAGAAGCCCCATTGTAGTTATTAACTCTTTAGTATATAGTATTTAAGTATATAAGTAAAAAAAAAGAAAAAGTGAAAAAAAAAATGCTAAATTTCGAAAAATTGGAAAACAAAGAGAGAAGCTAGCCATTTGGGTTCAACCAGAGCCATAAAACAACACACACACAGAAGTAAAGCAAACCCACCTTTTTGTTACATTATAAAATTTTACTATAAAAAAGCTTGTCGCGAGACTAAATTTATATATTTCTTATAAATACAATCTAAAATGACCTGTGTCAAGATTTATTCTCGCAACAAGCTTTTATATCATAACATTTTATAATGTAAAAAAATGGGTTTGATTTACTTCAAAGTTTAGTTTCCTATTTTTAACGCATGTAAATAAAAGGTTTTTTTGTCAGGTTTTTTTAAATATCCGTTTTATTTATTTCTTTTTTGGTTTTCGTTGGATATTTTTTTTAGTATGTTCATTTTAATTAATGCGTTATTGTTTCACGGACGCTTGCATTGTCATCGAAACTAAATCAACATGTAATATTTCAACTCCGTAACATAAGAGGAAGTGGTTCTAATTGTTTTCATATTTCTTGTCTCACCCTGTATACTACTTAACTTGAAACCTAAAATGGTTATCGGACATGCAATAACTTTTTACGGTATTTAAACTTTAGTTGTGCAACTAATAAAAATTGTTGTACACTTAATCGACCACCTTGTATATCCTGGGTGTAGAATCAGGTCATGCTTATCATAAAAAATGAATTGTCATAGGAACTGAATCAACATAAAAAATTTCAACTCCGTAGGATGAAAGGAAGTGGTTAGGGTTTGTTCATGTTTGTTCGGGTTTATTCGGATTTGTTCTGGGTTTGTTATCATAAAAATGTATTGTCATCGAAAGTAAATAAACAAGAATACTTTTAACTCCGTAGGATAAAAAGAAGGGTTTTTTCGGGTTTTTTACCATAAAAATGCTTTGTCATCGGAACTGAATTACTTGTAAATGTTTAACTTCATATGTATAGAATAAAAGAAAGTGGTTCTCTGATAAAAAGTAGATTCAGCCACATTTTACACCACTTGTGGATACGCCTAAAAGTAGGTATATTCCATGAGTGAAAGAAATCTCTCCATAATTGGAACAAAATGTACAACAACAATTTCTTGGATTGATTGATACACTTTTCACGTCTTATAAAATAGCTTTTTTTTTTTCATATTATGTTTATTGTTCGTCTATTTTATTTTCAAATTGCCAATATTTTAAATACAGTTAACGAAAGGTAAAGTGCCTAGGACATGTTTTATAGAAAATGTCCAGAAATAATCAAAAAATTGGAAAATGTAACAATATACAATTTGTTTTAATGTAAAGTTGACAAACTTATCACTTTTTTGTTTTATCCTGAATTAAAAAGAATTCTGTCTAAAAAAATTCATTAGGTACAAAAAAATAAAATTGATGTATCCGAGCCATTCTTGATCAAGTAAGTTGTACTCTGACTGATCAGTTTCTATATCACAAGCCTCCATATTTACACTAGTGTTTAAAAAAAATATATCAACACTAGTATTGAAATTAGCATACTTAGGATTACGTTTCACTTCATCTGGTTTTTATAGTTTGTCAATAGGCTTTTTCTTTATTTGTTGTACTTATAACTTTTACAGCTTTTCATATTTTATATATCATAGGAAGAACTAATTCTGGATTGACTTCTAGATTAACCAGAATGAGAAATTTTAAATTTAATCAACATGAATTAAACATTTACAACGAAGATTTCAATTCAAAATAATTTTATAAATTATTTAATGTTTTTATAAAAAAAAGTCAAATACACATGATGGGATTTGAACCTGTGATCTTGCAATCTGTAGGCTAGAGCTCTATTCTCTACGCTATCGCTACCTATAAAGATTTGTTTTTTAATACACGACACTCTCTTCAGCGCGATTTATTTTTTCTGGTAATAGATTTCCCAGTATATTATTAACATTTTTTATAATTTAAGATGGCGTATTTTCACACTCTAATTCTGGATTACTTGACAAATACATGATAAATAAGTTAAACACTTTACAATTACTGCTTTCTAAAATTTGTTCTTTTTAAGAAATATGGGTTGTCTGTCAAATTGGTACCATATGTTTAAATTAAATAGTGTGCCTTGATATTTAAATACTAGTGTTGAAATATTTTTTTTCAACACGTGTGTAATATACGGCGCTTTCTAGCCAAATTAACCGTGCTTTTTTTCTCATTTTCATAGGTGGTCATAGAAAACTACATTTTTAAACGGAGTTTGGCCTAATACACATAAATGCTTTTCTTCTACAATTACATTTTTTTAAAGTTATATGCATACCTAATAGGAACATTTTCTGTAAATAAATAAAGGGCGTCCATAGAACGTTGTTGCCAACAGTGACTTAAAAAAAATCCTTGGCGTGCCAAAAATGTCTCGGTCTTCCCAACATAAAATAAATAAAAAAATTATCCCCCTGCCCTCCAACAGTGACTTCTAAAAGAAAGTCCTAAATGTGCCAAAACCAAAAATATATCTGCCATCCCAAATGGACTTGTAGTACCAATAAACATTTACTTTAAATTTATAATGGGATTCCTTATATCCTGCTTGAACCACATATTTGATAGGGCGCAATAAAAAATGACAATAAAATATTCAAGGGTTTCGACTGAAATACTTCAAAATTAATTTTTGACGACACGGATCGTTATAAATTCAGCATCGTGTGCCAATTTAATCAAGATTGAACACCTTTTACACCGAAGAAAAATAAGTTCTTCCAAGAATTCATCGAAGCAAATTTTATCTGATAATTGGGAAGATTTCATTGATTTCAACATTTTTTAATTTACTGTATGGTAAACCTGTTGGGATATTTACTTATTACGAATTATGATTTTTAGATCTCAATTCTGGATTTTAACATTTTTATATCGAATAGATATTATTGTTGAAATACTTATCGAGGGATCGCAGTATTTATTTGGAAATTATGAATGAATTTATTATGAACAATGAATTAAAAAAGTTTACGACCGTGCAAAGGGTCACAATTTGACTTTAAATCCCAAAAAATCCGTTGTAGTTCACTTTAGAAAGAAGAGAATTTGTGATATTAATCATTCGGTCCAGTTTTTTTAGTTTATCTGAATCTTTAGTATTGAGTCATTTCAACTATTGCAATTTTGGCGCTCCGTGCCACATCTTATTGGTGTGTCCCACCACTGTGCTGCCATAAGCAGCTTTGAGTTCTCTTTGTTTCGTCGGATCCTAGCTCTACTGATGAGTCATGATATGACGAAACGCGTCTAGGGATGGATCTGACGAAATAAAGAGAAATTCTTCTTCTGTATTGCAATTTTGTTTATAGTTATCCTATCTTAATCTTTTAGAAAAGAGACAAATTCAGAGAGTGCAAAATTCTTGTTGTCGCTTTATTTTCTCTTTGCGTAAATATAACCGTATTTCAAATTCAATTCGTGAACTAAAATATGTATCTTAATATGAATAATAGACTAGAGCCCCATTTTGCAGTATTTATACACAAAATTGTTCTCACGGGATTGCCAACGTTCCTTAGGGATATGATCATTTCTAGAAACGCAATTCATGATGTGACCCTTGAGGTACTCCGGAACTATAAAACAAATGTTTTAGAATTATGTTATGATTATATATCTGCGAGTTGTGACGTTCATGCCTCTATACTATATGTATATCAATATTCGGTAAATTTGTAAATATATTTTTAAACACAGTTTGGCCTAATACACATAAATGCTTGTCTTTTACAATTACATTTTTTTAAGTTATAGGCATACCTAGAAGGAGCATTTTCTGTAAGTAAATAAAGCACGTCCAGACCGTTGTTGCCCAAAGTAATTAAAAAAAAGGTACTCGGCGTGCCAAAAATGTCTCGGCCTTTCCAAAATAGCGACTAAAAAAAATTATCTCTCTGCCCTTCGACAGTGACTTCTAAAAGAAAGTCCTTAATGTACCAAAACCAAAAATGTATTTGCCATCCCAAAAGGACTTGGAGGGCCAAATGCCAATAAATATTTACTTTTAATACATGATGCTTTAACCACATATTTGATAGGGCGCAATAAAAAATTACAATAAAATAATCAAGAGTTTCGACTAAAATACTTAAAAATTAATTTTTGACGACACGGATCGTTATAAATTCAGCATCGTGTGCCAATTTAATCAAAATTAAACACCTTTTACACCGAAGAAAAATGAGTTCTTCCAAGAATTCACCTAAGCAAATCTTATTTGATAATTGGGAAGTTTTCATTGATTTCAACATTTTTAATTTACTGTATGGCAAACCTGTTGGGATATTAACTTATTACGAATTATGATTTTTAGATCTTAATTCTGGATTTTAACATTTTATATATTAAATAGGTATTATTGTTGAAATACTTATCGAGGGATCTCAGTATTTATTTGGAAATTATGGATTTTCTAATCATTTACGATCATTTTTCAACTCATATTTAAAAAATAGGAGTCAGTAGGTAGCTTATGGCGGAGTCAAGTCTATCGAATATTTCACAACGTCTGAAGTTCCCCAAGGGTTCATCCTTGATCCTCTTCTTTTATTTATAAATGACATTATCAACCTTAGTATTTTTGTCTGCTGTATGCAGATGATCTAAAAAATGTTCTGTTTAATATCCAGTTTACTGGACTGTTTAAAGCTACAGCGTAATTTACATATATTGTATGGCTGGTGCAATAAAAATAGATCAAACTTATATATTGCTAAATGAAATGTTATGACATATACCAACAAAACCACCACTTTTGACTTCAACTATAATATAAGTAGTAAGATCCTGGAAAGACCTACTGTGTTTAAAGATCTGGAAGTTGTTTTCGATAAAGAACTATCATTTCTTTCTCATGTTGATCAAGTTATGTCTACCGCCTAAAAATCACTTGGTTTTAATATTAGAACTACTTTGCGGTCACTTGATCCTTAAGTAACTTTGTATCGTTCTATTGTTGGTTATAAATTGAAATACCTTTCAATCATTTGGTCTCCGTTTTATAATGTCCATATTGACAATACTGAGAGTGTTCAGAGACGTTGTTTGAAAGCTTTGTGGTATCGATCTGATGAAGTTTATCCCGAAAGAAATTTTCCTCATGACCGGCTGCTGCAAAGATTCTCGTTTGTTATATTACATGATAGATGCATATGTTCTACGCAGTTATTTTTACATAAACCGAGGGGTAAATACCTGACTAAAATGTGTACACCAGAAATCCAGTTTTGTGATAGAAATCCACGGAAATCCACAGAAATCCAAAGACATCCACAGAAATCCAAAGACATCCACAGAAATCCAAAGACATCCACTGAAATTTACGGACATCCACAGACATCCATGGAAATCCATAGAGATCCATAGACATCTTCGGAAATCCACGGACATCCGTGAAAATTTATAAATTTGTATATCGCATAAACCGCGAAAATATGCGGATTAGGTGTAATTTATCATCGGCGATCTCTATAGGTTTTGTTTAGTTTTTAAAAACCTGACGACATATTCCATTTTGACAATTGTTGTAATTAGGCCCAAATACCATCGTTGCTCTTAATAAATAGCATAATATTTTCCACATTCTGGTTGAATAGAATCTGTGTTTTGATAAAAAGTCGACGTGTCAGTATTCGCAGAAGTCTTTTTTGTAAATGGATCATTTAAAAAATTACCGAGCGAATTATTGTCGGAGCAATCCATATTTTTTTGGATTTCATCAGAAAAGGTTTCAGTGTCTGTGCTATCAGCGTATTTGATACTAAATCCGTTGTCTGACGATTCCTCGGATGATTAAATTTTTCCTTGACTTTACTTTATGAATAGATGTGCATAGTCGTTTCTTTACGGTTTTCTTACCCTTCGGTAAAATCTTTCTTTTTGATTTAACAGAACTGTTATTAGAGGTTGTCGATTTGCTGGTAAAAAATCTTCGCAACCTATCAGTACTCACTCTTTGTATTGTTTCTTCTAACAGCCAGCATAATGAAGATTTCTTGATAACAGTGGACTTTCCATCTGCTACTGTTACTCGTATTAGTGGTCCCTTTTCATAAACAGTATATCGCTCTTCTGACTGCAACTTTAGAGAAAAATCTTTTAACAATACCTGTTACACTTAAATTGCACATATATCAGTGTGTATTTCGGATTGAGTGTCAGCAAGGGGATCAGAGTTTTCGTTTAGCTGACGTTGGATCGGTGATAACACCTTGAAAATGTCACAATCCTGAGCTTCGGTACAGCCAAATCGTACAGACTTCATATCGCAGTCACTCAAAGCACTTTTAAACAAAACTTAGCTGAAGAAACAGCCGTACTTACCTACTGTTTAATTTAGGTAAGTTCACACATACTTCAGCACTTGCAATTTTAGTTTGTATATAAACAGTACTGTAAAGAACGAAATATGCAACTCGGACAGTGAATTGGGCACAGATTAAAGCGGAGCGCAGTGATGTCAAGTATACTTACTAAAATTTTTCAAGTTTATCGAGAATATAGAAATAAACTGTACGCCACCGGATGATATCTAAAACATTAAATTACAGGAACATCTTGATTTCTAAGTGACAGTTATTTTTCTTCTCTTGAATAGCTCACAGAAAAATGCGCGAAAAAATGCGTAAAACATACGCAAAAATTCCTAAATGTATAAAAATATCTAAAATTATTAAGAATTTCGTCAATCTGGCATCACGGGCAAAGCGTTATATCTGTGAAAAGAAGCGCGGTTGCCACGTGGACATAAATTAAATTCATCGACATCCATTGAAATCGACGGACATCCGTGGACATCCATAGAATTTCACGGACATCCGTGGACATCCATAGAAATCCACGGAAATCCACATTGGTGTACACCAGAAATCCACAGGTGTTTACCCCTCGACATAAACTGATCAATAACAACATTATTTGTGAAGAGCTGCTGCACAAACTGAACTTTAGAATTCCGTTCCTAAATTCCCGAAATTTATATACCTTCTTTTTACCATCTTCACGAACCAACGTATTTAAATATTCTCCCATCAATAGGATGTGTAAGTACATGCTACAACGACAATGTCCATGCCTATGATGTCTTTAATTGTAGCTTAAGCGCTGTCCAAAGACATTTTTATCACTAGTACCTAGGCTACTGGGCGTATGTAGTTAATTTTTTTTTTCTTTTTGTAGGGTATCTACCTATTATTACCACTGTATTGTTAGTTTTATAAATCTATGTATTGGTTGGTTGGTTGTTTGGTTGGTTCGAATATCTGTATGGTAAAATTTCACTTCAGTAATAAACATCATAATAATTTACATGTTATTATACTCACATATTTTTGCTGAAAAAGACAGCGTTGTTTGTTTGAAAGTAAAATATTAATGATTCAAAAAAATAATGAAAATAATTTTTAATAAAAATAACTTTTTCACATTCTCCAACATCTGTAGAGTCGAAATATAAAAAGTTTTAAAAAATACATGAATAAACATGGACACGATTCGCTTCAAAAGAGCGCAATGTTTTTAATATATATAGATATAATTTCTCATAGAGCTAGTAACTTTGGAGAAGAATTTAGAAATATCGTTAGGATCCACGTAAGAGACATAAATCTGAAACATGTAAATTAAGGTAGTAACATGCCGATACCACAACCGAAGTTATGCCAATGGACTGTCATTGATATGATTATGTCGTCTCCATGCATTATTGCATATTATTATTACTTCACAGTAATTTTTTAATATTTGATATTCCTATTGTGTTTTAATCCACAGTAAGAAATATCTTATTATTTGCACTATTAACAAAAGCATCAAGATAATAAATGCCGCAACTATTTCTAAAATTCAACTGAAAGTGATTTATTATGTTTTTAGAAATTAATGATTTTACCAAAATTAATTTAAATTTTTGCATTATCCTGTAAAATTAATCTGAAAGTAAGAAAACGTCCTTAACTAGGCACGATATATTCTTATTTTCCATGTCATATTAAAAAAGCTTTGACATGAACATCAACAGCGGAAAGACTCCTTAGGGAAGCGATGGAAATATATTCTCTTAAGTTTGCCCCTATGTACAAAACGAAAATAGGGGCCTTTAGACGGAAGGTTTTAACCGCGCGAATTAAGACGCGCATAACGTTCATTCCCATGCGTACTCGTTAGGTTCTATTTGTGCTATAAAGGCTAAGTTTTCAACGCGCGATTTTACAAAAACAATCGTGTCGATTATTCCCACGACTTTTCTTTTATTAGATAATAAATAAAAATAATTGATAATGTAAATAGTAATAAAATGTAATTGTATTGTATTGATAAACAATAGTTTTGCCTCTAAACGACTAAACCCCCCATGGAGGAGATACAATGACGTTGTGCAGCCAAGCAAGACCTGCAAAACTGCTCAAAAAATTATAAAAAAAAAGTAATTTATTTTAAATTCAAGTAACAAAGTAATAATCAAAACTTAATTGTGCTGACATTATATACCATGTATGTTTCTTATTTATTAGTACTTCAAAAAAAAACTTGATGGATTAAAAAAGGCTTCCTTAGGCATGGTCTTCAAAATTCTTGTCACTTTAGTTATCATTTTTTTTTCCTGAGTTTCTATGCCCAGTAGTTTCCGAGATATGGCCGCTCCTGATCACGCTGTATATTATATATTATTTAAGAAAATATATTATATTGCGTGTTCCAAAATATATATCTTTCATTACTTTAAAATTATATTTTATGGTCTATTTTTTTCTAATTTCATTGATTTGTGTTAAATATTTTTTTTTAACTATTGAGTCTGCAAAATAAATTATTTGATACTATGTCAATGAAGTCAAATTTTAAAAGTTCGAAAACTTCTTCCCCCTAACGGCTAAAATCTTGACGTTGACTTTTTTCTAGCAATGCACAACCCTCGTCGGACCTCTATGATTCCATACGTTAATTCGGTTGAGCTTATTAAATTAAAATAAAAAAGATTTATGATTTATGTATTTGTGCAGTTAATCTTACTAGATTATTATATTTAACAAAATTATATAAATTAAAAAAAAGTCGTTTCACGTTTAGACAGTGTTAAAGAAGTCAATAATGAAGTTTCTAGTTATTATCTTGGTAACTTTTGCAGTCAGCTATGGTATGTATTATGTAGTTAACTTACACTCATAATATAGTCTTCCATTATCAATTCGTTTTATATTTTAGGCTTTTTATACGCCATGTATACCTTCCTTTATATTAATTCTGAAATGAATTAAATTTTTTACCACTATTATAAAACTAATTTCAAAAAATAGGTACATCCATACAGGATCCCAGCCATGAGAATGGCCCGGAGCACCCCTCCCCAGCCATTTTTATAAATAAAAAATTACTTGCCGAAAAATCCGTATGAAGTATCCAAATAATTTTTTTTTGCTAAAATAAGGCAATAAGAAAAACTCTTTTACTAATTTTGACTAACATTTTCTGCATGCGCTATTTTAATATTAAGTTTATGGGGATTGTTATAATTTTTCTGGCTAAAGAATAATTATTGTAACAAAAAATAATTGTCTCCACCATACTATAGATAACTCTAAAAATTTCATGAAAAAGCAACAAATAACCTTATAATCACACATTTTAACTTTACCTTCTACTTTTAAACATGTTACCGTTCTTCTTTTTGCAGAATCAAAAACGTGAACATATGAATAATTTGTTAATATTCTAGAAGAAAGCTCTATCTAATTTTTTTTCAGATCATTATTTCAGTCTTACCTACATGTATTAATTTCCAATTATCAATTTATTTATATTTCAATTGTTCTCCCCTACACTTAAATCTAGTGCGCCTGTTGGTCTGCTTGACTTGTAGCCTAGTAATCGTCTGACCTAGGTAACTTCCCCAATTTTTCAGGTTTTCCCAATTCAAAAACAAATTTTCTCATTATTACAACAACCACTCTCTAGAGAACTTTTTCAAGTATCAAATCTTTAAATCTTCTTCAAATGACTCTTTTATTCATAATACTCTTACCTTTTTACATGAAAGATTTTGTCAAAGCTCTGTTAAGATGATAATCAGATTTCTTTCTAACTCTCTCATTTTTATTTAAACTGTACTCTTTTTTCCTGATAATGAATGTATTTACATTTACTCGAAACATGTAGAGAACTATCATAAATAAAGAAAGTTTTTCTTAATAATACCAGTAGAGTAAGACTTACAGTGTCTTAATTTCCTTTCAAAAACGTAATGTCTTTACCCAGTGCGTGTGTACAGTGTACAGGCAATGCCATCATGAATTTGATTTTGGTCACAATTACAAAATATTCTTACTTTTGTAAAATTTGTAATTTAATGTTTAATGTTATTTTTCGTAGTTAGTTATTTGTACAGGGTCATCAATTTTGGATTGAACAGGGGCCTATTTTTTAAATTTCCCTGTATTGTTATTAAAACCAATATAGCCATCTTGTTAATGCTTGACCGTAGAATCTAAAATTGCCCTTTTAAACGCG
The DNA here is from genome assembly GCA_935413205.1 of Polydrusus cervinus. Lineage (NCBI taxonomy): Eukaryota > Metazoa > Arthropoda > Insecta > Coleoptera > Curculionidae > Polydrusus > Polydrusus cervinus. The sequence goes on along the minus strand of OW284514.1, from coordinate 26,131,837 downwards.
ACTTGGCTTAAAACAAAGAAAGTGTGGAGTTAATTTTTTGTTAATGGGACACCCTGTATATTTATTACTTTTATGAAAGGAATATTTTTTCTGATTCCAAAAATATATCGTTTGTCTATGTTAGCTTATACAGTTTTTAAGATATAAGCACAGACAGGAAGCAGAGTTTTTTATATTAAATCTTTAAACATCTACGTGGTAATCATAAGTTATGTCTTCGACCTGGATTTTTTTTTTCAAAATTTTTTTATTCCTTAATATTGTATTGTACAATGTACATATCATTTTGTGCCTATATAATTTATTTAAATGTATTACATAATAAATATTATACAGAACACTAGAGCTTGCTATAGAACTCGCAACATTGCATGCAATGTTATTTTGGTCAGTTCCAGTAACCCATTCACTGCCATGAAAGAGTTCAGTTTGCTTGAACTTAAAAGTAATTAGTTTTTAAAGTTATAAATTATTCCATTTTTTGTATGGTGTTTGCTGGAAAAGCGCTTCGAGAAACCAGCGTTCGACCAGCAGGCATTCGGACTGGATGTCGAAATATAATTAGATGAAACGAATTTACCTGTGAAGTTCCATCTTGATTATATGAGTCAACCAATCCAAAGATATAACGTCCCCCCGTTCCCCGTCCCAACCCGACACAAAATCCGTAGCATCCATTTAATTGAAATGTCAAAGGAAGCCGACAAAGAGAGCGGCAGATGGCACCGCACCGCGAATGCCGCGATGCACCTGTAACTATAAAAAAAAAAACATGAAAATATTGTCGGTACTCGCCACCGGTGGCTCGCCGCTTAATTAATAAATTTGATTTGAAAATACTACTCAAAGGTTTTGGTTAACAACAGTTTATTACCAATCATTAAATACTATAATAAACCATATGAGAATAAGATTTTCGCCTGAAAGTCGAAAGGTTGCTGTAAGTGTCTATAACTTTTTACAAATGACTTTTGACCAAAGTCTAGACTTTATTCAACTCTATGCAGATATTTTTTTATTTGATAAAGATATTTTAAAAGCTTAAATGACCGTAGTAAAGAATTGCGTCGGAAAAAAAGCAGAAGCTATTAGCATATCTGACCTTACCTCTCTTATTAAAAGAACGACTTTTCCAAATGTATAAAGGCCTTTTTACATTGGGTGCAATTGCAAGAAAAAATTGCCTGAAAGCATGCGCTTTGTCGACGTTTTAAACAGCTGATGCAGGTTTTAAATGGGAAAACGTGCATCAGCTGATTAAAAATGTCGTCGAAGCGCATGCTTCCAGGCCATTTTTCTTGCAATTGCACCCAATGTAAAAAGGCCTTAAAGATTACTAAATATTGCATTGACGATGCCAAATTCATCTGCCTCATGTGAAAGATCGTTTTCGACAATGAGAAGAATCAAAAATTGGATAAGGTCAAGTTTGGGCCAGGATCGATTCAGTTGTTTAGCTATAACCAATATAGAAAATAACATTTCCAAATTTTTAACGTTAGATGAAATTCTGGAGAAATTTTTGAAAAGCGGAAATCGAAAACTTATTCTGCAATAATCAACTTTATTAATATTTATTTGTTTCCTTTGTGTTTAGATAAATATGATGTAAATGTTTTTTTTTTTAATTTTCCGTTTTGTTTTAGTTTTATTTAGTTTAATAATTGAATAAAATTATCATAAAAATAAAAAGGTATTTAGTTATTGAAAGTTATTCATACTAAATTTTTTTTTAAATCGCATATACTTATACAGGGTGAGTCGGAAGGAACGGACTAAATTTCAGAAGTGTATTATACACGCGAAAACAATGTAAAAAAACCATATGTTCTTATCCGATATTCATTTGTTTTAGTTATATTTTTTTTCTACGTTTCACTTTTATCAAAATTTTCACGTAATTAAAGTATGCCATGCTCAAGACTCTAAACTATTTGACATCTATGTTGTCTTGACAATGTGTCTCTGTATTGTTGCAGTAATTAAACGTTAATTTTCAAGTTTAAGTGATTAAAGTGTTACAAAATTCCAACTACTTATTCAAATAAACAAATGAATATCGGATAAGAACATATGGGTTTTTTTACATTGTTTGCGCGTGTATAATACACTCCTGAAATTTGGTCCGTTTCTCCCGACTCACCCTGTATATACTTATTTGTTTCTAATGAAGAACAGGTATTGGGGCATTAGCCCCCCCCCCCCCCCCCCCCCCCAGATCCAAAGACCTAGCTTCGCCCATTTGTAGCTATGCTAGACTATTTGTCTGAGGAGAACTGTGAGTTTTTTAGAAAAATTCTAAGTGCCTAATAAAACTGCCATATTCAGTTACATCATTTCTATGACCTTATATTAGGCACTTAAAACTTTTCCAATTGAATGACATTTTTCTACACATTATCGTCATCTTCTTCCATGTAATTTACTGATATGGAGGAGTCAGCGGATTCCCCATCATCATGATCGTCAAACCTCACTTTTCTGACATGTTTGCCGTTTTTGATCTGCTTTTTCTTCATTTCAACTTTCTTTCTTTTATTCTCTTCTCTCTTTCGATTAATTTATTTTTTCTCCTCGTTAGTTTTTCTTTTATTCTCGTTTTCTTTCAATGCACTTTTAACAGGGGTACTCGTTATATGCAAAGTAGGTAGCTTCTTCCTCTGTCTCTTTTATTTATAAGCAACAATATGCAAGTGAGGTAGACAATTCCATGATTCTGTATTAGACGGCCCTGGTAGTGAAATATCTAAGACATTAGAGGAAGTATTTTGAGATGTTCCTCCTACTGCAGTGACAATATTTGCTGAAAGATCATTAGTGACATCTGGTAGTCCCGGTACATCATGGTCTAAGTTTTCGTCGACATTTTTGGAAGGCTTGTATGGCTTGTCTGTGGTCATTAAGGGTTCAAAGTCAGGATCATTAAATATTTGAGAATTAAGTGGGACTAATCCAGTTGCTCTGAAAGATTGTACGGCATTTTTTATTGTGGCTACCTTATCGTAAGCCACATTAAATAATGCCGCCACATCCTTCGGTCGGGTATGACGAATTCGCTAAGTGGGCAAGATGGCGAATTCGTCATCTTAGCCGACCAGAAGATATTGAATCGAGTTTTGTATTAACAAAGAGATATTATTTCACGTAAACTTAATAGGCTATGGATAAACAATACCATAACATTAAAGAAAATACTTACCGATTGAAAATAAGATTCAATACAAACGCTATAAAGCTTATTTCGTCTTACACTAATATTATAATGACATAACCATTAAACACAAATGGCGAAATATCGTCAACAAAGTAGTTAGATTTTGATGTTAATACATAGGCAACTTACGAAGCACACCTACTACACTCGGCAATCAACCAAGTGGCGCTATCTAATTACAACAATCGGAATTTTCCAATTCGTCATCTTACCCGATTCGCCATCTTATCCCCCTTTCCCTTAATGGTAGACTACACGTGGTAATCATAAGTTATGTCTTCGGACTGGATGTCTCATATACTCAAGATCGAAGTTCACAGATAAGTTAGTTTGATCTTGTAATTATGTTCTTATTACATTTTTTCAGCCGTTGCAACTACTGAAGTTACTGCTAATCTTGCAGACGCTCCATTTGTGACTTCAGTTCTAAATGGTGAAGATTTACTGTGTGTAGGAGCTTATCATACTGATAATGCCGTTATAACCGCCGCACAATGCTTGGGCTCTGATATAAACCCCAGTAACTTAACCGTAAGAGCTGGTTCATTAAATTGGAGTTCCGGAGGTCAGTTAGTAAATGTGAACGATGTTGTTATACATCCGAATTACAGTATAGTCAATGGTTATCCAATTAATAACATAGCTGTTTTAACACTGGCCGAAAATATAACTAATGAAAATGTCACTGCAATTGGTCTGGCGACTACCACTGTCCCAGAAGGTAAGTGCCTAGTAGTAGAACGGTTAATTATAAATACCAAGTCCGAAAATAGTAGTTTGTACAAGCAATAGTATATATGATGTCCATATTGCGCTCGGAAGTTTGAGCACTCCGCCTACGGAATCGTGCTCAATTTACTTCCCCGTGCGATATGGACAATCCACTCTGGTATATTTTTTCTACAACTTAACTTCCGAACTTTATATTAAAAATTTAAAAAATATATTTAAATCAGGCATTATAAATTGTTTTTAGTTAACCGTGAACTTGTGAAAGAGATAATTTAAAACAATTTTCATAATAATTTCAATCAATTCATTTCGATAATTTCAAACAATTCATTTCGTTGGCAAATCCATAGACCAAATTACACTGTAAGATATTTGTCGATTTTGGCATTTCTAATATATACACAAAATCATTTAAGTACCTATACAGGGTGTCCCATAACTTATGGGCTGTAGAGTAACTGGAGATACTATGGACTATTTCTTTTCGATTGCGAACGATGACAGAAAAAAAAATTGAACAAAAATTCACCTAATTGGTTAAATCATGGACCAATTTACATTACATAAATGCATAGCCAACTTATTAAAGGTCTTTTTTTTTAAATCACAGAAGAAAAATAGGAAATTTCCGTTCGATTGATTTCTAGCAAATATATGCTAATGATTAACCTTTTAGCAATTAAAAATAACTTTTAGCTCTAGTTATATTACGAAACAAACAATCTATTAACTTTCTGTACATAAAATCGGTTAATTCCACGTTTTTCTGCAACATAAAATAGTAAACCTATGCCTACTTTGTGTTGAAGCAAAAAGGATGCCCGATTTATCGACAAAATATAGAAGGCCATGCCAAACGCCAAACATTGTGACATAACCTAAAAATTCATCTTCTTAAAGGCCGCTTTACAGTTTGCAATTTTTCTTTCACGCAAGTTGTCTTGCAGCAATTAATATTGCGGCAATAAAAATTTCACTTCGTTTTACAGCGTGCAATGACTTGCAAGATCGTAGGTGATGTACCACTTGCCAACCATTAAAATAAAAATACATTTGGTTAGGACTTACCGGCGCCTTTTGTGCATTTATTTTAACAAAATATCATTACAGGACATGAAAGCAAACCAACAAAAACAAAACGTACCCGCTATAGGTTAGAAAAAAACATAAATAAATGTCAGGGATTTTTATATTTATATAGTTTGGTGTCTCATAAATCACCAGAAAATCCTCAGAATTGCGCTTGCAATGGCAATAAAAATACGGTCCGAGTTATATTTCTTGCAAGCAATACAAATTGCGCCAGCTGATCATTAGCCTCGTTCCGCGCATACTCCCGGGCAATCTTTTCTTGCGTGAAAGAAAAATTGCAAACTGTAAAGCGGCCTTAACAAGTGTTAATTTAAAATTCTAACCGCTATAAACAGTAAACGACAAAATGTCAGTTATGACGTAAATCCCTAATCTTACTTTTTCAACTTGTCAAAAATGAAAATTCTTGCATTTTTTTATTGTAAAACGGGTTTCTGTCATCGTTCGCAATCGAAAAGAAATAGATTGTTACTCGTTCTAGAGATACAGGGTGTTGAAAGTAAAAGTTTATTCTCGAAAACAAGCCATAATTTTAAAACGGTTTAATGAATCGCATTGAAAGTTGGCAATATTATGTTTTTATGAGCAAGAAATAAGAATTTGTAGACATTTTTAAGTTTCAAACTAGTGGGCGCTAGTTGCATACACTTTGCTTTATAAATCTCTGGTTTTTTTTCTTACCTGTGATATTAGGTGTTTTTCAATTATAGTTTCTTAAAGAAGGGCATTTTCTGAATCAAAAAGGTGTACTTGATTGATCTTAATATATTTAACAGTTTTCGAGATATTTCCCTTTAAACATCCCATAGCATAAAAAACATAGTACATCATTAAATTAATATTGTAATTATCAAAAGAAAAAACTTATTATATGACTAATCGGCTTAGTTTGATGTCTAATATCTCCAGTTACTCTATGATCCATAAGTTATGGGACACCCTGTATGTATCTTTCTCATATTCGGCCTTTTGCAGAATATCAGTCAATGATATTTATTAAAAAAGATATACAATTTCTTTTTCTAAACCATGTCCTTTGCCTACTTGCATAATAAACCCGAAAAAAAACTTTTTTTTCTGTGAAAGACCAAATAAAAAACACAATATTTGCATGGAAAAAAAACAATTAAGGTTTACTATCTGCTTTAGCCCTACACTCAGTGGCGAAGCCAGGGGGGGCAGGGGGGCCCAGCCCCCCCCCCCCCCGAAATCCAAAAAAAAAAAGTATATATAAAATATAGTTGGGCAACATAAAAAATCTTTGACGGCAACGCTATCAATAACACGCCAAATAAAATAACAAATCATCCACCCAGTAACTATAGCTTCATCAGAAAGGAGTTTTTTCACTTCGAAATGATTAAAAACATATTTGAGAAACCATTCAGGCGAAGAGCGTACAACAATTTTAGCTTTAATAGGTATTCATCAAAAAATCCACATTGATATATAAAATTATCAATATATTTTGTCAAAACAGGCGACGATTTACGGTTTAGTATAAGGCAAAAATATATTTTGTCTTTTTAGTTTATGGTTAATTTTTGTTTTTTCAATAAATAAAAAATATGCCTACCTTATTTTTAATATTTTTTTACTCAAATATGCTTATTGCATGAAGAAGTTTTTGTTTAACAAGTATACTATCTGTTTTATATTACCTATACTAGTGGATTTATATAACTTACTACAAGTTGCTTTAAATATAGGTATTTTTTTATTTTGAAATTTTTTTGATTGTCCAAAAAAAGGGTTTTTTGAGCGTGGCACCAAAAAAATTTTTCTGTACACTTTTGCTGAATTTACGATAAAAAAATATCAGATCAGATGTACAGGGTGTTAATATGAAAATGCTTCAAGAGAGAAGTACCATTATTTATTATTTTTTACAAAAATTTTATAAAACAAAGTTGTTTATAAACTAACGTAGAGTCTAAATACAAATTTTGAAATAAAAATTCGAATTTTTAAAATAGAATATTAATAATTATTGTTTTCATTTACTTAGTTGCATTTTACAAAAAATCAAGATTTTGTATACGTTCATGTTTATGTCAGAATTTTATTTACATCTGTCAGTATTCTATTTCCGTTAAGGCATTTTCGAAAATGTTAACCAAGAAGGGCGTATTTATTTAATACAATGTTACGGTATTGGAAATGTGTCTTATCAATACACTATAGATGTTAATATTAATATTTAATTTTAAAAATTCGAATTTTTATTTCAAAATTTGTATTTAGTCTTTACGTTAATTTATAAACAACTTTGTTTTATAAAATTTTTGTAAAAAATAATAAATAATAGTACTTCTCTCCTGAAGCATTTTCATATTTTTCTAATTTATTACCACCCTGTACATCCGATCTGACATTTTTTTATCGTAAACTCATTTTCTCAACAAGCACAACTTTTCATAAAGAAGGACTCGTCGTAAAATGAATAATAAAGATTTTTTCCCCCTTGAGGACCTCATCCGCGGACACACTGTATATACCAACACCACCACCACGCACACCCCTAGATCTATCTCTACGTATAAAAAATAAAGCCATTCAAATACTAGTTGATGGTATATTTTCATTTTTCATTTTCATTTGACTATTTACTGTAAAATTCTGAAGCAATTTTTTTTGTACCACAAGCATATAAGTAAGTTATTTCCAACCATTTTTGAAAAAATTGCAAATTTCATAAATTATGTTTTATTATTAAAATAACACATCAGCGACTGGACTAAACTACAGTAAATTTTCAAATGTCACTCATTTTAATCTGTGCAAAAGTCAACACATTTTTAAAAACATCTGTTTATATCCCTAATATTTTAGGTCGAACACTAGCAAAACGGTTCGTTAGTAAAGCTTATGCCTTAAAACCATGGTAGTCTTTGAAATAATTGAAATAAAATAGGAAAATATTTTTATTTATAATTTGATAAGTTATTTAATTAATTCAAAAAAGATATTTAGAACACTCTCACCGAGTAGGTATTAAGATCATATTTTTATCAACCAACTAATCTTATTAAAATTCGTTATAATTAGATACTTTTAACAACTTCTTCAAATTATAATTAAATAACAAGTCAAATTATAATAAAAAAATTTATTCATATTTTATTTGAAAGCCTACCATGGTTCTTAGACATAACCATTACTAAATAAACCTTTTTGCTAGTATTTCACCAACATATTAAGGAATGTAAATACTTCTTTTCAAGACTTGTGCACAGATATAAATGAGACATTTTTTTTTAAATTTACTGTAGTTTAGTCTAATCTAGTCGCCTATGTATAATTTTAATATTAAAACTTAATTTTTAAACATATTTTACGAAATTTGCAGTTTATTTAAAAGCGGTTGGAAATAACTTATATGCTTATAGAACAAAAAAAAAATTGCTTAAGAGTTTTACAATAAATAGGTAAATAATATACCTAGGTGTTCTATTTTTGAAAAACTTGTGAAAAAATAATTTAAATTATGTCCTTTTTTAAACTTTTTATGAACACCCTGTATAAAATAGACAAACACTTTACACTATAAGATTTATAATATCTCTAGACCCCTTGTCACAAATCTCACCCAATCCCATGGTTTCAAAAATGTTTTTTTTTTATTTTTTTCCAGGGCCTAATTTATTTAGTTTTTAATTTTTTAAACTACCAAAGCCAAAAAAATTTGATTTTGTAAACATCAAAAATTTAAAATTAAAATTTTTCAATCAAACTTTTTTGTAGCATTAGAATAAAAAGCTAGAAAAATAATTCAAAAAGCCATATTTAAAAAGAAAAATTAATTTTTTTACAAAAGTTGTGGTTTCCATTATATTTAATATAAGAAATAGGCCTAAAACGGATTTTTGTGAATATTTAATAAACTTATTTCTTTCCAGTAAATAACAACATCCAATATGGCAGATTTATATAATAATTATTTAATCGCGTCTTCAACCCTCTGCTCCGTTCCAAGGGACTTCTAAAACAAAAAAAAAAGTTTCTGGCAACATTCCTCTTTTTGTTGGCTTATAGTTTCCAGCATAAACTGATATTGTGTTATAATAAAAATAGCACTTAATTATATTTTAACGAAGCAGTTAAACTCATCAATAAAAGTTATAAAAACTGACACGACGTGAAAAAAAAAATATTGGTGACTTCTATCCCAAAAGAGGAGTAAATTTCATAGACACGAAAAAAGTATTCCAAACTAAACATACTTATACGCAGCGGCGGCGCCAGGATGGGGGGAGGGGGCTGGGAACCGGCCCACCCTAAAAACATTGAGCGAGTCGGTTTTGTTATGAAATTTCCGTGGGGAAAGGGGGATTTAACTATGAAATTTTTGATGAGAAATGAGTGGTATCATAGAAGAATGTAATAAGAGATAAAGAGAACAATAATGACCTTTTCTTTTGTTTTTAGACGTCAGTTTGGACAAGAGGGGAGTTTTTACCTCGCTTATGGCGTTATAGAGAGGGAGAAAGGCGAAGACCTTTTTTTTAAGAAGTCTTTTTTGATTTGGGTAGAGCCCACCCTAATATCATCGGGCCCGCTTGTGCCCACCCATCCCAAAAATCCTGGCGCCGTCACTGCAGCCGTAGCCCTGTATTTTTATAGCAAATAAAGAGGTTTCCTAATACTGAATTTATTACGGTGAAAAATTCCACCCTGTATTATATGATGAGCTCAAGCTCTCAATGCTTTTCTGGTGTTAGGAACGATTTTTGCATATTTAATCTATCCCGAGATTTATGCCCCTAAATGACTGGAATGCCTGATAATGATATCTTAAGCGATATTATGATAAAATACTGGCCTATCAACCCGTTTTTAGAGTTTCTTTTTAATGCCACCCGAGGCCTTATTCTCGAAATCGAGGAACAGCCTTTTCATAAGATAATTAATTCGCTCTTCCGTCATTGTCACATACGATTTCAAAAGTTTTAAACTTACTCCGGCCATTTATCTCATGAGAAGACTGTTTCTCGATCTCGAGAATTAGGCCTCAGGATAGCACTCTGTAAGAGAAGAGAGAGAAGTAGCGATAGCGAACGTGTGCTAAATAAGTACGATCGCTATCGCTATTTTTCATACAGAGTGCCATACCAGGTCGTTCTTTAGCTGTTCATAACTCCCGGTGACCCGCCCCCTGCTGCCCTCCTTAGAGACGACACTGCCAAAAGCATTTGCAAAAATATACAACAAATATCACTTTTATAAAATTTAATTTTTAATTAATTTACTAACTTAATTGAAACTTTCTATAGGTACCACGGCCACGCTGTTTGGTTGGGGTTCAGAATCGTCTCTTAGTGATGAACTTACAAACACAAATATAACCATACTTTCCAGCACTTTATGCAGTGTACTTTACGGCAGCATCGTAAGCAACGATACTCTTTGCACTGATCTGGGATCTAATATTTTAAGTCAAGGAAGCTCGAATAGTTTACTGGTCGCGGATAATGAATTAATTGGTATTGAATCATTTGGAGATGGTCTCAGTTTATTGGAACCACTTGGAGTTGCTACCTCTATTGATAATTATGTCGAATGGATTAATTCCACTATATCTAACCTATAAGAACCTTTATTGAAAAAGTTTGTTTTATTTTGGCACGGTTATTTAAAGAACAATTTATGATATTATATACAATATATTTTAAAAAGGCTGAATTAAAAAATTTTCAACTTAAAATGGTACATTTTTACTATAACTATGTAGTGGCGTTCTAACTTTAATTCCTATCTATTTATCTATTTTGCTTATTCGTGACTTGATGTATGCAATATATGGAACGGAATAGTATATTACATAACAAGTGATGAAAGTGATACTTTTTGAACTAGGAGATATTTAGCACGAGGCGTCAGCCGAGTGCCGAAATTCTCCGAGTCTTAGAATAATATTTTCCACATAAGTAATGTACACTATTTTATCTACGACCACAAAGAATTTTTGAAAAAGCCTTTGATTTGTGAAAAAAATACTTCCACGCTAGTGTTGAAAAAAAAATATCAACACTAGTATTGAAATTAGCATACTTAGGATTATGTTCCACTTAATATCTGGTTTCATAGTTTGTCAATAGGCTTTTCCTTTATTTGTAATTTACCTTTTTCATTTTTTCATATTTTATATATCATAGGAAGAACCAGAATGAGAAATTTTAAATTTAATCAAGGAAAGATGCATTAAACTTAAATTTAAAAAATCCACCATCAATTTAAAATACCTAATTCCATAAATTATTTAATGTTTTTACAAAAAAAGTCAAATACTCCTGACGGGATTTGAACCTGTGACCTTGCGAGCTGTAGGCTGGAGCTCTATTTTCTACGCTATGGCTACCGATAAATATTTGTTGTTTAATAGATGACATACAGATTTGTTTTTCTGGTAATATAAATTTTCCAGTATATTTTTATTAACATTTTTTATAATTTCAGATGGCGTATTTTCACACTCTAATTCTGAATCACTCGACAAATACATGAAAAATAAGTTAAACACTTTATAATTATTACTGCTTTCTAAAATTTGTTTCTTATAATAAATAGGGGTGGTCTATCAAATTAGCATCATAGCATAAATTAAATAGTGTGCCTTGTATTTCAACTCAAGAGTTGAAATTTTTTTTTCAACTTGCGTGTGATATTCGGCGCTTTCTGTCTTTTTACTTTTTTGATGAGTCATAACTTTTTTATACTTACTTGTTTGTATTACATTTCTAAGTAAAAAAATGATTTTTCTATTATTTTTACGTAAAAAAAGCACACTTTGTTGAAGTAGCTACGATCAACCATTCTCGAATGAAAAGGAAATTCTCACTTTTAATTATTTTTTTTTAATAATTTTTAATTTAATATTTTGGAGATACAGGGTGTAAGACTTTTATTTCTATTTTCGTTTTTTCTAAATAATTTTTATAATTATGTCGATAATTAAACTAAAATTGGTGTATACTTTTAATAAGCAAAACTCAAATTTGATAATAGTATCGTCCCACGGAGGGCGCCACCTGTATGTAAGTCTACTCTTTTGTTGAGTTATAACCTTTGTATACTGGCATTATATTTTAAAGCAAAAAAAATTGATTTTTCTATCATTTTCACGCGAATAAGGCATATTTGGCAGAAGTCGTCGAAGGATTGTCAAATATCGACATTACGAACGGCTGCTGGTAGCGACTACTACTAAGTAGGATTTTTTTCACGTAAAAATTATGGAGAAATATTTTTTTTTTTTTGAAAATGTAATACAAGCACGTATAAAAAAGTTATGACTGATCAACAGAATAAAAAGACATGTACATACAATACTAACATCAAATTTAAATTTCATGTATTAAAAACCACTAAACATCCATTTTAGTTCAAATATCGACATAATTTCAAAAATTATTTAGAAAAAACTATAATAGAAATAAAAGTTTAATACCATGGCATCTCCAAAACAACGCATTTCCGGACATAGGTTTATAGGACCTTTTTTAAATATTTTTAAGCAGGCAAAATAATCCTAAATTATTTCGCAATATTAATAAAACAGCCTGTATACAGGGTGTCCCATAACTTATGGGCCGTAGAGTAACTAGAGATACTAGACATTAAACTAAGCCGATTAAGTCATATACGTTTTTTTGGATTGTTACTCGTTCTAGAGATACAGGGTGTTGAAAGTAAAAGTTTATTCTCGAAAATAAGCCATAATTTTAAAACGGTTTAATGAATCGAATTGAAAGTTGGCAGAATTATGTTTTTAAGAGCAAGAAATAAGAATTTGTAGAAATTTTTAAGTTTCAAACTAGAGGGTGCTAGTTGCATACACTGGACTTCATAAGTCTATGATTTTTTTTCTTACCTAAAATATTAGGTGTTTTTCAATAATTATAGTTTCCTAAAGAAGGGCATTTTCTGAGTCAAAAAGATATACTTGATTGATCTTAATATCTTTAACGTTTTAGAAATATTTCCCTTTAAACATCCCAAAGCATAAAAAAACAGAGTACATAATTAAATTATTATTTTAATTATCAAAAAAAAAACTTATATGACATAATCGGCTTAGTTTGATGTCTAGTATCTCCAGTTACTCTACGGCCCATAAGTTATGGGACACCCTGTATACCGTTAAAATGTGATTGAGTAAAACCCGTATAATTTCAGGCCCTTAACCAAAAGCCTGCCCCGTGATTAAAGGTCAAAAATATCTGCAAAACTTGGCAGGTTTAAATGCATTCTAATGTTGGGAAATTCCAGTGTGATAATCTGACAATCATATGATGTCTGTCTATAAGTTAAAGGTCTAATGGGGACTTAACTTATTGAACAAAATGCAAAGTTAAACAAGAAAAGTGGGATCACCACAATAAAAGTTAATTATGTCTGGCGTCCTACAATCTTTTATTTGCAGCAGCAGTGGTGAAAAAGACAAATATATTTACATAAACTATTATTAATAAATTATTGTTTTTGTCTCATTATAAATAAATTATTATTTTATCAAAAATGATGAGATTCTATTTTTTTTATTTAATCTACTTGTTTATTACAAAAATAAATAACTTCACCATTACTATTTCTTCAATTCAATACAAAAATATAGTATATTACATAACAAGTGATGAAAGTGATACTTTTCAAACGAGGAGATATTTAGCACGAGGCGTCAGCCGAGTGCGGAAATTCTCCGAGTTATAGAATAATCACTTTCACACGAGTAATGTACACTATTTTTCCTACGACCACAAAGAATTATTAAAAAAAAAAATATTTCAACTCTAGAGTTGAAATTAGCATACCTAGGATTATGTTCCACATAATATCTGGTTTCATATAGTTTGTCAATAGGCTTTTCCTTTATTTGTAGTTTAACATTTTAATTTTTTCATATTTTATATTATTATAATATATCATAGGAAGATGTAATCCTGGATTGACTTCTAGATTAACCAGAATAAAAAATTTTAAATTTAAAGGAAATATACATTAAACCAAAATTTAAAAAATCCACCCAACAAGGAAGATTTCAATTCAAAATAATTCTATAAATTATTTAATGTTTTTATAAAAAAAAGTCAAATACTCCTGATGGGATTTGAACCTGTGACCTCCCGTTCTGTAGACAAGAGCTTTAGTGTCTACGCTATGGCGTCCATGGCTATCAGTTAACATTTGTTGTTTAAATATATGACATTTTATTCAGCGCGACTTGTTTTTTCTTTTATTAACATTTTTTATAATTTCACATAGCGTATTTTCACACTCTAATTCTAAATCACTCGACAAATACATGAAAAATAAGTTAAAACACTTTACAATTACTGATTTCTAAAATTTGTTCTTTTTAATAAATAGGGATGGTCTGTCAAATTGACATCATAATATGACTATTATGTTTAAATTAAATAGTGTGCCTTGTATTACCACTCTAGAATTGAAATATATTCTTTCAACACGCGTGTGATATTCGGCGCTTTCGAGCCAGGTTAACCGTGTTTTTTTCTCTTTTTCATAGGTGGTCGCAGGAAAGATATATTTTTTTCAAAATTTTTTTAGAATTACTCGTAGACCTATTGTGTTATACACATTGTCCAACTTACACTTTTAGTCTGTAACCATTTAAAACGCACTAACCGGCGGTACATCACATAAAATGCTGTTATACAGGGTGCTACAAATTCGTGTGCGTACAAGGGGATCTCGAAAACGGTAAGAGATACGAAGATAGTTAAATTAAGGCAAAGTTGCGTATTTTGGGGCTTAATAATTTGGTAAAAGGAAATTGTAAATATTCTGGATGCTTTCGGAGATAGTTAGAGGGGGTAGAGGTAATAATTTAAGTTTTTAAATTTGACAATAGTTAAGTAAAGTTTTAACGAACTCTGGGCATTGCCGCCAAGATTTTTGCCTACCTAACTAAGTATCAAAATCATGAAATACTTATAATCCCGACTGCTCCTCCCTCCAGAAAAAAATATCCTAGTTACGCCCGCTTTATTGGCGTGCATACAATATGGGTAAAAAAGTACTGCCTACCCTTTTTTTTATGATAAAACACCTGCACTGTAGGAAAAATCCTTTAAGGCGCTCTGGGAGCGGTGCGTGTGCGAAGAAAGCGATTAACGTTGGTCTTGAAACGTTGAAGATTGTATTCATTGGAAAACACGACCTCAGAAAGATCATTCCACAAAGATGACGTTCTCCAGATGAAAGAATTCTTGAACAATGAAGTTCGAGGAGTACTAAGCTGAACAACATATGGATGAGCGGCAGTGATTCGCCGTGTATTTCTGTTTTGCATTGCTCTAGGTGGAATCAAGTGGGCAATGTCAGTCGAACACCTGCCATGGAAATATCTGTAAAAGAGAGCCAAATCACCAACCTGTCTTCGATGCTTCAGGCTATCGAGGGTCTTGGTCAGCTCGGGGTCGCCGATCAAACGAACGGCTCTCCTTTGAATGGAATCCAGTAGCCGAAGGGTGTGCTTGGGTGCAGAGCTCCAGACATGAGAGCAATATTCTAATGATGGTCGAATCTGGGCTTTGTAGAGTGTCAAAAGTTGATGAGGTGTGTACAACCTTTTGGTGCGGAAAAGTACACCAAGTTTCTGTGCAGCTGCCTTGGCAATTGCGGCAACGTGAACAATAAAACAAAGAGAAACAATTTATTTTTATATAGGTATTAGTTTTTATCCGTGTAATCCAACTTTGGCATTTATCTCTACATTAACATAATAAATATTAATATAGGACCGAAAAATGAATCCTATATCATTTCCACGAACGCATTCATTGCTTGTTATATCGTCAACTAGATCCATGTATAAGCATTCCGTAAGACCGTTCTAAAAGCCAAGATCTCGCTGTACATTAGAATCTGATGCAAGAGCACTGCTTTTGTACGGGGTGAAGCAAGCAAGAGAGCCGGTAGGCAGTAGGGTAGAAAGAGATGTAACAAATAAACCCGTCGCAACCTTCGACCTTCCTTCATCGATCAGCCCGCGCCAAGAAAGCCCGCGTGTGGTGTGTGCAAGTCTTACCGTAATTTGGAAAATACTTCGCTTTCTCAATATTAAACACGCTTTCATAAGTTTTATTATTAATTAGTTTAGTTAAGATATTTTTAAATAAATAACGGATAAGGTATCGTAAAATAAGAAGCACTTTTGTGACAATTAAAATGATGATGAAAAAATGATCTGGATTAAAAAGAATTTATATAGGTACATATTTACAAAACACACAGTGAGAAATACGGTTATTAACAATAATCTCCTCGGAGAGCGACTTTTGCAGGGTCTAAAACGCAAAATCAATTTTTATGACGATGTTTTAAAATAATTTTGCCGTAAAGACCACCGTGTTGAACTAATTTACAAATAATGTCGTTTTATTCTTTTTCTGCCAGTGTTCTTTCCACAAACTCAAAAACAAGACATTTTGTGACAAAATTTAAAATTTAGATGCTAGAATGCTACGGAAGGTAAATTTTTGACTTAAATGCAATTTTTGCCTACCATGATTAAAACTCTATTTATACTGGCTAGATGCACTGGACCATAACTGCGATGGGCGAAATCATGCGTTTAGTTCGGGCGCGATATTTAAAACCTAAACTGCTTTAAACTTTTAATTTTTGTAGTATAATTGCTTGATCATTTTTGAACAAAATTGAAATACGGCCCTAATCAATCAAACTTTAAGTTTGACGAAAATAAAGTTACGTTACTAGAAATTATCTGTCGTCGATAGCCAATCACTGGCTGTTAGTAAAAGTTATAGAAATAAGCATAATATGTAAAAAATTAAAAAGTAAGAGAAACAAACGATGCCACAAACAAAATTTTCATAGATCCCTTAGTTTTTTAGATACGGGGTGTTTTTGAAAATTTTGCATTTTGTGACACCCCCCGTATCTCGGTTACGCTGCAACTTATCAAAAAAGAAAAAAATGAACCCATCAGTTTTTTTCACGTAGAATCTAGTGGCTTAGTCAGATTTTTTCTATGTTTAATTGTTTTCGAGAAAAAGAGCAAACTTGCATTTTTTTAAATGGGACACCCTATATATTTTTAACTATTATGATTCAGTTTATCACAAGCTTTTTAAAAATGTATAATACTTTATAGCTGTTCTGTTCTATGTGAAGCTCAAAATTTATATTTTTCAACAAATTTACATTTTTTTAAATGGCACACCGTCTAAATTATCAAAACAATTCAGATTGTCACAAGCTTCTTACAAATATTAAATACTAATTTTAAAAATACATACCTATAACAATAACTTTTATAAATATAAATAAAAATTAACTTAGTTGTGTTATACGTTCCAAAATTAAAAACTACAATTATTTTATGATTTAGGAAACTGTCTTATAAATATTGCTCAAACTGTTTCCCATTATGCCTAAGACATGTTTCACACATTGTTCTGATTCGCCTTAGTGCATTTAAAATAATAAAAGGCCGTGCCTGTAACTCCCTACAGGCTCTTTCAGTGGCTTCTCTTAAATCTGCCATGTTTTGGTACTGGACGGTATAAATTTTATTTTTTAGGTAGCCCCACAAAAAAAAAATCCACAACCGTTAAATCGGGTGACCTTATAGGTCCATGAGTTCCAATCCAGCGGCCAGGAAAATTATTGTTAAGTTATGCTCTTACAATTGAAGCTATTAAGATGAGCTTAGGGGCACATTCTCTACTATTTCGGGCACAATGTTTTCCAAAATTTTAAAATATTTATTTGCAATAAGACCGCCTTCAAATATATTATATAAAATTTTACTTCCCAGTATAAAGTATTAAACGTTAAACCATCTTTTGTTTTCCTAAATACCCGTCATGGCCTACTAAAACAAATGTAAATTTATTGAAAAATGTAAATTTTGAGCTTCACATAGAAAAGAGCTATAAAGTATTATATATTTTTTAAAAGCTTGTGATAAAGTGAATCATAATATGTAGTTAAAAATATATAAGGTGTCCCATTTAAAAAAATGCAAGTTTGCTCTTTTCCTCGAAAACAATTAAACATAGAAAAAATCTAATAAATAAACTGATAAGTCCATTTTTTACTATTTTTATAAGTTGCAGCGTAACAAAGATACGGGGGGTTTCACAAAATGTAAAATTTTCAAAAATCTATCTAAAGTATCTAAAAAACTAAGAGGGCTATGAAAATTCTGTTTGTGGCATCGTTTGTTTCTCAAAAAAGTAACACAGTGCCGCGAAAACCGCAACCTTCTATGTTTACTAATAACGCAGATAACCCGTAAAACATAAGAAAACTGGACACCCTGTACAAAATAGCAACGCAAATAAAAATATTTAGGAGGGGACTTGCCCCTCTTTCGTCCACCCATGGATGCAAACATTTTAAAATAATACGATTTTTTTGCCGCACATTCATTTAAATACCTACTTTTGTTCTAAAGTTTGAAAATTACAATTTTTATACTTACATCATTAGGTCAGGCGCGACATGGTCAGTCTATTGCCTAGGATTATTTTTAATCCTATCGACACTTACGTCAAAAGTCCCTTTCTAAATAAAGCTTAACTTCCCACCCTTCACTAAGATTTAGGATGAGTATATATATTTATACGTTTTTAGTTTAAAATCAGATTTCTTGTTTTATATTACGTGTAGTAAATAGTGTCGAACAGAGTGCAGTGTATACAGAAATATAGTGTTAGGTTATGGGTAATAACAGAGAATGTGCTTTTACCATCAAAAACCTTTTGTCAGTGTCAAGACAAAATGAAGAGTTTAAAGAAAATATTGTGCATCATCCAAAGGGTAATGCTCAGCGGCAACCGTTGATGGACCATCCAGATAAAGCCTTAGAAAAACCAAAATATTCCTACAACTCTCTGATAATGATGGCTATAAACAACAATCCAAAAAAAATGATGACACTTAACGACATATACGAGTTTATAATGGAAAAATTTCCTTATTACCGAAACCACAAGCAAGACTGGAAAAACTCCATAAGACATAATTTAAGTATAAGTAAATACTTCGAGAAAGTTCCCCGATCTTTTAATGAGCCTGGCAAAGGTCACTATTGGGCACTCACACCTGAAGGTCAACATGTGGTGATCGGGGAAGATACAGGGAAGTTGAGGAAAGTAACCCATGACGTTCCAGAGAACTTTGTTCCATCGCAGCAGATTTACTACCAACATCGGCAACAGAATAGTTAT
This sequence comes from Polydrusus cervinus, assembly GCA_935413205.1. Taxonomy (NCBI): domain Eukaryota; kingdom Metazoa; phylum Arthropoda; class Insecta; order Coleoptera; family Curculionidae; genus Polydrusus; species Polydrusus cervinus. The sequence goes on along the minus strand of OW284514.1, from coordinate 26,112,577 downwards.
TATGGAAACTCTATGCATCATGCCTCAATTCCGCTGCATCATCAACGTCTTCATCAGCAACATGGCTATTATTACTATGGTCAACCAATTTTAACTCAAGAGTCTTCAAATCGACAATTTTACGGTATGTCATATCACCAGTCCCCTCTTTTTCGTTCTAGTCAACATAGGTATTGCTAAATTTTAAAAAATGTATACCTTCATACCGGGTATCCCAACGATTTGTGAAGTAACAGTAGCTTTAAAAATATAGCAAATAGAAAAAATTGTTTAAAGAAACAGTTTTGTTCTACAATTTAAAATTATTTTGTAATGTGGCGATACAAAGTTTTTTTTTTAAAGAAAAATATAGACGAGACCATCGAAAATGTATTTATACGAAGGTTGCCGATATCAAACAGCCTGGTCATCTGGCCCAATAAGTTGTTGAAAGAATGGGTTATTCTACACGAAATTAGGTTTTATTGATCGAAATGCCAGAAAAAACGTTAAAAATGTATTTTTTCGGCGCTTGTGTAAAAATATCTCTATCCATCCAGATCGATTATAAACTTTAAACCGATCTTTAATTTATTAGTAAGAGTCGTAAAAAAAGTATAGTACGTATTGCGTGTTGTAAATCAATGACGTACTCATGTAATTACCGCACTCGCCGCTTCGCGGCTCGTTCGCAATTTTTTCATTCGTGCGTGATATGCTTTTTACCACACTTAATACGTAAAATACTATTATAATGTTGTAAGGAACTTCAGGCGTTCATTTAAAAAAAATAATTACTTTTATATTTTACAAAATATTTTCACCATCTGTATAACTATGATAGTTGAATACAATTGAACATTATTTAGTTAAAGGCGATGTTGTATTAAAATATTCACAAATTATCTAAGTTTTTCATAAATAATTTTAAGGCTTCAGAATAAAAAGATAAACAAGACCGTTTTTTCTAAAAAAATTTAATTTTTTGAAAACAATTAAGTTTTAAATCGACTTTTTTGATTACCAGATAATGTAGATTTTTAAAATGCGGAATTATGCCAGGTGCTTCTCTAAAAAAATGTAACTTCGTATCGCCACACTTTTATAAACCACTCTATATCCGCCAAAATAATTTTAAATTGTAGGATAATGTTCGTCCTTAAAATTAATATAAAATACTTTTTTCTCTGCTATCGTTTTTTACACATAGTCCACACATCACTGGGACACCTGTATAATATAATATAATTTGAATTTTTAGTAATTTTTAAGCTAAAATTAGTAAAGCTCCAGAAGCTTTTAAAATGCTCTTACTTAATTTTTACTCTGTGGACAGAATAAAAATATTGTTTTTATATGTATTTAACACATTCGCGATACGTGAACTTTTTGAGAGTGCTCCTTGGGTGACTCATTTTTTTGTGAACCTGGTCCATTTTGAGGCAATAAATTAATATACATAGAAATTTGAGTTTGAAAAATAGTCTTTTATCAAAAAAAAAACAATGGCTGAAATTGCAGTTATATGTCCCTTCGAATAACTGTTAATTGTTTTATTTAGGGACGCGAATGCATATGCAGTCAGCATATTAACATCACTAACAAACTAAAAAAAATATCCATATCAAGCTTTGAACGTACACAAAATTGCCGATAAAATGTATTATATCTAACTAATAGCCAATACAGCAAAATCCTAGTTTATTTAATCTTATTTAAATAAAAAATTTACCAATAAAATGTATCAGAGAGCACCTTTGCGGGACACAACTGTATAAATTAAATAATAAACGCGTCTGCAATTGCAGACGTAATGTCATACGTGCAGAGGCGTATAAACACTTGGAGGCACCCAAAGCCCTGGGATATTTTTGCGCCCCCCTTCTACAGTGGCGGATTTAGGATTTGTTCTAGGGGGAAGGGGGGGTGCGAAAGCCTTCGGCGCAATTCTTTTTGCGCCATAGGCGCTTTTTTGCGTGCCACATCCTTTTTTGGGTTTAAATAACCGTAAAGCTTAATCTGCGGCAATATGCCAGACTATAAAAAACTCTTTTTATCTGTGAGTTTTGACCGCTATCGCAAAAAAAAATTATTGTGTCAACTTTCAGTAGGGATTTGGGGAGGTTAATTTTTCTAACCACGGTTGAAATTGCTTAGTTCATATCTTGTTTGGTTATCTTAGTCTCTCTTGAAGTCTTGGAGCTGGAAAATGTGGCGCCGCTTTCAGATTTGGCGCTACAAGCCTAGGCTTGTTCGGCTTGTACTATAATCCGCCTCTGCATACGTGCCTAATTGACAACATCTGTCAAATATAGCGTTACAGAGACGATTTTTTAAATACAGTGGGATAGAACGAACACTAGTCAGGCAACTTAACGCAAATAGCGATTGCTGAAAGTGTCTTCATATGCAGTCGCATCTCTATATGTCCGCGAATGTGTTAAATAATAAGTAGAAAGAATTGTTATAGGAATTAAAGTAACGCTGGTGTCACTTTTCCCAGATTAATATTTTACCAAGACAGGTTGCGTCGAAACTAAAAACACGATAATTGTTTGTCAGTAAACCAAAATGGAATAAAGGCACTGCTTTCTGTATCGTCAAAGTTTACCAATCAACAAAATGCTAGTTGCTAAAAAAACATAAATGTAAAAAAAAATTTTTTTTTAATATTCAATCAGGAATGTCTATTACTTTTTAGGGACGGAATATCTTTTTTAAATTAAGGCGGCGAATTTTCCAATAATTTTTTAAAAATATTTTTATCACGAAGTTAAGTTTACAGTCAAAACAGGATTTAATGATATAAAATATCTTCCATTCTTTCCCTTCTTCGCTCTTTAGTTACAATAAATAATATTGGTGGCGTTAAGGTCTATGTTATTTATTTAACATAGTAATTTTTAAACTTTAATTTAATAAATAAAGCTAATTTTTTTAAGGATATCGGCTACGCCATTTCATATATAAAATGTATAGCTGTTGTGCTTTTATTATATAAGTATTTATTTTTAAAAAGTTAATATAGAAAATTGTTATTTGTAGGTAGACAATAATAGTACATTGTATAGCTAGTAGGAGCAGCAAAACATTCCCGGACGACCGTAAAGATTGTATGTCGAGGCGCAAGCCGAGACTGACAATCGGCGGAGTCCGAAAATATGACTTTTTCTACGAGGTATACATACTATTTTTCCGAAAATCGAAAATTTTTAAAAGGGCCTAAATTATTACAATCAAGTTTTGAACATTATTAATTTTGTTCACAAATAAAGGATACCTTAAAATTTGTGTGTTGTATATGGAAATAGAGTAATATTGAATTGTCAATCTTGACGCATTTTAGTTTACAAGTATAAAGAAAGAAATAATATTTATAATACAATATTTTCAAATAGTTATCTGACAGTGACATTGTCATTATTTGAGATTTGAAGTTCAAATAAATTATAAACCAATTTTTAATTTATTAGTAAGAGTCGTAGAAAAATTAAAAATTAAACATCAAATATGTTAACTATAGTTATAGCATTATTAGACCTTAGGTAATTATTTATTTTTATACTGATTTTGTTATAGTTATTTTGGATCTATTTAGAAAAGTTGTACAATAAAGTTTATTTATATTACGATACGTATTTCTTAGGGAAATAAATCGTGATGTGGTGATTACTGCTGATGTCATCAGATACAAAGTTTTTTTGTAAATTCCATATTACTCTTAACCCATTACTGTAGGAATATAATGCCGATTTTATATAAATGTATTATTAATTTGTTAGAGAATTTCAGTTAAAAGACTGTTTTTATAATATTAAGCATAAAATATATTTTTGTAAATTGTTATGCTTTTATTTTTTATTGACTAAATAAACTACATATTCAAAATATTTAAAGTGGCTTTTAATATATCCGAGTAAACCCAACTGTCCACTGTAAACAAAATTAAATAAAAACTATTCGTAATAAAAAAAAATTAATTTTGGTGTACAGGGTACGAAAAAACCAAAAAAAAATTGGATTTGCAAAATTAAAAATTTTCCAATCAAACTTTTCTAAAGCCGAGAATAAAATAGCCAAAATAAGAATAAGGTTTTATCACAGATGTTTTAATTTTCAAGATATTTGACACTAAAAACAAACTTAAAAAGGACACTGCATATTATTCTCAATTACGAATTTCGGAAAAGAATGAGATAATACATTTTAGTCTAAATGCTAAAGGCTAAATAAATATTGATAACAATTTATTTTAAAACGGGCTTTATGTCTATTTTTAATAATAATTATCTTGAAAACTATAATTGCTTGAAATACCTTATTTAGTTTTTCGATTTTTTTTATAAATTCTTTTATTGTGATGCTTCAAAGAAATTTGTTGAAACATTTTTAATTTTGCATATTTTGCCATTTAAAAAGCAACTAAAATAAAGGGACTGTGGTGTAAAGTTGTTGTTTTAACAATGGAACGCCCTGTATATTTTTATGAAAGGTCTTTCTTTTCTGATTCCAAAAATATAGAGTTTGTCTACATTAGACAAACAGGTTTTAAGATATGAGCGATTAGATTTTTAAAAAGATGTATCAATTCGGGTTTAATACTTCTAGAATGTATTGGAAAACAAAACCACGTAAATAGTAATAGGATAGCGTTATGTGGGCCACATTTTCAAAGTTTTCTAGACTCAGATCATATAAATGGTTTAAGCTAATATAGACAAACTATACAGGGTGATTCCTAAGTTGATACGTCTTTTTTAGCTGTCTGTAGAAGGCATTAAAGTAAACAACATTTTCAAATACCTTTTTCAAAAAACTTAAATAAAAGCGAGATACAGAAGTAAAAAGTGGTGGCCTGGTCATCAAAACGTAGCCTGCTACTTTATGTTGTTTTTGTCTTATTAGCCATACAATTTACGAGTCGGTGGTCAGTAATTTATTTGGCAATCTGCTGTGTAGTGTTTTTCTAAAGAAAGATAATTTTAAATTGGTGACACGTGAAAATTGTAAAATTTGAAAACATTGAACTAGTAGATATGGTGCTAATTTACGGTGAGTATCATCAAAGTGCGGCTGCTGCTTCGAGATTACACGCAGAACGCTTCCCTTGCGGGCTTATCCTACACCCAGAAGTTTTCTTAATGTTTTTCATCGGGCAAGTTAGGCAGGGCCGTATTAGATCCATAGTGTAATAAATGAATGTAAGTATTTTATTTTTAAGTTTAAAAAAAAAGGTATTTGAAAATGTTTATTTTAATGCCTTCTATACACAGCTAAAAAAGAAGTATCAACCTAGGAATCACCCTGTATATTTTTGGAATCAGGAAATATAGACGTTTCATAAAAATTAAAAAAAATAGGGTGTTTTATTGAAACAACCGCAACTTTAAATGGCAATTTTAGATTCTACGGTCAAGCATAAACAAGATGGCTACATTTTACTACTACGTTTTAATAATAATACAGGGAAACTTAAAAAACAGGCCTCTGTTCCATTTAGGTTAGATGACTCTGTACCTACATTCGAATTATGAATATTTTGATAATAATTATATTTATTTAGATATGTAATTTTTATCTAATATTAATTTATTAGTAATTTATATACAGGATGTTCCTTAATGGCGTGCTAATATTTTAGGGTGTGATTCCTTAAGTCATTTTATGAAGAAAAGTTCATATAAACATGTTCTCAACAGCTTAAATTTTTTGCTACTGGGTGTTGATATATATTTTTTAATGCATTTTTTGTAATATCTCCGAAATTACTTTAGATAATATTTTCAATTTTGGCATGTGCTAATAGGACATAAAACCACATCTTTTAGTAATAAAAGTAATTTTTTTTTTCACCAGTGGCGTACCTGCAAACATTTCCACTGATATTTTTTAGAGAAAAAGTAATACGCCACTGACATTTTTCCATGTGGATATCATTTCTGATTAGCCTGGTCAATTCTGCATAAAAATGGTATCTTGCGTTTTTCTTCTCAGGCACACCATTCTTAATTAAAATAATTAAATTAGCTCTATTTATTATTATTAACATTAATAATACAAAATTTTGTTTTATAAAAATTGTTGAAAATGACCATCTTCATTCAATAGGCATGCTTCCAACCATCTAATTTAATTATTTTAGTTAAGAACGGTGTACCTGAGGAGAAAAACGCAGGAGACCATTTTTATGCAGAATTGACCAGGCTGATCAGAAATAATATCCACATGAAAAAATGTCAGTGGCGTACCACTTTTTTTCTAAAAAATATCAGAGGAAATGTTTGCAGGGACGCCACTGGTGGGACAAAAAATAAACTTTTATAACTAAAACATGTGGTTTTATGTCCTATTAACACATGCCAAAATTAAAAATATTATCTAAAGTACTTTCGGAGATATTACAAAAAACGCATTAAAAAAATAAATTAACACCCTGTAGCAAGAAATTTAAGCCGTTTAGGACATATGTTTATATGAACTTTTCTTCATAAAATGACTTTGGGAATCACACCCTAAAATAGCAGCACATCATTAAGGAATACCCTGTATAAGTGGCCACCCTACCTTCACCTGAAAACTTCCATTACATAACAAATAAATATCTTTTTTTAAATCCAGTAATAAATATTACAATCGACTTGTTCAGTGTCTTTCTACGTAAGTTTTTGGCAGTCTTTATGTTAATGTTCAGGTTTTTCTTGTTTAAAAACAATGCGCGACGTAATGCCTCGGTAGCCATAGCTTAAATTGATTTTGCAAGCTGAATTTTTAATAATACTTAAATTCCTTGATTCATTGACCGCAATGGTTAATGAGCGGTAAAATTTCCTTCGACAAATTTATTTCTTTTTTTATTAAGTACAATAAAATAACTTAAAGTACATTTTAGCAAAAGCCATGAAATCTTGGCCAAACTCCTCTGTCTTGCCTTGTAGTATAATAAACAGGGCCTCAGCCTAAGATTAAAAGTTTGTACAAGACCCGTAACAAAACAAATATTAATGGCCTCAAGAAATTAGAGGCACACATGGTTTTAATGCCATTGGTCAGAAATTAGGGTTGAATAATAGACCGGTATGAAGTTTTACTTAGTTGCTTGTGTTTTTCTGTGCTATTTTGTATTATATTACGTTGGTTAACATTTTAAAACCTTAAAATAACTATTAAAGGTGTTGTGTGCGGCGAAAGGCGCAAATCACGAGATTGTGTATCATGTCATCAGTAGGTAAGTGTAAAGTTTAAAAGTGGTTACAAGGGCAGGCATCAAACAACAAACAAATAAAACATTCAGTCAGGTAATCTAGTAATATGTAAATACACACACCCAAATTAAATATGCGTTTTTCTAGAATTGAGATTTTTTTTTCATATTTTTATAATTAATTTAGTCGAGGATTTCTTGCTCTATAGCTAATAAAACCAAACCAGATAATCTTTCTTATGCTAATGGAGAACTTAAATAATTTTTAATAATGACAAATATCTCTCACTAGAAGCAACAGAGACACAGCCGAAGTGAAAAGAATTCTTAATAAAATAGTAATATTTTGTAGGGATAAAGAGGTTGTTTTAAAAATTGTAGAATAGCAAGAGGATTTAATTAAACAGGGTTGGGCAAACTTTGATTTTAATAAACAAAAGAAGCTTAGCGGCAAGCGGACATAGTGCGTCTATCTTTTGCATTAAAGTACACAGAGACTCCAAAGGTAATGGAATGCCTGGGGCACAGGTAGACAATGACAGGCTGTTTCGTTCTTGTTAGAACTCATCAGAAAGTCATAACCCGTAAGCTACCCCCAGTATAGCGAGCCTGTTCTTTTAAGGCGTTTTTAAGAACTAAAAACGCGATGAAAACCCAGTAACGCCATCATAAGGAATCAACTCAATGCAAAAGATATAGCCATCTAACGTGAAAACGTATGGAGAAGCGAAAAAATGTTTCCTATACTGGTGAAGTGGCCGTTCCGTGCTTGATTTATTTAGATTTATTTATATTTCTACGTTTTCACGTTAGATGGCTATATCTTTTGCATTGAGTTGATTCCTTATGATGGCGTTACTGGGTTTTCATCGCGTTTTTATTTCTTAAAAACGCCTTGAAAGAACAGGCTCGCTATACTGGGGGTCGCTTACGGGTTATGACTTTCTGATGAGTTCTAACAAGAACGAAACAGCCTGTCATTGTTTACCTGTGCCCCAGGGATTCCATTACCTTTGGAGTCCCTGTGTACTTTAATGCAAAAGATAGACGCACTATGTAAGCTTGCCGCTAAGCTTCTTTTGTTTATATATTTTAACGGACACTAAATTCTACTATTTTATTTGATTTTAATAAAAAATCGCGAAGCAATTGCTAATAATAAAACAATTCAAGTTTTAGCAGAAGCAGTTGCGCGCTTCCTCAGCGTCAGTAGAACCAATTTTTAGCACTTTTGGCATTGTATACTCGGATATCAGGAACAGGATTGGTATAGAAAAATGAAGAAAACAGTTTTGTTCGAACTATATAACGACCACGGCAGTGGCTTAGAGGTGAGTTACTGGCATTCGACCGTGGCGACCCGGGTTTGATTCCCGGAGTGGGCATACGTACAATAAAAAAGTTTGTCCGAAATTTAGTGGATTTAAGAATGCAGGGAAGAGTGTAAAAGGTATCATCTCCCAACCCATCCCATTCACGCCGGTAACCAGGCCGGATGAGATCGGATATCTCGTGGAGTGCGGAAGAAGATAGACACTCCCCAATCGGTAGGTCATGCAATGGCAAGAAACCGAGGGATGATAGCCCTTGGGGTGTCGCATGACCGAGGATCGTGGTTTGGAACCCACGTTAAGCTTTAGGTCCCCTCGGGATTGACCCTGGCAGCAAACGAAGAGGAAAAAAGCCTAATTCGAAAGAATTAAAATAAATTACGAACTATATAACGAGAATGAAATTGAAAATGCATCAACATAAAGTTTATATGTGCTCCTTTTCCATTTTTTTAAAGCGTTGCCTTCTACTTTTTATTTTTGAGAGTATTTTTATATTTTGTTGTTATATTGCCCAGAATAAAAAATTTAAAAAAAAATGGTTTTAATTAAATCATTATTTTTTTAATCAAGTATTTAAATCATTTTTTTTAACAAGTGCTTTAAATCACTTAATATAAATCAGCACAACTCTGAATTAAAATAATTTTTATTTGTATAAACACGTTTTTACGATTGAGTTTTTTATTGCCTAGAGTGATAAATAAATCTGTTGATCGCCTTAGATTAGGTTCATTGTTTTATTGGTATTGTTACTTTAGTATAGAGTTATTTTGCAATTAAACAGGCAAAAACCCAACTTTCCCATTAATTTAACTCAATGCGGTTAAAAAGTTAACTTACATCCTTTACTAATTAGAATGAGGACGAGGAATATTTTTGTCACGTACGTTTAATGTTTATGCTCTACCATTGTGAATTAAATCGATAAATAAATCAGTATCGATTTCATTTAACATTACTGTTCAAAGGATGCCGATCGTGTAATCTGTATATCTACGCTTTACCACAAAAATTTTAAATTACATTTCTTTATTCAGGGAAAATAAATATTAACCATTAACATAGTGGTTTGTAGGTTGGCAAGTTTTTAATATTAAAATAAACGCTAATGAACACTATTACATCATAACATATACTATTTTATAATAAAAGGACCCCGCACAACGCTTATGGGAAATGGCTTTCGGCTAATTTTTCTGAATTTTTAGTATTTTCTGGATCTTGACGTCCGGATTAAAAGTGTCCATGGCCGTAATCCAATCCTATGACTAGTTTTTGAGTTTGGGTGTTTTAAAGTTGGCAACTTCTTACTTTGGAATTTTATGCATTGTCTGGAGTTTTCACTTGTTTCTTAAAAACTATCAACTTTTTTATTTTTTTTATTGATGGAAAGTAGGCCTTAAGTTTTCTTTCACTTATAGAAAAATAAAATTTGTACAGGCTGTTAAATAATTTATAGGCGGATTAAATAAATACTAATATTAATAAATTATGAAAATCCCAAAAAAAAATTTTACTCTTTTTTTGAATTTTGAAAACAAAGGGCTAGATTTTGTTCATATTTTAATATCTTGTAGTATCAAGCTATGAATGAAAAAAATGGATATAAGTTGACGTACCTAGAATATATTGCTGGGTATTTTATTTCTCAAAAAAAAATTGAAAATACACCTGAAAACGTAATAAACGACTTTTAATTGATTTTTTAGTTATTATGCCCATATGTAACAATTTTCTTTTACAATAATTATTCTCTAAATCTTATATATACAAGGTGAACCAGTTACAAAAATTTACACAAGTGAAAACTTTTAAATATATCAAAATTTAAAAATGTTTTTTTTTAACAAATGACAAAATATTATTGTTAAATTATAAATATTTTTTTCGTAAAAACCTTGGCTCTTGTACTTAATACGTTTGAATTATCTTAGAGTCATCCAAAAATGTTTTTTTTATAATTTATATTTTTTATTTCCCTATATTTAAAAGTTTTCACTTGTGTAAATCATTGTAACTGGTTGACCCTGTATATCTAAAATAAGAATGTATTAAAGAATCATTACTGTAAAAGAAAATTGTTACAGATTGGCATAATAATTAAATGAATCAATTAAAAGTCGTTTAATACGATTTCAGGTGAATTTTAATTTTTTTTTTGAAAAATAAAATACCCGGCAATATATTCTACGTCAACCTATACTCATTTTTTTTATCCACAGCTTGGTGCTACAAGATAATAAAATATGAACAAAATCTAGACGTTTGTTTTCAAAATTCAAAAAATTAGTACTTAATTTTTTTTTTGACTTTCATAATTTTTTAATATTAGTATTTATTTAATCCGCCTATAAATTATTCAACATTCTGTAAATACTTTATTTCCATATAAGTGAAAGAAAACTTAAGGCCTACTTTTCCACCAATAAAAAAAATAAAAAAGTTGATGGTTTTTAAGAAACAAGTGAAAACCCCAGACAATGCTTAAAATCTCAAAGTAAGAAGTTGCCAACTTTAAAAGGCCATAACTCAAACACTAGTCATAGGATTGAATTACGTCAATGGACACTTTTATGCTGGATGTCAAGATCTAGAAAATACTAAAAACTCAGAAAAATTAGCCGAAAGCCATTTCCCATAAGCTTTGTGAGGGGTCCTTGAATTGGAAACAAAATAAAGTCCGCCCTATAAATCTGGAGCTACAATGCTCGAGGAGGCAGGCGGATAAAATACCTCAAAACGTAGTTTAACTAAAAATTAAATAAATTAGCGTTATAAATAGGCGTGCCTATAAAAGTTTTACAATATTATATCGAACGTTTTTAATTATGTAGAGTGTCCCAGATAAGAATTCACTCTACATGGATCTCGTAAACCATATAAGATACAGAGGTATTAATAACACGTTTCGAACTTAAAAACCAATTAATCAGAATAAATGCAAATTCACCTTATTTAAAACCATTTTATTTTCAATGTCCGTAACCTAATCTAATTTTCAACTGGCTCAATTGTATAGTAGGCTGTGAGAGGCACTTGTTTAAATAAAATTATAAATACTTGTTTTTTTGTTTCAATTTTTTGCTCCTCGTTCGCTGCCAGGGCCATTTCCAAGAGGACCTAAAGCTTAACGTAGGTTCCAAACCATGATCCTCAGTCATGCGACACCCCCCAAGGGCTATCAACCCTCGATTTCTTGGCATTGCATGAGCTACCAATTGGGAAGTGTGCATCTTCTGCCGCATTTAACGAGATGTCCGATCTCATCCGGCCTGGTTACCGGCATGAATGGGAGGCGTTGGAAGATGATACATTTAAAACTCTCTCCGCTGCAGTTGGGATTTTACGGCTTCATATTTTTCTTTTTATCTATAATATATAACCGGAAATAGTAAATAGTGGGTGGAAATAAAAAGCACCCACGAGTGATAGTATCATGACATGAGTATATTTAAACGTTTTATTATGGAAACATTTTTAAACGTGTGTAAGAACTTTAATATATAAAATAACAAGAGTGTAATCTGATACTTTACATACCTTTGAAAGTTCTATATAGCTCTTTGTAGATGTTTTAGTGTTTCGTTGATGTTTTCAAAGCTACGACAGCACACTTAAATGTAATGGTGATAAGGAAACACAGAAACAAGTTTATTAATGTACAGAGGTGCAGGGTTGAATTATTCCATTTTGTCCTTGGATGGAAGGGGAGCTATAATTAAAAAAATATCCAATAATCTCTTACCAATTCAATAGAAAAAGGTATTCTATATACGGTGTAGTAGCCTACTCTTAGCATCCCCGAATTTTATAAATTAATATAATTACATTTTCCAGTTAGGGGAAAGTGGGATAAGATGACGAATCGGGTAGGATGACGAATTGGATAATTCCGATTATTGTAATTAGATAGCGCCACTTGGTTGATTGCCGAGTGTAGCAGGTGTGCTCCGTAAGTTGCCTATGTATTAACATCAAAATCTGACTTACTCTGTTGACGATATTTCGCCATTTGTGTTTAATGGTTATGTCATTATAAGACGAAATAAGCTTTATAGCGTTTGTGTTGAATCGTATTTGCAATCGGTAAGTATTTTCTTTAATGTTATGGTATTGTTTGTCTATAGCCCATTAAGTTTTAGTGAAATAATATCTCTTTGTTTTTTAATACAAAACTCGATTCAAAATTCCCTGGTTGGCTAAGATGACGAATTCGCTAAGTGGGCAAGATGGCGAAATCGTCATCTTACCCGATCGAAGGATGTGGCGGCATTATTTAATGTGGCTTACGATAAGGTTGCCACAATAAAGAATGCCATACAATCTTTCAGAGCAAATAAATTAGTCCCACTTAATTCTCAAATATTTAATGATTCTGACTTTGAACCCTCAATGACTACAGACAAGCCATACGAGCCTTCCAAGAATGTCGACGAAAGCTTAGAACATAATGTACCGGGACTACCAAATGTCACTAATGCTCTTTCAGCAAATATGGTCACTGCGGTAGGAGAAACATCTCAAAATATTTCTTTTAATGTCTTAGATATTTTACTACCAGGGCCGTCTAATGCAGAATCATTGAATTGTCTACCTCACTTGTCTATTGCTGCTTATAAAGAAAAGAGACAGAGGAAGAAGCTACCTACTCTGCATATGACAAGTACCTCTGTAAAAGTGCATTAGAAGAAAAAGAGAATGAAGGAAAAACTAAGGAGGAGAAAAAAGAAATTAATCGAAGAAGGATAGAAGAATAAAAGAAAAAAAGTTGAAATGAAGAAAAAACAGATCAAAAAAGGCAAACATGTCAAAAACGTGAGGTTTGACGATCATGATGATGAGGAATCCTTTGACTCCTTCATATCAGTAAATTACATGGAAGAAGATGATGATATTGTGGAGGAACAAGAAGAAATTTGTTTAATTTGTAACGATTCTGGAAAAAATTAAATTTGGTACGTCTATTCCCTCTGTCGTAAATGAGTTCATGCAGCATGCTCAGGACCCACATCCGCAGAAGTAAAGCGCAAAGCATATATTTGCGACTTTTGTGACAATAATTATAAATTAATATCTTTCTAATTACCTACTGGTTTTCTTTTATTAAATAATCCCCGTCATCATACCCTCATGCTTACCCATACATGAGGACAAGATGGCGAATTTGTCATAAAATTTTGAACTTACAAAAAAATTTACAGTGAAGATAGCATGATAAGAAGCAAACTGTTGGGAACTAAAATTATCCTGAATGCTCTAAAATACGAAACAAAGTTTTAGGGCGAAATATGACGAAGAAAATAAAAATATATGCTTACTGTCGTCATCTTGCCCTCCTTTCCCCTATTTATTTTAAAAACAGGTCAACACACATTTACCATCTTATTGCAGTAGAGTGCATATAATATAGGCAAAAAAGCATTGCCTACCCTGGGAACAATAAAACAAACAGAAATAATTTATTTTTATATATTAGTTTTTATCTTGTATCCCAACTTTTGCAATTTATCTCTACATTAATATAATAAATAATATTATAGGATCGAAAAATTAATCCTATATCATTTCCACTAACGCATTCTTTGCATATTTCTATTATAAACTAGATCCCAGCATAAGCATTCCGTAAGAGCGTTCTAAAAGCAAAGATCTCGCTGTACATTAGCGTCTTATGCAAAAGCAAAAGCACTGCTTTTGTTAAAGTGGAAGAAAGTGAGAGAGCTGGTAGGCAGTAGGGCAGGCCCGCGCCTAGCACTTTTGGCGCCCTTGTGCAAATTTAAAATAACGCCCCAAATTCGTTCAACGTTCATATGTGAGTACAGATACGGGTTAAGTTAGGTATTATTATCCACTATTGAATTGAACAATAATTTTAAAAAGTATATATTATTTTCGAGAAATTCGGTTCCCTCGTCTCAAAGAGAAAAAATAAAATAATAAACAAATAAAAAACAATGTAATAGCTAGCAATTCCTTACTGTTTTTTTTTATCATTATAAATTTTGTTTTGACAATGTTGTTTGTTGCTTTATCTTTTTTTTACTTTTGAGTTTTAAGGCTTTTCGGCGCCTTCGGCGCCTCGGCGCCGTCGTGCACCGCACGACTTTGCCCTTATGTACGGCGCGGGCCTGCAGTAGGGTAAAAATAGATGTAACAAATAAGTTGTCGCGACCTTTCCTTCCGGTGTTGGTAAATTCGGGATTTAATCTTTTTAGGGTAGGTAAATTGGGGCCAAGCGAACCTAAGGATTAAAATTGTCACAGGTAAACTGGGGACAATGTATAAAGTGAGGTAGGATCCAAAAGGGCTGTATCACAAGTAATTAGTGGAAATATCAGATAAAATAACCTAAGTGTAGGTGGTTAGTATATTCTTTTGAGTTATATGTGACAGATCGCAGTGAAAAATGGAAAATTTCGAATTTATTGTTAGTGAACGTGGCAAAGCCCTAATTCTCTAGGGTGGTTTTACTTTTTCAAAAAAAAGTGTGTTAAAAACCTCTGGTGAAAGTTTTTGGATTTACACTAACAAAAAATGTCAGGCAAAATTGTATACAATTGGAGACACTTGTATTACCCGCAAAGAAAATGTGCAACACAACCATGAAAGCTACACCAGCGAAATAATTAGCAGAAACAAAATAAGCAACAGTACCAAAAGAAAAGCGACGACTGACATATCGGAACGTCCATCAAAAATTATTCATACAATATTTTTTTACTATAAAATGGACTTTTATTTAAGTATCTAAGGTTCTAAACAGTAAATAGAATAGTGCCTAAGAACCTATTTGTTCTCCCCAATTTACCTGTGACATGATGAGATGTCTCTCCCTAATTTACCTGTACCTTTTTTGACCATCAATTATTTTATTGCACTTTCCCCCCAATCTACCTTCCACCTTTCCTTTATCAGCCCGCGACAAGAAAACACGCGTTTGGTAAGTGCATTGGTGTCAATCTTCAAGTTTTACCGTAGTTTGAAAAATACTCGCTTTCTCAATATAAAATATGAAACACGCCTCTATAAGTTTTATTATTAATTAGTTTAGTAAAGATATTTTTAAAGGAATAACGGAAAAGGTATCGTAAAATACGAAGCACTTTTGTGAGAATTAAAATAATTATTGCTGATAGGTTCATAATATGTAATAATCAGTAAACTTATAATATTTCACATAATAATTGACCTGGTTTTTGGCAACATTGGTTCAATCAGGTGGATGATTAATTTATAATTAGTGTTTTCGGCCTTATGCTAGACTTCGCGCCGCCGGGTTTCGGGAAAAAATAAATATGGAAGCGTTAATTGTTACTATTCCCGCTAGTAGCATGTCTGCAGAACGATCCTTTTCTAGATTAAAAATAAATTCATACCTATTTACAAAACACACAGGGAGAGACACGCTTATTAATTAACAATAATCTTTCTGGAGAGCGACTTTTGCAGGATTTAAAACGCAAAACCAACTTTTATGACGATGTTTTAAAATAATTTTTACGTTAAGACTGCCGGCCGTGTTAAACTCATTTACAAATAATGTCGTTTTATTCTTCTTCTGTCATTTTTTTTTATGATAAAACACCTGCACTGTAGGAAAAATCCTTTAAGGCGCTCTGGGAGCGGTGCGAGTGCGAAGAAAGTGATTAACGTTGGTCTTGAAACGTTGAAGATTGTATTCATTGGGAAACACGACCTCAGGAAGATCATTCCACAAAGATGACGTTCTCCAGATGAAAGAATTCTTGAACAATGAAGTTCGAGGAGTACTAAGCTGAACAACATATGGATGAGCGGCAGTGGTTCGCCGTGTATTTCTATTTTGCATTGCTCTAGGTGGAATCAAGTGGGCAATGTCAGTCGAACACCTGCCATGGAAATATCTGTAAAAGAGAGCCAAATCACCAACCTGTCTTCGATGCTCCAGGCTATCGAGGGTCTTGGTCAGCTCAGGGTCGCCGATCAGACGAACGGCTCTCCTTTGAATGGAATCCAGTAGCCGAAGGGTGTGCTTGGGTGCAGAGCTCCAGACATGAGAGCAATATTCTAATGATGGTCGAATCTGGGCTTTGTAGAGTGTCAAAAGTTGATGAGGTGTGTACAACCTTTTGGTGCGGAAAAGTACCCCAAGTTTCTGTGCAGCTGCCTTGGCAATTGCGGCAACGTGATCATGCCAAGACATATTACCTCCCAGATTGACCCCTAGCAAATTAATAGACGGTGCCAGGGAAATTGCGTGTCCTGCCATGGCTATATCCGGTTCTGCAATGTTAACCTTTTTGGAGAAGACTGCTGCCTGGGTTTTCTTAGCGTTAAATTCGACTTGGTTACTGTCACCCCAAGCCCAAATTTCTTCCAGGTCATTGTTGAGGCGCAATACTTCATGCTGCCTGCGAAGATGTGCGTCGGCAGCGGATATTTGGGGAGTCAAGGTAAAAGATGAGACAAGTGTGCTGTCATCAGCAAAGCTATAAATTGGATTTTGGGTTTTCACTAGAAGGTCGTTAATATACAGTAAAAAGAGGGTAGGCGACAATATGGACCCTTGAGGAACACCGGCATTGATGGTGAAGGTGTCTGAGAGAAACCCGTCAATCGCCACTTGCAGAGAACGGTTCTTAAGGAAGCTGGTTAACCATAAACAGAATCCATTAGGCACACCGTAGGATCGCAATTTACTTAGAAGCCCATCGTGAAAAACACGATCAAAGGCCCTAGAGATGTCCAGTGCAACAGCCCGGGATTCTCCATGATGTTCGATTGTGTTGCTCTAAAGATGGGTGATATATGCCAGAAGGTCACCTGTTGATCTGGACTTACAAAAACCGTATTGATGGTCACTGATAATGTTAAGCCCTTCCAGATACTTTAGGAGTTGTTGGTTATTAGCTTTCTCCATTACTTTTGAAATTACTGAAAGTGTGACAAAATTTGAAATTTAGATGCTTGAATGCTACGGAAGGTAAATTTTTGTCTTAAATGCAATTTCGCCTACCCTCATTAAACAGCATTGCACGTCACTGTGTTATTGGTATCTTTATATATACATTTAATTAAAGGTTCATAATATACACTTTTCACTTTATTAGAACTTAAATTTATTAGATCAAGATTACTTTTTACCGCGAAACCGCAAATATCTATAAATTATATTTTTTCAACATTAATTATCTTTTATAACTAGGCAGCTGTGAATAAAACAATAATTTTATTCCAGATTTCAAAATATTAATAAAGTTTTATTGAAGATTTTTTCGAAAGCATTATTAAAAGAATAATTTAAAATACCTACTTGTGATTTTATCTAAATTCTGAAAAACTATTCCTGCCAAAGAGGCTGTCGCTAGTTTAAGAAAAAAAAACATATTTATTTTTCTTATATTATTTATGCTAAACTCGTTTAATTATATTGTTTTAATTAAACAATTTTATTATCAAAATTTTAAGCTTGGGATATGCAAATTAAATAAATACAACAAAGTTATGGAATGCTTCAAAACAAATAAAAAATAAAAAAATTTTAATAATTCTAAAAAAAAAATTTTTTTGTAGTCTGAATTTAAAATAAAGCAACAGCCTATCAAACCCTACACTATCAGTCGGAGTAACAGTATAACTGACAGTCCTGAATCATATTGATCCCATACATTTTAATATTTTTGTAAACTTGCTCTTACACAATCATTGGTGTCATTACCTTATTAAGGCTGTTAGTCTTAGGTTAGGTTAGGTTAGGTAAGAGTGGCAGACCCTTGGTTCTGACCAAACAATCTCACATAGTCCTGATTAGGTCCGTTGTGATACCACACGTGTTCCGTAGAACCCACCTTCATCAGATCACTGATGGTTTATGCGACGTAACCGCGGAAGGATTTTAACAACTCATTCAAACCAGCCACTACTGTTCAGAAATCTGCTCAGCCGTCCAAGTTGTAAGTTGCTTAGTTCCTCCAGGCTATCGAAAGATGATTCACCCAGAGTAGTGAACCTCCTTCTTGCGAGGCCAGGGCATTCACACAGAAAATGTTGAATACTTTCTTCCTCTTCCTCATCTCTGCAACTTCTGCAGAAGTCGTTAGTGGGTATATGCATACGTTCGGCATGTCTACCGAAGAGGCAATGTCCGGTAACAACCGCAGTAATATTTCTCACGTCTTTTCGACTGTGTCTCAATAGCTCTGCGGTTCTCTTTTTATCGAATGTGGGCCACAGTTGCCTGGATGTACTACAGGTTGTCAACCCTGTCCATCTGTTCTGTGCAAGCTGCTTGGCCGTGTAGTCAATCTCCTCTTTGACCAATCCCAGTGGTTTGTTCACTGTATTGTCTGCTAGATCAGCTGGCATGCCTGCGCCCTCTCTTGCGAGCGCATCGGCAGCCTCGTTGCCATCTATTTTGGAGTGTCCAGGAACCCCCAGCACAGAATAACCCGATGTTGGTTGCCAAGTGTGCATAGATTGTTGCGGCATCGCTTTACGAGCTTTGATTTAACGCTGCTGGAACAGATTGCCTTAATCGCCGCCTGACTATATATATATAGGCTGTTAGTCTTATTGATTATGTAGGACAGGGGGTCTCCATTAAAAATTAATTACCTTATTATTGGAATTAATCTAATAGCAAATGATTTTACTTTAATCATTTTATGATTGATATCATTCAGGACTGTCAGTTATGCCATAAACTAAGTAAACATAGACATATCACGTAAATGGGCTAAAGCGTGACTCAAGGCATCAACATTGCCGTTTCGGGCGTCGCGTCGCCCACAATTTATGAGTGGGAACGTTTTTACATGGGTCCGTCCGTCTTGGTTTGGTTTCTCTATGGTTATACTGATCACGTCGATCGCCTTAACTAATACCCTACGAACAGCCTTGGTATCATTTTTTGAATGTGCCGATTTAAACCAATGGAATCTTTCACTATTTTCAAATTTGATAATTTTGGAATTTTAATTATTAATTTGGTACTGCTCCAAGTATTTTTTACCAATAAAACTGTTTTTAGGTCATACCACTAATTGTGTTCAGCTCATTAAAAGTATGCTCAAATTCAACCACTTTTAGAAACCGCAAACTTGCCCGATAAATTTCGTAGTTCCGATAAAAAAAATTTCCTAGTAAGCACTTTACTCGATATCGATGAAAAAGCTGCAACTTGTCATTGTTGTTTTCTCAGTGTTTTTCTTCACAACTAAGTTATTGTAGAAGTTTGAAAATGATTGGTCAGTCCTAAAACTTTCAATTATACATAAAATAGTCTACAATATTTACAACAATATACACATAAAAAAATATAAGGACAGTCAAATCAATCTCAAATATAAACAACCTAAATAAAATACACTGAAGACACGATGCCATGTACGATGTTATAAGGAAATAGGAAATCAAGGCTTTTATATTGCAAATGAATGCCGCACACTTGCTAATTAATTTCTGTTTGTCTAACTCAAATGAATTTCGGAGCGTTGCAAGTGTGTTTCAATCACTGACCATTTCAATAAGCTACTGTCACACTACCTAAAAAGCGATATGATTGGTCCCTCCATCGAGGAAAGGTCTAATTTATTGTCTAATTTTAACTTCTGGGCTCGCTTATATGTTTATTTTGCTCTTAGGTTCCAATTCATTCTTGTTAGTGCATGCTTCATTTTCGTTTCGCAATTTTTTCGTCTCGTAATAATAATAAGTAAATTAATAATTGTCAAATTTTGTAGGTGGGTCATTGACCAAATGACCTTATAGACAAGCTGCGCCTAAAATTAATGATGTTATCATTGCCATTTTTTATTTAATAAGGAACTTTTGTTATATTAGGATTAACACCATTAATACAGATCGTGAATATTTTCTTGAATACATATTTTTTCTATATTATTGTAGCCCATAGCCACAACCCACGATTTTAACTTTTAAATTAAATACACATCCAATAAAAATATCAGGAATAATATTTTAGCATGTATTATGTAAATTAAATGAGTAACATGGTAATCTAACTTTTGTGAATGACAGATTTATCACAAAAATATCTCCTGTGCAGGCCCTCCATTTGTCGATCTTATCAAAATGGTCCAATAAATCGAGGAAGACTTTTATTTTTGTCATTTAATTTATATAAAAACCTATTCGAAAAGGGGCAATCGCGTGTTACGTGGCACCTTTTTCTTTGAATTAACGATTATTTTATCTTAATGCGAAGCAAAAGTAACTTATTTTAAATTATCCACTTTAAATATTTTGATAAGATACGGTCGGCTACTCTTTTTTATGAATGCATATTTAATTTAGACTTCTCGATGTCGGTATAAATGGAGATTCATATACTGGTGTTATTTTGGCCTGTCATTCTTGAAATTTTTATTAAATTATTAATCTTCATAAACCCGGGGTCGGAAATTTACGTTAAA
Organism: Polydrusus cervinus; assembly: GCA_935413205.1. Taxonomy (NCBI): domain Eukaryota; kingdom Metazoa; phylum Arthropoda; class Insecta; order Coleoptera; family Curculionidae; genus Polydrusus; species Polydrusus cervinus. The sequence goes on along the minus strand of OW284514.1, from coordinate 26,091,650 downwards.
TACCAGGTGGGGTATACAATATTTAAAACAAAAAACGTTCATATAATTTGTCTTTTAGGGGCCTATTTTATAAAGCCGATTTAAACCGCTAGACCCCGGTTAAATCATTATAAATTGACAGATATGATCGTTCTATAATGTAGAATTAACAGTAAAATTCGATTTATAGTCTATTTCAAAAGGGTCTAGAGTAATAAAATCGGAAATTCCGTCCAGTTCTACTCAATTTCGGTGTCGGCCATAGAATCATTTTGTGCAATAAATTATTTGATAACTAACCAAAGGAAACAAAAGAAGCTAATTTGATAAAGAAGGAACTATAAGCTATAGCAAATTTACACAAACATCGTTTTATGAAATATGCCGTGAAAGATATAAGTAGCTGAAAAACATAGTGTAACTGTGCTGCGCACACCGTCATCCATATCATTGCTAACTAAATCATATTAAACTTATATGGGCGCAAGTTAAAGGATTTGTAGCAAGACACAACATGACATTCAAAATGAAAGACGTTAAGCCACTGTTTCATCAAGCCATTAGGAAAGTGACATCAGAGAACTGGCGAAAAGCAGTCCGTCATGTCATTAAAGAACAGGAGAAAATGTGGGATCTTGACCACCTAATCGATCAAACCGTCGACCCGTTAATTATAACGTCATCCTCAGATGACGAAGAATATTATAATTTTTTATAATTTAATTTCTGTATAATGCTCTTTTTTGTATTTTGTATTTTTTTATAATGTTTAATAAAAAATAAGTGTACCTAATGCAATTCGTTCATGCTGGTTTTTTCAATCGTTTTTCCAGCAAACACCAAGCAATACAATTTTTAGTAAAAAAGCAGTCATATCTTAATATATTTTAAAACCGAATGCTAAATAAATTCTTTCCTGGCAGTAAAGAGGTTACTAGAATTGACGGATTACATAACAACAAAAAGTCATCTTTATTTCTAGCTATGGGCAAACATCAACCCCACCAGAGCGTTTGCACTGGTGCATGTCCTGGTCAGTCGTATTATGGAGTAATATGGTTTTGTAACAAATAAAGATGTTTTTAAAGTAAACTAACCACAATTCTTGATTGAAAATTAGGTTGTTCCATAATTTTTAACCAACTGTATCGAATCGAGCTTAATGTGCATTTTGTCACGATAAAAATGTATGTTCTATTTCATCTGTTTAGAAATGACCCTAATTTTTCGTATGTATATCGTCGCCTTGTATACAAAAGGGCGTATCTTAAAAAATCGATTTTTTTACATAAGCCCTTATATTATGTCTTTAGGCGATATTTTATTGCTGTCAAACGGGCGTACCTTTATCTTTATTCCCTGTTGAGTTATTTAGAAAAGTAGTTTGGGCGAAACTCAATACAGCATAATATAGAAGCAGAAAAAAGGCGAATCTCAATTACGCCCTTTTGTTTGCCATATTTTATTAATTGTTGTTGAGTTACGCCCCTTTACTGGTCCATCACAACTACTGCCTATTTTCAAACTTGCAAGAAGGAATTAACCATACATTGTAAATAAGATGGAACTTACTGACTTCTTAGATTTTAAAGATTTGTCAAAACAATTACGAGTTTTAAGTATCTGGGCAGACGATAACAAAAACATAGTGAACTGGACAGAAATCTCGGAGTTTAAAGTTGAAAAGAAGAAGGCTAATAAAATTCTCTACAAGTTATCCCATTATGATGAAACCTACAGAAACATTATCCTAAAAAGAAACCAGGAAAATATTTTCAATTTGTCTGTTGGAAAGCTCAATAAGACCTTAAAATACGACAACTTGGTTACACTGTGCTCTGGAAAAGATCCTGTGGTAAAATCTCTTGACCACGTTGCCTTCTACAGATCGCTTCATCACGAGTAAAATGCTGATTGTATAAACATTGTGCTTAGGTTTAGTTTCCTTATTAACGTTTTTTTCAAAGTTTATGTTAATTTTTTTGTACCAAAAATATATTATATTTGCATTTAAATAACAGGACGTCTCTTTTTATGCAATCTATAAATCCAAACATTAACAGCACACAAAAAGGCGTACCTCATTTGTTTAAACTTTTTTCTCTTTTTTTGCCATTTCAAAGATATTTATTTAAAACATATTTAGTGTGAATGTATGAATATGTATTCTTTTAGTGACTGAAAAACCCAAACTACAGCCATAAAAACCTAATAGTATTTTTGTGACAGAAGTTTTATTTGTATCAAAAATTTAAAATCGCTCTCCTGCAAAACTATCAATTTTGAGATACGGCCTTTCGTATGCAAGGCGACGATATGTAAAAATTAGAAAACTTATTTTGCGCACTCTGTAAGTTTCATTATATCATACCTTGCATACACAATGGCACGTACAAATTTCTCTACTTGACAAACCGTGAGACATCGAATCGGACAATTCTGCGGTACAAGCATGCCAAGAAGTTAAATCTTTTCTCGGGGCTTCCTGATTGACCATCTTGCAAAATACTGCCGCTGCTGCCGCTTTACTTTGTTGACTGATTAGGTACCGACATCGATAGTACCGCAGTTCTTGAGTATTGTTATAATGTCATTTGATATGCACGAATTTAAAGCTCTGTTTTTCCAATTTTTTTCACTTATAATCTCCCTAGAGCATGAATTATTGGCTGACGCCTCGTGAAATTTTCTTAAAAAATTTGCGACTGAGAAAAAATTTCCGGATTTATAATTCAAGCTCGAGGGAGATGCAGCAAGAAAATTTCGCAACCAAAAATATGTATTTTTATTTAAAGTACAAAATTACATTAGCAAGTACAATTATTATAAACGGCGAGATCTAGCAATTATTGCTACTCATCTAACCGAGTGTCATTTTTTTGACGAAAGTGACAGGGAAATTTCCAGTGTAAAGTTAATTCATTCTATTACTGTTTAATTTCACATTCATTTGTATGTTCTATTTGGCAAAAATTGTTAATTCCCTAATACCAGACCCGTATTTATTTAAAAGTAGTTATCAAATTTCTGATGATGTAAAGATGACATTAAAACGTCTAAAAATTAATATGTGTGATTTCAAAAAATAAAATAAAAAAATGCAGGTCCGTATTTAAAAAATTAAAGTTGATAACAGTTCTAGAGAGCCAAAACATTATACCGAAATTCTAGATACACGGTAGTATAAAGTTAAAAAAGTTACTTTAACAACATTGTATTTATTTTTCTGTAGTCTAACCGCTACATAAGTCAAATAAATTTAAAAAAAACCAAAACTCAAAATTTAAGTTTTTCATCGAATATTTCAATTTTTTTTCAATATTACTGGTCACAAAATGCCGCAACTTTACCCCCATTTGACAGATGCTGTATCTCTTATAGTCTCCGATATACCTATGATGAACATCGAATTTGGGACAACCTGTACAGTACCCCTGTGTTAAAATATATTTATTTGGAAAAATTCCTTCAGAAAAAGCTGTATATCTACAACCAAAGGATCCAAAGCCGTTCACAGGACATAGTTATTGTCGATGATCGACTACTATGTTGGAGGATTTTGAGGAGGCACTAATATGTTAGTATGTCAAGCGCCTGGAGGGCTGAAATTCAACAGCCCTCACGAGGTATTACATAGATAATTTCATATATCATAAAAAATATATGTCAAACAAAATATTAGAAGTGAACAACCGCCCTGAGCAATTCCCTAAGCCACTCGGTAATAGTAGTTTGTATAACAAGAGTGGATATGATTTATATATCTCACGAGGAAGTAGATTGAGCATAACGCCGTAGGCGGAGTGCTCAAATTTCCGAGTGCGGCCACAATATTTTAATTGATCGTCTTGTTTTTAAAATTGCCTAGTTGCCGATGCTTTGTTCTTCTCATCCAAGTCATTTCAAATTTGTAATTTATAGTTTTTTCATAGTTTAGACGATAAAAAGTAATAACACTTGTACAGTGGCGGCTCGTCAGGTGAAGTAGGTGAAGGGTCTTCTTCACCAAAAAAAAAACCTGGAGGAAATTTTTTCGACAATATTAAATATTATGTACCAATACAGCTATCATTTTAGCCCTTAAAAAATAATTATGTTCGAATTAATAATATTAATTTATTCCGAATGTTGCCATGCATGATAGGGCCACGGTTAACTCCGATGGACAATAATTATAAACACTCGTGCATTTTGTCACGCCCCAGTCCGCTTAGTCGACCGTGTCGGTGAGCTGAAAGCAGCCAGAAGAGCAACATACATTCAAGAAGCTTTATTTCCCGTCGCTATGGTTACGTGACGTCAGCACGCGCTAGCATGTAATAATTTGCATTATTGGCATTGTAATAATGAAGAGCAGTTTAAAAATAGATCAGTCTTATACACCCTTGTTTTATCATCGGTTCGGGTATTTATTTTGAGGCTTCGCGTAACTTATGGTTGTAGATATCGTTTATACGTGATTTACTGTGGGATTAAAAAGTTTATTTTTTATTTTTCCGTTAATATAGTAATGTGTAAGTACCTACTTAGTTGTGTTTTAAAATAAACCCAATTAACGACATAGTTTGTAATTTGTTGGAAACTCCATTCAGTCGTTGGACAGATGAGGATAAGAGAGACGTTTTGTTACACGGGCGACCTACTGGAATTTTTAACATAGATTAAAAAAAGAATTTAAAAAAAGTGGCAGATCCTATAAGATTAATTTTAAGTGTTCCTGGTTTTTAGAATATAATTGACTATGTAGTAGTGCTGCCTTACAAAAATTGTTTTGTTGCTCGTGTTTACTCTTTTCGAATAAACATTCCGTTTGGAATTGGGACGGATTTACATATTTGTTAAATATTACTCGATTGTTGCTTAAACACGGGGATTCTGGAGAACACTTAAAATGTCAGTTAATGTTAAGAAATTTTGAACAAAATCAAAATACTATTCCGATGCTTTAAAAGAAAACGCTATACCTTAACCGAAGAATCGATCTGATTTACAAAAACTAGCTATGTCAGTACGTAATTAAAATATAAATTAGTTAATGTACCCGCTCTATACCTAGCTATTCACCATTTTTTAAGACCGTCAGCAGCCATAGCAGTTTCTGCTTTGAGGTTTCTTTAAGGTGCGCTGGTGTGAGAGATATTATTTCTATTAAGCTTTATTTTTTTTTGCTTTGGGGTTTTTTGATTTTAAAAATTATCTGATTGTTTGTTTACTGGATGCCCCATACTTGTAGGTGTACCTTCGCTTTTGAGTGTATACCATTTCCTCAAAACTCTCTTAAGCTATCAAATTTTAAGATATAAATTGTACTAATAAATTTAAAGTAACATTTCTATATTTAAGAAAGTGTTTTATAATAATTTGTCAGATATTAAATATTTCATGTGATATCCAGTCGGCTACTTGGCTTTAATCTTGCGTTAATACAAATTACTTTCTACCATAACGCTATCTTTAACTACTAATAGGACACTTAATTATATGATGTTAATAATATTACACCTAAAATAATTTTTAATGGACCTATTAGCAAACTAATTTGAAATAATATTTTCTAAGATAACTTAAATGTTACTAAACGTCGTACGGAAAAGCTTCCGGTAATACGCCCCTTTTACAGTTAATATGTTATTATGTTTCATAACTATTTTATGTTTATGACTTGTTTGCAGCACATTATTTTTCACGCGTTTTAAGTTTATGTAGACATATCTACATTACGTATTCTATGCAAGGTACTTACATTCATGTGAGAATAATAATTAAAGAGTGGAAATTCTAAACATTCTAAGGGTTGGGTTGGAAACAACAGGATAGAACTCCTATGGGTTCCTGGTCATTCAGGGATAGCGGGCAACGAAAAAGCCGATGAACTGGCTAGAGCTAAGTCATCTCAAAAACTCAGGGGCCCTGAACCCGCCCTTGGCATATCAAAACAGGCAACCAAAGCAATATCAGACAGGTGGGCGCAACAATAACACCTATCCCGATGGAACAGGATACGTGGTCAAACTCAAGCGAGCGAGGGTCACAATTGGGAAACCCTCCAAATAGCTATCAACTGGAATGTTGCTTCTAACGCGCACCCAGCTAAAACAAATGGTCGGCCTACTAACAGGCCACTGCCACTTAAGAAAACACCTACGCCGAATAGGAATTTACAATGGTCCAATTGAATGCAGACTTTGCGGCGAAGAGGACGAAACCGCCTCATATGCACTGACCCGAAGAAGATTTAAAATCTTCAGAGGACTCCAATGTGGGGATAACCTCTCACATGACAAACTTGGTAGGAATTTACTGGACAATATAAAAGGAACAAATCTTTTCTAGCAAGATAGGGGCGCTCAATAAGCCACTAGGCTGTAGTGCAGGAAGCTTGGGGGGAACGCCCGACCTCCGCCTTAAATCAAACTACCAACCAAGGGTTGGGTCAAAATAGAAAATTTTTTCATAAATTTGCCATCGCGAGTTACCATAAATTAGTTGTATAAAGTAGATCCGAATGGCGTAGCTACCGGAGCATCTGGGCCAGCAACTGCAACCTGGCGCCAGCAAGGTTTAGGCGCCTCGACGCATTTAGCATTACATAACATAACTCTTTTATTTTCTACAATTCGTTTATTTTCTAACATACGAACTTGGAACTTGCTCTGTAACGTCGGAAGTCCAATGCCACCTGCCGAAATGTTTTAAAGAAAAATATTTTAAAATTAATATATGGACAGGCAACACCGTTTTAAAAACATCTGTCACCTACTATCTGGTAGCGGTAGCATAGCCGAAATCATAACTATATATTCTAATAGTGCCCTAACCCGATTGGGACTCTTCACTCACGATAAAATAAAGCATCATAATGAGGATCTGGCCAGGTCAAACAAGGTCAATTTCCTTACGCGTCAGTAAGAAAGGGCGATATATTCATTGGTATTATTATCTCTCTTGTACGTGTTTAACATCGGGCCAAATACAGAGTTGGCCGAAGCAGCGTGGCGGCAGGGAATTTTCACGGCGTCACCCATAAATCAGAGAATTTTTGCATAGTTAGGCGTTATCAGATATCAACGTCCTAAATAAAAAAGAATGAAACTTAGGGAGACAAAGTAATAATAATTATGAGTGAGAAATAAAAAGCTTGGTGTATAGGTAGGTAGGGTCATGGCACTGTGGCCCTACTGTACGAGCCGCCACTAGTTTTGTGGGAGGCGTACGCTTTAAATTTATGTTTCGTAAAATTTTGACGATTGTATTGTATTTATTCAAGTTTTGTGTGCAGGTATTTGCAGAATTTTTAATCTGTTTTCGGTAGTTGGATTTATATTTTTTAATTATGTTCGAAATTATGTTGTTAAATAATGATAAAAGCATGCCGTAAAGCCGTTCCTTAATAATTCCATAAAAATAATTTTAAAATTATTGGCGTCCTAAATTAACTATTGACGCTAATGTTCCAAATTAATTCGGTATTTTTTACGACCGAGAAAAAAAAGTAATAAGCAATTTGTTATATGGTGCAGATAAAGATGTTACAATTAGCGGACTCGTGTACCACAGATAAAAGAACCCATGGCTTTATAAATAAAGGTGTAGAAATTGAAAACATTAAGGACTCCGCAAGGGTGGATGAATTGGTATTTAAAATCGAACACTAAGGTCCAGAAATATAATAATATTAGAAATTTTATAGATAAACAGATACAGGGTGATTCCTAAGTTGATACTTCTTTTTTGGCTGTGTATAGAAGGCATTCAAACAAACAACATTTTCAAAAAACTCAAAAAAAGGTACCTATATTTATTTATTACATTATGAATCAAATACGGTTCTGCCTAACTGGCCCGTTGAATAATATTAAGGTCTGGGTGTAGGATGAGCCCGCAAGGGAAAGCGTTCTGCGAATAATCTCGAATCAGCAGCCGCACTTTGATGACATTCCCCGTAAATTAGCACCATATTTACTAGTTAATTATTTTCAAATTTTACCATTTTCAAGTGTCACCAACTTAAAATTAACTTGCTTCAGAAAAACACACCACATCGGATTGCCAAATAACTAACTACCTACCCGTAAATTGCTGACTAATAAGACAAGAAACATAAAGTATAGCAGGCTACGTTTTGATGACCAGGCCAACACTTAGATTTTTTACTTCTGTATCTCGCCTATTTTTAAGTTTTTTGAAGAAAGGTATTAGAAAATGTTGTTTATTTTAATGCTTTCCATACACAGCTAAAAAAAAAGTATCAACTTAGGAATCACCCTGCAACCTGCATACCTGAAAAGTCAACATAAAATGAACAATCATTTTATTAATAAATATTTTAAAAAAGTCTTGACTTTGTGTACAGTTATTGCTTTAAAAGTAATGCAAAGCGACATGGATATCAACCCAATTGAAAACGTTTGGGGTGAGATGACAACATTTATGTATAAATACAACTTCTAGCCTAGAACTCGGGATGAATTAAGCCAAAGGATAATGCAAGCATGAGAGGCAATAACGCAAGAGTATACGAGAAACCTAGTGTTAAGTATGCTACGACGTTTACAAGCCTTAATCGATAACAACGGTGCAACTACCAAATATTAAAAAACATGTTATTAAATTAAGGTTTAAATATGATTGAAATTAAAATTTATAGGAACATAATATTAAAATTTTTTTTTTATTTTTGTTACATTTTAAAACACTAAATATGAGTATTTTCATTTTTCCTCGCATTTCTAAAAATGTAGTATTGTTGTTTTGGTGTTACACCTTTTCTCTTCCAATACAACTATTATAACAACAATGATAACCTTTTCTCTATAAATTTTACATATTCCTTATAGTCAAGGAGCTACTCTACAACAAAAATTTTGCTGTCCCAGTTTTTTTTTGGCGCAATGGTACATAATATTTTGAAATATGTCTCATTATTTAACAAAAAAAGAAAAACTTATTTTGAAGTTTATATCAGTCCTGACAAAATTGAAAAAATATACGATTTAATCCATGACACGACTCAAATCAAAAATTACGTCAGAAGCTGTGACGTGCATCCAGCCAGTAATTGGACGGACCATGGCTTTCTACAATTTAACGAAAGGTGAGTTAGGAATTTTGACGTTTACCAGGTAGATGACGTAGGTCGCCGCCTGCTACTCGTTGAGCAAAGATACAAACCAATTTTTTAGCCAAGAAGCAAACCAAAATGATTGTTCATTTTTTGACGTTTTCTCCAAGGTGAGTTTTTAAAATAGTTTACTGACGTTTTAAAGTTTACTAATCGATCGACTTTACATCAAGCTATCTACAAGCTTTTCTTTCTAGGGGGGTACAGAGGCGTCGTTACGAGATTTTTTTATGGGAGTAGCCAGCCACTGCATATATAGGCGAAAAACTCCACAGGCGAAAAATTTTCGAGACCACGCTCAAATTTTAATAATTTTGGTTAATTATACGGGGCGAGTCAAAAGTACTTTGACAAACTTCGACATATAATTGATGACACTATTTTAGGAGGAAATTTTTTTATGAACCATGTTCTGTAATGGCTTCGTTTCGGAAATACAGCAGGATCAAAATTTAAAAAAAAAATAATAATTTTTAAATAATCTAATACGAGAGAGATTTTTAGGTGAAATAGTGGATTAAGTGAGCACATAAAATGACTAATTTAAGGGTTCAATGCACTGTCAGAAATAACCAGTGGCGTAGGGACGAAATTATTTTCTGAAAATTATGTTACGCCACTGTTTTTTTTTTTTTAATTTTCCTCCTTACTAAAATTGTGATAAAAACGCTACCCCGTATTTTGTGATACTAGTGATGGTTGAGGAGTAAATAATTTGTCTAGAATTATGTTTTATTTATGCTGCAAACAGAAAAATAGTTGAATAGAGAGTTGACTGTAAACGATGCTTGCGAACTCCTTAAGGCTTTTAAGGTATTATAAAATTGTCGGGGTTGGCAGTCATAAGTTTAAAGTTTTATAATGCGTGAAAGCCGTAAAAGCAATTTTAAATGGGTTTACATAAGTTTATTTTTATACGAATTCCTAAAGCGAAGGTAGATGTGCATATCTACCTGCAAATATTATGTCCTTGTGACGGGTAGATATAGTTTTTAAACAAAATTTTTGTGAATTTGCTAATAATGAAATAAAAAATAATATCGTCGATGATTTTAATTACAACGTTTCAACTAATAAGTACAGTGAAACCTCTCATAACGGACACGTCTGATAAGCGGACATCTCTATTAAGCGGACAATTTTTTATAGTCCGAAACTAGGTATATGAAATTCCATGAAAATCAACCTCTCTTGGGCGGACTCCCCTTTCGGCGGACGCGGACAGGCTGTTTCATACAAGGAGTGCGAAAATTCTCCTTTAAACGGACAAAAAAATTTTAAAAGTATTTGGAAGACGAATAAGTACGGTGCAAAAACTCTTTTAAGAGAGACATGCAACCAATCACGTATGCGTGGCAGGGCGAAAGGACTTCGTCGAATGAAAGTATTGTGATTCCCCAAAAGCAGTCCGCCGTTTATTTGTGAATTGTAAGGTTTAAATCGTAAACAATGCAGAAAAATGTCGCATTTTTTTAGTACTACATCCTAATTAAAACTAGTTTATTTTTGTTATGTTAATAAATGTTTATTTGTACATACATAATGTAGTAATAATTTTGCATTTACATATTACCTAATAACAAATTTCCCATGGGCGGACACCTCTATTAGGCGGCCACATTTAGGCAGTCCCGTAGGTGTCCGCCTAAGTATCACTGTCGTGTTCAAGTAAATACCGTATTCATTGTCATGTCTCAATCTCCCTATCAGGAATTCGTCAAATTGCCATTTTGGAAAAGCCCGAATTCTTTCTAATAACTAATCTTTTCCGATCATAACACAAGGATAATTCTAAATATTCTGTTAAATACAGGGTTGCCCAGAAGTTTGGAATAAAATTATTATTAAAATTAACCTGTAACTTTTAGGGAAAACGCTCGGACACGTCGTTTTGACGTTAATCATTTGTTTTTTTATACACATTTGTCAAAGATATGATGACATCGATTTTTTTCATAATAAAAAAATAAATAATGACGTTATCAAGTTAGTGATATGTCGGCACTAATCACTTCATTATGAATAATAACATCATAATCACATCATTAGCGCGTCAATAAATGATGCTCTAGTAACCTCGTCGACCTATGACATAATGACGTCATCTTACCGTCATTATGCCATCATTTTTAAAGTACAGTTGATGTTTGAAATTACAAGAAACTGACGTTATATGAACGTCAGTTTTGGGAAGGTAGCCACAGTCACTTATCATAAAATGTTCATGTGGCAACCTAGCAGACCCATTTACATCAGGAAAAATAGGTGTAGACCTGGCCAACAAGTCACAGTGGTACAACGGAAATAGCATTATTATGTAGCGTGCCTTCAACTCAGCTAATAGCAACAGAGATATTTTTTTTTATTTGTTACTACTAAAGTGTTTAATTAGCGAGGATCTTCGCGGACTAATGTTAGTTATTTCTTATTATCTCTGGCCCGCCCAGTCAACTCTCAAGGAACGAAAATTAACTCTTTATTACAAGGAAATTAAGCGTAGTGCCATGGCCAATGGCTATGAAATAGAAGCATGGTGCTCTTGGTATTATTACTACGAGTAAAATAGATAAACACTTTTCTTAGAATGAAATACGGCTTTTTCTTAAAAGTTAAAAGCATTTGGTAGATGAGCTTTCCGAATTTTTTAAAACATTGACTGTTTAGCAAAAGCATCAAGTTTAGAATAATTTTATGTAGAAAAGACGAATTTTTTTCTTAAAGAATTATAATTATCTGAATTACAGTCTTCTTAATGTAAGCGAACAAGTTGATAGATTCCTACCTATCTCAGGTGGTCAGAGGGGGTGAGACAACGGACTGTGATTAGTATGATTAGCGGCCAGGGATTAAAATAAATAATTTGAGGTTAGTTTTATTAGTCAATTCGTGACAAGATATTGATATCGGTATATTCTGAAAAAAGAACTGTTGAGTTTTAAGAAGTACTAAAAGAAACCTCTAACACAAACCTGGTAACAAAAAAAAATTAACTTTTATAAAAAGTTTTTTTTGATATCTTTAATAGCATCAGATACGCTATATTACTTTCTCAGACAAATGTATAATATAAACAAATGTAGAGAACATTGGCAACATTGTCAAGCTGCCGTTTTTATGACGTAGGGGAAGTCCGGGCATAGCGAACAGCCCGGGCAAAACGAAAAATCGCTGCCGTTTAAAAAGTATGGATAATAAAATTCCGTCGCTGGGTGGGCAGACACTCCTCTAATACTCGCCTAATATGCCAGTTGACACTTGTCTGTGAAATAAACCGTTTAGCTATTACACGACAAATATTAAAAGTGGCAAGATTCTTAAAAAATCAAAGAGGTAAGTGGGGCTTGTTTTTTACAGTAATATTTAATATTTTTTAAAAACAATTATATATTAATATTGACCACGAACTAGGCTAATAATCTTAACTTTAAGGTTATGAAAATTCAAAGTTAATAAAAGTGCATGTAATATTTTATATTTTTAGCACATTTGGGCAAAGAGAACAGGGTAAAGTGAACACACTGTTCTCTTTGCCCGGTCTTTAAAATATTAAGCATGGCCTGTGCTTAATCAATTGTAATCTGTAATAAAGCTTTAAGCAATATTATTTACGTTAAGCTTCTTTTTAGAAATAGTTTATAAATACGTCAGAAAGACCAACCAGGCTTCCTGGTCAGAGGAAGCGATGAGACAAGCAATTCTAGAGTGTAGAGGTGGTTCATCTATCAGAAGCATGTCTATAAAGTATTCCATACCACGTATTACCCTTTACAGGCACGTCAAGTCGGGTTCGACAGAGAAAAAACTTGGCAGGTTTATACAGCAAGAAACTGATCTATGTAATTATTTGAAAAAAATGGATAGTTTATTTTTTGGACTAAGCCGACAAGATTTCAAACGTTTGGCCTTTGATTTTGCCAAAAAGAACAAAATACAATATCCACTTTCCTGGAACAAATATAGCTTAGCTGGGGACGAATGGTTAATAGCATTTCAAAAAAGAAATCCCCAAATTGTGTTAAGAACACCAGAACCGACTTTAAATTATTTTAAAGAAACTGACTGGACGACGAGCCGTTAGTTCAGAAACGCAACAAAGATTATCCAAATTTTCGACATGAAACACCCATGAAATTAACTGTTAGCTGCAATCGTGATACTATGTCATTCTCCTTTTCTGCTACCAAACAAAATGTTGAACATGAAGCCAGTCCATTTGTAGCATATTTTTCACCAAATGACGTTAGGCCACTCCCCACTGTTGCCCCAAAAAAAACACAGCAAAAGCGAAAGTTGGGCAAAGCAGAAATATTAACTAGCACTCCAATTAAAATAGAACAACACAGAAAATTCGACGACGCTAAAACCAAAGAATTAAAAATTGAAACTAAAAAGACGAAAGTGGTTGAATCAAAAAAAAGGAAAATTGAAAAGCAGTATAACTGTCAGATTTGTAGTCAGTTATATGAAGAAATTAACGGAAAGCCTATCGAAAACTGGATAAGGTGTGAAATATGCAAGAACTGGTGTCACGAGGCTTGTAGTGCTTATGAAGGCATCGGAATATATAAGTGCGATTTTTGTGAATAATGTTCACTTTGCCCGAACCCATCTTTCACTTTGCCCGGGGTGGCCGGGCAAAGTGAAAAATTGCAGTTGTTTTTAAATTATTTTTTTAAAGGTTTTTGATAATAATAATTAAGATTTGTATACCTTGTATATGAAGTTAAATGTTTAGTTTGTAGTTTTGATATATAAACGATTCGTTCATGTTAAAGAGTTTTGTAATAAATGGTTATGAAATTAACATGTTCTCTATGCCCGGACTTCCCCTATATTCGATAATGTGTGTGTTTTGTTCCAATAGTTTTTTTATTTATTTATTTTCAGTGATGTGGCAAAAATATCAAAAAGTACAAACACAGAAAAAGTGTTTTTTTCTTTCTTTATACACTACAACCAAAATTAAAATCAGTGTAAGAGCCCATTTGCACAACCCAATAATAACGATGTCAAAAAATTTACATAACGATATTTATCTATTCAGAAAATTTTTCAACTCAGCTTCGTATAAAAATTTGCTCTGAATAAATTGTAGAAAGATAATTTTTTTACCAATGTGTTCATTCTTAAGCCAATTTACTATTAATATGACGCTAGGCGTCTTTTTATGTATCGTGCTATGCATATGCCTTTAATAATACATTAACGAACCAAAAAAAATCGTTTTGTTAAACTAAGATTGATTACACTTCTAATCAAAACATCTCTTGTACAGCATTTAGTAATCCAAGTGGGTGAAACATATTCCTTAGATCCACAATTATAAATTACAAATCTTTCTAAGAGCTAAACAAAATGATTTATAACAACCTTTTTTGATAATGCTTATTGTTATCTTAAAAACTCTCGTCCATTGGCGTAGAAGTTTAAAAGAAATCCGAAATCAGTTACTTGCTTTTACCGCTAGATTTTTAAACTTATAGCTGAAATTTACTATACTCTTTGAAGCAGTGGTGTATTTACGAGGGGCCCAGAGGGCCCTTTTCCTCAGAAACCTATACAATGATGTAACTTAATATCTATAATAAGCTGTTTATTTATTTATTTATTTATTCATTCATTGCCATATACATTTACAAAGTAAATAGTGACATTGTCAAAGTAAGAAAAAGAAAAGTTATTTTAAGTTTCATGTTATATATCATAAAAAATTTTTTTAAGAAGGTAGCACTTTACTTTGTTCTTGAACTTTCTGAATTGAGTAATGCTTCTGACAGTTTCCGGGGGCGCATTATAAAGAGAGCTGCAGACACAATATGGACTCTTTCGATAAGAGGATGTTTTGTAGCCAGAAACGTAAATTTTATCCGAGTTTCTAGTATCACGATTATGAATTGTTGAGGTATTGGGAAATTTGGAAGAGTGTTTTTTTACAAACATTACTGAACTAAGAATTAAAATACTAGGCAGCGTAAGAATTTTATATCGCCGAAATGTTTCCTTGAAAGAATTAAGTGGGCTTAAAGAGTAAATTTTACGAATTATTCTTTTTTGCAAAATGAATAATCTTTGTAGTTCTGTTTATTGGCCCCAGTAAAGTATTAGATAACTTAGGTGACTATAGGCTAATGTATAGTAAATATTAAGTAATTGTTTGCTATCCATACAGTTTTTTAAGTTGACTACAGCAAAATATGTCGAGTTAAGTTTACTAGCAACAAAATCAACATGAGCTGTCCACTTTAACTGTGAGTCTACATGAAGGCCAAGAAATTTGCATTGCTCAACTCTCTGAATGGGATTCTCGTTTAGTTTTAAATTTAAATCAGGAACCTGCCTCCTTTTATAAAAAACCATATAGTGTGTTTTGTTTACGTTGATAATTAAGTGATTTTTCTTGCACCATAATGAAAATCTAATTAAAATATGCTTCGCGATTGCAATCAGTTGATCCCATGTTCCAGCAGATATAATCACAGTTGCATCATCCGCATATAAAATTAGTTTGGCAGGCATACCTTTCGATATGAGATATTTTTCAAGATCATTTATGAAAAGTGCAAAGAGCAAAGGCGATATTACGCCTCCTTGGGGTACACCATAATTAACATTAAATTGATCAGAAAAGGAATTTTGAACTTTGACTCTTATTCGGCGATTAGAAAGAAAAGAATTTAGCCACCGAGTAACATTGCCACGTACACTCAACGCATGCAGTTTTCTTAGCAAAAAGGCAGCATCAACACAGTCGAAAGCTCGAGTTAAATTAAAGAAAAGAGCTAATGTGAAATGATTAGAATCAATGCCTTTGTGGATGCATTCAAGTAGGTCGAAAGCAGCCGCGCTTGTTGAGAAGTATTTTCGAAAACCGTGCTGTGAGGTACTCATTAACCTCTCTCTGGACAGAAAAGATTCAATACGATCGGCAATAATTTTTTCAAAAAGTTTGGAAAAAGAGGTTAGGCCAGTTATAGCCCGATAATTTTCGACATACTGTGAATCCCTCTTTTGAGTAGTGGAATTGTTTCACCAAGTTTGAGAGCATCAGGAAAAATACCTGCAGTTATGAAAAGATTAAAAATATAAGAGAGGGGATATTTAAGGTATTCCCAAATAGCAGTAATTACGAAAATGGGAATATCATTTGTGCTGCAACAGGTTCTTTTATTTTTAAATGTATGTAGAGTAGAAAGCATATCATCTGTGCCTATAGATCTCATGTACACTAAGTTCAAGTGAAGTAATTTTCCCTTAGAGTCAAGACAGATAATACCAAAAATCTGAATATGGGATATAAAATTTAAAAAATAAGGTAATTTATGAAATTAGGTAACAGTTGGATGAATTTTTGTCAGAATTTGGGCGTGGATCCTAAAAATGTTCACCTAGTATACCTGGGCTCTCCCCAGACAAAATTTGTTGCGAAAAATTTTTGGGTGCCACACCCTTTTTTGAGTTTAAATAACCGTAAAGCTTAATCTGCGGCAATATGCCAGACTTTAAAAAACTCTTTTAATTTGTGACTTTTGACCCCTATCTCGCCAAAAAAATTATTGTGTCAACTTTCAGTAGGGATTTGGGGGGGGGGGGTTAATTCAAGATTTAAAAGGTTGCACACCTGCTTGGTAGAGAAGTGATGTTGCCAAAGGCACTTATACACACAAATAATAAAAATTAAGAAAAACAAAATTTCTTTTTTATAGAACTATAAATAATATACAGGGTGTCAGTAAGGTGTCTGTCTTAGATAGCACCTAAACTATCAAAGATATGGAAAAAAGTGTAATACAAAAGTTAAAGGGTTTTTTAGGATGCATATTCTTAAAATATTTTCTAATCTACAGGGTGGTCCTAAAAAGTGGTACTGAATAATAAAAAAGAAAATTAAATGGGACACCCAGTATAATTTTCTAGAATATGATTCAGTGGAATAAGGACTTTGCAACCCTATTAAAATTTTTGAAGTGAAATGCAACGTTGCCAAGTAATTAATTTTTTGCCGAAATTTTAGTAATTTTAAGGGTATCGTTAAAAAATCATAGCAACCTGTGGAACTTTAAGGTACGATATATTGATCTATAATAATGTTTTTTAAACCTCTTATACAGAGCGTTCATTACAAGTTGGACAACTCGATAGATTTAAAAATGCTTTATTTCAATTTTTTTAAATGGGACCCCCTTAACTTTTTTAGGCAAATGAATTTACCTTTCGAAAACCTTACTTTTTTGTTCAACATGTCATATATCTAAATATCATAGTTTTTAAAATATTTTAGGATTTGTCTTAAATCAGGGTAAAAAAGGAAAGTTCTAATTAAACTATTTAGTCAAGATTGCTTTGGAACAAAAAATAAATAATTTTCTTTGTCACAGCTGTCATTGAAAAATTATTTCGTTAACATTTTGTGCTTTGTTATTTTTTGTATTTTTTTTAAACGAAATGGCCAAATAATATTTTTCTCTCATTTAATTTCAATTGTGACCTTATTTCTACGCCGCTGCCTTCATGACAATAATTGCCTTTTTAAAGATGAACTTTGTGATATAAACATGATTTATTTTTAATTAAATCGTCACTTTTGACATGATGGGACACTCGAATGTGCTATCTTAATCGCCTATTCAATCAGAACTTAAATATTTTTCTCGTACCTTTTTGTATTCTCTGCCTACATCGAAGATGGATTATATTTATTTTTTTAATATAGCGGCAGAAGACCGACCAGTGAGATTCTATCACTGAATAAATATAGCGTAGCTATTTATTTTCCACGTGTGGTCAATGAAAGTAGAATTTTGTAAAGTTTACATAATTGTTTTATTTAATCAAGTAGAAAAAAAAAAAAGGAATACAACATTTAAAACAATATAAATTCTACAATACACAATTATTTAATTTAAAAAATTACCTATTACAGAAAGACAATTTAAAAACAAAAAAACGTTTATTTTTCGATATAATTAAGGATTTAAAAGATGCCCCATGAAGAATTAAAAGATTATTCCACGGATCGATTTTAACCCCTAAAATAGAAAAAAATACAATGATATTCAGTGGCGCAACTAGACAGTGACATCTTGGGGAGGGGCTTTATTCAAAAGCTACTAACGCTATTAAATACTTCAAATCTTTTTATTGCTTACTGCTGTTCTAGGGTTGCCATCCGTCCGGGTTTCCCCGGATTTGTCCTAGTTTGGAGCGTCCGGGCGGAGTTTTCTTCACAGTCCTGGTTGTCACCACTTGCCGTCTACCGACAGTTACGGAACGACGCTATACAGGGTGTTTCTTAATGACGTGCTAATATTTTAGGGGTGTGATTCCTCAAGTCATTTTATGAAGAAAAGTTCATATATTTATGTCCTAAGGATTTCGTAAAAAAAAAGTTCTATGACAAAAGTATTGTAATTATTAGGTTAATTAGTTACCACAAATTACTTCATGTCGTTTGAAAATAGTATTCTCTGTGGATTATTCTAAATAAATGACAATATTCTAAAAGAACCTATACCAAGTTATTTGTAATAAATTTATTCGGGAGCCGAGAGAGCTAAAATTTGCCTTATGAAACTGCTCTTCTTCTTGATAAGATTTACAAAAAACTAAACAAATTTAGTGTTTTTTTCACCAATGGAAAATTGGTTTTTATATAGCTGCGGGAAAGTTATTTCCATGCAAAAAAATCGAAGAAAATGATTTTCCAATTAAAACCATAAAAATTTAAAATAGACGGGCGGGGCGGAAGCATGCCTATTAATGAAGGTGGTCATTTCCACCAATTTTTATAAAACAAAATTTTGTATTATCAATGTTAATAATAATAAATAGTAGAGCTAATTTAATTATTTTAATTAAGAACGGTGTGCCTGAGGAGAAAAACGGAAGATACTATTTTTATGCAGAATTGACCAGGGTAATCAGAAATAATATCCACATGGAAAAATGTCAGTGGCGTACCATTTTTTTTATAAAAAATATCAGAGGACATGTTTGCAGAGACGCCACTGGTGGGACAAAAAAATAACTTTTATAACTAAAATCGATGGTTTTATATCCTATTAGCACATGCCAAAATTGAAAATATTATCTAAAGTACTTTCGGAGATATTACAAAACACGCATTAAAAAAAATTATTCAACACCCTGTAACAAAAAATTTAAGCCGTTTAGGACATAGGTTTATATGAACTTTTCTTCATAAAATGACTTGAGGAATCACACCCTAAAATATTAGCACGTCATTAAGGAACACCCTGTATACTCTCCTCCACGGTATATTCTATAAAATAATAGTTTATAAAGATGTCAAATTAGAATTTCAATTTATTGTATTAGTGTAAGATGAAAATTTTCTAGCAGAAGTATTCGGGGTTAAAGCTAAAAAATCCTGGGTTTTCGAGCTTCTTGTCCTAGTTTAATGATTTTACAGATGGTAACCCTACTGCTGTTCACACAATTCTTCCAAAATTCTTGGTGAATCCAAAGCAGCTGACAAATGAAAATATATTTTTTCTACTCCCACATGGAGATTTGATGTTTCCTCCTATAAACTAAAGTGACTGGATAAATGGGGTATTTTAGTTAACTGAACCGATAAAATGTTATTTTTTTTCTTGTTAGTAATAACCAGCATTGCCACCTTTAAAAATAAAATTTCCCATTTTTTAAGAAAAATCAAACGAGTGCACAAAATATTGAAAAAGTCTTATTTTTAGTAGATCACACGCAAATGGACCTAAAGAATATTCCAGGACTATAATGCTTTGCTTAAACATTTCTCTTTCAGTAAGTGACCCGTGATTACCTGTTCTAAATTAAGAAAGAGAAATTAAACCCAACTTAGAAATCCCAAGACTGGCACAACCATAATAAAATAAAGGCTATAAATCAAAAAGACGATTAACACTTTAACCGAAATTCACATCGTAACCAGATTTTACATCTTTTAAATACAAAACACAACTGTGCCAAATGACTTTATAACATCTTTTTCAGCAACTCGATATTGAAAATTATTTATTTAATCACAAAGTCAACAAACATTTAGAATAGAATAAAAATACTATTTATTTTAAATTACATTGATCAACACAAAATTTATAAACAAACATAAAATGAAATGAAGCCAACAAAAATACAATAATTAATTAATATGTCAAACACAATATTGTATATATATATATATATATACATCCCGCTATCTTCTGGGCGTCCTTTCATAACTCCTCCTCTGAGCGTCCACCACAAATTTCTCAAGGAATTCCTACTTTTCCAAATGAATATATTTTAAACTTCAAATGTAGATGTCATCACGGGTCATTAAAATTAAATTTGCCGGGAAATATTTTTTAAAGATCTATATCACCGATATCTCGGCGTCCTTTTATAAAACCACTCGAAAGCGTCCAAAATATACTAAAAACGTTTAAATTTCCGCCCCCTAGCGTCCCATTCGTATATTTAACTTTTATTCAGTCGATTATGGAGCGTCTGACATTGTTGCCAGATTTAAGCCCATCCGAATAACCTTTTCCTCCTACCCCCCAACCGTAATAACATTCTTTATCGGTGAATCACGGAGCAGGCTAGATATATTGAAATTGAATGGTATGGTAGTTTTCGATTAGGCAATGTTTTTAATAATTACAACAATTTATGCGCTTTAAATATGGGGACTTAACTAAGATGTTACAGAATAAAAGTTTTATTGACTTTTAAATGTTAACTTTCTATATTTATTGTTTTGAATGATTCGAGTTGAATATCTACGAGTTACAAATTTTCTGCAAAGAAAAATGAAAAGATTCGTATTGTGACAATTCTTAGGAAAAAATTTGTAGAATATTGTATTAATTTTCTTATACATCCCAGCCATCACCATGGGATGACGCATACACTTGCTATATTCTAAAATTATCGCCTTTTGAACAATTTTGTGAAAATCACGTTATTCATTTTGTTTCTTTAGCAATAAATCACGTGCCACTTAAAAATTTAAAACAAATAGACATAAGGAGAATTTATGAAATAAAGTAAATTAAAAAAATGATCTTTCAGTAAGCTCTAAAAATATTTCACAAGGAAAAAGTAATCAAGATACTTAAGGACTAGCTGAAAAATTTTAAAGCCTTCAAAGGAGGTAGACTTTTTTGATCTTACGTTAGTAATAAAAGTGACAAGTACCGATGCCAAATACAACTGATTTATTATTATCATCCGTGTTTCCGTAGCTGCTTATTCATTAGAGCATTTACGCGATTCGGAGCAGCAACGCTAAAATAAATTGATTGAAACATTAAAATGTTTATCATCAAAAATACCAAGAGATTCAAAGCTTCCGTTAGTGTACAATTTCAAGACTTCCTTGCTGATAAACGAGACATTCTCAATTGTATAAGATTGGGCATGGACACCATAAGGAAAAAGGATGTGCCGTTTTATAAAAAAAAAATTAGTATTCATATGAACTATATTATGGACGTTACAGCTAAAGCGATTAGAAAAAACATCAACAGAAAATTTTATTGGACTATTAACACCGTTACTAACATTAGATCCAGAAGGCAAAAGACGCAAGATACGCTTTTGACGTAGCGTGCGTAAAGCGATTGATATAAAAGGAAGACCATCTAGCTTCAACGCACCAAAAACTGTAAAAATGGTAAATTTATACAACGAAAATATTCCAGATGGTCTTTAGAAATTACGTTCTTTGAGTTAGGTAGGAGGAGGGAAAACTTCAAGTTGTTTGACGCAGTTTTTTCAAGAGAAAAAACTTAATAAAATGGATCGTTACGTAGCATATTCAAATAAAATCAAGTTTTTTAAGTCTGCCAGGGTGGATGTCTGCCAGGGTGGATATCTGATGAGAAAAGAGGACATCTCTAGTAAGTAAGTAATATTATTTATACAATTTTGTTTTAAATACATTTTTCTAACGCTCTTTTTTTTACAGATTATACAAGAAGCTGGTCTTAAGCAAATGATTTGAATGAGGGACACTAAGAAAGTGGACATTGCCCTAGTAAGGTACATTTTTTCTTCAGCTTTCCGTTCCTAATATTATTTGTATATTATTTTTATCTAATGGTTTTTTTAAGAATAAGAAACTCGTCTACAGAAAATGGTTACAATTAGAAACACTAGAAAGAGGACGTTTCTCTAGTAAGGTAATTTCTTTCCTCAGCTTTACTTTTCTAATATTATTTGTACGAAGTTTTTTATAAATACATTTTTCTAATGTTGTTTTTTACAGATTATACAAGAACCTGTTCTTTTTTAAAAGAAGTTTGTACGACTGCCCATTGTTTTATTAAAAAATTTTGTACTAACTAGATAGTCAGAATTGTTTAACATCTATGTGTATTCAAGTACCGAGATATTTTTTTAATTGTCTCAATTCACTGGTAATTTTCCTAATAACCACAATAATAAACTATTAGACATAGTTATAATAATATGGTCTCCAATGATTTCAAATTTAAGCGAAAAAATATTGGCTCTCAGATTTGATAGATAGGATGCCGTTTTGGATCATAGCCAATTGCCAGGCGAGTGTCAAACGGCCCCGCAGACCCCGCCGCGCTGGGGGGGGGGGTATATTGGGGGCCCCCGGGCCCCCAATACCCGAGTCGAAATTTTTGGTCTGAAATAGGTCTGAAAATGCTGCATAAGGTCTGAAATACTAGCACCGACTCAACCAGAAAGGACTTTTTCAAAGTTGAAGCTAGTAAAAAGCTTTACGAGATTTAGTATGGTACAACACGCCTTAGCTCATTGGCCATAATCTCAGTAGAAAATGAACGAGCGTAAGATGTAGATTTAGACAAAATAGTTGACAAGTTCCTTTCGTTAAGGTACAAACGTTAGGGTATTTTATAAGTAGTTTTTTAAATAATGCATATTTAATTCTATATCTTTGTACTTATTAGTTAAATATTTGTTGTATGTTTTTCTTGTATTAGAAGAACATTTTCTTTAGAACTTTTCAATCATCCCTCCTATATTATAATAACATATAATAATTTATAGAAATAAATTAAGTTTCGAAAATTCGCTGTGTTTTTGACTATTAGATAATAATATTGTGTATAAATATTTACTATAATGGGTTATTTTTGGATAATAGAATAGTGACATAGGGAGCCTCAAAAAAAAGTTCGCCAAAAAATTTGATACGCTGCTGCCAATTGCATATTACGTTTATTATTATTGTATCTCAATTTGCTTAATTAAAAAAAAACCTTTTTAATGCACGCCGCTGGAGGTAGAGAGCAAAATAATATATAGAATTTAATGAAAATTAAAAAATACGACGTTCAAATCAAATGATTTATCAAAGACGCCAGCTTACAAGAATTCTAAAAATAGACCTACAGCGTTGCCACAAGGCGATGTCACCAAGGACTCTTGGTAATCGACGCACTGAAAGTAGAATATATCCCTAAAGAATATACAAAGGTGGCGCCTAGCACCTCTACCGGCCGACCCGTGCTACTAATAATATACCAATAATATTCAAAACAGTAGCGTTTACTATTTCCCGGGCGTCCAAAAGATTTCGAATCTGTGGAGTGCTATGATCACGTGGGCACAGATTCTACGGCGATTCAACAGAGCGTCCGTACACGGACGCTCTGTTGAAGCCGGACGCTTGGAAAATAGCAAATCGTTAATGTACGGACGCCCAGAAGCTAGTTGGATGAATATATATATATATATATATATATATATATATAAATAGTGTAAAACTAAACAACCAGAACGCAAACGGCGATTGGCCTTTGATGAAACAGCAGTCGTCATTGGCGAAATGCCAGGTCTCGTCTCATTTATTCTCATTCAAATCCTGTTCCGTCGAGGCGCCTTCTGGGACAGGTAAAATCTTTTTAATGGGCTTCCGTTAAATTCGGCCTGGTTTAAGGGGTACTCATCTAACTTTTTAAATGATCGTTTAAAAAATAATAAATAATGAAGTTGTTCTTTAGAATACCCAAGGAATCACCCATTTAAATACAGGGTGATTCCTAAGTTGAAACTTCTTTTTAGCTGCCTATAGAAGGCATTAAAATAAACAACATTTTCAAATACCTTTTTTCAAAAAACCCAAAAATAAAATACTTACATTCATTTATTACACTACAAATCAAATACGGTTCTGCCTAACTTGCCCGTTGAATAACATTAGGAACACTTCTGGGTGTAGAGAAGAAAAATCCGCACTTTTACGACACTCACAATAAATTAGCACCATAATTAGTTCATTGTTTTCAAATTTTACCATTTTCACCAATTTATTAAAATTAATTTGCTTCAGAAAACCATACCACGCCTCGAATTGACAAAAATAAATAACTGACGACCGATCTGTAAAATGCATGACTTACATACAAAAAACGGAGAAAGTAAAGGGCTACGTTTTGATTACCAGGCCCGCACTTAGATTTTTTACTTCTGTAACTCGGCTATTTTTAAGTTTTTTGAAAAAAGGTATTTGAAAAAGTTGTTTATTTTAATGCCTTCTATACACAGTTAAAAAAGGAGTATCAACTTAGGAATCACCCTGTATAATGTGTCAATTTTATAACAACCTGTATGTGCATAGAGAGCGTAGGGTCGTTGCTTCGAACCTTGTCTTGTATATAACTTTTTTTTTAAATTTTGTGTTTAATTTGTTTTAAAAAATGTTTTTAAATAATATTAGAGAATTTGTAAGTTAGGTCGTAGAAAAATATATTGTAAACTTCCAGTGGATTGTCCATATTGCGCTCGGAAGTTTCAGCACTCCGCCTTCGGCGCCATGCTCAATTTACTTTGTCGTGCGATATGGACATTACTCTTATAGTACAAACTAGTATTTACTATCACCTAAAGTTTTTATTACCTTAAACAAATATTTTACCTTATCACCCAAGGCCAATACCAGATTAAAAGAATAATGTGATTATTTACAGCCGTTAATTGATTTTAAATGTATTTTATAGCTTTCTTACCGATTTATAGCTTTTCATATGAATATATCGTAATTTTTATATCTTTATCTTTGTCTTGTTTACGGCTTTACATAAATTCTTTAGATTAAAATATATTGCAAAGCATTTGTTTGTCTCTTTTCTCCATTGTCTGTACTGGGCTATATTAAGCTGGTTTACGTCTACTTAAAATAAGCCAGAAAAATATAAATCGTCTTCATTTTTTTAGTTGGTGTTTTGCGATTTGTTAAATTGACTTTTGCAATAAAGAATTTGGTTAACAATGACAATAAAAAATTTGAGTTAAGGAAGTTCTTCTGCTAGAAAAGGGATAAAATGATATTATACTAAAAAAATAGGTAATAATATTATCATCGTCGTCGCAAATAATATATTAGTATGTACGACACCAGGGAAGATGATCTGTAGAGTAGAACATGCGGCATTAGATATTACCCTTATTGTATTCAAACATGACTTGAAAAATCTGGAAGAATACACAGGTTGATTTAACCATATTTTAGTAAATAATTTTTTTAATCAGTTAGAACAGCCTTTCCCAAAGTGGGCGATAACGCCCCCTTGTGGGCGCTGCAGGCCTAAAGGGGGGCGGTAAGAGACCCAAAAAAAAAATGGGGGCGTTGTGTAGAGGCTTGGGGGGCGATTTGTAATTTCATCTAGCTAGGAGGACTCTTAGACACCGACTGAGATCTCGATTCTCGACTACAACTTGTGAACATTAACTAATATTAATTAAGAGATTGCTTAAACTCAGTTCGATATTTCTCTCCGCGTAGTTACAACAACAGTAGATACAAACAAACAAATAAAAATGCAACATACACACTTTCGAATTTTAATAGTTATTAGTATTCCTAGATAGGTAATTTTCGTAGATAATAGACCGCGAGCAATTATATTTTACCAAGTTTTTGTTAAATAACCCGATTTGTGCATTCCTGTATCAATCGGCTGGTTCATGGAATACTTGTCTGAATACTATAAAGTTGCGTTTCAATAATCATTCTCATTGGCAGGTGTAGCCCGTAAGAGTTAACTTGAGATCTGAGCGCCGTTGTATACTACCTACTGCGCTCAGGTATCAAGTTAACTCTTGCGGGTTATAGTAAAAGTCTTGTTCAGAATGAATGTTTAATCTCCGCTAATATAGATCACAATAATTAATTTAATTTATAGTGGTTTTTAAGTAGGTGAAAAAATGGGAGAGCTAAAAAATAATTTATTCTCAAAGTGGGCAGTAGACAAAATAAGTTTGGGAACCCCTGAGTTAGAACAATGATCATCCTAGACTTGTCTTGTTGGTATTATTGAAAATATTAAGTAACTGAAACTTTGATTTAGGAGTGCTCTTTATCCAGAAGTTTAAAAAAATTAGGCATAGCTAAAAAATTGAAAGTCACGGAAAAATCGGCCAGCTTCAAAAAATAATAATTTGCCGCGTAAGAATTGCCATAATCGCAGTATAAAAATTATTTTCAATTTAAAATCTAACTGATTACGCTTTTATCCTTCATGCATGCATGAATTTTTTACAATAAAATGAACTTTAGTAATTATTTTTACCATGTAGGATGAAGCTTACGGCGCCATCAGTGTCGAAATTAGAGACTACCACAACATACCCTGCACCTTCAACAAACTTATAGAAATAAGGGAATGCTGAGAGAAGTTACCTGTAAAGACGCAAGTCACAATTACAAGAGTTTCATCAGGTAGCGCGGTTTATAAAAACCGAAAACAATAAGTACAGAAGAAGAGTTTCCATTCATATTGTCATATTCATCCCCAGACGCGTTTCGCCATCTTATAACACATCGGTGAGTCTTTAAAATCTGACGGAAGAAGGAAACGAGCACTCAACTATTTGATATAGTTGCGTGATCTGACGAAATGAAAGGAAACTCTTCTTCTTCTTCTTTACTTATTGTTCTCGGTTTATCCTACATAGTTTTCAAATTCTGTAGCCTCACTGATAAAGATGGCGCAATACGTCTGGGGCTAACCTGACGAGAGGAAACTCTTCTTCTGTAATTATTTTTAGGGTTTTCATGGCCTTATATCATGTTCCATGAATTTTTTAATTGAATAAAAATACATAATAACTTAGGTTATGCTTTCTGGATTATCGGTCACATATTATTGTTAAATAATTAACAAAATTTCGTGCGTTTACGTTTCGGCTTGTTTGGTTTTTGGATGGTTTAAACCAGATAAACCGAAACGTAAACAAACGATATTTTGTTAATTATTTAACAATAATAATATTAGACCGATAACCCAGGAGGCTTAACCTAATTTGTACTAAACGGTCAGGATACAATAAAACATACAAAATAACTTTCCAACACCCACACACATCTTCTTCCTTTGCTTATTTTTTTGTAATTCGGGCCAGGAAATACCCCAATTGAACACTGCACTTAAGTTAATTATCACAGCAATGTTAATTTAATTCCTAATCACGAGTTTAAGCTTATTAAAATAAAAACATTTGATTATTCTTTTGGCTTATTTAAAAAAATAGAATGCCGAGAGAAGCCGAATGCAAAGGTATGATACAACCCGCCGCACTGTGCTGGATTTTTATTACTAATGAGCCGGACTTGGCCCGCGACCTGTAATTTGCAGACCCCTGGGTCTATAAAGTGCAACTAAAAAGAAACGCCGGCTGTATTTTGAGATCCATCAATCGTACAGCGACATTTTTTCTAGAAGGAAACTGTATTTTAAAAGACCCTTAAATATCCCTTAAAATATTAAACATTTTAAAAATGCTAGTTTTGTTTCAAAACTTACTTTTCTACAATTTTTGATTTAAAACCTTCCATGGTAGTAATAACAATAGTTAGAATGGAGGGGAAGAATTAGAATAATTTAACTCCGTCATACTGTTTACTGTTAGCTGATACTGATTTAATTTATGTTTATTTTGTAAATAATATAAAATATTGTTATATGCGTAATAAATAATTAGCACAAAAACATATACCTAGTAAAAAGAAATTAACAAATTTCAATGATGTGTTAAACGGCGAGCTTTAGCGACCACACAAGTTGTGCTGGAATAAAGTTGTTCATACCTTTATTTAGGAATAAAATACTTGCATTTTCAATAGGGCATAATTAATATTAAGGAGAATTTTTTGTTTTCATAGTTGAGCATTAATATACCTTCTAAAGTCTATTTCAGAAAGGTTATAATAATAGAGTAATAAAAGCTCATTGCAAAGGGACTACTGAGTGACACAACGTATATTTAAGCGACTTTCATAATTTGGCATGGATTTTATTGCAAAATTCTTTATTTTTATCACGTGCAGGTAGTACCACCCGGGTTTGGGTCAATTTATGGGTTTTGCCTATTGTTATCCATACACAAACACTGAAAATGGTATGACAAAGGCGTGCATTAGTATTAAGTAAGTACACTTATTTTTTTATTAAACATTACAAAAAAATACAAAATACAAACAATACATTATACAGAAATTACATCATAAAAAATCATAATATTCTTCGTCATCTGAAAAACTGTAATATCCTCTTGACGTTATAATTAACAGGTCGACGGTCCGATCTATCAGGTGGTCAAGATCCCACACTTTGTCCTCTTCTTTAATGACATGATGGACTGCTTTTCGCCAATTATCTGGTGCCACTTCCTTAATGACTTAATCAAACGTAGCTTAACGGCTTTCATCTTGAATGTCGTGTTGTGTCTTGCTACAAATCCTTTCACTTGTGCCCATATAAGTTCTATAGAATTTTCAGCTATATCTTCCACGGCATATATCATAAAACGATGTTTGTGTGAATTTGCTATAGCTAATAGTTCCCTTTTTATCAAATTATATTTTTTTTCTTTAGTTAGTTATCATAAATAATTTAATGCACAAAATTTACCTACGCCTATGGCCGACATCGAAATTGAGCCGAGCTGGACGGAATTTCCCATTTTATTACTCTATACCTTTCTGAAATAGACTATAATAGTGGTAATGTGAGAAACTTAAAAATAATGTCCAGTAATTTCTCGTCCACTTTCCGCAATCTATTAATTTAGAAGGGTTTTAATTTAATAACCCGAAAATACGGCTGTTACTGTTTCTTAGTTATATTTTTTAACCTGCACACTCAGTGGCGTGCAAAGCCATTTGAACAGGGTAGGCAAACATTAAATTTCCAAACAATTGACTTTAAAATTTTTTTACACAGTTGACACCGCCATTACCTCAATTACACACTAGGCGAAAACATTAATATTATGTATTATTATTATGAATAAATTTCATCCACATTCGTTTTATATTCAGATTTTAAATCTAACATCCACTTGATTGAACCCCAAGTCAATTATATTATGTAAATTATAATTTAACATACTTATTAGCAAAAATTATCTTAAATCATCATAAAAGTACTTCTTATTTTACGTTACAAATAAAGATCTTAACTAACCTGACATGTTTTATATCGAGAACGCGTAGTATTTTTTAAAACTACGACAAAATTGGAAGATTGGCACCAATGCATTTTACCAACGCGGGCCGACGGAGGCTCAGCTAGAGAGTCACGTGTATTTGTTCCCTTTCTAGCTTACTGCCTACAGTGCCTACTGGCTCTCGCTCGCTTCCAATTGTATAAAAGCAGTGCTTTTGCTCTCCCATAAGCGGTTAATGTAATGTAAAATCATTGCTTTCTAAATTCTTATACGGGATGCTTATACAGCAATCGAGTTACGATTAATTGGCAACAAATGCGTTCGTTGAAATTATCTTTAATGTTATACGATTAACTCTTCGGTCCTATTCCTTTACATACACAGAAATATTGCCGGATATTACACGAATAAAATTTAAATATAAAGAAATAATTTTGGTGGGAGTTTGTTTTATTGTTCCCGGGGTAGGCAATTATTTTTTGCCTATATTGTATGCACGCCACTGTGTACACTATCCCTTTTCATCCAGCGTCAGGAGCTGATAGCATCCTGAACCCCCCTTGACCCGGTACTGCTTGCGACCAAAGCCGCTGGTTACAGCTAGTGATATATAAATGGCACCGTTACATCTCACATCGTCAAGAGTCAAGACTAAGCGTATCTTAAAGGTCTTGAATCGAGAAAGACGATACACTGCAAAGATAACGATTATTGTTATTATTGTTATTGTTCGGCGCTTCTGCATTGTTACGAACTGACTATAAAATAGACTGGGCATTGTTGAAGCTGTCACTTGAAAAGGCCTCCACACACTCGGCACCATGGTTGCAAAAGAGTTATAACAAAAAGGGCTTTCTTCGCGTTTAGTGAGTTTATTGTCCATTATTGTCACAATATATTTTTTTTATTACCAATTTTCTTTTTATTTTGGCCACTTGAAGGTTAATCCGAATGTCGCTATGAATTATAGGGCCACGTTAACTCCGATGGACAATAATTATAAACACTTCTGCATTTTGGCGCGCCCCGGCCACCGTGTCCGTTAGCTCAAAGCACGTGAAGATCCAACACCCAAAATGGCTTTGATATTCACCGTTGCTATGGTGACGTTAGTCACGCAAACAGTATGTAACAATTTGCATTATGATGAAGGGCAATTTATAAATAGTTATCAGTCGTATGCACCATTGTTTTAGCACTGGTTCGCCTAACCTTAAGGTATTTATTGTGAGGCTTCGCGAAACTTACGGTGATAGATATCGTTTTTACGTGATTTACTGTGTAATTAAAAAGGTTTGCACTATACCTAGCTCTTCATCATTTTTTAAGACCGCGAGCCGCCACTGCTGGGCTGGTCGCATCAGAGTAAGAACATCAAGAGATTAAAGCTATTTTGTTTGCAGATGGTTAATATGGTAGTGTTCATTTTGGTTAATGAGTTTTTTTTTATGTAGGTAACAATATTTCTAAATTTTTCTTCAAAGTTACCAGCTCGATGGGAAATTATATCCATACTTGGGTGTTACAAATTCATTTGCGGGCGGAGAAGGGAATATGGACAACGGTAAGACATACGAAGATGGTTGAATTTAGGCAAAGTTGTATATTTCGGGGCTTAATAATTTAGTCAAATAAAATTGCAAATATTTCTAATGCCTTCGGAGATATCCGAAAAAACTGAAATTTTTAGTTTTGGTTTTAAATTTTTTGCGCCTTAATTTTTCTAATGGGAAAAAAACAATAACTACTTTTTATGGTCGTTATTTATGTTCTACAAGATGGCGTTATTAGTTTTCAAATTGTACGTTTCGCTTTATAGATAAGTTCGAACTTATGTTAAAATATAGACTTGGAATTTTAAATGCAGATTTAAGGACTTCTAAGCTTCAGAAATTGAATACAATTTAAAGAGTTTTAAAATTTTAACATTTTGTCATATAATAACACAATTTTATAATAGAACATTGTATACTATGCATACCTAGCAGGAAAAGCTGAACATTTCCGGACGACCGTAAAGATTGTATGCCGAGGCGCAAGACGAGACTGACAATACGGTGTCCGGGAATATGGCTTTTTCTATGAGGTGTACATACTATTTTTCCGTAAATCGAAAATTATTATAGGACATAACTTATTACAAGCAACTTGATAAAACTTTGAAATAAATATTATTCACTTTGTTCACAAATAAAGGATGTCATTAAATATATGTTTATTGAATTGTCAAGCTTAACACATTTTAGTTATCAAGTAGCCGTACAGAAATAATATTTCCTTACAGTACAATATAGTATATTACATAACAAGTGATGAAAGTGATACTTTTCAAACGAAGAGATATTTAGCACGAGGCGTCAGCCGAGTGCGGAAATTCTCCGAGTTTTAGAATAATCACTTTCACACGAGTAATGTACACTATATTTTTCCTACGACCACAAAGAATTATTAAGAAAACCTTTGATTTGTGAAAAAAATATTTCAACTCTAGAGTTGAAAAAATATTTCAACTCTAGAGTGGAAATACAAGGCACACTATTAATTTAAATATATGATGCTAATTTGACAGATTACCCTTATTTATTATAAAGAAAAAATTTAAGAAAGCAGTTTAGTGTTTAACTTATTTATTATGTATTTGTCGAGTGATTTCGAATTAGAGTGTGAAAATACGCCATCTGAAATTATGAAAAATATTAATAATATACTGAATAATCTATTACCATTCAAAACAAGCCGCGCTAAAGAAAATGTCATTTATTATATTAAACAAAAAATATTTATTGGTAGGTATAGCGTAGAGACTAGAGCTATCGTCTACAGAACAAAAGGTCACGGGTTCAAATCCCATCAGAAGTATTTGACTTTTTTTTATAAAAACAATAAATAATTTATAGAATTAGGTATTTTGAATTGAAATCTTCCTTGTTGGATGATTTTTTAAAATTTAATCAAGGAAAGATGCATTAAACATAAATTTAAAAAATTCATCCAAAAGGGAAGATTTCAATTCAAAATACCTAATTCTATAAATTATTTAATGTTTTTATAAAAAAAAGTAAAATACTCCTGATGGGATTTGAACCTGTGACCTTTCGATCTGATCATAGCTCTAGTCTCTACGCTATGGCAACACATAAGAATTTTATGTTTAATATATGACATTTTCTTCAGCGGAGCTTGTTTTGACTGGTAATAGATTTTCTAGTATATTCTTAACTTTTTTATAATTTCAGATGGTGTATTTTCACACTCTAATTAGAAATCAATCGACAAATACATGATAAATAAGTTAGACAATAAACTGCTTTCTAAAATGTATTATTTTTAATAAATAGATGTGGTCTGTCAAATTGGCACTATATGTTAAAATTAAATAGTGTGCCTTGTATTTCCACTCTAGAGTTGAAATATTATCTTTCAACACGCGTGTGATATTCGGCGCTTTCGAGCCAAGTTAACCGTGTTTTTTTTCTCATTTTCATAGGTGGTCGTAGGAAAATAAATATTTCCTAACAGTTATTTTCCGCTGTCTAGCAACGAATAAATGTAAGGAAATATTAACTTTTTCTTTTAAAAATAATATCAAAAATTTCAATATTTCCGATCAATTTTCGGAAAATTATCTTTTTATATTAGGTATTACGATCCCGAACCAAAACGAACGACCTACAGTCTCAGCCTGAAAAATATTTCTGTCTGTTTATTTTTGTTACATATGTTTCGCCTGAAACTGGCATCATCAGAACTTATAAACAATTTTAAAAATTAAAATTGTTTTTGAGACAAACTTAAGCGCATCACAGTACTATCGCTAGACTAACCTAGAGTTAACCGTTACTTTAAAGACATCTTATTAAAATGTTATACAATATTTTGCAGTCAAAAATCTTAAACCATAGAAATGTTTATAATAACAAATTATTGTTATTGTTAGACGCTTCTTACATTGTTATGAGCAGACTATAAAATAGACTGGGTATTGTTAAAGCCGCCAGTCAAAAGATCTCCACACGATGCTGCCACTGCAAGATAATTATAATTTCACACCTATTTTATATAGCATACCATATGTTTCAGTATATGATTGATTTTGAGATATCGATGTTTGAAAATAAAATGATGGCATATTGACACATTCGCACAGAATAAAACCAGTGTTTGCTAAATTGGTAACTTGAAGTGACGGTTCGTGGTTATTGAGTATGGGAGGGCGCTAATCTAGGTGCGTAAAATTGATTGCCTGCGGATATTTTTACTATTTTTTGAGGAAATATCTAAAATGCATGTCTTACGAATCGAAAACAATAGCTAGGAAAATTTGCCACGATGTGATTCACGTTTCTTTATTTTTTTAAGAGCATAGGAACAATATTTCTAAATTATTCTCCAAAGTTACCAGCTCCATGTCAAATTATATCTATACAGGGTGTCCCGTAACTTATGGGCCATAGAGTAACTGGAGATTCTAGACATCAAACTAAGCCAATTATGTCATATAAGTTTTTTTTTGATAATTAAAAAATTAATTTAATTATGTACTATGTTTTTTTATGCTTTGGGATGTTTAAAGGAAAATATCTTGAAAACACCTTTTTGACTCAGAAAATGCCCTTCTTTAAGAAATTATAATTAAAAAACACCTAATATCACAGGTAAGAAAAAAAATCATTTATAAATTTATGAAGCCCAGTGTATGCAACTAGCGCCCTCTAGTTTGAAACTTAAAAATTTCTACAAATTCTTATTTCTTGCTTATAAAAGATAATATTGCCAAATTTGAATTCGATTCATTAAACCGTTTTAAAATTATGGCTTATTTTCGAGAATAAACGTTTACTTTCAACACCCTGTATCTCTAGAACGAGTAACAATCCGAAAAAACTTATATTACATAATCGGCTTAGTTTGATGTCTAGTATCTCCAGTTACTCTACGGCCCATAAGTTATGGGACACCATGTATATATTAAAAACATTAGGTTCTCTTGATCCAAATCCTTGCTAATGTTTATTGATACATTTTTGAAAACTTAAATAAAAAAATGTGTTATTGCTATAGCTTTGATCGATTGCCAAATACTCGTGTGTTGTAGTATAAATATAATCAATCTTTTTTTGGCTTGAGCTGTTCAGCTATTCAGCTAGTCGCTTGTTGCTTTTTAACCAAAACATTTCTAAAGCAAGTGTTTCTCCTAAGCTAACGACCATTTGTAAAAACAGAAACGAAAGGAGAATAGACAGGGTCACACTCTTCTCGTTCTGGGCCGATCAGAACATTGTATAACAAACAGATAGGCCATTGGGGATATTAAAACATATAGGGATTACAAAGGAGCTCATTCTAACTAAAATTTATAATTAAATTTTTTTAATGGCGGCGTGTGTACCGTAATAAGGTGGTCACAACTTAATGTTGTTCTTTTTAAGAAAGCGCATAATCATGTATATTGCATCTTTATTTTCTATAGTTAAAGCGTACAATAAATTTATCGGTGCATCGATTTTTTCTGTTTCCTGGAGAGAGGTGTACAGACAGTTGCTATATTTTCCACATTTAAAGAAAATGTGGTCTAGGTCGGCGACTTCGTTGCAGTGGTCACATATATTGGTCGGTAATACCTTAATTTTTTGAAGATATAGGTTGCATGACCAAATCTTATTCTAGTTATTGTAGTTATACATTTTCTGGAAATATTAAGGGTATATCATGCCATAGTACTGTCGGTATTTCAGGGCTTATATGAAATAATATTGTGTTGGTTGATTTGCTATAGGATTCGATAATTTTATAATTTTCTGAATACTAAAGTGTGCAGCATAAACTTGACTGAATACAATTTCTTTACGCTACCCAATCTAATAAACAGAATACTTAATTTATATTATTTTTATAAAATAAGTGTCTATTAAAATTTAAAAATAAATATAAATTAAAAAGAAATAAGAATAAACATTGCTTTCGTCTCTCAATCGTAACTTCCAGTCCAGTGTTTCCCCAACCCAACAGAATTAAAACTCGATAGATAATACAATAGAAATGGGCTCCGGATCGAAAGTTCTTTTTGAATGGCTTCCCGACAACAAATTAAACAAAATATTAATACGCCATCTCTCCGACGTACATGCAAAACAACACGCCGTCGGTCACCCGACAAGATAAAACAAATCCAGCACGAAAAATAATTATGATACGTACGTCTGTCGTCCGTTATTGACTATCAAGTCCACGAATGAAGCCATACGTAAAATTCTAGTTAGATTTAAATTCAGAGTAACGAAAAGCCAAAAGTAACGAGTATTTTATTACATTAGGACTCGTTACTTCTAGTGATCATATAGTAACGCTTACTTTGTAACGAATCCTTATTTATTTTACATCACTGGTTACCATACTTATTTAGTGTTCACCTCAAGACGACCGGAGATACTACACCCTGTAAGTATTTGTTTAGGTATGTAATGTTATTTATATTGTCCGTGTATCTGTAATGTTTATAGGTACACTTCTCTACTAACATTACAAAATGTACCTACTTTCAGTAATTGAAATGTTGGTGGTCCTTTTGATTTGTGTGGGGTCTTCCGTACAAGTTTCTGAAAAATCACTTTGAAACATTTTACAATGCCTTTAGAAGTAAAATAACCGTTTCAAGAAAATCGTAAAACAAAATACTTCTTTGCAAATCCCCGCAAATTGACATATCAAACGTAAAATCGTTTACGTGACGCGTAAAGTGTAATTAATTTGGTAAGTGTGAGATATCGAGGTGACGATTACTTTGTTTTTGTTGTAGAGACAATAAAGATAAACAGTTTGCTTTACCTACAAGGCATTTAGATTAACTACACTGAAATAGTATATTACATAACAAGTTATGAAAGTGATACTTTTCAAACGAGGAGATATTTAGCACGAGTGCGGAAATTCTCCGAGTTTTAGAATAATCACTTTCACACAAGGAATAAACACTATTTTTCCTACGACCACAAAGAATTATTAAAAAAGCCTTTGATTTATGAAAAAAATATTTCATCACTAGTGTTGCAAAAAAAAAATCAACACTAGTGTTAAAATTAGCATACTTAGGATTATATTCCACTTAATATCTGGTTTCATAGTTTGTCAATAGGCTTTTCCTTTATTTGTAGTTAGTAACTTTTTCATTTTTTCATATTTCATATATCATAGGAAGAACTAATCCTGAATTGACTTCTAGATTAACCACAATAAACAATTTTAAATTTAATCAAGGAATGATGCATTAAACATAAATTTTAAAAATTTACCCAACAAGGAAGATTTCAATACAAAAATATTCTATAAATTATTTAATGTTTTTATAAAAAAAAGTCAAATACTCCTGATCGGATTTGAACCCGTGACCTTCGATATGTAGGCTAGATCTCTATTCTATTATTGTTTAATACATGATATTTTCTTTAGCACGATTTGTTTTTACTGGTAATAAATTTCCCAGTATATTATTACCATTTTTTATAATTTCAGATGGCGTGCTTTCACTCTAATTCTGAATCACTCGACAAATGCATGATAAATAAGTTAAACACTTTACAATGACTGCTTTCTAAAATTTGTTCTTTTTAATAAATATGGGTGGTCTGTCAAATTGTCACCATATGTTTAAATTAAAGAGTGTGACTTGTATTTCAAGTGTTGAAATAATTTTTTTCAACACTCGTGTGATATACGGCGCTTTCTAGCCCAATTAATCGTGCTTTTTTCTCATTTTCATAGGTGGTCGTAGGAAAAAATAATTTTGTATACACGTAAAAAATATTCTTTTTCTCCATTAGTAATATTGGACCGTTTTGTAACATCAGTACTATAATAGAATTTTTTTAAATTTTCATTCCCTCCATTTTTGCTGGATTAAAAATTTTTGTAAGTAGATTATGAATCTGAAAATAATTTTCGGTGGAAACGCTTAAACTTTTTTACTTTACACAATAATTTAAACGAAATTTGAGCCTAATATAAAGGCATCTTAGATCTCCATCAATTTTCCAAATTTTCGAATTCTTAAGGTAGAAAGAGGAAGATCTAAATTTAATTTAAAACAGTTTTTTAAAGTTTGTACGGGTTCCACTTAAGACGTGTTAGGTGGAACTTAACTTTAGTGACACCTTAGTGTCACTCAGAGCTGTAAAAGTTACTTCAGAAAAGTAACTAGTTACTTTTTCGATACTTTTGCACAAATGTATCTAGATACTTTTAAGGAATAGTTACTATTACCTAAAAGTAACTTAGTTCTTAGTTACTCAGTTAAAGTAACTAGTTATAGTAACTAAAATACTTTTACAGTTACTCGTTACATTGATTGTAACTACGATAATTTAAAAGTAACTAAGATACTTTTAAAGTAACTAGTTACATTGATTGTAACTAGTTATATTGATTGTAACTAGTTACTAAAAGTAACTAAGATACTTTTGAGTAACTAGTTATTTTAATTGTAACTACGAAACTCTAAAAGTAACTAAGATGCTTTTGAACTAGATACCATGAATTTACCAGGTAGTGATAACTCCTTTTCCTGTACACACTACCACTATTACCATCAGAAAACTAAACTAAGAAGTGTTAATTTGAACAACAAACAAGTAGAATAAAATGCTTTCCAAGAAATTTCGCGTTCCAACCAGTTTGCTGTTTGACGCTCGCGACACGCAGTTCGTCCCTTCGTGAAAATCTGATTAACGGCCGCCGATCGTCCCTTGGTCATCATCTGATGGACGGCACGTGTGCATAACTGGTATCCTAGAGGAACTTTAAAAGTACCTGAGTTACTTTAAAAGGAACTTAGTTACTTTAAAAGCATCTTAGTTACTTTTAAAGTATCTAGTTACTTTTTAAGTGTATAGCTACTC
The DNA here is from genome assembly GCA_935413205.1 of Polydrusus cervinus. Classification (NCBI taxonomy): domain Eukaryota; kingdom Metazoa; phylum Arthropoda; class Insecta; order Coleoptera; family Curculionidae; genus Polydrusus; species Polydrusus cervinus. The sequence continues at coordinate 26,053,226 of OW284514.1, read as the reverse complement.
CTACAAAGTAACTAGATACAAGTTACTTTTCAAAGGTAACGAAGTTACAGTTACTTTTGGCATTATTCAAAAAAGAACTAAGTTACTAAGTATCTAGTTACTTAAGTTACTCACAGCTCTAGTGTCACTTAACTAAAACTTTTCCGTTGCACAGTCGCTAAACCCCACCTAAAACGTCTTAAGTGGAACCCGGTTTAAACGGCCCTAAATAGAACTAAAGTTTCTAGGTACGGAAGACCTTAAAGCTGAATAACTAAATTTGGTCTCTAAAATATACAGTTGTTTCATTTAAAAAAATACGACTTCTCTGCTTTTAAGTATGCACGATTCAAGATTGAAGGAAGATGTGATCAGTCGATTTATACATCAATGTTTGTTCACATTACAGCGAATACAGAAATACAGAGAACTGTATGTAACTTATATTATGGTACACGCATTTCATTAGGCAATTTATGTTTTTGACCTTGAAAGGAACAAATTTACTTAAAGGTATCTTATATTTCATTTGACAGGATATTTGCCTTTGGCGTCTATCTTTAGGCGTCGACTGTCACTTGTCTACGGCGCTCCTTTCGCAAGATTCTAGTTGGCTTGATTTATAATGTGCATTATATTATTACCTAGGTATTTCTTCGCACATCTCCCAGGACATTTTACGTGTATTCAAATGCCGCCATTTGTAAAATTTTCAAGGCACGAGTTGATTTATCTCCACACCAGTACGGCAAAAGAAATTGAAAAACCACCGGGAATTACATGGTAATTTTACATGATGTGCAGGTCCGGATTGGAATAGCTGAACTAAGGGCCAATTTTATAAAGTTTTTATTTAAACCGAGGTCCAGTTTAAACCGTAGATTGTAAAAAATTATCGTTTTATATGATTGATACAATCATACATCATATTTTCCTTAGCAACAACAACTTGGGCTATATGGCCGTCGTTGTTTTATATTGTGGGATTGACAGCAAATTGCAATTTAAGAGTGATCAACCTGATCATAACCTGTGATGTTACTTAATAAATATTTTAAGGTTAGTATTAGATATTACGAAATTCAAACCATGTGATAAAATATGGCGGTTGGATAGCAAAAATTATTGAGTCACCCTTTAAATGCCACTAATAACATTATTTTTATGGTTACGTGTACCAATTACAAAGTTGTATTTGCCATCCAGCCGCCATTTTGATACATCGTTGGATTGCCTAATTGGTAGACTATGTGGTTAGTTTTGTTAATTAAATCATGACAAGTCAAGACCTTGACAAAACGTCAAAATTCAACTCTCTGTTTGATTATTGATCGGGTACTGCTTCACTTGCTTCTTCTTAAATGGAAGAATGGCCTCAGGGATGCTTAAGATTAGAAAAAGACAAGTACCTGGTATCAGCAAAATGACTATGGAAAGTCCGGGGTTCGCTTGTCAAAATTACAATGTTTACTAGTTGGCAATGTTATCTAAATTTAAATTAAATTTATATGTTTTCTTTTATAAAACTACAGAACGAAACGAACTTTTCTTTATTAATAAACAAATCGATATCAACGTCTCGTCAATTTAACTTTGTTTAACGAAACCCATACGTCACTCATCCCCTCCCCGTTAATAAATACCCTTCACCATGACCTGAGAAGTCGGTCTTTGTCAACATAATGGACATAAATAAATGCAACGAATCCCATAATAAAAAGAAATAAATAATAACTCAAAGTCTGTTATATTAATGAAAACCTTGATTTAAAATAGAAATCGCTGTGCTGATGTTTCCGATTTCCAGGGTGGGGCCGTATGAAAGAAGCATGATGGAAGCTCCAAGATCAAAATTTCCGGAGGTAAACTCGCCCCCCGATCGGATCTCCGGGTGGGGGCTGGTCCTGTGGCTTCATCAAGCGAAATTAATGAATTATCCACCATTTCTGACAATTTACTGGGTTCCTCCAACAACACTCAACGAGGAAATGGTGTGGCGCCTGCAGTTGCTAACAGACCCAAAAGTAACAACTTCAAAATTGATTTCTGCAATATTAGAGGGCTTAACACTAACATCAATTCAGTCCACCAGCACTTACAATCTTCCAAGCCTCATGTGCTTGCACTGACCGAGACAAAAGTCAGAGCGTCAACGAACACCGTCAGCCATTTATATCCTGGATATGATTTTCACTTCCGTTTTAGACGCAACTTTGGGGTCTGTCTGTTCATTCGAGATTATCTTTGCTGCCAACGGGAGGAGATACTGGAACCGAAAGACTTTGATGTAATGTGGTTAAAAATATCTTCACAAAAAATCACTAAGTTTATATGCTGCCTTTACCGTCCTCCAAGCGACATGCATTACAGGGCCCTTTTCTCATCACTAGCCAACACAATCGACTTTTTGCAAACCAATCATCCGAATGCCGAAGTTGCTATCTTTGGCGACTTTAACGTCCACAATGTCAACTGGCTTAAATACTCAAACATTAACGATGAGCAAGGCCGCGAGGCCGAATCTTTTGCGATCAGTTCTGGTCTAACTCAACTTGTAGAAGAACCAATGCGGGTTCCAGACCGAGCTGGGGATTTTGCTAGTCTTTTAGATCTCTTTTTAACTTCAAATCCAGACCTATATACGGTCACCGTACAACCACCATTGGGCTCTTCCGATCACAAACTTATTTCAACCCTAAGCGAGCTGCCAATTAGTTCTGAACAACCTCCTAAACCCCGTAAGATTTGGCACTATACATCAGCTAAGTGGGAAGACCTGAAGGACCATTTTCGCAACTTTCCCTGGCTAAGCGTATGCTTTTCTTCGGATGATCCATCTGTCTGTGCAAAGGAGGTCTCCGACGTCATTCTAACTAGCATGGAGGCCTTTATTCCTTTCTTCAGAAAGCGCCCTTCCAACGGCAAGCCCTGGTTTAGCAAGAATTGCGAGCGTGCTGTCAGATCTAAAAACCTGGCTTACCGACAGTGGCGTAAAAACCCTACTCCTGAAAATCGCGCCATCTTTGTTACCACCCGAAACCAATGTAAGCAAATGATAGACCAAAGCAAAGAAGCTCATAACGAGAGAATCAAAAACAAACTTCTTGCCAGTCCTAACGGATCAAGGTCCTTTTGGTCAGTCGCTAAGGCCGTCAGCCAAAACTTTACAAAGTCAACTATTCCACCTCTAACACGTTCAGACGGCACAATAGCAACCACAGCCGGGGATAAAGCAAACCTACTTGCTGAACTGTTTTCCTCGCATTCCACTGTAGACTTTCAGGGAAAATCACCACCCAACATTCCCTCAGTTCAATCGCAAATGTCTGAAATCGTGTTCCGTCAGCGTCTTGTTAAACGGATTCTTAAAGGACTCGACGTCAATAAAGCTTCTGGTTCAGACGAAATTCCTATCATTGTTCTCAAGACATGCACCGATGAACTTACACCAGTATTTTGTAGACTTTTCAACTTATCCTACAAAAAAGGAATATTTCCATCCTGCTGGAAGTCGGCGCGTGTCCAGCCCATTCCAAAGAAAGGTAAAAAGACCCTGCCAAGCAACTACCGACCCGTCGCATTGCTTTCAGTAATTTCAAAAGTAATGGAGAAAGCTATTAACCAACAACTTCTAAAGTATCTGGAAGGGCTTAACATTACCAGCGATACGGTTTTCGAAAGTCCAGATCAACAGGTGACCTTTTGGCATATGTCACTCATCTTTGGAGCAACACCATCGAACATCATGGAGAATCCCGGGCTGTTGCACTGGACATCTCTAGGGCTATTGATCGTGTTTGGCACGATGGGCTTCTAAGTAAATTGCGATTTTACGGTATGCCTAATGGATTTTGTTTATGGTTAACCAGCTTCCTTAAGAACCGTTCTCTGCAAGTGGCGATTGACGGGTTTCTCTCAGACACCTTCACCATCAATGCCGGTGTTCCTCAAGGGTCCATATTGTCGCCTACCCTCTTTTTACTGTATATTAACGACCTTCTAGTGAAAACCCAAAATCCAATTTATAGCTTTGCTGATGACAGCACACTTGTCTCATCTTTTACCTTGACTCCCCAAACATCCGCTGCCGACGCACATCTTCGCAGGCAGCATGAAGTATTGCGCCTCAACAATGACCTGGAAGAAATTTTGGCTTGGGGTGACAGTAACCAAGTCGAATTTAATGCTAAGAAAACCCAGGCAGCAGTCTTCTCCAAAAAGGTTAACATTGCCGAACCGGATATAGTCATAGCAGGACACGCAATTCCCCTGGCACCGTCTATTAATTTGCTGGGGGTCAATCTGGGAGGTAATATGTCTTGGCATGATCACGTTGCCGCAATTGCCAGGGCAGCTGCACAGAAACTTGGTGTACTTTTCCGCACCAAAAGGTTGTACATACCTCATCAACTTTTGACACTCTACAAAGCCCAGATTCGACCATCATTAGAATATTGCTCTCATGTCTGGAGCTCTGCACCCAAGCACACCCTTCGGCTACTGGATTCCATTCAAAGGAGAGCCGTTCGTCTGATCGGCGACCCCGAGCTGACCAAGACCCTCGATAGCCTGGAGCATCGAAGACAGGTTGGTGATCTGGCTCTCTTTTACAGATATTTCCATGGCACGTGTTCGACTGACATTGCCCACTTGATTCCACCTAGAGCAATGCAAAACAGAAATACACGGCGAACCGCTGTCGCTCATCCATATGTTGTTCAGCTTAGTACTCCTCGAACTTCATTGTTCAAGAATTCTTTCATTTGGAGAACGTCATCTTTGTGGAATGATCTTCCTGAGGTCGTGTTTCGCAATGAATATAATCTTCAACGTTTCAAGACCGACGTTAATCGCTTTCTTCGCACACGCACCGCTCCCAGAGCGCCTTAAAGGATTTTTCCTACAGTGCAGGTGTTTTATCATAAAAAAAAAAAAATGCTCTAAACGTTTCGAATTCAGAAGCATTTATCTTCAGGAGAATTAATAAAATTAAGAAGAAAAGGGTGGCTATCATCTTAATGAAGCCTAAAGATTTTGTCTCTATACTTAGATCCGGTTGTACAGTAAGAACTTAAGTACGAGTTTTGTAAAGCCCTACTTAAAGTTGAACTCGGTTTTGCTGAGCTTTCATTTTTCAGGTAAGTTGTCAATTTTCTAGGCTTAAACCAAGTTATTAATAACTGATGACATATAACCCAATAAACCTTATAAAATAGCTATTTATGCCATCAGTTACGAAATGCCTAATTTTGTGTAACGCGTGAGATTTTTGCGGAACGAACGAAGTAAGTTTTGCAAAAACTCACTAATAATATTTTAAAGTTATGAATGCGAATGATGAGGTTGACACTTTCTGGATTTATCAGACGAATCAAATGATGAAGATTTTATCGATGTACTAGGAGCTATAGAAAACATTCGAAGACTGCCTCAAAACTGCAGACCGGGACCTGATCATATTCAAGCTTTCGTAATTAAATTTAGTCTCAATATTTTTCTAATATTCTATTTTTCTTTATTAGTAATATTATCTGTTTTTTTATTTTCCAAAATTCCTTTAAACTCTACTCTACTGAAAGTAGAATTTGCATACAGTTGTGTTAGAATACATAGAAAAAGTAGCTGCATATTGTAAATACCCCAAACTTTGACAACAAATAAAGTTTGATGGTTTTTTGACAGCGTATTTAACTATTGCTGGCATGGTAATTTAATTATTGATCGCACCTACGCAAACCTGTGGTTAGAAATTGATTATACAACAGAAATACCTTTTTGAACCAAGTTCAATATTAATGCCCGTATTCTCTGATACGCTTCAAGCCGGCTTAAAATTTAATACGGCTTAAACTGCTGTTTTCATATTCGCGGTCGCTATTTGGAGACTTAAGCTCAATTAACTTTAAGCCCTAAATATTACAGGCTTAACCACGCGTCTGCGCCGTATTTGACTTTTCTTTGCTCTTGTCTTGTAATACATATTCGAATTTGTCGAAGTTAAATATGAAAATAGAAGATGAAATATTTATTGAGAACGATGGAGATATTTTGGATTCATCTTGTAAAAGTAGTTTTTGTGGGCGGTCCACCACCAGTCAAAAAAATGTTCTTTTTCTCCTCTGTCACTTTTTTACGAAGCTCTTTCTTCTTATTACAGTATAGTTTTTTTAGCTGATTAGCATCCCGATAATTATTTGAAGGATTTACCGCATTAAAGTCTTCCTCAACAAATTTCCACACTTCTTTCCGTTTTTTTATGGAAGCACGGTCGGTTTTTTTGTCCTCAAAAGTTATCGTATATTTGTCAGCGATTAATCTAAATAGGAATAATTTTTCTGAATATTATCATAAATTACAGCACATTTTTTCCTACATTTTAGCAGGAAAAGGAAAATTATGAAAGAAAGAAAATTTTATGTCAGTTAAAATTTGAAAATGTTTTGAAAGCTAATTTTTAAAATCCACAACACAAAGTTAGTAACGATAACACAAAGTAGGCGTAGATTGTCGTTCGTTGCTGCAGCCATTAACTCTTAAAAAAAGAAGAGAATAACCGCATCGTTACCAGCTCAAAATAAGGCTTAGTTAAGTAAACAAAAATTTTCTACGGTGCTTATCAAATTTAATTTAAGCCAGCTTTAAAATTTAAGGGAGCTTAAATTAAGTCCGCTTTATGAAAAAATGAAAGAATACGGGCCTAAGTAGAGCTGTACAAAAATCGTACTTAAGATCTTATTGTACAACCGGATCTTAGTCTTTGCCATATATTAAAAAACATTTTGGTTTTATTTCAAAAATGACAAATATGTGCTTTATTAATCTTAGGTTAAAAATAGATCTTCAGACAGAAGTTAAAGTTACTCTATTATTACAAGGGGTTTATAATTCAATAAAACCATTAGACCACCACAAACTTGAGTTATTACCTTATCACAAGGTTCCACCTTATAATCAGCTTAGAAATCAATTAGCTCTCTATGCCCAAGTCACGTTAATAAGCAGTGAGATAAAAATTCGCACATAATTGTAGTCCATTAGGCCCGACCGCGTTAAGTACTCAATTAATTAGACTGAAAGTGAATTATTTCTAAACAGCGCTATCCTTATAATTATCGCGTGCAAATTTAACAAATAAATAAGTTTAAATAGGCGTTTAGTGTGTCAGATTTTCTGTTTTATTTTCATTGCATAGACTGCATATCTGTTAGCTTAATCTTTGTATGTGTGATTATGAGCTTACATGTTCTTGTAAATTATTGATAAAATAATTAAAGCTAAAACTGTAGTCAAGTTGAAGTGGAATTGGTAAAACATTATGTTTAATTAGTTTTTGTTACAAGAATTACAAATGGCGGATAAACGCGGGTGCAAAGAATGCTTCCATAGGAATTTTTTGAAAAGGTATCTTATTTTCCTGGACTAACAAGATAGTATCGTCACAGAATCTAACACAGTATTCACCTGAAGATGACTGGAGATACTTACCAGTTGAAACGTTGTAATTTAAAACAAATAATGACAATGCAAGTCCAAAACTATTCTATAATTCAAGAAACATCATTGTCTCCAACCTTCAAAAGACAAAAATAAATCAGTAATATTAAAAACACAAAACAGAAGCTTATGGAATTTCCAGTATAAATATTCCTTAATTAGTGTTTGAATGGCAGTAGAGTGTTGGAATTGAATTGTCTTTATTTGTTTAGAATCACAACGTTTTAACAGTATATCCAGTGATGACCTGAAGACGACTAGACTAAACTACAGTAAATGTTTAAAATGTCTCTCATTTTAAACTGTTCACAAATCAACACGTTCTTGAGAGGATCTGTCTAAATCTCTTAATATTTTAAGCTAAATACTCGCAAAATGGTTTGTTAGTAAAGGTTATGCCTTAAAACCATAGTATGCTTTAAAATAAAATATGAATACATTTGTTTATTTTAAGTTATTTAATTGATTCAAAAGAGTTGGTTTTTAGGACGCTCTCACCAAGTACAAAGAGGATATAAACCAACTCATCTTCAGTTTTGGTAGTATTTTAACTAAAATATTAAGGGATGTAAACAGATCTTTACAAGAACGTGTTGACTTGTGCTCGGATTAAAATGAAAAACCTTTTGAACATTTACTGTATTTTGGTCTAGTCGCCTATGTATAATTTTAATAATACAACTTTATTTTTAAACATAATTTATGAATTTGCAATTTTCTCGAAAACGGTTGGTAATAACTTGTATGCTTGTAGGACAAAAATTTTTTTACAGTAAATAATCAAATAATACAGGGTGATTCACGTTAAGTGGCCTATTAGAAGATCTCGGAAACGAGTAAACTTATCTTTCTAAAAATTTGACAGCAGGCATAATTGGCTTTGAGCTTTTAAAATATTATATTTTGACATTTTTATTACTTCCGGTTATACCGGAAGTTAATGGCAACTTTGCTATTTCAAATAGAACACCCTGTATATTTTAGCATTTTTGATTACCTTATTAAAATCTAAATAACTTTTGTAAATAATAATCTATTTCTATCTCTAACCGTTTTTGAGATATGAATTATAAAAGGATTTTTTTGTGTAAAAACGCTCCGAGAAGAAAGTTTAGTTGTTGAAAAGAATATGACAACAGGGCTAAGATAAGTGTCAACTTTAAAATCATTTTAGTCAAAGCCAACTTTACAAATTAGCAACAAAGTTCAAAAATAATGTCGCATTAACACAAACAGAAATTTTAAGATTTTTTATTTAATTTGCTCATAATTCCAAAACGACTAAAAATGTGGATTGTAACAGATTAGGCATTTAGATAGGATATTTAATTTTCTACACATTAGTAAGCTAAAAAATAAGGTGTTCCATTTGCAAAAATTGACTTATGCAGATTTATTTAAATGGAAACATTGGCCCAATTTTAAGAAATCCCTGTATAAAAAACGTGAAACCTAAGTAATTTAAACTAATAATAAAGATCTGTGTATTACTTGAAAGCTTACAGAATTTTAAATGTTAACCTTTATTAGTTTCAGAGTTACTAAACTTTCTTCTCGAAGCGTTTTTACACAAAAAAATCCTTTTATAATTCATATCTCAAAAACGGTTAGTTTTTTAGTTATTAAGATTTCAATAATGTAATCAAAAATGCTAAAATATACAGGGTGTTCCATTTGAAATAGCAAAGTTGGCATTAACTTCCGGTATAACCGGAAGTAATAAAAATGTCAAAATATAATATTTTAAAAGCTCAAAACCAATTATGCCTGCTATCAAATTTTTAGAAAAATAAGTTTACTCGTTTCCGAGATCTTCTAATAGGCCACTCAACGTGAATCACCCCGTATGTACAAGGTGTTCTCTTTGAAAAACTTGAGAAAATTAATTTAAAATGTGTCGTTTTTAAAACCTTTTTATGAACACCAGGCATAAAATAACATAACACTATCATATTCATAAATCTCAACCAATCTTATGATTAAAAAAATGATTTTTTGACTTTATTTATTTAGTTTTCAATTTTTTACTCTTAAACTACCGAAGCAAATAAATAAAATTTTCAACAATTCTCTTACACAAACATAAATATGCAATAAAATACTGGGTATTCAGTTTAAAAAAATAAAACTTTTTGTTATCACACTTTTTTGGGCCACCCTGTATATGCAAAAATATTTTCCTGAAATGCACCCTATAATACAGTATAAATATAATCATGCCTGAAACTCGTAACTGGATTCGTATAAGAGCTATAGAAGCCGGACGCGCTATTGCAGGACCCTGTATAGAAATATAATGTCGCATGGAGCTGGTAACGTTGGAAAAAATCCAGGCTGCAGGTTTTTTGTCAAGGATTTTATCACGTTCAAGTCTACTAAAATACGGTTTTAATATTTGTTCGTACTTGTGTCGATTAACTGGATTAATTCCTAGCATTACGTGTAGCTAAATTAACTTTCAAACAGAACTAACTATTGTCATAAACAAGTCCACGTTTATTTAGTGCTTTACTCTCAGGTTAATAGAATTGTTTATATACCTGCTGTGCGCTTAACAAACCGCAAAAGGCAAAAATTAGTTTCAAAAATATCAAATCGAAATACCAAGGACGAGTTGTAAAAGGGTTTTGGGGTCAAACCCCTACGACGAATAAAAATCGTATAATTACCAACCAAATATGTATTAAACTGCGGTAGGGGAGACCAGGTATACTGCCTTACACGATACGAAAAGTAATATTTTAAAAGAAGATAAAAACAAACAATGTTAAATAACGGAAGGTTTTATGATGTAGTCTCCTCCAACAAAATATTGATGGTCAATTTTAGTTTTTTATTTTCAACTTCTTTCAGTATTTCGCTTCATCTAAAATTACGTTTTTTAATCGGTATAGGGATCCTTCAAACCAACATGGTGCTGCTGTGGCGGTGGCGGTAGCGGTGACGGTTTCCCCGCGTCGGTCTAGGGGTTCCTATTCATAGTTCTTTTTAAGACTGTTTATAGTAGGCTTTTCACTTAATTTTGATTTTAACTGTATCGTATAGAGCAAGACAAAATAAAATTATCTACGGTTTCAGTTTTTAAATTTAATTTAATTGTTTACTGAAAAAATCATTAAACAAAATACACTGGCGTGACCCCCCACACATACAATAATACATTAGTAAGCCAACCAAAGTCCAACCAAACACTTTTGGGCGCGGGACCCAAAAATGTTCCTCTGCGGCCATTTTTGTTTGTCTTGCATTCGTGTGGAAAGTTCAACATTGTCCCCCCCCCCCCATTCCAATATTTGATGTCTATAATATATTTGAACTACCCTTACAAGAATACGCCGGGGGAAGTGGGAGGGGGGGGGGAGGGGGGCTGCCGGGCTGCAATTTAAATTTAAAGGAAAACGAGTACAAAGAATTATATTTTATAGTATTTTTCTATTATTTCTATTTGTCAGTAGTTCTGTTTTCTCTATTTAGAGCAATTTTAAATCAACAAAATAACCCAATGCAATAGAATATTTTACAACAAAAATAAAAAACAATTAGGTACTTATTTTTAAAGATAAAAATTAAAGTAAAAATTTTAATTGAAACATTTTTTATGGAAAAAGTGTGATAATTTTTAAAAAAAAAATAGTGCGGGAAGAAACGAGAATGCTTTATTATGAATATACAAAACGGCACTTAAGAAGGAGTATTTCAAAACATAAGCATTTGCACCAAAAACTGCTTTGAAATCTACGCTCCCAAAATACATGATTTATGAAAAAATCATCAATTTTGGCGTCGTGAGCGATATTTACTTTATTTTTAATCATGAAAAACCAATCCCGAAAAACGCTGGGTAAAGTCATTCATACGTCTTATGTTAAAATTTTGGATTGAGAGCAATATAAAAAACGTATATAGGAAACAGCTGGGAATATCAAAAAAAAACATTTACAAAAACAAATTTTATCCAACCATGCAAAGGGGGAGAGGTAATAATTTAATTTTCAAAATTTGATAGTAGTTAGAAGAACTTCGGGCAGGGCCCCGAAAATTTTTCGCCTTCTGCGCTTTTCCGCCTTCTTCACTAGGTATAATATCATAAAATACTTGTAGTCTCGTAGTCTCGACTGTCCCTTTCTTCAGAAAATATTACGCCCACTGAGCCCCCCCCCCCCCTAGTATATTTTGTGGCTACGACATTGGCTACTGACGTACCGAAAATAAGTCGCTTATATGGAAATACCATTTCGGTCTTTAGAAGGTGGTTAAAAGACCCTTTCCTTTTAGTATTTTTATTCCATATAAATAAAAAGTGATAAGCAACAAGATGCGTAACATACTATGCAGCCTATTTCTCAACATCCATACCAGAATAAGAATTTTAAAATGCTATGTACTCTCAACCCTCCTATACGGGGCAGAAGCGTGGACCCTTACTGATGCCTCATCTAAACGCATAGATGCAATTGAGATGTGGTGCTATCGCCGCATGCTAAGAATCCCATGGATACACCACGTATCAAACGACATAGTATTGCAACGTATCGGTGGACAACTAGAATTCCTACCAAATGTCAAACGCAGAAAACTGGAATACTTTGGGCATATCATGCGAGGCAAAAAATTACGCCTTCTTCAACTTATCCTACAGGGAAAAATAGAGGGTCGAAGGTCAGCAGGACGCAGACGAATATCATGGCTACGAAATCTGCGAACATGGACCGGAATGACGTCAACAGCACTATTCAGAGCGGCGGTGAACAGAGTGATTTGGACCAACGTGATTGCCAACATCCATAGAGGATAGGCACTTCAAGAAGAAGAAGAAGATAAGCAACAACCTATTCCAGTATGACAACTAAACCCTGTCTCCCCCTACCAACCAAATATGTATAAAATTGCATTATTATTCATTACCTGTCATTACTTAAGTTGTAACCTATTTGTCTTAAATGGTAAATATTTAATTTAAAGGCAGGCAAAAACTGATTAATGCAAAATTTGAATTATTGTACTTTAATCCGTATAATATATTAAATAATAAATTTAATATTTATGCTATCGTTCTTAGGCCTCTTTAAATTCGCTTCTAAAATTTTAAAATAATAAATAATTAATTCAATTAAATTTAATTCTTTAGAGATAACAATTTTTTTGTGATTTGGAAACTTAAAATTCAATTATTATTACATTACCTATACAATTTGAGTTGGTTGTTAATGCAAAAAATTAAGTAGGTAACTTAATATATAAAGTTGGTTTTAAATAAAATAGAATTCATCTCTTAATACTAATGATACACTTTCTACCTTAGTGGATAATAATAATCATTAGTGTTTGTTCCTTTTTGGCCCATCCAGTGGCGTAACCAGAGTCTGGTGGGTCAACAGGTTAGTCAACAAATTATCTTTATCCCAAACGTGATAGAAAAACAAATAGGGCGGCCCACAGCAGCTATTGTGTTGTACGAAAAAAGAAAATTTCCGAAAATCGATCGGAAATATTGACATTTTTGATAACATTTCTGAAAGAAAAAGTCAATATTTCCTTACACTTAGTCCAGGCGCCAGAAAAACTGTAATGAGTAATGATGATATTTTTAGGGTGGGCATAGAATCAGCTATACTTCTTCCTCGGTCAAAAGGAACTTCCAACAAAAAAAAACTCTCTTTTCCACAACTTCTGTGTGTCTGAGTGTGTACTCCTTATATGCTGACAACCTTAAGATGTCAACTGTCATTAATTCGCCTCTGGACATAGTGAAACTGCAGGGGGACATTAACAGATTCTCTGAATATTGCACACAGAATCGTGTGCACTTAAATATTGATAAGTGTCACTACATTATTTTTTCTAAGATAGACCTCTCAAGAAATCCAAATATAGATTTAAGCTTAAATAATACACAATTAAAACGTGTTAATGTGGTTAAAGATTTAGAGGTTACCTTCGACGCCAAACTTTTGTTCGAGTCCCACATAGAGGCTATTATTCGGAAAGCGTTGCGCATTTTAGGATTTATCCTGAAAACTACTGAAGGCTCTAAGAGCCCTGCATCGTTAATTACTTTATATTGCAGCATGGTAAGAAGTACTCTGGAGTACTCGTCAACAGTCTGGAATCCGATGTATCACAAATATATTGATCGAATTGAAAGTGTCCAAAAAAAGTTCATCAATGCTCTTAATTTTCGTTACAATAGACACCGGCACTTTTACTCGTATAACGAGAATTTGTTATTTAATAGCTTGCAATCGCTGTGGTCCAAAAGACAGTGTTTTGTTATTTTCTTTATTTATAAGATAGTAAATAACCTCATCGACTCTGAATTTTGCGTAAACTATTTACTTTTTAACGCTAACCCATATACACTTCGGAACAGGCTAACTTTTAGTGTCCCTGCTTTTACAACCAATTACCTTTCTAACTCTCCTCTCATACGTTGTATGAGAATATACAACGATCTTGTAATGAGTGATAGACGCATTGACCTGTTTAATACTAACTTATGTGCCTTTAAAAAACTTATCAGAAAAAAAGTTTCTATTATCCTTTGATTAGGAAGTGCATTGCTATCACTCTCGTATCTTTAGCTGTAAAGTTTGTCTTTGAATTTATTATTTGATTGTATAAAATAGCATTTTTTTCTTTAGTTAAACTTATTGTGTACTTCTACCGAACTTTGTAAACATTTTTTTTTTGTAATCCGTGTCACTCTATAATTGGTCTGCTTCAAGCAGTCTGTTGAGTGACCTTGTTTGTCTAAATAAATAAATAAATAAATAAAAAAGCTTTTCCCCCATTCAAAAGTAGCTTCTGTCTCCTCTTCTGTCTTCTGTGTCCTTACCCAAAATTTGTCTTCCTCCCAAACGCTAGACATAACATATAAATTAATCCCCTTAACACAATTGAATGGGTACCCTTAAATTTAGGGTGGCCCCGCCACTGCTTAATATTATCCTTTCTACGAAATGAGACAGCTAGTTTTTTTAACTCTTAAAACATCTTTTAAGTGCTTTCATTAAATATTAAAGCTGCTAAATATTAATTCATTTAGCCTCTGTTCATTTAAAATAGCATCTAGGTAAATATTATACTACATATCAATGGAGCTTTTAAGTGCAATCATAATCATTCAATCAATTCGACTAAGTGGCTGAGTAAGTAACGAGGTCATAGGCGTATCTCAGGAAATACGTGCCCTAATACTAAATTAGTTTTGTGGTTTATTATTATTATAATACTAATAACAATTTAAGTACCACCTTGTATCCATGGCTTCGCCTGCGATGATAACAGCACACCTATGGTCTATTTCTTTTCGATTGCGAACGATGACAGAAAAAAAAATTGAAGAAAAATTCACCTAATTGGTTAAATCATGGACCAATTTACACTACATAAATGCATAGCCAACTTATTAAAGGTCTTTTTTTTTAAATCACAGAAGAAGAATAAAATATTTCCGTTCGATTGATTTCTAGCGAATATATGCTAATTATAAACCTTTTAGCAATTAAAAATAACTTTTAGCTCTAGTTATATTACGAAACAAACAATCTATTAACTTTCTGTACATAAAATCGGTTAATTTCACGTTTTTCTGCAACACAAAATAGTAAACCTATGCCTACTTTGTGTTGAAGCAAAAAGGATGCCCGATTTATCGACAAAATATAGAAGGCCATGCCAAACGCCAAACATTGTGACATAACCTAAAAATGTATCTTCTTAAAGGCCGCTTTACAGTTTGCAATTTTTCTTTCACGCAAGTTGTCTTGCAGCAATTAATATTGCGGCAATAAAAATTTCACTTCGTTTTACAGCGTGCAATGACTTGCAAGATCGTAGGTGATGTACCACTTGCCAACCATTAAAATAAAAATACATTTGGTTAGGACTTACCGGCGCTTTTTGTGCATTCATTTTAACAAAATATCATTACAGGACATGAAAGCAAACCAACAAAAATAAAACGTACCCGCTATAGGTTAGAAAAAAAATAAATAAATGTCAGGGATTTTTATATTTAGTTTGGTGTCTCATAAATCACCAGAAAATCCTTAGAATTGCGCTTGCAATGGCAATAAAAATACGGTCCTAGTTATATTTCTTGCAAGCAATACAAATTGCGCCAGCTGATCGTTAGCCTCGTTCTGCGCATACTCCCGGGCAATCTTTTCTTGCGTGAAAGAAAAATTGCAAACTGAAAAGCGGCCTTAACAAGTGTTAATTTAAAATTCTAACCTCTATAAACAGTAAACAACAAAATGTCAGTTATGACGTAAATCCCTAACCTTACTTTTTCAACTTGTCAAAAATGAAAATTCCTGCATTTTTTATTGTAAAACGGGTTTCTGTCATCGTTCGCAATCGAAAAGAAATAGACCATAGAAAAGACGACACTGTTTCTGTAATTGTCAGGGGCTAATTAAAAATAGTACTTACTTTTTTACTTTAAATTAAACGTCTTGTATATTATTGAAGAATCAAATAGTCCCTAAAAGACTAATGTCGGATTTTTAATAATAATTAACCAACCATCATCTTTGACAGTGATATTATGACATTGGCAGTAATATTTTTCTCACAATTACAGTGGCCCGGTTACTTCATTTTTAATTTACAGCTTCGATTGTGAATATAATGGCTGTCAATGTCATTCAAACTTGCTGGTTATTTAATTATTATTAAAAATCTTTGTGCAACTCAACACTTTTCAACAGTAATATACCGATAGAGGAGGCGTTCTATCGGTAATACCGCTGTTTTTACAAGAAATCGATTTTCTGATAATTTTAACGAAATAATAATTTAGTTTTCTAAAAATTATATTCAGTAGTTTTTGAAATATTTGCAGTATTCTATCCTTTATTGATACCTAGTTAAGTATAATTTAAAAAATCAACAGCCAGTCACGCAGGTTGCGCTTGGATTTTTTTAAGACTACTTAGAAAAGATCATGATGATTAAAAGGCTTAAGAATAATACAAATAATTCCAACTAACATCTTTAACTATTCTTTTTAAGCAGATTCTCACCTGCTCACCCAGCAGCACGTCACTTCGCTAATAAAATTTACTTTTGTCCATTTATATTCTGCTGATTATGAAGCATAAAAGATCAAATATAGTTTCTTTTTCTATGATGTTCAACCTGCTTGAGGTAACAGGTGCTAGTGTTTCTCATAGTACTATTAAAACAATCTAAAAGTGCTGTATCATTTAAGTGAACTTGATTAAGTAACTTATTTTCGGCTAGAGTAATTTATTCCTGATATTAAATAATGGAGGCGTCCTATGGGTACATTCTCTAGAGGCCAGTCTAGACCTTGAAACTACGTTCTAATTTTTTTCGACAATATTTATAATAAATATTTGTTTCTCGAAGCTTATGGTAACCAGTTTCCAAGATACAGCCGGCCGGCGCAATGTCTGGCAGCTCCTTTTATTTTCTACTAGAATAATTTATTGCTAATATTAAATAATGAAGATGGGTAAAATATCTAGAGTCTAGGGCAATGTTTCCTTATTAAAATGGGCCACGGAACACTTTCAAGTTGACACAAGAAAGACGGAATACCACATATTTTTTTACATACCTACTTCAATTGACTAGATTTATTTAATTAAAAATATTCATCTCGATTCTCCTTTGTGCTAAAGATGAAAAATAATAAAAACAATAAGAAACAATGATGAAAACAAATTTAAAAAAACGGAAGACTTGACCAATTGTGCTTACGTTTTGGCAAAGGTGCGTAAAGGGGGATTTCTACTGTGATGGTTAAAAAAAAAATCGATATTTTTTTCCGACGTTTTTCGACTCTCTATAGCCTCTAGAATAACCGTGTGTAAACGTTTTTACCGAATCTTCTCCAAAAAAAAGTTACATCCAATTTTTGGATTGCCGGTCAGTTGTCACCACTAGCCGCTTTTGAGTTAAGCCGCGTTCTCAGAGCTACGTTCTGTCGCCAGCGACATCATCTCGACCAATCAGGATCGTCAGGCCAGGCTCGCAAAAAGGCAGGAAGAATCAGCTCGTTTATCATTTTTCGAGGAAGGCACGCTACGGGCCAGACATCGCAGACTAAGTGACAGTAAGACTATTTTGTTGTGAGCCACCGTTGAAACCTTAAAGTTGTTTTTCTCGAAACCCTGGTTTTCGCGCTGGAGGAAAGTACTTCGGTATGTTCAAATTATCAGAATTTAATGATTTTGGTCTTAAAATGCTCAGAATACAAGTGATTTTAGCCCCCTCTAGAATCAAGTATTTTGCGATATTACAGAAAATGTAACGGCCCTTAAAATACAAAAAAAATGGAAAATTTTCAAAAAAAAATTTAAATCTCGCGCCATTTTAACAGTTACTTGAGTTGTGACTTGATTTTAGTGTGGGCTATAACTACATGCTTAGGTACAATTAAAGAATCTGGGTCAATTTTATTTTTGTCATGAATAGAAAAATTTATTTGAATTCCGCCAGCAAGTTACGTTTTTTTTTGAGGGGGTAACTTCAGCACCCTGTGGCACCTTCAAGTTTTTCATTCTTTGGGGATTGAAAAATTTAAATCGTAAATGATGAAAATAGGACCATCACAGTAGAAATACCCCTTAATTTTAACATTGGAGTTTCCGGATAGCTCCTTAAGAAATCCTTGTTTCAGTTCTTCACTAGAAAACATAAAATCAAACGTTTCACGCTCTTAAACAGTCTAGGCGCGAGGAAACGCGAAACCACGCGTAAACTGTTTATAAGAGCATGAAACCTGAGGTTCGCGTTTCCTTGTAAAGAAGTAAGGGGGGGGGGGTTAATCCTCTAAATAAAGCAGGGTGGTCCATCCATTTGGGATTAGTTAATTAGATATTTTTTCGTAACTAAGACTAAGAGATTTGGCGGAACACCAAGCACGTCACGTCACCGGTGTGCCGCGGAACACCGTTTGGGAGACGCTAATCTAGAGGCTAGTCGTACATGCGGATTTCTAAATTGGTAAAAAATGATAATCAAAACCAAAATTTGGTAAAAGAAAAACAAATTTCGTTTTTATGATAGACATTATTTATGTTCTTATTTCGAGATTCCGGTATTTAAATGCCACCGTTAAGATAATTTTTTTAAATACAGATCTGGCATGTCAAACCTGGTATGCTGTTAAATAGTATACAGGGTAATTCCTAAGTTGATACTTCTTTTTTAGCTGTGTATAGAAGGCATTAAAATAAACAACATTTTCAAATATCTTTTTTAAAATACTTAAAAATATGCGAGATATAGAAGTAAAAAATGTGGTCCTGGTCATCTAAACGTAGCCTGCTTTACCTTATGTTGTTTGTCTTATCTCTTATTAGTCATGCAATTTACGAGTCGGTGGTGAGTTATTTGGCAATACGCTGCGGTATGTGAAGCAAGTTAATTTTAAATTGGTGACACGTGAAAATGGAAAAATTTTGAAAACATTGAACTAGTAGAGATGGTGCTAGTTCACGGTGAGTGTCGTGAAAGTTCGGCTGCTGCCTCGAGATTATACGCAGAACGCTTTCCAGTGCGGGCTCATCCTACACCCAGAAGTTTTCTTAATGTTATTCAACGGGCAAGTTAGGCAGAACCGTATTTGATCCATAGTATAATAAATGAGTGTAAGCCTACCTTATTTTTAAGTTAAAAAAAAGGTATTTGAAAATGTTTATTTTATTGCCTTCTATACACAGTTAAAACAGAAGTATTAACTTAGGAATCACCCTGTATTTTATTCCTACAACTTTATTAAGTTATTTTAAGACACAATATAGATATCATTTTGGAAACAATGTCTTTTTTATTGTATTATAATATAACATTTTTAGAGAACATTGGCAACATTGTCAAGCTGCCATGCATTTTCAAGACGTATATTCAATAAAGTCCGTTTTTTTTTGTTACAATAGTTTTTTCATTTATTTATTTTCTCAGTGATGACAAAAATACCAAAAAGTACAAACACAGAAAGTTTTATTTTTTGTTCCTCTATATAGGTACTGCAACCATAATCAACATTTAGTAAAAGAGCTTATTATTTTTTTTATAAAAAAAAGCTTTTCAATAGACTTTTCGAAACACAGAAACGTTTTTGAAATTATTTTTTTTTTAAATAAATGTAATCGAAGTAAACGAGGACTTCCATTTATATTTCCAATGTACTTCAAGTATGGACTAACCTCTTCGATATAAATAAATGTTATTAATATTCTCAGCCATTTTATTCAAACCTGATGTTGAATTGAATTTGAACCAATCATTCTGCTTTTTCATCGGTCCTTAAAGTTTTACTTGTTACGCCCAATGACTCTTTATGGCAGCCTATTATGTGTGTCTATAAGTAAGAAGTTACAAAACCCAGAACACGAATATAGCAAATTACACCGTATCATCTTTTTTAGCGTTTCAAGTAATAGTTATTTATTATTCTTTAATTCAACTGAAATAGATATATCAACTTTCTTTAAAAGTATATTGGAATTTAACATGTTTTATAGTAAAGTGATGTCTGGTGAATTTTAAATAGGCCCCATCGTAAGTTAACTGGTAAATACGGCTTTGTGTCATGCATCATATACAGGATGTTTTATTACGGTTGGTCACCGGCCATATCTCGGAAACTTCTGGGCATAGCAACTAAGGAAAAAAAATCGTAATGGGCGCTTTCACTATTCTCATATTTGAGTTTATCATCATTAAAACTATTCCTAGGTCATACTATAAATTTTTTATTTTCAGCTCATTGAAAACATGCACAATTTCCCAAATTTTAAAAACGCAAAACTGGTGCGACTACTCAATGACGTCGATCTGATAAAAAATTACAGTGAGCTTCGTTACCGTTCTCTCACTTGTCCTGTCGGTGTTTTTGTTTACATCCCACTTATAGTGGAATTTTTATGTATATATTTGTTTAAAATAACTGTTCTTTTTATTTATTTGCTCATAGAGCAAAAAGATCGACAAATAACTTAGATTTAACTTTTTATAACTGCCATTTCATTAGCTTGGTCTGCTATCAATAATTTCGGTATTGCCACATGTCAAATCTTCTATGCTAGTTCAATAATATATTTTTTCCTAGAACTTTAATAACTTATTTTAAAGCACAATGTAGATAACATTTTGGAAATAATATCTTTTTTTTCCGCATAAGTCCGTTTTTGATAATTATTTTCATTTGATTTCTTTTCAGAATTTAAATCGGATAAGCCGTCTAGAAGTAACAGGTATTTAAATGATTACACTTTTAATAGCTTTCCCCACTCTTATCAAGATTGTTAGGTCAATAAGGCTTGGACCAAACTGACGCAGAATTATCCAAACTTTCTAATGATATTACCAAAGGTATAATATCTTAATGTGGGAGTTTTCTCAAAAATTTATAATTTTAATAATTCATTTTCAATTGTGCCCCCTTGAGTAAAATTCTGAATTTAAAAATTATTTTCAGGATTTTCTGGCCACTATAATTACGAATTTTTCTTCCTTGCGATTCTATACCCAGTAGTTTCCATGATATGTGAGATGGCCAATTTTAATGAAACATCCTGTATACGCGAATAATTCTTCTACTTAAAAATTTGATGCACCATAGAAAAAGCCTCTACAGGGTGTTACTTAATAACGTGCTAATATTTTAGGGTGTGATTTCTAAAGTCATTTTATAAAGAAAAGTTCATATAAACATATGTCCTAAACGGCTTAAATTTTTTGCTACAGGGTGTTGAATTATTTTTTTTTATACGTTTTTTGTAATATCTCCGAAAGTACTTTGGATAATATTTTCAATTTCGGCATGTGCTAATAGGACATAAAACCACATCTTTTAGTAATAAAAGTATTTTTTTTTGTCCTACCAGTGGCGTCCCTGCAAACATTTCCTCTGATATTTTTTAGAAAAAAAGTGATACGCCACTGACATTTTTCCACGTGGATATCATTTCTGATTAGCCTGGTCAATTCTGCATAAATGGTCTTTTGCGTTTTTCTCCTTAGGCACACCGTTCTTAATTAAAATAATTAAATTGGCTTTACTATTTATTATTATCAACATTGATAATGCAAAATTTTGTTTTATAAAAATTGTTGGAAATGACCACCTTCATTATTATTTTAATAGGCATGCTTCGGCCCATCTAATTTAATTTAATTATTTTATTTAAGAATGGTGTGCCTGAGGAGAAAAACGCAAGAAATCATTTTTATGCAGAATTGACCAGGCTAATCAGAAATAGTATCCACATGGAAAAATGTCAGTGGCGTACCACTTTTTTTTTTAATAATATCAGAGTAAATGTATGCAGGGACGCCACTGGTGGGACAAAAAAATAACTTTTATAACTAAAACATGTGGTTTTATGTCCTATTACCACATGCCAAAATTGAAAATATTATCTAAAGTACTTTCGGAGATATTACAAAAAACGCATTAAAAAAAAATAATTCAACACCCTGTAGCAAAATATTTAAACCGTTTAGGACATATGTTTATATGAACTTTTCTTCATAAAATGACTTTAGGAATCACACCCTAAAATATTAGAACATCATTAAGGAACACCCTGTATACAGTACACGAGCCAATCTGCAGGGTCCAATTTGTAGAGACCACTAGTTTTATAATGTCCCTTGCTTACTTTAAATTTATGTAAAATAAACAAATATATAAACAGCATTGCGTACAATGAACAATTATTAGAAAAATAACAATAAAGAGTAATTACGTATTTGTCCGCCATCCGCCTCCTTACTGTGACAAAACTGTGTATATTTAACATGTATAAAACATTGCAACCTTCCAACTGCCAACGTAAAAAAATCCGATTTATTTTTAACCAGTTTTGCAAGTTTTAAAATCAACCCACATTTAAAATATCTTTATAGTTTTAACATTTTATTATACACAATTAGCAGCAAATATTACCGGCACCCACATTAAAACAGCACGATAAATAATTTTTATTTAGAACCAACTGTTTTGTACAAATTTAATTTTTCTTGTGGCACAATTCCACAACACTTTCATTTAGGTTGCATTTTTTCTCTTTTTTCATTGTTTTTTTTTTAATGTTTATTAACGCCTATAAAAATAACTCTTTTTTTGTCCATTCCGCAGTTATTTAATTGGGACATACATTGGCGTGGCTAGCCCCCCCCCCCCCCCCCAGGACCATACATTTTTAATGCATTTTGTTTTGGCGGCGAAAAAAATAACACTAAATAAATTAAATTAAAGTGACTATCGGTAGTTTATTTTCCAATGTTATGAATATTTACCAAAAAAGTTAGAAATTCGTAAAAGCGGAAATAAGGCATTTATGGATGTGGCACCCAGATTTTTTTTTATCTTGTATGCATGTCGCGAGTTCAACATCATCTTCCGCCCATCAAGACAAAATTCTAGACATTCCAGTGGGGACCTACAAATACCTTGGAAAACAACGTCAGAACTTTTTGCATTTCAATTTTGCGTTGCGCGTCTTATTATGAAAAAAAAACACTGTGAAATTGTGAGAGACATGGGCGCCTCTAGGGGAGAAAGGGCGATACCGCTCTGCATCTTGGGGATTTTAGAAGTTACTTTTGTTAGGGGAAGTTTTTATTGCCGCATACCACGGCCAGATTTTTTTTTGACTGGTTACCTTCACCTTCGCGCCTAAAATTGACTCAATAGGCGCCCATGATTAGGGGCCCCGGGCTGCGTAACGACCCTAGAGCCTCCTATAATCAAAAATAAGCCCTGAGTGGCAATATTATAAAAAATTGTTTTATTATTATTTTGTTTCATTGACAAGAACTGTACTGCACTGTTATGGGTAGTAGTAGAACATAACCTAAAGGAATAACCTATAATCCGCCTACGGCGTCGTGCTCAATTTGCTTCCTCGTGAGACATAGACATCATATCCCCTCTTGTTGTGCAAACTACTCCTATAATGAGCACGGTATACAATGGGACGAAATATTTTCCAATCGGTAATCCATCGAAAATATAGCTATTTTTTTACATTTTAGGCATGCACTGCCATGTTCTGGACGTGATGTGTAAAAAATAAGGTAATTATAAAGGCCGAGACATAATAAAAAAATAAGAAACAGGTACTTAATAGGAAATAAAAAATAATATACATTTTTTTCCTGTTGCTTGTTACTTAAAGCTTAATTGTGTCGCGGTTGATTTGTTTCTACGTATCAAAACTAATTTTTGCACTTATTATTATGCCTAAAGCTTATTTTTTAATTGTATATCGGCCTTAAGGATCAACAATCTATCAAACATCAAAATTATTGTAGACTGGTCTAAATAATAAACGCGTGTTTTTATAATATTCAAATTTTTTGGACACCCTGTATTGAGATTGAAATTCCAAGTTTAAGGAATACAGTTAGTAACGTAAAAGAAACACATATATTTTTAAATTTCATTTATTTCAAAAATCAACATTACTGATTCACTTCAAAATCACACAACAACATTTATAATATCTATTTTATAAATATCATTCTCTAGGTAACAATAAAATATACTTTATGTGTATTTAAATAATTCATTAAGCGAGTTCTTAAACATCTACTCAGTTCAATCTTTTTATGTACAGGGAACTATATTAATTTAAATAAATTACAATAAAACATTTTATAACGTGTCCGTTTCTATAATAAAATTCTAAACGTGATATATATTACCAGCAAACAATTTACAGTGTTTATATTATAAGCGTTTATGGACTTCTTCTATTTATTTTTGCACCATTTTTTATAATTAGTAACTCTTAGATAATTTTCTAGCCTATAAAAACATTTTCCGTTCTGAAATTACAGCAAACCCGTTGTGTGGTGAAAATACTGAAGTGAAAGATAAATAATAAATCGAACTAAAAGGGAACTATAATTTTACAATGTAAATGCATCACTAATTTGTAATATATGACATTATAAGCACACTTATGTCGGGTTGTTAAACGGTGACATACATGGCATTGGCAGAAATAATTTGCTCACAATCGTAGTGCCCCGGTTACCTTAATTTTTAATTTATAGCAGGTATCTACCTTTGATTGTGAGTAAATAATGCATGCCAATGTCATTTCATATCACAGTCAAACTTGCTGGTTAGTTAATTATTGTTAAAAATCTTTGTGATCTTCTCACTTAACGACATAACTTGAAATAATATGTACGTTGAGACTAGACAAGTGTGTACTATAGTTTTGAATGTCAATATTATGACCGTCTATGATGTACGGGTTTGTACGGGTTTGTTCGACATGATGACAAGGAAAAAGACATAATTCTCAAGTCTAGTTGGGATAATGATACCGGCTTCGTAGTTTCAGAAAAAGAAATATTCTGATTGAATTCAAACAATATCATTTTAAAATAAATTTCTAACTACTAAACATTTTTAAACGTAAACAAACTGTTCCCAGTTTGACAAGCGAACTTTAGCATCTCGACTTCTTTAATCGGTTAAAAGGCCGTTTTGCAGAGGCCAGATTTGTATTTTGCCACTGGCCTCAGGCTCCCTAGTCAAAGACGTCCCCGTACTTGAATCCGTGAAAGTGCCGAAATGAAAGGGCTAGGAATTTAGCCTTACTCACTTTTTTTAAATCGAGAAGGGTATAGATATTTTCGGAAATATATTTGAGGAATGATAGGTCTCGCTATGTCGCTGGACAAGAGGACCTTCGACTTTAAGGACTATTTTTCCAATATGACAGACATATTATCAAACATAACCGTGATTAAAGATATTGAGTAGAAAAAGACAGGCCTCTGCAAAATAGCGTTTAGCTTTCGCTTTTTCAACTTACAATATTTTGTTTACTTTTAAAAAAATGTTTATTAGTTGGAAATTTTTCCTGTATTGAAATTATTTAAATCAAATATGTTTATTAGTAGAATTACCAAGTTTTAATCATTCCGTTAAGTGAATCTGACCACGCTAAAATTTCTCATGTTAAATTGCTTTTTTTTTAAACCGAATTACAAAAAAACTAAGCAATATTTTGAATTTGTGTTGATTTCACCAATGGGAAGGAGGTATCTATGTGGGTGTGAGAAAGTTTTATTTATTTTATAAAGTTTGCAGAAAAAAAATTGTGGAAAAAGATATAAGCAATGAACACCTGAAAAAATATATTATTTTTATTGTATTGTAAAAAATATTGGGAATGATTTCTTTCGAATAAAAGTAACTTTCTCACGTTCTTCAACATCTGTAAAGTACAAATTTAAAAAGCTTTTAAAAATCCATCAATAAACCTGGACAGGATTCGACTCTAGAGAACGCAATGTTTTTTTAATATACCGGGTCTGTCAACGAAACGGGGACGGAAGATTAAATCATTATCAAGGACTTTATCAAAAAAACTGATCCAGTACGAGGTATGGACGTAAAAGCAGCATATTTTAAAAATATTTTACATTATACAGGGTGGCTCAAAAAAGTATGGCGGACTAAACTTTAAAAAATGGTTTTACTTACTACTTTTATATAAAGAATATAAAAGTAAGATGGGGAGGTAAATACAATTTTTTTTTAAGATGTGCCGTTCCAATACTACCGCCTGTCAAAGTTTCAAACGTCAATATCTCAAAAACAATTGCATTTAGACATGAAATTTTATACAAAATATACATGGAATTTAATAGGGACTTAGAAGATAATATAATATTTAGGATTTAAAAAAAGTTTAGTCCGCCTCACTTTTTTGAGTCATCCTGTATATTGTAAAACATTTTTAAAATATGCCGCTTTTACGTCCTTGCCTCGTGCTGCAAATAATTCTGCATGGAGCTGGTATCTTTAGAGAAGAATTGTTCGGTTCGGATCCACCTAGTACCCTTTGCCATACCCTGGAGACGGCTATGAACTGAAATGACATAATTAATTACCTTTTGTTGTTGTGTTATTTTATTTATCCAATGACAAACAAGGTAGTTTAGAGCTTTATTGGGTGAATTATTTCTTTTTGTGTTACATAAAAGCTTTAAAGACTAATTAAAACTATAAACCAATCAACTAAACTGCTGGACAATTGCTTTCGAGCAAGAAAAATTTCGCCTAAATTTAACAGTTAATATTTTCTGAACCAGATATGATATCGACCTACAGTTTTGAATGGTTGATAGATCTATCCCTTGGAAAACAATTGTCAATGTTGGATTTTCTTTAACTGTCAGAAAATTTTATATACAGTTTGTTAAAGAAGACGATAATTTTTGCTCCAATTTTAATGACGTGTAACTTTCACAATATTATTTTTTAATTTTATCACTCTACGTCAATTGAATCACTGGTTCATAGCAAAGAAAATAATTTGTTAAATTTTTGATATCTGCTATATTTTAAGAAATACCGATTTTTTTGGGAAACCTTGCTTTACTTCAACTTATTGGTTGCTAGATCTCACTGTACGTTGTATCGTGAAAACTTTGCGAGTGATTCTTATACTTTATGAAAAGCTTGATTATGTTCAGTAACAATAGTTGTATCTAAATGTTATGATGTACAGTGGCGTACTTATAAACACCTATATGTTTATAGTTTATGAGTTTCTCACAATTTTTCACAATTGTGTTATATTGGAAAGTACTCGCCCCTAGATTAGGTCAATTTTTTCTTATTTTTTAGTTTTTTATATAGCACTATAGGTATATTATACAGTGTGTTTACAAAATTTTAACAAAGATAATTTTTTTAATTTAATTTTTGGAAAAAATGTATTTATTAATTTCTAACTTTCTAACACCATACTCATAAACCATAAACATATTATAGGTGTTTATAAGTACGCCACTGTACATCATAACATTTAGGTACAACTATTGTTACTGAACAAAATCAAGCTTTTCATAAGGTATCTCTCGCAAAGTTTGCACGATACAACGTACAGTGAGATCTAGCTACCAATAAGTTGAAATAAAGCAAGGTTTTCCGAAAAAATCGGTATTTCTTAAAATATAGCAGATATCAAAAATTTGACAAATTACTTTCTTTGCTATGAACCAGTGATTCAATTGACGTAGAGTGATAAAATTTAAAAATATTATTGTAAAAGTTACACGCCATTAAAATTGGAGCAAAAATCATCGTCTTCTTTAACACCCTGTATATAAAATTTTCTGACAGTTAAAGAAAATCCAACATTGACGATTGTTTCCCAAGGGATGAATCTATCAACCATTTAAAACCGTAGGTTGATATCATATCTGGTTCAGAAAATATTAACTGTTAAATTTAGGCGAAATTTTTCTTGCAGCAGTTTATGACAGTAACATATCTTTATCATGATCAAATTTGCTTGATTATAGTAAATCAAGAATTAAGCAACCAGGCCACTCTGACTCTTTATTTTTCCAATGTAATTTTTGTCAGAGTCAAAGTTGCCTAATAATTATTCTCAAAAATATAAAAATTCCATTAAGACAGCTGACCACTGTGGGAAAATGTCACTATTAATAATTTCGTGAGCCAAGGTGGTTGTACGGTATTTTCACATATCAACAGAAGGTTAAATGTTTTCATAAGTTTTTAACATTATATATTACCAAATCTAAACGTCTTTTAAAAACAATTTTTTTATACCTATAATTTAGCTTTCCAAAAGCTAAATGTAGATGTACATGCATCATAAACATGTCTGACCAAGCGTATATATAGTACACTCCTAAACGATGACGTTTTCTATTATATCAATTATTACTAAATAGATATAATTAAAATTTTCATGCTTAAAACTTAACAGAATTATTATTTGTACGTACAACCGTGGGACGGAACAAAATTTAAAATTTTTTAATAATAGTGATGCAACCTATTAATGAATTAGTACGAATAATCGTAATTGTGAATATTAATATGCTTCTTAATATTAATTATATGTAATGCTTTATGGAAAAAATGATTTTTAATATATAACTTCTTAATTCTTTTTCTGTATGATATTTCCCACAAGACTTTTTTCTTTGTTCTATTCACAACTCTATTAAAAAATATCAAAGGCCAATAGCGAGACTACGTAAGCCGGGGCAACATCTATAGTGTCGAGGTTGACACTTATATTCATGGCCTGTCACTTTGTGTTGCTGAGGAAATATAACTTAATAATATCAATCTGAAATAAGAAAAATAATATCGTCTTCAGTTATACAGTGTGTCCACGGATCGAGTTTGGAAGAGGAAAAACTTTTTTATTAGTAGGTATAGAAGAAAAAGTCATTATTTATAAAAACGTCTGCTTGTTCTAAAACTACAATTTCGAATATCAGATTTACTATACAGGGTTAGTATACAATTTTAGTTTTTTGAATTTCGTTCAAAATAAATGTACGTAAAAACAAACAGCTATTTTTGCCTTCTTATTTAGAATATAATTTTATATCTGGCCGAATAATGATTTTGTTGTAAGAAAACTATTTTTCTTTCTCTACTTTTGAAGTATTTTTATTAATACATATCATATTTCTTTAATTTATTCAATCATAAATTATAAAAAATTAAAAATGTTTTTCTGTCCAACACTGTATAGTTATCGTAAATCTGATATTCGAAATTATAGTTTCCGAACAAGCAAAATTTATTTAATAAATCAAGGAATTGAAAATTAGAATTAAAAAAAAATCCAAAGAATTAAAAATTTTGTTTCTGACGAACCCTGTGTAGTTTCAGCACAAGCAGACGTTTTTATGAAGAAAGACATTTTCTTCTATACCTACTAATAAAAAAGTGTTTCCTTTTCCAAACTCTATCCGTGGACACACTGTATACTTGGAACAAAAGTTACTTTTAAACAATATAAACACATTTTTAGTCGAAAGGAATCCTAAAATAATCGTTGCATCACTATACACCAGGTCGAAATGTACAGTAAGTGACCCATCGCTTCCATATAGAGAGCAGTGGATTGTACAAAGTTAGAGCAAAACAATTTCATAAAAATAAATATTCTGCTCTATTAGAATTTCAAAAATATATTGAAATTGTTTTGCTCTCACTTTGTACAATCCACTGCTCTCTATATGAAAGCGATGAATCACTGACAGTATATTTGGACTAATGATTAATTATATTGCACTTAATATTAGTAAACGTATTAATATAAACATTTCCATACTTCTTAAACAATATAATATCACAAATTATACATCCAATAACAATAATAGGAATATACATGATGCCAGTAATTCATACCTTATATTTTTAACAAATATACTTGTTTCTGTTTTTTAAAACATTTTTCATAAAACTACATTCACTAATTTCATACAACAGCTCAACACATAAATTTATACTTTTATAACATCTCTTAGATCCGGTTGTATAATAACAGCTTAAGTACGAGTATTGTAAAGCTCGACCTAAAGTTGAACTCAGTTCTGCTGAGCTTTCATTCTTCAGGGAAGTTGTCAATTTTCTAGGCTTAAACCAAGTTATTAATGACTGATGATATATAACCCAATAAAACACACCTTATAAATTTTTTTTACTTAAAAATTTATGGTAATAATATTTTAAAGTTATGAATGCGAATGATGAGGTTCAACACTTTCTGGAGATTTTTTTTTTATGATAAAACACCTGCACTGTAGGAAAAATCCTTTAAGGCGCTCTGGGAGCGGTGCGAGTGCGAAAAAAGCGATTAACGTTGGTCTTGAAACGTTGAAGATTGTATTCATTGGGAAACACGACTTCAGGAAGATCATTCCACAAAGATGACGTTCTCCAGATGAAAGAATTCTTGAACAATGAAGTTCGAGGAGTACTAAGCTGAACAACATATGGATGAGCGGCAGTGGTTCGCCGTATATTTCTGTTTTGCATTGCTCTAGGTGGAATCAAGTGGGCAATGTCAGTCGAACACCTGCCATGGAAATATCTGTAAAAGAGAGCCAAATCACCAACCTGTCTTCGATGCTCCAGGCTATCGAGGGTCTTGGTCAGCTCGGGGTCGCCGATCAGACGAACGGCTCTCCTTTGAATGGAATCCAGTAGCCGAAGGGTGTGCTTGGGTGCAGAGCTCCAGACATGAGAGCAATATTCTAATGATGGTCGAATCTGGGCTTTGTAGAGTGTCAAAAGTTGATGAGGTGTGTACAACCTTTTGGTGCGGAAAAGTACACCAAGTTTCTGTGCAGCTGTCTTGGCAATTACGGCAACGTGATCATGCCAAGACATATTACCTCCCAGATTGACCCCTAGCAAATTAATAGACGGTGCCAGGGGAATTGCGTGTCCTGCCATGACTATATCCGGTTCTGCAATGTTAACCTTTTTGGAGAAGACTGCTGCCTGGGTTTTCTTAGCATTAAATTCGACTTGGTTACTGTCACCCGAAGCCAAAATTTCTTCCAGGTCATTGTTGAGGCGCAAAACTTCATGCTGCTTGCGAAGATGTGCGTCGGCAGCGGATGTTTGGGGAGTCAAGGTAAAAGATGAGACAAGTGTGCTGTCATCAGCAAAGCTATAAATTGGATTTTGGGTTTTTACTAGAAGGTCGTTAATATACAGTAAAAAGAGGGTAGGCGACAATATGGACCCTTGAGGAACACCGGCATTGATGGTGAAGGTGTCTGAGAGAAACCCGTCAATCGCCACTTGCAGAGAACGGTTCTTAAGGAAGCTGGTTAACCATAAACAAAATCCATTAGGCATACCGTCGGATCGCAATTTACTTAGAAGCCCATCGTGCCAAACATGATCAAAAGCCCTAGAGATGTCCAGTGCAACAGCCCGGGATTCTCCATGATGTTCGATGGTGTTGCTTCAAAGATGGGTGACATATGCCAGAAGGTCACCTGTTGATCTGGACTTACGAAAACCGAACTCCCTAACAGAAGCTAATAACAGACATTTTTCTTTGAAAGTAAAATTTGCATATAGTTTTGTGTTAGAATAAATGGAAACAGTAGCTGTAAATGGTAAATACCCCAAACTTTGACAACAAATAAAATTTGATGATTTTTTGAGAGCGTAACCATTGACAGCATGGTAATTTAATAATTGATCTACCTGTGCAGACCTGTGGTTAGGAATTGATTAAACAACAGAATTACCTTTTTGAACCAAGTTCAACTTTAGGTCGAGCTTTAAGAAACTCGTACTTAAGTTCTATTTGGACAACCGGGCCTAAGGTATTTATGTGATTTACATTTTTTTATGTTTTCACCAAAACCACATAGCGGACCTACACAGTACACTATCTATTAATCGGAATAACAGTCTTGATAAAGGAGTAACAGTAAATGATGTAAACTCTCATTATAAAAAAGACTAATGCAAGAATTACGAAGGATTGATATTATTCAGAACTGTTAGTGCGACTGATAGTGTTAGGTCTGCTATAGATCTTTATTGATTCGCATGTAAATTTTGGAAAAAGTTAGAACCTCAAACTTTTACAAACGGGAAAGTGAAAGTGGATATTTCGGTAAAAACCCTAACTTTAGTACGTCAAAAAGAAAATTTTCAAAAAAAGATTGATGCTTGGATAAACAAAACTGGGACTGTCACAAATTAAATTCGATAAATAGAGTGTGGAGAAAATAAATTTTTCCCAGGGCCAGTTTAATTTCTTTTTATCTCGAATTAAGTACATGAAGAACCATACCTAAAAAAATTCATTTATATTTTCATATTCAAGATCTCGCCAAATATCACGGACATTTTTTTTTCTTGTCAGGTGTATTTTTAACCAAATAAGCGTTATAGTTAACAAAAATTGTTTTTTTCTATACACTCTGCCGTACAATCTCAGACAATTTTTACACAAACTGTATACTTTCTTTTAAAAATAAGTATTAGAAGCCACAAAGATTAATTGAAGATAAATTTATGTTAACTTAGACAAACAAAAAAGTCGATTGAACTGTTTCTGCCTTTACTTGGTGGAATTCCTTAATTAAAACTTTTTACCATTTCACTATATTTGAAACTATTACCAAATTTTATTTATTCGAATAGTTTCGCTACACAGTATTCTTAAGAAAGCTACCGTGTAGAACTAGTCGAATAAATAAAATTTGTTAAAAGTTTCAAATATAGTGAAATTTTAGTAAAAAGTTAGTTTACTTTCCAATTGAAATTTAAAAAAAAATTCTAAATTAACAGTTCTGGGTTTAGAATGACAAGTGTCAAAATAAAATAAGTCAACTAAGTTTTGTAGCGTAAATCTTTTTTTTTGTGCTTCCTTTAAATTTATAGAGAGAAATGTAAATTAGAATTATAAATATTTTTTTAGATTTCAAAGAAATATAATATTTAGCTCTGTACAAAAAGATACCTAAGGAGATGTTGAATTTATAATATACTGGATAGGACTTTCTCGTTTTTGACTGTTGAATATTCTTGTTATTAGGTAAGTCTGACGGCCCTAAAATTTGCCACGTTATATTGCAGTTCTTCTTGGCAAGAATTTGAAAAAAGCTAAGCAAAATATTAAGTTTTTTTTACCAACGGAATGGTCTATGTGAGTATGGCAAACATATAAAAAGTTCATTGTGTTTGTTGTAAAAAATACTGATAGTTTTAAATACGCTCCAATGTCTGTAGAGTCCAAATTTAAAAAGTTAAAAAAAATACATTAATAAACAGGACCAGGATTCGTTTCAAGTAAGCGAAATGTTTTTAATATAGTATAGTATATAGATATAATTTGGCATGGAGTTTGTAACGGTGGAAAAGAATTTAGAAATAGTGGTCGGATGCTTTTAGATGCGAATGAAAAAATATAATTTATGTTAAATGGCAAAAATAAATTTAGAATTCTTCAGTGATGCCGGTCCACTTAATTCCCGTGAAATTCGTTTTTATAATACTTTGTATATATAGGGTGTCCCGTAACTTATGGGCCGTAGAGTAACTGGAGATACTAGACATCAAACTAAGCCGATTATGTCATATAAGTTTTTTCGGATTGTTACTTGTTCTAGAGATACAGGGTGTTGAAAGTAAAAGTTTATTCTCGAAAATAAGCCATAATTTTAAAACGGTTTAATGAATCAAATTGAAAGTTGGCCATATTATGTTTTTATGAGCAAGAAATAAGAATTTGTAGAAATTTTTAAGTTTCAAACTAGAGGACGCTAGTTGCATACACTGGACTTCATAAATCTATGTTTTTTTTTCTTACCTGTAATGTTAGGTATTTTTCAATTATAGTTTCTTAAAAAGAGCATTTTCTGAGTTAAAAATGTGTACCTGATTGATCTTAATATTTTTAACGGTTTTCGAGATATTTCCCTTTAAACATCCCAAAGCTTAAAAAAACATAGTTAATAATTCAATTAACAAAAAAAAAACAAAAGTGACAATCCGAAAAAACTTATATGACATAATCGGCTTAGTTTGATGTCTAGTATCTCCAGTTACTCTATTGCCCATAAGTTACGGGACACCCTGTATAAAAAAAAAATTTCATTGTCATCGTCCGAAACAGGTACAACTACATAAGATCGTTTCGAGAACAAACATTAGAATATCGTACACTATTGACTAGAGAAAAGTAGAAAAAAATAGGAAATAAATAAGAGAAATGAGAAATTATTCTTGGCGCCCAGAACTCCAGAACTATTTCAATTTCCCATCGAACAAATTAGCACTCATAAAACTTGTTTTAACTGACATTTTTCTACTTTTTTTCCTTTTAAACATGACAGTCCAGTTTTGAATCCATACGCCCGGCATATTAATTAAAAATAATTATACGTTTAAAAACTAAAACCATGTTCATACCATGAAATAATACAGTTACCATTTGCACATAAAAATAAATGCCCAGGAATTTTTAAATAAATATATCATTAAACTCGTACAAATTAAGTTAAGAGTTATAGGGTATATTTCTTCTAAATAATAAAGACTTTTTGCAACGTTAATTGATTATTTAACTGCCAATTACGAGGGAAAAGCTTTCTTTCTACAACTGCAACAACGATTTTTACCAATGCTGGCGCCTTACGGTAAGAATCGTTTTATCAACTATATGTAGACCCTACACAATCAATCATACTGACAGTCTTGATAAGGGAATAATACTGATCATGTAAGGACGAATTTCAAGGGCTAATGTAAATTCTCATTAAACAAAGGACTAACGTGAGAATGATACATACAAGACAGTATCGGTTTGAAAAAGATCGATATTTAAAATATTATTGTACTCCTGATAAAAAAAGATGTTGAAAAGGTCGACAAACAAATATATTCATATCAAAATAAGCATTTTCCTTTCTATTTCACTTATGTATGTAATTTTGTATATACCAGATCAGAGCTTATCGATATAGATACAAATATATCTATACTCATTAAATGTCGATACAAAATATCCAGTATTTTGATATAAAGTATCCATAGATACTACAAAACAACGTATTGTATCGAATATCCCTACTGTACGGTAGTATCGTCTGGTTTATTCTTGAACGGCAGTAGAGCTTTGGACTTGCATTGTCTTTATTTGTTTTGAATCACTACGTTTCAACAGGTAAGCATCTTCTGTCTCCTACGGTATTCACCTGAAGACAACTAGAGATGCTTACCAGTTGAAACGTAGTGAATCAAAACAAATAAAGGCAATGCAAGTCCAAAACTCTACTGCCGTTCAAGAAACGTCATTGTCTCCAAGCTAAAGGCAATGCAAGTCCAAAACTCTACTGCCGTTCAAGAAACGTCATTGTCTCCAAGCTTTAAACAGACACTAATTTATTCTTTTTTAGATATTTGAAAAAGCAGCTCTGGGGTTTTTGTGAAAGTTAAAATAATGCGTGTCCAACATCGTCACTAGATGTCGTCCTAAGCTACATCCTACTTAAGGTTTACTTTTGTACCCAATTTAAAGTGGATATTGATTGATGCCTAATAGCTCGAATATACTATTTTGAAAAATCGGGCTTGCCAGTAATCCCTGATTTTGACAGGATTTTGTGCCTTTTCTTACCAGTAATAATGGGCAGAAATGACTTATGCGATGGTGCCAGGAATGGCAGATATATACTAGTTTTCATTTTATTACTAATTTTTAACAATTGTGGAACCTTTTTTTAGAACACCTTTTTAACACATAGAGAATTTATATTTAAAAACAAAAAAACATTCATTAATATACCAGTGGAGAAAGGTTTTGCGTTCTTATTTCTTTTCTTCTAAATATCCACTCCACTTTAAGTATGGACCACTTCTTCAAGTTTTTGGTTTAATTGACTATTTTTAGATATATTCGCATGGAACTCCGGAGAAGAATTTAAAAATATTGGTAGATGCTCTTAAGAGAGATTTAAAGTTTTAAAATATAGTTATTAAAAACAGCTCTTGTTTTATTGTTATAGGAAAAATACTGTTTTAATGCCTCTCGTAAAATAGTAAAGAAATGCTGTACAAAACCTCCAATAAATATAGCATTCAGAATAATATACAACTCTTTTCAAAAAATGATTTGCAGGCATAATAATATTACTCTACTCCCGTTGCATACGTTTTTGAACAGGTGGTTTGTATACATTTACATATCTTGATGCGATAATATATAAATACCTTCTTAAATACCTACGAACCCAAGTGCAGAAATATTCATTTCAAGATTAAGCAGTTCTCTTTTACCATAAATGATACAAGCCATTACCCTGGAGCTTGTAGACAGTAAAAAATATGTTGTTAATATTCATATAGGTAATCCTTTTGATTATTTAATTTAAAAGCATATAAAGTTGAATGGCCTATATATGGTTGGAATAATTATAATAAGTTTTTATTGCTACCGAACATCAAAATATTCTGTTTGAAGGTTGGAGACAATGATGTTTCTTGAACGGCAGTAGAGTTTTGGACTTGCATTGTCTTTGTTTGTTTTGAATCACAACGTTTCAACTGGTAAGTATCTCTAGTCGTCTTCAGGTCAATACTAAATAAGTATAGTAACTACAGCTCTATTTATACGAGGTAGTTGCAGTAACGCATAACCAGTGGGCGGAGTCATGCGTTTAACTCTTACGTGTTCTATTTATACTAGCTAAGTGTAAATAAAACTAGCAGCTAGTATAAATAGAACACGTAAGAGTTTAATACATAACTCCAGCCACTGGTTATACGTTACTCTGCCTACCTAGTATAAATAGAGCTGTAGTTACCATACTTATTTAGTATTCACCTGAAGACGACTGGAATACTTACCAGTTAAAACTTTGTGACTCAAAACAAATAAAGACAATGCAAGTCCAAAAGTCTACTGCCGTTCATAAAAATATTTCGGATTTCTAGTTATTTGCATGGATAGTATTTATATCAAGGATTACTGTTAAACATTTGGAAAAGTTGTAAAAAGGAATTGGGACGAACTGGTCCAGTCATATTGTAATAACTACTACAACTTAGATCGCTTTCATCATCAATAAATATGCGCAGCCAGATATAGATTAAAAAAAACAGAAACCAGTGGTGCAAGATTGATTTGTTTTAAGTTTTTATTTTTGTTTGTCTATAATACTGAACAGACTTCAAAAACATTTTAGCGGTATGTAGGTAACTATAAGAGGCATCCAAATAAATAAGAACATTTATGGCATGTAATCAAAAAAAAAATATATCCTTATGACGACACACTTTTTTTGAACACCCTGTATAAACAAACGTATTTTCACAAGTCAAAAAAATATCAAAATCCTAACATAACTAATAGAAGACGGTGGGTGCTGCATCGTATATATATATATTTTTTTTTGTCACAATTAAAAAACCCTTTTCAACATTTAAAATACTAAAATAGATTTTTCACTTACGTATGACCTAAAAAAATAATGCCAGTAGGATTTAATCAAACTAGATAAAATCTATAATAATTAAGTAAAAACCCGAACAAACCTAGAAAAATAATACCCTATTAAGGCCCGTATTATCCATCTCCTGGTAATTTTGTCAGTCAGATAACTTCTGTGAAAACTCAACAATTCTTTTTTTTTGGAAATTATCTTGTTGGTAAAGTTACGAGGAGATGGATAACACGAGCCTTACTCCTCTAAACAACAAACGCTAATTAAAATTACCAAAGTTCTACCTAAATCTCTAAACGTTACGTTAGCAAAAACTCACTTAAGTCTGTTGACTCTAACGCATGTTCAGTAAAATCGGTGTGCAGTAGTGCAGGCAGCGACGGATCACCAAAATCGACCGGTGATAACGAAGGTTCTGGAAAATCTGGAGACGCCAGGAGAGATCCTGAGTGATCCGAAAGAGATATTAGTGATTCTCCATCTGACTCTAGAAGTAAACAATCCAATTCCGAATAATCAATTTCATTATTCATAGGATCATTTAGAGCCGTACTGAGGGCGCTGATATACTTCATTGCCAGCCTTAACGTCGTTATTTTAGTTAGTTTTTCGTTTGAACCAGTAGATGGCGCCTGCATATGCGGGATCACTCTTCTTAAGGTTTCAAAGGCTTGATTTATTTCCCTCATCCGATTTCGCTCTCGAGCATTAGCTGTTTTTCTTCGATATTTGCTTAAAGGTGCCGATTTTGATTTGCCTTTATTTTGCCCTTTTGTGCTATGTTTCGAGCTAGTTTCTATCGATTCGCGTTGGTGTTTTGGTTTCTCTGTTATTCTTCTTATTGATCTAGGCCTTAAGGAGTATTTGTCTTCTTTCAGTAAGTTAGGGCAATTAAAGTCGTCATTGTTGTTACTATCAGTAAAGTTTATTTGCGAGGAGAGACGCTCTTGGAGACCGGAATAGTTTAGCAGTGAATCCATTTTGAACTGTACTAATTTAAACTTCGAAAAAAATTGTCTAGATCAAGTTACAATATATATATTTAGAAATTTGTGTTAAATGTCTTTAATTGCACTATTTAACTCGATATTTTCCAGTGTCACAGTGTCAAGGACAATAAATGACGTAAATTAAAGTCACATATACACCATATTTACATTTTACATAGTCGGGGTAAAGTTAAACATACGCGTTATTTTTTATTTATATGATATCTATCACATGGTATAGCTTAAGAAAGAGGTTTCTTGTTTTATTGATCGTTGAAGCTTTTCTCTCTTGCTGGTACAAAAAACTCTTAAAAAAGCGGTTCAGTGCTAAACCGGCGGAATTTAAGAAGTTTTTAGTTTACGTTTGAGACACAGCGCTAGGGACAAGTTTTAAAAAGTCGCAAGGAGTACACTTGTTTCTTTTGATGAGGGAATTTTAAATTTCCCGCACACTTTTTCGATGACACAGTTACTTTCCTGAATTCAAGAATTTTCTGCGAACTTAAATTCTCAATACAGGCCGTTACACGGACTACTAATTAAACCAATAAAACTAACACTAGTTTTCTTGAAAACGATTAAACTGGTATCCGCGATGTATTCGACGTAAGATGAACATCCGAGCGACCGTAAGTGAAAATGATGCTGAAAGCCAAAAGACTTGCAGTCGACTGAGTGACTTAAGCCATGGAAGTCGTGGGCATAATACCCAGAAATCCCTACCATTGGGGCACGCGCTTATCACTGGAGATTTGAGAGTGACCAGTCAAGCAAATATGATAAATTAAATGGAGATCACTGTTATGAAGGAGGTGTCATTGTTTAGATAGTTATGATATGCCAGGATATGTTAACGACGTTGGGCATCGTAGGATGAAACATATTAGAGAGTTTTGCTGGCAATTAGAAGAATCTTTTATTACAAATATTTTGAAAGTTACACTCTTAAAAATGACTTGGTATTTGGTACTAATTTTCATTTGTTCTCGTGTTTACGTTACCAAAAATAACTATTTTTAGTTAGGAAAACATAAAAGATTTATTCTTTGTTATATTCACCAAAAAATGATGCCATCAGAACAAAGAAAATATCTTGTTTTCATATTAGTTGGCAGAAATAAATAATTTGTTTAGCTGAATTTTACTCTATATATCTTATTTAAATGTTACATCAAGGTTCCTACAAACTTGTATTTATCAATTAAGCTTGTTGTAATAACACATTATGAATTTGTAGTCCCTATCATTTTGTTAATTTTGATTAAGATACATTCTTAGTTACCAGAACTAACTTTTCTTTTCAAGTAATATTATTCTTCATATTTATAACTAACGGCATCAACAGAGACTTGAC
The DNA here is from genome assembly GCA_935413205.1 of Polydrusus cervinus. Taxonomy (NCBI): domain Eukaryota; kingdom Metazoa; phylum Arthropoda; class Insecta; order Coleoptera; family Curculionidae; genus Polydrusus; species Polydrusus cervinus. The sequence continues at coordinate 26,013,635 of OW284514.1, read as the reverse complement.
GCCCTTGCCCGGTGGGTGACATGTGACATTATTCTAGCCAGGACTGTCAGGAGGTTATGTTTATGTAAGGGTGCTTTTGCGGTTCCGTGTCTATTTTTTCGTGTTTTTAAGGCAATAATTGGCCATTTTCATGGCCGTGCCCGTGTGGAAAATGGATGTGACAATATTTGGGGTAATTTATTTGTGTTTATTGTCTTTCTTGTGTATGTACATTCTTATTGGCAAAAGGAAGCTAAATCATAAGTAAGTAAACATTTTATTTTTTATCATTGCCGTTATACATTAGAAAGTTTAAATAAGATTTTTATAAAGCATGGCAAGGTGACCCGATGAGAAATAACTTAAAAATATTTTATTTGTTTTTTTTTATTCTATGTTTCATTTCTATAAAACAACGTCATATTGATGACTTTTTTCATATAGCTGTTATTTTAAATAGAAAGTCCAGGGGATATTTTTTGTTTTTTAATAATCGCAGTTGCAGATAAGAAAATTTAAATAAGGACAATTTAGTTCTATAAGCAATTGAACAACCCAAAAGGTTGAGTAAAATAAGTTAAAAATCTAGTGTTTCTGTTTTGTATTGCATAAGTATGTATTATAAAGAACATGAGAGAACAAGGACATTGGAAATAATTTTTTTTAAAGAAACCATAATATCCCTAATAATTTATTCCAATTAATTTACGCATACCTAATACCTAAAGTAATACCAAGTAATTTTTTTATTTAAATGGGGACCTAGAAAGGAATATTTTTCGTTACTAAGTATAAATTACATATGACATTTTTTTTTAGAAATGAAACAGACTTTTTTTAAAGTTATTTCTATCAAATCAACTTGCTAATTTTGCCATGCGTTATAAGCAGTTCATTCAAAACTGCAATGACAAAAATATAAAAATTTTACTTATTTATGATTCAACTTCTTTCTTACAATAATTAGAAAGTATAGAAAAAAAAATAATAAACACAATGTTGTGACTACATATGTAATTGTTAATCTATGAAAATTCCAAGTTTGGCCCAAATAAATGATTGCTTTGGCAATATTTTTTGTAGATTACATCATTAACAAAAACAATATTTCCTTGAAAAAAAATTTTCAATTTTCCATATTTACACATTAGTTGTGACAACTAATTTTAAAAGTAGGAGTACCACATAAATTTAGTTATCCGTATATAAAATTTCATTGTGACAATTAAAATTTGTAGGTTGGATTGGTTAATGTTATTAATTAGTTCAACAGTTCAATAACGACAATTTTTTTTGGTTGTACAAACTAATTTTTGGGTTGAGTCCGATTTCACGAAAATAAATAGTTGTCAGAACCAAATTTTAGTAATCCATACCATGTAATTTTTAAGAGTGTATATACTTACAAATGTGTATTATCAAGTAGGTACTATAGCTATTATTAAAAATCGATTTTATTATTATAAAAATATTACTATTTTTATACATGTTACATAATTTTTGATAAAAAAACCTTTTTAAATTTATGTTTAGTGTTTTGTACTTTTGGTGAAATTTGACAGTTAACTAAATAACGTTAAAACTCGAAATATCACTTAAAGTCTATTTCAGAAAGGTGTGAAGTAATAAAAGCTCATTAGGTATGCAAAGGGACTTTAAGTCTACAAAGTAACCCAAAGAATTTTTCAGCCATTTTCATAATCTGGTATTGATTTCATTGCAAAATTCTTTCTTTTCATCAAGTGCAGGTAGTACCAGCCGGGTTTGGGTCATTTTATCCGATCTTATCTGACCTGATTACCGGCGTGAATGGGTTGGAAGGTTATACATTTTACACTCTTCCCTGCATTCTTAAACCTTAATTTCGCTCTTTTTTATTGCGTGTATGTATGCCTACTCCGAGGATCGAATCGAATCGAAATGGTCGAATGCCCGTAACTCACCTCTGTTTTCTTCACAAATAAAAGATGAGCGGATAATAAATTAAAAGAAAATAAAAGCATCATCATCGAAATTTACGTTATTCATTTATTTCGATTACGTTGCATATTAAACATTCACAAAGGGTTATGCAAAATTTTAATACAGGACTTATTATTATTGTTCTCCTTAAAAATTATTAACTATAAATAAACATTAGAATTTACTTGGAAGAAGCAGTCCATATTAGAATTTACTTTTTGTGGCAAGATTACCTAGATTAAATAGGGTACAGATTTAAACAAGGACAAATTATCATATACTGGATCAAATTTAATTAGTTCTACAAATATATAGTTATGTTATTATGATTTGTGGATATGAATATATTATTTCAATTGTTTGTAATTAAAAGATTTATAAGTTACATCTGTTAACAAAATTTTAACAATATTATGCATGGTCTTAACCCATTCGGGCTGTGTTCCAAGCAGAAATCTACGCCATATTACAGTGTGCGTATGCAAACAAAAGAAGGGCTTACCTCAATAAGCAGATCCATATACATTCTGACAGTCAAGCAGCACTTCGCTAATATGCAACAAGGTATCCTCAAAACTGGTCTGGGAATGTCAAGGAGAACTGGAGGCCCTGGAAAAAGTAAAAAAAGTAATATTGCAGTTGGTACCCGGACACGACGGTATTACAGGAAATAAAATAGCCGATGAACTGGCGAGGAAAGGCTCAGAAAATACATTCATTGGTTCAGAACCGGCATACGGAGTACCAAGGTGCAGAGTACGAGATGCCATAAAGCAATGGATCAGGAGTAAACACAAAATCCACTGGAGCAACATCCACCACCTCAAAAGCTTCATTGGGGATCCAGTCACCAAGACTTACGAGACAGCTGCTTCAAATAAATAGGAACCAACTAAGAACTATTACAGGAATTCTGACAGGACATATGGCTGTCAAGAATTATCTGCACATAATGCAACTGTACAATGGAGACAGATTATGCGGACGAGTCAGGCAAACTGTATAGCATATAGTTTACCTTTTTCTTTCGAAAGAAAAGGCTTAATCAGCCTTAACTAGAACTCAGGAGCAACCAAGCTGCCTCTCATGTGTCGAATAAATCACCGACAACAATGAGCTAAGGAGTCTAGAGGATCAATATGCTAACTGGACATCGAACGAGTCACATTGCCAAGCCAGATCACTGATGAGCACCCAGAATCAGAAACAGGGATGACCTCACATTTCATTTTAAGTGAGGCAAGGAATGTTAACATCAAATTAAATTACAGGCTTGCCATGGTTACCTCAAAACCCGATGGACGTACCTATCGGTAAACAAAAATTGTTTATTGGTAGACCTCCATGGCGCTGAGCATCCGGGGTTTGCACGCTGTGCACCCCTTCATCTATTACCCGCTGTCCCCTCACCTTGTCAGTGGGGAATGACAGTTTATGGGTCTTGGATGCTCAGTGCCATGGAGGTCTACCAATAAACAATTTTTGTTTACCGATAGGTACGTCCATCGGGTTTTGAGGTAACCATGGCAAGCCTGTCATTTAATTTGATGTTAACATTCCTTGCCTCACTTAAAATAAAATGTGAGGTCATACTTGTTTCTGATTCTGGGTGCTCATCAATGATCTGGCTTGGCAATATGACACGTTCGAAGTCCAGTTAGCTGAAAGGGTTAAGTTCATAACCGCATGTAGAATAAAATAAGTTTTGCTCTCCACTGCCACTGAATTTCTTCAAAGTTGAACATGATTTTTTTCTGTAGTTTAAAGTCAGTGGCAAAGTTTACTGATTTAATTAAAAATAGTAGAGGTGATATTTATTGACAACCAAACCCCTACAAATAACTTTGCCATATTTTGATGATTTTATATGACTTTTGGTAAGTATCTGATATGACTTTAAAGTTTTACAAAACAGTTAATATCGGTATTTGTGTCATCGGGGTTACGCTTCTAACCAACTGTTTGTCTCTAATTTTCAACACGATTATTATAAATCAACGGTCGGTAAATATGCAGTTTGAAAAATATTTGAGGTAATGTTACTAGATTTTCATAATTAGAAAAATATTTAAAGTGTATTTATTTTCAACTGGCACCGATAGTAAACAATATTTTTCAACATTTACCTGTAAACAAATACGTGTTTCGAATAAATATTGTAGTTTTATTTTACTCTACAAGACAAAGCAACTAGATCTACAATTTATTTTAAATTATACCATCCAAAATAATAACGACATATCCAACATACCTTTACATTATATTAATTTCTAATTCCACAATTTTACGTATATTTTGTATATTTATTTATTTTTTTACATATCCAACCTACATTATTTATATTATATTAATTTCTAATTCCTTATACAATTTTACATATATTTTGTATACAGTATGTCCACGGATGGGGTTTACAAGAGGACAAATAAACTAAAAATTGGAAAATACGAAAAAAATCCACTCTAAATAAACATTTTTGCTTGTCTAGAAAATACGATTCATCATAAGACACTTTAATTTTTTTATACAGGGTGGGTAAAAACTTCAAAAATGTTATTTTGCGTAAGAGTAAACATACTTTATTTTAAAAGATACGAAAAATATCAACTCTTAATAAACATTTTTGCTTGAATAATGAATAGGTGATACTTGTTGTCAATGTCTTTATTTAATGAAGTAATTATAATAATAATAATAATAATAATAACACGAACATTTTTATTTACATGAAAAGAATACTATAACGATTTTATAATTCAAAAACTCCACCCCCATACTCGACACATTTTTCTAATTGCTTTCTCAAATAAGTGAAAGAATTTCTGATTTCTTCCTGAGATATCGATTGGACAGCCTGGATAATTCTGCCCTTCAGCACTTCAATACCATTTGGTACTGCGGTAGCAAAAATAATTTGTTTTAAATGGCTCCATAAAAAGATATCCGCCAAGGTTGAGTCGGGGCTTCTTGGGGGCCACAAAACTGGGCCATTCCTGCCAATCCACCTTGGACCAAATCTGCGGTCAAGCCATTCTCTAACCTCACGAGCGAAATGGGCTGGACAACCATCTTGCTGAAAATACATATTTTGTCGAGAATTTAATGGTAGATTTTCGAGCTCATCATTGAGAAATGTATCCAGCATTTCTAAATATGATAATCTATTGCACGTGTTATCAAAAAAATATGGCCCCATGATGCCATGGATGGATATCGCGCACCACACGTTCACTTTTGTGAAATATTGTCTTCTCGTTATAATTCTGAATTCGGGATTTTCTAAAGCCCAGTATCTAACGTGCTGGGTTGCACCGGTTCCATTGATAGAAAATGTACATTCATCAGAAAACATTTATAAAAATCAACATTTTCACTTAACATTTTGTCTTCTATCCACAAGCAAAAATCAAGTCGTTTTGAGTCATCTCCATCTTCCAATCTTTGATTAAAAAGCGGTTTATACGGATACTATTTATTTGCTTTAAGGATCTTCTAAATTTGACTGTTTTTCACAACTTCCACGTAAGTAACACGATTTCTTATGTACGTCATAGGATTTTCTTCAACAGATTGAAGAACTAAGACTGTAGCAGCATCATCATGGTCGTATTTCTTTTTTTTTTTTAGATCCAAAACCGAACCAGTTCTCTGGAACTTTTTCATTGACTTGCAGATTGTCATCCCAGTTATTGGGATTCTTACAAATTTCTCGGTAAATTGTTCCATGACGTAGCGGTATGAAACTTGACCATCCCCATAACATTGTATTATAAAAACTCTTTGTTCAGTAGATAGCATTTTTACTTAAATAATAACTTCATTAAATAAAGACATTGAAAACAAATACATATCACCTTAAGTGTCATTATTATTTTAACTAGGTTCACCAGTCAGAGGTGTGCCAGCGAATACTTTTAAGGAAATAATTTTTACATAGGTAAACCTTTTAATGAATTGTTCTACTTCGGTTTGTTGTGTAGAAAACACCTTGATTAAGAGTGACTTTGTTCCGTATCTTTCAATATAAAGTATGTTTACTCTTAAGCAAAATAACATTTTTGAAGTTTTTACCCACCCTGTATAAAAAATTAAAGTGTCTTATGATGAATCGTGGGGCAAGGGCATGTCGACATATTAAGCACCGGTTCCCGCAGATCACCGAAGTTAAACGGTGTCGAGCGCGGTTAGTACTTGGGCGGGTGACCGCTTGGGAACATGGCGTGCTCTTGCCTCAGGGAAGAGTGTAAAATGAATCGACACCATCCTATTCACGCCGGACAGGCCGGATGAGATCGGATATCTCGTAGGATGAAGGTGCCGTTTCACACTCCCCATTCGGTAGATCACATTTGTGGTCGATGACCGGTTCAAGATGGCCTACGTAGTCGGCGAATCGTAAAAAAAAAAAAAAAAAAAAATGATGAATCTTATTTTCTAGACAAGCAAAAATGTTTATTAAGAATATATTTTAGCCCTTAAAAAGTATTTATGTTTAAATTAACAATATTAATTTAATCCAAATGTAGCTATGCATAATAGGGCCACGGTTAACTCCGATGGACAATAATTATAAACACTCGTGCATTTTGGAGCTCCCCAACCGACCGTATTCGTTAGCTCAAAGCAAATGAAGCCCCAACATGGCTTTGATATTCACCGTTGCTATGGTTACGTGATGTCAGTCACGCAAACAGCATGTAACAATTTGCATTATGATGAAGGGCAATTTAAAAATAGATTAGTCGTATGCACCATTGTTTTAGCATTGGTTCGCCTAACCTTAAGGTATTTATTTTGAGGCTTCGCAAAACTTACGGTTTTAGATATCGTTTTTACGTGATTTACTGTGTGATTAAAAATTTTTGTTTTTATTTTTCAGTTAATTCAGTAGTGTATGTACCTACTTAGTTGTGTGTTTTAAAAATGAACCCAATTAATGACATAGTTTGTAATTTGTTAGACACTCCATTCGGTCGTTGGACAGATGAGGATAAGAGAGACGGAAAAGAAGGTTTTTTAGCGGCAGGCGGACAATGTAGTGCATCTATCTTTTGCATTGAGTACACAGGGACGCCAAAGGTAATGGGTTCCCTGGGGCACAGGTAGACAATGACAGGCTGTTTCGTTCTTATTAGAACTCATTAGAAAGCCATAACCTGTAAGCGACCCCCAGTACAGCGAGACTATGCTTTCAAGGCATTTTTAAGAAATAAAAACGCGATGAAAACCCAGTAACGCCATCTATAGGAATCAACTCAATCCAAAAGATAGTCGTGACGAAGCAACAATAAACCAAATACGTTAGGCCAACACACCAGTATAGGCAACATTTATCGCATCCCCCAATTTTTCTACGGATTTGTAGATTCAAATAAGTTCGCGCTGCAGTATACCCACTGTGCGCTGCCAGCTTCGTCACGACTATCTTTTGGATTGAGTTGATTCCTGTAGATGGCGTTACTGGGTTTTCATCGCGTTTTTATTTCTTAAAAATGCCTTGAAAGCATAGTCTCGCTGTACTGGGGGTCGCTTACAGGTTATGGCTCTCTGATGAGTTCTAATAAGAACGAAACAGCCTGTCATTGTCTACCTGTGCCCCAGGGAACCCATTACCTTTGGCGTCCCTGTGTACTCAATGCAAAAGATAGATGCACTACATTGTCCGCCTGCCGCTAAAAAACCTTCTTTTCTATTTAATTATACGGACACTAAACTCTACTACTTTATTATAAGAGAGACGTTTTGTTACACGAGTTTTTAGTCAATGTTTGTACCCTATACCTAGCTCTTCACCGTTTTTTAAGACCGCGAGCCGCCACTGTGCAATATATGACTAAAAATCTCGTTAAAGAGTTAATTATTATATTGTGTAAACGTTAAGACAAAAAAGTATTACAAAACTACAAGTTAGTGCAATGAATGTACTTAACAAAGTTTGCTTTGTCCAATTTGTATATTAAATGAAAAAAATATTTCATTTCTTACAAAAGGTGACATAAATATAACTCAGAAAAAATTCAACTTTCTTTTGGTTTATTATATTAACTATTTATTGTTTTCTGAAAATAACTATCCCCATAAATAACCGGCCGTATTCGCAAATTAAGTGTTCATATATCACGCAAGATGGCGTCGCCCACACAAGTCGCTAAAAAGTCAGTACAAAAGAATGAGTTAAGTGCATGCATTTAGGCAATTAATTACTACAAAACTTACGGCGAAAATTAAAGTATAGATAACTCGTGTCGGGTGCATCATTAAAAATAAATTAAATTAAATTTGCTTGTAACCTGATAACGGCACGTTTTTGCGCTTTTTGTAAAAGATAAAATGTCTTCTTTACTTTATTTATTAAAAGAATCTCTTAGGCGGTAATGGCTTTTACAATGTGTGCAAGGAAATGGGATAAAATATTTGCATAAAAGCAAATCCTGTAACACACAATTTTAAAATAATAAAGTAAAGGATCTGTTGATTTCATTAATTTTAAAAGCATTATAAAAAATTGGTTTAATAAAAATTTATAAACAATTAATTTTGATAAACGAATTAGCTTCCTTTTACTTTAAATCCAAATGAAATAACACAAAATATGAATAGTAGTAAAATAAATTATGACATTCAAATTTTAAAAGTTAATCAAATAAAATATTTAGAAACAATCTTTTACAGTAAATTAAATTGAAATTTTCAGATAGAATAATTGATTGATTAATTATTGATTTAAGAAACAAAAAAAATTTAATGTTAAACATATGGAAGCATTATATTATTCATCAGTTAAAACTAATTTAAATTACGAAATTTTAGGTTTGGAAGGAATAAATAGAAGTTTAGTTAAAATTAAAATGTTTGTTTTTCTTGGGTTTTCGGTCACTCTTGAATAAAAGATTTTTCTTTATAAGGGGTTAACGTTTCGGTTTTATTAGGAAACCATCATTAGGAAACCATCATTAGGAAACCATCATCAGAACTATAATAGTTCTGATGATGGTTTCCTAATAAAACCGAAACGTTAACTCCTTATAAAGAAAAATCTTTTATTCAAGAGTGACCGAAAACCCAAGAAAAATAAACATTTTAATCGATTAAAACGGTCAGGAAAACAAACTAATATTTAGTTAAAATATTAGAAATATTACAGAAAGGTTTCTAAACATTATATTTAATAAATATTCTTTATATTCTTCTGTAGAATTATGTTCTAAAACAAAAAAAAATAGCATTAGACCACTTTACATTTATAGTATATAATATATTTAAAAATTAAAACCTTATACAATTTAAAAACCATAATCATAATACACGTCATAATAATGAAATAACCATAAAACGGAAAATAGATAAGTCCATAGGACAAACAAAAATCAAATATTTGGGGAGCAACTATGCAAAATGCATTAAATCCATAATATGTTGTTTTGAATAAAAGTTAAAAAACTAGCAAAGTAAGAAAAACTAAGATTTTCATGTGGCGCAGAATGATTTATGTAATAGGATTAAAAAGGAATATTTCCTTTTTTAATCTAAATTTTTCATTTTCAAGACAATATGGTATATTTTTGAGTGGATTTACTGCATTTTGTTTAACCAGAATGTGGATTTATGCCATTTTGCTAGATTAGTATGGATTTATTCCTTTTTGCTTACTTATTGTTTGGATTTATTGCGTTTTGCATGAAGTAATTAAGTTTACATTATTTTATAAGGCCAATAAAATTTAAGACTTCAGTGAAATAATTATTAATTATATATGTAAGATTATTGAAATAAAAGAATGCAAACGCTTTAAACAGAAATGAATATTCTTTTTTTAGATTTATTTTACTTTGCTTAAATGCGAATTGGATTTATTGCACTTTGCTTAAACGTGCATTGGAATTATTCCGTTTTGCTTAGCTGAGTATTTTTAATATGGCTATTTCTAATTGATTTATCGCGCTTTGATCAAACTGGGTTGTTCTAATGATAGATTGACTAAAAAGCACTACATTTTTATATTTACCTTGAAAATAATAAAAAATGGATTTAATGCATTTTGCACAGTTGGTCCTCATTTATGGTTTTAATTAAACAATTATTCACCAACAAAAATTAAAAAATATAATTAATTAAGAAAATATTAGGTCGAATTAAAAACATGGATATTAAAACATAATATATATTGGATATGCTTTAATTGATATTGGTATAAATAATATGTAACACGCAATATCCTTAAAAATCTAGGAATAACTTCAAGAAACTCCGTTAATATACGAAGAAATTAAAAATATTCCTTTAAAATCAAAATTTATTTTATTTTAATAGTTTCTTGTCATTTTTTGACATTATTTTAAGTTAGGCTTTTTACCTCTTCGTTTGCTACCAGAGCCATTTCCGAGGAGACATACTGCTTAACGTGGCTTCCGAACTACGATCCTCAATCATGCGACACTTCCCCAAGGGTTAGTCCTCAATTTCTTAACACAAAAAAATCTATACTCCAGTTGAATATAAAATAGTCAATTCAATCCTTCATATACTCTCTATTTAACCCTCACGAAGTTAAATTCGAAATGAACTTACTGTTGGCGTCAACAAATATATTGTTTTTGAATATATGGTAGAGTTACTTTAATTTTTGTTATGTCGTATATTTTGGGTTAGTGTTATTTTGGTGTCAGACTGTAGTGAGTGTAGTCTAATCGAATATAGTTATTTTTGTATTAAGATTAAAGTGTAAAATTAAAATTATACTTAGATAAACTAGAGATTAATGTTAATAGCTTTCCTAAGTAGATTTGTTCTGATTTTACTAGCCCGATTATAATAGTATAGTCAGATTTGATCCTAGGTTTTTTTGTGTGTTACGTCATGGTATGACCTATCGATTGGGGAGTGTGTATTTTCTTCCGCACCCCATCTCCGATCTCCTTTGGCCTGGTTGCCGGCGTGAATGGGGTGGGTTGGGAGATGATATATTTTACACTATTCCCTGCATTCTTAAACCTACTAAAATTCGGAAATACTTTTTCTATTGTGCGTCTGCCCACTCCGAGGATCGAACTCGGAACGCCACGGTGGAATGCCAGTAATTCACTGCTGAGCCACCGCCTGCCGCAGTTAATAGTTTCTTGATTGAATAAACAAATTTCGATTTAACATTCAGGCAACTGTTAATGCATTAATTTTAATTTTCTCAGTGCGGTCCATATAAACGCCATAAAAGTGAATGATTTACATATTTTGATGGATAATAGCCTTATTGACACTTTATGGATTGTAAATACCCATACTGAAACTTTGACACGCTAGTAGGCCACCCCATATGTTTTAGTATAGCTCGTAAAAATTCACTCATAATTTAATTGAATTACGGATATTATCAGGGGCGTACGCATAGGCGTGCGCTGATTTTTTAAATAAGGTGTTCTAAGCACCAAATCGTTAATAAAATAGGAAAACAAGAAAGTATTAAATTCTAATATTCTACAACATAATAAATGGAAAATGTAAATACTATTGCTAAAAATATTTTTTTAATCCTACATGGATATTTAATGTTTCCTTTATACTTAAGTGACGAGATAAGAAGCAAAGTTTCATATTAATTACTGTCAGTACTGCACAGTGTTAAAACATTTAAAAATAGAATTTTGACTAATGTACACAATAGGGGTAAATTTCATGACGGAACGAAAAAAGTTTACCAAACTAAAAATAAAGGCACCCGTATTTCCGTATTTTCTTCGCAAATAAAGAGGCTTTCTAATACTGAATTTATTCCAGTTAAAAATTCCACCCTATATATTTGTTCAAAAATATCAATGGTTACTTCACTTCACTTCACTCACCATCAATGCCGGTGTTCCTCAAGGGTCCATATTGTCGCCTACCCTCTTTTTACTGTATATTAACGACCTTCTAGTGAAAACCCAAAATCCAATTTATAGCTTTGCTGATGACAGCACACTTGTCTCATCTTTTACCTTGACTCCCCAAACATCCGCTGCCGACGCACATCTTCGCAGGCAGCATGAAGTATTGCGCCTCAACAATGACCTGGAAGAAATTTTGGCTTGGGGTGACAGTAACCAAGTCGAATTTAATGCTAAGAAAACCCAGGCAGCAGTCTTCTCCAAAAAGGTTAACATTGCAGAACCGGATATAGTCATGGCAGGACACGCTATTCCCCTGGCACCGTCTATTAAATTGCTGGGGGTCAATCTGGGAGGTAATATGTCTTGGCATGATCACGTTGCCGCAATTGCCAAGGCAGCTGCACAGAACCTTGGTGTACTTTTCCGCACCAAAAGGTTGTACACACCTCATCAACTTTTGACACTCTACAAAGCCCAGATTCGACCATCATTAGAATATTGCTCTCATGTCTGGAGCTCTGCACCCAAGCACACCCTTCGGCTACTGGATTCCATTCAAAGGAGAGCCGCTCGTCTGATCGGCGACCCCGAGCTGACCAAGACCCTCAATAGCCTGGAGCATCGAAGACAGGTTGGTGATTTGGCTCTCTTTTACAGATATTTCCATGGCAGGTGTTCGACTGACATTGCCCACTTGATTCCACTTAGAGCAATGCAAAACAGAAATACACGGCGAACCACTGCCGCTCATCCATATGTTGTTCAGCTTAGTACTCCTCGAACTTCATTGTTCAAGAATTCTTTCATCTGGAGAACGTCATATTATGTGGAATGATCTTCCTGAGGTTGTGTTTCCCAATGAATACAATCTTCAACGTTTCAAGACCAACGTTAATCGCTTTTTTGCACTCGCACCGCTCCCAGAGCGCCTTAAAGGATTTTTCCTACAGTGCAGGTGTTTTATCATAAAAAAAAACAATAATTCCCTCCAGTGTCTCTTTATAGAAGTAAGAATATTACAACGGACAAGTTCTTCAATATTTTAGGAAAGGCATTGCTTCTTGCACGTCCATGGATAGTATTAGACAACCCACTTAAATCAAAATAAAATATAAAATGTATTTCTATAACATAACCCAAATGTGGGAGGTCCCTTATTGTTAAATCGGAATAAAAGTTATTTTAATTTGATTTTCATTTTGTTTATTGTGACAACCAGTACTTATTGTCATTCATATATTGAATAGTACTTTGTATCGTTGGTGTTAGAAAAATACCTGCTGAGGATTCCATTTTCATTCTTGTGGTTCTTGTATTATAAAAGAATTGCTACCAGAAAAACCAGATAAATTGTAAAATATTTAGTTATTTAAAAATTATGTCTAATGTAATAATTGTTTATGACGTAAAATTCTAGAGTCGGTATACAAAAATCTTCTGTAAGTTACCGTTTCACCATAAAGAAAAAAATCCTTGTCTGTTTGTGCTTTATATTCAGTTTAAGTACAACGCTAGGTATATTTACTTATGTTACAATTTTTTGAATGATAGAAGAGTCTTGTACTTGCATTGTCTTTATTTATTTTAAATCACACCGTTTCAACTGGTAAGTATATCTAGTCGTCTATAGGTGAATACTAAATAAATACAGTAACTAGAGCTCCATTTATACTAGGTAAATGAACTAGAGCATAACTAAGATGGATGCAGTAATGCGTTAGGTTTTGCGCGATATTTTAAATGTACATCTACTTAACAAAGGTTTAGATTTTTCTTATATCTAATAAGGTCTTAGTAAAACAATCTGGGTTCTGGTATATGGTAGCAGCTTCCTTGAACTTGTTTATGAAATAAATTAATATAATACTATCTTTAAATATTTTTTTTATTTTAAAGAGAAGAGTAGAGATTGATAATAATAATAAACTTTTTTTTAATTTCTTACGTTGAGCCCTTCCCGCTCTCGTTTAAAATCACTGACAATTTCACACACCCCAAAATCAAAAAAAAAATTATTGGGAAAAGTCGAAGCCTATACAGCCAATGGCGGGTCCAGGATTTTGTTGAGGGGGAGGAGGTGGAGCAACTAAAAAAGTGACTTCTAAAAAATACTGACCTTTCATACAGCCTTTAATTTTTAAGGCCCAAAGTAAACCTTCTCCGGTTATACGAATATTTAAGCCACTTTCCTAATTTGGCATTGATATCATTGCACAATTCTTTATTTTCATCAAGTGCAGGTAGTACCACTCGGATTTGGGTCAATTTATGGGGTTTACTTATTATTATCCATTCACAAATACTGAAAATGGTGTGACAAACTCGTGCATTATATACATAGTATTAGGTACCTACACTTATTTTTTATTAAACATAATAAAAAAATACAAAAAATACAGATATTAAATTATAAAAAGTTATATTTTTTGTCAACTGAAGGAACTCCTCTTGACATTATAATTAACAGGTCGACGATTCGATCGATCAGGTGGTCAAGATCCCACATTTTCTCCTCTTCTTTAATGACATGATGGACTGCTTTTCGCCACTTCTCTGGTGTCACCTCCTTAATGGCTTGATCAAACAGTAGCTTAACGTCTTTCATTTTAACATCGTGTTGTGTTTTGCTACAAATCCTTTCACTTGCGCCCATATAAGTTCTGTAGAATTTAGTTCGCAACGATATGGCGGTGTGCGCAGCACAGTTACACTATGTTTTTCAGCCATATCTTCCACGACATATTTCATAAAACGATATTTGTGTAAACTTGCTATAGCTATAATAGTTCCTTCTTTATCAAATTATCTTCTTTTTTTTTTAGTTAGTTCATCATAAATAATTTAATGTACAAAATGTATCTGCGCCTATGGCCGACACCGAAATTGAGCCTGGACGGAATTTCCCATTTTATTACTCAACACTTTTCTGAAATAGACTATAGTTCAGGATGCTAGTGTTACATATGATAAAGTCGATTATAGTGAAAGAGTCAATTAGAAATGCCTGAAGCAACCGAAAAGGTCGATTTCTAGCAGAGACAAAGCTGTAATAGATGCCCTTACAACACTAGTGCTGTAATGAAAAAAAAAACGGTTTCATTAAAATTTTGCTGTTAAATAAAACCACACTTTTTAGAAAAATTATTTATTATTAACAATTATAAAATTAATTACCAATTATTAATTAAAATATATCTTGATTTTTCTTGACTGAAATCATGGTTCTCAACATTGAGTAGTGAGTCCATAGTGTAGATGGTTTGTGGGAGCGTTGCTTTACGGAAAAATAACCCAAAAGGATTTTCTCAGACACCCCCTTTATTTTGTTAGCTTTGCACCAATCTTCAAACTTCTGATACTCCAACTCATACCGCGCCTTGGATTTTGTCGGAACTAAACTTGAGATCTCTTCGTTTGCCGCTGCTTCTATATCAGAGGGTAAACTTCCATTAGAAGCGCTCATTTTGAAAAACGCTTTTTATATTTTTGAATTTGTTTGACAAAGTTTCGACAGTAACCATGCGAAACAGTAACTATGCGAAAGGTAACATAAAAAACTTGATTAGTTAACTTAATAGTAGGTGCATTTTTTCAGGTGCATTTTTATTTTTTAAAATGTCTTTTGTCAAATATTTTTATTCATAGATGAAAGTAGATAAAATTTTGTACAATATTCTTGTTGTAAATTCATATTACTACACTCGATGTTTTATTTAACTCGGCTGACGCCTCGTTTGACAACTTTAACATCTCGTGTTGTAATATGAATCTTTACAACATTTATATCGTAAATAACTATTCTGTTATAATTCCTAAACTCTCTCAACGAGCGCCTCTAGTTTCACTTTAAAAACAAGAATAGTATTTATAACGTATATATTGCTTTACTATGCTAAAATCCATTTGCTTAAGGCATAACTTAGCAAGTTAAATGGTGGAGTGACGGTTACATAAATAAGTTATTAAACCTTGTCACGTTTCACTTCTTTGTAATCATTTTATTAAACTGTTTATTTTACTACCATCAGCATCTCTATCTCTTCTTATAACCTAAGTTAAGAGAATTTTCTACCTTGTTACAAGCGGTAATTAATGCATACAGAGAGCTTGAGGGTAAATTATTTAATATTAAGATACTACTTTATATATTTTAGTGGACGGTAGAATCATTAAGTTGTTTATATGTGATGGCAGGCGTTAGCTGTGTTTTCTATTATTTTATTGATTAGTTTTAATTTTTAAACCTAAATCCATAACTAATTTTTTTAATGATCTACCATCGCTAATGAGTGTTTTCCATAAACAAAAAAATCTTAATTAGCCCTAATTAGCTTAATTATTATTTAGCTTACCTTGACACATAATTTTAAAAATAGGCTAATACTTTGCCCGACACTTACCTTAATAATACATAATTATATTTCTTATAATTTACATTTAAAACATAATTATCCCACATACAAAATTTCGTTATTCCTCGTCAAGTAGTTTTTGTGCTATCGAAGCAGCATACAGACACCAGTGTGAGGAAACTACGTGTTTCCCACTCGCGTGCGGTAAAGTACACTATACCGCACCCCGTGCTGTTAAAATTCGTTACCGCACTCTTGTAAAAATATGTTTATATTTAAAATATGTAAAATGTGCTTTTTAATTTACCACATAATGATGCTAACGACGACTAATCGCGAATAAGTTAAGATATTGCTGGATTTTTACATATACTAAATCCAGAGATGTATAGCCGGCAAAATAAAAACATTAAGGGGCACGGTGGATGCAAATCCACCTCTGTAGCAGCCTCGTACATAGAAGATTCTTTGCAAAATAAAAAATGTATTGCTCAGAAATTCTGCAAAGCTCTAATTCCTCATATTATACAGTCCTGCGCCTCACCTCCCGTCTTCTGTAGCTAACTTATTAATTAAGTTAGGATTATGACGTTTTGCCGGCTTTACCTGTATCCTAGGGCGCATTTCAGGAAAATATTTTTGTTATACAGGGTGTTTCAAAAAAGTGTGACGTCATAAGGATATGTTTTTTTAGATTACATGCCATATATTTTCTTACTTATTTGGATGCATCTTGTAGTTGCTTACATACCCCTAAAATTTTAATGAAATCGGTTCAGTATTATAGGCGAAAAAAAATAAAAACTAAAAAAAATCAGTTTTGCACCACTGGTTTTAAAAATTAATAAAAATAAAAATAATGTCTCCTTAATAAAATTATACGAAGGTACTTAATCAATAAGGTCTCACAGTTTCGTTAATCAAGTTTGATTAATACGAATTGTACAGGGTGTCCAAAGTTTAGTGTCAAACTTTGCAAACTTTAAAGCAATTTATTTTTCTTATTCCAAATTGGAAACCCTGTATATTATTATGTCATTCGATGCAGAATTAAAATTCAAACATTTATTCTAATTACAACCCTATCGCAATTTCTAATGCATTTAGACTTATTTGCAGAAAACTTATTTTATCAACTATTCCACCAGTCATTATTATATAATAAATATTAAAGGTGGCTTTTAAAAACAATTTATTGATATTAAAGTTTACTAAAAGGACAAATAAAAATTCTTTTAGCATGCTCCGTATATAAAAATTATATCTACGAGCTTTTCTTGGTTGTATTCCATTACAAAAAATAATATAGCTTAAATAATTAATATTAATCTAATAATATTTGAAATTATAAAATAACTAAAGTCAAAATGGGGTTTTGTCACTTTAATAAACTTTAATAGCAATAAATTGTTTTTCAAAGCCACCTTTGATATTTATTATATAATAATGACTGGTGGAAAGGTTGATAAAAAGAGTTTTCTGTAAATAAGTCTTAATGCGTTAGAAATTGCGATAGGGTTGTAATTAGAACAAATGTTTGAATTGTAATTCTGCATCGATTGACATAATAATATACAGGAGTTCCAATTTGAAATAAGAAAAATAAATTGCTTTAAAGTTTGCAAAGTTTGACACCCTGTACAATTCGTATTAATCAAACTGGGTTAACGAGACTTTAGGACCTTATTTATTAAGTACCTTTGTAAAATTTTAATAACGAGGCATTATTTTTATTTTTTATTAATTTTTAAAACCAGTGGTGCAAAACTGATTTTTTTTAATTTTTATTTTTTTCGCCTATAATACTGAACCGATTTCATTAAAATTTTAGGGGTATATAGGCCACTACAAGATGCATCCAAATAAGTAAAAAAATATATGGCATGTAATCTAAAAATACATATCCTTATGACGTCACACTTTTTTGGAACACCCTGTATAAACAAAAATATGTTCCTGAAATGCGCCCTAGGATACAGGTAAAGTCTGCAAAATACCAAAATCCTAACTTAATTAATAATTGAGCTACAAAAGACGGGAGGTGAGGCGCAGGACCCTGTAGAAGCACTGAGCAGTGTACAACATCAACAGCAGTAGCAGTAATAGAAACTTTAGACGATGCTCTTAGTCTACCAACACGAAACAACTTACCGCCTACATTTCTAGCAATTTTCACTCTTCTGTAATTTACAGAAACTACTTAAATACCACTGATAAATAAAATCAAGTTCGCTCAGCATTTAAATTGCATTGCACTTTTCAGAAAATGATATTTTTTTAATATTTCTTTGCTGTTGATTCAAATTTTGTATTATGATAATTTGTCTTCATTATTGCTTATTTATTGACATTTAAATGTCCTAAATTTTGCATTTAATTTTCAATACCTTTCCAGACGTTTATCCCAGAGTCTATGCATACACAATTTTTTTCGAAACCAAATAGTGCGAAAATTGAACGTATAATACCAAAATATACAGGGTGTGTCAATAAGGTGTCTGTCTTAGATAGCACCTAAACTATCAAAGATAGGGAAAAAAGTGTAATACAAAAGTTAAAGGATTTTTTAGGATACATAAACTAAAAATATTTTCTAATCTACAGGGTGGTCCTAAAAAGTGGTACTGAATAATAAAAACGAAAATTAAATGGGACACCTAGTATAATTTTCTAGAATATGATTCAATGGAATAAGGACTTTGTAACTCTATTAAAATTTTTGAAGTGAAATGCAACGTTGCCAAGTAATTAATTTTTTTTCCGAAATTTTAGTAATTTTAAGGGTGTCGTTAAAAAATCATAGTAACCTGTGGATTAACCCTAGGCCAATATAAATTACGTTGTAAGTACTTTAAGGTACGACACATTGATCTATAATAATGTTTTTTAAATCTCTTATACAGAGCGTTCATTACAAGTTGGACAACTCGATAGTTTTAAAAATGCTTTATTTCAATTTTTTTAAATGGGACCCCCATAATTTTTTTAGGAAAAAGAATTTATCTTTCGAAAACCTTACTTTTTTGTTAAACATGTCATATATCTAATTATCATAGTTCTTAAAATATTTTAGGATTTGTCTTAAATCAGGGTAAAAGTTCTAATTAAACTATTTAGTCAAGATTGCTTTGTAACAAAAAATAAATAATTTTTTTTGTCACAGCTGTCATTGTAAAATTATTTCGCCAACATTTTGTGCTTTATTACTGTTTAAATTTTAGTTTCCTGAACTAACTTTATCATAACTCATATTTTTCTATTTCGATAAAGTTAGTTCGGAAAACTAAAATTTAAACAGTAATAAAGCACAAAATGTTGGTGAAATAATTTTGCAATGACAGCTGTGACAAAGAAAATTATTTATTTTTTGTTCCAAAGCAATCTTGACTAAATAGTTTAATTTTCTTTTTTACCCTGATTTAAGACAAATCATAAAAAAAATATTTTAAAAACTATGATATTTAAATATATGACATGTTTAACAAAAAAGTAA
This sequence comes from Polydrusus cervinus, assembly GCA_935413205.1. Taxonomy (NCBI): domain Eukaryota; kingdom Metazoa; phylum Arthropoda; class Insecta; order Coleoptera; family Curculionidae; genus Polydrusus; species Polydrusus cervinus. The sequence continues at coordinate 25,993,986 of OW284514.1, read as the reverse complement.
GGTTTTTGAAAGATAAATTATTTTGCCTAAAAAAATTAGGGGGGTCCCATTTAAAAAAATTGAAATAAAGCATTTTTAAAACTATCGAGTTGTCCAACTTGTAATGAACGCTCTGTATAAGAGATTTAAAAAACATTATTATAGATCAATATATCGTACCTTAAAGTACTTACAACGTAAATTATATTTGCCTAGGGTTAATCCACAGGTTGCTGTGATTTCTTAACGATACCCTTAAAATTACTAAAATTTCGAAAAAAAATTAATTACTTGGTAACGTTGCATTTCACTTCAAAAATTTTAATAGGGTTGCAAAGTCCTTATTCCATTGAATCATATTCTGGAAAATTATACTGGGAGTCCTATTTAATTTTCTTTTTTATTATTCAGTACCACTTTTTGGAACCACCCTGTAGATTAGAAAATATTTTTAGATTATGTATCCTAAAAAACCCTTTAACTTTTGTATTACACTTTTTTCCCTATCTTTGATAGTTTAGGTGCTGTCTAAGACAGACACCTTACTGACACACCCTGTATTTCTACTGAATTATTGTTATTTTCTGAACAAACTAAATATTTATGCACAGATGCACTTCAATGGCGGCTCGCGGTCTTAAAAAATGGTGAAGAGCTATAATAGTGCAGGTACTTAAACAAACATTGACTAAAAACCCGTGTAACAAAACGTCTCTCTTATCCTCATCTGTCCAACGACTGAATGGAGTTTCCAACAAATTACAAACTATGTCATTAGTTTAGTTTAGTTAGTTTTTTGTTTTGTTTTTTTTTTGGCACAGGGTACTTTTTATGTAATTTTTTTTTTCGGCTGCCATAATTGGTTCCACTTCCGGTCCCCAAATGGCTCTGAACCTGCTGGTTCAGAACCAGAAAATCTACTAATAAATGTTATCATATATTTCTTGTAGCTGTGGATTATTAGCACCCTCCTCATTGGCAAGTTGTTCATTGTCAACCCTTACGTCTTCCCAAAAGGAAGGCGGATAAATAGCTTTAACAATTATAGCTGTTATATAATTCCAGAGACTTAACAGTTATGTCTCTTTTACCTTAGTATCTGCTTAAACAATTTTGGCACAGCAAAAAACACTATAGCTTTAACAATTATAGCTATTATATAATTCCAGAGACTTAACAGTTATGTCTCTTTCACTTAGTATCATCTTAAACAATTTTAGCCCAGCAAAACCACTAACTTCGTGCTTTTTTACTCACTTTTTTTTCACTGCTAGAACTTTCCCGTAAACGTGCCTTTTCTTGCCGTTGTACCTCCAAACGATTCAATTTCCGCAGCAAACGTCTTCTCCTCTTTTCTAAACTATCACTTTCCTCACTACTACCACTACTATAATAACGTTTTCTTTTATTTCCTCTCGGCATTTTTAACGAATTTTAACTAAAATTCAACTGTTTACTCGATAAAGCACAATAATGTTATGACTAGGCCGGGCCGGGTATGGGTGAAATAACAAAAAACTATGACTCAGGTTTTAGAGATGTGCTCGATAAGGTATAATAGTGATACTACCGGTGTAATATCTATTTGGACGAGGATACGAAATATAATCACGTAAAAACGATATCTATAACCGTAAGTTTCGCGAAGCCTCAAAATAAATACCTTCAGGTTAGGCGAACCAATACTAAAACAATGGTGCATACGACTGATCTATTTTTAAATTGCCCTTCATCACAATTCAAATTGTTACATGCTGCAAGGAAATAATTATAATTATTGTCCATCGGAGTTAACCGCGGCCCTATTATGCATAGCTACATTCGGATTTAATTAATATTATTAATTCGCACATAATTATTTTTTAAAGGCTAAAATGGTAGTTGTATGGGTACATTAATATTTAATATTGTCGAAAAACTTCCCTCCTGGTTTTTTTTTTTGGTACTTCACCTGACGAGCCGCGACTGATGCACTTACTTTAAAAATCTTCAGTTTTCCACTTATTTCTAAACGATTACTACAAGATATAATGCATAAAATGTACTATATACCTTTATTTTTTTTTTTTTATGATAAAACACCTGCACTGTAGGAAAAATCCTTTAAGGCGCTCTGGGAGCGGTGCGAGTGCGAAAAAAGCGATTAACGTTGGTCTTGAAACGTTGAAGATTGTATTCATTGGGAAACACGACTTCAGGAAGATCATTCCACAAAGATGAAGTTCTCCAGATGAAAGAATTCTTGAACAATGAAGTTCGAGGAGTACTAAGCTGAACAACATATGGATGAGCGGCAGTGGTTCGCCGTGTATTTCTGTTTTGCATTGCTCTAGGTGGAATCAAGTGGGCAATGTCAGTCGAACACCTGCCATGGAAATATCTGTAAAAGAGAGCCAAATCACCAACCTGTCTTCGATGCTCCAGGCTATCGAGGGTCTTGGTCAGCTCGGGGTCGCCGATCAGACGAACGGCTCTCCTTTGAATGGAATCCAGTAGCCGAAGGGTGTGCTTGGGTGCAGAGCTCCAGACATGAGAGCAATATTCTAATGATGGTCGAATCTGGGCTTTGTAGAGTGTCAAAAGTTGATGAGGTGTGTACAACCTTTTGGTGCGGAAAAGTACACCAAGTTTCTGTGCAGCTGTCTTGGCAATTACGGCAACGTGATCATGCCAAGACATATTACCTCCCAGATTGACCCCTAGCAAATTAATAGACGGTGCCAGGGGAATTGCGTGTCCTGCCATGACTATATCCGGTTCTGCAATGTTAACCTTTTTGGAGAAGACTGCTGCCTGGGTTTTCTTAGCATTAAATTCGACTTGGTTACTGTCACCCGAAGCCAAAATTTCTTCCAGGTCATTGTTGAGGCGCAAAACTTCATGCTGCCTGCGAAGATGTGCGTCGGCAGCGGATGTTTGGGGAGTCAAGGTAAAAGATGAGACAAGTGTGCTGTCATCAGCAAAGCTATAAATTGGATTTTGGGTTTTTACTAGAAGGTCGTTAATATACAGTAAAAAGAGGGTAGGCGACAATATGGACCCTTGAGGAACACCGGCATTGATGGTGAAGGTGTCTGAGAGAAACCCGTCAATCGATACTTACAAAATTAACGTTTTTACTAACCTTGGTTGGTTTTTCGCCATTCAAACCCAATCGACCTTAAAACTTTTATTATACGCAAAAATAAGTAATATAACGTTAAAAAACACCACAACAAAAATAAGAAATTGAAAGATTCGAGCGTTTTTTCAGAAAAAAGATGGCATGAGTTCTAAATGAATTTTTTTCAACATTTCTTCGTTGACAATGTATAAAAATACAAGGTATCTTTTACCGTAAATGAAACGAGCAATTTTACTAAGTCATGGTACTAAATTATTATGAATGAACAAACCTCTGGGCACATTTAAAGGTGTTATCTACCACCATATCGTAATGAAACAGTATCAGTCGACGGTGCTTCAGGTGTCTATATCTTTCAAATATCTAACAAATTGCGAGCAATTAAGTATCATAAAACTCAAGTCATTTAAAAAGCTATAATTATAAAATTAATAACCTGAATATGCGGGACCACCTAGATAATACGGTATTTCGAGCCTACTTAACATCATACCTAATTTGACAGTTCAATGAGGTACCAACGCTAACTTAAAGGTACGTGTTTTAAATTGTAATTATAGGACCCCTCTATGCCATAAAAAAGCGTTGTAATTACAGTTATTACGGTTTCAAAGTGCTATCTTAAGGTGTAGGTTTTTTTACTGATTAAATACGGTTGCCTCTAAGGGATTCTTTGAGTCAAAGGATCTTTTGTGTTCGCAAGTATTTTAATTTTAAACGGCTCGGCGTGTATATCGGCTACGACGTGTAAAGTATTATCTTAATATTAATTAATTTTTCTTCTGGGTATCGATGTGTATTAATTACTGTTTGTAAATTCCGATATGTCTTTCTTAATACATTACAAAAGGCGAAGATAGAATAACGAGAAGGCATACTTTCAACACTGTTTACATCTATTAACTTGCATAAATTAAATAACTTGATACTTTAAAAGTTTGATTCTTTTTAGGGAGCGACACACGACGTATTATAGATGGACCCGGATTGTTTACTTATGCCGTTCGCCGTTAATAGCGATCAGTCTAAGCACTTCTGCCAGATCCGCCAGGTATTTTTTTTTTTAAACATAAAAAAAAATTATCTTAATTTAAGGTAAGTACATATAAATTAAATGTAAATTGGCAATGTAAATAGTATTTTTCTATTCCTATCCCAAATGTGCTGGTTCCTTTACACAAACGTAATTGGATTCCGGTTAACTAAAGGGATATGATTTCATATCCATCCTAGTTAGGATATGAAACTGATCAATCAAAATGGTCATACAAAAAAACTAAATTTACATGTTGTTAATTTCACTAGTCGTTTTCTGACGCTTGAGAAAGGTGAGGTTACGAATATACTTTAAAAATATGCAAATCTGTCAGATGAAAATTGTTCTTTTTTTTAAATTTAAATAAAAATATTTATTCCAGGCGTACACAATTTTTCCTTGAGTGCACCAAATGGTGCGAAAATTGATGCTATAGGGGAGAGTGGGGCAAGAGTAAACAGGTGGGCAAGAGTAGACAATGCAATAACATTTCTAATTAATAATTTTTCGCTGCCAATGGTCACAGTAGTGAAAACCATGTGCTTTTAGTTCTCTGTGCAACTTTGGTTTGAATTTCCTCAAAAACTAAGCCGAAAATAAGGTAAATTTATTTTTAATAGTATACGATGTAAAAATAAAGAGATAATTTAGATCGTTTAATCGCTTGTAGTAGTTCATTTTTTACTTCTTACCATTTTTTACAACATCTTTAAAATCTAACCTATCAATTCATGTTGGTATATAACGTCGCCAGTGGCGCGTTGTTAAAAAAGGTGGCTTATTAAAAATTTTTGTTTTTTGGGGCAAGAGTGAACACATGTGTTCACTCTTGCCCCCAGAAAAATATGTGATGAAGAAGGGGGTGGGTCGGGTTTAAAATCAAAAAATAAAATGGTTAACAAACAAATAATAAGTGGGACAAAGGATGAAATAAATGTATGTAATGGAGAAGCAGCTGGTGTATCTGGTATAAAAACAAGAAAGAAAGTAGTAAAGAAAATAAAAATAACTGATAAAGAGGATTATTGCGAATGTATTTATTGTAGCGTTAAATGTAGTCAGTCAAATGAGAAATGGATTCGATGTGTCACCTGTGGTTTATGGTCACATGAAGACTGTACCTACAGACGTTGAACCTTTTGATGACGTTTTTACTTGTGATTTTGTCGTCCTACCTAGGATCTTTCTTGTTGTTTGCTCTTGCCTCATACTAGAAGGGCAAGAGTAAACTTTTGGAGTTTTCAAAATATTTTTGTATTAATATTATTTCATAGTTTAAAGAATTTATACATATATTTTTGTGTTACGGGTTTACCAAAGATTGTTCTATGCTAAGCAAGTTTATTTCAAGTTCTGCCTAATAATAAAAAAAATATCAAAGCTTAAGTGTTCACTCTTGCCTGCCTCTCCCCTAATACCAAAATATATTTCTACCGAAGTACATATTGTTATTTTCTGATCGAACTAAAGACTTAAGCACAGATGTACTTTCTTATTTCAAAAATATCCAGTTTATCTAGACCATTACTACAATATTTAATGCATAAAATGTACTACATAGCTACAAAATAAATGATTGATTATTTTCCATGCAAATATTGGTCCACCGCGATATTTTCTAATATTTTTTGAACGGAGATTCAACGACAATCAATTCTAAAACTTTTATTATACGCAACAGATATAGAAAATTAACTGGTAATTGTTTCTTAAATGGTGAAACATGAAGATAAATATATAAAACCAGATAAGACAGACGAAATTATAAGATTTCTAGAAACAAATTAATTCAATTTTTTACTAAAGGCTTTAAGGTTATGCTATTTTTACAGTATTGTCACTTGTCTTTCGCGATTATTTTGAAAAACTTTACCATAGCTAACAATAAAAGTTCATATTGAATGATAGAATAGTTTTGGACTTGCATTGTATTTAATTTGTTTTACATCACAACGTGTGATGTAAAACAAAATTAAAGACAATGCAAGTCCAAAACTATTTTATCATTCAAGAAACATCATTGTCTCCAACCTTCAAACAGACAAAAGTTCATATTAATACGGAGCACACGGAGTTATAATTCTTATGCAACCAAAAAAAAAACTACAAAAACCTTTTTTCTTCTGTGCATTTCAGCAGAGCAGTTAATCAAAATGGCTATGGTTGAGAAAAATAAATTGTTCATTTTTATTAATAAAAATATCGCTTTTTCTCTGTTATTCTGCAAAAGGCCGAATGTGAGATAGATATATTCAAAGTCATTTTGTGTTACCTAATATTAATACATGATTCAAATCGATATATAATGTAATTTTATCCATGGATTTGCCAACGAAATGAATTTTTCTTCAATTATTTGTTATTATCGTTCTCATACGTTCATGGCCAACTTAAAATGACAAGTTACAATACCTGATTTAAATCGTTTTTTTTCCATTATTAGTATGAAATTTTTAAGTCGTGGAAAAAATATACTTTACAACTCATCGTCGTGCTCTTCTTCCTCGTGAGATATAAACATCATATCCACTCTTGTTGTACAAACTATACTATTTTAGCCATCTCTTTAAATAAAGCTTGAAAACAATTATAAAAGAAATTTTTAATTTTTCCCGAAAATTTTGTTGATGTCTTGATAAACGACGCCAAATTTTTATTATTGACATTAAAACTGGCCCTAGTATCCAGGTGATTAAAATTTGAAAATTATTAGGACATTTATTTTATCTTTTTGCGCGAAAAATGTACGGACGGTACTATGTATGAATATGCAAACCTGATCTTGGCTAATAGTCAGGGACGATTGAGGTACGGCCAGGCGTAACGATGTAGTAATCTATTTGGACAGGACATGCTGACAGCGGCACAATGCACATGATGTATTTATATGCGACTGACACGTGGTTTAATCTAGATAGGTGATATTTCTCCGCCCACACCTGTATATAATTAGTAATGCAAGTCGACAGTGGTACGCCTACTTTTAATCAATCATTGCATCGAATATTTGCTTAGAGTACATTGTTATTTAATTTTATAAAGTAATGTTCATTTTGTATAAAAAAATCAAAAAAATATTTTTAAAGATAAAAAATGTCACTTATATATTTTGAAATATTGTTTGTAGTGACTGTAACAAAAAGACACTAATTTAATTAAAAAACTGCTAAATAAAAACTTCTTCCTAAAATAAACGTAAAAAAGGGAATTAAAAAAAACTATCCTAGTTGCGTGTTGCATATACAGGGTGTCCCACCGGGAACCGAATCGATCTATGTATAGAAAACTATACATAGGAAAATTTTGAAAATTTGACAGTATGCTGATGCTGATGGGGGCGACCGGGATAAAATATTTTTATAATGGTGGCACTTCCGGTTATACCGGAAGTAAGTGTCAACTTGCTTATTTTAAATGGGACACCCTATATATTATTACATTTTTGCATTCTACGCAAGAGTCTAGGCAAATTTGGTATACCATATCCTATACCTATGTCTAAACGTTTTTGACATATTTGAATTTTCATGTCAAAATGACGTTTGCAAGCCTTAGAATAATTATCATTTTTTTCTATAAAGAAGCCTTATTTATTTAATTTAAGTGGGATTCCTTGTTATAAAAGACCTGCTTTAATAGATTTTTTATAATATTTTGATAAATACTAATACAGGGTGTTTAAAAAATAAGATTAAAAATGAAATTGAAGAAACTGCAAAATGTCTAGATTTTCAAATAGAAACACCCAAATTTTATAATTATTTCTTATTTAGCATTAAAAATAAGGGTAAGTTTGTGTAAGGTTGCATATCCCAAAAATTTTTAGTTTTCGAAATATTGCCAATTTAGTATTTTTATAAGGCGATTTTGCTGCAGATTTTAAGTTCAGTTAGTCTTAGTTGGCTATGACGGCGTTGAAAAACAATCAAACGCTAAAAAATCTATAAAGCTGCAGCAGCAAATCATAATGATGTGTTTGCATAATATATTCCTTTATCACAAACGGCTTTTATTTCGGGTTCAGTAAATTATCCAATAAAATACACCTCTAGAAGCGGCGTCTTATCTTCATACCGTTGTTTTTCACTCGAAACTAGGTTTTTTAAGAAAATTTTCACTCAATATAATTTTTACTTATAATCAAAGGTAAGACCCTCGAGCTAAAGCTCTCGGGATCTTATCAGATTATAAGTAAAAATTATATTTCGTGAAAATTATCAGAAAATCGATTTCTTGTAAAAAACAGCGGTATTACCGATAAGACGCCTCCTCTATCGGTATATTACTGTTAAAAACTCTATTGGGATTTCCTATGTTTTCAACCATGATGCACCACCCTGTATAACTTCGCTTGGAGCGGGTAACCTTGAAAGTTTAAAGATATTGGTAGGGTGCTCTTAAGGTAAATACAGCGTTCTACACTATAAAATCATTTAAATTTTTATACTCAATATTTAAAAATTAAATAAATAAGATAATTCATTTAATTTAAAATTACGAAAGCAATAAATAATTTTAAATAAATTTATAGTAAACTATCATGCATGAAGTAGGCCAAGCCAATCGAAAATCGACTGAGCGCCGACTTGCGGGCGCCACAGCCTCCTGGAGGGTTCTTAGATTTATTTCATCACCCACATGAAGAATAATTTGAAAAGAATAATAGAAATCTGCCAAGTTAAAATGTTTGTTTTACCATCTTTTTTTTTGTATCGACACCAGAGCTGGCCAAATTACTATTTATATTATATATAGAATAAAAAATTCAATTATCCATCACTTGAAACACGAAATATAAAAATTAATTACATTTTTATTTACTTTTGAATTATTGTAAAATAACATGACAACACCTTAAATAATTGTTTACTAACAAAAAATATACATTTTAAGGGAACTTGCATGAAAATTAAATTTGAAAATCAATACTCTTCAGCATAAGCTACTATCATCAAAAGACCCACAGTTCACAAAGAAATGTTTTATTAATCTTCTGGTTGGATTAATTAGGAGCGATTAAAGTTTGCTGTTTTGACGTCAAAGCAGGCTAAATACATAGCTCTCGATTGGGCGATTCATACAACGTCACACTGCGAACTTTAGTTAGTTATAAAATATTAATGAGCGATATTGAAGACGTAATATTTTGCATTGGTTAATTTTTCATGTTACTGAACATTTTTAAGTACTAAAAAAAATATGAAAAAGTTCCCTAATAACCCATGGATACCATATAAATCACTTAGAAACATTTTCTAAAATAATAAGTATTGCTGCATCGATATTTTGTGATATTTCCAAGAGATTTTATTATGTTAATTACAAAATATTGTTGAGAAAACTTAAACTTTATGGCTGTAGAAGTATATCATCAAAATGATTTAAGTCATACTTGTCTGAAATATATCAAGCCGGATTGTTAAATGATAATAAATCAAAGAAATATTTAATTGATTGTGGAGTACCTTAAGGTTCTGTTCTTGGTTATCTTCTTTAAACTCTATAAATTATCTTGTTTTAATTTTTATAAATGGTAAATTTACTAACTTTGCAGATGAGAAGCATAGGTAGTGCGTAATTTAAATGGTAAAGGTTATGGATATGAGAGAGCTTTTCTGTCGGTTTAACGAAAATATTAGTTTTTATTAAGTATATTAAAAAATGGTGCAGTTGAAATAAGTGTTATAGTAAAAGGGGCATTATTAGTAAAAGAGTAAACCACAGCGGAGAGAAGAAATTTATGTGGGAATTCTATTGAAGTTTATATTAAGTAAATGATAATTTTAATATGAATAATGAAAATCCTCATGCCATCAGGGACAAAAATTTTCAGCGTGAATTTAGAATTAGTGTTTGGGCAGTTATGATTAAACATTTTTTTATTGGGCCAGTTGTAATGACAAATCAGTTAAATGAGGGTAACTAATCACTGTTCTTGCAAAACACTTTACCCGATTTATTGGAGGATCTTTCATTGCAATTTTAGTATTAACGTACGAAGATTTTTAAATGAGAGATATCCTAATAGATGGATCGGAAGAGGTAACGATGCACTCGTAAATTGGCCACTAAGATCCTCAGATCTAACACCTCTGAACTTTTTTCTGTGAGGTGTAAAATCAAAATGAATTATCGCAAAGAATTGTCATTGCTGCAGATTATTTTAAAAACAAGTCCGACACGTTGCCCAAAGTACAGTTTAGGTTTTTGAAAAAAATTAATTTATATATTCAGGAACGCGGTGAACATTTTGAACAATTTATTATAAAAATATTTCATGTTTTCTTGTTCTGAATAAACTGCAATGATGAATTACAAGGTATCGTATATAATTTTTTTGCAGAGAAACTGCATGTTTGGGCTAAAATTTTACGAAAGTCAATAAGTCTCAACATGAAGTCAACTAGTCTCAGAGAAATAATTAAAGTCATTTATACAAGGGATAACAAAAATGCAAACTTTTATTTACCAATCACAGGCCATTTCTAAATTTGCAGGTATAAAAAAAGATATCGTATACGTCAAAACAAACTATTAATAGTGATCATTTTTAATTCCAAAATTAGTGAGAATCGATAAAGGCGTTTAAAAATTATTCCGAAAAAACGATATTAATTTAAAAACTTTAGCGCCCTGTAGCGGCCAAACGAAACAACATTGCATATAGGTTAGTTTGCCTAGATCGCCTTATTTTTGGTTGAGGAATTTATGATGAAGCTTTGTTTAGTCATTTCGAGGACACCCTGTATGTACATCAATGTAGGGAAAATCATCCTGAATTATCTCGCAATCTTATTGAAACACCCTGTATTATATGTAAATTTTAAGCTCAATTAATTATGCTCTCGCAATCCGCTACACCTCGATCGGCAAGGTGTAAAGGAAAATCGAGGTACTACTACGACTTATGGGTGCCACTATCTCCTAGACTGAACCTGGTGATCACTTGCTGGAGGGGACCCCCACGTCCACCTTAACAAATACTTTCTCATCAATATTTTCACACATTGGTCAGGTTTTTTAAATGCAAGCGCTCTGATTGGGGACCTACATTTGCGTGGTTCGATTTTGGTGGGACTTGTTGGGTAATTTATCGCTGTGACGGATAATTGGAACCACATTTTAATTGAAATTCGTATTGCATATTGGAAAGTAAATAGTGCATTTATTTAACGACAACAACCTTCAATAAGTTAAGAACATTTAATTTAAAGTAAAAAATGATTGGAAGTATCATTTATCTTTAGTTTAGAGCTTTATAACATTGAAATTTGTAATTAACAAACAGTGATGGGCTACAATATGGAACAAATTCATTTAAAAATCAGGTATTAATTTTTTGAAAAAACGCTCGGACACGTCAATTATAATTTTTTCCTCCGGATTTTTTTGCCTCAAAAAAAAGGATTTGTCAAAAAGTAGATGTAGCAAAAATTTTTGGTATTTTAAATAGAGCCCTATTTTTTTCTGTAGAATTTTGAATTCTACGTCAAATGCGCATAATTCATGTGGCATACCATATCCTTATCTCTAACGGAGAAACGGAACGGAGAAAATTTACATCATAAAACGAAAATTATTTTATTAAGTGTTGAAAATGCAAACCATTAACTTCTTGACAATATGCCAATCTACTTAAAAACCCTTCTAAAACATTATTTACAGTATTTTCATTATTTGCCTAATTTTTAAAGAAAACTTTGTTTCTTACAAAATATCAAATAGCAAACCTCCTTGAACTGGTCGGATTTTTCAAATCAGAAATCTTTTTTTTTTTTTGGTTTGGCTCGAAATGTTCAGGACCGCAATAACATAAAAAGATAACTTGAAAAATGTGTTATTAGATGACGAAACGTAAACATTTTAAAAAACTTTAAATTGTATTAAATTTCCAAAGCTAGAAGTCCCTAAAACTGTTTTTATAATTCCAGGTCCGTACTTAAAAAAATTGACTTGAGGTTGGAATTTAAAGAACGAAACTTCGAATTTGAAAATTAATAACGCCATATTGTAGAACCTAAAAGACGGCTACGAAAAAGCGTTTTTTGTTTTTTCCAAGTCAAAAATGAAGGCGCAAAGAATTAAAACCCAAAAATAGAAATTTCGGTTTTTTTCGGATATTTCGGATTATTTTTTTTACCTAATTATTAGCCCCAAAATACGCAATTTTGCCTTAATTTAACCATCTTCGCATCTCTGATGGTTTTCGAAATCCCCTTGTACGCACAAGCAGAAAAAAAAGGCTTAGAAAACTCTGCTAATTTTTAAACTCCAACCTCCTTTGTCGGTAATTTCGGTTATATAACGTAACTTTTAAGCGCCCCGGCGTTAATTGATTGTTGCGAAGCGGGAGTTCTTGCCAGCCCAAAATAAATTATTTCTCGCTTGACTTTTGATATTAATTTGACGTAGTAATTAATACTTAAGACTAAACATAAATTTAAAGCGACCGTTGTAGAGCGGAGCTTAAGATATAGATAAATCCTTGCGGCTTTTAAAGTTATTCTCAGAAAACATGACTTTGGTTTCATTGCTAGTTCAACTGCCTACCGCCTGAAAGAGTTAAACCTATTATTTCAGCTTAAAGTTTTTATGACAGTGTTGTTTAATGTTACTGTCACATGGAAAGTTGTATGTCGACTCGTGCAACACGAGATAATACGAACACAAAATAATATGTTCATATCTATAATATTTGCATATTCTGTTGTAATAAAGTATTAATATGTTTTTATATTATAACCCAACGAGCATGTTCTATTCTTTTTTCCGTCTCGTGAGGGTAGATAGTACAACTAACAAGTAGACATTGTACTTTGTACAGTCACACACTGGGTCGTATCATAATAATAATTCTTAAATTGAATAACTTAGATTACAAAATTATTTTCCTAAATAGAAGCCAGCATTAATAAAATAATGAAAAAATATTGAAATCATAATTAAATTAGCTCTTAGGCTTCTTCGCCTAACTGATGAGACCCGGAAGATCGAAAGCATCCATATTGCACCCCAAATATCGTTGGGTTAAGGTGAAACCCGAATCCCAGTTTACTGCTTTCTAAGAAGACTCCTACTGAAGAAGACGAACCGAAGTCGAAACAAGTATTTTGATTATTTTTTTACTTTTTTGTGCCATATGTATTTATTTGTAAAAATATCGTTCTCTTGTATTTCCGGAAATAGTTTATGATAGTATTTATTTATTTTAAATAAAAAGTCCAAACTTTTAATGGTATGTCGCAAGAAAAATTACGGCGGTGGATAAAGCCCTCTAAAGGAAGATACTATTTAAAAAAATGCAATATTCATGCTTACTTTGTTGATAAAACTATTGTGCAATATACTTTGGAACGATCTATTAAATGTATGGATAACTTACATATACTTCATCGTTGAAGTCTGTTATATCGGATGTGCCACAGGGCTCAATTTTGAGATCTCTTCTCTTTATTATTTATACATCTGATGTTTTAACAGATATAGAGAACTGCACAAAACAAACTTATGCGAATGACACACAGATTTCCTTCAGTTTCTTGCCTCAGGAACATCATATCGGTGAATTTAATATGAACAATGAAGCTAGTGAACGATGATGTAATATTTTATGTTGATTTGCAAGGTACTTACGAGTGTAGTGTGTAAATTAACGAAAAAATTACAGCAAAACGGGAGGCATTCATACATACAACCGTGTAATTAGATTAAATATAAGTAATTTTTAGTGCAAAAGCAAAGATGGTTTACTCAGTCACTTAAATCACTACCAACTGAGAATCTCCCTGCCAATTAATTTTTTATTTCACCTGCTTTAAAATAATTTTAAAAAAACTACCTACATCATTTAAAAGTTCTTATATACAAAGTAGCAGTGAAATGAAATGGTTCACTATACCTACCATTACGTTTTGGAGCAGGTTTTTGAAACATACACGTTTTGCTTTTTGCTTATTTTATTTAATTGATAATCAATCGACATTTTGCCTAATTGGCTTACAAGGTGGTCCGATTAATGTCCTTAGGGAGATTCTTACTTGTAAAATTTTACGATTTTTGAAATTGAATGAGTCTTTTTTTACTATAATCGAAAAATTCTAATAATAAACATTTTATAGAATGACACAAGCCTTTTCTAGAAACAATTAAAAATACCTTACGAAAGAAGAAAGTTTAAAAGCATAAGATGTCTTTCATCCATCTGGTATCATCGTGCGACCGATTATAGTGTTATCTTTGTTTCGGTATCTTAAATAGAAAAGAGCAGTTTAGAAACAGGAAATCCCATCCCATTTAGGACCTTTCCGGCGCCCATGCCTGTTCCTTATACTTAACTACCAAAACACACAAACAGGCAAATAGACATATCAAGAAAAACGTAAATTTTCTCTGCAACTCTTCCTTCCAATTCTTTCTTTGTCTAGCACATTTTATTGGCAACGACGTATTGCACCATAGAATAGTGCCCGCGGAAGACTTCGTGTTATCTTTTTATTCACCTTTACGAGTATAACAAATAAAAATGGCAAGTTGTAAATTACATTGCCACTTTATCGTTAAACAATGCCGCATGGGCAAAGATTCACGCACCGGGACTAATCGCTCAGTAGGTGGATGAAAGTTTCGACTAGGTCCAAGTAGGCAATTTAATTAAGTTTAAAAACTGGATTTTTGCTAAAAGCCTAAAACCCATAACGACAAACCATGATCATAAACCTTTATGCCTCGATAAAAATTTAAAATTCCCAACGCAAACGCAATTTCAACTTCGCTTTGTTAATTATCCTAAAAACAATTAACATACCGCAAAGGTATTTTCGGTACAATAACGCGTGCCTTGTCGAAATATCTTGAAACGGACTGAGAATATTAATTCGGTAATTATTTCGCCATTTATTTGTCTGCAGTAAACCGTGAGGGCACTTACCTACATTGTTTTAGGATTTTCATGATTTCTATTTTTTTCTATACCGAGTGACATAAGAAATTTATTTATAACATTTAATTTTCCGTTCTTCTTGGAAAAGTGCCTATTCTACTCCCTCTGAATTTGACGCTACCAAAGGTTTCTTTATAAATAAAAAGTAACGAAATATTAATATAAGTACTAGCCCTAACTCTTAATCGATCTGTCTATGTTCAATATTCGAATATTATCAGATTCATGTGCATTTTCCCATTAATCGATTACTTTATCCGCAAGACGTTAATATGACTGACCATGTAGGATTTGTTTCATATTTTATATCTCTTGTTAGAAAATCTAAACGACAAGCATCTAAGAAAAATATTCTTTACGCACATAACGACATCTAACGCATATAAATGGCATTTTTCCCACAAAAAGTCAAGGAATTCAAATAGGCTCACGACTTCCATGTACGTCGCTCTTTGTCGCATAGATCAAACTGTGAGAGATGTCTCGCAAAATATCCATAGCTTCAGATATCATCCGACAAGTGAAGAATACCTACTGAACTTCCCTTGATTGGTGTACGACTGGCGTAAGAATCAGATACTGTTCTAAAAGAAACGAATGTTTCTGCGGATAAGTCTTGATTAACAATTGTTTAAATGCCTTACATCAATCGCGAAAAGACACTTAATGCCCTAAAAAGTCACACTGCAACCTTAAAAGACATGAGAAATACTTATAGCTTTAATGGTAGTAATAGCTTGGGAACGTCTGACCGTTGATTTGGTTTTAAGTGCATTTTTTACACGGATGGTTTATAGTCGTAATGCGGTGTGAATTATTTCATTCGAAGTAGAAAAAGAACGTTAGAAGATAGCATACATTACCAATAAATCTTCCTTTCTTTCCTTATGAAAATTATTGGCATCTACTTTGGAATATGTCTTGATGATATCGTATTTTTCTGCAACCGTCTCGAAAATAAAATTTTCGGTATGACTCATTAAATCAATAATTTACCTCACATATATAGAACCAATCAGAACGCAAATTTTCATAGCAACCACCTTGGTAACATGGTCTTACCCGATAAGACCTACCGCTAGCTCGGTAAGACCACTGTAGCTTTTTGTCAAACAAACAGTAATTTATTTCAAGAAATCAGGTTTAATAAATAAATATTATAACCCTTACAAAATAAAAGTGACACACAACAGTATTTGAGGTGATTTTAGGGCATAAACTTAACTTAATTTTGACATTTTTAAAGAAATGTTTTATGACAAAAGGTATGCAAAATTAAGCCCAGTGGGCTTTGCTTTGACGTAAGCTTAAGAAATCTTGGCGTTTTCATGGCAACCGTGATGACAACAAGCGAATTTTATTTTTGACGTTCCACGCGTCTAATTTAGTCTTGGATTTTTAATTAATCGTTAGTTGTGGCGCGTTTATAAACTTAAAAGTAAATCATGATGAATTGTTTGTATATTTTCCTTTATCACAAACGGCTTTTATTTCGGGTTCAGTAAATTCACCTCTAGAAGCGGCGTCTTATCTTTATACCATTGTTTTTCACCCGAAATTATATTTTCTAAAAAAATTATCACTCAATATATTTTTTTCTTGTAATCACAGATGAGACCCTCGAGCTAAAGCTCTCGGGATCATATCAGATTATAAGTAAGAATTACATTTCGTGAAAATTTGTCAGAAAATCGATTTCTTGTAAAAAAACAGCGGTATTACCGATAAGACGCCTCCTCTATCGGTATATTACTGTTGAAAGTACCACTTAACACAATTGGTACTAAAAGTAGCTTTTTGGGTGATTTTTTTCACTTTCGAAACGATTTCTTTACTTTTTTTGTAATGTAACTACTTGGTTCGATATAAAAGAGTCATCAAGACGTGTGTAAAAACGTATTTATTTCTATTCTTTCTATTCTCTTTCTATCTATTTTATATCTATTCTATTTTACAATCAGTCGTAGTTTTATATACTAAACTTAACCTTAAACTCGTAACCTTAACTCTAAGCTTAACCTATGATTATATACATGTTATTATTATATTTAATGTATAATAACATATTGTTACCTTTAATAGAGGGTTATACCCTCGACTATATCCTCGTTATTGATATCAGGGTAAAGGTAACAATAATATTATACATACCATTAAATATGTACAATTAGGTAAAATAAGGTAAGCCTTATTATTACCCTACATCTCCTGCGGGAGGGAAAAAAAAAATCTAATATAACTAAATATTTGATTTTTTTTGTACGGTAACTTAATTAGGTAATAAAATATATTTGTACGTAAAATTATTTAAAATATTTCTTAACTCTATTCCTATGAACTAACACTTTTACAATTTATTTACATCTTTAACAATCGTTACCTTTTTACTACTTACTTGAATTTATGAATACAATATTATTATATTATTATACGTCCTATTTAATTATAAGTCCTATTAATCCTTGCGTGTCCTCATGTCGCTAGTAACTGTAAATCATTAAGAACTATTTGTCTTACGATCGAATATCCTTTTCCATTTTTAATAATAGATATTTATTTCTATACCGGTATCTATTATTCATTTTTTATTTTCAATGTTTTTTTTTTTTTAAACATTTGAGCGCTTTTTTCGTCATCGCGAATATTATATTCAATATTCATCACATACGGCATTCGGTTCTTTCAACGAAGCAGTTAAATGCGAAACGCCGATCAAGAATTCCGAACTTTATGTTCCGTATAATTATTGTTCCTGAATTACAGGGCTTTCGACTGTGCACTTAGGGCCAAACGTCGTTCAAGACTCCTGACTCATATAAACAATATTTTTAAAATAGACGAAATTTCCTATGCTGCAGGCATATTTTTTACTTTAGCGCATTTTAATAAATTTAGCTATCGAACAGGACAGAGTTCACAAGAATTATTAGGCCGTTTTACTAACTCTACTACGCCCGGGAGATCAATCCGTTCGTAAGTAAAAGTTTGTTAATGTTACTTCCGCGTCGCGTGTATTCAAAAATTTTTATTAATTCCATATTACTTTGCGGACAAGCTAAAATACTTGTTATATAATACTATTTGCTATATCTCCTGGTAACATAATACAATTGTCATATTTGTAAACATAGCTATATTTAATTATTTCACAGCGGGCTAGAATTTTAAAATATGATTTTTGTTTTGACAACATTGGATTGAGATAATTTTATTCTCAGTAAAAAAAATGAAACAGTTTTGTATTAAGTAGAAAATGAAAACTTAAATTTTTCAAAAAAATCTGAGCCTAAAACTCCATTTATTTTATTTTATTTTATTTTCAAAACTTTCAATTGAATGTATGTTTTAAATTGTCATCAAATAAATTTCAATGTCAAGTTCGTAAAAATGTTGAACTAATTATTGTTATTTTCTTTCCGGTGTTTATATATTCATGTTTAGTAATAAAATTTTTAAATATAACACTTATAGAAGCTGCTGTGTCAATTAATAATTTTAAAATGGTGCATCTATAGTTGACTTGAATAAAATTTAGATTTAAATTTAAAATTACAGATTTTAAGTTTCCTTTATGCCCTTAAAATTTATCGGTTAATGTTGATTGTATGATGTTACCCTCGCAAGTATTCATGAGATATGTACTATTATTTTTATTATTATACCCTTAAAAAATTTTTTTTACCACGATTGACGAACTCCTATATTGCGAAAATCTATTATTATTATCAATATTTCGCGAGTTCCCTGCGGGTAAATTTCTTTGTTATTTAAAATTTGGCACGAATTTAAATCAAAATTCCTACTTATGGTTGCTTAATACCTTTCAAAATTTAAATTCTCGAATATAAAATATAGTTAAAATATGTCCCTATTAAATACAATTTTTAAACAATTAAATTAACTTATCTAAATTCTTACTAAATTTTCACCGAGCTGTGCCTCACTGGTGCGTCCTTTCTAAGATTGTGTAGTGCCGTGGTTGCTCCCATAAATAGCGGGACTCCTGAAGATCCATGAGCTAGTCCCCCGTTGCGTACGAGCGGCTTTTGCCTCACCTTCTATTAAGGCCTCACACGTACGTGCTGCTGGGCTGGACTGCTGGTGGCTGCTAACTACATTTTCGCCTGGCGCCGTGGTATAGCATTTTTCACATTTTTCACCATCGGCTGACTAGGAAGACTGGACCACTGTTTCTGGACTGGGTAAAGATGGCCTTTTCTCTCCATGATTCACTTATACACAATACGTTATTATTTTTCTTCTTTTTGGGACCTCAGTTCACTTGTAGAAATGCCATGGGACCTTAGTCCACTGGCAGGAATGCCATAGGACCTTAGTCCACTGGCAGGATCGCCATGTAATGTAACTACTTGGTTCGATATAAAAGAGTCATCAAGACGTGTGTAAAAACGTATTTATTTCTATTCTTTCTATTCTCTTTCTATCTATTTTATATCTATTCTATTTTACAATCAGTCGTAGTTTTATATACTAAACTTAACCTTAAACTCGTAACCTTAACTCTAAGCTTAACCTATGATTATATACATGTTATTATTATATTTAATGTATAATAACATATTGTTACCTTTAATAGAGGGTTATACCCTCGACTATATCCTCGTTATTGATATCAGGGTAAAGGTAACAATAATATTATACATACCATTAAATATGTACAATTAGGTAAAATAAGGTAAGCCTTATTATTACCCTACAGACGATTGTTGGTACTTTCGGGACGATTTTGGATATCTATTTAGGCGGCTTTGACAATAAAATGAACTTTGTATTTTATTATCACAGCGCTTGTTACGTAAAATTGGTGTATGTTTTTTCGCTTTTTAAATCCAAAAAAATGGAACAGTTGTAAAAGTGAGGCTACAGAAAAAATATTGTACGTAACACGATACAAAAGTTATTTTATGGAACTCTAAGTTCCTACTCATCCTATAGAATATTACTTTCGGAACTTATTACGTAAATTACTATTGTCAGAAAATATCTAGAGTTTTCTAAAATTTCACTAAGCAATATAGCCTCAAAAGGCAAACTTGGTAACGAACTCCGGCATTTGTTACTAGCTTTGAATTTGAACATTTAAAGAAAGCCGAATAGATAGACGCACTATGATCCATTCATTACGTAAGAACCGACGTGACTTCGGAACGCGCCGTCTTTAATTGCATAAAATAATACAATATATTGTGTCTGAAACCGATCGAAAATGGAGACAAACATTAGTTTTAGTCTCCAAAAACGGTTGCCACATTTTTGCACTGATTAGTCGTTCTTTAAATATTGAAATTCAAAGATACTAGTCACTTTTGTTATTAGCAAACTAACTGTGTGGTAGGTTAAAGAGTTTGTTGCCAGTACTAATTTGTTTAATATAACATATAAAATAATACAAGATCATATTTTGTCCACGCTGTGTTAGATATCAAAATACAAATTAGATTGCACCACCAAGAAGTACAAAAATTTACGATTGGTAAGATGTAACCACCTGTAGACCGGTTCCGAACTCTTTCTTTCTCGTCCATAAAGGGTAGGTGTCTTTATACCTCCCAAACGATAGTCTTAATACTAAAGGTTGATAGTCCTGGTGTGTTTGGTTAAGATAAATATTTAAACTTGTTGTGGGAACTAGGCAAGTTAATCTGTTGGTTGCAAAATACCGACTTGCCAGTTGCAGTTAAGAATAATATTTAGTTTTTAAAACTAAAAAATGTTGTTTAAACTAACCAAGTAATAGCTAAAATTCGTTTGGGAAACTAAAGATTATTTTAAGGTATACTAATTTAGTCTATCTATTAAGACAAAATTAGCTTGAGCGATGCATTTATTTTTAGAGTGCATGAATTTCCCTCTACACAAATTCCATAAATCAAAAGGGATTCTATTAAAGCAAAACAAACTTTTCTTAGAACTATATTATCTATTTGATGAGACAGTATTCTCAGGTCAAGGCATAACCACTCTAGTAAGATTTTGAGTAGCGTTAGTTCTTACAAATTTTAGGTTGTCAATTATTTGGTTGTTAAAAACAATATATACAAGTGAACATGTTATAGTATATTATTTAACAAGTGATGAAAGTGATACTTTTTAAATGAGGAGATATTTAGCACGAGGCGGCTGCCGAGTGCAGAAATTCTCCGAGTTTTAGAATAGTCACCTTCACACGAGTAATGTACACTATTTTTCCTACGATCACACAGAATTATTAAGAAAGCCTTTGATTTATGAAAAAAATATTTCAACACTAGTGTTGAAAAAAAATATGAACACTAGTGTTAAAATTTATCTTAATATCTGGTTTCATAGTTTGCCAATAGGCTTTTTCTTTATTTGTAGTATAACTTTTTTATATTTTCATATTTTATATATCATAGGAAGAACTAATCCTGGATTGACTTCTAGATTACCCAGAATGAAATATTTTAAATTTAATCCAGGAAAGATGCATTAATCATAAATTTAAAAAATCCACCAAATAAGGAAGATTTCAATTCAAAATAATTCTATAAATAATTTAATGTTTTTATAAAAAAAAGCAAGTACACCTGATGGGATTTGAACCTGTGACCTTGCCATCTGTAGGCTAGAACTCTATTCTCTACGCTATTGCTAGCGATAAAGATTTGTTGTTTAATATATGACACTCTCTTCAGCGAGATTTATTTTTTCTGGTAATAGATTTTCCACTATATTATTAAAAAGTTGTACAATTTTAGATCGCATATTTTCACACTTTAATTCTGAATCACTCGACAAATACATGGTAAATAAGTTAAACACTTTACAATTACTGCTTTCTAAAATGTGTTTTTTTTTTAAATAAATGGGGGTGGTCTGTAAAATTGGCACAATGTGTTTAGGTTAAATAGTGTGCCTTAATATTTCAACACTAATCTTGATATTTTTTTAACAAGCGTGTTATATACGGCGCCAAATTAACCGTGCCTCATTTTCATAGGTGGTCGTAGGAAAAAGTTATATTTTAGTATTATTAAAGGGATGTGATAAAGGGACAGAATTGCAAGAACTGCTGATTCGGTTCGTATTATCGCATGACTCCTGGGTACAAATGAGTTTGCAGCGGCATTTTTTATCGACTGGTGGCAAAACAAGTTGCCAAATCAGAACGTTACCGACATCACATCCCAAATGACTAGCACCTTTGTTATTCGCAAACCCATTCTTAATTACCTCGTATTGTGCGTGGACAGCATTCTTTTGGGCAAAAGAAAACGCGAATCAGCGCTGCAAGTAAAAAGAAAAGATTTTTAAAAATAAAATGTAAAAGACTTTAGAAACTTAAATTTCTCTCATTGTTGCTTTTTAACAAGACAAATCGATATAATATCAGCGGCAACATATTAAATTTATATGTTACTGATGAGGCACTACTTCGATCATTGAAGGTTTGTTGTGGAAGTATTTAGCTAGTTCTAGTTACGCCAGGGGAGCTATACTTAAGACCTTTATAATATAGTCTATTTCAGAAATGGGTAGAGTAATAAAAGCTCACTAGGTATATGCAAAGGGACTACAGAGTGACCCAACGAATATTTAAGTCACTTCCATAAATTAGCATTGATTTCATTGAAAAATTCTTTATTTTCATCAAGTGTAGGTAGTACCACCCTAGTTTGGGTCAATTAATAGGTTTTGTCTATTAATTGAATTTGATTGATTCAAACACTGAACATGGTGTGACAAAGGCATGCATTATGTACATAGTATTAGGTACACTTATTTTTTATTAAACATTATATAAAAAATACAAAATACAAAAAATACATTATACAGAAATTAAACTATAAAAGGTCATAATATTCTTCGTCATCTGAGGAACTGTCATCTCCTCTTGACGTCATAATTAACGGGTTGACGGTCCGATCGATCAGGTGGTCAAGATCCCACATTTTCTCCTCTTCTTTAATGACATGGTGGACTGCTTTTCGCCAGTTCTCTGGTGTCACTTCCTTAATGGCTTGATCAAACAGTAGCTTAACGTCTTTCATTTTGAATGTCGTGTTGTGTCTTGCTACAAATCCTTTCACTTGCGCACATATAAGTTCTATAGGATTTAGTTCGCAATGATATGGCGGAGTGCGCAGCACAATTACACTATGTTTTCAGCTATAGCTTCCACGACATATATCATGAAACGATGTGTAAATTTGCTATAGCTAATAGTTCCTTCTTTATCAAATGTACTTCTTTTTTTTCTTTGGTTAGTTATCATAAATAATTTAATGCACAAAATTTACCTGCGCCTATGGCCGACACCGAAATTGAGCCGAACTGGATGAAATTTCCCATTTTATTACTCTACTCACCTTTCTGAAATAGACTATTATAAAATTTAGCCAAATAAACTTTAAAAACTCATCTTCATTTGTCGCTTAAAAGAACTACCATTTCCTAATTTACTCAATAAATATAATTATGGAGGCTAGTAATTTAAGCAAACTTAAGCATTTTATACCTGGCTACCGTAATCCGCAAAGGAGCCTACCACAACCATTGTTCGGTAAGATTATCCGTCTACCTCGACCATAATGGTCGCGTGGTAGTATTGTTTTAGTTATTATTATACCACCGGCCGTTTAAGACTTTGACTTTGCGTAACTCGATAAAATCAGTACCACCCACTTGTATATTATTTTATAAGGTGGCTTGTTTGTACGAAGCGTCTGTACTCCTCCCACCATATTGTCTGTCAGATTTTCCTAAAGATGCCGATTAAATGTGGGTGAGGCGGCTTTTTTTGAAAAGGTATAGGATTATATTGAGAAGTGGATTGCTAATATTAAATAACGATAACTAAATTAGTCTTGGTATACAGGGTGATTCCTAAGTTGATACTTCTTTTTTAGCTGTGTATAGAAGGCATTAAAATAAACAACATTTTCAAATAAATTTTTTTTTAAATCTCAAAAATAAGGTACTTACATTAATTTATTACACTATGGAATAAATACGGTTCTGCCTAACTTGCTCCTTGAATAACATTACGCAAACGCCGCACTTTGAAGACACTCACTCTAAATTAGCACCATATTTTTTAGTTTATTGTTTTCAAATTTTACCATATTTCACGTGTCACCAATTAAAAATTAACTTGCTTCAGAAAAACACAGCAGCGAATTGCCAAAATAAATAACTGACGACCGACTCGTAAAATGCATGACTAACATACTAACAATACAAAAAAAGGACAAAAACAATATAAAGTAAAGGGCTACGTTTTGATTACCAGGCCCGCACTTAGATTTTTTACTTCTGTAAGTCAGCTATTTTTAAGTTTTTTGAAAAAATGTATTTGAAAATGTTGTTTGTTTTAATGCCTTCTGTACACAGCTAAAAAAGAAGTATCAAGTTAGGAATCACCCTGTATATTGAGAGGTACCAAACTGGTATAAACTGAGAAACTATTTAAAAAATAATTAATTGTAACATATTCTGAAAATAAGTCTCATTATTCAGAAAAAGAAGAAATGCTCATTTTGAAGTTAAATTAAATCCTCACGGTATTTAAAAAATATACGATTTAATTAACAACATGACTCGAATCAAAAATTACGTCAGAAGCTGCAACGTGCATTCAGTCAGTAATTGTACAGACTTTGGTAATAGTTCTGTTGTTAACAATAATATAATAAACAAGAAAATGCCATGCGGTAACAGTAAAAATAAACCTTACCAACGGTATTAATAACAAGTGTCTTACATTACTAATGAATGTATTCTTATACCTGCATCTTCATCGATACCTTACTATTTTAAAAACACGATGCTAAGATGTTTCTCAGGTGATAAGATTCATTATACGCTATTAGCCAACTTAAAAACTTTTAAAGAACATCTGATTGAGTGCTGATTGTATACACGAATACTCATAAATTGTTCAATAATTAACCTTAATATATTGTCATATCAAACATCTAAAAAAAGATAAGTTGCGTAGAAATAAATTTATGTAATTTTTTCCCATCAGAAATTAATTCTTTCGATTTTATTTTTAATTTTCTTTGTTGTGTAATTTTTTCATCTTCGTTCGCTGCGAGGGCCATTCCCGAGGGTACCAACAGCTTAAAGTGGGTTTCGA
The DNA here is from genome assembly GCA_935413205.1 of Polydrusus cervinus. Taxonomy (NCBI): domain Eukaryota; kingdom Metazoa; phylum Arthropoda; class Insecta; order Coleoptera; family Curculionidae; genus Polydrusus; species Polydrusus cervinus. Next base: position 25,968,785 of record OW284514.1, on the reverse strand, counting down.
ACCACGATCCTCATCATGCGACACCCCCAAGAGCTATCAACCCTTAGTTTCTTCCCATTGCATGACCTGGAGTGTGTACCTTCTTCTGCATCCCACGAGATGTCCGATCTCATCCGGCCTGGTTACCGGCGTGAATGGGGTGGGTTGGGAGATGCTACATTTTACACTCTTCCCTGCATTCTTAAACCTACTAAATTTCGGACATACTTTTTTTATTGTGCATATGCCCACTCTGGGGATCGAACCCGAACCGCCATGGTCGAATGCCACTAACTCACCTCTGAGACACTGCCTCGGTATTTTATTTTTAAAATAATTTAATTTTTTTACCATCTGCTACAAATTGGGACATACGATTTATTTAAGCTTAAACATATTGATAAGGCATTTTTGATTTGCGTTTCTAATGTACCGATTTATTATATTTAACTTTAATTTTTATGGTAGTATAAATTTACCTTTTTTGGGATTTATTATCTCCCAGTAAAAATCTTAACTATAAAAGGCCCACCCTGAAACTATGGGTGGTCACCATGCCTCTGCCGAATTGCAAAATTTATCCCGCCTATAAAACTTATAACTGATCCAGTACCGATCCTAAAGATGTTGATCCAGCTTATGCCCATGCACCCATTACAATTTTTCTGGCGCCGTCACTGATGACAACAAAATACGAAAATCTGACACCTAAAAATGTGTTTAGTTAATAAAAACATATTTATTTCCCACAGTCATACAGGGTGGCAAATAACATGTCAAAAATATAAATTTAATTCCACTTTATCAAACAAAACTGGCCGGATCAGAGCCATAAGATGGAATTTCCGTTACCAATAACAATCAGAAGCATGTCACAATAGCGTTTCTATTTTTTCAATATAATTTTCCTACTTTATGCCAGCCGATCTAATAATTTACTTTGGTTATTACAAGTGAACATTCTACTGCAACTGTGCAAGACAACGTTTAGTACGAGGGGTATTAGATAGAAACATACGATGTTTTTCTACTGAACTGAAGTAAATGAATTTTACACCATTATAAAGGGAATTGAAAGACCTTTAGAATAAGGTGGCACTCAACCCCCTTTCCGTTTAAGATTTTAGGGGTGGTGCCACCTCCGTTCAGGGGGCTGCACGTATGCCAATTTTGTGTCCCCCTCGAAAACAAAATCGACGTGTCTGAGCGTTTTTCCAAAAAAAAACCGAGCTGCCAGTAATTGTCTCTAATTCGTTTTCGATGTGCCACCCTGTATATATAACTATTTATAAAATAAACACAAAAATGTATATTTATTCCACAAATATACCCAGATAAATGTAAACTTCTGACCCAACTTGTCAACATTGACATTGGAAAGTGGTATTTCAAAAGAGCTACTATGTCGTAAATTTCGTCGTAGTTGTACCAATAAAGTAATGATATTTAAACTCTCCTTTTAGTCTTTTATTTAATGAATACCACCATTATTTGGACTCGTATTATTAAGATAATGTGTTTCGTGAATGATTTTGGATTTGCATTGCCCTTATTCACTTTTTAAATCACAACATTTCAACTGGTAAGTATCTCCAGTCGTCTTTAAGTCTGAAGAGGACTGGGGATACTTACCAGTAGAAAAGATGAACACATCTGAAGATGACTGGAAATACTATCCGGCTGAAACGTTGTGATTTAAAAACAAATAAAGGCAATTCCAAAACTCTTCTATCATTCAAGAAACGTCATTTTCTTTTTATTCAAATGACAAAACAATTTAAAATACACAAAATAATAAACGATTTAAAACCTAATTTGACACACAAGTGAAAAAAGGTTGTCATTATTAGTCGTTTGGAGTCAAAACATAGCTGTTTTTTCTTTCTTTTCTATCCCAGTAGATTTTCAATTTTCAATTTTCCCTCGTATTTAATTCTTCGATTGCTGTTATGCTAATAAAACAACTAGGCGGTCGAAAGAAAATGGCAAGCTACAAATTTCATAAAATGCCAATGTGTAAAGTAGTTTTGGAGTAGACATTTAATGCGACATCAAGGATGTATACCATCGCTTTTTTGAATTGTCCACTAGCTCCTTGAATTAGTTTCGTTTATCTAGAGGTAAACTTTTTAGGCAAATAAGTATGGGCCTCTGATTTTGTTTTTGTTTGGTTATAAAAGATATCGTATATTATATAGTATGTTTCACGTAAACTTTCAATGGCTCACGATGACACACGTCATTTCTAGTAACATTTATTTTATAGAACTTAGTCAGGGCCGAACTTTAATTTTTATTTAAAATTAGGTGTGAATATAAAATAATTTATTTATAGTTCTTATAAAACGATTCCTACCCAGAATTACATAAGCAGAATTTGTGGTATTTAAAAAAACACTAAAGAGAATTGGGAAAAGGATAGAATTTTAGGAAAATATTTTAATTTAATTTTTTATTCATAATATTGTTGCTACTTTGGTTTAAAGCACACATTTAATTTATAATAAAAAAAAATTAAGGTATAGCTGGCAGTCGTGAGTTCAGTTTTTTGGATAATTGGTGCATTACATTGCAAACACGGTAACGTTTATTAAAAAGTTACTTTTTAAATTTGACTTTAGATCTTGCAGAACACTAACAAAGTCGAAAAAATCTATAAATATTTAATAACTCAATTTTCCAATTTTCTTCAATTTCTTATTTACAAGTGAATAGTTTTTTTTTAGACTAGGTTCTAAAGAGTTTAAGGTTTACAAGAGGGTAATTTTCCGTCCGATTATAATAAAATAACATCTTGTAATGTTATTGAATTAGGTACTTGTTTTTTTTTAACAATAAAGAAAAAATAAGTACTAAATAGAAGACAGTTTGTCCACTCGTCTGCGGGGTAGATACCTCAAACATATTGCATGCACAGATATACACATTTCAGCAGTTTATAGGCAGAAAGTTTACGCACAAAATAATTGTAAAATGATCTCTAAAAATATCAAAAACAACAATACTGCACTTATTTAATACGTGAAAAATCAAAACCAAAATGGAATCAATAGATGCGGTGCCGTGCGCAAGATGTGGTTCTGTTATATTGAAAGAACTCGAATAAGATGACTGAGAGAAAGAGATATGCGAATCAAATCAAATCAAATCAAATATAGCTTTATTGTCGTAAGGCAGAAGAGGAAATCGGCAGCGCTATAACGTGTGTTCTTCTTGTGGTAGTTGTCGAGGAAGTGTATTTCAAATTTATACTTCTTGCGCATAAAACATGCTGTTTCAAGAATATACAGAGACGCCAAAGTCAATATTCCCAAATCCACAAAGTGCGGTCGACAGGACGTTCGGCAACTTAACTGACAAATACACCGTATTGCTCTTTTTTGCAATACGAATCCCGATCTGAAAAGGTATGGAGCGCACGATCTCCAGAAACACAACCCATACCGAAGGTGACTTTCTATAAGGGCAAAGAATGCGTTCCTCGCACTAAAAACACCCAACTCTCGTGATATAACCCTCAAAGCATAGCACCCACGAGCTGTTTTAGTATTTAAATTCGCTATGTGATGTTCAAACCTCAATTTATCGTCAATATAAAGCCCCAGAAATTTGCTCATTACCGAATTATTCACTCTTTGAGCTTAGCCTGGTCCTATACTGTGAATATGGCATTTAAAAGTGAGTAGGTTAGTTTTAGAAACATGTGACAAATAATTTTAGTCGCACCATTTCTTAATCTTCAGCATAGCACAATTAATGTTACCCTCCAACTGGGTCACATCAGAACCCTGTCAAAGAATAGTGGTATCATCCGCAAATATTGTAAATCTACCAGATATATCTAGCTTCGCTAAATCATTAATATACAATACAATAAAAACAGTAAGGCAAAAGCATAACAATTTTTAAATCATATGTTGACCAACGAGTTTGACAAGAGAAACGTCAAAGTATTAAAAACGTACGTGAAATATAGTATATTTTCAACAGTTTGCTCTCTACCGATACAAATTATATCGAATTTTGTAAATTAACCCTAAACTACTCGTACCTATATCTGAATACATTGAGGTTTAATTTACTATTGGCTCAGCGGTAAGTCACTGGCTTTCGACAGTGGCGGTCCGAGTTCGATCCTCGGAGTGGGGATATGAACAATAAAAAAAAGTATGTACGAATTTTAGTATGTTTAAGAATGCAAGAAAGTGTTAAAAAATTCGGTCTAAACTATGAAACCACCAGCAACAATGCCCGTTCTCGTCCCTGATCAATGCGACAAGTAGTCGTCAGAGAAAGTCTGATAGTGACAGTTTTTTAAAACGAACATTTTCATAATTATTATTTTAATTGTGAATAGTTTAGAGGGAACAACATTTAATACGACCTGGGTTATTATTTAACGAAAACGGTTATTATTTAACAGAAAGGGTGTAAAATGTATCATCTTCCAACGCAACCCATTCACACCGGTAATAAGGCCGGATGAGATCGGACATCTGGTGGGTGCGAAAGAACACTCTCCCCAATCTATAGGTTATGTAATGGCCCTTGAGGGGTGTACCATGACTGAGGAACCCACGTTAAGCTATATACAGGGTGTTACAAATTCGACATACCAGCATTGGAATCTCGGAAACCATAGGAATTAGAGAAACGGTTAAATGGGGGCAAAGTTGTGCAATTCGGTACTGATTATAATGCCGCTTTAAAAGTTTTCCAATTCCGAATACTTCCGATTTTATTTGAAAATAACCGAAATTTTGCAAAATGGTTTATATTTTTTCCTGAGCTCATTTGACTAGCTATTTAAAAGTAAATTACACTTTGTTGTTGCCACTTTTTCTCCTCTACAAAATGACGTTACTAAACTAAAGATCCGCCGTTTCGTCTCCGAGCAGCCATTACCAACTTTACTTTTTTAAATACGGACCTGGATTCTTTTTAAACGATTTTTAAACCCTCCTACCTACAAGATGTAATGGCGATATTACTTTCTCATAATGATTAATTGTCCTTACTTATTTTTTTAAATTCATATTTTTTACACTTCTTGTCAGTCCGGTCCTGGCAACAAATCACAATATTACTTAAAAACTTTATTTTATTTAAAATATTTACAAATAACTTTCATGAAAAAGTTTGTCTAAAGTTCATGTTAGGTATTTAAGTAATACATGTAATACTCAAAAATGACGTAGATACCATGGAAGAACGCATACAGGTTGCATTTGGTAGGATAAGAAGAATATCGGTTGAAAGGGCTGTCGCCAAAATTGGAGAAAATATCGATCGTTGTATTGAACATTTAGAAAATTAGGATTTATAATTATTAGTAAATTTAGAATTATTAAAAAATTCTTATAATAGTTATTTATGTACCAAGGCAGTAAAGTGATTCTTTATCGGACGAGTCTGAAATTATGAGATGAGCGAGCGAAGCGAGCGAGGCGAATAACAGGCGAGTCGATAAAGACACTTTACTGACGTGGTGCATACAAAATTTTATCGCCAACCGTTCATCACCGTTTTATGTAAGGCAGACCGCTCTAAGAAAATAGATGTTTTTCCCCATGTTAAATTAATAGAAAAGACGAGCTGTAGACCTATTTTAGAATCGGGTCTGCGTAAAATATTTAATAGTTCTTGCCTTATATTTGGTCAAAATGTAAAGTATAAGTTTCATACTACCTATTCCATCCCATATTCAAGCTCGAAAGGTTAAAATAGCTTTACAATTCGACGACAAAAAAACCCATTTTGGCCTAAATTTGACACATCAGAAAATTTTGGCCGACCACAGGCCTATTCCAAAGCACCCCTTAAAAAATTTGACCTGCTATGAGAAATGGCAGGGTAACACTTTATCTGGCGCATATGCGGCAGATAAAATAGTGTTTGTTTACTGCCGGAAATCACTCTGATAATGTACGGCTTTACTGTCGGTTGGCGATAAAATAAATTATATTACTTATGTATGAATGTTTTAAATAAAGTAAAGTTTTTAATTAATATTGTGATTGGTTGCCAGGATCAGACGGACAAGAAGTGTAAAAAATATGAATTTAAAAAAATAAGCAAGGACAATTCATCATTATGAGAAAGTAATATCGCCATTACATTTTGAGGGTAGGAGGGTTTAAAAATCGTTTAAAAAGAATCCAGGTCCGTATTTAAAAAAGTAAAGTTGGTAGATGGTAGAGGAGAAAAAGTAGCAATGACAAAGTGTCATTTATTTTTAAATAGCTAGTCAAATGAGCTCAGGAAAAAATATAAACCATTTTGCAAAATTTTGGTTATTTTCGAATAAAATCGGAAGTATTCGGAATTGGAAAACTTTTAAAGCGGCATTATAATCAGTACCGAATTGCACAACTTTGCCCCCATTTAACCGTTTCTCTAACTCCTATGGTTTTCGAGATTCCAATGCTGGTATGTCGAATTTGTAACACCCTGTATAGGTCCAAGAGCAAGCTGACCGAATGTTCGAAAGGACAAATGGCCATCAGTAACCCAGAACAAACGAACAACAAATTACTAATATAGAAGAACGAGACACATTTACCAAGTAAAACTTACCTTAAGAAAAATTCACTGTATGCTTGGATAATGTTGACTCTCGTCTTTAATCTCTCCCAGGCAATCGTCGTAATATTTTCATCGGGACATGATATTTAAATAAGTAATGGTGCTCCTCTCCATCCCGGCGGCATCTTTAGCTAATTGTGAGTCATTCTAACCCAAATGACCTTTTCGTTTACGCGTCACAGGCACAACGAAAGATAACCTTGTCTTAAGGTTCATTAGAGATAAAGAAGAAGGAAGAAGTCTTTATTAGCGTTACTAATGTCACAGATTTATTGCATGAGTCATTTTGCAAAAGAAAGAAAGATAAAGTAATTCCTTGGAGTATTTGCTATTTATTTTAAGATACGCTTCTCGTATGTAGGGGAAACAGGGTGTGATTGTTACAAAGGCTTTCCAATGTAATTTGGAAATGTAAAAATATGGATTCTAATGTATATGTAAAATAATCAAAAGTGGATCTGTGTATTAATAATATCCACCGTAAAATCATCTATAACTTTTATTCTACTCCCACATCGATATTGTCTGTTTTCTTCATAACCAAGTGACTGGATAAATGGGCTATCCAAGTTAACTGAACATATATAGAAGGTATGAAATAAGAACACAAAGTCTTCCTCCATTGTTATATTAAAGAAATATTTTGATTTAAGAAACTCTGCATGTTTCGAACGCAGAAGCATTCATCTTCAGGAGAATACATTTTAAAATAAGAAGAAAAAACTAGTAGATATCACCTTAACGGAGCATCAAAATTGTAGGTTCCATAGAAAACGGTTCAATGAGTAGAACGGTGAGAAAATCAATACATAAGTTACGTTGTCAAAAAGAAAAACATGTGGGTTTAAGGCCTAGGGCACTATAAGAGTTTAAATGTGGAATGAAAAATTTGACATATATGTGTGAGAAAAACTGTTGATATAGATATGAAATTGAAATGAATGGGAATGTGAAGAATCATTTAAGAAAAAGAAAATTGTGGGCTAGTCATTTCAGATACTATGGAAAAGAAGTAAATGTAAGTGGAGAAAGATAAATATTTAAAAAATGTATTAAAAAATTAAGTGGTAGTCCTAGCTAGATGGAAACTTCATATAAGGTAGTAAATTTAGATTATGAGTATATGTAGTGGAAAAAGTAAATATTTCTATATTTATTCCACATTTTAACAATGAACTCCTTTGAAAACTGCCCATGTCACCTAAGGTGGTCATATCCTAAGATGTCTACGAACATCACAGTTCATACTGTTATGACAACAATGGTACATCTGTCTTACCAAAACACATATTTTTTTTATCTTCCCTTTTAACTACAATTTTTTCAACAATATACTCCACCACTTAAGTCACACTTCTTTTTCTATATCATTCTCACATAACGTTTCTCATTTTTTCACCCTAAAGTACCATTTAAATATTTATCTTCAGAACCTGGTAGTATATTTTTCTCCGCTACTTCTATGTAAGTATTATTTTCTCCAATTATCTAACTTCCTCAAAAGCTCTATGAAGGTGTCACTTACAATTTCCTATACTATATAACTATACTTCTCCTGAAGTTGAACGTTTATACGTTCGAAACATGTAGAACTAATTAAAATTTCTTACTGAATATATCTTAGTGAAGGTTGACTTTGAGTATTATTTCTCCCCATTCATCAATTTCATTGGCGGTATTGGTATTGCCACTTCCCTTATCACGTTTACAGCATTGTTGTTACTGTAAACTGAATGATAGTGAATATTATTTTGACAATATTACCACCGTGAATGTTAAAAGTTAATAATAACGCACAAAAGCCATTTTTAATATTTTAAAACTAATTTTACTTGCTTATCATTCGGCGTTATTATTCTTGGGAAAGCAGGCAACTATGAATACATTGCATCTTATACCAATAGATACAACAAATTAACTATGGCTCAGAAAACGATATTGTTCATTTCCGTCACTAAATAGATCATTTTTTGTTTGCTTTTATGCAAAAGGCCGAATGTAAAAGAGAGCACCCCCCCCCCCCCCCCCGCTTAGTGATTAATTTTCAATAAATTCAGTTATTGGGAAAAAAACATTTTCCACTCATGTAAAAAATATGTTTTATATTTAACAAAATCGAATGTCTTCAGATTATAATTTAACAGCAAATACAACATCTAACTGATAACCAATTATTGTATTTTCCATAAAACTTTTCGATTCATCGATGCATAGCTATCCTCTAGGGACATTAAATCCAAATTTAATTAAGGAAATGGATATATTAACGTTATTTAAACGTCATTTATACAAATTGGTACTTTTTAAAATACACTTTTAGGGTTAAATGTTCCTTAAATTTTAATTAAGAGTCAGCACTTAGTGTCCAAATAAATTTACCAGTTAACACTTACTTTTATATCTTAAATAGGCGGAACTTTTTGGCTTTGCCTTATTTCCATTTAAATTTGATTAACAGAAGTGAGAAAAATTAATTTAATAATGCTAACGAAAGCCTATATGTTATATTATTTACTGTTCTTTTATTCACAGCTCGTATACCTTAATTTCTCTAAACATTTTAATGATTTCTTAAATTAATTTTAGAATCATTCGTTGAACAAATTATAAATTTGTCCGTGAAAATTTAGTTAATAAAATTAGGTTTATTAATACTAAATTTTTATTACACAGGTAATAAAAAAGTTGAACTATTCTTGGCTTGAACATTTATACAAAATATGCTTGACAAATAAACAGCTCTTTAAGAAATTCAATAATTTTTTTTTTGTACTCCTATATGAATATTTGCTGTTTGCTTTACACGCAATTCCCCTGGCACCGTCTATTAATTTGCTGGGGGTCAATCTGGGAGGTAATATGTCTTGGCATGATCACGTTGCCGCAATTGCCAAGGCAGCTGAACAGAAACTTGGTGTACTTTTCCGCACCAAAAGGTTGTACACACCTCATCAACTTTTGACACTCTACAAAGCCCAGATTCGACCATCATTAGAACATTGCTCTCATGTCTGGAGCTCTGCACCCAAGCACACCCTTCGGCTACTAGATTCCATTCAAAGGAGAGCCGTTCATCTGATCGGCGACCCCGAGCTGACCAAGACCCTTGATAGCCTGGAGCATCGAAGACAGGTTGGTGATTTGGCTCTCTTTCACAGATATTTTCATGGCAGGTGTTCGACTGACATTGCCCACTTGATTCCACCTAGAGCAATACAAAACAGAAATACACGGCGAACCGCTACTGCTCATACATATGTTGTTCAGCTTAGTACTCCTCGAACTTCATTGTTCAAGAATTCTTTCATCTGGAGAACGTCATCTTTGTGGAATGATCTTCCTGAGGTCGTGTTTCCCAATGAATACAATCTTCAACGTTTCAAGACCAACGTTAATCGCTTTTTTCGCACTCGCACCGCTCCCAGAGCGCCTTAAAGAATTTTTCCTACAGTGCAGGTGTTTTATCATAAAAAAAAGGACTACAGTAATTAGATAAATGGGCTATTTTGGATAACTGAACGGATATAATTTCATATCCGTTCTAGTTAGGATATAAAACTGACCAATCACAGGTTAAGAATATTAATTTTAATAATCAGTATTGCCACCTCTAGCCCTTATGCACTCTTCAATTCGCGCTGGAATTCTTCTGATTAAATTGGCAACATTTTCTTGTGGTATGTTTTCCCATTCTCCTAACGCTGCTTGAATGAGCTGTGCATTATTTCCTGGATTGTCCCAACGAGCCCTAATCCTTGTTTTAAGCTGCCCACAAGTTTTCAATTGGATTTAAGTCCGGTGAACATGCAGGCCAGTCTAAAATTGTGACACCTTCCGTTTCAAGAAATTCTCGAGCCACTTTGCTAGTATGAGAAGGTGCATTATCTTGCATAAACATAAAATTATCCCCAACTGCACCTCGCCAAGGCCTAACTACCAGCTCTAACACCAAATCAACGTACCTCCGACCGGTTAGAGTTTGGTAGAGAGGTAGTAAAGGGGTTTTTGTTCCCATCATAATACCTCCCCAAAACATTACGGATCCTCCTTTATATTTTGGGATAGATCTGGCAGCCTGGAGTTGTCTTCCTGGAGCTCTGAGAACCCGAATTCGACGATCATCTGATCTAAGGCCAATTCTGGTCTCATCTGAAAAGAGAACATTTTGCCAATTTTCAATTGTCCAGTTTTGGTGTTGAAGGCACCAATTTAGCCGGTCATTTTTGTTTTGCCTGGACAACTCTGGAACCCGTAACTGTCTCCTGCTGTACAACCCCCGAGCACGAAGTCTTTTTCGTATAGTTTCAACTGAAACATTAACACCTGTCTCTTCCAGCAGTTGTCGTTTCAGCTCTGGATGAGAAACATTTGGATTTCTTCTAGCCAGTTGGCATACAAAACGGTCCTGTTGTTCAGTTGTAACTCTTTGACGACTTTGTCCAGGCCTATTCTTGAGAGCTCCTAATTCCAAGTACCTTGCATACGTTTTTGATACACGACCCTGGGTAACGCCTACTACCTCTACTACGTCTCTTTGGGGCATTCTTTGTTCAACAAGAGCACCAATTTTTCCCCTCTGCACTTCTGTTAGACCAACATAAGGCATTATTATCTTCTTTGGGCCAAAATAAAATTACAGTAGTAAAGTGATTTTACTACTAAACCCAAAACTTAAAAGATTATAATAATATGCAGTCGTTTATTTTTTGTTATCGTGTTTATTTTTAGAGCAAAAACCTTTTTCTTCGACTAGCATACCACGTTTTTTCCCTACAAAATATTTTAGTCACAAATACTGAGTGATTCCATATAAGTTTGGTTGTGTGTACATCAATTTTTCCTAAGGACAAAATTGAAGATATAAAACCAAAATATATTTTTACCAAACTATTTTTATTTTCTTACCAAACTAAAGATTTGTGCAAATTCATTTTCTTCTTTTCCACTCTTTTCTTGACAATTACTACAAGATTTAATGCATAAAATGTATATAGGTACCTTCAAAATGAACATTTCTACTTGCTTTTGTTGATTTTTTGCCATGCATTTATTTGTCCACCATGATATTCTCCCAGTCGACCTTAAAACTTTTATTATACATACGTTACAGATATAGAAAAAACTGAGAAATCTTCCTTAAATGGTGGAAAATGAGTATATAAAACCAAATAAAACGGACCAAATTATAAGATTACAAAAAAAAAATAATACATACCACTTTTTAAGATTGTTTCGCATTGTTCTGTCGGCTACATCACTACAGTAGTTCTCTTTACATGATTACAGTATTGGTACACCAAATTGGATATGATGTTGAAGAATACATTGTTCATTTTTATTAATAAATCTAATAATAGCTTTTTGTCTGTTATTCTCTAAAAGGCCAAATGTGAGGAAGATAGATATATTCAAAGTGATTTTGTGCAAACAAGAAATTATCTAAAATAGTGGAATTTAGTTAACTTACACACGGCATTTACGGAATAGTGCTGCAAACCGGTGGGCGACTGCAGCGCGATCTGGATCTGAATCCACAAAACCGTGGAGATGGTATTAGAGAAGCGAGAAATGTTTCCTATACTGGTGAAGTGGCCGTTCCGTGCTTGATTGATTTAGATTTATTTATTTCTACGTTTTCACGATAGATGGCTATCTTTTGTATTGAGTTGATTCCTACTGATGGCGTTATTGGGTTTTCATCGCGTTTTTATTTCTTAAAAACGCCTTAAAAGAACAGGCTCGCTGTACTGGGGGTCGCTTACGGGTTATGACTTTCTGATGAGTTCTAACAAGAACGAAACAGCCTGTCATTGTCTACCTGTGCCCCAGGGATTCCATTACCTTTGGCGTCCCTGTGTACTTTAATGCAAAAGGTAGACGCACTACTCTGTCCGCTTGCCGCTAAGCTTCTTTTATTTATAAGAAATTATCCAAATCGACAAATATGTTACAAAGTAATTTGATCTGTGAATTTACCAACGAAATTAATTTTTTTATTATCTTTCTTACTAGTTCACGGCCAAATAAAAAGGCAAGTTATAGTTCCTTATTTAAATAATTATTTTAAAATTTTTGGTATGAAGTTCGACAGTTGAGTCGTAGCCAAAATAAACTATACAACTCTAGTAAACTGTCCTTATTGCGCTTGGAAATTTCTTCCTGGTACGATATAGATATCATTAACACTCTTGTAGTATAAACATATTTTTAAAGGTTAGAGACAATAATTAACGTTTCTTGAATGATAGTAGAGTTTTGGACTTGCATTGTCTTTATTTGTTTTCACTGCGTTTCAACTGGTAAGCATCTCCAGTCGTCTTCAGGTGAATACTGTATTTAAAAGGGCTCTCTTTATCATCAAATATATTGATCTGGCACTGTGATTTGTTAGTTTCAAATCCTGACAAGGATGAATACCGTTCAGGAAACCTATTTGTTTAGTCACTTGTTTACAAAGAAAACAGACAATATCCACATGGAAGAAGAAAAAAATGATTACTATTCTTGATAGGAACACCAGTAGTTTTATTGTAAATAATCAGGGGAGAAAGAAGGCACGCAGCCGCCATGAGCCACCACTGGTTAATATATAAGGACTTTTAGATTATTACCGTATAAATTATAAAAATATATATTTGTGGAATTTGACTAGGTATTTCGCATTGGGCTGGTATCCACTTGTACCACAATAAATAAACTTTATGCAATCTTTTACCACCCAAACTTTATCTTATCTTTTCTGACAGATATACGCCTACGTACTACCATAAAATGAAAATTTTATATCCTTCAAGAAGACATTAAGTAACAAATTGAAGACAAAAATTGAATATAACAGAAAATAACAAGGCTGTCGGCCATATAGCTTTTACTAATGAACATGTCAACGTATTTTATAAGCATCGTAGTGAAAAGCGTATAGAATTGAACAAACGACTCGGTTTGGTTTTTATTTAAGGAATACAGCCGCTTTTGTCATACTTGATTTCACCCATAACGAGGCATAAAGTTGCTTTTTTGTTCAGTTACCCACAGCAACTACTCATAATATTTTAAATGTTTATAGCCACTGGCCAGTCTTTGTTTTCGTTAATTATATTCAGCAAGTTAACTTCTTGTACTTACAATTTAAAGCGTATGGGCCAGTCAGATTACTTGTGGCGGATTCACAACAGATTTTTTTTGTCTTACACCACAAGTAAGAAATAGTACCTAGTTTGTACCGGGTGATTCATTAAGGGTGACGAGCGGCCATATCTCGGAAACTACTGGGCATAGAAATTCAGGAAGAAAAAAATTATAACTAAAGTGGCCATGAGAAAATCCTGGAAATAACTTTTAAGTTCCGCATTTTGCCGCAAGAGGGCGTAATTGAAAAGTAAATTTTAAAATTTTACATATCTATGAAAATTCCACATTAAGGTATATCTTTGATAACACCATTGAAAAGCTTGGACAATTATGCATCATTTTGGTATTACGCTCATTGGCGTACCGACTTTAATAAGAGAGGGGAAGCTGTTGAAAGTGTAATCAGTTAAATCGCTGTAATTTATAAACGACCTATCCGATTTTAGCAAATTAAAGACTGTTTGGAAGAAAAATGTATGCACTTTCACCACTCTTATTAAGTTGTCCATAATAGTTCTCAAAAAAATTGCTAGAGGGCGCAATTTGCAATATTAACACATTTTTTGATTTTACTCCGAAAAAATAAATCATACGGTGTCATTATGATACCATAATCGAAAAGTAGATGAAATTTGCTAGAAAAAATATTAAAACCGAAGCCTAATATCTCCGGTCGTTTCAGCGTTATCGCCAATAGAATAATTTTTAAAATTTAAAATTAGCCTGGTCAAGTCTGCATAAAAATGGTCTCTTGCGTTTTCTTCTTAGGCACACTTCTTAATTTTTTTGAGAACTATTATGGACAACTAAATACGATAGGTGAAAGTGCATACATTTCTCTTCCAAACAGTCTTTAGTTTGCTAAAATCGGATAAGTCGTTTATAAGTTACAGCGATTTAACTGATTACACTTTCAACAGCTTCCCCCCCTCTTATTAAAGTTGGTACGCCAATGAGCGTAAGACCAAAATGATGCATGATTGTCCAAGTTTTTTAATGGTGTTATCAAAGATATAATTTAATGTGGAATTTTCGGAGATATGTAAAATTTTAAAATTTACTTTTCAATTACGCCCTCTTGCGGCAAAATGCGAAACTTAAAAATTATTATTTCCAGGATTACGCATATTAAAAAAAAGTATGTCCGAATTTTATTACACTGAGAAAAATGCATTATAAGAATTCTTATGGCCATTATAAGAATATTTAATACTATTTGGGACAGCAATACGAGCTAATACCACATTTTGCTAGGACCAGTGCATAAGGATAAGTAAATTATGTTATACTGATTATATGACACGGATTATAACCATAAAGGTTTGTTCTATAGTGACTATAAAACGCTTTATAACCAGTAAACACACAGTTGAAAAAGAGTATAATCCAGTTTTATAACCGGTATAAAATTGTTTAGCTGCCAATATAAAACGTTTTTATACTGTTTGCCAATTCAAATTTTGCGGTTGCGCATTCCCAATATTAATTTTTTATAAATTTATCGATCACTTATCTCTTTACGCAAACTCCAAGCAACAAGCGAAATTTTGGATGATTGTATGTTAAAAGACCAAACAATAATAAAGGTAAAGAAATTATATTTTACAATATTTATATTGGCATTGACAAATTTCATTTTTTTATTTTACCATGTAACTACTGCTATTTTTCGCTTTAAAACATGTGCATATGTGTATATCCAGAATTTTAAATAAACAGATAAATGGCCGATAATATAAAAAATAGTAAATAATAAAAATAGGTTAACATTTTAAAGGTATTTATTTAACTAAAAAAAAACAAATAAGGGTATTTACCCTCAACCCTTTCTAATCAAGAAGCAACGAAAAATCTGAGATCATAAACACAGCTTTTAGGTTACAAAATACTGATAACTTTACACCACCACAAATAAAACTTAATAATAACCTCACAACACTGTTCACAAAAAACAACAATCATCTAACGACAAAGCCGAATAAATGCAAATGGCCTTGTAAAATACGTCTTAATACGTTGAAGTCTCCCCCACTCTTGCAAATTAAAAGTATGTTGCATAAGGGTAAATAAACGTTTAATATCAGATAATAATTTAAATAATACCCCCAAAAAAGCGTTTCATTATTGGTATAATCTTTATATTGTATAAAACCATTTTTATTTCCAAAAATAATGTTTTAATAAAATACATTCTTACACTTCTGGGCTTATATTCATAATTATTTCGTTTTATTGTCGGTATAAATAAAGAGGTAGTAATTCTGTATGCTGTTCGTTAGTTACCTTTTTTGCTATAGTAATAGATTGTTTAATAGTGATTATTCAAAATGTTGCCACTGGTATAAGACTATTCTTAACAATTCTGTTTAATAAGTCGATTTTGCTCTGTGTAGGTGCAGGGAAGAATGTAAAAGGTATCATTTCCCAACCCACCCCATTCACGCCGGTAACCAGGTCGGATGAGATTGGATATCTCGTGGGGTGCGGAAAAGGTACACACTCCCCAATCGGTAGGTCATGCAATGACGCACGAAACCGACGGTTAACCCTTGGGGGGGGGGGGGGGGGGGGGGGAGTTTCGCATGACTGAGGATTGTGGTTCGGAACCCACGTTAAGATGTGGATCCCCTCGGGAATTGCCCTGGCAGCAAACGAAGAGATAAAAAGCCGAATTCGAAAGAAATAAGTATTTTGTCTTAAACTAAACTGCTGGACAATTGCTTTCGAGCAAGAAAAATTTCGCCTAAATTTAACAGTTAATATTTTCTGAACCAGATATGATATCGACCTACGGTTTTAAGTGGTTGATGGATTAATCCCTTGGGAAACAATTGTCAATGTTGGATTTTCTTTAACTGTCAGAAAATTTTATATACAGGGTGTTAAAGAAGACGATGATTTTTGCTCCAATTTTAATGGCGTGTAAGTTTCACAATAACATTTTTAAATTTTATCACTCTACGTCAATTGAATCACTGGTTCATAGCAAAAAAAGTTATTTGTCAAATTTTTCATATCTGCTATATTTTAAGAAATACCGATTTTTTTGGAAAATCTTGCTTTATTTTAACTTATTGGTAGCTAGATCTCACTGTGCTTTTATCGTGCAAGCTTTGCGAGTGATTATTAATACCTTATGAAAAGCTTGATTATGTTCAATAACAATAGTTGTACTTAAATCTTATGATGTACAGTGGCGTACCTATAAACACCTGTCTGTCTATGGTATATGAGTATCTCACAATTTTTCACGATTGTTTTATATTGGAAAGTACTCGCCCCTAGTTTAGGTAAATTTTTTCTTATTTTTTTAGTTTTTTATATCACACTACAGGTATATTATGTTGTGTTTACAAAATTTTAACAAAGATAATTTTTTAAATTTAATTTTTGGAAAAACTGTATTTATTAATTTTGAGTACTTTCCAATATCGTGAAAAATTGTGAGATACTCATAAACCATAGACATACATAGATGTTTATAGGTACGCCACTGTACATCATATTTAGGTACAACTATTGTTACTGAACATAATCAAGCGTTTCATAAGGTATAATATTCACTTTCAAAGTTTGCACGATAAACGCAATGGAAATAAAGCAAAGCTTTCCAAAAAAATTGGTATTTCTTAAAATATAGCAGATATAAAAAATTTGACAAATTACTTTCTTTGCTTTAAAAATATTATTGTGAAAGTTACAGGCCATTAAAATTGGAGCAAAAATCATCGTCTTCTTTAATACCCTGTATATAAAATTTTCTGACAGTTAAAGAAAATCCAACATTGACAATTGTTTCCCAAGGTTTAAATCTATCAACCATTCAAAACCGTAGGTAGATATCATATCTGGTTCAAAAAATATTAACTGTTAAATTTATGCAAAATTTTTCTTGCTCGAAAGCATTTGTCCAGCAGTTTATTTTGAATAAGTATGGTGTCGCTCAGACCGAGCGCAGGGCCCATCTGAAAGGGGGGCCCTAGACCCAGACTTATTGGAAAAATACTTCCTGAGGATTATGTGTGTTTAATAATTTTACTCGATTTAATTAACTAGAACGTTTTTTTAACGCCATAATTAGTAAAATGTCTAATTCATTTGATTAGTTTATTGCTCAAAATAACGATAAAGAAAAAAGATAAACCAGGTAATTTAGTATTTTATTATAAATTTGTAAATACAAATTGAAAAAGAAGTATTGGTAATTGTGACAAGGCAACCAATGTATTAGCCATCGGCAATAGCGATTTATGGCAGATAAAATAGTTACGAGGATAAGCTACAAAGCCATAAATATAATTGTTAATAATAAATCATTCTTCTAAAAAGTGTGGTTTTATTTAACAGCAATATTTTAATAAATCTGTTGTTTTTTTCATTAAAGCACTAGTGCTGTAAAGGCATATATTACAGCACTAGTGCTGTAATAGATGCCCTTACAAAACGATTTACTGAACTGTAAAATTCATATTACTAAATGAAAGTAGATAAAAATATTTTTTTTTTAATTTTGGAAACTGGTAAAATTTATGACGTCTTAGATGTCGTTTTACGAATATCGATGATTAGCTACGTTGAGGCAGTTACGGGTCGGTGGTCAGTTATATATTTGGTGATCTGCTGCGGTGTGTTTTTCTGAAGCAAATTAATTTTAAATTGGTGACACGTGAAAATTGGAAAATTTGAAAACAATTAGATACGGTGCTAATTTATTGTAAGTGTCGTAAAAGTACGGCTGCTGCTTCGAGATTATACGCAGAATGCTTTCCCTTGTGGGCTCATCCTACACCCAGAAGTTGCTTTAATGTTATTCAAGGGGCAAGTTTGGCAGGGCCGTATTTGATCCATAGTGTAATAAATGAATGTAAGCACCTTATTTTTAAGTTTTTTGAAAAAAGGTATTTGAAAATGTTGTTTATTTTAATGCCTTCTATATATAGCTAAAAAGGAATATCAACTTAGGAATCACCCTGTATAAATAAGTTGGAATTCAGCAAAACTAAATGTTAATGTTTGTTCTATTTAACTATTTATTAACCAATGTACCGTCAAACTCGCATCAAAAGCGTCTGCTTTTGATGCGTAAACCGTAAGTTTAGCGAAGCCTAAATACCTTAAGGTTAGGCGAACCAATGCTAAAACAATGGTGCATACGACTGATCTATTTTTAAATTGCCTTTCATCCATAATGCATATTGTTACATGCTCTTTGCGTGACTGTGTCACGTAACTAACCATAGCAACGGTGAATATCAAAACAATGTTGGGCGTTGGGTCTTCACTTGCTTTGAGCTAACGGACACGATCGGCTGGGGCGCGCCAAAATGCACGAGTGTTTATAATTATTGTCCATCGGAGTTAACCGTGACCCTATTATGCATAGCTACATTCGAATTAAATTAATATTATTAATTTGAACATAATTACTTTTTAAGGGCTAAAAAGGTAGCTGTATTGGTAAATTAATATTATATATAATATAATATATTGTCGAAAAACTTTCCTCCTGATTATTTTTTTTGTTGGTGAAGAGCCCCTTTACCTGACGAGCCGCCACTGCCTCCATAAATAAAACATTAAATATATGACAGCAAGTACCTGTACATTACCACCATGATTATACGGTACCTTTACGATCGTCTCATTAAAGGAGCAATTTTTTGATATTTAACACCTCAAATTGCAGGTCTGCATTGTGTTTGATCGATCTAACAGGCGGATTAATCTGTTTAATAAGCGAAAATTGGTGTAAATGCGACACGTTATAAGAAAGTAATTTGCCTCGAATTTTTATATATGAGCCCTTTTAAGTATGATTCATAGCTTTGCCGCCGTTAAGTGGATCCGAACAAGCTAAAATTTCCCATGTTAAATATTTTTTTGAACCAAATTTAAAAAAAAAACAAGTAAGAAATAGAATTTTTGTTTCTCTCGATGGAAATGGAAAGGTAGTATCTATGTGGGTGTGAGAAAGTTATTTTCATGCAGATAAAGAAATCAAAGAAAAAGATACAAGCTAATGAAAACCCTAAAAAAAGACTAACTCATGTTCTCCAATATCTAATAACAATATTAATAATAATAATGCTCCTAACTTCAGTAGGAACGTCGTTACAAAGAAAGCTCTAAATTAAGTTTATCTACTTTCATTTAGTAATATAAATTTTACAGTTCTGTAAATCGTTTTGTAAGGGTATCTATTATAGCACTAGTGCTGTAATAGATGCCTTTACAGCACTAGTGCTGTAATGGCAAAAAAACGGTTTTATTAAAATTTTGCTGTTAAATAAAACCACACTTTTTAGAAGAATGATTTATTATTAACAATTATAAAATTAATTACCAATTATTAATTATAATATATTATACTTAAGGTTTATTATTTATAAACATTAATAACACACTTTTTACAGTTAGAAATTTGTACACCAGAAGTGGATGGGATGGAGCCCTTTACGTTCGAATTTCCAAACATTAAGTCCGTGTCTGACCCATGATCTTTTAGCTATTTGTATCTTATTTTCTAAAGAATTCTCAACGTAGCCTTCTGCCGTAGAAGAGGATTTCCAGCCCCCCCCCCCCCCCCCCCCAATCCAAGTTTTGTTCTTTTCAAAAATGCGATTAGTTGAGAAAATCTGCTTATATCTTGATTTTTCTTGACTGAAATCATAGTTCCCAACATTGAGTAGTGAGTCCATAGTGTAGATGGTTTCTGGGAGCGTTGCTTTACGGAAAAATAACCCAAAAGGATTTCCTCAGACACCTCCTTTATTTTGTTAGCTTTGCACCAATCTTCAAACTTCTGATACTCCAACTCATACCGCGCCTTGGATTTTGTCGGAACTAAACTTGAAATCGCTTCGTTTGCCGCTGCTTCTATATCAGAGGGTAAACTTCCATCAGAATCGCCCATTTTGAAAAACGCTTTTTATATTTTTGAATTTGTTTCACAAAGTTTCGACAGTAACCATGCGAAACAGTAACTATGCGAAAGGTAACATAAAAACTTGATTAGTAAACTTAATAGCAGGTGCATTTTTATTTTAAAAAATGCCTTTTGCCAAATATTTTTATTCATAGATGAAAGTAGATAAAATTTTGTACAATATTCTTGTTGTAAATTCATATTCCTACACTCGATGTTTTATTAAACTCGGCTGACGCCTCGTTTGACAACTTTAACATCTCGTAATGTAATATGAATCTTTACAATACTTATATCGTAAATAACTATTATAAAAGTGAATAAAAACAAACATTAATTTTAAACAACTTGTAGAACTATCTACTATATATACCTTTTTATATCATTATACGTATTCTATGGTTAATTATAGTAGTTTACAATTACAATTACTGCAACTGAAATGTTATATTGTTTCATGTAGGATGTTTTAAATTTTTCCTATTAAATACTTTTTACATATTTTTACATAATGTCATATGTATAAGCGGAACAATATATACAACATACATATGCACGTTCCTACTTCTTCTAGTAAGTAAATTTGATTCTAATAATATTCTAGAATTAATTTACATTAATGCAATGCCTATACAATAAGGCATTTTTTGAAAAGGATATTAAAAATATTTAAATATCCAGAACACCCAAGTCTTAGTGTCGTTTTGTAGGTATATCGATGTGATGATTTAAAATAATACATATTATACAGCATACTAATTCAAAAATTACAAATATTCCGAATACTAACAAACCTGAAACTTCTATTTTTGGTTTTTATTTTTTTTGCTCCTTCATTTTTGACATGAGAAAAAAACAAAAAACACTTTCTCTTAGCCGTTTTTTATGTTCTACAAGATGGATGGATTCTTTTTTAAATTCGACGTTTCGTTCTTTAGATACCAACCACAAGTCAATTTTTTAAATACGAGCCTGAAATTTTAGATACAGTTTTAGAGACTTCTACGCGTTAGAAATTTCATTTATATCATTATTGTCCTGAAAATTTAGAGACAAATAAAACAAATATATTTGATTTGAAGCATCCGTCCATTTTTACTCAAAGGGCTATGATATTTGTAAGAAAAATGACCCAAAGTGTCGGCCTCAAATATTTTTCTGTCTGATTATTTTTGTTACATGTTTCGCCTGAAACCAGCATCATCAGACCTTATAAACAGTAAACAAATTGAAATTGTTTTTGAAACAATAGACCAACACTTCAGTTGTCAACTTTTTTTCACTCAGAAGCATTCATTTATTTCTGTTTTACAGTATTTCGGTCTAGATCTAAGTTTTAAACCATAGGACTTATGATACATACAGGGTGTCCCACCGGGAAACGAATCGATCTATATATAGAAAACTATACATAGGAAAATTTTGAAAATTTGACAGTATGCTGATGCTGATGGGGGCGACCGGGATAAAATATTTTCATAATGGTGGCACTTCCGGTTATACCGGAAGTACGTGTCAACTTGCTTATTTTAAATTTGATACCCTATATATTATTAAATTTTTGCATTCTACGCAAGATTCTAGGCAGATTTTGTATACCATGTCCTATATCTATGTCTAAACGTTTTTGACATATTTGAATTTTTATGTCAAAAATGACGTTTGCAAGCCTTAGAATAATAATCAATTTTTTCTATAAAGGAGCCCTATTTATTTAATTTAGGTGAGATTCCTTGTTATAAAGGACCTGCTTTAATATATTTTTTATAATATTTTGGTAACTATTAATACAGGGTGTTTAAAAAATAAGATTAAAAATGAAATTGAAAAAACTGCAAAAAGTCTGGATTTTCAAATGGAAACATCCAAATTTTATAATTATTTCTTATTTAGCAATAAAAATAAGGGTAAGTTTGTGTAAAATTGTATATCTCAAAAATTTTTAGTTTTCGAAATATTGCCAATTTAGTATTTTTATAGCGATCTTGCAGCGGATTTTAAGTTCAGTTACTCTTAGTTGGCTATGACTCTGTACAATTTAAGCGTCCCGGCACACGGTTACTAAAAAGAACGGTTGTCTGGTAACTTCTGACCAATTAGAGCCTGCCTGCTGATGACGTCACAAAACGTCTTTGTTATACGGGTCTATTATGAATGCAACAGACAAAGAGAGACAGATACGCCTTTCTATGAAATGAACAGAGCACGGTATATATATTTGATTGTTTTTACAAAATTTTAGTATTTATGGACCTAATAAATTAGTTTTCTTATTTCTGGAAGCGAATTTTATAAAAATAAAATTGAACTAAAACTTAGACCGTAATTTTAAATATTCAGTTTTCTGTTTTTCTTTTAATATAAGTAGATAAGTCTACAAATACATACCGAGCACAGGGTGCAATTTCATTTTACTAACTTTAAAGTTTACTTTAAAAAAACGCATGTGTATGTAGCTGCTGTTTTCAATGTTTATTTCAGAAAATATATATATATAAATTTTGTTTATTTCTTATAAAACATATATATTATTGTTCTGTAGAGATAAAAAATTAAAAAATTATTGTTTGAATATAAAATACATATTTTTACTAAAACAACTTTAATTTATTACAAGAAGCAAAAGGTAACAGTTATAAAGATCAAACTTAGGACTCAGTTAAGCTAAATTATAAGGGAAACTACATAGCTTAACGCAAGTAATAAACTAGTATACACAGTACACACATTAACACGGTCCTGTAAAAATTCCCTTTAACAGCGTAAAGGTTACATGATTCGCTGGCAACTGAGCATTATGAGATCTAACTACAAAAAGGAAAGAAACATAAAAATAACAACACCTGATTATAAATGTTTTCTTTTTAATACTCTGGAATCATCTTTGGTATTTAGATATTTAATTCTTATAGTTACCCGTTGTCTCACCAAAGAATATACTAATTTAAGGGGATTATTGGAAACTTTTCGAAATATGATTTTTGCAGTTCGTTTTATAATGTTTGTTTTAAATTTAAAGGTATTACAATTCACTTTATTAAACCATTTGTCCATTTCTTCTACACTTTCCTTCCATGAAATTGAAAGACTCTGAACTCAAGATGGCATAGCATACGAATGCATTGTTTGGCTCATTCTCATAATTGTAGCAACCCAGCTTAGGAAACCCTTTGCGATTTTTTCATGCTAAAAAGCTTGCCACATACACTAACCCATCTTTTTCACATATATTTGTAGCAGATCTGCGTGATGAAGTAGAGGAAGTATCACTACTTTAGTCACTTTATGCTAGCCTTTATAACCAGTCCGGTTTAAGGCAGTAGACAAGATAAATTCTTCACTTTGCTCCTCCTCAACATTAGTATTTCTTTGTACCATTCCGGGATTTTTGCCAAGTACTATCATTTTTATTCTATCTATAGCATTAAGGGGTGCCGGGTGGTCATGAACGAAGGCCCCCCTCGTTCTTATCTAAAATTTTAAAAAAATTATAATATACCTATTACTTAGGTAAATAAAAACATGTAGGTAGGTATTAAGATTTAAAGAGAATAATAATTAATTACCTTTTATTGTACTGTACTGATTAATATATTGATAAAATGCCTCTTTATCTTTAAATATAAGTCTCTAAAACACCTTACAACTTTGAAAATTTGCTGAAAACCACTTCAAAAACAGAAATAACAGAATAAACAATGCTAATTCTGTATACAAATGTCTGAACAGACGTTTTGTGACGTAGGCGATGACGTTTCGCCCGCCATGACACCAAGCTTACAAGGCAACCTATCTATCTAAAGACCTTGGTCCCGGCATGGTTATTTTTATTATTGTCAAATGGCAAGTGACAGCTTCAATGCCGTCATAGCCAACTAGGAACAACTGAACTTAAAATCTGCTGCAAGATCGCCATATAAAAATACTAAATTACCAATACCTATGTCGAAAACGAAAAATTTTTGAGATATACAATTTTACACAAACTTGCCCTTATTTTTAATGCTAAATAAGAAATAATTATAAAATTTGGGTGTTTCCATTTGAAAATCTAGACTTTTTGCAGTTTTTTCAATTTAATTTTTAATCTTTTTTTTTAACACCCTGTATTAATAGTTATCAAAATATTATAAAAAATCTATTAAAGCAGGTCCTTTATAACAAGGAATCTTACTTAAATTAAATAAATAAGGCTCCTTTATAGAAAAAATTGATTATTATTCTAAGGCTTGCAAACGTCATTTTTGACATAAAAATTCAAATATGTCAAAAACGTTTAGACATAGGTATAGGACATGGTATGCAAAATCTGCCTAGAATCTTGCGTAGAATGCAAAAATGTAATAATATATAGGGTATCAAATTAGCAAGTTGACGCATACTTCCGGTATAACCGGAAGTGCCACCATTATGAAAATATTTTATCCCGGTCGCCCCCATCAGCTTCAGAATACTGTCAAATTTTCAAAATTTTCCTATGTATAGTTTTCTATATATAGATCGATTCGTTTCCCGGTGGGACACCCTGTATATTATGTTAAATTAATAAAAAATA
Organism: Polydrusus cervinus; assembly: GCA_935413205.1. Classification (NCBI taxonomy): domain Eukaryota; kingdom Metazoa; phylum Arthropoda; class Insecta; order Coleoptera; family Curculionidae; genus Polydrusus; species Polydrusus cervinus. The sequence goes on along the minus strand of OW284514.1, from coordinate 25,943,610 downwards.
GAATTACTTCTCAAGTCTTAAAAACTTATATTTTCTAGAGTATTGTTACGGTAAATCATATTGAAATGAAACGACCTAAATACCATAAATGTAATTTTAATATTTAAATAATCCTAAAAATAATTGCCAGGGCGGTAATAATAAAGAAAGGATAATTTCAAATAATAATGATGTGTTATCTGATAACAAAACGTTAAAATTTTAAAAACCTTTAAATTGTATTAATTTTCTAAAGCTTAGAAGTCCCGAGACCTGTTTTTAAAATTCCAGGTCCGTATTTGAAAAAAAATACTTGAGGTTGGTATCTAAAGAACAAAACATCGAATTTGAAAAACAATAAAGTCATCTTGTAGAACATAAACGACGGCTATGAGAAAGTGTTTTTTGTTTTTTTCCCAAATCAAAAATAAAGGCGCAAAAAATTAAAACCCAAAACTAAAAATTTCGGTTTTTCGCGGATATCTTCGAAGGTATTCCAATCATTTAAAATTTTATTTCACCAAATTATTAAGCCCCAAAATATGCAATTTTGCCTCAATTTAACCATCTTCGTATCTCTTACCGTTTTCGAGATCCCCTTGTACGCACACGAATTTGTAGCACCCTGTATATACACTAGTTATAACAATGGATTTTGACTATTATTAATTTACATGAGAAGAAAATTACCAAGGTAGGTCATTTTGACTAAAATTTAAAAAAATCTCAATTCGGATAATCCTTGATTTTTTAATTTTTTTTTGCGAAATATCCAAACTTGAAACAACTCTCCTGTAAAGTCACAATGCTGGCTCATTAGTTTCTCCTTTTAACCGTAGATACAGTAAAACCTAGAAAGAACGAAATCCTTTCTATAATTATTGTACAGAGTTAATAAGAAAAATATATAAAAAGTGTATATGGCGTTTTAAATAACCATGCAAAGAAATCACACTTCGTTAAGAATAAATCCATCAAAATACGTATTGCATTATAACCGTTTATCTCTTTAAATCTAAGTATTAACCACTTCGCCGGTACTAACAAATAGACAAACACTCTTTTATTCCGTATTTATATCCGTCCTACTTTAAAAGAAATATTGATTGGCATTGTCGAGTAATATACATCAATGTGAAGTAAAAAGAGATAACCTAATGACCCCGCTCCCCAGGTAACTGTCATTACATCATCAGCAGCCAAGTACATTTATTATAAGTTTCTAAATTCGCTTTAGAAATAACATAGCACTAAATTAGAATATTTGGACATTAATTTAAAATGACGCGATGGGTAGTACGGGTTTATAGGTTTGTATTTAACTAGATATTAAAAAATGGTGTAGAAATATAAATATTTCTCACGATATGTATGTTTGTGCAACAATTGTGCCATTGCACCCCTGGCAAGAGTACCTACATCCAGGTCATGGTTATGTTATGAAACCTAACCGGCCAATTAAAGGTGATTTACCTCAGGTGCGTGAGCGGGGTCTTGTTGTTTCGTAGGGTGAGTTGCTTCTGTAACCGCATTCAAACTTAGGAACGATATTATTTCTTTTTTAATATTTATTTTTTAATTGGATAGAAAATATGGTATCACTACCGGTGCCGTCGCCGTTGAATAACAAATTATTTCCACAAAAAAGAAAGGTAAATTACATAATCTTTTTATGTCCAAGGTTATTATTTTACTATTTTTATAGCAGCTAATCACAGGGGAAAAAATATCAACGATCTGCGGCTGGACTTGGAAATAACAAAACAGAACTAGCACACGAAGAAAAAATAAGGAATACACTTTTCTTATTTATAGTTAATAGTTATTTTAATATTTTTATTTGTTTACTTATCCTTAAGCCAAAATTAGCCCTTTTTCCCAAAATTTTAATGCAGGTTGAGGATTATAGACGAAAAAAAATTTAAACACTAAGAAAAATCACTTTTTTTCTCTTCTTTAATGACATTATGAACTGCTTTTCGTCAGTTCTCTGGTGTCAATTCCTTAATGGCTTGATCAAACAGTAGCTTAACGTCTTTCATCTTAAATGTCGTGTTATGTCTTGCTACAAATCCTTTTACTTGCACCCATATAAGTTCTATAGGATTTAGTTTGCAATGATATGGCGGTGTGCGCAGCACAGTTACACTATGTTTTTCAGCTATATCTTCCACGTCATATTTCATAAAACGATGTTTGTGTAAATGTGCTATAGCTAATAGTTCCTTCTTTATCAAATTAACTTCAATTTCAATAGTTTTCGTGGTTAACCAATCGATAATTTCTTGTTTTCTCCAAGGTACCTGTTAAACGCAAAACGTAACCTAATAAACTACTACCTAACTAATCCCTACACAATATTTCGATTTTAACACTTCATGCCAGAAAACATACCTTTCCTAATCCTTTTACGTAATTACTTGAAATTTTGCTATTACAAACAATTCTACTTTATCTTAATACCCTTTAACCTAATTTTCTTAAATTTTTGGTTAGTTATATTATATTATACAACTCTCTTAATTTTTCGTCTCACGCTTGGACTCTTGATTTAAATCTTTAAAAAATGTATTCTTGGCTTAGATTACAAAGGTCTTATAGGAAATGTTTAGTTTTTAAACTTTTCCTTCTAAAAATCCTGTTTTATATAGAGATTAAGATTTCAGAGCATATCGTTTTAGTTATTAATTTATAATGCAATTTTAAGGGAAACGAGTAAAAAGAATAATATTTTATAGAATTTTTCTATTATATACTTGTCTGTTCCGTTTTCCCTTTTTAGAGCTATTTTAAATCAACAAAAATATAACCCAAAGCAATCAAATATTTTTATAATAAAAAAAATTAGGTCTTTATTTTTAAAGAGAAAAATTAAAGTAAAAATATTAAATGAAAATTTTTTATGGAACAAGTGTGATAATTTATAATAAAAAAAATAGTGCGGGAAGAAACGAGAATGCTTTATTATAAATATACAAAACGGCACTTAAGGAGTATTTCAAAACCTAAGCATTTTCACCAAAAACTGCTCTGATCTTCGCTCCTAAAATACATGATTTCTGAAAAAATCATCAATTTTGGCGTGGTGAGCGATATTTACTTTATTTTTAATCATGATAAACCGAGCACAAAAAACGCTAGTTAGAGTCATACATACGTCTTATATTAAAATTTTGGATTGACACCAATATTCATATTTTTCACAAAAATATAAAAATGTTTTTTTTTAATAAAGAGCCAGCTAGGAATATCAAAAAAAAAGTTAAAAAAAACATTTACAAAAACAAATGTAATTCAACCACTGCACCGGTAATAATTTAATGTTCGAAATTTGATAGTAGGTGAATTTTAAACGAACTTTGGGCGTGGTCCCGACAATTTTTTGCCTACGGCGCTTTTCCGCCTTCTTCACCAGGTGTAATATCATAAAATGCATGTAGCCCCAACTTTCCCGTTCTCCAGAGCATATTTTCTGGCTACGCCACTGAATTTATGGTTTTCTTTCCTCACCCCCTTAATTTAATTAAATTTAAAAATGTTACATTTATTAACGATTTTATCTCCACGGTTACTAAAAAACTTCCAATTTCGACAATCACGAGTTTACCAATTGATTTTTATTAACTGTGCGATATAATCGAATCCGAATACATATTTAATGCGATTTCAATCTCCAAGATAAACCAATAGATAGTAGAATCGTATTAATTTTTATTGATTTTTTTCAATACCTACGCCTAAAGATACGCATCACTATAAGTGGAAATGGCGTATGATTTCTTTTGGATTTTACCATACAGGGACTATGTAATGACCAGTAAAGAACTACCACTCTAGTCATAAACGCATTTAAAACCAAATTTAGTCATCATTACAATTAAACGTAGTATGTATGTTCATCACATGCTGTCGAAGCTTGGATGCCAAAGTCATTTTTTGCTATTATTCTTTTACAGGGTGTTCCAAGAAATATTGACTTTTGTGGTGTAGCTGCAAACTTCCAGCTGCCACAATTCCAGTAACATTTGTTATCATTGGATAGATAAATGTTTATAATAATATATAAAAAAGGAATACTCTGCTTCATCCTTATGGCCTAAATATTCCATGTTACGAGCGACTTTAGAACTAAAGGAAAGAGTGGAAATCAACAAATACGACGCCTTAATACGTTTCATCAAGAAGAAAAATGTTGGATATAGAGCAAAAAAATCAAAAGTATTTACAAGAGAACAAGTCAACGAATTTGTGTGTTCTGCCTCAGACGAGAAGTTTTTAATAATGAAAGTGGCTTTTTTAATTGGAATTGGAGGAGCCTGTCGAACTAATGAATTATCGAAGATGACCACGGAAGATGTTGACGTTTTAGAGGACAAGCTGATTGTTACTATTCCCGACTCAAAAACCCACAAGAAACGTATTTTTGCTGTGATATTTGACGGCGAAGTCAATCCTGTGCTTTTATTTAAAAAGTACGCAATGTTAAGGCCAGACCATGTCACTCACCAAAGATTGTTTGTATCATATAGAAAAGGGAAATGTACGGTACAGCCCTGCGGCATTCACTTCTTCTCTAAAATTCCTCAAAAAATAGCTAAGTATCTCTCACTTGAAAATCCTAATTTGTATACTGGTCACTGCGTTAGAAGATCTTCGGCAAATTTTCTTGTTAATGCTGGAGAAGATATATTAGACCTACAAGAACTTAGTGGATGGGAATCGGCGAAGGTTGCTAGAGGGTATTTAGAAGAAAGTGTGACCAAGAAAGTTTCCATTGCTCGCAAAATTCAAATCGGTGATGTTTCCGGCAGTGAATGAAGCACTGGGGAACCGCACGAAATCGAAAGGAGTACTTGCTCGGTCATTAATCAGTCTTCAGAGGGCATACCTAAGATCGTGGACGTTAAAGACAAAGGTGTATCCATCAAATTTGAAAACTGTCAAAATATTGTTTTACATGTTCATGAAAAATAGTTCTAATATTATTTGGTATCTAACGTATTATGCTTTCGTAACTAACGTATTAAATTATGGTAACTAATGTATTATGAGTAACTAAGGTGTTATGTAGGTTTTAGTATGTTTATGATGTTAATAATTATTAATAAAGATATATAAAAATTTTGATTAGTAATCAATCAGTCTTCCAATCCGACCCTAACAAAATGTTTTTTAAAATGTTTATTAGAAGAATGGTTTAATTTTTTTATTTCAGATTGTATGTTATTCTATACAGGGTGATTCCTAAGTTGATACTTCTGTTTTAGGTGTGTATAGAAGGCATTAACATAAACAATACTTTTAAATACCTTTTTTCAAAAAACTCAAAAAGCATTCTGCATATAATCTCGAAGCAGCAGCCACACTTTTACAACACTTACAATAAAATAGCACCGTATCTACTAGTTCATTGTTTTCAAATTTTACCATTTTCACGTGTCACCAATTTAAAATTAACTTGCTTCAGAAAAACACACCGCAGCTGATCGCCAAATATATAACTGTCCACCGACCCGTAAATTGCATGACTAATAAGACAAAAACAACATAAGGTATTTCAGGATAGGTTTTGATGACCAGGCCGGCACTTAGATTTTTTACTTCTGTATCTCGCCTACTTTAAAGTTTTTTGAAAAAAGGTATGAAGTAGAAGTGTCAACTTAGGAATCACCCCGTATAATTTAACTATTATATTTAAAAGAGGTTTTATATTTTTCTATACGAAGTGGTATTTTTAAATTATTCTAATTTCTGGTATTAACGTTGTGATTAATTCTATATATAATTTTTTCACATAGATAATCAGATTTTTTAGGGAAAATTGTTTTATAAATAAAACTAAATATATATTTTAATCACTTATTTTTTAATTTAGTAACACCATATGGACTTTCCAATATTCTGTTGTATTAATTTTAAATAACTTTTATTAAAATAATTTTTCAAAAACAATAACGGTTTTTTAAAATCGAAATTTCGATTTTTAGTCTATTTCCAAGCTTCCTCATAATCCATCTTAGTCGCCCACCGATGCTCTCTCTTTATAAAATCGTGATAATATATTAGTGGAACTCTACTCTTGAAGAAGCAACGCGCCTAGCCGGTCTGTAGAATACCGAGAAAATATACAATCCACCGAATCGTTTGTATAGATAATGGACCTATAAGTTTTTGATGTTTTATTATGTGGGCAATTGGATTTTAATTTTTTTAAGTGAATTTCGCGTCTGAATTCAAGTTTTATTATATTATGTTGTCTATAGATTTGAGTAACATGGTCATATTTTTTAAGGCTTCTTGAAAATCTTATGCAATTATACGTTGGTTGTCATGTAATAGCGTTTTAATTTAGGGCTATAATTTGTAAAGCTGGTCTATTTATACTAGTTTACTAACAGTAGTCTTAAGGTCTCTCGAAAATAAAAGGTAACCCAATATAATGGAAAGTCCAAGGTCAAAATAAGCTCAAATGTAAAAAAAACATCTTTATTGACAAATAATTTTTCTGGGACGTATTATAGTACAAGCCTGTAAAGTCTGGGATTGTAGGGCTTAATCTTGGAAGGCACAAACAAATTCTAAAATAATATTCAAAGAAATTAAATGGATCAGAAATTAAGTTTCATATTTTTTATAAAATCTGCAATATTTTTAAATTTCTCAAGAGGTTGTATGTCTCTCAACTCCGAACCCAAAAAAAAAATATTTAAAGTAACAACCCTCGTAACAACCACATTAAAATATTAGTAAAATAAAATATGTTTAATACTCTCACAAATTTGCTTGTTCGTTTTGAAAAAGTTCTTCAAAAATAAAATATATAATATAATCAAATATTAGTCAGGGGGCACAATAATGTTTATTGGCTAAAAAATTCAAATAATTTCATTATAAATTTTAAGTTTTTAAATTTTTTATTCATTTACTATTTTAATGAAAAGATGCAAAACCTCTTTCTTACATGACTACAATTATAGGCGATCAGTATCCAGGGACATCCTTTAACCGACGCGTTCCTACCTGTAGTATCTATGTAGTCTGGTTTCCTTTTTCTAAACTGTTCTTTTCTATTTAAGTTATCGGAACAAAGACAACAATATAATCAGTCACACGACTTGCAAATAAAAGATTTACGAAGTTGATGGGATGACGCACATCTCTGCTTATTTTATGTTTTTAAATTTAAACTTTCTGCTTTCGCGGCGCTGCATTGTTTCGATAAACAGTCTGCATGACATCTTACGGACTTAGTTTATATTTAATTGGTTTCACTGATTTATGGTCTAGTGATTTCTAAATTGTCATATCAATTAACATTATTAGTCGTAACCTCAGGGGACACCCTGTACATACCTTGTCAATATCGCAATATATTCCCAGAATTGGAAATTCAACAAACTTTTTTGGTCCATTAGGTAAACGTTACTGTTTATAAACCAAGCATAAAAAAATTACATAACAAGTTATGCGCCTTAAACGGATCGTTTGTGGCAATAATTTAGAATCGGGATTTAACTGGGTTGAGGTAAGAAAATTGTGGGAGTTTTTTTACTAAAGCTTTAGTTTAATCAATGATTACAAAAACCGCATGTAGGTACAATACTAGTACGAGTGTGGATATGGAAGAAATTGAACACTACGATGACGCCGCAGAGTGTGACGGATCGGCAATCTAGCGGGACGAAATTATTTCCATAAATAATTTATATATTTTTTTACGTCATTCGATGGTGTAGCGCACAAATGTTGTAAGCGCTAAAAATTGATTTTTGAAATAAATGAGTTTAAAGTTTGACGTTTGTAAAAAAATATTGTAGTACTTGTTTTAAATTTCAATCGTATTATCAGATACATATGAGTTATTTTTGAGTTAGTAATCGGTTGCTGAGTGTATATTACTAAAATGTGACATGTTTTAGATACAGTTTGTTACTTACCACATATGTGCATAAAAAATTATTGATTGGTATATTATAAAATCAATAACTATACAACAAAAAATGTTAAATTAACGAATATTTATTCAAAGAAAATATCCTAAGTTACAAAAGTACGAACATTTAAAAAAATAATATATGCCATGCTTATTTCACTCGTCATCAAGTGGCATTGGTTGGTTAACTAAGGGAATGTCATTATAATAGTAGCTATAATCACTCGGTATAATTCCAGATCGTAAACGGGATAAAAGATCTTTTTTCTTTTTTTCTGATACTGGTAACCTTGTCAAGTATTTTTTGGTAGATCTAGAAAATCCCATATAACAGGTCTTCCTCTGGTTAATCGCTTTTGGCTAGAGACATCCAGTTCCAAGAAATTTTCATTGGACAGTCTATATTTAAACTTTATTAAAAGGGGGTTTTCTTTCTCAAATCGTAACCATTTTATTTTAAGCCACTGTACTCTTTCTGTATTTGTGTTAATTTTTTAAAAATGATCAAAATCGTCATGTTTTAAGCTTAAAAAAGAGTATTGTTTAGGCTTTATTCTTGCAGCTACTATTAATACACCCCATTCTCTAGTGGTTCCTTGTTTTTTTATCTGGTTCTTCAGAAACCTGTTCATCGTCTGAGTACAGTTCTGTGTTTGAGGGAATAAAAGACTCACTGAAATGGGAAAACGGTTCTAAATCACTGCTTCACTTTCTTCAGCTTAATCAATTCGTGTGCTGTGTGCCAACTCATTCTCCGTCACACAATCAGGCTGTTTAGATGTGCTTGGAGTTGAAGTGGGACTTATGTAAGAAGAAGGATTTGGTTCAAGAAGTTGCTCGTATGCGTTACCTAATTGTACCGTAGGTACCTGCTATATTAAACACAACAGGGATTGGTACCATTGTACTTTCTCCTAGTATATCAAACGCTGGTAGTTTACAATGTTTAGAATAATCAACAGTGCCATCAGGAGTTTTATTGGAAAACCGGTTCTTTAACTTCATTTATGGCAGCTAAAACAACGTACAAAATAATATAATAATCTTTATATTATAAAAGTGGACAGTGTGTATAAAGTACATTAATGTTTACTCAATGTATTAACACCCTGTACACCTAATATAAAATATTCATTCGCAAACTAATATTTTCGAAATTGAGCATATTTTATAAAGAAATTCCTCGTAAAAACACACATTCTTTTGGGTATAGAAACACACTGTATATTATTTTTTATTTAAACACTACATGCGACTGCTAAAAAAGCAAAAACTTAAGATTCGTGTTCGACGACCTCAAAATAATAGGGAACACCTATTATTTTGAGGTGCTCCCAATAACGACCCTAAATATTAATAAACGCTTTTAATATCATTATGCAATACTTACTTCTATTTCCTTTCTTCGCCAGTGACAACTCTACCATTTTTTTACCTCTCGACACCATTATAATTACTACAAATCACTAAAATTTACTAAAATGTACAGCACCGTAGGTACTTCTTGTAAAAAAAAAGAAAATTACCCATAATATTAGCCACGTGTTGTGTATTAACTGCACACTAGATTTTATCTGTGTTAAAAATTTGATAGCACAAATGTGGTAAGTAACTTTACAACATATGTGCATGGGGGTTTCACACTAGCGGTACTTACATCTTTCGGTAGATGGCCCTAGCCGCGTCAACTTTGAATAAATAGATACCACATTTGTGCGTAGACATTTTCCACAAGCAAAAGATTGCTTTTACGCGCTTAACTCTTTTTAGCCAAATGCTGTACTTACAACATTTGTGCGCTACACCATCGAATATTGTTGATAGTGTATGTTAAAATACGTTTTAATGTTTATTTATGTATCAAGAGACGAAAAGCGTAATTTTATAGGGCAAGCAACCTTATGTTAGTCCGGCGGAGATTTCAAAGTTTTTGCCTTCTTTAACCATATAATATGGCGGAAAAGGCTTGAGACTTATCTTGTTGACCTGTTCTCTTATCACATTATATTGATGTGTTGAAAGATCAGCGTCGATCATTAGTGCAAGAGCTTTATCATCTGACAATGTTTTAGTATTATCTTTTTTTAACTCCCTACTTTTTTAAATTTGGATGCCACGAGGGGGCGATGCTTGTGACAGCTCCTCCTATTACTGCGGAATCTCTTTTCACAGCTTGATCTCAGCAGCCTTCGATAGTTCTTTAATATTTTTCGATTTCATCAAACTCGTTAGCTTTCTCTTTTTTGTCTTTTCAGAACACTTTTGAAATGACTTTGATGGTCTGTCCAAAACAGAAGAAACTGATCGATGAATGTAGATGGTACTGTCAGGAAACGTAATTATTCCACTAAGCCAATAAAAATTGATATTTACAAATCTGTTGCGGTTTCGGTAACTTTTGCTTCACTTTAAAGCCATTTGTTGGCATATACTTCTTAAAGAAGTCTCTAAAATATCTTCGGAAAATATGCCTTGACCAAATTTCCCAATTACAAAGTCACAAACTGCACATAGCGGTATACCTTTTTTTGATTCACCCAAATTTCTAAAATTTCGTGCCGGAAAATTGTGGGAACTATTCTGGAAAATAAAAAAAATGTTCCTAGAGGCGCTAACAAACGCAAAAAAAATAAAAATGGTCTTAAAGTAGAAAGTCTAACTAAAAGTTCGAGTATTAGTAGAAGTCCATATTTACCCATATAAGAAACTTTTAGTCTACAAAAAATTGATATTACACACAATTTGTGACATCATTACAGTATTTCCCAAAATTTGATATAAAAAATTTCAACAACAAAAAAACCTACCCTTAGCAATTATTAGAACACTAGATAATACATAAATGCCAAAATATCACACTAATAACAATCCACTCTGAAATAACTATCACAGTGACTGACTCGTTAATAGAGTCTAGATAAATTCCTACCTGCTGCCTTTGGGTTTTCGTCACCTCTTCTTTCCTTTATTAAGAAGATGTTGAAAGAGATGATGAAGTGTTTATAAACTCGAAACATGTAGAGATTCTAACTTAAAAAAAAATCTAAAAATATTAGTGGAGAAAGGCTTAAAGTTGGTTATTTCTTTCCATTTAAATTCCCACTCCACTTTAAGTATGGACTATGACTATATCTTCAAATTTATAGGAATATTAGTTTATTCAAAAATATTGAGGATATTCTATTGAATATAAAAAGTAAATGTTTTTTCTGACTAACCCTGTACAGGGTATCCCAAATTCAGCACCAGTCAAATGGGAGTAAAGTTGCAGAATTTTGTGCTTAGTAATATCGTAAAAAATATTTGAGCTTTCTTTTTTACTTTTCGAAATAATCGAAAAAAACTAAAATTTTCTTCTTGTTTAATTTATCTGGTTGGTTGGTGGGTTTAAGGCGGGGGTGGGGCGTTCGGCCCACGCTTCTTGCACTGCAGCCTAGTGGCTTATTGTGCTCTCCTATCTTGCTAGAAAAGTTCCTTTTATAAGGTCCAGCAAATTCCTACCAAGTTTGTCATGTGGGAGGTTAACCCCACATTTGATATCTCCGAAGATTCTGAGTCTTCCTCGGGTCAGTACCTCGCAGTTATATATGATATGTGAGGCGGTGTCGTCCTCATCGCCGCAAAGCCTGCATTCGATGGGACCATTGTAAATTCCTACTCGGCGTAGGTGTTTTCTTAAGCAGTGGCCTGTTAGTAGGCCGACCACTTGTTTTAGCTGGGTGCGCGTTAGAGACATCATTCCAGTTGATAACTTTTTGGAGGGTTTCCCAATTGTGGCCCTCACTTGGGTATGACCAGGTATCCTGTTCCATCGGAATAGGTGTTGTTGTTGTGCCCACCTGTCTGATGTGGCTCTGGTTGCCTGTTTTGATATGCCAAGGGCGGGTTCAGGGCCCCTGAGTTTTTGAGATGATCCGGGTCTAGCCCGTTCTTAGTCAATTTATCTGACTTATATTAACTGTTAGGTACAGAAAAACAAATACAATTTTGTAAAAGCAAGTTTTTAACTTTATATTACCGTGTTTTTCAAAGGTATCATTGGCCAAACTAGAAGTTTTTGTGAACCCTTTATAGTAAAATTTTTGTTTTAAATTTTCAATTAGACAAGCCAGGAATCGATGCCCCATTTCACGCTGGTATGGAATAGCACTGATTATACTTTATCCACTTCCCACTTCTCTGCCTCTAAATATAGAATAAATATAGCAATATTTATATTCTTGATTGATTTTTTAAAATGTTTTGACGTATGTAGTGGCTACACATAAGTCAAATGTCTATCAACTAGAGCAATCTAAAATAATGTAAATCGTTACAGGCTACCGCATCTATAATGACAATTTATCAATTGGTAAAAAATCGATGAATCTCAGAACTTATTAATTATAAATGAAAAATGTGATGCCTCTCCCAGATACACTTATTTACAGTCGACATTTGAAGTGACATTTTGCTTTTGATTTAGTACTTCAGTGATCACTCTAACAAACGTTGGTGACTTTGGCCTATTTTTAGCGTCACGTTTTAATAGTAAGTGTTATTTATCGAATTGTCGATGCTATTTATGTTATATTAGGTATATATATCTATGTTATTTTACATGTAAAAAAAAATAATAGAAATGGTAGATTTTATAGTAGATATTTTATTTTTAAACTTGGTAAGGTGTTCATTTTTAATTTCATCCCTGTATATTCGTGCATGTTATCAGTATTAGACGTTCTTATATTGCTAATTAACAGAAGTTAAAACGTATATCACGCTTTTAAATCTTTTTATCATACCTCATCTGCATGTTTACACAAAGTTCAAAGAAATAATTTTGTTTCAGTATTACAAATCAAAGAACAAGGTTATAAAACAAGATTTGGGACGATACATTGATAAACACTTTCTTTTAATTAATTGCGTCGAGGAATAAATAATTAAGAAAACGATTTTTGAATAGATTGTTTTAAAATTACCTCAAAACATTATAGTTATTTAAAAAAAACATATAACACATCCTCAAAAAAAAATACCTTAGGTTTTTTAAAAAATTTTATGGGTTACATGTTTCGTCTTTATATAGAAATGATCAGACCTAACCTTTAAACAAAAATTAATTGATTTTCAGGCGCTAAAATCTACGCACTGGCTGACGCATGAAACCGCATTTTCGATTCGCTAGAGTGAATAATAATTGCCGGTGAATATGAAACAGGTTTTTACAAAATAGTGTATGTGGATTTCGAGAAAATCACGTTTGAAATTTCGTTTAGCGGGATTTTGTAGGTTTGCAAAATGTTGCTATTAATTCAGTATCCAAAATTATACCCAAATTTTTGGTTGTTTTAACCACATGATTATAAGTGAATAAGAAATTATAAAGCCCTTCATGTTTAAAACGAAATCTTGGCGTTGGGCTTTCAAGCCTTCTTGAAACGGGCTTGTAGCTTCAATTCCTTTTATCGTATAAAGGAATCTATGCTAATTCATTTGCGCCGGCCGTAGCCAGCTATCACCTCGTCGGCGTCGGTCGGCGCCGGCGTCGACTCGGCACAGCTAGCGCCAGCGTCACGATACTTTGCCCGCCCCAAAATAGATTTTATAATCCCCTTTTAAGACGCGCAGCCATCGCGACGCTTGTATTGTCGTGAAACGGGCGTCGTATTTCTCCTGCAACTTCTAAATTCCTGTTACTTGGGGCGCCATTCGCGGGAAATTCAGCTGAAAATCGACACGACCGCACCTGCGTGAGGTGTTTCCGGCTTTTCAGGATTTTCAGTAGAGCTGTGTGTAAATGAAAATGTTGTTTATATTCTTGCTTCCTTAGACGTGAGAATCAAAATCTGATGAGTGTATTTTTATTGTTGTTAAGGTGTACACATTTTCCTGCTGAAATGTAAACGATGGCGATGGCGATTTTGGTTTTATTCGTGAATATGGTTTTTAAGTAAATAGTCATAACTTTTTTGAACGGTATAGTTGTTAAAAAATAAACATTGCAAATAAATAAATATATATGATGCCTTCCTTTCTAATTTTTCTTTATTAAAAATTAACGAGTGTGGATTGGATTTCTACAAGGTTTAGTGCTTAGAAAATTGAAGTTATTGAATTAGAGATTAACAACTTTGTGATTTTGTGTAATATTTTTGTGTGTTTCGATAACATAACCAAAATTTTTGGGCATGAAATTACCTTTTCGAGAAAATATTTACAAAAAGCTATATTTAAATAAGGTTTAAATTATGACATTGACATTGTGTGACATAAATAATTAATTACTACTACTGGTTGTTGGATCTACCTGCTCACCACTCGCCGAGAGATGAAATACTTGACAATAATAATGTTATTTTTTCGTTTTAGACAATCAAACGCATAATAATAAAGTGACTGACCTGAGCTACTTTGTGGATTACATAGCCATAGTTACCTTAAAATATTTTTTACAGCAATTCTTCTTATTAAAATTATTTAAAATACCTGATATGAATCAATAACAAGAGAACCTGTTACTTTTACTTAGTAACATAAATAAGCTAGAAAAGAACAACTAGTTACGGTATAGGACATGGATGGAAATTTATAATACAATGTATAAGAAATATAATATGTTTTAGAATTTCTAGTAGTATACCGGGTTAATAAAAAGTACCGGAACGCTTAAATATCTTCAAAATCGCTAAAGTTGCGCTTAGAAAATTGTTGTGGTCTACTATTCTATATCCGTTAATATTGGCCTGTCCCAATATAAGAGATATTCAGGGGATTCAAGGACTGGCTCGGGTGAGTATTGGTAGTATGGTGGGAGGTTTTCCTTTAGACCTAGTTTATGAGCTAGTTCTTTGTGAATGATCTTAGCCACCTGATTATATCTCTCCAGATAAGCGTTGGATGACATAGCACCACAACCCGCCGTAATATATTGTATCGTTTCTCCGGGGCAATTGCATTTTCTGCACACATATTCCACATTTCTTTCAAGATTCGAGTTCGAATGACATGGTCTTAGATAGAAACTATAAAACCTTCTGTTTCAGCATGAAGCTGCCTTTTTTCTAACAAATTCAGTGACATTTCTCTATCTATGAGCGGATTTTGAAGTGCAGTAGAGTGCTTGCCATGCAGAGCTTTCTCATGCCAAGTTACAAGCTGTTGACTTGGCGGCGCGCGGATGATGTTGAGTAATCCGTTTTGCTGTACGTTAAGGGCTGTATATCCAACGTCTGCTGCTACCACTTTTTGTAGGATTTCCCCTTTCGACTCTTGGAAGTATTTTTTCATAGAGGTCTCTTGCGACTTGCACAAGTTATATATATTATTCCTACCTCCTTTTGTTTTAGGTAGATTCTTTAAAGTGCAGAGCGTGGATGGTGGAATCTAATAGCTTTTTCGATTTACTGCTCTCGGGCACTCTGAGAGTGCTCTCTCCGAGATTTGCGTGTTCGGTTATCAAAATCAGGTGATCTCGCTCGGAGTCATACGTTCGATTTACAAATCTGGTTACTATAAATCCGTTAGCGAGCGCTCCTTTTCGATCTGCAAATTTTTACGGAGTAGAGAGGCTGCGCCTGCGCAATGGCTACACTTTTTCTTTAAGACTGTGAACGGTGTTCTTTTGTAATTTCGCGTGTTGTTGTTTGAATATTTTGAACATAGTAATATTTTTGTTTAATTTAAAGAAGAATTGTTTTAACTTTATATTAAATTTAAAGGTTAAAATTATTTTACCATCTGTCATAATTTTGAGAGCAATCATACATTCTATTTACTCTCCGTCCGAGGGCAACCGTATTCAGGGTGACAGCAAATCTCGGGCGAATCTTATGGCGTTACAGATCGCTCCCGGAGCACTCTCAGAGTGCTAAACCGAAATCGCTATAAGTTTTGTCAGCAGCCTGCGCGTAGGTCTATTTAGTTCAAATCCGTGTCTGAATACTTAAGGATTCCGAATGAGTAGGTAAGTATTGGTATTGCCCAGGTGTTGATGACAGTAGTCAGGTTACCAGCATTCAGGTGAGTATTAAAAGGATTTGTAAGTCTGCTTTTATATTTGTTTTTAGACTCCCTTTTTAGGTTTGTGTGATTTATTTGCTGGTTTTTGGAGAAGTATTTAAATGTTTTGTCCTCATCTAGTATATCTATGATTTCAAGTTTCAATTTGGTTTTGTTCACTCTTTCCTGATACGACAATCAAGATTGCGCAGTTGTCTAATCTAAACGACATTTTGATGTCATCGTTAAATGTCTTGGTTATTTGAATTAGGGACTGTAGGTGGGTTTTGCTTTCGGCGTAGAGTTTGATGTCATCCATAAATAGAAGGTGGTTTATTCCAAAATTTTCTGTTAAGTTGAGATAATATAGAGCGGGGCTTAACAAGTAGCCTTGAAATATACCTACCAGTTGATATGTTTATATTTCCTATTATAATAATAATTAATATTAAAATAATGAAAACCATAAATCTTACAACAATACACCGGTAAAGACAGTTTATTTCCAAATATAGTTTATTTCGATATGTTTAAATTTAAAAAAGTATTTTATCAATTCAAATATACATAATATGGTGTTTAAATTTATATGCAACGAAATTTGGCATACAGCTTATGGCCACCTTAAATGTCCATTAAATCCAATGTATGAAATCCTTATAATGAAACAATGTCTGACCTATACCCACATTAAACTCTACAAACCCAAAGACCATTGTAAGCAGTTATTGTTATCCAGTCTTATTGTTAAAGCCTCAACAAAAATATTTTATGCCATCAACATCATATATTAAAACGCTGTGTAACAATTGCAAGTGTGCAAATGAAAGTAACATAAATCGTTACAATCATTAAATTCAGTGACAATATTTTAACCAAATACAATATAAATCAGGCGGACAATTCATAATTTTTATTTATGAAGCGCGGGCAACACATAAATTTAAGAAAAAGAAAAGATTCAGGTGAAAATATTTATTTTTAGGAGTTACTTGACTACCTACGTTTACGTCCAATTTAGTACCTAAGTTTAGTATGGTTACATTGTAAAACTGTATCTGCATTAACCGATGAAAGTAAAAAATCATAGATATGATCTAGGTATAGGGTTTTTTAAGGAAATGCATTTTTCTATGACTATATTTCTTCAAAGTTATCTATTTCATGTCGTAAATTTCTATATTCAGTTAGAACAAGTTTAACTTCAGGTTGGTTAACCTTGAAGATATTATATCAAATTTTGTTTGAATAAAATCAAATGCATTTGGTTCCGATTAACTATCACTTCGAATAATCAGCTATTGTGTGACTTTGTCTTGCCACAGATATGTCATAATTAATTCCTATCTCAAAAAGGGCAATTTCCTAAGTTCCCTGTTAGATCAGCTTAATCTATGGTCTATTTCTTTTCGATTGCGAACGATGACCCGTGCAAGAATGCAAGAATTTTCATTTTTGACAAGTTGAAAGAGTAAGGTTAGGGATTTACGTCATAACTGACATTTTGTTGTTTACTGTTTATAGCGGTTAGAATTTTAAATTAACACTTGTCAAGGCCGCTTTGCAGTTTGCAATTTTTCTTTCACGCAAGAAAAGATTGCCCGGGAGTATGCGCAGATCGAGGCTAATGACCAGCTGGCGCAATTTGTATGGCTTGCAAGAAATATAACTCGGACCGTATTTTTATTGCCATTGCAAGCGCAATTCTGAGGATTTTCTGGTGATTTATGAGACACCAAACTATATATAAAAATCTCTGACATTTATTTATGTTTTTTCTAACCTATAGCGGGTACGTTTTGTTTTTGTTGGTTTGCCTTCATGTCCTGTAATGATGTTTTGTTAACATGAATGCACAAAAAGCGCCGGTAAGTAATAACCAAATGTATTTTTATTTTAATGGTTGGTGGCTAGTGATACATCACCTACGATCTTGGCAAGTCATTGCACGCTGTCAAACGAAGTGAAATTTTTATTGCCGCAATATTAATTGCTGCAAGACAACTTGCGTGAAAGAAAAATTGCAAACTGTAAAGCGGCCTTTAAGAAGATACATTTTTAGGTTATGTCACAATGTTTGGCATTTGGCATGGCCTTCTATATTTTGTCGATTAATCGGGCATCCTTTTTGCTTCAACACAAAGTAGGCATAGGTTTACTATTTTAAGTTGCAGAAAAACGTGAAATTAACCGATTTTATGTACAGAAAGTTAATAGATTGTTAGTTTCGTAATATAACTAGAGCTAAAAGTTATTTTTAATTGCTAAAAGGTTTATAATTAGCATATATTTGCTAGAAATCAATCGAACGGAAATTTCTTATTCTTCTTCTGTGATTTAAAAAAAAAGACCTTTAATAAGTTGGCTATGCATTTATGTAGTGTAAATTGGTCCATGATTTAACCAATTAGGTGAATTTTTGTTCAATTTTTTTTTCTGTCATCGTTCGCAATCGAAAAGAAATAGACCATAAGTATTAAAAATCGCTCTTTTAACATTTACATTCAAAACTATTACAGGATGCAACAAAACTATGTTTATGGTAATATTAAACATACCGACCTGAATAGGAATCAATTTGAGTTAAATCAGGCAGTTTATAGTTTGCATTGTCGTGATCTATATTTACCTCAAAGCCGAACGATTATGCCGAGAAACATAAAATTCAAAACAAGAATTTACTAATAATGTCTAATAATACAAATCTAACAAGGAAACACGACAAAAGTGCCCCTGATATCGTGTTTCAGCATCTCGGAAACAATGCTGTATACAGCAGGTTCTCCCGCGAGTATGCAGATTTGTCTCTTTGTGTTTTATGCCGAGTGTCAAAGGTCACTTGGGCGAGACACACACACAAGCAGACGTGATACTTTGAAGATGCCGAGGGGACACTTGAAAACGAGACCCCGCCATTTTTAAATATATTTTCTACGTGATCCCATGAATCGGCGGGTTTGTGAATATCAATTATTATTATACCTAACGATATAACGTAAATAGGGGACAACGAGGACGCGAGGCATAGACATACGTCCCGTTTAAAATTCCGACTAGACAAAACTATAAAAAAATTAAAAAAAAATATTTTTAAATATTGTATTTAAATTTTCGGGACCACGCCCAAAGTTTGTTCAAAATTCACCTAACTACTATCAAATTTCGAAAACTAAATTATTACCTCTCCCCTCTGCATGGTTGGATGAAATTTGTTTTTGTGAATGTTTTTTTTTTGATATTTCTAGCTGGCACTTTACTGAAAAAAAACATTTTTTATATTTGTGAAAAATATGAATATTGTGTCAATCCAAAATTTTAGCATTAAAATATTTACTTTCATTTTTCTCTTTAAAAATAAATACCTAATTAAAGACGAAGATTTTCCTTTTCATTTCGCCAGATCCATCTCTAGACGCGTTTCGTCATATCATGACTCATCAGTAGAGCTAGGATCCGACGAAAAGAAAAGGGATCTCGAAGCTACTTAAGGCAGCACTTGGTGGGACACACCAGTAAGATATGGCACGAAGCGCAATCTGTGTCGTTGTTAGACACTCTTAAGCATACCAGCACCTCTAACAAATTTATAGAAATAAGTAAATGTTAAGAGGAAATCGCCTGTAAAGACATTCGTCACAATTACAGGAGTCCCGCTAGGCAGCGCTAACTCAAATCGGTTTATTAACCGAAAACAATGAGTAATATATCCCACCAAGTGCTGCCTTAAGTAGCTTCGAGATCCCTTTTCTTTTCGTCGGATCCTAGCTCTACTGATGAGTCATGATATATAAGTTTGTTAGAGGTGCTGGTATGCTCAAGAGTGTCTAACAACGACACAGATGGCGCTTCGTGCCATATCTTACTGGTGTGTCCCACCAAGTGCTACCTTAAGTAACTTCGAGATCCCTTTTCTTTTCGTCGGATCCTAGCTCTACTGATGAGTCATGATATTACTCATTGTTTTCGGTTAATAAACCGATTTGAGTTAGCGCTGCCTAGCGGGACTCCTGTAATTGTGACGAATGTCTTTACAGGCGATTTCCTCTTAACATTTACTTATTTCTATAAGTTTGTTAGAGGTGCTGGTATGCTCAAGAGTGTCTAACAACGACACAGATGGCGCTTCGTGCCAAATACCTAATTGTTTTTTGTTTTTATTGTAAAAATATTTTATTGCATTGGGTTATATTTTTGTTGACTTAAAATAGCTCTAAAAAAGGATTAACGAAACAGACAAGTATATAATAGAAAAATACTATAAAATATTACTCTTTATTTTTACTTGTTTTTCTATAAAATGTAATCATAAATCAGTAACTAAAACGATATGCCCCCGAAACCTTAATCTCTATAAATATTAAACAGGAATTTTAGAAGGAAAAGTTTAAAAACTAAACGTTTCCTACAAGACCTTTGTAATCTAAGCCAAGAATACATTATTTAAAAGAAAAATTAGGTTGCAATTAGACTTTTAGACCAGCAGTCTTTCTAAATACGCCACTTTTCCGGTGCTCCTTCTTTAACAGCACACCTTATAAGACGCTTCCAACTAAATTATAGAAAAACTTTTTTAAATAAAGGTAATAATATAAAAAATTAAACACTTTGTAAATTGGGCTTTTTTGTAAAAAATGGATGGACAAAAGAGTTTACATTCACACAATAGACATGTTGAAATGCCAACGGTACTTTTTTAATAGATAATAATTTTTGGCCAACTAGGGACAAGAAGAAGGTGACAAAAAAAAACATTCGAGTAGGTAGTTCCAGCAATGTTAAAACAATAATATTTATTGCAGAGTTGCTTTTCAAGATCACATGTTTGAACTAATTGGTATATTACAAGAAGCCAGTCAAAAATTTTAAAGAATAAAGGTACACAAAGAACTCTTTTAAATAAGCACCTACCCAGTTCCTAAGGCCGCAAATTTTTTTATCATATTAATATTCCTCGGTGTATGTAAAAATAAAATTAGCATTTTATATACGCCCAATGAATATAATGTTTAAATATATATATTATGTGTACTTCTTGTATGCGCATTAAGATTTGCATGTAACCCAATACGCGCAATTGGGTGTTTTAACTAAAATTATTCACTTGGACCACCCAAATTTGATGTTAAAAAAATTTATTACAGACACCCATAACATAGGGATAATAATGTTACTTAAAGATCGTATGCAGTCCGGAGTAGGGGAAACCTGGTACGGTGGTCATAATTTCTTTCTCGGGGCATGTTTCACATAATTTCGTAAAATAACCAAATCAATTATACGCGTAAGGGGTGGTCGTTTCGCTTTCTATCCCAAATAGCATTAAAATTTCAAAAACTAAAAGATTTTGATACTGCTACTATAATTAGGTGAAAAATCGACAACTGTTATCAAAAATC
This sequence comes from Polydrusus cervinus, assembly GCA_935413205.1. Classification (NCBI taxonomy): domain Eukaryota; kingdom Metazoa; phylum Arthropoda; class Insecta; order Coleoptera; family Curculionidae; genus Polydrusus; species Polydrusus cervinus. Next base: position 25,922,319 of record OW284514.1, on the reverse strand, counting down.
GTACAGTATAGGGGAAACTCTAGTATATTTTACGTAAACTTTTAATGGCCGATTATGACACACGTCATTTCTAGTAACATTCATTTTATAAAACTTAACGTTTGGTCAGGGCCGGATTTTTATTAAAAATTAGGTATGAAAATAAAATAATTTCTTTGTAGTTCTAATTAAACGCAACAAACGCAAAATTTGTGATATTTCAAAAAACATTATAGGGAATTGGAAATATCATAGAATATGAGAAAAATATTTTCATTTTATTTTCTATTTATAATATTGTTGATATTTTGGTTTAAAGCACATATTTAATTTACAATAAGAAATATAGATACATCTGACAGTCGTGCGTCCAGTATTTTGGATAATTCACTACGGATTATCGGTGCATTACATCGCAAACACAGTAACATTTATTAAAAAATTATCTTTTTAAATTCGACTTTAGACGTGTTAAGTCGAAATAATCTAAAGGCACAATTAAAAATTATGCATTAGGTGATAAGCACTAAGCAACAAAAATACTTTTTGACACGTACAAACAAATAAATCAAGACACAGGGCCGTTCCTAGGGTATCTGCCGCCCGGGTGCGAGAATAATTTTACCGCTCCCAACAGTGGCGTAGTTAGAAATTCATTTGGGGGGGGGGGGGGGGCAAAAGGATTTAAAAATTGCGCCACAGGCGAAAAAAACCTTTTTTGGATTATAAAAAAAATTTCAAATTAGGAAAATATATAATATTTTTATAGAAACTTGTAGGGAGTTCTAATACACTAATATTAATAATTCAAAACTTTATGAAATAAGCATAACTGAGTAAAAAAATATTAAAAATAAGGTTTATTTTTCATTTATTAAAAACCAAAAAAATATATTAACTATAATCGATAATTATTAGAAGACATAATCATGTAAAGATTATACATGCAAACACCAATAAAACTTTTTTAAATAATAAATAAAATCAGAGGAGGGCGTCGCGCGCCGCGGGTTTATTTAAAAGTTTTAAGATTTACGTGGATATCAGTTTCTCTTGCAAGCATTTTGTATATGTAATGTATCTGGTGCGTTATTGATAGGGTTGCCGTAATTTCGTTTCCCAAATATATTTTAAATCTTCTGGTTTTTTAGATTTCAGGTAAGCCCCTCTCCCCCTCCCTGGCTCCCAAAACCCAACCCAACCCTCCTCCTCCCAAAGTTGATAATAAAAAAGTTGAAATAATTTTAAGTTAAAAAAAACAAAATTGTAAAAACATGCACAGTTGATTTAATATAATATAATTTTACAACTTATTTGTGATGTAATGTAATACATACATACATACATACATACATACATACAGGACAGGATGCTAACAGTATCTACTCATAAGTTATACAGTAAAGTTTGCTTTTCTAGCCTTTTTTAATGCAAATATCTTAACAATGTTAGACACATCTATATTTTCTGAAAGAATAATATTTATGTATTATGTTAATTTATTAATAAACTAATTTTTCCCTTTTTATAGGGCGGCTTGCGCCGCCCCTTCGGCTTGCCGCCCGGGTGCCTCGCACCCTCTGCACCCCGGGTCGGAACGGCACTGTCAAGACACTATCAAGTTTAAGGCAACAAGTAACAGGAATTAATATTTATATTATATTTTTTATTTCCTATTCCTTGTTTCTTGTTGCATATTGCTAATTTTTTAATTGTGTCCCGGCCTTAATTTAATTATGTTGATTTTTCCATTTTCCTATCCACAAGTGAATAATTTTTTCTTTAGACAAGGTTCTGAAGAGTTTAAAGTACACAATAGGTCTAATTTTTCGTCATTTTAAATAAATCACAAAGTTTTCTAATGTTATTAAATTAGGTACTTGTTTTTTTAACATTTAAGAAAAAATAAGCACTAAAAAGCAGATATGTTGTCCATTCGTCTGCGGAATAGATACCTCAAATATATGTTTGATTTTTCTATCTTTGATTTATTTATTTATTTATCTACTATCATTTAGTAATATGAATTTTACAGTTCTGTAAGTCGTTTTGTAAGGGCACCTATTACAGCACTAGTTCTATAATAGATGCCTTTACAGCACTAGTGCGGTAATGGAAAAAGAAAATGGTTTTATTAAAATTTTTCTGTTAAATAAAACCACACTTTTTAGAAGAATGAATTAGTATTAACAATTATAAAATTAATTACCAATTATTAATTAAAATATAACACTTAAGGTTTATTATAATAATAAAATTAAATCCGTGTCTGACCCCATAATCTTCTTTGCTATTTGTTTCTTATTTTCTAAAGAATTCTCAACGTAGCATTTTCCTTTTCCATAGAATACAAAAAACCGCCTGTGAGTTGCATTAAGAGGACGAAGTTTAGCATACTTTTGAAAAATACTTAAACAGTTGACACCTGTCACATTTCCTTCTATTATAACAAATTCTCGCATAATTTTGGTTTTCGAGAATGGAATCACAATTTTTATATACAAATCATTGTGTTCAATATGATCTAATATTAACTTAGCTAGTTCTTTGCGCCGACAAGCCCCAAAAATGCCGATTATCATAACAACCTTCATAAGTAAATATTATGTTTCATCATCTGCAGTACTAAGAAACTTACAGACGTCTTCCTTTGTGAAAACTTTGGACTTTTTGGCCTTGTAACCCTCTGAACTTCTTTTCAAAAATGAAATTAGTTGGGAAAATCTGCTTATATCTTGATTTTTCTTGACTGAAATTATAGTTCTCAACATTGAGTAGTGAGTCCATAGTGTAGATGGTTTCTGGGAGCATTACTTTACGGAAAAATAACCCAAAAGGATTTTCTCAGACACCTCCTTTATTTTGTTAGCTTTGCACCAATCTTCAAACTTCTGATACTCTAACTCATACCGCGCCTTGGATTTTGTCGAAACTAAACTTGAGATCGCTTCGTTTGCCGCTGCTCCTATATCAGAGGGTAAACTTCCATCAGAATCGCTCATTTTGAAAAACGCTTTTTATATTTTTGAATTTGTTTGACAAAGTTTCAACAGTAACCATGCGAAACAGTAACTATGCGAAAGGTAACATAAAAAACTTAACTAGTAAACTTAATAGCAGGTGCATTTTTACAGGTGCATTTTTATTTTTAAAAATGCCTTTTGCCAAATATTTTTATTCATAGATGAAAGTAGATAAAATTTTGTACAAATTCTTGTTGTAAATTCATATTACTACACTCGATGTTTTATTAAACTCGGCTGACGCCTCGTTTGACAACTTTAACATCTCGTGTTGTAATATGAATCTTTACAACACTTATATCGTAAATAACTATTATTTATTTATCTTTAAATACATTACGGAATACAACATTCCAATTGGTACATCTAAATCTAAGATACAGTTATTAGCCACAGCAAAAAAAAACAATACATAGTATAAAACAACAGAAAATCTAGTTAAAATGGATTAAAATAAATTAAAGTAACTAGTCATAATAGTTTTTTACGGAATAAAGGCTAATCCTAAATAGATCGCAATCTGGAAAATAATTCCGCAGAAATCTTGAAATGAAGGCATTTTGTCCATAGTTGGTTCGATGAGTCACTTCGAAGAAAAGTTGCATCTGCCTCGTGCGCCTTGGTGGAACCAAAAAACACAGATTTAAGCAGGGCATTACAGCAAATTGTGCCATTCATAAGTTTGTATAAGAAGATTAGCAAAGATTTTCTGCGTCGGCATTCGAGGCTCTGCATGCCACAAAGGAGAAGTCTTTGTTTCATATGATATGTTTTGGTAGGGAAACCTGAGTTTGAATAGATAATATTTGCGTATCTATTCTGAACACGTTCAATCCTTTATATTCAATCATCCAATCAATCCAATATAGCAATAAACCTAACCAAGATTAAAAATGAGGATAATGATTTTAGCATTGAGTTCGAAGCGCCGCGCTTTGGTAAATCCAATGCACCGTTTTTTCCGCGCTTCGGCGCGCACTTTTTGGCGCGCCAAGCTGCAGGCCTCTCCGTAAGCTAAAACATGCAGAAGAAGAAAGTGCAACAAGAAATGTTAGCATAATACCATGAGACGAATATAGACCACATATAACCTGAGTTGGGGGGCGTGGCGCTTGCGCAGTAGGGAAAAATTAGGCAACCCACACGATTTCTAACAGAACGTAAACAGAACCCAAGGTCTCTTGAACAGAACCGGCTTGCCGTTGTATTCTTATTATTCGCCATCTTTTATTTCGTTCATTCGTGTGTGGTTATAATTTACAAGTTTTGGGTGTTAATATTTATAAAACTTTACTTTAGCCATTTTTTTTTGTTAGGTTGTAAGTTGTAATCGTTTCCAGCTTTTTTTACGTTGTATTCATTCGGATGTTTCGTGTGTGATTGTGGATATTATTTTTAAGTTTTGGGTGCGAATTTAGGTATAAAACTTTACCCTTACATTTGTTATACTGTTAGCGACTTGTGTCTCAAGATGAGTAGAAAAAAGTGCATGATCCTTTTTTGCACGAATCGCGGTTCAATACCAGGAATAAGGTATTTCAGGTATGTAAAATATCGGTTACTTAGTTTTATTTGACCATAAACTATACACACTCGAACTAAACGGGTTAATTTAAATAAAAGCTTGTAAAAATATTTTGAAAGTCGGCCCTATCAAATGTTTACATCAAGAAGCAAATTTCCGATCTGCGCAAACTCAATGGCCCCTGATCATCTCCTTACAGTGTGGTAATCATTGAATTATGGTATTAGCAATATAGTGTATGTATATATGTGATATAGACGCGTAAAGCAATGCCACACACTAGCTGAGGAATCCTGATGCTGGCAATGACTTTCGTCTCTCAAAAAAGCACCACAGAAACATCTACCCGTAAGAATTTCTGCAATGTTATCCGCATGCTACTCGGCATTTTTAGCGTGTGTCGCGCCATATAATTTACGCGACGCAGGGCGCCGTTACTAAAATATTAAATTGCTACTAACTCATAAAATAATAGTAAAAAATTAAAAAACAAATAATAGATAATAAAATAGTTATTATTCGAAATTTGTTTAGTGTTTGGTGAAGCTTGGCCTCATTCTACCGATCGCCACTGTCATATGTTAACCTACTCATGATACCATTAGACCTGGTCTCCCCTTATTATTTAAAGAGAGTATGCGGACCGAATTACCTGACCCGGTCGGGTCAATATTTAAAGGTGGACTTAATATTTTAAAAATTAAAATATAATTGAGAGAGTTTTAATTAAATATTAATTAAATCATAAATTTGTTGTATGATCAGCTTTTTTTATTATGTTGACACCCACAAGCACGCCCTGACGTAGAGCTCCAGGACCCCTAGGCAATAACAGAGCTAGGGGCCCTTTTTAAGTATAATTTTTTCCCAATGTCATTTGCAGGAAGACGATGAAAATTATAAGCTTTGAGCAGCTGAAACTATGCGGTTTCTCCACTCTCCAGAATCTTTAGGTGTGCACTATCAAAGATTTAAATAGAAAATATTAATAATATGAACTAGGTTACGGTTGTGTGTGTATGTTATGGTATCTTTTCCGTTATTTAAAACTGGGAATCAATGGTTTCTTTTTTTAAATTCAAACGTGTATTATTCTTCTTTTGTATAATGTAAGAACAGCAATAGTTATTAATAATTATAATTATTTAAGAAATTTGAAAATGTCTGAGTTTGCGACAAATGTAAAATTAATAAAAATTATATATAATATTCCAACGACGACAGTGGAAAGTAAGAGGTGGGTTTTGACGCTAAACCAATTAGGACTTCTTAAGAAACTCAATGGGGGAGCGAAGGTTAAGTTATTTAGCTGTGTTAAGCATTGAAACTCCTCTTTGGAAATATATATTTATAATTTTAATGACCTAGTGAACATTTTTCCAAATAAAGGGATCGATTTGGCTCAGTGGGCGTAAGTAGGACATTTTTTTTCTGGAGAGAGGGACAGTCGGGACTACATGTATTTCTAATATTGTACCAAGTGAAGAAGGCGAAAAATTTTCGGGGCCACGCCCAAAGTTTGTTTTCTTCAAATTTCGAAAATTAAATTATTACCTCTCCCCCTCTGCATTGTGGAATTAAATTTGTTTTTGTAATAAATGTATTCTTTTACTTTTTTTTTGATATTTGTAGCTGGCTCTTTATTTAAAAAAAAACATTTTTTATATTTGTGAAAAATATGAATATTGGTGTCAATCCAAAATTTTAACATATAAGACGTATGTATGACTCTAACCAGCGTTTTTCGGGCTCGGTTTTTTATGATTAAAAATAAAGTAACTATCGCTCACCACGCCAAAATTGATGATTTTTTCAAAAATCATGTATTTTAGGAGCGTAGATCTAAGAGCAGTTTTTGGTGCAAATGTTTAGGTTTTGAAATACTCGTTCTTAAGGGCCGCTTTGTATATTCATAATAAAGGATTCTCGTTTCTTCCCGCACTATCTTTTTTATTATAAATTATCACACTTCCTCCATAAAAATGTTTCAATTAAGATTTTTACCTAAATTTTTCCCTCTAAAAATAAATACCTAATTGTTTTTTGTTGTAAGAATATTTTATTGGTTATATTTTTGTTGATTTAAACAAGCTCTAAAAAAAGGAAAAATGGAACAGACAAGTATATAATAGAAAAATACTATAAAATATTATTCTTTTTACTCATTTTTCTTTAAAACTACTTCATAAATCAATAACTAAAGCGATATGCGTCCAAAACCTTAATTTCTATATAAAACAGGACTTTTAGAAGGAAATGTTTAAAAAGTAAACGTTTCCTACAAGACCTTTGTAATCTAAGCCAAGGATGCATTATTTAAAAATTTAAATTAAGAGCCCAAGCGTGAGACGAAAAATTTGGAATTACTTTTAAGCGAATGACTGTAGATTTAGTGAATTGATAAAAATCAGTTTAATGACAAAATTATTGTTTTTTTAACGTTATTTTTTAATCACACACTCACACACCTCACAATTTTTTTCCTGCTGCTCGGCAGTAGCGTTTCATTAGTACATTTCCTTAATATTGTTGATTTAATTACTGAAGGGTCATAAAATTTCGCTAAAATGTGTGAACGAATCCTCGAGACGTAATTAAGCCGATCTTGATCATCGGCCACCGTCGGCCTTAATTGCAAATAACAACGACCAATTAAAAAAACACCCGCTAATTTGTAAAAATGAAAAAACACGACGGGCCACGAACCGAACATTTCGCGTCGTCTTCGGCTAATGAGATTCCTAATTAAATCTTTTAATTTACGAATTTTTAACGCGGACTCCGGAGTGATCAGATCTTTCCTTAAAATTTACTTGCGAAATGATAATGATTACTAACTATTTGCTGCTGACTTATTCCACGTAACGAAACAGTATCTACAAATTGTTTACAGTATTTTTAACAAATATTTTATCTGTTATTAGTAGTATATTATAAGAATAATATACGTGGCCTAACTTTATCGAAAAGAAAACGCATATTGTACTGTTGTTTGAAAAAACTTATTATACTTAATTATTTGTGCACATAATATATTTTAAAACAACAGTATTCGCAATTGATAGAAGAGTTTTGGACTTGCATTGTCTTTATTTGTTTTACATCACAACGTTTCAACTAGTAAGTATCTCCAGTCGTCTTTAGGTGAATACTAAGTAAGTACAATAACTACAGCTCTATTTATACTAGCTAGACTGAAGCATGACTGAGATGGGTGCAGTCATGCGTTTAATTCGTATGCGGTATTTTAAGCTTACATCTACTTAACAAGGGTTTCCAGATATTTCTTATATCTACTGAGGGCTTACTAAAACAATTTGGGTTCTGGTATATTGTAGCAGCTTCCTTGAACTTCCTCTTTCTCCAATGTGGTTCTTTATACAGGATTCGAGCTTCTGTCCACTTGATGTGATGACCGTGTGTCCAGGCATGGTCAGCTGCACCTGATTTTTCGGTTTTTCCTTTAAGCGTGTTGTTTCTGTGTTCCTTGACCCTAGTTTCAAGTGGCGTTAGAGTCTCACCAAGGTAAGATCGGCCACATTCGCAGGGGATCTGGTAGACACAGTGTTTCCTGTCTTTTTGACTTGTTAGTTTCGTCCTCGTCAGGTGGCTTCTTAAAGTGTCTTTCGAGCTGAATACCGTATTGATGTTGTATCGTTGTCCTAGTCTTCTAATTCTCTCAGATACTCCTTTGACATACGGAATGTTGATTGTGACTATTTACTTCTTTTATGTATTTGGCCGATTCTTGCGATTTTCCACTAGTTTATCAACTGAATGCACAGGGTAGCCATTTTTGTTGAGGTCGGTCTTGATTATTGTTCAAACTTACATCAGTATTCGCATTTAAAAAAAAATAAGCAAAAAAGCAGTACAGGGTGTCCAAAATTCGATGTTCCTCATGGGTTTCTCGGAAACTATAAAAGATACATTATCGGTCAAATCGTAAAAAATAAATTGAGCTTTTTTACTTTTTAAAATATTCGAAACAAACTAAAATTTTGAATTTTAATTTTTCAAATTTATCTGACTTTTTTTTAACCGTTACAGAAAAGCAAATACAACATTGTTAAAGTAACTTTACATGTTTTACACTATCGTGCTTCTAGAATTTCGGTACATCGTTTCGTTTTTGTGGAATTGTTATAAACTTTAATTTTTTAAATACTGACCAATACTTTTTATTTTATTTCAAATTGAACCATGTACACTTATTAATTTTTAGACTTTTACTTTTAAAATCTCTTTATTTATTATGTATTTTACATTGTCAGGTACTACTAACTAATCTAATGATACTAAACTCATAGATAATGTACTATTGTGCCGATAAAAAACTGGGACAAGAGATTTACAAAAACAATGTAAGAAATACATATCCCCTAGACTATAAAAGGTGTCTAGAGCTAAAAAGGAAAAACATTCAAAATTTAAAAAGTAACCTAGGTTACATAATGGAATGTTTTGTATTTTTCGATACGGGGTGGTTAAATTTGAGAGACATCATATAATATGGATAAAGTAAATTTATTAGATTTTTTTAAAGTCAAATATTTTATAAATTATTATATTTACCATTACCACAAAATAATAAATAAAGCTAATACAGGTAATAAAATACATTTAATAAAAAGAAAAAAATTGCGAACACAAAGTTTGTCAAAACAACACAAAATTAATATTTGGTCATAGAACCATTTCTGTTTATTACTTTTTGGAGCCTTTGTGGCATACTTAAAACTAAGTTTCTACATAATTCGACAGTTATTTCATCCCAAGCTTGATTTATCCTATGACGTAATTCATCCCTGTTTCTAGGTTGAAAATCATGTTTATACATAGATTTGACCATGGCACCCCAAATGTTTTCTATCGGGTTCAAATCGGGACTCTTCGAAGCCCAGGGAAGAACTGCTATGTTATTTTCTTGGAGAAAATTTTGTACAATGCGCGCTGTGTGTATTGGAGCATTATCATGCTGAAATGTGTAATTTTGACCGTATACAGCGTTTACCGATGGTATCATCACTTCGTTTAGTATATTAACGTATACTGCTGCAGTTAGTCTTCCTTCGACGATTTGGCAAAGTCCTGGTCCTCTAGCGCTAATCCAGCCCCAAACATTTATGGAGAAACGCCCACTTTGAAAGGTTTTGTGGGTGTATCTCTCATCATACCGCATGCCGGAAGGCCTATACACCCGAATTCTCCCATTATTGCATGACTGAAAAGTTTTCTCGTCAGAAAATATAACTGTTTCCCATAAATTTATTTGATTAATATATTCATGTGCAAATTCTAACCTGCCCTGTTTATTTATTTCCGTTAAAAAATTTTTATTGGCAGCACAACGGCTTCGTATATCGGAATTTCGAACCCTGTCTCTAGCGGTATTTGCAGAACCTGGAAAATTCGTCTCTTCTTTTGCCTTGATTGCAGTTTCGAAGGGATGATCCCTTAGATAATTAACCAGTCTTCTATCATGATCATCAGTAGAAATTTTAGGGGGACCAGAACCTGCATTCCTAATAATAGTTCCATGTCTTGCTATTTTTTAAAATTCAAAGAAGTAGTCCATTTCTCAAAGAGACTTTATTTAATTTTTAAAAATGGGGAAACTCAAAGTCGAAAGTCTCAATCATGCATTAAAATTTAATAACTTGGTTACATGTTTCGCCCTAACATATGGGCATCATCAGACCTAAAAACTATACAAATACAGTAACCAATTAAAAATATAAAATCTCTTCCTACCTAACATTCAGAATAAAAACAAAAAAACAAAAATTAAAATTAACACATCGTATAAATGACTTTACAAATAAAGTGACAGACTATTTGGTCAATAACCCAAAACAACAAGAGTAGTAGGGTAAGGGATTCGGTTGTCATTTGATTTAAATAAATCGCCCATGTTCTTAAAACCTGCATAAAACTTTAAGAAGAAGAGACAAGTGTCAAGGATAACATTTAGCACGCATGAAAAAGAAAAGAAAAATATAAGGTTAAGTATATTTACCAACTAATTGTTTATATTATTAAAAATAAAATAGGGTTCAAAATTGAAGACGTCGTTAACACAGGTAAGGACCGGACTCTTTTTTGCCTTAGTGATTTCAAGTTTTTCTAACAAATCCAACTTCTTGCTTTTATGGCATTCGTGAATAACATTTATATTTTCAGGTACTGAGAATCGATGTTTGGATTCCAATAAATGGTTAGCGAAGGCGGATTTTGTGTTAGTTATATCAGTATTTTGGTATTTATTCACAAAACTAAGGTGTTCCTGAACTCTTGTTGATATCCTTCTACCTGACTGTCCCACATATACAGCCGAGCAATCACCGCAATGTAAAGAATAAACACCGGACTTAGCAAGGGGATCGACCTTGTCTTTTGTTTTAACTATATTTTGTTTAAGAGTATTAGTGGTTTTAAATGCTATTGATATTTTGTGAGGTTTAAAAATTTTACCCAATTGTTCAGAAATTATGCCAAAATAAGTTAATGATCTGTAGTTATTACTTACCACCTTAGTACTAGAGTGTAAGATATTATAAGATAGTTTATATTTGTTTAGAAATTTGTAATAAAGTTTATTAATTGTTTTCAATGGAAATCCATTGTTTACAGCTATTTGTTTTATTATTTCTAGTTCCTTATTAAAAGCATTTTTTGATAACGGTAATTTAAATAACCTATAAAAGAATGAACTGAATGCTGAAAATTTATGTGAAAACGGTGAGTTTGATGTGAATTGAATTATGTTATCAGTTGATGTCGGCTTTCTATAGACTTCGAAGTCGATTTTGTTATTATTTCTAAATAGAAGGAGATCAAGGAAAGGTAACTTGCCTTCTTTCTCTACCTCGAGTGTAAAAGTAATATTAGGATGTAAATTATTGACAAAATTTAGAAACTGCTTCAATTCATCATCACTTCCGTTCCACACAATACAAATATCGTCCACGTACCGTTTGTAAGCCAACAAGAAACCCGAAAAGTTACTATTCATTATTACATTTTCCAGACCATTCATAAAAACCTCGCTAAGTTCAAATTTCATAATAGATTATTAAATTTAACAGATGTTACTTTCACTAAGCAAGAAGAACATATACTCTCTTTAAACTTAAAATACAATTTTTCAAATAATATTAACACAAGTGTCAAGGAAATGTTGGCGGTTGAAGCGGAGAATATAATTCAAACAACTGACATCTCTAATAAGAATATTCTGAGGGCACAAATCATTAGTTTTCTCAATTCCAACACTACTCACAAAAAAACATATAACTATAATAATACCCATCTTAAATCTTTAAATGAAAAGATAAGAACTCATGACTTAATTATGACAAAGGCAGACAAGGGATCTTGCTTGGTAATAATGAGAAGAACCGACTACATAGGTAAGGTTATGGACTTCTTACATTCTGATGACTTTGAACTAATTTATAGAGACCCCACAATTGCCTATTTTAATAAAGTCAAAACCATTTTAGACAAAACACTTACTACCTTGGAGTACTTCGATTCATCAAAACAAAAACTATATCCCATGAATCCCAAAACACCTTTACTGTATGGATTACCTAAGGTACACAAGGAGGGCACGCCCATAAGGCCTGTAGTTTCTTTTGTTGGCTCTCCTTGTTATAATATTTCTGCCTGGCTCAACGCCGTACTGAGAGATGTCACTGGATTTAGCAACAATTTTTCAACTAAGAATTCGGTAGATTTTTCTAATTATATGAAAAATATTGAAGTCCCTCCTGGGGCCAGATTGATTTCGTTGGATGTCAGGAACTTGTTTCCTAGCATCCCTCCTTCAGACTGCATTGATTTGGTTGAGGGTTTGCTGGTGAACAGGGGACTTCCTTATTTGTTAATTTCAGATCTCATATTGTTGTTGAAAACAGTTCTGGAACAGAACTTTTTTCAATTTAATAACAAGTATTTTAGACAGAAAACGGGTTTAGCAATGGGTTCTTGCCTTTCTCCATTTCTTAGCGAGGTTTTTATGAATGGTCTGGAAAATGTAATAATGAATAGTAACTTTTCGGGTTTCTTGTTGGCTTACAAACGGTACGTGGACGATATTTGTATTGTGTGGAACGGAAGTGATGATGAATTGAAGCAGTTTCTAAATTTTGTCAATAATTTACATCCTAATATTACTTTTACACTCGAGGTAGAGAAAGAAGGCAAGTTACCTTTCCTTGATCTCCTTCTATTTAGAAATAATAACAAAATCGACTTCGAAGTCTATAGAAAGCCGACATCAACTGATAACATAATTCAATTCACATCAAACTCACCGTTTTCACATAAATTTTCAGCATTCAGTTCATTCTTTTATAGGTTATTTAAATTACCGTTATCAAAAAATGCTTTTAATAAGGAACTAGAAATAATAAAACAAATAGCTGTAAACAATGGATTTCCATTGAAAACAATTAATAAACTTTATTACAAATTTCTAAACAAATATAAACTATCTTATAATATCTTACACTCTAGTACTAAGGTGGTAAGTAATAACTACAGATCATTAACTTATTTTGGCATAATTTCTGAACAATTGGGTAAAATTTTTAAACCTCACAAAATATCAATAGCATTTAAAACCACTAATACTCTTAAACAAAATATAGTTAAAACAAAAGACAAGGTCGATCCCCTTGCTAAGTCCGGTGTTTATTCTTTACATTGCGGTGATTGCTCGGCTGTATATGTGGGACAGTCAGGTAGAAGGATATCAACAAGAGTTCAGGAACACCTTAGTTTTGTGAATAAATACCAAAATACTGATATAACTAACACAAAATCCGCCTTCGCTAACCATTTATTGGAATCCAAACATCGATTCTCAGTACCTGAAAATATAAATGTTATTCACGAATGCCATAAAAGCAAGAAGTTGGATTTGTTAGAAAAACTTGAAATCACTAAGGCAAAAAAGAGTCCGGTCCTTACCTGTGTTAACGACGTCTTCAATTTTGAACCCTATTTTATTTTTAATAATATAAACAATTAGTTGGTAAATATACTTAACCTTATATTTTTCTTTTCTTTTTCATGCGTGCTAAATGTTATCCTTGACACTTGTCTCTTCTTCTTAAAGTTTTATGCAGGTTTTAAGAACATGGGCGATTTATTTAAATCAAATGACAACCGAATCCCTTACCCTACTACTCTTGTTGTTTTGGGTTATTGACCAAATAGTCTGTCACTTTATTTGTAAAGTCATTTATACGATGTGTTAATTTTAATTTTTGTTTTTTTGTTTTTATTCTGAATGTTAGGTAGGAAGAGATTTTATATTTTTAATTGGTTACTGTATTTGTATAGTTTTTAGGTCTGATGATGCCCATATGTTAGGGCGAAACATGTAACCAAGTTATTAAATTTTAATGCATGATTGAGACTTTCGACTTTGAGTTTCCCCATTTTTAAAAATTGCTATTTTTTGTTTTGCCAATAGCACGGTATTCTTGCTTACTCCCAGTTCATCTGCAATATCCCTAATAGCAACACTATCTCGCAACCGACTATAAATAATTGCCTTTTGCTGGGGGGTTAATTGTGGCATATTTACAAATAATATATGATTGTATGTTTGACGAGTCAATCATAAAGTGACAATCTTTATTGACATGCAAATTTTCATGACATTTTACTGGTACCAGGCTTGATGTAAAATTATTCTTAATAGTCTAGGAGAAAATAGAAAAATTTCCTGTCCCAGTTTTTTATCGGCGCGATGGTACATATATGATATTACGTCACATAGATAACACAGCAAGGCAACGCCCCGTTGGAGCTAGTGTTGGCTCGTGGTACTAGCACACTGGCTTATACTTATTTTATTAGGAACAGTTCCAGTAGTCTATTACTGCCCTGAAGGATTCAGTTTTGAATGAGACTTGAAGGTTTTTAAATGACTTTATCGCTAACTTAATGGAGTTTGGGGTACGTTTGCTTTTATTTATTTATTTTAAGGTATAATAATCACTAACAAAATTTGCACGATACAACGCACAGTGAGATCAAGCTACCAATAAGTTGAAATAAAGCAAGGTTTTCCAAAAAAATCGGTATTTCTTGAAATATAGCAGATATCAAAAATTTGACAAATTACTTTCTTTGCTATGAACCAGTGATTCAATTGACGTAGAGTGATAAAATTTAAAGATATTATTGTGAAAGTAACACGCCATTAAAATTGGAGCAAAAATTATCGTCTTCTTTAACACCCTGTATGTAAAATTTTCTAACAGGTAAAGACAATCCAATATTGACAATTGTATTCCAAGGGATGAATCTATCAACCATTCAAAACCGTAGGTCGATATCATATCTGGTTCAAAAAATATTAACTGTTAAAGTTAGGCGAAATTTTTCTTGCTCGAAAGCAATTGTCCAGCAGTTTATATATTTGTTTAGAAAATAGGAAATACATATTTGTTTCGGCAAACTCCATTTTTATTTGGATTAAATAATTTATTTTTAGTGTAGATTTACTTTAGCACAATGGAAACCAATTTCTCAAATATCCCTAAAATAATGGATTGAATTTCCTCTCCCGAAATCGCCAAATAATTCTGTAAAATAATTAAATATTCAGTATGCAAGCCAGCAAGCGGAACAAAAATATCGATTGTATATCGATTGTCTTCTTCCATCACTATTAAACGGTTTATTCACCGGAGATATACTATTAAAACCCGAATGATATTTGCCGTTCCGACCCAACATTTAGTCAAATAATAAGGTTAATGCGAATCGCGTGAAAATACAGGTCCTGATTACTGCTCTCGATATGGATTATGGGTCCCCGGGCGCCAGGAAATGGTTCTTAAATTAAAGGGAACCTTAATTCATCGTTTACGTTGGGGATAGTTTTATGTTTTTAGATTCAACGACTATATGGTTGAGCGCATACATGAAGAACAACAGAAAAAATAACAGTATATCTTCATGAGTTTTTAATAATTTTCCAATCCCTTTTTTTCACTTGATCTGCCGCAGATCTAAGTAGCGACGTATAATGCTTATTCCATACCACTGGTAAAGGTTCTTAAGTCAATACTGGGTCTGGGTCTCCCAAAAGTTCGACATAAAATTAATTTTAATTAAAGGAAAAAGATCTATAAAAAACGCTCGGACCCGTGAATTTTTATTTCTAATTGTGCATTTTTTGACATAAAGAAATATTATAGAGGGTGTCTCATAGAACTGTCGTCACGTCTTTGACAATTTTTTTTTAATGGAACACCCTATATATTGTACTATTTTCTGATTCCCAACAAAATTCTACGCTTACGTTGTAAATGTCATGCGTCTAAATTTAATAGTTTTTAAGATATTGACATTTAAAATATGGCATTTTTTGACTTTGACAGGCTGTAACATCGGAACGGTTCATCTTAGAGAAAAATGGTTTTTACCTTCCTATCTTAGTTTTTTATTCTCTAGCCAAAGAAATCAACATCCGATTTACCATGTTAAACAAAAAAATCGGTTTTAACGGGTTACCATGTTAATGTATAATATTATTTTATGTCAAAAAGTGCACAATTAAAAATAAAAATTCACGGGTCCTAGCGTTTTTCCTAGATCTTTTTTCTTTAATTAATATTAATTTTATGCAGGTTTTTGGGGATAACCAGTATATTCTGGGCCAACCTTTTCATTCCATTTTTCCTTAGGTAACTCTATGGAGCAATTCGTATTTTAAATTATCCGAACAATTTTTCTAATTTCTTCTCAAAAGTTACCAGCTACTTCGAAATTATATCTATATACCGGGTGACACTAGAAATAAGTTATTTCCGTAATTTTAAAAGTAGAGATTTAAAAATTTGGTAAAATAAGTCAGCAATTGCCATTTTTCGGCCAATTCAAACCTTCAAACCCACTTCCGGTTTAACCGGAAATTCTGGAAGGAAACCAACTACGGGCACAGCAGTATACTAAAGATCCACCCGGGGAATAATCTACGAGACCCGACTGATTACTCTGTCCCAATAACATGCTTCGATAGAAGGTATTCTATACCCATTATACATATACAGAAATCGTATAGACTCCCCAACTATTGTAGTATTTTTCAAGCAGAAGTACTGGCAGTAGAGAAGGCGGTCAATATCCTGCAAGAACACCTTGGCTTGGGAGTAGCCTCGTCAATCACCATCTTCAGTGATAGTCAGGCGGCGATTAAGGCAATCTGTTCCAGCAGCGTTAAATCAAAGCTCGTAAAGCGATGCCGCAACAATCTATGCACACTTGGCAACCAACATCGGGTTATTCTGTGCTGGGTTCCAGGACACTCCAAAATAGATGGCAACGAGGCTGCCGATGCGCTCGCAAGAGAGGGCGCAGGCATGCCAGCGGATCTAGCAGACAATACAGTGAACAAACCACTGGGATTGGTCAAAGAGGAGATTGACTACACGGCCAAGCAGCTTGCTCAGAACAGATGGACAGGGTTGACAACCTGAAGGACATCCAGGCAACTGTGGCCCACATTCGATGAAAAGAGAACCGCAAAGCTATTGAGACACAGTCGAAAAGACGTAAGAAATATTACTGCGGTTTTTACTGGACATTGCCTCTTCGGTAGACATGCCGAACGTATGCAAATACCCACTAACGA
This sequence comes from Polydrusus cervinus, assembly GCA_935413205.1. Taxonomy (NCBI): domain Eukaryota; kingdom Metazoa; phylum Arthropoda; class Insecta; order Coleoptera; family Curculionidae; genus Polydrusus; species Polydrusus cervinus. Next base: position 25,905,131 of record OW284514.1, on the reverse strand, counting down.
CTTCTGCAGAAGTTGCAGAGATGAGGAAGAGGAAGAAAGTATTCAACATTTTCTGTGTGAATGCCCTGGCCTCGCAAGAAGAAGGTTCACTACTCTGGGTGAATCATCTTTCGATAGCCTGGAGGAACTAAGCAACTTACAACTTGGACGGCTCAGCAGGTTTTTGAACAGTAGTGGCTGGTTTGAATGAGTTGTTAAAATCCTTCTGCGGTGTACGTCGCACTAACCATCAGAGATCTGATGAAGGTGGGTTCTACGGAACACGTGTGGTATCACAACGGACCTAATCAGGACTATGTGAGACTGTTTGGTCAGAACCAAGGGTCTGCCACTCTTACCTAACCTAACCTAATCTAACCTTACCGGAAGTAACGTCAACTTTTAAATTCTAAATAAAATTACCCTCATTTTTATTCGATAAATTAAATTCTGTAGAATCTCTTTTCAATGACATATCACAAATTATTTTTTTTTAAATGGCCGCCTAGATCGACTTTCCTTTGTTTATCCATAACTTTGATAAAACCAGGTCACCAATTTTTATGAAGATGTTTTAAAAGAATTTTTACGTAAAGCCCGCCATGTTGAACTAATTTACAAATAATGTCGTTTTATTATTCTTCTTCTACCAGTGTTCTTTCCACAAACTCAAAAACAAGACATTTTGTGACAAAACTTGAAATTTAGATGCTTGAATGCTACGAACGGTAAGTTTTTGTCTTAAATACAATTTTTGCCTACCCTGTTTGAAACAGCATTGCACGCCACTGTTATATAATAAATGAATAAACGAGTGAAAACTACCCAATAGCGATAGATCCCTTCAAATGTCAATAAAGTCCTTTAAACTACTGGTATTCAGGTTTTAAAAGTATCGACATAATATTGACTATAGCTGCTCATTACTGCTACGAACCAGTTAAATAGACGTTCACACATAAATTAACAGTTTTTGCTCTAAAAAACTTACCTTGGCAGTTTGCCGTAATGCTACTGATTTAAGACACAGAGCTTGTATGAAAGAGGGCAGTGACTTAAGTAGTTTTGAGCCAATGCAGTGTTGTGATTAAATAATGGATATTTTATTGACGCGGTTGCGACTTAAAAACAAATTATTTATAGATGAAAATATGTAATTGTGATCCTGAAAACACTTATGCAGGACGTTTCAAATTAGTGGCGGCTCGTAGAGTAAAATTTTAAATTTTGAGTAAACCAATAAAAACAGAAAAAAAAATTTGATTTGCGAAATGCATTATTTTCAAGAATGGCTTGTTAATATAACGCGTTTAAACATTATTTAGAAAAATTTTAATTTTTTAATTAAAAATTTGGATTTCTAAAAAAAAATGCGTCGAAATTTGATGTAAAGTAACCTAATGTAAATATAATAGTGTCTGTTTGAAGGATGAAAACAATGATGTTTCTTAAAGAACAGAAGAGTTTTGGACTTGTATGGAGATACTTTTACCAGTTGAAACGTGTGATTTAAAACAAATAAAGACAATGCAAGTACAAAACTCATTCAATAAATATAACATATTATACAGGTTGATTCACGGTGGATGTAACGTTAAGCGTTAATGAAAATCGGGTGATATGTATTCTTCAAAAATTTGGTTATTCAGATAAACAACCATGGGCCATCGTTTTAAAATATTTTTCCGTCGACCGTGTATTTACATCCGATATTAACGTTCCCAAAATCATTCATTAATGACCCCTATTAATGCATGATTTTCTGTAAATGCACGATTTTGGTAATTAAAATTAAAGGCAGCCATGCAAACAAATCAACAAAATAATAAAACGTCAATCCAAAACGTCGTCCGCTGTCATTAGTATTTGTAGAATTGTGAAATCTGGATTGTAAAATAAAAGTTGTTAACTGTTTTTCTTTACTTTAGTAAAAAATACGGTGAACGAAAAAACATTGTAACCAACTCTTACAATAAAATGCGATTAATGATCTCGAACATTAACGCGTTCGCTACGCTCACGCGTTAAAATATTTCGATCATTAATCGCCATTATTAATGTACTTGTTGGTTAAATTACTATTAAACAATGCATCGTTGCCACTTGTGCCAGGAACAGGTGGCAACATCGTTATTTTAAATTAAACACTATATTTTATATTATTTTCTAATTCCATACACAATTCCACATATATTTTGTATTATACGTCTAAATTCAATTGTTTTTGAGATATTGACGTTTAAAATATGCCATTTTCAGACTTTGTCAGGCTGTAGAGCACTGGAACGGCGCATCTTATAAAAAAATTGTGATCCCGTAGCAAATTAAAAATTTCACCAACACAGGTATTTAGTTCGATTATTTAAGGTCGAAATGGCATATTTTGTAATTGTATCCGTCTCGAGATTTAAATGAAAACCGCAACAGAATCGAACTTGGAACGTGATTGTCAGTTTGACATAACTTAACCTAACTTTTGAGCTAAACTACTGTAGAAATTAACTATAAAATAGTTATCATGTTAAAACGATTTGAGTATACTACATACCCAGTCACCTATTCTTCATGAATTCGAGAAGCAAATATATATTTTAATCGACATTACGATGACATTTTATAATTGCCTTTAACATACAATGAAAAGTCATAATAAATTTATTTTTCGGATCGATATTGTAAAACTTGCCAACGTTTGCCTGCTAGCGGTAGCAACTGAACATGCATAAATAACATATGCCAATTTTTAAATAAAGAACATTACATTATTTATTTCCAGCTTTTTTAAATAAAAAGTGGTGAGAGTTTAGTGTTTGAAAGTTTTGTGGGTTAATTATAAAAAAACAATACGGTGAGACAGTATCAGGGTTGTAAAATAACCGATTCAGTGCCTGGAATTCGTAGTAGTCTACACATGCTATCGCCCTCTTATAATGTATGAGTCGTAGGCTCGGTGCAAAAGTAATTTTATGAATGAGATGAGGGGTCTATCTTTGTTTTCTCGTCGTTCATGTAAACGGTGTGGGCCAGATAAACTCGGGCATATTAATACACACAGGATAGCTAAATGTTTAAACGTTGTTTATCTTATGATATATTTCTCTTTTGGGGATTTCATTGGGAGACAATAGTTTCTAAAAATGGTCTATTTATATATAAATTTAGTTTAAAGATGCTCGTTTCAATATCTTTAATTTCTAGTAAATCGTTCCTAATCTGGAGAAATTAATCTGGTTTATTTTACAAGTGATGAACTCTTAAGTAAGTTATGCTTAAGTGATAAGTATTCGTCGATGACAAGTCGCAAAGTATTTATGAAATATTTTTGTGCCGCAATATATCATCCCAAAAATGTTGTTAGTGTTTTTATAATGTTAACGCTGTATATAAATCTCACGTAAATTATCCCGGCATCAAAATTGCTATTCATCGAATATAATCATTGTAAGCTGTTACAAAAAATAGCCTTAAGTAACGCCGTTTTGAGCGTAATCGGAAAATTTATGACTGATAAAAATTATCCTATAATTTACAACTTTCTTGCATAACTATAATTAAATCAAGATTTTTTGCAGGTAAAATTTAATGAAGAATATACAGTTATTTTTTATACCATATAGTTATTTATAGGTCTCTTTTCACAAAGAAAAAATGAGCTTTCGCACTTTTAAATTATTGTTTGCTTAGGGCGTTGGTTGGCAGATTTATAAGTGGATAATGTGCCGCAATTGATACATTTTACACAACTTTGTTTTAGACCCCCTTATATTATGATGTAGCTTTTGTATCAACTAAATATTTTTTTTATTTAGAATAAATTTGTAATTAATTAGTTGTTTATATTAATCCAATCACGTCCTTTAAAGGCCACGTACGTACTAAGCAGATTTCTCAACCGAGGTGCGTGGGGTAAATATGTTGATAGTAATTTTTAATTTAGCATATAATCAATGAAGTGACGATTGTTTTAAAAACATGCATTACAAGCTATAACATATCCTACACAAACATTCTTTTAAAATTCCATTTTATGGCCCACATATTTTTATTGTTAATTTATGTATTGTAATCAGGTGATTGTTTTTGAAGCATGACAATACAAAAATTGGTTATTTAGAATATATTTATTCTATCTGTTCCAATATAAAAAATTATTATTGAATAGTACGTTAATAAAAATTGGTAAATGTCCTTTGTAAGATTAATTATAAAAAGTAAGTATTTACAAATCGCGGGTGTAAAAAATTATGTGATGATGTCTTTTTTAACCTGCCCAACAATAGAGGAACCAAAGTCACCCTTAATACACCGCTAAAATTAATTTCTTTCCTAAAATGAAATGGAGTCCTAATAACCAAATATTTGTTTCCTATGAGCCAAACAACTATTTGTTATAAAATGTTTTGATATATTCGAATATTTTAGATAATACGCAAATAATATGTTAAAACCAAAGAGGGTAACGGAGAGGGATACGTGGAGTAAGACCGGAGAAAAACACGACATTGGCTCTAGGAAAGAATCCTACAGTGTGTGTACAGGAAAAATCTACGCCATACTAAAGTTTGCATATGAAAACAATAGGAGAGCTTACCTCAATGAGCGGATCCATATATGCTCTGACGGTCAAGCAGCTCTTATATCGCTTATATGCAACAAGGTAACATAAAGGCTAGTATGAACATGTCAAGGTTAAGTGGAAGCCCTGACAAAAGTAAACAAAATACTGCAGTGGGTACCAGGACACGAAGTTGTTGCAGGGAACAAAAAAGTCGACGATCTTGCAAGGAAAGGCTCAGAAAATATATTCATAGGTAATTGTTTATTTTGCTTAAACAATTATTATTTGTTATAAATCATTCAACATCAACAACAACTCATCGTTTGGCTAAAATAAAAAAAATTATTTGAAATGTAATTTTTTTTAAATATTTTTGCAATATAGACGCTATAAAATCTATTATGTCTTATTATAAAGTCAATATAATCAAATTAAAAACCAACATTGGGGCCAAAACAATAAAATGAATTCAGTAGCATACTGCCTTTTGGCCCCTTTTTGTAATATTTAGCACAAAAACATACAATCAACTATATAAAAATACTTATATTATGCTAAGATCTATGTAAATGAATACTACATATAAACCATATTATTATTATTATAATTATTATTATTATAATAATTATTATTATTATTTTTTGAGAATTTTAATGTTCTTAAATTTTTTTTATTTTTAAGAAACATTTTTACTTTTTTCCAGTTACATACATTTAAAATTTTTCAAAAATATTCTCTTCTTTTAAAGTCTGGTACAACGGTAAATTATGTCAGGTTTTAATATTTTCTGGCGTTAAACTTATTCTGACGGCTTGTCCTTCGGTAAAAATAGCCACGGGTCTGGGTCTTTTAAAAATGTAAAGATATCGTCCAAGACGGTTGGTCAATAACTTTTTTTATTAAACTTTGACGGGTTACTCGCCTAATCGACTGTTGAGCTCTTCGCATTAGGTTAGCAAGATTACTATTAAAACTGCAGCAGAATTAGCTGCTATCGCTGTTTAGATATAAAAGCATAGTTCTGTCTGTGTTTGTCTTAAAATTTCTACTGGTAAAATCGTCGAATAATACAGGGTGCTACAAATTCGTGTGCGTACAAGGGAATCTCGAAAACGGTAAGAGATACGAAGATGGTTAAAACGCAAAGTTGCGTATTTTGGGGCTTAATAATTGAGTGAAAGAAAATTCTAAATATTTCGAATAACTTCGAAGATATCCGAGAAAACCCGAAATTTTTAGTTTTGGTTTTTAATTTTTTGCGCCTTTATTTTATTAATATATCTAACGTATATCTTATGTCCTATGGTTTTTGCCTTAGACCCAGACCGAAATATATATTACTGTGAGGCGTTTATGTTTGTTTCAAAAACAATTAAATTTTTTGTACTGTTTATAAGATCTGATGATGCTAGTTTCAGGTGAAACATGTAACAAAAATAAACAGATCTCCTTATGCGCACACGAATTTGTAGCACCCTGTATACCAACGTCTTTGCCTTTAAAAATACCTAGAAAAGTAGTAAAGCAAAATTGTATGTAATAGCATAAATCTTTGCGCCGATTTAGATGCCGACAACAATATAAAACAATAACCTAAATCAAAACATGGTGAGTTATGGCTTTCAAATCATGAAGTGAATGACAGAAACAGCAAGAGATCTGAAAATGCTCCTTGAACTTCTCTGCTTGAGGTCCGACCCCGGCCGGTTCTTAAACGGCGGCACCAAACGGTGAAAACACCAAACAGCACGGCAATCTGTTACCAATATAGTCAGCGGGTGACGACCGACTGATGCCTGACATCGTCTTATATGATCGTGAAAGAAAATTTATTACTCGTATCGTATTGCACTTCATCGTGAATATCACTTTATGGTTGTTATTACATGGTAACTTGAGCGTACTGACTCAAAGAAATGCTCTTCACTGTGTATTTTGATGTTAGAATTCCTGCTGACCATTTTTCATGTAGCAGTATTTTTAAATATGACATTAATATCTCCTTAATGCTATAAAAATACACCCTATTGATTTGTTTAAGTTTATTTGTAGGTACCAAGAAGAGTTTAATTACGAAGCCTACTGGATAAAAAAAAATATGACAATTTGTGTTTAACGAAGTCAATGTAAACAGCATAAAAACTAAAACTCTACTTAAAACAGAGTTTTCCTTTATAAAAAATAAGCGTGCAACACAACAATGGAAATTATTTTTGCTACGACCCCCTATGAGAATGAAAAAAAATAGTTCAATACTAGTGTTGAAATACAAGACACACCATTTAGTTTAAACATAATATGGTGCCAATTTAACAGACCACCCCAATTTATAAAAATGAACACATTTTAGAAAGCAGTAATTGTAAAGTGTTTAACTTATTTATCATGTATCGGTCTAGTGATTCAGAATTAGAATGTGAAAATACGCAATCTGGAATTATAAAAAATTGTAATATAATATACTGGAAAATCTATTATTAGAAAAAATAAATCGAGCTGAAGAGAGTGTCATGTATTAAACAACAAGTCTTTATTGGTAGCGATAGCGTAGAGAATAGAGCTCTAGCCTACAGATCGCAAGGTCACAAGTTCAAATACCGTCAGGTGCATTTGGCTTTTTCTTTATAAAAACATTAAATAATTTATAGAATAATTATTTTGAATTAAAAGTTCAAATCCCGTCAGGTGCATTTGGCTTTTTCTTTATAAAAACATTAAATAATTTATAGAATTATTATTTTGACTTAAAATCTTCCTTGTTGGGGATATTTTTAAATCTATGTGTAGTGCATCTTTCCTTGATTAATTTTAAAATTTTTAATTCTGATTAATCTAGAAGTCAATCCAGAATTAGTTCTTCCTATGATATATAAAATATGAAAAAGTTAAGCTACAAATAAAGGAAAAGCCTATTGATAAACTATGAAACCAGATAATAAGTGGAACATAATCCTAAGTATTCCAATTTCAACACTAGTGTTGAAATATTTTTTTCATAAATCAAAGGTTCTTTTAATAACTCTTTGTGGTCGTAGGGAAAATAGTGTCATTACTCGTGTAAAAGTAATTATTCTAAAACTTGGAGAATTTCCGCACTCGGCTGACGCCTCATGCCAAATATATCTCCTCGTTTGAAAAGTATTACTTTACCTATTGTTATGTAACATACTCTTAATTATATTTTTCATAATACCTATATACCTAGGAAATCTGTAATAATTTCGTTGTCACCCGATATGTGGATAAATGATTGTTATCATAAGTTAACTGTCAAATTGACAATATTTTTGGTAGCTTGTGATAACATTTATCCCCAAATGTGTTTAAGTATGTTGCGTATATTCTTTTAATCTATTCTACTTATGCAGATAAATAGCTTGACAAACTTTACGATATACATATTACTGTGTATAAGGATACTTATTTACGCACTTAAAGCTACAGCATACAATTTTAACAGTTCTAAAAACAGTTTCTTCTCCTCTTTTCGATAAGACAACAAAGAACATCTTTCAAAGCATTAAATTGGTAAATTTTATTTAAGATGTTTGTAACCCATAGATTAAAACTACCTGTTAATTAATTGTTTTTAAAACTTCTCTTTTTACATTCTCCAGCTAACATGTTTTTCTTCCTAAGTGTTTAGAAGACAAAGCACTTGTACGCACCTTAAAACAAATAGTTAAAGCAAAAATCCTGACAATATAAAGAAAAAACTTTAAAACGTATAAATACAGGAAGGTACTACAAGATATAACATTTTTTCTACGGGCGTACGGAAACAATAACTAAATTTTTGTTTGAAAAAAAATATAAAACGTTTGAAGACATTAAAGGTACAATACAATTAGTTATATTATAAAATATACCATTTCTCAAACAATTTATTCTCCTTTTCGTACCTGGAAAGAAAAGTTTAAAGATATTTAAAAAATTGACTATATTTTTTTGGTTCATTGTAACTGACCACTGTGATTAGTCCGTTTCTTATCCTAACTAGGATGGATTGAAAATTATAACCGTTCAATTAACCCGAATAGCCGACTTGGCCAATCACTTTAGTGTAAAGGAAACAGCAAATATCCATGTAAAAAGAAACAATTCTCCATCCAACATTAACTATAACTACGGTATAATAACATTATTAACACATTTATTTTAGAAAATAATTACACCTATGGTCGTCAATAAAGAATGACTGACCTCTTCCCCATTAGCATTTAACTACAATGTATGAAGTATGTATTATCTTTTTTATTTTAAGCTATGGAGTCGTTTATTTTTATTGCAACATATAAAATCTCTTAATTAAAATTTTTATTATGTACCAAAACCGAAAAATACTACACCCTGTAGTAAAATTACCATCAAACATCCTCTATTATCTTCCAAATCTTATCCGAACAACAACATCGAGATAAGGCATCCAATATCTATTCCGTTCCAAGATAAACGGCTTGTTCACACTCTTGTAACGTAGATAAAAGTGGCGATCCACTTTACATACCTAAAGAGTTAAAAACGATTCCGTATGTTAACTGAAGTTGTTTAATTAATCAAGGAACTAAACGGTGTTCTAAACAAAGCTAACTATTTATTATTTTGGTACTTGGTTACGAAATGATCTTGTAGTACTAATATCTTTGCATTAAAATGACGAATGTGCCTTGACGAATAACAAGAGTAAGGTAATTATGGTAGGTAGGATAAAAGTTTGTCTTCTTCGGTACTGTTTGGTGGCTGTTAGCTATTAATGGACTTATTTATTTATGATTATGGCTTAAGAATAGATTAGACCAATGGTGTTTCAAGCGTTTTAGCTTAGATATTATTTATTATAAGGAAACATGCCCCTATGTAACTTCAATGGATATGGTTTCAATAAAGTGTTTTAAATACAGGAACGTCTAAAGACTAACTTCGAACCAATAATAGATTTATTTTGTATTTTGATTAATCTTTTTTATAGTTAAGTCATTCTTTGTTAAGTCTTTTTTCAAAAAAATTAAGTTTATAAAATCTGCTTACTTATTTAAAATGGGAATAATATAAACTGAAATAAATTTTTTTTTCTAATTGATTTGAACACATTATTGGAGGTAGTAAAGTTTGCTAGAATGTGTATACCGGTTGGTGCATCATGGGTGAAAATATAGGAAATCCCATGCAAGTTTTAGACTATCCAAATATTGGCACCCTGTTGACTTTAGAGCGGGGTTTGTAGGGAGACTTTTTATTGTTGGGAGACTTTTTTAGGGTCTCTGTGTGATGAGTGCAGATGCAGAGTGTGAACAATTTTAGACTACACGATCTTAGCTTATATCAATAGGATTGTGGTTGGTTTTTCATAGGAATTTAACAGGTGAAGCTGCGGACACCAGCATTGATTGGACTTGTCAACTTGTGATTTGTCATTGTCAAATATAATTTACAAACGGTAGGCTTTTTAAAAATCTTTAACAGATATATTTTACCCTGGATTTAACTAATGTTTTCAAATAAATAAGTTTATTTTTAAATCAAAACGGATCTTTTAGTAGAAAACGAATTATTTTACTTACAAAAAAACCTATTAAATAGTATTAAAATTATCAAGAATTGCTAAAAATGGAAGAAAATAAGAGGGTGTCTGTTTAAAGGTTGGAGACAATGAAGTTTCTTGAACGGCAGTAGAGTTTTGGACTTGCATTGTCTTTATTTGTTTAGAATCACAGTTGAAACGTAGTGATTCTAAACAAATAAAGACAATGCAAGTATCTCCAGTCATCTTCAGGTGAATACTGAGTATTCATCTGAAGACGACTGGAGATACTTACCAGTTGAAACGTAGTGATTCTAAACAAATAAAGACAATGCAAGTCCAAATTTATACTGCCGTTCAAAATAAGAGGGTGTTTAAAAGTAAACAATTATTTATAAAGAACCTAATAATTTTAATTTAAGAAAACGGTACAATTGTTTGGAATATTGTTAATTCTGAATTAAATAGACCGCTATTTGCTACTAAACAATATCCTAAACGATGGTAAAAGTATCTACAAACATTAGCGAGTTACTACTGAGTAATTCTTTCAGACTGCATTAAAATTGATTTTTTAAAGTTCTAATTTAGATATTCGCGTACCACAGGCGATTTCTGGACCGGGCAACTATCCATTTGGAATAAAATCTCCTGATTTTCATCAGCGACTTCCTCCAGTGTGGGACAAATTTGATTTTGAAGAAGATCTAAATATGTTGGACCCGTAAGATTTCCATCAATAAGAAATGGTCCAATGTTGCGATGTTCAAAAATTCCTGCCCAAACATTCGCTTTCTGAGGGTATTGGGTTGGAGTGCTATCAAGACGATGTTTATTTTGTAGGCTCCAGTACCGATATTTTGGATATTCGGTTCATTATTTAAAGTTAATTCATCTGAGAAAAAATATTTTATAAAAAATATCTGTCGTTAGCTCACTCCTTTATTTCAAAACAAAAGACTCATCTTCCCTCTTCATCCCCTTCTTGACGGTTTTGATACTTATGTATATTATAAATGATATTTTTCCTTTTTAAAGTTCGCAGTACTGTGGTGTGGTATTTTTCTACCCCTTGCCCGAGAGGTCTAGTGCTAATATTTTTATTTTCTTCGACATAAAGTAAAATATTAAGATCTCTATCATTGTTTTCTTCAGCTCTCTCATGATTCTGTGCTGTGCATTTGCAGTTGTTTATTATAGTGCCTTTCGCCTCAAACTTAGTAATAACTTTTTGTATTGCCGACATGCTAGGAATCGAATAAATGGAAAACATATCAGATACAATACTTAAGCTTTTCCCCGCAAAGTACCATTTTACCATAGTGATGTTTTCTTCTATTGTGTAACTCATAATAATTACCTAGGTAAAAAATTCGTACTATTAACTGATACTTTCAAATTACATTTGACAATGACAAATCCAAGGTTGACAAGTCCAATCAATGCTGGTGTCCGCAGCATTACCTGTTGAATTCCAATGAAAACCCAACCGTAATCCTATTCAAATAAGTTAGGGGTTGTCCAAAATTGTTCAAATCGCGCATATGCACTTACAGAGACCACCTTAAAAGGTTTGTCTATAACCCAGCTCTTATAGCAAATATTTGCACAGTCTAAAACTTGCATGGGATTTCTTATGTTTCCAACCACGATACACCACCCGGTATATTAATTTAGATCAAAAACTGTTGGATATTTACTTAAAGGAATAAATAAATGTACCTACACCCAGAGTAAAAATCAATTTGTTTAAATAAAGAAGTAAATTAATGTATATATATAAAACGAGTAATGCAGTTGCTGTGTCGAAAGTTACAGTTTTACTAACTCTGTCTACATTTTACTACCTACATTGGCAAAGACCCTAAAAACACATGGCCAAATTTCATTGCCGACACACAAAGCTAATCTTTTAGGCGTGTCAAATGAGTTTTACTTTAAGTAGAAGTGCAATAATTATCTATTCAAAATATTTCTTTACCAAAAACAATGCGTTCTCTTGGTCCGAATTCTGGCCATATTCATTAACGGATTTTTAAAAACTGAGAACGTCGCGTCGCCTTACAGAACTATACTAAAACATGCCATAAAGCTTTTATTCGGTAGCAACAATTACTTTCACACAAACCAAACATTAAACATTACCCACAACTTAAACGCAACAACCTTGTAATTTACAGTCGGATCGGCCGTTTTAAAGATAATATTTAAGTTGTTAGAGTTTAAAATATACAAGCAAGTGGCTCTAGGCTAGAACTCGCCGAGATGTACAAAAGATAGAAGGAAAAGAGACATAACCTCAACTAGATTTCCTGGAACGATATTAAAACACGAACTGCCCGGAGGTTGGTTTGGCCTTTGATCCCGAGGGCAAGTTATTAATTTAAAATTTAATCCGCGGACGTCTGGAGTCGGATTGTGCTCGAGTATTTAACAAATTCATTAAAGAAAGCAATGCAATTGCATGTGAGCTTATACGAGGGGTTTCAAAAAAGCTCTAATGTTGAATAATAGTTTGGTGGATCTAAATCTGGATCCCTTAATTTATTTTTCCGTCGACCGTGTATTTACATCCGATATTAACGTTCCCAAAATCATTCATTAATGACCCCTATTAATGCATGATTTTCTGTAAATGCACGATTTTGGTAATTAAAATTAAAGGCAGCCATGCATACAAATCAACAAAATCAATCCAAAACGTCGTCCGCTGTCATTAGTATTTGTAGAATTATGAAATCTGGATTGTAAAATAAAAGTTGTTAACTGTTTTTCTTCACTTTAGTAAAAAATACGGTCGACGAAAAAACATTGTAACTAACTCTTACATTAAAATGCGATTAATGATCTCGACCATTAACGCGTTCGCTACGCTCACGCGTTAAAATATTTCGGTCATTAATCGCCATTATTAATGTACTTGTTGGTTAAATTACTATTTTCATCTTAGCGGAAACTGTAACATGTGTTTATTTCTTTAAAGTCAAAGTCAAAATATGCATTAATGTCAATAGTACATTGTATACCTAGTAGGAAAAGCTGAACATTTCCGGACGACCGTAAAGATTGTATGTCGAGGCGCAAGCCGAGACTGACAATACAAAGTCCGGGAATGTGGCTTTTTCTATGAGGTATACATACTATTTTTCCGTAAATCGAAAATTATTAAAGGGACATAACTTATTACAATTAACTTGTTGAAATTTTCAAATAAATATTAACTTTGTTCACAAATAAAGGATGCCTTTAAATATTTTTATTGTAACTATGGAAACGCAGTAATATTGAATTGTCAGGCTTAACACATTTTAGTTCCCAAGTAGCCGTACAGAATAGTAGATTCTGTAACGAGGTTGGAATGAAAATTTCATCCAAGTGGAAGATTCCGAACGCGAGCATAGCGAGAGAGTATCGAATTTTCATTCTAACCGAGTAGCAGACTATATTTTCTCCACGACCAAAAATATTATTCACAATATTTGTAATTTCAGGTATATATTATATATTTTGACTTGCACTAAAATTTGTCTGCTGACATTGACAGTTTCGAAATTTATGGCAACCTATGTCGTTTAGATCAATTACAGAATATTCATTCCGTAACTTGTTATGGAATGAAAATGCACGCAAAACGCATAAGAAGCAAGTGTTTCAGAATAAATATTTCAACTCAAGAGCGAGAATTTTTAAATTCTATTATCAAAAATGATTTTGGAATTATTGCATTCAGTAATGGTCGTGGAGAAAGAATATTTCCTTACAGTACAATTTTAAATATTTCCTGACAGTTATCTTTCGTTGCCTAGCAACGACTAAGGGTAAGGAAATATTGACTTTTTCTTTTAGAAATGTTATCAACAATGTCAATATTTCCGATCGATTTTTGAAAAAAATCGTTTCAGAGCACAGTGCCGTTCGTGTAAATTAAAAAAAAATTAAAATCAAGATATTTCAATTAGACTGCTGCCCTTCCCGCCCCCCAATTTTGACGATAAGGACAACGAAAAATTTAGATTATAGTTTTATGTTATGTTCTTACTGTACCCTGCCGTTTGTGTTATCTAGAAAAAAAAATTAATTTAATTGTATTGGTAAAAAAATTTAAAATTATTTTCCAATAATAAATATTAGCCAGGATTGGGGTTAAGAGATAATGTTTTTAATATATACAGGGTGTCTCATAACTTATGGGCCGTAGAGTAACTGGAGATACTAGACATCAAACTAAGCCGATTATGTCATATAAGTTTTTTTTTGATTATTAAAATATTAATTTAATTATGTACTATGTTTTTTATGCTTTGGGATGTTTAAAGGGAAATATCTCGAAAACCGTTAAAGATATTAAGATCAATCAAGTACACCTTTTTGACTCAAAAAATGCCCTTCTTTATGAAACTATAATTGAAAAACACCCAATATCACAGGTAAGAAAAAAAATTATAGATTTATGAAGCCCAGTGTATGCAACTAGCGCCCTCTAGTTTGAAACTTAAATATTTCTACAAATTCTTATTTCTTGCTCATAAAAACATAATATTGCCAACTTTCAATTCGATTCATTAAACCGTTTTACCATTATGGTTTATTTTCGAGAATAAACTTTTACTTTCAACACCCTGTATCTCTAGAACGAGTAACAATCCGAAAAAACTTATATGACTTAATCGGCTTAGTTTGATGTCTAGTATCTCCAGTTACTTTACGGCCTATAAGTTATGGGACAGAACACCCTGTATGTATACCTATAGATACAATTTCGCATGGGGCTGGTATCTTTGGAGAAGAATGTAGAAATATTGTTAGGATGTTCTAAAAAAAATAAAGAAACGTGAGTCATATCGTTGCCAATTTTCTTTTTTTTTTTTTTACGGTTCGCCGACTACGTAGGCCATCTTGAACCGGTCATCGACCACGTATGTGATCTACCGACTGGGGAGTGTGAAACGGCACCTTCATCCTACGAGATATCCGATCTCATCCGGCATGTCCGGCGTGAATAGGATGGCTAGGTGTCGATTCATTTTACACTCTTCCCTGAGGCAAGAGCACGCCGTGTTCCCAAGCGGTCACCCACGTTCGACACCGCTTAACTTCGGTGATCTGCGGGAACCGGTGCTTAATATGTCGACAGGCTCTTGCCCGTCAATTTTCCTAGATAATATTTTCGATATGAATTTGTAAGTCATGCATTTTAGATATTTTCTTAAAAATTAGAGAAATATATGCTTAATCACTTAACTTTGCGTACCTAGATCTGCGCCTTCCCATACTCAATATCTACGAGTTGCCACTGATTTATGCCTATTATGCCTTCCTCTAAAATTATATGTATCAGATCTAATTGGACATATAATAACTTCGGCCCTTTTCACGCTATATTGTACGTGCCTTTCAAACCTATTATTTTATAGGTGTTAAAATTATAGCGTGCACTTAGCACTTGTTTTCTTTGGCCTACAATCAAAATATAATACCCTTTCAACAAGCACCTTACTAATAATGTAAAACCATTTTCAATGATTGGTAAATATTATTTTAACGTCACGCCTGCACATTATTCTTTGGAACAATACTTATGATGTTATTTTAGCAAAATATATATTTACTTAAGCAATAAAAAATTTTACTGTTCCTAATGGCTTGTGCAACTTAGCCTTTGGTCAAAGTTAAAATCAAAATATTCTTTAATCTCAAAAAAAAAAATCTTTATCGGCAAAGCTTTTATAACATTTAATTTACAGTAAAATATTATATAGAAAAAATTATAATATTGGATAAAAATGTAAATCATTGGCCTATATATTTTTCTTTAGATCTTTTTTTTCTCACACCACCAGTTGGTGAAAAGAACTCAATAGTTTGCTTAGATCCAATTAAAGTTATACAGGGTCCTGCACCTCCCCTCCCGTCTTCTATAGCTAACTTATTAATTAAGTTAGTATTTTGATGATTTTACCTGTATCCTAGGGCGCATTTCAGGAAAATATTTTTGTTTATACAGGGTGTTCCAAAAAAATGTGACGTCATTAAGATCTACTGTTTTAGATTATATGGTATATATATTCTTACTTATTTGGATGTCTTTTATAGTTGCCATCATACCTACAAAAATTTAATGAAATCGGTTTAGTATTATAGGCGAAAAAAAATAAAAACTAAGAAAAATCAGTTTTGCACCGGTGGTTTTAAAAATTATTAAAAAATAAAAATTTGTTTTGCAAAGCCACCTTCGATGTGATAATGGAACAGTTAATAAAATGAGTTTATTATAGTTTAGAGATATGTAAAATTTAAAATTTTACATATCTCCGAAAATTCCACATTAAGGTATATCTTTGGTAACACCGTTAAAAAGCTTGGAAAATTCTGCATCATTTTGGTCTTATGCTCATTGGCGTACCGACTTTAATAAGAGGGGGGGGAAGCTGTTGAAAGTGTAATCATTTAAATCGCTGTAACTTATAAACGACTTATCCGATTAGAGCAAACTAAAGACTGTTTGGAAGAAAAATGTATGCACTTTCACCAATCGTATTTAGTTGTTTATAATAGTTCTCAAAAAAAAAATGCTAGAGGGTGTAATTTATAATAATAACACATTTTTTGATTGTACTCCGAAAAAATAAATCATACGGTATAATTATGATACCATAATCGAGAAGTAGATGAAATTTGCTAGGAAAAATATTTAAACCGCAGTTCGATATCTCCGTTCGTTTCAGCGTTATCGCCAATAGAATAATTTTTAAAACTTTAAATGAAGAAGCGTTATATATTTTTTAGAAAAAAAGTGGGACGCCACTGATATTTTTCCATGTGAATATTATTTCGGATTAGCCTGGTCAATTCTGCAGAAAAATGGTCTCTTGCGTTTTTCTCCTCAGGCACATCGTTAATTAAAATAATTAAATTAAATTAGACGGGCGGAAGCTTTCCTATTAAGTGAAGGTGGTCATTTCCAACAATTTTTATAAAACAAAATTTTTATTATCGATGTTAATAATAATAATAATAATAATAATAAATGGTCGAGCTGTGGTTTTAATATTTTTGTTAGCAAATTTCATCTACTTTTTGATTATGGTATCATAATTATACCGTATGATTTATTTTTTCGGAGTAAAATCAAAAAATGTGTTATTATTATAAATTACACCCTCTAGCATTTTTTTTGAACTATTAGGGACAACTAATATGGTGAAAGTGCATACATTTCTCTTCCAAACAGTTTTTAGTTTGCTAAAATCGGATAAGTCGTTTATAAGTTACAGCGATTTAAATGATTACACTTTCAACAGCTTCCCCCCTCTTATTAAAGTCGGTACGCCAATGAGCATAAGACCAAAATGATGCAGAATTGTCCAAGCTTTTTAACGTGTTACCAAAGATATACTTTAATGTGGAATTTTCGGAGATATGGAACATTTTAAAATTTAAATTTTACTTACGCCCTCTTGCGGCAAAATGCGGAACTTAAAAATTATTTCCAGGATTTTCTAATGGCCACTTTAGTTATCATTTTTTTCCTAAGTTTCTATGCTCAGTAGGTTCCGAGATATAGCCGGCTACCTTTCTTATTGAATCACCCGGTACATCTAAATCAAGCTTTTAAAATAAATAAATAAAACAAACAGTAAAAAAGTAGTTTCATAAATTATGTTTATGCGACAAACAACTATCTTTGAAGAAAAATAAGATGATGCGGGTAAAAACAATAAATCGTTCATTTCTTCACATTATTTCCAACAGGATTCCGTCCTTTTATTCTCACTTTAAAATGTTAGAGCTTCCTCATAGTATATGTCACACGGTACCTTTACAAAACAGTTAAAATGCATCTACCAGCACAAAAACTAGAAATATACGGCCAGTCCAACAATATAAAAGTATCTTGAACAAGACCTCCCTAAGAGTTAATAAATATTCATATTAGCCTTTATAATATTTTGTCCTGTACCTATTGCAATGATATAAACGTGTTTGTTTCTTTGTAAAGTGAATTTATATCTCTCCTAAGAACCTGGTGATTATAGTACTATCTAAGCCTGATAAAGTACACAATATTGGTTGGTTGGTTTAATTTACACACATTTGCACGCAAAAAAAAGAGCTTGTAGAGCCCCACTCTTTTCCAGACAACTATTTGTAAAGAATAGCAACAACCTGAAAAATATAAATAATTACATTTTGAGTTTACCTACAATAAATTAAAGATCAACAAACCTGGACAGGAGTTACTACCCTAGTACGTGAGGCGTGAGAGGAATGGTGACTTAAGGTTTGCGTTTCGTAACGATTTTTTTACAGTACAGCAAGATTTCTTATAAGCAATTAATAAATCTTTCATTCCTGAATATAGGCCCGCATAATTTTTCGCAAAGAGCATCCGCTACGTAAAGGACCAAAGAACAAAACTAGATCATTGGACTTTTGAGACCAGTTTAAAAAAAACAGACTTTTTAATGAAACCTGTAAGTATCCTGTTCAAAATACAGGGTCTTTCACGGTGGATGGAACGTTGGACGTTTATGAAAAACGGGTGATACGTTTTCATAAAAAATTTGATTGCTTAAAATCGTTTTTAATTAGCGATTAGCAATGCGGCGTTGCCGCTTCTTCCCGAAACAGGTAGAGCAACATCTTTATTTTAAATAGAAAACCTTATACAGAGTGTCCGGTAACTTATGGGCCGTAGAATAACTGGAGATACCAGACATCAAACTAAACTGATTAAGTCATATATATTTTTTTCGGACTGTTACTCGTTCTAGAGATACAGGGTGTTGAAAGTAAAAGTTTATTTTCGAAAATAAGCCATAATTTTAAAATGGTTTAAGGAATTGAATTGAAAGTTGGCAATATTATGTTTTTATGAGCAAGAAATAAGAATTTGTAGAAATTTTTAAGTGTCAAACTAGAGGGCGCTAGTTGCATACACTGGGCTTTATAAATCTATGATTTTTTTGCTTACCTGTGATATTAGGTGTTTTTCAATTATACTTAGTTTCGTAAAGAAGGACATTTTCTGAGTCAAAAAGTTTACTTGATTGATCTTAATATCTTTAACGGTTTTCGAGATATTTCCCTTTAAACATCCCAAAGCATAAAAAAACATAGTACATAAATTAAATTATTAATACATAAATTATATACACCCTGTATCTCTAGAACAAGTAACAATCCGAAAACTCGTATATGACTTAATCGGCTTAGTTTGATGTCTAGTATCTAGTATAAGTTTTTATTTTGATAATTAAAATAATAATTTAATTCTGTATTATGTTCTTTTGTGCTTTGGGATGTATAAAGGGAAATATCTCGAAAACCGTTAAAGATATTAAGATTAATCAAGTACAATTTTTGACTCAGAAAATGCCCTCCTTTAAAAAACTATAATTGAAAAACATCTAATATCACAGGTAAGAAAAAAAATTATAGAATTATGTAGCCCAGGGTATGCATCTAGCGCCCTCTAGTTTCAAACTTAAAAATTTCTACAAATTCTTATTTCTTGCCGATAAAAACATAACATTGGCAACTTTCAAATCGATTCATTAAACCGTTTTAAAATTATGGCTTATTTTCGAAAATAAACTTTTACTTTCAACACCCTGTATCTCTAGAACGAGTAACAATCCGAAAAAACACCCTGTATATTATATTATTTTCTAATTCCCTATACAATTCCACCTATATTTTGTATAAAATGTCATATTATGTCCTAAATTTAATTGTTTTGTAATATTGACGTTTTTAAATATGCTATTTTCAGACTTTGACAGTTTGTAGCACTGGAACGGCGCATCTAAGAGAAAAATGGTTTTAACCTTCCTATATTAGTTTTTTTATTCTCTATCCAAGAAATTAACATCTGGTTTAACATGTTAAACCAAAAAAAAATTGTTTTACGGTTTAACATGTTAAACAGAAAGTTCTCACTTATAGATAAAGAATAAAAAACTGAGATAGGGAGGTGAAACCTATTTTGCTCTAAGATGCGCCGTTCCAGTGCTACAGCCTGTCAAAATCTGAAAATGGCACATTTTTAACGTAAATATTTCAAATACAATTGAATTTAGACATAATTATGACATAGGTCGAATTGTATAGGAAATTAGGAAAGAATATATAGTGGCGACCCTGCATTGCTGAAAATATTTTAAAACGATAAGCCATGGTTGGTTATTTGAGCAACCAAATTTTTAAAGAAAACGTATTACCCGTTTTTCATAAACGTCAAAACGTCTAACGTTCCATCCACTGTAAAACACCCTGTATTATCAGAAACGCTGTACACTATATATATAAAACTTAAGTAAGTTACTTAGAGTATTATTTTTTAATTACGACAATATCAAAGCGGCGCAGTTAAAGAAACAATCTAATTCTTTGACTCGATGCAGTAGCAATTACGCATGACTTTATAAGGAATGATCGTGTCATTAAGAAACAAAAACCTCATAACTTTAATAAACCATTTAAAAAGTTAAATGTCTATTAATTAACTGTAACATTTTGCTGCTTTTTACTTACGTAGGTTTGTTCAGATCTGTTAATTTTTATAAAAATGTTCGATTTACTGCCCTCTGAAAATAATATGTTACGTCCATTGACTTCTTATCTAACTGGGTCCCTTATAGGGTTATCGATTTAAAATGAGTGAAACCAAAATAATTCTGCAAAAAAATTATGTCTTGCCTATGCCATCATATCCTTACCGAAATTGTTCAGATGTTTTCTTGTTATGTTCTCTCTGAGCCAAGAGAAAACAATTTAGAGGTTATGGAGAAGAGAAGGATAGAAGAGCAACATATTCTAAAAATAACCATAGACAAAATAGACGTATCCACGATATTTTTATATTAACATTAAAATGACATAAGAAAAAAAAAACATTTTGTTGATGTTGATGTAATATTCTGTGATATTAAATATCAATATCTGATATCGTAACCAAGGAAATAATCTATCGAATATACAGGGTGTCACGTGGAGTGGCCTATTAGAAGATCTCGAAAACGAGTAAACTTCTCTTTCTAAAAATTTGATAACAGGCATAATTAGCTTTGAGCTTTTAAAACATGATCTTTTGAGGTTTTTGTTACTTCCGGTTATACCGGAAGTTAATGCCAACTTTGCTATTTTAAATAGAACACCCTGTATATTTTAACATTTTTGATTACGTTATTAAAATCTAAATAACTTTTGTTAATATTAATCTATTTCTATCTCTAACCGTTTTTGAGATATGAATTATAAAAGGATTGTTTTGTGTAAAAGCGCTCCGAGAAGAAAGTTTAGTAACTCTGAAACTAATAAAGGTAAATATTTAAAATTTTGTAAGCTTTCAAGTAATACATAGATCATTAGTTTAAATTACTAAGGTTTCACATTTTTTATACAGGGAGTTCTTACAATTGTGCCAATGTTTCCATTTAAATAAATGTGCATAAGTGAATTTTTGCAAATGGAACATCCTATTTTTTAGCTTACAAACGCGTAGAGAATTAAATTTCCTATCTAAATGCCTTATATGTTACAATACACATTTTTAGTCGTTTTGGAATTATGAGCAATTTAAATAAAAAATCTTAAAATTTCTGTTTGTGTTAATGCGACATTATATTTGAAAAGAAGGCTTTGACTGGGATTTTCGTTTGACTTTGAGCTTTGTTACCATTTGCTATTAAGCTCCTATGTTCGTATGTTCGTTGCTTAGCTATTTCTAATTTTCAAAGTAAAACGAAAATCCCAGTCAAAGCCTTCTTTTCAAAAATAATGTCGCATTAACACAAACAGAAATTTTAAGATTTTTTATTTAAATTGCTCATAATTCCAAAACGACTAAAAATGTGGATTGTAATATATAAGGCATTTAGAAAGGAAATTTAATTCTCTACATGTTAGTAAGCTAAAAATAGGGTGTTCCATTTGCAAAAATTGACTTATGCACATTTATTTAAATGGAAACATTGGCACAATTTTAAGAACTCCCTGTATAAAAAACGTAAAACCTAATTAATTTAAACTAATACTCTATGTCTTCCTTGAAAGCTTACAAAATTTTCAATGTTTTCCTTTATTAGTTTCAGAGTTACTAAACTTTCTTCTCGGAGCGTTTTTACACAAAACAATCCTTTTATAATTCATATTTAAAAAACAGTTAGAGATAGGAATAGATTAATATTAACAAAAGTTATTTAGATTTTAGTAATGTAATCAAAAATGCTAAAATATACAGGGTGTTCTATTTGAAATAGCAAAGTTGGCATTAACTTCCGGTATAACCGGAAGTAACAAAAACCTCAAAAGATAATGTTTTAAAAGATCAAAGCCAATTATGCCTGCTATCAAATTTTTAGAAAGATAAGTTTACTCGTTTCCGAGATCTTCTAATAGGCCACTCAACGTGAATCACCCTGTATATTAACATAGCATTACCACCACATACCTCCTAGTGTCACATCATTAGAATATTATATAAATGCAATATTGAGGTAACAAACCCTTGTTTGGTGGGTCTAAATACTAATACCTACTAAATTACTAAAATACTAAATAATAAATTGTCCATGGTTGTAATACAATTAGGAGTCAGTAAAGTAACTCAACTGCAAAAATCATTCCATTCTATAAGGAAGAATCATAACTCCATCGTAATCTAGAAATAAAAAAATATGGTTATAAAGATTTTGTTATTAAAATAAACATTTTTAATGGCCCACGCATGCAGGATGCATGCAATAAAACTATTTCTTCAAACAATTAGACACTGCATGAAGTTAAAGAGAGAACAATGATTATATATATTTTTAACATTTATTGCGCTTGTGGGCGAACATGCTTTTTATATGTGCACCTACACGTTATTGCAGATTTTTAACTTTAACTTTAAAATCATTATAATTTGTTGGTTATTTCTGGCGCCAGAAGTACTATAGCCAGTGCTGTAGTAAGTTATTTTTAGAAAGAATGTGTGGAAGAAAGAAAATAGTTGTAGAGAGTGACAGTGTGAAGATTTTTAAAAATGTTTTAAAACTACGGAAATTTAAAAAAAAATATTATTTTACTTGACAAACTGCTTGAGTGCACGGTGTGTCTTTGTTATATGTATTTGTTTGGTGAAATCGATATCCTGCATACTGCATAGTTTCTCGCCAGTACACAGCTGCGAGAAAAATCTAAAATCTCTGTTTCCATATTAGAACCAAAGATCAAAGACAAACATGAGGCGAGAGTTTTATGTGTGAGCATCTCTCAAAATGAGATGAAAACTATGCGAGAACGAAAAAACATAATAATAATAAAAAACATTTAATTTTAAAACACATTTTATCACATTAAGAAAAATAGATCAGTGTAAATAAATTGAATACGTGTTATGTCAAGTAGGATTTTTACAGGGTCATCTAACCTAGACTGAACAGGCGCGTGGGCGTCCAAGGGGTGGAAAGTCCCTTCAATGCTGCCTAAAAAAATAACATCTCTTACAAAAATTTGATGTTATTCTTAGGTAACATGATTTTATTACCATTTTTCCACCAAAAAAAAGTATTATTTTAAACCAAAATTGCCTACTTTCCAAAAAAGTCTTCTTCCTGACTACGACTCTAGTGATAGTTATGAAAATACCTATAGTATGAGTCGGAAATAATAGTCAGTGACTCATCGCTTTCATATCGAGAGCAACGGCTTATATGAAGTCAGAGGAAAAAAATTTCACGAAAATAAATATTCTCTGCTCTATTAAAATTTTAAAAAAACACTGGAATTATTATCTCCCCTAACTTCGTACAACCCACTACACTCTATATGAAAGCCATGAATCACTGACTATTATTTCCGACTCATACTATATTAAGCATATTAGGGGAAGTGGGGGAATCCCAGTCAGGGGGGAATGTCGGCTTAAAATGATACTGTGTATACCTACTCTGTTTGTTTAACATAGTGCTGCCATCTAACAATAAACAAACAAAGTTAAAAGCACGGGGTTTTGCTGTGGTCATCCCATTGTAATCGCCATAATTTAACGGCTATCTTTTGTTATTTTGTTTCTGGCGAATTGAAACGAACGTATGTACCAAAATAAGTAATTTTTTAACATTCCTTCCTCCAATTGCTCCTGATACTTTCTCAGGAGCAATTGGTCTTATGATTCCAGCCTTTGTAAATATGTAAATCACGATATGTAAATGGTTTGTTGCAAGCATCTTTCGAGTAATACCCGTCAAACATTTCGGACAATACCAGTCATGACCGGTAAACATTTATAAAAACTTAATAGAAGCCTCAATATTTTATTACTTTATTATAAATTTAATTTGTGCTTTATGCTTTTCTTGTTTTCAAAAAAAACCTAAGTACTTTTTACTATTTAGAAAGCACTAAAAATGGACGAATTATAATTACCCAAAGGGTGGGGTCAATGACACCACTTTTTTTTCCGAGGGCCCGTCCGTGCGCCGGATGCACTTAGGCCAGGTTTAGCCCGTCGTGCTCACCCTGCTTGGTTGTTTCACCCACTCCGTAATCCCAGTTCCTTGCATTAGTTTGTATAGATAGGTCAACTGTGGAGAGGGTAAGGTAAGGATGTCCTCTGGTTTCAGTTTTTGTTGCCCGAGTAGGTATTTGTATGTATGTGCTGTATAGTTTCTATGACATCACATTAGTCATGTCGTAACTTCTTCTTTAAGGTCAGTTAATTTAAATATGAAAGAAAAACTATGATTTAATGGCTGGATCAGGCTATCGTCTACTCATTTTACCTATAGCGTAAGACTAATATTTAATAATTATACGTAATATAGCTTAAGTGACCGCTATTCCCCAACTCTTCCCTACATTAAAACCTTAATAATTATATTACAATCGTTACTTTAAATTTTCCCCTTTTTCTTTAAAGTCAGTTTATTTAATGACTTAATATCACACCAAACACAACTTTACATTTTATTTAAATGCAATACTCGAAAACTAAAGACATTAATGATGATTTTAGGGTTCATGTGTCAATTAATACGCTGTATAATAAATGAATTTTACGGATATCTCGAAAAGTTTATCTATTCAAGATCGTATAATTATATGATTAGTTTAGCAATCTCATTAATCTGCATATTTTTTTGATTATCTTAGATAAGATAACGCTTCATTTAAATAACCCAGTGATTTTCTGAATCATTTATTTAATGCAGTCGGCTATTGGTTATATTTTATTGATGGGACACGATATGTTTTATACACTGGGTGGTTGGCTTCAGGTGGTCTGGTTGATGGAAATCTTTTGGTTTAAAGGTAATTTTTGCAACTTGCCTTTGGAGTTTATATATGTTAATTTTTTAATGGTGGATGTATATTTTAAGTTATACCTATTTACACCTAACAGTGGCGTCTCATGGACAATAAGTGTTGGAGGGCGCTGATCTAGGTACGCAGAAATGAGTGCCTGTGGAAATATTCTAATTTTTGATAAAATATTTAAAATGCATGACTTGTATACAGGGTGTTTTTTAATTGAGTGCCGATACTTAACGTTGTGAATCATTGGGTGATTTTAAGAAGAAAAGTTAACATTAACATATGTCATTTTCATTTCAACAAAATATCCAAAGCAGTCTCAATGAACCGAAGAAAAAAATTGTTTTTTGTTTTTATTTTTTTATGCAAAAATGGTGCATCATACGAAAGTAAGTCTATAGACCAAATTTGCTCCAAAATAAATGAAGATTTTAAATATAAGTTTGGTTTTAAGAAAAATCAGTGGCGAACCATTTTTTTCATTAAAAACATTCAGTTCAAACCCCGTACGGACGTCACTGGTAAAGATTTAAAAAAATCTTTTAAGTCAAAAAATGCTCCTTAATGATTAAGGAGTGTCTACAAAATTTCATTAAAATATCTAAGAGTGATATAATAATTATGATAAAAAAGTTATATATTTTTAAAAATGTTAACACCCTGTAGATCAAAAATGAAGAGTTTTAGGACATATGTTAATATTAACTTTTCTTCTTAAAATCACCCAAAGAATCACAACCTTAAGTATCGGCACTCAATTAAAAAACACCCTGTATATACAGTGTGGTCATTTAAGTGTGCAACATATGGGAAATTTTTTTATTACCGATTTCTCAGAAAATTTTATTCTTGATAAAAGTGTGTGCATCTTTGATCATCATATTTGGTGTACTTGGAATGGATGCAAGTCAAACGGTGTACAGGGTAGGGCAAGAAATATAAAACTTCTACAAGAATAAAGTACCCCTATTACAGAAAATTCAGCAAAATGTTATTAAAAAAGGTGTTTAGAATTAAAAGTTATGCATAGGTTTGAAAACGTGACCTCCTAAAATAAAAAACAAAAATTTTTTGAAAATTTTAATTATTTGTCGATTATTTTGTATCTACAATTTTCTAATAAACATTTAAAATAAATATTTTGTAATTTAAATGAGAGTTTTTTAATTTGAAAATTTTCATTATTAACGTTTCATCTTGTTAAAAATTATTTTTAGGGTATTTTAAAGTTGTGTTTAATGTCCTTGCAACAAACATGAAGTTTGTGATTCCTTAATAAATTAAAAAGCTAAGTTAATTTTACAAATATGCTTGAATTTGAACAAAGATAATTATGTGAAATTGATTTGATTTTGCTTAATTTCTGAAGCTCTTTAGGGTGAGTATAAGAAAAACATTTTTTTAGGAAATAATTAATATTTTCAAAAAAAAAATTGTTTTTTATTTTAGGAGGTCACGTTTTCAAACCTATGCATAACTTTTAATTCTAGACACTTTTTCTTTATAACATTTTGCTGAATTTTCTGAAATAGGGGTACTTTATTCTTGTAAAAGTTTTATATTTTTTGCCCTACCCTGTACACCGTTTGACTTGCATCCATTCCAAGTACACCAAATATGATTATCGAATTCGAAAAAATCGTCCGTTTTCTCAAAAAGACCAAAGTAACAACATAAATAGGAAGACAAAAATCACAAAGTCACGGTCTCAATCATATAATAAAATCAACTATGGTGACATGTTTCGCTCTTTACGGAGCATCATCAGACCTTCATTAAAACCAATAAATGAAATAACACATAAAAAACCTGTAACCTGTTTGTTTTGACATGGTACTCGTATTGTTTTTCATGTGTTATTTCATTTATTGGTTTTAATAAAGGTCTGATAATGCTTTTTAGAATCACTTGAACAATGACAAATCAAATTCAAATTCAAATTCAAAAATATCTTTATTTTTCGTATTTTTTCTACATATCAATTTCTTACATCTAAGTATAAGTAATGACAAATCACACGTTGACAAGTTCAATCAATGCTGCGAGATGTCCGATCTCATCCGGCGTGGTTACTGGCGTAACCGTAGCAGTGGCGGCTCGTCAAGTGAAGTAGGTGAAGGGGCACTTCACCAAAAAAAATAAAACCAGGAGGATAGTTTTTCGACAATATTAAATATTAATGTACCAATACCGCTACCATTTTAGCCCTTAAAAAATAAAAATGTTCGAATTAATAATAATAATTTAATCCGAATGGAGATATGCATAATAGGGCCACGGTTAACTCCGATGGACAATAATTATAAACACTCGTGCATTTTGGCGCATCCCAGCCGGTCGTGTCTGTTAGCTTAAAGCAAGTGAAGACCCAACGCCCAACATAGATCAGTCGTATGCACCATTAAGCATTGATTCGCTTAACCTTAAGGTATTTATTTTGAGACTTCGCGAAACTTACGGTTATAGAAATTGTTTTTACGTTATTTAATGTGTGATTAAAAAGTTTCGTTTTTAATTTTCAGTTAATTCAGTAGTGTACGTTGTAGTTTTTTGAAAAATAACCCAATTAATGACATAGTTTGTAATTTGTTGGAAACTCCATTCAGTCGTTGGACAGATGAGGATAAGAGAGACGTTTTGTTACACGGGGTTTTAGTCAATGTTTGTTTAAGTACCCGCACTATACCTAACTCTTCACCATTTTTAAGACCGCGAGCCGCCACTGAACCGTAGTGTTACTCATTAATAATAAATGGTATGCGTTGGAAGATGATACATTTTATACTCTTTCCTGCATTCTTAAACCTGCTAAATTTCGGACCAACTTTTTTATTGTGCGTACTCCGAAGATCGAATTCGGACCGCCACGGTCGAATACCAGTAACTCACATCTTATGCACTGCCGTAGTAAACATAAATTTTAAGATAAGATAAGATAAGAAGCATTTATTTCAAAACAGGTTTGTACAATCACAAAGTTTGAAATACGTCAAATAACAAAGAAATAAAATAACACTAGGTATAAAAGACACATACTATTTAGTTAAAAACTCAGTTATGTTATAGGGCTCTATGTTGCACAAATAACTGTGCAAAGTTCGTTTAAATATATCCAATCTTTCGAGACTCTTTATGTTGTTAGGTAATGCATTATAGAACGTAATGGCAGAATATGTACAATTTTTCTCACTTAAGGTTAGTTTATGTTCAGGAAAATTATAATCTATATTTTTACGTCTAGTGCTGTACGCATGGTTAATTTTGAAGTGAGAAAACTTTTGAGGATGTTTCTTAATAAACATTATGCTGTCAAATATAAATATTGCCGGAACGGTCAAGAAATTGTGCTTTCTAAACATTTCGCGACACGATTGCTTATAGTCCAAATTTAAAATCAATCGGAGAGCCCGTTTTTGAATCACAAAGGTCTTTTCTAGATTAGATACCTGGTGGCCCCAAAATATTAAACCATACCTCAAAACCGACAAAAAGTTACTAAAATAAACCACCTTAGAGGAATTGAAATCCAAGTACTTTGTTGTCACTCTAAGTAAATAGCAAATTCTAGACAGTCTTCTACATAGATCTTCAACATCATAACGCCACTTTAAAAATGAGTCAATATACACGCCTAAAAATTTACTCTCGCTTGCAACACTTATATCACTCTCACCGAGAGCAACAGTTTCAGGAAAATTTGATTTGTTCTGTTGTGTTCGAAATATAACGCACTGAGACTTATCGGCACTCAGGATCAAACCATTGTCATGGAACCACTCTTTAATAGATAAAAATTGATCGGCCGATTTATTTATTAAATTAGTTATGTTTTTATCTCGTATAATAATATTTGTATCATCAGCGTAATTAATCAAAGTAATAAGATTTAAGATTACTACAGGCATCTGGCAGATCATTTAGGTAAATTATAAAAAGTAAAGGACCCAATATGCTGCCTTGTGTTACCCCAAGTTTAATAAAAAGTGGATCATTTAAAATTCTATAAGTATGTGAAACAATGAAACGTGGAATTAGGATCAACATCGGCATTCCGATTTATTTAAAAATCCAGCACTATTGCATGTTGTAATAGCACAAACGCAAGGTCGATCGTGTTCCTTGCCGCGGGCATACAAAAAGCAGTAAATCTGCATGTTAAACCTATGTTTAAAAAATACCATAACCATAAAGCAATATATATTTTACCCCAAACACAATTAATGCTTACCAAAAAAGGTAAGTAATTACCCGTCGTCGCCAAACCTGTCCGTTATATGATTTTGTTAAGCTAATGACTAAATAATAGATCAATTAACAATGATTTATTCTGGCGATGAGAAAGAAAAAGTGTGACTTAATAACTTTCTATCAAGGTATAAATTAAATTCACACCTATCCCGTTTTGGTTTTCGGGTATTGAGCCATGTAGGCCGACAAAAGGCGAAGGAGATGCCTAAGGCAGTAGGTAAACTTCTTTCCCTATAAGGACATCCCTGCTGCGTAACACGCCGAGTCGACAGTGATTAAATCATGACAATTTACAAAGGGTGTTGCGTACACATTTAATCATGAAAAGTTAACTATTACAATCAATTGTATTGAAATTTATATAATCCGAATAAAATAACTAAAATGGACGATAAATCTTTTATACACAATGCAATTTTATAAATAGAATTGTTGATTTTTTAAACGTAAAAATCTAGGAAAATTCAAACTCAATACATCAACATAAAATATTATTATTGATTATTAAAATGATAAATGCTACACTATAAAAAATGATTGCCGTTCTGCCCTTCTTTCGAATTAGGCTTTTTTCCTCTTCGTTCGCTGCCAGGGCCATTCCCGAGGGGACCTACAGTTTAACGTGGGTTCCGAACCACAATCATCAGTCATGCGACACCCCCCAAGGGCTATCAACCCTTGGTTTATTGCCATTGCATGACCTACCGATTGGGGAGTGTGTACCTTCTTCCGCACCCCACGAGATGTCCGATCTCATCCGGCCTAGTTACCGGCGTGAATGGGGTGGGTTGGGAGATGATACCTTTTACACTCTTCCCTGCACTCTTAAATCCACTAAATTTCGGACATACTTTTTTTATTGTACGTATGCCCACTCCGGGAATCGAACCCGGGTCGCCGCGGTCGAATGCCAGTAGCTCTACCTCTGAGGCACAGCCGCGGTATAAAAAATGATGAATTAGGCTATTTACCTCTTCGTTCGCTGCCAGGGCCATTCCCGAGGGGACCTACAGCTTAACGTGGATTCCGAACCACAATCATTAGTCATGCGACACCCCCCAAGGACTATCAACCCTTGGTTTATTGCCATTGCATGACCTACCGATTGGGAAGTGTGTACCGTCTTCCGCACCCCACGAGATGTCCGATCTCATCCGGCCTAGTTACCGGCGTGAATGGGGTGGGTTGGGAGATGATACCTTTTACACTCTTCCCTGCACTCTTAAATCCACTAAATTTCGGACATACTTTTTTTATTGTACGTATGCCCACTCCGGGAATCGAACCCGGGTCGCCGCGGTCGAATGCCAGTAGCTCTACCTCTGAGGCACAGCCGCGGTATAAAAAATGATGAATTAGGCTATTTACCTCTTCGTTCGCTGCCAGGGCCATTCCCGAGGGGACCTACAGCTTAACGTGGATTCCGAACCACAATCATCAGTCATGCGACACCCCCCAAGGACTATCAACCCTTGGTTTATTGCCATTGCATGACCTACCGATTGGGGAGTGTGTACCTTCTTCCGCACCCCACGAGATGTCCGATCTCATCCGGCCTAGTTACCGGCGTGAATGGGGTGGGTTGGGAGATGATACCTTTTACACTCTTCCCTGCCCTCTTAAATCCACTAAATTTCGGACATACTTTTTTTATTGTACGTATGCCCACTCCGGGAATCGAACCCGGGTCGCCGCGGTCGAATGCCAGTAGCTCTACCTCTGAGGCACAGCCGCGGTATAAAAAATGATGAATTAGGCTATTTACCTCTTCGTTCGCTGCCAGGGCCATTCCCGAGGGGACCTACAGCTTAACGTGGATTCCGAACCACAATCATTAGTCATGCGACACCCCCCAAGGACTATCAACCCTTGGTTTATTGCCATTGCATGACCTACCGATTGGGGAGTGTGTACCTTCTTCCGCACCCCACGAGATGTCCGATCTCATCCGGCCTAGTTACCGGCGTGAATGGGGTGGGTTGGTAGATGATACCTTTTACACTCTTCCCTGCACTCTTAAATCCACTAAATTTCGGACATACTTTTTTTATTGTACGTATGCCCACTCCGGGAATCGAACCCGGGTCGCCGCGGTCGAATGCCAGTAGCTCTACCTCTGAGGCACAGCCGCGGTATAAAAAATAATGAATTAGGCTATTTACCTCTTCGTTCGCTGCCAGGGCCATTCCCGAGAGGACCTACAGCTTAACGTGGATTCCGAACCACGATCCTCAGTCATGGGACTCCCCCCCCCCCCCCAAGGTCTAACACTCGGTTTTTGTGCCATTGCATGACCTACCGATTGGGGAGTGTGTACCTCTTTTTCTGCACCCCACGATATATTCGCTCTTATTCGGCCTGATTAACGGTGTGAATGGGTGGGTTAGGAGATGATACATTTTCCACTCTTCCCTGCATTCTTAAACCTACTAAAATTTGGACATATTTTTTTATATTGCGCGTATGCCCGCTCCGAGGATCGAACTTGGAATGCCACGATCGAGTGCCTGTAACTCAGCGCTGAGCCACCGCCGCAGTAATATTTCATGATATTTACTGTATTTTTAATGAAATTTTTTTTTACTATATTTAAGCTATATTTCTATGGGTAAATGATATTTCATTACGGATATTGTAAATTTAAAACTTTTATAAACATTTACTAGCCAAAAAATGTTTTATTTTTTACAGTATTTATAATGAACATATTTTTTGAATTAATAATTTTTTGGTATGGGACTACCAAGAGATGGCGCTAAGGGCTATATACAACCCAAGAACGTTGATATTATAGGCTTTAGTATAAAAATTGTCATTTGGTATTGAGGTATTGTATGAATTCTTACCCTGTAATGACGAGAACAAGACAGCGACGGCGGCGTCAGGAAATTCGCAATGGGTGGGCACTGCCCAAATGAAACGTGAGTTCTAACACCCCCCCCCCCCCCCGCCCTCCCCCCCTCCCCCGGACATTTCACCACTGAACCTAATCACTTAATTTTAAGTGGGCATCCATCTTTTCAGGGTGCTGAGCCAGTGTCTATATATTCCATAAAACCATTTTTTTTTTCGACTTTATTCCCTTACTGTCAACTTTAAAATATTTACGAAAGTATTCCCACGGATAATTTTTTCTGGTCGTACACAACAACCTTTTCAGAAACCCAATAAGTTCCTGCAGACATTTTTAAAATTTTTAATCAAAGTACATCATTAGCAACAATAAATTTTCCCGCGTAACCACGCCGTCAAGTCGCATCACACGAACAAGTGATCACCAAAAACTGTTAATTATCGTTTCCTAATATGTCTTTTAATACCAGGTTTAATCGAAAAATTAAATTATACCTTGTGTGGTAAATTAGTTTGCGGTAAATTTTTAAAATGCCAATATCTAAAAAAGATTTTTTAATTGATGGGAACAAATGTAATTATTTCGCGGTATCTGGGTCATAAAACTCTTTAGTTCAGAATTAATTTTTAATTTTTAACTTGATGTTTAATAAAACTTAGACCTAAACCATAAATTCTTGTAATATAACCTCTATCTTCTTGCAGGAAGCCAGACTAGTCTTGTTTAGACCAGACTAGATCGAGAAAAATATGAGCCGAGGGTGAAACATGAGACAGGATTATTAAAATATTGTTTTTTTCGAATTGCATTCACTATGCTTTTTTTTATAAAATTATTAAATTTAAAAAGCCTTAATATCTGTATAGCAAAATTAGGTTTAGAACTGATATACATATTCTAAATATTCGTCGACCACTTATTCTAACAATTCCCTCACATAATAAACAATTTTTTTTAAATTCATTCAGTTACAATATAGCTTCCCTTATTAACAAATATAAAATAAATGACTTTTCTGCAAGCATTACTACATTTAAAAAGAAAAGAAAATCAAGATTTTTTTATCATTAGCTTACATAAATATTTTTTATTAATATAAAAATTATCTCTTCGTGCCGTTGCTTGTTTCTTTTTAAACCTGCTATATTTCATTATTCCCTTTCATTTCTTCTTTCTCCCTAACGTTTCTGTTTCTGTTCGTCTCTTACCAGACTACCTTTAGCCTCTATATGTTTAAATTTATATTTATATTATTTTTATTCATTATAATTAAGTTTATTTACTACATTATCTAGGCCTCAACAGCACCTATGCTTGCATGGGATGCTGCGAATATGGCCTATTATTTCCTAGGTTATTTTTTTTACTTACATTATGTAATTTATCTTTCTTTCTTGTGGAATTAATAAATGTATTATTATTTACCAGTCTTTATTTTTTAATTAAAGATTAATAACTGAAATTGTTTTTTTTTCTGGGGTTGGCTGAAGAGCCAGTATACTTAGGCCTACACCGGGTGTCCCATTATGGATGGCAACGGCCGTATCTCGGAAACTACTGGGCATAGAAACTTGGGGGAAAAAAATGATAACTAAAGTGGTCATGAGAAAATCCTGGAAATAATTTTTAAGTTCCGCATTTTGCCGCAAGAGGGCGTAATTGAAAAGTAAATTTTAAAATTTTACATATCTCCGAAAATTCCACATTTAGGTATATCTTTGGTAACACCATTAAAAAGCTTGGACAATTATACATCATTTTGGTGTTATGCTCATTGGCGTACCGACTTTTTGAAAGTGTAATCATTTTAATCGCTGTAACTTATAAACGACTTATCCGATTTTAGCAAACTAAAGACTGTTTAGAAGAGAAATGTATGCACTTTCACAAATCGTACTTAGTTGTCCATAATAATTCTCAAAAAAAAAATGCTAGAGGGCGCAATTTGTAATAATAACACATTTTTTGATTTTACTCCGAAAAAATAAATCATAGGGTATAATTATGATACCATAATCGAAAAGTAGATGAAATTTGCTAGAAAAAATATTAAAACCGCAGCTTGATATCTCTGTTTATTTCAGCGTTATCGCCAATAGAATAATTTTTAAAACTTTAAATGAAGAAGAGATTATATATTTTTTAGAAAAAAGTGAGACGCCACTGATATTTTTCCATGTGGATATTATTTCGGATAAGCCTGGTCAATTCTGCATAAAAATGGTCTCTTGCGTTTTTCTCCTCAGGCACACCGTTCTTAATTAAAATAATTAAATTAAATTAGACGGGCCGAAGCTTGCCTATAAGTGAAGGTGGTCATTTCCAACAATTTTTACGATAAAACTAAATTTTTTATTATCAATGTTAATAATAATAAATAATAGAGCTTATTTAATTAAATTATTTTAATTAAGAACGGTGTGCCTGAGGAGAGAGAGTTTTAAAAATTATTCTATTGGCGATAACGCTGAAACGAACGGAGATATCGAGCTGCGGTTTTAATATTTTTTCTAGCAAATTTCATCTTCTTTTCGATTATATACGGTATAATATTATCATATTATATCATAATTATATGATTTATTTTTTTGGAGTAAAATAAAAAAATGTATTATTATTAGAAATTGCTCCCTCTAGCATTTTTTTTTGAGGATTATTATGGATAACTAAATACGATTTGTGAAAGTGCATACATTTCTCTTCTAAACAGTCTTTAGTTTGCTAAAATCGGATAAGCCGTTTATAAGTTACAGCGATTTAAATGATTACACTTTCAACAAACAGCTCCCCCCCCCCCCTTATTAAAGTCGGTACGCCAATGAGCATAAGACCAAAATGAGGATTTTCTCATGGCCACTTTATTTGAAAAAATATTTCCCCGACTTTCTATGTCCAGTAGTTTCCTAGATACGGATAATGGGACACCCGGTATAAGGCCCATAGTATCCCCTGGGTAATATCAGCCAGACGGGACCTACAGTTTAACTTGGAATCCGAAGCAAGTGTATGCACTAGTTATCATTTTTACCCCTTGAGGCGAAACATGTTACAACAAAAATAAACAGGCCGTAAAAATTTTGAGGCCAGGAAGGCAGTTATATTATCACAGAAGGTTTGTATCAAAATAATTTCAGATATATGAGGTGCTAATACAATTAATTGCTAACATTAACAAACCAGATACAGGAAGCCTAGGTATAGACAGTAACTTATATAACGAGGATAAATCTAATGCTGTTCCCACATTAATATTACAATTTATCGATATGTGAACTTGTTTACTAATGTCTATGCTAAGATATAAACATTCAATGCGTATAGCCAGGTGTCTAAGAATGTTTACTAAATTTATAGTGGTAGTTCTTCTATTCTAGGAAGTAATTCGCTCGTTGTGGCTTAAAATCATGTTAATTTCGGTCAGATAAAGAGAGACACCTGGGATTGTTGGAACTTTAAGTAGAGGAAGCTTAATTTGTGGCATGATATAGACAAGAAATCACAGATTGACCACTAATTGCAGTCCTTGTTTTATAGTTTGAAGGTGGAGTTAGTATGATAGCAGATGATAATTAAAACGACTTTTTTTAACACTGGCGATGTTTTGTTAATAAACAGTGTGTAATGTATTCACGAGCCCTACAAGAGTCGGAATTTTACGACCCGACCCGAGCCGGAATTTTGAGAGGCGAGGCGGTCCACTCCGTCCCGCCAACCAAGACCGAAAAGCTGGGCAGGCCCGAAAATCCCGATAGACAGGAAAAACTCCGTAAAAGCCGGACATGCCCAA
This sequence comes from Polydrusus cervinus, assembly GCA_935413205.1. Taxonomy (NCBI): domain Eukaryota; kingdom Metazoa; phylum Arthropoda; class Insecta; order Coleoptera; family Curculionidae; genus Polydrusus; species Polydrusus cervinus. The sequence goes on along the minus strand of OW284514.1, from coordinate 25,868,881 downwards.
AAAGTCCGACCTATACCCGAAAAGCCCAACAAGCCCGAAAATCCCGGCCGACCCGATAAAAATTATAAAAACCCGAACCTTTATTGACTAAGTAGCCCGACCCGAACCCGAGGATCGGGCTGGGCCGCATAGAGATAGTGCAGGCCTCTAGTCTATACTTTATTTTTTTTAATGAATCTCTTAAAAGTTGGGCAAGGGTCCTAAAAATAAAATCTATAATTTGCCGCCATTAATAAATTAATGCGCAGGGAGCAATAAAAAGTGAATTGGCAAAGGTTTGTTCAAGTTTTTTTTATAATTAGTATATAATGCCCCCGTTTTGCAGTAAGGCTAAGAATGTACGTGATGATGATGACACTAATAATGTGTTTATTTAAATAACTTTTGGGAGAATTTCTAATTGAATGTCGTAAGCTGAGAAGTAGAAAAAATATACTGTACAACACGAGGGGAATGTCCTTCTAGAGCCTTTGGAAGTTTGAAGGGGTCGTGCTTAATTTACTTCTTCGTGCGATATGGACAACTATCTCGACATGTGCTGTATATTTTTTCTACGACCCAACTTATGAACCTCCTATTAAAAAGCGTGTGTAGGTCAACTGGGAAGAGGGTCAGGATGTTCTCTGGTTCCAGTTTTGGCTGCCCGAGTATTTGTTGCCTCTTCCGATCTAGTGACTCGCAATAGCAAACTATGTGCTGTACTGTTTCCCTAACTTTTCCCATAATCTGCAGTTAAGATCTGCAGATTATTCCTAACACCCGTGTGCCCTATCAGAATTCCTGTAATAGTTCTAAGCTGATTCCTGTTCATTTGAAACAGCTGTTTCGTTAATCTAAGATCTGAATCCCCAATGAAGCATTTGCTATATTGTGATCCCTGTCTGTTTTTTCAGTGGATTTTATGTTCATTCCTGATCCATCGCTTTATGACATCTCATATTATGTACCTTGGAACTCCGACTGCCATTTCTAAACTAATAAATCTGAGCCTTTTTTGCAAGTTCATCGGCTTTTTCGTTGTCTGTAATACCTTCGTGTCCTGGTACCCACTGCAGTGTTATTTTGTTTACTTTTACCAGGGGTCCAATTCCTCTTGACATTCCCATACCAGTTTTGCGATTATCGTGTTGCATAATAGCGATCTAAGGGCTGCTTGACTGTCAAAATATACCGGGTATTGCATCGTCGAGCGGGACATAGGAAATCCCATGTAATTTTAAATGGGGTCAATTATTGGCTTCCCTAATTATTTTAGAGAAAAATTCTATTTAGGTTTATTAAAGAGCACTAAAACCCACATTTAAAAAAATAACTTTATATATTTTTGATTAGCCCGTTTACGGGTTATCGCCGATTTCTTTTTAACTATTTCTCCTTTTTATGGCCCCGTATTTGCGGGCACCAGTCAAGGTAAAAGATGACTGTCAAATAAAGTTGTCATTTTGAAATGTGTGCTTTATTGTTATAAAAACTCGTACATCGAAAATATTAAAAGTGTATTTATGAGTACAAACTAATCTGAATAAAACTAAAATAAAGTATCCAATTACAAGGTTAATTATGACATTTTACATGTTTCAATATTTTACTGATTAATAGGTAGGTTGGGTATTAAATTGTTAGAACTTTAGGATTTAAGAAGATGTTCAAATATTCATCCATTGACTGCTAGACAATAACCGAGGCGATCATAAAATTCTCTTCTTACATTCTATAGTTGGTAAACTAAAATTCTCTTGCATTCGGCAAAAATAGCATTTTTTAACTCGTCTAGATTTGGGTATTTTTTATCTTTGTATATCCTGTTTGTTGTTTTTTAAATGGCCCCAGAGAAAGAAATCATTTGGCGATAAATCAGGAGACCTGGCTGGCCAATTTACTGTATGATTTAAGCCAATAACATTTTCATTAAAAGCACGGTTTAAATATTCCCGGACAGCCAGGGTACTATGTGCCGGGCAGCCATCCATTTGGTACCAAACTTCCTGATTTTCCCTGGCGGCATCATGTAAAGTAGGTAAAATATGATCTTCAAGTAGTTCCAAAAAATATTCTGCATTTAAATTTCGTGTAAGAAATAATGGCCCGATAATATTTTCTCCGAAAATCCCAGCCCAAACATTAACTTTTTGTGGATATTGCGTCCTTGTTTCGACAAACCTGTGTTGGTTTTCTTTGCTCCAATATCGATAATTTTGAACGTTGGGTTCATTGTTTAAGGTAAATGTGCATTCGTCAGTGAAACAAATGATTTTTAAAAATTCCCTATCCATGTTTGCTCTTTCAATCATACCAAAACAAAACTCCTGTCGTCGTATTTCGTCCCTATCTCTTAGCTCTTGGAGCTTTTCATATTTGTATGAATAATACTTATGTCGTTTCAAAGCTCGTAACGCTGTGGTGTGATCTAATCCTATGTCATCCTCAAGTTTCCTTGTGCAGATCTTCCCATCATTTTCTTCGACGCACAATAAAACTTGCAAGTCCCTATCATTTCTTGCATCTCTTCTTTGTTCCTGCCTTTCTTCACATCTGCAGTTATTTATTACAGTACCTTTTGTCTCAAATTTCTTGATAGTCCTTTCGACTGTAGATTTTGCAGGTATCGGTCTATTCGGATACAGAGCAGCAAACATGTCTGACACATTTTGATAACTATTTCCTTGATAATACCATTTAATCATCAATATTTTTTTTTCAGAAGTGTAATTCATGGCTAATATTTTCGATGTACGAGTTTTTATAACAATAAAGCACACATTTCAAAATGACAACTTTATTTGACAGTCATCTTTTACCTTGACTGGTGCCCGCAAATACGGGGCCATAAAAAGAAGAAATAGTTAAAAAGAAATCGGCGATAACCCGTAAACGGGCTAATCAAAAATATCTAAAGTAATTTTTTTAAATGTGGGTTTTAGTGCTCTTCAATAAACCTAAATAGAATTTTTCTCTAAAATAATTAGGGAAGCCAATAATTGACCCCATTTAATATTACATGGGATTTCCTATGTCCCGCTCGACAATGCAACACCCGGTATATGGATCCGCTTATTGAGGTAAGCACTCCTATTGTTTTCATAGGCAAACTGTAATATGGCGTAAATTTCTACTTGTGGGAGACTTTCCCAGCGGGAAAAATGTGTTTTTCTCTTGTCTTACTAAAAGGATGGATATAAAATTAAATCTGTTTAGTCAACTGATATAGCCTGTTTATTCAGTCACTTGGTTATACAGGAATTAGACAATATCCATGTAGGCGTAGAAAAACTACAATTACCATGTTAAAGGAAACCGTACCGCCTCAGTAATTTAAATATACTAAGATAATAATTAATACCCGTTAAATTACATGAGACTGTTGAATAAGGGAGTAAGTAGTTTGTGTATAAATGAACAATTAATTTCATGTTTTATTTTATGTACCTTGAATAATAAAACTTTCTTATATTAATAATTATTTAAATAAAATCCATTAAAAAATATTAATTACATGTACAAGAAAATAGATGAAATAAAAGCTGTATTTTTATAGTTAATATTAAATACATCAGAGGCTAGACTCTAGACAAACTATTACACAATATTTAGAGTTGGCATCACTGTGGCGGCGTCAGACGTAGTACTCTTATCTCAGAACAAACCAAATAAAGTAGCATTTATATGCAAATTAAAATCAAAACGGGATTCATAAATTATTTAAATAACTTGTGCTCAGCGTTGTTATGACGTTATTTTATTACAATAACAATAAAAAATGACAAGAATCAAATCGAAAACAGCTCGTGCCTGATCCGATTAGATCGATTTCTAAAATTGTGATTGATTTTTTAATTTCATTTTCGAATAGCGATTATTTTCTCAGCGTGTGTTTGAAATTTTATCGTGAATCATTTTGATAATTGAATTATTTTTATGATTTAAATTGGGAATAGGTAATGTTGATAAATAATAATAAAAAAAAATTTTTTTGTAAATGAAATTTCCAGTTTTTTCTAATCGTCTCATTTGGTTTGCAGTTGTACAGGGTGTTCCAGGTTCGAACCTCATCATGGGTATCTCTGAAACTATAAGAGATACAGCATCGGTTAAATGATGGCAAAGTTGCGGAATTTTAAGCCCGCCACTAACATCGTAAAAAAAATAGAGCTTTCTGTTTTACTTCTTGAAATGTTTGGGATTTTGTTTTTTAATTTATCTGGCTTATTTTAACCGTTACAAAAAAATGTACACAACATTGTTAGAGCAACTTTTTAAGCTATATACTACTGTGTTTTTAAAATTCCGGAACAACGTTTCGTTTTTAATTTATTAAATACGGACCTGCATTTTTATTTTATTTCTTGAAATATTTTTAAGCCTAAATTTAACCATGTATCACATTTAATAATTGGTAGTCGTTGCGATGTCATCTCTACATCATCATGAGGAATTTAAAAATTATTTTTAAATAAATACGATCGCTTAATTAGTATAAAAATGCAAAAGTTTACCAATCGACAGTATTTCTGTCGCTAGTAGCCGAAGCTTCGATGCGGCCTTGCTTTGCTCTTAGCAGACCCCAGACGATCAGACGTACTAACTAACAGTCCTGAATGATGTCAACCTTCCGTCATTCTTGCGTCAGTCTTTTTTCTAATGAGAACTTACAGCCATCAATCCTTGATATTTGCCTTTACACCATCATTATTCTTGTCATTCCTTGATCAAAACTCTCAATCTGACTGATAGTGTAGGGTCTGCTATAAATTTTTAAATCCCCTTTTAAATTTAAAAATGTATAGCAGACCCTACACTATCAGTCAGATTGAGTGTTTTGATCAAGGAATGACAAAAATAATGATCGTGTAAAGGCAAATTTCAAGGATTGATGGCTGTAAGTTCTCATTAGAAAAAAGACTGACGCAAGAATGACGGAAGGTTGACATCATTGTAGTACGTCTGATCGTCTGGGGTCTGCTAAGAGCAAAGCAAGGCCGCATCGAAGCTTCGGCTACTAGCGGCAGAAATACTGTCGATTGGCCGACTTTTGAATTTTTATACTAATTAAGCGATCGTATTTATTTAAAAATAATTTTCAAATTCCTCATGATGATGTAAAGATGACATCGCAACGACTACCAATTATTAAATGTGATACATTTATTCGTTCCCTTCACACGCCCTTTTTTTCAAGGCTTAAAAAAGTAAAAAACAACCATTCTGTAAGGCACAGGGGGGGGGGGGGGGGAACTGCCTTCGCCCTTTTCCTGGATCCGCGCCTGTACAATAAGAGCTTAAGTACGAGTTTTGTAAAGCTCTACTGAAAGTTGAATTTGGTTAAAAAAAAGGTATTTCTGTTGTGTAATATTAAAGTTTGGGGTATTTTCAATCTGCAGCTACTTTTTCCATGTATTCTAACACAAAACTATATGCAAATTTTACTTTCAAAGAAGAATGTCTGCTATTAACTTTTGTTAAGGAGTTTAAAGGTACTTTGAAAAATAAAAAAACATATAATCTTATTAATAAGGAAAAAATAGAATGTTAGAAAAATATGGAGGCTAAATTTAATTACAAAAATTTTAATATGATCCGGTCCCCGTCTGTAGTTTTGGGGCAGTCTTCGAACGTTTTCTATAGCTCCTAGTACATCCATAAAAACTTCATCATCCAATTCGTCTGATAAATACAGAAAGTGTTCAACCTTATCATTCGCATTCATAACTTTAAAATATTATTACCACAAATTGTAAAGTAAAAAATAATTTTTTATAAAGTTTATTGGGTGATATTATGTCATCGGTGATTAATAACTTGGTTTAAGCCTAGAAAATTGACAACTTACCTGAAAAATTAAAGCTCAGCAGAACCGAGTTCAACTTTAAGTAAAGCTTTACAAAACTCATACTTAAGTTCTTATTGTACAACCGGATTTAAATGTTAAGTCTCGTTTTTTGAAATTTTAATGTTTTCATGACTTTGTGTATGTAATTGACAATTGACTTCAAATTTGACTTGGCAGTTTGACAATTTATTCTCGGCTATTCTTATCTTATCCCTGTTGATAAACAAAAACGGCATGGAAATTGCAAAAAGCTTTTGATTGACAGTCAACGACCACTATAAGCCGTCATTGCGCTGAGATCGTCTGATAAATTACCATGCTGGTTGCTAGCATGTCATGAGATTATTTTTTAGCGTACATGGATGGAAATTTGGTTTTTATACCAGAAATTTATTAAAATAATGCTGAAAATATGGAAATTTTTATAAAATATGGCACCTACAAAACTATAAGTAAAATAATCTTTTCTGATCAGAGTCACAGTTGATTTAAATGAAGGTATTATGCAGGCAATATGTCAAATAAGTTTATCTAATCTATTATTTAGTATCTGCTATGACTATAAAGTAAAAAAGCTAATTCTTATAGCCTTAGTGTCGAATAAATCATTTGAAATATGGCAGTATTGTTTAAAGTTTCAGATAATAATAAGAATATTCAAGTACCATAAGATTTAAAGAATATACCGACATTCTTCTAACAAATTTAAATTTATTCTGAAACAAATACTAAAGAATGAGCCACATAATAACCGAAGGAAAAATCTTCGACCATAAGACTTATCTAATATAAATCTTTAGGTACTTATCTGATTAAAGTATTCAATAAAATGATGAGCAGGCACTTTAATATTATTAGAATAATTACATTTGGGATGGTGGATTAAACATCAAACATTGAATATTTTCGGAATATTTTGAAGATTAAGCGCGCGGGCTGCCGCCAGCGAGAAATATTTTAAATCTTAACGTCACATGATTTATAGGGTTTTAAAAAGCGTGAATTTCGGTACACATTAAGATCAGACTTAACGAGCTATAGGTATCCGTACGGTCGTTAAAATTAATAAATGAAATTTGGGTTTATGTTTATTACCTATAATCATTGATCCTACATCAGATTTAATGATATCGTCATTCGTAAACAACTTTTTTGTTTTAACTGCTCCAAAACAGTTAATAATTACTTTTACTGAAGTCATTTTACATGAACATAAAGCTTAAATATTTCACGTTATGAAGATTTAAAAAACGGTAATGTTATATTCAAAAGAGAATCTTATTTTATAGGAGTAATTAAGGCGCCATTGCAGAAATTTCAAATGATTTTTGTATATACAGGGTGGGGACTTTAACTGGAATAAATTCGATATTATTAAAACTGCCGAAGTTGCGCCTACAGAATTTGGTATTTGGGGGTTTTGGAGCATGCGGAATTGGATTATGATGTCGGCGCAGTTGCCAGATTTCTCAACTTTGCGCTACAGTAGTAATTTTGTTATTTTAAATGGAATGCCCAATTTATTTTTATTGCAGTAAATTTGGCGTCTTAAGCTTACTAAATTCACAAATTTTCAAAATTTTACCTTTACTAGTTGCTTAGATATGAAAATACAGCATTTTCAAAAAAATTAAATTGCATTATTTTATTTTTTCAAATGATCATTAAACTTATCGGAAACGCCCGAAAATATGAAGCAGCGTCTACTGTTCATATTGTATTCATATTTTAAGGCGTTTCCGATAGGTTTAATGCTCATTCGACAATCATAAAATAATACAATTAAATTTTTTTGAAAATGCTGTGTTGTCATATCTCAGCAACTAGTAGAGATACAGTTTTTAAAATTTGGGAACTTACTAAGCTTGAGATGCCCAATTCACTGCAATAAAAATAAATTGGACATTCTATTTAAAATAACAAAATTACTAAGTGTAACGCAAAGCTGCTCCAAACCCCCACATACCAAATTTTGTAGGCGCAACTTTAGCAGTTTTAAAAATATCGAATTTATTCCAGTTAAAGTCCCCACCCTGTACAATGAGTTTTAATATATACATAAATTAATATTCTGCATAACAAATTATTTTATTGTGATAAATAAGGTTTCATTTTAAAAGAAGAAAGAATTAGATAATTTTATTTTGAATATATTTTAATTGTTTTTCTACTTCTATATTAGTAAACATTGTTTTACGTATAGTTCACAGTAAATTCATTCTTACGCACAACTGAGCGTAAAAAATGCACAACTGTGTGTTATGATGCCTATAGTCTATTTCAGAAAGAAGTAGAATAATAAAAGCTCATTAGGTATGCAAAGTGACTACAGAGTGACCTAACGAATAATTAAGCCACTTTCATAATTTGCCATTGATTTCATTGCAAAATTCTTTTTATCAATTGCAGGTAGTACCACCCAGGTTTGGGTCAATTTATGGATTTTGCCTATTGTTATCCATTCACAAACACTGAAAATGGTGTGACAAAGGCGTGCATTATGTACATAGTATTAAGGACACTTATTTTTTATTAAACATTATGAAAAAAATACAAAATATAAAAAAAAACATTATACAGAATTTAAATTATAAAAAATCATAATATTCTTCATCATCTGAGAAATTGTCATCTCCTCTTGACGTTATAATTAACGGGTCGACGGTCCGAACGATCAGGTGGTCAAGATCCCACATTTTCGCCTCGTCTTTAATGACATGATGGACTGTTTTTCGCCAGTTTCCTGGTGTCACTTCCTTAATGGCTTGATGAAACAGTAGCTGTTAGAATATAACGCAACTATAGGCAAAAACAACTTAATCAATGGGTTCTTGTTGTCTGGAATTTTAAGAGGCACAGTGTAACCTAATATATCCATATCATTAATATGTCTTTAAGGATTAATATTTTACGTATATGTAAAGGGGGTTGTTAGGTTCGTTTTTAGAAAGACATAGTAGTGTTGTACTGACGTGCTTTCCGAGTGGTCTTATTTTTGAAGACAAATAGATGTTTTAAAACTTCAATACGTACTTTGATTTTCCATAGCCTATTTCCTATAGGTTATGGGCCCAGTGTACGCCGCGTTTTATTTTGCATTTTGTGTATTTACTACAGGGTGTTTATTTGTGCAGTGACTATGGAAAACTTAAAAGTTAAAAGAAACATAAAACCGTTTGATGGTAATAAATACGGTGTGTGGAAGTTCAGAATTCGGGCTTTGTTAACTGAACTTGACATTATTTAAGTTATTGATATGGAGATTCCCGATCCGCTCACTGATGAATGGATTAAATTAGAACGCACAGCTAAAAATGTTCTTGTGGAATATTTATCAGACTCTTTTCTAAGTTTTGTAAAGTCAGACAATACTGCAAGAGATGTTTTACGTAATTTAGACGCTATCTATGAACGCAAAAGTCTTGCCACGCAATTGGCTTTACGAAAGAGATTACTCAGTTTGAAGTTAGATAACCTTACACCCTTAATAAAACATTTTACAGTCTTTGATGACCTAATTACGGAATTAATATCAGCCGGTGCAAAATTGGAAGAAACCGATCGAGCATCTCATTTACTGCTGACTCTTCCAAAATCCTATGATGGCGTTATAACAGCAATAGAAACGTTATCTGAAGATAATTTAAAGTTATCGTTCGTCAAAACAAGACTTTTGGACCACGAAGTCAAATTAACACAAGAAACTCGAGACACAAGTTCAAAAATTCTGCACGCAGACTTTAGAAACACGCCAAAGAAACAGAATTTGAATCGACCAAAAATTATCAAGGGAAATATAAGAGTCGCCAGTTTAAACCAAATAGATTATCCAATACTAAATGTCACTATTGTGGCAGGAAGGGTCACCTAAAGAAAAATTGTTTATATTTTAAAGAAAACAATAAAATACCAAAATATTGACACAAACCTAACTCTTCAAAGTACATTAACCTGCTTCATCAAGTAATAACAATCCATCTAGTTTTGTTTTTATGGCAGGAAATTTTAAACACGAGAATGACAGTAATAAAATTACTTTTCTACTGGATTCTGGCGCATCCGATCACCTTGTCAACAGAGATGATTTATTCCATAATTTCGTCGAATTGCAGACACCGATGAAGGCGAAAAGTAGAACATACATAACTGCAATTAGGAAGGGAACTATGCAAGTGACCAGTAATATGGATATTCAAGGGCTACTTGAAGATGTCCTGTACTGTCCAGATGTCCCGTATAGCTTACTATCTGTAAGAAAAATGCAACAGACTGGGATGAAAATTACCTTTGGTCAAAATGGAGTAACTGTAAATAAAGGTAGTAAAACCATAATAAAGGGTAAGTCTTTGACTGACAGTAATTTGATAGGTATTGATTTTTTTTTGGTCAATATTAATGTAATAAATTCTATTGTTAAATTACATAATACTGAAAAATTACCCAATTATAAATTATGGCATGAACCTTTAGGGCACATTGGTAAACTTAAATTTTTAGAGATGAAAAATAAACATATGGTCGAAGATATGGGTCAAAGAGATCAGGTTACACCCATAAATGATTTTTGTGAAGCGTGTATAAATGGTAAACAAACACGTGTCCCTTTTTCAAAAGGTTAAAAATAAAAATCATGTAAAACGACCATTATTTATTGTTCATACCGATGTCTGTAGTCCTATCACTCCTTCAACTGTTGATGACAAAAATTATTTTGTAATTTTTGTTGACGAGTATACGCACTACTGTGTTACATATTTAATAAAACATAAATCAGATGTATTTTTAATGTTCAGGGAAATGAAAAGTTTTTGTGTAGAAAGGGGCATTAATTATTATCATTTGACCACACCAGCACTCCACAGTTAAATGGTGTATGTGTATGTACTGAAAAAGGTCGCGCAATGATATCTGGCGCTAAGTAAGAAAACGTTTTCTTTTGGGGTGAGGAAATTCTTATTGCTACATTTCTAATTAATTTGACACCCACTAAGGCCTTGTTAAGTCATTCTAAAACACCATATGAATTGTGGCATAATAAAAAGCCACAAATATTAAAGGTTTCGGTTCTACTGTACCTATACGTAGTTACATAATAAAACCAGGAAAACAAAAATTTTATGAAAAATCCTGGAAAGCGATTTTAGTTGGGTATGAACCGAACGACTATAACGTGTGGAATGGTATGGTAGACGAGACAAATTTTTGATGACTGGACCAGCAGTTGAGTCTAAAGGGGTTAATTTGAAAAACTCCCGTATAAATTTGGAAACTGATGCATCTGACTTTTCGTCAAAATCAGTGGTAAAATTTGATAAATCTGTAACTGAAACAGATGAGAGTACCTACATATAAGTGTGGAAACTGATGCATCTGACGTTTTTGTCAAAATCAGTAGTAAAGTTTGATAAATCTGTAACTGAAACAGATAAGCCCTCTGAAACCGAGTCTTTACCTGAACAGTCACAATCAATTTCTGAATAAAATCTGATAAAAATTCTAAATTAAGGAGGAGTGACAGGATCAAGGATCAACCGTTTATTTCTTATAATGAAGATGATCTCTTAAATGATTATCTTATGTGTGCTCAATAGATAGTAAGTAAAAATTCCTACATCATATCAGGAAATTAAAATTAGAGATAATAGAATTAAGTAGGAAGTAGCAATTCAGGATGAAATTAATTCTTTGGAAATAAACAATACATTGTCTTTGATATCAAAAACCTGAAAATTAAAATATTGTTGATTGTAAATGGGTATTTGCTATTAAAAATGATGAATTTGGAAACCCATCAAAATAATAAAGCTCGTCTTGTTGCTCGTGTTTTTAGTCAAGAATATTTAAAAGATTATAACGAAACTTTTGCACAAGTTGCAAGAATTTCAAGTTTTAGATTTGCAATTGCTTTTGCTAATCAGTTTAATCTTCTAGTTCACCACATGGATATTAAAACGGCTTTTCTGAACTGAATATCAAAAGAGGAAATTTTTATGAAAATACCTAAAGGTGTAAAAAGCAAGCCTAATCAAGTATGTAGATTACATAAAGCATTTTATGGCTTAAAACATTCAGCAAGATGTTGGTTTCAAATTTTTGAAAAGGCTCTTAAAGAAAAAAAAGGTTTTCGAAATTCCTCAGTAGATCATTGTATTTATATTTTAGATAGGGAAGAAATTGATAAAAATATCTATGTAGTACTTTATGTGGATGATCTCGTCATCGCCACGGCTAATAATCACACAATGACAAATTTCAAAAATTATTTGGCAAATAAATTCTCTATGGTAGATTTAAAAGATATAAAATTGTTTTTGGGCATAAAAATTGAAAGAACCGATAATTCAATAACTTTAGATCAACGCGCATATATAAAAACAATTTTAAATAAGTTTAAAATGCAAGATTGTAAATCTGTCAGCACTCCTCTTCCAAATAAATTAGATTATACAAGCTTAAATTCTCAAGAAAAATATGATTCCCCTTGTCGAAACCTTTTGGGTTGTTTAATGTACCTGATGTTGTGCACACGACCCGATTTAAGTACCTCTATTAATATTTTAAGTCGATATCTTAATAATAATAACAAAGAACTATGGCAATGTCTAAAAAGAGTTCTAAGATATCTTAAGGGTTCAATTAATTTTAAACTGACTTATATACGAGGTGATTACAAAAATATTTTAAGCGGTTATGTTGATTTGGGTTGGTGAGGTGATGATGAAAGTAATAGAAAAAGTACAACAGGATATTTGTTTAAATTATTCGATACTTGTGTTATAAGTTGGAATGCAAAAAGGCAAACATCCGTAGCGGCTTCATTGACAAAAGCTGAGTATATGGCTCTTTTTTTTTTGAAGTTGTCAGGGAGGCACTTTGGTTAAAGTCTCTGGCAATTAGTATTAATATAAATATTACTGAGCCAATTATAATTTATGAGAATAATAACGGTTGCATAAGTATAGCCAATAATCCAACAAATCACAAAAGATCGAAGCATATTAATATTAAATACCATTTCTCTAGAGAGCAGATAATGAAAGGGATTTTAAAATTAAAATATATTTTCACAGATAAACAGATAGCTGACGTATTGACAAAGCCACTACCAGCCCCTAAATTTCAAGAATTTAGAACAGGAGTAGGTCTTCTAGATATAAGTAACTAAATGGTCTGATTGGGTTTTTCTGGGTTTTCCCCAATCTTAACAACAAATGTTGGGCCATTATTGTCATTACTCCCAGAAAACACAAGGAAAGCATGATTATTGAGATACTGCTATATCAAGAATATAGTTTGGATGAGATTACTTTAATTTTGTATATTATAGGATATATAAGTTTAGATATTTTTTTTATTGATTAATTTTTTTGAGGGGGCGTGTTAGAATATAACGCAACTATAGGCAAAAACAACTTAATCAATGGGTTCTTGTTGTCTGGAATTTTAAGAGGCACAGTGTAACCTAATATATCCATATCATTAATATGTCTTTAAGGATTAATACTTTACGTATATGTAAAGGGGGTTGTTAGGTTCGTTTTTAGAAAGACATAGTAGTGTTGTACTGACGTGCTTTCCGAGTGGTCTTATTTTTGAAGACAAATAGATGTTTTAAAACTTCAATACGTACTTTGATTTTCCATAGCCTATTTCCTATAGTAGCTTAACGTCTTTTATTTTGAATGTCGTGTGGTGCCTTGCTACAAATCCTTTCACTTGCGCCCATATAAATTCTATAGGATTTAGTTCGCAATGATATGGCGGGCTGCACAGCACAGTTACACTTTGTTTTTCAGCTATATCTTCCACGGCATATTTCATAAAACGATGTTTGTGTAAATTAGCTATAGCTAATAGTTCCTTCTTTATCAAATTATCTTCTTTTTTTTCCTTGGTTAGTTATCATAAATAATTTAATGCACAAAATTTACCTGCGCCTATGGCCGACACCAAAATTGAGCCCAAACTGGACGGAATTTCGCATTTTATCACTCTACACCTTTCTGAAATAGACTCTAGTATAACAATCGAATTAGCCTTGAATCACTCAAATCGTGACAATTATCTATTCTGCGTTTTGAATATTTGACAATGACATTGTCATTATTTGAGATTTCAAATTAAAATCGATACTTTATAAATTATAAACCGATCTTTAATTTATTACTAAGAGTCGTAGGATCATTAAATTACATTTAATAGCTTGAAAGTGCCAACAGCCAAAATTTGCCAATCATTTACAGCGATCCATGTCAGTGTATTTTATTAGATCTTTTACTTCATTAGAATAACGATATTTTTAAAACATGAGAAGTATTAAATTTCATGATATTTAATATTCGGATGCGAGCTACTGTCGAAATGAATAATTATAAAAATAAAGAATAACTAATTATCTCAAAGATTGACGCAAATAAAAAATAATTTTTTTGCTCTTCGAGGTAAATGTATTTAATTATATTATAATGGTTGTGAAACGTTTTTCTTAAATAAACATCTTTTATCTAGAGCTTCCCAGTATGCATTGCTTCCAAAGGTGTCATTTGTCTAGTGTGCAGTGTCAGTGATAGTCAGGCGGCGATTAAGGCAATCTGTTCCAGCAGCGTTAAATCAAAGCTCGTAAAGCGATGCCGCAACAATCTATGCACACTTGGCAACCAACATCGGGTTATTCTGTGCTGGGTTCCTGGACACTCCAAAATAGATGGCAACGAGGCTGCCGATGCGCTCGCAAGAGAGGGCGCAGGCATGCCAGCTGATCTAGCAGACAATACAGTGAACAAACCACTGGGATTGGTCAAAGAGGAGATTGACTACACGGCCAAGCAGCTTGCACAGAACAGATGGACAGGGTTGACAACCTGTAGTACATCCAGGCAACTGTGGCCCACATTCGATAAAAAGAGAACCGCAGAGCTATTGAGACACAGTCGAAAAGACGTGAGAAATATTACTGCGGTTGTTACCGGACATTGCCTCTTCGGTAGACATGCCGAACGTATGCAAATACCCACTAACGACTTCTGCAGAAGTTGCAGAGATGAGGAAGAGGAAGAAAGTATTCAACATTTTCTGTGTGAATGCCCTGGCCTCGCAAGAAGGAGGTTCACTACTCTGGGTGAATCATCTTTCGATAGCCTGGAGGAACTAAACAACTTACAACTTGGACGGCCGAGCAGATTTCTAAACAGTAGTGGCTGGTTTGAATGAGTTGTTAAAATCCTTCCGCGGTTACGTCGCATAAACCATCAGTGATCTGATGAAGGTGGGTTCTACGGAACACGTGTGGTATCACAACGGACCTAATCAGGACTACGTGAGACCGTTTGGTCAGAACCAAGGGTCTGCCACTCTTACCTAACCTAACCTAGTGTGCAGTGCTTGTCTTGTGGTGCAAAATAATGCTACAATATAATAGGAAAACATGTTTATTTAAATGAGATAGCTGAATATATTGTTCTAAGGTTATTGTTTACTATCGGTTCCGGTCTAAAATAAATACAATTTAGAAAATTATTTAATTTTAAAAAAATATAAATTTAAATTTTGAAACGAAAATCTGGACTCAAAAAATAATTAAGTATGCGGTATAGAATATCCAAACAATGTTTGGTAAGGATACCGGAGTAAGTAAACAATATTTTATGTAATTAAATTTATTTTAATAATAATTTAAACAAACTTTCATAATTAACAAGCTATCGACACTTAAGTCCATCTCTAAATCGCTTTGGTTATTGATTGAGTTTTATTTAGTTTAGAGTATATTTTTAAGATTTTTACTATATTGTTGCTTTTGTTAAAAGGATGTAAGGAACCTAAACAAATCATAAACTAAATTTAATAAGTATAAATTACATAGATAGTACGATAATGAGCCTAATCAAATAGGAGAAAAAGTAAATATTTATATTTAAAACTAGGTAGGTTAAAATATGTAAGTAGGTGCATTGTCTTCTGTTTGTTTCATTTGTCTTTAAAAAATGTCTTTAACGCAGTAGTGATATTAATGTATTTAAAATACAACTCAAAGCAGTGGCGGCTCGTGATAGTCGGTACAGGTGGGGCCAAAATATCAAGTCAAAAATCTTTGATGAGAGTACAGGGTGTTACAAATTCGATAAATTGACATTGCTATCTCAGTAACTATAACAGATATAAATTTGGTTAAATGGAGGCAAAGTTGCACATTTTAATGATGAATTATTTGTTCAAAAAAATCCGATGACTTCCGAAGCATCCGAAAAAAAAACAAGAAAAAATTAATTTGTGTTTTTATTGTCTTTACGACAAAATATTGATTTTTTGGACAAACCAAGAGCACTTACTTTTTTTATGCTCTTCAAGAAAATAATCTTATTTTTCAGATACGACGTTCGTTTTTAGATACCTATATCAACTCAATTTTTTTAAATTCGGACCTGAATTTTTTTTAAAATTTTTGAGTAGCTTTTGACCTCTTAAAATTATTATCTTGTGAATTACTTCCCTTGGTTTTAAAAAATAATAAGTACTTTTGTCATAAAAAAATAAAAACAGGTTTTTCGTTTATTTTTTCGAATATCTCTGGAAATCATCGAAATTTGATTATATTTCTTTATAACAAATTGTTCAGCATTAAAATATGCAACTTTGCCTCCATTTATCAAACTCTCTACCTCTTGTAGTTACCAAGATAGCAATGCTAGTGCATCGAATTTGTACAACCCTGTATATAAAAAAAATCGAAAAACTTACCGACTAATTAAATGGAGCATTTCAATATTTATAACAAAAAATGTTCACAAAACACTCAAATTATCTTATAAGAAAACTCTATAGGTACTTCTTTTATTTGTTATTTGAAAATGATTCAATCACTTTTGTTCTTGAAGTCATCAATATTGTTTACAAAATGTTTTTCGGTAGGCTACATACCTAAAGCGCTAAGTCTTTCCTCTTTTATTTTATTCATTTTGAAATTGATAAACCGGAATCAGGAATATTAATATAATCCACCGACGGACTGACCTAAACCTAACCTACAAGAACAATTTATGTTAAACAGTAAAAACTGTTTAAAATAAAACTATTTTAAAATTAATATCTCGACAGGGCAAACCGTATTCAAAACAGCTGCTATCTGGTATCAAGTAGTGGTAACAAAGACGAAGGCTTGATCCGATTGGAACGACAAAATAAAGCGCGTGTAAATCCTCCAATCCCAGACGGATCTGAGGATCTGGCCCGCCACAAAATTTCTGAATTACTTATGCGTCAGTAAGAGAGGGCGATATATTATTATCTCTTTCGTAAGCGATGAACCTTTGATGAACAGCATGGCCATACATAGAAATCGCCGGCGTCGGGTAGCGCGAAGAAATTTTCGCGGCGTCGCGTCGCGTCGGGGAGTTTTTGCACCGTTAGGCGTTATCAGATATCAACTGAACGCAACGTCTTGAATTTTAAATTATTCACAGTTACAAAAAGAATGAAGTGTAAAGATGCAAAGCAATGATTATGAGTGTGAGTAAAAAAATAACTTGGTGTACAGGTAGGTAGGGCCATGGCACTGTGGTCCTACTGTACGAGCCACCTGTGACTCAAAGAATATTTTGATAATTCTAATAAAGAAATTAAAAGAAATCTTTAATTAAAAACAGATTTTTGCTTATTTTGGAAAAAAAATTCAGAGAATTTATTTCTGAATTAAATCCTGGATTTTTATGGGTGAACAAGGATCTCTTAAAAAGCATTTCGGAAACTCTAATGTTAAAATGTACGCATCTTTGTCAAAACGTAAGCGTAATTCATTGTCATATCTTCAGTTCTTTTTTTTATTTGTTTTCATTATTTTAAATGTTTTTTTACGTGTAAAAGTACTCTATGTACCATATTATAAATAAATTGGAATACAAATAAATATTGTCTCTTATTGTTTTTATTATTTTCATTTTATCTTTAGCACAAACCTAGCCACTTTAAGTATGTAAAAAAAAGATGTGGTTTTTCGTATTTCTTGTGTCAACTTAAAAGTATACCTACTTACAGAGATAGACTGCTAAGTGCACATATTAATTATCCAAAACAAATTACCACAATTTGTTTGAGATTTAAATTTTTTAAGTTATTAAGCCATCAAGGCTCTTAATCATTACATATGTCTTATTAAATATGTCTTTGGTGTATGACCACCCATTTAGTTCCTGTCAAAAGGATTCTATTATTTTAGGTATTTCAATATTTAGTTGTCGCTTAGTATCAGTGAATTTGACCATACCAACACCAAATAAATTATAGAATAAAAGTCCTCGCGATAAAAATTTAAGATATTCTGCTTTTAACTTAAAGACTTAATTGAAATGATGCTTTGCTTATTGTATGGATTTTAATTTTTAGTACCAAGGCCTTCTGTGATTTAAAAAGAAATGAGAGATACACAATACAGGCATATTATTAGAAAAAATAAGTGGGAATTTGACAATAATTCGTTCAATTTGACTCAAAGATACCTATAGTCTATTTTAGAAAGGTGTAGAGTAATAAAATGGGAAATTCCGTCCAGTTCGGCCCATAGGCGCAGGTAAATTTTGTGCATTAAGTTATTTATGATAACAAACCAAAAGTTTTAGAGAATTAGGTTAACTCGTATTAAGATAAAAAAAAATTATTGTTTGTAATATTAAAATTTCAAGTAATTGCGCACGACGATTAGGAAAGGTATGTTTTCCGTCCTAAAGTGTCGAAATCGCACTATTGTGTAGGGATTAGTAGATTATAAAGTTACTATTTTGGTGAAATGATAAAATATCTTTCATCTGATTTAGTAGTTGTTATGGATAACGAAAGCTATCATTCACGATGCACAGAGAAGACTCCAACTTCACTTGGAGAAAACAAGAAATTATCAAGCAGTAAACCAACAAAAGTATTGAATTTGAAGATAATTTGATAAAGAAGAAACTAAGTATAAGCTATAGCAAATTTACACAAACATCGTTGTATGAAATATGCCGTGGAAGATATAGCTGAAAAACATAGTGTAACTGTGCTGGGCACACCGCCTTATCATTGCGAACTAAATCCTATAGAACTTATATGGGCGCAAGTGAAAGGATTTGTAGCAAGATACAAAACGACATTCAAAATGAACGACGTTAAGCTACTGTTTGATCAAGCCATTAAGAAAGTGACACCAGAGAACTGGTGAAAAGCAGTCCATTTTGTCAATAAAAGAGAGGAGAAAATGTGGGATCTTGACCACCTGATCGATCGAACCGTCGACTCGTTAATTATAACGTCAAGAGGAGATGAAAGTTCCTTGGATGACGAAGAATATTATGATTTTTTATAATTTAATTTCTGTATAATGTATTTTGTATTTTTTTATAATGTTTAATAAAAAATAAGTTTACCTAATACTATGTACATAATGCACGCCTTTGTCACACCATTTTTAGTGTTTTTGAATAGATAACAATAGACAAAACCATAAATTGACCCAAACCCGGGTGGTACTACCTGAACTTTATGAAAATAAAGAATTTTGCAATGAAATCAATGGCAAATTTAGAATTGGGCTTAAATATTCGTTGGGGTTGTCCCTTTGCATACCTAATGAGCTTTCATTACTCTACACTTTTCTGAAATAGACTATAATATTCAATATTTTGTTAGAAAACGAGACAGTCTCGGACTCAAATACATATTTTTCTTTGTTTTTATTCTTGTAACACGTTTCGCCTTATACAGGCATTATTCAGATCTAATAAATAGTCAAAGAATTTAAAACAAAGATAAGCACATTAAAACAATGAAAAGCATAATATATTTTATAGAGAGTTTGACGCAACGAAAAAAAAAACAATGAACGAATGTGATTTTTAAAAATTGTAAATTGCGCATATCCGATTTAAATATTTTTCATCATCAATTTCATAATTATAATGTCTACATATCACAAATATTACTTGTCACATTTATAGGCAAAAGATTCAAAGCGCGCGGAAAATGCTACAGGCAAAAGTTATTTATTTTTGTCATTTTATTCAAAGATATATGAGGTCATTAAACTGACACCTTGGCTATATCTTTATTCATATCAAATAAATCTTCATTAAGTTGAAATTTTTTGATAACAGACACAAGTGACAAACTGTATTATCTAGAGACGTAAATTTTAATGTTAAGCTCGCACTCGTGTTAGATTTTTAAAAGGAGACCACCTTGGTTTAAGAATATATGGTTTACAACTTATAAGATAAATAGCATTAAAACTAATTTTATTCTCCTAAAACTCCAATAAACTACGGTTTAATCCAAAGCAGAGAGCTTTTTATTGATAGAATTGTACTAAAATGTGGGAGTGCCGCGTATAAAACGACTTCTAAGGTGTAAGGTTCGTAGTAAGTAGGGGAGATTGGAAATAGTCGTAACAATTTTCTATAGTAATTCTGTACTACCTTTTAAGTTTAGTAGAAGATTCAAAGTATGAATGACAAAATATTAACTTTGCGTTTTATATTAAAATAATATAGGAGACAGCTTATACTAAAAAAATTATACATATACAGAATACAATAAAGAATACCATTTTTAATATTTTTTTTACTTCTTTAGAAATAGTACATTGTAAACCTAGTAGGAAAAGCTGAACATTCCCGGACGACCGTAAAGATTGTATGTCGAGGCGCAAGCCGAGACTGACAATACGGAGTCCGGGAATGTGGCTTTTTCTACGAGATGTACATACTATTTTTCCATAAATCGAAAATTATTAATTAGTATTATTATAAATCGGTATTTCTTAAATTATAGCAGATACCAAAAATTTGGCAAATGACTTTCTTTGGTATGAACCAGTGATTCAATTGACGTAGAGTGATTAAATTTCAAAATATTATTGTGAAAGTTACACGCCATTAAAATTGGAGCAAAAATCATCGTCTTCTTTAACACCTTGTATATACAATATTCTGATAGTTAAAGAAAATCCAACATTGAAAATTGTTTCCCAAGAGATGAATCTATCAACCATTTAAATCCGTAGGTCGAAATCTTATCTGATTCAGAAAATATTAACTGTTAAATTTAGGCGAAATTTTTCTTGCTCGAAAGCAATTGTCCAGCAGTTTAGTAGGTACGCTACAAAAATATATGCACCAAAAACCAGCAATATCAGATGCTATAGCTTTATCCCAAACCATTAAGAAAATCGTTACTGAACCGTAATTTCCAGTCACTTAACTAATTTGACATTACAAAATCAATTACTAAATTTAAAATCCATTTGATCGGCTGCAAATTATCGTTCGGAAATTTACTTTTTTGCTGGGTTGGAACAAAGCTAAAATCATGATGCAGAGGAAACCCATTTTTTAGAGGAAGCATTAATATACCTCAACTGGCAACCACACCTTAAGAACATTATGAAAGGTAGTTATTCTGTTAAAACATGTGATGACAACCTACCCGTGTGACAGCTAGACCCTGGCTCCCCTACCGGGTGTGATGGAAAGACAAGGCTTTACCATTTAAACTTGTAATAAATTTCACCATTGGAGTCTTGCGATGACTTTATTACACGCATATCCTGCGATGTGTTTTTCTTCTTGACTAAAACATTAAGGCTTGTTTGTTCATACCAAACAGCTTTATTATAAAGTATTTTACAATTTAAGAAAATGTCAGTTTCTTCTTCTTTTCGGAGCAGAGATGGACTGGGTTTTTAATTAAAATTATGCGTATTCAAAAAATAATTTAAAAGAAAATGTTTATTCAAAATAGGTATCTCCATTACATGAAATATAATAACGAATAAAAGAATAAAGGCAAATTAATAACAGATCAAATTAATAAAAAATAAAAAATTAAATTGATAAAATCGATTATAAAAAATGAATTGTATAATCTAATATAATCTAGTCGGTTATAGTTATAACACTTATGTATATGTTGAACATTGCCTAGATGTCGCTACTCGTAATAAGTCACCGTTTGGATGCTACAACCACTATTAATCAGTAAACCGTTTCCCTTTATTCTAGCCCTACTAATGAGACATGATATGGCGAAACGCGTTTAGGAATAAAGTTTGACGAAGGTAGAAAATTGAAACTCTTTTCACTTATATACATCAAGTTTTTTAACGATAATTAACTAACAATCAACTCTGACTGCCTAAAATACTAGAAATAGAAAAATAAATAAATAATAAAAATAAAAATAAATCTTCCTTAAATGGTAACATATAAAGATGAGTATATAAAACCAAATAAAACAGACAAAATTATAAGACAGAGAAAAAAAATTAAACCTTTGCAATTATCTTATATCGTTGTTTTGTTTATGCCAATTTTGTAAGCATTATTGCCACTTCTCTTATCACGTATCACGTTTTATTTAATTTTTTTAATAATCATAGCGAATGTTTAATATTTTAAAACGAATTTTGCATAGAATTTTGTGAGGAATCAGAAAATCATACCACTTCTTTTTGGGCCAACCCGTATACTCCAATATAACTTTAAAATGTGCACCTCAATGATCTCTACAACTTTTTTATTTCGAATTTGTATCTTATTCTTAAGATAAAGGAATAAATGAACTTTACTCTATCGTTGACTGAGCGTGTACAAATTAAAAAGTTACTATTTTTCTGTTCTTATCGACTGTTCATGTCTTTTAATACGATGCCTTATTAAAATGCCGTTTTAAGTCGACAAACCTTATGACGGAATTAACAATGGATAACTAAATCTGCCATCATCGGGTTATTCTGTGCTGGGTTCCTGGACACTCCAAAATAGATGGCAACGAGGCTGCCGATGTGCTCGCAAGAGAGGGCGCAGGCATGCCAGCTGATCTAGCAGACAATACAGTGAACAAACCACTAGGATTGGTCAAAGAGGAGATTGACTACACGGCTAAGCAGCTTACACAGAACAGATGGACAGGGTTGACAACCTGTAGTACATCCAGGCAACTGTGGCCCACATTCGATAAAAAGAGAACCGCAGAGCTATTGAGACACAGTCGAAAAGACGTGAGAAATATTACTGCGGTTGTTGCCTCTTTGGTAGACATGCCGAACGTATGCAAATACCCACTAACGACTTCTGCAGAAGTTGCAGAGATAAGGAAGAGAAAGAAAGTATTCAACATTTTCTGTGTGAATGCCATGGCCTCGCAAGCAGAAGGTTCACTACTCTGGGTGAACCATCTTTCGATGGCCTGGAGGAACTAAGCAACTTACAACTTGGACGGCTGGCAGGTTTCTGAACAGTAGTGGCTGGTTTGAATGAGTTGTTAAAATCCTTCTGCGGTGTACGTCGCACTAACCATCAGAGATCTGATGAAGGTGGGTTCTACGGAACATGTGTGGTATCACAACGGACGTAATTAGAACTACGTGAGACTGTTTGGGTCAGAACCAAAGGTCTGCCACTCTTACCTAACCTAACCTAATCTGCTAACTACGCAGTGAGGAATTTAAGGAGGAGAGGTTATTACTTTTCCTACAACCATCTATAAAAGTGAGAAAAAAAAGCACGGTTAATTTGGCTAGAAAGCGCCGTATATCACACGCGTGTTAAAAAAAATATTTCAACACTAGTGTTGAAATACAAGGCACGCTATTTAATTTAAACATATGGTGCCAATTTGACAGACAATCCCTATTTATTAAAAATAACAAATTTTAAAAAGCAGTAATTGTAAAGTGTTTAACTTATTTATCATGTATTTGTCGAGTGATTCAGAATTAGAGTGTGAAAATACGCCATCTGAAATTATAAAAAATATTAATAATATACTGAAAAATCTAATACCAGAAAAAACAAATCGCACTGATTAAGTGTCATGTCCTAAATGACAAATCTTTATCGGTAGCAATAACGTAGAGAATAGAGCTCTAGCCTACAGATCGCAAGGTCACAGGTACAAATCAAATCAAGAGAAAGTATTTGACTTTTTTTTATAAAAACATTAAATTTATAGAATTATTTTGAATTGAAATCTTTTTTGTTAAATGGATTTTTTAAATTTATGTTTAAACCTTTCCGTACGGCAGCCATCTGGAGGTTTCGTGCTGTACAGACGGG
The DNA here is from genome assembly GCA_935413205.1 of Polydrusus cervinus. Classification (NCBI taxonomy): domain Eukaryota; kingdom Metazoa; phylum Arthropoda; class Insecta; order Coleoptera; family Curculionidae; genus Polydrusus; species Polydrusus cervinus. The sequence goes on along the minus strand of OW284514.1, from coordinate 25,844,974 downwards.
AGAATCTGCAGTGGCTGACAGACGGCTGACGGATCTATTCGGCACTATCCAAAACAATATTTTTATAAGAAAAAGCACTTAAAAATATCAACTTTTTTATTTAAAAATGCATATCTGTAATGTTTTACAAAGCCGAAAACAAACAACTATTTTAAATATCCTTTATGTTTAAGATTATAAAAATATAAAAATAAAAACAAAACTTCTAATAAGTACAAAAAACAAAAGCAAAAGTACTCCATATAATACTCGATCTGTAGAATAAAAAGAGTTAGTACGTGGCCTCATTATGGTATATTCTGAAACATGGGGACATACATAAACCGACATTACAATCCTTGCACATGTATTTTGAGTCTTTTTGCTTTTTTTTCCTGATTGTAGTACGAGAGCAAACCCAGCATCTCCTTAGTTGAAACTTTCCTTCTTTCCGGGGTACTTCATCTGGGAAGTGTATTTCCGTTAATCTAACATTACCAGCATAAGACCGAGTTGGATTAGGGTTATAGGATGATGGATATTTCTAGTTTAGGGTTTTCAGGCCGATCAGAGCTTCTAGAAAGGCTCGTCTGACGACATCTTAAAGCTAACTGGCGCCGGCTGACGAAAATATTCGTCAGTGACGGATATTTTAGGCAGACGTTCATCCGGCAAGCAAAAGTGAACGAAACGGTTTGGCACCAGTCTGTACGCCAAGTCAAAATTTTATATGTGCCTTATTTAAATCGTCAGACGCTTGGAAGGGAAGTGAGCACATGACGAATATATTCGGCAGCCGTCTACTTGCCACGAAGCCCCCTGCCGAATATATTCGTCAGCCGTACGGAAAGGGTTAATACATCTTTCCTTGATTAAATTTAAAATGTTTCATTCTGGTTAAGCTAGAAGTCAATCCAGGATTAGTTCTTCCTATGATTATATAAAATATGAAAAAGTTAAACTACAAATAAAGGAAAAGTAAATTGACAAACTATGAAACCAGATATGAAGTGCAACATTATCCAAGGGGCGAGCAAATGCAGGCATACATTTTGGTCCCTCGATCAAGTCCAGTCCTGAGATAATATTGAACAAGCATTGTGTATAAAAAAATAAAGACACAAATAATAGGCGAGATCCCAAAAATTATGTACCGGAAACAGAGAGAATTTTTATTTTATGTACTTTTTTACATGACAATAAATACGAGATTTAATATTCCGATGAGGTATTTAAGACTTTTTAAGAGGCAATTTTAAGTTAACCGCTTAAGTAGGCATAGTTAGAATAAAAATAATCCATTGTTTAGAGTTAATATTTATGCTGGTAGTCTTCGAAAAGCCGAATCTTGTATTATATTGACTTGTATAAAGTTACAACTAAACGGCTTCCAGCAGAAGAGTTATTTATTACCAGGAATTATTATTATTATTATTATTAGGACATTATGGGTAAACATAATTTATTTATAAAGTAGCAGAGTTTAGTGTCCGTATTGTCATATATAGGCATATGGCATATCCTTCTTTCTTAAATTCCTATTTATTTAAAGTTAATATTAAATATACCTACTGACCCAATTATTTGTTATTAAAACAAGCAAACTACAAGGATGCTATCTAAGCATATTGCCGAGCTTGCATTTTGTTACCAATCAATAACTGGGTTAGTTTATTAATACTGATTGGTATAAATAGCAGGCCGGGACTATGCAAAAGATACCATTCGGGGTCGGGACCATTCGGGTCTCGACCAGTTTGGTCAACACCATTCAAGCCGATCATTTGGTTAAAAACCACTCGGTCGACACCCTTTTGGGCAGATACGACTCGGTCCAGAGAAGTAATATTGGGTCAGTAGCAGCGCAGAGTCCGGTTCCAATCATCAGCCCTTTGCCCTAGAGAGCTCGTCCCTAGTTATTAATGTTGTAAGTAAAACCTAATTTTATGTAACCGTTCAACTGTCGTTTTATATTATATAATAAAGTAGGTGTTATGGAGACTTGTCGCCTGTAATTCTTCCCCACGTGACAGTATAAGTAAATAGAACAGAAGGTTTTTTAGCGGCAGGCGGACAAAGTAGTGCATCTATCTTTTGCATTGAGTACACAGGGACGCCAAATGCAATGGGTTCCCTGGGCACTACTTTGTCCGCCTGCCGCTAAAAAACCTTCTTTTCTATAATTTATTTATGATGTAAGCTTTAAAAGCGTCATCTTATTTGGTGAGAAGTAAATCTGTAAATGAGCGTAAACCTCACTACTTTGAATGATAAAAGAATTTGTCTTTATTTGGCTTAAATTACAACGTTTCAACTGATAAGTATCTCCAGTAATCTTCTGGTATAACTCAATAAGTACCATTACTACACAGCTCTATTTATGCTAGATGCACTGGATCATAACTAAGATGGGTGCAGTCAGGCCCGCGCCTAGCACTTTTGGCGCCCTTGTGCAAATTTAAAATAACGCCCCAAATTTGTTCAACGTTCATATGTGAGTACAGATACGAGTTAAGTTAGGTATTATTATCCACTATTGAATTGAACAATAGTTTTAAAAAGTATATTCATAAATTTATTTTTATATTTTACAAGTACAAGCCATACAAGTATTTTCTCATTGAGATACATAACATAATTATAAACTTATAGAAAACAGAAATATATTCTAACAGTATTACAACTCAAAATTTTTGTATTTTAGTTTCAAATGTAATATATGATACAAAAGCACAAGAAATAAAAAAAATATTTAAAACATAAAAAATACTCGTTTATATATCACAGGACGAAACTGATCGACAAATAAAAACAAAACAATATATTATTTTAATAATGCAACATGTCACCTTTTTAAGGTTAATATCGAGGTATTAGGTATTGTTATTAATATTTTGGCTAAGTGAATTGAGCTTTTCGTGCTTTAATTTTTGCAAATTGTTTAATTAAATCTTCGGTGTCTAATTCTTTTAGCTGGTCCGATTCTATTGAAATGATAGCAAGATTACTTAGTCGGTTTTGCCCCATGGTCGATCTTAAATAATTTTTTATTATTTTGAGTTTTGAAAAAGATCGTTCTGCGGTAGCAACCGAAACCGGCATTGTTAATAAAATACGAAGTATTATGCTCGTATTAGGAAAAGAATCCGCTAAGTTGTTAATTGTTATATAATATAAAGTTTCTTCTGGAGACGTAATAACTTTTTCATCAAAATTTTGTAAATATTGCAATTCTTTAACAAGTTCCACGGCAGTTATGTCTCGTTCATTGCGAGTTTCAAAAACATATATCTTTTACCCCATGCACCTTTTCACTTCGCTAAGTTAATTATCGATCGAGCATCTGGCAACAAATGAAATCGCGACCGATGCAGCGCTTAATATATAAAGTTTCGTACATTGCAAGCTCAGACAGGAAAAAAACGCTTGTCCGCTCGTTGGCTCGTTGCAAGCCAAATTTCAAGCTCAAACATGAATAAAATCAGATTTGTTTGAGTTTACACAATTCATGTTATCATGCTACGTATTCGATCGAATAAATGCTATTATTGCGTACTCTCATTTGGAAAATATATTATTTTCGAGAAAATCGGTTCCCTCGTCTCAAAGAGAAAAAATAAAATAATAAACAAATAAAAAACAATGTAATAGCTAGCAATTCCTTACTGTTTTTTTTTTATCATTATAAATTTTGTTTTGACAATGTTGTTTGTTGCTTTATCTTTTTTTTACTTTTGAGTTTTAAGGCTTTTCGGCGCCTCGGCGCCGTCGTGCACCACACGACTTTGCCCTTATGTACGGCGCGGGCCTGGGTGCAGTCATGCGCGGTATTTAGAAATTTAAAAAGGAGAGGCCGAAAAATCAGTTGTAGCTGACCATGCCTGGATATACTGCCATCATATCAAGGGGATAAAAGCTCAAATCCTACAACTATTATTTCTATTCCCTCCACAAGCATACAAAATGACAACAAAATCCTGATGAGTGCAATTTTGATTGCTCAAATATACAGGGTGTGTCAGTATTGTGTCTGTCTTAGATAGCATCTAAACTATCAAAGATAGGGAAAAAAGTGTAATACAAAAGTTAAAGGGTTTTTTAGGATACATAATCTAAAAATATTTTCCTCGCATTCCACTGTAGACTTTCAGGGAAAACAACCACCCAACATTCCCTCAGTTCAATCGCAAATGTCTGAAATCGTGTTCCGTCAGCGTCTTGTTAAACGGATTCTTAAAGGACTCGACGTCAATAAAGCTTCTGGTCCAGACGAAATTCCTATCATTGTTCTCAAGACATGCGCCGATGAACTTACACCAGTATTTTGTAGACTTTTCAACTTATCCTACAAAAAAGGAATATTTCCATCCTGCTGGAAGTCGGCGCGTGTCCAGCCCATTCCAAAGAAAGGTAAAAAGACCCTGCCAAGCAATTACCGACCCGTCGCATTGCTTTCAGTAATTTCAAAAGTAATGGAGAAAGCTATTAACCAACAACTCCTAAAGTATCTGGAAGGGCTTAACATTATCAGCGACCATCAATACGGTTTTCGTAAGTCCAGATCAACAGGTGACCTTCTGGCATATGTCACCCATCTTTGGAGCAACACCATCGAACATCATGGAGAATCCTGGGCTGTTGCACTGGACATCTCTAGGGCTTTTGATCGTGTTTGGCACAATGGGCTTCTAAGTAAATTGCGATCCTACGGTATGCCTAATGGATTTTGTTTATGGTTAACCAGCTTCCTTAAGAACCGTTCTCTGCAGGTGGCGATTGACGGGTTTCTCTCAGACACCTTCACCATCAATGCCGGTGTTCCTCAAGGGTCCATATTGTCGCCTACCCTCTTTTTACTGTATATTAACGACCTTCTAGTGAAAACCCAAAATCCAATTTATAGCTTTGCTGATGACAGCACACTTGTCTCATCTTTTACCTTGACTCCCCAAACATCCGCTGCCGACGCACATCTTCGCAGGCAGCATGAAGTATTGCGCCTTAACAATGACCTGGAAGAAATTTTGGCTTGGGGTGACAGTAACCAAGTCGAATTTAATGTTAAGAAAACCCAGGCAGCAGTCTTCTCCAAAAAGGTTAACATTGCAGAACCGGATATAGTCATGGCAGGACACGCAATTCCCCTGGCACCGTCTATTAATTTGCTGGGGGTCAATCTGGGAGGTAATATGTCTTGGCATGATCACGTTGCCGCAATTGCCAAGACAGCTGCACAGAAACTTGGTGTACTTTTCCGCACCAAAAAGTTGTACACACCTCATCAACTTTTGACACTCTACAAAGCCCAGATTCGACCATCATTAGAATATTGCTCTCATGTCTGGAGCTCTGCACCCAAGCACACCCTTCGGCTACTGGATTCCATTCAAAGGAGAGCCGTTCGTCTGATCGGCGACCCCGAGCTGACCAAGACCCTCGATAGCCTGGAGCATCGAAGACAGGTTGGTGATTTGGCTCTCTTTTACAGATATTTCCATGGCAGGTGTTCGACTGACATTGCCCACTTGATTCCACCTAGAGCAATGCAAATCAGAAATACACGGCGAACCACTGCCGCTCATCCATATGTTGTTCAGCTTAGTACTCCTCGGACTTCATTGTTCAAGAATTCTTTCATCTGGAGAACATCATCTTTGTGGAATGATCTTCCTGAGGTCGTGTTTCCCAATGAATACAATTTTCAACGTTTCAAGACCAACGTTAATCGCTTTTTTCGCACTCGCACCGCTCCCAGAGCGCCTTAAAGGATTTTTCCTACAGTACAGGTGTTTTATCATAAAAAAAAAAAAAAAAAATCTACAGGGTGGTCCTAAAAAGTGGTACTGAATAATAAAAAAGAAAATTAAATGAGACACCCAGTATAATTTTCTAGAATATGATTCAATGGGATAAGGACTTGGCAACCCAATTAAAATTTTGAAAGTGAAATGCAACGTTGCCAAGTAATTAATTTTTTTCCTAAATTTTAGTAATTTTAAGGGTATCGTTAAAACATCATAGCAACCTGTGAATTAACCCTAGGCAAATATAATTTACGTTGTAAATACTTTAAGGTACGATATATTGATCTATAATAATGTTTTTTTAAATCTCTTATACAGAGCGTTCATCCCTGAACTAACTTTATTCATAACTCATATTTTTCTATTTCGATAAAACTAAAATTTAAACAGTAATAAAGCACAAAATGTTAGCGAAATAATTTTGCAATGACAGCTGGGACAAAGCAATCTTGACTAAATCGTTTAATTAGAACTTTCCTTTTTTACCCTGAGTTAAAACAAATTCTAAAATATTTCAAAAACTATAATATTTAGATATATGATATGTTTAACAAAAAAATAAGGTTTTCGAAAGATAAATTCTTTTGCCTAAAAAAATTAGAGGGGTCACATTTAAAAAAAATTGAAATAAAGCATTTTTAAAACTATCGAGTTGTCCAACTGGTAATGAACGCTCTGTATAAGAGTATAAAAAAAACATTATTATAGATCAATATATCGTACCTTAAAGTACTTACAACGTAAATTATATTTGCCTAGGGTTAATCCACAGGTTGCTATGATTTTTTAACGATACACTTAAAATTACTAAAATTTCGGAAAACAATTAATTACTTGGCAACGTTGCATTTCACTTCAAAAATTTTAATGGGGTTGCAAAGTCCTTATTCCAATGAATCATATTCTAGAAAATTATACTGGGTGTCCCATTTAATTTTCTTTTTTATTATTCAGTACCACTTTTTAGGACCACCCCGTAGATTAGAAAATATTTTTAGATTATGTATCCTAAAAAAACCTTTAACTTTTGTATTATACTTTTTTCTTTATCTTTGATAGTTTAGGTGCTATCTAAGACAGACACTTACTGACACACCCTGTATAGAAAAATTTTTATTGTTAACAATAAAAGTTAAAAAGATCCTTGTATTTATTTTCAACACTAGTGTCATAAAATTACATTTTAGAAACTAACAACAAGCGTTAGTTAAACAGTGTACTTTTACTAGTATTTGTAGATAAAAAGCATTAAATGACGTCAAGTAATCCTTACTTACAAAAGCGAATCTTTACAATTTTTTAGATTTTCAAAGTACCCCAAAATTAATTTAAAATAAAGTAGGTTCTGCGATATCGTTTTATTCAGACCAGCATTTTGATATATGGGGTGTCTTGAAAGGTATGATTAGCTGCAAGTAAAATTTGATTGTAAGGTTACCGTTAATAAAAATGGTCCAATAATGTTATAGCTTCGTTACCACCACCCACAAATTAACCTTTTCTGAACTTTGTATGTGTGCATTGACTATCAATCACCGGGAATTAACGACAGTCCAATATCTACAATTATGCCTTATGACGATACCGATAAACATAAAGGTAGCTTCTTCAAAAAAAACAGAATGTTATTGGACACAATAAGGATTCATATTACATAATTTCATCAAAAATTTTTCAAAACTCATTTTGTCCACCGAAGTTATCTTTAATCAGTTTATCAATGGATAAATACATCATCACCGATACTCTTATGCTTAAAGAAGATGGGCCAATGGGCAATCATGGAACGTCCCTTTACTCTTTTATGCTTAATGAGGATGAGCCAATGGGGAAAAATTAACAGAACTGATTAAAGTGACTAAAAGTGTATCGGGTGTGTTTCCGCGCGAGACGCTTTGAATAAAAGTCTTTTGTCTCAATCATATCCATACTATTTTCGTTTATTACAAATTTGCCATTATTGTATTAATTATAACTATTTATTGTTTTCTCAAGGCATAAATTAGGAGATTTTGATTTGCTTTGCTTGTATACTAAAATTATTATACCACCTTATATTTTGTTGTTGTTTCGTTAATTGTATGGCTTTGTATTTTGAATAATATGATTAAGTTTTAACCTTTTGGCAGAAATTGTTACTGCCAAACTTAAAGCTATGGGCCAGATTTTATCGGCGAAGGAAATATGTCATGAAAAAAGTAACTTTTTCCAAAAATAAGGATTTTTAGTCTTATTATAAGACCTAGTTTCTCAACATTGGAAATATGCTATCCTAGAATAACGCCAAGCTTGCACTGTTTATATGACAAACAATAAATCAACATCATTAATAGTATATCATTTAACGAGCGTATAATGTAGGCAATATTACACGAGATTTTAAAACACGAGCCGAAGGCTCGTATTTTAAGATTCCGAGTGTAATAGACCCATTATACTCGAGTCAAATACTATACTTTATCTACGACTATTCAGTATTCAAAAAATTAGAAAAGCAACAAATTTTATGACAATAGGATATTTTTACATTACAAGGTAACATTATTAATGGTATTTCTTAACTAAAAAATACAATTCAACAATGTTAATAATAATTAAACAAAATACTATTACTTATTTCTAATATTTCATAAAATTGATTGTAACATTAGAGCAATTATGAAAATGAATGGGAGCAGGATATTACTTATTACAGCAAATGTGACAGCAAAACTTAAAAGATGAAGGAAAAAAATGATTTGTTTACTTGTCAATCGCTTCGGTGGCTATGGGATTAATAACATACAAGTCTGCTTAGTGTAATCCGGTTTGTTTTTACCGTAATTCCGGTAACTATGTTTTTTTGGGACCGTAGATTATGAAATCTCATAATTTACGGTTGTAGATTATGAGTAACTATGGTAATACGAACCACATTATATATGTACTAACAAAAACATTATGCTTCTATTATTAAATAGTCGTAGATAATAGTATTTGATACAACAAGCATATAATGGAGGCTATTATTCACGCGGATAAAGTTTACGACACGAGCCGTAGGCGAGTTTCATAATTTTATCCAAGTGAATAAAAGCCATTATATGCGAGTATAATACTATACTTTGTCCACGACTATCCAATAATAAATTGTAGCCCGAATTACTAAACATTTATTTAGAAATATTAATAGTAATATTTGTATTCACACAATGTGCCAAGTTAATTGTAGGAATCAAATTTAATTCTACATTAACATCTTAGTTATTCGTTGTAGTAGATGTAGATGTAGATACTGCCTCATTGCATATATACGGCTGACCAAAAGGATTTTTCTGGATCGCGTCTGATATTTTTTAGCTGTTTCCATTTTATTTTTCATTGAGTCATCAATATATCCTTTTGCTACCGCCGTGGATGTCCATCCACCGTGTCTTTTCATTGTAGCTATATCGCTGTCTGCGTCTACAAGTACACTAATAATACGGATTCTAAAAAAGAAATAGTTTTCTTATCAATCCTACATTGTACAAACGAATCATAAACAGACACATAAAGTTTTTTCGATTTTTCTGGTAATAAACTTAAGCTTGCTATTTTTGCTGCTTTCTGTATATCTGGTAGGGTATAACACATCTTATCTTCACTATCTCTAATCATTTTGTAAGTTATTTTAATACAATTCTTAACTTTAAAGTTGATCAGTTGAACTATATTGTGACGTTTCAAATTAAGATTACAAAGCGCTTCGACTTGACAATTCATGGCATGCTTGAATTTTTCATCATACACACAAAATCGTATTATGGATGGACTTTACAGGGGAAACGACCATGTTTTTTGATTTCAAATCGCATTACCTGTCGATTTCATTATTCACCAGTAAATTATGAGTTCATTATTCACTAGTGAATAATGGGTATTATTATTATTGAGCAAACACATATATAATAAACATATTATACAATAGTCGTGGACAAAGTAATATAAATAGCATAGTGGTCGCTAGGAGAGACAGGGAAGGTACCAGTCGTACTGATACACATCTTGATTACCTGGTTCGTCACCCGATAAAATACGTAAGTTACACTATCTAAGTACTCGTGTAAACCCTTTAGAACAATATACTTGAAGTATTTTATATAGAAAAACCTGTCAACCCTTATTTACCCGTCTGACCCCCCCTAATCAAGGCCCAATGTAAAATAAAAATGTTACCATTTTTTCTCACCAAGCCTGTAAAATTACAGAAACGGTTTCACCCTTTCTAGATTTGTGCCGTTTTTAACTAAACTGGCTGGACAATTTTATTGCTTTCGAGCAAGAAAAATTTCGCCTAAATTTAACAGTTAATATTTTCTGAACCAGATATGATATCGACCTACGGTTTTGAATGGTTGATAGATTCATCCCTTGGGAAACAATTTTCAATGTTGGATTTTCTTTAACTATCAGAAAATTTTATATACAGGTTGTTAAAGAAGACGATGATTTTTGCTCCAATTTTAATGGAGTGTAACTTTCAGAATAATATTTTTAAATTTTATCACTCTACGTCAATTGAATCACTGGTTCATAGCAAAGAAAGTAATTACTCAAATTTTTGATATCTGCTATATCTTAAGAAACACCGATTTTTTTTGGAAAACCTTGCTTTTATTCAACTTATTATTATTACTTAATATTGTTTTTTTTTGTGATAATCTCGATTCAAATTAATATACTCGGATGGACGGGGTTTGGTTTGACGGCAGCTAATGATATTTAATATCAAAGTTTTTTTCAATGTAAGTTTAATTTTAGGAACAGTGTTAGAAAGTTAGAAATTAATAAATACATTTTTTCCAAAAATTAAATTAAAAAAATTATCTTTGTTAAAATTTTGTAAACACGCTGTATAACATACCTGTAGTGCGATATAAAAAACTAAAAAATAAGAAAAAAATTACCTAATCTAGGGGCAAGTACTTTCCAATATAAAACAATCGTGAAAAATTGTGAGATACTCATAAAACATAGACATTTAGGTGTTTATAAGTACGCCACTGTACATCATAACATTTAGGTACAACTATTGTTACTAAACATAATCAAGCTTTTCATAAGGTATAATAATCACTCGCAAAGTTTGCACGATACAACGCACAGTGAAATCTAGCTACCAATAAGTTGAAATAAAGCAAGGTTTCCCAAAAAAATCGGTATTTCTTAAAATATAGCAGATATCAAAAATTTGACAAATTTCTTTCTTTGCTATGAACCAGTGATTCAATTGACGTAGAGTGATAAAATTTAAAAATATTATTGTGAAAGTTACACGCCATTAAAATTGGAGCAAAAATCATCGTCTTCTTTAACACCCTGTATATAAAATTGTTTGATCGTAAAAGAAAATCCAACATTGACCATTGTTTTCCAAGGGATGAATCTATCAACCACTCAAAACCGTAGGTCGATATCGTATCTGGTTCAGACAATATTAACTGTTAAATTTAGGCGAAATTTTTCTTGCTCGAAAGCAATTGTCCAGCAGTTTATATGTGCCAATTATTATAAAGTTATTGGTCTTTGAAATATTTGCAACATTAAGTAGCTTTTAAAGCCTTTTTACATAAGGTTCAATGTCAAGAAAAAGTATGTTTTAATTAGCTTAGCAAGTTTTTCCATTTAAAACCTTAATCAACTGATTAAAACGTTGTCAAAGCGCATGCTTTCAGGCAATTTTTTTTTGAAATTGCACCTAATGTAAAAAACCTTTAAAAACTCTCATTTGTATATTTTTGGGCTTTAACTAAACACAAAAAGTGGTAATTATTCCACTAAAACCAAACACATTATAACATTTAACAGATTTAGTTTTGTGGAAATAGTCCATCTCTCAGTGGAGTGATATTATGAGTAGGGGAATAATACACACAGTCTACCCTTAAGAAGGGGCCTTAAGGGTATTTTCTCCTTTCATTTTAAGTTAAAAAAAATGAAAAATTCATTAAGTTTTACTTTAAATATTAAAATCATGTAAAATTTTTTAAATCTTTGAAATTTAATTTTTTCTTTTCTGTTCCTTATGCAGTTCAATTTGCAATGTTGAGGGTCTCTCTCCTTGTATAATTCTCAAAAATTTTTATTCGCTGATGATGAAGGTTTTTGCCTTCGAAACATGTACGACGAAGACATGAGGATTCTCTTTCCTTGAGATCCCTTATAATAAAATAGTGGAGCAGACTGTGTGTGTTATTCCCCTACTCAGATTTAGTTTGTTTAGATTTTTGCTTGTGTATATAAATTATTTATTTTATAAAAAAAAACTTTTACATTCACTTAATTATTAATTGGATCGGACCATAATATATTATAGTCAATTAAAGGAACCACTCGTCAACAGTAGTTAGTTAAGAATGTTTCTCTGATGAAAATCTTAAACTGGACAGATCGAGTGTGAGGCTGTAATTCTAGGAACGTCTCCGGATTTCTAATGATAATTTTATTATTTCTAAATAGTAGAATTAATAATTAGGTTTGTCTGAATATATACAGGGCCACCTAAATCGTGTCATCAGTCAGTTAATTTAATAGAATAATCTTAGTGATATATTTAGAGCCGCAGAGTAGAGGCGAATGGACAAGGATAAACATACCCGAGATATAAAAATTAGACCTCTCTGTTAAAACTAACTGGCTAAAGTTTCCGTACTAATTCGAGTATAAAAATAACGAAAAATATTCATTTCTCCACGACCATTACTGAATGCAATAATTCCAAAATCATTTTTGATAATAGAATGTAAAAATTCTCGCTCTTGAGTTGGAATATTTATTCTGAAACTCTTGCTTCTTATGCGTTTTGCGTGTGTTTTCATTCCATAACAAGATAAGGAATGAATATTCTGTAATTGATCTAAACGACATAGGTTGCCATAAATTTCGAAACTGTCAATGTCAGCAGACAAATTTTAGTGCAAGTCAAAATATGAGTGAAAAATCGGATGAATCAGATATGGAACTGGATAATACTCCACCTGAAATGACAAATATTGCGAATAGTATTTTTGGTCGCGGAGAAAATATTGTCTGCTACTCGGTTAGAATGAAAATTCGATACTCGTGGTTTCTCACGCTCGCGTTCGGAATCTTCCACTCGGATCAAATTTTTATTCCAACCTCGTTACAGAATCTACTATTTTATATCAGTTTTTAATATACTAAACTTTACTAAACTTTGCTGAACTTTACTAACCTTTACTAAACTTTAAAAATAGTGAAATAAAGGGGAAATGGAAACGACACGCATGTTACTACCGACCTCTCTGTTAAAACTAACTGAATAGAGTTTCCGTACCAATTCGAGTATAAAAAGAACGAAAAAATTGTAGACCATCCATCCATTTAGAACCCAATCTCCTGATTTTCCTCAGCGACTTCCTTCAGTGCGGGTCCAATTTAATTTTGAAGAATATCCAAATATGTTTGACCCGTAAGATTTCCGTCAATAAAAAATGGTCCAATGATGCGATGGCCAAAAATTGCTGCCAAAACATTCACTTTCTGAGGTTACTGGGTTCCAGTGTATGCAAGACGATGTTCATTTTGTTGGATGCAGTACCGATAATTTTGTATATTTGGCTCATTAATTATTGTAAACGTGCATTCGTCTGAGAAGCAAATATTTTGTAAAAAATATCTGTTGCTGTTAGCTCGCTCCGTCATTTAAAAACAAAAAGTGATCTTCACACTTCATCCCCTTTTAGCAACTCTTGATGGCTTTTATAAATGCTATTTATAGTTTTTTAAAGTTCGCAGTACTGTGGTGTGATGTTTTTCTACCGATTCACAGAGGGGCAGATAACTCCTAAAGTTGGCAAAAATTAATTGAGATATTTTATAGTGTTAAAACGTTATATGATTACTTATTTATGTTTTTATATGAAAGGTAAGTTGTTGACCTAAATTCACAATTTTTTTAAATAAAGAGTAGGCCCCAAAAACAAATTTTTTTTTTTTTTTTTTTATGATAAAACACCTGCACTGTAGGAAAAATCCTTTAAGGCGCTCTGGGAGCGGTGCGAGTGCGAAAAAAGCGATTAACGTTGGTCTTGAAACGTTGAAGATTGTATTCATTGGGAAACACGACCTCAGGAAGTTCATTCCACAATGATGACGTTCTCCAGATGAAAGAGTTCTTGAACAATGAAGTTCGAGGAGTACTAAGCTGAACAACATATGGATGAGCGGCAGCGGTTCGCCGTGTATTTCTGTTTTACATTGCTCTAGGTGGAATCAAGTCGGCAATGTCAGTCGAACACCTGCCATGGAAATATCTGTAAAAGAGAGCCAAATCACCAACCTGTCTTCGATGCTCCAGGCTATCGAGGGTCTTGGTTAGCTCGGGGTCGCCGATCAGACGAACGGCTCTCCTTTCAATGGAATCCAGTAGCCGAAGGGTGTGCTTGGGTGCAGAGCTCCAGACATGAGAGCAATATTCTAATGATGGTCGAATCTGGGCTTTGTAGAGTGTCAAAAGTTGATGAGGTGTGTACAACCTTTTGGTGCGGAAAAGTACACCAAGTTTCTGTGCAGCTGCCCTGGCAATTGCGGCAACGTGATCATGCCAAGACATATTACCTCCCAGATTGACCCCTAGCAAATTAATAGACGGTGCCAGGGGAATTGCGTGTCCTGCCATGACTATATCCGGTTCTGCAATGTTAACCTTTTTGGAGAAGACTGCTGCCTGTGTTATCTTAGCATTAAATTCGACTTGGTTACTGTCACCCCAAGCCAAAATTTCTTCCAGGTCATTGTTGAGGCGCAATACTTCATGCTGCCTGCGAAGATGTGCGTCGGCAACGGATGTTTGGGGAGTCAAGGTAAACATAATACGAAAATATGCATTTATTAAAGAAAAAACAATAAATTAGACTTTAATAAAAACTGGATTTTAAAAACATAGAGTCTGTTAACTTGACCCCTCACTTTCGCCTGAAAATTCTTGATCTGTTGAAGATGGACTCGAAAAACTAAAATCTGACTATTCTAATAATTGTATAAAAGCTAGCTCTAAGGTGGATTTTCTTTTTTGTGGCTGATGCATACTGGTGATTAGTCAAGTGATTAGTGGATCATATGAAATAAGTAATCGACAAAGTATGTCCTCGTTTGTTTTTTTTTTACGAGAAAACTTGCGAGAAAATCTCATTTTATTATTAGCTTTCTGGGCTGCCTTACTTAATTGTCCAATCGGTAATATTGCCTTGTGTTTAATAGTAGAACCATGAATTAATACCTTATGTACCGTGGGAGGCATAGGATATCATAAATATTTTTCAACAAAAAGATGTGCTGTCTGTAACGTGTATGCTTTAAACTGTGCCAAGTTTATTGTGTATCCACTAGCCATAGTTTTCAGTATGGTATGAAATCTTATAATAATTTCCAAATTGATCCCAGTAATACTGCTAGACGTATCTGCGCTCTCAAAAAAACGTCTAGCAGTATTCCGTCATTGCTACTACCATACTCGGGTTTTGGTTTATCCATGATTAATCCAAGTCTGAATTTAAATTGCTCCTGAATATTCTTTTTTGTAGATGTAACAATATCTTTATCTTCTTGACCTCCATCTTGCCACTTTTGTAAGGGTACAAAATGCTACATGCAACAAGCATTCGAAGAAACGAATCCAGGAATGAAGGACTGACATACCAAACTGTAAGTTTTCATCGCATACTTCTGCTTCTCTACACTTTTGAATTCCATTAAAAAAATTTTTAATTTGCATAGAAAGCATTTCATTGTAGAAGAGGAATCTGTTAATGAATTGCATATCTTTCCGTTAACCATTGTAAATAACAATACACGATGGATTTTAATGATTCGATTGTTAAATGTATTAATGTAGGTATCAAATCCTGTATTTATCTTTCCATATGATCCCTTTTCCCTTAGGAAGCTTGGAAGTTTCGTGAGAAAATTGAAATGTGACAAAAATGAAACAATTAGAAGCATTCATTAGAATTTAAACTAATTTAAAAAAAAAGGCTAAGGCCTGGATTCGGGCCCATTTACTCAAAATAGTGCAAATATGTGCAAACTTTTTTTGGTTTACGTGAAAGGCGACATTATAATCAGCAATATAAAACTAGTTTTGAAGCACCTAAAGACACCTAGCTAAACTAAACGTTTATATTTAAAAAAAGATTAACAAAAGAGATAATTTAAAATAATAATTTTGTTTATTATTATTATTTTTAATTAAGTGTAATATAAAAAAATAAATTGTATTTAGACATATTAAAGCTTATCTATTGCCAATAACGACATATTAATTTGGAACACGGATATGTAGTTATAACAATGTAAAAACCACAAAAAAAAACACAATCGTTCACCAACAGTATTAAATAACGAAAAGCAGGTAACTAGCACGAAATACAACTTTCGATTGATGTACCTAGACCCACAGATACTGACCTATAAAACCAAACCCGGTTTTAGGTACCTGGTTTAATACTTTTTTAATTATAATCATTAGATTACAATAGGGGGTAATTTTAAGTTTGGGGTTTTTGCCAGGTTTAGATGCTTTTGACCCCTATGTGCGATAGCCCGAGAGTTCTAGTTATTTTCTAAAAATATCTCTTAATATAAAATATTAAGAGCTCGATCATTGTTTTCTTCAGCTATCTCATGATTTTGTGCTGTCAAACTTAGTAATAACTTTTTGTATGGCCGACTCGTTAGGAATATATAAGGGAAATAAATGGAAAACATATCAGATACAATATGTACGCTTTTCCTCGCATAGTGCCATTTTATCATAGTGATTTTTTCTTGTATTGTGTAACCCATAATAATTACCTAGGTAAAAAATAATTACATACTAGTAAAAAATCGCATACTTTAAAATTACATTCGACAATGATAAAACGCAGATTGACAAGTCCAATCAACGCTGGTGTCTGCAGCATTATCTGTTGAATTCCAATGGAAACCCAACCGCAATCCTATTTATATAAGTTAAGATCGGGTTGTCCAAAATTGTTCAAATTCCGCATGTGTACTCACCATACAGAGATCCTAAAAAGTCTTCCTCCAACCCCGCTCTAAAGTCAATAGGGGAGCAAATATTTTGACAGTCTAGAACTTGCATGGGATTTCCTATGTTTCCAACCACAAAGAATCACCCGTTATTACAGCACCTCAGCTACCAATAACCATAAGAATATAGACTTATACATTTAAAGTGGTAAGCATGGTCAATTAATGCATTTCACAATGCGATCAATAAAATACCTCTCTCAGACATCTCAGAGCACGATTCTCCGGGTATTTTAAGGCGGGCGACCCATCTTAATTACACTAATTGAAAATAATACACCGAAAGACGGTTTTAACCTCAGATACTCCAAATTCCTCATTAATATTCCCGATTTGTTGCGGGTAACCGCGCATCCGACAAGAGTAAGCAGTGGCAATTAAGCACCTTGGGACAAGTAAACGCGTAATGGGACCTCACAAGATGGTCTTGATTTATAAAACTAAATGCCAAAACAAATTCTAGAGTATCATTTTCATCTACGCATGAATAAATAGATACAGGATACTTTTCTTTGCAGTCGGTGCAATAAATACAAATAAAATTTAAACGTAGAATGATATAGTAATGAAATAAGGCGTTTTTAGTTTGAAACAAAAATATAATATAGTAAAATATACAACAAGCAATAAGAACAGTAACCCTTACTAAATTTTTAGTAAAACTTACATTATTACATAAATGTACTCAATCCAGTGGCGTATTTAGGAGGGGGCTACCGGGCTGCAGCCCCCGTCCCCTCCTAGGAGCTAGGGTCTAAAAGTCTAATTAATAATAATAATAATAATAATAATAATAATAATAATAATAATAATAATAATAATAATAATAAACGTCTTTTATTCAAGAAAAAGTTTACACTAAATCTAATCCTAACAAAGATATTAAGGAGCTTAATCGAGGCGATATTTAGCCGTAAATGGCTAGTCTTATACCGGATGTTGCATCGTCGAGCGGGACATAGGAAATCCCATGTCATTTTAAATGGGGTCAATTATTGGCTTCCCTAATTATTTTAGAGAAAAATTCTATTTAGGTTTATTAACGAGCACTAAAACCCACATTCATAAGAATAACTTTAGATGTTTAGTACTGTATGATTTAAGTCAATAACATTTCCATTAAAAGCACGGTTTAAATATTCCCGGACAGCCAGGGTACTATGTGCCGGGCAGCCATCCATTTGGTACCAAACTTCCTGATTTTCCCTGGCGGCATCATGTAAAATAGGTAAAATATGATCTTCAAGTAGTTCCAAAAAATATTCTGCATTTAAATTTCGTGTAAGAAATAATGGCACGATAATATTTTCTCCGAAAATCCCAGCCCAAACATTAACTTTTTGTGGATATTGCGTCCTTGTTTCGACAAACCTGTGTTGGTTTTCTTTACTCCAATATCGATAATTTTGAACATTGGGTTCATTGTTTAAGGTAAATGTGCATTCGTCAGTGAAACAAATGTTTTTTAAAAATTCCCTATCCATGTTTGCTCTTTCAATCATACCAAAACAAAACTCCTGTCGTCGTATTTCGTCCCTATCTCTTAGCTCTTGGTGATTTCATATTTGTATGAATAATATTCATGTCGTTTCAATGCTCGTAACGCTGTGGTGTGATCTAATTCTATGTCATCCTCAAGTTTCCTTGTGCTGATCTTCCCATAATTTTCTTCCACGCACAATAAAACTTGCAAGTCCCTATCATTTCTTGCATCTCTTCTTTGTTCCTGCCTCTGCAAGTCCCTATCATTTCTTGCATCTCTTCTTTGTTCCTGCCTTTCTTTACATCTGCAGTTATTTATTACAGTGCCTTTTGTCTCAAATTTCTTGATAGTCCTTTCGACTGTAGATTTTGCAGGTATCGGTCTATTCGGATACAGAGCAGCAAACATGTCTGACACATTTTGATAACTATTTCCTTGATAATATCATTTAATCATCAATATTTTTTCTTCAGAAGTGCAATTCATGGCTAATATTTTCGATGTACGAGTTTTTCTAACAATAAAACACACATTTCAAAATGACAACTTTATTTGACAGTCATCTTTTACCTTGACTGGTGCCCGCAAATACGGGCCATAAAAAGGAGAAATAGTTAAAAAGAAATCGGCGATAACCCGTAAACGGGCTCATCAAAAATATCTAAAGTTATTCTTTTGAATGTGGGTTTTAGTGCTCTTTAATAAACCTAAATAGAATTTTTCTCTAAAATAATTAGGGAAGCCAATAATTGACCCCATTTAAAATGACATGGGACTTCCTATGTCCCGCTCGACGATGCAACACTCGGTATAGAACCTCTAACTAAAATATATGAATATTATTAAGATATCTTATAAATAAACAAAAAGCTATACAATTAAATAACGATTTTTTTAACCACACCACAAAGTTTACAATTAGAGTTGTGAGTATTTATTGGCCAGCAAGTAAGTGAGATTTATACCTTCGTTTAAAAGAGAATGGGCTTGACAGTTTAAGATCATTTGGAAGTTTGTTATAGGTATGAGGAGCCTGATAACTAAAACATCGCCGAAACATGGCTGTAGAATGTTTGAGAATGCTAA
Source organism: Polydrusus cervinus (assembly GCA_935413205.1). Lineage (NCBI taxonomy): Eukaryota > Metazoa > Arthropoda > Insecta > Coleoptera > Curculionidae > Polydrusus > Polydrusus cervinus. The sequence goes on along the minus strand of OW284514.1, from coordinate 25,825,546 downwards.
AAAGGTCATTATATCGTGTGTCTCTGTTATGAATAGCGTTTCTAGAAATAAGCCTATCCCTATGGAAAGTAGGCAATCCCGTAAGAACAATTTTATGTAAAAAAACTGCAAAATGGAGCTCTCGTCTATTATTCATATAAAGCCATTTTAGTTCACGAATTGAACTTGAAACATGGTCATATTTACGCAGAGAGAAAATAAAGCGACAACAAGAATTTTGCACTCTCTGAATTTTTCTCTTTTCAAAAAGATTAAGGTAGGGACCATAAACAAAATTGCAATAGTTGAAATGACTCAATACTAAAGATTCAGATAAAACAATTCTCATCTTTCTAGACAAAATGTGTCTGTTTGCATAGAGAAGCCTTAGATGATGAAAAGATTTTTTAAGAAGAGCATTGACCTGATGTATAATTGCAACCTAATTTTTCGTCTCACGCTTGGACTCTGAATTTAAATCTTTAAATAATATATTCTTGGCTTAGATTACAAAGGTATTTTAGGAAACGTTTAGTTTTTAAACTTTTCCTCCTAAAAGTCCTGTTATATATAGAGAATAAGGTTTCAGATATCGTTTTAGTTATTGATTTAATTATTTTTTAAGGAAAACGTAAAAAAAGAATAATATTTTATAGTATTTTTCTATTATATACTAGTTTGTTCCATTTCCCCTTTTTAGAGCTATTTTAAATCCACAAAAATATAACCCAATGCAATAAAATATTTTTACAACAAAAACAAAAAACAATTATATATTTATTTTTACAGAGAACATTTAAAGTAAAAATTGTAATTAAAACATTTTTTATGGAAGAAGTGTATAATTTATAATACAATAAATAGTGCGGGAAGAAACGAGAGTGCTTTAATATGAATATACAAAAAGGCACTTAAGAAGGAGTATTTCAAAACCTAAGTATTTGCATCAAAAACAGCTCTTAAATCTATGCTCCTAAATACATGATTTCTGAAAAAAATCATCAATTTTGGCGTGGTGAGCGGTATTTACTTTATTTGTAATCATGAAAAACCGAGCCCGAAAAACGCTGGTTAGAGTCATACATAGGTCTTATGTTAAAATTTTGGATTGACACCAATATTCATATTTTTCCCAAATATAAAAAAAATTAAATAAAGAGAGCTGGGAATATCAAAAAAAGTAAACAAACATTTACTAAAAAAATGTATACCAACCATGCAGAGGGGGAAAAGTAATAATTTAATTTTCTAAGTTTCGCAATACTAATTTATGATAAACAATAGTACATTGTATACCTTGTAGGAAAAGATGAACATTCCCGGACGACCGTAAAGATTGTATGTCGTGACGCAAGCCGAGACTGGTACGAAAATTATTAAAAGGGCATATTTTACTACAAGCAACTTGTTAGAATTTTGAAATAAATATTATTAACTTTGTTCACAAATAAACGATGCCATTAAATATTTGTGTTGTAGCTATGGAAACACAGTAATATTGAATTGTCAAGAATAACACATTTTAGTTTACAAGTAGCTGTAGAGAAATAATATTTCCTTACAGTACAATAATAATTATTTCCTAACAGTTATTTTCCGTTGCCTAGCAACGACTAAATGTAAGGAAATATTGACTTTTTCTTTCAAAAATATTATCAAAAATGTCAATATTTCCTATCGATTTTCGAAAAAATATATTACTATACAATCATTAGGTATTATAATAATGTCGATCGCCTTAAATTTTAAGAACTTGTAAAATACGTTTATTCTCTTAAGGGCTGCGTGTATAGGTACAGTTTAAGCTACAAGTAACAGTTACACTTTCAACTAGATTAAACCAAACCTAGACCAATTGGCCCTAAGTGGGCTTTACCGAACCTATTTGCAAATCGTAGGACAGTCAAAATGACAGTTTGATACAGGAATAACAGTAATACTGATAGTGTACGGTAAATTTCTAATAATGAAGGTAGGACTAATATAAATTCTAATAAGAAAGAACGCTGATGCGAGAATGACGAATGACATTCAAGACTATCATAACGACTGATATATTGGGAAAATGTACCATACTAACCCCCCTCGTAAAAACGCCTCTGGCGCGCACGCCTTCAGCTCTATTTATAATAATTATAACACCCAAACAAGTTTCATAGTTTAAACGGTAGAATTTGTATTTTTTTTTGTTGCTTTTTACAGTAGCTAAGAACTTTTTTGAGGTGGCAAATATTTCTTCAATGTAATAAAAGTTCCGTTGCGTTTCCTGTTTCATTCCAAACAGAAATAACAGAATAACAAACGCGTATCGTATAGAACACGGTAAACCACTTACACTACCGGCTTTAAGGGTATAGAAGAAAAATGGCCTACGTGCCGACTAGATCTTGCTTTGTTGAGAACCGACTTCACAAATTAAAAACAGCTTGTTAGTGGGTTTCTTAAAGTAGAATGGCCAATTTCCTTTTTTGTCGAGACTTACTCGTTCACAGCTTCATTTTTCCACTGTATTATTTTTTACCGCGACTTTTAAACCACGTACAATAAGAGGAAATACATATAATTTTACCCTGCATAAGAAAACAGCATAAATAAAGTAATAAAGACATGGCCGCCTGACATAATACATTTTGATATAAATTGTAGAGTATCATAATTTTAAAAAATTTATATAAGATAGCGTTAATAATATAAAGTCATTATTATTCGCTAGAATTGTAGTTTGTACAACAAGAGTGAATATTACTTACTCTCCAAATCGCACGGGGAAGTAAATTTTGGGTTTTCTTTATCATAAAAATGTTTTGTAATCGGAACTACTTTTCAAAATGAATGGATTTGTGGATGTAATAAAAAAATGTTCTATACTGTTTTTCCTGCTTACATTAAATGACACCTCTTCTAAAATTTTTAATAGCAAACAATCTAGGCGAAACTAGAAAAGTAGTTTGTACAACAAGAGTGGATATGATGCCCATATCTCACGAGGAAGTAAATTGAGCACGACGCTGTAGGCGGGGTGCTCAAACTTATGAGTGCGATATGGACAATCCACTCAAGTTGAACAGTATATTTTTCCTACGACCAAAATTACGAACATAATTGTTTTTAAAGTTTGCAGGCTGCCGGGCTTGGACTCACGGCTCATGATCATTGGTTTCAAATTTTGACGCTTTACCGTCTTGGCCACGGAATCATTATTAAAAATTATGGTAAAACCAACTCAATAATAATGCTATATGAAATTAATTTTTTATGCACATTCAGCAGGTTGCATTATTGATAAATCTATTATAGATGCGCATATACCGGGTCCGCCAACGTGGCGGGGATGGAAGATTAAATCATTATCGAGGAGCTTATCAAAAATACTAAACCAGCTTAAGGTATCGACTTAAAAGCGGCATGTTTTAAAAATATTTTACATTATACAGGGTGGCTCAAAAAACTGTGGCGGACTAAACTTGCATTTTTTTAAATGGAACACCCTATATATTATATTATTTTCTAATTCCCTATACAATTCCATGTATATTTTGTATAAAATGTCATATGTCTAAATTCAATTGTTTTTGAGTAATTGACGTTTAAAATATGGCATTTTTTGACTTTGACAGGCTGTAACATTGGAACGGTTCATCTTAGAGAAAAATGGTTTTCACCTCCCTATCTTAGTTTTTCATTCTCTATCCAAGGAAACAAACCTCCGATTTACTATGTTAAACCGTTAAAACCGTTTTTTTGGTTTAACATGTTAAACCGGAAGTTGGTATTTTTGGATAGAGAATAAAAAACTAAGATAGGGAGGTGAAAACCATTTTTCTCTAAGATGAACCGTTCCAATGTTACAGCCTGTCAAAGTCAAAAAATGCCATATCGTCGCCTGAGAACCAGGTTATTCTATGTCCTTTTTTTTTAAATTGAGATTTTATCATCAAAGTATTCTATATCCGAAGCTCTATCGACCAAGCTATTCCATGTCACTCTGTGCCAATCGGTTCACTACTTACAAAGATTCGAACTTTTACTATGTCCATATAAAGTTTTTCATATTCGGACCATTTTAGTCTATGTCCTCGCCAACCAATAGGATTTAGTCAAAATGTTTAGTATATTTTTGCATTACCCACTTTTTATAAACCCTTAAACCTAACTAAATTACACTTTTAGAAAAAAAAAATAATTAAGATGTACCCAATAAAAGCTGGTGAGTTTTAAAATTGCTCTAATGTATAATGTAAAATATTTTTAAAATATGCCGCTTTTAAGTCGATACCTTATGCTGGTTTAGTATTTTTGATAAGCTCCTCGATAATGATTTAATCTTCCATCCCCGCCACGTTGGCGGACCCGGTATTTCGTTATATTGAACAAATTAATGACAGATTGTATCATACATTTTATTAAGTGTGTTGAAAAAGAAGGCGGAGCCTCAGTAAATACAATAAACTGTGATTGGTCAGTACTTTTAAAGAACGCCACAGAAAAATATAATTTGTCTAACAATGTTGTCAACTAATGGGAAATTTCCGGATTCGTGAAAACAAAGCATAGAATACTGATAGGTCGGCGCTGTCTTCAACGGGAAAAAAACAATTCGAAGGATATTCTTTAGGATCACTTGTAGTTGTGATCTGCTAAAAAAATACTTTTTCTTTATTCATATTCGTGGAATTTTTCTTAACAAATGAGAAATTTTATTTTTAAAGATCGCAACTCTGTGTAGCTCTGACAGTAAGAAGGTGAAATTTTACCGTACAGTTAACTGGAATAGCTCATTTTTCTCGTCACTTAAGTGTAAAGGAAAGAGCAAATTTCCATGTTTGAGTAGCAAAAATTATTAGAAATCATAGTAACAGCTCCATTCATGCTATCTATAGAAAAAGTTAATCTCCGAAATAGACAATTTTAATGACATGAATGATTACAAAATTTGCAAACAGAAAAGAACGTACAAAATACTTAATTTATTAGAAATGTGTTTTTTGCAAGCATTGCAAAACATCTTAAAATTTTTACCACGAGTCGCCACTGTGCCAACTTTATCAAACACTGCTTTAGCATCAATATTTATTACAGTTAAACGAATTCGTTGGCGGTAAAATAATATACTCACTTATTTTTATTGTGTCAAAATTGCTTTTTAGAAAAATCTAGTAAGCTTTATGAGCAGTTAATAAGACACTAATAGATATTTAATGATCATAAAGCCTTTTGTTGTAAAAATGATTGATTTCAAAATTAACCGTACCCAACTATTTTAATAAGTTACATATCATTTGATTGCTATGTATTGATAATAGTAGTATATAGTAGACACTATATTTGGAAAGCCAGTTTTACTTTTAAAACATAGAGGCAAGCAGTCTGGTAAGAGCCACAGGTTATTACAGTATTCACAGTGAATTATCCGTGCGTTATAACTTTATCTACTTTCATTTAGTAATATGAATTTTACAGTTCTGTAAATCGTTTTGTAAGGGCAGCACTAGTGCTGTAATGAAAAAAACGGTTTTATTAAAATTTTGCTGTTAAGTAAAACAACACTTTTTAGAAGAATGATTTGTTATAATAACAATTATAAAATTAATTACCAATTATTAATTAAAATATAACACTTAAGGTTTATTATAAACATTAATAATACACTTTTTACAGTAAGAAATTTGTATACCAGAAGTGGATGTGATGGAGCCCTTTACGTTCGAATTTCCAATCATTAAATCCGTGTCTGACCCCATGATCTTCTTTGCTATTTGTTTCTTATTTTCTAAAGAATTCTCAACGTAGCCTTCTGCCGTAGAAGAGGATTTCCAGCCCCCATGACACTTTAACATCTGCATATCTGCACCACCATCAACTAGAATGGTGGCTGAGGACCTCCTAAAACAACGTCCACTGTATCCTTCGGGATTATTCAATCCAAGTTTTGTTGCAATCTTTTTTGGTATACTTCCAAAACTATTAATTCCGACAGGCTGGGAGGTGCATTTACCTTTTCCATAGAATACAAAACACCGCCTGTGAGTTGCATTAAGAGGACGAAGTTTAGCATACTTTCGAAAAATACTTAAACAGTTGACACCTGTCATGTTTCCTTCTGTTATAACAAATTCTCGCATAATTTGGGTTTTCAAGAATGGAATCACAATTTTTATATACAAATCATTGTGTTCAATATGACCCAACGTTAACTTAGCTAGTTCTTCGCGCCGACAAGCCCTAAAAATGCCGATTATCGTAACAACCTTCATAAGTAAATATGTTTCATTATCTGCAGTACTAAGAAACTTACATACGTCTTCCTTTGTGAAAACTTTGGACTTTTTGGCCTTGTAACCCTCTGAACTTCTTTTCAAAAATACGATTAGTTGAGAAAATCTGCTTATATCTTGATTTTTCTTGACTGAAATCATAGTTCTCAATATTGAGTAGTGAGTCCATAGTGTAGATGGGTTCTGGGAGCGTTGCTTTACGGAAAAATAATCCAGACACCTCCTTTATTTTGTTAGCTTTGCACCAATCTTCAAACTTCTGATACTCCAACTCATATGGCGCCTTGGATTTTGTCGGAACTAAACTTGAGATCGCTTCGTTTGCCGCTGCTTCTATATCAGAGGGTATGCTTCCATCAGAATCGCTCATTTTGAAAAACGTTTTATATATTTTTGAATTTGTTTGACAAAGTTTCGACAGTAACCTTGCGAAACAGTAACTATGCGAAAGTTAACATAAAAAACTTGATTAGTAAACTTAATAGCAGGTGCATTTTTACAGGTATCTTTTTATTTTTAAAAATGCCTTTTGCCAAATATTTTTATTCATAGATGAAAGTAGATAAAATTGTGTACAATATTCTTGTTGTAAAATCATATTACTATACTCGATGTTTTATTAAACTCGGGTGACGCCTCGTTTGACAACTTTAACATCTCGGGTTGTAATATGAATCTTTACAACAGTTATATCGTAAATAACTATTACGTCGTTAAATTCATATGAATCAAATCAAAGAAATGTCAAAATAAAGTCTTATTTATTAAATATTGTAATAGATGTGCCTAATGTCTCGATGTACGGGTTCTTAAAAGTTGCTTAAAGTTTTGAATCAAAAATTGAAGTCTGTCACAAAACCACTGTAATCCATATATTTAATGGATCGTTTAAATGCACCGTGCACAGTATTTTCATCAACAGACTATGTACACATAAATATTTAGTTTTTTAGCATATTTTCATTTAGAGGACTTTAGCCACCGTCATAATTTTTTTCGCGACATACCAGTAAAAATTTTCTACAATAAATAAGTACAATATCTTAAACTACTTACCGAAAACACAAGAGAACGATAATAAAAGTTCTGAAAATAACTATTTTTACAAATAAATACATTTTCCAAGCACAAAAATGTAAAAAAAATCGGAAATCAACGAGCAAACTTTAAAAAAACAATAAAATTAAATAGTCAAATCAATCTGCAACTCTTCCTTACAATTTTTTTCTCTGTCTAGCACGTTTGATTGGCAACGTCGTATTGCGCTATAGAATTGTACCCCGAACGACGACGCGTTATGTTTTCCTTTATACCTTTATTGTTATAATAAAAAAGGTGAGGAGTTGTAAATCCGGTTGTCGCTTAATCGTTGAAGAATGACGCAGGAGTAAAGAACCACTGTGAATACTATAATATGGGCCCCAATCAAAGTACACAACGCTGAATACCTTTAAATGTTTTGAGGCTATTTCAAGCCAGTGATTTACAGCTCTATGTGTGCTTTTTTTTACCTCATTACAGAAAACGATGTTTTTTTTTTTGAATATACAAAATACACATTTTTTTTTTTTTTTTTATGATAAAACACCTGCACTGTAGGAAAAATCCTTTAAGGCGCTCTAGGAGCGGTGCGAGTGCGAAAAAAGCGATTAACGTTGGTCTTGAAACGTTGAAGATTGTATTCATTGGGAAACACGACCTCAGGAAGATCATTCCACAAAGATGACGTTCTCCAGATGAAAGAATTCTTGAACAATGAAGTTCGAGGAGTACTAAGCTGAACAACATATGGATGAGCGGCAGTGGTTTGCCGTGTATTTCTGTTTCGCATTGCTCTAGGTGGAATCAAGTGGGCAATGTCAGTCGAACCTGCCATGGAAATATCTGTAAAAGAGAGCCAAATCACCAACCTGTCTTCGATGCTCCAGGCTATCGAGGGTCTTGGTCAGCTCGGGGTCGCCGATCAGACGAACGGCTCTCCTTTGAATGGAATCCAGTAGCCGAAGGGTGTGCTTGGGTGCAGAGCTCCAGACATGAGAGCAATATTCTAATGATGGTCGAATCTGGGCTTTGTAGAGTGTCAAAAGTTGATGAGGTGTGTACAACCTTTTGGTGCGGAAAAGTACACCAAGTTTCTGTGCAGCTGTTTTGGCAATTGCGGCAACGTGATCATGCCAAGACATATTACCTCCCAGATTGACCCCCAGCAAATTAATAGACGGTGCCAGGGGAATTGCGTGTCCTGCCATGACTATATCCGGTTCTGCAATGTTAACCTTTTTGGAGAAGACTGCTGCCTGAGTTTTCTTAGCATTAAATTTGACTTGGTTACTGTCACCCCAAGCCAAAATTTCTTCCAGGTCCTTGTTGAGGCGCAATACTTCATGCTGCCTGCGAAGATGTGCGTCGGCAGCGGATGTTTGGGGAGTCAAGGTAAAAGATGAGACAAGTGTGCTGTCATCAGCAAAACTATAAATTGGATTTTGGGTTTTCACTAAAAGGTCGTTAATATACAGTAAAAAGAGGGTAGGCGACAATATGGACCCTTGAGGAACACCGGCATTGATGGTGAAGGTGTCTGAGAGAAACCCGTCAATCGCCACTTGCAGAGAACGGTTCTTAAGGAAGCTGGTTAACCATAAACAAAATCCATTAGGCATACCGTAGGATCGCAGTTTACTTAAAAGCCCATCGTGCCAAACACGATCAAAAGCCCTAGAGATGTCCAGTGCAACAGCCCGGGATTCTCCATGATGTTCGATGGTGTTGCTCCAAAGATGGGTGACATATGCCAGAAGGTCACCTGTTGATCTGGACTTACGAAAACCGTATTGATGGTCGCTGATAATGTTAAGCCCTTCCAGATACTTTAGTAGTTGTTGGTTAATAGCTTTCTCCATTACTTTGGAAATTACTGAAAGCAATGCGACGGGTCGGTAGTTGCTTGGCAGGGTCTTTTTACCTTTCTTTGGAATGGGCTGGACACGCGCCGACTTCCAGCAGGATGAAAATATTCCTTTTTTGTAGGATAAGTTGAAAAGTCTACAAAATACTGGTGTAAGTTCATCGGCGCATGTCTTGAGAACAATGATAGGAATTTCGTCTGGACCAGAAGCTTTATTGACGTCGAGTCCTTTAAGAATCCGTTTAACAAGACGCTGACGGAACACGATTTCTGACATTTGCGATTGAACTGAGGGAATGTTGGGTGGTGGTTTTCCCTGAAAGTCTACAGTGGAATGCGAGGAAAATAGTTCAGCAAGTAGGTTTGCTTTATCCCCGGCTGTGGTTGCTATTGTGCCGTCGGAACGTGTTAGAGGTGGAATAGTTGACTTTGTAAAGTTTTGGCTGACGGCCTTAGCGACTGACCAAAAGGACCTTGATCCGTTAGGACTGGCAAGAAGTTTGTTTTTGATTCTCTCGTTATGAGCTTCTTTGCTTTGGTCTATCATTTGCTTACATTGGTTTCGGGTGGTAACAAAGATGGCGCGATTTTCAGGAGTAGGGTTTTTACGCCACTGTCGGTAAGCCAGGTTTTTAGATCTGACAGCACGCTCGCAATTCTTGCTAAACCAGGGCTTGCCGTTAGAAGGCCGCTTTTTGGAGAAAGGAATAAAGGCCTCCATGCTAGTTAGAATGACGTCGGAGACCTCCTTTGCACAGACAGATGGATCATCCGAAGAAAAGCATACGCTTAGCCAGGGAAAGTTGCGAAAATGGTCCTTTAGGTCTTCCCACTTAGCTGATGTATAGTGCCAAATCTTACGGGGTTTAGGAGGTTGTTCAGAAGTAATTGGCAGCTCGCTTAGGGTTGAAATAAGTTTGTGATCGGAAGAGCCCAATGGTGGTTGTACGGTTTATGAAGACTTTTTTAAAATATTTTCGTCAGTATAGTCTTTTATTAACTATTATTTTGATTTATCTAGACGGCTCGTGCTATGCTTCCTTGCATAGATATGGCCCTGCACAAAGGTGTCTCAAATAACTTTACCTTCCTCTAAGAACATAATTGTGATGTAAAAAATATTATTACGAAAAACCCTGTGATTAACCTTAATTTTCGTTGCTGTTGGAATTATAAAATTCCGCGACTATAAAATCCTACTTAAATAATTATTTAATAAACTGCCAACTAAATGTGACGCCAAGAATTTTAAAGCGAATGATATTCTAAATATTTAGATTAATTATTTAACTCATTATTGCGCTACTTTAAATTACATTTCTGCATAAACAGGGTGATCCAAGATTAAATTTTAATTATAGGGTTAATTTTGGAAGATAATAAGCCGAAAGTTGAAATTCTTTTTCCGTTATTTTATTAATATGAATATATTTTTTTCCTAATACACCATTATTGTAAAATTTCATAATATTTACTCTATTTTTCGCTATACAGGGTGATTTCTAAGTTGATACTTCTGTTTTAGCTGTGTATAGAAGGCATTAAAATAAACAACATTTTAAAATACCTTTTTCAAAACACTTAAAAATAGGCGTGATACAGAAGTAAAAAATCTTCATCAAAACTTAGCCTGCTATACTTTATATTGTTGTGTGTCTTATTAGTCATGTAATTTACGGGTAAGTAGTCAGTTATTTATTTGGCAATCTGCTGCTGTTTGTTTTTCTGAAGCAAGTTAATTTTAAATAGGTCACACGTGAAAATGGTAAAATTTGAAAACAATGAACTAGTAGATATGGTGCTTATTTACGGTGAGTGTCGTCAAAGTGCGACTGCTGTTTCGAGATTATACGCAGAACGCTTTCCCTTGCGGGCTCATCCTACACCTAGAAGTTTTCTTAATGTTATTTAATGGGCAAGTTAGGCAGAACCATATTTGATCCATAGTGTAATAAATGAATGTTAGTACTTTATATTTGAGTTTTTTGAAAAAAGGTATTTGAAAATGTTTATTTTAATGCCTTCTATACACAGCTAAAAAAGAAGTATCAACTTAGGAATAACCCTGTATAATGAGGAATTTTTTGTCACCATATTTAAACTAAGCAAACAAACCCGAACAATAACGCTTTAATTGAAATAAATATACTGAGAAAAATATCAAACGAAAACTAAAAAACAAAATAATAAACTAATATTAAAAAAAAACTAAAAGAAACAAACTTTTGTTTAAATGTGCTAAAAAGAAGAAAATAAACTTTGAAAGAAATCAAACCCATCTTTTTGTTACATGATACAATTTTATGATATAAAAGCTTGTCGTGACAGAGGTCACTTTAAATTTAATTTATAAGAAATACATAGATTTAGTCTCGCGATAAGCTTTTATATCATAAAATTGTATAATGTAACAAAAAGATAGCTGTGATTTACTGCAAAGTTTATTTTCTTTATTTTATTATTTAGCTCATTCAAATAAAAGCTTTATTAAATCTGTATTAAATTTGCGTCTGTAACTTTTCCCTCGACATCAATTTTTTCAATAACAATATCTGGTAATGGTCTACTTTTCCTCTTTTTTTCGATCTTTTCTTAGTAGGAATTTATAAAAAATCTTTTCACATTAAATAATTTAAAAAATACTATAAATAATTATAGTCAGCAATACGCAAAAACAGAATCACACGCACGCGTTATTTTATTATCCGTAAATTAGAAAGTCGCGTTACTATTCTATACAAATAACCTTACCCAATACCTCCCTCGTGCTGAACTAAATTCAGCGAACTCCCCAGTTAAGTCACAGCTTAGTTTTTGGACTGACAAGGGGAAAGTGGAGTCCTGCCAGAGTATTTCAAGCAGCTCGCAGGCATTTACAAGGCGAGTGCCGCGTATTATATTATTTCCTTTTTGGTAATAGAAAATATTTAAGTTCGATGACTTAATTTGTTTTTTTGAAACTTTCAAGCACTGCAGCTCTTGTGCACTAGCCGCCACAGAGTTAATTAAACAAAATATTGGGAATTATTTTGGGTTGCACAAAGATTTAAATTATAAGTAACTAACCAGGCAACTTTGACTGTAAAATAAATTACATGGGCAGACATTACTTACAATCAAAATTGCCTGATGAATAGTAACTTATTAAGCTAATCGGGCTACTCTGACTGTGAGAAAATCATTTCTGACAATGCCATTCATCATTAATATTTAATTTCGCACCATAAACCTGATCTGACCCCAAATATTTTGTATGGAAATTTTATGATTGTAAGCGTTCTGCAGCAGAAACTTTAACTGTAATTTAATTGATAATCACTAATTATTGTTTGTGTATATTTGTTATTGTTGACAACCAATATTAATATTTCCTCAAGTTGTGACTAAATTATATAAATAAACAAAAGTACGTTTAATTTTAAGCACATGCTGTACTCGGTACACACTCAGAAATCAAATAAATCATGAGTGGAAAGTAAACATAATGGTGTTTAAATGGCGCCAATACTCGATCATTAACGAATTGATTGCTTTACATTATTTAAAATCAACTGGTAAATTTTTGTGTAAATTACCATCATTAATTTGACTTATTTATGTGGTATTAATTGGTGTATTGTCCTCCGTCTGCAAATCGTCTTCTAAAATTCTTCTCTCTTCTCTTCCAGTATTTATTCTACACTAAAGAATGCTGTGAGAAATTTAATAGATTTATCTTAATAAAATTCTCAAATTATTACATTAAGGTGTACCTATGTAATATTATAGATTTGATGTAAAATTAAAGGATGTTTTACGTAAAATATAATTTATGTGTAAAAACACTTAACAAGCAGTAAAATTACTAATTATTTACACGACATACTGGTATAATTACAAAAAAAAAATAATTTTTAAAATCACAGCGAAAAAAGATAAGTTTATAATGTCACAATATCAATTATTGATGAAGATTCACATAGAACCGGTAATTTGCCTCCTTCCGAGTAGTTCAGCACGCGTACGCTTTTGGCTCGTCGTCGGTTGTATGCGTGATATTTGTGCCGAATTTGTAGTAGTATTGCTGTGTTGATTTCATATTATTTGCAGTACAAAAAGTAAAACTGAATGACTATCCTGATGAGCAGAAATCTCAATTTTTTTCTTGCAAATTGTATTTTAGGTTGTTAGTTAGGTTGTTTTTTACCAGTGATTACTCGCTAAGCATCCCATGTGCGTTATTTTCTTTTAAGGTTTAATTTGGTTTTGTGCTTAGCAAAGATTTATTTTTATTTAATGAAAGTGATTTTTTAAATACTTTTTGTTGTTTGTTGAAACTAGGAAAAAACTTCCATTATTTTAGTAGCGTTTTCTTTATAGTTCTAGAAAAAAAATATTTGTTAAAATATATTCAGGGTGTCCCATAACTCATGGGCCGTAGAGTAACTGGAGATACTAGACATCAAACTTAGCCGATTATGTCAGTATAAGTTTTTTCGGATTGTTACTCGTTCTAGAGATACAGGGTGTTGAAAGTAAAAGTTTAGTCTCGAAAATAAGCCATAATTTTAAAACGGTTTAATGAATCGAATTGAAAGTTGGCAATGTTATGTTTGTATGAGAGAGAAATAAGAATTTGTTGAAATTTTTAAGTTTCAAACAATTTTTTTTCTTACCTGTGATATTAGGTGTTTTTCAATTATAGTTTTTTAGAGAGGGGCATTTTCTGAGTCAAAAAGGTGAACTTGATTGATCTTAAAATCTTTAACGGGTTTGAGATATTTCCCTTTAAACATACCAAAGCATAAAAAAACATAGTACATAATTAAATTAATATTTTAATTATCAAAAAATAAATAAAAAATATGACATAATCGGCTTAGTTTGATGTCTAGTATCTCCAGTTACTCTACGGCCCTTAAGTTATGGGACACCCTGTATTTAAAAAATATATTTTATTTGTCAAAGAATAAAAATCTAACTATAAAATTCCGTCAATAAAGGTCGCTTCCGGTTATAGCTTAAAATAATGACAACAAACATTATGATTTTTTACAATAATCTACCTTAAAAATCTTGTTATATTTATGAAGAAATTAGAAAACATTTACATCACCGTGGCGGAAATTAGAATTAAAACAACAACGATAATTATTGTTTTATTAATATACTTTGATTTACTAATGCTCGATTATTTATGGCACCTTTACATATTGTTTACCGGCAGATATTTGAATTTAAATTTAAAATAATAATTACCTCAACAAATATTATACCATTTTACATTATCTTACTGTAACCAAAATGTAAAAGTACATCATTTTTAATAAAGTTGTGGTATTTTTATATACACTCATCAGCAAAAAAACCGGACAAGGAAAATTATTACTAACTTTGGTTTTAATTAACTTTTCTGATTTTAAAATATCTTTAATGAAATTTTCGAAAGATGGTAGCAGCATGTATTAAGAATATTACCCGCTTTTCGATTTAGGAAAAATGTTGACATGTGTGATATTATACCGAGGGCAACAAATGATACTTTATTGCCTTACGTTCTTAACACCCTGTGGAAAAAGTAGGCAATGCGATGATATTGCAGTGCATTTCATATAGAATTCACATGTTTTCTTAACATTTTGTTTTTTGATTCGTCCCAATAAATCATTTTAATTTTTCCAATGTTAATGAAAAAAATTAATTAAACGTGATAAGTTGCCTAACTAGCGTTTTATTTCATTATTAGTGTCAAGCTTGAAATATTGCCCAAATATGCCCTCAGAAGTTGTTGCCCGTGCTGTGGCACTAAACGACAATGGCCGAAACATACGATATATCGCTAACGTCTTGGGTGAGGCTAAGAGTACCGTACAGGATGCAATCAGCTGCTTTCGACAAACTGGGGAGTATTCTAGGCGTCAAGGATCAGGGAGGAGACGTAAGACTACGCGATCGCGGTTTACCATCTTCAGCCATTAGTCGTCAAACAATCCCAAACTGTACTCCCCAGTTTGTCGAAAAGGCTGATTGCATCCTGCACGGTACTTTTAGCCTCGCCCTAGACATTAGCGATATATCGTATGTTTCGGCTATCGTCGCTTAGTGCCACAGCACGGGCAACAACTTCTGAGCGCATGTTTGGGCAATATCTCAAGCTTAACACTAACAATGAAATAAAACGCTAGTTGATAGGCAACTCATCACGTTTAATTTTTTTTTCATTAACATGGGAAAAATTAAAATGATTTTTTAAAAAGATTATATCTTTTTAAAAAGAACAGTTATTGGGACAAAAAAAAACAAAATGTTAAGAAAATATGTGAGTTCCATATGAAATGCACTGCAATATCATCGCACTGCCTACTTTTTTCACAGGGTGTTAAGAACGTAAGGCAAAAAAAGTACAAACATTTTTCTTAAATCGAAAAGCGGGTAATAATCTTAATACATGCTGCTACCATCTTTCGAAAATTTCAATAAAGATATTTCAAAATCATAAAAGTTAATTAATATCAATGTTGGTAATAATTTTCCTTGTCCGGTTTTTTTGAGTGTATATTTTACGCTAATTCCATAGCTACTATTAAAGAGACTTTACAAATGGTATAAATTAAAACGTATTTACTTAACAAATGTAAAATTAAAATCAGAATGTAAATTCGCCATGATATTTGGTGGCCAAAAATAACCATACATATTGTAAGTTTACCATATTTTCGTTTACAATGTATTTTGGTAAATTACACCGCTTTTACAACAATATCAAAATACCTCCAAAAGCATCATGTCGTGGCGCTTTTTGCCATAAGGTTACCTCAAAGTGGACCCTGATGGCGCACAGACGAATATACCACCGCACGTCTCTAATCAAAAACAGTAATATTAGCATTTTCATTGTGTATTGGCGCCACTATATATTAATATCTACATAATGTACATTTTCTACAGTTTAAGAACATTTCTTTTCTCAAAAAATGCAGTCGGATGTAGATGTTTAAAAGATAAAATTTAAATAAGCGCCAAAATAAAATAAAAAACAAAACCCATAAAACAATTTTTGGAATTTTAAATAATTTAGTGTTTTTCTCAGACGTCGAGGCGTACAAGTATATTATCCTTAATTTAATTTATGATACAAGCACACTGTTTACTGTTGCAAATTTATTAACTTTTAAATAAAATGAAAAAACTAAGACATGATATATGCTTGTTTAACGATATCGCCTAAGATCTGTAAAACGCGGGTTATTTACATAAACCTTAATAACGATTTTTGGTGTTAATTTTATTTAAGTATTTATCAGATACTTTCGATAATATACAACAGGAGGAGACAACTCTAATATATGAAATAAAAGTCTGTCTCACACCACTATGCTATATTTAAAAACTTAATCCGAAGAAGGGGGATATGTTTCGACACTATAAGAGTGTCATCATCAGCCTGAATACAAGACATATAATAATTAGAAGTGTAAAAGAAATTAAATAAAACTAACTTACCCTAGATCTTTATTTGGGACCTGGTTCATGTATCTATTATATCCGAAAGGAGGTGTGAAAAGTTATTATTTTGTGTGAAATTTCTTTCATTCTGAAAATAATTTAGAGTGTTAAAGAAACATACAAGAGGTCAGAACAATGACAATCCCCCAGATGAAGGGTTGCTTACCTTAACTAGGATGGAATCTTGTTTAAATTAAAGTTAAAATTAAAATTAAAAACTTAATGTCTAATGATAGTAATGATGTGAATAATTACTATACATTTCGACGTCTTTTCTTTTTCTTTGGGTGAAACATTATAAAGTCTTTTAACAAAATCCTCTTTAAAAATTTCTTTCACCAAAACGTGCCACTTCAGCAGTATTTCATATTTTCATTATTTCTATATGATGATATATACGATTTTTTGTTCTCGCATAAAGTTTTATAATATTCTATAGTTGATATATCTGACATGTTTCCTAATAATATTCTTCCATAAACCAGCCACGACCCCAAAGTCGGCGTTACGCATGTCGCAGCATACCTGTTTTAAAGTATCACCCAGAAACATCTCCAAAACCGCTAAGCATTTGCATATGAGTTATTCTTTCTTCTCCGCAGGACATACTTTATTTTCTTTTTAGTTGACTCATAATAGTTATTCCTAGAGCGTTATCTTTACTTAAATACGTAGCATCGCCTTTAAATTTAAAGTTTATTATAGCTACTGTAGAAAGATATAGAGTCTAAAAATCTTTTAGGAATTCTTAGTCGAACCAAGGGCGCCATTGAAATTTAAATATTTTCACCTAAATTATGTTGTTGCTTTGTTGGTTTACACAAATGTTTTACAAATAGATAACAATTTTGAAATTCAAATTTTATGGCCTGATAAACAAAAGTCTCGTCGAGAGGCTTACGTATTCTGCAGGGGCGTGCAGTTAGATTATCAAGAAAGGGAGTATTTTTATAAAGTTTTAATTTCCATTAATATTTTTGATTATCGCTAATGTCTGTTCGTCTAAATCAACTATCCTAAACAGAATTCTTAGCTCTTTCAATTCGACACTTTAACTCATCCAGATGTGGGAACCCCCGATGAGGTTTAAGGTAAAAGTAAGGACATTATGGTAAAATTACCAAATCCATTATTTTACCTTTTATTATAATATTATTGTTATAGTTCCTGCGTAACATTGAACACCATAACAAGGTCTAAACAGGGGTTAATACTCATTGCCAGGCGTGATGTTGTAATCACTCTTAAATAAATATAACAATAATATTCCTTCTAACCAAAGGCCAATATCATAGGTTAAGAATACGTAATATAAATAAGACTGATTGTAAGATATAGTAGATTAGATCAAATTAGATTGTTAAGTAAAGTAACCAACATACCTTTTTTGATACATAAGCAGTTACCAAGTATTTTACTTCATCGAACCTAGTACTTACCGTACAGGGGGACACTGGGTCAAGTGGCGCCCTCTCCCTTGCAGCTGTTTGTATCTTTACTAGCCATAGAATAGCAGTAGAAGACTAAGCCATCCCCTTGACTAACGTAAAGTTCTCAATTGTTGTTTTTATGAAGAGGCCAGTATCTCTTTGTATTTATCAAATCGCAGAAGGCTTTGCTAATGGATATAAAATAATTATATTCGTTTAGTTCAGTCAAAATATCTATTTATCCATTCAGTATATTACAAAGAGAATATACATGTTAGACAAAAAATAAAAGATTGTAGGTTCTCGTAATATATCTCTCTCTTTCAAAATACTTGACCTACAAAAGTGCCTTTTTTAACAAATATTTTTCTGGAATTATGTATTATTTAAATAATAGTTTGTACAACAAGAGTGGATATGATGTCCATATCGCACTTCTTCTTTAAGTGCCTTGTCCTCTTCGAACGTTGGCAATCATCAACACTATCTGCACTTTATCCACTGCTTTTCTAAAGAGACTCGCCGTGGTCTCACCATACCACTGTCTCAAATTCTTTAGCCATGATATTCTTTAGCGTCCAGGGCCTCTCTTTCCTTCGATTTTACCTTTTATGATCAGTTTGAGAAGTCCGTACTTGTCATTCCTAAGTATGTGTCCGAAGTATTCCAATTTTCGCTTTTTAAGTGTGAACATGACCTCTAGATCCTTTGACATTCTCCTGAGCACGTCTACATTGCGTACTCTATCAACAAATTGTACCATATCGCATGAGGGAGTAAATTGGCAATATGGACAATCCACTCGAGTTGAACAGTATATTTTTTCTACGACCAAACTTACAAACCTTATGCTAAAAAATGTAAAAAAAAGTTTTCAGGTTGCCGGGCTCGAACTCACGACTATTGGTTCCACATCAAACTATCGAAACGTTAAACTAATTATGGGAAAACCAACTGATAAATGATGCTACATGAAATTAATTTTCTATGCACATTCAGCAGGTTGTATTATTAATAAATCTATTATAAATGCGTCTAGATTTTATTATATTGAACAAATTAATAACAAATTGTACCATATGCATTTAAATTATATAATTTAGTATCTTGAAAAAGAAGGCGGAGCCTCAGTAAAAATAATATACTGTGATTGGTCAGTACTTTTAAGAACACCAATGGCTTCTCTGTAATTGACTACTGTGATTGATCAGTTTCATTACCTATCTAGGATTGTTATAAAATTTTGCCGCACAGTTAACTGGAATAGCCTACTTTACTCGCCACTTAGGTGTAAAGGAAACAGCAAATTTCCATGTAGGAGTAGAAAAAATAATTTTTTAGTGCCCATACTTCAATGTTTAAGGCGAGCATTGCTTCAATGTGCCCGCGCGCCCATGATGTTATGTGTAAATATAATTTTATTTCTATTTAAAGGAGTGATTTTTATGGCTATTCTATCAAGTGATTTTGTTTTAACTTACGCATTCTAGATTAACTTGCATTTCGGAACACTTTGTTAATCAATTGAAAAAAGCTTTCATGAGCTTTTACGAGGGCTTTTATAATTTAATCGGATTTATTTATTTAAGAGTTAGGAATTTTAACTAAAGCTTTTAAAGCAAATTTATAGCTAAAGGAACTCAAATAAGAATTAATAGTCCATCAGTTATCAATAACTGATGAGCATGACATTAATCAGAATTTAGTGATCGTTATTCTTTAAAAAAAATAATTAATTTTATGTAAAAAAGTAAAGTTATTAATAAGTGAGCTAAAGTCTTTAACGTAAAGAAAAAATATATATATCAATACTGTTGCTTGATCAGCGATGATACTCCATTGACTTCTTCTAACTTCTTCAAAAGTCCAAAGAAAGTTTTTTCCAGTAGTAAAGATTAAATAATAAAGCTAAATTTTTAATAATAATAAAAGCAAAAATTATGTCATACTTGACATAACTTCTGATGGCTTATAAGGGTCTAGAAATTACATTCATATTATTTTTGTTAATTTCAACTATTACCCAATAAATAATTATCAGCTTGTGATACACCGTTAGAAAGAAAATGAAATGAATAATTTTAATATAATAAAATAAAGATGGGATGCTATTTAAAAAAATCGAGAAATTCCGTTTTATTTATTTTTTTTAAACGGGTTGTAAATATAATAGCCCTAACTGACACATTCAAGTCAAATTTATGTTATAAAGCAGGTTTCCATGGCCTACTCTTTACCACTTACCTTGTTTTATCAAAGTTATGTACATTTTAGAAAACACAGGAAAGTTGGTATAGGCGGCCATTTTTAAAACAAATGATAAAGTGTGATATATGTTTGAAAAGAGAAGTTTGCATGGAATTTAACCATCGAATAAAAATGGGAGGTTTCGATTTACAATTTAAAAGTTGACTTAACTTCCGCTTAAACCGGAAGTAGTTTTGATGGTTAGAATTGGTAAAAAATTATATTTACATACTGATTAACTCCTCAAATTTTTTAAATATTTACTTTTAAAATTGCGGAAAAACTTTGATGTATCACCCGGTATATGTTTTTTTACATAACTTACTAAGTAATAATTTTTTTCCAATAATGACTTACAGTTATCCACATTTTTTATTACTCGTGCGTCATGGTTCAATGAGTAAGCGATCACCGGATTTGCAACTCCCAATCTTTATTTAAGTATTATAATAATAAAAGGTGAAGAAAAACATAACCCAACCTCTTCCGGTCACTATTCTATTATGTAAAAATTTCAAGGGCTGCAGATTAGTTCAACTATTTAACTTTATAATTTTTTAAATTTTGTTATCTTGACTTATGATCTGTTGTGCCGAGGTTTGTGCTATGAGCATTTATTTATTTATGAAAATAGTTCTTTTCGGAGCTTTTATTATCATTCTCTTGTGTTTCCGGTAAGTAATTGATTTTGATTTTAAAACCACTTTATTATTCCATAGTAATGATAGAAGTGTTTTGGACTTGCGTTGTCTTCACTTGTTTTACATCACAACGTTTCAACTGGTAAGTATCTCCAGTCGTCTTCAGGTGAATACTAATTAAGTAAAGTAACTACAGCTCTATTTATACTAGCTAGATGCACTGGAGCATAACCTATCTCAGTTATGTTAGTTACATTACTTATTTAGTATTCACCTGAAGACGACTGAAGATACTTACCAGTTGAAACGTTGTGATGTAAAACAAATAAAGACAATGCAAGTCCAAAACTCTTCTATCATTCAAGAAACATCATTGTATCCAACCTTCAAACAGATATTCCATAGTAAGTTACGTGTCATTTTTCTTGACTAATAAATAATTTCTTACAACATAATTATTTGTACAGTACAGCTAGCCTCAACTGGAGGATAAGCACCAGTGCATACGCGTACGCAAGGTTGTTGTTATCCCTTGGGTATAGAAAGATATGGACTTTTATTGTTGCATAAAGAAGTACAGTACCAGTAACCCACACACTGCATGAAAGAATATTTTAGCTTTCGCTTATAAAATTTATTTGGTTATGATTGCTTTTTTACTAAAACCTTGAATGCTTGGTGTTTGCTGGAAAGACGTTTTAAACGATAAGTAGTTATTGATACGTATTTATTGTAAAAACTTTTAATGGTGTGGAAATATACTAAAAAAACTTTTCATGTGTATGGAAATATACTAAAAAATTATATATCCAGTTGATAAAAATATTGTACAACAACTTTATAAATGTATGGATAACATTGGTTGGTTGGTTTAAGGCGGGGGTCGGGCGTTCGGCCCAAGCTTCTTGCACTGCAGCCTAGTGGCTTATTGTGCTCCCCTATCTTGCTAGAAAAGGTTTGTTCCTTTTATAAGGTCCAGCAAATTCCTACCAAGTTTGTCATGTGGGAGGCTATCCCCACATTGGATGTCTCCGAAGATTCTTCCTCGGGTCAGTGCTTCGCAGTCATATATGATATGTGAGGCGGTTTCGTCCTCATCGCCGCAAAGCCTGCATTCAATGGGACCATTGTAAATTCCTACTCGGCGTAGGTGTTTTCTTAAGCAGTGGCCTGTTAGTAGGCCGACCACTTGTTTTAGCTGGGTGCGCGTTAGAGGCATCATTCCGGTTGATAACTTTTTGGAGGGTTTTCCAATTGTGGCCCTCGCTTGGGTATGACCAGGTATCCTGTTCCATCGGGATAGGTGTTGTTGTTGTGCCCACCTGTCTGATGCTGCTCTGGTTGCCTGTTTTGATATGCCAGGGGCGGGTTCAGGGCCCCTGAGTTTTTGAGATTATCCGGCTCTTGCCAGTTCATCGGCCTTTTCGTTACCTGGATAACATTACTTTTGTACTAGACTTTTTGATTCAAAAGTTTAAACAACTTTTAGGAACCCGAATATCGGGACATTAAGCACATCTATTACAATCTTTATGAAATTAGACTTTGTTTTGACTATATTTCTTCGATTTGATTCCAGCGGCAGTGCCAAAGGGGGGGGGGGGCATGGTGGGCACTGGCTTACCATAAAAACATGGGTGCCCACTCAAAATTGAGGGATTCGGTTTTGTAATGGAGTTTCCGTGGGGGAACGAGGATTTAGCTATGAAAATTTTGATGAGAAAGTAGTGGTATTATAGAAGGATGTAATAATATATAAAGAGAATAATGAAGACCTTTTTTTAGACGTCAGTTTCAACAAGAAGGGGGTTTTATTTACCGCTTATGGCATTATGGAGCTTGTGCTTGTGCCCACCCATCCCAAAAATCCGGGCGCCGCCACTGTTTGATTTATACGAATTTAATAACGTATTAGTTATGACACACGGGTAATTTTTCACCAAAGATACTGTATGTATATGCTTTCCTAATTTCTATTAACTACTCAATACTTTAAATTTTGAATGACTTATTTGCTTTTGTTTAATTAGTTTGACTCCAGCTCTGTTAATCTTAGTTTCATTAAACTCAGTCAAAGGTATATTCACTACGTAAATCATCCTTTAGCCCGAAACAATTGTCATTAATTGTAGTCCGTTGAAAACCGTGACTAAAAATTAAATAAAAAGCAATCGTGTTAGTTTTCGAATGGAACCCGAACCCGAACGGCATACTACAAATATGGAAATAAGGTGAGAGGATGGGCAAGGTTCCTGAATAAATCTCGAGGAAATTATATGACTCGGGTAATAAATTGGTTACTTGGTGTCACCTATATATTCGAAAAATTAAACTTGGGATGAAATAGCTATTAACATTTTTTTTCTATTTAGGAAAATAAATTTTATGTAATAGCATAACAATCGTAAATACAGGGTCTGAATGAAATCTTGAACATTACAAATATATATATTTTATAAACTAAAATTTTTTCTTGAAAGACTTATTTATCTAGATAAAAACGACACTCCTAGGAGGGCGAAACCGTTTCAACGGTTGGTCAAAAAAAATAATTTTATTTTAAATAAGACGTATATTTTTGAGTATTTAAAAAGAATCCCTTAAAAATATTCAACGGTATACTGGGAGAAAAAATAGATAGTATATATTTTTTTAAATCTTGTGTTTTAAGAGTTAGGTCTAGTCACATTTTCGCCATTGCATTTATTGACCAATATTTCGTATCCTTTTGGCTTTATCCAAAGTGTGGCCAAATACCCATCTTTGAGTAGCAATTTACAGTTTACACTTTTAGTTTAAAGAAATTTTGATTCATAAAGTAATAAGGTAATAAACGAAATTTTATTAAGTTTGTCCATTCTCATTGTCTGCTTTTATTTCTTTATATTTAAAAACTTTTTAAATTTTAAACTGCAAATAATTATGGTTTAAACACGTCCATTTGACCAATATTAGGATAGAAGGAAAAAGAAACGCATTATTGGTCAAAAAACGAAATGACGAATGCATCACTAGCCCTAACTCTTAAAGAAAATATATTTCTATTAAAGTTTTAATAATAAATATTTTAATCTGAATATATTTTATTAATAAAAGTTTTTGAAAAACTTACTTTTGAAAAATATGAATATTCAAAAAAATAATATTTGATGCAGCTTGCCGTTATTTTACGTCAACGCCACTGTACGTATCGGTTGTACCCCAAAACACCCAGTGCCGTCTCGAGCGTTTACTCGCATCCACCGATCGATCGGAAATTACTATTTCGTTATTTCAATATAATGAGTAGTTAAAACCAGAGCTGGACAGTAATTGCCTTGAAAGTGCTTGAAATAGTGCTTCAAGTACAATAGCGCTTTGAGCACAGTGCTTGCAAGTACAGTGCTTGCAAGCACTTTTAAAATATAGTTCATGGTAATTGAACTTCGCATTTTAAGCTTGGGGCTTGATGCTGTCAATTACTTTTCCAAAGGGCTTGGTGCTCGAAGCTTTTTTTTTTAGTGCTTTGCCCAGCTCTAGTTAGCTCTTAAAAGGGACGACTGTTTCGCGGCGATCACTCCCGCACACTCATGTGAAAACCATACGGAGGATTTTACCAATTTTATTGATTCCTAAACTCATCGTTTTGTAATATTGAGGTACATTTTGGTATTAAAATAAAGTGTTTTAATTTACAAGAAAATAAAGTGATTTGTGTTTATTTTTTGCAGTTTGTAGTCCCTTGTGCCGGTATACGGACTCGAATATCTATCTAAAGTCACTTCGCATCTCGGCATTTACGTCGCGGTCTTGAACTTCGCTGTCGCCCCTTTTAGGTTTTATGTCTAGGTTTACTTAGATCATGGTTGTACTTTGTTTCGTGTGTTTTTATTAGAGAGATTACTTTCTTTAAAAATTTTCTCAGTAAATAATTTAAGAATATAAACACTGAAAACGTAAAATTTTTAATTTTTTCTTGCTCAATACGATAGGATTAAAATTTAGTGAACAAGCCCATTGGATTCATCGATATTTTTAACAAACACATTATGGATAACAATAAAGTAAAGAGTTTAGAGTCCGTATAAGTAAATAGAAAAAAAAATTTTAGCGGCAGGCGGACAAAGTCGTGCATCTATCTTTTGCATTAAAGTACACAGGGACGCCAAAGGTAATGGGTTCCCTGGGGCACAGGTAGACAATGACAGGCTGTTTCGTTCTTGTTAGAACTCATCAGAAAGCCATAACCTGTAAGCAACTCCAAGTACAGCGAGACTGTTCTTTTAAGGCATTTTTTTTTAAGAAATAAAAACGCGATGAAAACCCAGTAACGCCATCAGTAGGAATCAACTCAATGCAAAACATATAGCGTTTTTATTTCTTAAAAATGCCTTGAAAGAACAGTCTCGCTGTACTTGGAGTTGCTTATAGGTTATGGCTTCCTGATGAGTCCCAATAAGGACGAAACAGCCTGTCATTGTCTACCTGTGCCCTAGGGAACCCTTTACCTTTGATGTCCCTGTGTACTTTAATGCATAAGATAGATGCACCACTTTGTCCGCCTGCCGCTAAAATTTTTTTTTCTATTATGGATAACCTTTTTGGCTCCACCTAAATTCAAAATATTTAAAGTAACGAGAGCCTAAAATGATAACCTAATACCCGAGTAATCATTAGTAAAGAATTCTCTAAACTACTCTAAAGTATCGAATTCTGACATCTCTACTATCTAGCGAAGCAGTTTAAACCAATGCGCAATGATATTGTACCATAAACCTAAAATATTATTTTCTCAAGGTATGCATTTAAATATTTCGCACCGGTACCTGCGGATCGTAAATATCGCCTTTTAAATAAACAAATAAACTTTATAAACACAGTTAAGCCATGCAACAAGACACATAGGACTTACAGTCCAATATTTCAAAGCCAATCCTTATTGAATTGGATTTCTCTAAACATTTTATCGAGAATTAATATCAACATAAATTTACAAATCAAATAAACCTAGCAAAATAATATTCCATTTTGCGTGCATTTATCCCGTTTTCTTATATAAAAAACGTTATGAACGAGGAAATGTCATAATATAATTTTATTCATTTGCAATGACTTACAGACAGCTTATTTTGTATTGTAAAATAATATGTCGAATTTTATTTAAATTTGCATCTGAAGGGTGGAAAAATTTATTTTATTCGGTAAATTAAGTCCTATACAGGGTGATTCCTAAATTGATACTTCTATTTTATCTGTGTATAGAAGGCATTAAAATAAACAACATTCTTAAATACCTTTTTCAAAAAACTCAAAAATAAGGTACTTACATTCATTTATTACACGATGGATCAAATACGGTTCTGCCTAAGTTGCCCATTGAATAACATTAAGGGGGACTTCTACTGTGATGGTTTTCAAGAAATCGAAATTTTTTTCCGACGTTTTTCGACTCTCTATAACCTCTAGAATAACCATGTGTAAAGTTTTTGCCAAATCTACTCCAAAAAAAAGTTGCATCCAATTTAGCTTTTGAGTTAAGCCGCGTTCTCAGAGCTACGTTCTGTCGCCAGCGACATCATCTCGACCAATCAGGATCGTCAGGCCAGGCTCGCAAAGAGGCGGGAAGAATCAGCTCGTTTATCGTTTTTCGAGGAAGAGCAAGGTGTAATCTACGGGCCAGGTATCGCGGACTAAGTGACAGTAAGACTATTTTGTTGTGAACCACCGTTAAAACTTTAAAGCTGTTTTTCTCGAAACCCTGTTTTTCGCGCTGGCGGAAAGTACTTCGGTATGTTCAAATTATCAGAATTTAATGATTTTGGTCTTAAAATGCTCAGAATACAAGTGGTTATAGCCCCCTCTAGAAAGTATTTTGCGATATTACAGAAAATGTTACGGCCCTTAAAATTCAAATAAAAATAGTAAATTTTCAAAAAAAATTTTAAATCTCGCGCCATTTTAACAGTAACTCGGGTTTTAACTTGATTCTAGTGGGCGCTATAACTACATGCTTACAATTGAAGTATCTGGGTCAATTTTATTTTTGTCATGAATAGAAAAATTTATTTGAATTCCGCCAGCAAGTTACGTTTTTTTTTGAGGGGGTAACTTCAGCACCCTGTAGCACCCTCAAGTTTTTAATTTTTTGGGGGTTGAAAAATTTTTTTTGGTACATCTTATCTTTAATAAAAAGAATTGAAAACTTGTTTTTCTGCATTTGTCTTATTATCCCCAGAAAAAAATCGTAAAGAAACGATGAAAATAGGACCATCACAGTAGAAATTCCCCTTAAGAAAACTTCTGGGTGTTGGATAAGCCCGCAAGGGAAAGCTATTTGCTTATAATCTCAAAGCAGCAACCGCACTTTGACGACACTCACCGAAAATTAGCACCATATCTACTAGTTCATTGTTTTCAAATCTTACCATTTTCACGTGTCACCAATTTAAAATGAACTGGGAAAAACACACCGCAGCATATATAGAAGAGTTTTGGACTTGCATTGTCTTTATTTGTTTTAAATCACACCGTTTCAACTGGTATTTATCTTCAGTCGTCTTCAGGTAAATACTGGAGAATGAATTGAATAATATTCTTAACCTCACACACACAACGGGTAAAATTTATATTTAATCACGTTTCCTTGTCATGATTATCAAGTTATAATGATCTGACTACTGTGATTGGTCAGTTTCATATATAAGTTTGTATATATTATAATTTATCTATTTGTTAAGTAACAGATGGAAATAAAATTATATCCGTTCAGTTAAGTTATCCAGTCACTTTGTTGTAAAGGAAACAGTCAATATCCACGTGGGAGTAGAAAAAATTTTGTGCTTTTACTGCTGCTAAGATATGTACCGGGTGATTCATTAAGGGTGACGAGCGGCCATTACTCGGAAACTACTGGGCATAGAAATTCAGAAAAAAAAATTATAACTAAAGTGGCTATGAGAAAATCCTGGAAATAATTTTTAAGTTCCGCATTTTGCCGTAAGAGGGCGTAATTGAAAAGTAAATTTTAAAATTTTACATATCTCCAAAAATTTCACATTAGGGTATATCTTTGATAACACCATAAAAGCTTTTACAATTATGCATCATTTTGGTCTAATGCTCATTGGCGTACCGACTTTAATAAGAGGGGGGGGGGGGGGGGGGAAAGCTGTTGAAAGTGTAATCAGTTAAAACGCTGTAACTTATAAACGACTTATCCGATTTTAGCAAACTAAAGACTTTTTGGAAGAGAAATGTATGCACTTTCACCAATCGTATTTAGTTGTCCATAATAGTTCTCAAAAAAATTGCTAAAGGGTGCAATTTGCAATAACAACACATTTTTTGATATTACTCCGAAAAAATAAATCATACGGTTTAATTATGATACCATAATCGAAAAGTAGATGAAATTTGTTAAAAAAAATATTAAAACTACAGCTCGATATCTCCGTTTGTTTCAGCGTTATCGCCAATAGAATAATTTTTAAACCCTCAAATGAAGGAGCGGTTATATATTTTTTAGAAAAAAAGTGGGACGTCACTGATATTTTTCCGTGTGGATATTATTTTGGATTAGCCTGGTCAATTCTGCATAAAAATGGTCTATTGCGTTTTTCTCCTCAGGCACACCGTTCTTAATTAAAATAATTAAATTAAATTAGACGGGCGGACGCATGCCTATTAAGTGAATTTCCAACAATTTTTATAAAACAAAATTTTTCATTTTCAATGTTAATAATAAATAGTAGAGCTAAAGTTCTTTTGCTCTTGTCAAATTAAATTCGAAGCAGTAAACTGGGGTTCGGGTTTCACCTTAACCCAAAGATATTTAGGGTGCATTGGAATGCTTTCGACCTTCCGGGCCTTATCAGTAAAGTGAAGAAGCCTAAGAGCTAAATTGAATATAAGTTTAATATAGGTTAAGAGGATGATAAAAAATAGTTTTGCAGTCACTTTTATGATATTGTAACCATATTAAATTTTAAATTAATGTTGATTCATTACAGACACGTAGGCGGTATATTATGACAATCTTTGTGTGGGCACCTGTAAATTATTAATTTTTGCCACAGAACAACAATAGAACTCATACAACGTAATTACCATTTCCGGTAATGTTAATTTAAAAGCAGCTTAGGAAGTAGAGAAATAAAAATGTTCTTTTTATTCAAATAGGACAATGATGCATCTATTTACATAGTTTTTGAGTTGG
The DNA here is from genome assembly GCA_935413205.1 of Polydrusus cervinus. NCBI lineage: Eukaryota > Metazoa > Arthropoda > Insecta > Coleoptera > Curculionidae > Polydrusus > Polydrusus cervinus. The sequence goes on along the minus strand of OW284514.1, from coordinate 25,796,390 downwards.
GTTTAGTTTTAAAATTAAATATAGCTATTTCCAGTTAAACCAATGCAGCAAAATTCTTACTTAGTGCTTCTTTTGATTTAAGGGCAGCAATGATATTTTGTTGTGTAACATATTTGTCGATTTGAGTCATTTTTATATTTACAAAAAATCACTTTGAGTATATCTATCTTTCTCACATTCGCCCTTTTGCAGAATAACATCATAATAGTATTTTTTATTAAGGGTTAAAAGGTTATGGTATTTTTACAGTATTGCCACTTCTCTTTCCACGTTACTATGTTGCTAGTTTCTAAATTGGTGATTAATAAGAAAAACTTTACCATAGCGAACGTTAAAGTTCATATTAATTAAAAGACAATTTTAACTTCAAAATGAATTCTGCAGCTATTTTGTGATATATACAAATATGTTACAACGTAATTTGGTCCAAGCATTTGAAAACGAAATCATTTTTTCTTCAATTTTTTTTATCATCTTTCTCACAAGTTTACGACCAACCAAAGAAACAAGTTATGTGTCCGATTTAAATATATTTTTTAAAATTTGAGTCGTAGAATAGTAGATTCTGTAACGAGATTGGAATGAAGATTTGATCAGAGCAGAGTGGAATGGAGTATCGAATTTTCATTCTAACCGAGTAGCAGACTATATTTTCTCCACAACCAAAAATACTATTTGCAATATTTGTAATTTCAGGTGGAGTATTATCCAGCTCCATATCTGATTCATCCGATTTTTCACTCATATTTTGACTTGCACTAAAATATGTCTGCTGACATTGACAGTTTCGAAATTCATGTAAACCTATGCCGTTTAGATTAATTACAGAATATTCATTCCGTATCTTGTTATGGAATGAAAATACACGCAAAACGCATAAGAAGCAAGTGTTTCAGAATAAATATTCCAACTCAAGAGCGACAATTTTTACATTCTATTACCAAAAATGATTTTGGAATTATTGCATTCAGTAATGGTCGTGGAAAAAAAATATACTGTACAGGCTACAGCCCCCCCCCCCTCAGAGCCTAGAAGCTGTAGATTTTGAAATAAAAGTTAACATTCATATTTTTCACAAATGTAAAAAATGTTTTCTTTTTTAAAATAAAGATCTAGCTAGTGAGGAGGTAGAGGTAATAATTTAAATTTCGACATTTGATAGTAGTTTGTGAATTTTAAACGAACTTTGGTCGTTGCCCCGAAAACTTTTTTTCTGCGGCGAATTTCTATCTTCCTCATTATGTATAAAATTATGAGATATATATATACGCACAGTGATAGATAATGTAAATCATTTTTACCCTTTTTAAACAACAACATTACCGTTTCGGTAACCAGATGCATGCTTTTCAGGCGGCTGATTAATACCTATCGGTTCTTTTTCGTAAGAAAATAAAGTATGCATATATCTTAAGATGGAAAGTCGAATCCGGCTCGAGGAAATACTTTTTTTCTGAATTTCAAATTAGGTGTTTATACACAAGAACTTTCCATCTTAATATATATATACATATATATTCCCCACAGTCCCCCTCTCCAGAAAGAAATGTATATTTTCTAGTTGGCGCCTAGGTATATCCCAGAATTATGTATTCACCAAGATGATAGTTATACATGCTTAATTACATTATAGCCATCTCAAAACTTACTTTGTATTAATATACCCCTAGTTGCTAATAAGGTAATTAAAACTGTAAAGTAACGTTTAATATTATTTTCCATTGATTGTATCACTTGGCTATTTTAAATGCAGCAATTAAATTTTATATTGGCAATTCAATTCATTTAAGATTATAACCTTAAGGCACTTGTAGACATAGTAAACCAATTTTTTTGATTTACAAGTAGCAAATTAGAAACAGGCACTTTTAGACTTCAAATGTTTGTGAAACTAATAAAAATAGAGTTGAAAACACACTATAAATTTTCTTAAATAACTCAAAACAACGCTACGAATGTACACTGTACTGATTTAGCATTGGTTCCTTGTCTAAACTACTCAACTTTTTAATATAGCCCCCTTATTTTTTAAACCTAACAAATAAACCTAATTTATCCCTATTTTAAAATAACTTATTGACTCAACCCACTTAGTTATGCGTTATTGCACCTACCTAGTATAAATAGAGCTGTAGTTACCAGACCTATTTACCTGAAGATGATTAGAGTTACTTACCAGTCGAAACGTTGTGATTCAAAACTAATAAAGACAATGCCAGTCCAAAATTGTCGTTCAAGAAACATCATTGTCTCCAGCCTTCAAACAGACAACTTTAAAATACTCCCAAAACTAATGTATGAGATAAATTTTGCGCGAAAACACAAACTAAATGGAAGACATCAAGTTAAGGTTAAATAAATAGTTATCTCTACTTTTAGGCTCGCTCGCTCAAAACTGCAATGTCTTTTTGGCACGCAAAGGCTGTCTTTCAATCCGAACGAAAAACTGAAGAGATAAAATTTATTTGCATCTGGTCTGATTTCCAGGTCCGGATTAGGATAAGTCGCTGTTAAACTGAGGCAAAAGGTTGCTACAATGTTTCAAGCAAACAATTCACTTTTTTGCATTTTTAGTTTTGCGTTTAATGATAAGCGGCATTCGGTCTCCACCTAGCTGTAAGAGTAGGGTTGGTCCAAAAAGTTAGAATTGAAGAAAATGGACTTCCTGGGCAGGGTTAGACAATAACGGTTGTTTAGTCCTTATTTGGGCTCATGGGACTGCCACACACCCGTTGCAACTACCTTGATCGCAAAGACGCCAATTCAATACGGACGCTGGTCCTGCCCGAAGGCCCTCCAACAAGACAACCTAGCTGTTGACTTTCCGGATCAGCAACTTATTTTTCTCGTGTATTATCAATGGGCGTGGAGTTGGAAAATTTTCTTTTGAAACAAAATATTATAAAAAGTCCGCGGCGCCACCCGCTAGGTGGCCAAAAAATAAAGCTTTATGATAAAGTTATAAATTTTTTATTGAGTGTTCGGGAGTTTTTATGAGAGGTTTGCAAGGAAAAGGTTGCAGCTGCACTAGATGACCTACTTTACTTTTAAAATATTCTTAATTCATTCAAATATTTTCACATTTCAGGTTTTTCCTACATACTATTATATTATTACATAATATAAACTTATATTCTAGGTTCTGCTGTGTTAGCGCGTGCTAACCAGGACACAACAACGAGGCAATGCCCCGTTGGGGCTGGTCTTAACCCCGGTAGAAAAAGAATCCTGTTTTTCATTTATTTTTATACAGCCGGTTCCAGTAATCTTTTACCGCCATGAAAGAGTTTAATTTTGAAGTTGCTTTATGGATGTTTGATATTAATTGGTTGCTGTTTTGGGGCCTTTTTGCTCTTGTTTCACTGGAAAGCAGTACGAAAAAAATAGCTTTAATCACTCAGGCACATGTTGTGTAGCGAAAAATTTTTGTCTTAAGACTTGAATAAAAGTTAGAAACCATCATTATGGGAATGGATTAGGAGTGGCGGGATTTACCCCCGCGGTATGGAAAATGGGGTTACTTTCTTGTCCGTTTATTCATGTCTTTGCCAATTTGGCCTATTTTGCGAGTAAATTGGCAGTCTGTAGTAATTTGGTCTGTGGAGTGGTTCGTCCTGTTCCGTATGTTTGTCAGGTCTCTAGTAAGTATGGCGTTTTGTGGTTGCGTTTCGTAAAAGTTTTGTGACCCAAGCGGTCTCGTAAAAAAATACTGCCAATCCGGACCAGTCTGATTTACATACACTCCGACTTAAATTCTCGATCATGACAATATGTAATTAACACGCGATCTGTACAAAACAATAAGTTATGGTTTAAGTTCAGACTTGACGAATTTAGGGGTGTGTCTAATTGGATATCTTAACGCGGTTCAATTTTTTAAAGATAAGTTATCGAATAACAAAGGACTGATTTTATTTTAATGAAGCAAGACGGAAGTTGAAACGTTAATTGTAAATCAATTCGATCTTATTGTGTTTCAAAAACTGGTTTATTGTAAACACATTCAGTCAGATTTAAAAATGCAATATTTTATAGAATAGTATTACTAATTATTATTAACCTGTACATGAATTTGCCCTTACTTATGTAGGTATTTTATAGCTTTGTCAACAAATACTTTGTATTTTAAAGACAATAAAGCACGTTTTGAATTTGAATTTTTTACTTTTGGTTTGATTTTCGTCAATATTATTTTTTTAAGGGTTTCAACAAAAATTAACTAACTAGCAACTTTGACGATGATATAAATGATAGTTACATGCATTATTTATTTACATTCGAAGTTACCTGGTTAGTGAATTAAGAATTAGGCTAACCCGGACACTTTTATTGTGAGAACATTTTTTTATGCCAATGTCATATATTATTATGTCATAACCGTCAAGGTTACTGGTTTGTTATTTATTGCTGCCAGGGCGATTCCCGAGGGGACCTACAGCTTAACGTGGGTTTCGAACCACGATCCTCACTCAGGCAACACCCCCCTCAGAGCTATTAACCCCTGATTTCTTGTCATTGCATGACTTACCGATTGGGGAGTGTGTACCTTCTTCCGCACACCACAAGATATCCGATCTCATCCGGCATAATTACCAGCGTGAATGGGGTGGGTTGGGAGATGATACATTCTACACTGTTCCCTGCATTCTTAAACCTACCAAATTTTGGACATACTTTTTTTATTATGTGTATGCCCACTCCAGGGATCAAACCCGGACAGCCACGGTCGAATACCAGTACCTCACCTATGAGCCACTGCCGCGGGGGCACATCCCTATACTTAGTTCAAAATGACATATCTAGGAAGGAATAAAGTGTATGTGTCGCAACACTGTGTAGCTCTGACAGTAAGAATATGAAATTTTGCCGTACAGTTAACTGGAATACTTGTCTCATCACTTAAGGTAAAGGAAACAGCAAACTTTTACGTGGGAGTAGAAAAAAATACATATACCCCTATATTAGTATTATACAGGGTGATTCACGTTGAGTGGCCTATTAGAAAATCTCGGAAACGAGTAACCCCATCTTTCTAAAAATTTGATAGCAGGCATAATTGGTTTTGAGCTTTTAAAACATTATATTTTGACGTTTTTATTACTTCTGGTTATACCGGAAGTTAACGCCAACTTTGCTATTTCAAACGGAATACCCTGTATATTTTAGCATTTTTGATTACTTTCTTAAAATCTAAATAACTTTTGTTAATAATAATCTATTCCTATCTCTAACCGTTTTTGAGATATGAATTATAAAAGGATTTTTCTTGTGTAAAAACGCTCCGAGAAGAAAGTTTAGTAACTCTGAAGCTAATAAAGGTAAACATTTAAAATTTTCTAAGCTGTCAAGTAATACATAGATCTTTAGTTTAAATTACTTAAGTTTCACGTTTTTTATACAGGGAGTTCTTAAAATTGTGCCAATGTTTCCATTTAAATAAATGTGCATAAGTCAATTTTTGCAAATGGAACAAAATGGGAATTTCGTTTGGCTTTGAATGAGAAATAGCTAAGCAACGAACATAGGCCATAACAAATGGTAACAAAGTTCCAAGTCAAACGAAAATCCTAGTCTAAGCCTTCTTTTCAAAAATAATGTCGCATTAACACAAAAAGAAATTTTTAGATTTTTTATTTAAATTGCTCATAATTCCAAAACGACTAAAAATGTGGATTGCAACATATTAAGCATTTAGATAGGAAATTTAATTCTCTACACGTTAGTAAGCCAAAAAATAGGGTGCTCCATTTGCAAAAATTGACTTATGCACATTTTTAAATGGAAACATTGGCACAATTTTAAGAATTCCCTGTATAAAAAACGTGAAACCTAAGTAATTTAAATTAAAGATCTATGTATTACTTGAAAATTTTAAATGTTTACCTTTATTAGTTTCAGAGTTACTAAACTTTCTTCTCGGAGCGTTTTTAAACAAAAAAATCCTTTTATAATTCATATCTCAAAGACGGTTAGAAATAGGAATAGATTATTATTAACAAAACTATTTCGATTTTAAGAAGGTAACAAAATATGCTAAAATATACAGGGTATTCCATTTGAAATAGCAAAGTTGGCGTTAACTTCCGGTATAACCGGAAGTAATAAAAACGTCAAAATTTAATGTTTTAAAAGCTCAAAACCAATTATGCCTGCTATCAAATTTTTAGAAAGATAGGGTTACTCGTTTCCAAGATCTTCTAATAGGCCACTCAACGTGAATCATCCTGTATATTACCAGGACGGGTGGGCACTGAAACGAGGGGCGGGAGGGGTGATCGTAGCCCCTTTGATCCCTTGTAGCAACACCACTGGGTGCACTAACAAGTTTGTTTTTCTCTTGTAAAAATTTAAAATAAAAACCTTTAATTACAAATTTTGAATGACCTTCGTCTTAGAGGTAGTGAAACAAGACATGCAATTAAAGTTTCTTCTCATGCCATCTGGGTAATTTGGAATTAGAAAAAAATTCGTTTTATTACTGATTGATGAGGAGACACTAGGTGTTAAAATATATATTTCGTGAAGTCCGCCAAAAGCAAATTAAGTTGTTTTTTCTTTCTAAAAACTTTATTATATTAACACATAGGCCGTCCAGTGTAGACTAATGACTATGTTGGTCGACGTAATTAACTAACCAGAACGTTACACCCAACTAATAAAGCTGTAAATCAAATTTTTATGTCGTTCAGCAAAACTCATCAATAAGAAATTCCTGTGGTGGATATATATCTTGCCAATATATGTATATCAGGGGCGGAACTTAAATTTTTTGTGTCTTACTATTTTATTGCCTAATAATTAATTTTAAGGTTATTTTTTTATGGACGTCTGCTGTCTTGTTGGTCAGTTATATGACATGACAGATGATACTCGTTCTGTTTGCTAATTTTTATAGTCCTTCCCGTTTCTTTGTCACTTTTTATTAAGCTTAAAGCATTTTTTTCGTGTCGTCTTTCTTTCCCATATCACCAAAGGGTTTATTCCAAACTGTGATCTTTTTTTAAGGTTTTATGCCTAAATTAGATGGGCGGAAACTTGCCTATTAGGTGAAGTTGCTCATTTCCAACAATTTTTGTGAAACAAAATTTTTCATTATCAATGTTAATAATAATAATAAATAGCAGAGCTAATTTAATTTAATTATTTAAATTAAGAACGGTGTGCTGAGGAGAAAAACGCAAAAGACCATTTATATGCAGAATTGACCAGGCTAATCCGAAATAATATCCACATGGAAAGATATTAGTGGCGTCTTACTTTTTTTCTAAAAAATATATAACCGCTTTTTCTTTCATTTCAAGTTTTAAAAATTATTCTATTGGCGATAACTCTGAAACGAACGGAGATATCGAGCTGCGCTTTTAATATTTTTTCTAGCAAATTTCATCCACTTTTCGATTATGGTATCATAATTATACCGTATGACTTATTTTTTCGGAGTAAAATCATAAAATTTGTTATTATTACAAATTGCGCCCTCTAGCATTTTTTTTAGAACTATTATGGACAACTAAATACGATTGGTAAAAGTGCATATATTTCTCTTCCAAAAAGTCTTTAGTTTGCAAAAATCGGATAATTCGTTTATAAGTTACAGAGATTTAAATTATTACACTTTCAACAGCTTCCCCCCCTCTTATTAAAGTCGGTACGCCAATGAGCATAAGATCAAAATGATGCATAATTATCTATGTTTTTTAATGGTGTTACCAAAGGTATACCTTAATGTAGAATTTTGGGAGATATGTAAAATTTTAAAATTTACTTTTCAATTACGCCCTCTTGCGGCAAAATGCGGAAATTAAAAATTATTTCCAGGATTTTCTCATGATCACTTTAGTTATAATTTTTTTTCCCCCCCGAGTTTCTATGCCCAATAGTTTCCGAGACAAGGCCGATGGCCATCCATAATGGGACACCCGGTATATAATAATAATTAAGAAATATGGTCAAAACAAAGTCTTATTTCTTAAATATAAAAATTAATGTGCCTAATGTCCCGATGTACGGGGTCCTAAGAGTTGTTTAAAGGTTTGAATTAAAAATTTAAGGCTAGTACAAACCAATGTTATCCATACATTAAATAGATCTTTCAAAGGCACTTTGCCACTATTTTTGTCAAAATAATATACATGAATACTAACTTTTTAGCATATCGTAATTTAGACGACTTAAGCTACCGTCGTAATATTTTTCGCGACAAACCAAAAAAGTTAGAACTTTTTACAATAAATAAATACGTATCATAAACTACTTGCCGGTAACACAAGAGAATAATAATAAAAGTTCCGAAAAGAACTATTTTTACAAATAAATAAATTTTCAAGAGCCAAAAATGTATAAATACTAATAAGCCAAAATGACAATTAAAAAGAAAGATGACGTCGAAAGTTAATAGTCAAATCAAACTGCAACTCTGCCTTGACAATGAAAATCAATGTCAAAATAAGTACTTTTTGTATCTAAATGACAAAAATACATAAACCCAATCAACTAAAACTTCAAATCTATATAAAACACTTTTATAAAAACAATCAAAAGCTTTATTTTCAAGACTTTAGTACACACATCCCACATATCTGCATATAACTAAAGGCTTAAAAAATCCACAATAGATATGCCACCTTACCACCATTCTTTATACCCACCAGCTTTATAAACTATACAACTACTGTCTAGTAGTCAGCGGTATGGCAAATATTTATTGGAAGGTAATACAACATATATTTCTCCTACATACAACTTGCTTTAACGAGAATAATGGGTCTGGTTTAACTAGAGTCCTTTAGAACAAAACCAGTGGCAGGTGTGTTAAATACAATAATTATAAAAGGGTTTGAAATAATATTACCACTTTACAAATGAGGTTTACAATTTGATCTTTTTGGCAAGAAAATCCTAGAGAACGTCAAGCCATTTAATATTTTTGACAGAAATGGTAATAAAATAAATAAAGAAAAGAAACTTAACGGCAAGCGGACAGAGTAGTGCGTCTATCTTTTGCATTAAAGTATACAGGGACGCCAAAGGTTTTAGATGAGCTTCAGATGATGACTAGGATCTAGCTGCAGATATGGTTTCAGGGAATTTGAGTAAAAGGGTCAATCTTTATTTCGTATTCTGTAAAATACATATTTCTTAAATTATTTTTGTTGTAGTGTTCCATATAGCCTTTACAGAAAATTCTTTATAGTCTTTGCCATTAACCTTCTTCATATTAAAGGCGCAATTTTCGAGGATTTTCGCCAGTTCCATCACAGTAGTACATTTTTCCAGTGTATAATTTCTTACCATTAGAAACTCTAATAACTTTGCCCAAATTGAGTTCGTGGACTTCCGTGTGTTAAGTGGAATATTTTCGGCTACTTTTTTAATTTCTTGGGTAGTTTAACACCCAAACCTTGCATTTTCATTTAAATTGCTCGTTTATCTGTTTCAAACCAGAATGACATTTATCAGGTTAACAATAGTTTTTACCACACTTTTTCAAAATTTTGCCGCTGAAAAACCATCTTGTTGATTTTGTCCAGGTAGATGTAATTAAGAGTTTTTCCACTAGAAAACAGGCCATTGCTATGATATTTTGCCAGTATAAAACACTCTAGTGAAATAGTTAGCCTAAAAGTAACAAGAAATCGGTTAAATCTACCTGATGTTTCTTTAAGGATGATAGAAGAGTGTATGACTTGCGTTGTCTTCAGTTGTTTTTAAATCACAACGTATCAACTAAAAATGTTGCAACCTCCTGTTTTGTGGTCCGAAATTTTTGTAGACAGGTAAATACAAATATGGTTTTACTATATATTAACGCTTATATACAAAGTAAGCTTTTATATGGAACAATAGAGTAGGGATCTAGCTTGGTACTTAATAGGCTACTATTGTTGCAGAAACGTATTGTACGAAGCCTGGAAGGAGCAGGCCATTTAGAACATGTAACTCCTCTATTCAAAAAATATAGAATCATTACAGTTTATTCTTTATATTTTTAGAAACTTTTAATGTTCGTAAGAAAACATAGCCACTACTTTCCAACAAACTCTAGCTTTAATACGGGGATGCAAACAAGATATGCAAATGGCTTAAACATAGTAGGTCATAACAGTAAACAGTTTGAAAAAGTTCTTTCTTTATGGGTGTAAAAGCATATCATAAATTGCCTAATGATATAAAAAAACATGACAAGCATAAAAGTATTTGAAAAAAGTAAAAAATATCATAATGGAAACCCCCTCTATTGCCACGAACAATATTTTAGTTATTTTAGTATTGTATGCAGTTTGTTTTCTCATGAATTGGTGAAAGAGCATGAAAGTCGTGTGATTGCAGTGTGTTGTTTTGGTTTGTTGTTTACCTTAATTGAGTTAATTGTAATTATATATCTATATAAGTATTGTATTTGTTATTTATTTTTCACAAATTGACGCATACTATGTTCCCTGTGAACCTATTGTAATAAGGAATGAATAAATAAATAAATAAACTGCTGGACAATTGCTTTCGAGCAAGACAAATTTCGCCTAAATTTAACAATTAATATTTTCTGAACCAGATACGATATCGACCTACGGTTTTGAGTGGTTGATAGATTAATCCCTTGGGAAACAATTGTCAATGTTGGATTTTCTTTTACTGTCAAAAAATTTTATATACAGGGTGTTAAAGAAGACGATGATTTTTGCTACAATTTTAATGGCGTGTAACTTTCACAATAATATTTTTAAATTGTATTACTCTGCGACAATTCAATCACTGGTTCATAGCAAAGAAAGTAATTTGTCAAATTTTTGATACCTGCTATATTTTAAGAAACACCGATTTTTTTGGAAAACCTTGCTTTATTTCAACTTATTGGTAGCTAGATCTCACTGTGCGTTGTATCGTGCAAACTTCGCGAGTAATTATTATACCTTATGAAAAGCTTGATTATGTTCAATAACAATAGCTGTACCTAAATGTTATAATGTAGAGTGGCGTACTTATAAACACCTATATGTTTATGGTTTATGAGTATCTCACAATTTTTCACGATTGTTTTATATTAAAAAGTACTCGCCCCTAGATTAGCGTGTTTACAAAGATAATTTTTTTAATTTAATTTTTGGAAAAAATGTATTTATTAATTTCTTACTTTCTAACACTATTCCTAAAATTAAACTTACATTGAAAAAGACTTTAATATTAAATATCACTAGCTGCCGTCAAACCAAACCCCGTCCATCCGAGTGTATTAATTTGAATCGAGATTATCACAAAAAAAAAACAATATTAAGTAATAATAATAAGTTGAAATAAAGCAAGGTTTTCCAAAAAATCGACATTTCTTAAAATATAGCAGATATCAAAAATTTGAGAAATTACTTTCTTTGCTATGAACCAGTGATTCAATTGACGTAGAGTGATAAAATTTAAAAATATTATTCTGAAAGTTACCCGCCATTAAAATTGAAGCAAAAATCATCGTCTTCTTTAATAACCTGTATATAAAATTTTCTGATAGTTAAAGAAAATCCAACATTGAAAATTGTTTCCCAAGGGATGAATCTATCAATCATTCAAAATCGTAGGTCGATATCATATCTGGTTCAGAAAATATTAACTGTTAATTTTAGGCGAAATTTTTCTTGCTCGAAAGCAATGCCCAGCAGTTTAGTAAGATAGTAAGTATCTTCAGTCGTCTTCAGGTAAATACTATCCACACTTACTAGTTGAAATATCGTATTTTAAAACAAATAAAGACAATGCAAGTCCAAAACTCCTCTATCATTCAATAAACATGATGATTGCTTATCAAAAACACATTAATGTAGAATATTTTGAAAACTGCAAATGCACCGAGAAAGTTAACATTCTGAGTCGATTTAAAAAAAAAACATAGTTGATATTAATTGTTTATCTGGTCATCCTTGTCCAATAGGGTCATCGTTCATCTTGTTGCTTAAGGAAGAATTAAATATTATAATAAAATGTTCTAAGTAAAACTCAATTACCTTATTACTGTTCAAATCAATCCAGTAAGCGTTTAAATGTAAATGAGGCTATTAATACAACTTTTCATGTATTATTACCCACTATTAAAAATAAAGGTCATTTAACCGGTCATCTTAAGGCTTGTTAGGCGACGTTTAATGTCATAAATTTATATTGATATAAAATACATTGTTAATAAATTATCTAATGATATCTTCTTGACCGGCAGGCACAAGTGGGTGGACTCTAAAATTAATAATAAATTCATTTAGGTTCGGCTTTTGTTTTTCTCACACTAATCATTTTATAATTTCAGGTTATCACAATTGTTTACTTGGACATGTTTATTGTTTCCTCTGTAGGGCTAATAATGGCAACATTAACTTAATTAAATCTCGCTTGTTACTAAAGAATAATACTATTTTAAATACTTAATTGTATATTTTACTGTTATAAAAATATATACTTCCATGTACAACAGAGAACAATTTTCTCTACAGAAGCTTCTTTTAAATGCAAGCTCTGTCATAACTATTAGTGACATTGGTAACAGTTCTGTCAGTGATGAAAGTACTATAGAAAAAATGGGCTGATTACTTCTCTCGCGGACAAAAAGATGTTTTAAAATCAGAAGTGAAAACATATCTATCCTTGTATAAAGCAGAACTGATGTTGCCAAGATTACTTAGTACACTAAGTATACTGTCATTAAAACATTTGCCTCAGTCAGAAAAAAGAGTCCAAGAATTAATTTTTGAGTGCCTGTTGGAGAAAATGCTGGATCGTAGCCTTCTGTCCTTACACTGCTTCAAAAAACGAAGCGTGTGTAGTATATATCCTGTATTTTTAGAATCTCTATTAAATTTTATCGAATACATTGGAACAATGATGAATAAAAACTATGAGAGTGACTTGCCAGAATGGACTTATAAGTAGTAGTAATATTAGTAAAAATAAAGAAACATCCTTCCAACACATTGGGGACAATACAGAAGAAGGTAAAGAAAATAATTAATGCTAAGAAAACCCAGGCAACAGTCTTCTCCAAAAAGGTTAACATTGCAGAACCGGATATAGTCACGGCAGGACACGCAATTCCCCTGGCACCGTCTATTAATTTGCTGGGGGTCAATCTGGGAGGTAATATGTCTTGGCATGATCACATTGCCGCAATTGCCAAGGCAGCTGCACAGAAACTTGGTGTACTTTTCCGCACCAAACGGTTGTACACACCTCATCAACTTTTGACACTTTACAAAGCCCAGATTCGACCATCATTAGAATATTGCTCTCATGTCTGGAGCTCTGCACCCAAGCACACCCTTCGGCTACTGGATTCCATTCAAAGGAGAGCCGTTCGTCTGATCGGCGACCCCGAGCTGACCAAGACCCTCGATAGCCTGGAGCATCGAAGACAGGTTGGTGATTTGGCTCTCTTTTACAGATATTTCCATGGCAGGTGTTCGACTGACATTGCCCACTTGATTCCACCTAGAGCAATGCAAAACAGAAATACACGGCGAACCACTGCCGCTCATCCATATGTTGTTCAGCGTAGTACTCCTCGAAATTCATTGTTCAAGAATTCTTGCATCTGGAGAACGTCATCTTTGTGGAATGATCTTCCTGAGGTCGTGTTTCCCAATGAATACAATCTTCAACGTTTCAAGACCATTAATCGCTTTCTTCGCACACGCACCGCTCCCAGAGCGCCTTAAAGGATTTTTCCTACAGTGCAGGTGTTTTATCATAAAAAAAAAATTCAATTTTATTTGGTGTGAAATATAGTGAAAGAGGAGTAGGACTACAAGGGAATGTTGAAAAGAAAAAATGTTTAAGAAAATTTATACCTGACCATTTTTAATGAAAAAGTGATGTAATGACTTGTTAGGAATGATCTTTAAAAATGTGTCGTAAGTGTAGGCATTTTGATTTTAAACTAGGGTAACCGGAGAAAACGATTTATTTACATTAAATAAAATGTATTAACTGTAAAGGCCGAGACACAATTAACCAAACCATGACTTTTCCCTGAACTAAGGCTTAAAAGTAGGTAAAACCATAATAATGCATAAAACTAGGGGTTGTAGGATTTTATTTTATGTCAGGATCGTTGGTCGCTAAAATTAGATTTAATAAAAGTTTTTGTAAATTATATTGAAATTGTTAGTCAGGCATGTGTAACATTTTCTCTCTAACTGGTTTTGCGTTATAGCCATAATGGGGAGAAATTTCAATTATATCTATACATAAAATATTTTATTAGAACCAACACGCGCCCATCAAAACGTCAAAAATAATTTGTGTTATTTATAGCGACAGATATGTTAACTAAAGTAAAAGGCATAGTTCAAATATTATTGACTTAATATGGCATAATGTGAGTTGTTTACCTTTACATTATATAATAGGTATTTTAATTTGAAATATTACATGAAATTTTAGGTATACCAAGTGTCCCATTATGGATGGCCACCGGCAGTATCTCGGAAACTACTGGGCATAGAAACTCGGGAAAAAAATATGATACCTAAAGTGGCCATGAAAAATTCTGGAAATAATTTTTTAGTTCCGCATTTTTCCGCAAGAGGGCGTAAATGACAAGTAAATTTTAAAATTTCACATATCTCCGAAAATTGTACATTAAGGTATATCTTTGGTAACACCATTAAAAAGCTTGGACAATTATGCATCATTTTGGTCTTATGCTCATTGGCGTGCCGACTTTAATAAGAGGGGGGGGGGGGGGAAGCTGTTGAAAGTGTAATCATTTAAATCTCTGTTTGGAAAAGAAATGTATGCACTTTCACCAATCGTATTTAGTTGTCCATAATAGTTCTCAAAAAAAAATGCTAGAGGGCGCAATTTGTAATAATAACACATTTTTTGATTTTACTCCGAAAAAATAAATTATACGGTATAATTATGATACCATAATCGAAAAGTAGATGAAATTTGCTAGAAAATATATTAAAACCGCAGCTTGATATCTGCGTTCGTTTCAGCGTTATCGCCAATAGAATAATTCTTAAAACTTTAAATGAAGAAGCGGTTATATATTTTTTAGAAAAAAAAGTGGGACACCACTGATATATTTCCATGTGGATATTATTTCGTATTAGCCTGGTCAATTCTGCATAAAAATGGTCTCTTGCGTTTTTCTCGTCAGGCACACCGTTCTTAATTAAAATAATTAAATTAAATTAGCTTATTAACATTGATAATGAAAAATTTTGTTTTATAAAAATTGTTGGAAATGACCACCTTCACTTAATAGGCAAGCTTCCGCCCGTCTAATTTTTATAGATTTGAGCATTTATATCCCACATCTATTCCATTTTCCTAGGACTACAATTAAAAAAGGACTATTAGAAACGGGAAGTGATTCTGCAACAAATCATCATCGTTGTCATTAAACAATTTTTGAAAACATGTATAACGACAGTACATTAGGTATAATGATAGAAAAATGGCACCCAATATCTTTAATTCATTCATCTAATTATCTAAGCAACTACCATAAAATTAAGCCTATCGTCAATTAGAATATAAAATTCTAATCAGATAATTACACATGCACTTACTCATCCGATTAAAATCAATCTAAATGTGTGGATTCTGCATAATATACATAATCTCGATACCATCAGATACTAGAGACTTTTTGTAAACTCATTAATCGAGTCCCTAAATGCAAAAATCTGCGAAACTACACATAAAAGGAAGAATAAAATAAAATGCGTTTTCATATTTTTTAATAATAATATTTATATACAGGCTATTGTATCTCACCCCAAATTTTCTATACCTCAGTTAATAATTTGGATTTTAAAATTTCGCTTGCTTCATCCTTATCCTAGAGTTGGTTTCAAGAAAATATGTTTGATTATACAGGGGGTTCCAAAAAGTATGGGGTCATGATGATAAATATGTGTGTCTGTTTGGAGGTTGGAGACAATGACGTTTCTTGAACAGCAGTAGAGTTCTGAACTGGCATTGTCATTATTTGTTTTATATCACAACGTTTCAATTGGTAAGCACCTCCAATCCTCTTCAGGTGAATACTAAATAAGTATGGTAACTACAGCTCCATTTATACTAGTTAGATGCAGTGACGCATAACTAGTGGGAGGAGTCATGCGTTTAACTCTTACTATTCTATTTATACTATGTATATATAAAATAATGTGAATAAATTAATACAGATATGCCCGAAACAAACAGTACTGAAACTAAGTTGGCGGTGTTTTTATGCGTGCGCTGTCACACTCAAGTTAGCTAGTATAGACCTGGCAAGTAAACCTCAAACCTGTAATTAGTAGGGCCTAATTGTTAAAAATGGTGTTAAGTACAGAGGAGAAAGTGTTTCTGGTAGAGCATTATTTTCGCTCATACGGAATGAGCCGACATAATGGTGCAAGTTTGCTATACGAGTCTGATCAATTCACACAACGGTTTAATAAACATTCTCCAAGTAATGCTGTAATTTTGAAGGTTATTGAAAAGTTCAGAAATACGGGTAGTGTATTGTGCCAACGAAAAGGAAACTCGGGGCGTCCCAGGACAGTTAACAACAACAATAACCATGAACGTGTTTTTGAGCAAATCTTACAAAATCCGAAAGTCAGCCAGGTAAGGACAGCGTTACAACTTGATTTAAAAAGAACTTCCTTTCAAAGAATCCTGAAGGAGCTGGGTGCATGTTCGTATGTGATTCAGGTACATCAACAACTACATCCTCGGGATTATCGCAGTAGAGTGGAATATTGCGCCAGAATTCTCGCGTTACAGTATGAAAATCCTGAATTTTTGAAAACTGTTTGGTTTTCAGACGAAGCACACTTTCACTTGTCAGGCTATGTGAATCGTCGCACAAATCGATTTCTGGGCTTTGCCAGACCCGATGAGGTTCAAGAGGTTCCTTTACATAGTGCAAAAGTGAGTGTCTGGTGTGCTGTGTCCGGACACGGAATCATTGGTCCGTACTTCATCGAAGAGAATGGTAGGCAAGTCACACTTAATCAACAGAGGTACAGACACATTTTAACACGATTTATCCCTGATCTACGTCAATTCTGTCGTGCACGTAACTTGGCATTTCGAAACCAATTTTTTCAGCAGGACGGGGCAACTTGCCATACTGCTACCGCAATTCGTCAATTTCTTCAAGAACATTTTCCAAGCAAATTCATTTCACGATTTACTGACTTCCCTTATCCTTCACATTCTCCAGACCTCACACCTCCAGACGCATACATTTGGGGCATGGCTAAAAATGCCGTTTTCAAACGGGCACCACAAACCATCGATGAATTAAAGGATGCCGTTAGAGTCTTCTTCGCAGCTCTGAGACAACCCTTATGCAATAACATGACCAGAAACTTAGAACATCGTTATGAAGTCTGTCTTGAACGAGGAGGTGCACATTTAGAACATATAATAAAGTGTCAATAATATGTATTTTTTAAATATATAATACGATTACAAGTTCAGTACTGTTTATTTCGGGCAATACTGTATTATGTCAATCGGGACAATAAGGCAAAGGCTACACTCGCGAAGAATGGAAGGAAGTTTAATGGCTAATAGAAACATAAACTTATCGAAATAACTTAATTATTCATTTATAGAGAAAAATGGTTCTAGTTATAGAGAAAAATGGTTCTAGTGGTCCTCGTAGTTCAGATATAAACACCATTCATTCCACTCTAAAATGATTCTGTTTTAGGAACTAGCGCAATCTTTAACTTAAAACTAGTGGATCGACAAAAAGTCTCTATTATTTCTAATTGAAGTTCCAGTTTAAAATCACTCGGTCCATTAGATTTAGCATTACGTTAAGCTATGGGACAGCGTATAAATGTATCAGGTCAAAAATTATTGGTAAAAGTAGCAAAGCAACGTCCCTTTTAGGCTTGCACCATCTTGGTTACATTCCATAAACTTAGGTTTCCTAAACAACCAACTTGGATCGCCAGCAAGTTCGACCGAGATTAAACGTTCAGGTTCGTGGTAATCCTTACGTTGCAATACTCAATACTCATGTTGTTTCGCCCTATTGACTTCGTTAGTCATTAGACTCATCAGGCTAGCGACAATAAACTAGAACATACCTTTCAGTGTGCAAACTTCCCTAAACCTACTACGATGTTAAAAGAAATAATTTATTTACTTTTATTGCAGGTGCACCATAACTTTTTAACGGCGCTTTTCATGTAAACAATACACCGGCCACAAAACAGATATTGTATATTACGCCCAAGCAAAAATATTCAAAAAGTCAAATATATAAGTCAGTTCCGGCAATCCCGATAGGCCTCAAAAAAATTGTTTGGGCCCGAAAACTTGAACCTTTATTAATTTAGTGGCCCGGCCCGATCCGAGAGCCGGGTCGGGTTGCGTTAAGGCCCGAGACTAAGACCCGGCCCGTGCACCCCGATCATATTTGTGGGCAAAATTTTTCTATAAATGCACTTTTTCACAAAAGTACTTTTTATAACCAAAATTGCAATTCTAACCATTGCGGAATACCGATATTACGTCGAAATGTCAACGGTAAGTTCGGATGTTTATCAAAGTGTACAGCATCTTTAATTACCGTGTGAACGTGTTAGCAGTACTTCTTGAAGATTAAACTGTAAAGAAATGGTTTATTGATTTATTGGAAATGAATAAAATATTAACTATAATCCATTTGCTTTAAGTGTGCCCGTCCCATATCCGTTAAAGTAATTGTGCAATTGTGCATACAGTAATGGTCGGCTATTCTATATAATATGACCTTGTATTAAGACGAGAAAAAAATGAATGTTCCCTTAATAATTTCTTTTTTTTAATCAGAATTAGAGCGCAGCTCTTTAGTTAATCCAAAAGTACCCATAACAACTGCTTTCCTGACAGAATACCATGACCCGTATTGAAATTACCGGTTCCTCCATTCTAAGACTGTTTCGTACCATAGAAAAATCACTCAAAGATCCACACAGCACAGTGGCGTAACCAAGTTTTTGGGGTATAAGGAGCGATTTTTTTTTTTGGAGGGGCATTATGTTTTTAATTTTCTATTTTTAAAGAATCTTTGGGCACCTCTAAATGTCAAGCTAGCCAAAATATATTGATTTTTTTTTAAATCTTTTCACAGAAATTATGTCCCGTTCCCACAAATTAAAAATAGTATATTGTATACGTAGTAGGAAAAGCTGAACATTCCCGGACGACCGTAAAGATTATATGTCGAGGCATACATACACTCTTAAAAATGACTTGGTATTTGGTACTAATTTTTATTTGTTCTCGTGTTTACGTTACCAAAAATAACTATTTTTAGTTAGGAAAACAAAAAAGATTTTTTCTTGGTTATATTTACTAAAAAATGATGCCATCAGAACAAAGAAAATGTCTTGTTTTCATATTAGTTGGCAGAAATAAAATATTTTGTTTAGCTGAATTTTACTCTGTATATATCTTATTTAAATATTACATCAAGGTTCTTACAAACTTGTATTTATCAATTAAGCTTGTTGTAATAGCACGTTATGAATTTGTAGTCCCTATCATTTTGTTAATTTTAATTAAGATACATTCTTAGTTACCAGAACTACCTTTTCTTTACAAGTAATATTATTCTTTACATTTATAACTAACGGCGTCAACAGAGACTTGACGCCCTTGCCCGGTGGGTGACATGTAACATCATTCTAGCCAGGACTGTCAGGAGGTTATGTTTATGTTGGGGTGCTTTTGCGGTTCCGTGTCCATTTTCTCGTGTTTTTAAGGCAATAGTTGGCCATTTTCATGGTCGTGCCCGTGTGGAAAATGGATGTGACAATATTTGGTGTAATTTATTTGTGTTTATTGTCTTTCTTGGGTACGTTCTTATTGGCAGAAGGAAGTTAAATAATAAGTAAGTAAATATTTTATTTTTTATCATTGCAGTTTATAAAGCATGGCAAGGTGACCCGATGAGAAATAACTTAAAAATATTTTTTTTGTTTTATTTCTATAAAAGAACGTCATATTGATGACTTTTTAATCTGACCAAGTATAACAAATTTCATATAACTGTATATTTTAAATAGAATAGATATTTTTTGTTTTTTAATAATCGCAGTTGCAGATAAGAAAATTTAAATAAGGACAATTCAGTTCTATAAGCAATTAAACAACCCAAAAGGTTAAGTAAAATAAGTTAAAAATCTAGTGTTTCTGTTTCGTATTGCCTAAGTATGTATTATAAAGAACATGAGAGAACAAGGACATTGGAAATAAATTTTTTTAAAGAAAACATAATATCCCTGATAATGTATTCCAATTAGTTTACGCATACCTAATAGAGTAGTAATACCAAGGTATTTTTTTATTTAAATGGGGACCTAGGAAGGAATATTTTTCGTTACTAAGTATAAATTACATATGACATTTTTTTGGAAATAAAACAGACTTTTTTTAAAATTATTTCTATCAAATCAACTTGCTAATTTTGCCATGCGTTATAAGCAGTTCATTCAAACTTTCTAATGTGCAACTGCAATGATAAAAATATAAAATTTTTACTTATTAATGATTCAACTTCTTTCTTACAATTAGAAAGTACAGAAAAAAGATAATAAACACAATGTTGTGACTACATATACGTAATTGTTACTCTATGAAAATTTCAAATTTGGCCCAAATAAATTATTGCTTTGGCAATATTTGTAGACTGCATCATTAACAAAAACAATATTTCCTTGAAAAAAAAATTTCAATTTTCCATATTTACACATTAGTTGTGACAACTAATTTAAAAAGCGGGAGTACCATATAAATTTAGTTATCCGTATATAAAATTTCGTTGTGACAACTAAAATTTGTAGGTTGGGTTGATTAATGTTATTAATTAGTTCAACAATTCAATAACGACAATTTTTTTGGTTGTTCAAACTAATTTTTGGGTTTGAGTCCGATTTTACGAAAATAAATAGTTGTCAGAACCAAATTTTAGTAATCCATGCCATGTTATTTTTAAAAGTGTACTATTTTTCCGTAAATCGAAAGTTATTAAAAATACATACCTAACTTATTACAAGCAAATTTTGAAATAAATATTATTATCTTTATTCACAAATGAAGGATGCCATTAAATATTTGTGTTGTAACTATGGGAACACAGTAATATTGAATTGTCAAGCTTAACACATTTTAGTTCACAAGTAGCCGTACAGAAATATTTCCTTACAGTACCATAATAAATATTTCCTAACAGCTATTTTTCATTGCCTAGCAACGACTAAGTGTAAGGAAACATTAACTTATTCTTTGAGAAATGTTATCAAAAATATCAATATTTCCTATCGATTTTCGGAAAAATATAATATATTTTAAAGATAATTTTCGAATTTCAAAATTCTTAAGGCATCTTTATACACTAGCCCAAAAATATTTTAGACGGTTATTTTAAGAAACACTCCTCAATTTTTCCAGATATTCCATCTGAATTTAATGAATAAGTTGGACGGAATTAATTTTATTCCAGCAAATGCTAAGCTTTTAGAGGTGCTCCAGAATTTTTTTAAATCGATAATTTTTGTAAAAATGAATTTTTTTTTACTCTAATTTCTTTGGTTTTGTTGTAAATGATAGCATATCTCGTGAATAACTTTTAAAGAGTGACAATATTGTAAAAACGAACATAAAGTTATTTATTGTATATAATACATAGACTCCCTGTTGGATATTACCTTCTATAATTTTTTTTTCTATCTATTTATTTTTTTAATACTTAAGTCACTTCGGACACCTCAAAATCTCAATCTGGGAAATCGATCTTTTGCATCATCTTAGTTAAGTGGCTAAAGAAAATCCATGTTCATAATCGTTTTTGAAAATCGGCATTATAACTTTACTTTATAATTAGCCAAATGCCATTAATAAAAAAAAAAAAAAAACTTCACTTTACAACGGCATTGAATTGGTAAAAAAAATGTTTTTTTTTTAACTAAACGGTTATTATTTGCTAAAGTCCGAACCTGCATCAATACAGTTCAATAAAATAATTAAGATATCGTGAGAGAAGCGAAGTAAGGAATCCCAAATTGATTTCAATGTCGTTTTCACCCTTGACCTTAACCTTACCTGTCGACCAAGAGCAATTACTTGCCAATAACCTTTGAGTTCCTGTCATGGTTTATTCATGTAATAAATAATTGTGTAAAATAAGACATCTCTTTAGTCTACGTGATATTCGTTAATGGCAAAATATGACTGTAGT
Organism: Polydrusus cervinus; assembly: GCA_935413205.1. NCBI lineage: Eukaryota > Metazoa > Arthropoda > Insecta > Coleoptera > Curculionidae > Polydrusus > Polydrusus cervinus. The sequence goes on along the minus strand of OW284514.1, from coordinate 25,774,171 downwards.
TAATTTTGCTACAAGAAATATTAGAAAATATATCTACGTACTATAAAATAGATGGAATAATATTTTCTATTGTAAGTGTATTGTAATCTTACATTTTGCATTTTATTACCAAAGCGTTATAAAATTACTGCATTTTATTGAAACAGCGGGAATTTATAAATACTTAGTCAAATATAGTAATAGATATGTAGGTACTCATTTTTCCCTTAATTTTAAGGTGACATTAGCGCTGTTGGGTGTTTTCCACTCGCGTATAGTATCTATAGCCTAGCGTATAATAGTATCAGTAGCCCCGTCAATCACCATCTTCAGTGATAATCAGGCGGCGATTAAGGCAATGTGTTCCAGCAGCGTCAAATTAAATCTCGTAAAGCGATGACGCAACAATCTATGCACACTTGGCAACCAACATCGGGTTTGTTCGGGGTTGTGTACCTAACCTAACCATCGGGTTACTCTGTGCTGAGTTCCTGGACACTCCAAAATAGATGGCAACGAGGCTGCCGATGCGCTCGCGAAAGATGGCGCTGGCATGCCAGCTGATCTAGCAGACAATACGGTGAACAGACCAATGGGATTAGTCAAAGAGGAGATTAATTACACAGCCAAGTAGCTTGCACAAAACAAATGAACATATTTAATAACCTGTAGTACATCCAGGCAATTGTGGCCCACATTTGATATAAAGGACACCGCAGAGCTATTGAGACACAGTCGGAAAGACGTGAGAAATAATAGTGCGATTGTTAGAAGACATTACCTCTTCAGTAGACATGCCGAACGTATGCAAATACCCACTAACGACTTCTGCAGAAGTTGCAGAGATGAGGAAGAGGAAGAAAGTATTCAACATTTTCTGTGTGAAAGCCCTGGCCTCGCAAGAATAAGGTTCACTGCTCTGGGTGAACCATTTTTCAATAGCCTAGAGGAACTAAGCAACTTACAACTTGGACGACTGAGCAGGTTTCTGAGTAGTAGTGGCTGGTTTGAATGAGTTGTTAAACTTCTTCTGCGGTGCACGCCTCACTAACATCAGAGATCTGATGAAAGTGGGTTCACAACCGAACTAATAGGACTACGTAAGACTGTTTGGTCAGAAACAAACGTCTGCCACTCTAACCTAACCTAACAATAGTATCTATAACCTTTATTGAAAAAATACTTAAGCTTGAGTATTTAATTCAAGCTATATTTGTTTAATACGAGATTCTAAAGTAATTTTTGTACAATTACAAGATATACAAAATATAATTTTCGCTAAAAGTTATAATTATTTCGAATCTAAACCAAATTCAGCCATGACTAAACTGAACAACATAATGCCGTATATGAAGCCATACAAAGATGGGTTGCCATTTGAAAAAAATCAAGAAACTCTGCTTAGTTTTTTAAAAAATATGTTGTAAATAACATAGTCCTTATGGATACATTTTTTTCAAGAAAATCAATTTTATATTATAAATGAGGTTGAAATGAACCATTTTACGTTTCCATAGCCTACTCTTTACCACTTACCCTGTTTAACCAAAGTTATGGACATGTTAGAAAACAAAGGAAAATTGTTCTAGGCGGCCATATTTAAAACAAATAATAAAGTGTGATAAATATTTGAAAAGAGAATTTTTTATAGAATTTAAACCTGGAATAAAAATAAGGGGTTCCTATTTGAAATTTAAAAGTTGACTTCACTTCCGGTTAAACCGGAAGTGGTTTCGGAGGTTTGAATTGGTCGAAAAATGGAAATTTACACACTTGTTAATATCTCACATTTTTAATGAAATGAAAATTATTTCTCGTATTCAGCGTAATTAAATTTAAAAATTTTCATTTCATTTAAAAATCGGCGTACAACTGACTTCTCCCTTTTACGTCACGTTTTTAAATCTGCTGATATTACGAAAAAATTGGACACTTTCTTGTATAACCTGGTATGAGTAAATCATGTATAAAATACTTGTATAATTAGAAATTCTGTTCTGAATTCCGGTTACACAATAAAATTCAAATAACCCTGGTTTTCTTATAAAAATTACGACCTAGGATCAGCAGTTTTAACGATACGCATTAAATTACCAAAAGTATTTAAAAACTTTTTATAACACGGCTCTATAAACATAAACATTATAATAAAATCTCGCATGCCAGTTACGGTTAATCAGCGAAGAGATTACATTATTAATCAATAAACTTTAATCTTTAAGGTGGAATTCTTAAATTACTTAAATGCCTACAATTTTAAGTCTGTCGCTTTGAGTTTAAAACTTGCCTTAATTGCCACAATTAAGGCACAAAGGCACGTGTTTGTCAATAAAGTAATCGGTTATCAATATTTCTGATCAAGATTTTACGTAATTTAGACTTTTTATGCGGTTTCAAGATCTGGATATCGAGAAAAACCACATCGTCAATAACGACTGTAAAAATTGTCGATCAACCATTGATTTTTATCGAAAAGTGCGCACTCAGAAAATTAAAGAATTTTTATGATTATTAAATTAGGATAATTCGGTTTAAAACGATCAATAAATATAAAATTTCGGTTAATTTCAGAAACCAATCGCGAAATATTATACATTATGCTAATAAATTAATTATTTAGGAAAAACGATGAGTATTTGTTACGTACATATTTATCTTCATGGAATCGTAAAATAATGGTATTTTTCTACTCCTATATTAGTTAAGATTGTTTTACGTACAGTTAGCAAATCCGTTCTTATATGCACGACCGTGCGTAAAGAATAAAAACTCGCAACTGTGCGTTATGATGCATAAAACCACACAACTGTGCGTTATGATGCCAATAGGCATCATAACGCAAGTATAACAATCAAGTTAGCCTTGAACCACTCAAATCATGACTAAAAACCCGTGTAACAAAACGTCTCATTTATCCTCATCTGTCCAATGACTGAATGGCGTTTCCAACAAATTACAAACTATATCATGAATTGGGTTCATTTTTAAAACACACAACTAAGTAGGTAGGTACGTACACTACTGAATTAACTGAAAAATAGAAAAAACACTTTTTAATCACACAGTTAATAACGTAAAAACAATATCTATAACTGTAAGTTTGCCAAAGCCTCAAAATAAATACCTTAAGGTTAGGCGAACCAATGCTAAAACAATGGTGCATACGACTGATCAATTTTTAAATTGCCCTTCATCATAATGCAAATTGTTTTATGCTGTTTGCGTGATTGACGTCATGTAACCATAGCAACGGTGAATATCAAAGCCATGTTGGGCGTTGAGTCTTCACTTGCTTTGAGCTATTATTGTCCATAGGAGTTAACCGTGGCCCTATTATGCATAGCTACATTCGGATTAAATTAATATTATTAATTGGAACATAATTATTGTTTAAGGGCTAAAATAGTACCTAGCTGTATTGGTACATTATTATTTAATACTGTCGCAAACCTTTCCTGCTATTTTTATTATTTTTTTTTTGTAAACTGATCTTTAATTTATTAGTCAGAGTCGTAGAAAAAGTATAGTACGTATTGGGTGTTGTAAAACAATGCCGCACTCATGTAATTACCGCACTCGCTCTGGTGTTCCAATATGTTCCATAGCCCAAACAACCAACACATTTGGGCTATTTAGAAGCATCCTACTAAATATTTCTAAGTTATTCTGAAAAGGTACAAGCAATGTACGAAATTATATTTATAATATATTAAATTTGACCAAAAACATTGCGTTCTCTTAACCCGAGCCCTGGCCATGTTTATTAATGGAGTTTTTAAAACTTTTTAAATTTGGACTCTACAAGTATTGGAGTGTTATTAATAATAAAAAATAATAATTTTCAATATTTTTTACTATAACGGAGTGCATCAATGATAGCACGAAGTAATTTTATGCGTTGAATATAAGATGTGTTGATAATAAGTTTTTGTGTTGAGGTATGGTTGGTTACTGTGCATATTTTAAAAATATTTTAAATTGTACAGGGTTCGTTCAAAAAGTAAAGTGTCACAAAGTTAAATTAAAGTTAAAACACCCCATTACATTATTGCATTTTTTAAATAAACTCTAAATTCTACACCTGTTTTATATAACAAAAACATCGACATGACAAGTGAAAGATCGGTAACGATGCTCACTGTAAATTTTTATCTGATCGCGGTCATCGAGTAATCGCGCCAGTTTTGCGTTTTAAAATTTGTGGAAATTGTGCATGTTTTCAATGAGCTGCAAAAAATTCATGGTATGACCTCGCAATACTGTTATTGATGATAAACTCCTATTATAGCACTAATTTAACAATTTAATTGCCAAAACTATCAAATTGTGAAAGAGCCCATTATTTCATATCTTAGTCATCCAGAATAGAATATAAATATAATGTGAAGAAAGAAAGCGTGCCTAAAGGATGGTAAATAACCAGTTTTTTTCTATTTCATTGAAATCTATGATTATCATCGATTTAAGAATGACCGGATACGAAGAACATTCCATTTTACACATTAATATTTTAATTAAAAGGATTTTAAGTTGCCTTTAATAACTTTAATTCTTTTTAAAGGAGGAATTAAGACTGCCTGTCAACTTAAGAGGAACGAGAAGCTTATTTAATACGTCACTTTTTAATCAAATTTTGGCATGCCATAAATGAAACGTAAAAGAAAGTAAAAGCAGTAAGGCTCTATCGTCGCTTTTGGGTGCGCATCAAAATTATTATGATTATTTAAAAACCACTAACACTATTATATAGGTACAGGGTGTTGCTTAATGACGTGCTAATATTTTAGAGTGTGATTCCTCAAGTCATTTTATAAAGAAAAGTTGATATAAACATATGTCCTAAACGGCTTAAATTTTTTGCTATAGGGTGTTGAATTATTTGTTTTTAATGCGTTTTTGTAATATCTCCGAAAGTACTTTAGATAACATTTTCAATTTCGGCATGTGCTAATAGGACATAAAACCACATCTTTTGGTAATAAAAGTTATTTTTTTGTTCCACCAGTGGCGTCCCTGCAAACAGTTCCTTTGATATTTTTTAGAAAAAAAGTGGGACGCCACTGACATTTTACCATGTGTATATCATTTCTGATTAGCCTTGTCAATTCTGCATAAAAATGGTATCTTGCGTTTTTCTCCTCAGGCACACCATTCCTAATTAAAATAATTAAATTAGCTCTACTATTTATTATTATTAACATTGATAAAACAAAATTTTGTTTTATAAAAATTGTTGGAAATGACCATCTTCATTTAATAGGAATGCTGCGTCCCGTCTAATTTAATTTAATTATTTTAGTTAAAAACGGTGTGCCTGAGGAGAAAAACGCAAGAAACCATTTATATACAGAATTAACCAGACTAATTAGAAATAATATCAACATCGAAAAATATCAGTGGCGTACCACTTTTTTTCTAAAAAATATCAGAGGAAATGTTTGCAGGGACGCCACTGGTGGGACAAAAAAATAACTTTTATAACTAAAACATGGGATTTTATGTCCTATTACCACATGCCAAAATTGAAAATATTATCTAAAGTACTTTCGGAAATATTACAAAAAACGCATTAAAAAAAATAATACAACAGCAAAAAATTTAAGCCGTTTAGGACATATGTTTATATGAACTTTTCTTCATAAAATGACTTTAGGAATCACACTCTAAAATACTAACACATCATTAAGGAACACCCTGTATATTGCAAGATATGTTTTTTTATCGAAAGATACTGAAGTAATTTTTTTTGATTTTCACACTCACTCGGTGATTGCAGTTTGTGTAGGTCAACTGATAAGAGAATCAAAATGTCTTCTGATTCCAGTTTTGGTTGCCCGAGCATTTGTTGTCTGTGCTGTACAGTTTCCCTGACTTGCCCGAATAATCTACAGTCAAGGTCTCCATTGTACAGTTGCATTCTGTGCAGATGGTTCTTGACAGTCATGTGTCCTGTCTAAATTCATGTAATAGTTCTCAGTTGATTCCTATTCATTTAAAGTAGCTGTTTTATTTGTCTCGGGTCTGGATCCCCAATGAAGCATTTGCTACGGTGTAATCACTGTCTGTTGTTCCAGTAGATTTTGTGTTCATTCCTGATCCATCGCTTTATATGGCATCTCGTACTGTGCACCTTGATATTTCGATTGTCGGTTTTGGACCAATGAATGTCTTCTCTGAGCATTTCTTCGCAAGTTAATCGGCTTTTTCGTTCCCTGTAATACCTTCGTATCCTGATACCCACTTCTATGTTACTTTGTTTACTTTTTCCAAGGCCTCCAATTTCCTGTGACATTTCCACATCAGTCTTAAGGTTACCTTGTTACATATTAGTGACCTTAGGGCTGCTTGACTTTCAAAGTATATATGGATCCGCCTATTGAGGTAAACCCTCCTATTGTTTCCATACTCACACTGTAATATGACTTACAGTTCTCCACACCCCTTCGTCACCCTCGCAAACTTATAATAACTACCACTTTTTGTGTATGTCTTCTACTACCTACCTTTCATCCAGTATTTGACCATTTATTTAACTACTAAATTAATTAGGTAATGGTAAAATATACTAATTAATAAATTGATTGTTGTTTGCTTTTTTAATTGGCGAAATGGCACTTCCCTCTTGTTCACTAAATAGCCGACATTGAAATATTTTCAGGTTTTTGAATGCTTTAAAGGGTTCCGAAACTTTTTTATACGAACTCATTAAAAAGTCTCAAGATATAATGGTCATAGAAAATAATTCTATAAAATCAAGTATAATTTAACACATCATTAAATAAATTACAGTATCAATTGAAAATAACAAGTGTAAAAGAATGAGAACGTATCTATCAAGCAGACAAGGTCCCAATACGTGTAAGAAGACTGTTCAAGACGTATACTTAAGAAAAATTACATAAAACTGCGTAATATTAAAATATATTAGTAGAAATATTTAATAACTTGATTCGTACTTATATGGATATTTGGGTCGCAGTTTTTTTTCGAGAGTCATTGTGGGTAAATCCTCACACTTTGGTATTCTCGACTACGCCAAAAAAGGGACATGAATTTTAAAATAAGAATATGCATGCCAGCTGATCTAGCAGACAATACGGTGAACAGACCACTGGGATTGGTGAAAGAGGAGATTGATTAAACGGCCAAGCAGATTGCACAGAACATAATATGGACAGAGGTAATAACCTGTAGTACATCCAGGCAACTGTGGCCCGCATTTGATAAAAAGAGAACCGCAGAGCTATTGAGACACACTCGGAAAGACGTAAGAAATATTACTGCGGTTGTTACCGGACATAGCCTTTTCCGTAGACATGCCGAACGTATGCAAATACCCACTAACGACTTCTGCAAAGTTGCAGAGATGAAGAAGAGGAAGAAAGTATTTAACATTTTCTATGTGAAGAAGAAGGTTCACTGCCCTGGGTGAACTATTTTTCAATAACCTGGAGGAACTAAGCAACTTACAACTTGAACGACTGAGCAGGTTTCTGAATAGTTGTGGCTGGTTTGAATGAGTTGTTAAAATCCTTCTGCGGTGTACGCCGCACTAACCATCAGAGATCTGATGAAGGTGGGTTCTACGGAACACGTGTGGTATTACAACGTACCTAATAGCACTACACCAGACTGTTTGGTCAGAGGCAAAGGTCTGCCACTCTAACCTAATCTAAAATAAGAGTATGTTTTTAAGGCAGTGTTTTCACTAGTTAAGTTTTTCAAAATTCACTGACAACAATCTGTCATTCTTTCGTTATGACCGTGTACACAAAATTTAAAAAAATACTATAATACTTTTAGCACATCCACAAGCAGTATAACTAAAATATAGTTTAGTTTTTTCTAGGATAATGTTTCTCCTGTTTAACTTAAATCTTCATATTTTCTTCTACAGGGAACCGCATTATATCATTCTGCTTCGAGGTGCGCTTTGACGCAACTAACAACAAACCCTTTCAATTTCTCTTCTTCTTATAAATTTTTTAAATCATGCCTGAATTGGTGAATCAAAAAAGTATGAAATCTTTTTGGAACGATAAACTAATTTTCTCGATTCAGTGTTGTGAATCGTTTATTTTGAACGAATCGTTCTGGCACGTTTCACTTTTACTACAGAGCTCAGTCACCCCAAGTGACTTTACATAGTATAAGCTGCTCTCTAATGCAGCAAAAACGATATGTCACTATTTGATATTTTTTTAATGAGAGGAATTAATGTAGTTTATTTCATATAAATTATTTGTTTGTTTAAGAAATTACGGTTGTCGCAATAAAATTAAAATTGAATATATGTAACTGCGAATTAAAAGAATTTTGTTACGATTGGAATTATATAAATTTCTCACTAGCAATAAATTTGGAATTGGTGTTACGGTTGAAATAATCTTATTAATAAAATGTATAGGCTTATAGTTCTATAATTTTTATAATGTTAAATAATATACTGGGTCTCCCAAAAGTCCCGCATAAAATTAATATCAATTAAAGGAAGAAGATTTAGGAAAAACGCTCGGACCCGCAAATTTTTATTTTTAATTGTGCATTTTTTACATTTTTTTCTTATAGAACTCTCGTCACGTCTTTGACAATTTTTTTTAATAGAACACCCTATATATTGTATAATTTTCTGATTCCCCACAAAATTTTACGATTATGTTGTAAATGTCATGTGTCCAAATTCAATAGTTTTTGAGATATTGATGTTTATAATATGACATTTTTTGATTTTGACAGGCTGTAACATTGGAACGGTTCATCTTAGAAAAAAATGGTTTTCACCTCCCTATCTTAGTTTTTTATTCTCTGTTCAAAGAAACCAACCTCCGATTTACCATGTCAAACCAAAAAACCGGTTTTAACGTAACTTATCAAACTTTTATCCCGAACTTTACTGTGAATCCCACATTATAAATTGACCATTTCTGAAATTTCCATGATTTTAGAATTATGCTCCGGTTTAAACCTAGATTTAGGAGGACTTTATAAAATTGGGGTTTAGGGGCGCCATCGCCATTGCTAATCCTGAGAAGTCAAATGATAAGTTTTATAATAAATTTATATGCTATATCAGATAGACAGACATACATACATTTACTATTCAACATTAATAACCAAAAGGTAACATCAAAACTGTGAATTAGAAAATTTACTAAAAAAAACAATTACCAATCCAAGGATTACTAAACAAACAGTTAAGAAATACCCATAAAATATATTTTTAAAAACGCAAGAAAAAATTTGGCGCCACAGGTATTTTACAATAATAATTAAGATTCAATGGTCCATAGATATTTATTTATTGATTAGTATAATTAAAAATTTTAAAGTGATTTACATGTGCATAACAAATTAATAATAATTTTAATATGAATATTTATAACAAGGACGTTTACATTAAATTTGGTAGTGGGCGTTTAAATTGTATTATTTGCCATTAGGGCTATTCTACAAAAAGAATATAATTCCTTTTCTGGGTACAAAAATAATAAAAAGGGGAACCTAATACACAGGGTGATTCCTAAGTTGATACTTCTTTTTTAGCTGCGTATAGAAGGAATTAAAATAAACAACATTTTTAAATATCTTTTTTCGTTCTGCGTATAATCTTGAAGCATCAGCCGCACTTTGACTACACTCACCGTAAATTAGCACCATACCTACTAGTTCATTGTTTTCAAATTTTACTATTTTTTGTGTCGCCAATTTAAAATTAACTTGCTTTAGAAAAACACACTGCAGCGGGTTGCCAAATAACCACAGACCCGCAAATTGCATGACTAATAGGATAAACAACAAAAAGTATAGCAGGTTACGTTTTGATGACCAGGCCCGCACTTAAATTTTTTACTTCTGTATCTCGCCTATTTTTAAGTTTTTTGAAAAAAGGTATTTGAAAATGTTGTTTATTTTAATGCCTTTTATACACAGCTAAAAAAGAAGTATCAAGTTAGGAATGACCTTGTAGAATGGCGAAATACAGGGTACTACAAATTTGTGCGCACACATGAGGCATGGGGTTCTTCAAAACGATAAAAGATACGAAGATGGTTAAGTTGACATAAGGTGGCGTATTTTGGAGCTTAATATGTTGGTGAAAGATTTGTAAATGTTCAGAGAAAATTTAGTTTTGGGTGTTTTAAAGCAGAAATAAAGGAAATCTTTTCTTTTGTAATTATTCTATTTCGGCTATTGCCTCAGTTAAACACAACACGCAAGGTAACGAATAATAATATCATCTCTTCCTAATTTAATTTGTTCTCCTGAAGATGAAGGCTTCTGCATTTAAAACGTGTAGAGAATTTCTTTTTTAAAATAAGTTTTTTATTAATATATCAGTGGAAGAATACTTTGAGTTCTTATTTCCTTCCTTCTAAATATGCACTTCACTTTAAATATGGACTATTATTTTAGGTTGAATAATAATATATTTTTAAAAGTTAGCCTGCTTCAGAGCAGCTCGATTTTCACGATATACAGTATGTCGTCCATTGCCCACAGATAAAGGTCACAAGAGGATAAAAATGAACCATCTTCTTAAAAAAATTACAGTTTTTGACTTTTTTATACAGTTCAAAAAATACAAAAAGAATAAATCATATCGAGAAACAATATTTCAATATAGATATTACTAGCAAATGTGTTACATTTTAAAATATTTTTACATAGTTTAAAATAAACAAAACCATATTTATATTTATAATATTTAATAAAATGCTAACACAAAATAAAAATAAACTATTTAGCTGATATTTTAAATTCAAATTTTTACTAGAATTTGATCAATTTTTTGTCTTTATCATTTTTCTCTAAAATGAAAATATGTATAGGGTGAGCCAATGATAGAAAAGTTCATTTTCTTCTTTATATTAAGAATTAGATCAAAATTCAAAATGCAGAAGTTGTAAAGATCATTATTGTGCAAATTTTAAAATTATATTGGAGTATACGGGGTGGCCCAAAAAAACGTGGCGAATATAACTTAGGTTTTTTTAATGGAAACCCCTATATATTTTATTATTTTCTAATTCGCCATTTAACAATATTTTTAAAAAACCTAGTTATATTCCCCACGTTTTTTTTGGCCATCCTGTATACTTCAGAATAATTTAAAATGTGCACATCAATGGCCTATACAACTTTTGTATTTCGAATTTTTATCGAATTCTTAAGATAAAGGAGTAAATGAACTTTACTCTATCGTTGACGCACCCTGTACATTACTCTTGACAAAATTTAATATGCTTGTATTTTTGAGCACGCAAACTGTATTTTTTTAAGAAGCAGAAGCTTACCACAAAATTTTTTTTCGACCAATGCATTTTTTAAGTCTATTTGCCCACTTGTTACGTCTATCAGTGGACAGACTGTATATATAGACAATTTCTGGTCATAAAACTATCCACAAGTGTCTTGCACAGGTATTTTAATCTATATTTTATACAGGGTGTCCCATAACTTATGGACCGTAGAGTAACTGGAGATACTAGACAACAAACTAAGCCGATTCTGTCATATAAGTTTTTTTTTGATAATTAAAATTATAATTTAATTATGTACTATGTTTTTTTATGCTTTGGGATGTTTAAAGGGAAATATCTCGAAAAGTACTCCTTTTTGACTCAGAAAATGCCCTTCTATACAATAATTAAAAAACACCTAATATCACTGGTAAGAAAAAAAATCTTAGATTTATGAAGCCCAGTGTATGCAACTAGCGCTCTCTAGTTTGAAACTTAAAAATTTCTACAAAATCTTATTTCTTGCTCATAAAAACATAATATTGCCAACATTTAATTCGATTCATTAAACCGTTTTAAAATTATGGCTTATTTGCGAGAATAAACTTTTACTTTCAACACTCTGTATCTGTAGAACGAGTAACAATCCGAAAAAACTTATATGACCTAATCGGCTTAGTTTGATGTCTAGTATCTCCAGTTACTCTACGGCCCATAAATTATGGGACACCCTGTATAGTAGAATTCCTGAATTTATAACACTCAGGGACGTATATAAGGGGGGGTTTAGGGTGTTCAAACCCCCCCCCCCCCCCCCCAATCGAGCCGTCCGTGTATACAAAAAGGATAGAATTAAGGGCAAATATCCCCGAGCACAGTTCGTACACTGTGCAGCTCATACATTAAACTTAGTTTTGGCTCATTCATGCGATATTCCTGCAATTCGAAACTGCATCGGAACTATTAAAAGTATTATTAACTTCTTTCGACAATCAGCACTACGAGATTGCCTTCTAAAAAAAACAGCGGACGAAATTGAAGCGCCTCATTCAACGATGATCTCGCTCTGTGAGACACGCTGGACGGAAAAACATACTGCCGTCGAAAGGTTTGCAGAGATGTTTCCTATAGTACTTGCAGCACTTCAAGCTCTTCAGGAGTCTGGAAGGGCCGAAGTTGCAACCCAAGCTTACCAGTTGCAAGTTGCAATGGAAAACAGTCAATTCATAGTTTCAATGACAGTTTTGAGGAAAATTTTCTCGTATACATCAAACTTAAACCGAACCCTGCAAAAAGTCAATGTAGATTTAACTAACACTTGCAGTTATGTAAAAACAATAAAAACCACCTTGCAGAACCTACGTAATAAACGGGAATTCTCAAATCTTTTTGAGGAAGCAAAAACGTTAAGTTCAGTCGATATAACTGTTCCAAGAGTAAGTGGACGACAAATGAACCGCAGTAATATACCAGGGGACACAGCTGAAGTTTACTATCGGCGAAATGTATTTTACCCATTTATCGAACATGTAGTCACCGAGCTTGATGCTCGCTTTAAGCCTCATGAAGAAACAATTTCAGGAATTCAGTTGCTTTTACCTGACCGAACCCAAAACACTGAAAAAGCAAAGAAATGTATAGCAAGAATAGGAGAAATATATCTTAGTGAAGATGAAATAAAACTTTTGGTAAGCGAGTATGAGCTTTGGCACAACCAATGGTGTAATCAGGAAAAGCCCTCTACTGTACTAGAAGCTATAGACCGATGTGATGAACTTTTTTTCCCAACGATTAAAAAGCTTCTTCAAATCTTAGCAACACTTCCAGTATCCACTGCCACGCCTGAACGTACTTTTTCCACACTTAAACGGCTAAAAACGTATCTAAGAAATAGAATGGGAGACGAAAGGCTTACAGGCTTCGCGCTCATGAGTATTCATCGGAATGTGGCGATAGAACTAGATTCCTTAAAAATTGTAAATAAGTTAGCTGAAAGAAGAAAGAGAATGAACTTAATTTTGTAAAAATAAGTACCGTAAGTTTTAATAAATTTTTTAATTATTATCTGTTATTTTTTTTAATAGGTACCCCAAAACTAAGACAAGGTTATACTCACATCAGCATAGGAGATCAAAACGAAAATGGGTGGTTAAAGCCCCCCCCCCCCATTAAAAAGCTATAAATACGTCTCTGAACACTATTGATCGATCCAACAAAAAATATTCCAAAAGAAAAGCCGCCCCACCAGTCACTCCAATCGAAAGTAACTTCTAAAAAATAAGAAAAGGTCTTCCTGCGCGACCCATTGTTCCCTTTGATCAAAAATGGCTTCTAAATAAAAGGCGACCGACCCCACCAATGTATGTAAACCATTGTCTAAACAACCATTTTTAGGTATTTTTACTGGATAACATATGAACCAAAATAACCAAATTATTTTAGTTACAGTAAAAACATTTTAAAAAATTTCAAAGCAGGTTGATTAATAATTTTTTTATTGATAACCTCCTACTTTATCGATGTTCTCGATGATTTAAAATTAAATCTCAGCAAAGGTATTTTGTCGCGAAACTCGACACATTTACAACATTTTTCCTGTGGTAATTTTAAGTGAAACATGTTATTAAAGAAATTATTTCGGCGCCGGCCGTCTACCATCTTAAAAATGTACATAATATAAGAATTACCCATTACATCGATTTACTACCAGCTACTTTAATGATTTAAAATGTCATAAAATCTTGTTTCGTTGACACACCGGTTTTTCTTACGAAATCCATTGATAAAGTTCCCCTGCATATCATTAATCTAAGTTCATCGTACAGCTTTGATTGTTAATTTATATAAGGTATTTCGGCAAAAAAAATTACGTTATATAAGAGGGATTCACGGTGACTTGCAAACTAGAAAACTACTTATCTTACTGAAATGTTGGTATTCGGATTAACTCTGAAGTTTTCCAGATATACGTCTCATCCTTTCAGTTATTTCTGGTTAATGCCGCTAGTTAGATTTAATTTTTTTGTAATTAAAGAGGTAATTTTTAACACATTTTTTAATTTAACTTCAATTTCTTTTATGTAGGGTAAAGTGACGAATTGGTAATTTCCAATTATTGTTATTAGATAGTGCCACTTGATCACTGCACAGTTTAGCCAATATGCTTCGCAAGTTGCCTATGTATTAACATAAAAATGTGACTTACTTTGGTTACGGTATTTCGCCGTTTTGTGTTTAATGCTTGTGGTGTTGTAAGATTAGTAAAATACACTAAGTAAGTATTTTCTTTATTAATATGTTATTGTTTATCTATAGATAATTAATTTTCCGAAACTAATATCTCTTTGTAGGTTAACAGAAAACTTAATTAAAAATAGTGTGGTCGGAAGATGAAAACTTCGCTAGGCGGACAAGATGACGAAATGTTCTTTTAGCAATTTGGTCACTGCAGTGAAAAAAAAATTCAAACCACTGACATTTCATCTAATAATAACCCAAAACGGATTACCTAACATGATCCGCGCGCTGCCAAGTCAACAGAGTCAACAGCTTGCACTTCAAAATCTACTCATAGATAGAGAAATGTCACTGAACTGGTTAGAGAAAAGGCAGCTTCACGCTGAAACAGAAGGTTTTATAATCTCTATCCAAAACCGTGGCATTCGAACTCGAAACTATGAAAAGGTCATCTTAAAAAGAAATGTGGAAGATAAGTGCAGAAAATGTAATTGCCCCGGAGAAACGATAGAACATATTACGGCGGGTTGTGGTGCTATAGCACCCAACGCTTATTTGGGGATACATAATTAGGTGACAAAGATCATGAAAGCCTCCAACCATACTACCAATACTCACCCGAGCCAGTCCTTGAATCCCCTGAATAACTGTTATACTGGGACAGGCTCATAATAACGGATAGAACAGTAGACCACAACCGTCCGGATATTCTTTCTCTGAGTCACGGTTCTTATGCTGTCTTAAGAAAACCAAGTACTCGAATTTGGCATAAAATATATATGGAAGCTAGAAAAAATAGACATCATTCCGATCATAATATCGGCGGAGGGAGCTATGACGAAAAATTTCAAACCCAATACTAATAATGATAATAATAATTATTATTATAATAATAATATTAATAATATATTTATTTTATAAGTAACAGTAGAAATGAGTCTAAAAAATAAACGGTATAGAAATAAGCCATAATGTACAAACTTATATTTTAGTATATAACATCTAAGAATAACTCATATAACCAGCACTCTTGTCAAAAATGCAATTAAAAAGATAAAGAAACTGAACGAAAATCCAAGTCGGAGAAAAAAGAGAGAAGAGAACGAGATGATGACGACATTCCTCTGACTCGGAAGATAATAATATTATGATGCAAAATGATAATTTGGGTAAAGATAAATTTTAGTGGCAAATGCAGCATATTCTACTAGACTGTCATTAGCAGAAGGAAAGCGCAAAGCATATAATTGCGAATATTACAGGTAACCAGGAATTTTTTTCAAAATTGGTTAATTCCATCGCTGCTAGTTTTTATCCTTGTATATTATTAAAAGCGGATTTCAAAATCTTTATTCCATAATACTTATTTTTTGCCCGTGCATTTTCATACGGCTCAGTAAAGGTAAACAGGTTTATAACTATAACTTACTAACTAATGCATATTTACATAAGATATAACAAAATTTTATGAATGAATACAAAGAAACGTGGGCGCCCGCACAGTAAACTTATGTTTCGTAATCAGTATTCACAATATATTTTAGAAAACGGTTTGCCTTGGACGACCACGTTCATTCACTAAGAAATAAAATAATTTCTAGGTCAAAATTTTAATTATGGATATCTCCTCTTATTATAAAAACACCATGTACTCTGTGGACCAAGTTAATAGACACACCCTTTTAGTTGTGCAAAGAAAAGGAATTTGACAAGCCAGCTTTTATCTAAAAATATGTTTTTTGTACCAAGAACAATTCTGAATATTTTCCTGAAATATACAGAGCGATATTTGCTGATTTTTCTAGATCCATTTGGCTTTTATACAAATTAATATTTTCAATTTCTCTCAATTATTAATAATAAACTGTCAGCTTAACGTTGTTGATAAAATAGCAATGCTTATGATGTTATAGAAATTGGTTAAAGCTGCCCATACTCTCATGAGAAAAGTATCGAATTAATTCAATAAAAATCCAAGAATAAATTCTGCGCGGAGGAGAGAAAATGTTATATACTTCACGGGATGTAAGTATATTTACTAGTCTCGAACTTTATTGCCAGCCCTTGCTATCAAATATTACTTACATCCCTTGAAGAATAAATAACTATTAACTCGCACTTTGCTGTTATCCCACATTATAAAATAACCAGCATTCATCTATTTAGTGGACCTCGGTTTAAATTTTAGATGTTTTAAGTATAATATTTAAAATACACTTTTTATTAATTATAATAATTAAATATAATTCGTCTGTAGGTGAATACTTACCAGTTAAAACGTTGTGATGTAAAATAAATAAAGAAATCCAGAACATATCTATCATTCAAGAAACATCATTGTCTCCAACCTTCAAAATCTTCAAACAAATATTATGATGTAAGTGTGTAAGTAATATATAAGTTCAAAACTCTACTGCCGTTCCAATATTATATTATAATTTAATACTAGCTTCAGGTTCTTATTTCACACCTATTTTCTCCAAAATCATTTATACAGAAAACCATTACTTTTTCATTTATTACATAATAAAACAACCTCTTGTTTAGATACATAAGGTTTACTTTAATTGGGTCCACAGAGTATTTGCACAACGTAACCTTTTAATTTGCAAATGCACCGGAAGTAGAAAGTTTCAATTTGTTTATAAGACATGTGGGCGGATATAAATGGATTGAATTAGGAAAGACTTGTTAGGCATAATATCTAAATAGATATAGTAAATGCGATTCAATTATGCAAACGAATTTAACGATCGTACAGAAAGAAGAGAGGATGACTTTGTTGCACCTTGATTGTTTTCTGTATAATGCGCTCAGGATGATTTATTCACAATTTACAAGACAACGTACATTAAGTCTTGTTGCATTATTAAAAATTTAATGAACGATGGAATAATAATTATCACTTTTTATTTAAACTAGACACCCTATGAAAAATTTACGTTTTCTTTTTATATTAAGTGGTATTGTACTCAGGATGACGTTTCAAATTACAGAGCCAACATTGTGGACGTAGTTTCCCCGGTTTTTATCCAATGAAAAAACTTACTACATTTCCTAAAACATGATCATTTGTCTTTTACTTAGTGGCTTGGCGAAGACTTTGAATCCAAGCGATGATTCAAGCGGCGCCGGCCATCAAGTAGGGATCCGGCGGATTTGATCGGTGTGTGTGGACTCGTGGAACTGATTCGGATCAAAATCTAAAACAGGTGGTAGTAAGAGTCGGTCAAATTACTTGAGACTACGGATACAACAGATTTTAATAGACGCAAACCGTGGTTATCACCTGTCTATCCGGCGACGTGGATATGAAATGTGAAATGTAACAGAGAAGCAGCGGACTAGCGCTGACTTGAATAGTAATAGTGGATTAGTGAAATTAAATTGGACGCGAAGGCTCGGTTGTGGAGTGTCGCTCTGCAAACAGAGCCAGGGTGGTCCAGGCTCGAAACTGATCAGCGGATTAGATACTTGATGGTTTGGGATCCGGTTCCGAACTGATCCGCAAAAATCTGTGGATCAACCATCCCTACGATCAAGTGAACAGCAAGTGAAAGAGTTCAAGATGAGACAAGGACGCAGGCTGTTGTTGCCATACAGAACTGTGCCGCTGGCCGAGACGAGACGAGACAAGACGGTTAAATTAATATGGTAAGGATTCTGAACAGACTCGGGACTATTTGCATGCGCGTGAGCGGAAAAGTAACATTCGGTTTTAAATTTATTCTAAATTGATTCCTTTAGTTCTGTGGATTTAACAAGAACTGTTAATTCGAACATGATCCCTTTCCAATTTAGCTGTCATAATTGGTCACGATGGTTTTGTTTTAATTTGTAGTGATTGGCAAGTGAATTTTTGTTACAGTCAAATTTAAATAACAAATAATCAAATATTGTTGACAGTTGACAATTGGAACATCTTTCGAGATCGTTCGCGGTAAAAACAAATTCCAAACCGGGGCTACGACAATCCTGAACTAATTTAGTACTGAATCGGTTCAGAAACCTTACCGCAAACGAAGTTCACAATTAAAAATTTTGTTTAGAGTAAATCTATTTATCATAGATTTTAAAATATTTTTTCTACTGACGTTTTATAATAACCTCTTTTTGATTGTCATTATGATTTTTTAATAACCTCCTTTTAGGCGCAACGTGCTTAAAATTTTTTTAAGCACGTTACCAGGAACAACGTGCTTAAAAGTAACAAGTATAAACACAGACTATAGTTTTATCTATTTATTATAAATATTAACAGTACAGTTACTTATATTATTAAAATTAATGCTGGGGTAACCTAAAACAGTTCGTTGAGATATTTCTCTTTGTAAAATTGATGAGGAATTTGAACTTTGAATAGTAATAGAATCTGCAACAGCAATATCAATTAAACCCATGCCACTAGTAGAGCTGGTAGAACACTCGGATTCATTACATTTAACACGTTTGTTGTTAGCGTCCAAAGATTTTTGACCAAGAATTTTTTCGGAAATTTTTCTTTTATTTTCTAAAGAATCTTCTATATACCCCTCAGCCACGGTATTTGACTGCCAACCTCCATGTCGCTTTAGCATCAATATATCCGCTCCAGAGTCAACTAAAAAAGTTTCTGAAGATCTTCGAAAGCAGTGGCCTGTATATTCTTTAGCGTTTGGAAGCTCCAAGAACTCAGCTATTTTCTTTGGTGTTGCTCCAATGGTATTAATACCCACTGGAAGTCTGGAACATTTGGAGTTTCTGTATGCGATAAAAAATCTTTCATGGGTTATGTGTGCTGGACGTAACTGCGCGTACTTTCGGAAAATATTCAAGAAG
Source organism: Polydrusus cervinus (assembly GCA_935413205.1). Lineage (NCBI taxonomy): Eukaryota > Metazoa > Arthropoda > Insecta > Coleoptera > Curculionidae > Polydrusus > Polydrusus cervinus. The sequence continues at coordinate 25,754,897 of OW284514.1, read as the reverse complement.
TTGATGCCGTCAATAGAGCCTTCGCTAATTACAAAGATTCTTGCAATATTTGTTTTAGTGTTTGGAATGGATATTTTAGTTAAAGACTCCGAAATTTCGATATTATTCATATTTAAATATGTGAGTTCTTCTCTGCGACATGCTCCAGAGATTCCCACAATAAGTATGACTTTGCCCAATAAATAGTTCTTATCGTCTGCTTCTTTGACAAACCTTTCTATTTGTTCTTTAGAAAAAACTTTCGACTTTTTGGGCTTATACCCCGTAGATTTTCTTTTCAAAAATGCGATTAGGTTTGTAAATGTCTTCATCTCAACATTTTTATTCAAATGAACCATCGTTCGAAGCATTGAGTAAGTACTCCACTAAGTTGATGGCTTATGGGCATCGGATAATAGTGAAAAATATGCCAAAAAGACTTTTACCTTTTTTTCTTCGCACCATTTTTTGAATTTTTCGTATGTGCCCCCATACAAACTTCTTGATTTTTGGGGAACAAGGTACACCATTGCGTCATTTGCGGCATTTTCAATGTCACTTATTTTTACTTTTATATTTGTCGCCGTTTTTGACAAAAAAATCGATTTTTTTTTTGACAACTGTCGATTTTTTTGACATGAAAGGTGTAAATGAAACATAGGTAATAAAATGTTAGTAAAATTAAGTTTTTTATTATAAAACCTCAGTAGAAAAAATATTGTATACAACTCGTTACGAAACAATGTCTTTTAGTCCATTTGACGTGTTGTCCAACTCGGCTTCGCCTCGTAGGACAATTCACGTCGCGTGCCTAAAAGACACTCATTTCGCAACTAATTGTATAAATAGCTATTTCATGTTTGAAAGCTATATTAAATTATTTATAAAATAAGGTATTTTTTTTCCGAGGGCCCGTCCGTAAGCCGGATGCACTTAGGCAAGGTTTGGCCCATTGTACTCACCCTGTTTGGTTGTTACACCCACTCCATGATCCCAGTTCCTTGCACTAGTTTGTGTAGGTCAACTGGGGAGAGGGTAAGAATGTCCTCTGGTTCCAGTTTTGGTGACCCGAGTATTCGTTGCCTCTTCCGATCTAGTGACTCGCAATGGAAAACTATGTGCTGTATGTCTTGTCCGCATAATCTAAGTCAAGGTCTCCATTATATAATTGCATTCTGTGCAAATGGTACTTGACAGCTATGTGTCCTGTCAGAATTCCTGTAATGGTTCCCAGCTGGTTCCTGTTCATTTGAAGAAACCGTTTCGTAAGCCTTGGGTCTGGATCCCTAATGAAACTTTTGCTGTGGTGTAATTCCTGTCTATTGTTCCAGTGGATTTTGTGTTCACTCCTGATCCAACGACGCTTTATGGCATCTCGTACTGAAAATATAAGGTATTACTGCTACTGCTAATTTATAGCACGAGAGGCAATGCCTTCCCTGGTGAAAAAGAATAATTGAAATAAATTAAAAAGAAAGTAAAGAATAATAATTATAAAATACATTTTTGCGAGAATTGAATATCCAGCTTTAAAATTATTATAATTGAAGACAAAATCAATGAAGATGAATTAAAAGATGATATAGTGAAGAAAAGTTACTTTTCAAAAGATGTAGAAATAAAATTAGTTGCAACGAAAAAAAAACCTTTTAATTGGTCAATTATATTTTATCCTTTAAGTACTAAAAGCACATGCTTTTTAATAAGCTTAAGATAATGGTATACCATCTAAAATGCAATTATCGAACTCAAATCATTTGAAATAATATACAAACGCGTTAACGCATGTAGAATCCGTACGTAACTATAAAAGAAAGGACGATAATTGGCCTAATAAATAAGGAAATTAAAATAATTCAAATTTATAGTTATCTGAGCATTTTAACTACGGTAGCAGCTTACATTTGTATCTGATATTTACTACTTTTAATGCAAATAAAATAATTACAAATATTTGTAATGAGCGCCATGCAGTGGTGTGTATAAGAAAATATATGAATAGAGGAAAAAGTTTTTATACCAATTAATATGCTTAATAATAGTTAGCAGGTAATATATGGAAATAGTTTAAACATTAAGTTTGGCAACAACAAGACTTGCATTTTACTTTCGGCCTTGTTCCAAATCTTACAAATAAAAATATTTAATACCGTTGTAAGTATGTAAAAATTTTGCAAATAACTTATAATAATATATTATATCCTGTGTGCTCATAAAGTTTCTTTACTTTTATATATTTTAGTCAGTGGCATAACTAAGTGAAGAGGAAGTTTAAGGAAGCTGCGACCATACACCAAAATCCAGGCTGCTTTAGTAAGCCTTCATTAGATATGAGAAACGTCTGGAAACCCTTGTTAAGTAAATGTAATTTTAGAATAAGGCCACCTAAGAGTTAAATGCATGACTTATCCAGGTATGCGTCACACGCATGACTCCCCCAATAGTCATGCGTCACCGCACCTGCCTAGTACAAATAGAGCTGTAGTTACCGTACGTATTTAGTATTCACCTGAAGACGACTGGAGATGCTTACCAGTTGAAACGTAGTGATTCTAAACAAATAAAGACAATCCAAGTCCAAAACTCTACCGCCGTTCAATAATTAAGTGTATTTCGCATGTGCCAGAAACACGGGCCTAGGATCAATCAGCCCGTAGTAGTAATGTAGGTGACACTGTTTAAAATATCCCGACCTTTTTTACCACTAAACGAGCACCAGATATGGTCTATTTCGAGACAATCCAAATTGGTGTTAATAAAAGACATATTAATAGGTGTTAAAAATACCTTAAGGAATAGTAAAATTAACACTGCCATAGTAAAATTAGCACCGCCGCGTTCTAAAAAAGAGATGTTATTTCATTCACACCTTGTTTTACCAAAACTATGGAGATTTTAAAAAAACAAAGATAAATTGATATAGGCGACCATTATTAAAAGTGTGATATGTCGTTGAAAAGAAAATTTTCTATAGAATTTAAATATAGAATGAAAATAAGGGGATTTCATTCAAAATATAAAAGTTTACTTTTACCGGTTAAACAGGAAGTGGTTTTAAAAGTTTAAATGGATCAAAAAATAGCAATTTACTTATTTAATAACGTCTGATATTTTTAAATCTATTGCTTTAGTCCATTTCTGAAAGGTGTATGGTAATAAAAGCTCATTAGGCATGCAAAGAGACTACAGACCCAAAGATTAAGTCACTTTCATAATTTGGCATTGATTGGTTTCATTACCTGGGTTTGGGTCAATTTATGGGTTTTGCCTATTGTCAGTTATCCATTCACAAACACTTAAAATGGAGTAACACAGGCGCGCAATATGTACATGGTATTAGGTACACTTATTTTTTATTAAACATAAATAATAATAAAAATAATACAAAAAACTAAAAGTCCTAATACAGTAATTTTATTAAAAAAATTATAATATTCTTCGTCATCTGAGGAACTGTCATCTCCTTTTGACGTTATAATTAACGGGTCGATGGTCCGATCAATCAGGTGGTCAAGACCCCACATTTTCTCCTCTCCTTTAATGACCTAATGGACTGCTTCTCGCAGTTCTCTGATGTCACTTCCTTAATGGCTTGATCAAGCAGTAGCGTAACGTCTTTCTTTTGAATGCCGTGTTGTGTCTTGCTACAAATTCTTTCACTTGTGCCCAGATAAGTTCTATAGGGTTTAGTTCGCAATGATATGGCGGTGTGCGCAATACATTTACACTCTGTTTTTCAGCTATATCTTCGATGGCATATATCATAATACGATTTTTGTGTAAATTTGCTATAACTAATAGTTCCTTCTTTATCAAATTATCTTCTTTTTTTTCCTTGGTTAGTTATCATAAATAATTGAATGCACAAAATTTACCTACGCCTATGGTCGACACCGAAATTGAGCCGAACTGGACGGAATTTCCCATTTTATTACTCTAGACCTTTCTAAAATATACTATGAAAAATTGTCTTGTGTCACCCGGTATTACGTAGGATCAGCAGAGAGCATCAAAACTACCATATTTTTAATTGGGAAGTTTACAAATTGCATTGGTTATGCTCAAATGGGAAAATAAACACATTGTGCGCTTATAGGCACCGAGCACGTAGTACGAACTATAAAACTCAAAGTTCTATACGAGGATAAAATTTGCGATGACAATAATTTACAATTAGTCAGGAAAATGATGGAATGGGTCGTCCAATTAACTTAAAACAAGAATAATCACTTCTTGGCAGAAAAGCAAGACAAGAACATTAATAACTACTGCAAATGCGCATATGTATAAGAATTCACTTAGCGGGCTGTAATATTTATGTTATTTTTATTTATTTGCTTCAAATTGGACCGAACCTAAAGAAACCGACTCTTTTTAGTGCTTTTTTAATCAGTTAGAGAAGTCTTTAAAGCAATAATTATTGTCTTTAGGTTATTTACACAGGACATCTCGTATTTATATTGATTTTATTCCATGCAGTAATCAGAAAGCCTAATCATTTTAGGTTTTTTCGGTATTTATTATAAATAAAGCTTGGAATGTCACAAAGTATTCCAGTTCCGGACTAAGGAATTAAAAGTAGCTTTAGCTGTCTCAGTGCTTTCTACGTCTTTTTTTAAAATAATTATCCGCAGTAAGCAAAAATGTATTTTTACTGTAACTGCCTGATTACAGCTCTCTTGAAACCCACTATGCCCATGCGAGCTACAACCTCCATTGGAAGAGAATTGGATACTTTGACAGCATTGTTTTTAAAGGATCTTTGAAACATAGCGGTCCTGTACTTTGGGACATTAAATATGTACCAGTGGCGAACTAGCGAGTGCTTCTACCATGGACATTAGTATTAATTTTGAAAACAAGTAAGAGGGAGTTTTGTTTAAAATAACGTCGTACCAGGGTAGCTACGTTACCATTAAATATTTGGCTTAAGTTGAGCCACTGAGTTGAGCCTCGAATAGCTGAGTAACATGATCGTACTTTCTAGCATTGTAACAAGACCTTAGACATGAATTTTGGAACTTCTGAGGACTATTCATCTCGCGAAGAGTAAGTGCAGGCCAATACAGCACATCACAGTACGAAACCAAGGACAGAATCAAAGATTCACAAAGTTTTAATTTTATATCTGTTGTTAGAATGTCTTTATCAGTGGCGAATCTAGGGGGGAGGGCTATGGGGCTGCAGCCCCTCCAGACCCACTAGAATAAGCACCTCAGAGATGAATATTTATGACAGTAGACAAAAAAACCCATTCGTTTTTTCCAGAAAAGTTTGGAAACATCATGACAATACAAGTTTTTTATGACCTCAGCCTACCCCAGACCGAAATCCTGGATTCGCTACTGGTCTCTATAAATATAAAGAACTTTTAACTTGTAATAACACCTTTGCAATAAGCTAGAGATATGCGATTCAAACCGAAGTTGTGAATCCAAAATAACACCCAAATTTTTACAAGACTCTGATGGATTTAAGACTGTTTCTCCAATTTCTTTTAAAATTAATATCCAAAACTGTTTCTTACGAGGACCAAAGAGTAGAAGCTTGGACTTATTACCATTTAAAAGCAGGCCATGACATTTAGATGCATCCAACATTACCTACAAATCGTCATTAATTTCTTTAACTATTGCAGCTATATTATCCGAATTGAATGAGCAGTACACCTGCATATCGTCAGCATATTGATGCCATAGACATACCTTCAGAAAGCTGCAAGAGTCAGCTGTGTATAAAGTGAAAAGCAGTGGTTCCAGGATGTTACCCTGAGCCCTGAGGTATACCTCTTTTATTAAGAATAACTTAACTTGTCATTACCAATATATACTATCTGTTTTCTATTACCAAGATAACTTTTAAATAAGTTTGCTCCCAATCCAAAATATCTGAGCTTTGCAAAAAGCATTGATTGATCCAATGTATCAAAGGCTCACTGAAGTCCAATAATACCAAGAATTTCTTTTAGCCACATGTTTTCGACAGCTGGAGGTATTCATGGTTTCCTAGTTAAAGCCGATGCCCTCGCTTATTTGATCACCCGGTACATGTAGACTTTGTTACTTACCTTACAATTTTATATCTAACCAGTTTTTGTAGTTTTTTCTAATATTGCTAAAAAAATTCGCCTGCGGTGGTAACTTTCTTTACTGGCGACCATAGTTCTTTTTCCCCACAATCCAATTTTGTGAGTGCTTGACGGGGTCTAATGACTAAAACTTTATTAATTGCCATATTATTTACTTTTCCTTTTTTCAATAAATTAAAAGAACCATTTTTTTAGAGATATTTTAAACTAAGTAAAGTTTTTTACATATTTTTCTAATTTTTGAAACAATTTTTCTCTATACTGCCTTGTAATCGATTATTCAACAAAAAAATATTGTCCCCCCTCCCTGAACATGTTTCTTGGACGCCCATGGTTTTAAGTAATTGCACCGATGGCTTGTGTTGCGTCATAGAGTCGAATAATTTCTTAAAACTTATTATTTTATTGTGCACCCAAAACATGATTTTTAAATTTAATACAACCTATAGCATTAAGCTTCTGAATAAAGCTCGTTCTCCAATATTGCGTTACTCATTCACCTTATTTGGGACTTATATTTTTTTACATCTACTACTAAAAGCTCAAAAACATTGCCAATAAATTTATTCCTGTATAAATAAGACAAGACATTTTTATATTCTTTAAAAGTTCATTTTTTTCAAATAAAACGCCAAAACCTACACAAAACAATTTAATTTGACCGGACAGGAAAGAACAGACTTAAAATTTATGGCAATTTTCCATAAAAAGGTCGCTTGAAAATAACTGAACAAAATATGGTTGTTTTCTTTGTGAAATAGCCAATCCAGATAAGAAAAAAAGGTTAAATTGTTTACCAAGCAGGTATTTAGCCCACGTTCCTTTGTATTAAAAAAATGTTTAAAAAAACATTTAACCGATTTTAAAAATCGGGTGTTTTGCAGGAAGGCGTGTAGGAAGTAAGATAATGTTAGCAGCAGGACAGACCCGTAATAATAAATATATTGTATAATTTATTTATTGTTGCCTTATTCTTGTAATTTTATTATTTAGAGTTATGAATAAGTTATCTATGTGGCCAAACCACATATATATATAGACCATGTTGCTAATACCATAATTCAATGATGACACCACTGTAAGCAGATGATCAGTGGCCGTTGAGCTTGCGCAGATCGGAAATTTGCTTCTTGATGTAAACATTTGACAAGGCCGACTTTCAAAATATTTTTACAAGCTTTTATTTAAAGTCACCAGTTTAGTTCGGGTATGTACAGTGTACAGTTTATGGTCAAATAAAACTAAGTAACCAATATTTTACATACCTGAAATACCTTATTCCTGGTATTGAGCCGCGATTCGTGTAAAAAAGGATCATGCACTTCTTTCTACCCATCTTGAGACACAAGTCGCTAACAATAACATGTCTGGTAAAATTTTATACCTAAATTCGCACCTAAAACTTAAAAATAATATCCACAATCATACACGGAACATCCGAACGAATACAACGTAAAAAAGATGGAAACAACTATAACTATTAACACCCAAAACTTGGAAATTATAACAACGAACGAAACAAAAGATGGTGACTAATAAGAATATAACGGCAAGCCAGTTCTGTACAAGAGATCTTGGGTTCTGTTTACGTTCTGTTAGAAATCGTGTGGGTTACCTAATTTTTTCCCTACTGCGCAAGCGCCACGGCCCCCAACTCAGGTTATTTTGAATCGCACGATGGGTGTATTCTTGCTTCGTGCGGCAGGTGCATGGTTGAGACAATCTCAGAGTCTCCGTACGCCAATTGGTAAAGCAATCAACTCTAGCAATCAAAAGGTTCTGGGTTCAATTTCTAATGGAGGCATAAAACTGTCTCTATTTTAAAATAGTATATTACATAACAAGTGATAAAAGTGACACTTTTCAAACGAGGAGATATTTAGGCGTCAGCCGAGTGCGGAAATTCTCCGAGTTTTAGAATAATCCCTTTTATTCACTATGCGGTTATCATTGGAATTTAACAGGTGCTGCTGGGAACACCAGTATTGATTGGACGTGTCAACCTCCTGTGATTTGCTTTTGTCAAATGGTATGTGAAAGTATTATATTTTTTATTAGTAATAATTTTTTACCTAGGTAATTAATATTAGCTACACAATAGAAGAAAAAGTTACTATGATAAAATCGTAGGTACTATGCGGGGAAAAGCTTAACACATTGACTACCACCGTCCAGTATACTGGACATCTTGTTCTTTCCGTGGAGACCGCGTCCAGTTTACTGGACAACTAATTTAACGCATTTAAATGTGTTTAAAATTTGGCGCGGATCCTCAGGCTCGACTGATTTATTTCGTTGGTTCCAGTGTACCGGACGGTATTTTGGAAAATTTTGAGTGGAAAGAAAATTATCTCTAAAAGCCTTTCAACCCATAAAAAATACAACCCACCGCTTTCAATGGTTTCCCAGGAAGTTCCGTATTTTGACCGTCGGTCGTCAATGTGTTAAGTATTGTATATCTGATTATGTTCTCTGTTTATTTCCCTGATAGACCCAAGTCGGCAATATAAAAAGTTATTACTAAGTTTGAGGCGAGAGGCACTGTAATAAACAACTGCAAATTAACAGCACAGAATCATAAGAGAGCTGAAGAAAACAATCATAGAGATATTAATAGTAGTAATAGTTAGTACACTTCGAAGAAAATAAAAATATCAGCACTAGAACTGTCGGGAAATGGGTAGTAATTTTCTTTAGAAAAGTGTTAGATTTAAAAATTTAGGACAGTTAAAAAATGCACTCGCTAATGTTCGTAAATAATTTTACGATCGTTTAGGATATTGTTTAGCAGCAAATGGCGGTTTATTTCAACATTTAGTTAAGTAGTAACAATATTCCAAACGATTGTACCGGGTGATTCATTAAGGGTGACGAGCGGCCATATCTTGGAAACTACTGGGCATAGAAATTCAGGAAAAAAAATTATAACTAAAGTGGCCATGAGAAAATCCTGGAAATAATTTTTAAGTTCCGCATTTTGCCGCAAGAGGGCGTAATTGAGAAGTAAATTATAAAAGTTTACATATCTCCGAAAATTCTACATTAAGGTATATCTTTTGAACGGCAGTAGAGTTTTGGACTTGCATTGTCTTTATTTGTTTAGAATCACTACGTTTCAACTGGTAAGCATCTCCAGTCGTCTTCAGGTGAATACTGAGGTATATCTTTGTTAACACCATTAAACAGCTTGGATAATTATGCATCATTTTGGTCGTATGCTCATTGGCGTACCGACTTTAATAAGAGGGGGGGGGGCTGTTGAAAGTGTAATCAGTTAAATCGCTGTAACTTATAAACGACTTATCCGATTTTAGCAAACTAGTAACTTTTTGGAAGAGAAATGTATGCACTTTAACCAATCGTATTTAGTTGTCCATAATAGTTCTAAAAAAAAATGCTAGAGGGCGTAATTTGTAATAATAACACATTTTTTGATTTTACTCGGAAAAAATAAATCATACGGTATAATTATGATACCATTATCGAAAAGTAGATGCAATTTGTTAGAAAAATATTAAAACCGCAGCTTGATATCTCCGTTCGTTTCAGCGTTATCGCCAATAAAATAATTTTTAAAATTTTAAATAAAGAATATTTTTTAGAAAAAAAGTGGGACGCCACTGATATTTTTCCATGTGGATATTATTTCGGATTAGCCTGGTCAATTCTGCACAAAACTGGTCTCTTGCGTTTTTCTCCTCAGCCACACCGTTCTTTATTAAAATAAATAAATTAAAGTAGCTATACTATTTATTATTTTTATTAGCATTGATAATGACAAATTTTGTTTTATAAAAATTGTTGGAAATGACTACCCCGCCCGTCTAATGGCTAATGGCTCCGCCATAAAAAATTACGTATCTCCAGAAATTGAGTTTCTAATTTCAAAGCTTCTGTTAATTCGGGGATAACAAAATCACCAACTTCAAAGCCTCGTATCTCCGGAACGGCTGAAAATAAATATTGACAATTTATACATTTTTAATGTTGGAACAAATAAGCGAATGCGGCTGGCTTACTATAAGGTAGGGTTGCCATTTCAGAAAATCCAATATGGCGTCGTATCTGTCAAATTTGTAAACATAGTTTTTTTTTACATCAAATTTGGCTTCTTCACTAAAAGCTATTAGGGAATACACATTTGTTTTTTTATTGTGGTCGATAGCAAAGTCGCCAATCGGGTGAGATACTTAAAATAATGTCCCTGTACACATTCGTACGATCACTAATTAATAAATAACTAATGTTTAAATTTTTCTGGTAAGTTCCAGTTTTAAATTCGACCCTGCCTATTCTGTCTAATAACCAACCTACGCTTTACTTTCGCTGTAAACAATTTAGTTACCTACGCTAAAGCTAAAAACTGTTAACCTTAAACTTAACGCTGTATCAAGCAAATTGCACTTGCACCTCTCTAAAACTCATTAATCATTATTATTGGAAGATAAGATTAAGTGCACGAAATAACACGTATATTTCATTAATGATAGAGCATGTACCATTGTTTATATAATGTTGTGATAAACTTAGCACCTTGTTTAGATTGTAGAAGGCAAAATTAATTGTCTTGAAATGGCATGGTTTGTTGTAGATGAAATTAAATATTTTAAGTAACATTTCGTATATTATGTTAAATTACATTTTAAGCTAGAAAATAATGAAAAAGGAATATTATTGGACAGCCGCCCATCCGCACCGATGTAAAAGTTAGCAAATCTCTGGCCAAAATTTCTAGAAATGAAACCGCACTGTAAATAATTAGTAATCTAATATATAGCAAGACAGCTAGCGCTATCTATAAGTAACTAATAAAATACTTGGTACCTTTTATCTAACCAGTTACATGTTAAAATATAAATGTGATTGTTTATAAGTACAAATTATAGAATACTGTTTCTAGTGTGGTTAGATCAAGTTTGATATTAGTAACTATTTAGTGTTAAATAAACTGCTGGACAATTTCTTTCGAGCAAGAAAAATTTCGCCTAAATTTAACAGTTAATATTTTCTGAACCCAGATATGATATCGACCTACGGTTTTGAATGGTTGATAGATTCATCCCTTGGGAAACAATTGTCAATGTTGTATTTTCTTTAACTGTCAGAAAATTTTATATACAGGGTGTTAAAGAAGACGATGATTTTTGCTCCAATTTTAATGGCGTGTAACTTTCACAATAATATTTTTAAATTTTATCACTCTACGTCAATTGAATCACTGGTTCATAGCAAAGAAAATAATTTGTCAAATTTTTGATATCTGCTATATTTTAAGAAATACCGATTTTTTTGGAAAACCTTGCATAATTTCAACTTATTGGTAGCTAGATCTCACTGTGCATTGTATCATGCAAACTTTGCGAGTGATTCTTATACTTTATGAAAAGCGTGATTATGTTCAGTAACAATAGTTGTATACTCGGTTGTATATAAATGTTATAATGTACTGTGGCGTACTTATAAACACCTATATGTCTATGGTTTATGAGTATCTCACAATTTTTCACGATTGTTTTATTGGAAAGTACTCGCCCCTAGATTAGGTCAATTCTTATTTTTTAGTTTTTTATATCGCACGACAGTTATATTATACAGTGTGTTTACAAAATTTTAACAAAGATAATTTTTTTCATTTAATTTTTGGAAATAATGTATTTATTAATTTCTAACTTTCTAACACTATACTCATAAACCATAGACATATAGGTGATTATAAATACGCCACTGTACATCATAACATTTAGGTACAACTATTGTTACTGAACATAATCAAGCTTTTCATAAGGTATAATAATCAAATGGCAATAAACCAAGGGTTGATAGCCCTTGGGGGGTGTCGCATGACTGAGGATCGTGGTTCGGAACCCACGTTAAACTGTAGGTCCCCTCGGGAATGGCCCTGGCAGCGAACGAAGAGGAAAAAAGCCTAATTCGAAAGAAAAGAAAATATTTGTAATGTAAATATTTATCCAATTTTTTTTTTAAATAAATATCCGCGATAGCCATTACAAAACACTAAGCTAACCTTTAGTTAGTTGTTTTCCAATTTATTAATCTCCATTGAAGCCCACACAATTTATGACGTCACAATAAACCTATCAAATTAGCATTTATTTAAATGACCTACCATTCATCGAAAGGCAAAACTGCCTAGCGTTAAGACGCGTAGGTTTTGGCCTGATCTATGCTCGATATATCCTTGAGTTTCGACACAAATTCTCGGTAAAATACATCAATTCCAAGTATTTAATTGCAAGGGATAAATAAGTTTATTCAATGTTGCCATGTTTGATATTGAAAATTGATCTTTTTACCTACTTTACTTTAAAAACATCTTTATTCATTACAAATATTTCATAAATTGTCACTTAACATTACACTATATAATATTAATAGACATATTTACAATATGTTTGCCCAATTGTTAGCCCACTGGTTATGTTAAAATGGCTTATTGTTGATGTACAAACGGTCAGTTCCGGTACTGCCATGAAAGAATTATTTTAGCTTTTGCTTTTAAAATATATGGTGGTATGACTGCTTTTTTACTAAAATTTTCATTACCTGGTGTTTGCTGGAAAAACATTGGACAAAAACCAGCATGCATTTATTCAGGTACAAAGTAGCTTTTGATTTTGTTTATAGAAATTGAGAGATACAATTTCTATAAACTTGAAAAGTGTCTATCAATAATTCCAAGTAAGCACTTGCAATTAAGTAATCGCAAGGGATAAATAAGTTTGATTCAGTGTTGCCATATTTGATATTGAAAATTGATCTTTTTACCTAAATCTTCATTTTAATTGTACGTCAGTATTACGGTTATGTATTGCTTTTAAAACTTGTAAGTAGACAACTCATTACTAGAAGTAGAACCATAATATGTATTAGGCATATAATATACAGGATGGCGCATCGAAAACGAAACAGAGACATTTACTGGCAGCTCAGTTCTTTTTTGGAAAAACGTCCAGACCCGTCGATTTTGCTTTCGAGGGGGACACAAAATGTACAAAAAAATCACGTTAACACGTGCAGCCCCCTGGGCGGGGGTGGCACCACCCCTAAAATCTTAAATGAAAAGGAGGGTCGAGTGATACCTTATTTTAAAGTTTTGCATACAAATATAAAAACAAAATGTAGCTTTTACCACTGAAAAAGGTGGCTTATAATTTAAAAATTTGTGGAAAACCTGTAAGTGAAAATATGGTAATGAATAAAATTTTGATGATACTTCGTCTTTATTTTCACGAAGCTTAAGATAGTTCTTCTAATAAGACTTTAAACATCTCATAACCAGATTATTGGCTAAAGTAGAAAACATAAATATTAAACAAGAATATTCAGATAATGTTACTGAAGCATTTGCTGCAAAAAGATATGAAAAACAAGACTCCTTTAATAATAAAAAATTGCAAGATCTCTTGATACCATTAGATATATGTAAATTTAAGTAATATCATCTCCTAATATCGCTTAATTTCGTCACCAAAAACTAGGACCTAGTTACCTTCATCCGTTTACTCGTGAAATGATTCTAGTTTAAACCCATCGAACTATTAGGCAAAGAGCTAAAGTATTAAAGTATTCTATTTTTATGCTATGATTGCTAGTGGACCGTATACCAAATATAATAATGCGATCAATATTTTATGTGCCGAAAAAAGAACAAACATTTCGATGTGTTATGAATGTCATATTTTTATGTTGTAGATTGTACTTCTTAAAAACAATCGACAACAGTGTTTCCACCCACACTTTTGGCTAACCTTGTCTTCGCAGTAATGTAAGAACCGCACTATCGCTACCTGTCGTTAGATTACTTATGGTGGCGTCTAGCAATTGACAGCACCTCCTTTTATGGGTATTTAGTTGAGTTACATATACCATGTGATATCACCACCTGTAATGGTGACAGATTTGACCTTATAAGGTGACGAATAAAAACGCAATAATTTTATATAATTGTATTATTTATAGTCCTCGGACAATCCCGTATTAGTAAAGAAAAAAACATACCTTAAGATCTTATTTTTACATTTCGTTGATGAAACTCATATTCGTATTCAGTTTCGAATGTGTTATCATGTAGTAGCCAAGGTTTCAATATTTTATTATTAATTACAGAAATATATTGTTGACGTCTATTTTTTGAAGAGATGAGAATCATAGCTTTAAATATTGGTCACCACAATATATTACGAGTGGTCAGAAATACGTAACCTGGACATTTAAATGTATCCTGACCGGGAAGAAATTTTGGCTTGGGGTGACAGTAACCAAGTCGAATTTAATGCTAAGAAAACCCAGGCAGCAGTCTTCTCCAAAAAGGTTAACATTGCAGAACCGGATATAGTCATGGCAGGACACGCAATTTCCCTGGCACCGTCTATTAATTTGCTGGGGGTCAATCTGGGAGGTAATATGTCTTGGCATGATCACGTTACCGCAATTGCCAAGGCATCTGCACAGAAACTTGGTGTACTTTTTCGCACCAAAAGGTTGTACACACCTCATCAACTTTTGACACTCTACAAAGCCCAGATTCGACCATCATTAGAATATTGCTCTCATGTCTGGAGCTCTGCACCCCAACACACCCTTCGGCTACTGGATTCCATTCAAAGGAGAGCCGTTCGTCTGATCGGCGACCCCGAGCTGACCAAGACCCTCGATAGCCTGGAGCATCGAAGACAGGTTGGTGATTTGGCTCTCTTTTACAGATATTTCCATGGCAGGTGTTCGACTGACATTGCCCACTTGATTCCACCTAGAGCAATTCAAAACAGAAATACACGGCAAACCACTGCCGCTCATCCATATGTTGTTCAGCTTAGTACTCCTCGAACTTCATTGTTCAAGAATTCTTTCATCTGGAGAACGTCATCTTTGTGGAATGATCTTCCTGAGGTCGTGTTTCTCAATAAATACAATCTTCAACGTTTCAAGACCAACGTAAATCGCTTTTTTCGCACTCGCACCGCTCCCAGAGCGCCTTAAAGGATTTTTCCTACAGTGCAGGTGTTTTATCATAAAAAATAAATTCTGTATGAGGAAATTGATATTATACAGGGTCCTGCAATAGTGTGTCAGGCTTCTATGGCTCCCGTACGAATTAAGTTAGTTTGCTTCATATTATGCAGACTTATTCTGTATTATAGGGTTACAGTGTTACACCGGGTTACTGCATATTTAGGTTTGTAATAGAGTCCTTTATAATTGTCCAAAATTATTTTGCTATAACAGATCTTTCCAAGAACGTGTTGACTTGTACACCGATTAAAATGAGGGACATTTTGTAGTTTAATCTAGTCGCCTATGTATTAATTTAATAAAACAACGCTATTCTTAAAAATAAGTTATGAAATTTGCAATTTTTTCGAAAACGGTTGGAAATAACTTATATGCTTGCAGTACAAAAAAATCTTGCTTAAGAATCTTACATTAAATGGGCAAATAATAAACAGGGTGTTCCATTTGAAAACCTGGAGAAAAAATGATTTTAAATATCTTTTTTTTTGCAATTTTTTTTATAAAAACCCTATATAAAATAGAAAAACACTCTTAGACTCATAATATCTCTAGATCCCTTATCATAAACCTCACCCAATGCCATGGTTTAAAAAATGCATTTAGATGATTTTTTTTCCGGAGCCGTCAAACTTTATTTTTTAAGTTTTTAATTTATTACTTTAAAGCAAAATAAATAAAATTTTGGTTGATTATAAAGGACTCCAATAAGTACATAAATATGCATTAAATTTATTAATTAATTATTAATTTAAATATTTAAAAAAATACTTTTTGCCATGACACTTTTGGGCCATCCTGTATATGAAAAAAATGTTCCTGAAATACACCTTATAATACAGTATAAATCTGCATATAAATGAAATTCCTAACCACTATTGCAGGCACTCCAGTTTTTAGCGTCGTTTAAAAGCAAAACAATAAAACGTGCTTACTTCTATTTATTCAAATTTAAATAATTTGGCACCAAATGAAACCAACAAAAATCTGAAAGATACCCTAAACTCGTTGACCAATCCGCGTCACTCGCTGTCAAGAAGTAGTTTTAATGAAAATAGTGGAAAATCCTAGTTTCAAGAAGGAAAATGCGCGTTTTCCCTGTGAATTGTGTTTGTTTTCGCTGATGTCTGAACACTTTAAGTTAGTCGGTATATATCCTGTGGTTACATAAAAAGTAATAAGAGTTGACTGAAAAATGGTAAAAATCCCTAGCTAACGCAATAAAAAATTGTAATTTGTAATGTAATCTACACCTAAAAACATGTCTTTTCTGAAAAATCATAAAAATCAGCGTGGCTACTGAAAAATGTAAAAAAAAGTATGTAATATTCTAATCAAAATTAGAAGTCATCTGACTTATTCCCATCAACCACAAGCCTTAAAATGTATTTATATGTCGTCCTCTGCTCTTACATTAAACATTAACACTCCTTTGTTTAGTTATAAAACAACATCTAATCGTCAAGAATTAAGGGTGTGTGATTCGGTCAATAATTTATTACCAAGACAGGTGAATACTTCTGCCGGTGGTCTCGCTCGTTTTCACGGTGACTTTTATTTAACACGTTTTGAATCGGCTTCAAGACACACCTAGTCTATTGTATTTTTAGCTTGATCTTTTGTGGCTTCGCTTATATTTTATGATCTTCCTTTCGTAATTCTATGGGTATATTCAACCCCTTGCATGTCTCACTAAACCACTGGCTGTGCAGAATGAGCCGGCATGAATGAATAATATATTATGATTTGGGCTATTCTTAACGAAGGGATAAAATGTTTGTGATGAGAGTTTGTGACGGTTTTTTAATCGTTATTTTTTTGTTAAATGGAAATATTTATTATACCTACAGTATTAATCTTTCTATGGAATTCATTTGGTAACAAAGATTCAATCCAGTCCTAAAAACATACGTTCGTTTCTTCTATGTGGGTTATAATCTATTTTTTTTTCTACTCCCACTTCGAAATGTGCTATTTTCTACTCCCACATGGAAATTTTCTGTTTCCTTTATACTTTAGTGGCGAGTAAAGAAGGCTATTCCAGTTAACTGTGCGGCAAAATTTCATAACAATCCTAGTAAGGTTATGAAACTGACCAATCACAGTAGTCAATTACAGAGAAGAGAGTTGTTCTTAAAAGTACTGACCAATCATAGTATATTATTTTTACTGGGGCTCCGTCTTCTTTTTAAGACACTAAATTATATAATTTAAATAGGCGAGTTCGGTTAATCATCGGCGAGGTCTCCGATCCCTCGGATTGTCAAATGTCGTTCGTTTAATCGTTTCAGAGCTGACGGCTGACATTTATCTGCATTCGTTTAAACCGAGGCAGATGATTTGGAGCGTCATCTTTTCATCGGAGGTTTTTGACCGAGGATAAAAGCAACGTCAGCTGACAAATATTGCTTAAGAAAGTTGGGTGTTGGGTTAATAATTTCATTCAATTCAATTTATCATCAAATTATGGCCGATTTCAACAATTGGAATTAATAACAAATAACAAACATTAACAAATTATTGTCCATTTTTATCATGAAAGGCCAAAAGTGAGGTTATCCTGTTTGTCAAATGAATAGGAACCGTTCCGTAATTACCGACAACCTCGGAGTGATCTGCTGATCAGCTGTTTTAAATCTGTGTTCTCTTTCATCTCATCTGCGAAGAATAACCGAACTCGCCTAAAGTATATGGTACAATATGTTATTAATTTGTTCATTATAACAAAATCTATATGCATTTATAATAGATTTATCAATAATTCAACCTGCTGAATGTGCATAGAAAATTAATTTCATGTAGCATCATTATTCAGTTGGTTTTACGATAATTATTAAAACGCTTCAATAGTCGAGAAGGTAGAGCGTTTTACAACGTGTTACAACCTGCAAACTTTTTTTTTACATTTTGTAGCATAATGTTTGTAATTTTGATCGTAGAAAAAATATACTGTTCAACACGAGTGAATTGTCTCTATCGCACTCGAAAGTTTGAGCACTCCGCCTACGGCGTCGTACTCAATTTACTTTCTCGTGTGATATAGACATCATATCCCCTCTTATTGTACCTACAAACTACTATTCCCATTACACAAAAGTGATTGAAAAAGTGGGCTATTCCGGTAAACTGAACGAATGTGATTTCATATCCATCCTAGTTAGGATATGAAACTGGCCAATCACAGTGGTCATACAAAGAAACCAAATTTACATATTATAAATTTCACTAGTTGTTTTCTGATGCTTGACAGAATTGAGGTTAAGAATATACTTCAAAAATATGTAAATATGTCAAATGAAAATAATTGTTCTTTTCTAATTTAAATCAAAATATTTATCACAGATTTTAGGCATACACAATGTTTTCCTTGAGTGCACGAAAAATGGTGCGAAAATTGATAGTATAATACCAAAATATATTTCTACCGGAGTAATGTTATATTTTACTAAACTAAAGATTTAAGCACAGATGCACTTTTTTATTTCAAAAATCCCCAGTGTTACACTTGTTTCAAGACAATTACTACAAGATTTAATGCATAAAATATACTACAAAATGAATGATTGATTCTTTGTCATGCAGATATTGATCCACCGCGATATTTTCTAATATATTTTGAACGTGGCTCCAACCTCAATTGTTGATCTTAAAACTTTTATTATACGCAACAGATATAGAAAATTAACTGAATGGTTCCTTAAATGGTGGAACATGAAGATAAGTATATAAAATCAGATAAGACAGACGCAATTATAAGATTTCTAGAAAAAAATTAATTCCCCTTTTTACTAAAGTTTTTTAAGGTTTTGCAGTATTGCCACTTCTCTTTCCACGTTACCAGTGTTGCTAGTTGGTAAATTGATGCCCGGACTGTGTAAATTCTCATTAGAAAAAAGACTGATGCGAGAATGATTGACATTATTCAGGACTGTCAGTTCGTCCGATCGTGTCTGCTATTAATAAGAGCAGGGCAAGGCGAACAAAAATACTGTCGATTGGTCAAATGTCGTATGGTAATATTAATTTCTAACTAAATAAGTCAATAGAAAGCGAAAAATAGGTTTCGAGAGCCAATAGCATATTTATTAAAATAAATTAGATAAAACTTTCTGGTAGTACAGGTTGACTTATTATTTACAGATACGTATTTTTTAAATTCTTACTGGAACATTTTACGTTTTAAGGGTTATGGTTTTGATAAAAGTGGTAATTTGTTCATTTCTGTAGGATAAGAAGGAATGGAGGAGTGTTAAAGTAATTTACTCTATTATAAAAGGTAGGATATAATAGGAACCAATTAAAAATATATTAAATAATAATTGTATAAATTTACTTAATACGTCGCTTAATTTTTTACTGAAGTTTTTTACGGAAGACGGAAATATATTATTGTGGCGGTTACTTTACCAAATTTATTCTAGTTAAAATATCCCACATTAAAATAAAGCAAAAAAGAGACCAATAAATAATATATAGAAACATATGAAAGCAAATATTTAAATTATCAGGGCCTTTTACGATTGTCAGGGTCGCTATGTATGTTACCCTTTATAGAATCGAAACAAATAATTTTTTTTTGCATCTTAATATCCTTATTAACATATTTGTATTTGATTTTGGCTCTATATACTATTTAGCTAGTTCCTAGACCCTAACTTTAATTCAAATTGGACAGTAAAAGCATAAATCATTTCTGTAGTGGGCTATAACCTTTTTATTTGTGGACTTATAATATTTACCGCTAAAGGTAAGCCCGAGGTCATTTTCGGCGCCAGAAATGAAATCGTAACCGCGATTGCCGTATCTCGAGGCCTCATATAGGCTCATCATCGGCCCACGTATGAAAATAATACAGACTTGCTAGACAACAAAACAACTATTAAAAGTAAAGATATTTGGACTTGCGGTTTCGGACTGGAAAGTTTTTACAAGATTTTCCGTTCTGATGGTCGTCATAAATTACATTTTTCAAAACTTTTGTGTTGGTTGTATTATATTGGCAAGTATTTTATACCAATAAAAAAAATACTTCTACCTCTGCCTGGGTTGCAATGAAATAAAACCATGTTAAGGAATCAACGACCAATCTTTAACTGACAGTGCAAAACTCATAACCTAATTAAGGGTAGGAATATAGATCAACTTTGGGAAAGTTAATATTTTAAATAATAGTTGTTTAATAACATTTTATTAGCCGTTAAATATGCAAGGAAAGGATACATAGTTCGAGAGCCGATACTCGGAGTCCCAAGGTGCATAGTACGTAATACCAACAATTGACGGACCAGGAGTAAACCCAAAATTCACAGTAATTAAACATATTGTCACGCCCAGATTTTAGGGTGCGACGAGGGACGTAAAGGTAGCTACGGGACCTTAGCAACTATCAGTAAAACAAAGTGATTTTGAAAACAATTCTATTATGAAAATCAAAATAATATTTGCCTGAAGGGTTTACAAAGAAAATCAAAAATAATAAATAACTCGGATTTAAACCTTTAAGAATGATTTTAAAATAAAATTGTACTTACATAAATTTGGGGCTAATCGCTGGTGTCTTGGTAATTTGGGGACCAACAAGTTGTTTAACAATATTTAACGTGGATGCGTCACCGACCACGGACTCGAGCACTAGTAGCGTCCGATATTTTTTCTACCAATAATGTGCCGTTTCAGCTCGTCAGCAATTTTTCCCACTTTAGGGAAACGACCAACTTAGGTCGTAAACCTTATTTCTGCTGACTTCATGACTCGACAATAATTGATAGATCGGGATCGGGAAGCCCGTATAACATTTCATAATTGCAACTTTATTAGATTTGTTTAATAAACTTAACGCCGGTTTCATGTTGCGAGAAATGACCTGTGTTTAACGCGAATAATAGTTAAAATGGAAAATATTGATTTATAAAATATTATTATACTATCAATCCAAAACTGACGAAACAGCTACTTTTGATAATCAGAAGTCGGCTTGAATTAATCACTACCCGTATTCTAATTAGAGGAACCTGCATCGAATGCAACTATGCAACGTTGATCCAATTTAAAAACTCTGAGGATAAGATAGAGAAACGATACATGATATTTGCCATTACTTTTACGTCAGTTAGAAAAATGAGAACTTAATAATTTTGAAACAAGGAGTTTTAAAGTACCGTATAACTTTTTTGCATTTTAATTATCTTGTCTATGGAGAAAGATGTTGAACACACATTACGTTTACAGCTTACATGCGCATAACTGGATGAGTCATGCTCAATCCAGTTATGCGTAATGCACTCAGCTATAAATACAACACGTAAAAGTTAAACGCATGACTTCGCCCACCAGTTATGCGTCACTGCACTACCTAGTATAAATAGAGCTGTAGTTACCAAACTTATTTAGTATTCACCTCAGGCCGACTGGAGATACTTACCAGTTGAAACGTTATGGTTCAAAATAAATAAAGACAATGCAAGTCCAAAACTCTACTGCCGTTCAAGAAACGTCATTGTCTCTAACCTTCAAAAAGACACTATTATACCTACCCAATCTCTGAGAAAATAAATTACTTCTATAAGTATTATTATCTACGAAATTATAAAATTAAAACATCAAATGTTACTTCTTGTTCATAGGCGCCGGAACTTCAGAATTGCTCTGGGGGCTTGGAGCCCGGAACTCAACGAATAAAAAAAAATTCCTTTATTAAATATACACATAATATAATGTAATAGTTAATAAATTTTAAATATAATAAGGCTCCCTCCACAGTAACTTTAAAAAAAAAAGGTCATCGGTCCAAATTTTGGGGCCTCCCTCCACAGTAACTTCTAAAAAAAAAAGGTCATCGATTCAAATTGTGGGCCCCAAGACGCGCGGGGCCATTCCTCCATCCAAAGTGACTTCTAAAAAAAATGTACCGCCCGTACGGAAAGACGGCTCTGGCCAGTTAGTTCCGAATGATCCAATGTTTTTGTGTACATTTGTGAATTATGTAGCTTAATTACCTCTTTGATATTAAAAAATTTTCAACAGGAGATTTGAGGGTGAAAACAGTAGAACAGTAGTTTAAGAGTAAAAACAGTAGATCTTCTGTTAAAACAGGAGATCTGGTAACACTGGCTCCAACTTGACCGCGCCGATGCTTGACCTCGCTGACTAGGCCGTGATGTCAGATCTGCATGATGCGCAGATCTGACATCACGGCTGCCAACGTGTAGAAAATATAGATCGAGCGGATAATTAAAAATAGCCGTGTTTTGAAAAAAATATTTTTAAAATATTGCATTTTTGTATTGTATTTTAGACGACTTTGTCTTCTTTGCTACAAAATCCGAAAAATCACTAAAACTGGGGTATTTAACAAAAGTTTTCACTAAATCACTTTGGATTGGTTTCGAAATCATTAAATCTATTGAAATTTCACCAGACCTGGCAACCTTGAGACTTTGAGACCAGGGACTTTCCAAATTCTCTACGTGCTCTAAGCAAAGTGGCAGACCAGGGTTGCCAGATCTAGCATAGTATCATTATTATGTAAACGTACTATGAGGGTTAGGCTATGGGGGCTACGCCCCAAAGAAATATTGCTAGGGGGGCCCAAGCCCCCAGAGCCCCCACGGAATCGGCGCCTATGTTCTTGTTATAAAAATTAAGGCTCCCTCTTCCTATATATTTCAACTTTTCTTGTAGGCATGATGATTTTAGTCAGTCCAGATATAACTATAATGACCCAAAATAACTAGTCTCCTTACAGTATGTCATGACATACATTGAATTTTCTTGTTCTTCGTCCTTCCATTTAAAAAATTATCTTTTTCTATACCATTTTAACTTTTTCCGTGTTGTTCATCCCCATGTTTTCACATCTCAAGATCTATGCTAGCATAAACCTGTAACATTAAACAACGTTAACTTTTTCAATCATGTCCATCCAGTTTAAAGATTGCTTTTTAAAGCATTTGGACTTCCTTTATAACGTTTTTATATCTCATTTCTTATTTTGTAAGTTATTAGTAATAAGTCAATTGTAACTGTCAAATTTTATCTTAATTAAACAAGAACCTTATTAAAATCTTATCTATTCTATATTACGCAACCAAATTACGCGACCTTTATAGCTAAAGCACAATGTCAGATTTTAAATGGATTAGATGGTTGATTTAATAGTGGGCCGCTCAGTCACCGGCACGGGCCGCGCCTGCCGCGCGTGGGCGCACTTCCTGTGCAACTCGCGGTTTGTGGCTCCTTGCGTGACAACCTGTATTCAGTGTTGCCAGGTACAAATTTTGTTTTCCCTAGATAATTTTTTAAAAATTCTTCAGATTTTCCCCAGATCTTTAAATTTGAGAAAAAAGATACTTGAAAACAAAAGTTGTCGCAATTTATTAATAAAATTTGTAACGGTTTAGTTTAGAGACGATTTTAGTTTTGAACAACAAACCCAAATGAAAAGTGACTTCTGAAAAAAAAAGCTCGCCTTCCCCACGCTTTAGAAACGCCATAAGCAGGGGCACGATACTTCTCCGCCTCTCCTACGCTCTATAACGGCATATATATTTATTAAATTTACTTAAATATCACAAAATCAAAGAAGTATAGAAATTCCCTAAATTATAGAAAATTTCCCCTTTTCCCTACTGCTTGAAGGTTTTCCCCAGATTTAGGGAAATTTCCCTAGCAATGGCAACCCTGCCTGTATTCTCTTTGTAAATGGCAATTTAAAATTGTTCTAGGAATATTTAAAATACAGGTTTTTTTGACGATGGTGAATTACCTCCACATTAACCTTTTTGGTCTTCGCTATACAATTGCCTAAAAGAAATGAAAAGTAGAGAGACTAACAAATATCTACAAATTTTAGTAATTTAATTGTGTAGGGTAACAGAAAGAAAAGAGCAGCAAATTAGTGTTTGAAAGCAACGCAATATAGATTATTATTCTCATTTGTTAACTGAAAAGTAGAAGGTGAGTAATGTCCTAACAAGTTTCACAACGCAATTCTTTTTATCTACCCTTACCCTAATTACCATAGTTCTCTCTAAATTCTCTTACAGGTACGGATCTTTCTTCGGGAGAAGGTTGTGTTGTATCAATTTTACAAAACATTGATTAGACGATCTAATGTCTGAGTCTTCCCAAAGCCACAATTCCCTTTAAAACCAAGCCCAAGCCTGGGATTTTTGAGGAAAGATTCCGAGCATGACAAGTAGATAAATAGCAATCCTTTTTGCCCAGTTTTTTTCAACAATGATTGAACGAGTTGTGAAAGACTCCTGATGCTAGTATCTAATGCTTAAGTCTTTACAAATAAAGTGAAGTCACTTTATTTGTAAAGTCATGCATACGATGTGTTAATTTTATTTTTTTAATTTTTTTGTTTTTTTATTCTGAATGTTAGGTCTGATGATGCCCATATTTTAGGGCGAAACATGTCACCAATTTATTAAATTTTAATGCAGGATTGAGACTTTTGACTTTGAGTTTCCCCATTTAAAATTTTTTTTTTATTTAGCATATGTCCACTCCGGGGATCGAACCCGGACCTCCACGGTCGAATGCCAGTACCTCACTTCTGAGCCACTGCCGCGGTCTATACTTCTGAGCCATTTACATTTCAATGTCGCGACGTTCTGCTACAGTTTCATAGATTCTGTATTTAATTACAACAATCTTGCCACTATTCTTTCTTTAGCCATTTGTATATGTGCTGTACATCTATAGTTTCTTTTAGATATAATTTTTCTTTAAGATTAATATACAATAAAACATGTTTGTTGCTTAAACATACCATATCATAACCGATTTTTTAAAATTAATCTATGTTTATCCAAACAAAGCTCTGTTTTAGAAATTAGTTTTATTGTTAATACTTATATCACAAAAGGCGGCTCCAGTGGTAGCTATATAAAAATGTCCCTGACTTTCTTACTTATACTGATTGTTGAATGAAATTTATTACAGATACTTAGACATTGGTAATACACCGTGAAAACAGGCTTCTTTATTACAATTATTAAGTAAGCTTTTTACCAGTACAAGAGCAACAAAATCCAAAACGATTACTTCGCCATCCATTACGTATTTAGGTCGCCTCTATTAAACGACAAATGAAGCGTGATATCGCAGACATTCGATGAAGAAAGAGGTACATTTGTCGATAAACAGGCGCCATCGAGTCATCGATTTGTTTATAATTCAGCGAGAATTGTATAAAATAAATTCAATTATATGCATAACCATACTTTATTGCTTAATGAAAAAGAAAGGATTTTGAGTTGTTGGCATGTGGGCAGTTACTACAATGACTTTATATGAACAAATATATTTAATTTGTTCGTTATACAATATTAGCTGTTATAATATTTTTGTGAATTTAATCACTGAAGGATAGCATGTTACCAACAACGAAAAAGCAAAGATAGACCCTGCATTTCATTCATACAATAATTACTTTTGCGTCGAGCCTACAGCTCACTGTTTATAAGAGTGCAGCATGTATAGACTACTATGAAATCCAGGCACTGAATAGGTTATTTTGCAAACCTGACACTGTCTTACCCTATTGTTTTTTTTTATTATTAACCCACAAAACTTTGAAACACTAAACTCTCACCACTTTTGATTTAATAAAGCTGGAAATAAATAATTTATTGTTCTTTATGTCAAAATTTTCATTTTTCATTTCCGTATTTTCACTTGCTACCGCTAGAAGGTAAGCGTTGCCAAGTTTGGCACGATCTATCCGAAAAATAAATTTATAATGACTGTTCGTTGAGTGTATGTTAAAGGCAATTATAAAATGTCATCGTAATACTGATTCACTGTGTTTTAAAAATATATATTTACTTCTCGAATTCATAAAGAATAGATGACTTTGTAGTATACTCCAATCGTTCTGACAAGATAACTATTTTATAATTAATTTCTACAGTAGTTGAGCTCAAAAGTTAGGTTAAACTGTTCAATCAAGTTCGATTCTGTTGCGGCTTTCATTTAAATCTCGATTCGAACACAATTACAAAATATCTCAACTCGACCTTGAATAATCGAACTCAATACCTGTGTTGTAGAAATTTTTAATTTGCTACGTGGATTCAGATCGATTTATGTAAATAGGTACTTCATAAAAATGTAGTAAGTTATTAGGAATACGAGAATACCACCTCTGGTGGCAGTCACAGAAGCTCTCGTAATTGTGATTTTCGTAAATATTCTTGAAATGTTTGTCGTTATTAGTATGTTGACTAGTTTGAGGTTAGAATATGTTTTAAACAACCCAACGATGTGTTTAATTAGATATATTCTTTTTTCATGAGTCCACCGGTTGAGCCGAATATCATCTTAAATTGCCTATTGTATTACTGGTTGGGCATAAATCATGTTCTTTTATTCAAAGTGGATTTCTGGTGATTTCTATCAACGTCAACGAGAGAGGGATGGTACAAAATTTACCAACCGGTTGATGACGCCATTTCACCAGCTGTCATCAAGTTCATCAGTTCCACCACTGGTTTAATTCACCGGCGAAAATAGCATATTATACCTATTTAAGCCCAAATAAATCCAATAATAGCCGAATCTTTTAAGCATTTGGCAACAGCGTAATATACACTTGTAAAAACTTTCTACTTATTCCCATATGGTTTCATTCACGGAACTCGTCAGGAACTAAGTGGTAGCATGAATTTTAGTCCTTGTCGGTTTGTTTTGATAAAGGAGAATGAGAGTTCTATCTTTGCTTTCTCGTCGTCGTCTACACTGATAAAAAGGATATCTTAATGTAAAGCAAAGCGCATTTAAAACAAGGCCGCCATGTCTTTCGATATGTTCAAATGAATATTTTCTTGGTACAAGTCAGTCATGTCCTTGGAAGCAAGTTCCGTAATTATCTTGGCGGAAAAAAATATCTCTTAAATTAAGATAAGGTTGATTATTTTTGTTACTTTGATTCAAGAATTTTAGTACCTACTTTAAAGAACCTGTCTTTGACGCAAATTATTATTATACTGATCTCAGAGATAGCATACTTAGGTCAAGTAAATGTGACTTTAGTTCAAGAACACATTTCTTTGCTATTTGACCTATAATTATGGTAGGATTATATAAAAAACGAGTTTGTCTTTAGGTAAGCCAATATATTTCATATTAAAGAAAGACATAAAGTTAGTTAGTAAACATAAATTAATGGGAACAAACGTAAAAAGCATACTATTTAATAATAAAAATAAAATCGTTTCCGTCTTCTCTAAAATGGATATTGCAAACCTTCTTGGAGACTCATTCTATGGCCGAACAAAAAAGTTATCTAAAACAAACAGCAGCTTTAAAATTCAAAGTATCTTTTTTACTACAAAAATGCAAATAAGAAAGTATTTTCTATTGTGTAATGGAGAAACACACTATATATAAAAAAATACCTTGTGCAAAAATTTTTTAACGCAACCTCAAATAAATTAATATCTGAACAAATATGGGTTCTTTAACTTTTAAACCAATAAAAACAAAAAGCTTAAAACAAAAACATTAATAAATACCATGAACCACCATTTTTAAAATTTATATACAATACAATCTCAAATTTGTTGATTTTTTTTTTAAGGAAATATCTTTAGTTCGACGACGATGGTCTTAACAATTTCATTTCATAAAGTTTAGTTATCTTGAAATAAGTACACAAGGACTTTCGTCCAGTTTCTAGACTTTAGATGTAATGAATGGTACTTTAGCCAAGTACAACGTGTAGCATTTGTAGATATCTCGATAAAAAAAACCCAATATAATGTGCAATACGGGTAGATTCAGGCTAAATTTAGACAGTTAGAGTTACAAGATTATAATAAGCTAACGTCTAGTTCAGTATAATGTAAAAATATATATTAGAGACAAATATGTTAATATAATCGTATATAATACATATGTTCCATTAAACTTTCCGCTTGTGTTCAAGATTAAACTTCTCTAGAAAATCTTTCATCTCACTCATTGTTTATACATCACTTCCACTTAGACACAATTCTAAAGACCAGTAACAACTACACCTAAATTAACTATTTATTATTTTGCGTAAGTACTTGTAAAAAATACCAGTTTAAACAAGGGACGAGAACAGACTGGCGGGCTGGGATGCTTAGAACCTTCCAAACTGCTTGCTGCATATCATAATCTTGGGACAAGGACACAGTACTTTGCCACAAAGAATAATACCTTTGTAAAATATACTATTTTAAAATTTTACCGGCCCAAGAACGCCAGCTTTTAAATAAGGAATTTTGCTGCCAAGAACATAAACAGAAATTACCAAAGATATAAAAACCATGTTTTAAGAACACATTCATTTCAAATAAGATTATTACCTTCAGATAAAGTAATTTACAGTCAAGATAATGTATTCTCTTGTGGCAAGAGCTGTCTTTTATCAGTGTACTTATGGTAACAGAAAATTAATTGGATCAAATCCACCGGCGATATTGGTTCCTTTGGACCTGTTTACTTCTCTCGGATCCGACGCTGTATAAGTTTCGAATAACTATTTCTATTTATTTATTGAATATGGAGATTGCCTACATTTGTAATATAACCGCTAAACCGCAACATTGAAATGATAACGTATTACTACAAGATGGTGTAAATTTTCTTGAAAAGAGTACAATACACTTAGAGATAATCTCAAAGAAATAAATTCGACGTTTATTGTAAATATGGATGAGGAATAATTTTCTAGTTCGCTAAGTCTGATCAATATCTTGGTAAGTTTGTACGTTTTATGTATTAGCCATTCTGTCTCATAATTTCAAGAATAAAATGCGATAAATAAGAGGTAAACAAGCCTCAGCCGCATTCGGAATTATCATGGTATATAAATCCTTATCAGCTTGTGGTATTTTGGATACTTACTTTTAGTATCCCGGAAGTTAAGAGAACCTTAACTATGTCCCTCATGGTTTAAGTTAGCATCCTTAAATATGTTTTTTTATTATCTTCGTTTACTGCTGGTACGTCATTCTAAACTTGAAGTAATAAACCAGAAATCTTTGACGTCTGTTGTATTGTTAAATACGAATTACATTTTCTTTTCTATTTTACGGAAAATAAAAACTTACTAACTTTTTATGCTACATAATTTTTTTAATTTATTCAGTTGCCTGACACGTGTTTCAACCCTTTTTAGGTTATTGTCGAAGGAGTACAAAAAAATAAATTTTTCTATTTCTGTTAAGAGAGGTCTAGTGACGCATTCGCCATTTCATTGTTTGATTAATATTTCTATTTTATCCAAAAATCAGCCAAATGTCGACATTTGAATCATAATTACCTACAAATTGAAGTTAAGCAAGTTTGAATTTATAAAGTAATAAAAGCAGAAAAAGAAAAACGAAGACATTTCACAAATTTTCGTTTTTTGCTTTTATTAATTCATTATTTAAAATTTCTTTAGTTCAAAACTGTAGGTAATTGCTACTTAAGAACGGCTATTTGCCCGCTTTTTAAATAAAGCGAAAAGGATAAGAAATATTGACCAAAAAAACATGAAATGGCGAAGGCATTACTAGACTTCACTCTTAATAAGAAAATATGTTCTTCAAGTTTAACATACACAGGGTGTATGAAATTGTCGCATTATATTTAAATAGGTGGCTTCTTAATTATCTTAGTTAAGTAATGACCCTTCCTTAAAATCAGATTTTGCCGGGCGCCCATGGAAAACCCATGACCAGGATCGCTTTTTGAGTTACATTCTTTACTTGTTAAATAACGTCACTGTCAGGACGTGTCATCAAAACTAAATTCAAATGAGAACAAACGAAGCGAGACGTAGATGCTAATAATGGCATTTACCCAATATTCCATAGTTATAGTCTACTAGAGTTCGATTTGTATTTTGTCACAATGTGTATATAATGTAAAAATTTGTTGTTTATTGGGATGTGAAATTCGAAGAAAGTTTTAATAGTAGACTGGATTTATAACCATGTGTTTATTTTAATTATGATCGTATGTTTTGTATCAGTTTTGGATTTTTAAGGTAGGTTTAATTTGTATTTATGATGCCTTGCACTCGTTCATATTGATTTAGCTGATGGTTCCTTTTTTTTTGTAGTTCATGAAAAATTACACAAAAACTCATAACAAAAATAGTAGCTTGGCTTGAAAAAATTTGGCGGAGGGGGCGTCACTACCTAAATATAAAAATTTCCACCATTAAAAAAAAAAGTTATTAGTTTTTAAGAAACAAGTGAAAACTCCAGATAATGCAAAAAATCTCAAAGTACGAAGTTGCCAACTTTAAAAGGCCATAACTCAAAAACTAGTCATAGGATTGGATTACGGTCATGGACTATTTTAATCAGGGTCTCAAGATCTACAAAATACCGAAAGCCATTTCCCATAAGCTTTGTGAGGGGTCTTCTGCAATTTTTTCAAAAACGGTAGAAAACAACTTATTTGCTGTAGTAAAAAAAATTGCCTAAAAATTTTACATTAAATAGTCGAATAATATAGGTACAGGGTGGCCCATTTGAAAAATTTGAAAAAAATGAACTTAGAATGTGACGTTCTTGATACCTTTTAATGAATACCCTGTATAAAATAAATATACACTACTACGTATTAAGTTCATAATATTTTAAGACCCCTTGTCATAAGTCTTACCCAATCCCATGGTTTCAAAATAGTATATTAAAGTACAAGTTTCATAAGGCGTTTTAGCGCACGCGTCTATTTTAAAAAACGAGCCAGCGAAGTGGCGAGTTTTTTTATTGACACGTGCGCTAAAACGCCTTATGAAACTTGTGCTTTATACATTTTTTTCTATTTCACCTTTTATGATCAAGAAAAATGTACATTTATTTCCTAAAATAATCCAGCGAAAAATTTTAATATCTTAAGGTTGGTAACAAATTTAAATGTAGAAACATTTGAAAATCGCGGTTTAATTTTAGCTGCCATTTTATTAACAAGAATTATTAAAATCGACTCTCAATTCGATTTAAACATTTACTCTAGGTACTTTCTTATTAATATATTAAATAATGGACAGTTTAACTCCTCCAGAATTAAGAGCAGTGGCAGAAACTACTTTAAACAGCCTTTTGCCAAAAAAGTCCAAGAAGGTATATGAAAAGGACTATGAAAATTTTCTAAAATGGTGTGAAGAAAAAGGCGTTACTAACCTTACAGAAAATGTTTTATTAGCATTTTTTGATGCGAAGAGTAAAATTAATAAGCCATCAACACTATGGTCCCTATACTCCAAGTTACGGGCCTGTATAAATATTAATAAAAACATTGATATTTTAAGATATGCTAAACTTCAGGCATTTTTAAAAAGGCAATCAAAAGGTTACGAGCCTAAAAAATCAAAAATTTTGGAATATGAACATCTAAAAGCATTCCTAACTAAAGCGGATGACAATATTTATTTGGCTGTAAAAGTAAGTACCTATTTTGAAATAATATTTACACATCTACAAATCTAAAATATGAATGTTGTTAAATATACAATAAAGAAAATAACCAGAAAAACACTACCTACCTACCTTATACTTATAAACTAATACTAAAATACTTATTAATTATGTACTTATATTTTATCTTTATTTAAGGTAGCACTAATTATGGGATATAATGGAGCATGCAGACGGGAAGAACTAACTAATATATTAATAGAAGACATTGAAATTAAAAATGACATTATTCTAGTAAAGATTCCCAAAACCAAAACAAATGTTCCGAGGCACTTTGTAATAGTCGAGAAGTTGTGGATGGACTTAATAAAAAAATATTTAAATTTAAGGCCTAAAAACACAACACATAAACGGTTTTTCCTTACTTTTCGCAATGGGTATTGCATAAATTCACCCATAAGTATAAATACTATGGGGAAAATTCCTAGTTTGATCGCTAAATACCTCAATTTCCCAAATCCAGAATGTTATACAGGGCATTGTTTTAGACGTTCCAGTATTTCTCACTTAGCTAATAATGAAAGTGACTTGGTGACTATTAAGAAACATGGAGGTTGGAAGTCCTCAGCTGTTGCAGAAGGCTATATTGACACGTCACTGCAAAGGAAAATAGAGGTAGCACAAATGCTTTCTGTATCGAGCCCTTTTTCAAACTCACCTATAGTAGCTTCTGGCTCTTCTATTGCTCCCACACCTTCAACAAGCCAATACATTTCTAATGAAGGTCTGCTACAAAGACATACCTCTACAACAACCCATGAAGTAGAGAAAGTCATTGAACATGAAAATAATTACCAGCAAAACATTGTTTCAAATCAAAATATGCCAGACATTAAGTTTAGTGCCCAAGACACTTCCACAGTTACTATAAATGTTTATACTAATTGTACTATTCAACAGAAGTAGAAATATATAGTTTTGATTATAGCAATATTTGTATTCTTCATCACAAAACACTAAACTCTAGATCTTGTTGTTTTAAAGTAAAATAATTGTCATATTTTTTAAGTAGAAGGTGACATCCTTGAAATTTACAGATTTCTATGAATAGGGGTAACGTTTGTGAAAAGTGTTTTTATCCTTTACACCGAAGCCATGTGAATGGGAAGGTATTTCCAATATTTTATATTTCTAGGTTAAATTTTCATTTACATGCCGCATACAAGATGGAGCGAACGAAGAGGTAAAAAGATGAAATTCAAACAAAGGTGGCTTTGAAAAACAAAATGTGATACCAACATCAAATAAAGAAAAAACGCGTATCGAAACAGCTTCATTACGATACGCAAATGCGTATCGTAATGAGCTTATTATGAACGTGAAATAGGAAAATGAATTTAGATGGTTGATTTTTTTCCAGGGCCGTAAAACTTTGTTACTTTTAAACTCCCAAAACAAAATAAATTAAATTTTGAACAATTATAATGTACTCTAATACGAACCTAAATATGTAATAAAATATTGATTGTTCTATTTAAAAAAATACAACTTTTTGAAAATATGATAAAATCACTTAGCGAGATTTTGATGGTAAGCAAAATATCGCTATGAATTGATTGTCGTGTCGTTTTAGAAAAATAAGTATCGTGTTTTGCGTTAAGGATTTTTTGATTCTCTGTTACATGAAAATAGAGAGAATTAAAACATGAGCACCATGACGCTTTAGCAAAAGTACTTATAACCAACAAGTTAAAAGTAAAGAACATTGCCTGATGAATAATGAAACCGCGGCAGTGGCTCAGAGGTGAGTTACTGGCATTCGACCGTGGCGATCCGGGTTCGATTCGCGGAGTGGGCATACGTACAATAAAAAAAGTATGTCCGAAATTAAGTGAATTTAAGAATGCAGGGAAGAGTGTCAAATGTATCATCTTCCAACGCACCCCATTCACGCCGGTAACCAGGCCGGATGAGATCGGACATCTCGTGGGGTGCGGAAGAAGGTACACACTCCCCAATCGGTAGGTCATGCAATGGCAATAAACCAAGGGTTGATAGCCCTTGGGGGGTGTTGAATCACTAAGGATCGTGGTTCGGAACCCATGTTAAGCTGTAGGTCCCCTCGGGTATGGCCCTGACAGCGAACGAAGAGGAAAAAAGCGTGTGGAAAAACAATTAATAATGAAATAAACCCATTATTTACCATAACAAAATTGACTATTTTTACATATACGCATACGTTTACGTTAACATTAGAGTCAGAAATAAATTAACATTATTTCTTAACGAATTTATTTAAAGGCGCCATCATTTATTGCAAAGTCTAATACGAATAAGTGCAGAGTATAAAATCATTTCATTTATTTAAATTCAACTTTAATTAGTGCTAAGCCCAATTAATGTGGATTTATTTATAATCTTTCAGAGATCATTAGTGGATATTATGACAAAGTTTATTCGATACCTATCTATACGCATATACAGGGTGGCCTATTAGTGAGAGGATGTTTAATATATCAGTTGTTAACAGAATAAGTAATAAATATTAGATACACAAAACCTGTTAAAAAAATGAAGATTTGATACTTTAAATATAAGAATATTGACACCTCCGTAAAAATTACCCTGTATAAATTATGGTCAGATTTCTTTGATAAAATCATTCTATCGTCCCTCGCGTATCCAAAGCCGTAACCATACCGGGTCCGCCAACGTGGCGGGGATGGAAGATTAAATCATTATCGAGGAGCTTATCAAAAATACTAAACCAGCATAAGGTATCGACTTAAAAGCGGCATATTTTAAAAATAAGCTCCTCGATAATGATTTAATCTTCCATCCCCGCCACGCTAGCGGACCCGGTATAAGTATTAGAGAATTTAAATCAGCTATTTTTTTAAGAAGTTCTAAATAGGTGGATTTTCTTTGATTTTTTGGTAAATTATAAATAGCGTGGCAACATCGCAACAAACACCAAATAAAAATACCCTATGAACTGAATTTCATGCGGAATTCAATTCCCTAAAAAAAAAAGGGTAGACATTTAAAAAAAACTCACCTTTTTGCCGCTCTGCTTTTTTGGATAACCCTGTTTATCTGAAAATATTTTTAATATATGCGTCTCAACGGATCAAATAGCTTTTATTTGTAAATTTGTTGCTATTTCTGTTGACAACTAATGGGCCACCCTCTATGTAACGTCCGTTTCACGATAAAAGGTTTTTATTTATTGACTGAAATAAAATGAGGGCGAAGTGCAGTCGTAAATAACCCGTTAATCCCTAGTATTTATTTTCGGGGCCGGAATATAAAGATTTCTAGGTAAGGTTAAATATTTAGAAATCCTTCTATTACTTCGAAAGATTGAATGTCAGTTTTTATTTCTCACGGGAAGTGTTCAGTTGTATTTTAGTATAATTTATTTTTAATGCCTTAGAGCACATATTGCACCATTTTATAAACAAAAAAAACAAAAAAAAAATTCTTAATTTACAAGAACTATTGAAAATAACTATCTCTAGCTAGGATGCAAGAATCCAATCTTTTCCTCACTGACTTTCGAACTCTTGCAAAAACACCAGGGTCGTTTTTTATTGAGTTACGTCCAGTGCATTTTAGTGTGGTTGCTCGTGAGTATTAACAGTAATACACGAAGATCACTAGATTGGTTAAGGTATGGACCTCACTTATGACCTGCTTAATCTCCAGATTTAAACTCTCTGGATTATTTCCTATAGGGTCATCTAAAGTCTTTAGTTTATACAACTCCAACGGAAATTGTGGAAGCTTTAAGATATTGGATAATTATTTTAGTTATTATTTTTTAGTTAGAAAATTTATTCTATTACCACCAGTGGCGTCCCTGCAAACAAGCCCACCATGCTCGAAGAAATTCGGAAAAAATAGAAAATTCTCGTTTCAGGTTTTATTTTTTCCTAACTTTAGTAAGGGAAAGCCCTTAACTAATTTTACATTTTTTTACCACTTCTTATTTTCTACAACTTGTTGTTATCAGGAAAGGATTCTAGTATTTGTCTTCCGTGTTTTTTTTAAATACGTACCATTGCGCCCAAAAAAAACTGGGACAGCAAAATTGTTGTTGTAGAGTAGCTCCTTGACTATAAGGAATATGTAAAATCCATTGAGGGAAGGTTATCATTGTTATAATAGTTGTCATGGAAGTGAAAAGGTTTAACAACAATACCACATTTTTAGAAATACGAGGAAAAATAAAAATACGCATATTGTGTTTTAAAATGTAACAAAAATAAAACAAAATTTTTTAATATGTATTATGTTCCAATAAATTTTAATTTCAATCATATTTAAACCTTAATATAATAACATATTTTTAATATTTGGTAGTTGCACCATTATTATCGATTGATGCTTGTAAACGTCGTGGCATACTTAATACTAGGTTTCTCGTATACTCTTGCGTTATTGCATCCCATGCTTGCATTATCCTTTGGCTTAATTGTGTTTATACGTAAATTTTGTCATCTCACCCCAAACGTTTATAATTGGGTTGATATCCGAACTTTTCTAGGGCCAAGGCAGAATACGAATTTGATTTTCTTTTCTTTCTTGTTGAAATATAAAACCTTGGCCATATACTGCGTCGACAGATGGTATCATACCTTGGTTTAGTATGTTGTATTGAATGGTGCATTGAACCTCCCATGCACTATTTGGCAAACTCCTGGGCCCCTTGCACTAATCCAGCCCCAAGCAAATTAGTCTTATTTGTATATCTTCCATCGTATCTCGTACCAGAAGGCCTATAAATGCGGATTTTCCCATTATTGAATGATTGAAAGGTTTTTTCATCGGAAAATATAACGGTTTCCCATATATTATACCTTGACTTATTTATTCATAAGCAAATTCTACTCTTGTCTGTTTGTTTGCTTCGGTCAAAAATATTTTATTGGCAGCACAACAACTTTTTATATCTGAACTACGAATTCTTCTACGCGCTGTATAAGCCGAACCAGGAAAATGTGTTTCTTCTTTAGCTTTTATTGCTATTTCGAAGGGATGATCTTTTAGAAAATTAATTAATTCTATGTCTTGGCCATCATTCGAAATTTTGGGGCGACTAGAACCTGCTTTTCTTACAATACTTCAATATTCTGCAATTTTATGCTTAGCCAACAACACGGTATTTTTGCTAATCCCTAATTCATCTGCGATATTTCTTATTTGATACCCATCTCTCAATCAAGTGTAAATGATCGCTTTTTGCTCGATGGTTAACGATTTCAAAAAATATTTCTTTTGACACGCCACTGTCAGTCACAAAATTAAATTAAATTGACAACTTCAAAAAAAAAGCTAATAGTATGGGAGATTAAACTACATTTTGCTGTCCCAGTTTTTTTTGGGCGCAATGGTACCTCTATTTTACCTAACAGACGGTAGTGGGTACTTTCTTTCCGAATGTTATTGAAATTTTTCGTCACCTTTTCTCCTTAAAATAAGTTAAATAAAATAAACAATTGATATTCATTGGCCCTTACTCCTCCATGGAATAGAATAATAAAAATCCTGTTACACGAATATTTTTGCCCCCGATTTGTCTGACAATAAATTTAAATTAATTTAATTTTATAATACACACGTACTTACACGATATAAATTATTAAGGAGCCTTGACACGGTAAAATTTTAATAAATCACTTTCTGTGAATAATCTTATTTCAAGAGATACATATATGGAGAGAAATTTCTTTTATGGGTGTCGGCTTTTGTTACTTTTGCGGGCTGACCGAAATTTTGCCGTCTAAATAGGAATAAATTAATTAAAAATTGCAAAATATTTCGGGTAAATATATTTTTTTTCTTAACCGCAAATTTATTTGAAAGTTGGATACATATATTATTAACTATTGCATCACAGCAAAGGCGGGATAAGGGGCAATTAAGAAATTAATGTCTAAATTTTTTTCTACTGATGGTTTTAACGACGTTTATTTGTGGGAATCAATCAACATTCTTACCCAACCTATATATTTATAGTTTTTAGCGGCAAATTTCTTATTTCCCATCAAAGTTTATGGAACAATTATGTTTAGGAGTCCATAACCAAGGTGTGGTATTTACAGTGGCGTATGTAGGGGGGATAGGGGCTGCAGCCCGGCAGCCTAGGAGCTCGAGTTTACAAGTCTAATTGTAACCTAATTTTTCGTCTCACGCTTGGACTCTTAATTTAAATTTTTAAATAGTATTCTTTGCTTATATTACAAAGGTCTTGTAGGAAACGTTTAGTTTCTAAACTTTTTCTTCTAATAGTAGATTAAGGTTTCGGAAGCATACCGTTTTAGTTATTGATTTATGATGCAGTTTTATAGAAAAACGAGTAAAAATAAAAATATTTTATAGTATTTTTATATTATATACTTATGTGTTCCGTTTTCCCCTTTTTTAGAGCTATTTTAAATCAACAAAAATATAACCCAATGCAATAAAATATTTTTACAACAAAAACAAGAAACAATTAGGTATTTATTTTTAATAGAAAAATCAAAGTAAAAATTTTAATTGAAACATTTTTTATGAAAGAAGTGTGATAATTTATAATAAAAAAATATATTGCGGGAAGAAACGCGAAAATGCTTTAGTATGAATATACAAAACGGCACTTAAGCAGTATTATTTCAAAACCTAAGCACTTGAACCAAAAACTGCTCTTAGATCTACGCTCCTAAAATATATGATTTCTGAAAAAATCATCAATTTTGGCGTGGTGGACGATATTTACTTTATTTTTAATCATGAATAACCGAGCCCGAAAAACGCTGGTTAGAGTAATACATACGTCTTTTGTTAAAATTTTGGTTTGACACCAATATCTATTCATATTTTTCACAAATATAAAAAATGTTTTTTTTAAAAAAGGGCCAGCTAGGAATGTCAAAAAAAAACTAATAAAAAACATTTACAAAAACAAATTTAATCCAACCATGCAAAGGAGGAGAGGTAATAATAATTTAATTTTCGAAATATGATAGTAGTTAAGTAAATTTTAAACGAACTTTGAGTGTGACCCCGAAAATGTTTCGCCTGCGGCGCTTTTCCATCATCTTTACTAGGTACAGTATCATGAAACACTGACATGTAGTCCCGACTGTCTCTTTCTCCAGATAAAAAAATGTCCTACTTGCGCCCACGTAGCCCCCCCCCCCCCCCCCCTCTCGTTAGTCCAAACAACTAGTCCTATACCGGATGGTGCATCGTGCATGGAAACATAGACAATCCCATGCAAGTTTTAGAGTGTCCAAATATTTGCTCCCCTGTTGACATTAGAGCGGGGTTGTAAGGGGACCTTTTTTATGGTATCTGTATGGTTAGTGCACATGGAACAATCCGTTCTTCACTTATTTAAATAATATTGCGGTGGGTTTTTCATTAGAATTCAAGAGGTGATGCTGCGGACACCAGCATTCATTGGACTTGTCAACCTGGAATTTGTCATTATCACATGTAATATGCAAACGATAGATTTTTTAAAAATCTTTAACAGATATATTTTACACTGGATTTAACTAATGTTTTCCAAACAAAACGAACAATATTTTCAAAACGGATGTTTTAATAGGAAACGAATAATTTTACTTGCAATAAAATCTATTTATTAGTAATAAAATCATCAAGATTTGCTAAAAGGTGAAAACAATTAGAGGGTGTTTAAAAATAAACAATTGTTAATAAAAAACTGAAAGAAAACTGTACAATCGTTTGGAATATTTTTAATTTTTAATTAAATCTTTTAATAAACCGTCATTTGTAACTAAACAATCCTGAATGAATGAAACGAATACTAGCGAGTTGATATTGGGTAATTCTTTCAGATTGTATTAAAATTGAACTTTTTAATTATTCTTTTATAAATACATTTTTTTAAATGTCCTCAGAGGAAAAAGTCGTTAGTTAAGATGTCAGGAGACCTGCCCCTGGGGCACAGGTAGACAATGACATGATGTGTTGGCCTACCGTACTTGGTTTATTGTTAGTTTTATGGGTTCACGTCTGAAGGTTATCTTTTGCATTAAGTTGATTCCTATAGATGGCGTTACTAGGTTTTCTTGTGTGTACTTTAATGCAAAAGATAGATGCACCACTTTTTCCGCCTGCCGCTTAAACTTTCTTTCTATTTTACTTATACGGACACTAAACCCTACTACTTTATTGTCCCATACTTTTAAAATATCCCATTCCCAAAAATAATATTTAACCGATTTTATAATAATTATTATACAAGACCACCTCCCGAGACCAGAGA
The DNA here is from genome assembly GCA_935413205.1 of Polydrusus cervinus. Taxonomy (NCBI): domain Eukaryota; kingdom Metazoa; phylum Arthropoda; class Insecta; order Coleoptera; family Curculionidae; genus Polydrusus; species Polydrusus cervinus. The sequence continues at coordinate 25,715,122 of OW284514.1, read as the reverse complement.
CAAGAACATTAAGCCGTGTAATTTGCACCTAAATTATGTCCATTGTTTTTTAACTATTATGTGTGATTAAAAATTTTGCATGCAATAAATCTGCATATTTTTATAAATCCATTATACGTTTTGGCATGTCAAAAGAGACGATTTCAATATAGATTGTATCGGGGCGTACTAAAAAACGTCAGTGAAATGATTGATGCTTCCTAATTGATCCACCTTGTGCGAGATAAAAAACGCAGCAGAAGGAAGGCGATTTTTAAAATCCCGTAATGCAAGGATAAAAGTACTACCAATCATACAGGGCCGTAGATAAGGGCGGGGGGGGGGGGGGTAGGTAAACAAGTAAAAATTAATAGACGCGTCACTTTGCATGACTCCACTGCAATATGAATACTGGCGCCATAGTTACAAATTGTCTAAGTCTAAACGATACCAAACCCAGAATTAACTTGATACAGACTACAAAGTATAAATCTAGAAACTTTAATAGAAAATTTATGATGAAAATTATATGATTAATTAAAAAAAAATTTTTAGGCGTGACACAGGCGAGGCGGTATCTAGAAAGAAAAAAAACAATTAAATTTAATTTCAGAAATTTTATAGTAGTTAGGTGAAATTTTAACGAAATTTTGGTATGGTCCCGAAAATGGGTGGCCCCTTAGGTGTCCAAGAGATACACTATACTTTTTTTTTAATTGACCTTATTTTGAGTAAGGACCCCCCAAATTAGAACGAAATTGCCAGACGACCATTTTTAATGTAAAAGGATCTATAGTGTCAGTTTAAGGCACATACAGGGTTTCTTGGTGGATGGAACGTTAAACGTTTATGAAAAACGGGTGGTACGTTTTTTTTTTTAAATGTGGTTGAAAAACAACCATTTTATTATTATAATTATAATAATATTAATAATAATATAATAATAAGGCCTTTATTCAAAAAGAAAAAATATACCGGGTGACACAAAAAACTAAAGAACACCCAATTTTTTTTTGTATTTTGGCAGTAAAGATTTAAAAACACGAGATGTTAAATAAGTATGTAAATTGCATTTTTTAACCAATTTAAACCTTCTAAACCACTTCCAGTTTAACCGGAAATGAAATCAACTTTTAAATTTTAAATGAAAACCCCTTATTTTTATTCTATATTTAAATTCTATAAAATATTTTATTCTCAATAACATTACACTTTATCATTTGTTTTAAAAATGGTCTCCTATATCGATTTTCCTTTGTTCTTTAAAATTTCCATAGTTTTGGTAAAACAAGGTAAGTACTAAAGAGTAGGCCATGGAAACGTTAAAATGGGTATAATAATAAAAAATAGTATAAAACTGACTTGCTTGAGAGAAATGAATACGTTAGGGCTATTTTATTTACAACGTGTTTTCTAAAAAAAAACAAAAGGGAATTTCTCCATTTTTTTTTAGAGGCTCTTTGTTGTAATATAATAAGATTGTTAATTTAATTTTCTTTCTAACGATGTAACATAAGTTAAAATTATTCATGAGGTAATAGCAGAAATTAACAAGAAATACCATAAATGTAATTTCTAGACTCAAATAAGCTATAAGAGTTTTAGTCAAGATCAGTCTAGTACGCCGTGAAAAACAAAAATATTATTTCTGCATTTAGTAAATCAAAATGTCAAATGGTATTAAATAATACAGAAGAAGAATTTCCTTTCATTTTATTAAATAATAATTACGACTATTGAAATGAATGAATTGTTTTCCACGGCATACTTGACATAACTTCTTATGACTTATACGGGTCTAGAAATTACATTTACGATATTTTTATTAATTTCCACTATTACCTAAAAAATAATGATTAAGTTGTGATACACCGTTAAAAAGAGAATTAAATGGAAAATTTTATTATAATAAAACAAACCCAACTGTGTTTAAAAAATTCGAGAAATTCCGTGTTGTTTTTGGTTTAAATAGGTTGTAAATATAATAGCCCTAACGAACACATTTTTCTAAAGCAAGTCAATTTTATAATATAAAGCCGGTTGAAATGAACCATTTCAACGTTTCCATGGCCTACTCTTTACCAATTACCTTGTTTAATTAAAGTTATAAACATTTTTGAAAACATGGAAAAATTGATTTAGGCGGCCATTTTTAAAACAAGTGATATGTCATTAAAAAGAGAATCTGTCATAGAATTTGATAATTGAATAAGAATTGGGAATTTCCATTTAAAATTAAAAAGTTGACTTTACTAAACCGGAAGTGGATTTGAAAGTTTAAGTTTTCCGAAGAATGATACATTACACACATATTAACTCCTTAAATTTTTATGTCTTTACTTTTAAAATTACGACTAAGATTTCTTTCTTGTGTCACCCGATATATAAACTAGTATATTACATAACAAGTGATGAAAGTGATACTTCTCAAATGAGGAGATATTTATCACGAGGCGTCAGCCGAGTACGGAAATTTTCCTAGTTTAAGAATAATCACTTTCACACGAGTAATGTACACTATTTTTCCTACGACCACAAAGAATTAATAAAAAAGCATTTGATTTGAAAAACAAAATATATCAACACTAGTGTTAAAATTAGCATACTTATGCTTATGTTCCAATTAATATCAGGTTTCATAGTTTGTCAATAGGCTTTTCCTTTATTTGTAGTTTAACTTTTTCATTTTTTCATATTTTATATATCATAAGAAGAGCTTATCCTGGATTGACTTTTAGATTAACCGGAATGAAAAATTTTAAATTTAATCAAGAAAAGATGCATTAAACATAAATTTAAAAAATCCACCCAACAAGAAAGATTTCAATCCAAAATAATTCTATAAATTATTTAATGTTTTTATAAAAAAAAAAGTCAAATACTCCTGGTGGGATTTGAACTTTGAACCTGTGACCTTACGATCTGTAGGCTAAAAAAATATTCACGCTATAGGTACCAATAAGGCTTTGTTGTTTAATACATGACACTCTCTTCAGCGCGATTTGTTTTTTCTGGTAATAAGTTATTCAGTATATTATTAACATTTTTTATAATTTTAGATGGCGTAGATCAGAGCACACTCTAATTCTGAATCACTCGACAAATACATAATAAATAAGTTAAACACTTTGCAATTACTGCTTCCTAAAATTTGTTCTTTTTAATAAATAGGGATGGTCTGTCAAATTGGCACCATATGGTTAAATTAATAGTGTGCCTTGTATTTCCCAACTAGTGTTGAAATATTTTTTTCAACACGCGTGTGATATACGGCGCTTTCTAGCCTAATTAACCGTGCTTTTTTCTCATTTTCATAGGTGGTCATAGGAAAAGTATATTTAATGGGCGAGGTTCAGTTCGTCCTGCCTACACTATTGCAAACATGACGTCTGTTAAATTAAATTTAACTGGCACCCTAGTAGTAGAGTAAAAGTTTTATATTTAAAAACTTTATTTTTGAGCTTTCGGCAATCTCCCTCTTTATTGTTGATAGCAAATCGTTTTGGTTAAACATTTTGGATGCCTTATTGCCTTGAGGTTTTTTCTTCTTTTATTACCTTAAGGTGTCGACGAGACGGAAAGCGTAATCATATTTACATTTTAATTGTGCTCCTTCGACGTTATTTGATAAGTAACTTCAAATTTCGTTCGGATTTTTATTAGGTGCAATTAACCAATGGAAGCGTATTAAAAGACCGACAAAGTGTGCCGACTAATTCAATTTATTAAAGTTTTTCATTAAGTTGTGTTACTTGAAAGATGTTATTCAGATCGTCCTCTATATTAGAACTGTCAGCCAGCTATTAACTTTGAAAACAAGATCGTAGTAAAAGCGCGTTACAATTTAATAAGAAGGTACATTTTTACTATACAGAAAAATCACTATCGTATGCTGAACCGAATCCCGTCCATATTCAGTGGCGTAGCCAGAAAATATGCTCGGGGGCTCAGTGGGCGTAAGAAGGATATTTTTTTTTCTGAAGAGAGGGACAGTTGGGACTGCATGTATTTTATGATATTGTACCTAGCAGAAAAGCGCCGCAGGCGAAGAATTTTCGGGGCTACGACTAATGTTCGTTTAAAATTCACCTAACTATCAAATTTCAAAAATTAAATTATTACCTCTTGGATTAAATTTGTTTTTGTTTATTTTTTTTCCTTCTTTCTTGATATTTTTGGCTAGCTTTTCATTGAAAAAAAAAACATTTTTTATATTTGTGAAAAATATGAATATTGGTGTCAATCTAAAATTTTAACATAATACGTATGTATGACTCTAACTAGCGTTTTTCGAGATAGGTTTTTAATGATTAAAAATAAAGTAAATATCGCTCACCACGCCAAAATTTAGGATTTTTTCAGAAATCATGTATTTTAGTAGCGTAGATCTAAGAGCAGTTTTTGGTGCAAATGTTTAGGTTTTGAAATACTCCTTAAGTGCCGTTTTGTATATTCATAATAAAACATTCTCGTTTCTTTCGCTATATTTTTTATATTATAAATTATCACACTTCTTCCATAAAAAATGTTTCAATTAAAACTTTTACTTCAATTTTTCTCTCTAAAAATAAATACCTAAATGTTTTTTGTTTTTGTTGTGAAAATATTTTATGGCATTGGGTTTTTTTTTTTTACGGTTCGCCGACTACGTAGGCCATCTTGAACCGGTCATCGACCACAAATGTGGTCTACCGACTGGGGAGTGTGAAACGCCACCTTCATCCTACGAGATATCCAATCTCATCCGGCCTGTCCGGCGTGAATAGGATGGCTAGGTGTCGATTCATTTTACACTCTTCCCTGAGGCAAGAGCACGCCGTGTTCCCAAGCGGTCACCCGCCCAAGTACTAACCGCGCTCGACACAGCTTAACTTCGGTGATCTGCGGGAACCGGTGCTTAATATGTCGACAGGCCCTTTCATTGCATTGGGCTACATTTTTGTTGATTTAAAATAGCTTTAAAAAAGGGAAAACGAAACAGACAAGTATATTAATGGAAAAATACTATAAAATATTATGCTGTATACTCGTTTTCCTATGGAATTGCATCATAAATCAATAACTAAAACGATATGCATGCGAAACTTTAATTTCTATATAAAACAGGAGTTTTAGGGGGGGGGGGGGGGGGGCTGCAGCCCGGCAGCCCCCTGCCCTAAATACACCACTGTCCATATTTATTGACGGATTTTTAAAAACTTTTTAAATATGGACTCTACCGATATTGAAGAATGTGCGAAAGTTAATTTTATAAAAAAAAATAATTCCCAATAATTTTTACAATATATTGAACTTTAGTATTTATTTAGGATTTTTGGAATTAGAAATCTTTTCCTCTTTTTTTCTGCATGAAAATAATTTTCTCACACCCACATAAATACCACCTTTCCCTTGATGACAACAGACATTCAAAATCTTGCTTACCTTCTTCTAATTCGGTTTAAAAAAAACCGCAATAATTTAGCATGGGAAATTTTTACTTTTAATTTTTTTAATTACCCAATACAATTTTTTTCAGCAATGTGGATATTTTATTTTTCATTTTAGGTTTTTGAAATTCAATTGAAATTATTTTCTAAGTTTAACTGACTCCTACATACAGGCGCGTGGATCCAGGGCGAGGGGAGGGGGGGGGGGTGAGGCAGTCCCCTCCAATCTTTACCGGATGGGTGTTTTTTTTGTGAACCTTGAAAATTGTAGGGCATGTGAAGGGTCAAAATTTTCTTTAGGAGTCGCTTTTAAGAGTAAGAAGATTTTTAGAGGCACGATACGCTCTTTTTTTTTAGGTTAATTTTTTTTTAGTCGCCCCCACCTCAGCAAAATCCCCGATCCGCCACTGGTTACACAAACATTTTATTATTTCTAGTACGTCTATTTATTTTTTCATCTGCTACCTTTTCGTTGCTCAATTTATTTATTCTTAATACAGGGTTATATTTAATTTTATTGCAGGTTTCAATATTCTAGTCCAGTTTGCCAACCTTTTTAATGTGCCGAGCTACTTCAATAGTTTTGTTACTAACCCATAATCAAAAAAATGGCTTACACGCCAAAACCAGACCACTGGCAGAGGCATCCTACACTATACACCAGTACACCACAAATAACACATAAATACACCAACACAGTTAGTTATACCAAAAATAACTAACCCTTTCAAATATTTAAAGATAACAAATTCCTGTATATGCGGTCAACGTATGCAGGTAGATCCAAAACAAAAACATGCCCCAGCATGGATGTGGAAATATCAGTAAGACGTCTGGAGGTTTTTATAGGCCATTCGGGTCCGAAAACCGAAAGAACGCGGGGAGTTTTAGTCGGTAGGCAACCCTTCAGGGTTGAATCCGACACTACCTTTTCCCCACAAGGTGTCTTTGAAAGATTTCTCCTCGACAAAAAAAAAGATAGTTTTGGAACAGACAGTAAGCTACCTAGCCCGTAACAACATAAGCCAACCTAAATAAAATAATGCACAGTTGTATTCGACACAGATTTATTAGGTTTACTAAAATATTAAGATCGAACTTGATATGCCCACTCCGAGGATCGTGACGTTCCGAGTTCGATTCTCGGAGTGGGCATACGCACAATAAAAGAAGTATATCCAAATTTTAGTAGGTTTAAGAATGCAGGAAAGAGTGTAAAATATATCATCTCCTAACCCACCCCATTCACGCCGGTAACCAGGCCAGATGAGAGAGATCGGATATCTCGTGGGGGGTGCGAAAGAAGGTACAAACTCCCCAATCGGTAGGTCATGCAATGACGCAAGAAACCGAAGGTTAGCCCTTGGAGGGTAATGTCACATGACTGATGATTGTGGTTCGGAACCCACGTTAGGCTGTAGGTACCCTCGGGAATGATCCTGGCAGCGAACGAAGAGCTAAAAAGCCTAATTTGAAAAAATGACCACAACAACAACAAGTAATTTAATATTGTTTAATTATTTTATCTACCCGGCACTGCAGTCCACTCTATATCCAATTAAAATCCTTTATTTTAAACTGCTTAATTTGCTGTAATTTTTTTTAACTCTTTTTTTGGACCCCCAAAAATGTTTAAACCTAGAAACAAACCCAAGAAAAAAATTAATTGCCCAGGTTTAACGATGAAGAAAGAAATTTTCTAACTTGTTTATTTCATCTAAAGTCGATGTAAGAAGATCCCTATCTGATCTGATTTCAATAACAAATTCGGCCCATGTTTGTTCACATTAAATGATCTCGTATAAATCGTGAAATTTTTTTATTTGGATTGATTTAAATGTTAAAAATATCATTGCAATAGTACAGTCATGTATGGCAGAGTACAATTATTGTGGTCTGTTGCCCAATTGTTTTTTTTTTTATGATAAAACACCTGCACTGTAGGAAAAATCCTTTAAGGCGCTCTGGGAGCGGTGCGTGTGCGAAGAAAGCGATTAACGTTGGTCTTGAAACGTTGAAGATTGTATTCATTGGGAAACACGACCTCAGGAAGATCATTCCACAAAGATGACGTTCTCCAGATGAAAGAATTCTTGAACAATGAAGTTCGAGAAGTACTAAGCTGAACAACATATCGATGAGCGGCAGTGGTTCGCCGTGTATTTCTGTTTTGCATTGCTCTAGGTGGAATCAAGTGGGCAATGTCAGTCGAACACCTGCCATGGAAATATCTGTAAAAGAGAGCCAAATCACCAACCTGTCTTCGATGCTCCAGGCTATCGAGGGTCTTGGTCAGCTCGGGGTCGCCGATCAGACGAACGGCTCTCCTTTGAATGGAATCCAGTAGCCGAAGGGTGTGCTTGGGTGCAGAGCTCCAGACATGAGAGCAATATTCTAATGATGGTCGAATCTGGGCTTTGTAGAGTGTCAAAAGTTGATGAGGTGTGTACAACCTTTTGGTGCAGAAAAGTACACCAAGTTTCTGTGCTGCTGCCTTGGCAATTGCGGCAACGTGATCATGCCAAGACATATTACCTTCCAGATTGACCCCCAGCAAATTAATGGACGGTGCCAGAGGAATTGCGTGTCCTGCCATGACTATATCCGGTTCTGCAATGTTAACCTTTTTGGAGAAGACTGCTGCCTGGGTTTTCTTAGCATTAAATTCGACTTGGTTACTGTCACCCCAAGCCAAGATCTCTTCCAGGTCATTGTTGAGGCGCAATACTTCATGCTGCCTGCGAAGATGTGCGTCGGCAGCGGATGTTTGGGGAGTTAAGGTAAAAGATGAGACAAGTGTGCTGTCATCAGCAAAGCTATAAATTGGATTTTGGGTTTTCACTAGAAGGTCGTTAATATACAATAAAAAGAGGGTAGGCGACAGTCCCTTGAGGAACACCGGCATTGATGGTGAAGGTGTCTGAGAGAAACCCGTCAATCGCCACTTGCAGAGAACGGTTCTTTTTTGTAGGATAAGTTGAAAAGTCTACAATATACTGGTGTAAGTTCATCGGCGCATGTCTTGAGAACAATGATGAGAATTTCGTCTGGACCAGAAGCTTTTTTGACGTCGAGTCCTTTAAGAATCCGTTTAACAAGACGCTGACGGAACACGATTTCAGACATTTGCGATTGAACTGAGGGAATGTTGGGTGGTGGTTTTCCCTGAAAGACAAAATAAAATAAATCCATATTCGTAATAGTTAAAGTAAAAAAAAAGTAAGTAATATGTTGATTATACAACTAACTCACAAAGGTTCATTCCTTTAATTATTCAAATAGTACTTTACTTTTCCTTACTTTCGTTGGATCCCAGTTCTACTAATGAGCCATGATATAACGAAAACTGAACAAACTATTAAACAACATCTATCACCACAAAACAAACTAACTTTATACAACGAAGTAATCAGACCGACAATAACTTACGCTGTACAGGTTTGGTGCAGTATTCCAGACAAACAACTAACAGCCAACATATTACTCAGACAAGTACTAACAGCAAGACTAGCAACACCAATCAGGCCATTACATAACGCAACAAACACTCCATACTTAAGACAACACATACCAGACATTTCAAATAAATATTATGATACGCACATACTTCTGTGATCAAAAGTAACTTTTAAAAAAACGTGTTTCCCTCCCAAAAATTTTACGCGTCTTTCTCCGAAAACTTCTCCTCTGATCGAAACTGACATTTAAAAAATAGTGCCTCTCTTCCAAAACTTCTTTAAAAAAAAGTATCTCGGTACAAAAGGTATTCCGGCGCTGGGCCAATATATATGTTATGTTTGAATATCCCACACTTACTGGACTATATCTTAATTAAATGAGGCTGGGTGTGAACATATTGAATATTGTACAGATTTTATCGAAATCTGCTCTACACCATAACATAAGTCGTCTATAATGACTTTATCGGACTCTAAAAATTATTTTAAATGTCCGTTTTATGTTTTCTTCAAATCTGGGTGACTTGACCGTTTAATATTTTTTTAATGGGCTTTAAATGTATCTATATATGCGATTTACTGTAACAGTACTGTAGTTAACCCCATTCACTAAGGTTGGTAAAACTGTGACTACGTTTATTTCTATGCACTTATTGTTTTGATAATACACACTGGACTACTCTAACTGTGGTTCCCAGTGCCTATTTTCCCTATGGTGGCCCGGTAGGACAGTGCCTAGGGCGTCTCCCTTTTTGGGGGAGTCCCGCCCTCGGTCTGAGCGACACTATGTTTATTTAAATAAACTTTTTTATTGGGAAATATATTTTATGAAAGCTAACATAAGTCAGTGGTAATACAAATTTTACAGGCAATCTGCCGCATATTTTAAAAGTTTCAAATTATTGTTACATCTTTCATTCTTTCCTTTCTCATGCTGAGCTAATTATATATATATTGCCTTGCGCTTCTGTTCTTTGTTCATCGTTATGTATCCGACCGGTAGATTTTATCAATATTCTTAATCATTCATTATTTTATTGTAATTAAAAAACGTATCTATTAGTTCTTAAGCTCACCCCGACGGTAGCCACTGTAGCCAGATAGATAACAACTTATCAGTAACAAAATAAACACTATCTTAAAAAGATTCACTACAAGGTGGTCATGATATGATTCTATTTTATTCTCAATATACACGCAAAACATTCTATTTGGGGATGATTACAATATAACGGAAGAATTAAAAGGTGCAACAAACTACTCTTGGCTCTTCGTTGGAAATATCTCAGGCGATGTCACAAATGCTACAGTAGACAATTTTCTCCATTCCAAATGGCCTAATGTAGAATTTAAATGGCATAAATTAAAAAATAGAGGTTAAAGTAGTTTATTTAAAGTTGGTGTAAAAGAGGACTTAAAAGTAAGTGTTATGAATGAATCTGTTTGGCCAAAAGGAAACGTTGTGATAGAGTTTAACTTACTTCGACAAGATTGCAAGCCAAGGGGGGTCTTCCGCTACAAAAAGTATTAGGGTATGTCAATTATACTCCAGAAGTATAAGAAATAAATAGCTAGAAATAGAGGTATTCTTAAAAAATCATAAACCAAATCTGTTCAGGGTAAATGAGTATTGGTGCACGGACGAGGAAATTAAAAATTTACCATCTATAGCCCACCCCTAAAATGGATTATGTCTTACGTCACAAAGAGAGAGTAATACGTGGTGTTGCAGGGCAGAAATAATATGTGTAAGAATTTTTCCTACAGGTCTGACATTCTACCAATCAAATACGGAGTACCATAAGGCGGTATCCTATCTTCACTGTTAGTTCTGATTTTCTGTAACGATCTGGCTGAGAATCTTTCCGTTGATTCAAATCAACATAAATGCCAATTTGCGGACGACACTTCGATCGTAATTGGAAATACTGATTTCTTAAAAATAATAGATGATACAAACCTCATATTTAGCCAACTTTTCGAATGGTGTGCCTCAAATGGTATATTGTTAAATCCAAATCGGTTGCAATTCAATTTAAGAAAAGCATATCCACTGACAGCTTTCCACAGAGCATCTTAATAAAATCAGGTAAAACCACAATAAAGAATGAAGATAGCACCAAATTTCTGAGCGTTCATGTGGATAACCAGCTCTCCTGGGAATACCATATACTTAGACCACTTAGCAAAGAGCATTGCAATCTCCTGTTTTGTGGTCCGAAATTTGTGTAGACAGGTTAATACAAATATGGTTTTACTGTATATTAACGCTTATATACAAAGTAAGCTTTCATATGGAATAATAGAGTGGGGATCTAGCTTGGCACTTAATAGGCTACTATTGTTGCAGAAACGTATTGTACGAAGCCTGGAAGGAGCAGGCCATTTAAAATATGCAGCTCTATTTAAAAAATATAGAATCATGACAGTTTATTCTTTGTATTGTTCAAAACTTTTAATGTTCGTAAGAAAACATAGCCACTATTTTCCAACAAACTCTAGTTTTAATAGGGGGATGCAAACAAGATATACAAATGGCTTAAACGTAGTAGGTCATAACAATTAACAGTTTGAAAAAAGTTGTTTCTTCATGGGTGTAAAAGCATATAATAAATTGCCTAATTATATAAAAAACATGACAAGTATAAAAGAAATCAAAAAAAAAAACAGTGAAAAATATGTTAATGGACGTCGCTCCTATTCTTTGGCTGATGAGAATATGTCAAAAGAGCTTAAAATATGTAAAGTTCAAAAACCGAAGTTCAGCATCCTGGATCACCCTCTATAAATATCAGTTAATTAACTCTATCAAAACGAAATCGATATCTCCGATCGCTTATCAAATTTTAATTTTCTCATAATAATTAATCCAGTGCAATCTTATTCGTCCTTTATTTATTTTAAATTGATTTTTGTTCGTGTTAAAAATATGTGTTTATCATGCTGATCTCCTTTCAAATAATTACTGGTCCAACACATGGGAATTCTTGGTATGCTTTTTATAATAAGAATGTTGTTACGTAAAGGGCAATTATTTTTAATTTCTCTGTTTGAATGAAAAGTTTTTTTGCAATTTTTCTAATGATACTGTGGTAAGAAATACGACTTTTTACCATTCTACGAGGCTGATTAATAAGTTAAGTTTCCGAACTCTGTAATAGTTGGTATTTTTAATTAATAATAAACAAACAAAATATAAAAGTATATGTCAATAAGAGTGGCAGATTTAGGGGGGGGGGGATGTAAGGCCCATAGCCCAGGGCGGCAAATATTAGGGGGCGGCATTTAAATTAAAACAATCCAAACACGCGGACCTTCCTAAAAAACCAACACGAGACAGAAAAGGCAACAACACGATGTGAAGCATCTAGTTACCTCCTCAAGCTTCAAAGAATAGAAAAGCTACTTTGTCGATTTTCTGGGGAAATTTACTTAATAGATTTAATATATCAAGTAAAAAACTGCAATCATCTGAAACGAACTTGTCAACAGTAGCACTAGTATATGGATCTCTTTCACAGTATATACGTGGTATAAGAGGAGATTTTGACGTTTACGAAAATGGAGCTCTAGCAAAATCGGAAGTGTCTAATTATGAAGACGAAGCAAGAAGGAAGAAGATAAAAAACTGTTCTAATGAAACTATTCAGGGATAAATAAAACTGATGGGACGAGAGAATTTTAGAATTAACACATATTATGTAATACTAGACAAATTATCCAACGAAATGGAAAAAAACATGTTTATGATGAGCCCAACTCAATGTTTGGATTTTTTATTTTCAGTGGAACAGAACCTGATTTAACGACCCTTACGGATCAATACAAAAGGCTGTGTACTTTATATAACAAAGATCTTTGTCCTCTAGAATATTTTGTTACAGAATGTTCTCATTTTTTTAGCTTCCTAAAGGAATTCAAAGCAGAAGAACACCCAAAAAATATTTTTACTATGTATGAATTATTTCATAGTAATGGGCTTGGGGACATAAAATATCCCTATGTTGATTTGGGTCTAAAACTTTTTTTAATGATTTCTGCATCAACCTGCACGGGGCGGAGCCGGAGCGATAGTTTTCGGTATTGAAAAGGTTAAAAAGCTATATAAGATCAACTACTTATGTATCAAACACATTTGAAAAATATGGCTGTTTGAACATTGAGTCTGAGATGACAAAAAAATTGAACTTTAACGATATATTAAATGAAGTCTCCGAGTCCAGTTCTAGAAGAAAGATATTTTAATTATCATAATCAATAAGTTCGTTAATATAATATAATTATGATTTTGTAAAATGAATAAAATTGTTTTATTTATTTAAATACAGGGTGCCCGGTAACTTATGGGCCATAGAGTAACTGGAGATACTAGACATCAAACTAAGGCGATTAAGTCATATAAGTTTTTTCGGATTGTTACTCGTTCTAGTGATACAGGGTGTATATAATTTATGTATTATTAATTTAATTATGTATTGTTTTTTATGCTTTGGGATGTTTAAAGGGAAATATCTTGAAAACCGTTAAAGATATGAAGGTCAATCAAGTATACTTTTTGACTCAGAAAATGCTCTTCTTTAAGAAACTATAATTGAAAAATACCTTATATCACAGGTAAGAAAAAAAATCATAGCTTATGAAGCCCAGTGTATGCAACTAGCGCCCTCTTGTTTGAAACTTAAAAATTTCTACAAATTCTTATTTCTTGCTCATAAAAACATAATATTGCCAACTTTCAATTCAATTCATTAAACTGTTTTAAAATTATGGCTTATTTTCGAGAATAAACTTTAACTTTCAACACCCTGTATCTCTAGAACGAGTAACAATCCATAAAAACTTATATGACTTAATCGGCTTAGTTTGATGTCTCCAGTTACTCTACGGCCCATAAGTTACCGGACACCCTGTATAAGTGAATTACGTTTTGGTTACAAAATTATTAGTACTTTAATCTCTTTAGTTAAAATAAAACAAAATAATAGTAGCTCTAAAAATTAATATTTCTCTTCTTAAGATGAGAGAGAGGTAGTAAGTAGGGGAAGAATTACCGAACAGGGGCGACAGATTCTTGTAAGCCCCTGGGCGGCAAAATCCTAAATACGCCGCTGTCTACGGGGTGTTATAAAACTGCTTGGATATCCTCGAGAAATTTAACGACATTTAAAACTATTTTTCTGCAATAATCACTACCATAACAGTAATTTCTCCACTCTGTATAAAACAATCATAATAATCTCCCACGCTGTTGGTTAAGTCTACCGTTTCATAAAAATATACAACTAATTGTCAGGTCAAAAGTCGACGGCTGGTTGCTGAAACTTATGGCACCTCCATTTTTGTACCGTCTTCTGTGTGATGACTCACATTCAAAGTTTATTAGAGTCTATTATAAAAAAATTACGTATAGTTTATCTAAATATGTTTAATAAAACAGCTAATGTCTCTATAAGGATCTTGTAAATTTTTTACGCCTAATGTGGCAACATACATAAGTTATATCGGTATTGTATTGGTGAAATGTGAATGATTGCCGCTGTATTATTTATATGCCAGTCCGCAAGTACGTTAATAGTGGGAGCAATTTCGGATAAGCTGTAATACATTTAAATCTAGTTTTTTATCACAGAAAATACAATATTAATTTTGCATCATTTTTCTACTACAATTTTACTAAAGTTTAACTCAATAGACACTTTACTGTAACTTTATTACCATTTTTATAATACAATTTCACTAAAATTTAACTCAATAAGCACTTTATTACTATTTTTTTAATACAATTTTAATAACTTAACTACAAGGTTAGAATTTTACTAGCACTTTATTATTTAAATAGGGAGAAATAATACTCATAAAATGCTCACCTTCACTAAGATATAATTAATAAGAAATTTTTTTTAGTTACTTAGTTCCACATGTTTTGAACGTAGAAACGTTAATCTTCAGGAGAAGTATTATAGTAAAGGAAATTGTGAGTGACATCCTCATAGAGCTTTTGAGGAAGTTGAATACTTAAAGAGAATAATGCTTACATCGAAGTAGCGGATAAAATGGTATTACCAGGTTCTGAAGATAAATATGGGAGTTAAATGGTATTTCTGTTCAGGGTGAAAAATGAGGAACGTTATGTGTGAATGATCTAGAGAAGTAACTGTAACTTAAGTGGTGGAGTATATTGTTAAGAAGAACGGAAAGATGAAAAATTATAAGAGTGGGTAAGACAGATGCACGTCAAGTCTATCCATTCTTCAAGACTACCTAACTAAACGTTCCACTTCTTTTTTAAAAACTAAATTCCACAATAAAATCACCATAAACCCTTCACTTAAATAAAATGGTTTTCTTAAGTTTCTTCTAATAGTAACCATATTATAAACTGCCCATGTGACTTAAAGTGGTCATACCCTAAAATGTCTTCGAACATCACAGTTTATACTGTTACGAGAACAATGGTGCATCTGTCTTACCAACAATCATAATTTTTCATCTTTCCGTTCTACTACAACTTCTCAACAATATACTCCACCACTTAAGTTACAGTTACTTCTCTAGATCATTCACACATAACGTTTCTCATTTTTCACCCTGAAATACCATTTAACTCCCATATTTATCTTCAGAACCTGGTAATACCATTTTCTTCGCTACTTCGATGTAAGCATTATTCTCTTCAAGTATTTAACTTCCTCAAAAGCTCTATGAGGGTGTCACTCACGATTTTCTTTATTATAACCAGAGCTGTGAGTAACTTAAGTAACTAGATACTTTTTAGTATCTAGTTACTTAACTTAGTTCTTTTTGGAATCATGCCAAAAGTAACTGTAACTTCGTTACTTTTGAAAAGTAACTTGTATCTAGTTACTTTTTAGGAGTAACTATACGCTTAAAAAGTAACTAGATACTTTTAAAGTAACTAAGTTCCTTTTAAAGTAACTAAGTTCCTTTTAAAGTAGCTAAGTTACTTTTAAAGTAACTAAGTAAGGTACTTTTAAAGTTCCTCTAGGATACCAATAATGCACACGTGCAGTCCGTCCATCAGAGATGACCAATGATCGGCGGCCGTTAATCAGATTTTCACGAAGGGAAGAGCGGCGAGTCGCGAGCGTCAAACAGCCAACTGGTTGGAACGCGAAATTTCTTGGAAAGCATTTTGTTCTACTTGTTCGTTGTTCGAATTAACACTTTTAAGTTTAGTTTTCTGATAGTAATAGTGGTAGTGTGTACAGGAAAATGAGTTATCACTACCTGGTAAATTTATGGTATCTAGTTCAAAAGTATTTTAGTTACTTTTAGAGTTTTGTAGTTACAATTAAAATAACTAGTTACTCAAACGTATCTTAGTTACTTTTAAAGTATCTTAGTTACTTTTAAATTATCGTAGTTACAATCAAAGTAACTAGTTATGTGTAAAAGTATCTTAGTTACTATAACTAGTTACTTAAACTAAGTAACTAAGAACTAAGTTACTTTTAGGTAAAAGTAACTATTCCTTATAAGTATCTAGATACGTTTGTGCAAAATTATCGAAAAAGTAACTAGTTACTTTTCTGAAGTAACTTTCACAGCTCTGATTATAACTATACTTCTTCTGAAGATGAATGTTTCTACGTTCGGTACATGTAGAACTAAGTAACTAAAAAAATGTCTTACTAAATATATCTCAGTGAAGGTTGACTTTGAGTATGGACTACTTCTTCAACTTTACTATTTATTAAAACTTTTTTAAAATGGAATAGAGTGGTGTGGAGTGAAGCAGAGGGGAGAGCCCCGGTTCATCCTGTTTCGCCCCGCTTCGCCCAGCGTCGACCAGCTTCGTCCCACTTTGATTCGATTTGCCCAGCTTCGACTATTTAAGAAATTAAGTATAATATTTCAACGTTATACCGATAAAAAATAAAAATATACCAAAAATAATTGGTTTTATGTAATTTTTTTCTTCGTAGGTATTTCTTATTTTTTCACCTCTAATTTGATCGAAGAAACCTTATGTCTTTATATTTTTATATAGTATTTTTCCATGCCATAGTATCACTGCGTTACAAAATAATACTAAATGTCATTAAAAAAATTAGCCCAGTTAACATAAACAAACATTAACAACTTTATAAGGCTTAAGTGGTATTTAGGTAGTTTATGTTTATAGTGCATATTTGCACATAACCATAAATCCTTTAACATACATTTTGTTTAACTCGATGAGCTTGGCCACAACAATTATGTTAACATTAAGTAAGTAATATGAAGTCATTAAACGAAATTATTCACCTTAAAAGCACTTTATGACTGTTTATCCCTTTTTGAATATTTCACTTGTTTACGTCATAAATATATGGAAAGAAAAACTTAGTAAAATATACTAAAAATATAATATACAGGGTTAGGAAAAATTACCAGAACCGTCGATATTACCAGAACCGTCGATTATTTTTAAAAATATATGAGTTATAGTCTATTTCAGAAAGGTGTAGAGTAATAAAATGGGAAATTCCGTCCAGTTCGGCTCAATTTCGGTGTCGGCCATAGGCGCAGGTAAATTTTGTGCGTTAAATTATTTGCGATAACTAACCAAGGAAAAAAAAGATAATAATTTGATAAAGAAGGAACTATTAGCTATAGCAAATTTACACTAACATCGTTTCATGAAATATGCCGTGGAAGATATAGCTGAAAAACATAGTGTAACTATGCTGCGCATACCGCCATATCATTGCAAACTAAATTCTATAGAACTTATATGGGCGCAAGTGAAAGGATTTGTAGCAAGACACAACACGACATTCAAAATAAAAGACGTTAAGCTACTGTTTGATCAAGTCATTAAGGAAGTGACACCAGAGAACTGGCGAAAAGCAGTCCAGCATGTCTTTAAAAAAGAGGAGAAAATGTGGAATCTTGACTACCTAATCGATAGGACCGGCAACCCGTTAATTATAACGTCAATAGGAGATGACGAAGAATATTATAATTTTTTATTATTTAATTTCTGTATAATGTATGTTTTGCATTTTGTATTTTTTTTTATAATGTTTAATAAAAAACAAGTTTACCTAATACATTTGTACATAATGCACGCCTTTGTCACACCAATTTCAGTCTTTGTGAATGGATAACAATAGGCAAAATCCATAAAATGACCCAAACCCGGGTGGTACTAACTGCACTTGATGAAAATAAAGAATGTTGCAATAAAATCAATGCTCAATTATGAAAGTGGTTTAAATATTCGTTGTGTCACTCTGTAGTTCCTTTGCATACCTAATGAGCTTTTATTACTCTACACCTTTCTGAAATAGACTATAGCAAGAAAAGTCTTATGTAAAAGTTTATAAGGCTTTTAAAAATCTGCATATCTGTAATGAATTGAAATATACAGGTTTGCTCAAAAAATTGTGGAGAATTAAAGTTATATTTTTTTAAATGGATAATGTATATTACTATTTTTTTTTTTTTTTTTTACGGTTCGCCGACTACGTAGGCCATCTTGAACCGGTCATCGACCACAAATGTGATCTACCGACTGGGGAGTGTGAAACGGCACCTTCATCCTACGAGATATCCGATCTCATCCGGCCTGTCCGGCGTGAATAGGATGGCTAGGTGTCGATTCATTTTACACTCTTCCCTGAGGCAAGAGCACGCCGTGTTCCCAAGCGGTCACCGCGCTCGACACACCGCTTAACTTCGGTGATCTGCGGGAACCGGTGCTTAATATGTCGACAGGCCCTTGCCCACTATTTATTTTAATCGTTTAGTTATTTTAGAACATTTTTTATTAACTATACGTTTGCCTAAATAACATTTTGATCAGTTACAAAACACAAAATAAATTTCAATAAACAACTTAATAAGTTAACATGTAGTCGTATTTACCTGAGATAATTGGCATCTGAAAGTCAATTTAACTTATTAAATTGTTTATTGAAATTTATTTTGTATTTTGTAACTGAGCAAAATGTCATAATATCTAGGAAACTAATGAATTTAGGCATAACGTATGAATTATAAAAAATGTTCTAAATTAACTAAAATATCAAAACAAATAATAACGGCGTGTTCCATTTAAAAATATATAATTTTTAATTCTCCTCAACTTTTTGGGCGAACCTGCATATCCCAATTTATTACATATAATATGTAGATTTTTAAAAGCCTTACCATTTCTTGCTAACTCATCTATCTTTTAAAATAATCGACCGTTAATTTTTCCTTACCCTGTATAATATAAAATTATTTGGTGCCATAGGTGACAGAAATAGTAATTTACGTTACAAGTCCGGAAAATACTGTTTTTTTGGAGGAGTTGACAAAAGTCTAAAAAGGAAGTCTGCGAGTTAAAAATAGTATATTACATAACAAGTGATGAAAGTGATACTTTTCAAACGAGGAGATATTTAGCACGAGGCGTCAACCGAGTGCGGAAATTCTCCGAGTTTTAGAATAATCACTTTCACACGAGTAATGTACACTATTTTTCCTACGACCACAAGGAATTATTAAAAAAAAACCTTTGATTTGTGAAAAAAATATTTCAACTCTAGAGTGGAAATACAAGGCACACTATTTAATTTAAACATATGATGCCAATTTAATAGATCGAAAGGTCACAGGTTCAAATCCCATCAGGAGTACTTGATTTTTTTTTTTTAAACATTAAATAAATTATAAAATTATTTTGAATTGAAATCTTCCTTCTTAAATGATTTTTTTTTATTTAATCAAGGAAAGATGCATTAAAAATAAATTTAAAAAATTTACCCACCAAGAAAGATTTCAATTCAAAATAATTCTATAAATTATTTAATGTTTTCATAAAAAAAAGTCAAGTGCTCCTGATGGGATTTGAACCTGTGATCTTTTGATTCGTGCGTCATAGCTCTAGTCTCTTGGCTATGGCGACCCATAAACATTGTATGCTTAAGTTTAATATATGACATTTTCTTTAGCGGAGCTTGTTTTGACTGGTAATAAACTTTCCAGTATATTCTTAACTTTTTTATAATTTCAGATGGCGTATTTTCACACTCTAATTCTGAATCACTCGACAAATACGTGATAAATAAACTAAACTGCTTTCTAAAATTTGTTCTTTTTAATAAATAGGTGTGGTCTGTCAAATTGACATCATATGCCTAAATTAAATAGTGTGCCTTGTATTTCCACTATAGAGTTGAAATATTTTCTTTCAACACGCGTGTGATATTCGGCGCTTTCGAGCCAAGTTAACCGTGCTTTTTTTTCATTTTCAAAGGTGGTCGTAGGAAAAAACTATTTTCGGACGTGTTTTGTACACTATTTTTTTGGCAACCGTGTAGAATAACAAATCAATGAGACACATTTCTTTATTATATATCTTTGTAGAACCAAATTTCGCACATTTTAATTCTTATTTGTATTAAATATTGAAATTCGAACAGAAGATAGGTACTAACAGAAACATTCTAATTCTTATTTATATTAAAATTCGAGCAATTGCTAATATTGAAAGGATTTAATTTGTTTGAAATGCTTGGTATATTTAAAAGCCTTTTGTAGTCAGAACAAGAAGGTAAAGTTTCCGTTTCATATTGATTGTTTTCATGTGATAATTTTAATATATTTATTTCGTTGGTATGGTAATGTTCAACTGCATTTATCAAAATCATACCTACCAAGATTTTTATATTCACAATGACAACAACGATGTGATTCTTCCCGGCCTAGTTCGAGAAGTACGTACCTACCGGACTAGGCCGGAGAAATGCTACTTTCTCAAAGAAAAAGCGTTCGGGAAGTGGGTACTTCCCGGACGGTTGCCGAAAAAATGTTTTAATAAAAAATAGAATAATATTATTGCACTCTAACAAATAAGTTGATTGCTCAAGCAAATTTTTTTTTTTTGGATAGAGTTAGTAAACTTGGCATGAATCTTTAGTTTCCTTTAGCTATTACTTGGTTGGTTTAAACAAAATTGTTGGCAACCAAGTCGGCATGTTGCAACCAACAGATTAGCTTACCTAGTTCCCACAACAAGTCTAAATATTTATCCCAACCAAACACAGCAGGACTACCAAGAGATGGTGCTAAAAGTTATATACAACCCCAGGAGGTTTGTATTGTATTTTTTAGTATCAAGACTACCGTTTGGAGGGTATAGACACCTACCCTGTATGTACGAGAACGAAAGAATTCGAAACCGGTCTGTGGTGGTTGCATCCTACCAATAGTAAAGTCTTCACTTCTTGGTGGTGCAATCTGATTTGTATTTTGAACTTTCATTGTAACTAGAAACCAACATACTCTTTAATCCAACAAACAGTTAGTTATATAATGACAAAAGTGACTAGTAACCAATCCCGGAATGGGACTAGCAATTAAATATAGCCTCCAATACTAAGTTTTCTCTTGATGCTATTTTAACTCTTAATCTTTTTTTGTCACGGAAACTCAAATTCTGGTATGGTATACTACGCCAATTTTAAGAGTGTGCCAAATATAATCATACTATAAAGTTTTTGTAAATATTTGTGGAGAGTTGCAAGAATAGAGAATACATTTTCGGGTCAATAATGTGGCATTAAAAATATTTAAATTAATTATATATTTTTAATATTCTACAAATATAAGTAACTAAGTACAAAGTATCTTGAAAAAAAAATAGAAAACTGCCGACCATTAATTCAATAAAATGGTGAACACATACTCTATACTTTTGCCAACTAAATATTTTAACAAAATTAAAGATTGACTTTGACGTATTTTTTGTAACAAGATAATATATGGTAAGCTGTTTCTACTGGAGTATCCTTCTGTTGGGCACAATCATTATAAACCTCTTCTCTTTTGACTGGATCAGAAAATAGGGCCTCTGCTCTTTGACGAATTACCTCTTTGTTGACAGAACCATCTTCATTCTGCCACTTTGCAATCTAAAATTTACAAAAATACAAGTAATTTATTCCAGTAAAAGCTTTGAATTTATATTTCTATTATATAGGAAATGCAAACCACGTGATTCAATATGGCGGTTGATGACAAAAAGCATTGAGTCACCCTTAACAATGTAATTTTTATGGTAACGTGTACTAATTATAAAACAATAGCGACATTTTGCCAAACAACAGAATCCCGCCAAACGATATTTCAAAAGTGATTTTCTCTGAATCCACACATACAATTTTGTAAAAATCTGTTTCACATTCAGCAGTAAATATAATTCTTGATTCGGGGGATTTTGTTGGTTGGCAAAATGTCACGAGTATTTGCCATCAGCCCCAATTTTTTATTTTGGTTACTCCAAAATTAGCGGGCTTTATACGTAGAGTATTAACCGTGTGACAGGAACGCGCGATTGCGTTCGGGATAGATTGCGCAACTATACGCGTAAGACTGTGGTGTTCAAATTGTGCTATTTGATTAACACACTCTTGCGTTCGGTTAAGAGTGTTTAAAATCGCACACGCAAAAGTTTACTGGGAATTTTTAAAATTTGAAAAGGTTTATTGGACTTGTCTTAAAAAAAAATGGCAGATTTTATAAAAAAGTAAAGTGTATAAAAGAACTATTTGGATGAAGAACGAGCGTGTCTAAATTCGCTCGCTTAATACCTTCCGCCTAATAAAAGATAACTCTTAAGCTTGTCACACACTTCAGCGAAGCGCGGCGCGCCGTAATATAACAATGGGAATTTTAGCATTAAGTCGTGCTTCGCTTGTGTATGTGTCCGCGGATCCACATTGTACCACATAAAATAAATCCAAATCACCGTTTTTTGCAGCGCTTTGACCTACTACAGTGCGTTTGAAGCATTACGCGTGGGAATAATCGACGCGATTGCTTTTGTATAATCGCGCGTTCAAAACTTTGCCTTCATAGTACAAATAGGAATTAGTAGTTTGTACAACAAGAGTGAATATGATGTCCATATCGCACGAGGAAGTAAATTCCGAGGGCAATATGGACAATCCACTCGAGTTGAACAGTATATTTTTTCTACGATCTTATGCTAAAAAATGTAAAAAAAAGTTTGTAGGTTGCCGGGCTCGAACTCACGACCCTTGGTTCCATAGTCTAACGCTCTAACGTCTGGACTATCGAAGCGTTTAGTTAATTATCGGAAAACCAACTGATAAATGATGCTACATGAAATAAATTTTCTATGCACATTCAGCAGGTTGCATTATTGATGAATCTATTATAAATGCGTCTAGATTTTATTATATTAAACAAATTAATAACAAATGGTACCATATGCATTTAAATTATATAATTTAGTATCTTGAAAAAGAAGGCGGAGCCTCAGTAAAAATAATATACTTGTGATTGGTCAGTACTTTTAAGAACAACAATGGCGTCTCTGTAATTGACTACTGTGATTGATCAGTTTCATTACCTATCTAGGATTGTTATCAAATTTTGCCGCACAGTTAACTGGAATAGCCTACTTTACCCGCCACTAAAGTGTAAAGGAAACAGCAAACTTCCATGTTGGAGTAGAAAAAAATATTTACGCGTGGAAACGAACGTGCGCTTCTAAATAACCTTCCATGTAAAGGCCGCTATTGACATTACTTTACTGGGAGTTGCGCCGTTAACCAGTTAACGCGGTGGGTTTTACTATTATTTTTTTATATAAATCCATCGTTGAATTTGTTATGGGGAATAAAGATTTTTAATAATAACTAATTAACCAGCGACTTTGACGGTAACTTACATGACATGACAGAAATAATTTTCTCGCATTCAAAGCAGCTAGGTTACTTAATTTATAATTTACTAATCGAGCAACTTTGATTATAAATAAACAATGCCTGCCAATGTCATTTATGTCAAAAATATACAGAACGTTCTATTTAAAGTAAATAAACTCCGTACTAATCTTGTGCAATTACAGAAACGGGTTGTTCTCCCTATAACCGAAGTCCAAAATTACTCTCAGTGATTCATTGCCTTCATATAGATTGCAGCGGGTTATGCCAGTGTATTTTTCGAATTCTAATAGAGCAGAATAATTATTTTCATGAAATGTTTTTCCTCTCACATCACACAACCCGCTGCTGTCGATATGACAGCGATGATACTGACAGTAATTTTGGACCTGATAGATAGAGTATGGATGTGATATTCAGTAGTTTTAAAAAATTAATTTTTATTTACTTAATAAAAACTGAAAATCCACGAACTAAAGATAAAATAGTGAAAACTTTTTTCTCGGCATGAGCTTTATTCGCCTATTCAATTTGTCATTTGTTTTATTTTATATACCTACCTTAGAAATACAATATATGCGAGGTTTTACATCTTTGTCATCCGGAAATTCAGCAGTGCATTGGGTGACTGCATTTTTAAATCTCTGCTTGCTTTCTTCCTCTGCATCTAGTTGGATTGTCTAAAATTCATTAAAAAATTAAAATGGCAAGGATTGTATTTAGAGACAAATCTAGTTTGTATTGGTTTCTTTTCCGCTTTTTCTAACGTTAAGTAACATAAAGTTTGTTTAGCTTGCGACAGTGGCGTAACCAGAAGAGTAACTAGCGCTGCAGGTGAAAATTTTTTCAGGTGTCACGCCCAAAAAACCCTTTTTTCGTTAAAAAAAATTCAAATTAGAAAAAATATAAAATATTTTTATAGAAACTTGTAGGGAGTTATACTAATACACTAATATAAATAATTTAAAACTTATAAAAAAAACTTTATGAAATAAGCATACCTGAGCAAAAAAATATTAAAATTAAGGTTTATTTTTTATTCATTGAAAACCAAAAAAATATATTAACTATAATCGATAATTATTAGAAGTCATAGTCATGTTAAGATTATGCATGCAAACACCAATAAAACTTTTTAAATTAACAAATAAAATCCGAAGAGGGTGTCGCGGCTGAAATATTATTACTGGCTTTGAACAGTCTTATTACAATGTCAACAGACATACAAAATAAATACATGAAAAAAAAATTAAGATTACAAATAAAAAACTGATGAAAAGGTTTTTATTATCTCCTGTAAAATTTTCGATTTTGGAGATACGAGGTTTGCGAATTAGGGTAACGTAATAGCTTCTGTACGAATTAAGTTAGGAATATTATTCATAGGCAGACTTACACTGTATTATAGGGTGTAT
The DNA here is from genome assembly GCA_935413205.1 of Polydrusus cervinus. Lineage (NCBI taxonomy): Eukaryota > Metazoa > Arthropoda > Insecta > Coleoptera > Curculionidae > Polydrusus > Polydrusus cervinus. Next base: position 25,690,154 of record OW284514.1, on the reverse strand, counting down.
TTCAGGAAAATATTTTTCCATATACGATGGCCGCAAAAAGTTGTCTTTTTTTTTTAATTGAACACCCAGTATTTTATTATATATTTAGGTTTGTATTAGGTAGTGCCCTTTCTAATTTTTCAAAATTGTATTTATTTTGCTTTGTTAGTTTAATAACAATAAATTAAAAACTTTAAAAAAAGTAAATTAAATTTTACGGTCTTTGAAAATAAAGCATCCAAACTCAATTTTTAAACCATGGCATTGGATAAGATTTATTACAGGGGTCTAGAGATATTGTGAATGTAATAGTGTTTATCTATTTTATCCAGAGTATTTATAAAAAGGTTTCAAAAACCATCCATTTTAAAATTATTTTTTTCAAGTTTTTTAAATGGAACCTCCTATTTATTATTTGGCTAATAAATATAGAATTCATAAACAATTTTTTTTTTGTAATACAAGCATATAAGTTATTTTCAGCCGTTTTTGAAATAATTGCAAATTTCATAATTATAATGTTTAAATGGAGCTTTATCATTAAAATTAAGCGTAGACGACGAGATTAAACTACAAAAAGTTTTCAAACTATTTAATTTTATTCTATACACAAGTCTTAAAGAGATCTGTTTTCATCCGTACAAATACTAAAAAAACTAATGAAATAAAATAGGAATTGAATTGAAACCTTTTCTAATTTTTCTTTATTAATTTAAATAATTAATATAACTTACCAACGTAATGGCAAAGAAAATACATAGGATGAAAGTAAAATACCTCAACATCTTGCTTTAAAAATTTAGATAGGTCACTTGTAAAATATTTTTCTAGTCTCAGCTTTACATTTATCTATTACCTAAAAATAGTTTACAGTCATTTTTATATATTGCTACAAGTCACTGGGTTATCTTCTAAAATTAAAAACAAAATAAAAACATTTTAACAAAATATTATGAAACCCTAATTATATTAGATAATTGTCTCTTTAAAACTTGGCACAGAGAAATCTGCATTAAATTAAATACACATAATGAAAATGTCGTAGTTTTAAACGTACATCCCTTGATTCAAAAACAACCTTATTTTTGTTTACCAAATCAAAAATACAAATATTTGTTGTTAAAAATCGAAACCAACACACCGAAAATTTGTTTAAAAATGTTCTTTTTATTTTGAAAATGTTTCTTGTTTCCTGATGGGCAAGATTTGACGAAACCTAGCCCTGAAGATGACCTTCCAGTAGGCCGAAAGTGCTAGTCAATAGAAAAATAAAATGAATTTTCTTCTCCCTTTTACTTTAAAAAATATAAATTTTGGTATCCAATAAAGTTAATTTTTTATGACTCCCAAAAAACATTTTTGTTCTATTATATTTACCGCAAATACTATATCACCTATTCTAATTAACCAATAGTTTTATATTTAGTAACAGAAACATGTCCGTTAATTTTATAAATCCCTTAAAGAGCGAACCCCCTTAAGTTATCTATAACGTCCTTGACTTCTTCCAGAGTTTTTGAATGTTGCTTTATAAAATACAGGGATGAGAATAGATTTTTATGAATGTAGTGTGAAAAAAATGTTCGAAAAATGGTGCAATAATATACTTCACCACTAAAGTTGCTGTTCAGTTTCAATATCATTCTCACCTAACGTTTCTCATGCGAGAGGGGGCGCAGGCATACCAGCTGATCTAGCAGACAATACGGTAAACAGACCACTGGATTAGTCAAAGGGGAGATCGATTACACAGCCAAGCAGCTTGCACAGACCAGATGGACAGAGTTGACAACCTGTAGTACATCCAGGCAACTGTGGCCCACATTCGATTAAAAGAGAACCGCAGAGCTATTGAGACAGTCGGAAAGACGTGAGAAATATTACTGCGGTTATTACCGGACATTGCCTCTTCGGTAGACATGCCGAACGTATGCAAATACCCACTAACAATGTCTGCAGAAGTTGCAGAGATGAGGAAAAGGAAGAAAGTATTTAACATTTTCTATATGAATGACCTGGCCTTGCAAGAAGAAGGTTCACTGCCCTGAGTGAACCATTTTTCAATAGCCTGGAGGAACTAAGCAACTTACAACTTGGACGACTGAGCAGGTTTCTGAATAGTAGGGGCTGGTTTGAATAGGTTGTTAAAATCCTTCTGCGGTGTACGCCGCACTCACCGTCAGAGATCTCATGAAGGTGGATTCTACGGAGCACGTGTGGTATTACAACGGACCTAATAGGACTATGTGAGACTGTTTGGTCAAAGCCAAAGTTCTGCCACTCTAACGTAACCTAACCTAACGTTTCTTAATTCGTCACTTTAAAATACCCTTTATCAACCATTCTTCCATCTTTATCTGTAGAACTTGGTAGTATGGTTTTGTCCCCTACTTCTATGGAAGTTCTGCATGACTTTTCTTTAAAAAATTAACTCCTCAAAAGCTCTATGAGGGTGTCACTGACAATTCCCTAATATTTATTCCAACATAAGCTGTACTTATTCTGAAGATGACCGTTTATACGTTCGAAACATGTAGAGTACAATAAACTAAAGGTTTCTTATTGAACACATCTTAGTGAAGGTTGACTGACTTATAGTATTATTTCTCCCCATTTAACTCTTCACGTCAAGTATGGACTGCTTCCTCAAATTAATTATTTTAGCTTTTATTCGGAATTTTAGTGAAAATCATAGCTTGAAATAGCGTTTTATGGCTTTTTATCATATTGGCATTAATGTATTTAAATATAATAAGTAATATTTAACCCATTGATGCAATCGGATAATTCTTGACCTTTTACCGTTATCAATAACTTTAAAAAATTAAAGCTTTATATTTTTAATATAAAACAGGCATTAAATTCATGCCGACTATTCCTGAGAAACAATGCATCATTTAATGTGTATGTAACTGGTTTTGAAAATTTCACTTGTATGGCGCCAGTTGATTTTATGTAAATAAATTACAGCGATTTCATTATGTCTATAGACTACAGAAATTAAATAAGAAGCCAGTTCAAGTCTTGTGAATGTCAAACAAATCAAAGTGTAAGAAGCATACAACAGTAAACGGTATTAGTTTTATGTGTGAATATTTTTGCTATGGTACGCTGTTGTTTGAAAATCATTAAATTCATACCGTGGAATTAACAGATTCGTTGACTTTATTGACAATGATAACTAATAATCATGGCCTTCTAGAATTTAAGGAATAGTAAGTGAGAGACAAAAAATAATATTTGGCGTTTAGATGAAGTAGGTCGCCGCCTGCTGCTACTACTACATACTAACTAGAGGTGTGAGTAACTTAAGTAACTAGATACTTTTTAGTAGTTACTTAAAGTAACTAGATACTTAGTAACTTAGTTCTTTTTTGAATCATGCCAAAAGAAACTGTAACTCCGTTACTTTTGAAAAGTAACTTGTATCTAGTTACTTTTTAGGAGTAACTATACACTTAAAAAGTAACTAGATACTTTAAAAGTAACTTAGATGCTTTTAAAGTAACCAAGTTCCTTTTAAAGTAACTACGTTACTTTTAAAGTAACTAAGTTAGGTACTTTTAAAGTTCCTCTAGGATACCAATAATGCAAGTGCTGTCCATCAGTGATGACCAAGGGACGATCGGCGGCCGTTAATCAGATTTTCACGAAGGGACGAGCGGCAAGTCGCGACAAAAATATCCTGACATTAACAAGGTTTTTCTCAAATATAACAACCCGTTGCTTTTTTCAGCTCCCGTGGAGCATTTGTTTTCATATACTACTTTCATTAATGCTCCTCGCAGACATGCCCTCTTAGATGAGAATTTTGAAAGGTTGGTACTTTTAAAAGCCAACGGGGCATTTTAAAAACATTCTGAATTTTTTTGGTTCTTTATAAAAGTTCCTAGTATATTTGGATTTGTTACTTCATTTATATTTATTTAGTTTTGTTACTTATATTTATTTAATAGGTTTTTTGTTACTTATCTTTTCTTTCTACTTTTATTAGAAATGTATTAAGTTTGTAAGTATAATAAATTCGTATTCGTTATACACTGGTAAATTTATGGTATCTAGTTCAAAAGCAACTTAGTTTCTTTTAGAGTTTCGTAATTACAATAAAATAACTAGTTACTTAAAAGTATCTTAGTTACTTTTAGAGTATCGTAGTTACAATCAATGTAACTAGTTACTTTAAAAGTATCTTAGTTACTTTTAAATTATCGTAGTTACAATCAATGTAACTAGTTACTGTATACTTACTATAACTAGTTACTTTAATTAAGTAACTAAGAACTAAGTTACTTTTAGGTGAAAGTAACTATTTCTATTAAGTATCTAGATACATTTGTGCAAAAATATCGAAAAAGTAACTAGTTACTTTTCTGAAGTAACTTTCACAGCTCTGATACTAACCTACTAACGTTTTGTTTGACAAACAAAACCAACCTTAAAATATATTTAAAATGTCAACGCCTTGACGTCATATCATGATTTAACAAACAAAATTAACCTCAACCTATTTAGTTCTAGCCGCTGACATAAAGGTCACCACTCCCCATTAGGCCCTCCTCCAATTCGCTCCTGAACCCTGATCCTTCAAAGTACCATGGGGTATATTTGGTTATGGGCTTCGTGGAGCGAGTAGAACAAGCACCAGTATAACGACAACAGGTGTTCATGTTTGCGTTTACCAACAACTACTAAAATAAAATAAACAGTAATGGGCACATATTATATGCCCAGCATGTACTTTTTGAATTTTTTAACACGGAGGATCTAGATTTATAGTCCTGAGGATGACCTAATATGACTCAATAAATAATTTGTTCGTCTAAGGTTTATCATTGACCATTATCCAACAAACTTTAGAACGAGAAAATTAATAACTATTCATTAAGAATGATAAAAATGATCACCTCCCGCTTCTATGCAGGCTCCTGTTCTTCTTCTCATCGAGTAACGAACTCTTTTGAAAATTCCTTGAGTGTTACGTATGACTGCACATCCGTCAATACTTGTATCCCTTAGTTGTTAACTTGACTTTATTTTAACAATTTTTTTCTGGAAAACGAAGTAAGATACGAAAAGATATGAAGTAACAAAAAAGTTGTAATTTTAGCTGCTTAGTCCGGAAAAAATATAAACTTTTAAAAACTCAGTAGCGTACATTTAAAATAATAATAATATTCCAGCTGATTCAGTAGTAGTTATGGATAACGCAAGCTATCATTCACGACGCACAAAGAAGACTCCAACTTCAACTTGGATAAAGCCAGAAATTATCGACTGGTTAACCAACAAAAGTATTGAATTTAAAGATAATTTGATAAGGAAAAAACTATTAGCTATAGTTAATTTACACAAACACAAACATCGTTTTATAAATTATGTCGTAAAAGATATAGCTGAAATCATAGTGTAAACTGTGCCGGGCACACCGCCATATCATTGCGAACTGAATCCTATAAAATTTATATTGGCGCAAGTGAAAGAATTTGTAGCAAGACACAAATACGACATTTAAAATGAAAGACGTTAAGCTACTGTTTGATCAAGCCATTAAGGAAGTGACATCAGAGAACTGGCGAAAAGTAGTCCATCATGTCATTAAAAAGGAGAGAAAATGTGGGATCTTGACCACCTGATCATTTGTATCGTCGACTCGTTGATTATATCGTCAAGAGGAGAAAACAGTTCCTTAGATGACGAAGAATATTATGATTTTTTATAATTTAATTTTTGTATAATGTATTTTGTATATTTTTTATAATGTTTAATAAAAAATAAGTGTACCTACCTAATACTATGTACATAATGCACGTCTTTGTCACCCCATTTTTAGTGTTTGTGAATGGATGACAATAGGCAAAACCCATAAATTGACCCAAATCCGGGTGGTACTACTGCACTTGATGAAAAGAATGAATTTTGCAATAAAATCAATGCCAAATTATGAAAGTGACTTAAATATTCGTTGGGTTACTCTTTAGTTTCTTTGCATACCTAATGGGCTTTTATTACTTTTCTGAAATAGACTATAGTTAGTGCTAACTTAACGTCTTATTACAATGAACAAGAGTGCCAAATTTCAACAAAATCGGCTTAAAAAACATCGACATATTAATAAAAACAACGTCGTCATAATAAAAAAACATTTTTCTTTTGAAATTTGATACCCTGTATCTTGAAACCAGACTTTTCATGACACATGTTTATATGTTTTCTTCTAGTTGCTAAATGCGCCCTTCAAATTAACACCCGGTATATAGATACAATTTCGCATGGACCTGGTAACTTTAGAGAGAAAGAATTTAGAAATAAACTAATTTTCTGCATTTTGCACAACATAAATCGGCACATCACTTGATACAGGCAACCGCTTACAACGCTGTATGGATATATCACAGTCAAAATAAATATAAAGCCTTTCGCATTTTCCCTATCAACTAATAAATATTCGGTCTACTGTATACTAAGGTATACCTATCAAGTGTACCAACGTTTCTGTTTCTTATCCATATTTTAAGGAGTGTTCGGTAGATAAATTTTGTCTTGAAAACAAAAGCCTTGTTGGCGTAAGGTGTTAAAATTGCTCCGATATATCACACAATGCAAGGTGATATACATACCAATATATTTTCCAATAATAATACTGGTCGCAGTAAGCAATGCCATTATTATGTTTTTCTCTACGTTGCCGGTGAAGTGATGAAGGAACCGACTGGTATAGTATATTTCCCGTAAATTTTAATGGCCGACGATGACACACGTCATTTCTTGTAACATTCACTTAAAGTTTGATAAGGGCCAGACTTCAATTTGTAGTTATTTGTAGTTATAACTAAACGATTTATAACAAGTATAACTAAAGCAAATTTGTGATATTTCAAAAAAACACTAAAGGGAATTAAACAGAATATCAGAAAAACATAAATTAGGGTTAGGAACAAAAAGCCCTATCTTCCTTCTTATAAAAATATATTAAAATTACCACCTACGCGTTTCGGCCTACAAGGCCATCATCAGGGCGTAAGGTAATAAGGCCTTGTAGGCCGAAACGCGTAGGTGGTAATTTTAATATATTTTTATAAGAAGGAAGATAGCGCTTTTTGTTCCTAACCCTAATTTATCATGTCCCTTCTGGAGAGTAGATTCGACTTCGTCAGAAAAACATGTTTGACATTTTATCTCTGTTGACAGGTAAAAAAATGTCGCTTTTTGTGAAATTACTTTTTTCCCCGGGAAAAAAGTGATGTGATTACTTTTTTCCCGGATATAATATACACACATAAGTGAAGGTAGATATTTAATTTTAGAATATTTTATTATACAAAAAGTTACATTTTCTTTAAATTAAAAAGTACAATTATTAAATGTGCATTGCATGCATGACATGTTCATTTTACTATTCGGTACAGTCGAATTTTCTCGTGTTGTAATTATATTTTCTGCCATGGACGCAACTGCCGTTGATGTACCTGGTCGCAAATCGGGTGTTCTTTCAGCACTGCCACAGGTTCTAAACACTTTATTAGCTATTTCTGTCCTGTGTGCTACCGATTCATCAACATACCCTTCAGCGACCGTTGATGACTTCCAACCGCCATGTTTCTTGAGTGTCAACAAGTCTCCCCCAGATTCAACCAAAAGTGTAGCAGACGATCTTCGAAATGAATGACCCGTGTATAAGATAACATTTTCAAGTTGACGAAAATTAGCTACTGTTTGGGGTACCTTATAAAACTGATTTTTACCCACAACTTGATTGATACATTTTCCATTGTGATATGCATAAAATAGGCGGCGATCCTTTGCTGCTGTTGGACGAAGGGCTATGTACATTCGGTAAAATTTAATATATTTTTCAGTAACTACAAATCTCCTGTTGACATAATTCTTTGTTTGCTTAATTTTCACAATTAATAACGTTCCCGAATCTTCAATATCATCTAATGTTACCTGGCTGATTTCGCAAATTCGACAAGCTCCTGCAATCGCAAGTAAAACAACAACCTTGGCCATTAAATGAACTTCATCGGGAGCATTATTTAAAAAATCACTAACCTTTCCCATTTTGTTTTAGAAATGTAATTAGTTTGAAATATTTTGAAATGTCTACATTATTATTGGATTGTAACATACTTTTAATCATTGAATAATTCGACCACACTGTTGATGGCTTTTGTTGTTGTGTCAGTTCCGAAAAATAGGCCAATAACACCGTCTCCAACAAAGAACTGCATGCCTTTTTCATCTTCCATTCCATAAATCTTGAAAACGCGTTTTCGTAAATTTTGCGCGATTTAGCTGGCAATAATTTTTGTGACGCTACTTTCGCTGCTTCTACTAATTCCGGTGGAGTCAGAGAAAACTCAGAATCAGACATTTTAAACTTTATATTATTTAATATAACTTCATAATTAACCACTAAAGTTCTTACTTTTTATATTAAATCACGGAAATAAATTGACAGATATTTGATTATTTTAAAGGTTTCCTTAGAAACGCAGGTCCAATTGTCGCTATAAGTAAAACAGCCTACCTACTAGTTTAAAAAGTCAAATTTCACATCGATACTTTTCTGACTTTAATATAATATTGTAATAATATCGTCGTGTCACCCGTCACAGAAAAAAAAAGTGTATTATACACGGGAAAAATATTAGATTTTAGCTCTCGCTTTTTTGTCTTTTGTCAACACAACCTCGAGCTAAAATCTAATGCTTTTTTCCCTTGTATAATAAATAACTATTTTTATTCATAATAAAGTTGATATTTTGGTTTAGAGCACACATTTAATTTACAAGCTGGCAGTCGTGGGTCCAGTATTTTGGATAATTTACTACGAATTGTCGGTGCATGCATGCATTATATCTCAAACACGGTAAAATAAATATTAAAAAATTCCTTATTTTAACAACTTACTGTTGAGTCGAAAAAATCTATAAACAGTGATGGGCTAAAATATGGAACAAATTCCTTTAAAAATCAGGTACTAATTTTTTGAAAAAACGCTCGGACACGTCGATTATAATTACTTCTTCCGGATTTTTTGCCTCAAACAAGAAATTACAGAGGGTGTGTCAAAAAGTAGATGAAGCAAAAATTTTATACTTATAGTTATTTTTGATTGACACATGACTTGCTATCGTATTGACAATACATTTAAATTTACCTGTTTACCTTTAAGTAGGTACATGTACCTCTTTTTAAAGAAAAATTTCGATTTATTATGTAATTTTTCTCTAAACCCTTTAGAGATAAGGATATGGTATGATACGTGAAATATGCGCAGAATTTGACGTAGAATTTAAAATTCGACTGAAAAAAATAGGATTCTATTTAAAATACCAAAAATTTTTGCTACATCTGCATTGCTTACAGCTTTATAGATTTTTCAGCATTTGATTGTTTTTCAACGCCGCCATAGTCAACTAAGAGTAACTGAACTTAAAATCTGCAGCAAAATCCCCATATAAAAATATTAAATTGGCAATACTTCGAAAACTAAGAATTTTTGGGATATACAACCTTACACAAACTTACCCTTATTTTTTTTGCTAAATAAGAAATAATTATAAAATTTGGGTGTTTCCATTTCAAAATCTGGACTTTTGACAGTTTTTTCATTTTCATTTTTAATCATATTTTTAAACACTCTGTATTAATAGTTATGAAAATATTATAAAAAATCTATTAAAGCAGGTCCTTTATAACAAGGAATCTCACTTAAATTAAATAAATAAGGCTTCTTTATAGAAAAAATTAATAATTATTCTAAGGCTTGCAAACGTTATTTTTGACATAAAAATTCAAATATGTCAAAAACGTTTAGACATAGGTATAGGACATGGTATACAAAATCTGCCTAGAATCTTGCATAGAATGCAAAAATGTAATAATATATAGGGTGTCCTGTTTAAAATAAGCAAGTCGACACTTACTTCCGGTATAACCGGAAGTGCCACCATTATGAAAATATTTTAGCCCGGTCGCCCCCATCAGCATCAGCATACTGTCAAATTTTTAAAATTTTCCTATGTATAGTTTTCTATATATAGATCGATTCGGTTCCCGGTGGGACACCCTGTATAGTAGTGGTTACTTTTTAAAAAAAATCCAATATGGCGTCTTATCTGTTAAATTTGTAAACCTTTATAGTTTATATAACATCAAATTTGGCTTCTTCACGAAAAATATTAGAGAATACGTAATTGTTTTTTTATTGTGGTCGGTAGAAATTACAAATCTGATTTAAAGAACTTAAATGTTTTTAAATAGACAACCAGTATAGTTCCTTAATGGCATGGCTTAACCTCAGGAGACGCTACTGGGTATCTATAGTACAAAATTAATATATTTTGATTTGAAATAAAAAGTAATTTTTGTTGGTCAGTGAAACTATGTATGTACTAAAATTAAGATAATTGTTATTTGTTAATAAAGTAGACAGACTATTAGATGGCATCAAATTTATTTGCCATTAAAATTTTATGCGAAGTTAGTTCGTTAAGATTATTTGTTTTAGTCGTTTGGAATTTTATTACAATGTATAATTTTAATTTTGATTTACGTAATTTACCAAGTTTGTAAGAATTTTGTTAAAAAGAAAATTCTATTTCCGTAGATATTTTGTCGTCACAAACCTATTGCACAGTGGCAGCTCGTGGATATTGAGTATGGGAGGGTGCAGATCTAGGTACGCAATGTTGAGTGCCTGCGGATATTTTTCTAATTTTTGGAGAATGTCTAAAATAAATGACTTACAAATTTATATCAAAAACATTAGCTAGGAAATTGGATGTGATTCACGTTTCTTTATTTTTTTTAAAAGCATCTGAACAATATTTCCAAATTATTGGACCAAAAAGAAACGCACTTTAACAGGGTAAATTTTAGCTCAATCAGATCCACCTTATACAGCATGTTTGAAGGAATCATTTTTTTCTAGTCGTACCATGTAGCGAACTTTAAATAATAATATTTTTGAAATAAAAGTTAATTTTCTAGAAAAGATGTTATCTATTATCTACTAATGGAACCCAGACATATTTAAAAAAAAACATGATTACATCTTGGCTTTTATTTAAAATATTCTTGAGGTAACTTTTTTACACCTTAAAAAATAACAGAGACAGGGGCCACATATGACGGGGCAGTTGTTGTTGTCATTTCTTGTCATTCTTTTGAATTAGGTTTTTTACCTCTTCGTTCGCTGCCAGAGCAATTCTCGAGGGGACCTACAGCTTAACGTGGGTTCCGAACCACGATCCTTAGTCTTGCGACCCTCCCCTCGAATGGCTAATCCTCGGTTTCTTGCGCCATTGGATGACCTATCAATTGGGGAGTGTGTATATTTTTCTGCACCCCACGAGATATCCGATCTCATCCGGCCTGGTTACCGGCGTGAATGGGGTGGGTTGGGAGATGATACATTTTACACTATTCGGACATACTTTTTTTATTGTACGTATGTCCACTTCGAGGATCGACCTCACCGATGAGTCACCGTCGCAATTGACGGGGCAGTTTGATGTTTCAACAAAATTTGTAATAAGAGTACAGTAGAACCTCGATTATCCGATCCATCCGGGACCGAGCCTTCGCCGGATAATCGAAAACACGGATAATCGAAAAACCTCATTTTTATTTTTTTAATAATTTATTCTAAAAATACATGTGTTAGCACAGCATAATACTGGTACACTGTCTTTGCTTACTTTGAAACCTAAAAAACATATTTTAAAAAGCACTGTATACACGTAAAAATATGTATGTAAAGCTAACCTGGTGCACTAGTTTCTAAGCCTGCAGCCAGTGTTCTTTTTGACATCGCTTTACAATAAAGTCCAGTTTCGTCTCCATTATACGCTTGCTCTGGTTTTAGGTTGTGCTCCTGTATAAGGTTTTCCAAAGCATAGCAAAATTCTACTATAGCGCCATAATCAGCACTTAATTTCTTCCCTTGAACAGCTAATTCTCGTATTCCATGACGTCTTTTAAACCTGTAAAGCCAACCAGAAGATGCCGAGAAGTTTCCTTTGATTATCAACTGCTCGTAATATTTTTGAGCTTGCTTAGAACACATAGGTCCTGATATTGGAACCCCTTCAGATCTTTTCTGTAAGAACCACCTGGTCATAACATCATCAAGCTCTCGAAAAGTAGACCCTTTTAGAGATTTCCTGTTAGAAATAGCTCTTGCACTGTCAGCTTTAGCTACAAAGCTCTGTAATTCGGCTTTCTTCTTCACAATGTCACGAACCGTTTGTTTTCCAATGTTATATGCTTTAGCCAATTCAGCAACACATATGTTATTTTCAAATTATTTTAAAATTTCCATTTTTTGTTCAATAGTTAAAACATGCGTTTACGCTTTTCATTAGCACCGGTACGCTGCATTTTGGGCGCCTGTTTACGTTTAACTAACGAGTCTGTCGGCAGTTGGCGAAAATAATAAGTAAACACATAAATGGGGTATTCTCCGAAATTTAAAATGCTGCACGGATAATCCGCCACCCGGATAAACAATTACAATGCCGCACGGAAAATTCGCCGCCCGGATAAAGCGCGCACGGATAATCGGGGTTCTACTGTATGCATAGGCAGAACTTTGATACATGAAAACGGTACCCTAAAATCTTGTGTTTGATGTTGAATTTTACAAATCTTTTAAAAATGAATCCTTCCTATTACACCAAATAGTCCAATTAATTTTTAAAGGTTTGTTTGTCTTAAAACCAGAGGTACTGAGGACCAGACCCATGTTTTGAACCGGATCCACTTTTGCTTAGAGCCAGAACAGAGAGAAAATAAGTTTGAGCAATGATTCAGAGTTCGCGATGCAACGCTACGCAAGTATTTGAAGGAAAAGGATTGCTTAAGGGGGGAGGGGGAGGCAGGGGGTCAAGTAATCTCGCCCACCTAAGTTGTGAACTTAAGTATACAACGATGTTTTTTTAGGAGTCGCTTTTAATCGGAGAAGTGTTTGGTAGATCGGAGTTTAAAGTAGTGTAGACCTTTTTTTTAGAAGTCACTTTCATCGGAGAAGTAATGACTTATTCAGTTGACCCCCAAAATAATTCCTACGGGCGGCCTTGTCACTTTACTATTCATTGATATAAATAGGTATATTACGAAAATAAATCTATTACAATAATAAAAATGATAATTTGAAAACATATTTTTCTATTTAAAATTAAAACAAATAACGCAGGATAATTTATTTAATAATTAGTAATCTATAGTTTATTTTACATAAATAATGGTGGAAAATTTTGTTGTTTAAAATACTCGGACTATTGCGTTAGCACGCTCTTTGATCAGTATGATAAAATTTGACATTTCAAACTTTAGAAAACACTTTTAAAAAATTAAAAAATCGTTGCGTCGTTTATTTCTCAGCCCTCCTCTATCTTTACTTAAACTGTCGAAAAAAAAATGATAAATGCATTTTAAAAAAACGGCCTTTAAATGACAAGTGACACATTTTAGCTCTTTTTTTGAGTTTTAAATAATGCAGAGATCATTTTTCAACTATAATCTATTTCAGAAAGGTGTAGAGTAATAAAATGGGAAATTTCGTTCCGTTCGGCTCAATTTCGGTGTCGGCCATAGGCGACGTAAATTTTGTGCATTAAATTATTTATTAACGGGTATTAAGATAAAATAGTATTGTTGGTAATAATAAAATTTCAAGTAATTGCGTATTTCAATTCGGGAGACTACCACGAGGACATGAATTCGAATGTTTTTGAGGACTTTTTTGGTGTATTGAATTTGAAGATAATTTGACAAAGAAGGAACTACTAGTCATAGCAAATTTACACAAACATCGTTTTATGAAATATGCCGTGGAATATATTGCTGATAAACATAGTGTAACTGTGCTGCGTACGCCGCCATATTATTGCGGACTAAATCCTGTAGAACTTATATGGGCACAAGTGAAAAGATTTGTAGCAAGACAATATACGACATTCAAAATAAAAGACGCTAAGCTACTGTTTAATAAAGTCATTAAGGCAGTGACACCAGAGTACTGTCAAAAAGCAGTCCAACATGTCATTAAAGAAGAGGAGAAAGTGTGGGATCTTGGCCACCTTATCAATCGGACCGTCGACCCGTTAATTATAACGTCAAGGCGAGATGACAGTTACTCAGATGGCGAAGAATATTATGTTTTTTATAATTTAATTTCTGTATAATGTATTTTTTGTATTTTATATATATTTTTTAATGTTTAATAAAAAATAAGTATACCTAATACTATGTACATAATGCACGCCTTTGTCACACCATTTTTAGTATTTACGAATGGATAACAATAGGAAAAACCCATAAATTGACCCAAACCCGAGGGTACTACCTGTGGTACTTACTGAAAATAAAGAATTTTGCAAGGTAATCAATGTCAAATTATGATAGTGGCTTAAATATTCGTTGGTTCACTCTGTAGTCTCTTTGCATGCCTAATGAGCTTTTATTACTCTACACCTTTCTGAAATAGACTATAATAAAATAGATCTTTCCCATATTTTTCCCACTTTCCACAAGTCACTATATACCCAACAGTCTCCACAAAACTCTATAAACAACCACCGTTCGTTTCAAAATGTATTTGCCGGTAACTCAATCCGAATATACCCAATACCGATGAAAGTATCTGCACAAGAAAGCGAGATTTATAAGGTGGTGTATAATTGGCGCCCGCTCCTTTGCATGGTCTTTAATGGGGCAGCAACCGTGGAGTGAACATGTTCATAATTTAAGCTAACTATTGGGCTCTGGTTCTTTGGTATCGATAAATGGTTAAGTTAAAACGAATGAATACCTTTAATGAATCATTGAAAAGAAACATAGTAAATAAGAATCAGAAAATATGAAAAGAAATATAGTAAATATCATATTAAAGCAATTAAAACAATAAAATATTTCAGGAGAAGAGATAGATTCAACAAGATGCGGTTCCTCCACATTTTGGTCGGGTGGGGCTGGAATATCCAGAGGAAACTTTTCCTGGTAAATGAGTTGGACAAAGGAGTGCAATTGAATGACCAGCTAGGTTTCCCGATATGAACACTCTTGACTTATTTTTTTGGGGACATATAAGTTTACAAAAATATACTACACATTATCGAAGAGTTGCAAGTAAGAATAATACATAAAATTTCCAGTATATTCCTCCCCAATACACATGGTGTTATTGGAGTAAAATAAAATCCTGTATCAAATAGAATTTACGCATTGTTTAAGGTACATACAATCCTGTGCAAAATTACATTTCTGTAAGAAATAAAAAAAATCTGTATCTCTGTTTTGCCCTAAAATAGGCATTGGGTAACCACCATCTCCTGTGAACTAAATCCTGTATATGGTAAATTGACCATTAAATTATTAGAAAGATACAAACATGTATAAACCTTCTTAATATACAGTGAACCAAACGGCTTTACACCAAGGTTTCCATGTATAATGCATTAGTTCGGTAAGTGATACTTTGTTAAGTTGCAGTAACTAGTTTTATGGGGTGTATAAAATACGGCGTATTGTCTTACACGATGTTTGGGTTACACACCGGCCCGAGTGAATCATGATGGTAGTTATCGAAACCAATTGGCTGGTGGATACCTACATGTAATATTTATTAACCCTGGGAATATAGAGTGTCACGACCAAGCACCTTGTTAATAATGTTAAAGGTTTGCAGCCCTGTAGAAGCATACAGGGCATAGCATTAGTACCATACTATTTGCAGTAATTTAGGGACAATATCAATATCATCAATGTTCAGATATTTCATACAAACACAATTCACAACGTGACGTGTGGGCTAATTACGACTCACTTAAAATCTGGAGAAATTATGAGGTCCCGATATCAGCTGATCGATAACAAATCACTGCTGAAAAAGATATAATTGGTTGCACAGACTATAAGTATGTTTCAGGGGTCGATTTATCGAAATCAAGGAACAACCCCTCATGAGATAAATGGGCGGAATTCGTTTGAAACCTTTTTAAATCGCATTCTTGAATTAGGATGACCGCTCATATCAACACATATAGTGGGAGAAGCGGCTTTTCCTACTACTATAAGCCGACAGACCGTGTCTATCACCTGTCATTTTATACTCATATATAACTTTACTTTTCCGTTTATTTATTTTAAGTAGTTTGTGACGTTTGTCCCCATCACTTTCATTGTTGCCGAGAATACCGATTTCCCTCTCTGTGAGACTAACGGGGAAGCGAATGGTGATTTGAGGATGTGATTCATATCGTTCTCTTACACTAGAGAATCAAGCCCCTGAAGCAACACTCCTGTTTTTTTAAATCTTAAATTGCCAGACTCATTAGCCATCTCGATGTGACACGAGTGTGAGATAGATTTCCTAGCAGTTTCATTTCGGCACTTTGAGGGACCAGTGATCGGTGAGGTTTAGAGAGTGGGAGCTAATAGACAGTGGTTGACCCTCATGTCAGCGACCAGGGGTTTAAGTTAATACTTTAAGGTTAAATTTGTTTGAGAAATCATGACAAGACGTCAAGTCGTTGACTTCGGTTTGTTTATTAATTAAATCTTTTGACGTTAGTTCCCTAAGCTGTGATTTTGGCAGGATAGTTTCAACACTATAGGTGGATTTATAGTCGCCGTATAACGTTAGACGTAAGCCGTAAGCCGTAAGACATAAGACGTAATAATTAAGCCGCAACGAGAAACACATTTATAGATCAAATTAGTTAAGAAGTAAGAGAACCAATAGTTAGGTTATAATTTAATATTTTGCTTTTGGTTAAGAACTCTGTTTCAAAATGTATCTTTATTATTTATCTATTAGCAGCTGTTTTTCTCAAAGTCAACATTTTTACAAAGTTTTGTACCAGAAAATTAAATTTTAAAACTCAAAACAACTATAAATCAAAAGAAAATGCCTGATAGTTCATGGCGATTATGTTCGAGTATGACCGATCTCGGCCGAAGCCGTAAGAAGTAACGAAAGAAATGAAAATAAACTATTTCTTACTGCTTACGGTTTGAGGTTAATTCTTACTGCTTAACTTTTTATGGACTATAAAGGAATGCATTACTAATCATATGTTCATTTTTCTTACGGCATACGTTACTTCTTACGGCTTACGTTACGGCGACTATAAATCCACCTTAAGGCCACCCAAACGAAATAGAAGATTAAGAAAGACGTTAGTTTTGTTTGTTAAATGTAGACTTGGCAAGAACTCGAACGTCTTACTACCATTTTTGTTTGTTTCTCGACTATACAGTTTTGTTTCTTTACTTACTGAGTAGCAGTGAGCTGTGATCTACGTTATCTATGAGGTAAAAGGCACATTTTTTATGAATAAGCTTGTATTTTATTTTACTTACGCTTTCTCAAATTTCAGATGACACTGGTCAAACCAATAGACACAGACATAGATATAGACATAGACATATTTTTATCTAACCACATTTTTGTAAATTACAAATTGTAGCAAGTCACATAAAATATTAAGCACCGTTGAGGGATGCTTCTAACTACATAAAAATGTATATTTAAACACACATTCTTGTATAAGACAAAATAAACAAACTTTGTAATTACACATTAATAACAAACACAAGTTATAAATCAAATGTTAAGTTCGCGAATTAACAACATTAAAGTATTCTTTCACTGAGTAAAAATGGCTGCATGTGATTCAAGAAATTTCTTAACCATAATTTTAAATTTTTTTCATTGTAGTTTTTAACCGTTGCAGGAAGCACATTGTAAAGCTCTATTTTGAGCAAATTATTTACAGATTTAGTAAGTCTATACCTGTCTAATAAAATTAGCCAACCTGGTACCATAGTGGTGAATATCTGAATTAAGCTGAAAATTATTATTATGAATTTCTATTTATTAGTGTAAAATAAATAGTGATGGCAGCGTCAAAATTCTCAAATTAATAAAATGTGGCCTGCAGTGGTCCAGCACACCAACACCCGCAATCACCCTCACAGATTTTTCCTGTAATCTAAAAATTCGTAAGGAATAAAAATATAATAAAATAGAAACGGCTGTTAATTAAAAATAATTTTTAAAACTGTATTTGTGTTGTTAGTGACTAAAACTTTAGGTGGAAAAGAAACATTTAAAGTAATAAAATATGTATTTTAACATCTTGCGCCGCGCCACCCTGTAATATAAAAGAAAATTATGGGAGAAGAGTTTATCGAACAAAAATATATCATTGTGCTTACCCCGTATAATGGCAAAAAGCTGCCTTCTTCTTGTTTGATCCTAGCCGCCAGGGTGTTATAAAACGCACCTCGGCAACACCATTATATTTGAATTCAATGCTTATTTTATTCAAGAATGGACACCAAGCAAGAAATTTGTGCTGTTTTTCTTCTTTATTGCGCTAGCGTTTCTTTAAAATGGCCGAATCGGTTAAAAATATCATTTGTTTGCATCGTAAGTGGCTTTGTTTTTGTTAAATCTGTCAAGGTTGAACTAATTGTATAACATTTAGTTTTATATGCATTGTAGAGGACCATGTTAAAAATAAAATCTGCTTATCCATTTAATTGTCAAATTGAACTATCTCTTATATTCTTATATATACACAAAATCATTTTAAATATATCTAAGTATTTATAAACAGCCAAAAGGCGATACTCGATACATATTAATAAAAATAAACAAAAAATAAACAATTTATTTTCTGGACCATAGCTAGTTTAATTAAATTGTTCTACTGAGATGCACAAGAGAAAAAAGGGTTTGTCTGGTTTTTTCCACTTGCGTAAGAATTACTACTCCGAAAGTACAACCAAGCAGCTGTAGAATTCGTTTAAAACAGTTAATAACGACGTTTGTGCATTAATATGAATTTTTTACGTTCGCTATGATAAAGATTTTCAAAATAATTGCCAATTTCCAAACTAGCAGCACTATTAACGTAAAAAGAGAAGTGGCAATACTCAGGGCCCGCTCTAGCAATAACGCCGCCCTGGGCAAAACAAGAAATTGCCGCCTTTTTCATCCCTTGTACAAATCACAAATATAAAATGTACCAGGCAGCGGCGCCAGGATTTTGGATCAAATCGAAAATGATTTCTAAAAAAAAAAAAGGTCGTAGCTCGAAAATAAAACATACATCTCATTTAAGCTTTTGACGCCGGGGTGGGCACTCAAGTTGCTTAAGCTATAAACATGACCTTAAATCAGATGTATGTTATTTTCGAGCTACGACCTTTTTTTTTTTTTTTAGGAAGTTAACTGGGAATTGGAATGGTTCAAACTTCGAATATACGTAGGGACGTAAGTAGGCAAAACGGGGATTTATTGTTTTTTTAGATTTTATGCCGCCCTCCTAACTTGCCGCCCTGCTGGGCCCCTTATGCCGCCCTCCCCACTTGCCGCCCTGGGCAGGGGCCCAGGTTGCCCCCCCCTAGAGCGGGCCCTGGCAATACTGTACCTAAGTAAAAATAACATAACCTTAAAACGTTTAGTAAAAAATGAAATAATTTTTTTCTAGAAATTTTATAATTTCGTTTTTTTATCGGGTTTTATGTATACTCACTCATACATCTTTATGTTTTACCGTTTAAGGAAGATTTACCAATTGTTATTTTTCTATATCTGTTACGTATAATCAAAGTTTTAAGGTCTCTTGGGGGTAGATCCCCGCTCAGAATATATCAAAAAATATCGCGGTGGACAAGTATTTGCATGACAAAAAAAACCAAGGTAAGTAAAAGACGTTGATTTTGTAGGTATATAGTATATTTTATGCATTAGATTGTGGTAATTGTCTAAAAATGAGTGAAAAGCTGGAGATTTTTTAAAAACGAAAGTGCATTACCTAGTGCACAAATATTTAATTCGGTCAGAAATAAACAATAGTTCGGTTGAAATATATGTTATATGTAGTATTATACCATCAATTTTTAAGATTTTGATTTAAATTAAAAAAGAACAAATTTTGTCTGACAGATTTGACAACATGCAAATTTGGTTTCTTTGAAATTGACCACTATAATTGGTCAGTTTGATATCCTAACTAAAATGGATATGAAATCATATTCATTCAGTTAACCGGAATAGCCAACTTTTCCAATCACTTTAGTGTAAAGGAAACAGCAAATTTCCATGTGGGAGTAAACAAAAATAATATGTTATTGCTATCGAAAATATAACTGACTTATGATAATAAAATAAATATAACTAACTAATAAATTTTTTTTTAAATTAATCTATTATTTTGACAGATAACTGTACAATTACAGGAACCGTTTCATCCTTCCTTGGTGTTATGATTTAAACTATATAAAGGTGCCAATTAAAAAAAAATTATATTCAATATTTTTCTTATCTGCATAAAAGAAATTTACTTTAGAATTAACCAAAACATGAATACCAGAAATCAAAAGAATTTAGAAATACAAATACATCACAGAAAAATATAAAACTTTTTTTAAATATAGGAATTAAATAATATATTATAATATTCAATCTGAATAAAAAAATTAAAGTATTCTACTTCTAAAAATCATTTTAAAAAACATCTTAGAGTCAAATTAGAAAACTGATTAGCGTCTTTAAATGAATTTTTGCATTTTAAATCATGTTCCAAAGTATGTTGTTCTCGCCAATGTTATTTACTTATGTAAATCTTAATTTTTACCATTTTATGTTATTACGTATAATTTAATGATGTTTTTTGGCACAAATAAATATATCTGTATTATTATTATTAAAGATTTTTTTTTATTTTAGAAATTACCTGCGAGCAGTTATATCAAGAATTGTTTGTTATATTAAATAGTAGGGGATGCCATTAGGGTCATAAAGAAAACCATTTTACGACATTTAAAAAATAATTAACTTTTTTTTAGATTCTCAGTTTATACACACTTTAATGGCTCAATTAAAACAACGAATGTAAAATGAAGATTGATTTTATAATGTTAGATGCTACATTAATTAATGCTGTTAAATTGAAGCATTAAGACGAAGAAGCGGCTTTGCTTTGTCAGTTTTATATGTAAAAAAGTGGTTTATTTGTTTAGAAAGAATTTTTAATAGGTAATATCCGCTATAGAAGAATATAAAATCAATATTGGCAATTAAAATCATCAATTTATTACCAATATATGCATCTAACCAGTGGCTTATATAGGGGGGGGGGGGTGCCTTAGGAGCTCGGGTCTAAAATTCTAATTGAAAACTAATTTTTCGTCTCACGCTTGGATTCTTAATTTCAATCTTTAAATAATGTATTCTTCGCTTAGATTACAAAGATATTGTAGGAAATGTTTAGTTTTTATACTTTTCCTTCTAAAAATCCTGTTTTATATAGAGATTAAGATTTCAGACGCATATCTTTCTAGTTATTGATTTATGATGAAATGTTATAGGAAAACAAGGAAAAAAAATAATATTCTATAGTATTTTTCTATTATATACTTGTCTGTTCCGTTTACCATTTTTTAGAGCTATTTTAAATCAACAAAAATATAACCAAATGCAATAAAATATTTTTACAACAAAAACAAAGAACAATTATGTATTTATTTTTTAAGGGAAAAATTAAAGTTAAAATTGTAATTGAAACATTTTTTTATGGAAGAAGCTTGATAATTTATAATATAAAATATAGTGGGGGAGGAAACGAGAATGCTTTATTATAAATATACAAAAAGGCATAAAAAAGTAGTATTTCAAAACCTAAGCATTTACACCAAAAACTGCTTTAAGATTTACGCTCCTAAAATACATGATTTCTTACAAAATCATCAATTTTTGAAAAAATCATCAATTTTTGCGTGGTGAGCGATATTTACTTTATTTGTAATTAAAAAAACCTAGCTCGAAAAACGCTGGTTAGAGATACGTCTTATGTTAAAATTTTGGATTGACACCAATATTCATATTTTCACAAATTAAAAAAAAATTCAAATAAAGAGCCAGCTAGAAATATTAATCCAACCATGCAGACGGGGAGAGGTAATAATAATTTAATTTTCGATATTTGATAGTAGTTAAGTGAATTTTAAACAAACTTTGAGCGTGGCCCCAAAAATTTGTCCGCTTTCTTCACTAGGTACGATATCATAAAATACATACGCCCACTGAGGAAGGAATAGGTCGCTACTTCGGTGTGATCTATTTCTGAACCTCTGCAAATTCCAGAGAGTTGTAGTGACCTGCAAAATGTTGTTCCCTCTACTAGATGTGTGCCCTACCGTCTTTTAGTTGTTTTTTAGTTCTATGATTTCACGTCCGGAGCCTTGTCTTTTGCATTGGAATTGATTCCTACAGATGGCGATGCTGTGTTTTCACCACCTATTTATATCTTCTTATTATTATGAACACTAAACTTTTACTACTTTGTATATTTATTAATCTTAATAAGTTTTAACTTAGCTTTGATATTGTTTTAGCGTTTTACATGGTGCATTGCTTGGCATTCAAAAACAAAATAATTCAATATTTAGATATAAACTTCTCGTAAATAGCCAAAGGTCAAACCAAGAATAGATAGATTTTATTGAATTATTTAAGCACATGCCTCATGTCGCTTTTATAAGCACTTATATATCATCTGCATAGGTTATTCGCGTGCTATTTGAAACATTTCAAGAAAATTTATTGGTTGAAATGGCACAAAAGTCACGCATACTTAGCATTATTCCCTTTCTATATAAACCAACAAATTGCAGGTGTAAATTATTTGAAAACCGTGTGATGGCAGAGGCTTTTGTGTGTGGAACCCGGTACAGGAAAATACATACCGTGAAGTTACAAGATGACCATAAATCGTACAATGGTTTTTATGAAAAATACTGCTCTAGGGAGAATACACTTGACACTGAACGGTATTATGGTTATCAAGAATAAATATTTACGGGTAGAAATAGTTGGGAAATGGTCAGTAAAACAGCCAGAAATGCAAAGTTTGTGTTTTGCCAACGTTTTGACCGACCTCTATGAGGTCATCCTCAGGGCGCTAAAAATGGATTACATTTTAAATGTAAAGTGTCAATATTGTATAAATTATTTTATGTCCGCGGATCCGCCATATTTGTAGATCTTCAAAGTTGCAGATTAGCATTTTTTTTTATTTCACCCAAACACTATGGCAACCCGTTCACTCTACTTAAAGTTATTTAAAAGAAATTCAAGAAAATACAAAAAAATTATAAGCATCAAAAAGCGTTTACCAACTAGCAGCGGCATATTTAGGGAAGGGGGGGGGGGGGCTGTCGGGCTATAAGAGCTATAGCCCAAGGCGGCAAATATTAGGGTGCGACACTTACATAAAAACAATCCGACACAAGACAGAAAAGGCAGTAACCCGATGTGAAGCATCTAAACTCCTGGACAATTGCTTTTGAGCAAGAAAAATTTCGCCTAAATTTAACAGTTAATATTTTCTGAACCAGATATAATATCAACCTACACGGTTTTGAATGGTTGATAGACTTATCCCTTGGGAAACAATTGTCAATGTTGGATTTCCTTTGACTGTCAGAAAATTTTATATACAGGGTGTTAAAGAAGACGATGATTTTTGCTCCAATTTTAATGGCGTGTAACTTTCACAATAATATTTTTAAATTTTATCACTCTACGTCAATTGAATCACTGGTCCATAACAAAGAAAGTAATTTGTCAAATTTTTGATATCTGCTATATTTTAAGAGATACCGATTTTTTTGGAAAATTTTGCTTTATTTCAACTTATTGGTAGCTAGATCTCACTGTGCGTTGTATCGTGCAAACTTTGCGAGTGATTCTTATACCTTATGAAAAGCTTGATTATGTTCAGTAACAATAGTTGTAGCTAAATGTTATGATGTACAGTGGCGTACTTATAAACACCTATGGTTTATGAGTATAGTGTTAGAAAGTTAGAAATTAATAAATTTCCAAAAATTAAATAAAAAAATTTATCTTTGTTAAAATTTTGTAAACACACTGTATAATAGCTGTAGTGCGTGTAGTGCGGTATGAAAAACTAAAAAATAAGAAAAAATTCACCTAATCTAGGAGCGAGTACTTTCCAATATAAAACAATCGTGAAAAATTGTGAGATACTCATAAACCATAGATATATAGGTGTTTATAAGTACGCCACTGTACATCATAACATTTAGGTACAACTATTGCTACTAAACATAATCAAGCTTTTCATAAGGTATAATAATCACTCGCAAAGTTTGCACAGTGAGATTTAGCTACCAATAAGTTGAAATAAAGCAAGGTTTTCCAAAAAAATCTCTTAATAAATATGGCAGATATCAGAAATTTGACAAATTACTTTTTCTATTTCACGTTCATAATAAGCTGTTTCGATACGCGTTTTTTCTTTATTTGATGTTGGTATCACATTTTGTTTTTCAAAGCCACCTTTGTTTGAATTCCATCTTTTTACCTCTTCGTTCGCTCCATCTTGTGTGCGGCATGTAAATGAAAATTTAACCTAGAAACATGGCTTCGGTGTAAAGGATCAAAACACCTTTCACAAACGTTACCCCTATTCATAGAAATCTGTAAATTTCAAGGCTGTCACCTTCTACTTAAAAAATATGACAATTATTTTACTTTAAAACAACAAGATCTAGAGTTTAGTGTTTTGTGATGAAGAATACAAATATTGCTATAATCAAAACTATATATTTCTACTTCTGTTAAATAGTACAATTAGTATAAACATTTATAGTAACTGTGGAAGTGTCTTGGGCACTAAACTTAATGTCTGGCATATTTTGATTTGAAACAATGTTTTGCTCGTAATTATTTTCATGTTCAATGACTTTCTCTACTTCATGGGTTGTTGTAGAGGTATGTCTTTGTAGCAGACCTTCATTAGAAATGTATTGGCTTGTTGAAGGTGTGGGAGCAATAGAAGACCCAGAAGCTACTATAGGTGAGTTTGAAAAAGGGCTCGATACAGAAAGCATTTGTGCTACCTCTATTTTCCTTTGCAGTGACGTGTCAATATAGCCTTCTGCAACAGCTGATGACTTCCAACCTCCATGTTTCTTAATAGTCACCAAGTCACTTCCATTATTAGCTAAGTGAGAAATACTGGAACGTCTAAAACAATGCCCTGTATAACATTCTGGATTTGGGAAATTGAGGTATTTAGCGATCAAACTAGGAATTTTCCCCATAGTATTTATACCTATGGGTGAATTTATGCAATACCCATTGCGAAAAGTAAGGAAAACCCGTTTATGTGTTGTGTTTTTAGGCCTTAAATTTAAATATTTTTTTATTAAGTCCATCCACAACTTCTCGACTATTACAAAGTGCCTCGGAACATTTGTTTTGGTTTTGGGAATCTTTCCTAAAATAATATCATTTTTAATTGCAATGTCTTCTATTAATATATTAGTTAGTTCTTCCCGTCTGCATGCTCCATTATATTCCATAGTTAGTGCTACCTTAAATAAAGATAAAATATAAGTACATAATTAATAAGTATTTTAGTATTAGTTTATAAGTATAAGGTAGGTAGGTAGGTAGTGTTTTTCTGGTTATTTTCTTTATTGTATATTTAACAACATTCATATTTTAGATTTGTAGATGTGTAAATATTATTTCAAAATAGGTACTTACTTTTACAGCCAAATAAATATTGTCATCCGCTTTAGTTAGGAATGCTTTTAGATGTTCATATTCCAAAATTTTTGATTTTTTAGGCTCGTAACCTTCTGATTGCCTTTTTAAAAATGCCTGAAGTTTAGCATATCTTGAAATATCAATGTTTTTATTAATATTTATACAGGCCCGTAACTTGGAGTATAGGGACCATAGTGTTGATGGCTTATTAATTTTACTCTTCGCATCAAAAAATGCTAATAAAACATTTTCTGTAAGGTTAGTAACGCCTTTTTCTTCACACCATTTTAGAAAATTTTCATAGTCCTTTTCATATACCTTCTTGGACTTTTTTGGCAAAAGGCTGTTTAAAGTAGTTTCTGCCACTGCTCTTAATTCTGGAGGAGTTAAACTGTCCATTATTTAATATATTAATAAGAAAGTACCTAGAGTAAATTTTTAAATCGAATTGAGAGTCGATTTTATTAATTCTTGTTAATAAAATGGCAGCTAAAATTAAACCGCGATTTTCAAATGTTTCTACATTTAAATTTGTTACCAACCTTGAGATATTAAAATTTTTCGCGGGATTATTTTAGGAAATAAATGTACATTTTTCTTGATTATAAAAGGTGAAATAGAAAAAAATGTATAAAGCACAAGTTTCATAAGGCGTTTTAGCGCACGTGTCAATAAAAAAACTCGCCACTTCGTGGCTCGTTTTTTAAAATAGACGCGTGCGCTAAAACCGCTTCTTATGAAACTTGTACTTTAATATACTATTCTTTGCTATGAACCAGTGATTCAATTGACGTAGAATGATAAAATTTAAAAATATTATTGTGAAAGTTACACGCCATTAAAATTGGAGCAAAAATCATCGTTTTCTTTAACACCCTGTATATAAAATTGTCTGACAGTTAGAGAAAATCCAACATTCACAACTGTTTTCCAAGAATTTGTATTGACAATTGTTTCTCAAGGGACGAATCTATCAACCATTTAAAACCGTAGGTCGATATCATATCTGGTTCAAAAAATATTAACTGTTAAATTTAGGCGAATTTTTTCTTGCTCGAAAGCAATTGTCGAGCAGTTTAGTTACCTCATCAAGCTTCAAAAAATAGAAACAGCTATTTTGTCGATTTTGTGGGGAGATTTACTTAATAGATTTAATATATCAAGTCAAAAACTACAATCATCTGAAACCAACTTGTCAATAGTAGCATTAGTTTATGGATCTCTTTCACAGTATATACGTGGTATAAGAGGAGATTTTGAAGCTTACGAAAAAGAAGCTCTAGCGAAATTGGAAGTGTTAATTATGAAAACGAATGAAAAACGGAAGAAGATAAAAAAACTCTGTTCTGATGAAACTAGGCAGGGAGAAATAAAACTGATGAGACGAGAGAATTTTAGAATTAACACATATTATGTAATACTAGACAAAACAGCCAACGAAATGGAAAAAAGAAATAGTAGTTTGTACAACAAGAGTGGATATGATGTCCATATCGCACGAGGAAGTAAATTGAGCACGATGCCGTAGGCGGAGTGCTCAAACTTTCGAGGGCAATATGGACAATCCACTCGAGTTGAACAGTATGTTTTTTCTACGACCTTATGCTAAAAAATGTAAAAAAATAGTTTGTAGGTTGCCGGGCTCGAACTCACGACCATTGGTTCCATAGTCCAACGCTCTAACGTCTGGACTATTGAAGCGTTAAGTTAATTATCGGAAAACCAACTGATAAATGAAGCTACATAAAATTAATATTCTATGCACATTCAGCAGGTTGCATTATTGATAAATCTATTATAAATGCGTCTAGATTTTATTATATTAAACAAATTAATAACAAATTGTACCATAATATGCATTTAAATTATATAATTTAATGTCTTAAAAAAGAAGGCGGAGCCTCAATCGAAATAATATACTGTGATTGGTCAGTACTTTTAAAAACAACAATGGCTTCTCTGTAATTGACTACTGTGATTGGTCAGTTTCATTACCTATCTAGGATGGATATAAGATTTTCCCGCACAGTTAACTGGAATAGCCTACTTTGCTCGTCACTTAAGTGTAAAGGAAACAGCAAATTTCCATGTAGGAGTAGTAAAACATGTTTATGATTAGCTTGACTCAATGTTTGGATTTTTTATTTTCAGTGGAAAAGAACCTGATATAACGACCCTCACGGATCAATGCAAGAGGCTGTGTACTTTGTATAATAAAAAGATAATTGTCTTCCAGAAGATTTTGTTACAGAGTGTTCTCATTTTTGTTGGCTTCCTAAAAGAATTCAATGAAGAAGAACGCCCAAAAAATATTTTTACTATGTATAAATTATTGAATAGGTAGTAATTGGCTTGGGGACATATATCCGTATGTTGATTTAACTCTAAAACTTTTCTTAACGATTCCTGCATCAAACTGTACGGCGGAGCGATTATTTTCAGTATTGAAAAGGTTAAAAAGCTACATAAGATTAACTACTTATGTATCAAACACATTTGAAAAATATGGCTGTTTTGAACATTGAGTCTGAGATGACAAAAAAATTGAATTTTAACAATATATTAAATGAATTCTCCGAGTCTAGTTCTAGAAGAAAGATATTTTAATTGCCATAATATCATAATTTATAAGCTGTAAGTTCGTTAATATAATATAATTATGATTTTGTAAAATGAACAAAATTGTTTTATTTATTTAAATACAGGGTGTCCGGTAACTTATGGGCCGTAGACTAATTGGAGATACTAGACATCAAACTAAGCCGATTAAGTCATATACGTTTTTTTGGATTGTTACTCGTTCTAGAGATACAGGGTGTTGAAAGTAAAAGTTTATATATATCGAAAATAAGCCATAACTTTAAAACGGTTTAATGAATCGAATTGAAAGTTGGCAATATTATGTTTTTATGAGCAAGAAATAAGAATTTGTAGACATTTTTAAGTTTCAAACTAGAGGGCGCTAGTTGCATATACTGGGCTTCATAAATCTCTGATTTTTTTCTTACCTGTAATATTAGGTGTTTTTTAATTATAGTTTCTTAAAAAGGGCATTTTCTGAGTCAAAAAATGTGTACTTGATTGATCTTAATATATTTAACGGTTTTCGAGATATTTCCCTTTAAACATCCCAAAGCATAAAAAAATATAGTACAAAATTAAATTATTATTTTAATTATCAAAAAAAAAACTTATACTAGATACTAGACATCAAACTAAGCCGATTAAATCATATACGTTTTTCGGATTGTTACTTGTTCTAGAGATACAGGGTGTATATAATTTATGTATTATTAATTTAATTATGTACTATGTTTTTTACGCTTTGGGATGTTTAAAGGGAAATATCTTGAAAACCGTTAAAGATATTAAGATCAATCAAGTGTACTTTTTAACTCAGAAAATGCTCTTCTTTAAGAAACTATGGAAAAACACCTAATATCACAGGTAGAAAAAAAAATCATAGATTTATGAAGCTCAGTGTATGCAACTAGCGCCCTCCAGTTTCAAACTTAAAAATTTCTACAAATTCTTATTTCTTGCTCATAAAAACATAACATTGCCAATTTTCAATCCGATTCATTAAACCGTTTTATAATTATGGCTTATTTTCGAGAATAAACTTTTACTTTCAACACCCTGTATCTCTAGAACGAGTAACAATCCGAAAAAACTTATACGAATTAATCGGCTTAGTTTGATGTCTAGTATCTCCAGTTACTCTACGCCCATAAGTTACCGGGCACCCTGTATAAGTGAATTACGTTTTGGTTACAAAATTATTAGTACTTTAATCTTTTTAATTAAAATAAAACAAAATATTAGTAGGTCTAAAAATGAATATTTCTCTTCTTACGATAAGAGACAGGTAGTAAGTAGGGGTTAGAATTGCCGAATAGGGGCGGCAGATTCTTGTAAGCCTCTGGGCGGCAAAAGCTTAAATACGCCGCTGCCAACGAGTGCAACAATCACGCAAGTAAACAAATTTGCGAAGCAATTTAATACCCGTAACTGCTCTGCAATATTTCTGTACGGTCCAAAAGTAAAAAGAAATTGTAATACGAAAAAAACAACCATATCGCTTTTGATGTATGAACACTTTCGTGCCTATGAACAGTTAATCAGAGAAAATTGCTCCCCAAGGAGGTTTTTATACAGTCAAGAACTTGTTGAACATAGAGAGATGTTGTAATTGATCTGGCTAACGAGTAGGCACAGCATGCCACCTTCATTATGCAAACAATGAGATCGATAAAAATAAATACTACACTTCGAACCTCATTATTATTTATTCAATTGTTAAGTGTTTAAGCTAGTCACTCATATACAAGTTGTTAAAAGAAAATTGCAATATATATTTCGGAAAGGTATAGAGTAATACAAGCTCATTAGGTATGCAAAGGGACTACAGAGTGACCCAACGAATTTAAGCCACTTTCATAATTTGCCATTGATATCATTGCAATATTCTTTCTTTTCGTCAAGTGCAGGTAGCACCACCTGGGTTTGGGTCAATTTATGGGTTTTGCCTATTGTTATCCATTCCTAAACACTGAAAATCGTGTGACAAAGGCGTGCATTATGTACATAGTATACTTATTTTTTATTAAACATTGTAAAATCATACAAAATACAAAAAATACATCATACAGAAATTAAATTATAAATAATCATAATATTGTTCGTCATCTGAGGAGCTGTCATCTCCCCATGACGTTTTATATAATGAGTCGACGGTCCGATCAATCAGGTGGTCAAGATCCCACATTTTCTCCTCTTCTTTAATGGCATGATGGACTGCTTTTCGTCAGTTCTCTGGTGTCACCTTCTTAATGGCTTGATCAAACAGTAGCATAACATTTGGAATCTCGTGTTGGGTCTTGCTACAAATACTTTCGCTTGCGCCCATATAAGTTCTATAGCGCAGCGCAATCCGGTTTCTGATTCTGAATAAATTAATATTGTCTAAAATTTTAAAAATGAAAGATGCGCAGGAGATACTTTTATTTAAAAAATGTATAAACAATATTATCATGCCTCTCACCGAAATTGTATATTCTTCTCTTTTGAAAGGTAAATATCCAAGTACGTCTGTTATATTCTTATACACAAAAGTTGATACAAATACCTTGAATTATCGTCCTAAACCATCATTTTTAAAAATATTTTAAAAGGTTTTTGACAATCAACTTAAGCAGTATTTCAATCGGTGAAAACAGCTGTTTTGACTGAGAAAGCCTTGAAGGGGAGAGATTTCATCTTTCCAACGCTTTTTATTGCCGTTCTCATACAGATTTATTAGATAAGTTATATAAATATGGAGAGAGGGGGGCCGGCATTGTCATGGACAAAAGAGTTTGTTTCTGAGTAGTTGACAATTAACCTTAAAGTACCACAAGGAAGCAATCTGGGGCCACTTCTATTCAATATTTATCTGAATGACCTACCAATTACGCCACTTATATCAATCGTAAATTATACCGATGATACAAATCTACTAATTAGAAAGAAAAATATCATTGATTTATTAAGCCTCTCAAAATAACAATTCTTAATAGTATAATGGCTCCACAAGAATGGCCTTATTCTCAATGGAGAAATAACCCAATGCTTAATTTTTTAAACAATAACATCTAGAAATAGGAAAGATACTCTTAATTTTATTACTATAGATAGTTCCACTGTTGATATTGTTGAGACTTTTGGAAATGCACATCGATGCAAATCTTAAATGAAATACCCAAACAGGCGTCCATTATAGAAACCTTGCCACATCTTGTTATATGCTGAGAATAATGTCTTGATGTCTAGAGTTTAGACTTTAGTATATCTTGTATGTTGTATCATAGTAACTTTTTATTCCTACTGCGTTTCGGTTTAATATTCTGGGGTCACATATCAATCCATATATCAAAAAAGCTATATAAAATCTACTCAACTTACTAAAACACAACAGTACTCAGAGCAAATAACTTAAAATAAGGGGTGAATGATGGATATTATTTTTGTAAACTATAGAATTTTTATTGTGAAAGAAAAGAAAAGTACAAGACAAAGGACCGAATAGTTTGCGTGACACGTAAGGAAACAAATATTTGTTTGTATGTTTGTATGTATGTTCGACGTTTATTTTCCATCGTATAAAGTTGTATCTGATTTTTCCTATCGATCGATGAACATGCCAATAAGCGCAGTTCGCAAGACTTCTCTAATGTTGAGTTGTGTCGAACAGCAACACACACAAGACGATGTCTTGTTATGCTTAAAAATAAGCTAGACTTATGGGAATGGATCCGATTCAGATTGACGTCTAAATAGACACGCCGGAATAAATTCATTATATGGCGTGGTTACAAGCGTTGGGAAAACGATCCTTTCGCTTAACTTCGATCTATTCGATCACAAACCGATACACGTCTATACACGTAGGTACACACTTTCTTGTGGGAATCTCGTATAGGGATATGTGTCGGTACCTTGGTAGACAAAGGTTTAATTTCAGTTTGAGGTCTTGTAAGAAAAACAAATTTTTCAACATTCTTGAAATAAATATTAACCTTTATTGTTAGGAAGAAACATTTTATCGATAAAGCTTTTTAGAAATTTAAACTTCTGCGAATTATTTCTTGCTACCTAAAGTGTAATATGTTGTTCTTAGAACTTATTTTAAGACAAAAAAGAGTGTCTGCTTAGGTTCGCACCATATGGAAAACTTATTTATTATTAATTTTACGAAGAAAAGTTATTCTTCATAAAAACCTTAAATGCAATCTTTGTTAAATTTTTTCAGTAATATACGAGGTTTTTCAAGAAATATGAGGTTGTAAGATTTTGTAAGAGTAACGTATCGAAAACTTTTGTTTCTAGTTGACCGCGATTTCGAATGAAATTGCCGTGATATTTTATCTACCATTAAACGTCGAATAAAATTTGTTATGTGTGATATTTAGAGTGCAAGAAAAAATAGTTATTGTTTGTGTTGTATTGTTTAAGTTGGTTATAATTATAAAATTAATAATGAGTACCTATCTCACAATTTTTCACGATTGTTTTATATTGGAAAGTACTCGCCCCTAGATTAGGTCAATTTTTACTTATTTTTTAGTTTTTCATATCGCATTACAGGTATATTATACAGTGTGTTTACAAAATTTTAACAAAGATACATTTTTTAATTTAATTTTTGGAAAAGATTTATTTATTATTTTCTAACTTACTAACACTATACTTATAAACCATAGACGTATAAGTGTTTATAAGTACGCCACTGTACATCATAATATTAAGGTACAACTATTGTTACTGAACATAATTAAGCTTTTCAAAAGGTATAAGAATCACTCGCAAACAGTGTTGCCAATCGTACTATAATTATAGTATTTATACTAGAATTGAGTCTCCGTGTACTATGTACTTACAAAGTCGATATAGTACGCATGTTGTACTATCATTTCAAATATAACGAATTTTTTAGCAATATAGCAATAAATAAATCGCGAAGAAAAATATAATTAAAAATATTTACCAAAAAAAGCATCATGGCAAATTCTGTTGAATGATAAATTAGACTCAGATTTTGAACTAGATTTAAATTTCGACTAACCCTTTTAATATAATTTTTATTTTTTTAGGTTAAGTTTATTTTTAAGTTTACTTTCCAAAATATATAGCTTTTAATCAACAACATTTACCGACATGTTTAATTCTGCAATCCTAGTATGTATGTATGTGCTTTACAATTTTAACAATGCAATTTCGCATTTGGCCGCAAAATATTCAATAAATTAACACGGATGGGCCGATACTAGTTCGTAGAAAAGTGTACTATAATTACCTTCATTGTACTATATTTTTTCAAGTAATTGTACTATTAAAGTTTACATGAAGTTGGCAACACTGCTCGCAAAGTTTGCACGATACAACGCACAGTGAGATCTAGCTACCAATAAGTTGAAATAAAGCAAGGTTTTCCAAAAAAAATCGGTATTTCTTAAAATATAGCAGATATCAAAAATTTGACAAATTACTTTCTTTGCTATAAACCAGTGATTCAATTGACGTAGAGTGATAAAATTTAAATATGTTATTATGAAAGTTATACGCCATTAAAATTGGAACAAAAATCATCGTCTTCTTTAACACCCTGTATATAAAATTTTCTAACAGTGAAAGAAAATCCAATATTGACAATTGTTTCTCAAGGGACGAATCTATCAATCATTCAAAACCGTAGGTCGATATCATATCCGGTTCAGAAAATATTAACTGTTAAATTTAGGCGAAATTTTTTCTTGCTCGAAAGCAATTGTCCAGCAGTTTAGTTTATTTATTTATTTTCTCAGTGCTTTCTCAAAAATATCAAAAAGTAAAAACATAAAAAAAAATTTTTTGACACCTTAATACACTACACCCAAAATCAAAACTTCCAGTGTTGCCCTAAAGATATGTGAAAGAGGCATGCTAACGTTAAAATAATAACATGTCGGTTGTTCCCATTTTTCGAATAACATTAATCTTCACGAACCCACAGAAAAAAACAATGAATTTAATGCTTGTTTCTATAAATCTATAAATGGCCAGAAGTAAGTTCTAAAGTTATAAAACATAATAGAAGAGATCGTGGGAAAAATCGTCTTTACGGGTGCGCCACCGTCAAGTGGTCCTACCAAAGTTAAGTATCAATATAGTACCCGGATTGACTAACGCTTTAGTGTTCCAATACATCACCGAAACTATGATACTTTACTAGTTTACACATTGTAAGTGTTGAACAAGATAAATATATCAGAGACGAACTAGCCATTGTGCAGAATTATCTTTTTCACTATTATAAAATTGGATGGTATTAGCTTTTAAATTGATAAGTCGGTGCCTTCGATAATTGAACCAATAAATATAAAACTAAACAAACTTGTTTGGCTTAAACATAAATGGGGGGGGGGGGGGCAAAGGGAAAATTCCCTCCTGACTTGCCATATTATGCATTTTGTCGTCAGAGCAAATATATAGCAAATAATATAGAAAACATGTCCATTTTCATACTACATATTTTCTGCTAATAGGAATAAATAATATTTAACTATAATTTACTAGCATCAAACAATATTATCGAATAGTTTATTGGATTATTGTAAAATTATATTTATTAAATGGCAAAAAATTTTGGGTAAGGATGAATCAACGGATTATTAGGTTCTTTGTCTCACTAATACACTAATAAATAAAAGAAACTAAACCGTTTACCCAACAACCAATAAATGAATCATTTTTCCCGATTCGAGCGCGGTTAATACTTGGGCGGGTGACCGTTTGGGAACACGGCGTGCTCTTGCCTCAGGGAAGAGTGTAAAATGAATCGACACCTAGCCATCCTATTCACGCCGGACAGGCCGGATGAGATCGGATATCTCGTAGGATGAAGGTGCCGTTTCACACTCCCCAGTCGGTAGACCACATTTGTGGTCGATGACCGGTTCAAGATGGCCTCCGTGAAATTCAAGATTTGAGAAGATTTATTGAGTTTATTAAGCATTTCTACTAATTTTGCCAGTTTGAATTACTATTATCATATAAATAATATAACACAGCACTGAAGCAGTGTGACGGACTGACAGCTGTGGAAAATTTGGCAAAAATAGGCCAGAATCGTGATTTTCGGGGTAAGTACACATTTTTTAATTTTCATTGGCGTGGATCGGTGAGTTTTTATACATTTTTTTTCTACTGAGCTATGTCAGTAGATTAATAAATGTCCATTGTAAAATAATATTAGATATGGGTTTGGCTCAATATTTAATGTACCTGTGGTTTTACTCTTCCTTATCTACACAAAAATATATTTATAAATTTAAAAATATATATTTTTAGTTGGCCCAAAATTACCGAGAGAAGAAAAGCTTACATTTAAAAATTATATAAGAACGAAATATATGTTTCAACCAGTTTAGCGAAGACTGGTGCCGGGAACAATACCTATATAATATTTGTGAATATTAAGAAAGTGAAAAAGGAGAAATGCAGCAAGAAATACCCACAAAATTCTCAAATTTTATATAGATTTCAAAAAACGCTAACCCGATTTCGGCAACTTGAACAAATCTTTAATAAATTTAAAGAAAATGCAGCATATTTTAGGCTTAGTTAAATATTTTGTTTTAATATTTGTGTAGGTAATAAAATTTGTTAATATGAATTCAAAATTTTTTTTAATTTGTACTTGTAATTGTTTGTTGTGTAATAAAATCAAGTATAAGTGGTTAAGGGTTCTTTATTTTAGAATACGTTTTCATTTGTCATTTCTTTTTTACCAATATTTAGTAATGTTTTCATTTTATTTAAGAAAATGCAAAATAACGGTACCTCTAAACCAATTTCATATAACCTTCATATACAGTTACAAGCTTCAAAATTATTATTTATCAATAAATTATTAATAAATTATTAAAATCGGAAAGAAAGTTTTGGTTATTTTGATTATTTCGTTTTTTGCTAAATTTATAAACAATATTTTTTTAACTGTAAATTTTGGAACCACGCTATTTGACCGCTCTATGGAAAGAACTATAATAAAATAATAATTTAAAAAAATGTTATTGCTTGCAACGTAGGTACTAGTTAACAAATACCTAAAATTGCTCTCTATAGTTAATGAAATATTATTTTTTTTTTATCAAAGTAGATTGTTTTTTAATGACCTGTATATATTTTTAAATACTATTTTTTCGAAAGAACGCCACTGGGCCTCCAGAAATGAAAACCGCTGCGACCAATAGCATTATGGGGAATTTCAAAAGAAAAATGTATATTGGCGGGAAAATTTGTTGCCAAACTGTATAAATTATTTTATAAACAAAGATTTTCTTGTTAATGATAAACAAAAATATATCTTCAATGCAACTGATTTTTGCATATAATACGTTAATGTATATCTACTATTCATAAAGTAGAATTGACATAACTTAAAAATTGTGTCAATTTTATTACAACTTTAGTAGGCCTATACAGAAAAATATATTAACTAATGTTATGTTATGATAATTTGGCAATATCTCAAATTATGTTTGAGTCAAATAATTTGCCTATGTTCTCAAGTAAACGCTGGGTCTAATTATACAGGTCGTTGGTCGGTGCTATAACACGCTTGCTAGATGTACCCCATTTGGGGGTACAACACCCCTTTTACCATATTATATATATCGGGGGGCTCATATTTTCTATTCCAGGTTTTTTTAGGGTTTGGGACAATTCAAAGACAGAATATTCGAATTTAAAATAATGATTTACTTACTAAAAGCGAAAACTAATTTCTTGGTGAAAAAATAAGGTTATTTGGATATAACTCGAAAACATATAAAGATATCAAAACACGGTTTGGGCCAAAATGTAGATATTTTTATGCCTTTCAAACATATTATACATAAGTATACCATTTCATTAATTTTTTTAAGAAAAATAGGAATAACTGAATCTTTTATAACCAGGATGATTCCTAAGTTGATACATCTTTTTTAGCTGTGTATGAAAGGCATTAAAATAAATAACATTTTCAATTACCTACCTTTTTTAAAAAAATTCAAAAATAAAGTACTTACATTCATTTATTACACTACGAATCAAATACGGTTCTGCCTAACTCGCCCGTTGAATAACATTAAGAAAACTTCTGGGTTTGCTCAACACCACCCGTAAATTGAATAACTAATAAGACATATAAAAAAACAACAGAAACTATAGCTGGCCACGTTTTGATGACCAGGCTCGCAAATAGATTTTTTACTTCTCTATCTCGCCTATTTTTGAGATTTTTGAAAAAAGGTATTGGAAACAGTTGTTTATTTTAATGCCATCTAGACACAGCTAAAAAAGAAGTATCAACTTAGGAATCACCCTGTATAGCGCCCTCTATAAAACAAAATATAAAAATTAGCGACCATAAAAAAAAAATGCTTTCTTACTAAGCATACAATTATGTTTCAAACGAGCCCAAATTTATTAAAATTGCATGAAAGATGTGAAAGATATGGTACATTTAGTAATAACTTATTTAGCAGCTTCCCCCACCCTTATTATTGGAGATACAAAAAAAAATCCTCAGAATCAAACTGTGGTAAGAATAGATAGACTTTCCATTCTCGATATCAAGAAAGTAACTTAATGTAGCTCTTTTTAAAAGACTTGAATTTTGTATTTTGTCCCGTTAGTTACGCTCTCTAGCGGCCATCGTACAACTTTAAAAATGAATATAAATAAAACCGTTTACCTAAAAAAATTTTTTCCCGAAAATGTATGATCAATACTTTCCGAGATACAGCCGCTGGCCGGCCTTAGCGGGACACCCGGTATATGTTAATAGAACACGATATAAATCTGTAAGGCCGAACCTTAAAAGGTAAATAAAACGGAAGTTTTCATTACAAAGGATTTACTGGGCAAACGTGAATTATTTGATTTGATTTCTGAAGCAGCTTTTACAGAAGGCGTGAGAATTTTTTAATTGTTAATGTTTGTGTTGTTAAGGAGACTTAAAAGGAATATCAATTTTGTCACGTGGGAACATAAATGTTGTTTTTAAGTGTTGGACTAGTAGGTGAGCTTGAGAATAATGATGGTAATGATATAGGCAACTAATTTATTAACGCATATTTCACATGGACAGGGTACATGTTGAGGTTAATGTTAATTTAATTATTATGGGATACAGTAGAATGAAGTTCAACTCGTAAATTTCCACAATATTAAAAAGAAAATGATTTACATCAGGGCCGGCCCTAGACATTTTAGCGCTCCGGGCAAAACCTTAATGTGCCCCCCCCCCCCCCGGGTTTTTTAAAGGAAATCTCATGCGACCATATCAGAAAGTCAAGAAAACATTGAAAAAAAAATTTTAAAAAAACCTTTTATTAAAAACTCAATCATTAGATAACAAGATAAGCAATTTAGCACTTAAGGCAAAATAACAAAAATTAAAATGTAGTAATGCTAACTGAACTAATATCCCATATTATAAATAAATTCTAACTAACCATAGTAATTAAAATGCCCTTTTTCTAACGTTTCTTTCGGCAAACTCACGAACCAGTGATTTCAAGTCTAATTTGTCACTAATTTGGTGTTCCATAGCTATCATTGCCAATCCATTGAGTCGATTTTGCGTCTGCATCGTTCTGAGATTATTTTTTTATTATTTTTAGTTTTGAAAAGCTTCTTTCCCCTAAAGCCACAGTGACTGGCAATGTAAATAGGATTCTTAATGCTATGCTCAGGTTTGGTGCGAATTTAAGTGTAGCGATAAACTTGAGAACTTCAACAGGGGTTTCCTTTTTTGTTAATAATGACGAAATAATGCTTATTTCATCGGCTAGTTCCAGGGCGTTAAGATCGCTTGAATGTCCATCAGTTAAAACTGCTTCCAAATCTTTGCAATGAGCCAGTAGCTCATTTCTTGGCATGTCTTTTAGACCAAAAGTATTATACAAAAAGCTGAAATATTTACTGTGAGTATTCAACAAATTATATCTGGTTTCCAAGGCATTTATTGCTTCTATGATCTATGATCTATAGTGTGAGAAAAATTTTATATTTTTGTTTGAGGTCTTGAACGGGTTCATCTGGGCCCTTATACAAAAACGTTCTTGTTTTGCTTCTGACACGATGACGTGGCGTGGTGGTTTCGAAATTAGCTTCCACGTAAATCTCTAAAGCAAGCTCGGTTGCTTCTAAAATGATGCTTTCAAAAGCTTCATCTGATCTCAGGTTTTCAAAGAAGAGTTTGCAGTTACTAAGCATATCAATAGCTTGTGACATATTAAAGTTTACAGTTTGCAAAAGTTTGCTGATGGGGTTAATATGACTCAAAATTTTGTCCAATCTTGCAACGCGTTTTTGAGAAAATTCCCGTGAACCGATTTCAATGAAATTTGGTATACTTACAAGGGTCCGATGACAATGCAATATTATGAAAAATAATTTATTGATATGATATCAGAATGATAAAAAAATATTCTTTACTTTTCAGTGCATTTTATAAAAGCCTGTAACTTAATTTTTTTATCAGTTTATTTTCATTTTCCATGATTTTGGCGCCCCTAGATCATTGCGCTCCGGGTGGCCGCCCGGATCGCCCTACTCTGGGGCCGGCGCTGTTTACATATTTCGCTAACATTATTTGGTCGCTTCGTCAGATAACACACTATGTTCTAGGAATGTTCTACAGGGATCCTATAAAACTCTGATTGTTTTGGACATTAAAGAAATATTCTTAAAGTAAATAAAAAGATTAAATATTCCACGAACACACATAAAATACAAAATTTTAAAATTAAACAAATTTATTTTTGTGGGACAGTATTATTTTGTAAGAAATTGTGTTTTAAAATTCTTTTAAAATTCTTAACGAGTAGGCCCAGATAGATTGCTCGACTACCAAGAGATGGCGTCAAAACCTTTATACAACCCTAGAAGGATAATAAAGTTTAAGTATAAAGACTTTCGATTGGGAAAGTGTCTAATATAAAACCTACCCTGTGCTTACGAGAATAAAAGAGTTCTAAACAGGTCTGCAAGTAGTTACTACGAATACTGAAATTACGAATAGTAAAGTACAAAGTCTTCACTTTTTATTAGAATGCAATCTGATTTGTATTTTGTTATTCAAGTCTTAGACAAAAAAAAATGCAGGTTATTCGACAATCATTACTCATTCTTTTTTAATAAAAAAGAATTCCTGAATGTCTCTAACACATGTTCTAATAATATTTCATTGGAATATTCACGAAACATTTAAAATGATGATATGGCACTTTCCTGGTATCACTGTTACCAGAATTGAAAGAACTTCTTTAATATAAAAGGTTTTTTGGTGATTTTTGGGGTTATGAAAGATTGAAGGTTTTACTCAGAATCGCCCTAATATGAAGGCTTTTCACAGTGTTGTTAGGTTTCGCGTAATTTTAAGAAATTAGAAGAAAAGAGACGTAAAATTGAGGAGAATAAATTTGGGAAGGTAGAAGTCACTTGACCAGATGGCAGATGTGGTTCTTACATATTCTTAAATCACAAACAGACTTGAAGGATTATGAAGGGTTTTGAAACGCGTTTTGAAGGATTTGGATAAAAATAATGTGACAACACAGCCTGGCTTTTTAAAGGATTGTTCTAGACCATTCACGCACATTTCAGGAATGTTTTGTTGAAATGTTAAATGTTTAAATTGACGACATGGCACTTTCCGGGTATGTCCCGTGAATTTTTGAGAATATTCGCGCACATTCGAGGAATGTTCTGGTATTCCAATAAAATATCATCTGAATGTTCAGGAAACCTTCTTATGTTATCAGGGAGTGATATAATAAATATCAAAAATGAAAGGTACAATAAAATTCAGAAAAGTGAAGATATATATAAATAAAAACAATGGGAGGGTTACAATTTCGGGAACATCGATAAAGAAGGTTCAGTCTAATTAATTTAAAGTACAATAATAGTTATTTACCATATAAGTGTTGTAAAGATTCATATTACAACACGTGATGTTACAGTTGTCAAACGAGGCGTCAGCCAAGTTTAATAAAACATCGAGTGTAGTAATATGAATTTACAACAAGAATATTGTACAAAATTTTATCTACTTTCTTCTATGAATAAAAATATTTGGCAAAAGTCATTTTTAAAAATAAAAATGCACCTGTAAAAATTCACCTGCTTTTAAGTTTTTTTTTATGTTACCTTTCGCATAGTTACTGTTTCGCATGGTTACTGTCGAAACTTTGTCAAACAAATTCAAAAATATAAAAAGCGTTTTTCAAAATGAGCGATTCTAAGGGAAGTTTACCCTCTGATATAGAAGCAGCGGCAAACGAAGTGATCTCAAGTTTAGTTCCGACAAAATCCAAGGCGCGGTATGAGTTGGAGTATCAGAAGTTTGAAGATTGGTGCAAAGCTAACAAAATAAAGAAGGTGTCTGAGAAAATCCTTTTGGGTTATTTTTCCGTAAAGCAACGCTCCCAGAAACCATCTACACTATGGACTCACTACTCAATGTTGAGAACTATGATTTCAGTCAAGAAAAATCAAGATAGAGGCAGATTTTCTCAACTAATCGCATTTTTGAAAAGAAGTTCAGAGGGTTACAAGGCCAAAAAGTCCAAAGTTTTCACAAAGGAAGACGTATGTAAGTTTCTTAGTACTGCAGATGATGAAACATATTTACTTATGAAGGTTGTTATGATAATCGGCATTTTTGGGGCTTGTCGGCGCGAAGAACTAGCTAAGTTAATGTTGAATCATATTGAACACGGTGATTTGTATATTATACAAAATTGTGATTCCATTCTCGAAAACCAAAATTATGCAAGAATTTGTTATAACAGAAGGAAATGTGACAGGTGTCAACTGTTTAAGTATTTTTTGAAAGTATGCTAAACTTCGTCCTCTTAATGCAACTCACAGGCGTTTTTTTTTGTATTCTATGGAAAAGGAAAATGCACCTCCCAGCCTGTCGGAATTAATAGTTTTGGAAGTATACCAAAAAAGATTGCAACAAAACTTGGATTGAATAATCCCGAAGGATACAGTGGACATTGTTTTAGGAGGTCCTCCGCCACCATTCTAGTTGATGGTGGTGTAGATATGCAGATGTTAAAGCGTCATGGGGGCT
This sequence comes from Polydrusus cervinus, assembly GCA_935413205.1. Classification (NCBI taxonomy): domain Eukaryota; kingdom Metazoa; phylum Arthropoda; class Insecta; order Coleoptera; family Curculionidae; genus Polydrusus; species Polydrusus cervinus. The sequence goes on along the minus strand of OW284514.1, from coordinate 25,647,915 downwards.
GGAAAGCCTCTTCTACGGCAGAAGGCTACGTTGAGACTTCTTTAGAAAATAAGAAACAAATAGCAAAGAAGATTATGAGGTCAGGCACGCATTTAATGATTGGAAATTCGAACTTCTAACTGTAAAAAGTGTATTATTAATGTTTATAATAAACTTTAAGTGTTATATTTTAATTAATAATTGGTAATTAATTTTATAATTGTTAATAAAAAATCATTATTCTTAAAATTGTGGTTTTATTTAACAGCAAAATTTTAATAACTGTTTTTTTTATTACAGCACTAGTGCTGTAAAGGCATCTATTACAGAACTAGTGCTGTAATAGATGCCCTTACAAAACGATTTAAAGAACTGTAAAATTCATATTACTAAATGAAAGTAGATAAAGGATGTTTACGTCTTTAAGTGTACAACAATGGCCAACAGAATATGTACGATTTACATCTGTTTGATCATTAAGCAACATTTTCTTATTTTTTAGTTTATTTATTATCATAAAATTTAACAAATTTATTACAAGCTCACCTTTGTTTTACTGTATCCCATTATATAACTCCATACCATTACCATTCCGGTCTCTAGGGGGATGGTCTTTTTAATTGTTACGTCTCGCTGTATCAGAATAGTATATTACATAACAAGTGATGAAAGTGAAAATATTCAAACGAGAAGATATTTAGCACGAGACTTCAGCCGAGTGCGGAAAATCTCCAAAATTTAGAATAATCACTTTTACACGAGTTATGTAGACAAAGGATTATTAAAAAAGCCCTTAATTTGTGAAACAATATTTCAACACTAGTGTTAAAAAAATATATCAACACTAGTGTTGAATTTAGCATACTTAGGATTATGTTCCGCTTAATATCTGGTTTCATAGTTTGTCAATAGGCTTTTCCTTTATTTGTAGTTTAACTTTTTCATATTTTATAATAATATATCATAGGAAGAACTAATCCTGGATTGACTTCTAGATTAACCAGAATGAAAAATTTTAAATTTAATCAAGGAAAAATGTGTTAAACATAAATTTTAAAAATCCACCCAACAAGGAAGATTTTAATTCAAAATAATTCTATAAATTATTTAATGTTTTTATAAAAAAAAGTCAAATACACCTGATGGGATTTGAACCTGTGACCTTGCGATCTGTAAGCTAGAGCTCTATTCTCTACGCTATTGCTACCGATAAAGATTTGTTGTTTAATACATGACACTCTCTTTAGCGCGATTTGTTTTTTTCTGGTAGTAGATTTTCCAGTATATTAACATTTTTTATAATTTCAGATGGCGTACTTTCACACTCTTATTCTGAATCACTCGACAAATAAATGATAAATAAGTTAAACACTTTACAATTACTGCTTTTTAATTTTTTTTCTTTTTAATAAGTAGGGGCGTCTGTCAAATTGGCACCATATTATGTTTAAATTAAATAGTGTGCCTTGATATTTTTTTTTAATACGCGTGTGATATACTGGGCTTACTAGCCAAATTAAACGTGCTTTTTTTTCTCATTTTCATAGGTGGTCGTAGGAAAAATTTATATGGGCACATTTCAATAAAATTAATCATATTTTATTATTCTCCAACCGTATAAAGCTTTTTCAAAAAGTTTTGCAGGCATTTTGATTAATAACCCATTTCTCATGTCAAATTTTGCAATGATACTTAAAATAACCCAATAAATTATCTATAAAGTCTCTGGTCTGATATTTTATTTATATGTATGACGTAAACTTCATAAATAAAACGCTAAAATACATACAATGGGGCAGTTACCAGCATATCATATTCTAGCATTGAGTAATGTCATTCACATTTGTTACTTTGAATATGCTACTTGACAGGAATTAAAAAATAAATCTTAAAAAATTGCTTCTGAACGGTATAAACATTAAACACGATACTTGCCTTTTGCATTGTTTTAATCTTAGGGAGTGGTCCTTAGAATCAGTTTACAGAAGGGAGTGTACAAAATACGTCGACCAACTTTAAATATATAATTAAATTAAACATGCACATGCTAAGTTTCAATTAAATGATATATACTTTTGATATAAATAATAAATTTTGGGCTTGGCCATTACTGGTTGAAGCTTAACATTAGCAATTTGAGGTTTTTAAATCACTGTTTCAAGCCGAAATCCTATTTCTTATTTCTTCCAGTTAACGGTAGCATAAAAGGGCGAAATTTAGCTTAAAGTTGGGATTTGGAATTCATTGTGATATTTTGAAAAAACATGAATTTTCTAGTTCAATAGCCATGGTGTCTTAAATCGGCAAACGAAGCCCTCTACTCCGATTTTAACGCCACTTCGTCAATTGGAATCTAGGATTATGGAATCTGCACCCCCTCCCCCCCCCCTCCATCCACCCCTTTCTTTTTGATAGTATCTTCTATATATGTCTAATTGAATCGTTGCTGTTAGACCAAATAGAAAATGAGGAGTGACCAACCGATTCCGTGGATAAATGTTTACGGTTAAAAATAAATATACTGCTGTAAAATTCACATTTTTATTTACGGCAACTGGGATTAATTTTTCATCACACCACTTTAAAACAACTAAGCAACGTGTAAACGGTAAATCTATACAATACCAGCTAATACAATAATTCATATTGATTCGGCGTTCAAGCGTGTGAGTAGAAACGTCGTTTTCAATAAACTAACTGTGCAACTCGAGTACGGTGTATAGCCGGCTTGGCGGACAGCTCGAGCTTAGTTTTAGTGCCACTATGACGATCGAGAAATACTGTTGCCAGACATAACAAAATTCGACTAGGTATTGATAATAAGTAGTAAATTTTGAAAATTTGTTAAAATGAATATAAAATATTAGTAAAAAGTGTAAGACAAAAAATTAGTTTACAATTAGACTATTACACTCTGAGCTCCCTAAAGACGCCACTGAATACGATAGTATTCTTTCCAACGAGTAAAATCCCAGTTAGTGTCATAAAATAATTATTGTACAATATCTTTGTGCTGGTGATGCAAAAAATAATTAAATTACACCCGTTCAAAAGCATCCTTGTTACATAAATAGACGACCCACACAAGGAAAATATGCACCATAACGCCTTTTCGAGATCGTTCAAAGACATTCGTAGACACCGAGACACCTGTGTGCTTTGATTAGATTAACTTCTTTGATTCGAGAATATCGCGGTCATATATTTTCCTGGACTATAATTTTTATTTTTCACAATGTTGCATTCCTGGTGAATGTTACAGGGTCGGATTGAGCAACAGTCGGGAGGATCATTCTCACTGAATTAATAGGTAACAATTATTGTCGATCATAAAAGTTGTGATCTTGGTTTAAGGGCTACATGTCAATATGGCATAAAAAAGCAGTCTCTGTTCCTGTTTTAAAACAAAAGTTTCAAACATTAATTTCGACTGGTTATCTTGAGTCAGATATAAAAAATACCATAATTATAGTCTATTTCAGAAAGGTGTAGAGTAATAAAAGCTCATTAGGTATGAATAGGGACTACAGAGTGACCCAACGAATATTTAAGCCACTTTCATAATTTAGCTTAGATTTCATTGTAAAATTTTTTATTTTTATCAAGTGCAAGTAGTACCCCCAGGGTTTGGGTCAATTAATGGATTTTGCTTATTGTTATCCATACACAAACACTAAAAATACGTGTGAGAAAGGCGTGCATTATGTACATAGTATTAGGTACACTTATGTTTTATTAAAGATTACGCAGCACAGTTACACTATGTTTTTCAGCTATATCTTCAACGGCATATTTCATAAAACGATATTTGTGTAAATTTTCTATAGCTTATAGTTCCTTCTTTATCAAATTATCTTCTCTTTTTTTCTTTAGTTAGTTACTAATTTAATGCACAAAATTTACCTCCGCCTATGGCCGATACCGAAATTGAGCGGAACTGGACGGAATTTCCCATTTTATTATTCTACACATTTCTGAAATAGACTATAAAGCTGAAACAATTGTATTCAAACCATAGAAGTACAAATGTTTACATTACTAAATTAAAAATTCCAAACCAAAGTTGTACTCATTGACATGTAGCATTGCGAAAAAATCTTATTTTTAAAATAAACGTTTTATATTGAACGTTGTGCGCTTTGCGACCCTGTTCCGTAGGTGAGTTGCATCCCAATTTATTAAAATAAAACCGCAATGGTAGACGGCTTGCAAAAATGTCCATCCGTTTGCAGCCGTTATGCTGCTTGTCCTTGCCCGCCCGCTGCAACGCTTTGCTATTTCAACTCCGTCGTTGCAGCTTTAACTTTAATTTTTAAATTATTCTTATCTGTAGTTTTCACCAGTCATCTTTCTTTTTAATATATTTTTTTTATCTAAATGTCACCGGCAAAATTGTCGCTCCATATGGAAATTTTTTTATTATTGATATAAATTTTTTTTTTATTTTTAATAAAAGTTTTTGCGTCTCTTTAAACTTAAAATAGCGCTCATTGAAGTTGAAGAAAAACTGGAGTCATACGAGAGAGATTCACGTTTGTAAAATTTGCTCAAGAGTAAAGTAGGAACTCAACAATACAATTTTTATTTGTAAAAGTTAAATTCAAAAACCAAAAAAATTCTTATTTTTTTTTTCTTACACCGTAAAGAGACTAGATTGAAGAGATCAAATTATTTTTGAGACTTTTTATTAATGTTGATTTTTAGAATATTGGTCCAACCTCAAATTTCTCGTTATTTCTCATTTTTCTTAAACCATTCAAAGCAATATGTAAAAATTCGTTTATTTTTGGAGCAAGTAGGTTTAAACCAAAATTAATTTTAGACGATATGTTCAGGATCTTCTTAAATTACTTAAAAAAGTCTTGTCTTCCCAATTCTAAAAATAAATTTCAGTAAAAATCTAGTCTCAATACAGGGTAATACAAAAAAGTAAGAATTTTGTTCGTTTTTTGTATAGAAGGTCGTGACTTTGTATTCGAATATAACTTTTACTTTTTAACAACTTTTACAAATAATAATTGTATTTAAAATGAAAGTTACTTTACTCTTGAACAACTTTAAAAAAATTAAGTCTCACTCGTGTGCCCTACAGCATAGACTTTTATCAAGAGTCCAGATTTCTGTGAAATCAATAATATTAAGTTTTCCATATGGAGCAAAAAATCTACTGGTCATAGGCGCCGGAACTTCAGAATTGCTCTGGGGGCTTGGAGCCCGGATCTCAACGAATAAAAAAAAAATCCTTTATTAAATATACACATAATATAATGTAATAGTTAATAAATTTTAAATATAATAAGGCTCCCTCCACAGTAACTTCTAAAAAAAAAGGTCATCGGTCCAAATTTTGGGGCCCCCTCCACAGTAACTTCTAAAAAAAAGGTCATCGATTCAAATTGTGGGCCCCAAGACGCGCGGGGCCATTCCTCCATCCAAAGTGACTTCTAAAAAAAATATACCGGGCCCATACGGAAAGACGGCTCTGGCCAGTTAGTTCCGAATGATCCAATGTTTTTGTGTACATTTGTGAATTATGTAGCTTAATTACCTCTTTGGTATTAAAAAAATTTCAACAGGAGATTTGAGGGTGAAAACAGTAGAACAGTAGTTTAAGAGTGAAAACAGTAGATCTTCTGTTAAAACAGGAGATCTGGTAACACTGGCTCCAACTTGACCGCGCCGATGCTTGACCTCGCTGACTAGGCCGTGATGTTAGATCTGCATGATGCAAGTTTTCACTAAATCACTTTGGATTGGTTTCGAAATCATTAAATCTAGTGAAATTTCACCAGACCTGGCAACCTTGAGACTTTGAGACCAGGGACTTTCCAAATTCTCTACGTGCTCTAAGCAAAGTGGCAGACCAGGGTTGCCAGATCTAGCATAATTTAATTTTCAAAGCCAAAATAATGTTTTCCTAAATATGATAACCTGCTAAATTAAAAAAGGAAACGACAACTGTAGATAAATTTTATAGAAAAAAATTAAATTATCAAATCTCAAGTAATGCACGTTCGCAAACCAATTGCTATTAGTATCATTATTATGTAAACGTACTGTGAGGGTTAGGCTATGGGAGCTACGCTCCCAAAGACCCCAGAGCCCCCACGGAATCGGTGCCTATGCTACTGGTCACTGTAAATTTTCATATACAATTTTTAAAAAAATGAAAAATGTAGTGCTTGTGCAGATAGCGGCTAGCGGTGAAGGATATAACATAAAGTAGTCATATAGAAACCCCTGAATTTTTTCTATTAAAATATCTCTTTCAAACGGCACTAAGTTTATTAAATTTGGTAAAAGCACACCGAACTTATGAGTATTTCTTTCAAAATTGGTGCCCCCTATTCTCCACAGTGTATATATAAGTTAGATCAAACTGCGTATTAAGACCAACTAAGACTTAATTTTGGACTTTACTTATACATATTATCGATAAAAGTCCGATAAATTTCTTAGTCGTAGGTTGAACGCCCTCTAGTGGCCAATTTAGGAACCTAAAAATTATATCCAGCTAATCCTTTCGATCGTTTTGTAATTATTTTTTTATTTTAAAACTTTTTGATAAACGTTTCCTGGAATGTAGCGTACTAAAGTAAAAGAAATAATATCGACAATAATTCAACAACAGAAGAAATAAGGACCAGTACCTACTCTATGAACAACATTTTCTGTCAATATTCTATAAATCGTTCTTGACAGAAATAAAAGCAATAAATGTTTATATGTATTACGTAACGTGTTGTCAACTTTAATTTAATTAAAAATTAATAATATTCGTGCTATCGCAGATGGATAGTATAAGCAGGAATTCGTAGCTAATTAAACTAAACGAGGTAATTTATGTATTTGCATTCCTTCTGAACTTTTTACCTATTTCTACTTCGTCGTAAATCATCTTAGCAGAGCTCGTTTATAGCAAAACCCCCTTATAGGTAAACACGCTTTTATTTTTCATGTAAGTATGTACCCACTTTGTCCTATTTGTTGGCGTTGTTGGCGACACTGCAAACCGCAAGCAGAATATAGATGGAGAATCCGTAAAAAGCAAACATAACATTATATTGACTGACGTACGAGAGGAGATGGAAATGTTGTCGGAATGAAAATGAAAGCAAATGAAATCTAACTTACTGTATATTTCATTTTTCTACATTCATTAGGCGAAGCAAACAGGGCCGAGAAGCAGAGTAAGGTGAAAATAAGAAAAGATCAATGGATAATACTTATACAGGAAGAAGAGAAAAAAGCGTGTTAACTGCCGAGGCAAAGAAATGTTAGAACTGTCAAAAATAAACGCCGCAATGTTTATATTTTCTATAAATTTCCAACTGTCGGCCTGAGTAAAAACTGTTTAAAACAAGATGAAGAGTGACGATAAAATGATGTCTCCAAATTACATTCTTACAAATACGAACAGCTAATTTAAAACAAACACAATGCAAGAACCAGGGCAAAAACACTTCAAAGTGGGTTGGTTAGAAGGACTAGTAAGGTAGTGGGTAAAATTATGTCTACTCAATTTAAGTAATAGACAAAGGCTTGCTTACAAGACATTATTTCCAAAAACGGATTTTATATAGTTAGTAATACATCGAACAAAACTCTATTGTATGTTTTAATAATAAAAATGGTCTAATAATATTTTTTTTTAATGGGATGAAATAAAAATATTAAGAAATGTGAATACTAATTTTGACCGCAATAAAAAAATATAAATTGGCCACAAGAAGGTTACCAAAATATTGGATTACTTAGGTACCTTTAGCAAAATAAAAAGGCTCTTTTTTCGTGAACAATCAGCCATTTTCATTTTATAATGGCCGATTAGAGTTTTGGTTCCAGACGAAGAAATTTGGTAGGATCATAAAATGGCGGCTTATATTATTTATTCAATGATCAGAAAAGAGTTGGAAACAATCAAGAACAGGGCTGTCAGTGGGGTCCCACGCTCGTTTTGAACGGCATTATATTTATTCAAAACGTTTAAGACAAAATACTTGATTTGCAAAACTGAGATGTTGCCAAACTTTTTATTGTACAAAAATATTTTATAAAATCTAAGCCGAACTTTTTGATATTCTCGACCACTGCGTTTTCAATGTTTTGTTTACTGGTGTAGCTCATTTTTTTGTAGGATACAAGTTACTCATCCTTATCATTCATTTATTGTACGGTTTACAGTGCGAATTTCGGTTTGACCAGTGGTAAATAGTAGTTTGTACAACAAGAGTGGATATGATGTCCATATCGCACGAGGAAGTAAATTAAAGTCAAACTTCCGAGGGCAATATGGACAATCCACTCGAGTTGTACAGTATATTTTTTCTACGACTTAACTTCCGAACTTCATGGTAAGAGTTAAAAAAAATTATTATTATTTAAATTAGGCATCATAACTTGTCTTTTAAGTTAACTATGATATTGTGAGTGGTAATAAAAAACAATTGAACAAAAATTAATTTGATGGCAAGCCCATGGACGAAATTACACTGTAACATATTTATCGATTTGGGTAAGTTCTTATATTTATACAACTCATTTTTGAATATATCTATCCTTCTCACATTCGGCTTTTTGCTGAATAACAGATAAAAAGCGATATATGTATTGATAAAAACGAACAATCTATTTTCTCCACCAGGTATTTTGATTAATAATTGTTTTACTAAAATGCACGAAAGAAAAAAGGGTTGTCGGGTTTATTTCTGCTTGCGTAAGAATTATTAACACTGAAAGTACAACAAAATAGCTGTAGAATTCGTTTTAAACAGTTAAAAATGGATTTTGCGCATTAATATGAATTTTTAACGTTTGCTATGATCAAATTTTTCAAAATAATCGCCAATTTACAAACTAGCAACACTGGAAACGTGGAAAAAGGCGGCAATACTGTAAGTAAAACTAACATAACCTTAAAAATTTTAATAAACAAAATTTTTTGATTACTAGATTTTTTTCTAGAAATCTTATAATTTCGACTGTTTTATCGGGTTAACTTTATGTTTCACCATTTAAGGAGTTAGTTAGTTAATTTTCTATGTTTGTTGCGTATAATAAAAGTTTTAAGATCAATTGGGGTTGGATCCCCGTTCAAAATATATCGGAAAATATCCCCGTGCACAAATATTTATAATAATATATTATTTATATAAAAGAAATAATCAAGGTTAATAAGAAAACGTTCTATTGGTAGATATATAGTACATTTTATGCAAAGCTTGTAGTACTAATTGTCTAGAAATGAGTGAAAATAAAGATATTTTTGAAATAAGAAAGTGCGTCTGTGCTCAAATCTTTAGTTCGGTCAGAAAATAACAATAATTTGGTAGAAATATATTTTGTTTTTAATTTTATTATTATACCTTCAATTTTTGCACTATTTCGTGTACTCTTTAGAAAAATATTGTGTATACATAGACTCTGGGATAAATGTTTTGATTTAAATTTAAAAACAACAAATTTCATCTGACAAATTTGCATATTTTTGCAGCATATTGTTAACCTAACTTCTCTTAACTGTCAGAAAACGAATTTACAACATGTAAATTTGGCTTCTCTGTAATTGACTACTGTGATTGGTCAGTTTCATATCCTAACTAGGATGGATATGAAATTTTGCCGCTCAGTTAAGTGGAATAGCCTACTTTACTCGCCACTTAAGTGTAAAGGAAACAGCAAATTTCCATGTGGGAGTAGAAAATAATTCGGTAAAGGGCGTGACATTTTTGATTTTTGGGCATTTGGTGCGATAAAAATGGCACACGTTTATGAAAACAATAAACTAGTGGACATACTAATAGTTTACGGGGAGTGCCAATAAAATAAAGCCACAGCATGTCAGTAAATACTGTGCAAGAACTATAATAGAGCATCAAAAACGCTTGTGATGTTGTTCGTGGACACCCCGATTTTATTTTTGGAGCTTGTAGTGACTTTGCGCAAACCGAACAACTGGTGACAATTTTGAACAACTTCTGTAACATCGAGATGCATTTTACCGGTAAGCATGGATTTATTGTGAGTTGCAATAACAATTAAATGCAGTGGTCGAGAATATCAAAAAGTCAGGTTTTCCTTTTTTTTAATTGTTATTTTTTTTGCTCTGCAACTTTTATATAAATTATTTTTGGTACAATTACTTATTTTTACGAGTTCTACAACCTGTTAACTCAACTTTGAGAACACCCTGTATATCTCGACTAGAACAAAGCGAACGTTAATGTAGTTTTTACACCTTGGTATTAAATAATTTTAAGATAGGGATAATAAGTATATACCTGTGCCTTTATTTACACCTTGTTTTTTCTTCTCTCGATGACCGTTCTTGAAACAGGCTCCATGTACACAGGTCATTACAATTTATAGTTATTAGGTAATAAAACTAAATTTAATAATAAATTACTCTGTTTAACGATGTGGATATATCTGCGAAATAAGCTTTGGATATTTTTGCAAGCTCGCTGATAAATAAAATCCATTACAATGTTGCCCTTTGCGTATAATTCCATATCAAATATTATGACGACCATATTTTGACATAAATATTAAATTAATGTATAGTAAGGTCGCCCTAAGGTTGCTAGTTCCTGCGTTAGTAGAGAATACAATATTTTAAATGGGTGATAGGGTGCAGTAAAAGAAATAAAATAGGCCAAATAGATAAGACAAATCTCAAAAAAAATGTGCGGGCAACTTTCATTGCAAAAAGTTAAATAGTGTTATATTTGTCCTAGTTTGGAGGGTGTCCGGGGAGCATCCGGGCGGAGTTTTCTTTATAGTCCGGGTTGTCACCACTTGCCGTCTACCGACAGTTACGGAACGACCCTATACAGGGTGTTCCTTAATGACGTGCTATTATTTTAGGGTGTGATTCCTCAAGTCATTTTATGAAAAAAAGTTCATATAAACATATGTCCTAAACGGCTAAAAGGTTAATGGATTTGGTAAAAAAAAAGGTTCTATGACAAAATTATTTTAATTATTAGGTTAATTAGTCACCACAAATTACTTCATGTCGTTTGAAAATAGTATTCTCTGTTGATTATTCTAAACAAATCACAATATTCTAAAAGAACCTATACCAAGTTATTTGTAATAAATTTAATTGGAAACCGAGAGAGCTAAAATTTGCCTTGTTAAACTGCTCTTCTTCTTAGATTTACAAAAAAAAACTAAACAAATTTTGAGTTTTTTTCACCAATGGAAAATTGGTTTTTATGTAACTGCGTAATAAAAATCGAAGAAAATAATTTTCCAATTAAAACCATAAAAATTTAAATTAGACGGGCGGGGCGGAAGCACGCCTATTAATGAAGGTGGTGATTTCCAACAATTTTTATAAAACAAAATTTTACATTATCAATGTTAATAATAATAAATAGTAGAGCTAATTTAATTATTTTAATTAAGAACGGTGTGCCTGAGGAGAAAAACGCAAGATACTATTTTTATGCAGAATTGATGAAGCTACTCAGAAATAATATCCACATGGAAAAATGTCTGTAGCGTACAATTTTTTTTATAAAAAATATTAGAGGACATGCTTGCAGGGACGCCACTGGTGGGACAAAAAAATAACTTTTATAACTAAAATTGATGGTCTTATATCCTTTTAGCACATGCCAAAATTGAAAATACTATCTAAAGTACTTTAGGAGATATTACAAAAAACGCATTAAAAAAAATTTAAGCCGTTTAGGACATATGTTTATAAGAACTTTTCTTCATAAAATGACTTAAGGAATCACACCCTAAAATATTAGCACGTCATTAAGAAACACCCTGTATACTCTTCTCCACGGTATATTCTATAAAATAATAGTTTATGAAGATGTCAAATTTTTAACAGCATCCGAACAATAATAATTCTAAAATTTTCTTTAAAGTGACCAGCTCCATGCGAAACTATATCTATATCTATTAAAAACATTGGTTTCTCTTGACCCGGATCTTAGATAATGTTTATTAATAGATTTTTGAAAACTTTTTAAATTTGAACTTCTAGATTTTGAGGAGTAAGAAAGTTATTTTGATTAAAAAAATATTTTTAACAATAATTTTTAAAGAAAGAAACTTTAGCGGCAAGCGGACAGAGTAGTGCGTCAATCTTTTGAATTAAAGTACACAGGGACGCCAAAAGCAATGGGTTCCCTGGGGCACAGATAGACAATGACAGGCTGTTTCATCCTTGTTGGGACTCATCAGAAAGCCATAACCTGTAAGCAATTCCCAATACAGCGAAAATATGTTTTCAAGATATTTTTAAGAATGAATATACAGGGTGTGTCAATAAGGTGTCGGGCTTTGATAGCACCTAAACTATCAAAGATAGGAGAAAAAGTGTAATATAAAAGTTAAATGGTTTGTTAGGATGCATAACCTAAAAATATTTTAAAATCTACAGGGTGGTCCTAAAAAGTGGTACTGAATAATAAAAAAGAAAATTAAATGGGACACCCAGTATAATTTTCCAGAATATGATTCAATAAAATAAGGACTTTGCAACCATCTTAAAATTTTTGAACTAAAATGCAACGTTGCCAAGTAATTAATTTTTTTCCGAAATTTTAGTAATTTTAAGGGTATCGTAAAAAAATCATAGTAACCTGTGGATTACCCCTAGGCAAATATAATTTACATTGTGGGTACTTTAAGGTACGATATATTGATCGATAACAATGTTTTTTAAATCTCCTATACAGAGCGTTCGGTATAAGTTGGACAATTCGACAGTTTTAAAAATGCTTTATTTCAATTTTTTTAAACGGGACCCCCCTAATTTTTTTAGGCAAAAGGATGTATCTTTCGAAAACCTTACTTTTTTGTTAAACATGTCATATATCTAAATATCATAGTTTTTGAAATATTTTAGGATTTGTCTTAACTTAGGGTAAAAAAGGAAAGTTCTAATTGAACAATTTAGTCAAGATTGCTTTGGAACAAAAAATAAATAATTTTCTTTGTCACAGCTGTCATTGAAAAATTATTTCGCTAAGATTTTGTGCTTCATTACGGTTTAAATTTTAGTTTCCTGAACTATAACGTTATCGAAACAGAAAAATATGAATTTTTCAAGAGAAGAACTACTTGACATGATCTACGTTTTGGGCGAGAGCGACTCATTTCTGGCTTCCAGAGTATACGCAGAAAAATATCCACTTAGAACTCATCCTGATCAAAAATCATTTGAAAGGGTAAAGCAGAGATTTGAAAGAGATTACGAAAAACATGAAAGAACTAAGCCAGCTACCAACGATGAAAATAAATTTATGGTTATGTTAAGTTTAATTGAAGATCCCCACAAAAGTACGAGACAGCTTGGCAACAAATTTCCATTCAGTGCGTCCTCAGCATCAAGGATTATCCGAAGTGAAAATTTGCATCCAAATCACATACTTTTATTACAAGAATTAAATGAGCAAAGCCTATGAAAGGAGAGTTGTTTTTGTCAGTGGTCGCAGGACATGATACAACATCAACCGCAGTTTTTCGATTATGTAATTTTAGTGATGAGGCTACGTTTCATAACAATGGATTTGTAAACCGGCATAATTTTCATTACTACGACACAAGTAATCCTTTTTTTACTAGAGAAGTTAGGAATCAACATAAAAGGAGTATTAATGTGTGGGCTGTTCATGTTATTGGGCCACAATTTTGTGAAGGAAATGTTACAGGCCAGATTTACCTTGATTTTTTACAGAATGATTTACCTGGACTTTTAAATGTACTTCCAGAATACATTCGCGAAACAATGTGGTTTCAACAAGATGGAGCACCACCTCATTACAGTATGCTAGTGAGAAATTTTTTAAATCAGCGATGTAGTGATCACTGGATTGGTAGAGCAGGTCCAATATCGTGGCCTGCTAGATCTCCCGATCTAAATAAGCTTGGTTTTTTTTTATGGGGATATGTAAAGGAGAAAGTGAACCAAACAGCTCCCACGATAAGAGAAAACATGCAAGCACAAATAAGGGAAGTTTTTCAAACAATTACTTCGACTATGTTGAGAAATGTAAGCGAATTCGCGCCTGCATTTTAAATTTAGGAGGCCATATTGAACACTTTTTATAGTATTTTTATAATGTCCCCGTTGTCTTTTGTCACCAAAATTTTGAGTCATCTAAATATTGTTATTTTTTTTTTAATTTAAATTTTTTGCCTCAAATTAGCTCTCTAGCCCCCCCCCCCCCCTCTAGGTGGGCCGATGTTTTGCCTACTTCTTGTTTTGTCAGTATTCTTAAATAAATGTGTAGTTTGTAACTATTTTCTTCCAACACAATCTTGACTAAATTGTTTAATTGGTCCTTTCCTTTTTTACCCTGAGTTAAGACAAATCCTAAAATATTTCAAAAACTATGATATTTAGATATATGACATGTTTAATAAAAAAGTAAGGTTTTCGAAAGATACATCCTTTTGCCTAAAAAAATTAGCGGTGTCCCATTTAAAAAAATTGAAATAAAGCATTTTTAAAAATGTCGAGTGGTCCAACTTATACCGAACGCTCTGTATAAGATATTTAAAAAACATTGTTATCGATCAATATATCGTACCTTAAAGTACCCACAATGTAAATTATATTTGCCTAAGGGTAATCCACAGGTTACTATGATTTTTTTACGATACCCTTAAAATTACTAAAATTTCGGAAAAAAATTAATTACTTGGCAACGTTGCATTTTAGTTCAAAAATTTTAAGATGGTTGCAAAGTCCTTATTCTATTGAATCATATTCTGGAAAATTATACTGGGTGTCCCATTTAATTTTCTTTTTTATTATTCAGTACCACTTTTTAGGACCACCCTGTAGATTTTAAAATATTTTTAGGTTATGCATCCTAACAAACCATTTAACTTTTATATTACACTTTTTTTCCTATCTTTGATAGTTTAGGTGCTATCAAAGCCCGACACCTTATTGACACACCCTGTATAATGAAAACCTAGTATCGTCATCTGTTGGAATCAACCGAATGCAAAAGATAGCCATCAGACGTGAAAACGTAGAACTATAAATAAACTAAGCACGGAAGGCCACACATCCAGTATAGGAAATATGTTAGTGAATAGGTTTTTTAACCATCTTCAAGATATAAAATTTGAAGGGGGATTTGACTATAACATTTTTGATGAGAAAGAAGTGGTAATATAGAAGGATGTAATACCGTAATGAAAGATAAAGAAAGCGATGATGAATTTTTTTTAGACATCAGTTTAAACAAAAGGGGAGTTTTATTTATAGCTTATGACGTTATTGAGCGTGGAGGAGGCGGCGACCTTTTTTTAAATCATTTTTTTTTGGGTTGTGCCCATCCTAAAAATCATCGGGCCCACTTGTATGTGCCCACCCATCTCAAAAATCCTAGAGCAGCCACTGCGTAGGGGTACCAGTAGGTTATCTTACACTGTTAAAACAATGTCCTTGTCCATTTTATTATTGATTGGTCATTACCTAAAGCAAAATAGGAAGATTTCCAATAGTCATATTTTTAGTGTAAACAAATGGTAATTTAACAAAAAAAAACTGTATAAAGTTATCAATTAAATATCGTAAACGACGATAAAAATGGTTTTTCGTGTGAGCTAAGAAGCATCTATTGGGTGGTCTATCCTTTTAAACGGACAATTTTAAACAGATAAAGATTTAAGCACGCAGTGTGGATATCACTTTTTATAGTCATTAAATTACGTGATATCAGATACTGTTTTTGTGTAACATCAAAAAACCACATGCCGCATCTCTTTGATTTTGGTAACTTGTAGTCCTAAGAGTGTTTGTTTTATTGTTGTTTTATTAATTCAGGAAGAGCAAAATCGGATATTCTACAGGGTGTCAAAAAGTTCTAGAAGATTCCAAATATATAAAAACCTACTAAAAAATTTTCTTGAAAATTGGCACATCCATATAGTTCAAGACGGCACATCTATTATATCAGAACAAAATACTTTTTTATATAAATCGGAACGTCCTGTATATTTAAAAAAATCTAATTCAACGTTATTATTTCAATTGTACAGGGTACTACAAATTTGTGTGCAAACAAGGGATCTCGAAAACGGTAAGAGCTACGAAGATGGTTAAATTGAGGCAAAGTTGAGTATCTTGGGGCTTAATAATTTGTTTAAAGAAAATTATAAATATTCAGAATACCTTCGGAGGGATCCGAAAAAAAAACAGATATTTTTAAGTGTGGTTTTGAATTTTTTGCGCCTTCATTTTTTAATTGCGAAAAAAACAAAAAGGTTCTCGTCAAATTTGAAAACTAATAACGCCATCTAGTAGAACTTACAAAACGGATATGAGAAAGTGTTTTTTGTTTCTTTTCCAAGTCAATAATGAAGACGCAAAGAATTAAAAACCATTATCAAAAATTTCGGGTCTTCGGCGATAAAAAATCAAAAACCAACACCAAGGACTTGATGCAAATACTAAACCTTTGTTTAATATGTCTTCCAATGTAAAAAATTAAACGGCTTTGTTATTGTCAAAAATATTATGTAGGCGACAATTCTTACAGATGGGATGGCGCTAAAACCAGAACAATAATAATTAATAATCCGTAAAAAATATTTTAAAAAATAACAATAAATTATAACGCCCCCTATAATACCGACACGTAAACAAAGATAAAATTAGCATATTAATGATGAACCGTAAAGCATTAAATGTATTGTTAGGAAAGGTTGAGAAGAACAATGCGGGTGATTTACGCTAATTACTTTAATAATAATTGTGGAATATAGTCCATTACATAACTTCGATAAAATTGAAGCTTATAGAAAATTGTTTTGGACTTAAGTGTTTGTCACAGCATATAAGATAAACCAATTTTTTGGTTTAGTACATTTCAACGCTACTAACTCTTCGCGGCCGATTTGGCGCCAAAGAAAATTTGGTGCCAAACCCCCTGTTTTTAGGAGATATTCTCAACCGAAATAAAAAAATCGCTTACGCATTACAAACAACATGTAGTAACAAGTATTACTCAATTTTTGGCTGAAGGCATTAATCAACGCATTCAGACCGATGTTGTTTATACCAATTTCTCCAAGGCTTTCGATCAGCTAGATCACTCTATATTATTAAGCAAACTTCAAACAATGTTCTGATCGTTTACTGTCTTTTTTGACTCATATTTAAAAAATAGGAGTCAGTTTGTAGCTTATGGAGGAGTCAAATCTATCAAATATTTCGCAACATCTGGAGTTCCCCAAGGGTCCATCCTTGGTCCTCTTCTTTTTACGTTATTTATAAACTGTATGCAGATGATCTAAAAATGTTCTGTTTAATATCAAATTTAATGAAATGTGTAAAGCTACAGCGTAATTTGGATTTATCGTATGATTTGTGCACTAAAAACAGGTTAAACTTAAATATTGCTAAATATAATTTATGACATAATATACCAACAAAAACGCCACTTTGGATTTCAACTGTAACATACATAGTATGATTCTGGAAAGACCTACTGTGTTTAAGGATCTAGGAGTTATTTTCGATAGAGAACTATCCTTTCTTCCTCATATTGATCATGTCGTGTCCACCGCCTATAAATCACTTGGTTTTATTCTTACAACTATTACAGATTTTCGGTCACTTGATCCTTTAGTAACTTTGTATCGTTCTCTTGTTGGATCTAAATTGGA
Source organism: Polydrusus cervinus (assembly GCA_935413205.1). Lineage (NCBI taxonomy): Eukaryota > Metazoa > Arthropoda > Insecta > Coleoptera > Curculionidae > Polydrusus > Polydrusus cervinus. The sequence goes on along the minus strand of OW284514.1, from coordinate 25,630,281 downwards.
ATACTCTTCAATCATTTGGTCTCCGTTTTATAAAGTCCACATTGATAATATTGAAAGTGTTTAAGACGTTTTTTGAAAGCTTTATGATATAGATCTGATGGAGTTTATCACGACAGAGGTTTTCCTCATGATCAGCTGCTGCAAATATTCTCGTTTGTTAGATTACGTGCTAGACATACATATTCTACGCAGTTATTTTTACATAAACTACTCAATAACAACATTATTTGTAAAGAGCTGCTGCACAAACTGAACTTTAGAATTCCTTGCCTAAATTCCGGCAATACCTTCTACTTACCACCTTCATGAACCAAAGTATTTAAACATTCTTCCATCAATGTGTACAATTGTACATGTTACAATGACAGTGTCCATGACTATGATGTCTTTAATTGTAGCTTGAGCGCTGTCAAAAGACATTTTTATCGCCAGTACCTATGTTACTGGACGTACTATGTAGGTAGTTACTTTTTTTTTTCTTTTTGTGGGGTACCTATTATTACTACTGTATTGTTAGTTTTATAAATCTAGATATTGCTAATCTTTATGTTAATTGTTAAATAAGTTGTTTTCTTTTTACCTAATTAAATTCTATGGTAGGGAATATTTTTTTATTCCCTACCATATAATTATTAACCCCTGTGAGTATGGACTACTTCTTGAATAATTAAATTCTGTTTTTCTACGACCGTGCGTTTTAACCCGCACTAGTGCGGGAAAGTAAAATAATGCAAATTTTGACCTTATTAGATAGTTTTTTACTTCGGAAGTTATAACTATTGTTACAACAGGTAAATAAATATTTACGAAATAGTCCATCAAATAAAATCTACATTTTTTCTAGCTTTTTGTTGCATTTTAAATTTTTTTAAATATAAAATAATGAAGATATTTTTATATAACCCTGTACATTCTTTAAAGTAATGTCACAAAACAACTATCAAACCACCGGGTTGGATATCAGTTGCTATGATAACCCAGGCTTGTAATTGTTACTAAAACGTCAAAGTTGTTTAAATCATCTTCGAAGTAACCGAATACAATCTTCTTCTAAATTAAACCACATTAAACCGAATCCGAAGCAATAATATTAATAATAATAATAATAATAATAATAATAATAATAATAATAATAATAATAATAATAATAATAATAATAATAATAATAATTAGTAGTTTTTAGTTAAAGTTTTGTATAATATGTATGTTGAAATAATTAATAATTTTTTGTATATACGGTCGTAGAAAAGATAATGTTCCTAACTCATGCGTAAAGTGTCTTTCCCGCCCTTGACCACTTGCCCGAACTCCGCTCCGCGTCGTTCGGGTCAACTGCAGTCGCGTGCGGGAAAGTATCACTTTCCGCACTTGTTAGGAAAATAACTATTTCTAATTGTTTTGTAACTGGGAAACTGTAAAACAGTGTATGGAATATTTGAACCATAAGAATTTCACTCTTAGGGCCACGCCTGACTTCTTTTTGTGGCTTATGCTAGACTTGGTTTTCAAACCCCTTTTTAAAAACTTGGACGACCTAGAGGCTAGAATTACAAATAAATTAACAACTCCCCCCAAGTGGTCACAAATGTTATACAAACTTTTTAAATGAAACCAATAATTTTTCTCTTTTAAATAAATTGTCAATCTACGTCCTGCATGCATTTCTTAATAAAGCTTAAAACTCTATATTTATTATTTTAGTTAGTTTTGTCCACCGATGCACATCTCGGTATTCAAATCACTATAATAGACAGTTGCCCGGAGTTACTATCAATATCATGAGTTGCGAGTGCATTCAACATGGGTATTGTTTAGCTTCTGTCTCGAAATACAGTGAAAGATCTGTGGAAGACCGTGGGAAAAGCAAAGAAAAAACGGGTGATACTACTGTGAAAACTACCGACTAGAAACCTACCTTTATTTTGTTCTGTTCGTTTTTAGGTAATGCAGGGACAACATGATTGTTTAGAATGTTATAATTAGATATCTGATATGAGTAGTAGTAGTAGTAGTATCATAGAAATTTGTTTTTGGAACATTTATGTTTATTCATATCCTGATATTATATTGAGTTTTTAGGCAATCCAGCTGAAATAGGGACATGATGTGTGTTAAAGAATAATAAAAATGGTGTAACAATGTTACAAACACTGAAAATGGTGTGACAAAGGCGTGCATTATGTACATAGTATTAAGTACACTTATTTTTTATTAAACAATATAAAAAAATACAAAATATAAAAAGTACATTACATTATACAGGGTGAAACTTATCTTTTTAAAAATTTGATAGCAGGCATAATTGGCTTTGAGCTTTAAAAGCATTACATTTTGAGGTTTTTGTTACTTCCGGTTATACCGAAAGTTAATGCCAACTTTGTTATTTCAAATAGAACACCCTGTATATTTTAGCATTTTTGATTACCTTATTAATATCTAAATAACTTTTGTTAATATTAATCTATTCCTATCTCTAACCGTTTTTGAGATATGAATTATAAAAGAATTTTTTTGTGTAAAAACGCTCCGAGAAGAAAGTTAAGTAACTCTGAAACTAATAAAGGTAAATATTTAAAATTTTGCACGCTAGCAAGTAATACATAGATCTTTAGTTTAAATTACTTAGGTTTTACGTTTTTTATACAGGGAGTTCTTAAAATTGTGCCAATGTTTCCATTTAAATAAATGTGCATAAGTCAATTTTTGCAAATGGAACACCCTAATTTTTAGCTTACTAACGTGTAGAGAGTTAAATTTCCTATCTAAATGCCTAATATACAATAGACATTTTTAGACGTTTTGGAATTATGAGCAATTTAAATAAAAAATCTTAAAATTTCTGTTTGTGTTAATGCGACATTATTTTTCAAAAGAAGGCTTCGACTGGGATTTTCGATTGACTTTGAAAATTAGAAATAGCTAAGCAACGAACATAGGCGCTTAATAGCAAATGGTAACAAAGCTTAAAGTCAAACGAAAATCCCAGTCGAAGCCTTCTTTTGAAAAATAATGTCGCATTAACACAAACAGAAAATTTAAGATTTTTTATTTAAATTGCTCATAATTCCAAAACGACTAAAAATGTGTATTGTATATTAAGCATTTAGATAGGAAATTTAACTCTCTACACGTTAGTAAGCTAAAAAGTAGGGTGTTCCATTTGCAAAAATGGACTTATGCACATTTATTTAAATGGAAACATTGGCACAATTTTTAGAACTCCCTGTATTAAACACGTGAAACCTAAGTAACTAAAGATCTATGTATTACTTGCAAGCTCGCAAAATTTTAAATGTTTACCTTTATTAGTTTCAGAGTTACTAAACTTTCTTCTCGGAGCGTTTTTACACAAAAAAATCCATTTATAATTCATATCTCAAAAACGGTTAGAGATAGGAATAGATTAATATTAACAAAAGTTATTTAGATTTTCATAAGGTAATCAAAAATGCAAAAATATACAGGGTGTTCCATTTGAAATAGCAAAGTTGGCATTAACTTCCGGTATAACCGGAAGTAACAAGAACCTCAAAAGATAATGTTTTAAAAGCTCAAAGACAATTATACCTGCTATCAAATTTTTAGAAAGATAAGTGTACTCGTTTCCGAGATTTTCTTATAGGCCACTCAACGTGAATCACCCTGTATAGAAATTAAATTATAAAAAATCATAATACTCTTCATCATCTGAGAAACTGTCATCTTCCCTTGACGTTATAATTAACGGGTCGACGGTCCGATCGATCAAGTGGTCAAGATCCCACATTTTCTCCTCTTCTTTAATGACATGATAGACTGCTTTTCGCCAGTTCTCTGGTGTCACTTCCTTAATGGCTTGATCAAACAGTAGCTTAACGTCTTTCTTTTTGAATGTCGTGTTGTGTCTTGCTATGAATCCTTTCACTTGCGCCCATATAATTTCTTTAGGATTTAATTCGCAACGATATGACGGTGTCCGCAGCACAGTTACACTATATTTTGCAGCTATATCTTCAACGGCATATTTCATAAAACGATGTTTGTGTAAATTTGATATAGCTAATAGTTCATTCTTTATCAAAATATCTTCAAATTCAATACTTTTGGTGGTTAACCAATCGATAATTTTTTGTTTTCTCCAAGATGAAGTTGAAGTCTTCTCTGGGCGTCGTGAATGGTACCTTGCGTTATCCATAACTGAATATAAATATTTTATTATTTCACCAAAATATTCCTTAAAAATATTCGAATTCATGCCATCGTGGTAATCCCCCTTAATGAACGACCGAAAGGTTAGCAAACCTTCTTTTAAAAATCCCTCTTCGCTTTCATGTGCGCCTATGGCCGACACCGAAATTGAGCCAAACTGGACGAAATTTCTCATTTTATTACTCTACAAGTTTCTGAATAGACTAAAAACGTTTGAGTTTTCTTGACCATGTTTATTAATGAATTTTTAAATGCTTTTTAGTTCTACAGATATTAAAGTGATGGAAAGTTATTTGCATTAAAAAAAAAGTTTTTTAAAATACAATGAACTTTATAACTATTTTTGGGGTTTTCATTGGCTTACATTCTTCCCTTAAATTATTTTTCTGCATGAAAATAACTTTCCCATATCCACCTTTTCATTGTTTAAAAAAAAAACAATGATTTGATTAGTTTCTTGTAATTCGAGCTAAGAGAAACCTCAATATAACACTGCAAATTTCAGCGCGGTAGGATCCTCTTAAAATAAATTTGATTAATTAAAATTTTTGTGTGTAAACACACATCGACTTCTTGGTAACCATTTCACTTCATTAACAAAAAAATTAATTTCAATGCATAATAGTTAAGCAACTGACAGGATGTACCGAGTAATTAAAAATCCTTTACAGGTAAACGTTTTGGCAAATTATCTGCTAGGAGGAAATCCCTTTCAATCAAAAACCAAATAGTAATCGATTTTTATCTTTCTGATAGATCTAAAATTATAAAGTAGTCTAATTTGGCTGCATCCGGAGAGATTTAAAAAAAAAATAATTAACCAGATATCCACGTCAGTATGTTTTAATCAATTAATATTTTATTTTCTGAGGACTATTAATAAATAATTCCCTTTGAAGTTTTGGATAAATAATTAATTATTGGACCATCATAGCTGTATTGTAAGTATTCGGAGTTGTTTGGGATTGTATCGGGATCAAAAACGTCATAAAAACGCAACAAAATCGAACTTGGAATAAAACTGTCAGATAGCCGTAACCTAACCTAACGTTTGACCTGAATTTATGTAAAAATAATTTATGTTAAGAGAAGAAATAATAATAAAACAGCACATTGGTTTAATGCAATTACTTTGGATTGATTGCAAACACAACAATACAAAATAATTTATTTTCAAATAAATAGTCATCTGTCAATTGTCAAAATTTTAGAACCGATTTTATAGCTATTAATATAACGAGATTATTATGCGATTTATAATAGTCGAGGACATTACTAGGTGACGAGGCAACAGCCAAGTCACCCGCAATGTCCGAGACGGTGTTAAATCGCTAATAATCGAGTTGTATTCAAAGCTTTATCGTATCATTGACAACGGCGATGCGAAAATAAAAACAAGGTTTTATGTCATTTCATTTTGGCATTTCAAAAAGTCATCACTAAAATCATGCAAGATTTTGATATTCCTGACGATATATTAGCTGCAGCCAACATTATAAGGTTCAACTTGCTTCCGGACAAATCTAAAATCCATTATGAAAAAGAATATCGGCAGTTTTGTGAGTGGCGAAACAAAGTACATGTTCAAGGTGCAGAAGAAACGGTATTGCTGGCATATTTCGCAAAACTCTCTAAGGAATACTCTGCTTCATCCTTATGGCCGAAATATTTCATATTACGAGCGACTTTAGAACTGAAGGAAAGAGTGGAAATCGACAAATACGGCGCCTTAATACGTTTCATCAAGAAGAAAAATGTTGGATTCAAATCGGCGATATTTCCGGCAGTGGGTTAAGCACTGGGGAACCGCACAAAGGAGTGCTTGCTCGGTCATTAATCAGTCTTCAGAGGGCATACCTAAGATCGTGGAAGTTAAAGACAAAGCTGTATCCATCAAATTTGAAAACTGTCAAAAATTGTTTTACATGTTCATGAAAAATAGTTCTAATATTATTTGGTATCTAACGTATTATGCTTTCGTAACTAACGTATTAAATTATGGTAACTAAGGTGTTATGTAGGTTTTAGTATGTATATGATGTTAATAATTATTAATAAAGATATCATATAAAAATGACTTAATCTTTATTGATACGATAAAAACGATTTAAATACCCTTTATGAAAATACATTATAGTGTATATTATGAAAACGTAGTAAAAAATGTAATTAAGAGACTCGTCACTACCTAACCTTTAAAATTAATTTATTTTTGATTTTGTGGATTTGTAACTGATAATAATTCACTGTTCATTTTTGGTTTAGATCCGCGCTCAATCAAAATAATTACAAAAATAGCGAAAAGTTGTAGTTAAAAAATACACGACGTCGGACGAAAGTTAAAATAATTTTAACTGATCCGACGTCGTATCCATTATTAAAATAGTCGAAAGGAATTTGGCGCCATATATTTAGACCAATGAGAGCACTGTCTGATCATCGTATCATCGGAAATCGTATGCAGGGGCTCCGGCTTAAAGCCGTTGAATGTATTTGAAGCTATACAATGAAGAGCAGAATTTACGCCAAGTTATTATGGAAACAAGATTTATTGTTAAATGGAATAAAATGGAAGCACAATAAAAATGACTATCAGTTTCTTTGGTTACTTAGGTACCTAGAAGATAATATCACAGCCTTTGACTATCGTACCGTGATCTTTGTGATAGAACCCATGTATTTCTAAGGCACGAATCACTAACTACTGCTATATATTTTTTATTCTCACTGGTATTTTTAAAATAAGAAATCCAAGTTTTGATTATTATCTATTTACCCATGGCCGTCTATAATTTAACGAAGAGTGAGTTAGAAACTATAACAGGCCAATTTATTTGAAAATAGTAAAAGAAATTTTGACATTTACCAGGTCTGCCTACGGCGGCCTACATCATCTGTGACGTAGGCCGCCTCGCCTGCTGCTACTCGTTGAGTAAAGATACAAACCAACTATTTAGCCAAAAAGCAAACAAAAATGGTAGTTTATTTTTTGACGTTTTCGCAAGTTGAGTTATTAAAATAATTTACTGAAATTTTAACCTTAAAGCAATGAAAAGATAGAAATTAGTGTTTTTAGAGAATAGTCGCATCTTGCTGATAATTGATATCATGGTACTGAACCGTATAACCCGACGAATTGTTTTTACGTTCTCCAACACCTAAAGCGTTTCCTCCGAGGTTTCCTCATTTGTTTTTTTGTTCGAAAAAACAGCAGAAAATAAACTGTTTACTACCTTATAAAGACACCGACGCTATTCTATTTTACTTACAAAACAGTATCTGGTATGCATCCCAAAGTTGCTGGACCAGACGCTGGATGTACCATCGCGCCGATAAAAAACTGGGACAGGAAATTTTTCTATTTTCTCCTAGACTATTAAGAATAATTTTACATCAAGCCTGGTACCAGTAAAATGTCATGAAAATTTGCATGTCAATAAAGATTGTCACTTTATGATTGACTCGTCAAACATACAATCATATATTATTTGTAAATATGCCACAATTAACCCCCCAGCAAAAGGCAATTATTTATAGTCGCTTGCGAGATAGTGTTGCTATTAGGGGTATTGCAGATGAACTGGGAGTAAGCAAGAATACCGTGCTATTGGCAAAACAAAAAATAGCAAGACATGGGACTATTATTAGGAATGCAGGTTCTGGTCCCCCTAAAATTTCTACTGATGATCATGATAGAAGACTGGTTAATTATCTAAGGGATCATCCCTTCGAAACTGCAATCAAGGCAAAAGAAGAGACAAATTTTCCAGGTTCTGCAAATACCGCTAGAGACAGGGTTCGAAATTCCGATATACGAAGCCGTTGTGCTGCCAATAAAAAATTTTTAACGGAAATAAATAAACAGGGCAGGTTAGAATTTGCACATGAATATATTAATCAAATAAATTTATGGGAAACAGTTATATTTTCTGACGAGAAAACTTTTGAGTCATGCAATAATGGGAGAATTCGGGTGTATAGGCCTTCCGGCATGCGGTATGATGAGAGATACACCCACAAAACCAACCAAAGTGGGCGTTTCTCCATAAATGTTTGGGGCTGGATTAGCGCTAGAGGACCAGGACTTTGCCAAATCGTCGAAGGAAGACTAACTGCAGCAGTATACGTTAATATACTAAACGAAGTGATGATACCATCGGTAAACGCTGTATACGGTCAAAATTACACATTTCAGCATGATAATGCTCCAATACACACAGCGCGCATTGTACAAAATTTTCTCCAAGAAAATAACATAGCAGTTCTTTCCTGGGCTTCGAAGAGTCCCGATTTGAACCCGATAGAAAACATTTGGGGTGCCATGGTCAAATCTATGTATAAACATAATTTTCAACCTAGAAACAGGGATGAATTACGTCATAGGATAAATCAAGCTTGGGATGAAATAACTGTCGAATTATGTAGAAACTTAGTTTTAAGTATGCCACAAAGGCTCCAAAAAGTAATAAACAGAAATGGTTCTATGACCAAATATTAATTTTGTGTTGTTTTGACAAACTTTGTGTTCGCAATTTTTTTCTTTTTATTAAATGTATTTTATTACCTGTATTAGCTTTATTTATTATTTTGTGGTAATGGTAAATATAATAATTTATAAAATATTTGACTTTAAAAAAATCTAATAAATTTACTTTATCCATATTATATGATGTCTTTCAAATTTAACCACCCCGTATCGAAAAATACAAAACATTCCATTATGTAACCTAGGTTACTTTTTAAATTTTGAATGTTTTTCCTTTTTAGCTCTAGACACCTTTTATAGTCTAGGGGATATGTATTTCTTACATTGTTTTTGTAAATTTCTTGTCCCAGTTTTTTATCGGCACAATAGTACTTCGTGGAAGAATCAAAGAAGAAAGTCTTTGACCATATCATATAAGTAAAGTTCTGTGCACAACATCCTAAACCTGTGCCTAAACATTCCTAACCTCTACTCTTCCAAACTGTTATTTGCAGAGTGAAAATGGAGAATAAAGTAATAATTCTTTTAATTGTCTCTAACACGTTCAAGTAAACAAACCGATGTCAACATCTTGTCATAACACTAACCTTAAAATATTAACAGCCCGATATGTATCGTGAACGGATGTCAACGCCTTGTCACGATTTGACAAACAAACCTAACCTCAAATTATTTAGTTCTGGCCGCTGACATGGAGATCTCCACTCAAGGTTAGGCCCCCTTCAAAGATGTCCCCGCACCGAGATCACTCAAAGTCCTCAAATTAATCGGCAAGAGATTCTGTCTCATTCATTTTTCCAACATCGAGAAGGCAAAGTATTTACCACTACTTTAGGTATTCCCGACCGCGCCTTCAACATAATCGTCCTAGATGAAACGCTACTGAATTACCGACAAATAATCAAGGTGAAAATTAACATCTCAAAAAAAATCCATTAAAGATTACCACTGTGACACCCGCTGACAAGCAAATGGACAAATCGTTAAAATGAAAAGATATTGACTGTAGCACTTCAAAAAGAATTTAAATTGATATAATAAGGCGATAACGAAATGACTAGATCTAGCTATTATTGATTTAAGCTCCTTATAGTTGTATCTACATAAAAAACATCGTTCGTTTTAACTTTTAAATTATATTTGATTTAAATATTTTTCAACATTAGGTTTTATGTTATTGCCGATATAACCAGCACAAATACTGTTTGATATTTATATTTGTCACGAACTTTAAAAACAATAATAAAGGTGGGACTAATCAATAAAAACCGAGCAAGACCGACATCACAATTTCTGTTATCACAACAAGACCGAATATGCAAACATACCCTACGGTACTATAACCAGGTTCCTTAAGGGTTCATAAATGAAACTACACTACAAAAAATGACTGTAAAGTCACAGTTTGGTTCCATAAGATCCCCCCGACCTCAAATAGATTTTTTGATTATTTTTATAATCGATTTTTTGATTAATCGATTTTTGAGTTCTCGATTTTTTAATAAATAGATTTTTTCGGATATTTGATTTTCCGATTTTGTTGGCTTCATCGAAAAGTTTTCAATTCAATCAATCTTTTGATTAGCTTTGAAATATTTGCTATTTTAAGGTTAAAAAATTAAATCAAGTACCTACTTAGTACTTAAAACTAGTGGTGGGCAAAACAATCGATTAATCGTTTATTCAATTCTATTTTTTTAAATAGATTTTTTGATTTTTTGGATAATCAAATTTTTGATTAACCAATTTTTTTAATTAATCGATTTTTTTTTGTCGGAGAGGAGAAAATCAATTTTTCGATTCTTTCGATTAATAAAAAAATCGATTATTTTTTAGAATTCAAATTCGATCATGAAATGTTATAATCGCCCAGCCCTATCTACTGGTAACCCTTGCCAAGGCCAAGTAGCCATAATAGGTATATTGGTGGATTCGATTATCGGCTTGACAAACAAAAATTTGCAGAAATTCTGAAGTTCAGTAAGTAATAAAATAAGCAATCGTAATTTAACCCGAAGAATAGGGAGCGATTGCCGTCCTTTGTCCCCCACAGAAAAAATAAATAAATAATGTCAATTTACCGACTTATACAGGGTGATTTCTAAGTTGATATTTCTATTTTAGCTGTGTATAGAAGGTATTAAAATAAACAACATTTTCAAATACCTTTTTTCAAAAAAATCAAAAATAAGGTACTTACATTCATTTGTTACACTATGGATCATATGCCTAACTTGCCCGTTGAATAACATTAAGAAACCTTCTGTGTGTAGGATGAGCCCGCAAGGGAAAACGTTCTGCGTATAATCTCGAAGCATCAGCCGCACTTTGACGACACTCATCGTAAATTAGCACCATACCTACTAGTTCATTGTTTTCAAATTTTACTATTTCACGTATCAATAATTTAAAATTAACTTGCTTCAGAAAAACACACGCAGCGTATTGCTAAATAACTCACTAAATTGCATGACTAATAAGAGATAAGACAAACAACATAAAGTATAGCAGGCTACGTATTGATGACCAGGCCCGCACTTAGATTTTTTACTTGTCTCTCGCCTATTTTTAAGTTTTTTGAAAAAAAGTATTTAAAAATGTTGTTTATTTTAATAAGTATCAACTTAGGAATCACCCTGTATGGTCTTAAAATTGTTTAAAAAATAATGTATGCTGTCAAAATACTTACTGCAACGTATGTTGCTAAAGCGGCCTTTCAAAACTACTTCTCCTCTTACACATTACAAATTCTTAATTGATTTTCCATCAGTTGCACTTCATCGATCAGCTTTGATAAAATCGGTAGTTTATTGTGTGTGCACCGAGTTACATGGTGGTCTGAATTTGTAATTCAATATCTCTGGCATATTAACCAATTCATTATTTGATATACATGCTTTTACAGGTAAAGTAACCGCCAGAAATATATTATTATTACATTTTCATCTTTCTGTAAAAAACTCAGGCAGAATATACAGGGTGATTCCTAAGTTGATACTTTTTTTAGCTGCGTATAGAAGGCATTAAAATAAACAACATTTTCAAATACCTTTTTGTAAAAAACTCAAAAATAAAGTACTTACATTCATTTATTACACTACCAATCAAATTATTTCTGCCTAACTTGCCCGTTAAATAATATTAAGAAAACTTCTATGTGTAGGATGAGCCCGTAAGGGAAAGCGTTCTGCGTATAATCTCGAAGAAACATCGGCACTTTTACGACACTCACAGTAAATTAACACCATATTTATTAGTTTATTGTTTTTAAATTTTACCATTTTCACTTATCAAACAATTTAAAATTAACTTGCTTCAGAAAAATACAGCATATTGCTCAAGACTACCCGTATGACTAATACTAATAAAAGATAGGTAAGAAAAACAACAAAAACTATTTGGTCTATATTTTTATGACCAGGCCCGCACTTAGATTTTTTACTTCTCTATCTCGCCTATTTTTGAGTTTTTTGAAAAAAGGTATTTGAAAAAGTTGTTTATTTTAATGTCTTCTATACACAGCTAAAAAAGAAGTATCAACTTGGGAATCACCCTGTATATCTAAGAAAGTCGATGTTCTAGTAAAAAGAATTATTAAGAGTCAATATGGACTACAAAACAGTCCTCTCTAATTTACTCTGATGAATATTCTATTAGCCTTCAAAGCCCAATTTTCGCTCCTTATAGGTTTAATCAATTAGAAATTAATATCACCATTAAAGCTAGACCAATCAAAAGTATTTCTGATCGCTAGGAGCCAAAGCGCCAGTGCTTTTTCTTATTTTTATATCATGTTAAAAAGTGATGGTACAAAATCATACTCAGGGTCTGGCAACCAGCCAACTGTGATTGTGACAAAACCAATAGAGCCAAAAATTATTATAGTGAATTATTTTATTATTTACCTAAAATATTTACGGAGAGTTTTTGATAAGGTTTTAAATGTCATATTTATTAATTTCAGTAATCAAATTTTTTGTGTAGAGTAATAAAAGCTCATTAGGTATGTAAAGTGACTACAGAGTAACCCAACGAATATTTAAGCCACTTTCATCATTTGGCATTGATTTCATTGCAAAATTCTTTCTTTTCGTCACGAAGGTAGTACCGCCCCGGTTTGGGCCAATTTATGAATTTTGCCTATTGTTATCCATTCCCAAAAACTAAAAAATATGTGACAAAGGCGTGCATTATGTACATAGTATTAGGAACACTTATTTATTATTAAACATTATAAAATAATTGAAAATAAAAGAATACATTACTTATACAGAAATTAAATTATTAAAAATCATAATATTCTTCGTCATCTGGTTGTCATGGTCCGATCTCTGCTGTCACTTTCTTAATGGATTGATTAAACAGTATCTTAACGTCTTTCATTTTGAATGTCGTGTTGTGTCTTGCTACAAATCCTTTTACTTGCGCCCATATAAGTTCAATAGGATTTAGTTCGCAATGATATGGCGGTGAGCGCAGCATAGTTACACTATGTTTTTCAGCTATACCTTCCACGGGATATTTCATAAAACGATGTTTGTGTATATAATAATAGTTCCTTCTTTATCCAATTATCTTCTTTTTTTTTTGTTTGGTTATTTATCATAAATAATTTTATGCACAAAATTTGCCTGCGCCTATGACCAACACCGAAATTGGGCCGAACTAGACGGAATTTTCCATTTTATTACTCTACACCTTTCTGAAATAGAATATAAAACTTTATCAATGAGTCTACCAAATTTTCCCTTGTAGAGTAGTTTTAAAATTACTAGAAAAAACATGTTTTTTACAGATTTTAAACTAAATAAAAATTTTACCCACAAACAATTTTTCTATACAGTGCGTTTTTCAATTTCAAAAAAACATTTTAAAGTTTTGATTAGCGTATTCGGGGGATCAAAGAAGAAGTTTATTGAGGAAGATAAATAGACACATTCATTATATTATAAATATTGAAAATAAACTTCTTATTATTACTATTTGTCTGTTGTGCAATGCAAGACCCCACAGAAGCTTTTAATTATAAACAACAACGTAGCTAACAAGTATGCCCTCATTCTGAAGTAAATATTACATTATTTCGATTATATGCACGACACTGGTTTACGCATAGATCTTGTCGCAAAAGTAGCAGTACCTGTAAAGTGCTAGTTACAATACCAGTTAAAGTCCTACGGGGAATATTACTCTAGTTGATGTACAACTTTGATTCGTTTGCAAAAAAAGCGGCAACATATTTCTGTGACAGCAAAAATGTGGAAGTTGCACATAAATTTTGTTAATGGGACTTTGGAGGATAATTAAATGTAAATATTATTAACTAATTAATTTTGCTACTTTGTAGGACAGTAATCAGTTTAACTATATTATAACGTGTAGACGGAACAGTTGAGCTATTATATTAAACGTTTGTCATCACGGTGTGAGTTTTTCCATTAAATCATCATCAAGGTTTTTCTTATTATTAAGCTCAAGTTCAAGTATTAGCGCGAACGGATCTTTACTTATATGTCATTAAAACTGTATGAATTAAATCGAAGAAAAATTATTAAAACAAAGTATAATTTCATAAACATTATAATAGTTGTAGGTACCTAATGTCCCGATGTACGGATTTCTAAAAGTTGTTATACAGGGTGTGTCAGTAAGGTGTCTGTCTTAGGTAGCACCTAAACTATCAAAGATAGGGAAAAAGTGTAATACAAAAGTTAAAGGGTTTTTTAGGATGCATAATCTAAAAATATTTTTTAATCTACAGGGTGGTCCTAAAAAGTGGTATTGAATAATAAAAAAGAAAATTAAACGAGACACCCAGTATTACTTTGTAGAATATGATTCAATGGAATAAGGACTTTGCAACCCTATTAAAATTTTTGAAGTGAAATGCAACGTTGCCAAGTAATTAATTTTTTTCCGAAATTTTATTAATTTTAAGGGTATCGTTAAAAAATCATAGCAACCTGTGGATTAACCCTAGGCAAATATAATTTACGTTGTAAGTACTTTAAGGTACGATATATTGATCTATAATAAATTTTTTTAAATCTCTTATACAGAGCGTTCATTACAAGTTGGACAACTCCATAGTTTTAAAAATGCTTTATTTCAATTTTTTTAAATGGGACCCCCCTAATTTTTTTGGCAAAAGAATTTACCTTTGGATAACCTTTTTTTTTAGGATTTGTCTTAAATCAGGGTAAAAAAGGAAATTTCTAATTAAACTATTTAGTCAAGATTGCTTTGGAACAAAAAATAAATAATTTTCTTTGTCACAGCTGTCATTGCAAAATTATTTCACCAACATTTTGTGCTCTATTACTGTTTAAAGTTTAGTTTCCCGAACTAACTTTATCGAAATAGAAAAATATGAGTTCTGATAAAGTTAGTTCAGGAAACTAAAATTTAAACAGTACTAAAGCACACAATGTTAGCGAAATAATTTTGCAATGACAACTGTGACAAAGAAAATTATTTATTTTTTAGGAAAAGTAAAAACATGAAGTCTTTCTCCACTGGTTTATTGAAATAATAAAAATTTTTTTAAATTCTACATGTTTCGGGTGTAGTAACACCCATCATCAGGAAAAAATACAAAGAGAGAGCATTAGTAAATAAAAGAAGCAAGATTAACTGGTAGAGAACATCGATGGAGCTCTATCGAGCCATGAGAGATAAAAATTAAGAACTGATGATTTAAAAAAAAAAAATTGGTATACTTAGAGCCTCGAGGCTAAGTTTGGACACTGACCGTGGGCAAAAGGTAACAGTGACAAGAGGGCCCGTTAGGGCTGAGAAAAAAAAATATATAGGAAAAATGGAGACTCATGGGTCCAGAAATCTCATCCCGAAGAAAACATGGGGAGAGAAAAGAAAGTGGTATGGAAAGAAAAATTAATTATTTGGGGCTACCATGGAGCTTAATTGGATGTGCCAATTATATTGTATATTATATTAATCTGTAAAGAATAAAAGAAATTATTTAGTTCAGTGTATTGAAATAAACATTTAAAAAATTAGCCAAAAACTTTCTTTTATATATATTTGAAGAGGGGCTTACCTTAAGTCAGAGTTGTAAAATAAAAAATTTTTAAAAAATTGGGGGAACTAGTCCAGAAAAAGGACTGGAACCCCGGTGGGTTTTAATTTCAGCATGGCTTATAAAACTTTAAAAAACTTTTTGAGGTTTAAGTAAAACTTGGAAAGAAAAAAGCCGAAGTTACTTTGTTAGACCTTAGTCCACACGTGGTTAAAAGGAAAAGAATTTGATTTTGAACTTGACCGCTTGACCCAGTGATTCGTCACTTGACACATATTTTCAAGGTGGGGAAAAAAAAAAGACAAGTGTTTTAGCGGGTAATTTAAAAAGGGGTTGTTAGTATACCAATAATAACATGACAGAGAAAAGCTCAATCGAAGTTCAATATGGTGAAAAACGAGTCGACCTTATAACTATGAGAAATCAAAGTTAAAATTAAAGAATGGTAAAGAGACATTGAAAAATTATTTTCGGGTCACTACTTATATAAACAAGAACACTGTATATATTGGCGGCCTCTATTGGAAAAGTCTAAAAAAAAAGTCTTTTATTTTCCAAATATGATTGTATTTTAGACTTTTCCAATAGAGGCCGCCAATATATACAGTGTTCTTGTTTATATAAGTAGTGACCCGAAAATAATTTTTCAATGTCTCTTTACCATTCTTTAATTTTAACTTTGATTTCTCATAGTTATAAGGTCGACTCGTTTTTCACCATATTGAACTTCGATTGAGCTTTTCTCTGTCATGTTATTATTGGTATACTAACAACCCCTTTTTAAATTACCCGCTAAAACACTTGTCTTTTTTTTTTCCCCACCTTGAAAATATGTGTCAAGTGACGAATCACTGGGTCAAGCGGTCAAGTTCAAAATCAAATTCTTTTCCTTTTAACCACGTGTGGACTAAGGTCTAACAAAGTAACTTCGGCTTTTTTCTTTCCAAGTTTTACTTAAACCTCAAAAAGTTTTTTAAAGTTTTATAAGCCATGCTGAAATTAAAACCCACCGGGGTTCCAGTCCTTTTTCTGGACTAGTTCCCCCAATTTTTTAAAAATTTTTTATTTTACAACTCTGACTTAAGGTAAGCCCCTCTTCAAATATATATAAAAGAAAGTTTTTGGCTAATTTTTTAAATGTTTATTTCAATACACTGAACTAAATAATTTCTTTTATTCTTTACAGATTAATATAATATACAATATAATTGGCACATCCAATTAAGCTCCATGGTAGCCCCAAATAATTAATTTTTCTTTCCATACCACTTTCTTTTCTCTCCCCATGTTTTCTTCGGGATGAGATTTCTGGACCCATGAGTCTCCATTTTTCCTATATATTTTTTTTTCTCAGCCCTAACGGGCCCTCTTGTCACTGTTACCTTTTGCCCACGGTCAGTGTCCAAACTTAGCCTCGAGGCTCTAAGTATACCAATTTTTTTTTTTTAAATCATCAGTTCTTAATTTTTATCTCTCATGGCTCGATAGAGCTCCATCGATGTTCTCTACCAGTTAATCTTGCTCCTTTTATTTACTAATGCTCTCTCTTTGTATTTTTTCCTGATGATGGGTGTTACTACACCCGAAACATGTAGAATTTAAAAATTTTTTTATTATTTCAATAAACCAGTGGAGAAAGACTTCATGTTTTTACTTTTCCTATAAATTAACTCCACTTTAAGAATGGACTACTTCCTCAATATTTATTTTTTGTTCCAAAGCAATCTTGACTAAATTGTTTAATTAGAACTTTCCTCTTTTACACACACCCTGTATTATAATTTTTTTTTAAAATAAACTTTTATTATTATTATTATTATTATTATTATTATTATTATTATATTAGCTAGCTAATAATAATGATCTCGAGGGGGGTTTCTAATTTTTAGTTTTCTTGTATGTCGGTCGATATAATTTCAGGTAGTAAGCAGTTTAAGTAAAACCTTGTTAGAAAGGCTCCATTTTGTCTTTCCAAAACAAATCATCTCTTTCAATCTAAAAAATGTGTAAATTTAAATATATTAAATACAACAGTACAGGGTGTCCAGTTTTTGTGTGTTTTCATACACCAGCTCCCTTATTATAAAAGATGAAGTTTTCGGCTTACTGTTTTATTATTTTTTTATGAAACTTTCATTGCCGCAAACGAAATTTTCATAGCTCTCTCCGTTTCTGACTTACAGGGCGATTTTGAAAATTTATCATTTGTGACGCTACCCTGTATCTCTACACTGAGAGAAGATTCTTGCTGTCCTTATAAAAATCTTTATACCGCTTATAAAGAAAAATGCTAACATAGGGGACAAAAGAAAAACTACCTGAGACAGTAAAATCCATTTGGCTGTAATTTCTTTGCTGTCGTAATAAAGTCACTTTATAAAGAATGATCACTTAGGTCAAGTAAACAAAAATGTTGTATTAGCAAAGTAACTGACCATCGGCTATAAAGAGACTTTGCTAGAACAGTAAAGATACTTTTCTACGCCATCCGCATTGTTCTCGAAACAAGAATTTTTTTTTCAATATCAGCATAGCATTTTGCTATATTGGAAAGATTTTTTTATTTATTTCAAGAAAGTTACTTTGCTGGGTCAGAATGTACCTACTTACTTCAGGAACTCTTTTTAGCTAAGGTAGCGACTTTGCATTGCTATAATAGTAAAGTGGTTTATTATGACAGCACCACTTATTTGCTATAATATGTGGGGTGGCCCAAAAAATAAGCCGTATATTTTGTTGAATTTTTAATATACTCTAGAAAACTTATTATGCCTAATAACACATTTATATAAACCAAGTTTTTTCACTTTGGGTACGGAAGTTTCAAAAAATTTTGATTCATTTAAAATTGTGTTATTAAAAATAATATATTCCATGCTATATCAAAAATTTAACATAGTATAAAGCTTATTTTTCAGGTAACTCCATCATATTTTACTTTATGTAACTTCCCACGTCGGAATAGGTTATCAACGATTTGAAACTAAAAAAAAATTATTTTTCTCTTTATTATTTAATACAACAGAAAACAACACTTTATAACCTAAAAATAGTTTCAGTTTTAGCTGCTTAAAAAAACAATAATATTTTACTGTTTTTTTCTTTGAGTGGTTAAAACATATCTTATTAAAAATATCTGTTCACTTTAAATTTAAACAAATATCCAGAAGGGAATGCCGAAAAAACATGTTTCTGCATCTAGCCTGAATATTAGGTAAAATAATAATTACATTGTATTTTATTTAGAAAAAGAAAGTATTTTACTTTTGCGATATTTCTTAAAATCTTCTTTTAAAAAACATACAGTGTTTAAAATTTTGGTAAGTTGTCTTTTAGTTGGAGGACTTTTAGTATGAATGGCATTTGCTAAAGAATTACTATTTTTCTTTTCTCTAAAACTTGACTCACACAAAAATGATTATTAAATAAACAAACACATAACATAAAAAAATTAACATAAAACTAAAATAACTTTGGTCTTTTAACACTGATATTAAAAATCTACACTGTCTGATGTCACAATCCAATAAAGCACTGCACACTGGAAACATTTTTGAGCCAAGACAAGTTTTATTGGAAAAAATGAGACAAATGTCGAGTCGTAATGATCACCAACAACAGCCACCGATGCGACCATTTTACTTTATGAAGGAACGAGCATCTAAATATCTTAAATAAAATGAAGACCTAAAGACATAAAGATCTGGAGACAGGAACGGGACGACTGGTGCGTAATATAAAAATTGACCCAATCAGACTGAATTCGTCACCACGAAATAATCCGATTTGAACCGAACAGTTACGAATTTCCCAATTCCAACAAAAAATTTTGCTACCTCTTTAAAAACTCTTTAGAGCGCTAGAAAAGATTTCTTCATAAAGATTTTTTTCAAAAGCAGCAAACTGCATTACTTCCCCAGCAAAGCAAATTGTAGTCCTAGAAAATAATTTTTTAGAAAGACTTACTTAGCTGTTATCATAATGTAAGTTTTCTATAATAGCAAAGATTTTTGTAACGGGTATAAAGATTTTTCAGGTAAATTGTTTCTTTTGCAATAAGAAATTCATTTTGCTATCGTAGGTTAAAAATTTAATATTACAGCCAAAATAATCTTAGCAAAGAATTTCTTGCTGAAGCTTTTCTCAGTGTATTATGTGATAACTTATCAATAAGATATAAACGGGTTATTATAGTTTTTTTACGTAAAATTCACTGGCGTAGTTAGATTTTTTATAAAAAGTTTTGTTTTTGAGTTGTTTCTTGTGCTGTGAGTAGAGGTCAAAAAAGTAAAGTTTGATGGAATCACTTTTTCAATTGGCCAACTTTACTTTTTTGACATCCACTCACAGAACAATCAATTAATTAATTAACCAATCAATTCTCACTTTTGTTTTTAAACTGTTAATTCGTAGTTGTTTTGGGAATATGGTAGTAATTTAGCTGCAGGGGGTCCACCGGAACCAGCAAAATTTTTCTATTTTTTTATTTATTTGTCCTTGCTTCCACAGTGGATTACTAGACTGCCCCCGCGTCTCTCTTTCCAGCATTGAAATATATCTTGCTCTGACTTTATACGATCTAACTTCTTTTTTAATTTGGCATTGTCAGATCGGGATTAGCATTAGCTTCTGGTCCATAATCTTTATCTGGAAGATGTGTTTTTCTTGCCTTTTTTAATAAATATCCTTTTTGCTTTCATTTTGAATCTCCTGATTTTTACCTTTTCAGCAAACTTCTTTGTATAGCCTTTAGGAGTAACCTGACCATTGACCAATCGCCTTGTCATTAAAAAAAAAACTTTGGTATATTTTTCAAAAATGGGGGTACTTGGAAGAATACTAACTACGCCACTGAATTCTACGTAAAAAATTCTCCTCATATTTTTTTTGATAGGGTATAAGATAACTGAAATACAAGGGGTGTTTGAAAATGCACCGATTTCAAATTCGCCCTGTATCTCAAAAACTAAGAGGGCCATGATACATCGGTTTAGGGTATCGTTTGTTTCACAAAATAGTGACATCAGTTTGTGATAACCGCATCATTCTATCTGTCGGTACTAAGAACGGAGATACCAAACAAGACACCCTAACTACCCTGTACATACAAAAATAGTATTAGATTGTTTATCATGACCTACTTGTTAAAATTCAATAAGACTGCTGGCCGCTGGATATTAGAATTTTTGCGAATTGTACATAAGTTTTCTGGTTAGGTATAGAGACACCCTATGTGAATAGACAAGGAATATTCTCTCCTATCCATTTAATGAGGCAACGTAAAAAAATACGTTTTGGAATTTTTAAAAGATACGAAATTGTTACTTTTCCACCTTCCAGTATCTAAAATATAATTTTACGATAATTTATTATCGAGCACAATATGTATTATCAAATTTCCCAAGCGGACAAGCGAAATTTCGAATTTCTCACTTTTATCTTTAAAAATATTTTTAATAATAATTATTTAATTTTACGCAAGATCCAGTAAAAATCAAAATTTGAGAAAATAATTTGCCTCAGAAACAGATAGTGTAGGATACAAAATGTGTTTAATAAAAAATATCAGAAATGAAGAAAGGAACACAAAACAAAATTTAGATAGGGTGTTCCATTTAAAATATGCAAGTTTATGAACTTCTGGTATAACCTAAAGGGACCGTCTCAGAAAACCCCATTATTCAAGGTTTCATGATTCAAATCGCATTACTTTCCGAAATGTTCTAATGGACGGTTACCGTGAGACACCCTGTATGTACTCTAATTTCGCACGTGTTCGGCTTTGTCACACTCCTCCTCTTGGATTGAAATGTTTTTTTTTGTTTGTTTTTTCCCATAGTTACACGAAAATAAAATATAAATAATACGTAATTTGTATAACACTGATGGCACTAAGTAAATCACGAGGTAAATCACAAAAATATAGCAGACACCGGCACGCTTGGAATTGAAGAATTTCTTTTATCCCTCACGTATAACAAAAACCATATTTTGAAATGGGAATACCCCTACCTACAGACAGACCCTCGAGGAAAAAAAATATTGTTATTACTAGTAATTATAAATACCTACCTACCTGGGAATATTACTTATTTAATATATTACATTATCAAGATGACGTGATGAATTTATGGGATAATCCCATTATTATTGTTATAAATCTACCTAATAATAAACCATCAACCTCTAACAAAAACCCCCTAATAAAAAAAATTCCTAAAATATTTCTTCCGTCGCGGGGATATTTGCATCTTGCGACGTTGCCAGCATTACAATTAGTTGGTTTGGCGCTAACAGATGGCGTATTAAATCAGGACTTTTTCGCAAAATGGTTTTTCAAGGATTTTGAGCAAACTATTTCATTTTAATTTTTCATTTTTTGCCAGCATGTCTAAATTAATAGCCGCGAGGGTGCTATAGAGCCAGTTTTTTAAAATATCTTTTGCTTTACAATATAAAAATAAAAAAATAAAAAATTGTAATTTTGGGCTCTATAGTACCCGAGAGAAAATAAATCTATGCGATTTTTATAGATAATCATTTTTTGATATTTTGCATATTAACAAAGAAAATTTTGAAATACAATATTTATAGGTGTTAATGCCCCTTAAGGTTTTATATATATTATGTTTTCGCGTTTTTCCTATGTCGCTGCTCCAAAGTATGCCATTTAAGCACCCAATCAGTCTTCTTGCTTGAGTTATTCGTTTCTTAATTTCCCTATCATCTCGTCCGGTGGTGTCAAATTCAACTCCCAGGTATGTACCTATAGTTATTACACGATGTGATATTTTCAGTGTCAAGTTGGATATTTGACATTTCTGCTCCTATTGGAAGGTACTTTGTTTGTTGTTTATTCAGTTCCAAGCACCACTGTTTATACTCTTCTTGTATTTTCCTGGCCATATACTCTAAATCATCTTTATCATTAGCAATAATAACTTGGTCATCAGCAAATTGTAATGTATACAAACAGGTATCTCCCAGATCAATGCTCATCCCTCTGCATTGTCTTTTCCACCGATTTAGAGCTTTTGCTATATATATTTTAAACAGTGTTGGTTAAATACAACAGCCTTGCCGTAGACCCTTATTGACAGAAAACCTATGTCTTTTACCCAATTTTATTCTCGATGTAGAACCGTCATATAAGTTTTGGAGAGCCTTTATTAAGGTGTGAATGATGTTAGATTCATGTAATATCTTCCAGAGATTCTTTATAAGCACTGTATCATACGCTTTATGGAGATCGATAAACATAACATAAAAGTTGTTTAGTTCCGAACTAAAAAAATTTAAATACAAAACCCAATTCATAAACTTACCAGATTATTCAAAAGCACAATGCAAAAACGAAATCGCAAAAATCGGTTTTGGACAAATATCTTTGGAAGGATTAGGAGTTTTTTAAATTTGAAAACATAATTTAGTAGGGTGCAACTTTTTTCCAATTTAATCATATCTGTATCTTATTTGGTTTGCGAGGTCCCTGTAGAGTGCATCCTTATCTAGGACACTGTATACATTGTTGCATAAAAATCCAACAATTAATACACGGTTTACTATAATCAGCAATAAAATGTATTCAATATTTTAAAAAATGTATTTCATTATTTTCTTTAATTTTTTTCTTGTAAAGCCAATAATTTTGTTTCGGTATCTGTTATGTTATACCGACGATTTCGCAAAGGTAACGACAATATGCCGATTGAAAAACTGATGAAAGCTTACCCTGTCAATAATAAATTACTTTTTTATTCAGCATGGAAGTACAGGACCTTACTAGCCTGATTTAAGAATAATTTTAATTTTAAAAAGCAATCCTTAATTTAATAATAAAGGTGTTTTATAGGTACCGAAGAACTCGAAGAATTACTTTAAAGAATAAAATCATCAAAAATTAATTAAAACCCAAGAATATTAGTAATTGTTATCATCAATGGTCTAAGAAAAGGGTTATTCGAAAAACTACAAAAAAGAGGAAACACAAAAGACAAAAAAGGTGTAGGATGAGCCCGCAAGGGAAAGCGTTCTGCGTATAATCTCGAAGCAGCAGCCGCACTTTGACATTACTCACCGTAAATTAGCACCATATCTACTAGTTCATTGTTTTCAAATTTTACCATTTTCACATATCACCAATTTAAAATTAACTAGCTTTAGAAAAACACACCGCAGCGTATTACCAAATAACTCACCACCGACCCATAAAGTGCATGACTAATAAGAGATAAGACAAACAACATAAAGTATAGCAGGGTACGTTTTGATGACCACTCTTAGATTTTTTACTTCTGTATCTCGTTTGTTTTTCAGTTTTTTGAAAAAAGGTATTTGAAAATGTTGTTTATTTTCCTTCTATACACAGTTGCTAAAAAAGAAGTATCAACTTAGGAATCATCCTGTATATTTAGTGCTGGTCGGCGTGTTGCGATCACCACCGTTTTTATTACTACAGTACTAAAATTCTTATTTCGTCAATATCGGACGTCCTCATGATATAGTATATCTGTTTTAACCCGAAGAAAAAATAGCCAAGCACACACGAAGACTCCGGAGTGCAGGATTTATTCCAAAGTCGCCAGAGAAGTGTTACGTTATTGGAGTGTTAGGATACAAGGTTTTGAGCGTTTAAAAAAGTATGGCGCTCCAAAAAAGTGTCGACTAAATCCTCATATCATTTTTGCTCGTAAGGATGCTTATAAACGTGCCGTATATTAAGCATCTGACTATGGAACGTCCTATTCCTACGAGTGCTCCAGGGTCCTCGTGTGTAGCGGGATTTAACTAATTGCAGAATGACGCTACCACTGGAGGGGTGCTAAAGAGAGAATAAAAAGAATAACACAAGTGTTTGTATTTATTTGAAATGTCAAATGTCAGTGACCAGTGATTTATTGCGATGTTACCTGTCATGTTTTAAATTAAAAATAAAAGTAGATAGGTTTAGTCCAAAAATCCAAGACTGGCACAAAATGTACAACCGAGTGTACTAAAGATAAACAAATGTTTATAAATTAAATATATACAATTAAAACAAACAACAAATCTTAAACACAACTGGGCAAAAGAAAACATTATGATATGTTAGTGTGTGACCAAACATTAATAATTATTTGTTTAGGTACACACAAAGTTCACAAACATTTAAATAATGTATTAAATAAATAAGCTAAACCAAGACCGAATACGGTAGAGGCCGTCGCAATTATTAGCCTCGAGTTCTCACGTCGTTTGTTCTCATTTGAAATCGGTTCCGGCGACGCTACCTGATGGCAGTGTCATAATCTAATAAGTAAAGTATGCAACCCAAAAAACAATAGGGTAGATCCTTTTGTATTGAGAAAGTTATGGTTTTACCATGGGCGTCCATCGAGTCTGATTTTAAGGGTTCTTACGGCGGATATTTAAATATGTGTTACTTCCCTAAGACCCTGTATGTATATATAAACAGTTAGAATTGGTGAGTTGGTGAAACGATCAACAAAAATAACACTGGTTAACAAGATTTTTGTCCCAAGCGCAAAAATGTCTGATTTCAATATAATTTTGCATGCTGAAATCAATCATGTTTTCAGAATTTCTCCATCACCCTTAGTTTTTATGTTCCAGTATATGTGATTATTTACCTATAAAATGCACGCATAGGTCTGTACTATAAGAGTCATCTAACAAAAAAACTTGTGTCAGGCATTGCTATTTTATTATTTGTGTATTGTAACAATAACTTGTTGTGACTAGAAATAACAAAGTGTGCTCTGTGTGTCACGCGGAACATGTCTTGGCTTGTTGAGACCTGCAAGCAGTTCCGAGTCCTACATAACATATATTGTTGTTTTAGTTATCGGCTAGAGCTCGGTAAATGAACATATACACAGACTTTTTTAACGTTTTGAAGAATGTGCTGTGGTGCATTTTAAGCTATTGTAGTGTAACTCACCTGTAAAAATGCCAAGAAATTGTGTAAACCACCCGAATTTTTTTTGCTACATCTGCGGTGAATTGACATTTAAATCTCAAAAACGGTCTTTCACGCCTCTCGTTAATAAATGCTATGAACAGTATTTCAAGTGTAAAGTCGGCGATCAAGACAAAAGCTGGGCTCCCCATATTTGCTGTGTTACGTGTGTCAGACTTCTTACAGCGTGGGCAAAAGGTAAACGACATATGCCTTTTGCTATTCCCATGATTTGGAGGGAACCATTAGACCATATTACCGATTGCTATTTTTGTCTTACAAATATCAGTGGTATAACTTCTAAATCCAAACATACTGTTAAATATCCTCATATTCCATCTGCACTGAGACCAGTGCCGCACAGTCCGGAATTACCTGTGCCTGACCCCCCACAAAATATGACACCGAGCGACGATGAAAATGCCGATGACGAAGTAAACAACGAAAGTTTTTCAGCCGAAAATATTGATCTGGATCCAACATTTACACCAGATTCGTCTTCTTGTGCGCCGCATCTTCTAAGTCAAGAAGAACTTAACGACCTTGTCCGAAAAAGCAGCATGGTTTTCTTTCAAGGACATTTGCAACGGCGTCTTGGGAAATCGTGAATCCGAAAATTACGTAGAGAATGTTAACAATTTATTGGTCTCATATAAAGCCATGGGTTGCAACATGAGTCTAAAAATACACTTTCTTCATTCACACTTGGACTTTTTTCCTAAAAACCTTGGAGCAGTAAGTGACGAACATGGCGAGCGATTTCACCAGGACATTCTGGACATGGAGAAGAGATACCAAGGCAAATGGAGCCCCGCTATGTTGGCAGACTATTGCTGGACGCTGAAGAGAGATGTTTCTGATGCAAAGTACAGTCGAAAGTTATATATGACCACATTTTCTAAGCAAATATATCACTTTGTACTTTATTTTTTCATAACTTATACCCATATTATAATATATACGTTCACAAAAATTCATTGCTTTGTCACTTTAAAACCCTGCGTGATGGAAAAATTCTGAAAACATATATGAAATATGTTTAAAAAGTACTACCAAGTACACCCACTTCAGCTCGTGGGACAAAAAAAATCTTAAATTTTGTTGACCAGTGTAATTATGTTTTATTTTATGTACGATATAATAGAGGCCTAGAAATAATTGTATAACTAGTAAGCTTAGCATTGTCTATATGTCTATTACTTAGGTGACTACATAAGTCCGGTAACATAAAACTAGATTTTAATTAATAAATTAATAGTAATTAAATTTGAACAAATTTTAGTTCGACCCTGTTTTCATTGTTTTAAATGTCCAAGAGAGCCAGAGCGGTCATTTATAAAGATCTTGATTATATCATGAACATGAATGCCGAAGTTGTTTTTTTTTATCTTGATGGGTGTGATACTTAATACAGGATCAAAAACCATCCTTTGTCGCAAATCAATTCTCAACAAGCTCCCGCAGATTGAGATGCATTTTTTACTTGTTGAGAAATTAGGAACGACCATGTAAAGATTATCTTCAGATAAAATGTTATGTTCACAAAGAGCAAACACGATTAATAAAACGATGAGAACTTTTTATACTGACGTAACTAGCTAATTTTTTTCTTACGGTTAACGCTCATGGTTCTATTTAAAATTACTGGTTGTATAACTTGTTTTCTTTGTTCTGGGTTACTGATGGTCACTTGTCCTTTCCAACATTTAGCTGGCTTGCTTAACGTGGATTTTGAACAGCGATCCTCAGTCATGCGACACCCCCCAAGGGCAATCAAGCCTCGGTTTCTTGCCATTGCATGACCTACCGATTGGGGAGTGTGTACCTTCTTCCCACCCCGGTGAAACTTTAAATGAGAGATTTTGCATCACAAGGTCATTTTTCATTGAAGCTTTGCCTCCTCCTCATCAGGGAGAAATTGGCGCTATCTGCGCACTCAGGTTCTTCAGTTGGCAGAGTGAGAGTAGATTTTTGTCGCATAGAAGAGAAGGACAGTCCAATTCCAAACTACTTTAAGAAGCCATAAATTGAATCAGTTGCTAAACGGATCAACTCGCCGTCTTAAGCTGAAAGCCACAGAACTCGAACTGAAAGCTGTCAACAGAGTCAATTTATTTTTTCCACGTGTTTTTTTGCATTTTTATTCTTAAATTTTGTAAAATTCTAATGATTTTGGCCATAAATAGTTTTTAAAAATATTATTCCAGCCTACCATGCAGGTAATTAAAATTCTGTATCTTATAGTTAGGTTTGTTTATTAACTTTATTTGCATTATGCACACGAAGGCACACTTTTTATATTGTAAATTTACAATTTATAATAAGCAAATAAACACGAAACCTTATACATATTATGTTACCGATTAGAAATGTATTTTATACTAATAAGACTTATTTGTTTTAAGGGATTTTTTTAACATTGACCAATGTTAACGGAATGAACATGAGGACGAAGACAATGGTAACGAGCTAACTGAGTAAGTAATTTTTATATATTATAACAAACTTTTATCACTTTGTTATCAACATGGCATAGTGTTAATCGCAGTGTTGGAGGAAGAAAATATATTCTCGTATTTCTCCAGGTTGCACTAATTCTTACTTAGTCTCTGTCGCAGATGAGGACTCTAAAAACAAACACTTTTCAATTTCCTTTAAAAGATGCCCAACGTGTGCATACCTGGAAAGAGCATTGCAACATTAATTCTAATAACGAGTGTACAAATTTACGAATCTGCGAGGATCTAACATAGAAAAAAACACATTTAAATAGTCTTAATGTAGAGTTGTACCCTAACTATAAGATAGAAATTATTGATAAAATCATACGTTTAGATATATATAAATACATTAAAGACACACTACCAAAAAGAAATAATAGTTCAGGTCACAGTGAAAAGGTTAAAAAATGTAAAGAGACCAGTGCAAAATAATCTCATTGCTTCTATATAGATATCCTTTTCCTGAGACATTTCTAACATGGACGAAGAGATCTGACAAATTTATAGTGTTTTTGATTTACTGCTCTCGGGCACTCTGAGAGTGCTTTCCCCGAGATTGTATATATTGCATGTTCAATTATCAAAATCGAGTAATCTCACTACATGGCTATGACAGATTTCGGGCAGATCTATGATGTCTCATAGCGCTCTCGGAGTACTGGTAATTGAAAACGCTATTAGTTTCGAGCCGACACTGCTTCTTTTTCTTTTGTTTCAGAGACTTCTCTAGAAATTCCCCATGGATTTAGAGACATTATTATTAGTGAGACCTGATAGACCGAAGAACATTACTTTATTTTCGTTAAAGTTGTTATTTTATTTTACACTGTTTTATGGTCCAAGAAATTGTACAAATAGTTCTATTATGCATAGGAGAAAAGGCGTTGTAGCTTAGACTGTGTACTAGTTATACGATTTTCTTGGCTTCCCTTCAAATTTTTTTTTGAAAATAAACATAATTTACTTTGTTAATATAAAAATGTGTTTTGATTTATTCCATAAAATAAAAACTTTTATGCGACTTTTTATTGATTTAACTCGTGATTCATTACTTTTTGAATCACGATTTAAATCAATAAAAACTCGTGAAAAATTAATAATAAATCGAAAATCATAAAATCGCCGTTCAAATTTCCCGCCATTGCGCCTCTCATAGCGAGGTGGCAAACTAAAGCTCTTTCTCTGTCTCTTTTTTCTCTTTCTTTTGTGTTGCGTTTGTTTAACAAGGAGTTAACATTTCTAACCCTATAAATTTTCTTTGCTTCTTCCGCATCCCACGAGATCTCATCCGGCATGGTTACTAGATTGAATGGGTGGGTTCAAAGATGATACATTTTACACTCTTCTCTACATTCTTAAACCTACTATAATTACGACATATTTTTTATAGTGCGTATAATATGTCCACTCCGAGAATCAAACTCGGACCGCCACGTCGAAGGCCAGTAGCTCACCTCTGAGCTAATGCCGTGAATTTGTATAACTTGTAAAATGAGGTTGTTCACTATATCGGGGCATAACTAATTGTTCCTATGTATATAATGAAATTGATTTCTAGTATTCATGAGAGGGGTGGGGGTAGGGGGGGGGGGCGACTAAAAAAGTGACTCCAAGAGAAAAAACTTCCTACTTTCAAGAAACGAAGAAACTGCGCTATAAATATAAGAATACGTCTTCTATGTAAAAACAGCACCAGTTTCCCTGTCTATTATGTCCAAAGAACAAATATAGTATTAGTATAGAACAAATATAGTAGTTAGTATTTACCAAAACAAGACGAGTATTATTGCTGTATAAAACAGTTTTTTGTTCTCCTGTAAAATTAGATAATGTGACTATAGTCTATTTCAGAAAGGTGTAGAGTAATAAAATGGAAATTCCGTCCAGTCCGGCCCAATTTCGGTGTTGGCGATAGGCGTAGGTAAATTTTATGCATTAAATTATTTATGATAACCAGAGAGAAGAAAAGAAGATAATTTGATAAAAAATGAACTATTAGATATAGCAAATTTACACAAACATTGTTTTATGAAATGTGCCGTGGAAGATATAGCGGAAAAACATTGTGTAACCGTGCTGCGCACACCGCCATATCGTTGCGAACTAAATCCTATAGAACTTATATGGGCGCAAGTGAAAGGATTTGTAGCAAGACACAACATGACATTTAAAATGAAAGATGTTAGGCTACTGTTTGATCAAGCGATTAAGGATAATTATAACGTCAAGAGGAGATGACGAACAATACTATGATTTTTTAAAATTTAATTTCTGTATAATGTATTTTATATTTTTTTTAAAATGTTTAATAAAATATAAGTGATCCAAATACTATGTATATAGTGCAAGCCTTTGTCACACCATTTTCAGTGTTTGCAAAACCCATAAAGTGACCCAGACCCGGGTAATACTACCTGCACTTGATGAAAATAAAGAATTTTGCAATGAAATCAATGCCAAATTATGAAAGTGGTTTTTGCATTCGTAATGAGCTTTTATTACTCTACACCTTTCTAAAATAGACTATAGTGCTGTTTTTGAAATAACTGATTCAAATATTAGAAATGTTTTATACTGAAACATTATACTATATTTTACCCGTATTTATTTAGTATTTGTCCTAGAAGACATACAATTTATAAGTTTGTAAACTAATGTTAAAAAAAGCAATATTTATTAGATATTTGCAGTAGCGGCTCGCGGTCTTAAAAAATGGTGAAGAGCTAGGTATAGTGCGTGTACTTAAACAAACATTGACTTAAAACCCGTGTAACAAAACGTCTCTCTTATCATCATCCGGCCAACGACAGAATGAAGTTTCCAACAAATTACAAACTATGTAATCATTAATTGGGTTCATTTTTTAAACACACAACTAAGTAGGTACGTACACCACTGAATTAACTGAAAAATAAAAACAAAACTTTTTAATCACACAGTAAATCAGGTAAAAACGATATCTATAACGGTAAGTTTCGCGAAGCCTCAAAATAAATACCCTAACCAATGATAAAACAATGGCGCATACGACTGATCTTATTTAAATTGTCCTTTATCATAATGCAAATTGTTACATGCTGTTTGCGTGACTGACGTCAAGTAACCATAGCGACGGTGAATATCAAAACCATGTTGGGCGTTGGGTCTTCACTTTCTTTAACCTAACGGACACGGTCGGCTTGGGCGCGCTAAAATGCACGAGTGTTGTGCATAGCTACATTCGGTTTAAATTAATATTATTAATTCGAACATAATTATTTTTTAAGGGCTAAAATGGTAGCTGTATTGGTACATTAATATTTAATATTGTCGAAAAACTTTCCTCCTGGTTTTATTTTATTTTTTGGTGAAGATCCCCTTCACCTACTTCACCTGACGAACCGCCACTTGATGTATGTTTATGAAGGACACTAAGTTGGTAAATTAAAATTTGTGATTACTGATTAAGCAGCTATTAGGTTTAGGGACAGAAGCATGTATTAAAGAATTCTAAGGGTATAAACACACCTTCTGCCAATAAAATGCTTCACCAATAACTTGTATTTTCACTCACAGCCTGAAGACGAAATTCTGATAAAGTCCTAAAATCCTGCCTGAGCCGTCAGTTGGCCAGGCACAAAGTAATTGCATACCGAAATGGCGCACTTTAAAATTTGCATCGTCATAATTCATTCGGCAATATAAGAAAATTATACACGGACATGCGTGGCTCACATTTATCAAGGGCGGGAATATGAAAATCCACCAAACGCTATATAATTAAAGTGACAACACGAAATTTTGATTGGTTTAATACCAGGCGAGCGGTACATAAATCTTACCAGTAAATTTAGACGGAATCTTTGTTGTCAGAGAGGTGTTGCGAAAATTAAGTTTTCTCTTATGCTCCGTTTAACCCATAATGGCTCTGCGATTTTTTAAAATGGTTTCTGTATTCAAATTTTTTCTGATAAATTAATCACGGCATTTAAGATAAACCGATCGTTTCCCCTCCGTTGGTAATTAATTTCTTCAAATCTAAGGCAGTGGCGGCTCGTCAGGTGAAGTAGGTGAAGGGGCCCTTCACCAAAATAAAAAAAACCAAAAGGAAAGTTTTTCGGCAATATTAAATATTAATGTATCAATACAGCTACCATTTTAGCCCTTAAAAAATAATTATGTTCGAATTAATAATAATAATTTAATCCTTAGCTATGCCCAGGGGCGGTTCTAGACCCAAAATATTGGGGGGGCACCACATTGGCGTAGCCAGAAAATATGCTCGGGGGGGGGAGGGGGGCGTAAGTAGGGCATTTTTTTTTCTGAAGAGAGGGATAGTCGATACTATATGTATTCCATGGTATTGTACCTAGCGAAGAAGGCGGAAAAGCGCCGCAGGCGAAAAATTTTCGGGGCCACGCCTAAAGTTTGTTTAAAATTCACCTAACTACTATCAAATTTCAATAATTAAATTATTACCTCTCCCCCTTTGCATGGTTGGATTAAATTTTTATGTGTTTTTTTGATATTCCTAGCTGGCTCTTTATTTAAAAAAAAAACGTATTTTATAATTGTAAAAAATATGAATATTGGTGTCAATCTAAAATTTTAACATAAGACGTATGTATGACCCTAACCAGCGTTTTCCGGGCTCGGTTTTTAATGATTAAAAAAAAAGTAAATATCGCTCACCACGCCAAAATTGATGATTTTTTTCAGAAATCATGTATTTTAGGAGCGTAGATCTAAAAGCAGTTTTTGGTGCAAATGCTTAGATTTGGAAATACTCCTTCTTAAGTGCCGTATATTTATATTCCTAATAAAGCATTCTCATTTCATCCCGCACTATTTTTTTTATTATAAATTATCACACTTCTTCCATAAAAAATGTTTGAATTGAAATGTTTACCTTAATTTTTCTCTTAAGAAATAAATACCTAATTGTTTTTGTTGTAAAAATATTTTATTACATTGTGTTATATTTTTGTTGATTTAAAATAGCTCTAAAAAGGGAAAAACGAAACAGACAAGTATTAAATACAAAAATTCTATAAAATATTCTTTTTACTCGTTTTCCTTTAAAATTGCATCTAAAATCAATAACTAAAACGATATGCGTGTGAAACCTTAATCTCTATATAAAACAGGACTTTTAGAAGGAAAAGTTTAAAAGCTAAACGTTTCCTACAAGACCTTTGTAATCTAAGCCAAGAATATATTATTTAAAGATTTAAATTAAGAGTCCATGCTTGAGATGAAAAGGCAGCCCGGCAGCCCCCCTTATATACGCCACTGGGCGCAGCCACAATTTTTGGTAGCCTTCGCAAGCAAATAACGCCACAGCCCAAATTTTTTTAGGATCATGCTCAAATTATGTAAATAATAAAGCACCCGGAATTTTTTTATCAGTGGCATGAATTTTATAGTTTTTTCAGAAATGTTGGGGGTTCCTGGGCCCCCCCAGGCCCCTCCGTAGAACCGGCCCTGGCTATGCCTAATAGGGCCGGTTAACTCCGATGGACAATAATTATAAATACTCGTCCATTTTGGCGCGCCCCAGCCGACCGTGTCCGTTAGCTCAAAGCCAGTAAAGACCCAACGCCCAACATGGCTTTGATATTCACCGTCGCTATGGTTAAGTACGCATATAACAATTTGCATTATGATGAAGGGCAATTTAAAAATAGATTAGTCGTTTGCACCATTGTTTTAGCATTGGTTCGCGGTATTTATTTTGAGGCTTCGCGAGAATTACAGTTATAGATATCATTATAACGTGGTTAACTGTGTGATTAAAAAGTTTTTATTTTTCAGTTAATTCAGTAGTGTACTTAGTTGTGTGTAGTAAAAATTAACCCAATTAATGACATAGTTTGTAATTTGCTGGAAACTCCATTCAGTCGTTGGACAGCTGAGGATAAGAGAGACGTTTTGTTACACGGGTTTTTAGTCAATGTTTGTTTAATTACCCGCACTATACCTAGCTCTTCGCCATTTTTTAATACCGCGAACCGCCACTTATCTCAAACTCAAACAATTTTTTTATCATAAAAAAAATAATATACAAATACAGTGCAAGAAACTGGGATCACGGAATGGGTGTAACAACTAAACAGGGTAAGCACAATGTGCATCCGGCGCACGGACAGGCCTTCGGAAAAAAAATAACATATAAAACTTGACATGCTCTACAAATTTGTTTATATTTTCTTAATAATAAAAATAATAAATGTTACTACAATACACTATTACAGGCAAAAGTGTGTAGTGGAAAAATAAAAGGTTCAATTCAAATAATTGTACTTTTGTAATGTATGCGCTTTTTAGGGCATAATATATAACGTACTTTCTCAAATATATCAAGAAATTCATACCGCACGATAAACCTTCTCACAGTCAAAATTCGACTCGACCAAAACCGTTGATTTATACGCAAAAATTACCTTTACACGGGTACGTTTCATTTTTATGTCAAACACATAATTTTTCTCGCCTGTAAAGCATACCTTTTCGTTGTTGCTTTAAAATACCTGGGGATTATTTATTTTTTTTTAAACGCAGAAATTTTTTACCTGCTTTGACTGTATTTCGTGGTGACAACATTACCGTATAAATTATAATGGATTATATCTGAAATTCTTGATGAGCGTGGATTGCAGTATCATTTTATGTTTATACAAGGCGATATCCGAAACAACAACAAACCGAAATTAGCAAAATAAAGAGTTATTCTCGCCATATCGTTTAAAAATTTTACTATCACGCAAACTAGCATAAATATCTAAAGATAAAGATGGGAGAATGTTTTTTTTTGCTGGGGCTGGCGAAAGAGCCGGTATACTTAGACCTATATGAGGCCCATTGTATCCCCTTTCGTCTGGGTAATGTCAGCCATACGGGACCTACAGCTTAACGTGGAATCCGAACTACGTGTATGCACTAGTTATCCTTTTTACCCCCCCAGAAGTCCAGTTCATGGCCCAGTCCATAACTCTTTTCTGGGTTCCGTTATTAGGAATCACTAGTGACATACTACATTCTTAAATCCACTGAATTTCGGACATACTTTTTTTATTGTACGTATGCCCACTCCGGGAATCGAACCCGGGTCGCCACGGTCGAATGCCAGTAACTCAACCTCGGAGCCACTGCCGCGGTCTATGGGAGAATGGTTGATAAAGGGTATTTTAAAGTGACGAAATGAGAAACGGTGACGGTGAGAATGATATTAAAACTGAACAGCAACTTCAGTGGTGAAGTATATTATTGAAAAAATGTGTTCCAAATGGTGCAAAATGAAAATTATATATGCTGGTAGGATAGATGTACTATCAGTTGTCGTGTGTGTATTACGACATCTGGCAAATTCCATTCTTACCTACACCTACTCCTAATCGAGTTATTTTCGAAAGCCATAAACATTTATTCAATTTTCACAATGCAATCTCTATATAAAACCTTCAAGTTCTTAAAATTGTTCTTAATCTTTTAACACTAATTTTCATATTCTATGTGTATCCTCTGAGAACAATCCATCTCACTTCTAGAAACCATACCCTACGATGCCTCGGATCATCATAGATACATGGTTTTTCACATACCTATATAAACGTTAACAGACATTGTTATACACATGCCGTGTGTTGCATCGTCGAGCGGGACATAGGAAATCCCATGTCATTTTAAATGAGGTCAATTATTGGCTTCCCTAATTATTTTAGAGAAAAATTCTATTTAGGTTTATTAAAGAGCACTAAAACCCACATTCAAAAGAATAACTTTAGATATTTTTGATGAGCCCGTTTACGGGTTATCGCCGATTTCTTTTCAACTATTTCTCCTTTTTATGGCCCCGTATTTACGGACACCAATCAAGGTAAAAGATGACTGTCAAATAAAGTTTTCATTTTGAAATGTGTGCTTTATTGTTATAAAAACTCGTACTTCAAAAATGAGTTATGAGTACAAATTAATCTGAATAAAACTAAAATAAAGTATCCAATTACAAGGTTAATTATGACATTTTACATGTTTCAATATTTTACTAATTAATAGGTACTATTAAATTGTTAGAACTTTAGGATTTAAGATGTTCAAATATTCTTCCATTGACTGCTGGACAATAACCGAGGCGATCATAAAATTATCTTTTTACATTCGCTAGTTGGTAAACTGAAATTCTATTGCATTCGGCAGAAATAGCATTTTTTAACTCGTCTAGATTTGGGTATTTTTTACCTTTGTATATCCTCTTTTTTAAATGGCCCCAGAGAAAGAAATCATTTGGCGATAAATCAGGAGACCTGGCTGGCCAATTTACTGTATGATTTAAGCCAATAACATTTCTATTAAAAGCACGGTTTAAATATTCCCGGACAGCCAGGGTACTATGTGCCGGGCAGCCATCTATTTGGTACCAAACTTCCTGATTTTCCCTGGCGGCATCATGTAAAGTAGGTAAAATATGATCTTCAAGTAGTTCCAAAATATATTCTGCATTTAAATTTCGTGTAAGAAAATAATAATAATAATAATAATAATAATAATAATAATAATAATAATAATAATAATAATAATAATAATAATATTTTCTCCGAAAATCCCAGCCCAAACATTAACTTTTTGTGGATATTGCGTCCTTGTTTCGATAAACCTATGTTGGTTTTCTTTGCTCCAATATCGATAATTTTGAACATTGGGTTCATTGTTTAAGGTAAATGTGCATTCGTCAGTGAAACACATGTTTTTTCCTAATTCCCTATCCATGTTTGCTCTTTCAATCATACCAGAACAAAACTCCTGTCGTCGTATTTCGTCCCTATCTCTTAGCTCTTGGTGCTTTTCATATTTGTATGAATAATATTTATGTCATTTCAAAGCTCGTAACGCTGTGGTGTGATCTAATCCTATGTCATCCTCAAGTTTCCTTGTGCTGATCTTCCCATCATTTTCTTCCACGCACAATAAAACTTGCAAGTCCCTATCATTTCTTGCATCTCTTCTTTGTTCCTGCCTTTCTTCACATCTGCAGTTATTTATTACAGTGCCTTTTGTCTCAAATTTCTTGATAGTCCCTTCGACTGGGCTGTCAACTGAGCAGCAAACATGTGTGACATATTTTGATAACTATTTCCTTGATAATACCATTTAATCATCAATATTTTTTCTTCAAAAGTGTAATTCATGGCTAATATTTTCGATGTACGAGTTTTTATAACAATAAAGCACACATTTCAAAATGACAACTTTATTTGACAGTCATCTTTTACCTTGACTGGTGCCCGCAAATACGGGGCCATAAAAAGGAGAAATAGTTAAAAAGAAATCGGCGATAACCCGTAAACGGGCTCATCAAAAATATCTAAAGTTATTCTTTTGAATGTGGGTTTGAGTGCTCTTTAATAAACCTAAATAGAATTTTTCTCTAAAATAATTAGGGAAGCCAATAATTGACCCCATTTAAAATTACATGGGATTTCCTATGTCCCGCTCGACGATGCAACACCCGGTATAACACGACAACTGATGATAGTACATCTATCCTACCAGCACATAATTTTCATTTTGCAACATTTGGCACAAATTTTTTCAATAAAATACTTCACCATAAAGTTGCTGTTCAGTTTCAATATCATTATCATCTAACGTTTCTCATTTTGTCTCTTTAAAATACCCTTTATCAACCATTCTCCCATCTTTATATATAGAACGTGTTAGTATGTTTTGCTCCCCACATTTACTTTTCTTTAATAAATTAACTTTCTCAAAGCTCTATGAGGGTGTCACTCACAGTTTTCTAATATTTATTCCAACATAAGCTATACTTCTTCTGAAGATGAATGTGTATACGTTCGAAACATGTAGAGTACAATAAAATAAAAGTTTCTTATTTAATATATCTTAGTGAAGGTTGACTTAGAGTATTATTTTTCTCCATTTAACTTGCCAGTTTACTTCAAGTATGGACTAGTTCTTTAAATTAAAAAAGTTATTATACAGGGTGATACAAATTCGACATACCAGCATTTGAATCTCGGAAACCATAGGAGTTAGAGAAACGGTTAAATAGGGGCAAAGTTGTACAATTCGGTGCTGATTATAATGCCGCTTTAAAAGTTTTTAAATTACGACTACTTCCGATTTTATTCGAAAAAAACCGAAATTTTGCAAAATCGTTTTTATTTTTTCCTGAGCTCATTTGACTAGCTATTTAAAAATAAATGACACTTTGTCATTGCCACTTTTTCTCCTCTACAATATAACGTTACTAAGCTAAAGATCCGCCGTTTCGTCTCCGAGCGGCCATCACCAACTTAAATTTTTTGAATACGGACCTGGATTTTTTTTAACCGATTTTTAAACCCTTATACCCTCAAAATGTAATGGCGATATTACTTTTTCATAATTATGAATTGTCCTTGCTTATTTTTTTAAATTAATATTTTTTACACTTTACACGAATCACAATATTAATTAAAAACTTAATTTTATTTAAAACATTCATACATAAGTAATATCATTTATTTTATAAGAATTTTCTAATAATTCTAAATTTACTAATTATAAATCCTAATTTTCTAAATGTTTAAAGAGATTGCCTTTTTGCTCAATAAAACGATCGATTTTTCTTCAAATTTTGGTGACAGCCCTTTCAACAGATCTTCTCCTTATCCTACCAAATGCAACCTGTATGCGTTCTTCCAGTTCTTCAATGGTATCTACGCCATTTTTATAAATAATTTTTTTTTAAATAAAGCTTTTAATTAATATTGTAATTCGTTGCCAGGACCGGACTGACAAAAAGTGTAAAAAATATGAATTTAAAAAAATAAGCAAGGACAATAATTCTTCATTATGCGAAAGTAATATCGCTATTACATTTTGATGGTAGGAGGGTTTAAAAATCGGTTAGGAAAAATCCAGGTCCGTATTTAAAAAAGTAAAGTTGGTGATGGCCCCTCGGAGACGAAACAGCGGATCTTTAGTTTGGTAAAGTCATTTTTTAGAGGAGAGGAAGTGACAGTAACAAAGTGTTATTTATTTTTAAATAGCTAGTCAAATGAGCTCAGGAAAAAATAAAAACGATTTTGCAAAATTTCGGTTTTTATCTAATAAAATCGGAAGTATTCGGAATTTGAAAACTTTTAAAGCGGCATTATAATCAGCCCCGAATTGCACAACTTTGCCCCTATTTAACCGTTTCTCTAACTCCTATAGTTTCCGAGATTCCAATGCTGGTATGTCGAATTTGTAACACCCTGTATAAATCAAACAACCCTATAGCTCTATTTTAATAAAGTTTGTCATTACTTGGTTAATTGCTATCTTGATTATCCCCGTAAAGATCTAAATTTGCTCAAGAATTAAATTCTTCATGGGAATATGGAGTCATTAATATTAATATGTATCGTATTTTGATAATTTAAACATAAATGATCCAGAAACAATCCTATATTGTCCGAAAAGTAACTTATTCTTTAGATACCCAATTTCGGAGGATTGATTGTGGGTCGTTTTAAATTTAAATCAGGTTTTGGTCCACCAAAGTGACCCCAAAAAGAAATATCTGCTCTTGAACTGTCGATTGACGAGTGATCGGACAATAAAGAAGCCGAAACTTCGGCCACAAGCGAATTCCCAAATACCTAGAATATTGTATTTTATCTTGTTTTACATTGAATGGTGTTTCTGTCCCCATAAATTTTTGTTTCGAAATACATTTCGGCCTTAATCCATTATCCTTACTTTTTAAAAGGGGCTCTTTAGTATTTTCATCAAGCTATTTTATCGGTACAGCATTTTTGTCTCGTGAAGGCATTAACAAAATCAATTTTAATGAAATTCTGTTTTTTATAAATCTACACGGAAAAATCATAATCATTAACAAAGTTTAAGTTAACAGTATGTTGTAATTTAACATTTAATACAAGTGTAATTTATTGGGTGTAAGAGAACTGACTATTTCGAACTTATAAGGTATTCAAAGGGACTACAGAGTGATTAAACAAATATCTAAGCCACATTCATAATTTGACATTGATTTCATTGCAAAATTCTTTATTTTCATCAAGTGCAGGTACCATCCGGGTTTAAGTCAATTTATGGGTTTTGCCTATTGTTATCCATTCACAAACATTGAAAATGGTGTGACAAAGGCGTGCATTATCCTACATAGTATTAGGTACACTTATTTTTTATAAAAATAAATTTATTATACAGAAATTAAATTATAAAAAATCATAATATTCTTCGTCGTCTGAGGAACTGTCATCTCCTCTTGACGTTATAATTATCCTTAATGGCTTTATCAAACACGGCATATTTTATAAAACGATGTTTGTGTAAATTTGCTATATCTAATCGTTCTTTCTTCTATCAAATTATCTTCTTTTGTTATAAATAATATAATGCACAAAATTATTCTGCGCCTATGGCCAACACCGAAATTGAGCCGGACTGGACTTAATTTTCATTTTATTACTCTACACCTTTCTAAAATAGACTATAGTCACACTATTTAATTTTACAGGAGAACAAAAAACTACTTTATACACAACATTATAAAAAAAAAATTATACAGAAATTGAATTATAAAAATCATAATATTCTTCGTTATCTGAGGAACTGTCATATACTCTTGACGTTATATTTAACGAGTCGACAGTCCGATCGATCGGGTGGTCAAGATTCCACATTTTCTCCTCTTCTTTAATGACATGATGGACTGCTTTTCGCCAGTTCTCTGGTGTCACTTCCTTAATGGCTTGATCAAACAGTAGCTTAACGTTTTTAATTTTGAATGTCGTGTTCTGTCTTGCTACAAATCCTTTCACTTGCGTTCATATAAGTTGTATAGAATTTAGTTCGCAATGATATGGCGGTGTTCGTCGCACAGTTACACTATATCTTTCTTGGCATATTTCATAAAACGATGTTTGTGTAAATTTGCTATAAGGTAATAGTAGAAATTAGTAAGAAATATCAAAATAGTAGATTCTGTAACGTG
The DNA here is from genome assembly GCA_935413205.1 of Polydrusus cervinus. NCBI lineage: Eukaryota > Metazoa > Arthropoda > Insecta > Coleoptera > Curculionidae > Polydrusus > Polydrusus cervinus. Next base: position 25,589,124 of record OW284514.1, on the reverse strand, counting down.
GTTGGAATGAAAATTTGATCCGAGTGGAAGTATCGAATTTTCATTCTAACCGAGTAGCAGACTATATTTTCTCCACGACCAAAAATACTATTCGCAATATTTGTAAATTCAGGTGGAGTATTATCCAGTTCCATATCTGAGTCATCCGATTTTTCACTCATATTTTGATTTGTACTAAAATTTGTCTGCTGACATTGACAGTTTCGAAATTCATGGCAACCTATGTCGTTTAGATCAATTACAGAATATTCATTCCGTATCTTGTTATGGAATAAAAATACACGCAAAACGCATAAGAAGCAAGTGTTTCAGAATAAATATTCCAACTTAAGAGAGAGAATTTTTACATTCTATTATCAAAAATGATTTTGGAATTGCTGCATTCAGTAATGGTCGTAGAGAAATGTAATTTCTAGACCCGTATAAGCCATAAGAAGTTTTGTCAAGACCAGTCTAGTATGCCGTGGAGAACAAAAATATTATTTCTTGTTTTATTAGACCAAAATGTCAAATAAAAATTACAAAGATTGAAATAAATGAATTGTTTTCCACGGCACACTTGACATGACTTCTTATGGTTTATACGGGTCTGGAAATTACATGTATCATATTTCTTGTTAATTTCTGCTATTCCCTAATAAATTATTATCAATTTGTGATACACCATTAGAAAGAAAATTAAATAAGGAATTTTATTATAATAAAACAAAGATGAGTTGCCATTTGAAAAAATCGAGAAATCCCGCTTCGTTTTTTTTTAACAGGTTGTAAATAAAATAGCCCTAATGCTCCTAACGGATACATTTTTTTCAAGGGACTCAATTTTTTATTATAAAGCAGGTTGAAATTGATCATTTTAACGTTTCCATGGCCTACTCTTTACCACTTACCTTGTTTTTTATTTATTTATTTATTTCATACACTGTTTTACAGTTTCCCAGTAACAAAACAGGTAGAAAACAGAATTTAATTAAGTAAAAATAAAAATAAAAAATTAAAGTTAATTATTTAATAATTAACATAAAAATTAGCAATATTTAGATTTATCAATGTAATGGTAATTTTAGGAAACAAAGGACAATAATTGATTTAGGCGGCCATTTTTAAAACAAATGATATATTATTAAAAAGAGAATTTTCTACGGAAATTAATTATCGAATAAAAATGAGGGGTTGCCATTTAAAATTTAAAAGTTTATTTCACTTCTCGTTAAACCGGAAGTGGGTTTGAAGGTTTGAATTGGTCGAGAAATCGCAATTTATAGACTTACCTTTAATTTTTAAATCTTTACTATACAAAATGTTTTAGGTTTAAATTTATCTCCAAATTACAATACGAATTTGTTAACTAATATAAAACCAAAATATACAACCAAAGAAATTAATTATTTTAATTAATACATTAAACTTGCTTATATCGTAAGTACGTGAGACATTACTTAGCTCTGTTAACTAATGCAGAAGTGATTATTATTTGGCATAATTATACGCACCAGTTACTCTCTACTTTAAACTTGGATGCAACTATTTCCGCTCGGGTGAACTTGCAATTGTTTTTCTGTATACATATATACATTGCGTTGTAATCCCGAAGAATTTTCAATATAAGAAGACAAATGGATTGACGTAAAACGTATTGAATAGTTTTTTTACACAAAGGTGCGTTATCTTTACAAAGAGCTTAAGAGTTGGCGACAATTTTCCAACACACTCAGAGGAAAATTTATAATACAACTTATAAAAAGTATAATAATATTTATTATAATTTCTAGTTTTATCTATATCTATCTATCAAGGATAATACTGTTTACAATAATATTATAGTTCACATAGTGACGAGTATTATTTTTGCTAATATAAATTATTATATTACTTATACTGTTACCTTCTTAATAGTTGGCTTGGCTTGGCTTGCTTGTCTATTAAAATTTATGAAAATGATTATTAAATATTATTATATTTTCTAATAAGATATAGGTATAATTTTTTTATTTGCTTTTACTAGATTGTAAAAATATATTATTAATTAATTTCTTATATGGTATAAATCACCAACTGTTACTTGCTTTGTTAAGTTATTTAGGGTTTTTTGAGGACGTAGCTAGCTTTTTTGTTGCTTACTTCACTTGACAGATAGATTTCAAGCAGTGAGAATTGGTGGAAAGTTATCCGATTTTGCTCGCGTTCTTAACGGAGTCCCTCAGAGCTCGGTCTTGGGGCTACGTCTACTAACCTTGTACACATCTCGATTTTATAAGACAATTCGGTACTGTATGTCTCACTTTTACGCGATGATGACGCGCAACTTTACTTATCATTTTTTATTAATGAGATAGTTGCGTCCTGTAACCTAATAAACCACGATCTCGAGGCTCTCTGTGATATATCAAACAAATACTGTCTATCGATGAATCCTTTAAAGTCACAAGTTATGCTGTTTGGTAGAGCTGCTGCCCGTTCTAGATGCTTGGAAAATGTTAATATAATTCTTAATAACGAAAAGCTTACCCTTACAGATGAAGCAAAGAATTTAGGCGTTATTGTGGACTACAAACTTAAGTTCTCGAAACATGTTAGTGCCTTAACTAAACGAGCATTCTGCAATTTAAAGCTGATTTATTCAAATCGCCATTTACTTAACAAAAAAGTGCGTATCATACTCTGTGAAATGTTAGTACTGTCGCACCTTAATTACGGAGATGTAGCATATGGTCCAAACTTGCTTAATGTAGATGCACGCAAACTACTGCTCGTTCAGAATTCCTCCGTTAGACTTGTGTGTGGTTTGAAAAGAAGGGACCATGTTACTTTTTCCATCAAAGATATTGGATGGCTGAATATGGAGAAAAGGAGACTTCTACACTGCTTAATATTTTATCATAAAATCATCACTATTTAAAAACCTGCTTATCTGTTTAAAAAACTAAAATTCAGAACCTCTGTCCATAATTTAAATGTCAGGTATTGAAATCTTCTAACTCCCCCACAATATAAAACCACCCAATTCCGAGGATCTTTTTCTTATAACGTCACTAAGCAATATAACCAACTTTCTGAATCTTTGAAGTCCTTAAATCTGCTGGAATAAATTCTGTATCGTATCATAGATTAAATTTATAGTATAACACAAAATCTAGATAGGTATACTATATAATATTCAATTTTGTTATATGTTATATGGATTTTTATTTATTTATATAATAGAAATTTTAGTTTTTGTTATAATATATTTAAAATAGCATTCATCTTATTTTGTTTAGTAAGAATATTTTTTTTGCTAGTATAACTTAGTTAATAAGTATTGCTGGGTTGAGTGTAAAAGCGCTGTTCACTGTCTCGTCAGATGCATGAGTGCGAACCCTGCCCTTATTAAAAAAAATTGTATTTATTGTAATTGCAAGTATTTATTGTATCTTATTACTTTTCTTTCAACAATAAAAACAATTATTATTATTATTATTATTATTATTATTATTATTATTGTTTCATTAAGTGTATTAGGTATTTGTTATTAAAATTTATTGTAAAATGTACTAATTGGATATTATTTTTTAATTTATTTTAAAAACTAGATATAAACGTTAAATACAAAAGTTATGGAGATCGTTAAAATATATATAATTGGAGCATACAAGATTGCCCACAAAAACATGGCGAATATAACATGTTTTTTAGTAGGTATATTATTACTGAATTTTTAAGAATTCAACACTTATTTTATATGACACACTACTACATATCTAAATTTAATTGTTTTTGAGATATAGATTACAAGCTGCAGCGTCCAAATGGTGTATCTTAGGAAGAAGAATGAGTTCGACATTTTTATGTTCATGTTTTATGTCCTACAAAAATACCAACTTTTTTAAAGCGAAAGTTGGTATTTTTGGGTAGACTAAAAAACTAAGATAGTAATGTAAATTCCGTTTTTTTCCCTAAGATGCACCATTTGGACGCTGCGCTACAGCTTGTTAAAGTGGGATAAGAGTTATTTTTTAAATGGTCATATCTCAATAACAATTGAATTTAGACATGTAGCGTGCCATATAAAATAAGTGTTGAATTCTTAGTAGAATTCAAAAATGCAATAAAAATATATTTAAAAAACAGATTAATTCGGCACGTTTTTTGGGAAAACTTGTATGCTGGAATAAAATTAAAATAATAACGATATACACGTGCAATGGCGGATCCACGATTTTGCTGTGGGGGAGCGACTAAAAAAAAAGTTAATTCTAAAAAAATACTGACCCTACATACATCCTACAAATTTCAAAGCTTAAAGTAAACAAAACACCCAGTTTGGAGCGCTCAGGGGGGGGGGAGGCGCCTTCCCCCCTTTGTATCCGCGCCTATACACATGGACACTCGCCTGAATAGGGTGGTATTTAGAAGTTTATAATACTATACGACTTCACAATGAGATAATTTTCTGAATACGACCCACTGGTCAAACCGAGTGTCCACATCTATATGTTTCAATTTAATACCAGTTGAAAATAATAGACTATAGTTTTTAAAATAAAGAGAAAATTTACTTTACTCTACCCTTGACTTACCCTATGCAGATTAGTCGCACGGAGACCAACATTTTCAGTAGTCACATTAGCCAAAGTTGTTGATAAAATATTATGTTCATCGCCAATCCAAAGAAGATTTACTTTTAATGAAGAACTCTTCCGACCGACGTAACATCGATTCTCATCCAAGTCTGTATGCATACTGAACACCGACCGTTCCCGTTGAGGTTGTCTTTGAGCGATGGCCAGACGCATTGGGTGGTTTAATAAAGAACATGAAATTTTAAACCGTAAAAGATTGTTTTGTAAAATACCGTGTTTTATTATAAAAAATCTTATTTTGTGCAATAAAACATATTAATTTTCTATTGGTAGTACTGCTTATTATATTTTTAATAAAATGCACAATTTCTTAAGTCGTAATTTAATAATTTTCTATTAAATTGTATTTTATATTATTTTATGTTACCAGGTAATATAACGTGATTCTATATTATATTATAACTACTAAACAAAATACTAAAAAAATGTACAGTGAGTTATGATGAAGGTAGTTGACTACGTGTAATCTGTTCCTAGTCTACCAGTTGTTTTTACAGAAGTCTAGTTTATCTAAGAAAAATGTATTTAAAATAACTCTTAAGAACAGAAAAAAACTTCATGTTCCCAACCCTATAGACATTTTGCCATTTGATTGTCATGTGAACAATGTAAGTCATCATTTTTTAATTTATCCCGACAAGTAACTACCAGTAAAATTAATTTTCTGTTATACTAATTAACCTTACTTTGTTCTATAATTGTTCTCTCTTTATTGTTATTTCACATGTCTCTACAAATAAAATCAAAATGTTGCATGCACATTCCATTTAAATTTGATTAAGTTAACCAGTTGGAAAGAAACACAAATCCTATCACTCCTCATTTGTTTGTTAACATTAAACACTAGCGTAAATAATATAGAGGGGAAGGTTGGGAAGGGTGATAAGGTTAATGTTTTTATTTTTGGCCTTTGCCAAAAAATTATTATATTCAGGTTTTTCTAAAATGTCTAAATCCTAAATAATTTAGAATTAGAGATATACAGGGTGTCCCACCGGAAACCGAATCGATATATATATAGAAAACTATACATCGGAGAATTTTGAAAATTTGCTAGTATACTGATGCTGATGGGGGCGACCGGGCTAAAATATTTTCATAATGGTGGCACTTCCGGTTATACCAGAAGTAACTTGCTTATTTTAAATGGGACACCCTATATATTATTACATTTTTGCATTCTACGCAAGATTCTAGGCAGATTTTGTATACCATGTCCTATACCTATGTCTAAACGTTTTTGACATATTTGAATTTTTATGTCAAAAATTACATTTGCAAGCCTTAGAATAATTATCAATTTTTTCTATAAAAAAGCCTTATTTATTTAATTTGAGTGGGATTCCTTGTTATAAAGGACCTGCTTTAATAGATTTTTTATAATATTTTGATAACTATTAATACAGGGTGTTTAAAAAATAAGATTAAAAGTGAAAATGAAAAAACTGTCAAAACTCCAGATTTTCAAATGGAAACACCCAAATTTCATAATTATTTCTTATTTAGCATTAAAAATAAGGGTAAGTTTGTATAAATTCTTAGTTTTTGAAGTATTGCCAATTTAATATTTTTACATGGGGATTTTGCTGCAGATTTTAGGTTCAGTTACTCTTAGTTGGCTATGACGGCGTTGAAAAATAATCAAATGCTAAAAAATCTATAAAGCTGTCACTTACCATTTAAACATTATTAATAAGCACATTGTGATGGCTTCTGTTTTTGCGGTTATCGAATGGCAAATGTGACATGATATAATTTTATCACATTCTCCATAAATAATAAATAAGTTTAAATAATCTTCGTTTGTATAATTTAAGCGCCCGGGAATGATTATTAATAATGTTAAGTGACAGCGTCATAGATTATTTTAGCATTTGATTGTTTTTCAACGCCGCCATAGCCACCTAAGAGTAACTGAACTTAAAATCTGCAGCAAAATCCCCATATAAAAATATTAAATTGCCAATACTTCGAAAACTAAGAATTTTTGGGATATACAATCTTATACAAACTTACCCTTATTTTTAATGCTAAATAAGAAATAATTATAAAATTTGGGTGTTTCCATTTGAAAATATGGACTTTTGACAGTTTTTTCATTTTCATTTTTAATCTTATTTTTTAAACACCCTGTATTAATAGTTATTAAAATATTATAAAAAATCTATTAAAGCAGGTCCTTTATAACAAAGAATCTCATTTAAATGAAATAAACAAGGCTTCTTTATAAAAAAAATTGATAATTATTCTAAGGCTTGCAAACGTCATTTTTTACATAAAAATTCAAATATGTCAAAAACGTTTAGACATAGGTATAGGACATGGTATACAAAATCTGCCTAGAATCTTGCGTAGAATGCAAAAATGTAATAATATATAGGGTGTTCCATTTAAAATAAGCAAGTTGACACTTACTTCCGGTATAACCGAAAGTGCCACCATTATGAAAATATTTTAGCCCGGTCGCCCCCATCAACATCAGCATACTGTCAAATTTTTAAAATGTTTCTATGTATAGTTTTCTATATATAGATCGATTCGGCTCCCGGTGGGACACCCTGTATATAGGCGCAACTAGAGAGGGGAAGGGGCTACTTCCTACTGACTCGAGATAAGCCCCCACCAATTTGTGTTTTCATATTCTTTTCTATATAGCATGACTTTTTTTTTGGAGCATCTTTTGGTAGTGCTGTTTATTACGCGATCAACCTTATTTTTAGAATACATCTTCAGAAGGTATAGTAGGATTTTTACTCTGGGCCTAACCCCCCCCCCCCCCCCCCTTCCCCTCATACCCATATCCCGAAGTTTGTCAAAGTACTTTTGAATCACCCTGTATATGGAGCTTTCGTCTACGATCCTCAAGGAGTCACTCATTTAAATATAACAATAAACTTTCATAACACTCTATAGAAAAGCAAGACTTGGTCTAAACTTAGTTCCCGAAATAACCTAACAAGAGACGACGGGGCTATATGGGTGATTTTACTTAGGTAACATTGTCCACCTTACATTCATGTATGTAACGAACTTATTTAATTATGTTTGTGCGTCACCAAGAGGGCAGTGCTCTTATTAGCCTATTATCTTATTACCCCTAGTGCCCCTACTATCACTTCTGATTTGTTTGTTAACACACATTTAATGCTGGCGTAAATAATATATTACAATCCATTTTTTATCTGATCGTGCCCAACAGAAAATGCTTAGGCAATTAAAATAATCGCGTGAGGTAAATTAAATCAAAATTCAAAATAAATTTAATATGTGTTTAACTGATATTTTGATAGAAAACATGTGTCGAATTAAAAAATAAATTGGAAACTACAATTTTTTTATACTTTCTCATAATATTATTGTTACAGAGTGTATACGGTAAAGATATATATATAAATGTCCATATGGATAACCCAGATACGAACAATACCACAATGATTTATATCCATGACACATATGAGCGTTCGAAGGGGAGCATGGAGTGACATCCCCCCTGACTGGCCAAACATCATCATCTATTCAGATGAAATAATTTTAAACTAAATAAAATATTTCACATATTTTTCTAATTTTTGAAACAAGCTTTATCTCCCCCTCCCCCCTTAAAATATGCCAGTCTGACATGGACATAGGTTGAAAGGAATAATATTAAGGTTATCGCCAAGGGGAAATATTTAAAAAAATCATTTAAAAAATTGAAATTAATTTGTTTTAAGAAATATTTTATAAGATTATGTTTGTAATTATCAATTCAAAGTTTTTACTTGCTGTAGTAAAATAAACTAAACTGCTGGACAATTGCTTCCGAGCAAGAAAAATTTCGCCTAAATTTAACAGTTAATATTTTCGGAACCAGATATGATATCGCCCTACGGTTTTAAATGGTTGATATACTTATCCCTTGGGAAACAATTTACAATGTGGTATTTTCTTTAACTGTCAGAAAATTTTATATACAGGGTGTTAAAGAAGACGATGATTTTTGCTCTAAATTTAATGGCGTGTAACTTTCACAATAATATTTTTTAATTTTATCATTCTACGTTAATTAAATCACTGGTTCATAGCAAAGAAAGTAATTTGTCAAATTTTTGATATCTGCTATATTTTAAGAAATACCGATTTTTTTGGAAAACACACTTATTAGTAGCTAGATCTCACTGTGCGTTGTATTGTGCAAACTTTGCGATTAATTATTATACCTTATGAAAAGCTTGATAACAATTAACAATAGTTGTACCTAAATGTTAGGATGTACAGTGGCGTACTTATAAACACCTATATGTTTATGGTTTATGAGTATCTCACAATTTTTCACGTTTGTTTTATATTGGAAAGTACTCGCCCCTAGATTAGGTGAATTTTTTCTTATTTTTCAGTTTTTCATATCGCACTACAGGTATATTATACAGTGTGTTTACAAAATTTTAAAAAAGATAATTTTTTTAATTTAATTTTTGGAAAAAATGTATTTATTAATTTCTAACTTTCTAACACTATACTCATAAACCAAAGACATATAGGTGTTTACAAGGACGCCACTGCACATCATAACATTTAGGTACAACTATTGTTACTGAACACAATCAAGCTTTTCATAAGGTATAATAATCACTCATAAAGTTTGCACGATACAACGCACAGTAAGATCTAGCTACAAATAAGTTAAAATAAAGCAAGGTTTTCGAAAAAAATCGGTATTTCTTAAAATATAGCAGATATCAAAAATTTAACAAATTACTTTCTTTGCAATGAACCAGTGATTTAATTGACGTAGAGTGATAAAATTTAACAATATTATTAAGAAAGTTACACGCCATTAAAATTGGAGCAAAAATCATCGTTTTCTTTAACACCCTGTATATAAAATTTTCTGACAGTTAAAGAAAATCCAACATTGACAATTGTTTCCCAAGGGATAAATCTATCAACCATTTAAAACCGTAGGTCGATATCATATCTGGTTCAGAAAATATTAACTGTTAAATTTAGGCGAAATTTTTCTTGCTCGAAAGCAATTGTCCAGCAGTTTAGTTAATTAATTTATTTTTCTTTAAGGACTGTAATATTGTTTAAAGTTTAATTTAAAAAAATATATTTCGTCAAAAAATTTACTTATATTTTTTAATGTTTCAATCACCCTGTATTCAATTATATTCTTCCCATTAGTTACGGTATACAATTTAACAGATCTCCTGCTACTTTTAATAAAAAGTAAAGTTATTCTCTCATATAATTTAAATATTTACCCATGGTGAAGAAAATAGAAACAAATAAGCTGATCTTGATAAAGGTACTAAATAAATAATAAATTTTATAATTTACATTTTAAGAATGATTGATCAGTATCCAGCAGCTAGTTATTGTTTTTTTGTTGGTAATAATTGAAACACCCACAGAAGTGTTATTATATAAATGGGCATATTTATTAAGTCTAATTATTGTTCTATAACCTTTAAAGGTTATTTAACCATAATTTCCATTTAGGTATATAATTTTTAAAAGGGGTGAAAGCGTATAAGTTTATTGACTATAGACTTTTATATGCTCTATATATTTTAAGACTAATTAAAGGATAAAACATGCTATGCCGTCTACCAAATAAGAAGATTTTCGGTAGTTTCCTCATCATGGGGAAAAATTGGAAATGTGTTAAAAACGGTGACTATACCAGTGGCGGCTTGTCAGGTGAAGTAGGTGAAGGGGCTCTTCACCAAAAAAAAATTAAACCAGGAGGAAAGCTACTATTTTAGCCCTTAAAAAATAATTATGTTCGAATTAATAATATTAATTCAATCCGAATGTAGCTATGCATAATAGGGCTACGGTTAACTCCGATGAACAATAATTATAAACACTCGTGCATTTTGGCGCGCTCCAGCGACCGTGTCCGTTAGCTCAAAGCAAGTGAAGACCCAACGCCCAACATGGCTTTGATATTTACCGTTGCTATGGCTACGTGACGTCAGTTACGCAAACAGTATGTAACAATTTGCATTATGATGAAGGGCAATTTAAAAATAGATTAGTCGTATGCACCATTGTTTTAGCATTGGTTCGCCTAACCTTTAGGTATTTGTTTAAGACTTCGCGAAACTTACGGTTATATATATAGTTTTTACGTGATATACTGTATGATTAAAAAGTTTTGTTTTTAGTTTTCAATTAATTCAGGAGTGTACGTACCTACTTAGTTAGGTGTTTTAAAAATGAACCCAATTAATGACATAGTTTGTAATTTGTTGGAAACTCCATTCAGTCATTGGACAGATGAGGATAAGAGAGACGTTTTGTTACACGGGTTTTTAGTCAATGTTTCTTTAAGTATCCGCACTATACCTAGCTCTTCGCCATTTTTAAGACCGCGAGTCGTCACTGGGCTATACAAACATAACTTTAAAGGTCTAACACAAATAAATGCAAACTTTTTTTAGTTTTAAACCAATCGTCTAAATAACTTCAGTCTCCCAAATTTAATTTACAAAATTTTCCCATATCTTTGTCGGAATATGGGATATTTTCTGGAAATGTTCCCACACTAAAGAATGTTTACGCCGAGAGTTGCATAATATGTCCGTTTTCAATCGCGAAAACAGCCCCCCGATGCCGATGTTCAGGACTTTTTATCCACGGTTTTAATTTTTAGGTTATTGCTTGTACCTATTTACGTTATTTTATTATTAAGGTTTCCACCATTAATTTTGTGCAGGGTTGCCATCCGTCCGAGTTTCCCCGGATTTGTCCTAGTTTGGAGGGTGTCCGGGGAGCATCCGGGCGGAGTTTTCTTTACAGTCCGGGTTGTCACCACTTACCGTCTACCGACAGTTACGGAACGACGTTATATAGGTTGTTCCTTAATGACGTGCTAATATTTTAGGGTGTGATTCCTCAAGTCATTTTATGAAGAAAAGTTCATATAAACATATGTACTAAACGGCTAAAAGGTTAATGTATTTTGTAAAAAAAGGTTCTATGACAAAAGTATTGTAATTATTAGGTTAATTAGTTATCACAAATTACTTCATGTCGTTTGAAAATAGTATTATCTGTTGATTATTCTAAAAAAATTACAATATTCTAAAGAACCAAGTTATTTGTAATAAATTTAATTGGGAACCGAGAGAGCTAAAATTTGCCTTGTTAAACTGCTCTTCTTCTTGACCAGATTTACAAAAAACTAAACAAATTTTGAGTTTTTTTCACCAATGGAAAATTGGTTTTTATGTAGCTGCGGGAAAGTTATTTTCATGCAAAAAAAATCGAAGAAAATGATTTTCTAATTAAAACCATACAAATTTAAATTAGTCAGGCGAGGCGGAAGCATGCTTATTATTGAAGGTGGTTATTTCCAACAATTTTTATAAAACAAAATTTTGCATTATCAATGTTAATAATAATAAATAGTAGAGCTAATTTAATTATTTTAATTAAGAACGGTGTGCCTGAGGAGAAAAACGCAAGATACTATTTTTATGCAGAATTGACCAGGCTAATCAGAAATAATATCCACATGGAAAAATATCAGTCGCGTACCATTTTTTTAATAAAAAATATCAGAGGACATGTTTGCAGGGACGCCACTAGTGGGACAAAAAAATAACTTTCATAACTAAAACATGGGATTTTATGTCCTATTACCACATGCCAAAATTGAAAATATTATCTAAAATACTTTCAGAAATATTGCAAACAACGCATTAAAAAAAATAATTCAACACCCTGCAACAAAAAATTTAAGCCGTTTAGAACATACGTTTATATGAACTTTTTTCACAAAATGACTTGAGGAATCACACCCTAAAATATTAGCACGTCATTAAGGAACACCCTGTATACTCTCCTCCACGGTATATTCTATAAAATAATAGTTTATGAAGATGTCAAATTAGAAGAATTTCAATTTATTGTATTAGGGTAAGATGAGAATTTTCTAGCAGAAATATCCGGGGTTAAAGCTAAAAAATCCGGGGTTTTCGAGCTTCTTGTCCTAGTTTAATGATTTTACAGATGGTAACCCTAATTTTGTGTCATTTTGAATATTTTTTTTATTAATGTATACCGTTGTTTAATTAGTAAACTTTGTTTAGAATATTATACTTATTACAACTCCCAATATTGATATTGTGTGGTCATATTTTATACCGGGTGGTGCATTATAGATGGAGACATAGGAAATCCCATGCAAATTTTAGACTGTCCACATATTTGCTCCCCTGTTGACTATAGAGCGGGGTTGTAGGGAGAGTATTTAGGGTCTCTGTGTGGTGAGTGCACATGCGAGGTTTGAACAATTTTGTACAACCCGGTCTTAACTTATTTAAATAGGGTTGCGGTTGGTTTTTCAATGGAATTCAACAGATGCTGCGGACGCCAGCATTGATTGGATTTGTCAACCTGTGATTTGTCATGTCAAATGTAATTTGCAAACGGTAGGCTTTTTAGAAATCTTTAACATATACATTTTACATTGGATTTAACTAATATTTTCAAATAAAACAAACATTATTATTATTATTATTATTATTATTATTATTATTATTATTATTATTATTATTATTATTATTATTATTATTATTATTATGTTTTCAGTGTTCTGTTTCTCAGCTTTTTGTTGGTAAGGCTGGTGTTATTTACAGTACAGAGAAGAAATTCATCTTAACCTGTATTGTTTAGAAACTTCCGTACTATATGGCAAGTTTGGAGGATGACGCTTTTCTGAATAAGTTGGTATAAATAACCTGAAAGGCCCAGTTTTTCCAAGTTGGGCTTGAAATTTTTCGTCATAGCTCCCTCCACCGATATTATAATCGGAATTATGCCGATTTTATCTAGCTTCCATATATTTTTAATCTCTATAGCCAAATTCGAGTACTTGGTCTTCTTCTCCGATTCGGTTTTAGAGAGGTTGTGTGTTAGTGGGCAACCTATATCGATTATGAAAGCTTTCTTGGTGGTTTTATCGATAGGAAGAATATTCGGTCGGTTGTGGTCTACTGTTCTATCCGTTATTATTGGCCTGTCCCAGTATAAGAGATATTCAGGGGATTCAAGGACTGGCTCGGGTGAGTATTGGTAGTATGGTGGGAGGATTTCCCTTAGCCCTAGTTTATGGGCCAGTGGATGATCTTAGCCACCTGATTATGTCTTCCCAGGTAAGCGTTGGGGGCCATAGCACCACACCCCGCCGTGATATGTTCTATCGTTTCTCCGGGGCAATTGCATTTTCTGCACACATCTTCCATATTTCTTTTCAAGATGACTTTTTCATAGTTTCGAGTTCGAATGACACGGTCTTGGATAGAGATTATAAAACCTTCTGTTTCAGCGTGAAGCTGCCTTTTCTCTAACCAATTCAGTGACATTTCTCTATCTATGAGTGGATTTTGGAGTGCAGTAGGGTATTTGCCGTGTAGGGCTTTTTCTTGCCAAGTTACAAGCTGTTGACTTGGCGGCGCGCGGATGATGTTAGGTAATCCGTTTTGCTTTAAGTTAAGGGCTGTATATCCAGCATCTGCTGCTACCACTTTGTTAAGAATTATTAATTATTATTATTATTATTATTATTATTATTATTATTATTATTATTATTATTATTATTATTATTATTATTATTATTAAACGAATTATTTTACTTACAATAAAACCTATTAAATAGTAGTAAAATTATCAAGAATGGCAAAAAAGGGAAGAAAATAAGAGGGTGTTTAAAAATAAACAATTGTTTATAAAGAAAAACCTAATAATTTTATTTTAAAAATACTGTACAATCGTTTGGAGTTTTGCTAATTCTTAATTAAATCTTCAAATAAACCGCCATTTTCTGTTAAACAATATCCTAATCGATCGTAAAATAACTAGTAAGAAAGCTAATACTTTCAAATTACATTTAACAATGACAAATCACAGGTTGACAAGTCCAATCAATGCTGGTGTCTGCAGCATAATTTGTTGAATTCCAATGAAAAAACAACCGTAATCCTATTTAAAAGGGTTAAGATCGGGTTGTCCAAACTCTGTAAGTGCACTCACCACACAAAGACCCTAAAAAATCCTTTCTACAACCCCGCTTTAAAGTCAATAGAAGAGCAAATATTTGAACAGTCTAAAACTTGCATGGGATTTCTAACCACGATGCTCCAACTTATATAAGAATTTACAAAATTTGAAATGCACCTAACAAAACACACTTGCGCTCAGTGTTTGGGTTAGATAAAAAGTTTGACCCTCTTTAGAATCTAAAACAGTTTACCGGTTACCGGGCTTCTGTAAAATTTCCCACTAGAAATATATAATGTTTCGACTGTGGAAAAATAATTCTCATGGACTTTTGAAATCCATGGATGAATTATTGTAAAACTGTGCATTTAATTAAATTTGTTTTTTTTTCAAATCAGGCAAGGATTTGATTTAAAAAATCAAATATATTAAAAAAACAGTTGTCAATCTCGAGAATAAAACGATTCTTATTCTAACTGTTGTAACAATTTTTTTATAAATAGTACCAATATAACTTATAGTAGAAGAGGACTATACCATGATCCAATCGGGCTCGGGAGGTAATGTGCGCTGGTGCTTACAACCTTTAAATTAAATTCAATCAAATAATATTATTTCTTACAGCATATATTAAAATAGGAATCGTTTTCTCTTTAAACGATTCACTTTCGTGGACTCCCTTAATAATTGTTTTCCACCTACGAGCCCTTTCATCTGCAGGCATATCATTATCACCAATTATTTCTGAAATTTGATCCTTTGGTGACAATTTGATTTCCCATAAATAGATGCTCATTAAAATTCCCCACAACGAATTTTCCATCCATTCCTTTTTTAAAACGCCTATTGGAAGTATTTCTTCTGGAATTTCACCCATTTCTTCAACAAAATCGCAGAAACTTCTATGGTAGATTTCCAGGTAGCTGTATAGATTATCGAAGTTTTCGGGCGATGCTCCGGAGTAAAATAAGTAAGATAGATCATGAATTGGCGTGGTTTCTCGACATAGCTGAAAATCCAGTAGTTTTATATTTTCTATATTGCCCCAATCCTAAAAGAATATTTGGTATTAGATGCTATAAGAATCTTTGAGGGCGTTCCAAAGCTTTTGGGTATTTTACGGTTGTGCTTTGCCTCTCGCAATAAACAAATACAGGTATTACGGCCGTAAGGGCGGCAGTACCCCGGGGCCTCGAATTAACCAAGGGCCACGGCAGAAGCGAGATATTAAGACAATATAAATAATCCTACAAAAACAATTGGAACGAAATTAGGCATTCCACAAAAATGTATATTTATTTACTTAAATTTACATATGTGTTAATTTTTGCTACTCTTCTTTTCAAATTGGCCCAATCTGGCAACAACGTGGTGACTCCCAAGTCCACGCACCCCGCCGGCGATGAGTCGCTATCCGTTGTCACCACATACATATAAGTGAGGACTACCGTATCCACAAAAGAGCCCCTAGGTATAGCGACAGCGACGACCTATAACTTCTCAGTGCCCTGGGCTATTTTGTGACAGGGTCGTTAATTTTTTGTGATTATTTTCCTGTATTTGTTATTTTTAAGTATTGTGTGGTTTTTATTACACAGAAACTATTTGGGACAGTTTAGGTTGGTGTCCTTACTGTGTTTAATCCCCTTTTACGTGCCATGTAATTTATAACCCTGATATACCGGCCCTGTTCACTATTTACAGTATCTGTATCTACAAAATGATGTGAAATGCGCAAACTCTGTATTCCCTCTTAGTACTTCATCGGATCACAAGTCTTGTACATAATGTTAGCAATATATTGGTTATATATACCGGGTGTCTCGCTAAGGTCGGCCAGCGACCAGCGACTGTATCTCCGAACGTATTGATCATACATTTTCGGGAAAAAATGTATAGTTAAACCGGTAAGAAGAAAATTTTGAAAATTATTTTTAAAGTTGTACGATTACCGCTAGAGGGCGTAACTGACGGGACAAAATACAAAATTTAAGTTATTTTTAAAATAGATATATGCTAGTGTTTTGATATCAGGAATTAAAAGCCTTTAGTGTATATTCTTGACTCGGTTTGATCTTAAGAATTTTTTTGTATTTCTAATGATAAGGGTTCGGAAGCTGGTAAATAAGTTATTACTAAAAGTACTGTATCTTTTACATCTTTTATGAAATTTTAATAAATTTTAGGTCGTTTAAATGAGAATTTTATTGGAATAAGAAAGTCATTTTGATGAAATTCGCTAATTCGTACTTTGTTTTACAGGCGTATTTAATTTAACAGTATGCTTTTTGTATACTATGTTTGAAAAATAGCTACATTTTGGCGAAAACTATGTTTTAATATCTTTATTCGTTTTTGAGTTATTTCCAAATAACCATCTTTTTTCACCAAGAAAATAATGTTAGCTACTTATATAGTATCGAAAATCCTATTTCAGTCAACAATTGCCGAGATCTTAGCGCCTGAAAAATATATTAGCGGGAAAACTGACAATAGCCGTAAATACTAAAGTACGAGCATGTTCCAGAAAAATATTTTTAAATGGCGCATTGCTATAAAAAATGAAAAAAATTATCCATTTTTTTTTTGGTGTTATGGCTCGGTGGTGGCTCTGCCGCTGGATGAGGGCAAAGAGAAGGAGTGTCAAAAAATGGCCCATTCGTTTGTTTTAATAGGAAAAGTCAAGTAATAAAGGTCAGTGACCCGTGCTTTTTGGCGATATTTTCTAATTTAAGAACTTAAAAATAAATCTACCTGAAAAATCCAAGACTGATAGAAAATGTACAACCGTAATAAAAATAATCAAGCCGTTATAAATCCCATATACGATTCAAACTTTTCCCACCTTTCACATTACAACACAGTGACAAATTGTTACAACATTTTAAACTAAAACAAATAAAGAGTCTCCTTTTATTTCGTTTGTTGTACGAAAAAAAACTTTATTATATATCATTTAGCAATTCGACATTAAAAATCCTTTATTTAATCACAATTTTACATAATGGAGTTAAAACAAAATACAAACGAAAATACTTAATATTATCTTATTTGCAGACATACTTACATCATATATAAAGAGCATATTATTGGACCAACAGTCTCCATGATTTAGACAGCTATATTTTCCGTTATATTTTGCAGAATGAACAAATATTTCCGAAATATTTTTAAGTACATCCTGGGTTTTAACGTATAATTCTTTGTCAATTACTTCATCCAAAGCGGATATTGCACCTAAAAATTATATGTACTTATTGTTTGTATTTTTATTTAAATCAATGCTTTTATACTCTTAAGTTGCATTAGTTAATTATTGATTATTTTCATTTGCATTGTTTTTTAAACCTTAGCAAATTGAACTTTTATTATGTACCAACAAAGTGTTCTTCATAAACATAACTAATTTTCTTGAACCAAGTTTACCCGTTTATAAATCGGCTGTCTTCTGGAACAATACTAATTTTATCGAAAATGTAGTTCTTACTAATAAATATCATCATTAAAATTAATGTGTATTTATAAACTGTTGCAAAGAATTGTAAGAATTAGTGATTAAAGACAAAACGGAAACCAACCATTACAAAAATGTAACAACAGTTATACAGGTCTACAGATTTAATCACTTATCAAACAAACAAAATATGTATATTCAAAAAATGGTGATATCTGATTGGTCTATTTTATAATCAGGGAAATAATCTACAGTAAATTCTTACCGGACAACGAATTTTTAATCGGTCTTGACAGATTTTCAACTTCTTTTGAAGCAAACACATTTGTTAAATTACTTAAAATATCTTTGTGTTTTTCTGGATTTTCTTTCTTAAACATAAAACAAAGGGCATGAAACTTTCCATATACCCTAAAAATATATTCCAAATGTCTATTATCTAAATATTTGGTTTTATCGTAAAGTTTGTAACCACATGCTCTTAAATTTAACATCGCCACATATTCCCGTCCTTGTTCCGTACTTCCACCACAGTAATGGGCCACATTATCAAACGGATTTTTTATACTTCTCTCTTTTTGCAACTTGTTTAGCACTGGAATAATCACTGAGTAAAAATAATTTTCATTTTTAAATATCGATTCTACTCCACTTTCAAACCTCGTTTTTTTTACGGCCACTTCATACACCTCACCAGTTTCTTTATTTTTGATTTCTCCCATATAAAAATGACCTGTATAACCTTCGCCAACTATCGGGCTTTCATCGCATCTTATGTCATAATGCCGAATTTTTTCAAACGCAGCTATATTTGTAAATATATGCTGTAAATCCATTTTATAAGAAACACACTAACTTGTTTATATTATATAAAGAGTAACGAGAACAATAACATACAAGTCTAAACTACAGAAAATATATAATTATCATTGAGATAACAATTTTATCATCTTTCATATCTAAATGCAGTGGCGCCAAAACAGAGGAGATCTTGGAAATAATTACATCTAAAGAGGTGGTATATAAGATACGCTTTACAAGCATGACCTATTTTAATACACAGTTTCCCTCTGCCACCACACAGTACAAAATACTTGAAGAAGCGCCAGTTTGTAAACTTTTTATTTATTTTTTGAATATATGTTTAGACATAATCAAAAAAAAGCTTAAATTTTGTGAATTTTAAATTTGCGAAAGTACTTTTTTTAAAGACACGAAAAAATTTATAAGATCATATTGACTGACACCTCACCGGTCACACTCAACATTGTCATAGTTCGCCAGTGGTAGAACTAGAACATTAGAAACGACCAGATCGTTGTTTACCGTAGGCAAAAAAGGGTTTTTCCGAAAATCGATCGGAAATATTGACTTTTTTAATAACATTTTTGAAAGAAAAAGTCAATATTTTCTTACTCTTAGTCGTTGCTAGGCAACGAAAAATAACTTTTAAGAAATTTTTATTATTGTACTGTAAGGAAATATTATTTCTCCACGACCATTACTGAATGCAATAATTCCAAAATCATTTTTAATAATAATGTAAAAATTCTCGCTCTTAAATTGGAATATTTATTCTGAAACACTTGCTTCTTATGCGTTTTGCATGAATTTTCATTCAACAAGATACGGAATGAATATTCTGTAATTGATCTAAACGACATAGGTTGCCATGAATTTCGAAACTGTCAATGTCAGCAGACAAAAATTTTAGTGCAAGTCAAAATTTGAGTGAAAAATCAGATGAATCAGATATGGAACTGGATAATACTCCACCTGAAATTACAAATATTGCGAATAGTATTTTTGGTCGTGGAGAAAATATAGTCTGCTACTCGGTTAGAATGAAAATTCAATACTCGTGGTTCCTCACGCTCGCTACGCTCGCGTTCGGAATCTTCTACTCGGATCAAGTTTTCATTCCAACCTCGTTACAGAATCTTCTAGTCTGTACTGCTACTTGTAAACTAAAATGCTTGATAATTCAATATTACTGTGTACTGAACACAGTTTATAATATTTATTTCAAAATTTTAATAAGTTAAATGTAGTTATGTCCTTTTAATAATTTTTGATTTACGGAAAAAAAGTATATATACCTCGAATACATACCACATTCCCGGACTCTGTATTGTCAGTCTCGGCTTGCCTCAACATAGAATCTTTACGGTCGTCCGGGAATGTTCAGCTTTTCCTACTAGGTATACAATGTACTATTCTTCACACACAGTGAGGAAAGAAAGAGTTTTATTTTACCATGTATTTATTTTATTTTTTACTATTTTTTCTTCACTTAGCACACCAGTTTCCAAAGCATGAATTAAAATGGCAGAAGTATTTTCTTTAAATAAACTAGTTTCATTTGCTTTTTTCATGTAAGCGTCCCATTGTAAAACCATTTCTTCCTCGGATTTGTTTCCAGCACCCTGTATAAGTGTTTTAAAGTCTTCCTTTGACGACAGCTTTATTTGCCATAGCCAAATACTAAAAATTACCCCCAATAGTGCATTTTCCTTCCATTCTTTTAATAATATTTCGAATGAAAATAGTTTATGGGAATCGGTATCAAGTTTTTCTGCGAATTCAACAAAACTTTTATAGTATGTATGCAAGTAAAATTTATAGTTAACAAAATCTTTTTTTGAAGCTCCAGAGTATAAAATATATGCAAGATCGTGAATGGGTGTTCCATCTCGGCATATTTGGAAATCAAGGAGTTTCATATCCAACAGTTGACCTGACTTCTAAAAGAGAAATTTCACATAATATTAGGGTAAAAAACTATTTTACAAGTACTGATCGTTTTTTTAGTAAAAGAAGTAGTAGAACTTCTGGTTATTCTTGAAACACAGTGAGTAATTGTTGTTTAATTGGAATTAGTAAAGGTAAAAGAAAATAGCTGTCTAAAATTTTTTTTTCGTTGACAAATTGGCATTGTTTGATCTTTCGCGCTTATATGCGTTTATACGGTTTTCTTAGAAATTATTAAAGTTATCGAATTTATTTCAAGATATTTGTATATTGGGAAATACTGAAGTAAATAATTTTTGTACATTACACTTGCATACAATTAACGAACGAAGTAGCAACACAGTTGAAGAATGCGTCTTACCAGAGCGCTGCAACAACTTCGCATGGAACTAGTAGTTTATACAACAGGAGTGGATATGATGTCTATATCTCACAAGGAAGTAAATTGAGCACGGTTGCCGTCTTCCCTCAGCTCTATAACGCCATAAGCGGGGTAAACAAAACTCCCCTTTTGTCCAAACGGCGTTTAAAAAGTAAAAATCATTATCGTTCTCTTATTACATTATTACATCCTTCTATAATACCACTCCTTTCTCATCAAAAATTTCATAGTCAACTCCCTTTTTGCCCACGGAAATTCCATTACAAAACCGAACCTCTTAATTTGGGGTGCGTACCCATATTTTTAGGGTGGACTCCTCTGGCGCCGCCGCTGATATAGACAATCCACTCGAGTTGAACAGTATATTTTTCTACGACCAAACTTACGAACATTATGCTAAAAGTTTGTATGCTACCGGGCTTGAACTCACCCCCATTGGATCCAAAGTTCGCCGTTTCGGTCAGATGCTCATGTTAGAAATTATGGTAAAACCAACTCAATAATAATACTACATAAAATTAATTTTCTATGCACATACAGAATGTATTGATAAAACTATTATAGATGCATATATAATGAACAAATTAATAACATATTATACCATATACATATAAATTATATAATTTATAGTGTCTTGAAAAAGAAGGCGGAGCTTTAGTAAATACAATAAACTGTAATTGGTCAGTACTTTATAAGGACGCTATGGAGAAATCTAATTTTTATTACAATGTTGTCAACTAACGGGAAATT
This sequence comes from Polydrusus cervinus, assembly GCA_935413205.1. Classification (NCBI taxonomy): domain Eukaryota; kingdom Metazoa; phylum Arthropoda; class Insecta; order Coleoptera; family Curculionidae; genus Polydrusus; species Polydrusus cervinus. The sequence continues at coordinate 25,567,172 of OW284514.1, read as the reverse complement.
TCTGGAATCGTGAGAAATCGATGCACAGAGGAACGATAGGTCGGCGCTGACTCCAAAGGAAAAAAGGGACATTTTCACGCATAGTATATTCGTAGGATATTGTTTTTGACTTGTGGTTGTGATCCGCTAAAAATACTTTTTCAGTATTGTGTGCAGTCGTGGAATTTTTCTTTAAAAATGGGAAATTTTATTTTCAAAGGTTGCAACACTGTGCAGCACTGACAGTAATAAATATGAAATTTTGCCGTACAGTTAACTGAAATAGCCTACTTTTCTCGTCACTCAAATGTAAAGGAAACAACACATATCCATGTGGAAGTGGAAAAATGTAAATTAAATACCGATGCCGGCCGGACGAGTGACCACATATTCTGCCACACCGCTGTCAGTCACGTTTTTACTCTTTCTCCGTATTAGATCCGCTATTTCAACCTAAAAAAGATCCCACTCTTGTTATGTGTTGGTTTAAACACATCCACAGTTCAAAAAATATTGTACTCCTATTATCATATGTGTATGTTTTAACCAGTTTTTTAAATTCAATGTCCCAATTTCGTCAAACTCAGCAACAAGGACAAAAAATGGTTTTGTCATGCATTAATGAACTATTAACTATTTATTATTATGTCTGAGCATACCTAATACACAGTATTAGTTTAAAATAAGACAAAATTATGTTTAATTATCAATATCAATATCAAATAAATTATAGATTATTATTTTAACGTAAATTAATAATAACTAAGTTACGAAAATTTTATTGAGAATCCCCGATTAGTTCAAGAAAGAACTATGCTTACCGAATATTTAAAAAGCATATTATTGGACCAACAATCTCCATGTACTACGCACCTATATTCTCCTTGATATTCAAAGGATTTTGCGAAGGTTTTCTTGGCATGTTCTCCAAAATCTTTTAATGTCTCACAAAAAACCTTATATTTATCGTGATCCAAAGCATCAACAGCTGCCGAAACTGAAGCTGTTATCTGTCTACCTACGAAACCTGCTAACAATTGGCCCATATCAACTATATCTTGGGTAATTATTTGATATTGTTTTCGAGTTTTCGTTCGCATTACAAAGGAAAGAGCATGAAATTTTCCGTAAGTTTTAAAAATTAATTGTAAGTGTTTTTTATCAAAGAATTTTGTTTTGTCAAACATAATGTAACCAAGTGGTTTAAGGTTTTCCATTGCAATATATTCTTTATTTGACAGCATAATATCTCCACAAAAATAATTAGGTATACTATTCAACTGTTGTAACATGTCTATTCCCATCTGTAATTTATTCATTGCCGGGAATATTTTTTCATAAAATAAATATTCATTGTTAAATTGCTCTTTATACTCACAATCCCAAAATGGAGCATTTTTAATAGTTACATAAATCCTATTTCCTGTATCTTTATCTACAATTTCCCCTGTAAGCAAGTGTGCTACAAACCCATCTCCATAACTTATATTTGTTTCACAATTCAACTGAAATTGTTTTATATTTTGTGCCTTTGCAATTTTTGTTAATATACTCTCCACATGTTCTTTAATATAGGTATATGTAGCCATTTTGCTTACCGAAATTCTAAAAAATCCGAATCTTTAGGCACTTTTAATTTTCAGAAAGTTGAACTTGAGTTACGATTTTAGAACTAATAAAAAAATATTTCTGATAGCTGATATCTCCTAATGATAAGCGTTTTTTCTACTTACAAGTGGACTTCATTAATTCCATAGGTCTTTATATAATACAGGGTGGGTATTTTAAATTGAACGCTGCTGGGAATAAGATTTTTTTTTTAATCCAAAAATACGTCTTCAAACATTTTTTTTGGTCATGTAAAAAAAATGGGACTCAAAGGTGGGGGCAGCCCATATCAACTTTTTTTGTCACATTAGAGAAAAATACCACTGGTGGCACCTTTTTGAAAAGCTTATCGAAAAAGAATTTTTTTTTTATTTGTGAAACCATGTGACAATTTAATAAAAACTAATTTAAGGAACAATTACAGACCAAGGTTGAACTATTTATTTATTCTTTCCAGAACTTCAGGACTGATTAAACGTATCTCTGCTTAAATCCTTGCCTTCAACTCTTCCAGATTTCTAGTCTGGTGTAGGGTTGCCACCTTTTTATTGTTGTTAACCCGGAGTATCCGCTATGGCTTTTATATTTCCCCCAATCTAAAATGATTTCTAAAAAAAAAGGTCTACCCAATGAAAACATGAACAAACCCAAACAGGCCCTACCCAACCTACGCCGACGACAAAACCGATGATACTTACAAACCCGAACAAACCCAAACAGGCCCTACCTAACCACCTACGCCATCGGCGGAGCCTAACGACAAAAGCCGTAATCTGGAGACGCCGTTTTAGCCTAGACTCCAAACCAAACCTGGAGACTCCAGGTCAAACCTGGAGAGGTGGCAACCCTAGTCTGGTGATCTGGTGACATATTTATATACTTATTTTTAAATCGCCTCACAAATAAACATAAAAAGGTGTAATTTATAACAATAGTTAAGTGAAACGTGGAACTCTTTAAAGGCTTTTAATGTAAGCTCGAGCAAGGATTGTAATATTCCTGATAATTTATCTGATGCTAATGATATAAGCACATTTTTTGGTAGGTATTTGCAAACAGCTTCAGATTGCAGCCCTAAAGTGAATTTTTATAATAATAATAATTTTAATAATGACCTATCTTTCTCATTTAGAATGGCTGAAATTCAAGATATTCACAAAATAATTCACTCAATCACTTCCAATGCTTCTGGTGTAGATGGTATGTCTTTAAAGATGTTAAAATGTTGTAGTCCTCATGTAGATAAGTATGTCACACATATTATCAACTGTTGTCTAGAGGCTAACTATTTTCCAGATCAGTGGAAAATTTCTATTGGTAAACCATTACCCAAAACTAATAATCCTGTAAGTTTTAATGATCTTCGGATTATAAGTATATTGCCACTACTTTCAAAAATCTTTGAAAAAGTATTGTATGGTCAACTATTTCAATACTGTGTCATCAATAAAATAATTCCGGATAGCCAATGCGGCTTTAGAAAAGACTTTAGTACCTCCGTCGCCCTTGTTAAGATCACAGATGATATAATGGCAGCAATTGATAAAAAATTAAACACCGCACTAGTTCTTCTAGATTTTTCTAAAGCCTTTGACACCCTTAATCATTCTCTCTTGTTGGCAAAGTTAAAGTATTATGGCTTTGAAGAATCATCCTTACATCTTATTAAATCATATTTTAACAACAGGTTTCAAAAAAATTTCCATAATAACACTTATTCAGAACAAATTGAAATTCTGTCTGGTGTGCCTTAAGGATCCATTCTTGGACCTCTTCTCTTTATCATCTATACTTCAGATATTTTAAAATCTCTAAAGCACTGTAAGGTTCAGGCATATGCAGACGACACGCAAATTTTCCTTCATTTTGACTGTCAAGATTATATAAACGCCTCAAATTTGCTTAACGATGAGTTAAATATGTTAAATCAACTTTCTTTAGACCACAATTTCAAATTAAATCCATTAAAGTCATCCTTGATGCTCTTTGGAAATAAGAATAACGTTGATTTTTTGAGTCATAATATCAATATACGTGTTGATGGTGTTATGCTTCCCGTGGTTAAAACAGCCAAAAATCTGGGTATAATTTTGGATACAGAATTAAGGTTTAGAGAGTATGTCAAAAAACTAATTCAACGGTCATATATGTCATTAAGAGTATTATACAACAACCGTCATATCCTTAATTTGAAATTGCGCAAAATGCTCTGTGAGAGTCTTGTTTTGTCAAGTTTTAACTACTGCGATTTCATTTATGGGCCGTGCCTTGATTTGGCTGATAGGAATAGAATACAAAAAGTGCAGAATACATGCTCACGCCTTATTTTTGGACTGCGAAAGTATGATCACATTTCTCACACTTTCAAAAATCTCAACTGGCTAGTTATGAGCAACCGTAGAACTTTACATTTAGGAAACTTCTTGATCAAAATTCTTAAAAATCCAGCTCTGCCTCGTTCCCTCAAGAGTAAATTTGTATTTCGTGAAAATATACATTCGCGCCAGATAAGGTTTCCTAATAGAATGACATCTCACTTGATAATAATACATTTAAATTAAAATATAAAAAACATCTTCAAAATTTTTAAAATGAGCAAACTCGGTAGCTTAACTTTTTTTCTTTCAAAATATATAAGTATCTTAACAATATTCTGCGAGTCATGCATTTATAACATTTATCGTCTTCTCCATCGTACTTGAGTGTAAGGTATTAATTTTTTCGCTTCTTCGTGCTGACTTATTTTATAAGATTGTTCATTTATTTTCTCCTTTACATGGTAATCTTTAAGTACTATTTCTACATCTATCACTAGTTATGTATATTCTTTATACTTAAGCAAGCAGTGCAGGGTTCAGTTGAGTAGCCGTCTAGGCTAGACTGCGCCATGCTTTTGTTTGCATCGCCTATTCTTTGTTATATTGTTTATTTTTTTATAATAAAAGACCTTTATTATTATTATTATTATTATTATTATTATTATTATTTCAGAAATAATAGTATGTATTTCGTGAAGTAAAAGCACATTCCAGGACTTCAATGCTTATTGGCTGAGGCCATAGCTATTGTCGTCCGGGAGTGTATTGCTTTTACTCCTAGATACACAATAATATACTATTTTAGTAATTATTTATCAGATTGTTCGTTTATTTAAACTAATTCTTTACAATTTTATTTTTATGTAGAACGCCATACTCAAAAGCATGAACTAAAATAGATCTAGTATTTTCTTTGTATAAAGGATTATCAAATGTTTGCTCTTCAAAATTTTCCACTTGTTGACTTAATTCTTCTTCAGAGAGACCTTCAGCATCGTCAATAATGTTATTAAATCCTTCTTTTGATGTAAGCTTTACCTGCCATACCCAAATAGCAAAAATTACTCCCAACAAAGCATTTTCTTTCCATTCGTTGACCAGTGTTTCAAATGAAAATATTTCTTCGGGGTGAGTGCCAAGTTCTTTTGCAAATTCAATAAAACTTTTGTAATATATTTGTAAGTAATATTCGATGTTATCAAAATCTTTTTTTGAAGCACCTGAGTAAAAAAAGTAGGACAGATCGTGGATGGGTGTTCCATCGTGACATATCTGGAAGTCAAGAAGTTTTATATCTAAAGGTGTTCCGGCTTCCTAAAACAAAAGTAACACAGAATCAGTAAATTTCTTCCCAATTTTTTTTTTAATTTCTCTCTACCAAAACTGTACGAATCTTTACTCTTGGTGTCCTTAAAATACCATCTAATTTAGATAATATAGTCCATAGTTCTTTCATTTTTTAGGATAAAACACTACTATCTGGCTAAATAACGTTGATCATCATCAGTGATATTGGCAGAAATGACTTACAATGAAAGCTGATTTATAAGGATGCTAACTGGGTCATTTTGATTGTAAGAATATAATTTCTTCCATATTGTCAAAGTCAAAGTTGTCCAGTTAATTATTGATTAAAAATGTTTGTGTTCGACAATTAGGCAATCCAACGATGTAACAAAAATGGCTGCTGATGGCAAATACTGATTTGTAATTGGTACACATGACCATTAAAGTTACATTTCTGGTTACATTTAACCGCTGACTCAATGCTCTTTGCCATTCATCATCATATTGAATCACGTGGTTTAGATTATCTAATTAGGCAATCCAACGGTGTGTCAAACATGGCGGCTGGATGGCAAATATTGCTTTGTAATTGGTACACGTGACCATAAAAATAAAATTACTAGAGGCATTTAACGAGTGACTCAATTATTTTTACTATCCAACCGCCATATTGAATCACGCGGTTTGGATTCCGTAATAGAATTGTGTATAGGCTTATGTTAGGTTACATCAAGATTTTAAACAATAATTTACTAACTAGACAACTTTTATTGTAATATTGACTCAAATGAAATATTCCCATTCAAGCAAAGCTGGCCACTTTGATTTTGAGAAAATTATTTTTACCAATATAAACAAATTGAAAGAAAATTTACATTAATTATTTTTATTTTAAAATTACATATGTTACCAGACTTGCTCTAATATTACAAGGTAACTATTTTAGAATATTTAAAGTAAATTTATTATTAAAATGCTAAAGTATTGTAATTGTAATTGAATTTTGTACATCCTTTCACATCTTGTCTGGATTTATTTACTCCTTCAATAACATATTTCGGACTAGCAACAATGCCTGACATAAATATCTTACCGAATATTTAAACAGCATATTATTGGACCAACAATCCCCGTGAATTAAACATTTATTTTCACCATTATATTCAAACGCCTTTGCAAAGGTTGCTGCTGCATTTTTTCCAAAATCTTTTAGTTCCTCACAAATAACCTTATCCTTTTCTTTGTCTAGTCCGTTTACAGCTGCAGATATTACAGCTTCTATTTGTTTACCAACATCATTTGCAAATGATGAACATACGTCAATTATATCTTCAGTAATGGTTTGATATTCGTTAAAATGTTTCGTTTTTAAAACGAAGGAAAGCGCATGGTATTTTCCAAATGTTTTGAAAATAAGTTCCAAATGTTCTTGGTCAAAGAACTTGTATTTGTCAAACATGACGTAACCATACGGTTTTAGGTTTTCCATTGCAATATATTCCTTTTTTGGTTCAGTCATATTTCCAGTAAAATAATTAGGTACATTATCAAAAAGCTTTGATACATTATTATCTTTCTGAAATTGATCTAGAACTGGAAATATTTTTTCATAGAACAAATGCTCATTGATGAATAGTGATTTATAATCAAAATCCCAAATTGGTGCTTTCTTAATAGCAACACCAATAGTATTATCTGTATCTTTATCTTGAATTTCTCCTGTAAAAAACTGGGCTACAAACCCATCTCCGTAGTTTGCAGTCGTATTGGGACTTAATTCATAATTTTCTATATTTTGGTTTTTTGCTACTTCAGTCAAAATTTGGTCCAAATGTACTTTTATCTCGTCATTTGAGGCCATTTGGCTTACTAGACCAAAAAACTTAACTGCACTTCTTTCACTTAAATTTCATTAGAATGCTACTTCGTTAATATTATTTTTTTATTGACTGAATAGTTTTTGTTCATTTTTATTTGTGATATATCATATTGATAAGGATAAGATAATACAGGCTTTAAAAAATTATGTAGAAAATATAGTCATAAATAGTATTAATGCATTTATCAGTATTATACAAGAATTTACATTTATACACTTTATTTTAACTTCAGTAGTGGACACATTTTTTACCTTTAGAAAGTTTCTTTGCTCAGGCGAATTGTTATAATTGTCAACAGTGGAGTATCTAAGGCAGTGTGTCTTCTCAGTCAGCGTCCCTCTTGTCCTGAAAGACGTAATAAAGTAGGAACTGTAATCTTGGGGACGCCACACACAAACCCGATCCAGAAGAAAGTTAATAATAAATTAGCTAAGAACCGCCTCGGGTATTTTGACAGGGGACTTGACCTGCATCAAAAAATATATACCGATGACCCTAGTTGTAGGAGTTACGGACAGGATAGGAAAACGATGCAGCATATAATTTGCTATTCCCCTACACAAACTCAAGAAACTAATATTACCGAGCAAGTAGAAAAATAAACTAGGGCACAATGGATAACCTTTGCAAAATGCGTCCAGCTTTGATGGTCTTTCGGAAAAAAAAACATCCTAATGATTCAAGTAACTTTACTGGCGAGTTACCACAATGGGCTCTGTCACAATAATAAAATTTGAGTTTTTGCATTTAAATCGTTAAGCCGGTGCTGTAATAAGTATTTTTTATCAATAAAATTATTGTTGTACTGGTCAGTCTTAGAACTTTTAACTACTGTTATTCTCAAACAGCCGTATGAAACTATCTCTAAAGCTCAGATACAATTTCAAAAGTATCAGGAGTCACATTCTCCCTTTACCAAAAGTTTTTAAAAATCAAGTACGTAAAACTTATACACTAACACAAATTAGTGCAAATGGGTTGTCATTTAATATTTATTTTTCACTCATTTTTGAAATTATGTTTAATGTAACGTTCTATTAGAAATTTAATCAGAATCCTACTTCTTACACAGAAAAAATATTAGTAGACTCTTTTTATACCATTTTTGAAAAATAAACTCGAATTTTAAAATTTACAATGTATTTAAAGTATTTATTTTTGTAATATTTGGAGAAAGAAAAATCCAATTAAAAAGAACAATTTAAAAATATCTTATTTATTTACAGTTGTATACCCACAAATATAACTAATTTTCATTGCCTTCTCGATGTTAGAAGAGTGAGTGAGACAGAATTTGTTGACGATTCATTTGGGGACTTGATCGTGGACGTGATCTCGGTGCGGGGACGTCTTTGAGAGGGGCCTAACCTTGAGTGGAGACCTCCATGTCAGCGGCCAGAACTAAATAATTTGAGGTTATCGTTTGTCAAATCGTGACAAGGCGTTAACACTGTTCACGATACACATCGGGCTGTTAATATTTTAAGGTTAGTGTTATGATAAGATGTTGACATCCCTTTGTTTAGTTTTTACTCGAACATATTAGAGGCAATTAAAATAATTATTCGTTTATTCCCCATTTTTGCTCTGAAAATAATATTTTAGGAAGAGTAGAGGTTAGGATAAGTTTAGGCACATGTTGAGGACGTTGTGCACAGAACACTATGTGATGTGGTCAAAGACTTTCTTCTTCGATTCTTCCGGGAAGTACAACGACTGTTTTGTATGTTTTAAAATCAAAATAGAACGGTGTCTTTATAGGGCAGTAAGCGGTTTGTTTTCTGATGAGTAGAATTTTCGAACAAGAAAAAACGAGGATACCTCGGCGGAAACGCTTTAGGTGCTGGAGAACGTAAAAACAATTCGTCGGCCTACACGATTCAGTACAATGATATTAATTAAGACGTGATATTTCTTTTCGTTGCCTTAAGATTACAAAGTCCGCAAATTATTTTTAAAAACCCAACTTCATGAAAACTTCAAAAAATTAACTACCATTTTGGTTTGCTGCTTAACTTTACAATGGGTTAGTATCTTTACTCAACGAGTACCAGCAGGCGGCGACCTACGTCATCTACCTGGTAAACGTCAATGTTTTCCCACTTCTTCCAAATGAATTGGCCTGTTATAGTTTCCAGCTCACTCTTCGTTTAATAAGAATTAAAAGGCCATGCTAATTTGTTTCTTCAGATTTTCTCACAATTTTGTTTTTATTTAAGACGCCATACTCAAATGCGTGTACTAAAATAGACCTGGTATTTTCTTTGTAGGAACTATTTTGGAATGTCCTCTCAGTGAAAGCTTTCAATTGTTGGCCTATTTCAGCTTCAGGCATACCTTGGGTATCTTCAATAATTTTATTAAATTCTTCTTTTGATGTAAGCTTCACCTGCCACAGCCATATACCAAAAATTACTCCTAACAATGCATTTTCTTTCCATTCGTTTATCAATACCTCAAATGAAAATATTTCATCAAGTCTAGTACCAAGTTCTTTGGCGAATTCGACAAAACTTTTATGATATATTTCCAAAAAGATTTCAACTTTATCAAAATCCTTTTTTGAAGCACCGGAGTAAAAAAAGTAAGATAGATCGTGAATGGGTGACCCATCATGGCATATCTGGAAGTCAAGAAGTTTTATATGCAATACTTTTCCAGCTTCCTGAAAAATAACAAAATATTTTACACTATCTACTTATTAATATTAAACAATTTAAGTTATATTTTTGTTCCTTGCATCAAGCAAAACAAAAGTTTATTTTTTCTACTCCCACAAAGAGTTTAACCAGTTAACTAAATGGATATAATTTTATATCCATCCTTGTTAGGATATGAAACTGACCAATTATAGTGAGCAGATCATTATAACTTGGAAAAATTGATAACAAACAAACCCAAATTATACGTAAATTTTACATGTCGTTTTATGACACTTATAGCGAAAGTGAAGTTGAGAATATACAGGGTGATTCCCAAGTTGATACTTCTGTTTTAGCTGTGTATAGAAGGCGTTAAAATAAACAACATTTTCAAATACCTTTTTACAAAAAACCCAAAAATAAGGTAATTACATTACACTACGAATCAAATACGGTCCTGCCTAACTTGCCCGTTGAATAATATTAAGAAAACTTCTGGGTTTTGGATAAGCCTGCCATGAAAAGCGTTCTGCGTATAATCTCGAAGCACTTTGACATACTCACAGTAAATAAGCACCTCATATCTACTAGTTCATTGTTTTCAAATTTTTCCATTTTCACGTGATACCAATTTAAAATTACCTTGCTTCAGAAAAACACACCGCAGCAGATCGCCAAATAAATAACTGACCTCCGACCCGTAAATTGCTTGACTAATTAGACAAACAACATAAAGTATATCAGGCTACGTTTTGATGACCAGGCCCGCACTTTTTAATCCTGTATCTCCCGATTTTTTATTTCTGTATCTCGCCTATCTTTCTGAAAAAAGATATTTGAAAATGTTGTTTATTTTAATCCCTTCTACACGGAAAAAAAATTGTAGCAAATTTCCCTACAACGACTACAAATTGTGTAAAATAGTTACAATAAATTGAAGAAAAAATCACTACAAATTGTGTAACTTTGCGGTATATTTTCTCGAAACTTGGTTACTGTACACAATTTGTAGTGATTTTTTCTTCAATTTAATGTAATTATTTTACATAATTTGTAGTCGTCCCTATTGTAGGGAAATTTGCTACAATTTTTTTCCGTGTATACACAGCCAAAACAAAAGTAACAACTTAGGAATCACCCTGTATATTAAGAAGATAAAGATATGTCAGACTTGTTATTTATTATTTTAATCAAAACATTTATCCCAGATTATATACAATGTACATACTGAATGCTTTATCATAATGAAAGTTTGTTTTTGTTGGTTTTTTGTAATGTAAATAATTTTCTACCCCAATTTCTCTACTTTTTTCTTTTCTGTAAATATAAGAAATGGCCTAAACTATATGCCCTGGCTAGAACCTGATGAGTCGTTAAGGCACTTTTCTCATCGACATGCGTGAATAATTAATCTCTCTTTGTTTGTTTAGAATAACAGTCCGCTAATTACTTTTAGTTTTGATTTTCGCGTTTTATTCACCACCCTGTAAAAATTAAAGCGTATAACTTAAGAAACCCAAAAGACATTGGACAATTTTGTATGGAATATGGATAAGTTTAGTAGAATCACATCTAGAACTAGTAAGAATAATAAATATCTTACCGAATATTTAAAAAGCATATTATTGGACCAACAATCTCCATGTATAAAACATTTGTGTTTACCATCATATAGCAATGCTTTTGCAAAGGTTGCTTGGGCATTTTCTCCAAAATCTTTTAATTCATCATAAAGAACTTCATCCTCTTCTTTATCTAAACCTTTAACAGCAGCAGAAATTGCAGCTGATATTTGTGTACCTACAAGACTTGCAAATGTTGAACAGAAATCAATTATATCCTTAGTAGTGTTTTGATATTTTTCAAAATTTTCCTTTCGCAAAGTAAAGGAAAGAGTATGAAATTTTCCATAAGTTTTAAAAATAAGTTCGAGGTGTTCTTGGTCAAAGAACTTTTTTTTGTCAAACATAATGTAACCAAGTGGTTTTAGGTTTTCCATTGCGATATATTCCTTTTTTGATTCTGTAACATTTCCCGTAAAATAGGTAGGCACATTGTCGAAAGGTTCTGATATACAATTTTCTTTCTGTAGTTGGTTCAGGACGGGAAATACTGTTTCGTAAAATAAATGTTCATTGATAAATAGTGATTTATAGTCGAATTCCCAAGGCGGTGCTCTTTTAATAGCTACATTAGTCACATTGGCTGTATCTTTATCTCGAATTTCTCCAGTATAGAATTCTGCTACAAATCCGTCTCCATAGTTTACACTTGCATTGGAATTCAATTCATAATTTTGTATGTCTTTTGTTTTTGCAACTTCTGATAAAATATGGTCCAAATGTATTTTTACTGAATCTTCATAAGTGGCCATTTTGTTTAGTAATCTAAAATAATTTAAATATTTATTGCAGTTCATCCAGTGACGTGCATACAAAATAGATTTTAAAAAAGCATTGCCTACCCCAGGAACAATGAAACAAACGCCAACCAAAATTATTTCTTTATATTTAAATTTGTATCCGTGTAATATTCGGCAATATTACTGTGTGTGCAGAGGACCGGGACCGAAAAGTTAATCATATCATTGAAGATCATTTCTTCGAACGCATTCGTTGCCGATTAATCTATAAGCATCCCGTATAACCGTCCGAAAAGCAGAGATTTCACACTGTATAAGCCTCTTATGGGAAAGCGAAAGCACTGCTTTTATACGAGTGGAAGCGAGCGAGAGAGGCGGTAAGCTAGAAAGAGATGCAACAAAAAATACACGTGACGCGCGACCTGAGCCTCTGTCTGCCATCCGCCCGCATTTGTGTGCATTGGTGCCAATCTTCTAGTTTTGTCGTAGTTACAAAAAATACTACGCGTTCTCCACATAAAACATATCCCTATATTTATATATTTACATAATGATTGACTTCTTTTTTTAGCAATATATGGGTTCAATCAAGTGGATGTTAAATATAAAATTTGAATATAAAACGCATGTGGATGAAATGTATTCATAATAACAATATTAGGGTTTTCGCCCGTTGTAGAAACGTCGCGTGTCGCCGGCGGTTGTCGGACTTAAAAATGAAGAAGTGAACATATTCACGTACACGTAATTTACGTATAGTGGCGATTTCAACTGTGTTGAAAATTATTAAAGTCAATTGTTTGAAAATTCAATTTTTGCCTACCCTGTTATAAACGGCTTGGCACGCCACTGAGTTCATCTTAAATGTAAATACTTGTTTTATATTTTTATTTGACTATTAATGGGCTTTTTCGCAAAATTTTAATTTTGACCCTATCGTCTACAGCCAGAAAAAATTAAATTTTCAACGGTTTCAAAATTCTTCATTTATTTACTGAGAAAATAATTAAATGAAGTTCGCTGTCTAGAAAACACTGGCGAAACATCTTACCGACGTCACAGTAATTTAACGCAATGGCAGCAGCCGATCGCTTTGCAAACGACGCACTTCTACCTGACTGAGGTCTTAAGTCTGGTTTCCTGTCTTTGTCTATTTAAGTTATCGAAAAAGAGATAATAATATAATTGGTCGCACTACTGACAAATAAATGAATTCCGCGGTTAATAGGATGACACACCTATATCTCTTCTTATCTTCTTATCTCTTATGTTTTTGAACTTTCAGCTTTCACGCGTTATTTCGGATGTTTGTGTTGAATACGATAAATTTAATTATAGTGAAAAAGCCCGTTATTCTTTGTGCTTATGATACATTGTACGCATACACACACACACAAATATACAATCATTACAAACATTGCGATAATTATAAATGTTATCTATATCCATTTATTTGTAAGATTTAAGTTTATTTGGGCAATAAATAAATTCCAGAGACATAAATTTTATACTTGGTAGCAAAAAATGTGACGAACCCTTCTTATAATCAATACACGACCATGGGCGACCATAGAACAAGGAAGGGCAGTTGCCCCTCCTTCGGGATACTGAAAAAGGGTTTAGATATACGGTAGCGACCACTTTTTTTTTAAACTACTTTTCATAAGAGGATTATTGACAAGGATTTTTTATTTTAGGTCACTTTCGATAAGAACGGCGGGGGCGTTTCTTTCGAACTCACTTGGAAAAGAAATTTAATAGTTTGTCGGCTGATGTCCCCCCCTTGAAATTTGCTCTTTGGGCGCCCATGTACACAACCAATAGACACATTTATACAGGGTGATTCCTAAGTTAATGCTTGTTTTAGCTGTGTATAGAAGGCATTAAAATAAACAACATTTTCAAATACCTTTTTTTTTAAAACTTTAAAACAGGCGAGATACAGAAGTAAAAAAACTAAGTGCGGGCATGGTCATCAAAACGTAGCCTGCTATACTTTATGTTGTTTTTGTCTTATTAGTCATGCAATTTACAGGTCGGTGGGCAGTTAGTTATTTGACAATCCGCTGCGGTGTGTTTTTCTGAAGCAAGTTAATTTTAAATTGGGGACACGTGAAAATGGTAAAATTTAAAAACAATGAACTAGTAGATATGATGCTAATTTACGGTAAGTGTCGTCAAAGTGCGGCTGTTGCTTCGAGATTATACGCAGTATGCCTTCCCTTGTGGGCTCATCCTACACCCAGAAGTTTTGTTAATGTTATTGAACGGGCAAGTTAGGCAGGACCGTATTTGATCCATAGTGTAATAAATAAATGTAAGTACCTTCTTTTTGAGTTTTTTAAAAAAAGGTATTTGAAAATGTTGTTTATTTTAATGCCTTCTATACATCGCTAAAACAGAAGCATCAACTTTGGAATCACCCTGTATCGGTAGACAAAGTGCATTAACACTTTAAAGTTAATACTTACACAATATAATGAACGGTAAGAACTTTACCTAAAACTTAACAATTATTCTATACAAAAAAGACAAACCAAACCATCTAAAATATTTTTCACATTCACTGCAAAATTATTTAAAATGTAGACCACATTTAAACATACAGTCACGGGCAGTATTAAATTTATACTGGCGAATAGGCGAATGGAGGATTTGAAACCTTGAAATTTTTACCATTGAATACAGATAAACAAGTTATTTAAAAGCCATGATGATATAATATAAAAATTGTGTTTTGGTCATTTTAGGTATTAACATGTTTAGTTATCTAATCTATAATAATCATAAAATCCTTTAAAATTAATATTTTTAAATAACAAATAAAAAATTATTAATACTGCAGGCTTTTTTGTTCATTTTAGTTTGGTGAAAAAAATAAAATTGTAATTATTCTCATAAAACTAAACATAGAGGACCAATAAATTAACTAAAATAATCATGCTGATTTCATAAACATAAATATGTAATTTTTTTTTTGAAGAAAAGATAACTGCATCTCTTAGAACGAAGACATCTTAATACTTGTGACTACGATTAGTTGGTGATATCATAAAAATGTTCAACTAAACAAGTGAGAATCAGTTGCGTATATACAGGAGATTTAGCCCCTCTACATAATGGGATACATATTTTAAAACAGTTTATATATCCCTCATTCAGTGGCGTAGCCATATATTTAGTTGGGGGGGGGGGGCAAACGGATCTGAAACCGAGTATCTAAAGCGTAACGCGACAAAATTTTCGGGTGCCACGCCCAAAAAACCCTTTTTTGGACCATAAAAAAAATTTTAAAATAGAAAAATAGAGAATATTTTTATAGAAACTTGTAGGAAGTTATACTAATACACTAATATAAATAATTTAAAACCCATAAAAGAACTTTATGAAATAAACATAACTGAACAAAAAAACTATTAAAAATAAGGTTTATTTTTTATTTATTGTAAACCAATAAAATATATTAACTATAATCGATAATTATTAGAAGCCATAGTCATGTAAAGATTATGCATGCTAATACCAATAACACTTTTGAACTTAATAAATGAAATCCAAAGAGGGTGTCGCGCGCCGCTGGTTTATTTAAAAGTTTTAAGATTTGCGTGGATATCAGCTTGTCTTGCAACCGTTTTGTATATGTAAGATGATGTGTTATTTCATTTGATGTGTTATTGATAGGGTTGCCGTAATTTCGTTTCCCAATTATATTTTAATTCTTCAGTTTTTTTGGATTTCGGGAGGGCTGCCCCCCCCCCCTGGCTACGCCACTGCCCTTATTATTCCATATACACCACTGACTAAAATTAATCCTATTACCATCTGGATGGTATGGTGATGGGGTGGACATGCGCGTAGGCAACCGTCGGTCCTGTTAAAAATTTAATTAATTTATTATATTTTAGAAAGCGATCAGTACGATCGCTTTACAATGCCTCTATTATCGATCACACCAAAGAGGCAACGTGCACGATATGTGCTGTAAAAGTTAGTAACGACACCTATTGACAAATATACCAATTAAGACAACAATTATAATAGGCGTTACCCATTTAACTATTCATATTATTGTATCACTTACCGCACATTCCCAGCTAAAAATAATATCACCTAACTTTCCTTCGTATAAACCCCAATTTTCTTAAACATCAAAATGTACCCCCGATCTCCAACATAATTATTTTTTTTACAAACACAGTGTTTCTTTTCTTAAATATAGTTGTCTGTATTAAAATGAACTGAAAATGTTTAGCTGCGTGGAGACAAGGCTTTTTTTTAATTGAAAAAGTGTTATACCTTTGCTGGGAATTGAACCCAGAACGTCTCAATTACATGTCGGTTGCTCTGCCATTTATGCTACGGAGACCCTCAGATTCTCTCAACCAACTTCGGTCATACAACGTATTCAATTTTTATATTAATTGTACCCCCTGAGGGCCTAAAGGACACCATATTTTACAGTTTTTTTGTCGCTTAAATCTTGCTGATTTACGAACTATTCTTAAGATAATCTAACAAGAAATGATAGGCCGGTCCGCGGAAACCGACACTGGTAAGTATAATTAACAGTGTCAAAGGCAAGGTCAACGAAAACGGTAATGGCAAGTTTTTTATTGTCTAGAGTTCAGTATATTTTTGAACTTAAACGTAACATCGCATCGTTAAATCTGATCTGACTATCTGACGGTAAAGCCCAATTTTCTAAAGTTCTTTTAAACCTAAGTTTCAACATAGGATTAAACCAAATAATTCTAAAATCGTAGAAATGTCAGAAATGGTTGATTTGACAGCAAATTTAAGAGTAATCAACCTTTATGACCAGATCTATCACTTTTAACTCGAACTTTGCTGTCAATCCCACATTACAACCTGACCATTTTTGACTTCTCTTCAATTTAAGCCGGACCTCGGTTTAAATCATAGATTGTCTTTTGCCCATTTTTATTAAGTCAATTTAAACCGAGGTTCAGTTTAAATCGAAGAAATGTCAAAAAAGGGTTACAATCTTAACTTGAATTGAAACAAAAAGCTTTTGTAGGGACCTTTCTTTAGGTATCATGCATCTTACTCTTGTTTTTCTCCAATATCTGATGTAAGTATCTCGTTTTTTTTCTATTTTACCGAAGAAGGTTAAAGTTTTTCCAATCCAGCTCATGTAAAGCATCAAAAATTGAGACCTTTAAATACTAAATATTTTTGAAAATTGTTACATATTTCTATATTTTTTACTGAATTAAAATTTTTCTTTAAATCAAAGTTATTATATTCCAAAAAATATATTACAGAAATAACCAATATTACTGATTTGTTTTCTCTATTTTCTTAAAAATTTTACTTTTATTTAAGATACCATATTCAACGGCATGTTTTAAAATTGATGTAGTGTTCTCTTTGAATAACCTACTCCCCAATGTTCTTTCTTCAAAATCCTTCAATAGTGGACTCATTTCTTCTTGGGACATACCTTTAACTTCTTCAATTAACTTAGTAAATTCCTCTTTTGATGTAAGTTTTATTTGCCATAACCAAATGCCAAGCATTACCCCTAATAAAGCATTTTCTTTCCATTCGTTTATCAATTCTTCAAATGAAAATAATTTATCCGTGTTCATACCCAGCTCCTTTGAAAATTCAACAAAACTCTTATAATATATTTTCAAAAAAGATTCAAGATTATCAAAATCATTTTTGGAAGCACCAGAGTAGAAAAAATAAGCTAGATCATGGATGGGTGTCCCATCATGGCATACCTGGAAGTCAAGAAGCTTTATATCCAATAGTTTACCTGCTTCCTAAAATAAAGAAATTACAGAATAGATAAGTTTTATTTCCACATACTTAAAAGTATATATAATATTTTAGAGTATGTAATTAAAGTAAAAAAAAGAATAAAAATCAAAAATAGCTTAAAATGTAGTTATGTAAATAATTTTTAAATTGAAAAATGTTTTGCCGGCGGTACAGATACGATTAAAATTAAAAAAGTTTTATAACCGATTCCAGACTATTACTACTTACATAAAATTATATAACTATGACCGAAGTTGGTGAGAGAATATCAGGTCCTCAGCAGCGCAATTGCCAGCGCGCTTGAGGTCTAATCGAGAGGTTCTGGGTTCGATTCCCAGCGGAGGCATAAAAGTTTTTCAATTTTAATCGTGTCTGTAGGTCGGCCAAAACATTTTTCAATTAAGAAATCAAAAATATTTGGTTATCACATATTATAAGATGTTTTTAGGTATATTATGCTTCAACGATAAAATTTCATTTTCAAATCAAAACGTTTATTTTCCTAGAGACAATTATTGACAATTGTAAAGGAACAGTCAGGTTTAATTTAATACTAGATATTAACTAAAGTAACTATAAAACTTAATAATACAAACAAAACTTTATAATAACGCAATAATCACGACATAAAATATAAAACAAATGCTAAGACAAACAATTAAAAAACTCATCTAAATCATAAAAACATTTAGATAGTAAAAATGACTTTAGTGACTTTTTAAAACATGGTACAGTATTACAGTCCTTAATTTTGTCAGGCAAAACATTAAAAACTCTTATGCCAAGGCATTTAGGAGAATTATAGGCTATTACTCCCCCAGCGTGCGGAACACGAAAACTATCTCTATATCTTGTATTAAAATTGTGCATGTCCCTGCCTTGTACAAAGTCACCCTTATTACAAAACACAAATACTGCTAACTCGAATATATGTAGACTAGGAAGGGGTAGGATTTTAAAATTTTTAAAAATCTCTCTGCAACTGTGCCGATTTGGAACACCTGCTATACATCTTAAAAAAAACATCTTAAAATTTTGATGAATTTAATCGGTCAGTTAGTCAGTAGAAAACCGTAAAGTCCAAGATTTGACATTTCACAGTAAGATAGCCGTTTGTTGTGATAGTATATTACGTATTAAGTATGGTAAAAAGCATATTACAATAAAAAAAATGCGAACTAGCTAGCCGCCTAGCGGCGAGTGCGGTAATTACATAAGTTCATGATTGCTTTACTACATGCAATACGTACTATACTTTTTCTACGACTCTTACTAAAAAATTAGAGATGGGTTTATAACTTAGGTATAAGGTATCGATTTGAATTTCAAATCTTAAATAATGACAATGTCACTGTCAAATATTTAAAACGCAAGATAGATAAATGTCACGATTTGAGTGGTTCAAGGCTGACTTGATTATATATATATTATATATATATACAATTTGTCACAGGCTTCCCATATATATATTAAGCCTGTGACAAATTGTATTACTACTTACATAAAATTACATACAATACATACAATTCATGTATTATGTTATCAGTGTATCTTGTGTGTATTAGGTTTTGTGTGGATGGTGCATTTTGTAGGTATGTGTGTGTCATAAAATGTGTTTGAAATGTCGTGTACGTATTGCATTATGTAGGGTGTATTTGTCTGTTGATGTAATTGTCTTAGTGGAGTCCATCTACGTGCTCTGAGTATTTGTCTTGGTACTATGTTTTGTAATTTTTGTAGTCGGTTAAATTGTTCATTGGATACTGCACTAAACCGGTGCAGCATAGGTCAGTATGGGTCTAATTGGTTGTAGATTGTCTGTTTGTTATATGACGATAAAGAAGATCTATAGTTTAGTAGTTTGTATAATTGTTTAGTTGCTTTGTAGAATTTTTGTGTTAGGTAAGTTGTATTATGTATGAATTACAGTTTTTTTGTCTAGCATGATGCCTAGATATTAATTTTTTTCTCCAGGTGGTATGGGGTTGTTATTTATCATCAGATGTTAGTTTAAATGTGTGTTGTGTGTTTTGCGTGTTATGTTGAGGCATTTACATTTGTCTCCGTTTATTTCCAATTTCCTTTTCTTATACCATGGAAGGAGGATATTAAGGTGATTTGTGATGTGTTGCCTAGCCACATTTGCGACGAATAAGGTAGCGTGTATTAATACATCGGCATCGTCGACAAATATGGCTAGGTTGGAGTTTGGAAAGCATGGAATATCAGCTGTGTATTGATTGAATAATGAAGCAGCCAGGGTGGTACCCTGTTGTAGTGAGAGGGAACTGTACGTAAAACAATGATTACTGATATAGGAGGAGAAAAAAACATATAATATTCCCTTTTAGAATAAACATAAAAATCATACATGAAACTTAACCGTTGATGCTGTGTAGCAGGTCGTTATTGTGTTATTTTTACGAAATGCAGAGCTTATTTCGTATGTATGTATTGTAATTTATTAAATTATTAATTTAAAAAAAAGTAATTGCTATAAATAAACTCCAGATAACTAATTCTTAAAGTTATTTATGCATCTGAACATTCTGAAATACATAAATTTAAAGTTTATTTTACATATTTATTAAATATCTCAAAATGATGTTTTTTTTTAAATGTATAATTTTCTATCTCCTAGATTCAATTATACATGCTATTGAAAATTCGTATTCCAGAGATAGATACATAAAAACAACATATCTACCGCCATATTTGAGATAGAGAAGGTTAAAGTTGCTAGCTACATTATACAGCCTGCATATTTACGATATTTATCTAGTTACTAACACTAACATATCTTACCGAATATTTAAACAGCATATTATTGGACCAACAATCCCCATGAAGAAAACATTTATATTGACCATTGTATTGATATGCTTTTTCAAATGTTGCTACAGCATTTTCTCCAAAATCTACTAGTTCTTCACAAACAACTTTATCCTTTTCTTCATCCAAAGCTCTAACAGCTGCAGAGACCGCAGATAATATTTGTTTACCTGCAAGGGCTGCGAAAGTTACACCAAAATTTTTTACGTCTTTAGTAATATTTTGATATGTTTCGAAATCTTCCTGTCGCAGAACAAAGGATAGAGCATGAAATTTTCCATAGGTTTTAAAGATAAGTTCCAAATGCTCCTGGTCAAAAAACTTTGTTTTGTCGAACATAACGTAATTAAGTGGTTTTAAGTTTTCCATTGCAATGTATTCCTTTTTCGGTTCCGAAACATTTCCAGAAAAATAAGTAGGCACATTGTCAAAAGGGTTTAATACACTCTTTTCTTTTTGTTGTTGGTCTAGAACCGGAAATACTGTTTCATAGAATATATATTCGCTAACAAATAGTGATTTATAGTCAAATTCCACAGTTGGTGCTTTTTTAATAGCCACACTAGTCGTATTGTTTGT
Source organism: Polydrusus cervinus (assembly GCA_935413205.1). Classification (NCBI taxonomy): domain Eukaryota; kingdom Metazoa; phylum Arthropoda; class Insecta; order Coleoptera; family Curculionidae; genus Polydrusus; species Polydrusus cervinus. The sequence goes on along the minus strand of OW284514.1, from coordinate 25,545,895 downwards.
ATCTTTATTTTGAATTTCTCCAAAAAAGAACTGTGCCACAAAACCATCTCCATAGTTTGCAGTAGTATTGGGATTTAATTCATAATTTGTTATATTTTGTGTTTTTGCAACTTCTGTTAAGATGTGGTCCAAATGTACCTTTACTTCATCATTGGTGGACATTTTATTTTAACACAATAGCACTTGTATATTTGTATTGAACTAAGTAAACTTGTATATCTTCTTTGCAATAATTCATATTGATAAGATATATGATCATAATTGTAATTTTTATCTATTTATCAGTGCGTTTTAGGTGTACTTAAGTGGTAATTTATGTACCAATAATAAAATATTAAGTACTACGTGAAAAAAAAATTATTACTAGTTTTAAGAAATGTTGTACTAATAGTAATTCAATAAAAATACAAAACCTTAAAGAATTCTTTTAAAACGAAATATTGTGCATTCGTATATATTTATTTATAATACGAACATAATGGCTTTGTGAACACTGTCACTACCCTCCTACCGCTGTTATTAGTTCAGAGCCATTACGTTTCGTGGCGTTACATCACAATCTCATGACATGTCAAAGTCAAGGCGGTATCAAACAATTAGGTACCATGTAAATAGCGTTTTTCTTTATCAATATTTTGTGATCTACAAGACGAAATGCAAGTTCGGTTTTTACCTCGCAGATGAGACGAGAGCGTTGAAATTTGTAGATCATGTTATCACGGAGGATTCAGACGACTTCGTACTTACCAAACGATCTTGATGATTTCTATTTTATTTTCTAACCTAAGAATTTTGTAAAGTTGAATGTAAACAACAAACAGCCTGGAGCAAGGCCATCATATAGGCTGGGCAGAAGCTGAAATCCTGCATAAAGAACCACACTGGAAGAAGAGGAAATTTCAGGAAGCAGCTACTATACATCAGAACCTAGGTTGTTTTAGTCAGCTTTCATTAGATATAAAAAATATCTGGAAGCCCTTCTATCATTCAAGAAACATCATTGTCTCTAACCTTTAAACAGACACTAAAAGTTGACATGATTTTCCAGCAAACTACCCTGCGGCACGCCACTGGTAACATTTCTGCTACTGGAAGAATAAGATTTGTGAAGATGCTTAAGTACTACCTTCTGTGACCTGTTTGATAAAAAATCCCCTAGCCAGTCTAATGCTTTACCACAAATACCATAATTATTAAGTTTATTAAGTAGAAGATCTATGTTAATTACATCAAAAGCCCTTTTTAGATCAAAATATAGACATGCTGTATGCATACGTTAGAGCCATGGACTTATATTTATATAAACTATAAGTTAAACCCTCAATAATTGTTTAGACATATGTTATGCACGATTGGCGAAAGCCAAATAAGTAATGAACAAATCCTTTTTCGATTTTCTAATCAAAACTTAGGATGAATGATAGAAGAGATTTGGACTTGCATAGTCTTCATTTGTTTTAAATCCCAACTTTTCAAATGGTCATTATCTCCATTTCTCTTCAGGTGAATACTAAATAAGTAAAGTAACTACAGCTCTATTTATACTAGCTAGATGCACTGGAGCATACCCGAGGTGGGTGCAGTCATGCGTTCAGTTTGTGCGCGGTATAATTCTAAGATTACATCTGTTTAATAAAAGTTTTCAGATATTTTTTGTATCTAATAAGAGCCTACTAAAACAACCTGAGTTAAATAGTTAAAATAGCTATAGCATAAAGGGAGCTTGTTTATCAACTTATAATAAAATTGGATTTTGATGGCGTCATTTATTTTTCCATAAGCTACACAAAAAATAAATAGCATAGGTGGAAAATGTAAGTTCCTATGCATGTTAAAATTAAAAAGTTCTCTAATAAATTAATCGATTGTTTTTAGTTGCAAATTTACAAAAATACATGAAGAAATTTTTTTTGAAGCGATTGGTTCGGCGATCTACTAGTCACCACTTTAGATATTATTTATAGAAACACAAGAAAAAATACATTACAAAATTTATTTTAACTCACTTTTTCACAATTTTATTTTTATTTAAGACGCCGTACTCAAAAGCATGAATTAAGATAGATGTAGTGTTTTCTTTAAATATTTTAGACTTGTGTATTCTTTCTCGAAGAGCATTTATTTGTAAACCCTTTTCTTCTTCTGACATATCCTTAATATCTTCCATAAATTGGATAAGTTCTTCTTTTGATGTTAGTTTTATCTCCCACAACCATATACCAAAAATTATTCCTAATAAGGCATTATCTTTCCATTCCTTAACCAGCACGTCAAAGGAAAACAATTCATTAATTTCCACGTCATTTTCTTTTGCAAATTCAATAAGACTCTTGTAATATATTTGTAGGTAGTATTCGATATTATCAAAATCTTTTTTCGAAGCACCAGAGTAAAAAAAGTACGACAAATCATGAATGGGTGTCCCATCTCGGCATAACTGAAAGTCAATGAGTTTTATATCTAACAGTTTTCCGGCTTCCTAAAACAAGAATAAAGTAAACTACAGTTTTCCTAAAATCCACAATAATAGTATATAGACTTATAAATTAAATTGTAAAATTTCCACTGTATAAGTCTATAGTTATGGATTTCCACCTAGTATCGGCTAAATCTATCAATAATAGTATACTTAAATCTATTAAGTAATTTCTAGAAGTTACATATCATTTTACCTTTACTTATTTTAAATATGGTAAATACTAAGCTCACACCCAGTTTTTAATAGTTCATCTTCTAATGTTGTCGTTACAACGTTACAAATAATAATAAATTTTGTAGATAATATTTTCAGCCAGTGGCGTATTTAGGGGCTTCCTGGCTGCCACCCCCCCCCCCCCTCCCTTTCCCCGAGCTCAACAAAGTAGCTCTGGGTCTAATATTATAATTTCGTCTTACACCTTTTACTAATATTTTATATTCGGATATTAAGCTACATTTTAACAAATTCAAAATGCACTAATATTAATAGTCCAATATTGCAACAACTGGCAACAGTGTTTCTCGATCGTCATAGTGGCCGCCGAATTATTTTGAATTATTAATTGTCTTAGTTGGTTTTGTATCGATTTGCCGTTTACACGTTGCTAAATAGTTTATGAGTTGTGTGACGAAAAAATAATCCTAGTTCCCCTAAGTATACTATATATTTGATAGCTTTTAAATGTAGGTTATACCTAATATATTTAGTTTCAATTGGCAGCAACAGTAATGAACATAAATGAACATAACCACCATATTAATCGGTTGGTCACTTCTACTTGGTCTAGCAGCAACGATGCAATTAAACAAGTATAGAAGATACTATCGAAAATTCATTTCTAACGATTAAGCCGCATAAAAACAAAACAGCAAAAACATTTTCGACAAAATATCTACACCTGCGGATTCGGCGTCATATAAGGAGCGAGTCCATCGACAAAAAAATTACCCATTTATTTAATATATATGGGTAATTCTCTGGATAAAGAAATATTTTAGAAAAGCGTTAAAAAATATATTTTAACGCGTTTTTTCTGGCTTCTCGTTCACTAAAACAGAATTTCTTCTAAAGAAACGAATTTTTTTAACTTGCCGGGCCAGGGAGATGCCGGCTAAGTTGTTTCTTGTCAGCAACCTTTATAAATGCATTTTCGAGGGTCCCTTCTATATTAACAGGACTGCATTCAGCCTGCATTTGAAGAACGAACTAACCAAAGAACTCTGACTGTGGCATTATTGACATTGGCAGGCATTATTTTTTCAAAATCAAAGTTGTCTGATTAGTAAATCAAGAATTAAGCTAATTGGACCACTTTGGTTGTAAGAAAACTATTTCTGCCAATGTCTTTTATGCCGTAGTCAAACTCGCTACTTAGTTAATTATTGTTAAAAATCTTTATGCAACCTGACATTATTATATTATGTATAAACATGTCAATATGGTTTTATTTTTAACTTATAAACCCGAACCGTAAAAAAAACGGTTAGAATATATGAGCCCCCCCCCCAGAACATATTTTCTGGCTACGCCACTGTTCTCAGCTACTTCTATTGATCTAAATTTTTAATTAAACCTTGCCTTAGTGAATAACATCAGATTCACCCCAATGATGGACCCTTGGAAACCCAATAAATGTTTATTATCGTAACAAATGTTTTTTCAACAAACTTGTTTATTTGATAAATACAATCATATATTTATCGTCTGGCATCAAGTTATTTGTCTTACCGAATATTTAAAAAGCATATTATTAGACCAGCAATCTCCATGAACAAAACATTTGTATTCACCATTATATTCAAATGATTTTCCAAATGTTGCTCCGGCGTTTTCTCCAAATTCTCTTAATTCTTCAATAATTATTTGGTGGGTTTCTTTATCCAAAGCTCTAACAGCTGCAGATACTATAGAGTTTATTTGTTTACTTAAAAAAGCTGCCAAGGTTGGGCCAAATTCATCTATGTCAGTAATAATATTTTCATAGCTTCTGAAACCTTTCTTTCGAAAAACAAAGGAGAGAGCATGAAATTTTCCATAAGTCTTAAAAATTAATTCTAAATGTTCTTGGTCGAAAAATTTTGATTTGTCAAACATAACGTAGCCCAGAGGTTTCATGTTTTCCATTGCAATATATTCTTTTTTTGGTTCGTCAATACTTCCAGATAAATAAGGAGGCACATTGTCAAATAGACGTGTTACATTATTTTCTATCTGTAATTGATTTAATGCTGGAAATGCTTTGGTGTAGAACATCAGTTCACTTTTAAATAGTCCTTTATAGGGAAACTCGTTCTGTGGGGCTTTCTTAACAGCCACACTAATTGTTCTTTCCGTATCTTTATCTAAAATATCTCCGGTATAGAACTCCGCTACGAAACCATCCCCATAATTTCCAGTGGTATTCGTATTTAATTCATAATTTTCTATATTTTGTGTTTTGGCAACTTCACTTAAAATATGGTCTAAATGCACTTTTATTTCATCGTTGGTAGACATCTGGCCTGAAAATGTAGCAGAATTATTTTTAACATCTGTGTTTAAAAAAATAAGTCAAAATAAACTGGTGATGCTTATATATAGAGAGAAACCTAATTTTTATCTTTAATACCGCATATTGTTAAGACATGATTTAACAATTTTTTTTTTCTAGTACAAGTCCAACTCAAAATTAAACAATTCGTCGGTACTCAGAGATTAATAATAAGTGGATGAAAGTTGATAGATAAAGTAGTGATACATACTTTATTTTCTTACGAAAAAGAACCGATAGGTATTAATCAGCCGCCTGAAAAGCATACATCTGGTTGCCGAAACGGTAATGTTGTTGTTTAAAAAAGGGTAAAAATGATTTACAATATCTATCACTGTGTGTATATATATATATATATATATATATATATTTGCACACATATCTTATTGGCCTCCACCCACGGAACAGGCACCCAGGCCTCCACCAGAACGGATATGTGTGGATGTGTGTATTTTTCACTTTTTGACTTCATACTTTATTACAAATAAGGCCACCCTGAGAGGGGTAAGCAACAAACAAAAAAAACATATACAAATTTTTGCTACATTCGTAAATGTAATAGACTTCCGAGTACGCAATGGCGAAATCGCTTCCGGTTTGTATATCAATATAAATCAACCGAGCGTACGCGGCTCCTGCGGTGTTGCCAATTATTGTAATTCGATTTGGCGCCTTTATATTTGACCTTGATCTATTTTTAGCATTCGAAGAATAAAGTTTCATCGGTGAGTAAGAAATTCGAGATTCCATGCTATAACTGCAATATTCTCATGAAAGGAGGCAATTTTTCTTATTGATTGTTTTGAAAATAAAAAATATAACTCTTGTAATTAAAAAAAAATACCATTTACAGACATTTAAAAAATATATTTTTAAATATTATGTAATTCTACCGCGTTTTAGCGAAACTGTATTTAAAAAAATTATGCCTAATTTTGAACCAAGGTTTTTCGCCTTGGAAACCATTTTTCAAAAAATGTTTATTTTATACCGTCATATACAATGTGTCCGCGGATGGGGTCCCCAAGGGGGAAAATCTTTATTATTCATTTTATGAACAAAAGTAATTCTTTATAAAAAGTTCTGCTTGTTGAAAAAATTAATTCACGATAAAAAAATGTCAGATCAGATATACAGGGTGTTAATAAATTAGGAAAATATGAAAATGCTTCAAGAGAGAAATACCATTATTTATTTTTTTTACAAAAATTTTATAAAATAAGTTGTTTATAAACTAATGTTAAATTTAAATGCATATTTTGAAATAAAAATTCGAATTTTTAAAAATAAAATATTATTATTAAAGAAAAGGAACGAAGTTAAGGGGGCGGTCTTTTTTTTTGATGATTGGTAAGATGCAACAAAAATTGCTATATCTCGTGGTAATGAAACGCCAAACCCTAGTTCCAATTCAACAAGAGTGAAGAAAAAAATAGGAACACCTGCAATGATCAGAGAACAGATCATCGATCGCACGCATCGCCACCACGCAAACATTATATGCCGCATCGGTTACCAACCGAGCATCATAGTTTGAAATCAACGCTTTGGTCGTTCCCTTCCCCAGACCGGTTTCGCCGTATCACGGCTCATCAGTAAAGCTTGGATCTGACGCAAAGAACGACCGAAGAGCCCATATGACTCTAAAGTGTAAATGATGATTGGTAAGATGCAATACAAAGTGATACATCTTGTGGCAATTAAACGCTAAAATCTGGCTTCAATCGAACAGGAGTTAGTTGAAGCAGGAAATGGAAACACCTGCAATAATCAGAGAGCCGATCATCGATAGCAGGCGTCGCCACCAGGCTTTTCAAACTATGGTACTTGGTCCGTAACCGATGTGGCATACCGGGTGTTGCATCGTCGAGCGGGATATAGGAAATCCCATGTAATTTTAAATGGGGTCAGTTATTGGCTTCCCTAATTATTTTAGAGAAAAATTCTATTTAGGTTTATTAAAGAGCACTAAAACCCACATTCAAAAGAATAACTTTAGATATTTTTGATGAGCCCGTTTACGGGTTATCGCCGATTTCTTTTTAACTATTTCCCCATTTTTATGGCCTCGTATTTGCGGGCACCAGTCAAGGTAAAAGATGACTGTCAAAGTTGTCATTTTGAAGCGTGTGCTTTATTGTTATAAAAACTCTTACATCGAAAATATTAAAGGTGTATGTATGAGTGAATAAAACTAAAATAAAGTATCCAATTACAAGGTTAATTATGACATTTTACATGTTTCAATATTTTACTAATTAATAGGTAGGTACTATTAAATTGTTAGAACTTTAGGATTTAAGATGTTCAAATATTCCTTCATTGACTGCTAGACAATAACCGAGGCGATCATAAAATTCTCTTCTTACATTCGCTAGTTGGTAAACTGAAATTCTATTGCATTCGGCAGAAATGGCATTTTTTAACTCGTCTAGATTTGGGTATTTTTTATCTTTGTATATCCTGTTTTTTAAATGGCCCCAGAGAAAGAAATCATTTGGCGAAAAATCAGGAGACCTGGCTGGCCAATTTACTGTATGATTTAAGCCAATAGCATTTCCATTAAAAGCACGGTTTAAATATTCCCGGACAGCCAGGGTACTATGTGCCGGGCAGCCATCCATTTGGTACCAAACTTCCTGATTTTCCCTGGCGGCATCATGTAAAGTAGGTAAAATATGATCTTCAAGTAGTTCCAAAAAATATTCTGCATTTAAATTTCGTGTAAGAAATAATGGCCCGATAATATTTTCTCCGAAAATCCCAGCCCAAACATTAACTTTTTGTGGATATTGCGTCCTTGTAAATTTGCATTCGTCAGTAAAACCAATGTTTTTTAAAAATTCCCTATCCATGTTTCCTCTTTCAATCATATCAAAACAAAACTCCTGTCGTCGTATTTCGTCCCTATCTATTAGCTCTTGGTGCTTTTCATATTTGTATGAATAATATTTATGTCGTTTCAAAGCTCATAACGCTGTGGTGTGATCTAATCCTATGTCATCCTCAAGTTTCCTTGTGCTGATTTTCCCATCATTTTCTTCCACGCACAATAAAACTTGCAAGTCCCTATCATTTCTTGCATCTCTTCTTTGTTCCTGCCTTTGCAAGTCCCCATCATTTCTTGCATCTCTTCTTTGTTCCTGCCTTTCTTCACATCTGCAGTTATTTATTACAGTGCCTTTTGTCTCAAATTTCTTGATAGTCCATTTGACTGTAGATTTTGCAGGTATCGGTCTATTCGGATACAGAGCAGCAAACATGTCTGACACATTTTGATAACTATTTCCTTGATAATACCATTAAATCATCAATATTTTTTCTTCAGAAGTGTAATTCATGGCTAATATTTTCGATGTACGAGTTTTTATAACAATAAAGCACACATTTCAAAATGACAATTTTATTTGAGAGTCATCTTTTACCTTGACTGGTGCCCGCAAATACGGGGCCATATAAAGAAGAAATAGTTAAAAAGAAATCGGCGATAACCCGTAAACGGGCTCATCAAAAATATCTAAAGTTATTCTTTTGAATGTGGGTTTTAGTGCTCTTTAATAAACCTAAATAGAATTTTTCTCTAAAATAATTAGGGAAGCCAATAATTGACCCCATCTAAAATTACATGGGATTTCCTATGTCCAGCTCGACGATGCAACACCCGGTATAATACTGACATACATGTCTTTTTATAATATATTTCCAGCTCAGTTAAAAATTAATAGGCGCCAGCGTTTAAGAAAATTCATGACATATTAAAATTTTTAGAGTTACCAGGAACTTTATTAGAAGTAAGTGAAATTGTAAATTTATCATTAGGTGGAGGCTAATACACCTACTGTATTCTAAACCTACACACGACTCGAAAAGCTTTAAATGTCCAGTAAACAAATTTTTAATACTATATAATAGTACTAACAAATTCAAATGCAGTATTCACCTCCGGCGATGCTGCCAAATTTAAGATTCATATTTGTATGTTACAAATATGGAGGCAATAATGCAATGTCCCCATCACCAAATGTATAACCGTATTAGGCGGTGGCGCCTCGTAGTGGCAATGTGGTGAACGCAGTTGTGTAACTGTATATGTGTATAGGGGGTATGGGCCTCCGAGTCAAAATTGGGGAAACAGCGCTAACTAACGGGAAAATATGAACTAAGGTGATATACATGGGGATACGCACTTGCCTCCGATTTTACGTACGCGCCTCCGACTTTGGAGGCGCATAAGATGTTTTAATATATAATTCGGAGGCGTATAAGACATTTTACATATATATATATATATATATATATATATATATATATTTGCACACATATCTTATTGGCCTCCACCCACGGAACAGGCACCCAGGCCTCCACCAGAACGGATATGTGTGGATGTGTGTATTTTTCACTTTTTGACTTCATACTTTATTACAAATAAGGCCACCCTGAGAGGGGTAAGCAACAAACAAAAAAAACATATACAAATTTTTGCTACATTCGTAAATGTAATAGACTTCCGAGTACGCAATGGCGAAATCGCTTCCGGTTTGTATATCAATATAAATCAACCGAGCGTACGCGGCTCCTGCGGTGTTGCCAATTATTGTAATTCGATTTGGCGCCTTTATATTTGACCTTGATCTATTTTTAGCATTCGAAGAATAAAGTTTCATCGGTAAGTAAGAAATTCGAGATTCCATGCTATAACTGCAATATTCTCATGAAAGGAGGCAATTTTTCTTATTGATTGTTTTGAAAATAAAAAATATAACTCTTGTAATTAAAAAAAAATACCATTTACAGACATTTAAAAAATATATTTTTAAATATTATGTAATTCTACCGCGTTTTAGCGAAACTGTATTTAAAAAAATTATGCCTAATTTTGAACCAAGGTTTTTCGCCTTGGAAACCATTTTTCAAAAAATGTTTATTTTATACCGTCATATTCAATGTGTCCGCGGATGGGGTCCCCAAGGGGGAAAATCTTTATTATTCATTTTATGAACAAAAGTAATTCTTTATAAAAAGTTCTGCTTGTTGAAAAAATTAATTCACGATAAAAAAATGTCAGATCAGATATACAGGGTGTTAATAAATTAGGAAAATATGAAAATGCTTCAAGAGAGAAATACCATTATTTATTTTTTTTACAAAAATTTTATAAAATAAGTTGTTTATAAACTAATGTTAAATTTAAATGCATATTTTGAAATAAAAATTCGAATTTTTAAAAATAAAATATTATTATTAAAGAAAAGGAACGAAGTTAAGGGGGCGGTCTTTTTTTTTGATGATTGGTAAGATGCAACAAAAATTGCTATATCTCGTGGTAATGAAACGCCAAACCCTAGTTCCAATTCAACAAGAGTGAAGAAAAAAATAGGAACACCTGCAATGATCAGAGAACAGATCATCGATCGCACGCATCGCCACCACGCAAACATTATATGCCGCATCGGTTACCAACCGAGCATCATAGTTTGAAATCAACGCTTTGGTCGTTCCCTTCCCCAGACCGGTTTCGCCGTATCACGGCTCATCAGTAAAGCTTGGATCTGACGCAAAGAACGACCGAAGAGCCCATATGACTCTAAAGTGTAAATGATGATTGGTAAGATGCAATACAAAGTGATACATCTTGTAGCAATTAAACGCTAAAATCTGGCTTCAATCGAACAGGAGTTAGTTGAAGCAGGAAATGGAAACACCTGCAATAATCAGAGAGCCGATCATCGATAGCAGGCGTCGCCACCAGGCTTTTCAAACTATGGTACTTGGTCCGTAACCGATGTGGCATACCGGGTGTTGCATCGTCGAGCGGGATATAGGAAATCCCATGTAATTTTAAATGGGGTCAGTTATTGGCTTCCCTAATTATTTTAGAGAAAAATTCTATTTAGGTTTATTAAAGAGCACTAAAACCCACATTCAAAAGAATAACTTTAGATATTTTTGATGAGCCCGTTTACGGGTTATCGCCGATTTCTTTTTAACTATTTCCCCATTTTTATGGCCTCGTATTTGCGGGCACCAGTCAAGGTAAAAGATGACTGTCAAAGTTGTCATTTTGAAGCGTGTGCTTTATTGTTATAAAAACTCTTACATCGAAAATATTAAAGGTGTATGTATGAGTGAATAAAACTAAAATAAAGTATCCAATTACAAGGTTAATTATGACATTTTACATGTTTCAATATTTTACTAATTAATAGGTAGGTACTATTAAATTGTTAGAACTTTAGGATTTAAGATGTTCAAATATTCCTTCATTGACTGCTAGACAATAACCGAGGCGATCATAAAATTCTCTTCTTACATTCGCTAGTTGGTAAACTGAAATTCTATTGCATTCGGCAGAAATGGCATTTTTTAACTCGTCTAGATTTGGGTATTTTTTATTTTTGTATATCCTGTTTTTTAAATGGCCCCAGAGAAAGAAATCATTTGGCGAAAAATCAGGAGACCTGGCTGGCCAATTTACTGTATGATTTAAGCCAATAGCATTTCCATTAAAAGCACGGTTTAAATATTCCCGGACAGCCAGGGTACTATGTGCCGGGCAGCCATCCATTTGGTACCAAACTTCCTGATTTTCCCTGGCGGCATCATGTAAAGTAGGTAAAATATGATCTTCAAGTAGTTCCAAAAAATATTCTGCATTTAAATTTCGTGTAAGAAATAATGGCCCGATAATATTTTCTCCGAAAATCCCAGCCCAAACATTAACTTTTTGTGGATATTGCGTCCTTGTAAATTTGCATTCGTCAGTAAAACCAATGTTTTTTAAAAATTCCCTATCCATGTTTCCTCTTTCAATCATATCAAAACAAAACTCCTGTCGTCGTATTTCGTCCCTATCTATTAGCTCTTGGTGCTTTTCATATTTGTATGAATAATATTTATGTCGTTTCAAAGCTCATAACGCTGTGGTGTGATCTAATCCTATGTCATCCTCAAGTTTCCTTGTGCTGATTTTCCCATCATTTTCTTCCACGCACAATAAAACTTGCAAGTCCCTATCATTTCTTGCATCTCTTCTTTGTTCCTGCCTTTGCAAGTCCCCATCATTTCTTGCATCTCTTCTTTGTTCCTGCCTTTCTTCACATCTGCAGTTATTTATTACAGTGCCTTTTGTCTCAAATTTCTTGATAGTCCATTTGACTGTAGATTTTGCAGGTATCGGTCTATTCGGATACAGAGCAGCAAACATGTCTGACACATTTTGATAACTATTTCCTTGATAATACCATTAAATCATCAATATTTTTTCTTCAGAAGTGTAATTCATGGCTAATATTTTCGATGTACGAGTTTTTATAACAATAAAGCACACATTTCAAAATGACAATTTTATTTGAGAGTCATCTTTTACCTTGACTGGTGCCCGCAAATACGGGGCCATATAAAGAAGAAATAGTTAAAAAGAAATCGGCGATAACCCGTAAACGGGCTCATCAAAAATATCTAAAGTTATTCTTTTGAATGTGGGTTTTAGTGCTCTTTAATAAACCTAAATAGAATTTTTCTCTAAAATAATTAGGGAAGCCAATAATTGACCCCATCTAAAATTACATGGGATTTCCTATGTCCAGCTCGACGATGCAACACCCGGTATAATACTGACATACATGTCTTTTTATAATATATTTCCAGCTCAGTTAAAAATTAATAGGCGCCAGCGTTTAAGAAAATTCATGACATATTAAAATTTTTAGAGTTACCAGGAACTTTATTAGAAGTAAGTGAAATTGTAAATTTATCATTAGGTGGAGGCTAATACACCTACTGTATTCTAAACCTACACACGACTCGAAAAGCTTTAAATGTCCAGTAAACAAATTTTTAATACTATATAATAGTACTAACAAATTCAAATGCAGTATTCACCTCCGGCGATGCTGCCAAATTTAAGATTCATATTTGTATGTTACAAATATGGAGGCAATAATGCAATGTCCCCATCACCAAATGTATAACCGTATTAGGCGGTGGCGCCTCGTAGTGGCAATGTGGTGAACGCAGTTGTGTAACTGTATATGTGTATAGGGGGTATGGGCCTCCGAGTCAAAATTGGGGAAACAGCGCTAACTAACGGGAAAATATGAACTAAGGTGATATACATGGGGATACGCACTTGCCTCCGATTTTACGTACGCGCCTCCGACTTTGGAGGCGCATAAGATGTTTTAATATATAATTCGGAGGCGTATAAGACATTTTACATATATATATATATATAGTAGGACAGGGGCTCAGAGGTGAGTTACTGGTATTCGACCGTGACGGTCCGAGTTCGATCCTCGGAGTGGGCATACGCACAATAAAAAAAAGTATGTCCGAAATATAATAGGTTTAAGAATGCAGAGAAGAGTGTAAAATATATCATCTTTCAACGCACCCCATTTACGCCGGTAACCAGACCCATCAGGTCTGTTCGGACATCTCGTGGGGTGCGGAAGAGGATACACACTCCCCAATCGGTAGGTCATGCAATGGCAATAAACCGAGGGTTGATAGTCCTTGGGGGGTGTCGCATGACTGATTATCGTGGTTCGGAACCCATGTTAAGGTGTAGGTCCAAGAGCAAGCTGGCCGAATGTTTAAAAGAAGAAGTGGTCATTAATAACCCAGAGCACACAAACAAAAAACATATCTATACCGGGTATCCATGGAAGGTGGCTCGCCCCTATAACTTTTTTGTTTTTAAAGATAGTGAAATGAAAATTGAAGGATTTATATATGACGTAAAATTGCATTTTTTGACAAGTGATTTAACTTTATGAAACTTCCGGTTTAACCGGAAGTGACATAAACTTTTTATTTTTGAATGAGACACCTGGTATGTAGTTTTGGTATGGGTTTTGAGATCAAATCAAGCTTTCAAGTGGTCTATGAAACTTACCAACTGCTGGTCGTTTAAATATTATCTTATACTTTTTGGTTGATACTGTTTAAAAATAATAAAATATTCCAAATAACCTCATATGTCTTTAATTAAATTGTAATTCACGGGCATGTACCATAAGAATCGTTTATGGAATCGAATCAAATTATAGGGTCGGGTTGGAGGCAGAAGATATTTTTCAAATTGGATAATATTTTACCGGAAGATTGATAATACTAATAGGCATCTTTTGATGGGTAATGCGTTTAAAAATTTGCAAAAAAAATTGTTCTTGTTTTTCGCCCCACCCTTGTGTTGCTAATTCGATCCTTACTTATTGGGATCTTCAAATTTATAACTAATTTCAAATTTCATGCCAAAATTAAATGTTGAGATATTTTTTTTTGTTTTAAATGGTAGATTTGGTTTTTCGCTAATAGCAGCTATAAAACTGTTACTTTTTGTAATGCATGCTTTAGCGGTACCCAAAGTTCCCGTTTATCTTCTATTTATACCTATTTAGAGCTTCATTAATTCCTATAACTGTCATCTTGGGGTTTTCTTAACGACAAACACAATCATGATACACTACCCGATAAAATAAAATTTAAAAATTTTCAAAACCATAATAAAATATAGTCTCCATAGAGCTTAAAATCAAATGAAGGTTAGAACGAACCTCTCAAAAAGTATTGTCAAAATCTCAAAATTTATAATTGTAGGGGTACAGTATTCTATTTTCATAATACACCATGTGCATGAGCGCCGGAAGGGGGGGGGGGGGGGGGGGGGGGGGGAGGGGCTAGTGCCCTGCTTTGCCCCCCCCCCTAGAAAATTAAATATCCGATTTTGATTTATCAAAGCAAAATACTAGACTATTTTAATAACATCCAATAGCTAAAATGTATACTCTGTTAAAAACAAAAATTCATACCATCTTAAAATTGTATGAAATCAGAAATTTGGAAGTTGAAGCCGAAACTAGGAATGAAATGTGGGTGTCAAAACTCGACACTGACCTCGAGCAGCTAGAGCTGGTTGAATTAATAGATAAACATTGCCTGTTCTTCCCAAACATCAAAAAAGCTCCAAAAATGTTCTTAGCTCTACCTGCTACCACAACAACAATTGAAAGATCTTTCAGTACCCTTCGTCGTGTAAAAACCTGGTTAAGATCAACCATGTCTGAGGAAAGACTTTCTGGTCTCTGTATGCTTAGCGTTCATCGAGAATTTGTGAATAAAATTTAAAATATTATTGAAAAAGCAATAAATTGATTTGCACAAAAGAGGAGAAATCTCCGATTACTTTTCTCCCATTAGAAAAGTATACATAAAAAAGTGTTAATTATAATAAGGTGTATATTTTCAATGTTACTTTAGAATTAAGTTATCGTTAAAGTCAACCGTATATATGTATTATTGGCAGTAAAAGTATAAAAGTTTCAATTTATCTTTACTTCCCCCCCCCCCCCCCCCCCCCTATATTGGACCCTTCCGGCGCCCATGACCATGTGTATTATGGATTGCAATCCGGAAGCAAATAAACAATCCCGCGATTTTCGGGATCCCTTTATTTAAGCCTGGGGCCCGGGATCGCAAAAGTATGTTAAAAATGGTAAATATCCCGGGATTGCAATTCCTACGTAGTTTCCCGATTACTGCCGGAGAGCTGTTATCAAGGTAGTGTGCATAAACAAAAAAAAAAATTTCTGTTTTTGTACTTTTTGATATTTTTAAGCCATCACTAAGAATACAAATAAATAAAAAACTATTGGGACAGAAACACGAACTTTATCAAATATACGTCATGAAAACGGCAACTTGATAATGTTTCCAATGTTCTCTAAAATTTTCATATTATTATACAATAACAAAATCTGACAAGTAATCCAATAGAAATAATTGTCCTAAACGGAATTTATGAGAAAAAATAAAAAAATCTTCATATTATTTCCAAAATGTCTATATTTTGTCTTAAAATAAGTTATTAAAGTTCTTGGTTCAAAATACATTATTTAACTAGCATAAAATACATATATGTTTTACATGTAGCAACACCGATATTATTGATATAAAACCAAGCTAATAATATCACAGTTGAAAAAAGTCTAACCTAAGTTATTTGTCGATCTTTTTGCTCTATGAGCAAATAAATAAAAAAAAAACAATTATTTTACACAAAAATACATTAAAATTACATAATCATTCGGATGTAAGTGGGATGTAAACAAAAACACCCACATGACAAGTGAAAGATCAGTACCGATGCTCGCTGTCAATTTTTATCTGCCAGTTTTGCGTTTTTAAAATTTGTGGAAATTGTGCATGTTTTCAATGAGCTGCAAAAAATTCTTGGTATAACCTAACAATAGTTTTATTGATGATAAATTTCTATTAAAATATATACGATATCATTCTATTAAAAATTTTTCATTTTTTATGATACCATATTCCAAAGCATGAATGAGAATGGAAGTTGTATTTTCCTTATAAATACTGCTTTCCACAATTTTTTCCTCGAACTCTTTATATGCCCTTTTCTGTTCTAGTTCGGGAAGGTTTTTATTGCCACTGATTAGTTTATTGAACTCCTTTTTGTTCATAAGTTTCAGCTTCCATAACCAAATAGCAAAAATAACTCCTAATAATGCGTTTTCTTTCCATTCGTTCACTAATACTGGGAATGAAAATATTTCACTGGTCTCCATACCAAGTGCTTCAGCGAATTCAACAAAACTATTATAGTATATTTGTAAGAAATATTCGATGTTGTCAAAGTCTTTTTTGCACGCACCAGAATAAAAAAAGTATGAAAGATCATGAATAGGAGTTGAATCTCGACATATCTGAAAGTCAAGGAGTTTAATGTCCAATAAATTTCCTGAGTCCTAAAATATATAAAAAGTGTTATTTCAAGATATAGCAATTAATTTTTTTTGGTATTATTTATATCGTCTGTTTATTATAAAAAAATTTTAATATGATTAGGTATATTTTAAGGCTTTACAAATAATGGGGTAGGATACAACGGGGAGGGGGGCAATGGGGTCCAGGCCCACCCTAAAGTATGTCAACACATTTAACTAAAAATATCTTTTTGTATAAATAAATTAAATGGCTTAGCTTTGCCGAATAATTACACAAGAAAAAACTCTGTAACTTCGGAAGAATTTTCCAAAAAAATAGGAGAAAACTGCTGTCTGAGGTCAGATTAATTATTATTATTATATTTTAAACGATAATAAATATACTATACTCTTACCGCGTTGGTCCAGGAAATCAATTTTATTGTTAACTGAATAGTGTTTAAATATTTTTATAATTATATTTTTTTGTCTGAGTAAATGTTGTTTATGTTTTTAATTTATCTGTTAAGAATAATTGTGTTTCGTTTATAAAAATATATAAAATCATAAAAAAATGTCTTCAAACCAATTTATAACAAGAAGATGCTGATATCTTATGTCTGACTTTAGTGTAAGTCAATCACTCGTCTGGATAAAAGATAAATTAGAAGATCAATGAACATAAGTTTGTAAGTTATTTTAGCTCTCTTCAATTGAAATAATCGAAGATGTTAAACTGTGTACTACTTATAAACAAATAATGGAGCCTGAACTTGATTTAAAAAAATTTTGGTGACTAGTTTTTAATACTCTACTGTAAATACCTTATTTAATTAACATACATATTCTATCGGTCCCGTGTCATTTGCCTGTCACTATATACATGTCTTTTAATATATTTATATTTTGGTAAATTATATACCAATTTGAAAAGTTACTGTTGTAAAAAACTACTTTTCTTTTCCTTTGTTAAGAAAAAAATAAGACTCGTGAATATCTTACCGAATATTTAAAAAGTAGATTATTAGACCAGCAATCTCCATGAACTAGACATCTATTATCGCCATTATAATCAAATGCTTTTAGAAGAATTTTGTCAGCATTTTTTCCAAATTCCTTTAAATTTTCCCTCGCGTCCTTATATTCTTCTGTATCTAAAGCTTGAATAGTTGCAGAAACTGATAATATTATTTGTTTATCTACAAAATTTAGTACATCTATACCAGTATTAACTAAATCTTTAGTTACATCTTGATATATTTCTGGGTGTTTATTTCGCAATACATAAGATAGAGCATGGAATTTTCCGTAGGTTTTAAAAACGAGTTCGAGATGTTCTTTGTCAAAAAATGTCATTTTATCATGCATGACGTAACCATCTGGTGTTAAATTTTCCATTGCAATGTATTCCTTCTTTGGTTCCTTGGCAGTACCACAATAATAATTAGGCAAATGATTAAAAGGTTTTAACACTTTTGTTCTTTTTGTAAATGGTCCAGAGCTGGAAACACTGTATTGTAAAAAAGAAGTTCATTATTAAATAGTGCATTGAATTTAAACTCCCAAAATGGTGCCTTTTTTATAGCCACGCTTACAATTTCATCTGTGTCTTTATTTTGTACTTCTCCGGTAAAAAACTGTGAAATGAAACCATCTCCATAATCCGCCTTTGTATTGGGATTTAACGCATAATTTTTTATATTTTGTATCTTAGCAACTTCTTCCAGTATGAGGTCTAATTGTGCTTTTATTTCGTCGTTGCGGGCCATTTCACTTTTTATTAAAATATAACCAAATGTTAAAACACTTATTTTAAATATAATAATTCGCCGACTAGTTTTAAAATTACTTGTTTCAACTCTCGCTACAACAAAAAACTAACTTTATCCTATCCAAATGTTAAGCTTTTAAGATATTATTTAAGTAAATTATCATTATCAATGACAATACTTCATTTTTAGTCGGATGAGATTCAAAGTCTATTGCATCATAATTTAATAAATAAATAATAATCCTTTTTTTGATAAATTAAATACAGATAGAAGTATATGTATAGATAATATGTTGTTTGGACAACTACGTCAGATCCTAAAGTAATTTTTGTACATTAGACTTTCGTGCTGCTATCAAATGCAAAGATACAATTATCAAAAACGGTGCAGACCATGACTTGACAAAATATCGCGATTAGTATTTACTCAAACAAATATAAATTTTTTTAGAGGTGCTGGTATGCTCAAGAGTGTTTAACAACGACACATATGGCGCTCCGTGCCACATCTTACTGGTGTGTCCCACCAAGTGCTGCCTTAAGTAGCTTCGAGATCCCTTTTCTTTTCGTCGGATCCTAGCTGTACTAATGAGTCATGATATGACGAAACGCGTCTAGAGATGGATCTGGCGAAATGAAAAGGAAAATCTTCTTTACCCAAATATAAATTTGGTATTAGTGGATTGTTTAAGGATTGTTATTGAAGTACCAAAGAAATTTTAAATTTTGAACTTTGATTTTTAGGTCAAAGTCGAAATATGCTTTATGTTTGTTCTATTCCGTCATAATAAAATTGTTTTCTAAATCGGGAGATAAAATAGTAGTTTGTACAACAAGAGTGGATATGATGTCCATATCGCACGAGGAATTAAATTGAGCACGACGCCTTAGGCGTAGTGCTGATACTTCCGAACACATTATGGACAATCTACTCGAGTTGTATAGTATAATAAGACTCAACTTCCGAACTTCATATAAAAAGTTTTAAAAACATATATTTAAAGCAAGCATTAAAACTTATCTTTTTTAGAAATAAATTAAAAAACATAAAGTCTTTCTCCACTGGTTTATTAGAAATAAAATTAGAAGGTGGTAGATAGGGGAGAGTAAGGCAAAATGACATAGAAGGCAAAACGACATACCGACTGTTTCTCGGCGCTTTTTGGAGGAATATGTTTTCTGTGTATGGCAACACTTCGACGGTAGTATTATCTGTGCCTTAAGTTGCGGTAGAGACGTTGGAAGTATTTTCCGTTGTTGTTATATTAATTAGTTTAAAAAATGCTTTTCAAGATCAAGGTAAGTTGAAAATTGTCATGATACGTTTCTTACTAATTCTAGTAGCAAATTGTTTCTCGGTTGTCTACAATACTTAGTATTTTGTGCCTTTCTATTACCGTTACATACGACCAACTACTTAAACATTATAACATACAAATTGACATAATCTTGTGCATAAAACATTAAGGCAAAACGACATATGGGGTGTGTCATTTTGCCTTACATGAATATACGGAGTGTGGTGGTTTGTTAATTTCATAACTTTGTGCTTCAGATGGTGTCTAATTACGGCGGAGAAAAAATCGAATCGACAATCCTGGCCCAGTGAAGACATGCAGAAGGCAATAGAAGCTTTAAATGATAAAAAGATGGGATGAAAAAAGCATCTATTACGTTCAATGTGCCTCTGGCAACATTGCGGAGACGCTCCCAGAGAAAAAATGTCGGTGCCCGTGGTGTAACAAAATGTCTCGGTCGCTTTAAGAAGTCACTCAGTGTTGATCTGGAACAAAGTTTGATCAGACATATATTAGATTTAGAATCAGGACTTTTTGACCTAACGACTTATGACTTAAGAGAACTGGCATACACACTGGCCGAACGCAGTGGATGTAAGCACCAATTTAATAAAACTAAAAAGAATTCTAGTAGGCTATGGGTTTACAGCTTTATTTCTCGGAATCCAAACATATCGTTAAGAGTTCCTGAAGCGACCTCAGCTGCAAGAGATCAAGCCTTTAATAGGTCTTAGGTTCAGACTTATTTTAAAAAGTTGGAAGAAACAATCAATGCTTGCAATGTCGCCTGTGGGTTCATACAGAATGAGCTGGGGTATCTAAGAAGACAAAACAATTCATTTGTAAAGCGTGCCAAGATAAGTGCTTCAACAAATAAATATAAAGAAATAAATAAAATGAATATGTCATTTTGCCTACTATGTTAGGCAAAATGACACACTTGCTGTTTTTTTTTGGAAAATTTGTAATATTTACATACCATTTTTTTTTTTTGTAAGTTTATATATGTACTTTGTTTACTTAATAAATAAAGTATTAAAAAAACCTAAAGTACCATTTTTAATGAAAACCGAAGTAAGTATTTATCGGTGATCTTTAGAAAGTATGTCATTTTGCCTTACTCTCCCCTACTCTACATGTTTCGGGTGTAGTAACACCCATCATCAGGAAACAAAAAGTAAAGAGAAAATATTCATAAGAGGAACAAACCTAAATGGTGAGTGGTAGTGAACCTCGATGGACCTCTCATCGAGCCATGGAAAATCAAAAATTGAGAAATGGGATAATGATTAGAAAAAATTGATATACTTAAGTCTTAACACTGACCATGGGCAACAGGTAACAGTGGTTAAGAAGAGGCCCGTTTGGGCAAAGAGAAAAATTAAAAAAGTAAGAAAAATGGGGATTCACAGGTCAAGAACTTTCATCCTGGGAACCGTAGAGAGAAAGAAAAATTATTTATTAACCCCTATTTATTTTATGGGAATTTTTTTTTTTATTTAGAAGCGTAGAAGGCATAGAACTGATGTTAAATCTGTAAAGAATAAAAGAAATTGTTGAGTAAAATATCTTTTTTAGTTGTTTGTGCATTATTAAAAATGCCCATTTTAGTTTTCTAAACCATAGGCTTTGCCTGCTTCCATTAAATTCTCTCGCATGATAACTAAAAAGTTTTAACGAGAACAACATTTTTCTTGTTGTTATTTATTTTACTGACCATAAAAATTTAAGATAATAATTAAGATAACAGGGCCGCTTTGATTGTGAAATAATCATTTCTCCCCATGTCATTTATGTCACCTTCAAAGTTGCTGTTAGTTAAATATCAGTAATAATATTTATTTACAACCATGTATGTAATAATGACATTTCACCTATCTTTGAAAGGTGGAAAGTTGACGTTTCTTGACTTTTACTTTCCACCCGGGTGGAAAGTGCTCACTTTCCACCCGGGTGGAAAGTAAAATTGTTATTTTTTGTAATTTTATTAAAAATCGATATCTCAAAATAGTAAATTTTTTTTTTTTTAAATTTTAATAAAAATCGATATCTCAAAATAATATACAAACACACCAACACACAACTCATTACACAAATTCAACAACAATAATTTTATTTTTTATTTCTTTAAATGAATTATACCTAAATGACATTTATAAAAAACAAAAAATTAACATGGTTTATGTTTTACTTATTTACATTAAATATTACATTGGCATTATTGTAGGCAGTCACAGATATGTTTAAACCTTGCTGAAATTCTTCTTTTGAAAGGTTTATTTCATGATTATTTGAAGTTAAAGTAGTGTTAGTAAAACTTGAACTTGGCTTTGAAATCAATTTTGCCGTATTAACCTGAGTAGAAACCGAACTGTCTATGTATCCCTCAGCTACTGTGCTAGATTTCCAGCCTCCTAACCGCTTTATTTGCATAAGATCGCCACCGTTATTTGCGAGCAAAGTAGCCGCTGTTCTTCTGAAACAGTGACCAGTAAAACCTTCAGTATTCAGCTTCAGAAAAGCTGCAATTTTTTTTGGAAACTGACTTAAAGTGTTGTGCCCAATACATTGTTTACTAATTTTTCCATATCTTATTTGCATAAAAAGCTTTCCATCCTGTATATTTTTCCGTAAAGTTATGTACTCCTTAAGTGGTGCAATCCATTTATTATCAGTTATCATAAATGATCGTGGCTGGTACGTTTTGCTATTTTGTATTTCAATCGCGACCTTTTCTTCTAAAAAGTGAACGTCTGTTGTTTTCATTTTGTATAATTCATCTGATCGGCAGGCGCCTGAGACACCAATAACCAATGCGACCTACAAATGTATAAAATAATAAGTTAATATAGAAATAGTCAACCTTTTAGCCTAAAATACCTTTTGAACAAGAAATTCCATAGGTGCTTGTTCCAAAAATGTTTCAATATTATCCATAGACAGTGTGGTCGATTTTTTCGGCTTGTATCCTTTGTTTTGCTTTTTTAAAAATGCTAATAGCTTTGCGTGTTTAGATATGTCTACTTTTTCCCTAATTGATAGAGTGGTCCTCAACATTGAATATATTGACCAAAGCGTTGATATTTTCTTTGTCTTGGCATTTTCACTAAAATAAGCTAGTAGCGCCGATTCAGAACCAGGATTTTGAACTTTGTTTCCAATACACCATTCTTTAAAACAGTTATATGCCTTGTCATATCTCGGGCGGCTTTTAGTTGGCAGAAGATCTTCTTCTACTATTTTTGCTGCTTCTCGAATTTCTGGGGGAGTAGCAGCCAAATCAAATTCCTCATCTGAGAGCATTTTTTTGGTGTTTTGTAAAAACTTTGACACTAACGTTTTAAAAAAATAATATATTGTTTAGTGACATGGAAACCATATTCCAAAAATGATATTTGCCATCTTGATGTGTATTATTACCTACGTTATTTTATCACCTGCGGTTATTTGAAATTCTAAATGTCTGTCTACTTTTGCAATGGAAAAGTCAAAATGACATTTACCTTTTAATAATTATTTGAACTCAAAATAATAAGAAGTGGATGTTGGATGTGGTTGTAAATAAAATAGTATACAAACCTCGGTGAAAAGTTTCATTACTGTCTCTGAGATATAGTTTACCTCGACGCTTCGCGTCTCGGTAAACTATCTAATCTCTCGACAGTAATGAAACACTTTCCACCTCGGTACGTAATATACTATTATGCAACCCGACATGAAGTCTTAAAAAAAATTTATCACTTTTTATTCTGTTTCTTTTAATAAATAATTGATTTTTTAAAATTCCTCCAAGAGCCCTGAGATTTAATTGAAATATCTAAATTGTAATAATAACCTTTTTTCCTAAATTTTGATTTTGACCCTGTCGTATACCTGGTGACACAAGAAAGTCAAAATATTTTTTCCGTAATTTTAAAAGTAAAGATTAAAAAATATGAGAAGTTAATAAGTGTGTAATTATTTTTCGGGCAATTCAAACCTTCAAATTCACATATTCACACCGGTTAAACCGGAAGTGAAGTAAACTTTTACAGATGGCGCTCCGTGCCACATCTTACTGGTGTGTCCCACCACTGTGCTGCCATAAGCAGCTTTGAGTTCTCTTTGTTTTGTCGGATCCTAGCTCTACTGATGAGTCATGATATGACGAAACGCGTCTAGGGATGAATCTGACGAAATAAAGAGAAATTCTTCTTCTTTTAAATTTTAGTTGGAAAGCACCCATTTTTATTCAATACTTGAATTCTATGAAAGATTTTATTTTCAATAACATATCACACTTTATCATTTGTGTTAAAAATGACCGCCTAGATCAATTTTCCTTTGTTTTCTAAATTTGTCCATAACTTTAATAAAACAATGTAAGTGGTAAAGATTCGGCCATGGAAACGTTGATATGTTTAATTTCAACTGGTTTAACAATTTAAAATTAGCTAGCTGGAGAAAATGTATCCATAAGGACTATTATATTTACAACCTGTTTAAAAAAAAAGCAGAATTTCTCGAATTTTTCAAATAGCAACCCATCTTTGTTTTATTATTATAAAATTCTTCATTTAATTTCCTTTTTATTGGTGTATCACTAGTTAATAATTATTTTTTAGGTTATAGTGGAAATTGTTAAAAATATCATAAATGTAATTTCTAGACGCGTATGCTGTAGAAATAAATTCATTCATTTCAACTCTTGTAATTATTATTTAATAACATATGACATTTTGGTCTAATAAATGCAGAAATAATATTTTTGTTTCCCACGCCATACTAGACGGGTCTTCACTAAAATTCTTATGGCATAATTAAGTCTAGAAATTACATTTATGATGTTTCTTGTTAATTTTTACTATTACCTCATGAATAATTTTAACTTGTGTTACATTATTTGAAAGAAAATTAAATGAACAATAGATTATTATGTGTATAACAATGATGGGTTGCCATTTAAAAAAATGGAGAAATTCCGCTTTGTTTTTTTAGAAAATACGTTGTAAGTAAAATAGATACATTTTTCTCAAGCAAGTCAATTGTATACTATTAAGTAGGTTAAAATGAGCCACACAACGACAAACAATATAAAATAACAAGAAAACAAAAACAAACATAAACACAACAAACAAAACATAAACAAACAGCAAAAAATTAAATTTTCTGTATTTGTACTTTTTGATATTTTTAAGGCATCACCGAGAAAATAAATAAATAAAAAAACTGTTGGGATTAAAATACGGACTTTATGAAATATACGTCATGAAAACGACAGCTTGACAATGTGGTTAATGTTCTCTAAAATTTTTATATTATAATACAATAACAAAATCTGAAAAATAATCCAATAGAAATAATTGTCCGAAACGGACTTTATGCGGAAAAATAAAAAAAAATCTTGATATTATTTTCAAAAAGTTATCTATATTTTGTCTTAAAATAAGTTATTAAAGTTCTAGGTACAAAATACATTATTTAACTAGCATAAAAGGTTTTACATGTGGCAACACCGATATAATAAAATCACAGTTGAAAAAAGTCTAACCTAAGTTATTTGTCGATTTTTTTACACTATGAGCAAATAAATTTAAAAAAAACAATTATTTAAAACAAATATACATCAAAATTCCATATTAATTCCGATGTAAACAAAAACACCGACATGACAAGTAAAAGATCGGTACCAATGCTCACAGTCAATTTTTATCGGATCGACGTCACGTTATCGCGCCAGTTTTGCGTTTTTAAAATTTGTGAAAATTTTGCATGTTTTCAATGAGCTGCAAAAGGTTCATGGTAGAACCTAACAATAGTTTTATTGATGATAAACTTCTATTAAAATATATACGATATCATTCTATTAAAAATTTTTCATTTTTTATGATACCATATTCCAAAGCATGAATGAGAATGGAAGTTGTGTTTTCCTTATAAATACTACTCTCCACTATTTTCTCCACGAACTCTTTATATGACTTATTATGTTCTAAATCAGAAACGTTTTTATTGCCACTGATTAGTTTATTGAACTCCTTTTTGTTTGTAAGTTTCAGCTTCCATAACCAAATAGCAAAAATAACTCCTAATAATGCATTTTCTTTCCATTCGTTTACTAATACTGAGAATGAAAATATTTCACTGGGCTCCATACCAAGTTCTTCAGCGAATTCAACAAAAGTATTGTAGTATATTTGTAAAAAATATTCAATGTTGTCAAAGTCTTTTTTGCACGCACCAGAATAAAAAAAGTATGAAAGATCATGAATGGGAGTTGAATCTCGACATATCTGGAAGTCAAGGAGTTTAATGTCCAATAAATTTCCTGAGTCCTAAAATATATAAAAAGTGTTATTTGAAGATATAGCAATTAATTTTTTTTGGTATTATTTTTATGGTCGGTTTATAATAAAAA
Organism: Polydrusus cervinus; assembly: GCA_935413205.1. Lineage (NCBI taxonomy): Eukaryota > Metazoa > Arthropoda > Insecta > Coleoptera > Curculionidae > Polydrusus > Polydrusus cervinus. Next base: position 25,519,694 of record OW284514.1, on the reverse strand, counting down.
AATTTTAATATGATTAGGTATTTTCTAAGGCGTTATAAATAATATATAATATGGTGATGGATGTAACGGGGGGGGGGGGGGGGATCAATGGGGTCCAGGCCCACCCTAAAGTATGACAACACATTTTACTAAAAATATCTTTTTGTATAATTGTATAAATAAATTAAATGACTTAGCTTTGCCGAATATTTATAGAAGGAAATACTTTGTAACCTAGGAAGAATTTTCCAAAAAAATAAAAGAATACTGCAGCTGTCTGAGGTCAGATTAATTATTATTTTTATGTTTTAAACGATAATAAATATATCAAAAGTTCCTGGATCCCCCAGACCAACGCGGTGCAGCGATAGCGTTCCTTCTGTTTAGGCTATTGACACTGCGGCGAAATCGTCACCGCTACTGTTACCGCGTTGGTCTAGGAAACCAATTTTTTTTTAACTGAATAGTGTTTAAATATTTTTATAATTATATTTTTTTGTCTGAGTAAATGTTGTTTATGTTTTTAATTTATCTGTTAAGAATAATTGTGTTTCGTTTATAAAAATATATAAAATCATAAAAAAATGTCTTTAAACCAATTTATAACAAGAAGATGCTGATATCTTATGTCTGACTTTAGTGTAAGTCAATCACTCGTCTGGATAAAAGATAAATTAGAAGATCAATGAACATAAGTTTGTAAGTTATTTTAGCTCTCTTCAATTGAAATAATCGAAGATGTTAAACTGTGTACTACTTATAAACAAATAATGGAGCCTGAACTTGATTAAAAAAAATTTTGGTGACTAGTTTTTAATACTCTACTGTAAATACCTTATTTAATTAACATAAAGATTTTATCGGTCCCCTGTCATTTGCCTGTCACTATATACATGTCTTTTAATATATTTATATTTTGATAAATTATATACCAATTTAAAAAGTTATTGTGGAGGGTATAAAAGTTAGTTTATTTAAAAGGCTACTTTTCTTTTCCTTTGTTAAGAAAAAAAATCGTGAATATCTTACCGAATATTTAAAAAGTATATTATTTGACCAGCAATCTCCATGAACTAGACATCTATTATCGCCATTATAATCAAATGCTTTTAGAAGAATTTTGTCAGCATTTTTTCCAAATTCCTTTAAATTTTCCCTCGCGTCCTTATATTCTTCCGTATCTAAAGCTTGAATAGTTGCAGAAACTGATAATATTATTTGTTTATCTACAAAATTTAATACATCTATACCAGTATTAACTAAATCTTTAGTTACATCTTGATATATTTCTGGGTGTTTATTTCGCAATACATAAGATAGAGCATGGAATTTTCCATAAGTTTTAAAAACGAGTTCGAGATGTTCTTTGTCAAAAAATGTCATTTTATCATGCATGACGTAACCATCTGGTGTTAGATTTTCCATTGCAATGTATTCCTTCTTTGGTTCCTTGGCAGTACCACAATAATAATTAGGCAAATGATTAAAAGGTTTTAACACTTTTGCTTCTTTTTGTAAATGGTCCATAGCGGGAAACACTGTATTGTAAAAAAGAAGTTCATTATTAAATAGTGCATTGAATTCAAACTCCCAAAATGGTGCCTTTTTTATAGCCACGCTTACAATTTCATCTGTGTCTTTATTTTGTACTTCTCCGGTAAAAAACTGTGAAATGAAACCATCTCCATAATCCGCCTTTGTATTGGGATTTAACGCATAATTTTTTATATTTTGTATCTTAGCAACTTCTTCCAGTATGAGGTCTAATTGTGCTTTTATTTCGTCGTTGCGGGCCATTTCACTTTTAATTAAAATATAACCAAATGTTAAAACACTTATTTTAAATTTAATAATTCGCCAACTAGTTTCAAAATTAGTTGTTTACACTCTCACAACAGCGAAAAACTAACTTTATCCTATCCAAATGTTAAGCTTATAAGATATAATTTAAGTAAATTATCATTATCAATGACAATGCATTTTTTATTAATTTCAAGTCAGATGAGTTCCAAAGTCTATTTCCTCATAATTTAATAAATAAATAGAAGTATATATATAAATAATATGTTGTGTGGACAACTACGTCAGATCCTAAAGTAATTTTTGTACATTAGACTTTCGTGCTACTATCGAATGCAAAGATACAATTATCAAAAACGGTGCAGACCATGACTTGACAAGATATCGCGATTAGTATGTACGCAAACAAATATAAATTTAGTATTAGTGGATTATTTAAGGTTCAAGGGTTGTACTAAATAAATTTTAAATTTTGAACTTTGATTTTTAGATCAAAGTCGAAATATGCTTTATGTTCGTTCTATTCCGTCATAATAAAATCGTTTTCTCAGTCATGAGAGAAAATAGTAGTTTGTACAACAAAAGTAGATATGATGTCCATATCGCACGAGGAATTAAATTGAGCACGACGCCGTAGGCAGAGCGCTGAAACTTCCGAGCACAATATGAACAATCCACTCGAGTTGTATAGTATAATTTTTCAAGGACTAAACTTCCGAACTTCATATAAAAAATTTAAAAAAATATATTTAAAACGGCCATTTAACTTGTCTTTTTAGTTAGCAGTGAACTTGTGAAAAAAATAATAAAAAACAATTGAAGAAAAATTAATTTCCCTGGCAAATCCATGGACCAAATTATAGTGTAACATAATATTTCTTATATTTACATAAAATCACTTTAAATATCTATCTTTCCTACATTCGGCCTTTTACAGAATAACAGACAAAGAACACAAAAAAGCACAAAATAAAAAAGCACAAATTATTTTTCTAAATCATAATTTTTGCCTGCTTGGGTAATAAACCCGTGCAATAAAAAACATAACCTTAAAACCATTAGTAATCCAGAATACAATATAAACCGTAAAAAATAGATTTTTTTTAAAATCTTATAATTGTGTCGGTTGTATCTAGTTTTATGTACTTATCCTTATTTTCCACCATGTAAGGAAAATTAGTTTTCTAAATCTGTTGCGTATAATAAAAGATTGAGGTTAGCGCCTTGTCATCGCAAGACACTAACAAAGCAATTAAGTACTAACTTTCATTTTATATATACATGTTATGCATTAAATCTTGTAGTAATTATCTAGAAATGAGTGAAAAACTGTAGATTTTTGAAAAAAGAAAAAGCATTGGTGCACAAATCTTTAGTGTGGTTAGAAAAATTCGATAGAATAATTCGATAAAAATATATTTTGGTTTTATATTTTCAATGTTCGCACCATTTCGTGCACTCATTGGGAAAAATTGGTGTATGCTTAGACTCTGAGATAAATGTTTTGATTCAAATATAAAAATTAACAATTTTGATCTGACTGATTTACATCACATTATTAACCTCACTTCTATCAAGTGTCAGAAAATTCGAGAGACGCGTAAAATTTCCAACGTGTAAATTTGGTTTCTTTATAATTGACTATTGTGATTGGTCAGTTTTATATCCTAACTAGGATGGATATTAAATTATATCCATTCACTTTAATGTAAAGGAAACAGCAAATATCCATATTGAAGTAGAAAAATACGTTGTTGAGACAACAGGGAGATGGATATAGCAGGCCTGAGGGTATATAAAAAAAATCAATATTTCTAAACTAAGCAATTTTAATATGAAAATTCGTTTTTAAGTAAGTATTAAGTAGGTATAAACTAGTTTATCATAAGCAGTTGGAAAAGTTTTCTACTTTTCGGAAGCACTTTTAAAGAGTTGTCGTTCAAAACGTGAAAATAATCGCTTCAAATTACAAAAATATATAATTCACAAATACTAATTACACTGTTTTGAACCATAATTTTATAGAAAATCATATTCCACCAAATGTAAAATAATATATCGTGTTGTGTCTTTAAATATATCGCTTTTTCGCACTTTATCCATTTGATCATCCCACATTTTTAGCGTTTCTTCTCTGTTTCCTTCCTCAGTTCTCAAGTTGTAAATAGCTTTATTGTCCATAAGCTTTGGCACCCACATATCAATGCTAAAAAAAGCCCCAGCTACTGCAAATTCTTTCCATTCTTCTTTTAAAACTGCCCAAGGGTACAATTTTTCTGGATCACTACCGAGCAATTTTCCAAAGTTTGAAAAGCTATCGTAGTATTTTTGTAGGTAGGTATCTAATTTTTTTAAATCTTGTTTCGAAGCTGCGGAATAGAAAAAAAATATGAGGTCATGGACTGGAGGACCTTCTCTTGTCAGTTGAAAATCCAACAGTTTTATGTCAGCTAGTTCTCCCGAATCCTAAAACAGAAGAAAAAGTTGATATGTTCTTGAGAAAAACTTCGACTTTAACAGAAGATCTCATTGTCGTGTTAACCGGCAGAGTCCCTATAATGAATAGTGTGCCATAGCCCAGATAAACCAAATGCTTAAGAGAAATGATATCCTGTTCAACATTAAATGGTCTGGCAAACCTTGGAAAAAAAAAAGTTTTAAAAGATATTTTAATACCAGAAATTTGCGTGCCTGATGCTGTGACATTTTCAAAATATATAAAATTTTAACTTTTATCAAATATATGTAATAAACTGCTGGACAATTGCTTTCGAGCAAGAAAAATTTCGCCTAAATTTAACAGTAAATATTTTCTGAATCAGATGTGATATCGACCTACAGTTTTGAATGGTTGATAGATTCATCCCTTGAGAAACAATTGTCAATATTAGATTTTCTCTAACTGTCAGAAAATTGTATATACAGGATGTTAAAGAAGACGATGATTTTTGCTCAAATTTTAATGGCGTCTAACTTTCACAATAATATTTTTAAATTTTATCACTCTACGTCAATTGAATCACCAATTCTTATACCTGATGAAAAGCTTGATTATGTTTAGTAACAATAGTTGTACCTAAATGTTATGATCTACACAGTGACGTACTTATAAACACTTATATGTCTATGGTTTATAAGGATCTCACAAGTTTTCACGATTTTTTTTATATTGGAAAGTACTCGCCCCTAGATTAGGTCAATTTTTTCTTATTTTTTTAGTTTATCACATCGCGCTACAGGTATATTATACAGTGTGTTTACAAAATTTTAACAAAGATAATTTTTTTAATTTAATTTTTGGAAAAAATGTATTTATTAATTTTTAACTTTCTAACACTATACTCATAAACCATAGACATATCGGTGTTTATAAGTACGCCACTGTACATCATAACATCTAGGTACAACTATTGTTACTGAACATAATCAAGCTTTTCATAAGGTATAAGAATCACTCGCAAAGTTTGCACGATACAACGCACAGTGAGATATAGCTACCAATAAGTTGAAATAAAACAAGGTTTTCCAAAAAAATCGGTATTTCTTAAAATAAAGCAGATATCAAAAATTTGTCAATTTACTTTCTTTGCTATGAACCAGTGATTCGATTGACGTAGAGTGATAAAATTTAAAAATATTATTGTGAAAGTTACACGTCATTAAAATTTGAGCAAAAATCATCGTCTTCTTTAACATCCTGTATATAAAATTTTCTGACAGTTAGAGAAAATCCAATATTGACAATTGTTTCTCAAGGGATGAATCTATCAAAAACCGTAGGTCGATATCATATCTGGTTCACAAAATATTAACTGTTAAATTTAGGCGAAATTTTTCTTGCTCGAAAGCAATTTAGTTCTTTGCAAGATACGTGGTTTAGTTCCTACTTTGTTACTGTCTAACTTTCGCCAGTAAGACTGCGAAAAGGCGTTCAGGGAATAGAAAAGTAACATTTTACAAACTCGTGACGTTTTATTAAATATAAACATTGATAAATGGATTGTTACCTATTATTCTTTTAGGCGCCCAAGTCAATATTTTTAGAAATTATATGACTGGAAAAATATAAGGTAGTTTTAAATAAGATTTCCAGGTACTTCCGCTTATTAACCCTCTTAAGTTCAGCATCATTCAATGTATAATCATGGACAACTATATTTTTATTAAGTGTAAACAACATATATGCACACTTATCTACATTTAAGGTAAAACCATTTACATTACACCAACTAGCAACATCACAGAAATCCTGCTGAAGTGTCTTACAATCATTCCTCGAATTAATTTCAAGAAAAATCTTAAAATCATCCGCAAAACTAAGCCCTTTGATCTCTTAACCTTAGTCATTACCCTGTTAAAAGCAACTATGAAGAGCAGCGTATATGTACCAGATGTGCGCAACCCCCAAAAAGAACATAAAATATAAAATACAAATTAAAAATATAGTATACTCAAGGAAAATCATTTAATTCCACCTACTATTCCGCGCGCGCCGCTACACAGCTACATGATCAGGGCCTATTTTCGTTTAAAGGGGGCCGTGGGCCCGTTAGGGAATCCGCGGCTCCCAATCAATGATGCCCATAGATCAAATTTCAGGCGGGAATCTAACTACGTAAATCACTCTGTATACATTATATTTTGACATTTTCTTATTCATAATAAAATTTGTGTAAAAATGTTAATCGTTGTTGTTTAATGTAAATTGCATTATATTTCTTCTAAGTAGGAATATAAATTCTATTACAAACCTTGTATTTAAAAAGCATATTATTTGACCAGCAATCGCCATGTAAAATACACTTAAATTTCCCTTTATATTCCATACTATTCAAAATAAAACGTTTCATATCTCCAATGTTTATCAATTTCGTAATAATATTATTATCATCTGATTTATCAAAAACCTTTAAACCGCCAAGAACATTATTTTCTACAGACTCTAAAATAGCATCGGTTTCCTTGATACCGTCGAAAACATTTTTCAAATCCTTCACTATGTCCTTGTATTTATTCAATTGTTGATCTTTAAATACAAATGAGAGAGCATGAAATTTTCCAAAAGTCTCAAAAATCAAGTTCAAATGATCCTCATCCAAACAGTTCTTTTTATCTAGAAGGTGGTAACCTAAATCCTTAATATTTTCCATAGCGATGTATTCTTTGTTTGATTCAAGACTGCCGCAAAAATACTTGGGAATGTTATCGAATCGTTTTTCGACTTTCTTCTCGTCTTGAAAGCTGTCCAATGCCGGAAATATTTTTGAATAAACCATTTCTTCATTTTTGAACATAGCTTGGTAGTCTGTGAATATACCTCCTACTCGAGGAATTTTTTTAATTGCCACTGATACCGTTGATCCATTGCTTTTATTTTTAATACCACCGATATAGAGGTCTGATAGAAATCCTTCAGTCATAAGTGGATTTAGGTTTAACAAAAATTCATATTGGTCAATACTTTGCACTTTTGCCACACGAGTTAAAATTTCAGTTAGTTCTGTCTTAGTTTTTTCCAATTCACTCATATTTTATTTTAAATTTCAAACGAAACCGTTCTGGATAATAACAACACACATACAGGAAACATGTTGATATTCAATATTTGTTATTAAGATTACGCGATAAAAATAAATATAATACGTCTTACAGGGTGAGCCAGGAGTATGTCAAAATCCATTTACAGAAATTGCAAGAGGTAAGAGATTCCTGGTCCTGTTATTAATAGCAGAGAGCTAAATACACTACTAAGTAATCATTAAAGCACGGGAACTTAATAACAATGACGTTTTCCAGGGCCCGAGTGAGCACCTTGTGCATTTATAATAGGGTGCCCCGAATTGACCATGACACATTTTAAGGGATGATTCTACATAATAATATATGAAAAAAAGTTCATAAATATATATATATCCGCAAATGCGTCTTTATGGAGCTACAGGCCCCTTAAATATGGTGACAATGCCTGTGTTTTTTTTAAATTTTTTAGTATTTAGTTACAATACAAAAAGGAATCTTTAGGTATAAGTTAATGTTATTTCGGAGTACCCATATTGCGACTAGTAACGTGACAACACAGGCAATATTTTTATCTTACCGATAATAAACCTCTATTTTATAGAGTGGGTTTCCACAGCAGCCAAGGAGAGTCCGTGACAATCAGGATTCTGCACAATAGACTCGGACAAGGATTTCTGGGTGATTGGATTGATTAGAGAACTGTCAAACTGTCGATAGCTTGTCCGTGATTGCTTATGGGAACAGACATGTATTCAGCGGCAAATATTATTCTTTTTAGAGAACTAAAATTCAGGTTTAAATGCCGAGATAATAACGCGCGTGGTATGTCTTGGTATTTTATTTTCCCTCATTCATACATTTGTTAGGTAATAAGTCCTCGCACCTTCAACTTATAATCGCGATACGCAAATACGTCTCTGGAATGTCACGAACTTTCCGCGCTCTCGTAATCATAATCAACACTTATGTCATATATTATGATACTACAACCACCAAATAATTGTATCTAGTTTATTGTGAAAAAAACTATATGACATAACAAACTGGATTCAAGACGATCACAACAGATTATGCAAAAGCTAATCTATTGTTTAATTCAATCAGAAGATAATGTTCATAACTAATCTTGGTGACTGTTTTTGTTGCGCTTGACCTTCACGCTTTACTGGTACCTACGGTGTGTGATGCTTAAAATAATTGTGAAACGTATTGACTAGGACTAGAGTATCATTAAAGAACTTTAATTTACTAATTATGGTAATATCTTAATCTTATTGTGAAGTATATAACCGCGTAATAATGATTGTGATTACAATATCATCAATGACGTACTGATAAGCGGTTTATTTTAGTGTCCTGGGCAAAATTCTTCTAGTTTTGGAAAGCGCTGAATACGGTACGGTGAAATTGCACAGCTGCATGCCATATACAAACTTATGGTATTAAAAATTGTTACATTGCATGTCTTGTTAAGACATAAAAAATTCAAGATATCGTCTCTATATTTATGCTCTAGCTTAGATCTGTTCTTCCTTATGTTTCTAATTTAGTCTCATGACACACACACACACACACACCCTATCACACACATATTTTTTAAATATTTTCATAAGGTATGCTACCAGCAAAAAAAAACTGTTTAAATAAAAGAACATATTCCAACATAGTGAAAATCGCACCGAAAAATTATACCCTGGCGGGGTGGTGCGGTTTTTCACTTTGGAACTAATAGTCGTGGATTCAAATCCCACTTCGGACACTTTACTTTTTTATTTAAATTAATTTTTTTTTTAGTTTTAATCTTTTTTATTAGTAATTATTTATAATTTTAAATCGATTTCAACTAAAAAAAAAATGAAAGAATTACTGAATTTAAACTTTTATAATATATATAAATGTATGATTTACAAGATATGTTCATACTTTACGTAATTAAAATGTTGGTAATGAAATGATCTCTTATAGCTAGACCACTACATAATTAATGATTTTTTCAGGACCGATGTATTTTAGGGCGTAGATTACAAATCTAAATACCGTTTGTCAGACGCTCAGTTTTTACTTCGGATTTAATTTTTTGGGATTCAATTTTAAAGAAAAAACGATAAAGCGGGCAATATTTTATATTCCCCTAATTTTAAACTATTTTAAATCTGTCGCATATGCGGCAGATAAAGTATTTTATTTTACAATAAAATAAAGTGTTCGTTTACTGCCGGAAATCATTCTGATAATGTATGGCTTTACTGTCGGTTGACGATAAAATACTTTATTTGCCGCATTTGCGGCAGGTAAAGTATTTTACCCTTCTCAAATTTTCACTCTACGCCGAATAAACTGGCAAAATTTGCCATTTCTCATAGTAGGTCAAATTTTTTGAGGGGTGCTTTGGAATGCGCACGTGGTCGGCCAAAATTGTCTGACGTGTCAAATTTAGGCCAAAATGGGTTTTTTGTCGTCGGATTGTGAAGCTATTTTAACCTTTCGAGCTTGAATATAGGATGGAATAAGTAGTATGAAACTGAATTAATTTTTATAACACTTTAGGGTGTACGTTTACTTTTAATATAATAAATAATAATAAGATTTTTTCTATATTTGCTGTGTACTTTGTTATAATAAAATGAGATGAGTTATATGTAAATTTCTTATATTAATAATTCTGAACGGTTGGCTATAAAATTTTGTATGCACCACGTCAGTAAAGTGTCTTTATCGAACTCGCCTGTTATTCACCTCGCTCATCTCATTATTTCAGACTCGTCTGATAAAGAATTACTTTACTGCCTTGGTACATAAATATTTATTACATGTGACATTCCAAAAGCAAATGACAACCAACCTTATGTGTAGCTATAAAATAATTACCAAAATGTTTTATCATAAAGAATCATTTTTAGATTTCATATTCTAATAATAACTAACACGTTTTTTTCTCTTTTTCCAGATAAAATTAAGATTCTTCGATATACTAAACATGAACCATATTTCAATGCAATTACCATGCAGTTTTTCTAACAGAAATCGTAGAGTTTTTAAATTTTTCTTAAATGAAATTTCCATTATTACGATTTTTAACTACATTCACTTATTCCACCAGTACATGTTTTGTTCAATTTTGCACCACTTTCGCTAACGTTTGGCGATTTACTTTCTCATCTTATTATAATCTTGTTTAGCATGATAACAGTTACTATTAATGGCTTAAATAATATTATTCGTTTAAAAATAAACTTTACATATTATAGCTATTAATATAACGAAATTAATATGCGATTTATAATAATCGAGGACATTACTAGGTGACGAGGCAACAGCCGAGTCACCCGTAATGTCCGAGACGGTGTTAAATCGCTAATAATCGAGTTGTATTCAAAGCTTTATCGTATCATTGACAACGGCGATGCGAAAATAAAAACAAGGTTTTATGTAATTTCATTTTGGCATTTCAAAAAGCCATCATTAAAATCATGCAAGATTTTGATATTCCTGACGATATATTAGCTGCAGACAACATTATAAGGTTGAACTTGCTTCCGGACAAATCTAAAATCCATTATGAAAAAGAATATCGGCAGTTTTGTGAGTGGCCAAACAAAGTACATGTTCAAGGTGCAGAAGAAACGGTATTGCTGGCGTATTTCGCGAAACTCTCTGAGGAATACTCTGCTTCATCCTTATGGCCGAAATATTCCATGTTACGAGCGACTTTAGAACTGAAGGAAAGAGTGGAAATCGACAAATACGGCGCCTTAATACGTTTCATCAAGAAGAAAAATGTTGGATATAGAGCAAAAAAATCAAAAGTATTTACAAGAGAACAAGTCAACGAATTTGTGTGTTCTGCCTCAGACGAGAAGTTTTTAATGATGAAAGTGGTTTTTTTAATTGAAATTGGAGGAGCCTGTCGAACTAATGAATTAGCAAAGATGACCACGAAGATGTTGACGTTTTAGAGGACAAGCTGATTGTTACTATTCCCGACTCAAAAACCCACAAGAAACGTATTTTCGCTGTGATATTTGACGGCGAAGTCAATCCTGTGCTTTTATTTAAAAAGTACGCAATGTTAAGGCCAGACCATGTCGTTCACCAAAGATTGTTTGTATCATAATAGAAAAGGGAAATGTACGGTACAGCCCTGCGGCATTCACTTCTTCTCTAACATACCTCAAAAAATAGCTAAGTATCTGTCACTTGAAAATCCTAATTTGTATACTGGTTACTGCGTTAGAAGATCTTCGGCAAATTTTCTTGTTAATGCCGGAGGAGATATATTAGACCTACAAGAACTTGGTGGATGGAAATCGGCGAAGGTTGCTAGAGGGTATTTAGAAGAAAATGTGACCAAGAAAGTTTCCATTGCTCGCAAAATTCAAATTGGCGATGTTTCCGGCAGTGGATTAAGCACTGGGGAACCGCACGAAATCGAAAGGAGTGCTTGCTCAGTCATTAATCAGTCTTTAGAGGGCATACCTAAGATCGTGAACGTTAAAGACAAAGGTGTATCCATCAAATTTGAAAACTGTCAAAATATTGTTTTACATGTTCATGAAAAATAGTTCTAATATTATTTGGTATCTAACGTATTATGCTTTTGTAACTAACGTAAAAAATTATGGTAACTAATGTATTATGAGTAACTAAGGTGTTATGTAGGTTTTAGTACGTTTATGATGTTAATAATTATTAATAAAGATATCATATAAAAATGACTTAATCTTCAATGATACGATAAAAAATTAAAAAGTCCAATCCTGGTATTTACGTCCAATAATAGATACCAACATAGCACACTAAAATTAACCAGCATGTCATTCATGTCACGTGATTGAGCCACGATCTCGCGAGTTCTATCAAAATTATTACTATATAATTAAGATATTGTATCGCACAAATGGTGCGTGTGTAATTCAGTTTTTTAAATTATATAAATTATAAACACGATTACCTTGTTTTAGACAAAATTATGGTACACGCATATGAGTTACAATAATTGTGTTAGTTATTATGCCTAAGTGTAAAACATTTCTTCGCCTACATCGAAGCACAATCCGGTACCCAATTAACCGTGCTAGATTGTATACGATCATATTACCACTGAATTACGACTCGACTTGCGAAGAAAATTGTACACGAAGTCCCTGTTTTATACAGTGGCGTCTCAATTGAAGTTTATTTTTATAATGAGCGAAAATCTCGCTAAGATGCATTTTTGCCAAGTATAACACAATTCACATCTCAAAACTTTTACGTAAAATTTGAAGATGCTTTTTTTCGAGTAAAATATATTAAAAATCTTTGATTAAAGAATAGAATATTATTAACCAAGGTTTAGACAGCTACCATTATTGCCCGAGCGTCGAGTTTAAATCAAGAGGAGCGTAGCGACGAGGGATTTAAGAAGCGAGGGCTATATTAGTATAGTTGTCTAAACGATGGTTAATGCAATTTTTTCCACTACTAACACATTTACAATATACTTATTTTTATAGTATTAAAAATTTTAGTTATGTGACACAATTTTTTCCGTAATTTTATCAGAAAAGATTCAAAAATGTGAGATATTAATAAATGTGTAAATTGCCATTTTTCACCAATTGAAACATTCGAAACCACTTCCGGCTTAACCGGAAGTGAAATCAACTTTGAAATTTTAAATGGAAACCCCTTATTTTTATCTGACGCTAAAAATCTATAAAGAATTATCAACAGTAATATACCGATAATACCGCTGTTTTTTACAAGAAATCGATTTTCTGATAATTTTCAAAAAATATAATTTTTACTTAAAATCTGATAAGATCCCGAGAGCTTTATCTCGAGGGTCTTATCTTTGATTATAAATAAAAATTATATTGAGTGAAAATTTTCCTAGAAAATCTATTTTCGAGTGAAAAACAACGGAATGAAGATAAGACGCCGCTTCTAGAGGTGTATTTTATTGGATAATTTACTGAACCCGAAATAAAAGCGGTTTGTGATAAAGGAAAATATGCAAACACATCATTATGATTTACAAATAAAATAGTAGAATTTAGTGTCCATTAAAATATATAAACAAAAGAAGCTTAGCGGCAAGCGGACAGAGTAGTGCGTCTATCTTAAGCTTCTTTTGTTTATTTATTTTAACGGACACTAAATTCTACTATTTTATTTATACTTACACACGGCATTTACGGAATAGTGCTGCAAAACCAGTGGGTGACTGCAGCGCGATCTAGATCTGAATCCACAAAGCTTGAAGATGTATGGCGAAGCGAAAAATGTTTCCTATACTGGTGAAGTGGCCGTTCCGTGCTTGATTTATTTATATTTCTACGTTTTTACGTTAGATGGCTATATCTTTTGCATTGAGTTGATGCCTTATGATGGCGTTACTGGGTTTTCATCGCGTTTTTATTTCTTAAAAACGCCTTGAAAGAACAGGCTCGCTGTACTGGGGGTCGCTTACGGGTTATGACTTTCTGATGAGTTCTAACAAGAACGAAACAGCCTGTCATTGTCTACCTGTGCCCCAGGGATTCCATTACCTTTGGAGTATCTGTGTACTTTAATGCAAAAGATAGACGCACTACTCTGTCCGCTTGCCGCTAAGCTTCTTTTGTTTATTATGATTTACTTTTAAGTTTATAAACGTGCCACAACTAACAATTAATTAAAAATCCAAGACTAAATCAGACGCATGGAACGTCAAAAATCAAATTCGCTTATTTTCATCACGGTTGCCATGAAAACGCCAAGATTTCTTAAGCTCACGTCAAAGCAAAGCACACTGGGTTTAATCTTGCTTGCATACCTTTTGTCATAAAACATTTCTTTAAAAATGTCAAAATTAAGTTAAGCTTATGCTCTAAAATCACCTCAAATAGTGTTGTGTGTCACTTTTATTTTGTAGGGGTTATAATATTTATTTATTAAACTTGATTTCTTAAAATAAATTACTGTTTGTTTGACAAAAAGCTACTGTGGTCTTACCGAGCTAGTCGAAGGTCTTATCGGGTAAGACCACGTTACCGAGGTGGTTGCTATGAAAATTTGCGTTCTGATTGGTTCTATATATGTGAGGTAAATTATCAATGACATATCACACTTTATCATTTGTAGGGCGAGCGCTCCCCCCCCCCTGGCCCCCACCTGGCTACGCCACTGAGAGTAAGCCATGGAAATGTTAAGAAGGTTCATTTTAACCTGCTTTGTAATATAAAATTGACTTCCTTCAAAAAAATGTATCCGTTAGGTCTATTTTATTTATAACTTATTTTTTTTTAAAACAAAGCAGATATTTTCAAATGGCAACCCATCCTTGTTTTATTATAATAATACTCTTCAATTAATTTCTTTTTAACGGTGTATAATAAATTAATAAGTATTTATTAGAATTGTAAAAACACAGACTTTTTACTAGTCAGGTGGTAGCAAACACATTTAGGAAAGCATGAAAGTTAAATTTTTAAACCACCTGAAAGTTCCTTATATAATAACTATGCAATCTAGTTCGTATTTCATTATCTAACTGTGTTAGACGAAATGCAACCTTATTGTGTAAGGAATTTTCAGGTGGTTTGAAAATTTATTTTTCATGCTTTCCTAAATAAAATTATTTATTAGGTTATAGTAGAAATTGACCAAAAATATCATCAATGTAATTTCTAGACTCGTATAAGCCATAAGAAGTTTAGTCAAGACCAGTCATGAGGTGGAACACAAAAACATTATTTCTGCTTTTATTAGACCAAGATGTAAAATGGCATTAAATAAAATTACAAAAATTGAAATTAATAAATTGTTTTCGACGTCATACTTGACCTAATAACTAACTTGTGATACACCGTTAGACAGAGGCGGATGGGCCCACTGGGACGCCGGGACAACACCCGGTGCGCCGCTACATCAGGCGCCGCTAGGCGCCGCCACGGGTTTTTGTATTTTTGGTTAAAAATAAATCTAAGCTTAAACATAAAATAATGAACATGTGCATATATGGTGTTATAGCCATAAATCTAATCATAGGAGATCTCATGAAAGAAAGTATTATAAAGCATCCAGAGTATTTAATCTCCATAACAAAATAGCAGTGTTCTTCAGAGAGTGACATAATATGGACGTCTGGAATAAAATTAATATCGATGTTAATAAAAAAAGGAAGCTATAGACAATTGTTGAGACACGCTGGTGGGCGAAGAAAGCAGCTCTCTCAAAAATCTTTAGTACATACGGGTGTAAAACATCTTCCATGTACGTTGAAGTTCTTCTGGCATTAAAAACTATTGAAAATTCAAACAATACGAATTCTGACGTTAGCGCTACAGCTAGTTATTTCCGGGAATCTCTACAAAAATATGAGGTGATTTTAACTGCCCATATATTTTTAAAAATTTTCTCGATAACAGGGCCATTATCAAGATACCTACCAACCCAAGGTTTAGATCTTCTTAAGGCAAATACTATCGCAAGAACAGCATTAGAACAGCTAAAACAAATTGAACGAGATATCAAAAATATACAAGAAACTAACGATATGTTTGTTAAGTGGGCAGTAACCGAATTGGAGGCTATTGATTCGGATCTAGACATCGGGGATATTGAAAGTGAATAATTTACCAGCAGTAAAAAAATGCCAGGAGAAGAATCCAAGGATGAATCTTCTGATAATGATGAAATCAATCAAGAAAATCGTATGCCATATGTAATGCAAAAGTTGCAGAAATTGCACATTGAGCTGCTATTTCATCCTTCTCAAAGGCTCTCACAAGAGGCTTACCCTATACTGGAATTAGCATATAAATATTTATTAACTCTTCCAATCTCCCAGGTAGCCTGTAAGAGAAGTGTTTCCACACTAAAATATTTACAGGTTAAGAAGTACTCTTAGCCAGAACCGATTGGATGCTTTCATGCTGATGAGTTTTGAAAAGGACATTCTAAATAAAATAGAAAATGACGAGGTCATTGATACTTTGGAAAGATCCAGCACTCTACTATCCAAAAAACTGTTGTATTAACATAAAAAAAAAATGTAATTTAATGTTGTCATTTATTTTATTGAGTATTATTTTTTTTTAAATTTATAGTGTTTATTTTACTTTGTGTTAAGAATTAATAGTTCCTTTGTTCCTTTATTGTGATATTTATTTGTTTTGGAAAAGAATAATGTTTTTTGTTTGTGTTGATTATTTTATTAGTTATAAGTTTTGTTTTCAATTTATTTTCCTAAGAATTGTTTTGGAAATCCTTATTTGTTTATGTGATTTTTGTCATGTATAATAATAAAAATTCCATTATAACTTATGTTTTTTTTTAGTTAAGAGATAATGAGGAATTTTTTTTTATTTGAGAATTATTGTAAAAAAAATTTCTTAGATTTTTAAATCCTAATAGAATAGATCCCAAACTACGTTGATCAAAGCAAGAAAAAAAAATTAAATCTTTTTTTCTAGCACGTGATGGCGCCGCTTCACTGTAACTTCCCGCACCGGTCCAAAGGGTCCCATCCGCCTATGCCGTTAGAAAGAAAATTAAATAATAGTAGATTCTGTAACGAGGTTGGAATAAAAATTTGATCCGAGTGGAAGAATATCTAATTTTCATTCTAACCGAGTAGCAAACTATATTTTCTCCACGGCCAAAAATACTATTCGCAATATTTGTAATTTCAGGTGGAGTATTATCCAGTTCCATATCTGATTCATCCGATTTTTCACTCATGTTTTGGCTTGCACTAAAATTTGTCTGCTGACATTGACAGTTTCGAAATTCATGGCAACCTATGTCGTTTAGATCAATTACAGAATATTCATTCCGTATCTTGTTATGGAATGAAAATACACGCAAAACGCATAAGAAGCAAGTGTTTCAGAATAAATATTCCAACTCAAGAGCGAGAATTTTTACATTCTATTATCAAAAATGATTTTGGAATTATTGCATTTAGTAATGGTCGTGGAGAAAGAATTTTAACAATGCCATTTGGAAAAATCTTGATTTCCGCTTCGTTTTTTTAAAAAACAGGTTGCCCTAACGGATACATTTTTTTCAAGGAAGTAAATTTTATATCATAAAGCCGGTTGAAATGAAACATTTTAACGTTTCCATAACTCGTTACCACGTACCTTGTTTTATAAGTTATGAAGATTTTAGTAAATAAAGAAAAACTGATCTAGGCGGCCATTTTTAAAACAAATGAAAAAGTGTGATATGTCATTGAAATGAGAATCTTCTATAGAATTTAATTATCGAATAAAAATTATTCATTTAAAATTCATTATATTATTCGCCAAATTTTTTATTAACATAATTTAATAACATGACTTTACGGTACATTCAAAATCAATACAAGCGGCTATAAAATCAGACACGGCTTTAAAGAACGTATTGTTCAATAATGCCACACAATCATAATCCGCAATTGTGATCGGTTGTCAATCGAATTGCTGGGCGTGAACTCATGCATCAGCAAGTTTACATCTTCATAATTTTCATATACATATTGGTATTTCGTATGCAGAAAGCAAACGTCCAAACCGTACTTTACGATGATGATATCTGATGCATTTTTCATGCGCTTTTTATTTTGCGGAATCATAAATCTTGCTGACCTTTAAGCTTTAAGACTTAAGGCTCGTATTGGTAAGAAATGTATAACGGCAACTGTTACCAATGTAAAACGTTTGTAAGATGTTACAGTCTAAAAAATAAGTTATATTATAGTGTATTTCAAAAAGGTGTAGAGTAATAAAAGTTCTTTAGGTATGCAAAGGGACTACAGAGTAACCCAACGAATATTTAAGCCACTTTAATAATTTGCCATTGATTTCATTTCAAAATTCTTTATTTTCATCAACTTCAGGTAGTACCACCCGGGTTTGGGTTAATTTATGGGTTTTGCCGATTGTCCATTACAAACACTGAAAATGGTATGACAAAGGCGTGCATTATGTACATAGTATTACGTACACTTATTTTCTATTAAACATTATAAATAAAATACAAAAAATACATTACACAGATATTAAATTATAAAAAATCGTAATTATCTTTGTCATCTGAGAAACTGTCATCTCCTCTTGATGTTATAATTAACGGGTCGACGGTCCGATCGATCAGGTGATCAAGATCCCACATTTTCTCCTCTTCTTTAATGACATAATGGACTGTTTTTCGCCAGTTCTCGGGTGGCACTTCCTTAATGGCTTGATCAAACAGTAGCTTAACGTCCTTTATGTCGTGTTGTGTCTTGCTACAAATTTCACTTGCGCCTATATTAATTCTATAAGATTTAGTTCGCAATGCCATGTTACAATATGTTTTTCAGCTATATCTTCCACGGCATATTTCATAAAACGATGTTTGTGTAAATTTGCTATAGTTAATAGTTCCTTCTTTATCAAATTAACTTCTTTTTTTAATCTTTGGTTAGTTATCATAAATAATTTAATGCACAAAATTTACCTGCGCCTATGGCCAACACCGAAATTAAGCCGAGCTGGACAAAATTTCCCATTTTATTAGTCTACACCTTTCTGAAATAGACTATACTGTATTATAATAGTATTGGCAACCAAGTCAGCATGTTGCAACAAACAGATTAGCTTACCTAATCCCACAGCAATTTTAAATATTTATCCTAACCAAATATACCAGTAGTACCAGGAGATGGCGCTAAGAGTCGTACACAACTCTAGAGGGTTAATAATATAGTAATTTTTAGTATCAAGACTATCGTTTGGAAGGTATAGACACCAACCCTGTACGGACGAGAACGAAATAATTTTAAACCATTCTGCAGGTGGTTGCATCCTACTAATAGTAAAGTCTTTACTACTTGGTAGTGCTATGCAATCTGATTTGTATTTTGACATCTAACACAGTGTTAACAAAATATGACCTTATATGGGTAACCTTATCCAGGTGAAAGGTGGTTCGAAAATTATTATTTTATACATTTTCTAAATAAATTAGCATTGGCAGCAAACATTATATACTCCTTAAGCTAATAAATAGTTAGTTTACTAATGGCAACGTTAGTAACAATGCCGGAATCAGCCTAGCAAAAATTTAAGCTATTTTAACAATTTTTTCTTGTTACAGATACTAAGATTTTGGTATGGTATACTAGGCCAGTATTTAGAGTGTATAATAATAGAAGAGTGAGAATGAATCTGCTGTGCATATCGTCTGAGGAATTAAATTAAAAATCAAACTTCTGAGCGCGATCTGGACAATCCACTCGAGTTGTACAGTATATTTTTTCTACGACCCAACTTACAAACTATATATTAAAAATATTTTAATGTTATTAAAATTAGGTATTATAACTTGTAAGAAAGACGATAAAAAACAATTGAAGAAAAATACATTTCGTTGGAAAATCCAAGGAGCAAGTTACACTGTTAACTTTGTCGATTTGGGCTATTTCTTATATCTACAAAAAATCACTTTCAAAATATCAAGTTTATGTCTATCTCTATTTCACATTCGGAATTTTGAATAAAAAATATATACATTTATTAATGAAAATAAGCAATATCGTTTTTTAAACCATAGCCAATTTAATGTATTGGTATGATGCAATGTACTCTAAGTTGCCTGCTTTCGCAAGAGCAACGCCGAACGGTAAGCAAGAAAACTACAAAATTCATTTTAAAATATCAAAACTGCTTTTGTGCGTTTATATTAACCTATTCGCAATGGTAATTTTTCTAAAATAATAATCACATTTTATAATCTACATAATAGCATAATAACAGGAAAATACGAGAACACCACCTACAAAATTGAGAAAGACAAGAAAATTATATAAGATTTCATTTTATTTTGTTAACACCTCTTAGGATTTTGTCTGTTTTATCTGGTTTTGTGTACCTGTTTTTATTTTTCATCATTTAAGAAAGATTTACTAGTTATTTTTCTATTTTTTTACGTAGTATATTAAAAGTTTTAATAGAATAGGATCCACGTTGAAAATATTAGAAAAGAATGGAAAAAAATTATTTAAATTGCGAAAAACCAACAATATACACATGGAAAAAACAATCTGGAACTTCCGCAACATTAAAAGTAAAACATGAGTATCAGACGACCCTAAATTAGCACAAGAATAAAGACATGCGAATCATAACAACAAAGTAGTGAGAAGGTATTTTACAATTTTGAAAAAGACCTATTTAAAGTATATAACATATCAATCGACGATTGAAAGTTAAGCTCTCCAATAATATAAGGTTTAAAATTATTTAAGTTATATTTTGTGAACGCCTTTAACTGTTTTGGGAATATTTATATTTAAGTTCGGTCCTAACATAAAAATAATTTCCTGCTTATCTTTCGTCGATTTTTTTACCAGGCTTGATTTATGACAGCCAAGGGTAATAAACGTAGAAAAAGGCGTGACAGCTGTCATTATTTAGTCCGGAATATTAAATTACTTCTCTTGCATTATGAATATAAATTGGATCACTACTGACATAAATCATACCGAACCCTCATAGATCAATGTATGCAAATTCTGTAAGTTATATGTATTACCAGCAATGATTTTTTTAAAGAGTATAATAACGGGGATGAATTTTTAAATGCCACAATACATTTAAATGTCAATATTATTAATTTTATCGTATCATTAAAGATTAAGTCATTTTTATATGATATATTTATTAATAATTATTAACATCATAAACGTACTAAAACCTACATAACACCTTAGTTACTCATAATACATTAGTTACCATAATTTAATACGTTAGTTACGAAAGCATAATGCGTTAGATACCAAATAATACTAGAACTATTTTTCATGAACATGTAAAACAATATTTTGACAGTTCTCAAATTTGATGGATACACCTTTGTCTTTAACGTAGACGATCTTAGGTATGCCCTCTAAAAACTAATTAATGACCGAACAAGCGCTCCTTTCGATTTCGTGCGGTTCCCCAGTGCTTAATCCACTACCGGAAACATCGCCGATTTGAATCCAACAATTTTCTTCTTGATGAAACGTATTAAGCGCCGTATTTGTCGATTTCCACTCTTTCCTTCAGTTCTAAAGTCGCTCGTAACATGGAATATTTTGGCCATAAGGATGAAGCAGAGTATTCCTCACAGAGTGTTGCGAAATACGCCAGCAATACCGTTTCTTCTGCACCTTGAACATGTACTTTGTTTCGCCACTCACAAAACTGCCGAAATTCTTTTTCATAATGGATTTTAGATTTGTCCGGAAGCAAGTTCAACCTTATAATGTTGGCTGCAGCTAATATATCGTCAGGAATATCAAAATCTTGCATGATTTTAATGATGACTTTTTGAAATGCCAAAATGAAATTACATAAAACCTTGTTTTTATTTTCGCATCGCCGTTGTCAATGATACGATAAAGCTTTGAATACAACTCGATTATTAGCGATTTAACACCGTCTCGGACATTGCGGGTGACTCGGCTGTTGCCTCGTCACCTAGTAATGTCCTCGACTATTATAAATCGCATAATAATCTCGTTATATTAATAGCTGCAAATTCCTCTATAACTTTGTATTCTTAAAAAATGCATTACCCGTCCATTAGAGACGTTTGCCTATGCGTGTTATTGTTTTTTTTTATATATAAATAAGCAGAGTGGCCCGCTCTCAACGCAAGATTCCATAGCTTCTAAACTAGGTACTCAACTTTTTAATATTTGTCGAAAACAGAGTTTTAAGAAGACATTAAAAAGAGTGTCCTGGTACCCACTACTGCAGTATAACTTTGTTTACTTTTGCAAGGGCCTCCAGATCCCCTTAACATTCCCATACCAGTCTTGAGGTTACCTTGTTGCATATTAGCTGACTGTCAGAATATATATGAATCCGCTTATTGAGGTAAGCCCTCCTATTGTTTCCATACGCACACTGTAATATGGCGTAGATTTCTGCTTGGAGCACTATGCGAGACTTTCCCAAAGAGAAAAACGCATTTTCCTCCGGTCTTACTCAGTATAGCCCCGCTCCGGCACCCTCTTTGGTTTTGGAGCCGTCTGTTTGCCAGATAATTGCCCCAGGAGTTGTTTCTGATGGATTTATGTGGTCTGATCTCATTTCTAACTCAGGTCCACCTATAGTCTCGCTTAAAAGTTCGTGTTCAGTTCCTTGCCTGCCGTGGAGCGGCGTCGAACTCTGCAGTCTATAGAGTCCCATTCTTGCCTCTGCTTTTATCACCAAGCGAAGTGGAGGAAGGTCTAAGATAATCTCGATTGCGGATGTGGGGTGTGATTTCATATCCTCTGTGATGCTCAAGCATGCCAGTCTCTGCAGACTTCCTAGCTTTGATATTGTGGTTTTTTGTTGTGCCTTGGCCGCTGCATATATAATTATGAATCTTACTACTCTGGTATACAGCCAGTGCACCAGTCTAGGTGAAAGTCCCCATGGTTTTCCGTACATTTGCCTAGTTACTATTAAGGTTACTTCCGACTTCCGGATAGTTTTTTCCCCGTGTTTGTTCTAGGTCAGTCTGGAATTACTCCCAGGTATTTGACCTGTTTTGGCAGTGGATGTTTCACATTTCGTATTCTGATTCTTATTTGGTAACTCTTTAATAAACTACTTTTTTTAAACCTCATTTTGAACAATAATTCAATTTGAGTAAATCATATTAGTAACGAGAGCTTGCTTAGGTATGGAGTAATTTTCCCGCTAGTTCAGTGAAGTAGCTGTAACGTTAGTTTTATTTTAATTTTGTTACATTTTTTATTGATAACTTATAGATTTAATGTTATTGTGATATTTTTGTTAAGTAGGTATTATGAGAACCTTGGAAAGATAACGAAAAAAAAACATGGCTAAATGTTACGCAACATTACGCGATGGTTTGAAATAGCTGGGATACTGCTTGGGCGCAACTAAGAACTAGAAAATATGTTCAACTAATTTACAATGAAATGATGATAATAACAATAATAGTTGCAATAGCTGGTTCAATTTTTTTAACAAAGTCGTATTTACTCTCCAGAAGGGACATGATCATGTAGGATTGGGAACAGAAAGCCCTATCTTCCTTCTTACAAAAAATATTTTATTAATTACAACATACGCGTTTCGGCCTACAAGGCCATCATCAGGGCGTAAAGTAATAAGGTCAACACATATAGACCACAAGCAGGACGCACCCTAGTCAACAAATCAATTAATAAAAATAAACACTTGGCACATTGTTTTACATGAAAAACACATTTACACTTGTTAGAAAAAAATTAAAATTTGGAAAACAACGACAATCAACAGATTTTAAATTAAAAATTGGTATACATTTTAACAGTCAGATATATGTACTGTTTTGTAAGAAGGAAGATAGGGCTTTCTGTTCCCAACCCTACGTGGTTCAGTTTTGTTTTGTGTCTGAGAATAATAGGCCCATAATATGCACCAACACTAAATAATATAATATATTATATCAGTATATAAAGTACATATTTTGTTACTTTATACCTAGGTATGCATGCAACTTATCCCCGTTATTGTGAGTTTTGTTTTTTACTAAAACCAATCACAACCCAACAAACCCAAAACCACTGAATTAAAAATGGAAATATTAATGTGATACCTATATAAATTAAGGCCTACACCCATCAAAGAGCAATATCTAGGTAGTATTTTAATAGAATTACCACCAATTAGAATTTTTAGTATTTCACACTTGGTATGTGGCCGTCATTGAAAACCGTTTAAAATATTATTTTTCAGACATAAACTGTAGAACCGAAGTAATGCGATAGTACTTTCGTGTTAATGTGTTAAAATTACAGATTTAAATCGATGTCTATGATCAAGTCATAATTTAGAATCATGTAGTTTCTGACATAAATTCTTTAAATTGACTGTTGAAATGGTATATCTGTGGTTTTCGGTTACTGGCATTGATATAATAAAAATAATTAATAATGGTTTATGGTACTGTAAATGTCCCTAAGGTAAAACTTCAAATTCCCGTAAGAAGTATTAATATAAGAATGTTTTCTTCCAGTGGCGGCTCGTGGTCAAATAAATAATGGGGTCTGATCAGTGGCGGGGACAGGATTTTTGGGATGGATGGGCTCAAGTGGGCCTGGTAATTTTAGGGTGGGCACTACCGAAATCAAAAATGACTTCTAAAAAAAAGGTCGCCGCCTCCCTTGCACTCTAACTCCATAAGCGGGGTAAACAAAACTCCCCCATTCTTATCCAAACCGACGCCGACGTCTAAAAAAAAATCGTCATTTTTTTTTATCTTTTATTACATTATTACATTCTTCTATAATACCACTCCTTTCTCATCAGGAATTTCTTAGTCAAATTCCCCTTCCCCCAAAGCACAGTGGCGTAGCCAGAAAAATATATGTTCTAAAATTATTTTTAAACATACAGGATGGTCCAAAAAAGTAGGACAATAAAAAGATACATTTTTTTAAATGGAACACCCTATATATTTTAGCATTTTTTGTTTCCTTACAAAATTATCCATATGACGCCATATTTAGTTTTCTAATTTTTTGCAGCGTTGCCAAATAAAATGCAAAATTCTTAAAATTTTGGAAAAAACATTATAGTAAATAATTACCTGTATTTCTTAATAAAAGTATCGAAAATCGAAAATTTCTTGTGAGCTCTTAAGTTTAGGGGTAGATAAACTGTTTTAAATCTTTAAGTACCAGAAATTTTGTACATGGTGTTTTTTGTTGACATCCAAATACAAAAAATTTTAAAATACAATAACTCTGTTTTTTCAAATGAAACACCCTATATTTATTAGGCTCGTCAGATTGATATTGTAACTATCTTTTATTATTGTTAAGTCATACCTATACCTAAATTTACTAGTTTTGGCAATATTTCGATTTTTATTTAAATATTGGTGAAAAAAACTATAATTTTTGTTTTTCTAGTAAGCCATGACCAGCAAACTAAAAACAAATGTAATGAAATATTATCCCATATTAAAATAAATTGATAACCATAGTTAATTACGTATTTATTTAATTTAATAAAATATTGTTTTTATTACGCAACTTGATATTGAAAATAAGTTTACAAACATCATAAATATAAATATAATAATTATAAATATGACATTATATTCAATTACATTTGTTTTGACTATGCCAGTCATGGCTTACTAGAAAAATAAAAACTATAGTTTTTTTCACCAAAATTTAAATAAAAATCGAAATATTGCCAAAACTAGTCAATTTAGGTATAGGTATGACTCAACAATAATAAAAGATACTTACAATATCTATCTGACGAGCCTAATAAATATAGGGTGTTTCATTTTCTTTTATTACATTATTACATCCTTCTAACTCCTTTCTCATCAAGAATTTTTTAGTCAAATTCCCCTTCCCCCACGGAAATTCTAATACAAAACAGAATCCCTCAATTTTGGGTGGACACTATGGTAGGCACGGTGGGCCCGTACCCCCCTGGCGCCGCCGCTGGGTCTTATCGTAATTAAGGTATACCTATAAACCACATGATCTATGAAAGTGTATTAAAAATACAGGTTTGTTTTTAAAAAATATACCTGATGATGGTACCCGAAAAACGAAACGTCATAATCAATTTCTGGTAACAAGTTGTAGAAAAAAGTTGCAATGAAAATGTAAAATTATTTTTTGTTTATCTCTTTAAATAAAACGAGAAAAAAATAAAAATAGAAACGGAAATTTTCGTTCGTCCGGTCAACTGAACGGATATGATTTCATATCCATCAGTTAGGATATGAAACTGACCAATTACAGCAGTCAATTACAAAGAAACCAAATTTACACGTTGTAAATTTTACGAGTCGTTTTCTGACACTTGACAGAAGTGAGGTTACGAATATGCTTCAAAAATATGCAAATCTGTCAGATAAAATTTGTTTTTTTTAAATTTAAGTCAAAACATTTATCCCAGAGTCTATGCATATAGTCGGATCTGCTCTTATCGTGCGGGTCATACGATTCAAGAAAGACATACTCTCAGTTTTTGTTTTCTTTACTTGCGTTTAATTTTACCCTCTAAATAAAATACGTAAGATAAATGAGACAGAGTTATTCCATTTTGACATGAAAAAAAAGGATATTGTATTTACTTTCCAGCGATTCTAAAAAAGCTTATAATAGCACCAGCTACGTTTTATTTTAAATATGCCAGTTTTGTGACTTTGACAGTTTCTGACAAAATGAAACAATTTTCTGGGTTTTTGCATCCACAATCAAAAATAATGGTACTTAATCTAATATACTATTTCGAAAATGAAAGAAAAAGTGGAAATTCGCCAACCAATATTCAGGAAACCGTAGCCAAAGCACTGGGAATTAGTTTAAGGACTGTGCAGAAAATTGTGCATGAAACAAAACATAACATAATACCCAAGAATACTAAAAAGTGTAAACGAAGAAAGCCAGAGACTGAGGATGTAAGCGAAAGTATTAAAATTGGAGGTCGATATGTGATTTACGATTTATACAAATCAAAAACCAATGTAACTCTTCCAGTTTTACAAGAAACATTAAAAATTCGGGGCGTTTTGGAAATTTGACTTGAAGCGTTATAAAAATTATTAAAAAATTTAGGTTTTCGCTATAAAAAAGACTGTAACCGAAGATTTTTATGTGAGCAGCCACAGATAGTGAGTCAGCGTGTTCAGTTTTTAAAAAAATATACGGACAATTACAAATCGAAATTTAGAAAAGTGGTATTTTGAGACGAAACGTGGATATTTTCGAATGTGTGGTTCAAAATCTTGGCAAGATGAGTCTGTAAAAAGTGTTAAAAGGAAAAAGAGGTGCGGCACGGGAAAGCGTTTTATTATTTTGCATGCCGGTTCTACAACAGGATATGTTGCAGGTGCGAGTTTAATTTTTTCTTCAACATCAAAAAATGCTGACTATCATGATAATATGAATTCAGAAGAAGAATTTCTCTTTATTTCGTCAGATCCATCCCTAGACGCGTTTCGTCATATCATGACTCATCAGTAGAGCTAGGATCCGACAAAACAAAGAGAACTTAAAGCTGCTTATGGCAGCACAGTGGTGGGACACACCAGTAAGATGAGGCACGGAGCGCCATCTGTATCGTTATTAGACACTCTTGAGCATACCAGCACCTCTAACAAACTTATAGAAATAAGTAAAAATGTTAAGAGGAAATCTCCTGTAAAGACATTCGTCACAATTACAGGAGTCCCGCTAGGCAGCGCTAACTCGCATCGGTTTATTAACCGAAAACAAGAATACTATGAATTGTTTGTTGAATAATATGAATTGTTTATAAATAAATCTTTGAAAAATGGTTAAAAGTTCAATTGATACCAAATTTGGATGCTCCGTCTTTAATTGTATTAGATAATGCATCATATCATTCAAGAATTTTAAATAAGCAGCCTACTTTTTCTTGGAGGAAAAGTGATATTTATGAGTGGCTGGAAAAACACAACCAAAATCCTTTACCAAATATGCTTAAATCGGAACTCCTATCAAACCCAAAATATACGCGGTAGATGAAATACTGCGTGAATATGGTCATGAGATTCTACGACTGCCACCATATCATTGCCAGTTTAACGCAATAGAATTAATATAGGCTGGTGCAAAGTCTTATTATGAAAAACATGTAGGTGATGGTCTTAAATCCGACCAAGTACAAATAGTTTGGCAAGATTCGTTAGATCATATCACACAAGAGTACTGGAAGAAATCGGTGGAACATACAGAAATATTAATAAGGGATTGGTGGGATCGAAAACAAGTATTGGATGTCGAAATAGCGCCAATGATAATTGCTCCATTCGAAGACAACTTAGACGACGAGGACTTTTCAGATTTTATAAGTGACGATGAGAGTTTTTAGGCTATAATTATAAACGGTGTTTTTCGTTTACATTTTTTAGTATTCTTCTTATTATGCTTTATATTCCTTTTTTTTGATGCACATTATTCTGCATAGTCCTTAAACTAATTCCCAGTGTTTTCATTACGGTTTCCTGCATATTGGTTTGCGAATTTCCACTTTTTCTTTCATTATCGAAATAGTTTATCAGACTAAATGCCATTGTATTTTTAGGTAAAATGACTTCTTTTAATTCTAAATTAAACAAAAAGTCTTAAACCTAGGAGCTTAAAAGAATATTTCTTCAAACAAAAAAACGTAATAGGATTTTATATGTTAATTATAAACATTTTTTAATCACTTCTCATTTACGTGAATACAATCTCAGCTCCGTTACGTTAGTATAGTAACGGAGCTGAGACCACGGAGATGAGGATTTTCAATCTTTTTACACGATATTTTGATGAGTTGTTATTAAAAACTGTTGTACTTCAATATATTGTTTAGAACATTGTTTGGAAAATTACGTGTAAAAACAGTTACAATATTATAAAAACTAAGCAAAAAAAATACATTCACGGAGAAGCGAAAAATTGATAACGAACTTACCGCCATCTTAGAAACACTGCCACAAAACTCTTATAACAAATAAACACGTCTTTTGTCGTGCACGTTCTAGAAGCAACAGTCGGCGTCGGCTGAATCTTTAAACTTGTACGATATAGTCCCAAAGTGCCCTCTATCGGATTTCATAGAAGATAAAAAGCATATTCACGGAGCTGAGAAATATATTGGGGACATCGAGTTTTAGTAAAATATTAAATATTAACGCTGTTTTAATATTATCTTTAAAAATTCCTTGTATATATATTGATCTTGCCTTTGTTGTTAAGTTGATCAAAAAATATTGACAAAGTTGGTTCGAATTATACAGCATTTCATTATAAAACACGTAAATAATGGCGGGGGACATGACACGGAGCTGAGAAATTTACGGTTTGAAGCTGAAATACTAAAGTATTTCAAAAAAGTTATGAATTCTATGATTAAAAAACATAAAGACCTCAAAAAGTACCTATTGTTACTACTCTTTGTTTACAGAAATTATTTCAGATTATTGGGTTATTTAACGGGGACCATAAATATCCCGGTTTAAATAGAATGACCCATTACCTATATTAGTGTATTTGTATAACTCACTACAAGTTTCTTTAAATTTATGTATTTTTTTAATTGTCCACAAAAAGGGTTTTTTGGGCGTGGCACCCAAAAATATTTTTGCCTGCGGCGCTGGCGCTGGTTTGTCGCTTTCCCTGCCCTTTTGGGCCCCCCCCCCCCCCCCCAAACTAAAATTTTGGCTACGCTACTGCTGCTACGGCACGGTAAATCATATAATACTGAGGTAGTTTTTAATGTTCATAAAACGAATTGTATTCACCGATAATAGTAAAAAAATCCACTTTTATAACGATCGGTAGACAAAATAAATTATTTCATGTCCATTTAAAATAGTTTACCGGGATATATTAAGATTAATTCAGAAACATTTCAATTAAGACCTAATTGTGCTTAGCATTTAATTAATCTCTTAGCTTAATTATTTATCGGATGCGATCAATCAAATATTTGATTTCAAGAAATAACCATCATCCAGCAAGTCGGTATAATACAAACGAAAAAAAAAAGAATTATAGTAAATGGGTAAAAAAGTTTAGATTTGGGTGGTCGATCATTACAACATTTTAAAATGAAGTTTAGCGGTTGCAAAACGTGTTTTTTTACATAAATGTACCGGATAAATTAAAATTTTAGTTCTGTAACTAAATTCTAGACATGTTTATTTTAATAATGTATTTACACACACAATAACATACGGATGCACAGTAAAATATGTATGCAAATTGGTTTAAGGTTCTACGGAGCTCTTGGATATAATTTGAACTAAATTCTATTGAAAATTGTCTTTTATTGTCACAACAGAGATTAGGTTAATTTTTTTCATTTCTTTTTCTAAATTCGTTTTTTATTAGATTTACATTTTTGATTCAGAACTTTAAACAACTTTTAGAAACCTGTACATCGGGACATTAGGAACATTGATTATAATATTTATGAAATTAGATATCGTTTTGACCATATTTCTTCGATTTTATTCGTACCATTTTAATGACGTCTAAGTTATAACGCACGAGTAGTGGAGCGACAAGTAATCACGAACAGCGGGAAATGTCGAACACCCGTTTATACCTCATAGCGACATCTAGTACCTCTCCTGGATAATATAGCCTGAAAGCGTTTGTGAAATTTTCCGTGGTTTGTAATTATTTTACAATGAGATACATTATACATATTTTTGCAAATATTTACAGCAGTTAAGTGTAGTAGGATATTATTGAACTTTTCATATACCTTTTTACTTAAATACTTGTGTTTTTTTAATGTGTAACTTAAAAATATTGTACTGTACATTTCGAGGAATGCCGATTAGGTGTTCCGTATTACTCTACAGTGGTTCAGCATTATCGGAGATGTATTGAAATATTTACTAAAGACTTTTTATTGATTTTCTTTGTGTAAAACTAATTGTAATATATATTTGCAGATGCCGAGTAACTACAAAAGAACAACTGAAGGATGTAGATCCACAGGACATACCTAGAACTTGATAAAAATAAAGGAGAACCATGTTTAGTATGTGAAGAATATGGGAAAAAAGAAATGTGGTATCGATGTGTTGGTTGTGGAGGTTGGGTTCATAAGCTGTGCAGTGGAACCGAAACACCTGAAAATTATATTTGTGATTTTTGTGTATAATATTAATGTTGTACTACCAATTCTGCTGTAACTTTTTATTTTGTTTGGGATTACCCATCACCTATACCCGATTACCCGCAGCCTTCGGGTAATGTCGATTTTGTAATGTTTTTTTAAAACAGTTTTTGTGTTTTCCCCATAGTATCTAGATTAAAAAATGTGTTGCAATTTATTTTCTAAAACTTTCTTTAATAGAATACACCATATTCCATAACTATAAGTCTACTAATATTAGAGTTAGTAATACTTTTCCTTAGGTGTTCGCAGTTACCCGTCTCTGCCCTAATCATTCACTGTGAATACCATCGAGATAGAACAAACAAGAAGGCGACATCACGTGACTAAAAGTGACCCTACCTGCGCCATATTGGTACGACACTTATGTCATTGGTATAGTCAGCTGTTCGATCTATCATAATCGAGTTGGCTTTAGATTTTATGAGAAGTTTTTCAATTTTTGTGTAAAACTATTACTACTGTGTGATAGATATTAATTATTTTTTGTGCCCTGCGAAGTTGTTCCAGCAGAAATGCTGTGGATAAGAAGAAAACAGCGAAAATTACGTTTCATAGGTTAGTATAAATAAAGGGCAGGTCCGTATTTATAAACTTTGGGTGCTAATTGTTCCCTATGGTTTGTTTTTATTTAAATTATTAAATAACAAAAAAATGTAAAAACAATACATTTACAATTAAGCTGTGGACTTTTTTAGCATTATTATTGAGTTGGTTTTACCATAATTTCTAACATGATCCTCTGGCCAAGACGGTATCGTATTTAATTTACTTCCTCGTGAGAGATAGACATCATATCTACTCTTGTTATAAAAAATTGTTCTGTTTTTCTCTAATAGTAGCGGGTAATTGCTCAAATACGTAGATGCAAACTTTTACTTCCTAGGCGTTACAGTTTTCTAGGTATATTTGACCCAATACTGAATGAATCGTTGCTGTATTAAAATAGAGTCATTGCAGAAATAGGTCTTATGGTTTTATTTGCAGTGTTTGTAATTTTTAGTACCTTTTTTACAAGTTCTTTACGGAATTTAAATTTGACGTAAAAGTAGTACTTAAAAAAAGTTCACACAAAAATCTTCAAACTGGTTTCATTATAATATTTCGCATCGGTACGCAGAGCTTGCAATAATTATTGTGCACTAATTCTCAGTAAAAATAAGAAATGTTTTTAAGCTGCGTGGGAAAAGTATTATTTTGTTTTAAATATCCATCAGAATTACATGACGTACAAAAAGTAAACAGCGTTTAATAGCATTTAAAAATTTAGAACAAGGTGCTAATGAAGTGGGCATATAAGTAGGGGAGACCGGGTATAAAGAAACACGTTTTTCTTTGGCATATTTTAGGTGTATCGTTTTTATTAGGACAAGAAATGAAATACGGTAAGGGTGATTTTGTTTTGCTTAGTACAAATACTCGGAAACCAACTTAGAAAATTAAAAGCGACAATAAAAATGTAAAACTTGTTATGCGGAATCCACGCGTTGGCGCGTACATTTGCTGAAACATTCGCCAAAACATTATACAGGGTGGAATTTTTAACTGGAATGAATTCAATATTAGAAAGCCACTTTATTTGCGGAGAAAATACGGAAAACACGGGTGCCTTTATTTTTAGTTTGGTACACTTTTTTCATCCCGTATGAAATTTACTCCTCTTTTGGGGGTAGAAACCGCCCCCAACTTTTTTTCTCAAATGTAAAGGTATGTATTGCGATAGCTCATTGGAAAGGGCATAAAAAGGAATACGACCCACTATTTTCTTTTGAATTGCGGTAATCTAGACACAATTTTTTTATTGTAAAAATTGTTGGAAATGGAATTTTTTTTCTTGACAAAACCCTAATCTAAAGTAAAATTCATTCTTGAAATTAAAAATAAAGCTGCTACTTCTGCTTGAGTACTCTATCTGTCGCCAAAACCAATGATCAATAAAATTTCGTGTTTTCTGTGATTCAATTAAATAACCCTACTTACTATAATAAAAATACTTCTTACTATAAAGTAACGGTTTAAACAACACAAAATACTACAACAGATAAGTATTCACTTCTTCCAAACCGAAAATAAACTGGAATGCGGCATTAACTAAACAAGCAACCTTCTCAATAACATGTTTCCTTTTTTTTAGTCAGCCTGGGCTACCAGAACCAAAATTGTAGTATGAATTGTTGCTAAAATGGCCGGTTCTTATTTTTTCTGGCTTTCTACATTATCAAAATGCAAAAGTAAATGGTGGATCGTATTCCTTTCTTTATGCCCTTTCCAACGAGCTACCGCAATACATATCTTTACATTTGAGAAAAACAAGTTGGGGGCGGTTTCTACCCCCCAAAAAGGCTTTCTAATACTGAATTCATTCCAGTTAAAAATTCCACCCTGTATATTAAATACTCGTACCCATTTTAACAAATCTAAATTAAAAATACATAACAAAAACATACTCAATCACATTTTATACTGGCAAAAATCCTTGTGAAAATACCTTATGATGCCGTGCAAACCCCTAGTTTGAAGAGAAAGTTCTATATTGAATGTTGTTCGCCGCAGAACACTGTTCCGTAGGTAAGTTGAATCCCAATTTAATAAAACCAAACCAACACCGCAATGGTAGACAGCTCGCCAAAAATGTCCACCCGTTCGCAGCCGTTTCTTATGCTACTTGTCCTCGCCCGCCCGCTGCGACGCTTCGCTATTTCAACTCCGTCGTTGCAGCATTAATTATAACGTGTTGCTAAGAAATGGTAGAAGTTCAAATTTTATGTTAGAACCTTTGTGAGAACATACCCATGGTAAAACTAAACCGAATCTCCCCTACAGAATGGCTAAAATCAATAAAACAAATAGATTCGGTCAGAAGTTTTAAGAAGTTCCCACCGGAATTCATCACGCTGGTAAACGAACTTTTTAGTATTTGCTATTTTTTATGTAATAGCATAACGGAATACTTAAGAAGTTGCTTGTACTACATAGGAACTACTAGCAGTACCTACATGCATCATTATATAAACTTTTTTATTCAAAATAAGGTCGAGATTTTCGATTCTTGTTAACACATTTTATTAGACCTTTGAAGCATGTCAAAAGTTTTTCATCTTTCTATCGTTTATGAATACATTAATTATAGTTAATCAATAACAAATTTGCTATTTATGTGTTACTTAACAAGTTAACAATTGAAACTGAGTGGCCTGCCAGATCCCCAGACCTCACCCCTTTGAACTTTTATTTATGGGATAATTTAAAAAATTAGGTTTACCAAAATGGAGCGGTTAATATTAATGATTTAATGTCTTGTATGAGTTGTGAAATACGTCTAATTTAAAGGAAAAGTTTTGACTACATCTTACCAGACAGGCTTGGCTATTGTCGGCCACTGGCAGTAAAATTTATTGTATTTTAACAAATATTATTTGATGCAATAAATAATTAATTAAGTTCGAAGTATTATAAGTAGTCAGTAAATCGATGTTATTTACTCCAAATAAATACTTGTGTGATAGAAATAAAGCATGTTTTTGTAGAAAATAATTATTTATTTGTCGCTACATATTTATTTTTCTCAAATATATATTTTTCTGTCAGTAAGCATGCGTTAATTAAACCAATTAATGTGTTATTTTTCTTGCTTCGGTAATAACCGTGAAAGCCTGGTTTCTATTGCTTAGCTTTCTTAGTCCTTTCCCATTTCATTGATCAAAACGTCAAAAGTTTGCTTGAATCTAAAGAAAAATTATATTTTGACTTAGTTCCTGGTACTAGTATACTCTAAGTTTAACAGGTTCTATTTCCTGAAATAATTACTAAATGTTTACATTAACTAATATTTTATTTGAATAAAATAGCTTAAATTCAATAAAAATGTATTAAATATAAATAAATGTTTGTCTTAAATATCCGTTTATTTAGGGTAAATAATATTTTATTTTAATCAATTAGGAAGCAGGTAGCTAAAGCAAATATGGGGGAGCCATTTTGTTTTACAATATAGAAGAATATTAAAAAAATAAATAATAAGAAATATGTGTATGTACGTTTTACATGTTTTTGTACATGTCTTTATTTGTTTGTTCACCTGAAGTCTACTAATGATACTTACCAGTTGTGATTTAAAGCAAATAAAGACAATGCAAGTCCAAAACTCTTGTATCATACTTTTTACATATGTATATTACCAACATAAAAAAATATTTCAATTTTAATATTGTTAACATTGTGTTTTTTATTTTTTTTAAATTTTTATTCTATATAAAAGCATTCATGCATAACCGAATTCACCTAAATTCACCTGAATTTATTATTTCAACAAAAGTGAAAAAAATTATTGTAGGTACCGTCATTAGATAAGGGCCTGGTTGGGTAAACTGATAGATCAAAAACGGCCGACGGACTAGGCGCAGGTATATTTGGGGAAATACCCAGAATGGAAATCAGCATTCCCCTGGGAAACTACGCCACAGTATACCAAGCAGAAATACGTGCTATACAAGCATGTGTACTGAAAAATATCGAAAAGGGCTACCACGACCAAGAGATATACATTCTGTCAGGCAGCTAAGCTGCCCTAAAGGGCCTAAACTCCAATCGACTCAAATCGAGGATCACACTGAAGTGCCTAAACAAAGACCTAGCCAACACCCCAGACAGAACAACACGGTATGGGTTCCTGGCCACTCGGGGATAGCAGGCAACGAAATGCCCGATGAACTGGGTAGAGTCGGATCATCTCAAAAACTCAGGGGCCCTGAACCCGCACTTGGCATATCAAAACCTGCAACCAGAGCAACATCAGATAGGTGGGCACAACAACAATACCTATCCCGATGGAATAGGATACCTGGTCATACCCAAGCGAGGGCCACAATTGGGAAACCCTCCGAAAAGTTATCAACTGGAATGATGCCTCTAACGCGCATCTAGCTAAAACAAGTGGTCGGCCTACTAACAGGCCACTGCTTAAGAAAACACCTACGCCGAGTAGGAATTTACAATGGTCCCATTGAATGCAGGCTTTGCGGCGATGAGGATGAAACCGCCTCACATATCATATATAACTGCGAAGCACTGACCCGAGGAAGACTCAGAATCTTCAGAGATATCTAATGTGGGGATAACCTCCCACATGACAAACTTGGTAGGAATTTGCTGGACCTTATAAAAGGAGCAAACTCTTTCTAGCAAGATAGGGGAGCACAATAAGCCACTAGGCTGCAGTGCAAAAAGCTTGAGCCGAACGACCAACCCCCGCCTTAAACCAACCAACCAACCGTCAAATAAGGGCCACAGGTGGCCAAGATTTTGTGTCGAAATCCAATTTTGAACATCCACTGCCCACCAATTGCACTTATAAACTACTGGGTTTACTATATTCTACGTACGCTTCTAATGCTTTGACATTTCTCTTGATAAACGCATTGGCCAACATATGATTTGAAAATTCCCTAATTCCGAAAAAAAAAATTCTCACGACCATTTTGCTAGGTTCATGAGAGATGGAAATATAACTGACTGTATATTTACATGTACACGACAAAGATAGATACTGAACAGTCCAATCTGTCTCCCTTAAATCAGCTAAAACCCGTCAAGCGATTATTATTACAGAACTTGACCTGGATGCCGTTAGTATATGTAACCTTTTCTTACGCTATTGCCTTCGCATATCTTTTTCCCTACTTCATCAATACCTGTGTCTTATGCGAGTTCTTTCAATATAACAGAACCGCATCCCGCGCATGTCACCCCATATACTCATCTCATTCTGGTTATGATTTTTCACGTGTCAAATAAGTGAAGTATTGTTGTTTTTGATATTTATAGAGATAA
This sequence comes from Polydrusus cervinus, assembly GCA_935413205.1. NCBI lineage: Eukaryota > Metazoa > Arthropoda > Insecta > Coleoptera > Curculionidae > Polydrusus > Polydrusus cervinus. Next base: position 25,482,909 of record OW284514.1, on the reverse strand, counting down.
TTTTGCTATTATTTTCAACGTAGACTTTCTGGTTATAAACTGGTGCTGCCTTCTTAGTATGCCGTTTTTTACTGTACGGATATGTCAATTTAAAAAAATATATATTTAGTAGTTTTTGAAATATTCGCAATAATCCAGATTACAGTATAACTCACTTAACGTTAACACTTAAGACGGTTCGGTTCGCCATATCCATCCCCCATCTCACTGCCACTGACTAAGGCAAGCCATTAATCTTGTGTCCATTTAATTCTATTTATTTTCCGATATCCTATGAACATTTTCAATAATATATGATGGGACTTCAAACACCTACAATAGTAGGGATATTTATTGCTCAAATATTAAAATATTAATACTTCCAGCTATACTGTCGCCTGCCTAGTCAAAATAATTCCTAAGATATTTAAAAAATATTTAAATGTTACTCATCTGAACCACGCACAGACCTATAAGGCACAGGATTCCTCACGTGTTTCAATATTAAAAAGATCATTAATTTGTGCCAAGTTTTAAAATAAATACATAGTGACTGGTTTCTAATAAGTTTTGATGTGATTTGTGTCTTCTCCCACATGCGGTTAATTTGTTAAAAGCGCACGGGGAATATTAATAGGTAATTAAAACACCTCTCTTTATTTAAAAGTCATCGGGTTAATTAACAAGTGGCTTCTAAGACAGTCAGTCAACTCTATGGACCAGAGTTCCATTCGGAGAATTCGGAATATTTTTAATTGGTGGATGCCTTACCTATGAAATTTTATGTGGAATGAAGTTTATTTAATTTATTCTTGAATTCTGGTATTTTACAATTAAATATTAAATAAATATATCGTTCCTGTGCAGTTTCTTTAATATATTCTTGCTGATAGTACCCAATGACTCACGCTTTAGTAAATAGTTTCTAACAATGCCAAACTTCATAAATTACCTCTAACTAACGCAAACAAACTATTTTGGTCAATAGTTTGTTTGCTAAATTCACCAAAACGACTCATTTCTAATTAGGCCGAGACACAATTAAATAATAAGCAATATTTAACAAGAAACACAGTGGCGTATTTAGGGGGGGGGGGAGAGACCGTGCTGCAGCCCCCCGCCGCCTAGGAGCTTTGGGTCTAAAAGTCTAATTGCAACCTAATTTTTCATCAACATTTATTTTTAAACTTTTCCTTCTAAAAGTCCTGTTTTATATGGAGATTGGTTTCAGACTCATATCGTTTTAGTTATTGATTTATGACACAATTTTATAGGAAAACGAGTATAAAGAATAATATTTTATAGTATTTTTCTATTATGACTTGCTTGTGCCGATTTTCCTTTTTTAGAACTATTTTGAATCAATAAAAATATAACCCAATGCAATAAAATATTTTTACAACAAAAACAAAAAACAATTAGTTATTTATTTTTAAAGAGAAAAATTAAAGTACATATTTTAATTGAAACATTTTTTATAGAAGAAGTGTGATAATTTATAATAAAAAAAATAGTGTGGGAAGAAACTAGAATGCTCTTTTATAAATATACAAAATGACACTTAAGAAGGAGTATTTCAAAACCTAAGCATTTGCACCAAAAACTGATCTTAGATCTACGCTTCTAAAATACATGATTTCTGAAAATATCATCAATTTTGGCGTGTAGAGCGATATTTACTTCATTTTTCATGAAAAACCGAGCCCGAAAAACGCTGGTTAGTCATACATACGTCATATGTTAAAATTTTGGATTGCCACCAATATTCATATTTTTCACAAATATAAAAAATGTTTTTTTTTTTAATAGAGTCAACTAGGAATATCAAAAAAAAATAAAAAAAAACATTTAGAAAAACCAATTTTAAATATTTAATTTTCAAAATTTGATAATAGTTGGGTGAATTTTAAACAAACTTTGGGCGTGGCCCCGAAAATTTTTCGCCTGCGGTGCTTTTCCGCCTTCTTCAATAGGTATGATATCATGAAATACATGTAGCCCCGACTGTCCCTTTCTCCAGAAAAAAAAAGGTCCTACTTACGCCCATTGATATGCAGTAATTTTCTGCTAAAATGAATCTATGATTTTATATTCAAGGATTCTGCAGATACCCTTAAAAACCTTAAAGCTAAATTTTTTGCAAAAATATTATATTATTTTTCCTATCTTTACTGCAAATCACACAAATATCACAAAAGTATAATAATTTTTGTAAATTCACCGGCTTTATCGTAAATAAATAAACAACTTGTTACCAAAAAAATTTAAACTCACAAATGTCAGAATAATGGGGCTGGGCTTATTATATACGGTGTTTCATTGGCCAATGATAAGAAAATAATATTAATTGGTTTCTATCAAAAACAAAGAAAAATGTACAACTAAAAGTAAATTAAAAGGAAAAATTTTTATGCCATCAGTTACGAAATGCCTAATTTTCACTTCGTTCGTTCGGCAAAAATCTCACGCGTTACACAAAATTTCATTTCGTAACGTATTGCATACAAGATTTTTTCTAATTTTGAAGAAAGTAATAAAAAAATAAAATTTAATATAATTGATAAAAATTTGGAAAACATAAATTTAGTTTCTCTAATTTTGACATATAACTGATGGCATAAATAGCTATTGTTGCTGTTACTTCATGTTAGTTGCAAGTTTGGCATTTTGTAAAAAAGTCTAGACGAAAGGTTTTTAGCGAGATTGATATATTTTTAGTTGTATTTTTAAAAAATGAGTCATTCAAGTTCTGAAGAGCTACCAAGCGATATTGAAGAGGCAGCAGGTAATGCTCTATTATCAGTAATTCCCAAAAAGTCAAAGGCAGTTTATGATTTGGCATACGAAAAATTTGTTACGTGGTGTGATGAGAAGAAAATTAAACATGTTAATGAGATAGTTTTACTTGCATATTTCGAGGGTAAGAAAGATCTAAAAGTTTCCACATTATGGACACTTTACTCAATGTTAAGGTCTGAACTAAATCTGAAAAGGAATATTGATATTAAAAAATATACAAATTTGGTAGCATATATTAAAAGGCAAGTGGACGGGTACAGTGCTAAAAAGTCAAAAGTTTTTATTAAAAAAGATGTTGCCAACTTTTTATTGGAAGCTGATGACAAAGAATACTTAATGGCTAAGGTTGCAATGATAATTGGAATGGCAGGAGCATGCAGAAAAGCAGAATTAACTTTTCTTCCAGTTGAAAATGTTATAGACGAAGGAAGCCATTTTCGTGTTGATATCCCACCTTCAAAAACAAAAGTTATACGGCAGTGTGCAATTACCACTGGAGACATTGAAAATACGAATCTTGTTGAAATATTAAGAAAATATATTAAGTTGCGTCCCCAGATTCTTAAACACAACAGATTTTTTGTAAAATATGCGAATGGAAAATGTACCAGAAATCATGTGGGAATTAACACATTTAGCAGTCTGCCAAAAGTTATTGCACAATTTCTTGGTCTTTCAAATCCTGTTATATATACTGGCCACTGCTTCAGAAGAAGCTCTGCCACTTTCCTAGCAGACAGTGGCGCTGATCTTTTAAAATTAAAGAGGCACGGAGGTTGGAAATCTAGCTCTGTTGCGGAGGGATATGTTGAAAATTCCATGAATAATAAAAAACTTATAGCGCAAGAAATATTTGGTGAAACATCTAATGCAATGTGCGTCGCTTCCCAAATAACAGCAAGTTCGAGCAATGAAAAAAATATGTCGTCGGGAATTAATTTGAATAATTGCAATAATTGTGTTATCAATATTTATAATAATTAATTAATTTATAATTTATGTTTTTAACTTGTATTATAACAGTTTAATAAATAGAATAATTCTTTTTGTCACTAATTTTGAAATACATTTTTCGTCACCAATTACATAAAATTTTACTTTATGCAACTAGTTACAAAAAGTAAGACGTTTCATAATGTCAATCAGTTTTAAAAAGTGTCACTTTATATGTCAAAATTAGAAAAAATTGTTTTCCTCTCCTTCGTCAGATCTATATCTAGACGCGTTTTGCCATATCACGACTTATCAGTAGGGCTAGAAGTCTACAAATGAAGGAAAACTATCTATTGTTAAACAATTACTATAGAGAATAATAACTGTAAGACATCTAGTGTCGTTGGATACTTCGACGGTATACCTGCACCTCTAGAAAAACTTATAGAAATAAGTAAAATATTTGAACTTCACTTGTAAAGACATTAGTCACAATTACAAGCGTCTATAGTACCCGTAAATCGTCGATATAAAGATCCGAAGCACATTAAAACAAAAAAAGTTTTTGTCCCTTCCTACATCGACTAATAGCCTTACTGATGAGCCATTATATGGCAAAACGATTCTAAATTAGATGTCGTTATTCGCAACATCTTACCGTATTGCTAAAAGCAAATTGTTCTGTTGAGTTTTTATCTCAAAATTTGAATATTTTATATTATGCTGGACAAACTTTTACTTTACATAATATCAAGCCCACTGACAAAAACTACCGACTCCGTATAACTTAATAATATTTTTAGATATTTATTATATTCCCATTTTACACCTTGGATTAAAACATTATTATTACCGAAGAACGAAATAAAAAAATGAGAACCTTATAAATCTTATAAATTTTCGGCAATTGCAATAAATGCTTAGAATGTAGCAATAAATTCAACACCCAAATAAAGTTTAAGTCACAAAACCCATATAATTTAGGACATCAAACAAAAATCATGGTTGTCCATAAAATACGTTGACGGTGTAATAAATTTAAACATACTCTCTCAAAACCTATGAAATTAACCATTACCTTGAAATTTAATTCATCCTCTTGACATATACTGAGTGTTATGCATATGATTTTATATTTAAATCCGCGAATCCTGATCATATGAAAACAAATTGCAAAAAAAAGTTTTTTGTTTGCGAAATGTATGTCTCGCAGTCCCGCTGCTGGTAAATAAAGCGGTACAGCATGAAAAGACAAGTAAAACTTAAAAGGTAAATAAACATACCTCAAAAATCCAAGACGGGTACAACATTTAACATTATATGGGTTTCTTCCGAAGGTCCCTGCATGTGGTAGATGAATTTCAGACAGGTTTGGCCCATTGCACTACTTTAGTTTTGTTATTGTACCCATTAAGAAATCCCAGTTTCTTACGCTAGTTTGTTTAGGTCAAGGAAGAGGGTCAGAATATCAGGTTTTAGTTTTGATTGTACGAGTATTTGTTGTGTTTCCAATCCAGTGAATCGCAATGGCAACAAACTAGCTAGAACTTTAGGAAAATATAGTTTTGAAACTTGGAAAAACACGTCAATTGAGATTTCGTGGTATGTGCTACATTTTGGCACAAACATTATTTTTTTACCCCCTGCATAAGGTAAGGCATAACCCATCTTAATTTTTTTAAATGGGGACTTATGATACCTTTTTGGATATCTCCTTTAAAGATAAAATCAAATATCATATTAATTTTTTTTTTTTTTTTTTTTTTTTACGATTTGCCGACTACGTAGGCCGTCTTGATTGAACCGGTCATCGACCACAAATGTGATCTACCGACTGGGAAGTGTGAAACGGTACCTTCATCCTACGAGATATCCGATCTCATCCGGCCTGTCCGGCGTGAATAGGATGGCTAAGTGTCGATTCATTTTACACTCTTCCTTGAGGCAAGAGCACGCCGTGTTCCCAAGCGGTCACCCGCCCAAGTACTAACCGCGCTCGACACAGCTTAACTTCGGCGATCTGCGGGACCGGTGCTTAATATGTCGACAGGCCCTTGCCTATCATATTAATTTTAATTTATTTTTTGTAAAAAAAGTTGGGTTATGCTTTATCTCATACAAGGGGTAAAAAAAATTTTTGTTGTCAAAATGTAGCTCATCCAAAATCTTAATCGACGCATTTTTCCTTTTTTCAAAAATAGTTTTCCCTAAACTTCTAGCGAGTTTGTTCCAGTGTGCCTACTTAAGTTGGCAACTAATGAGAAACTTTTTTAATATTAACTTTACGAAAAAAAGTTATTCTACATAAAAAGTTCTGCATGGTCCAAAACCTAAAATGCAATCATCAGACGTTAAATTTTTTTAGACGTATGAATTTTTCCTAAAAGTAACGTACATTTATTTTTGACAATATCGAAAACTGTAATTATGAAAAGCTGTTCGGAATATAAAATTTTATTTTAATATGCAAATACATCCTACTTAACTTTTTTTTTATTTTTACAAATTTTTCTCAAATTACGGATACCAAAATTTTATCTTTTTTATTTATTAAGAAAAATTTAAGTAAAAGAATATAATTGCATATTAAAATATAGTTGTACATTCCGAACAACTTTTCATAATTACAGTTTTTGATATTGTCAAAAATGAAAGTACTTTACTCTTGGACAGAATTCATATTATTTGACAAACCTCGTATATGACTGAGAAAATTTAACATATTCTGATGGTTGCATTTCAGATTTTGAACTATCCAGAACTTTTTATTTAAAATAACTTTTTTCGTAAAGTTAATAATAAAAAAGTATCCCATTAGTTGCCAACTTAAGTAGACACACTGTAGATATATTGGCATGGAGCTGGTTACTTCAGAGAAGAATTAGAAATATTTTTCGAATACTCTTAAACATTTGACAATTTAAAAATTGTAAATTCTTGGTTACTACTACTTATTTAAACTGATGTACCGTTTGTGATTCCACAATTTTTTAGTGGAAAATATCTTTATAGACCTAAAAATGTTTAAATTACTTTTTCAATCCTCCGCATTATACCACAATATTCTATTTCAAAAAAAATTAATAGGAAATAAACCAAAATTTATGTTGATTTTAGGTTTAATTACAATCATTAAACAATAAATAAAACTTCTTTTATTCTTATTGTGCATATAAAATATTCCGGTGATATAATGAAAATATACGATTCATCGTATTTCTACACAGCTGGTATAGAATCATTTTGGGTAACTAAGCACAGTGGGTAAGGGTGTCTGTACTTTAAATTTAGGTTGATACAGTATTCTCAGTGAATGATTACCCCATGCGTCATAACACATTATCAAAATTGTAAGGATCAAATCGAAGAAATATGGTCACAAAAAGTCTATTTTGATAAATATTATAATAGATGTGCCTATAGCCTATTTCAGAAAGGTGTAGAGTAATAAAATGGAAAATTCCATCCAGTTCGGTTCAATTTCGGTGTCGGCCATAGGCGTGGGTAAATTTTGTGCATTAAATTATTTATGAAAACTAACCAAAGAAAAAAAAGACGATAATTTGATAGAAAAAAGGGACTATTAGCTATAGCAAATTTACACAAACATCGTTTTATGAAATATGCCGTGGAAGATATAGCTGACAAACATCGTGTAACTGTGCTGCGCATACCGCCATATCATTGCGAACTAAATCCTATAGAACTTATATGGACGCAAGTGAAAGGATTTGTAGCAAGACACAACACGACATTCAAAATGAAAGGCGTTAAGCTACTGTTTGATCAAGCCATTAAGAAAGTGACAACAGAGAACTGGCAAAAAGCAGTCCATCATGTCATTAAAGAAGAGCAGAAAATGTGGGATCTAGACCACCTGATCGATCGGGCCGTCGACCCGTTAATTATAACATCAAGAGGAGATAATAGTTCCTCAGATGACGAAGAATATTATGATTTTTATAATTTAATTTCTGTATAATGTATTTTTTGTATTTTGTATTTTTTTAATATGTTTAATAACAAATAAGTACTATAATAATACTATGTACATAATGCACGGCTTTGTCACACCATTTTCAGTGTTTGTGAATGGATAACAATAGGCAAAACCCATGCACTTGATGAAAATAAAGAATTTGGTAATGAAATCTGTTGGAAAACTAGTTCCAACACTGGAATTATTAAATTTTCAATAATTATTACTCTCATTAAAATATCTTTAATTGGCCCTTTCTAAAAATCAATGCATCGAAAACAGAATAAATCATAAAATTTCCTCAGTTTAAAACTCTCAAATAGACAAATTTACACGTCTCAACTCGATAACATTCCAAGAAATTTCTATTTATAGAACACAGACAGACGGTTTGCATTTCTCGTTTGTCTTCTCTCACCCCTAATCTAAAATATAGATTTCTATTGGTCCCTATTTCGCGTCACTAATCAATCATTGGCCCTTCTGGAGGTCATAGGCTTCTTGTTGCTCCGCAACCCGTCGGTCAGAAGCCAGATACGAACTAGATATCTCGCTATCAAGACACGCTCGATCTTGAAGAAAATCTCTCGCGACCAAGACACGCTCGATCTTGGAAGAAAGTAATTGATATCTCGGCCGTTTAGATACGCGGTCTTTTTCGCCATTATAACGACAAACCTCGTCGTTTAGTAAAAAATAACTCACTCTTCTGTCAAACATTCTCGTTTTGGCAGTCTCCAATAAATTGAATCAACTGCATTTCTCAGTGTGAATTTCCTGTCAAACACTCCCGTTTTTCAGGCTCAAATAAATTGAAAATAACTCGTGCTCTTATAAAATTCGTGTTATTATCTCGTGTTGACACTCGCAGTTGATTGTATTCTGAAGTTCCCGTAAAATAATTCCACTCTGAAGGTCTACACTCTGACCTCAGTATGTGATATAAGAAAAACAGTTTTTTGATGTATTTGTACTTGTGAAATGTTTGATTATTTAAAAAAGAAGACCTGTAGATCAAGGTAGGATCTAATCTAGTTGTCAATCCAATCAAAGTACGAGCAGTTTTGCAAATATTTGCAATCAAAAGAAATTGGTTGCATCCAAGTTACCTCTGTATGTAAATGTAAAAAACTTTCATAGTTTTTAAAAATCATTCGACATTGATTTACCCGTTTTGTGGTTAATAAACAATTTATAAAAACCACTGTTTCGTGATTATAAAAAATAGAAAAGTGACTTGACATTAAGTGAATCTTTTCGAATAAAAAGTTAATTTTGAGCATTATTATGTTCGGGTTCTTTTAAGTTTTAAATGTAAAAACCATTTTTGATTTATAGATTTTGAACAACTGTTCATAGGTTGTTGAGATTTATATTTATTTCCTGATCAAAGGTTATTGTATTTTTGATTTAGTATTTTTTAGTAGTATTACTGTACATAGTTAGTTGTATTGTTTTGATCTTAAAAACAATATTTTATTTCAATCGTTACTGATCCGGTATTTAAATTTAAGATTGATTTCAGACAATGTCAAATTGTATTTGATTTAACTTATTGTAGATTTCGTAAATAACGGAAGATACAGTAAATAAAAATAATTTGTTAACACAAATTTAAAGTTCGTTTTTATTCAACTTGAACCACCCTTGGCATTTTACAGTCTGTTTCAGGCGATGTTGTAGAAACAACTAGCCACCCTTCTTTGAATATGTAAGAGGCTCGACAGTTTCTCACCAAAATCTATACCAAATTATGAAAGTAACTTAAATATTCGATGGGTCACTCTGTAGTTCCTTTGGATACCTAATGAGTTTTTATTACTCTACCTACACCTTTCTGAAATAGACGATAAATATATGACTAGTAGCCATGCATACAAACGGAAGTCTATGGTTCAATCTGATTACTGATTATTGGGCATGGCCGGAAGTAATACCCCTTTGAGTACGCTTCCCTCGAATGACTCTACTTTTACTAGGCAAAATAATATTAATGGGTCTATTAAATAGCACTGGTTTGCCATGTTTACGTCAAATGGAATTTAAAAGGGTCTAGAAAAGAAAATTTTGACAGTAACGACAGACTCCCCATGACGTGCGGGCGCATATCGTGCCTAGGGTTTAGTGCTTTTCTCTATTAACATAATCATAAATTTTCCAAATATTTAAATGACTAATCAAGAGAGAAATATAATAAAAAATTGTGTAATTACGAATGTTAATGATGTTTTATTAATTTATTAAGGTGTACGTGTACTTACTCTATGGATATTTATAATTTATTAAGTAATCATAGCTTTTATAGAAATAAGAGGAAATAAGTAGTTATCTAGATTAACTATAATGGGTATTAATTTATTCTTTGGATACCGAGGTAATTTTTTTAACTTTGACGTTTGTGCCTTTAACGAGCACTAAAATAAATATTTCAAAATTAGTATCAGAGGTTCGGCTGTTATCAAATATTACCTCTAATATTTTATTAATTCTTATAGTTCCGCCATATGAGAAATGGAGTCAAATGATGTATTTCGATATATTTAAATTGAAGCCATCAATCGAATATCTAGTTTCGAAGAAACTTAGTGACAGCGGATCGCAAAAAGTGGAGTAGCCTCCTGCTGCTATACAAACGAACATATGTCAACGTTTTGTGAATTGACAAGCAAAACTAACTTCAAAATTAATTTGACGTTTTATCATGATTTGACAAAAAAGCTAACCTCAAATTAGTTAGTTCTGGCCGCAGACATGGAAGTCACCACCACCCGGGTGAAAGTTAAATCCGGCGCTTTGCAACACGTAATTTGTTTAGAGGGCTGTGGAATTACTTAGTGCGGCCATCCTACCACTTGTCGCCACTTGCGGGATTTAGACAAAGATGGAAGTATACTGCTCTTCTTGTTCGTTTCAAGAATGTAACGATGTTTCCAGGCTTTATCATTTGCCGCCATTTTAGAGTCTATGTCTTCGTTGTTTAAGAGCGTTCTTTTTCCGATGGCGATATTTTTGTATATTTTTTATTTAATGTTTAATATTAATAATTTTGTATTTTATGCTCTCTAATTTATCCTACAGTTATCACAGCGAGAATTAGGTGGATTATACAAACCCATATAACAGGTATGTTACCAAATTATTTCAATTTGAATTTTGAAGGTTATGCTATTAAAATGTTTGATACATTTTTACATTTTATGTTGTTTTTAGCATATTTTTCTTGAAAACGCTGTCCCAAAATCAAATTAAATTTTGTACGAGGTCGATGGCCAAGTGATATATGGGTTTTCCAATATATTAATACTCCGTAAGTTTTTAAAAAAATATTTCTTTTCCAAATTTTTTAAGCTCTAAATTATCTGGGTGTATACTTTTTTTATTCATCCCTGAACTAAAATGGCATACGTGACGCATGCAAAAGAAGATATTCTTGTAAATATCCGAATTGCAATATTGCCTATATGTGCACCATTGAACCTAACCATATCAATAAGCATTTTTTTACATTTCCCCTTAATGACGATGAGAGATTCAGAGTGTGAAAGGATAATTGTAACTTAAGCCCTGACACCAGTTGCAACACTTTTAGAATTTGTGAAGATCACTTTGAGGGATCACAATTTAAGAACCCCATACTCAAAAGGCTCAATTGGAATACTATTTTACCTAAAGCCATATTACTTACCAACTTTGCAATTACAATTTTGTTTTAATCATGACCTTGTTAACCAAATAGTCCATAAAACCATTAGACTTGATATTTATAAGTATAAGATGCCAAAAAAAATTACACCCCAGGACATGACAGTAAAATCAAAAAATGTAAAACAAGTAAACTAAATCAGTTATTAATAATATAAATAAATAATTTATTATACGGAAATCAACCTTAATAAATTTATTTTATGACTATGAATAGAAAATTTGAGCTAACCATCTCTTTTTTTATATTTTCATGCAATTATCCATTAAGATGACGTTTTTTACACCTGGCTGTGACAACTTTATACCCTATGATGTCCTAAATGGGTTGAATACCAAAATATGATTGTGACTATCCATTAAGATGATGTTTTACACCTGGCTGTGACAACTTTACAACTTATGGTGTCCCAAATGGGATGAATACCAAAATAGGTATGTGACTATCCATTAAGATGACGTTTTACACCTGGCTGTGTCCACTTTACACCTTGTTGTGTCCCAAATGTGACGAATACCAACATCTGACCTAATACTTGATAATGACTCTACACTGTGAACAAGTGTATCGACCCAAATATAATCTGAATCTGAAAGTGACATAAATATCTGATAAAGACTCCAGATTATATGCTGTGAACAAGTGTACCGATCTAACGCTATACACTTCAAAGGTAAATGCTATCCTCTAACTGGAATTAGTATCCATGCTGCAATAATATAGAAAATCCCCCTTATAGACATTTTCATATTATTGGAAATTATCTTCGAAGTGTATAGTACTAGGGGAATTTCGCGATAGTTAAGTTTATCGGTATGGTGCGGCCATGATAGAATTATAGTGACAGTGATATTTAAGGTATAAAATATCTTAAGTAGGATTTCTCTCTTAGTTTTTTCAATTTCGAAAATTAGATAGCTTAGTTACGTATCTTTTAATTGTATAAAGTAATATAGGGCTTATTTATTTTTGTATGCCAAAGTTAGGTTTAGTTATTTAAAATCTTAAAACTACTGTGAGGTCAACAGAAATTATAAGCATACCTATTATATATGTTTCTCATGTTGTTGAGATAAATATTTTATGGATTTTTATGTTTGCAATAAATATTTGTTTTCATATGCTTACTTTATGGTTTTCATAGTTCCATGCCTATTAAATTATTTATATTATTGATTATTCCAGTAAGTACCTACATACTTTATATAGCATACAAAAAATAATAAAATTCCCTTAAAAATTTAAAACATAGTGTGTCGGCGGATGGAGTTAACAATAGGGAAAACTCTCTTATTGATAAATTAATTTGATTACGACTAGAAGTCATCCTTTACCAAAATTTCTGTTTGTTGAGTAAATTTAGGATTAGATGTAAATGTAAATTATTCTGTCTTAAAACATTCGAATTTGTATTTAGACTTTATGTTATAATATAAAGCACTGCTTAAAATAAATCGACTTAAAATCCTTGAATCGCACCCACTTTTCTCTTGAAGTATTTTCCTATTTAACATCTGTACATCTGATCAAAAAATTTTATATTGCAAATTAATTTTCTCTAAAGGCAAAAGTTTTTATAAAGAATTACTTTATGTCGTAAAATCAATAATATATATTTTCCTATTGTACTCCATCCGCCAACACACTGTATATCGATAGCCTAGTTCGAATACGACGTAACCCACAAAATTTATTTTTTGATTAATATCAATAAATTCCTTCATTTTCTACATTGTGAAAATATGTCGTAGACCATTTTATTAACCAATTATTTAATTGTGGTTTACGACATTTTCACAACGTAGAAAGTGAAGGTATTTATTGATTTTAATCAAAAAATAAATTTTGTGGGTTATGTCGTATTCGAACTAGGCTATCGATATTTGAAAATAACCAGTAATAATTTAAATAAGCGAATTTTAAAAAGCCCGCCACGAAAAAATTCCGACGGTGGCGCCAAGCGGTAGGATGCGCGGCTTATTCTCGATAAGCCTTTTTTTTCTTTTGTGGAAAATCGACAAACCCTTTTTTCTTTTGTGAAAAATCCTTGTTGCTCTGTTTTTGTACGGACTTTTCATTTCTAATTGTTATATATTTTTTGGTCACCACTTTCCGTTAAGCTTCTCTTAAAGACGCCTCCGCTTCAATGAATGAAATGAGAGGATTAGAAATTCTGTCTTTTTTTGTAATTTTTCGGACGGAATGTACTTCATTATTAGGTACCAACTCAGAACCTTTTTATTATTAAAAATGCTTTTTAGACGTTTTGTTGTGAATGCTTACTACTAAACTACTAGACATGATTGATTGACATGATTACAAAATGATATTTAGAGGCTGTGACATCATCTGTATGATGCTCTGGTGGTGTAATAATTATGCATAAATTACTGAACTGGAAACTTTTTGAAGGAACAAGGTATCCGCTGTTATTGCTACCTGTGGTAGTGAAATGTCAAAACGCTGAGTATTATCATAAATTGTTCTTTGTGTTAATCAGTACTCGTTTAAAAAGACCTTATTCTCGTACGTGGCTGCATCTCCATCCGTACCTGTCTTAATTGGAACTATAACAACTCATTTACAGGACTTTATAGGTAAAGGGCTATTAAAATGATTGCTTTCCTTCAGTGGCGGCTCCTGGTGAAAAATTTAAGGTGTTCGGCAAATTTAGTAAAATAAAACTTTTTTATAAATTAAGTCGATCCTACGTTCTTTTCTGTTGCAAATTTTGGAATCACTTTGTCATTAAAATTGTCTATTCCGGAACTTAACTTATAATAACAATAATAAATGTTAATTAAATATGCGTGTGTAACTTTTCGCTCTACTTACGCCAGATTTTTCAATAATAATATCTGGTAATGGTCTACCTTTTCCTTTTAATTCGATCTTTTCTTCATATGAATATTTAAAAAATATCTGCTTAATTAAATTAAAGACCACTTCCATAGTACCTACATAGTTATTAATTGTTGTTGTCATCAACAAAAACAGAATAACACGCACGCACTATATTGTTATTGTTTCGCTGTAAACTAGAAACAACCGATAATACCCAATACCGCGCTGGACTAAATGAAGCTTACTCTCCACTTAAATCACCACGGCTTTGTTTTTTAGACAAACATGGTGGAAGCGGAGTACCACGCGGGTGTTTCAGAGAACTCGAAGGGCATATTCGTTTGGCCCAGATAAATGTAAAAAAAGTGCGCAGGCAGGTTATCTCACTGGTCAACTTTACATGCGTCGCTTGCAGTCATTTACAATGCGAATCGCGAATGCCAAGAATTATATTTTCTTTTTGGTAATAGAAAATATTTTAGTTAGATTACTATTTTTATTTTATTTTTTTGGCATTTTATACCAGCTTTCCTTGCTTCCATGAGTTGCACGTCTCTGCTTAGCAACAAAAACCAAAAATTAAATGATGTGAAAGCACAACGAAATAACACAATGCTTACCTATACAAAGTCATAATAAATCGCTGCCGGTGGCTAACTTTTTTTACCGCTTTAAATAAACATAGACAAGTTATTTTAAAATAAATAATACATATCTCATCTCTCTGGGTTATTTCGTGAAATGGATTCGCAAAATCGATTACGTGTAACCCTCAGGAAAAAGGAAAATATGCTCCGGTTTTGTAGAGGTGAAATGAGATTTGCAACATTTGTTTAAATATTGACATAAATAAGCTCTTATATCATCTTGTGATCATTGTATCTTGAAGAACAACCTAAAAAAACATCAAAAGGGCATGTATATTGTATAAAAAATGGTATAAACAGAGTAACAGGAATATTTGACATGGACTTTGACATTGATTACAAGGAAGAAATTAAAAAAGTTTATCCTAAACTTTTAATAGAAATTTAAGTCGTCTTAAGAAGTAAAATTGTCTCGAACCAGCATTCGCTGTTTTTGTATCCCTAAAATTTTCTTAGTCTATTTCTAAGGCCGGGTTGTACAATTAGAGGTTAAGTACGAGTTTTTAAAAGCTCGGCCTAAAGTTGAACTCGGTTCTGTTAAGCCTTCATTCTTCAGGTAAGTTGTCAATTTTCTACGCTTAAACCAAGTTATTAATAATAATGACTGATGACATATAAGTAACCCAATAAAACAAACCTGATACATTCTTTTTGACTTTAAAATTTGTGTAATAATATTTTAAAATTATTATGAATGCGAATAATAAGATTGACCACTTCCTGGATTTAACAGACGGATTTATGGATGTACCAGGAGTTATAGAAAACGAGAAGACGACCCCAAAACTACAGACCGAGACCGTTGTTGCTTTAAACCGCTCACACTTTCAAAAACCCGGTGAAGTAAAACCAAATAATCCAATCAGTTGGTATTGAAAAGCGTTAAACTAACCATCATAAAATTGTTATTTACGACATTTTGATGGTCTTTAAATTTTGAGATTACGGCATCGAACTGCCGCTATTCTGTTTTTCTTTACAATGCAAACTCATTCATTACTTTTAAATGCAGCTTGTTGGATTATATATTTTAATGTTATAGTTTTTGTATATTAGTCTATAACCGGTACATCCACTACTAGCCATCTTTGAAAGATCTTAGGAAATTTTGCGCAAATACGCAGTAGGCCTTGCCAGCATGTGATTAAATTTTGGTTGTTTAATACGCTGTTAAGCTAATCGAGAACGATTTTTCTTTATGCACTGTAAATCTATTGAATCATATGCGATGGTCAAGGTAATGTGGAAAAACCGTATAAAACGCTACAGGTACGTAGTTACTATTCCGTTTTTCGATTATTTTCATACTTAGCTCATCTCGATTCGATCTCAAATCATCGAAAAAAAAAATTGAAATTTTTAGTGTGTTAGTCAGTTTAAATTATAGTTATAAAACGGACGAATTGTTATTAATAATGTCGAACTTACTTAATAAAACATATTCCCAACTCCCTGATACTCGTTTTGGTACTTCTCAATTCCTCAAAATTAATATCGACGAAAAGCAAAGATAGACCCGACATTCCCCTTTATCAAAACAAACCGACAAGAAATAAAAATTCTCGCTACCACTTAGTTCCTAACGAGCTCCATGAATGAAACCATATGGAAATACTAGGAAATTTTTACGAGCGTATAATACGCTGTTACCAAATGATTAAAAGATTATCCTATTGTGTGTTTTATTTGGGCTCAAATAGGTATATTATTTTTTCGCCGGTGAATGCAACTAGTGGTGGTACTGATGAACTTATGATTGACAGCTCGTGAAATGACGTCATTACCCGGTTGGTGAATTATTTTACGATCTCTCTCTCGTTGACGTTGAGAGAAATCACCAGAAATACACCAAGAATAAAAGAACATTATGTCCAACCAGTAATACAACAGGCAATTTAAGAAAGCGATTCGGCTCAACCAGTGCCACCGATGAACTCGGCGGTGAAAAAAGAATATACCTAATTAAACAAATCGTTGGATTGCTTAAAACATATTCTAACCTTAAACAATTCAGTGCCTGGATTTCATAGTAGTCTACATATGCTATCGCCCTCTTATAATCAGTGAGTTGTAGGCTCGGTGCAAAAGTAATTTTATATATAGAAGCGTCTCCATCTATGGATAGCAGATATGAGGCATGATAGTGCTAATAGAAGAAATAATACAGAGTATTTTTCTAATTAAATTTAGTCAAACATCCTGTGTATAAAGGCACGCCAGAACGAATAGAGCCTAGCTGTACAAGTACGACTCTATTTATTTTCTTTTTACTACCACATCCAATAGCAAAATTAACTCATGGGCAACATAAAAACGCACATTACATAGTCATATTACTGCTATTTATTTAATGAATATGCAATATTGTATGATAAATGGTAAAGCATTTTTACCATAAGTACCTATTCAGGATATGGTTATTTTACGATAAAATTTTATGTGTTTTAACAACAAATTTTTTCGCTCTCTGAAAGTTTTGCTTATTTTAACGAAGAGTAATGATTTAATCCGGTCTTCATTGTGTAGCGAAGCATTTCGCTGTTTTAGGGCTAAACAGTGATATATCATGATATATGGATACTTAAAAGTAGACACAATTACCAGAGAACTTGTTTTTTGACAATTGATATCCAAATAGGACATGATATCGCCCAGCTGATCAGGACCTTCAAAATTTTCCCAGATTTTGGCAGAGACGTATTCAGGCCGTCATCAGTTTGTGATGTTTTTTTAACGTAGTTTTATTTAGTATTTGATTGTTGTAGTTATTATTAAATTGGCGGTAAATAAAATTATTTTTCCGGCGGTTTTTCAGACGGTTTACTTTAATGGAAGGGAATCCAAAAAAATTAGAGTTTCATCGGGAGTACCGCAGGGCTCTGTTCTGGGGCCGTTGCTGTTTTTATTGTATATTAATGATTTAGCGAAGCTAGATATATCTGGTAGATTTACCATATTTGCGGATGATACCACGATACTTTGGCAGGGTTCTGATGTGACCCAGTTGGAGCTTGACATTAATTGTGATATGCTGAAGATTAAGGAATGGTGCGACTCAAATTATTTGTCACTTAATGTTTCTAAGACTAACCTACTCACTTTTAAATGCCACATTCACAGTATAGGACCAGAAGCTCAAAGAGTGAATAATTCAGCAATGAGCAAATTTCTGGGACTTTATATTGACGATAAATTGAAGTTTGAACATCACATAGCGAATTTAAATACTAGAACAGCTCGTGGGTGCTATGCTGTGAGGGTTATATCGCGAGAATTGGGAGTTTTTAGTGCGAGGAACGCATACTTTGCCCTTATAGAGAGTCACCTTCGGTATGGGTTGTGTTTCTGGGGATCGTGCGCTCAATACCTTTTCAGGTCGGTATTCTTATTACAAAAAAGAGCAATACGGTGTATTTGTCAATTGAGTCGCCGAACGTCCTGTCGACCGCACTTTATTAATTTGGGGATTTATTAATTCTTTGTATATTCTTGAAACAGCATGTCTTATGCAAAAGAAGTATAAATCGGAAATACAGACTTCCTTGACAACTACCACAAGAAGAACATACGTTATATCGCTGCCGATTCCCTCTTCTGCCTTAGGTTAGGTTAGGTAAGAGTGGCAGACCCTTGGTTCTGACCAAACGGTCTCACGTAGTCCTGATTAGGTCCGTTGTGATACCACACGTGTTCCGTAGAACCCACCTTCATCAGATCACTGATGGTTTATGCGACGTAACCGCGGAAGGATTTTAACAACTCATTCAAACCAGCCACTACTGTTCAGAAATCTGCTCAGCCGTCCAAGTTGTAAGTTGTTTAGTTCCTCCAGGCTATCGAAAGATGATTCACCCAGAGTAGTGAACCTCCTTCTTGCGAGGCCAGGGCATTCACACAGAAAATATTGAATACTTTCTTCCTCTTCCTCATCTCTGCAGCTTCTGCAGAAGTCGTTAGTGGGTATTTGCATACGTTCTGCATGTCTACCGAAGAGGCAATGTCCGGTAACAACCGCAGTAATATTTCTCACGTCTTTTCGACTGTGTCTCAATAGCTCTGCGGTTCTCTTTTTATCGAATGTGGGCCACAGTTGCCTGGATGTACTACAGGTTGTCAACCCTGTCCATCTGTTCTGTGCAAGCTGCTTGGCCGTGTAGTCAATCTCCTCTTTGACCAATCCCAGTGGTTTGTTCACTGTATTGTCTGATAGATCAGCTGGCATGCCTGCGCCCTCTCTTGCGAGCGCATCGGCAGCCTCGTTGCCATCTATTTTGGAGTGTTCAGGAACCCAGCACAGAATAACCCGATGTTGGTTGCCAAGTGTGCATAGATTGTTTCTGCCTTAACAAAAATCTCTCTATATTATAACAGCAAAAAATTGTTTAATCATTTGCCCCTTAAATTACGGAAAATTGTTTGCCATAAAAAATTTCGGAGAGACCTAAAAAAATTGTTAACCGAGAGAGCCTTCTATACAATAAGTGAATTTTTCGAGGTATCGCTGTAGGGGTATCTTGTTTGTTTTGGGGTGTTTAACTGGTCAGTGTATATGTAGATTTTAATTTGTTTAATTCGTTTTAACTGTAGTTTTGTAATATTTTATAAGTTGCTTTGCTTTGTCAATGAGTAGATCTTACGACAATAAAGCTATATTTGATTTGATTTGATTTGAAAATGTGTTGCTTCATAAACGTATGATATTTTGTTGTAGACTTTAACTAACAATTATGGATCATAATTTTATTAATGTTCGCCTAGTACTTCGCTGATGCAATTGCTGATAAAAATAAGGTACCTAATTATAAAGAGATTCAATTTATTTTTACAAATATTTGTCACATTTAGCGTTTAGAGTTATGTAAGGCATTTGACCAATTTATTGTAAGTATACCCTGGCTCGGCGGGGTCTAATCTTGCCGTTCTGCCCTTCTTTCGAATTAGGCTTTTTTCCTCTTCGTTCGCTGCCAGGGCCATTCCCGAGGGGACCTACAATTTAACGTGGGTTCCGAACCACGATCCTCAGTCATGCGACACCCTCCAAGGGCTTTCAACCCTTGGTTTATTGCCATTGCATAACCTACCGATTGGGGAGTGTGTACCTTCTTCCGCACCCCACGAGATGTCCGATCTTACCCGGCCTGGTTACCGGCGTGAATGGGGTGGGTTGGGAGATGATACCTTTTACACTCTTCCCTGCATTCTTAAATCCACTAAATTTCGGACATACTTTTTTTATTGTACGTATGCCCACTTCGGGAATCGAACCCGGGTCGCCGCGGTCGAATGCCAGTAGCTCTACCTATGAGCCACAACCGCGGTTGCGGGTTCTAATCCTGGTATTTACGTCAAATAATACCAACATAACACACTAAAATTAAGCAGCATGTCATTCATGTCACGTGATTGGGCCACAATCTCGCGAGTTCTATCAAAATTATTGCTATAGACTTATAAAGGATTTTCGATGAGATTATAAAGGATTTTCGATGAGATTATAAAGGACTTTCCATGAGAGGTCAAGTGACGACCAGGATTCATTCGACAAGCTGATAACAGTTTACTTTTAAAAAATGTTTAGTAAGTAAATAGTTGAAAATTCACTTTAAATTGAAATTGTTCCAATTAAATCTTAATGATTCCTTTTTTTTCACTTATTGTTTTATTAATAAATTTGCTAATGTGACTATGAATAACGCACCCCAGACGTTTTTCTTCTCCCAAGCCACTTTGCCATCATCTGAGAATTCTGTCTTTGTCTTCACGTACATCGCACTGCCATGATCAATCTAACAGTGCAAATTGACATTTAAATGCACTTTTAAAATTTTTTTTTGCTATGTTTGCAATAACTAACAGCTATACCAATACTTTTACTGCGTTCGGCTTTGATTAAATCGAGCAGAGCTAGCAGCTGCAGATGTATCTAATGTCACGTGATATTCGAGCTAAACGAGCGTATATAGCATTACCAAACCCTTGTTACAGTTTATCGAGATTTAGAGTTCCAGGTGACATTTATATTTTAAGGTTAACCTCATCACCTTTTTACTGATGAACTGTACATCCACCTTCTTGTTTAAGATTCAACTAAATGCAAGACGGAGCTAGGTTATTTTATATTTTTGAAATTCTTTTGACCAGACGAAAAGAAGATGAGAAGCTTGATTTTTTATTTTTTAGGTTAGATAAACTGTCAAAATATCAATTCACTTAATTTGATCTGTTAAGTCGGTATTTGCAGGTGAGGCGATACAAGCTAACTCAGAGTTCTCGATTTTCCAAATACCGAACGCTGAGCAGATACACCCGAGGTCATAGATCAATGAAACGAATGCCAAAATTCACCAATAGGTAGACCGAGGAGACAGATTTACAATAATCGAGGGCAGTAATTGATGATTCAGTCCTAAATCATCAAACGATGTAAAGTCAGGTGGGTTTTTTACAATCAATTAATTAAAAACTCTTTAACTTAAGAATATTGAATTCTTTGTACGAAAGAATATAAAACGACAGCGAATAAATGTCAAGAAGCTCAATAAAATACTTCTTCTGTTTGACATATTATCGCTGATATAAATCTAAAGATAATCGCAGAATTTTAAAATAGTGATACGGATCTAAATCGTTTGACTTCGGAAACAAGTTCTGAAATAACATAAAGATTTTTAAAATGGTAATTTTAAAACGGACCATAAACATTATTTATAAAGTCGATTTATAATAATTTAGTTCGTGTATAAAGGCCAAAAGTGTAAGAATCCAGTCAAGTCAGAAAATATCAATTGAACAAAAAAAAAGTCAAACATGTTTTGGATATCAAATCGATCTAATCGAAGTTTTCACAAGGATTTTTATGAGTTACGTTCTCTAGACAGTGAGTTCATTTATGTGTTAAGATCATTTCATATTTTGCCATATCATGTGTGATACAGAATTCCTGGCTCTTTTATTTCGGCAGTTTGACGGATCCTTATGCGGGGACGTTTTTGAGGGAGAAGCATGGAGTAAGGGGTCCAGGACTTTAGATAGATAGGTTTCCTTGTAAGCTCGATGTCATGGTGGGCGAAACGTCATCGCTTACGTCACAAGAAGTCTTTTCGGAAATTTGTATACATAATTAACATTGTTTGTGCTGTTTTCGGAAGCTTTTAAGGGGTTTCCAGTGAATTTTCAGAGTTGTAAGGTGTTTTAGAGACTTATATTTAAAGATAAAGAGACATATTATCAATATATTAATCAGTATAGTGCAATAAAAAGTAATTAATTAATATTCTCTTTAAATCTTAATACCTACATGTTATTGTTTACATAAGTAATAGATATATTGTAATTTTTTAAAATTTTAGATAAGAACGATAGGGGGCCTTCATGACCACCCGGTACCCCTTAATGCTATATATAGAATAAGAATGATGGTACTTGGCAAGAACCCAGGACTGGTACAAAGAAACATTAATGTTCAGGGGGAGCAAAGTGAAGAATATATCTTTTCTACTGCCGTAAACCGGGCTGGTTATAAAGGCTAGCATACCATTTCATGATGTCGGCAAGCTTGTGGAAAGTTACCAAATTAGTGAAACTTCATCACGCAGATCTGCTACAAATATATGTGAAAAAGATGGGTTAGTGTATGCAGACTTTTGAGCATGAAAAAAAATTTTCGAGCTGGGTTGCTATACTTATGAAAATGAGCCTAAAACTATGCTATGCCATCTTGGATTCAGATTCACTCTTTTGGGAGTCGAAGCCTTTAAATTCATGGAAAAAAATGTAGAAGAAATGGACAAATGGTTTAATAAATTGCATCGTAATAACTTTAAATTTAAAACAAACTGCAAAAATTATATTTCGAAAATTTTCAAATTTATAAGAATTAAATATTTAAATACCAAAGATGATTCCGAAGAAAACATGATACTGATGAAGGTCGAAAAAAGATAAAAATGCTTAAAAATGTTATTTACTAATTGATTTTAAGATTTTCCAGAAGGGAATAGAGGGAGAAAAGGTCTGATGATTCTCAGTTGCCCGCGAATCATGTAACCTCGACGTTGTTAGAGGGAATATTTATGAGACCGTCTTTGTGTGTGTATTTTATTACTTACATTAAGCTATGTAGTTTCCCTTATAATGTAGCTTAACTGTGTCCTAAGTTTGATCTGTATAACTGTTACCTTTTGCTTCTTTGTAATAAATTAAAGTTTTAGTAAAATAATGTATTTTATATTCAAACAATAATTATTTAGAAGAAGAATTTCTCTTTATTTCGTCAGATCCATCCCTAGACGCGTTTCGTCATATCATGACTCATCAGTAGAGCTAGGATCCGACAAAACAAAGAGAACTCAAAGCTGCTTATGGCAGCACAGTGGTGGGACACACCAGTAAGATGTGACACGGAGCGCCAATTATTTACTTTCTTATTTGTACAGAACAATAAAATATATGTTTTATTAAAAATAAACAAAATTTATATATATATTTTTTGAAATAAACATTGAAAACAGCAGCTACATATACATGCTTTTTTTTAAAGTAAACTTGAAATTTAGTTCAATGAAATTGCATCCTGTGCTCTGTCTGGATTTGTAGACTTATCTACCTAAATTTAAAAAAAAAAAAACAGAAAATTGAATATTTAAAATTACGATCCAAGTTTCAGTTCAATTTTATTTTTATAAAATTCGCTTCCAGAAATAAGAAAACTAATTTATTAGGTCCATAAATACTAAAACTTTATAAAAACTATCAAATATATATACCGTTCTCGGTTCATTTCATAGAAAGGCGTATCTGTCTCTCTTGGTCTGTTCATTTTAGACCCATATATCCCAGACTTTATTTGACGTCATCAGCAGGCAGGCTTTAATTGGTCAGAAGTTACCAGACAAACGTTCTTTCTAGTAACTGTGGTAAGTGGTGACCTCCTTTCTAACTAACTAAATAATTTGAATTTAACTTTGTTTGTGAAGCCATAACAAAGCGATGGCATCGGTAATTAAACAATTAGACGGCGTTTCAAAAATGACGTCAAACAGTGCTTTGTAATTGGTACACGTGGTCATATACATAACATTGCTAGTAACCATTTACCAGGTGACTCAATGTTTATAATTTATTATAATATAATATTCTAACACCCGTAGTCACCAACAACTATTTTTTCACTATCAGTCGGTGAAGATTCTTGTCAGTCTGTTAAATCTATGCTCGTATTCACCATTGGATTTTAAGCCTTATCAGAGAGTTAAAATTAACAGTGAAATTTTGAGCTGAGAGGAAATAACAAGCTCTTAAGTTTTAAAATTGTTGTTAGATTTATAACAACTTGACAAATACATGACAAATAATAACAATTATTAATAGGTTTAATAATAGAAAGGAACGTAAAAGTGCGTTACAATGTATTTGAAGAAATAGACAATATTGAATTCAAAAACGGGTTAGAAAAAATAGAAACACATTTGAGCAATTGGCGAGTCGGTTAGATGGAGTAGTTGAACCAGTAAATTAAAGAAATCAACCTATTTCAAGAATATATTAATTACTAATTTGTTTAAGATATTATGTTACAGAATCATTTCAAATAAATATCGGGGATTTCCGATTTTAATGTACTTTTGTTCCAATGAAATTAGAGTTCTTCTCCCGCATAGTATAATTACTGGATGTCTTCATATATCCTGTTTTGTCCATCATTAAATTTTACTACTGGATCCGTAAAATGTAATTTATTAGCGTAAAGTGAAGTAAAGAACGGATTTGATTGATAAAACGATATTTCAGAAGATATGAGATTGGAATATTTTACTCTGAAGTTAGTTATAAACTTAAATTGTTAGCTCAGACGTACGTACATTAACCTAACTCTCTGTTTGTTAATAGAGCGTCCTTGATTTATGGTGAATACGCTATTTCATTAACAGACTGTTAATCCTTATACCGATGTTAACTATCAGACTGCTAAGTTAAAGATGGTGAATACGGCTGTAAGAGATAGATATTAGGGCTGTTGCATGCAGATCAGTTTAGTTTGCCGCAACAGCTATAAAAAAATGCCAATATTTTTAATTTCCTAAGAACAAGAAAATGTAGCAAAAGTTGCTTCATCAATGCTGTCAACGACACAAATTTAATATTAACACTGTCAGAAAATTCCTTTAACATTTTTCAGACGATAATTATTTGCTAAAAGAAAAGTTAGTAAAATTGACAAAACATGAATGAAAACGAAAACCCGATGCGCTTCCTTTATTACCCGTTGCTTAAGTAGTCCAGTTCATATTTAAAAGTTTAAACTTGCACGATCAGTACAATTGCTCAATAAACTCACTAAATCTTCTCCAATTTCAAGAAGTTGTGTTGTCAAAGTAACAATTAAAACAAGTGTTACCAAATTTTATTTTCATTGTTTTCAACATTAGAAAAAATAATTTATTCATTGGTTGTTGGGTAAACGGTTTAAATTATTTCATCCCTTACTATTTAATGACGCAAAGAACGTACCATCGCGCCGATAAAAAACTGGGACAGGAAATTTTTCTATTTTCTCCTAGACTATTAAGAATAATTTTACATCAAGCCTGGTACCAGTAAAATGTCATGAAAATTTGCATGTCAATAAAGATTGTCACTTTATGATTGACTCGTCAAACATACAATCATATATTATTTGTAAATATGCCACAATTAACCCCCCAGCAAAAGGCAATTATTTATAGTCGGTTGCGAGATAGTGTTGCTATTAGGGATATTGCAGATGAACTGGGAGTAAGCAAGAATACCGTGCTATTGGCAAAACAAAAAATAGCAAGACATGGGACTATTATTAGGAATGCAGGTTCTGGTCCCCCTAAAATTTCTACTGATGATCATGATAGAAGACTGGTTAATTATCTAAGGGATCATCCCTTCGAAACTGCAATCAAGGCAAAAGAAGAGACGAATTTTCCAGGTTCTGCAAATACCGCTAGAGACAGGGTTCGAAATTCCGATATACGAAGCCGTTGTGCTGCCAATAAAAAATTTTTAACGGAAATAAATAAACAGGGCAGGTTAGAATTTGCACATGAATATATTAATCAAATAAATTTATGGGAAACAGTTATATTTTCTGACGAGAAAACTTTTCAGTCATGCAATAATGGGAGAATTCGGGTGTATAGGCCTTCCGGCATGCGGTATGATGAGAGATACACTCACAAAACCAACCAAAGTGGGCGTTTCTCCATAAATGTTTGGGGCTGGATTAGCGCTAGAGGACCAGGACTTTGCCAAATCGTCGAAGGAAGACTAACTGCAGCAGTATACGTTAATATACTAAACGAAGTGATGATACCATCGGTAAACGCTGTATACGGTCAAAATTACACATTTCAGCATGATAATGCTCCAATACACACAGCGCGCCTTGTACAAAATTTTCTCCAAGAAAATAACATAGCAGTTCTTCCCTGGGCTTCGAAGAGTCCCGATTTGAACCCGATAGAAAACATTTGGGGTGCCATGGTCAAATCTATGTATAAACATGATTTTCAACCTAGAAACAGGGATGAATTACGTCATAGGATAAATCAAGCTTGGGATGAAATAACTGTCGAATTATGTAGAAACTTAGTTTTAAGTATGCCACAAAGGCTCCAAAAAGTAATAAACAGAAATGGTTCTATGACCAAATATTAATTTTGTGTTGTTTTGAAAAACTTTGTGTTCGCAATTTTTTTCTTTTTATTAAATGTATTTTATTACCTGTATTAGCTTTATTTATTATTTTGTGGTAATGGTAAATATAATAATTTATAAAATATTTGACTTTAAAAAAATCTAATAAATTTACTTTATCCATATTATATGATGTCTCTCAAATTTAACCACCCCGTATCGAAAAATACAAAACATTCCATTATGTAACCTAGGTTACTTTTTAAATTTTGAATGTTTTTCCTTTTTAGCTCTAGACACCTTTTATAGTCTAGGGGATATGTATTTCTTACATTGTTTTTGTAAATCTCTTGTCCCAGTTTTTTATCGGCACAATAGTACAACATTATTAAGTCATTCTTACCAAAAAATGTTTGCAACTTAATAAATAAAATTTTAGAATAATTTGATGAACTATTAGACAATTTTTGATTGTAATAAATTATAGCTTAATATAATATATTATAGTAAATAAAAAAGGAACACCTTTTTTATAATTTTCTTGTCCATTGATAACCAATGCACACCTTATGCAACCAGTAGGGTATTTTCCTTTATCTCCCCATTTATACTTTAGCCAAACAAGTTCATTTAAACTCTAGTTAGGCAGTATATTATACAATCGTGTAAAATAGATTGATACAAATTATTAATATGTTTTATTAACACCCTTTACTTAATTTTTTTTTTAAACATAACAACCCTGCTTTTTAAATTCTTCTCACTTTTTCATTTAATTGTTTCAGTATTTAAAATCGTTTATTGTTCGTTTTTAAAATTTGTAACAATCATAAAGTTTTAAGGGGAATTTATTTTATATAGTAATACTTTATTTAAAAGCTGATATATCCTAGATTAAAGCATCAAGAAAATATCATATACAGGGTAATTCCTAAGTTGATACTTCTTTTTAAGCTGTGTATAGAAGGCATTAAAAGAAACAACTTTTTCAAATACCTTTTTCCAAAAAACTTAAAAATAGCCGAGTCCCAAAAGTAAAAAATCTAAGTGCGGGCCTGGTAATCAAAACGTAGCCCTTTACTTTATATTGTTTTTGTCCTTTTCTTGTATTGTTAGTCATGCATTTTACGGATCGGTCGTCAGTTATTTATTTTGGCAATTCGCTGCGCGATGTGGTTTTCTAAAGCAAATTAATTTTAATAAATTGGTGAAAATGGTAAAATTTGAAAACAATGAACTAATTAAGGTGCTAATTTATTGTGAGTGTCGTAAAAGTGCGGATGTTTCTTTTCTACACCCAGAAGTTTTCTTAATGTTATTCAACGGGCAAGTTAGGCATGCAGAACCGTATTTAATTTGTAGTGTAATAAATGAATGTAAGTACTATATTTTTGGTTTTTTTAAAAAAAGGTATTTGAAAATGTTGTTTATTTTAATGCCTTCTATACCCAGCTAAAAAAGAAGTATCAACTTAGGAATCACCCTGTATACTATCATAATCATGAAATTTAATATATCAATATTCTTATAAAAAAATATACTAAAAATAATAAAATCGCTATAAAATAATGCTTTTCCATGTCGGCAAGCAATATTCCATACAAAAAATGACGTCATGCGCAACGTCGACGAAATTGCATCGTCAAGTGGTATGATCATGGGTACAGACTACACAAAACGAAGAAATTAAATTTTTTTAACACAAATTAAGAAAATATTTGTATATTTACATGAAATTTACTATTTTTTATTGTTAAGAGAGTACTTAACATATATTGGGCCCTTCTTCCATGAAACCATCATTTGTAACATTAGGAAAGGTAATTTATTGAGTGATTAAGAAACCCTTTTCTAATTAAATTAATTAATACTAATACGTCACGCCAACAATGTATAATTAACAAATGCAATTTCCAGGTCCATTTAAAATAAGACCAGTTAGTAGAGAGCGTAATTCGATAGTCAGACATTAATAAAATAAGGGTGGTTAATAAAATGTTGCAAATACTGATATACTTAATGATTTTATCGGGTGTACACGGAAATAAAAATTTGAAATTACCAAAACGTAATTTCTTTAAAATCAACTTGGAGGAAGAATTTAGCCGCACAGAACTTAGCCAGTGTATTGAGAAAATGACAAGTTCTTTAAACGATGTTTCCAGTTACACCATAATAAGTAACTTTGAAATGGTTTTATCTCGCTCACTATTACCAGTCATTTATGTTGATAGTTCTTTGGACTCCGTCATTTCCATTAACACCAATAACGTTATTTATATTTTTTCGTTAACGAACCATCAGACATTATCCAATTTTTATTTCCATCTGTCTCAAAACTGTTTTCAAACTAGAGCTAAGTTTATTTTTATTATGCCCAAAGTTACAAGGGACTTTTTTAAAAAGCTTACTAAGAAATTTATTTCCCATGTGCACATTATTAGTCAAAATTTTGGAATATTTACGTTTTTTCCGTACAAGTACGAAAACATTTTGCAACCTTATTTGAACCCTTTGCAACTTGGAAAGTGTAACGAAACAACATTATTTCCTACGATGAATAGTAAGTATGAATATTTGAAATTGCAAGTGTTCGTCCATTTTTTGTCAAGAATACCTAATATTTAGTGGCTAACTGGAAAAAGACACAAAGTATCATACATAATAATTAGATCAATAAAGATTTTCCTTTCATTTCGTCAGTTCCATCTCTAGACGCGTGCCACTATATCATGGCTCATCAGTAGGTTGTGCTCAGTGGGCGTAAGTAGAACTTTTTTTTTCTGGAGAGAGATACAGTCGGGACTACATGTATTTCATGATATTGTACCTAGGGAAGAAGGCGGAAAAGCGCCGAAAAAGAAAAATTTTCGGGCCACGCCCAAATTTCATTTAAAATTCACCTAACTACTATCAAGTTTCGAAAATTAAATTATTACCTCTCCCCCTTTGCATGGTTGGATTAAATTTCTTTTTGTAAATGTTTTTTTTTTTACTTTTTCTTTGGATATTCCTAGCTGACCCTTTATTTATTTATTTTTATTTGTGAAAAATATAAAAATTTTAACATAAAACGCATGTATGACTCTAACCGGCCTCTTTCGGACTCGGTTTCTCATGATTAAAAATAAAGTAAATATCGCTCACCACGCCAAAATTGATGATTTTTAATAAATCATGTATTTTAGGTATATGCTCCTGATCTAAGATCAGTTTTTGGTTTAAATGCTTAGGTTTTTAAATATTCCTTTATAAGTACCGTTTTGCATATTCATAAGAAAGCATTCTCGTTTCTTCCCGCACTATTTTTTTATTATAAAGTATCACACTTCTTCTATAAAAAATGTTTCAATTATAATTTTTACATTAATTTTTCTCTTTAAAAATAAATACCTAATTGTTTTTTTTCTTGTTAAAATATATTATTGCATTGGTTAGAGATATTTTTGTTAATTTAAAATAGCTCAAAAAGGAGAAAACGGAACAGACAAGTATATAATAGAAAAATACTCGTTTTCCTTCATAATTCAATAACTAAAACGATATGCAACTAAAACCATAATCTCTATATAAAACAGGACTTTTAGAAGGAACAGTTTAAAAACTAAACATTTCCTACAACACCGTTGTAATCTAGGCCAAGGATATATTATTTAAAGATTTAAATTAAAAGTCCAAGTGTGAGACGAGCAATTAGGTTTGCAATTAGACTTTAAGACTCGAGCTCCTAGGCTCGGGGACGGCTGCATTTCAGACCCCCCTCCCCCCTAAATACCTCCTACCTAATAAATTTGGTTGTTTTAATATTTATTTATTTTTAGTATCACGCTTTCCCAAGAAATGGAGAAATACGACCTTAAGAACATATTATCGGAAAATCCCTCCATTTGTTACCTCGGAAGGCCAGGGTTTTGAACAGCGTTATATGAATCATTTATTACAATATTTAAAAATAAGAGAGTCTTCCGAAATTGGAGAGTATCGTTTCCACGGGTTAAAACTAAATGATACCTATCAGAACGAAGGTTTACAAAAAGTATATACCGGACGTGTCGATATAGCTGTAGGAGGTTATCACGGTCAATTGCAGAAATCACAAGATAGTAAAGATTTTGAATTTGGTGTTATATACATTTTTGACAAGGTTCATATTATTGCTCCTAAAGCCCAAGCTGCATCTTTCTTGGAAATTTATTTGATGCCTTTTACAGAGAGTTCAAGCATTTCTACTATATTTTTCATTGTGCTATTTATATGGTGTGGATTTGTATCGATTGCTTATAGACAAAACTTCTTCAAAACTATTTCTTTAGCTGCTTTTATTTTGTATGGCATACCAGTATCGCAATTATCAATCAAATACAAATTTAGGATAGTGTTAGGTTTTTGGACAGTAGGTGTATTTTTTTTTCAAATTTATACGTTATCCTTTTTTGTATCGATTTTCTGTGAACCCAAATACCATCCTGAAATTAATACAATTGAAGAAGCTATTACTTCTAAATTTCCTCTTATTACATCAGAAAATATCTACTTATTTTTTAAAGAAAGTCACTTAAAAGAGGACGAATTTTTGTTTAAAAAAATGTTCAAGTGTCATAATAATTATTGTTTATGTGAAATTAGGAAAAAAGAAGATGCGATGATAATACTGGAAGAAGTTTCCTTTATTTTTTCTTGTTTAGATCAAAACGGTGTGGGGAGAGAATTTCATATTGGCCCTCAATTATGTATGGCATATTCTTCTCCCGTTTTTGTTAAAGGATATCCAGCAATAGATGCTATTAACAATGCTATTAGATATTTAATAGTTGATGGTGGCCTAATGAGTAAAAATATGAAAGAAATTAAAGAAAAATCGAAAAAATTGTTTGCATCGAAAAATATACCAGAAATGATAACCTTAAACAACTTAAAATTTCTCGTTATAATAAATTGTTTTAATGTAGGTGCTTCTATATTAATATTTTTAATCGAGTTATACATGGGCTATTGTAAAAAAACAAACTAAAAATCACTTTTTCTTACTTTGTTTTATAAAAACTCTATTACGATACAGTTTACAGTATCGTAATAAATCTATTACAAAACCGCTTTTTATTTTTTAAATGTTGGTAATGAAACAATCTTATGTTGTTGTTTGTAGTTAATAGCTCTGCTCCTTTACGGGCAATTTGCCAGCTCATTCATTAAACAATCTTAATTAAATGTTTTATTCTATTAACGACTGCCCAACTAGCATTTTCAGGACTTATGATCAAATATGAACTAAATCTGACGTCAGTGTTGGTGCAACTTACAGTTATTAAGATGTCTAGTTAGTATTTATCGGCTAAACTACGTCGTGTAATCGTCACTGAGTTTATTTCGGATTGAGGTCGCAAATAGTCATTGACTCTTATGTCATTTTAACGTAATAATTTGACCTTAATAGCCGAGGTAGTATCTTTTATGCTAAAAGAAGTCACACAGACGTCGCACTATTTCTGAAGGTCCTTGAAGGACTACATTTATCGTCGGCCGGACGTAAAAATATCACTAAGAGTATACAGAGAGTAATTTTCTTGACTTGAAGTAATATTAAGTCGAAATTTTTGCACTTTCATTGCCTATGAACGTTTTAAGGTATACCTATTTTAAATAAATCTATCTATACGTCATTTGTGTTCGACTAATTCTTCCCTAAAGTGTGCTTTAAACCCTTTTAGGTAACTACGTGACTCCGCCATACGCCATTTTGACGGGAACCAATTTTAAGGTTTCGTTTTTCACAAGATAATTTCGGAAAACATAAAACCAAATAAGTACTGGAAACTGCCCATATTTAATCTATAATAATCTACTTTACTTATTCTGAGCGTTTAGATGCTAATTTAATTTATGTAAGTTTGCTTCTTTATCCAAGATATTATTTTATATTTCTATTATTATTCCTTTTTTTGATCAATTGAGGTGCGCTTAGTTTTTAAGGCTCTATATTGCCAAATTTTAATAATAAAGTGCCTTGCGTTTCAATTTTAAGCGACCGAAACATTCTAACATAAAAGTTTATTCTAGTAAGAGTAAGCTCTTATAGCAGCCATTACTTCATAAAATATCAGTTGATCATATTTGTTAGTGATCTAGTATGTTTACCCGTGAAGAAGTCAAATAAAATATCAGTTGATCATATTTGTTAGTGATCTAGTATGTTTACCCGTGAAGAAGTCAAATAAAGATATTTTTAAAACTTCCCGACATTTTAGGTGCAGGATAAGTTACTTATAATGTGGAGAAGTCATATACTGACGTCCTTACAACCTTTATTTTATTCACCAAAATGGTGCAAATTCAAGTCTTCTCGAGTTTCCAATGACAGGTTGAAAAATATAACTTCGGTACGACGTAAAAATGCTAGTTGGGTGGCTTGGCCTGCTGTAATCTTCATCTCCATGAGAATACCAACATTTGGCACAGAGAAATATCAGCTCAACGCTTGTCGATGAATATTTATTAAAAAATAAAATATACTACGCCACAGAGTAATGTTAGGTCAACTGTCTCACGTAAAAGCAAATTAAATTACGGTAGTAAACGACCGCCACGCTTTGCAACATGCGTTATTAGTCATATATGTTTGGTTGAGTAAGTCTATGACTTAGGTTTATTGTTTAATATACATTATTAATTTCACTAAAAACACAATTACTAACTTTATTGTTATAGATCTATAAAAGTTTACAAATATCAATTTGAAACTAATAAATACATTTACCAAGTATATTATTTTATCCATAATTTGTTAATAATAAATAATGTAACAGTATTACCAACATAAAATTGAGACTAAAAATTTTAAATTTAAAGGCTCATTTTCTTTTTTAAAAATATATATTTTTAATGAAAAAAAGACAAGATAACAAAGTATAAAATACAAACATGTTTTATAAAGCAATTAGAGCACTTGTCCCGTTATAAAACTCGCCGCAAGCGTTAGGTTTCTAACATGGACGCATGCTATAGAATGACGCTTTATAAAGCGTATACTTTAATATACTATTTTACACGCATCATCTAGCCATAGATTTTAGCAGTAAAAAGTGTTTTCACAAAGTATGTATGTAAAGCAACAAGCACGGATAAAAAATCGTTAACAAGTTAAAAAATATAGGGTATAAAATGATAGAACTATTGTATATTCCTGCAACATTAAAATAAATATACAGGGTGATTCCTAAATTGATACTTCTTTTTAAGCTGCGTATAGAAGGCATTAAAATAAACAACATTTTCAAATACCTTTTTTTGGAAAAACCCAAAAATAAAGTACTTACATTCATTTATTAAACTACAAATCAAATACGGTTCTGCCTAACTTGCCGTTGAATAACATTAGGAAAACTTCTAAGTGTAGAGAAAAAACATCTGCACTTTTACGACACTCACAATAAATTAGCACCATAATTAGTTCATTGTTTTCAAATTTTACCATTTTCACCTATTTATTAAAAGAAAACCACACCGCGCCACGAATTGAAAAAAATAAATAACTGCCGACCGATCCGTAAAATGCATGACTCACATACAAAAAACGGAGAAAAATAATATAAAGTAAAGGGCTACGTTTTGATTACCAGGCTCGCACTTAGATTTCTTACTTCTGTCGGCTATTTTTAAGTTTTTTGAACAAAGAAATTTGAAAAAGTTGTTTATTTTAATGCCTTCTATATGCAGCTAAAAAAGAAGTTTCAACTTAGGAATTACCCTGTATATAAATTGAACTGCTTGTAGTAATTAGGTACTTTCCAACTTCTGAATGTACTGCAGGTGAAGTGAAGTTTAGGATGGTGGAAACTGATAAAAGTTATTTTACATTTCAAAAAGAAACTTGTTAAGAGTGAGGTCCAGTGATGCATTAGCCACTACGTTTTTTGATCAATATTTCGTTAATTTTTCCTTTTATCAAAAAATCGGCCAAATACCGACATTTGAAGCATAATTACCTACACTTTAAAGTTAAATAAGTTTTTGCTTTTATTAATTCATTAATCGATATTTCTTTAGTTCAAAACTGTAGGTAATTGCTACTCAAGGACGGCTATTTGGCCGCTTTTTGAATAAAGCAAAATGGATAAGAAATATTGATCAATAAATAAAATGGCGAATGCAATCTCTCATATTAAATTGCTGGTGCTACAAATTCGTGTGGGTACAAGGGAATTTCTAAAACGGTAAGAGATACGAAGTTGGTTAAATTGAGGCAAAGTTGCGTATTTTGGGGCTTAATTCGGTGAAAGAAAAGGTAAATATTCCGAATACTTTCGGAGATATCTGGAATAAATCGAAATTTTTAGTTTTGGTTTTTAATTTTTTGCGTCTTTATTTTTGACTTAGGAAAAAACAAAAAACCCTTTTTAATAGCCGTTTCTATGTTCTACAAGATGGCTTTCTTAGTTTTCAAATTCAACGTTTCGTTCTTTACATACCAACATCGAGCCAGTGTTTTTTAATGCGGACCTGAAATTTTAAATACAGTTTTAGGGACTTTACAGGACATTTAGTCTTTTAATAACATATTTTTTCAAATTATATTGTTATATCATTACGGCCCTGAACAATTAAAGCTACCCAAAAAAGAAAATTTTTGATTTAAAGAATCCGTCCGTTTTTACTTAATGAGGATGACCATAACTTCCTGTAATGTAATTTAATATCTAAATATTTCAAAAAATAATTGCCAGGACCGTAATAGTAAAGAAAGGATCATTTGAAATACTACTGTGTTATATAATGACAAAACGTTGAAATTTTAAAACTCCGTAAATTGTATTAAATTTCTAAAGTTTAGAAGTCCCTAAAATTGTTTATAAAATTCCAGGTCCGTATTTAAAAATATTGACTAAGGTTGGTATCTAAAGAGCGAAACGTCGAATTTAAAAACTAATAACGCCATCTTATAGAACATGTGGGTACTGGCCCCCCTAAAAACATAGGTGCCTACCCAAAATTGAGGGATTCGGTTTTGTAATGGATTTTCCGTGGGGGAAGGGGGATTTGACTATGAAATATTTTGATGAGAAAGGAGTGGTATTATACAGGGTGATTCCTAAGTTGTTGTTGTGAGTCTTTTTTCGCTGTGTATAGAAGGCATTAAAATAGGCAACATTTTCAAATACATTTTTTCCAAAAACTTAAAAATAGCCGAGTTACAGAAGTAAACAATCTAAGTGCGGGCCTGGTAAACAAAACGTGGCCCATTACTTTATATTGTTTTGTCCTTTTTTTGTATTGTTAGTATGTTAGTCATGCATTTTACGAGTCGGTCGTCAGTTCTTTATTTTGGCAATTCGCTGCTGTGTGTTTTTCTGAAGCAAGTTAATTATTAATTGGTGACACGTGAAATACGGTAAAATTTGAAAACAATGAAGTAAAAAAATATGGTGCTAATTTAGAATAAGTGTCTTCAAAGTGCGGCGTTTGCGTAATGTTATTCAACGGGCAAGTTAGGCAGAACCGTATTTGATCCATAGTGTAATAGATGAATGTAAGTATTTTATTTTTGAGTTTTTTGAAAAAATGTATTTGAAAATGTTGTTTATTTTAATGCCTTCTATACACAGCTAAAAGAGAAGTATCAACTTAGGAATCACCCTGTAGAAGGAAGTAATACTGTAATAAGAGATAAACACGACGGTGTAACCTTTTTTTGACCAGAAGGGAGTGTGGGGGAGGCGGTGACCTTTTTTTAGAAGTTATTTTTGATTTGGGCACCATCAACACCTCATTAAGGAGGTTCTCTTTTTTCCTTCCACATAACAGGAACAACAGCTAGGTTTACTTATAGCGATTTCGGTTTAGCACTCTGAGAGTGCTCCGGGAGCGATCTGTAACGTCATAGATTCGCCCGAGATTTGCTGTCACCCTGAATACGGTTGCCCTCGGACAAAGTGTAAATAGAATGTATGATTGCTCTTAAAATTATGACAGATGGTAAAATAATTTTAACCTTTAAATTTAATATAAAGTTAAAACAATTCTTCTTTAAATTAAACAAAAATATTACTAAGTTCAAAATATTCAAATAACAACACGCGAAATTACAAAAGAACACCGTTCACAGTCTTAAAGAAAAAGTGTAGCCATTGCGCAGGCGCAGCCTCTCTACTCCGTAAAAATTTGCAGATCGAAAAGGAGCGCTCGCTAACGGATTTAGAGTAACCAGATTTGTAAATCGAACGTCTGACTCCGAGCGAGATCACCTGATTTAGATAACCGAACACGCAAATCTCGGAGAGAGCACTCTCAGAGTGCCCGAGAGCAGTAAATCGAAAACGCTATTAGATTCAATAATCGCTGCGTATTTTACAACCGATCTGCATAATATTACTAACTCTCGCTGTGAAAAATTCGCAGCCCTATGCTTTTTAACTGGTTTTCCATCACATGTTACAACAAAATTATCGTTTTATAATAAAACAATATTTAAAACTTCTATTTATTTTGTTTCATTTATTTTTTCCTAAACCTAACCTATACATTTTAAGCGGGTAACTGTCAAAAATGTAAAATACACATATATAGTGTAAATATTTCGATGTTGCCAAATTGTCTTTAGAATTATCTGATTGTTTTCTACCAAGCAGGTTATTTCGGTTTAATATTGCGGTTAAATTTTTATCGAAAAGATACATTTCATCCGTTTGTTTAGTAACAAACGCTTTACCTATCGATTGATCTAGCGGCCCTAAGTAATATAATCCCCGAAAATGCTTATTGACTAAACAGTCACTATCAAAATAACATATAATTAACTAATGAGTAATTTATATTCGTATTTATTTCCATTGTCCAGCCAGAAAAATAATGTCACTGTGTGAAGAAAGTCAGACCTTATTTTATTACAATGGATATTATTGTTAATAAACT
This sequence comes from Polydrusus cervinus, assembly GCA_935413205.1. Taxonomy (NCBI): domain Eukaryota; kingdom Metazoa; phylum Arthropoda; class Insecta; order Coleoptera; family Curculionidae; genus Polydrusus; species Polydrusus cervinus. The sequence goes on along the minus strand of OW284514.1, from coordinate 25,445,456 downwards.
TCTACAATTATTTATAATCTTAATGATAATTTCATTTGCACATGGAAATAAAAATTTAAAATTTTTAAAACGTAATTTTTTAGAAACTAACTTTGAAGAAGAATTTAGCCGCAAAGATGTTAGCAAGTGTATTGAAAAAATGACAATTTCCTTAACCGATGTTTCCAAATACACCATAATAAGTAACTTCGAAATACATTTTCTTTGCTTGCAAATACCAGTAATTTATATTAATAGCAGTTTACACTCCATCATTTCCATTAATACCGACAACATTAATTATAGTATTTCTCTAATGAATCCCCTGGCATTATCCAATTTTTATTTGCAACTATCTCGAAACAGTTTTTATATAAGAGCTAAGTTTATTTTCATTATGCCCAATATTACTAAATATTTTCTTAAAGACCTTGCTGAGAAATTTATTTCCCATGTACATATAGTTGACGAAAATTTGAGAGAACCTCGAAAATAGAATATTTAAAAATACTTTGAGTAGTAAATTTCTTTATTGGTATAGGTATGTCGATGACATTCTAGCTTGTTTTGTAGGGACGGAACGCCAACTTCAAAGTTTTTTTAATTTTATCAATACTTTACATCCTAACATAAATTTTACTCTAGAAGTAGAACAAAACAATTCGATAAATTTCTTAGATCTTACAATAACCAAAGTAAACAATAAACACAGTTTCTCGATATATCACAAACCTTCACATACAGACATTCTAATACATAACAGTTCGAATCATCCATATTCCCATAAAATGGCAGCTTTTAACTCATTTGTCCATAGATTGTTAAGTGTTCCGTTATCAGAACAAAACTATGTTCAAGAGTTAAATATAATAAAGCAACTAGCAGTAAATAATGGCTATCAACCTAATGTAATAGATCAAATTATAAACAAAAAACAACTAAATAAAGCAATTAGTTTAGCACATCCAACTTTTAAACACAATGAAAACTTAATTTACAAAACACTCACATATACTGGAAAACTTTCACAATTAGCTAAAAACTACTTAACGAAAAGAAAATTTTAAAATCTCATATAAAACCAATAATAAGTTAGGCAAACTAATTAAAAATAACAAAAGCAGAACCAAAAAAGAACAAAAATGTGGAGTGTATAAACTAAAATGTGGTAGTTGCCCAAAAGTTTACATCGGACAAACAGGTAGAAGTTTTGAAACAAGAATTAAAGAACACAAAGCAAGCTATAATAAAAAACTCACCAATTCTCATTATTCCTTACATCTTAATAACGAACAACATAATTTTGATGACAAATTTGAAATTCTACATGTAGAAAACAAATCAATAAAACTTAATTTTTTAGAAAGTATGGAAATTAACAAATACAAAAATTTAAATATTTTATTAAACGATCAACTCGATTTGAATAATTCCCCATTATTAAATCTATAACCATTTGGTATTCCCTGACATTATTATAACAATAGTTTTTAAAAATATTTTTCAGAATAGTTAAGAAAAGGTGTGTTTTCATAATTAGGGTTCGGTACTTTATTACTATAATGTCTTTATTATTAAGTTGTAAAATAGGTACATTATTTTGGAGTAGGTTACCATTATATTTTAAGAGAATATTATTTGCATTAGATTTCTACTATCTGACGAAGACACTGTGTGTCGAAACAATTGTCATAGTACAATAAAAAATAAGTGAAGATTTATACATTTTTGTATTCTTTTTAACCTAAAATTTGAGAAGTTTTACATATTTTCCTTACCAGTACGAGAACATTTTACAGCCCTATTTGAATCCACTTCCACTTGGAAACTGTGATACAACTAAATTATTTTCTACAATGAATTGTAAGTATTTTAAAATTTCTTCCATCAACCATATAAAGATCTTGAAAACTTAAAAGCAAATAGTAGTGGATGAGTCATAACGAACAAATACTGCATTTCCACCACATCGCGCACATTGTACTTGTGTTTGGCGATGGCAATAAAATATATTTTTGTATACCTAATACAAAATATTATAAAAACGAATTTTACCAGCATTTAGTGCCGCGGCGTCGGTGGAGATTTTTAAGATAATATTGGAGCATCATTTGTAATTTTAATGGAAAATAAGAAATTAACATGAATAGCCGCAGTATTTCTATTTTTATGTTCTGCATGGCGGATGATATAATTTGAACCTATACATGGTGATTCCTAAGTTGATACTTCTTTTTTAGCTGTGCATAGAAGGCAATAAAATAAACATTTTCAAATAGGTACCTTTTTTCAAAAAACTTAAATATAAAATATTTACATTCATTTATTACACTATGGATTAAATACGGTCCTGCCTAACTTGCACGTTGAATAACATTAAGAAAACTTCTGGGTGTAGGATGAGCCCGCAAGGGAAAGCGTTCTGCGTATAATCTCGAAGCAGCAGCCGCACTTTGACGACTGTAAACTGTACACACTGTAAATTAGCACCATATCTACTAGTTCATTGTTTTCAAATTTTGCCATTTTTACGTGTCACTAATTTAAAACTAACTTATTGCAGTAAAGCACACCGCAGCAGATTGATAAATAAATAACTGACCACCGATCCGTAAATTGCTGACTAATAAGACAAAAACAACATAAAGTATAGCAGGCTACGTTTTGATGACCAGGACCGCACTTAGATTTTTGACTTCTGTATCTCGCCTATTCTTAAGTTTTTTGAAAAAAGGTATTTTAAAATGTTGTTTATTTTAATGCCTTCTATACACAGCTAAAAAAGAAGTATCAACTTAGGGATCACCCTGTATAATTGAAATTTTAAAATACATTTTAATTTTTTTTTTTTTTTTTTTGAAAAAAAATATGGTATCATCAGCCAAACTAGAAGTTCTTGTGAACCCCGTAGTAAAATATTTATAAAGTAGTAGAGTTTAGTGTCCGTATAAGTAAATAGAAAAGAAGATTTTTTAGCGGCAGGCGGACAAAGTAGTTCATCTATCTTTTGCATTGAGTACACATTACATTTGGCGTCCCAGTGTACTCAATGCAAAAGATACTTTGTCCGTCTGCCGCTAAAAACCTTCTTTTCTATCATTGCATTTGGCGGCCCTGTGTACAAATCCGTAGAAAAATTGTGGGTATGCGATAAATGTTGCCTATACTGGTGTGTTGGCCTAACGTATTTGGTTTATTGTTGCTTTCGTCGACGACTATCTTTTGCATTGAGTTGATTCCTATAGATGGCGTTACTGGGTTTTCAAAACAGAGTCTCGCTGTATTCGGGGTCGCTTACAGGTTATGGCTTTCTGATGAGTTCTAATAAGAACGAAACAGCCTGTCATTGTCTTCCTGTGCCCCAGGGAACCCATTGCATTTGGCGTCCCTGTGTACTCAATGCAAAAAAAAGATGCACTACTTTGTCCGCCTGCCGCTAAAAAACCTTCTTTTCTAAAATATTTATATTAAATTTTTAATTAAACAAGCCATTGTTTTGCATAACACCATCCCTCCTCGTTTTTCCCAAGTTGTTTTGTTTACCGTATTTTTTATTCACTTTTAGCATCACGTTACCCCAAAAAATGGAGGAACACGACCATTAGAACTTATTATAGGGAAATACCTCCATACGTAACATGGGACGCTAAAGGGGTTGAACAGCGTTATATGACTCATTTATTACCACATGTAGGAATAACAGAGAGTTCGGAAATGGGAAAATATAGTTTTCAAGGGTTAAAACTAAATGGTAGTTATCAAAACGAAGGCTTACAGAAATTATATACCAGACAAGTCGATTTGGTTTTAGGATGTTATAACGGCCAAGTGCAGAAACCAGAATATGGTAAAGATTTCGAGTTTGGTGTTATTTACCATTTTGACAACGTCCATTTAATTTCTCCCAAAGCTCAACCTACATCGTTTTTTGAGAGTTATCTCATATCTCTAAAAAAATCAACCAATTTTACTATATTTCTCATTATGCTATTATTATGGAGTGGGTTGGTGTCAATTGCTTATAGACAAAACTTTTTTAAATCGATTATATTGGGGGTTATCCTTTTTTATGGAATACCAGTTCCCCGCTTATCAACTAAATACAAATTTAGGATGGTACTTGGGGTTTGGATGGTAAGCGTCTTCTTACTTCAGACTTACATGTCATCCTACTTTGTCGCTATGGTATGTGGAACGAAAAGCCGTCTAGAAATTAATACTATTGATGAAGCTATTGCTTCTAAGCTTCCCATCGCAACAGCAGAAAGTATGTATAAAATTTTTGAAGAAAATCTTGGAAGGGATGATAATTTATTGCTTAGAAAAATGTTCAATTGCAGTACTATGAAAGTTTGTATATGCGAAGTCTGCAAGAAACAAACTGCAATGATAATAATGTTAAAAGTACCATTTAGTTTTGTTGCTCCACTATTATGCTCAAGCAGTAAAGATAGGGAAATCTTGATTCATATTGGCCCTATATTGTTTATGTCACTTTCGTCTCCAGTTTATGCTGCGGGATATCCAGCAAAAAATGCGATTGACATTGCTGTTCACCGATTGATCTTGGATGGTGGGCTAATGAATAAAGACTTGAAAGAAATAAAAGACATAGCTGACAAAATATTTGCTTTCCAAGAAATACCAAAGGTGGTCACCTTAAAACATTTGAAGTTTCTCTTTGTGATTAGTATTTTTGATATAATTGCTTCAATGTTTGTTTTCTTAATTGAATTATATATGGGCTATCTTAAACGCAAAAATTAGAAATTATCTTTTACACAGGTAGATTTTGACACGAACATGCTTTTTTACTGGCAAAGTAGACATGTGAAGAATCAGCACACAAGGTAGACCCTAGTATTTATATAATGCCAAAACTAAATTGCCGTAACCTTAACACATTTTCTTATAATAAATCTCTTGTGGCTCATCTGATCCTCTACCTTCTATTTGGTAAAAACTGTGTATTTGAAAATAAAAATCAGACCAACTGTAGTGTTAGATGATAGATACCCGAATCGTTCAACAATTAGTCAACACACAGTGACTAGTGTGGAGAACTTCCCGTACTGTTAAAAATAGTTAAAAGGGATCGTACTTGTATTCCCAAGGAGAAAAGGTTTAACATATTATTACCACTACAGAAGGATCCTCACAGCTGTACCACACAACTTGGACGATATACGATATTTGCAGAATTACCATACCTATTTTTTTTTTAGTGAACAGTTTCATCCCTACAAATCACTATTTGAATAAGAGGTATTGGAAAATAATCCTGATAGGCGAGAGCATTTTGTAAAATGATGATTGAGATAACCGATAATGACTTAATAGATATCCAAAGAAGTTTAATTTTCAAATGAGGCTATTCTTAAAATGGTCAGGTCAACTAAGAACTACCGTTACTGGATGCAGAGAAACCCTTATTGGTCATAGAAAATCGGGAACGGGAATTTTAGAAATAGAATAATCAGGTATTTTTTGATAAAAACAACTCTACCCACCCTATTTCCAGATGATAATCATCCTGATTTACCGAGTTCAATCTGATTGTTTTAACAGCATGGTGCTCTTCCACACAAGATCTAAGAAGATGGATTACAAAAAACAAAAATTGACCTATCCGAGCGATTCTTAATTAACTAAGCGGTAGTCTGTATGTATATTTATTTATTACTATCCTGTATATTTGATGCCTTCATATTTAATAGGGAAAAATTAAACAAAATTTAAATAATAAATTAAAGGTGGTTATGAAATAAAACATTATCCGCGTAATTATTATGTCAGATTGATTGTGACGTAATTATTATTCTTATAGTTCGCATTTTTTATAGTTTCCGAGATCCCAATGGTCACTCTTGAATTTGGGACACATGTGTGTACACATATAATATTTTAACTAGACACAATATGCTTAGGTATTTATACTTTTAGAGCTTTTGATTATTATTATTATTATTATTATTATTATTATTATTATTATTATTATTATTATTATTATTATTATTATTATTATTATTATTATTATTATTATTATTATTATTATTATTATTATTATTATTATTAATATTATTATTATTATTATTATTATTATTATTATTATTATTATTATTATATTACATTCATTTTACTTGTTTTATTGATCAAACACTTATCGAAAGGAATGACAATGGCACGAAAATAACTTTTAATTAACTAATGCATAATGATGTTAATCCAAAACAACTTTGTTGTTGTTTCAGTTAGTTAAAAATGCATTTAATAGTTTTAAAAGGGAAGTAACAAAGAAAACATTGCAAGCACTAATATTTTTACTTATAATTTCATTTGTACGGGGACATAAAAACTTAAATTCAGCAAAACAGAATATTCTAACAACCAACTTGGAGGAAAAAATATTCTCCGCCGATTTAAGTAAATGTGTAGGAAGAATTGCAAGTTCTTTAAACGATATTACCAAATGCACCCTAATAAGTAATTATGGATTAAATTTCCTGGCTTACAGATACCAATAATGTCTATTAATATTACTCTGGATTCTATAATTTCCCTTAATAGCAACGACATTATTTATGTTTTTTGAACAACAAGGCCTTATCCAATTTTTATTCCCGTTTGACTCAAAATTGTTTTAAACCACGAGCTAAGTTTATTTTCATTATACCCAAAGTTACCAAGACATTTTTGGAAGAGCTTGCTCAGAATTTCATTACCCATGTGCACTTAATTGATAGATAATTTAGAGTTTTTACATATTTTCCGTATCAGTACGAAAATATTTTGCAACCTTATTTGAATCCTTTTCAACTTGGAAACTGTAGTGATACTAAATTATTATTGTCCACGATGAATTGTAAGTATTTCAGAATATTGATTATATTTGTATTAAAATCAATCATAGACGATTGTTAAAATATACCTGAATGTGTGGAAAAGCTGGTGTTTCATTATTTTAGATTAGTGTTACCCTAAGTGTGGGTCAGGTGGAATAGTGAAGTAAAATAAAATTTGAGAAACCATCTGTTACTTGTGAATTAGGCACGCTATTTTGATTTGGAATTTTTAGTATGAAGTTCGGAAGTTAAGTCGTAGAAAAAATATACTGTACAACTTTGTTGAATTGTCCATATTGCGCTTGGAAGTTTGAGAACTCATGCTTAATTTACTTCCTCAGAGTAGGGAAGAGTGGGAAGGCAATCAGAATATAACGAAAACAGATCACGCAATCTTCACAGACGGTTCAAAGATGGACGTTGGTGTGGGAGCCGGGGTCTTTTCCGAAAGTTTACAAATACAGAAATCGTATAGACTCCCCAACTATTGTAGTATTTTTCAAGCGGAAGTACTGGCAGTAGAGAAGGCGGTCAATATCCTGCAGGAACACCTTGGCTTGGGAGTAGCCTCGTCAATCACCATCTTCAGTGATAGTCAGGCGGCGATTAAGGCAATCTGTTCCAGCAGCGTTAAATCAAAGCTCGTAAAGCGATGCCGCAACAATCTATGCACACTTGGCAACCAACATCGGGTTATTCTGTGCTGGGTTCCTGGACACTCCAAAATAGATGGCAACGAGGCTGCCGATGCGCTCGCAAGAGAGGGCGCAGGCATGCCAGCTGATCTAGCAGACAATACAGTGAACAAACCACTGGGATTGTTCAAAGAGGAGATTGACTACACGGCCAAGCAGCTTGCACAGAACAGATGGACAGGGTTGACAACCTGTAGTACATCCAGGCAACTGTGGCCCACATTCGATAAAAAGAGAACCTCAGAGCTATTGAGACACAGTCGAAAAGACGTGAGAAATATTACTGCGGTTGTTACCGGACATTGCCTCTTCGGTAGACATGCCGAACGTATGCAAATACCCACTAACGACTTCTGCAGAAGCTGCAGAGATGAGGAAGAGGAAGAAAGTATTCAACATTTTCTGTGTGAATGCCCTGGCCTCGCAAGAAGGAGGTTCACTACTCTGGGTGAATCATCTTTCGATAGCCTGGAGGAACTAAACAACTTACAACTTGGACGGCTGAGCAGATTTCTGAACAGTAGTGGCTGGTTTGAATGAGTTGTTAAAATCCTTCCGCGGTTACGTCGCATAAACCATCAGTGATCTGATGAAGGTGGGTTCTACGGAACACGTGTGGTATCACAACGGACCTAATCAGGACTACGTGAGACCGTTTGGTCAGAACCAAGGGTCTGCCACTCTTACCTAACCTAACCTAACCTACTTCCTCATGCGATATGGACATCATATCCACTCTTGTTGTACAAACTACTATTGTAGGTTAAATTTTCGAAGATACTTTCAATATTTGAATATATTTCTTCTTGTACTGTTTTTATTTAAGTAATTTGTTAATTTTTAGCTTTACGTTATCCAGTAAAATGGAGAAACACGACCACTAGAACATATTATAGAAAATTAGTTCCATTTGTTACCTCGGATAGTCAAGGTATTGAGCAGCGTTATATGACACATATACTAAAATATTTAGGAATAACAGAAAGTTCGGAAATTGGAGAACATGCTTTCGAAGGGGTTAAACTAAATGGAAGTTATCAAAATAATGGCTTGAAAAAATAATACGCCAGAAGTGCTGATATAGTTATGGGAAATTATCACGCTCAATTACAAAAACCAGATCATGTCCATGATGCCACGGTATGGCAGCTCAGTGGTAGAGTTGTCGCATTCGGCCGCAGGTGACCCGGGTTCGATCCCCGGGACGGGTGTACGCTTAATAAAAAAAGTATACCCAAGATTTTAGAGGTAAGAATGCAGTATGACACTGGTTGACTCCCGAATACGACCCACTGAGGGCGGATAATCCTGCCTTTAGGGGACTGACGGATAAACCAGTGCATACGCGTGGTTCGGATCCCACGTAAAAAACTGTAGGTCCCGTCTGGCTGACATTACCCCGACGTTAAGCAAAAGGGATACAATAAGCCATTTGGCTGCAGTATACTGACAACAGGTCAACCCTCCTTGAACCAACCATGTCCATGATTTTGATTTCGGTGTTATATACCATTTTGATGAGATTCATATAATAGCTTCTATACTTCAACCTTCATCATTTCTAGAAAGTTATTTAAGGGCTTTACAGAGATCAAGGATTACTGGTATATTTTTCCTTGTGCTTTTCTTATGGTGTGTATTTGTGTCAATCGCGTATAGTCAAAACTTCTTTGAAATCCTTCTTCTAGCGATTGCATTTTCTCTGGGGTGCCAGTATCGATCTTACCGACCAAATACAAATTTAGAATTGTATTAGGATCTTGGATAGTCAGCGTATTATTTACATTGTGTCCTTCTTTGTTGCGATATTATGTAGACCCGCAGACCGCCCTGAAATTAATATAATGGAACAAGCTATTTCTTGTAACCTTCCACTCTTTGTATCAGAAAATGGGTACACAATTTTTAAAAATAGTCGTACAGAAGATGATATCCTACTATTGAAAAAAATGTCCAAATGCAGTAACGGTGATGTTCGTTTATACAAAGTCTGCAGAGAAGAAAGTGCTATGACAATAATGGCGAAAGTGCCATTAACTTGTGCAACCCAACAATGTTCTGATCAAAAAAATCGCGAATTTCCAATTCATATTGGCCCCATATTATATATGGCGTATTCGGCTCCAGTTTTTATCAGAGAATATCCAGCAATGAATGCCATTAATAAAGCAATTAAGGAAAAAACTAATAATATATTTGCATTGCCAGAACGATCACGAGTAATAACTTTAAAAAACTTAACATTTCTCATAATGTAATATGTTTTTATTGCTACTATTTCTATAATCATTTTTCTAATTGAGTTATGTGTAAACCATCGGGAAAAGCAAGCTTGTTATATGTAGGAAGTGTAAAAGTCACTCTTGAATACAAGCTTTTATTAAGTTGACATAAGCAGCCTTACCCCCCCGCCCCTGGATCCGTCACTGTCAGTGGTCGTGAGATTGTTTATATCTTTCACCCGAGCACCTAACCCTCTTATTGAGATGGTGTAAGAAAGACTGACCCAATACTCTTCTTTTGCGTGGATTACATCAGCAACAGTGTTGGCGATGTTGCTATTTCACTACAGTGAAAATTGTACAACTGTCTATTTCATAAAATTAACTAAGAAAGTAGGTTAAATTAAAAAAACAAATTACTAATTTGAATATGTATCATGACAATCACCTTCTTTATAGCGATACCCTTATTGTAAAAAGTAGCACAAGAATATTGTTATAGTAACTAAATTAATTTAACAAAAGCTATGTAGCTCCAATAACAATATGTATGTATTATATTAATCAGGAGATATTGTTACAAAAAAATATTTAAATTTTTTTTTTAATTTTAAAATTGTGTAATAATAAATAGTCGTGTACTCAAAATGAAAAGTATTTTATTTACAACCACTTATATGTAAAGGCGTTATTTTTAACATTTTTGAAAGTTTTAAAAATTGACGTTATCCGACTATTTTCTCCCGTGTAGAAAGTGATTACTTTTCACCCGGATTCCATATTGTTAATTTTAATTTCTTCATTATTAAAAAAAAATCATTTCTTTTGATTTTCTAATTTTTCCACATAGGCCTGGATGCTACCATCTAGAGATCATATTCTGCTTTATCCTAGTATGGCAGTTCCATCAATTTAATTTTAAATAAAAAACATCTTTCTTAACATTTATGTTCCTCACACTTACATATACTTCATTTCCATAGTTTTTAATATGCCGAGACCATAGTATTTTTCCAAATGTATTATTACATTTCTACCCAGTTTAAACTCCATTTCTCTTAACAATTCTTTTCCTTACACCGGGTTGTTAAACCTTTTATTCTGCACTTGAATTCTGATAGTACCCAAAGCTACAACCTTACTGTAATATTCCTTTTCACGAGGTGACATCTATGTTGACAATGATTCTTCCTTTTCTACTCATTGAACCTTTATTTCATCCATTATTTAAACGTTAAAGCTCTGTTGGGATGATATCAACCCCTTTTCCTCTTAATTTAATTTTTTCTTCTGAAGATGAATGCTTCTGCATTTGAGACATGTACAAAATTTCTGTCTTAAAATAAGCTTTTCATTAATATAACAGGGGAGGAAGACTTTGAGTTTTTATTTTTTTCCTTCTAATTATCTACCCCACTTTAAGTATTCTTCAAGTTTTCCAATAAGTATTTAAAATAAATATTATGGTTGTAAATAAAATAGTATACATTCTTCCTTAGAATTTTTATCTGTGCCTCTTTAAAGTAGTAAGTATAATTTTCTCTCGGCAGTAATAAAAGCTTTTCCACCTGAATATAGGCTATGTTCATGAAAAAAACAATTGAAAATTTGACGTTTACCACGTGGATGACGTAGGTCGCTGCCTTCTGCTACACTTTTTTAAGGAAACAAACCAAAGTCAATATGCATCTTGTAAATTAACCAGCCAAACTAAACTCAACACATATTTATGTGATTTATGATTTTAAAGACAAAACTAACCTCAAAATATATTAATATGTCAACGCCTTGATGTCTCGTTATGATTCGACAAGCCAAACTAACCTCAAAATATATTTAATATGTCAACGCCTTGATGTCTTGTTATGATTCGACAAGCCAAACTAACCTTAAAATATATTTAATATGTCAACGCCTTGATGTCTTGTTATAATTTGACTAACAAAACCAACCTCCAATTATTTAGTACTGGCCGCTGACATGGAGAACACCACTGTCCGTTAGTCCCCTCAAGGAAGCCACCCTCTCCCCCCCCCCCTCCATCGGGATCCGTCAAAGTGCCGAAATGAAAAGGAATTCTGTTTCGGTCGGTTTTTTAAATATAGAACTATATATACTATTGCTGGAGGTGATGGGTATTACATACCTACTCACATAATTTACGACACTGGCTTGCAGCTAGTGACTTAAAGATCTAGCTCCGTTCCGCTCATTAAATAATATAAATATCGTATTCCAAAACGCTTTGCTCTATTTATGTAACTGTGCTTCTTGCAATGATCGTAATTCTGTCGTTTTTTCGGGATTTGTTAGCGAAAGTCGCGGAACAAAGATAAGATTTCGCGACGGCCAACCAGAGAAAAAACATGTAATGAAATCATTGTTATTGCCAATTTTATTACCTTGATGGGCAGTTTTTATGTCGCTGGAATGCAAATTTTCGTTGTAAGTATTGTGGTTTGAGGTCATGGGGTTCGTATAACGCTATTGCGATATGCGGCTTTATTTTTATGATCATTTATTTGGACTGCACGGGTTGAGTAACTCCATAACGGGTGGTCCGATTGGGGGATCAAGGAGCTATGTTAAAATAAATAATTTAACTTAATGTATCGGTAGGTGTGCTGTATGCACAGTAGCGTATTTGGTAAGGGGCAGTATATGTACCCCCCCCCCCCCCCCTCTCACCAGCTCAGAAGCTCGGGGTCTAATTGCCAACAACGGTGTGTTTTTCTAAAGCAAGTTAATTATAAATTGGTGACACGTGAAAATGGTAAAATTTGAAAACAATGAACTAATTGACATGGTGCTAATATACGGTTAGTGTCGTCAAAGTTCGGCTGCTGCTTCGAGATTATACGCAGAGCGCTTTCCCTTGCGGACTCATCCTACACACAGAAGTTTTCTTAATGATATTCAACGGGCAAGTTAGAAAATACCGTATTTGATCCATAGTGTAATAAATGAATTTAAGTACATAATTTTTGAGTATTTTAAAAAAAGGTATTTAAAAATGTTGTTTATTTTAATGCCTTTTTTACACAGAAAAAAAAGAAGTATTAACTTCAAATAATAAAAAGTTGCCTAATTTTTTCCAAAAAAAATGTTGGAGCAATAAAGGCTTGAATAAAGTTATTTACAACTTGTTCAGAGGCTTAGTTGAACATGGTCTAGCCACTATTTGAGAAACTTAAGAATAATTTCCAGCTATTTTTCTTGACCACTTTTATTATAAAAAAAAAATCCAAAAGCTGTAGAATTAATGGTTTCCAATATATAGCCGGCATTTCTGTTTAGTTGTACACCCGGTTAGTTGTTGTTTTGACTATTTGTCTTTCCCTCACTTTTTTATTTGAGGAGTTGAAGTAAAAACGTGCTTAAACAAAGTTTCTTATAAGTTTTTTTAAGAATAAAATATATATATTTTAAATTGTTCTTCACAAGGCACATTATGGATTAACCTTCGTTTCATGAACATTTGTATTACGCCCTCTAGCGGCTATCTAAGAAACTTGAAAATAATTTCCAGCGATTTCTTTTGGCCCCTTTCTTTATAAAAAAAAATCAAAAGCTGCTATACGTGTAATGGTTCCTAATTAGGCATTATTTTTCATTCATAACTAACTATCGAGCACAATGAATAACAGTAATTTGCATATATTACATTTTGTCCGGAAAAAGGGGGCTAAACTTGATATTGTGGGGGTCATGCAATTTTGTGTTACGCCACTGTATTTTACGCTACCTCTATGATCACGGTTGGTCGTAGTTCTCCAGTATCCCAATAGATTCACATTAAACTGAACCCGGAAGAGCTGTCATTCTATCCAAAGTCTTTTGTAAAAAAGAGTCTTGAGCAGAGCCCGCGCGGCAGCTTCAAAAATGCTTATAAGTTCACGGAACTGACCTTTGACACCACGGCAAGCTCATTTTTGCCACTTTTAAAAATGGTTTCTCTCTAATTAAGCTCAGTCATTGAATAGTTTGCGGAATCTTGTAACGGGAATCGATATTCAATATTAAATATGAATTTAATTTATAATAGACGCGTGTCTCATTAACTTAGTAGTCTGGGCAAGAATATATCAATCTTTTGGTTAAGCTGGAACATTATAACAATTTTCACTAAGTCAACTTTGATTTATATTGCAAAAATGATGGCCCTTATTATCTATAAAGAAAAACCCAGGCACTTTAATGAATTGTATATAAAAATTTATTTTTTCTACTCCCACATGCAAATTTGCTGTTTCCTTTATACTTAACTGGCGAGTAAAGTAGGCTATTCCAATTAACTGTGCGGCAAAATTTCATATCCATCCTAGTTAGGTTATGAAACTGACCAATCATAGTAGTCAATTACAGCAGAGGAGCCAAATTTACATGTTGTTCTTAAAAGTACTGACCAATCACACTACATTATTTTTACTGAGGCTCCGCCTTCTTTTTCAAGACACTAAATTATATAATTTAAATGTATATGGTTTAATATGTTATTAATTTGTTCAATATAACAAAATCTATACGCATTTATAATAGATTTATCAATAATGCAACCTGCTGAATGTGCATAGAAAATGTATTTCATGTAGCATCATTATTCAGTTGGTTTTACCATAATTAACTAAACGCTTCGATAGTCAAGTGGTAGAGGGTTTTACTATGGATCCAATGGTTGTGAGTTCGAGCCCAGCAACCTGCAAACTTTTTTTTTACATTTTTTAGCATAAGGTTTGTAATTTTAGTGGTAGAAAACATACTGTTCAACTCAAGTGGATTGTCTATATCGCACTCAAAAGTTTTAGCACTCTGCCGACGGCGTCATGCTCAATTTACTTTCTCGTGTGATATAGACATCATATCCACTCTTGTTGTACAAACTACTATTCTCAATTTTCTAGAAAAGGTTTTCTGCATATTGCTGAACATTTTTGAATTCATGATCAATGTTTATTGGGGTTATTTTGTACTTATGCGCATTCAATTCTGGTTTTATTTTCCCGATCTATGATTTTCTACTAAATAGAAAACTTAAAATCGTGTTCGTGTTTTGATCGCTTAATTATTTTGTCTGCATTATCTGACCGCAGGATCATAGCATTATATTATCTGTTTTGCAGCATCAATATGTTGTAAATTAAAGTAGATACCGCCGCGTTTAACAAACCTATTAAATATGTTTTAAGCCTAGATTGTAAATTTAAACTAGTATACAGTGTCGGATCTAGGACCTAGTTCTACAGGGTTTTATGAATTTAAAAATAGAATTTCACATTTTTAAAGAAAAATCCTACTATGCGCGGTCACCCTTTTCGCAAGCAATAATCCATTATTTTGCCGGATCACTATTTTTTGGAAACCCAAATTATTTTATATTTGTGAAAAATATGAATATTGGTCAATCCAAAATTTAAACATAAGACTATGACTATGACTCTAACCAGCGTTTTTCGGGCTCGGTTTTTCATGATTAAAAATAAAGTAAATATCGCTCACCTTGCTAAAATTGATGATTTTTTCAGAAATCATGTATTTTAGGAGCGTAGATCTAAGAATAGTTTTTAGTGCAAATGCTTAGGTTTTGAAATACTCCTTCTTAAGTGCCGTTTTGTATATTTATAATGAAGCACTCTCGTTTCTTTCCGCACTATTTTTTTACTATAAATTATCATACTTCTTCCATAAAAAGTGTTTCAATTGAAATTTTTACTTTAATTTTTCTCTTTAAAAATAAATACCTAATAGCTTTTTGTTTTTGTTGTAAAAATATGTTATTGCATTGGGTTATATTTTTGTTGATTTAAAATAGCTCTTAAAAAGGGAAAACGGAACAAATAAGTATATAATAGAAAAATACTATAAAATATTATTATTTTTACTCGTTTTCCTATAAAATTGCATTATAAGTCAATAACTAAAACGATATGCGTCCGAAACCTTAATCTCTATATAAAACCGGACTTTTAGAAGGAAAAGTTTAAAAACTAAACGTTTCCTACAAGACCTTTATAATCTAAGCCAAGCCAAAAATACAATATTTAAAAATTTAAATTTAGAGTCCAAGCGTGAGACGAAAAATTAGGTTGCAATTAGACTTTTAGACCCGAGCTCCTAGGCTCTGGAGGGAGGGGGGGGGGGGGGGGAGGGGGCTGCAACCCGGCAGCCCTTCCCTCCTAAATACGCCACTGTTGTTGTAGGTGTATCGTGTCCTGAACGAATTTTCTTTTTGACATATATTTTTATCTCGTCACTATGTTACGAAAGAATGATAAAAATAAAATTTAAATTTTTTAGATTTTCTCATTCATAATAATTTATTTATCTTAACGCAATATAATGGTTATAAAATACTTGGTCACAAAGAAAGTAGTAACAATCGTTTTTACTGATATGGCGTACTCATAGGCGTAGTTAGGGGGGTACTTGGAGGTGCTAAGCACCCCCGAAATCTAAATTAGCACCCCTAAAAAAAATTACATTTACAATATATAGGCCATAGGCTAATTTTAGAACTAACCTATTTTTACTTTAGCACCCCCAGTGTTGACAGTCTAACTACGCCTATGGGCGTACTATAATCGCCAAAGAATTAAATCAAATTTCAGTTTTATAATTTTATATATAAATTACACGACTTACTGTCTAATTAGAAACAGGAACTTTATACACGGCTGTAATTAATTGTTTACAAGTCGTTTATCAGCAACACAAACTGAAAGTGTCTAAGCTTTCAGTTCTACCTACCATTCTTTATCAAATTTGCATTATCTAAGCAATTAGTGATTCTCGGCTCTGCAGCCGACTGGCAGACAGTAGAAATCACCTGATTTTGACAGTTGACGTATCCTGCAGTGCTTTAACATGGTTGCCAGTGATACTGCCTGTTTTATTACCACAAAGTTGGAGACATGATAACTTTGGGTTTTGTGGTGTTTGACTTCAAATAAGTAACTTGTTAAGACAACTTTTTTAGTTAACGCTCTTTATCGCTCTTATTTATTGTCTTGCGAGGGCTTAAGACCGCTATCTTAGTCTGGCCTTTTAAAGATTTGTTTTTGATAATATTATCAAATTTGCATTATCTAAGCACTTAGTGATTCTCAGCTCTGCAGCCGTCTGGCTGAGAGTAGAAATCACCTGATGTTGACACTTGATGCTTTTACATGGTTGCCAGTGATAGGTACTGCCTGTTTTATTACCAAAAACTTGGAAACATGATAACTTTGGGCCTTGTAGTGTTTGACTTCAAATAAGTAACTTGTTAAGACAACTTTTTTAGTTAACGTTCTTTATCGCTCTTATTTATTGTCTTGCGAGGGCTTAAGACCGCTATCTTAGTCTGGCCTTTTAAAGATTTGTTTTTGATAATATTATCAAATTTGCATTATCTAAGCACTTAGTGATTCTCAGCTCTGCAGCCGTCTGGCTGAGAGTAGAAATCATCTGATGTTGACACTTGATGCTTTTACATGGTTGCCAGTGATAGGTACTGCCTGTTTTATTACCAAAAACTTGGAAACATGATAACTTTGGGCCTTGTAGTGTTTGACTTCAAATAAGTAACTTGTTAAGACAACTTTTTTAGTTAACGCTCTTTATCGCTCTTATTTATTGTCTTGCGAGGGCTTAAGACCGCTATCTTAGTCTGGCCTTTTAAAGATTTGTTTTTGATAATATTATCAAATTTGCATTATCTAAGCACTTAGTGATTCTCAGCTCTGCAGCCGTCTGGCTGAGAGTAGAAATCACCTGATGTTGACACTTGATGCTTTTACAAGGTTGCCAGTGATAGGTACTGCCTGTTTTATTACCAAAAACTTGGAAACATGATAACTTTGGGCCTTGTAGTGTTTGACTTCAAATAAGGAACTTGTTAAGACAATTTTTTTAGTTAACGCTTTTTATCGCACTTATTAGCGACATTTTGCCAACCAACAAAATCCCGCAAACGATTATTCAGGCGCTAAAATCTCCACACTGGCTGATACCTGAAACCGGATTCTCGATTCGCTGGAAATAATTATATTTGCAGCTGAATTACGAAACAGGTTTTTGCAAAATTGTTTGGGTGGATTCCGAAAAAATCACGTTTGAAATAGAGTTTAAAGGGATTTTTATTGGTTGGCAAAATGTCACTAATTGTCTTGCGAGGGTTTAATACTGCTATTTTCGTCTGGTCTTTTAAATATTTGTTTCTGATAATAAAAATACAATATTCAGCGTTGCTGCTATGAGAATAACGACTTATATTTTAGCATGTTTATGACAGTCTAGGCCATCCTTAAGACCGCAAAATAGTTGCGCAACAAAAAGTGGCGAGCGCACAAAGGATCTAATGCTTTTCTTGCGATAATTTTATTAAGGATTAACTAACCTTCAAACTCTGTGTCTATCATCGCTTTTAAGTAAATTGCAATCGTTCCGAGGATTATTAAAATCGAAAGGTGTAGCGGCTGGAATTGACCCGACATCATTTAACCTCTCCAGTCGTGATCGCAGCTCTATTCAAAACGGAAAAATCGTGGCCGTCTTTTCTGGACTGAAGAAAATTAATTTATTATAATAATTATAATCAATAGCAGTCGACGTAACAGAATCAAAATTATTGAGTTATAATTTCGCAGGAAACAAACGTCTAGTTCGTGACTATCATCAAGCTGGGTTACCAAACCTGAATTAAAAAATTTCCGCCTAGCATGTTTTAAGGGTTACGTCAGAACTACAGAGTATCGATACAAAAGTGCAGTGGCGGCTTGTACAGTAGGGCCACAGTGCCATGGCCCTACCTAGCTGTACACCAAGTTATTTTTTTACTCACAATCAAAATCATTGCTTTGCATCGTTACGCTTCATTCTTTTTGTAACTGTGAATAATTTAAAATTCAAGACGTTGCGTTCATTTAATATCTGATAACTCCTAACGGTGCAAAAACTCCCCAACGCCGCGAAAATTCCTTCGCGCTACCCAGCGCCGGCGATTTCTAAGTATGGCCATACTGTTTATCGAAGGTTCATCGCTTACGAAAGAGATAATGATATATCGCCCTCTCTTACTGACACATAAGGAATTGAGAAATGTTGTGGCGGGCCAGATCCTCAGACCGTCCGTGATTGGAGGATTTACACGTGCTTTATTTTGTCATTCCAATCGGATCACGCCTTCGTCTTTGTTACCACTACTTGATACTAGATGGCAGCTGTTTTGAATGCGCTTTGCCCTGTCAAGATATTAATTTTAAAATAGTTTTATTTTAAACAGTTTTCACTGTTAGCGCTTTAGGTATGTAGCCTGCCGAAAAACATTTTGTAAACAATATTGATGACGTCAAGAAAAAAGTGATTGAATCATTTTCAAACAACAAAAAGACGTACCTATAGAGTCTTATTATAAGATAATTTGAGTGTTTTGTGAACATTTTTTGTTACAACTATTGCAAATGCTCCATTTAATTAGTCGGTAAGTTTTTCGATTTTTTTTTATATACAGAGTTGTACAAATTCGATGTACTAGCATTGCTATCTCCATAACTACAAGAGATAGAGAGTTTGGTAAATGGAGGAAAAGTTGCATATTTTAATGCTGAACAATTTGTTAAAAAGAAATTTAATCATATTTCGATGATTTCCAGAGATATCCGAAAAAATGTACGAAAAACTTGTTTTTATTTTTATATGACAAAAGTAGGTACTTATTATTTTTTAAAACCAAGGGCACTTTCTTAAGTATTTTATAAGATAATAATTTTAAGTGGTCAAAAGCTACTCAAATATTTTTAAAAAATTCAGATCCGAATTTGAAAAAATTGTTGAGTTGATATAGGTATCTAAAAAACGAACGTCGTATCTGAAAAATAAGATTATTTTCTTGAGGAACATAAAAAATTGTCTTAAGTAAGTGCTTTTGGTTTGCCCAAAAAGTCAATATTTTGTCGTCAAGACAATAAAAACAAAAATTAATTTTTTCTTGTGTTTTTTTCGGATGCTCCGGAAGTCATCGGATTTTTTTTAACAAATAATTCATCAATAAAATGTGCAACTTTGCCTCCATTTAACTAAATTTATATCTCTTATAGTTACTGAGATAGCAATGTCAATTTATCGAATTTGTAACACCCTGTACTCTCATCAAAGATTTTTGACTTGATATTTTGGCCCCACCTGTATCGACTGTCACGAGCCGCCACTGCAAAAGTGTGGAACTTTAAAAGACTAATGAATGTAAAGGGATTTTAACTTTTATTTATATGCAGGGTATGTCTAATGGATTTTGTTTATGGTTAACCAGCTTCCTTAAGAACCGTTCTCTGCAAGTGGCGATTGACGGGTTTCTCTCAGACACCTTTACCATCAATGTCGGTGTTCCTCAAGGGTCCATATTGTCGCCTACCCTCTTTTTACTGTATATTAACAACCTTCTAGTGAAAACCCAAAATCCAATTTATAGCTTTGCTGATGACAGCACACTTGTCTCATCTTTTACCTTGACTCCCCAAACATCCGCTGCCGACGCACATCTTCGCAGGCAGCATGAAGTATTGCGCCTCAACAATGACCTGGAAGAAATTTTGGCTTGGGGTGACAGTAACCAAGTCGAATTTAATGCTAAGAAAACCCAGGCAGCAGTCTTTTCCAAAAAGGTTAACATTGCAGAACCGGATATAGTCATGGCAGGACACGCAATTCCCCTGGCACCGTCTATTAATTTGCTGGGGGTCAATCTGGGAGGTAATATGTCTTGGCATGATCACGTTGCCGCAATTGCCAAGGCAGCTGCACAGAAACTTGGTGTACTTTTCCGCACCAGAACGTTGTACACACCTCATCAACTTTTGACACTCTACAAAGCCCAGATTCGACCATCATTAGAATATTGCTCTCATGTCTGGAGCTCTGCACCCAAGCACACCCTTCGGCTACTGGATTCCATTCAAAGGAGAGTCGTTCGTCTGATCGGCGACCCCGAGCTGACCAAGACCCTCGATAGCCTGGAGCATCGAAGACAGGTTGGTGATTTGGCTCTCTTTTACAGATATTTCCATGGCAGGTGTTCAACTGACATTGGCCACTTGATTCCACCTAGAGCAATGCAAAACAGAAATACACGGCGAACCACTGCCGCTCATCCATATGTTGTTCAGCTTAGTACTCCTCGAACTTCATTGTTCAAGAATTCTTTCATCTGGAGAACGTCATCTTTGTGGAATGATCTTCCTGAGGTCGTGTTTCCCAATGAATACAATCTTCAACGTTTCAAGACCAACGTTAATCGCTTTTTTCGCACTCGCACCGCTCCCAGAGCGCCTTAAAGGATTTTTCCCACAGTGCAGGTGTTTTATCATAAAAGAAAAAAAAAGGGTGCTAGGTACCTACATATCTAGATGGAACATTGAAAATTAAAAAAAATTGATTTTAACAAATGTAGTCAATTCTCGACTAAAAAATTTGTTCGACTTCGTATTGCGTCGAATTCTGCTAAAATCTTTTCATATTATTATAATATATGTTAAATAGAACTTTTTAACTTTATTATATTACACAATGCCAATTCTTCCATATAACAAAAAATTGTTTATTAACTTAGTATAATACACATCTCCCTAAGTGCCTTTTATCAGTGGCGTGCAATGCTGTTTTAACCAGGGTAGGCAAAAATTGCATTTAAGACAAAAATTTACTTTCCGTAGCATTCAAGCTCCTAAATTTTAAATTTTGTCACAAAATGTCTTGTTTTTGAGTTTGTGGAAAGAACACTGGCAGAAGAAGAATAAAACGGCACTATTTGTAAATGAGTTCAATACGACCCGATGGTCTTTAAGTAAAAATTATTTTAAAATATATTCATAAAAATTGGTTTTGCGTTTTAAATCCTGCAACGAGTTGCTCTCCCGAGAGATTATTGTTAATTCACTTAGCGTGTCTGTGTGTTTCGTAAATAGGTATGAATTATTTTTAATCCAAAGGATCGTTTTGCAGACGCGCTGCTAGTCGGAATAGTAACAATTAACACCTCCATATTTATTTGTTTTCCAAAACCGACGGTGCGAAGTCCAGCAAAAGGGCGAAAACACTAATTATAAATTAAAAATCTATCATCCACCTGATTGAAACAATGTTACCAAAAACGAGATCAATTATTATGTGAAATATGATGATAAGCTTACTGATTATTAAATATTATGAACCTATCAGCAAATATTATTTTAATTGTCACAAAAATGCTTCTTATTTTACGATACCTTATCCGTTATCCCTTTAAAAATATCCTAACTAAATTAATCAATAATTAAACTTATAGAGGCGTGTTTCATATTTTATATTGAGAAAGCGAAGTATTTTCCAAACTACGGTAAAACTTGAAGATTGGCACCAATGCACTTACCAAACGCGTGCTTTCTTGGCGCGGGCTGATAGATGAAGGAAAGTCGAAGGTTGCAACGGGTTTATTTGTTATATCTCTTTCTACCCTACTTATATAGGTTCCATTTATATCATCCGCAAAACATAAAAATAGAAATATTGGGGCTATTCATGTTAATTTTATGTTTTCCATTAAAATTATTATTTTTATTATTTATGATTACAAACGATGCCCCGATATTATCTTAAAAATCTCCACTGATGCCGCGCCACTTAATTCTCGTTAAATTACTCTTTATAATAATTTGTTTGTATATAAAAAAAAAGGCATTTTATTGCCATCGCTAGACACAGGTACAATATGCGCGATGTGGTGATAATGCATTATTTGTTCGTGATGACTCATCGAACACTGTTTGCTCTTAAAATGTCTCTTTTAAGTGGCTTATGCTGTTAATGATGAGTCTCAGCTGGCCCCGAAACATGTCCCCATTTAAACCCTTTATGGAGTATTGGAAATTAAAAATTTTATTCTCGTGTCGGTCATAGTTTGTCTACGTTTTCCCTAAAAGGTAATGGTTAGAATGATTGATTAGCGTACCTACATAAAGTCATGGTGCCCAAGAAGAAATAAAATAAATCTTTTTTTTTAAATTCTGTTAAACCGAAAGTGGTTTTGGAGGTTTGAATTGGCCAAATTGTTAATTTTTATATTTAACTTCTGAAATTTTTAAATCTTTACTTCTATAGAATTACAAAAAAATTGGTACTGTAGCACTTTCTTAGTGACACAAAAAAGTGCTACAGTATAAGTATTTTTCCTTGAATTTTTAGTCTTAAATGGCCTGTAACTGGAGCGTTATAAGCCTACCAACAGTGGCGGATTAAAAGAGCATCATGCATGACAACTATTTAAGTTAGTAATTTTTTTTTTCAATTTAACCTGTTTGCTTTAGTAAATGTAAAGAAATGCACAGTTATGCAATTCTAACTGTTGTAGAATAGCAACATTGTCAACACTGTTGCTATTATGATCCACGCGAAAGAAGAATATCGAGTTGGGCGCTCAGATAAAAGATATACACAATCGCACGATTCAGGGTGGAGGCAGTTTCGCCCCCCCCCCCCTCCTCTAAGTCTTAAAACATGGGTGTTTTGTTTACTTTAAGCCTTGAAAATTGTAGGGCGTATGAAGGGTCAGTATTTTTTTAGAAGTCACTTTTGAGAGTTGAAAGGTTTGTACGCTCTTGGTTTTTTAGATATCAATTTTCTTTAATCCCCCCTCCCAACGAAATTCTGGATCCGCCACTGCTCACCAATAAATAAAGAATGCATAGCTTAAACATTAACCGTAACCCAAAACAAAGGATTTTTTTTTTAGCCGTATTCATTCAAATTATCAAATGATAAAGGTCACTATTTTTTGTTAAAATTTTAACCTCACAACTGAAACTGGCCTGGCCCTGATCAGTAATCACCCTGTGTAGTAAAATCGACATTGATATCTATCCAGTTTACTAATTTTACTTATTTATATATTTTTTTTGATACCGACTTCGTTGTTTGATTATACCATATTATAATTTGAATACTGAACTCACGGAATGAAATCATCATAAAACGTTATTTGTAAGTTTACATTTAGAATCACGATCGCCGACGACAATAATACGGGAGAAATGTCATCCAAGTAGCACGTGTACTTCCTGCTTGCCTGCCTGCACGTTATTTGTATACGTCGATGTTTTTCGAACGCCGTGGCTTTTATATAACTTGTGTGAGGCTCCTGTTGCAACTTTTATAGAAGAGTAGAAGACTATAGTACAGAAGAGTCGCATGCTACGTATGGATCATTATATCATGCTTCGATTAGTCAGTATTCTAAATTTAATTTTGAATATTTGTATTTGAATATACAGGTAAGGAAAATATTTGGCTGACCTTAGTTTAGTTGGTTATAAGCTTAGCGCGTAAATTTGGACGTTTTTATAAAAACGGATTATTGGCGCGTCTTACCTTATAGGGGAGAGTTGCCTTGCTTTTTAAAAAAATCACTATAATTTAGGAAAATAGGCAGAAGTTATAATATATTAAAGTTTTTATACAAACTTAGTGCTCAATCGAGATTTTGTAAACAGGAAAGAGATTGTAGGTACGGCAGGAAACATTTCATTGCAATAATTTTTTTCGAAAATCGATCGGAAATATTGACATTTTTGATAACATTTCTGAAAGAAAAGTCAATATTTCCTTACACTTAGTCGTTGCTAGGCAACGGAAAATTACTGTTAGGAAATATGTATTATTATACTGTAAGGAAATGTTATTTCTGTACGGCTAGTTGTAAACTAAAATGTGTTAAGCTTGACAATTTAATATCACTGTGTTTCCATAGTTACAACACAAATATTTAATGGCATCCTTTATTTGTGAACAAAGTTAATAATATTTATTTCAAATTGTAATAAGTTATGTCCTTTTAATAATTTTCGATTTACGGAGAAATAGTATGTATATCTCGTAGAAAAAGCCACATTCCCGGATTCCGTATTGTCAGTCTCGGTTTGCGCCTCGACATACAATCTTTACGGTCGTCCGGGAATGTTCAGTTTTCCTACTAGGTATACAATGTACTATTTTTTAAATATTTCGCTGAAAGTGCAATTCCGGAAACTAGTATCTTTAATTGAACCAACTGTTTCCTAAATTGAACTCATTATTAAAACACACTATTAGCTTACAGATACTATTTTATCTTTGCCTTAATCGAAATGGGTAACACACAATAAAGTCTTAAGAGAGTAACGAAACTTATTGAACATTTTCACAAGATTAGGACTCTCAAATTATTTTTACATTTAAAGATGACAAACTAAACAGTATTCTAAATCCATGAAATATTTCTTCAAATTGGATAACATGTTTCACCAGAACTTTTTCAGTTTAGGATGAAACACACACTTGATTTCCAGTTTTTTTACATTTAGTTTGGCTAATCCTTTAGTGCCTCTCACATGCTTGAGAACGGTGGATTATTGATATTGTACCTTCAAGTACATTTGTTTAAATCTACTTTTCTTGAATCTATGCTTTGATAGCCGTGCCCATGTCATATATTTTCTGTCCAAAGTCCTTATTTGTCCCGCTTGGACATCTCCTGAAACAAGTATCATAAATTGAATCGGTTCAATTTAAGAAACTTAATTCGGTTCAATACATAGGCCGCTATGATAGAAGAATTTGAAGAAATATTCCGTACTTAAAGTGGAGTGGATATTTAGAAGAAAAAAAATAAGATCTCAAAGTCTTCCTCCACTGTTATATTAATGAAAACTTGTTTTAAAACAGAAATTCTCTACATGTTCGAATGCAGAAGCATTCATCTTCAGGAAAACAAATTAAATTAAGAAGAAATGGGTAGACATCATCTTAACGGAGCCTCAGGATTAAATTATTAGATGAAATAAAGGTTCAATGAGTATAACAGTGAGGAAATCATTACCAAAAACACCGCGAAAAGGGAAACATTTTTGGATTTGTAGCTCTGGTTACCATAAGAATTTAAGTGTAGAATAAAAGGTTAAACAACCAGGTGTGACAAAGAGAATTGTCAAGAGAGATGAAGAGTAATAAGGATCAGTGGCGACTCGCGGTCTTAAAAAATGGTGAAGAGCTAGCTATAGTGCGGATACTTAAACAAATATTGACTAAAGAAGATTTTCCTTTTTATTTCGCCAGATCCATCTCTAGACGCGTTTCGTCATATCATGACTCATCAGTAGAGCTAGGATCCGACGAAAAGAAAAGGAATCTCGAAGCTACTTAAGACAGCACTTGGTGGGACACACCAGTAAGATGTGGCACGGAGCGCCATCTGTGTCGTTGTTAGACACTCTTGAGCATACCAGCACTTCTAACAAACTTATAGAAATAAGTAAATGTTAAGAGGAAATCGCCTGTAAAGACCATTTGTCACAATTACAAGAGTCCCGCTAGACAGCGCTTGACTAATTTATATTTTAATTACGTACTTACGTAGCAAGTTTTTGTAAATCAGAATCAGGTCGATTCTTCGGTTGACATCTAGCGTTTTCTTTTAAAGCATCGACAGTGGTATTTTGATTTTGTTCAAAATTTCTTAACATTAACTGACATTTTAAGTTTTCTCCAGAATCCCCGTGTTTATGCAACGATCGAGTAATATTTAAGAAATATGTAAATCCGTCCCTATTCCAAACGCAATATTTATTCGAAAAGAGTAAACACGACCAACAAAACAATTTTTGTAAGGCGACACTACTACATAGCCAATTATATTCTGTAAACCAGGAACTATTAAAATTAATCTTATAGGATCTGCCACTTTTTTTAAATCTATGTTTAAGATTCCAGTAGGTCGCCCGTTTAACAAAACGTCTCTTTTATCCTCATCTGTCCAACGACTAAATGGAGTTTCCA
The DNA here is from genome assembly GCA_935413205.1 of Polydrusus cervinus. Taxonomy (NCBI): domain Eukaryota; kingdom Metazoa; phylum Arthropoda; class Insecta; order Coleoptera; family Curculionidae; genus Polydrusus; species Polydrusus cervinus. Next base: position 25,418,903 of record OW284514.1, on the reverse strand, counting down.
ACAAATTACAAACTATGTCAGTAATTGGGTTCATTTTTAAAACACACAATAACAATTGAACCAAGTAGGTACTTCCACACTTCCACACGGCGGTCGACTGGGGCGTGCCAAAATGCACGAGAGTGTATATTTATTGTCCATCGGAGTTAACCGTGGCTCTATTATGCATAGCTATATTCGGATTAAATTAATAATATTAATTCGAACATAATTATTTTTTAAGGTCCAAAATGGTAGCTATATTGGCACATTAATATTTAATATTGTCGAAAACATTTCCCCCTGATTTTATTTATTTTTTTTGGTGAACCCTTTCACCTACTTCACCTGACGAGGCGACACTGATAAGGATAGATATTTAATAATGGAGTTTAAGGAAAATAAAGATTTATAAAATTTGAAATATTTTATGATTTTATCATGCTATCACTAGATGAAAGCATCCATATGGGCAGCTATTTGAATCGGGTGAAAAAATTATTGGTCTTCCCTATCGACAATAATAAGAAAAATCTAAACCTATACTCCTACAAACCTGCTTAGATAATAAACTGTTCCATTTGATTTACTTGAGCTAATCCGATGGTGGAATAAAAAAAATTAAACTTTACTACCAATACGGGTCTGTCCAATAACTATTATAAACCCTAACTTAAAGTTAAGTTTCTATTCCACTACAAATAAGTATATTTTCTTTAAATAAATAAGATACGGGTTTAAACAATACAATGCGTTCTGCATATATACTTTTTAAAAGTATACTTTCCATATCATTACGGACGCAAATTGCATAAATTATGCATTTTCTTCCTTTAACCAGAAGCTATATCTTGATATGCGATTGTTTGAACATTTTTCTTTATAAGTAAATATTCAGAGTACATGTAGCTTTTATCTCAAATTGTGATATCTATTACTGGGTATATTTCCCGGTATGACATAAACTTTGCAGAAATATTATCAGTAACTGTATATTTTCCATTAAGTAGTAGATATTTGAATACATTGAAGTAAATAATAAGAGAATAAGATAGCAAGGAATTTACGATGATCTTATAAACAGCGATTTCTAATTACTGAAGTCGCAGAGTGTCAAACACCTAAACTACCTTTAATGCAATCTACAAAAATCTTGATGCCTTAATGGCGCTTTCATTTACCAAAGCTCTACAACAACACAAAAAAATATTATGTGAATACCAATAGTGTTTTTATTGACTGCCTTTAAATTGTTTCAATAAAATATTAGCTTAAAAAAATAAATTACATTTAAATCAATAAAATTAAAATATTTTAATCAAATTTATAGATTTAATATTGACCTGTTTACGAAAATATTATTTAATCAATTAAGAATTGTGTTTTTCCAAATACAGTTTATCTTATAAACCGATATACTTTAAAATTGCCGGTAAAACAAAAACAAATTGTATCAAAAGCGTAACTAATTTGTATAATAATACTTAGAGTACTGTAATTTAATTAATTTACATATTGTTTTAAGCAAATGAATTTATATTATCCAATCATTAACTAGGAAATATTAAAATAAATTTAATTTCTTTTGTTTCAATGGTACTTATGTATATTTAATTCAGTCATAGAAAAGGTAGGCAACAAGTCTTTACCCGCGTAGCAGGGATGATAGACATATTTCTCTTTTGACTGCCGATGCCGATGCGTTGCGTCGCGTCGTTGCCTTGCCTCCTATAGTATTTATCTATGCGTTGTGGCTTTGTTTATTTTGTTTATTTTAGTGCAATGTGCTATGGAAAAGTTAAAAGTTACTTGTCTGTTGGAGATTTCAATACTTTTATTTAGGTTTAACAGATACTAATTATATAGCAGTCTAAATTAATATTCTAAAACTATAAAAGTAATCATACAATATAATAAATATTTGAACGCATTGTAGCTTGTGCTACCACAATCATGGCTTTTTATTGAAAGCCAATGATATTTAAATATAAATGCTTTTATGTCAAATATATCCTTTCATTGATAACCAATGAGATCTTATAGTTAAATAAATTATAATCGGTATTATGAAACAATAATAGGTTAAACATAAAAACAAATAGAACAGTTATTCAGAAATAGCAAATACAGTCTAGGTTCCATTGATTTAATGAGTTTTTCTTTGATACCACAATACTGTTTTCTTTGTGTAGTCTACATTCCTGACCTTCGAAAGAATAGAGCGGATAATCCGCTAGTTTCCAAGCTGGGAACCTCTTACACCTGCATGAACCTATAGCAATGAATTAAAAAAAAAAGGGCAGGTCTGCATTAAAAGAGGTTACACGCGTCATTCAGTGGCTATGATGCTAAGGCATTGATAACTCAAACAGTCAAAGCCAAATTAATATTGATGAATGGAGATATAATAATAAGAAGGGTTTTTTTGAAGAAAGATTTGGTATATAAAATAAGATCATCTTGATCTACTTACCAGATGTTCAAGCCTTGCTATACTTACTAGCCGTACTAAGTATAATACAACAAGCGACACACATTTAAAAATAGATCAGAAAAGATAACCTTTTTTGATTATTTCAAGAAGCTTTTCTTTGAATCTGATGCCTTAACTACAATTATTAGAAGATCACATCCTAAATCCAATTAAGACGTCCCTGTGGTCGCCATAGAGCACCGACCACATAACAACTGGTACTTGCGGTGTAAACAGAAATTAAATAATTGTTTTAGACACAAAATATAAACTAGAAGTGAATAAACAATTCTTGTGGGCGGAATTATTCTAACCAATCGCAATAAAAATAAGCATGGACTCGTTACCAATCAGATATTCTCATAATACAGCCTACGACTTTCTTTAACGTTACACGTTTTCGTCTATTCACACCAGTTGAATTGCTAATTACTGCTGGTGGAATTGTTTTGCATTTATTAACGCTTTTTTGTGGGGAAATTTGTATTTAGTATTCAAATAATTTAACTCCGTGAAATACGAGAATCTCTGCTTTGAATTAAAATGGGATGATAGAACCTACATGGTAATTTAATAAAATCATTCTGAAAAGATCAGTTTTTTCAGTTCTTTACATAATCGTTATTTTAATGTAAAATGCCAGTAGCCATAAAGGTTTATTGCCTCTATCTATGTTTAGTTTATTGATAATAAAATTATGGTAAAATTTTCAAAATCTTACTAACCCTATAATCTCCACGAATCATAATTCTGAATGGAATAATTTTTTCTAGACATAATGATGTATAAGAATCTTGGCATTACACTGCAGTGTCCATAAATATCATGAAAATTCTAGAATTTGTACTACGTCTTAAGGAACCTTTGTATTATGCTAAATTTTGTGCACTAAATGAATTAGACTTTTTAGCACAATGTGATTGCAGTTAGATTGGTAAGCACACTAATTTCGCATGGACTCTGCTGATCTAAATCTAACTTAGAATACGATTTAGCCAGGTGTAATGTAAGTAAGTAAGTATATTTTGCTAACCGTTATCAAAAAATGTTCTGTAATAATAACTTCTTGGATCAAGTTTAAATTATTTCAGGCGTGCCACAAGGGTCTATCCTGGGGCCCCTTCTCTTTATAATTCACACGTCTGATATCTTGAAATCTTTAAAGCACTGTAAAGTCCAGGCTTACAAGACGACACTCAGATTTACTTCCATTTTAATCTTCAAGACTATCTAACTGCGTCAAATTTAATCAATGAAGATTTAAACATACTAAAACAGCTTTCTCTAGAACATAACTTAAAATTAAATCCTTTAAAGTCATTTTTAATGCTTTTTGGTAACAAAAATAATGTGGCTTTCTTAGGTGAAAATATTAATATAACTCTTGATGGTATCAGGCTTCCAAGTGTACCGTCGACAAAAAATGTGGGCATAATTATTGATACAGAATTAAGATTCAAAGAGCATGTAAAAAAGTTAATACGAATTGCGAAAAATCCTCTGCGAGTCCCTGATTCTGCCTAGCTTTAATTATTGTGATTTTATTTATGGACCGTTTGGATAGGAATAGAATACAGAAAGTCCAGAATACGTGTTCACGTCTTATTTTTGGTCTTAGGAAGTTCGACCACATTTCCCATACTTTTAAAGATCTTGGATGGCTTAAAATGCAAAATCGCCGATCCCTACACTTGGGAAATTTTTTCCATACAATTTTGAATAATCCTGCTTTACCTTCATCTATACGAAACAAGTTCAAATTTCGCACCCTATAAGATTTCCAAATAAAATTACTCTTCCTCATCATCAGAGTGCCATGTTTCGGAGGACTTTTACCTATAACTGCATTAAATTGTATAATAACTTACCTGTCGAGCTTTTTTTACTTCATCACAATAAATTTAAATTTCTTTACAAAAAATATTTACTTAATCTTCAAAATTCCTAATTGATTATCCTATTCTGTTTCATCATCGTATAGATAGAAAATATAGTAAAATTTAACAATAGCTCGTTTTTTTATGTTTAAGATATTTGACATTGTAAGGTAGGCAATACCTAGGTTATCTTTAAATTTATATAAGAGGTTGTCAAAAATATGTCAAATTTTAAGTACCTATTTAATTTCTAAAACAAGAGTTTTGATTTTCAATATTAACCGGTCTATTTTTGTATACCTTATTTTTTAAATTACCCCACAAAGAAAAGTCTATAGGGGTAAAGTCTGGAGATTTTATTGGCCAATTTCGCCTCTTCTCTTTTGAATATCGTTGAATGTTTCTTTTTATTAAACAAAGATATTAATGTCTGTTTGAAGGTTGGAGACAATGATGTTTCTTGACTAGAAGAGAGAAAGAGGAAATTGCTACACCACATTAAGAGCCTGACGCCGACAATCTTATTTACTATGAAGAGAGAAGAAAACAATCAGTTATCTTTACTAGATGGTAACGTAAAGAAAAGTGGAAACACCATCCATACTTCAGTGTACAGGAAACCAACGCATACAGGTCAATATCTGAATTACGCTTCAAATCACTCAAACAACACAAAACATGGCATAGTAAGAACGCTGGTGGATAGTGCAATTACCATCTGTAATTCAAATGAAGGCCTCAAAGAAGAAACCCACTACATCAAGACCGACCTCAACAAAAATGGCTACCCCATGCATTTAGTTAATAAACTATTGGAAAATCGCAAGAATCGGCCAAATACACAAAAGAAGCAAATGGAGTCACAATCAACACTCAACATTCCGTATGTCAAAGGAGTATCTGAGAGAATTAGGAGACTAGGACAACGATACAACATCAATACGGTATTCAGCTCGAAAAACACTTTAAGAAGCCAGCTGACGAAGACGAAACCAACAAGTCAAAAAGACAGGAAGAACTGTGCCTACCAGATACCCTGCGAATGTGGCCGATCTTACATTGGTGAGACCCTAACGCTCCTTGAAACTAGGGTCAAGAAACATAGAAACAACACGCTTAAAGGGGAAACCGAAAAATTAGGTGCAGCTGACCATGCCTGGACACACGGTCATCACATCAAGTGGAAAGAAGCTCAATTCCTGTATAAAGAACCACATTGGAGGAATAGGAAGTTCAAGGAAACTGCTACCATATACCAAAACCCAGAATGTTTTAGTAAGCCATCATTAGATATAAAAGAAATATCTGGAAACCTTTGCTAAATAGATGTAAACTTAAAATACCGCACTCGAACTAAGCGCATGACTGCGCCCATCTCTATCATGCTCCAGTGCATCTAGCTAGTATAAATAGAGTTGTAGTTACTTTACTTATTTAGTATTCACCTGAAGACAACTGAAGATACTTACCAGTTGAAACGTTGTGATATAAAACAAATAAAAACAATGCAAGTCCAAAACTCTTCTAGTCAAAGATCTTAATGTTATTTGATGAAGTAAATTTATGAAAAGAAAAATGCTACCTCGAGTCGCACTTAATATTCTGGGTGATCATACAGGAAGAATTATAACATTTATTTTTATTTAAAATCGAGAGATATGTTCCTGCGTGATCTGGTAAGCAGCAGGACTGCCGGACCACTCGATACCGTTGGGCACGATCATGCTACATATTTATCATTTCTCCTCTTTATTATTGTCTTTATTTATATCCTGTACAGTAGGGACTTTACTTTAGTGCAGACAATCTTGAAATAATTATTGTGGATAAATCAAAAAATTCAACTAATTTTAGTTATTAAATTACAAAGATAACAATGAAATAAAAAGACTATTTTTACAATTATTTTTCAACATGATGTTCCCGACTGTATTCCATCAAAAAAAAAATTCTTTATTTGCTCTCGAATCAGACATAAATTTTAGTTTAAATCTGTAAAATTTAGCACCCATCGATGCGAGTCTATACGTATCTGGCCCGCTGTTATTCCGTCAGATCTGACAACGGACAGTATTTGAAAGATACCCAGTTTAAATAACGGATATGAAACTGTTGATGTCGGGCTTTAAAATTATTTTAGCTTTTGTTATTAATTTTTGATATTAGTATTATTAGTTAGTAAGTTTTAGTTTGATTTGTGTAGAACAACGGAAATATTCATATAGAAAAGTAGTATAGTATTCTAAGATCCGGTTGTAAAATTACGGTTTAACTAAACTTTAACTTCATTTATACAACCTCAACAGGTATTTAAAGCTGGGTTCAACGTTTAACTAAGCTTAAGCAGTAATTGTACAACAGGGCCTAAATGCAGAACTGTAAGCAGTTTTTTATTCCTTCGATTCAATTGTAGTTCTGTGCCGATTGCAAAAAAATTTTATTTTGAAATTAGATTAGATAGAATTACAATTGGTTCACCTTTTTGGCCAGCCTTTGAGTTTGAATAATTTTTTTTTATCTAAGTGTAGACTTGTCATAAATGTCATGCGGCTTTATTTACAAATAATCCACCAGTGGCTGGTTAAAATAACAAAAAAATAAATGGTGCATTTTCTAGCTTAATATAGCAAAGCCACTTTTAAGCTGATCGTACACTAGAAGCGTAACTAAACGACTACACGGTTACGCAACATAAGAGGCAATGAGCGGTAAATCCCAAGTACCACATCCACATTTTATGGAGATGGTTAAATTTGCCGACATACCGTTTCTTTTCCAAAATAAAGTTTCCCAAAAGGATTTGTACTATGCGATCCCTCATCATGTGAGAATTTTCTAGACTAGGAAATAAACCCAAAAGCCACAAATTTTACTGTATTGACGGTATTATAGTTCATAGTTTGCCATACACCGAGCAGTAGGGATGGGCAAAACTAACAGGTTATATCGAAGATCGGTTAACCCAATACTTTATAACCGGTTATTTTAGGTTATTATTTGCATTCAGTTTAACCAGCAGCCGGTGACTCAGTCCTCATCTGTCCAACGACCGAATGGAGTTTCCAACAAATTACAAACTATGTCATGAATTGGGGTCATTTTTTCAAACACACAACTAAGTAGGTACGTACACTAGGTACTGAGTTAACTGAAAAATAAAAACAAAACTTTTTAATCACACAGTATATCACGTTAAGACGATATCTATAACCGTAAGTTTCTCGGAGTCTCAAAATATTTTAAGGTTAGGCGAACCAATGCTAAAACAATAGTGCCTACAACTGATCAATTTTTAAATTGCCCTTCATCATAATACAAATTGTTACATTATGTTTACGTCACTGACGTCACGTAACCATAGCAACGGTGAATATCAAAGCCATATTGGGCTTTGAGTTTTCACTTGCTTTGAGCTAACGGACACGGTCGCTGGAACGCGCCAAAATGCACGAGTGTTTATAATTATTGTCCATCGGAGTTAACCGTGGCCCTATTATGCATAGCTACATTCGAATTAAATTATTATTAATTTGAACATAATTATTTTTTAAGGGGTAAAATGGTAGCTGTATTGGTACACTAATATTTAATATTATCGAAAAAATTTTCTCCTGGTTTTATTTTTTTTTTTTTTGGTGAAGAGCCCCTTCGCCTACTTCAACTGCGTCAATAAGCAGCACTTACATAACAAGAAAACATTGCAACTTTTTTCCATCGACATCAATTAAACGAAGTCGTAACTACTCTCCAGAAGCGACATTGTAAATAAGGGGTTAGGAAAGGAAGCCCTAGCTTTCTTCTTACATTTATTAAAAATAAAATCAGTGCCTACGCGTTTCGGCCAAAGGGGCCATCATCAGGACATGAGGCAATAAGGTCCATAAACACAAGGACAATGTAGGGCGCACTTTGGTCAATTAAAAATCAATTAATTATTACAAAAAAAACTGGTATAAGTTAAATAGTTTAAAAATATTCTACAGAAAACAATTAAAACACATCTCGACTGTCGTCAGAGGTACGTACCTTATACCAGTGTTTTTTGTAATAATTAATTTATTTTTAATTGACCAAAGTGCGCCCTACTTTGTCCTTGTCTTTATGGACCTTATTGCCTCATGTCCTGATGATGGCCTCTTTAGCCGAAACGCGTAGGCACTGATTTTATTTTTTATAAATGTAAGAAGGAAGATAGGGCTTTCTTTCCTAACTCCTTATTGACATTATTTAGTTACTTCTAACGTTTTATAATAAAAACTCTAATTTAAGTGGGTTTTATGACTTCTACAATAAGAATATGAACTCGTTTTACATCCTTGTGTTGCTTAAAGATTCTCGAGAGAAAAAAAAAACAATCTTTCTAGGGGAATGACAAAAGTTAACACGTCTTAATAAAAGTAGGACTTAAAGTCTTAGTTAATGGTTTTACATACTTAGTGTAGGTATAGATTTGCATATTATTACAACTAACCCAAGAAAATCATGTTACTCAGACTGCTAACGTAAGCATTAAGTCGAGCTTATTTTGATTTAATTATTTAAATAACACTCTGAACATGTACTTTCAAGTATTGTAGCATGTTTAGCAGATAATATAAAGAATTTGTAGACTTGTTGATGTTTTTCTAAATGAAACGTGATTATTTTTTCTATATAATAAATTTCACCCGCGTTGGAAGCCCCGCAGAGTACCAAGCGCTTCATAAAACGAATACTATTATTAAAATTAAAATAAAAATTTGTATGCGTTAAAAAATGCGTCATTTAGCTTGGTGAGTTAATAATGTATCTAATTGTTAATGAATAATTATAAATGAGTCTTCTGTCATGAATAAAAAATTGCAGCCATGCGTGTCTTTGTCTCTTAAAATTATACAGTACCGCTTTTTTAAAAGATATATTTACATCTAGGGACTCTGAAGTTTATTGCTTTTTTGAAAGTTCCTTGCATTAAGATTTATAATAAAAAGTATTATTATTATTATTATTATTATTATTATTATTATTATTATTATTATTATTATTATATTTTTATTTTAAGATAAAGAGTTAGTTTATTTTGTTAATCCTAAATTATATTTATACTAATAGAAATGCCAAACCGGAAAAAACATTTTATAAAAAATTACCAAGAAATGTTATGTTAATTAATAGTATGACTGAGTTAATAGTATATTACATAACAAGTGATGAAAGTGATACTTTTTAAACAAGGAGATATTTAGCACGAGGCATCAGCCGAGTGTGGAAATTCCCCGAGTTTTAGAATAATCACTTTCACACGAGTAATGTACACTATTTTTCCAACGACCATAAAGAATTTTTAAAAAAACCTTAGCCCCTTAGGATTATTTTCCACTTAATATCTGGTTTCGTAGTTTGTCTATAGGCTTTTCCTTTATTTGTAGTTTAACTTTTTCATATTTAATATATCATAGGAAGAACTAATCCTGAATTGACTTCTAGATTAACCAGAATAAAATATTTTAAATTTAATCAAGAAAAGATGCATTAAACATAAATTTAAAAAATCCACCCAACAAGGAAGATTTCAATTCAAAATAATTCTATAAATTATTTAATGTTTTTATAAAAAAAAAGTCAAATACTCCCGATGGGATTTGAACCAACATGTGACCTTACAATCTGTAGGCTGGAGCTCTATTCTCTACGCTATTGCTACCGATAAGCTTTGTTGTTTAATACATGACACTCTCTTCAGTGCAACACTAGTGTTGAAATTTTTTTTTTCAACACGCGTGTGATATGTGGCGCTTTCTAGCCAAATTAACCGTGCTTTTTTTCTTATTTTCATAGGTGGTCGTAGGAAAAATATTATACATTATTATAAATCTTGGTGTTGTGGAGTGGACAAATATTATATATTATATAATACAATCGACAAATACAAAAAAAAAATCCGTCATAATATTTAAACCCAATATTATATCAAGACCTATAGGTTATATTGATTAATTATATTATTATTCTGTGAATATACAGACACCTTTAATTTTTTTGAAATGGAAATAAAATAAAAACGCACTTAAAAAATAAAAATAAATTTTTGTTTTATATTTTCTGAAACTCTTGTTTTGTCAAAAGGAGCAAGAGCAACCTGACAGTTTGGTTTAGTCTGGCTATTTTGTTTTCTAATTTAAGATCACATAGATATTCTTTTATTGCTCGCAAAACAACTATATAACAGTGGTTTATGTTTGCCAAAGGTATTTAGATGTAAAAACCAGCCTTAAGACCGATAAACGTCTGATATTAATCTCTCGCTAATCTTTTGCAAAGATGGTGGTCACGATGCGGTCGTCGCCTCTAATCTTCTTCGACCTGTTTGTTCGGATTGTTCCTCTTTGGTCAATTAACTTTACTGCTGCCGATACACTCAGGAGATTTATGCCTCCTTAAGGTGGTATAAATGTTGGTCTTTGGACAATTGATTTCGCGGCGGTGGAGGCAGACATTTTCCCATGATAATGAAAAGCCGCCAAGCTCCAGGTCCACGGGGCTTCCGCCATTAATCGGTACGTGTGCACGTAGAAACGTGAATATGCTGGTTAATTGTATAGTACAGATAATTGTTTTTTTATTAAACCGAAATAACCTTAGATCCAAAAAACAACATCCTCAAAGTATGCCATGGAATCGAACCCCCCCTCCCCTCCTTAAATTATTTCTCTTCACCCTGGAGTAAGTATAAATGCAAAATAGAACTGTCCAATTGTATACTAAAAAAAATACTCAACAAGAAACCTAAAAGTCTTCTTTATACAGAACCGAAAACATTGGTGACCATTTGGGGAAATTTGGTAAACTCCTGAAATTTATTTGTTATTCTAGCCCGTAGATCTTCTGTTTGTCTTGAGTTTTATTTTTCAAACAACCTAAATTATCAAGAGATAGGTATGTGATTTAGAACGCTGTGCTGCTTGAAGTAAACCACTCTGAAAGTTGCATTCGCTGCGGCTGGTCCTTTAATTACAATTTTTGGACTGAGTTTAGACGATAATATATAATAAGGTTATGATTCTAATACATTTACTTGCTTGCTTAAACCCCACCGAATAGGAGATTCATGAACAATTTGCCTTATTTTTTTTACTTTTTGTACAGTGCGACCTTTAGGTCTCCTACTGCCCGTAGGCGTAGTTAGACGGTCAACTCTGGGGGTGCAGAAGTCCTAAAAAAAAAACGGATTGTGTGTATTTATTTAAGAGGTATTTTATTTTACCTTAGAGAAGAAAAGTAAAAGAGAACTATTACGTTCAAAACGAACTGCATGCATGTATATCTAGTATAACGTATAACCTACCCCCAAATCCACATTGCATTAAACAAAAACAGTATTTGTTAATTGAAATACCTAAAATTAGCCTAGGGCCTATATTTGTAAATGTAAATTTTTTTTGGGGGTGCTTATTTATATTTCGGGGGTGCTTAGCACCCCCAAGTACCCCCCTAACTACGCCTATGCTACTGCCTTACATTCTATTCACACTTCAAAGTTTTTAATACCAGAACTTCAAAGAATATTTCCTAAAAATAAAAAAAAAACATTCACAAAAACAAATTTAATTCAACCATGCAGAGGCGGAGAGGTAATAATTTAATTTTCAAAATTTGATAGTAGTTGGGCGAGGCCCCAAAAATTTTTTGCCTGCCGCTCTTTTCCGCCTTCTTCACTAGGTGCAAAATCATGAAATACATGTGGACCCGACTGTCCCTCCTCTCTCCAGAAAAAAAATGTTTTACTTACCCCCACTGAGCCCCCCCCCCCCTACATATTTTCTGGCTACGCCACTGTGCTTCTTTTATATTTGTGCTCTTTAAAAGTTGTATCGATCAAGTGTAAAATTGTACACACTGCAGTCAGTGGCGGGTCGCGGTCTTAAAAAATGGTGAAGAGCTAGGTATAGTGCAGCTACCTAAACTTATCTGTCCAACGACTGAATGGACTTTCCAACAAATTACAAACTATGTCATTAATTGGGTTTATTTTTAAAAGAGACAACTAAGTAGGTACGTACACTACTGAATTAACTGAAAAATAAAAACAAAATTTTTTATCACACAGTAAATCACATAAAAACGATATCTATAACCGTAAGTTTCGCGAGGCCTCAAAATAAATACCTTAAGTTTAGGTCAACCAATACTAAAACAATGGTGCATACGACTGATCTATTTTTAAATTGCCCTTCATCATAATACAAATAGTTACATACATTTGCGTGACTGTGTAATAAATATAAAGATGTTCTTCCTTGCTCTAATACATTATATTGGGTGACGTCAATAAAACAAGTTACTAGTTTAATGTTCAAACTAAATCTATTGAATCCTCCATCAATATAAGCGTTGCAGCAATCCCCTTGATTGTGCTATATCAACACTTATATTGAATTGCATACAAAGCATACACATTACAAATAATTGAACTAATTCGGTCAACTTATTATTTCGTCATTTCCTAATGTTAATTAGGAAACATATCTATTTGTATACACTTAATATTATATTACAATTTTCTTAGCTATACTTATATCACACCTCCTACGAAAATTTAAAAAAAATAGAGAAAAAAAATGTTTGATGTACTATGTATCAAAATACATTTTTGTCCTATTTTTATGTATCTCAACTAACCTATTTCCTATTTTAATTAAAACATTTGGAGCCTTATCCTCAACTACCAGATAAGGACCGTTATAAATAGCATCTTTTTTGTTTCCAGCATCATTTTTTACCAAAATCTTGTCACCAGGTTTGTAAATAATTAATTTTGTTTTTTGGTCAAAATAGGTTTTCCTTTTCTCTTTTGATTTTACTAAATTTTCTCTTGCATCAGCCCATGCATTTTGCAATCGATATTTTAGTTCAGTTGGATAATTATCAAAATTATAGAGTGGATCTACCTTATTGACAATGTTAGAGGGTAAATTACAAGTTTTCCCAAAAACTAACTCATACGGAGTATAACATGTTTCAGTATGAACACTGTTATTGTATGAAAAACTCCAAAATTGAAGCCAAGTGCTCCAAGTTTCTGGATTTTTGGTTGTCTGTATCCGTAAATAAGCATTTAAATGTTTGTGTGTGTTTTCAAGAGAACCTAAGGTTTCATGATGATATGCTGTAGAAAATAACTGTTTAATTTTTAAAATTTTGCATGTATCTTTTAAAGTAGAACACAGAAATTCAGAACCTCTATCTGAAATTATACACTTTGGTATACCATATCGCAAAATAAAATTATTTACAAAACTTGTTGCTATGGTTGTTGATTCTTTATTTGGCAAGGGATAACATTCAACAAATTTTGAAAGCTCACACTGTAAAGTAAGTATGTAGCGGTTTCCTTCTTTATCTTGTTCTAAAGGTCCTACTAAATCTAAATAAACATTTTGGAATGCTGAAGATGCAGTCGTAGTGATGGACATAGGTTGTACATTAGGCCTAGAATGCTTATACCTTTGACAGGCATCACAACGCTTGACAATCTCCTGAACATCCAAATGTAAGTTTGGCCAAAAGTAATATTTCTTAATATTGTTGTACATCCGGTTTATTCCTGCATGACCTCCGGTGGGCAGGATGTGAAAATCATTAAGAATAATTCTTTGACGTTCTAAATCAGTTACCTTTTCTACGTCTTTAATAATCGAAATTTTAAAATATTTATTTGACATGTCTTTTATTTCATTATTCATTATACTAGTTATCAAACGCGCGTTCTGTTTATTTTTTAAAATAATTAATTCCGGAATATTATATTTTATACATATTGAATCCAAGTCCCTCGACGAAGTACCTAGTACGAACGCCGATCGAGTATCCTGTTTCATGTAAATTATTTTTTGATTTTCGACGTAAAGAAAATCACCTAAATGAAAATTAAATTTGTTTTCTTTAATTAACTTTTCAAAATCTTTTCTAGAGAGTGAACTAAGTTCATAAGAATTTTTTGGTCTTTTTAATAATTCAACAACGCCAGGGTGATCAATCCTGTCGCTCAGTGAGTCATTAAAGCTTACCTTATTTTTTTCTTGCTCTCTAAGGACTTGACTCTGTTGTCTAGTTATAGCAAACAATGTTTCTTCAACCGTTTTAGACATATTTTTTAATTCATCGGAAGAAATTGGTATTCGTGATAAGGCGTCAGCAGTTACATTATCCTTACCTTTTATATACCTTATGTCAAAATCGTATTCTTCTATAAGTAGTCTAAACTTTGTTAACCTACTTGAAGGATTTGTCATACCAAACAAATAAACTAAAGGTTTATGATCAGTATAAATAATAAACTTTTTACCATATAAATAACAAGAAAAATGTTTAATACCAAAGACAATAGCTAAAAGTTCCTTTTCAATGGTAGAATATCGTCTTTCCGCTCTATTTAATGCTCTACTGGCATAAGCTATTGGCCTATCATCAAAATTTGACAACACAGCACCTACACTATCACGTGCTGCATCAGTCTTTAAAATAAAAGTATTTTCAGGTGAAAAATCGGGATATTGCAAGACGGGATGGCTAACGAGAGCTGTTTTTAACGATTCAAAAGCTTTTTGACATTCGGAAGTCCAATGAAATTGAACATTTTTCCTTGATAAGTAATTTAGTGGCGCAGCAATTTCCGCAAAATTCTTAATATATTTTCTATAGTAATTTGCGAATGCAACGAACCTTTTTACTTCATTAGCATCCTTTGGTGCAGGATAATCCTGAACCGCCCTAATTTTCTCAGGATCTGGTAACACCCCCTCGCTTGATACAACATGTCCTAAATATAAAAGTTCCCTTTTTAAAAATTCGCATTTGTTAGGGTTCAATTTTTAAATTTACTTCCCTTAACCTTTGAAAAACTTTGACCAGATTTTTATTATGATTAATTAAATTATTACCAAACACAATAAGATCATCTAAATAAACAAAGCAATTTTCATAATTAAGACCTGACATTGCAACTGTCATTGCTCGGCAAAACGAATTTGGCGATAGTTTTAAGCCCATCGGCATCCGAGTCATCTGAAATTGCCCTTTACTACCTACCGTAAAGGCCGTAATAGGTCTGCTAGACTTTTCCAGTTCTATTTGATAGTAACCCTGCGATAAATCTAAATGTGAAAAAAGAGTCGCGCCGCCTAACGAATCTAAAATTTCATTGATACACGGTAAAGGCCATCGATCGTCTGAAATAATCCTAGAATTCAAAAGTCTGTAATCTAGTACTATCCTAAATTTTTTATTACCATTATTATCAACTCTCTTTGGAACAATTAAAAGTGGCGAAGACCATTCAGATCTGGCCTCCTCAATTATTCCTTCTTGTAGCATTTTATCAATTTGTTTATTTATTTCTTCTTTTTGAGAATGAGGTAATCGATATTGTTTAACGTAAACAGGTGATGCGTCGGGTTTTAAGTGAATTTTTTGTTTATAAACATTGGTTGTTGTTAAAGGGTCGTTTTCTAAGAAAAAAATATCAGAATACTTGGCACATATTTTCTGTATAGAAAACATTTCTTTATCGTTCATATGTTTAAATTCTAATAAGTTTAGTAACCTTTCAACTCTATTAACTGAATTATTATTAGTAGAGCCGAAATGACAAAATTCATAATTTTCAAGTAAATCAATTTTTGGCTGAAAGTTTTTTAATTTAACATCCTGATCACGTACATTAAGAAATTTTATAGGTATCATATTTGAGGTAGGTCGGACTACTGCTCCGGCTGTGAAAATACCTTCACCTACTTCGTCAGCAAAAATGACACATTCTTTATCTGTTTCTACATGAAAATATTTAATTATTTCGCTGCGTTTAGGAATTAACGTAAATAATTCTCGTTTAGCATGCAAAGGTGTTAATATTCTTTCATTGTTAAAATAAAATGAAAAACAAAACTTTTCAAAGTCTATTGTTGCTAAATATTTATAGAAAAAATCCGATCCTATTACACCGTGACAACTATCCTCAAAACTGTCAATCAGCAAAAATTTATGAGTTATATTTACATTGTTTACATTTAATTTTAAGTTTACTGAACCTTGTGAAACTATTGACCCAGATATTCCATTAATTTTTATATTTTCTGAAAAATTAATTTTTTCAAACTTACTTACATATTTTTTAAAAATTACACTAACAGATGCCCCTGTATCTAATAAAAGATTAATATATTTTTCCCCATATTTTACAGTAATAAAATTTAAGCCATTTGAATTTAATAAAAATTGTGCATTAAAAGCCTCGAAAAAACGTTCTATTCGGTTGTGATTGAGTAGAAGTACTTGCATTATCCGTACTTATATTTCTTTGATTTGTGTTTTGCATGAAATATCCTCTTTGCGCATAACGATTATTGCTCCCCCTGTTATTAAATGAATGTGGGTTTGAAAAACGTGGAGTTTGCCTATAAGTGGGTTGCGATATATTATTGCTAAAATTATACTGTCTATTATTACTGTTTCCTCGAATTGAATTTCTAAAAGAGCCCCTTGTAAAATTATTATTAAAATTTCGTCTATGGTTTGAGCCTCAATTATTCGCGTTATGGCCGTTTGAACGCATAGAATAAATTGGTGTCGAATTGTTTTGTGATAACTCTTCGTCCTTAGCACCCCTAATCGCTTCATTAAGACTTAAGTAGTTCCTTGCTTTTATAATCGTTCTTAAGTCATGATTATTAAGCCCGTTTGCAAATGAATTCACCGCGATTTTTTCATTTATTGGTCTCAAAATCGTCACGTTTTGCTCATTTCCGTCTGCTTGCGTCAAAGTAAGATCAACTAGTAATTTTTCTAGCGACCTTCCAAAGTCATCGATTGATTTCGAATTTTGTTTTGCGTTATTTAATTTTAATGAGAGTGCTGAAACTGATTTTTTCGAAATAAAATAAGATTTTAAATCGGCAACTAAAAGTGCATTTGTTGCATAAGCTTGTTTAAGCCTAATTTTTGCGCTTTCCGTCAGTCTAGTTTTTAGAACATAGATAGTTAAAAGTTTTTTGCCATCATTGTCTAATAAAGAATCATACAACTCTATAGCATCAATAAGTTTTTTCGTGGAAGCCTCAGAGCCATCCATTGCTGGAATTAAACCCGCTGCGGTTTTTAATTCGAATTTTTCAGACATTTTTACTTCCGTTTCACTATCTGAAGAATTAGAATCAAGGTTTTCCACAGATGGTAATTTCAGCAATTGGGTTTCTGTAAGCCTTTCTTGCAAAGTTTTATCTAAATATTCCAAATATCTATTTATATCGGTTACATATAATTTAGCTTTTTCTAATAAATCTCCTACATACGATTTACTTTTAAATGTATCCCTAATTTCATTAAATTGTAATTTTAAATTGTCCAATTTCCTACAATAATATTCTAGTACCTTTGAACTATTTCTTCGATCTTGATTGTCCTTGCCAATGTTTCTAGAGAATACTCTTAATTCTTCCAGTAAATATTTAAATTCATCAACTTCTTTCGACATTCCATAATATTTTTTCCTTACTTATAATTTTTATATCCAGCTTATCCATATAACCATGTAACCATATACCATTTAACCATATAATTATAACCCCTTTTTATACATACATTAACCATATAACCATATCCATATTTATTTTTACCATATTTGTACATACATTAACCATATACCCATATCCATATTTATTTTTACCATATACCCATATCCAATTTATTTTTACAACTCTGGTTGGCTCTGGGTTGCTATTACTGTCCTTCTAATTTTTCTTTCTAATGCTTTTTTGCATCTCCTATAGCCAAGCCATAAAAGTACTGTAATGGCTAGGATAATCAATACCATAGTTAAAATGTCCTGGATGGAACCAAAATGTGCAGAAGTGGTGTGTCCCCCACTGTTTCCTGCTTGGGCAATAATTATTTCCTCCTTGCTTTGAGTTTTACCCATTTTCCTTTAATTTAATATATTGCCATCCATTATTCCATACCAATATTGCCTAAATTTCCATTATTTGTTCTTTTTTAGGCAGGATCGCCATGTAATAAATATAAAGATGTTCTTCCTTGCTCTAATACATTATATTGGGTGACGTCAATAAAACAAGTTACTAGTTTAATGTTCAAACTAAATCTATTGAATCCTCCATCAATATAAGCGTTGCAGCAATCCCCTTGATTGTGCTATATCAACACTTATATTGAATTGCATACAAAGCATACACATTACAAATAATTGAACTAATTCGGTCAACTTATTATTTCGTCATTTCCTAATGTTAATTAGGAAACATATCTATTTGTATACACTTAATATTATATTACAATTTTCTTAGCTATACTTATATCACAACTGACGTCACATAATCATAGCAACGGTGAATATCAAAACCCTGTTGGCGTGACAGACAAAATAAAAAAAAAGAAGATATAACATATAATTGGGTAACATAAAAAATCTTTGACGGCAACGCTATCAATAACGCGCCAAATAAAATAACAAATCATCCTCCCAGTAACTACAGCTTCAGCAGAAAAAAGTTTTTCCACTTCAAAAAGATTAAAAACATATCTGAGTAACCATTCAGGCGAAGAGCGTACAACAAGTTTAGCTTTAATAAGTATTCATCAAATAATCCACATTGATATATGAAATAATCAATATATTTTGTCAAAACAGGCGACGAATGACGATTTAGTTTTAGGCAATAAAAGATATTGTGCTTTTAGTTTATGGTTAATTTTTGTTTTTTCAATAAATAAAAAATATACCTTATTTTTAATATTTTTTGCTCAATTATGCTCATTTCATGAAGATGTTTTTGTTTAACAAGTATAATGTCTGTTTTATATTACCTATATTTGTGTATTTGTATAACTCACTACAAGTTTCTTTAAATATAGGTATTTTTTTATTTGGGAATTTTTTTGATTGTCCAAAAAAAGAAAAAGGGGGGTTTTTGGGCGTGACACCCAAAAATTTTCGCCTTCGGCAATTTGCCTACGGCGCTAGATCGTCGCTTTTCCTACCCTTTTGCCCCCTCCCCCCCTAACTCAAATTCTGGCTACGCCACTGCTGTGACATGATAGAAAGACTGAAAATAGGAAAAAATAAAATCAATAAAACCTACCTTGTCGATCATTTGTATCTCGGCGACTTTACTGACATTTAGAATTTGGCCGCTGGTCGTTCGCAAAGATCTTGACCACACAACCGTCCACCATAACAAAGAAAAAAACAGTCAAAAATAAAAGAATCAGACGTCAAACGTACCCGTCTGTTCTTTGTGTACCTGCGCGCCGCCGAACCACAATGCCCTCTGTAGAATTTGTTATAAATCATTTTTTTGCTCATTCTTGGCCTGCTACTGGCACGAGCTTATTTAGTAATTGACGTATGTCTTCTGTTATATATTGCCCTTCCTTTGTTTCTAAAAGCGATGGGCTTTTTACGGGTATTTAAAGATGTTCCATTTAGCCGCCAATTTGTTAATGATAAGGAAGATGAAAATCTATGGTAGCTTTATGGGATGTTGAGATTTGACATAAAAACATTAAAATAGGTTTATACGTATAAAGGGTCCTGCACCTCACCTCCTGTCCTCTATAGATTAACTAACGGAGATATTTTCCAAAATTGTCAAAAATACGAAAAATTCGGAAATTTTTGAAATATTATTTAAAAATTTAATGGAAGCCGCTTTCTTCACGGTTATCGATTTTAAGGGCTTACCCGACGCCCATCTACACGATACCATCCAAATTTCCCGATTTAGAAAGAGTTTCAATTTTCCGAAAATTTTCCAAATGGTCAGAACATTTTTCAAAAAATCAATCCCTATTTTTTATTTTATTCGGAGACCATGCACTTTACGACAAAAATGAATAAAATATAGAAGTTGTATCGCTTGAAGATCTACAATTTTCATTTGAAATTATTTTTCATACCTCTTATCGTTTCCGAGATTTTTAGCGATTTATGGTTTCCATAAAACCACAAATATCTCGGAAATGATAAGTTTTACTAAAAAAAGTTTCTTTTTTTCAATACCAATTTATTAAGTATGCTTGTATAATTTTTTTAACGAGGAATTAATTTTATTTTTTATTAATTTTTAAAACCAGTGGTGCAAAACTGATTTTTCATAGTGTTTATTTTTTTTTTCGCCTATAATACTGAACCGATTTCATTAAAATTTTGGGGGTATGTAGGCAACTATTGGAGGCATCCAGATAAGTAATAATATTTATGACATGTAATCTAAAAAAATAGATCCTTATGACGTCACACTTTTTTTGGAACACCCTGTATAAACAAAAATAGTTTCCTGAACTGCTCCCTAGAATACAGGTAAATTCTGCAAAATATCAAAATCCTAACTTAATTAATAGGTGAGCTATAGAAGACGGGAGGTGAACTGCAGGACCCTATATAGACATTCTCCAATATCGGTAGAATACAAATTTTAAAAAAATTAAAAATCCATTTATAAACATG
The DNA here is from genome assembly GCA_935413205.1 of Polydrusus cervinus. Lineage (NCBI taxonomy): Eukaryota > Metazoa > Arthropoda > Insecta > Coleoptera > Curculionidae > Polydrusus > Polydrusus cervinus. The sequence continues at coordinate 25,398,076 of OW284514.1, read as the reverse complement.
GCCAGGATTTGGGCAAGAGAATGCAATGTGCTTGGTCTAATTTAATATAAATGGTGGTCTGTAATGAATGAGCCATAAAGTAACCACCGATCCCACACAAGAAAATAATAACTAGATTTTAACTCGATATGCCTAAATAAAATGTTGATCGGTTACGAAATACAGGGAAACATGAAAAGGGCGAGTAACGAGTGGCTAGTTATACCCTACAAGACCACTACATTTCGGCCAAAAAAATTTACAGTTAACTTTATTTTTTATTAATAGTTTCTGATTAAAATTTATAATAAAATAGTAATTTCTAAAGAAAAAAAAGATGTACTTCATTTATTTTATTAAGACAATCCATTTTCAAAATATTTGTAATTTAAAACAACATTGTATCTAATAGAAATTTTTATTTTCACCGAAAATAATTTGAAAAATGTCCACCGTCCACTTTAATGCATTTCCTAAAACCTTTTACAAATAGCACCTTATTTTATATAAAGTCCTTTCTTTATTTTAAATTACGTTGGCTGCCTCCTAAAGACTTTTCAACAGTTGATCGCTTGTCTGGTCCCCACACATACATTATTTGATATAGCCTCAAAAGAAAAAAGAAGGGGTTAAGGTCAACGCTAAGGGGTGGCCATGGGAAATTGGTACCACGGCCAAGCCATCTTCTAGAAAACCGCTATAAGTTAAGACAATAGCGAACTGTAAGTGAAAAATGGGACGGTGCAACATCGTGCATATACCACATATCTTTTATTAAATTTAAAGGAATATTTTCTACTTACAGTTCGTAGTAGTTTTAACTAGCCGTTTCCTAATATATGGTTTTACCGTGGCAGCAATTTTCCATGGCCACCCCGTAGCCCTGACCTTAACCCTTTAAATTTTTCTTCTGGGGTTATACCAAAGATTTGGTGTACACTTTTTTTTAGCAAGATGGGTTGGTTTAAATTTATTATTTATTATATTTCTTGAAAGGCAGTGATAATTTAAAGAGACAGTCGTCTCGTGGGAGTTTCATTTAGGTGATTTTTTGTACTGTTCCATTTTAAATTGTATGCACTTTAGTTACTACATCACTTAACTTCTTGAAAGTGCATATTATGAAATCTGTAAGTCTATTTTCTGTGTTTACTTAAAAATGGAAAGCTCTTTTTCGTGTGGGAGTTGCTTTTTTAAGATAAAATGTTTAAGAACTGTAAGCATACAGAAAGCACCGGTGTCATTTATTATTATCAAATTTACAAACATACAAATCATTTTACGTACAGCTACTTTTGTTTATACAGGAGGTATAAAGTGCCCCAGAAACCTAGTATTTTTATTTAGTTATAAAAATGTTTACTACTTTTCTTAATTTGTACTTGATAAGAAAGGACCACTCACAATGCTGCTGGGAAATGGCTTTCGGTTAATTTTTCTGAATTTTGAATATTTTGTAGATTTTAACATCCTGATTAAAAGTGTCCACAGGCTGTAAAATTGGAACCGTTCATCTTAGAGAAGAATGATTTTCACCTCCCTATCTTGGTTTTTTATTATCTATCTAAAAGTTATAACTTCCGGTTTAATATGTTAAACAAGAGGTTGGTATCTTTGGATAGAGAATAGAAAACTAAGTTAGGGAGATGAAAACCACTTTTCACTTCTAGATGCGTCATTCCAAATGTGAAAACCCATATTTTAGACGTCAATATCTCAAAAACGATTAATTTTAGACATATGACATTTTATATAAAATATACGTGAAATTTTATAGGAAATTAGAAATAATATAATATATAGGGTGGTTCCAATTAAAAAAAAAAAGTATGTTGGATATGCCCTGACTATTTGTGACACCCTATACAGGGTAATTCCTTTTTAGCTGTGTATAGAAGGCATTAAAATAAACAACTTTTTCAAATACCTTTTTTTTTAAAACTAAAAGAAATAGGCGAGATAGAGAAGTAAAAAATCTAAGTACGGGCCTGGTCACAAAAATATAGCCCGCTATAGTTTCTGTTGTTTTTCTTACCTCTTATTAGTCCTTCAATTTATGGGTGGTGTGTGTTTTTCTGAAGCAAGTTAATTTTAAACTGGTGACAGGTGAAAATAGTAAAATTTGAAAACAATGAACTAATAGATATGGTGCTAATTTACTGTGAGTGTCGTAAAAGTGCGGATGTTTCTTTGAGATTATAAGCAGAGCGCTTTCCCTTGCGGGCTCATCCTACACCCAGAAGTTTTCTTAATGTTATTCAACGGATAAGTTAGGCAGAACCATATTTGATTCGTAGTGTAATAAATGAATGTAAGTACTTTATTTTTGAATTTTTTGAAAAAAGGTATTTAAAAATGTTGTTTATTTTAATGCCGTCTATACACAGTTAAAAAAGAAGTATAAACTTAGGAATCACCCTGTATAATTTAAAATAATGGTAAATTGTAGATTTATTTAATTAGTGCCTCCTAACAACTCTTTTTTTTGAAAAATTAATAAAAAAAGTTAAGTAGTTCAGATGCTATGGAATCTTGCGTTGAGAGCGGGCCACCCTGTATATATAAATATAATTTCGTATGGTAACCTTGGAGAAGAATATATGCTCTTAATGGTAAATTTAGGACTTCGACTGTTTGGAAAGTGAAGAAATAAAACAAAACGTTTATAATAAATATTTCATATCTATATTTATATACATGAATAATATGCATTATTGTGCATACCAAAACAGTACAATACAACTAAGTACTTTAAATTTTACTCTTTGTAACAACTATTTTGTTTCAACTTTATTTATAGTATAAGGCACTTGTTTCACGTTTTATAACAAAATATACAAATTATTTACAAACAATCAGAACAATCTCAAAATATAATAATATTTGAGATGAACTGTTGATACTATGGCAATGACACTATACAATGTTAAAATAAATAAAAATAGGAAAAAAAGCCTGATAAAAAACATTCAAAATGGACGGAATATTATAATTTTTAAAAAAATAATCCTAAAACTGTCATTACACTTGTGAGTAGTTTTGTGTCAAATATGTTCAGAAAGTAATTCACAAATTGGGAAAAGTTTGTCAAATTTTACTTCAATTCGATCGTACCAACATTTAAATTAATTTATAATCGTTATAAGTTTAATGTTTTGAAATTTGTTCTTGGTTTTGATATAAATAAAATATTTTAGTTAACCATTTATATGATTTATAATCAAAAAAATTATTATGATTAGTTATAAAAAAAATACGTTCTAAAGAAGAATTTCCTTTCATTTCGTCAGATCCATACCTAGACGCGTTTCGTCATATCATGGCTCATCAGTAGAGCTAGGATCCGACGAAAGTCGGAAAGAAAAATTGCTCGAAACATTAAAATTTGACAAATAAAATTAATCAACTGACTCAGAAATTCAAGAATAACTTCACAAGGTAAAGACAGCTTAAGTAGATCCGAACACGCTAAAATTTGCCATGTTATAGAGTTCAAATTTAAAAAGTTTTCAAAAATCCATTAATAAACACGAACAGGGTTCGGTTCAAGAGAAGGCAATTTTTTATACTTATAGATATAATTTCACATGAAGTTGGTAACTTTGGAGACGAATTTAGAAATATTGTTCGGATCCACATAATAAGACCTTAAATTTTAAAGCTTATAGCGTATTTAAGAAATTAAATATGTTTACAATTAACACTACTAAAAATAGGGTGCCATCTTTTTTTAATAATAGTGACAATTTGCCAATCAACAAAATCCCGCTAAACGATATTTCTCGGAATCCACACAAACAAGTTTGTAAAAACATGTTTCATATTTAGCGGTAAATATCCGCGAAAATCCGATTAAAGGCTTCAGCCAGTGCCGATATTTTAGAGCCTGAAAGCGGAATTTTGTTGGTTGGCAGAATGTCACCGTGAAGATTTTGTGAATCGTAATAATAAACTTTTATAAAATCAAAAAAATGTTCCCGAAAAAAATTCATATTATTTAATTGTACCATATTTTGGTTCTCGACTTTTACTAACCAGTTATAAACTTTTATAGGTTATTGTGTGGTGTTCACTTACATTATTAGTTAATAATTATAATTTTTAATAGACATACTAAATAACATAATATTTTCTTTTGAAGAAAGTTGTCTCTTAATTCTGAAAATATTGGAACTTTAAGGTTATTAAAAAATTTGTGAAAATTAATTGAAAAGTGAAAATATATAATAAAATTGAATTTTTTTTTAAGTACTCATTTGTTAATTGAAAAGTGAAAATATATAATAAAATTGAATTTTTTTTTAAGTACTCATTTGTTAATTGAAAAGTGAAAATATATATTAAAATTGAATTTTTTTTTTAATACTCATTTGTTAATTGGAAAGTTGTTTGCAATAAATAAAAAAGAAATGTTGAGTTATAGAAATACATTTTTTATTAAATTTTTTTTTATCTTTTATTTCCGTATTTTTTCTATAATGATTAACTTTTTTGATTTTTTTTCAAATAAATATTTAGTGTATTTATATACAATTAGTTTATGAAATAAATTAAGAAAATGTAACAAAATGTTATTATGAAATGGTATATTTGGGTATCCGTGTTTGTCAATTGTTAAAGGTTTTCCAATGCAAATTATTATTTAACTTATTTAAAGTTGCCTATTGCCCTTTATTGGCAGTACAAATCGGGACAAAAAATTAAAGAAATATTAATTAATAAATAAAATATTGTTCCCGGGAATTATTCATAAGCATTTATTGATTATTTTAGCTTTATTTTTATTTCCATTTTTGTAAAAAAACTTAATTGTCTCAATGTACGAAGACCCAAATTAGTATTGTCCTACTAAGTTACTAAACAAGCAGAATGCGACAAAAGCCATTAGGTGGATCCAAACGCGGTAAAATTTTCCATGTTAAATTGCAGTATTTTTTAACCGAATTACAAAGAAAAACTAGGCAAGATTTTTTATTCCTGTTTTCACCAATGGAAAAAAAAATCTATGTGGGTGTAAGAAAGTTATTTTCATGCAGATAAACAAATCGAGAAAAAAGATACGCCAATGAAAATCCAAAAAAAATCATTGTATTGTAAAAGTTATTGGGAATTATGTTTTTTTATAAAAATAACTTTCTCACATTCTCCAATATTTGTAGAATCCAAATTTAAAAAGTTTTTAAAAGTCCGTCAATAAGCATGGACATGATTCGCTTCAAGAGAACGCAATGTTTTTAATATAAGTACCTATGTATGTATATAGATATAATTTCGCATTGAGCTGGTAACTTTAGAGAATAATTTAGAATAATTGTTTGGATACACTTAAAATAGCAACGTTCTAACTGAGTGGTAGTACAGACGATACCAGTCGGATAAAATTTGACAGCCTATATACCATTTTATATGGCTGATAACAGTACTAACAGCATAATTCTAATTTGATAAAACCTATAAATAGGTATAATAAATTGTAAAAACTTTTCTTTTTTTGTTAAAAAAAATTAGATTTCGGGCAGTGTTAATTGATTATGTATTAGAAAAGATTATTAGACATATTCTATTCAAAAATGTTGCCACTTTGTTGTTGGAAGTAGGTACGTGTCCAAAATGTAGTTCAAGTTACATACCCTTATCTCGAATTTATGATAGTTATTAGATATCGAGTTAGATACACTTTTCACTACATATTTGGCAACAGTTATAAAATGATGCTTTTAGTTCGTTTAGAATAACCTTATAAGTACATAGAAAAAAAGTAGCTATTTCAATAATATTATTAAATGATCTAATTTACCTGCAAGTTGGCACCCTTTACAAGTTAAAATATCACAATGTTTTACAGTTTAAGCCTAATGAAATGAACATTAATTTTTGATAAAAATAAGCGATATTAAATTTTCCTTATTTTTCCCAGACGAAACCACATAATATAGAACCTAAACAAAAATATCACTGCAAAATATTAATATCTAATACACAATACTTCTTGTTAACTAAAATCAGTCAAATAAGAATCAAAAGGCAAATGATCAGAAAAGTCAGATGAAAAATCTACAGAAGTCAACGAATCGTCAAAGCTTAAAGAAAAATCAGCAGGAGTCAAGGAATGGTCAGACACATCACTATTTACCGGTAAAGATTCGCCATCTGATTCAAGAAGGAACGATTCCAATTCAGAACACTCGGAGAAAATATCCTGCTGGGGAAGTTCTGCAGGACTACCGGTAAGGGCAGCGCTAAGTGCTGCAATGTACTTCATTGCAAATCTTAACGTGGTGATTTTTGTGAGTTTTTCGTTTTGTTGCAGATTGGGAGTGATTTGCGGCACTGCCTTCCTTAGCGTCTCAAAGGCTTGATTAATTTCACGCATCCGAGTTCGTTCTCTAGCATTAGCAGTTTTTCTTCGATACTTGCTTAAAGGGGCCGATTTAGATTTTGTCTGCTTTACCACTGACATAAGGCTGGTGCTATTTCTCCCGGCAGATAATTTTGATAGGGGTATGGAAGTATCTTCGAAATCAGCTAAAATATTTTTTCTTCTCATTGATCGGGGGCGTAAAGAATATTTGTCGCCGCGTTTATCCGAACTACTAGCATTATTATTTGAATCTAAGGAAAAACTGGGGCTTGATAACGGTAGTCCTAATCGTTCTGACAGTTCTTGGTCGTATTGCAACATGATTTTTGCAAAATGTCCCAAATCTATTTTAAAAACACTAAAACACTTTAAAGTCTGAAATAAAATTAATAGGAATTTATAACATTTTTTTTGTTTGCTTTTTTCTTACAACAACTTATCACCCAGTCAATATCGTATCGCCCGCGCGTGTTTAAGAATCGAGAGATCGACTATTCAGACTCTTTTAGATGCTGTGTATGAAACCGTGCGTCGACGACTGAATTCTCTGCAGGCTGCGCTTGCAGGAACCTTAGAAGTAGCAGGTTAACTTTAAAGCTGGCCATCTCCCACTGTCTTTAGACTCCCGCATAATGAGATTGGGAGAGGGTCAGGCTTATTTTTAAGGTTATATGACCTGATCAGCTGTGGAGGTGATATAAGCAAGTGTACAGGGTTTCTGTTTATATTTTAAATGGGGGTACATTCTACATGGTTTAAAAAAATATTTTTACATTTTTGATTCAAATCTTCGCCTGCGACCAATTTGTTTATTGGTATTTTATATTTTATTTTAGGTCGAGACATATTTATTGGCTTTTTACCTCTTCGTTCGCTGCCAGGGTCATTCCCAAGGGGACCTACAGCTTAACGTAAGTTCCGAACCACGATCCTCAATCATACAACACTCCCTCCCCCTCCCCCCAAGGGCTCTCAACCCTCGGTTTCTTGCAACATAGTATGACCTACTGATTGGGGAGTGTTTTCTTTCTTCCGCACCCCACGAGATATCCGATTTCATCCGCACTGGTTACTGGCGTGATTGGAGATGATACATTTTACACTCTTCCCTGCATTCTTCAACCTATTAAAATTCGGACATACTTTTTTTTGAACGCCAATAGAGTTTTGGACTTGCATTGTCTTTATTTGTTTAGAATCACTACGTTTCAACTGGTAAGTATCTCCAGTCGTCTTCAGGTGAATACTGAATAAGTAAGGTAACTACAGCTCTATTTATACTAGGCAGGTGCTGTGACGCATGACTAGTGGGCGGAGTCATGCGTGTTGCTAGGTGATGACGCATAACTGGATGAGTCATGCTTGATGAGTCATGCTCGATGACGTCATGCTCGATGAATGATGCATTTAACTCTTGGGTGGTCTTATTCTAAGATTACATTTACTTAATAAGGGTTTCCAGACGTTTCTCATATCTAATGAAGGCTTACTAAAGCAACCTGGATTTTGGTGTATGGTCGCAGCTTTCTTAAATTTCCTCTTCCTGCAGTGCGGTTCTTTTTGCAGGATTTCCGCTTTTGTCCACATGATATGATGGCCGTGCGTCCAGGCGTGGTCAGCTGCACCTGATTTTTTAGTCTCTCCTTTTTGGGTGTTATTCCGATGTTCTTTAATCCTTACTTCTAGTGGTCTTAGTGTCTTACCAATGTAAGACTGGACGCATTCGCAGGGGATCTGGTAGACACAATTTTTCTTGTCTTTCTGGCTTGATGGTTTCGTCTTCGTTAGGTGGAATCTTAAAGTGTCTCTAGAGCTGAATACTGTGTTGATGTTGTATCGTTGTCCTAGTCTTCTTATTTTCTCGGATACTCCTTTGACATACATAACATACATACATACATAAACAGACACTATACTTTTTTTTATTGTGCCCACTCCGAGGATCGAACTCGGAACGCCACGGTCGAATGCCAGTGACTCACGGCTAAGCCACCGCCACAGTTTTTATTATACAGTTAGTCTAGAAATAAGTGTTTCCTTTTCCTGTTTCTTGCAACGAATATCATGATATCCAGTAGTAACCCGACTTATTGCGATGGTTGAATTAGGAGAGCAGGCAATAATAAAATTATTGGTACAATAGAACCCCGATTTACCGAATCGCGATTATCGAAGCTCCAGATTATCCGAGCCGCTTTTGATATTTCTGGTTATATGATATACAGACTTCGAGGTAACGAAAATTTACTTAGATTTTCCACTTTTAATTTATTGAGGAATCCCCGACCGATTTGGAAATCACCGGTATATTTTTAAACATGCCTATTAGAAACGTCTGGTTGCATCATGCAGTAAAACATCATGCAGCAAAACAAACTTAAACGAATTGTAATATACATTGAAAATAAATTAAAAGCTTTTAAAGGAATAGATGCTAAAGAAACAATACAGCCACAGATTATGGAGTCTGTTTGAAGGTTGGAGACAATAATTATTCTTGAATGATAGAAGAGTTTTGGCCTTGCATCAGTGGCGTAGTCAGAATTTTAGTTCGGGGGGGCCAAATAAGTAGAGAAAGCGACGAACCAGCGCCGCAAGCAAATCGCAATCGCAAATTTTTTTGGGTGCCACGCTCAAAAAACCCTTTTTTTGGACAATCAAAACAAATTTCAAAGTAAAAGAATACATACATTTAAAGAAACTTGTAGTGAGTTATACAAATACACTAATATAGGTTATATAAAATGGGCAAGGGCCTGTCGACATATTAAGCACCGGTTCCCGCAGATAACCGAAGTTAAGCGGTGTCGAGCGCGGTTAGTACTTGGGCGGGTGACCGCTTGGGAACACGGCGTGCTCTTGCCTCAGGAAAGAGTGTAAAATGAATCGACACCTAGCCATCCTATTCACGCCGGACAGGCCGGATGAGATCGGATATTTCGTAGGATGAAGGTGCCGTTTCACACTCCCCAGTCGGTAGATCACATTTGTGGTCGATGACCGGTTCAGGATGGCCTACGTAGTCGGCGAACCGTAAAAAAGAAAAGGTAATATAAAACAGATAATATATACTTGTTAAGCAAAAACTTCTTCATGAAATAAGCATACCTAATTGAGCAAAAGAATATTAAAAAGAAGGTATATTTTTTATTTATTGAAAAAACAAAAATTTAGCATAAACTAAAAGCACAACATTTTTTTTTCCTAAAACTAAACCGTAACTCGTCGCCTGTTTTGACAAAATATATTGATTATTTTATATATCAATGTGGCTAAACTTGTTGTACGCTCTTCGCCTGAATGGTTTCTTAGATATGTTTTTAATCTTTTTAAAGTCGAAAAACTTCTTTCTGCTGAAGCTGTAGTTACTGGGAGGATGATTTGTTATTTTATTTGGCGCGTTATTGATAGCGTTGCCGTCAAAGATTTTTTATGTTGCCCAATTATATTTTATATCTTCTTTTTTATTATTTCGGGGGGGGCCTCCTGGCTACGCCACTGCTATGCATTGTCTTTATTTGTTTTAAGTCACAACGTTTCAACTAATATCGGTATCTTCAGTCGAATATAGTAGGAGATCTTTATGTTCTGGAAGAAAATCGATAAAATACAGCGAATTTAAACAAGTATGAGGCAATATTTATGTGATTTATCCAACAAAGATTAAAAGGTGTGCCTCTTTCGGAATCTATCAACAGAAGACCTTATTGATACTAAGGGTGCCCACCCATATGCCCACCCAATTCTATTTAGGGGAGTAATTAACGTATTATATCCAGCGCTTGAATGTGATTTTTTTAACTTTTTGAGTTTGAGAAAAAGACACATTTTTCATATTTGATCGGGGAGGAATTTTGAGAAGAGCAGACGTTTTATTTTCAGAAGTCACTTGTTGATCGGGGAAGTACAGCTGATCCTGTGTCCTTTATTATTTTTCTGGTACCGCCACTGCGAGGCGGATACATTTACCGCCGTAAACATTGTTTCTTTTTAAAGGCCTGATAAGTAATAAATACAAAGAATTCGGATTATCCGATTTTTTGGTTAACTGAGCAAGGTGTTCGCCCACGTTAGCTTTGGATAATAATCGAGCTTCTACTTAATAATGAAAAAACAAAAGCCTTGACAAATGATTTAATTTACTCGCTGTCATTATTTTGACATTTAAAGTGAAAAATTTCCACTATAAATATAACTAGGTAATGCATAAAATATTTCCGGAAATTTTTGAAAACTTTCAATTTTTTACAAAAACTGAAGTGTCGGTGTTGTAAAACCGTCATAGTAAAAAATTACAATATCCACTTATTAATTGTCCAAACTTTTAGGGTAAAATTTTCACTTATAATCTCCCTAGAGCATATGAATTATTTCCGAAAAATTTTTCGAGGTCGCGAATTATTTAAAATCTTTACGAGGCATCAGCCGAGAAAATTTTTTTATAAAAATTCAAAACTGAAGAGAAATTTCCGGATTCATGCTCGAGGAAGATTCGGTAAGAAAATTTCGTAACCGAAAATATGCCTTTTTGCTTTGACAAATAATTTAATTCTGTCATTTCGTGTCATTATTTTACGAAAGTGACAGGGAAATTTTTAGTGTAATTTGGCCGTCGGAAGTTTAAAGAGCATGAGTATTTCCGGAAATTTTCTTCGTTGTCATGGTAATGATTCAAAATGAAATCTTCTGATTGATTAAAAAAAGTTGGTGCGAAATTTTCAGTTAAATTTTGCACAAGGTAAATGTCCAGTGCAATTTAGCGGAAAGTTTGAAGAGCATGAATATTTCGTGAAATGATTCAAAATAAAATCTTCTGAATGGTTACAAAAAGTTAGTGCGAAATTTTCTTTTCAATAATATTATGGCACCGTTTTTATTGACTATCAATAAAATAGCTTCGTATTACTTGTTGAAAGCTTATTTCTATCTGATGAACTCGCTCCGTATGTAACGATACGTTTCACATCGAGTACGATCCAAAAAACTCTTGAATTAAATAATTTCAAAACCGTATATTATTAATCAATCTTGTGAAATCCTTTAGCGATACATAATTGGTTAAATGGGACACATACCATCGATCGTCGACAATAATATAATACATAAAACTGGCTCTTACTTCAAGGAAAATCGCGTATTCCCACAGAGTCGGCTTTAAACTTTAAATTTATTTTTTCACAAAAATTTCCAAAATGTTTACTGAAGACGAAATAAGTATTGATTATATGCAGAGCAGAACTAGGTAATTGTCTCGAAAGTGCTTCAAAACTAGTGCTTTGAACACTACAATGATTGCAAGCACTTTAAAAGCAGTGCTCGGTAATTTGTAATTGAAATCCTTTATAAAAAGGGCTTGATAATTATTAATTGAATTTCGCATTTTAAGCCATTTAAAGTACTTGCAAACACTTAAAATTACTTGTCTCGGTAATTGTGATTTAGCTGGAGAGCTCGCTGCATTTAATGCAGCGCGAACGCGGTATTGGGTGATGTTGTGTAAAATTTTTAAACGATTTTCTAGTTTTACGGTTAATGTGCGTGCGTGTGATTCTGTTTTTGTGTATCGCTTATAATAATAATTATTAAGGGTGTACTATGGAAGTGGATTTTAATTTCATTAATGTGAAAATATTTTTTAAATATTCATACGAAGAAAAAATCAAATTAAAAGGAAAAGGTAGGCCATTATCAGATATTTTTATAGAAAAATCTGGTGTAAGTAGAATAAACAGTTACACACGCCAAGTTAATAGACATTTATTTAAAAAATTAATTGATTTGTCGATATAAAAAAAATGCTTTATACTGTTTTCCCTGCTTACATTAAATGACACACTACCTCTTCTAAAATTTTTAATAGCAAACAATCTAGGAGAGACAATGAAGGAGACTAGAAAATTATTAGAAATCGTGGTAACAGCTCTTTTCATGATATCTATTGAAAAGTTAATATCCGAAATAGACAATTTTAATGACTAAGTGATTACAAGGAAGGGGGATGTTTTTTAAAAGTAGTAGAGGACCTTTTTTTACAACTCACTCTTCATTTCGGCAGTGCCCACCCTAAAATCATCGTGCCCACGCATGAATTTCCTGGCGCCGCCGCTGTATACCGTAGAATTTCTTCTTGCAATCTTGGTTACCCTAGACATGAAACACTTTTTGAAGTAAATATGAAAACAAATACGTAAAGTATCAATGAAATATAAAAACGGGCGCTAACGTAAGTACGGAAGAAAAATGTCCTTTCATTTCGTCAGATCCATCCCTAGACGCGTTTCGCCATATCATGGATTATCAGTAGAGCGACAAGAGAAAGGAGCAACTTAAAACTGCTTATACAGTATTTGCATACATAACGTAAGGGTTATTTTTCACCTTATATAAATTTGCAGTGCTAACTCTTGATGCAGATTACTAAGCCGACCCTGTATTTTCAACAGAAATACTCGATTATCCGGGGTCTATAGGCTACCTATATTTGTGTGCTTTTCTCACGTAAATCAATTTACTTTAATTTGAGGTTAAACACTAAAACTGTTTTTCTATGAAGTTATGTGTTTTACAGCTTAACTAATAGAATTTAATGGTATTACCAATTATTTAATTGCAGCGTATCGACTAATCAACTTAACAACCGATAGTAGATATAGTATGATGTACTGTGGGAAGAGCATAAAGGTAATAATTTAAATTGCTTCAGTACTGGTATAAAATATTATTATACAGGGTGTAATGGAAATGATTTATTATTATATTTAAATAAGTGTTCCGGAGAACCACGTCATATTTTTTTTATATGCGACAGTGTAAAAAGTTGGGTAAGGAACCCCTAAAACCAAATACACGCCAGTAGAAAGGAATATCAATCCGAATCCTAAGATTTCATTGCCAAACATTTCTAATTTTAAAGTAAGTAGTAGAGTTTAGTATCCGAATAAGTAAAATAGAAAGAGTTTTTCGCGGCAGGTGGACAAAGTAGTGCATCTATCTTTTGCATTAAAGTACTCAGGGACGCCAAGGATAATGAGTTCTCTGGGGCACAGGTAGACAATGACAAGCTGTTTTATCCTTGTTAGAACTCATCAGAGCAGGGACGGATGGGCCATAAGGGAGACCGGGAAATTTCCCGGTAGGCCGGTCGGTCAGTTTTCAAAAAGTTACTACAAAATTGGTAAAAATATATTTTGGATAAAACCAAATATTTTTTTTTTGTGTTCACCTACTTTTTATATTATATTTAATTACCGTCGGTGCATATTGACAACATCGAAAATCATTCGGTTTCTCTTTTAAGCGTGTTGTTTCTGTGTTTCTTGACCCTAATTTCAAGTGGCCTTAGAGTCTCACCAATGTAAGATCGGACACATTCGCAGGAAAAAGACAGGAAAAACTGTGTCTACCAGATCCCCTTTGGATTGGAAGTTCAAGGAAGCTGCTACCATATACCAGAACCCAGACTGTTTTAGTAAGCCATCATTAGATATAAGAAATATCTGGAAACCTTTATAAAGCAGATGTAAACTTAAAATACCGCACACGAACTAAACGCATGACTGCACCCATCTCAGTCATGCTTCAGTGCATCTAGCTAGTATAAATAGAGCTGTAGTTACTTTATTATATAGTATTCACTTGAAGACGGCTAGAGATACTTACCAGTTGAAACGTTGTGATATAAAACAAATAAAGACAATGCAAGTCCAAAACACTTCTATCATTCAAGAAACATCATTGTCTCCGACCTTCAAACATTACTTGTATATATTATGTTTTGTTGAAAGTTGTTAAATTTAGGACTTTCCAAGTTCATGATTCACAGTTTTACAGGTTACAAAATATAAAGACCTTTGCTTGTGTTACATTTTCTTTGATTTTTTAATATTTATAAATTTCAAAGGCGTTCACTTAAGTTTTAGCAAAATATGATATAACTTGGAATTCTTGTTATAATATATTGTTAATGTTCTGTAATATACGATTAGTTTTGTCATTACTAAATAACACATTTATTTAGGTCGTACCATAATGATCTCTTTTAATGAGGAGCATACTTTTTACACACGAAATGCCAAGTAGGTCGCTTGACCCGAAATTTTCCCGGGCCGGTCTCACCGAGCCCATCCGTCCCTGCATCAGAGACTTGTTAACTATTTCCAATACAGCGAAAATATGCTTTCAAGATATTTTTAAGAATAACTATATAATAAAAACCTAGTATCGCCATCTGTAGGAATCAACTCAATGCAAAAGATAGCCATCAGACGTGAAAACATAGAACTAATGATAAACCAAGTACGTTAGGCCAACACATCCAATATAGGTAACGTATTTGCGCATCCCTACACTTTTTCTATGGGTTTGTAGATTCAAATATGGATCTCGCTGCAGTTGCCCACTGGGTGCCGCAATAATCCGTAATACAATGCCCTGTTTAAAAAATAAAGTAGTAGAGTCTAGTGCCCGTATAAGTAAAATAGAAAAAAAATGGTAAATTTTTACGTTTTGAAAAGCGACATTTAAAAACATTTAAGTATCTGCATTTTTTTCATATCAGGATTTGCAGGTTTAAATAATTGTGTCGTGCCGTGAAGTGTTATTTTAGAGAGCAAACGGTATTAATTTCGAACAACTCATATAATTCGATTTCAAAATATTTGATAATATAACAGTTATTATCTTATAATAAAAAATAAGTTAAATATTATTTATAAAAGAAATATACAGTGTGTCCACGGATAGAGTTCGGAAAAGGAAAAACTTTTTTGTTTGTGGTTGTGAAAGAAAAAGTTATTCTTTATAAAAACGTCTCCTTGTATGGAAACTACAATTTCGAATATCAGATTTGCGATTACTATACAGGGTTCGTCAGAAACAACATGTTTAGTTTTTTGGATTTTTTTTCAATTCCTTGATTTATTAAATAAATTTTGCTTGTTCTAAAACTACAATTTCGAACATAAGATTTGCGATTACTGTACAGGGTTGGACAGAAGAAACATTTTTAATTTTTTATAATTTATGTTTGAATAAATTAAAGAAATATTAATACAAATACATACTTCAAAAATAGACAAAGAAATATAGTTTTTGTACAACAAAATCGTTATTCAGGCAGATATAAAATTATATTCTAAGTAGGAAAGCAACAATAGTTGTCTGTTCTTATGTAAATTTATTTTAAACGAATAAATCAAAAAAAATAAAAATGTTGTTTCTGGCTAACCCTGTATAGTAATCGTAAATTTGTTATTCGAAATTGTAGTTTCAACACAAGCAGGCGTTCTTATAAAGAGTGACTTTTTCTTCTAAATCTACAAAAAAAAACCTTTTAAAACATGGTTAGTCACAAACAACATTCTTGGTTTTTTGGATTTCGTTTAAATGAGGGAATTAACCACTTTGAGAAAAATTTTTATTAGACTCTTTTGCACAATTGGTGTAATAAATCAAAATATTTTCATATAATTTCAAAAAAAAATCGAAATCAAAATCATTAAAAATGTTATTTTTGATGTACCCTGTATAGCAATCGTAAATTTGGTAATCGAAATTGTAGTTTCAGAACAAGCAGACGTTTTTATAAAGAATAATTTTTTCTTCTAATCCCACAAATAAAAAAGTTTTTCCTCTTCCGAACTCTATCCGTGGACACACTGTAGATAAGTTTTTTTTTAAATCATAATTATTTATTTTTTTTATAGCCTAAACCTACTATATAAACGACATTTCGTATTTTATGAAAACGAATGATTCCCAAAAATTGACAATTTAGTAAAAACTAAGGTGGTTGTGAAAATACTGGTTATGGAATCGTTATAGTTTATTTAAAAAGAAAACGCATCCCTCTATCTCCATTAATAAGACAAATACCTTACAACAACATCGAAAACTAGACATCATGTACTCCACTTGGCACTTAAAACGTGTATTATAGTGGTACTTTTATAGGTACAATTTAATTGGAAATTAAAAAGTAAGTAGGTACCTACCTTATATTCTAATAAAATTAAATTATTATATTTCAAAACTTGGAGAGACATCTAGTGGCAAAAACAACAAGCGACACCGGTACTCATTCTACTGCAGTACTGTTGCCTATTTTAAAAATAAACCGGTTACAAACTCAAGAAGCGCCATGTCATAGTCATTTCTAAATAGCGAGTAATTAATAATTCGGGGAAGGAATTGAAACATTCTGGGACTAAGATCAAGATTTACTGATGTCGAATGGGGTTTATGTCAAGAAACAAACGATTAGAAACCTAATTTCTATTATCGATTGATAATAGGGGATAAAGAGCAGGTAAAACCATGCCAGGGATTAAGACACAGAAGTTGAATATTTACTAACTTTTTTCTAGTTTTACAAACCTCAAATTCGGTGTAATTATAATATTTCAAAACGTCCTGAAGAACCGTCAAGCAGTGTCGTAGCCAGAATTTTATTTCGGGGGGCCCAAATGGGTAGGGAAAGCGACGAGCCATCGCCGCAGACAAATTTTTTTTGGATGCCACGCCCAGAAACGCCTTTTTTTGGACAATCAAAAAAATGTCAAATTAAAAAAATACTTAAGTACATTTAAAGAAACTTGTAGTGAGTTATACAAATACACTAATATAGGCAATATAAAACAGATAATATATACTTGTTAAACAAAAACTAGTTCATGAAATAAGCATAATTGAGCAAAAAAATATTAAAAACAGGGTATATTTTTTATTTAGTACAAAAACAAAAATTAACCATAAACTTAAAGCACAACATATTTTTTTGCCAAAAACTAAACCGTAATTCGTCGCCTTTTTTGACAAAATTTATTGATTATTTCATATATCATTGTGGATTTTTTTTTAAATACTTATTAAAGCTAAACTTTTTGTACGCTCTTCGCCTAAATAATTTCTTAGATATGTTTTTAATCTTTTTAAAGTGGAAAAACGTCTTTCTGCTGAAGCTTTAGTTACTGGGAGGATGATTTGTTATTTTATTTGGCGCGTTATTGATAGCGTTGCCGTCAAAGATTTTTTATGTTGCCCAATTATAGTTTATATCTTTTTTTGGATTTGGGGGGGGGGGGATCCTGGCTACGCCACTGCCGTCAAGCATTTTAGGGCTGTTGCCTAGTAAGACAAAGCGTCCTGCACAATGGCCTATATTTTGTTTCTACGATAAAGATGAAAAAATAAATAACAGCAATTATTGTTGTTTGTTTCTTCTCGGTTACTGATGGCCACTTGTCCTTTTGAACATTCAGCCAGCTTGCTCTTGGGCACCAATAGCTTAGCGTCGGTTCCGAACCACGATCCTCAGTCATCCAACCCCCCCAAGGACTATTAACCCTCGGTTTATTGACATTGAATGACTTACTGATTGGAGAAGGTGTACCTTCTTCCGTACCCCACAAAATATCCGATCTCATCCGGCCTGGTTACCGGCGTGGATGGGGTGGGTTGGGAGATAATACATTTTACACTCTTCCCTGCATTCTTAAACCTACTAAAATGCGGACATACTTTTTTTTATCGTGCGTATGCACACTCCAAGGATCGAACTCGGACCGCCACGGTCCAATACCAGTAACTCACCACTGAGCCACTGCCGTGGTCCGAACAGCGATTATAGATATATATTATCGAGAATCACAATCTTACAAAGAAAAATTCTCTATTTTAAGCTCAAGTTCTTTGCAATCTAATAAAAGGTGACAAAGTAATATTCAATATTCCGTTGTTGCGTCATTATACTGTTCTGTCTATTGTTTTTTTCAGTACCACAGCCTTATTCTCGATTTAAAAGAAGCATTTTGTTTATCGTTCATCAGGTTTTTAAAAATTGTATTTCTGTAGATTTCGTAAGTTTGCTAAATCATGATATCTCCCTCCGCCTTCTCACTGAATGCCTATGGCACGCTCCTAACATTTCCATCTTTTTCTTTAATCAGCTCATCAAGATGAAAAAAAATAGTTTTTAAAGAAGAGATACATAGATGGAGGGGAGAGGGTAGATGTTATTTTTATTTCATTGTATTTAAATATTCTGTGGGTAAGCAATATGTTTCAGAAGAAATTAAAAAAAGCGCAGATTTAATACAAAAAAATATAATAATTTATTCGATTTAATATTTCGTTACAAACTTAAAAACTATGCTATAAATAAGGTGAATTCTAAAAAATTGTACTATATTTTTCGACAACATGGATATAAAAATTGGGAGTTTCAATTTCGTCCAGCGACTTAAAATCACCATATATTTTGTACTTTGAGTTTTCTCCAAAGGCATTTTCCAACATTGTAGTAAAAACTTTTAATCTGTGTGGATAGTAGGACAGCCTAAATTCGCTAAAAAGAAAAAAAATTGTGATCCTACGTTCAATGTGATGTTAAGAGTAGTGGATATACCCAATGGAGTAGCCAGACTTTAGTGACGAGAGGCGCGAAATATTTAGGAGAGCGCAATTTTCGATTTTTAAAATATCTTGGAACACCTCTAAACGTCGAGCTAGTCAAAATATATTTTCACAGTTGCCTTGAGAAATATTGTTAAACTTTTCTCCCGTTGTTGTCACAAAAGAAAACAATAGTTATTTATTATACCAGGGAAAAAAGCATTAGATTTTAGCCCGAGGTTGTGTTGTCGTGTAGCGAGAGCTAAAATCTAATATTTTTCCCGTGTATAATACACTATTTTTTTCTGTGACGGGAAAAACGACGATATTATTACAATATATTAAAGTCAGAAAAGTATCGATGTGAAATTTGACTTTTTAAACTAGTAGGTAGGCTGTTTTACTTATAGCGACAATTGGACCTGCGTTTCTAAGGAAACCTTTAAAATAATCAAATATCTGTCAATTTAATTCCGTGATTTAATATAAAAAGTAAGAACTTTAGTGGTTATTTAGTAGTTATTTTAAATAATATAAAGTTTAAAATGTCTGATTCTGAGTTTTCTCTGACTCCACCGGAATTAGTAGAAGCAGCGAAAGTAGCGTCACAAAAATTATTGCCAGCTAAATCGCGCAAAATTTACGAAAACGCGTTTTCAAGATTTATGGAATGGAAGATGAACAAGGCATGCAGTTCTTTATTGGCCTATTTTTCGGAACTGACACAACAACAAAAGCCATCAAGAGTGTGGTCGAATTATTCAATGATTAAAAGTATGTTACAATCCAATAATAATGTCGACATTTCAAAGTAATTACATTTCTAAAACAAAATGGGAAAGGTTACACGCCCAAGAAATCTGAGATTTTTACGAGTACAAATATTAGTGATTTTTTAAATAATGCTCCCGATGAAGTTTATTTAATGGCCAAGGTTGTTGTTTTACTTGCGATTGCAGGAGCTTGTCGAATTTGCGAAATCAGCCAGGTAACATTAGATGATATTGAAGATTCGGGAACGTTATTAATTGTGAAAATTAAGCAAGCAAAGAATGATGTCAACGGGAGATTTGTAGTTACTGAAAAATATATTAAATTTTACCGAATGTACATAGCCCTTCGTCCAACAGCAGCAAAGGATCGCCGCCTATTTTATGCATATCACAATGGAAAATGTATCAATCAAGTTGTGGGTAAAAATCAGTTTTTTAAGGTACCCCAAACAGTAGCTAATTTTCTTCAA
Organism: Polydrusus cervinus; assembly: GCA_935413205.1. Taxonomy (NCBI): domain Eukaryota; kingdom Metazoa; phylum Arthropoda; class Insecta; order Coleoptera; family Curculionidae; genus Polydrusus; species Polydrusus cervinus. The sequence goes on along the minus strand of OW284514.1, from coordinate 25,378,103 downwards.
CTTGAAAATGTTACCTTATACACGGATCATTCATTTCGAAGATCGTCTGCTACACTTTTGGTTGAATCTGGGGGAGACTTGTTGACACTCAAGAAACATCAACGGTCGCTGAAGGGTATGTTGATGAATCGGTAGCACACAGGACAGAAATAGCTAATAAAGTGTTTAGAACCTGTGGCAGTGCTGAAAGAACACCCGATTTGCGACCAGGTACATCAACGGCAGTTGTGTCCATGGCAGAAAATATAATTTCAACACGAGAAAATTCGACTGTACCGAATAGTAAAATGAAAATGTCATGCATGCAATGTACATTTAATAATTGTACTTTTTGATTTAAAGAAAATGTAACTTTTTATATAATAAAATATTGTAAAATTAAATATCTACCTTTACTTATGTGTGTATATTATATCCGGGAAAAAAGTAATCACTTTTTTCCCGGGGAAAAAAGTAATCATATCATTTTTTTCCCGGGGAAAAAAGTAATTTCACAAAAAGTGACATTTTATTACCTGTCAACAGATATAAAATGTCAAACATTTTTCCCGTCACAGAAAAAAAACATTTTTTAAGGTTTTTGACTCCTTGTATACAGGGTGCTACAAATTCGTGTGCGTACAAGGGGATCACGAAAACGGTAAGAGATACGGAGATGGTTAAATTGAGGCAAAGTTGCGTATTTTCGGGCTTAATAATTTGGTAAAAGAAAATTGTAAATATTCCATATATCTTCGGAGATATCCGAAAAATCCCGAAATTTTTACTTTTGGTGTTTAATTTTTTGCGCTTTATTTTAGACTTAGGAGAGAAACAAAAACCACTTTCTCGTAGCCGTTTTTTATGTTCTACAATATGGCGTTATTAGTTTTTAAATTGGACGTTTCGTTCTTTAGATACCAACCTCAATTAATTTTTTTTAAATACGGACCTGGAATTTTCAAAACAGTTTTAAGGACTTCTAAGCTTTAGAAATTTAATACAATTTAAACGTTTTTAAAATTTTAACGTTTTGTCATCAAATAACACATCACTAGTATTTCAAATTATCCTATCTTTACTATTATGACCCTGGCAATTATTTTTTGCATTACCTAAATATTAAAATACATTACAGGAAGTTATGGTGTTTAGGCCATTTATTTTTTCAAAAAGATTTACCGTCACCGTACTCTAGGAGGTTAGCAAGTTTTTACGGCATGAAAATTAATTTTATTTTTTATTAATAATTTATATATTTTATTAATATAACGTATATCTTAAGTCCTATGGTTTTTGCCTTAGACCTAGACTAAAATACTGTAAAACAGAAAAAAATAATGCTCCCTAGTGACGAGGTAACTGGAGTGTTAGTCTAGTTATGTTACGTGATGCGCTTATGTTTGTTTCAAAAACAATTTCAATTTTTGTTACTGTTTATTACGATCTGATGATGCTAATTTTAGGGAAACATGAAACAAAAACAAAGAGACAGAAAAATATTTGAGACCGAGACTTTGGGTCTCTTTTCTTAAAAAATATCAAATATTAGGCCACTTTGTGTTGAATGGATTCTTCGAATCAGAAATCTTTTGTTTTTTCTCTAAATATTCAGGACCGTGATGAAAGAAAAAAGATAATTTGAAAATGTGTTATTAGATGACAAAACGTTAAAATTTCAAAAACTTGCACATTGTAGGTATTAAATTTCTAAAGCCTATGAATCCCTAAAACTGTATTTAAAATTCCAGGTCCGTATTTAAAGAAATTTACTTGAGGTTGAGGTTGGTACCTAACTAAAGAACGAAACTTCGAATATGAAAACTAATAACGCCATTTTGTAGAACTAAAAAAACGGCTATGAAAAAGTGTTTTTTGTTTCTCTCCTAAGTCTAAAATAAAAATTTCGGTTTTTTCGGATATCTCCGAAAGCAATAAGAATAATTAGAATTTTTTCGCCAAATTATTAAGCCCCAAAAAAACGCAACATTGCCTCAATTTAACCATCTTTGTATCTCTTACCGTTTTCGAGATCCTCTTGTACGGACACGAATTTGTAGCACTCTGTATAACAACTAAATTTCCTAATGATAAATGTTAATTTTTCCGCACGCAATTTTTTTTTTAAAGAATTGCTTTTTGCCGAGAAAAACGCTATTTTTTCGGAAACTGTCTTAGACAGATACTTATAGGATATGATACATGTTTTATGCTCAGAATTCTTCGTAAAATGTATATTTTTAAAAATATATAGGGTGTTCTATTTAAAATAACAAAGTTGTGAACACTTCCGTTTCAACGGGAAATGAGAGTCAGAAGTTTGAATATGTACTGAAGATGTGCGCACAGTGTAACTATATAACCTTCGAAAACTTCATAATAATGTATTATTTTATAAGGACGTGACAAACTGTGAAGTAATTCAATCACCCGGTATATATTATACATATTATATTAGATTAGACCAAAAACATTTCGTTCTCTTGGCCCGATTCCTGGCCATATTTACTAATTGGGTTTTTAAAAACTTTGTAACTTTGAACTCTACAGATATTGAAGAGTCAGAAAATTAATTTAATTAAAAAAAAAATATTTCAATATTTTTTACAATAAAATGAATTTTTTTATCCATTTTTTTTTTCTGCACGAAAATAACTTTTTTACATCCAAAAAAACTTAATAAATTTTTTTGTAATTCAGGGTAAGAAGAGCCACAATTTAACAAGGCAAATTTTAGAGCGGTTGGATCCACTTAAGGACACCACACGCTATTTGTTTATTAAAAAAAGTATTACCTACCTAATTGAGTCCTCCGAAGGAATAAGAGGTAACCTCTCCTTGTCTGATGATAAATCTATTATATAATCTAGGGAAACTAAAGCAGGCTTTCCGCTAATGTATAGAACGGATGTTCTTATATCTGTGGTGTGTGTGGGCTAAAAAATTAATATTTTTTAGAGACAGAAACTTACGGTTAAAGTTCTATTTTATCTACTATACAGGGTGATTCCTAAGTTGATACTTCTTTTTTAGCTGTATATAGAACGCATTAAAATAAACGACATTTTCAAATACATTTTTTCAAAAAACTCACAAATAAGGTACCTACCTACTTATTTTCATTTATTACACTATGGATCAAATACGGTCATGCCTAACTAAAACATTGTTTTCAAATATAAAATTAACTTGCTTCAGAAAAAAACACCGCAGCGGATTGCCAAATAACTGACCATGACTAATAAGACAAACAACATAAAGTATAGCAGGCTACGTTTTACTGACCAGGCCCGCACTTAGATTTTTTACTTCTGTATCTCGCCTATTTTTTTTAAAGGTATTTAAAAATGTTGTTTATTTTAATGCCTTCTATACACAGCTAAAAAAGAAGTATCAACTTAGGAATCACCCTGTATTGAGTAGATTAAAGACAATTTTAACATTAACTAACGAAAATTGTTCCAAAAATATTTATTTTTAGTCTTACCCTGTATAGAGGCTAGATAAAATAAATCAAATTATTTTTTAAAGTTCTTTATAATGTTTACTTTTAGAATATTGATCAAATTTTAAATTTCTAGTTATTTCTAATTTTTCTTAAACCATTCAAAAAAATTGTGCCAAAATTCGTTTATTTTTGGATCAATTAGGTTTGAACCGAAATTAATTTTGGACAATATGTTCAGGATCTTCTTAAATTACTTAAAAAATTTATTGTCTTCCCAATTATAAAAATTAATTTAAGAAAAACATCTAGTCTCTACAGGGTACGACCAAAAGATAATTGTTTTTTTCGTTTTTGAATAGAAACCCGTGACTTCGGATTTCGACGTAACTATTAAATTTAAACAACTTTTACAATTGAATTGTATCTAAAACGTACAACAACACGTACACAACTTTTAAAAAATTGAATCTTCCTCGTATACAGTGCAGTTCAATTTTAAAGAGCGCTTTTTTAGTTTAAGGAGACGCAGAAACTTTTATCAAGAATAAAATTTTCTGTAAAATGAATAATTATAAAAATTTTGCATACAGAGCCAGAATTTTGCCGGTCACTATATTTATGTAAAAAAGAATTAATGATTACTTCTTCTTACGGGAATTTAGAAATAGACTTGGCTCGGGCTTAGCTAACGGTGTCAAACATTTTGAACATCTATGTAATAAAAAAGCTTTTTATAAATTTTGTAAAAAATTTCAAAATTTTCGATTTTTTTTTGGCAAATACATATCTTCGTTAGTTGAAATATTAGAGCAATTGTGAATGAAACTTTTTTTGTGGGGACTGATAAAAGAAATGTTTGTTATTTGAAACTTTTTTTTGTAAAATTTCCAAGATAGTTTTGTTTCTATGGAAATCATATTTTAGTAAATATCTCGAAAATGGTAAGAGTGACAAAAAATTTGTTAAAAAATATTGTAGATCTTGGAGAGACACAACTTTTTGGTTATATACATTTAGATCGTAAAGTCTATGGTTCGGGAATAAAATGGATTTTCGTAAAATTTCCTGACCACGTATGGAAAATGGTGTTGTGGTTATATGTCACAGTCATCAGGCCCATAGCGACATATGGATCTGTAATATGGTGGACGAAAACACAGCAAACTACGACAGTCACCAAGCTAAACAGCCTGCAGAGACTGGCTTGCCTGTGGTGCAATGAAAAGCACCCCCACCGCAGCGATGGAAGTAATACTAAGACTACCACCCCTAGACATTCACATCAGAAAGGAGGCCAGCTGTAGCGCCTCCAGGATGAAAATAAATGGGGAATGGAAACAACAACCCATAAGAATAGGGCACACAAGAGCCGCGGATCTAATCAACGACGAGCTCTTGGAGATGCAAACAGATCACATGAAAGAGGTCTACAACTTCACCAGATCCTTCAACATCAGGTGCGACTCTGACATGTGGTCAAAAGGGACACCACCGTCATTAGATAAGGGCCTGGTTTGGTACACTGATGGATCAAAAACGCTCGACGGAGTAGGCGCAGGTATATTTGGGGAAAGACCCAGAATGGAAATCAGCATTCCCCTGGGAAACTTCGCCACAGCAGAAATACGTGCTATACAAGCATGTGTACAGAAATATATCGAAAAGGGCTACCACGACCAAGAGATATACATTCTGTCAGACAGCCAAGCTGCCCTCAAGGCCCTGAACTCCAGTCGACTCAAATCGAGGATCACACTGGAGTGCCTAAACGACCTGAAAGACCTGGCCGTAAGGAACAACAAGGTAGAACTCCTATGAGTTCCTGGCCACTCAGGGATAGCAGGCAACGAAAAGGCCGATGAACTGGCAAGAACCGGATCCTCTCAAAAACTCAGGGGCCCTGAACCCGCCCTTGGCATATCAAAACAGACAACCAGAGCAGCATCAGACAGGTGGGCACAACAACAACACCTGTCCCGATGGAACAGGATACCTGGTCATACCCAAGCGAGGGCCACAATTGGAAAATCCTCCAAAAAGTTATCAACTGGAATGATGCCTTTAACGCGCACCCAGCTAAAACAAGTGGTCGGCCTACTAACAGGCCACTGCTTAAGAAAACACCTACACCGAGTAGGAATTTACAATGGTCCCATTGAATGCAGGCTTTGCGGCGATGAGGACGAAACCGCCTCACATATCATATATAACTGCGAAGCACTGACCCGAGGAAGACTCAGAATCTTCGGAGACATTCAATGTGGGGATAACCTCCCACATGACAAACTTGGTAGGAATTTGCTGGACCTTATAAAAGAAACAAACCTTTTCTAGCAAGATAGGGAAGCACAATAAGCCACTAGGCTGCAATGCAAGAAGCTTGGGCCGAACGCCCAACCCCCGCCTTAAACCAACCAACCAACCAATGGGAAAATTTCTGAAAATTCTTTAATATTCGGAAAATATGACGATTTTCATGTAAATATACATTGTATAATTTATAAAGAGTGTAGTGTAAAGTATTTCTTATTTATAATAATCCATGCTATAAAAGAACGTAGGATCAAAAACTTGTCCAAAATTGGCGTTGCAACATCATAAGTACGTCGTAAATTACCTAATTCCTATACTAAAATAATAACTGTCACTGTATAAGAAGTAATTCAGCTATTATCAAGGTTTTAAGGACTTTTTGTAATACATTACATAAAAATCTTAAAATCCTTATAAACTCACATTATAATAAATGCTTTTGGCGGCTGTACTTCCACTGTCAATAATACTGTCATAGTTTCTATGGTCAATTAAGAGAAATCCTCCAGGTTTAATGCATTTTTCAAAGTTTCTGAAAGCTTGTCTAAAAATAAAGAAAAAATAAGTGATTTTACTTAGAAGTAGCATTTGATACATACCGGGTCCGCCAACGTGGCGGGGATGGAAGATTAAATCATTATCGAGGAGCTTATCAAAAATACTAAACCAGCATAAGGTATCGACTTAAAAGCGGCATATTTTAAAAATATTTTACATTATACAGAGTGGCTCAAAAAAGTGTGGCGGACTAAACTTGCATTTTTTTAAATGGAACACCCTATATATTATTATATTTTCTAATTCCCTATATAATTCCACGTATATTTTGTATAAAATGTCATATGTCTAAATTCAATTGTTTTTGAGTAATTGACGTTTAAAATATGACATTTTTTGACTTTGACAGGCTGTAACATTGGAACGGTTCATCTTAGAGAAACATGGTTTTCACTTCCCTATCTTAGTTTTTCATTCTCTATCCAAAGAAACCAACCTCCGATTTACTATGTTAAACCGTTAAACCCGTTTTTTTGGTTTAACATGGTAAATCGGAGGTTGGTTTCTTTGGATAGAGAATGAAAAACTAAGATAGGGAGGTGAAAACCATTTTTTTCTAAGATGAACCGTTCCACTGTTACAGCCTGTCAAAGTCAAAAAATGCCATATTTTAAACGTCAATATCTCGAAAACAATTGAATTTAGACATATGACATTTTATACAAAATATACGTGGAATTGTATAGGAAATTAGAAAATAATATAATATATAGGGTGTTCCTTTAAAAAAATGCAAGTTTAGTCCGCCACACTTTTTTGAGCCACCCTGTATAATGTAAAATATTTTTAAAATATGCCGCTTTTAAGTCGATACCTTATCCTGGTTTATTATTTTTGATAAGCTCCTCGATAATGATTTAATCTTCCATCCCCGCCACGTTGGCGGACCCGGTATAAAATAAGGCACTACCTAACACAAGAAAGCAGACTGCATAGAGGAACTGAAGAATTAGAAAATTTAATTGAAATCGCTTTGTTTTTTATCCTTAAATAAAACATACAAAGTGTATCAGTCAGATTTTTTTTAACATATTTGGACTTAAGGCTAAGCAAGTTCAAATCATAATCGAAATCACTTATCGATATGCAAGATAACGAATAGAACTAACTTAATATTTTAAAATAGTGCTTTAGAGTTCATCCGGTTGTAAAATAGAGCATTTGCCTTACTTTTGTTCTCTTTGGTCTCCATAATTGTCCAACAAATGGGCAAAAGAATTTCCTAAGCAGATGACTGCGTCAAAACCTTCACCCACTAAATGTTCAATATCATCATATAGAGTTAGCCAGTTGGCTTCTTCAATAACTAAAATTGACAAATAATTTTTATTTAAACCATAAAATATGTTATGATTTCACACTAATATAGGGTGTCAAAAAAGTCTAAAATATTGCAAATATTTTAAGAACTACTGAACTATTTTTTTTTAAATTGGCACTCCATATAGTTTAAAACGTCATACCCAGGAAGAACAACCCCGTTTCTGTAAATGGTGAGTTAGTTGAGAACTTAAGTACTCCCTAAAAGACAAATTTAACAATATTTCAGACTTTTTGACAATCTGGTGTCCAAGGATCAAAAGACAAAAAAGACTTACCCCATTTATCAAATGCAGGATCTTTTCGTTTGTTCCACCTAGCTTTCAAAGCATGCTTTAACATTTTATCTGATGCATCGACTGATACCACATCAAATCCTTCTTCTAGTAACATAATGGAGTCAATTCTAAAACAAATAGGTATATCTAATAAAAATGCAATTTTAAAAATTACAAAAGCCACCCATTTAAACCAAGCAGTGAAGTAGGACAGAGATTTAACTTGAAAGTGATCTGCAAAAGGCAGTTTGACTTTTTTTGTCCTTTCAGTCAATTTAAAAAAAAATCATAAGTCATATCCATTAAGACCATAGGTCATATTACGTAAACTAGGCTTTATATTATCAAGAACAAATTATCCTTTTGGAGGGGCCACAAGCCGAGAAATCAAAGTAGAAAACTATAACTTATTATGTACAGGGTTTTTCATAATTGATTCAGATCCTAAAGAGCACTTCTTGGATTATTTTAAGAATAATTCTTTATATGAACCAGAGCTGGACAGTAATTGCCTCGAAAATGCTTCAAGCAAAATAGTGCTACAAGCCAAGTGCTTGCAAGCACTTTTAAAATACAAGGCTCGGTAATTGCAAGCCCTCAAAATCGATCAAAATGACTTTCCTCGGTAATTGGTAATTGCAAGCACTTAGAATTTCCAAAGTGCTTGATGCTTGCAATTATTTTTCCAAAGGGCTTGGTGCTCAAGCACTTCGAGGGCTTTGCCCAGCTCTGATATGAACGCTACCGCTTAATTTCTGAGATACAGTTTGTTGAAATTATTTTAAAATATAATTTTTTTCCAATATCTCTAAATTTTAGTACATGCAAAGTACGCATAAAAATGTATTTTTTCCAGGATAAGGATTTTTTCAATGTTCCCTGCAATATTATCATTCAAAAAATGATAGGCCACTATTTGTTTTTTTAAATAAATATTATTTTTACAATTGCCTCTTTGCATAAAATTGTTTTTTTGACTTTTTTAGAAAATGTTTTTTGTTTGACTGGTAAATGTATTGAGAAACCCCCTCTCAGAGGAAACTTCTCGGTACGCAACTGGCCTAATCCAAGACTGTGTGTGTACGATTTTGATGAAATTTCCTGTGTTTTGATCTAACTTCTGTCTAATACCTATTTTAAAATTATTAAAACAACTTTGTTAACTGACGTGAAGTTAAGCCAAGATGGACAGATCCAAGTATGAATCTGAAGCGTTCGAGAAGCGTTTTAAAAAATTGAATAAATAACGAAAATTAAATGTGTCTTGTTTTCAAGCAAACGGTATGAAGGATTTAAGATTTTTACCAATAAATATTGCTTATAGGGTCTTACCCAGTTCCACATGCAACATCCAATATTCTAGTGCATCCTCTATCCCTCAACATTCCGACTAAAAAGTTTTTGTAATTTTGCGTTCTGGAATTCTTGTCGCCAATGAATACTTCCCAAACCTTCGCGGCTTTACCATCAGCATACTGGTCTTTTACTCCTTCGGCTGCTGCGCCCAATGACCTGGTTGTAATGACGTTTTCACCCATGATTTCAGTCTTGAGTTTCTAAAATTATCAAAAAAAATGTTGATTATTTAATATATACGCAACAAAAAATATTCAATATTTGGTATTATATGTCAAAAAAAAATAGACCTTCAACAAAACAATATACAGTGTGTCTATGGATAGAGTTTGGAAGGGGAAAAACTTTTTTATTAGTATAGGTATAGATGAAAAAGTCATTCTTTATAAAAGCGTCTGCTTGTGCTGAAACTACAATTTCGAATATCAGATTTGCGATTACTATAGAGGGTTCGTCAGAAACAACATTTTTTGGATTTTTTTTTCAATTTTAATTTTCAATACCTTGATTTATTAAATCAATTTTGCTTGTTCTGAAACTACAATTCCGAATATTAGATTTGCGATAACTATACAGGGTTGGACAGAAAAACATTTTTAATTTTTTATAATTTATGATTGAATAAATTAAAGAAATATGATATGTATTAATAAAAATACTTCAAAAGTTGCCGAGGAAAAAGTTTTCTTACAACAAAATCGTTATTCGGCCAGATATAAAATCATATATTCTAAATAAGAAGGCAACTATAGCTCTTTGTTTTTACATAAATTTATTTTAAACGAAATCAAAAAAAATTCTGACAAACCCTGTAAGTATAGTAAATCTGATATTCGAAATTGTAGTTTCAGCACAAGCAGACCTTTTTATAAAGAATGACTTTTTTTCTATACCTACTAATAAAAAAGTGTTTTCTCTTCCAAACTCTATCCATGGGTTTTTTAAAATTTTGTACCCAACATATTTTTTCTTTAAATTTGTTTCCTATTTTTAAAAAGAAGAGTTGCAATAAGCACCTATGACATATATAAGTAATTAGATAAGAAGTTCATTTTTTATAAATAGTTTGAAGATGTTATATTATTAAACATAATTCCCAAATCAATGATATAAAATGACGTTATATAGTTGTTGATTGAATTGGATCAAAAACGTTCTTAATAGCTTATCAGTCATGTGAGGAGATAGTTTTTGTTGCTATAACCTTCAAGGTCAATATATATATTTCTATTTATTGTGAGCTTCAAAATCTTATTTTTCCAGTAGGTAGTAATAGTTTTTGAAAAAAAGAAATTCTTTTAGTACAAATGCTCTGCCATAAAAATAATTCTAGCGACCCGAAGGTAAGAAGTTGCTGAAAATCTTTAGAACTGATTTAACAAAAAACAATCCTTTCTTTTTACAAATTAAAAAATTCTGAGTCACCCAATAGAAGAGAGCTCTATATTAGATATAAACATAACTCTTGCTTTTGTAACCGAATAAAGGGCGTTGTATGACAATAATCAAAAATCACAGAAATTAACATAAGTACCATAGAGAAGGAAGATCCGCGCATGGTAAGTACTACGATAACAGCAACGCAGGCAAAAGATTTGACTATCGGCCCAAGCTCGTAGCTCGGGAAGGGGGGACAATGCCCACTCTGATTAAAAAAGTTGTGCACTCTAGAAAATCATTGTCCAGTCTAGGCTAGTTTCGTTAATACAGTTCAATTTAAGTAATACAGTAGGTATATTGTTAGGTACTTTTTTTTTATTTCGTTAGTCTAGACTAGAAGGATCTTATAGCCCCCTTGAATAGAGATAAGCCCCCTTAGACCCCGCTTTTACATCCTTTTTTTATATAAAAATCTTCAGAGGGTGTAGTAAGATTGTGTAGGATTTCTACACGGACCTTAAGCCCCCCCAATTACTTACATTTTTGGATTAATCATTTTATTATAAAGTAAGGTTTTCCACCTTTTAAATGTTACATAATTTGAAATACGTTAAGGTTGCCGCGGACGAGGCAAGTCCATACCCTACAAGGCTACGTCTTGCGAGCAACGACACTACTATATCGGCAACGAAATGCGTTGTCCGCCCATAGCATGTCAACATGTCATACGTTAACACTCAGGCGGCGACGTACGAGAAAATCAATATTTATTTAATATTAATTCCCTCGAAGCGAAAATTCCACTGGTACCTACTTCCAGTGCCCCCCCCCCCCCCCAACCAAAAATTTAAAATAATTTGGAAATTGAAATTACGGCAACCCTATCAATAACGCACCAAAAGAAATAATCATCTTACATAAAATATATAAAATGCTTGCAAGGCAAGCTGACATCTGCGCAAATATTAAAACTTTTAAAAACAACCGCGGCGCGCGACACCCTCTTCGGATTGTATTTATTAATTTTAAAAAATTTATTGGTTTTTGCATGCATAATCTTAACATGACTATGGCTTCTAATATGCTTATTTCATAAAGTGTTTTTATAAGTTTTAAAATACTTATATAACTGTATTAGTACAATTCCTTACAAGTTTCTATAAAAATATTATATATATTTTCTAATTTGAAATTTTTTTATGCTCCAAAAAAGGATTTTTTGGGCGTGGCACACGGGGGGGGGGCGCTAGTTACTCGATTTCAGATCCTTTGCCCCCCCCCCCCTAAACCCAACTTCTGGCTACGCCACTCCCTACTTATAACGATATTCGGCCTAAAACATCCCAAAAGTCTCAATTCAGGTGGTTTTGAAATGTTAGTAGTATTATAGAAAGCTTTAAAAAAATGTTATGCATCGCAATAAGCTCTAGATTGTCAATGTTATTTTAAAAAGTTCATTGTATAAAGACACTGTTTGTGTCCTCCGCTGTTTTTTGAAAATGGTATGCTATAGAGTATGATTAGTTTTAAGACCACATTAAGCATTTTTTCATCTGTTTTTTTTCGATTTAAAAATGTATATAAGAATGTATAAGCCAATCAATTTATCTTTAGGAATTATTTTATAAATATCAAGGTCCTAAAAATTTGACAAACAAAATGTTGGTATCTTCAGCTATATTATTTATTTAAATTTACAGGTTTTGTGACAGCCACTATAAAACATTTATTTATGCGTTTATTACCAGAACCAAAAATATTTCAGCATTTTTTAATAAACTAATAGGTTTCTATTTTAAAATTAGTTTGATAACTTTAGTCGTTTTTGAATAAAAAGTAAAAATATCTAGTAGAATCAAATGATGAGCTTACTTTTAAACAATTTAGTTTACAATCACTCACAAACTTTAACTGAAAATAGTTTTTAAAAACGAATATTTCATCTTTTATATGTTCACATCATCTCCCAGAGACGCTAAGAAATATTAAGGGTCCTAGTACTATTTAAACAAAATAATTCAAAAAAATATTTAATGGAGCTCCTGTAACAAAATATCTACATTGCAAATAGGACATCTTGGCTAAGTAGGTAATTGATTTTCTTTAGTTGTATCACAAAAGCTGATTTGATTCTCGATAAGGTTTAAAAGATAAAATTATGGGATGGGGGTAGTTAAATTTAAAAATTTATTTTCCAAACAAAAATATTCCCAACGTCAACCAAAAGTGATAGACAAGGACGTCTACAAGGGGCAGGAGAGGGTGGCGCCTCTCGATATTTGACAAGATGGCTTTTGGGGGGAAGGAGGACCAACAAACAATAACTTTTACTAGATAGGGGATTGGTATGCCAAAAAACTACTGCAGACTAGAAATGATAAATGACTCTCATGAGCTTGCCAAGTCTTTCTGACTTGGTGGACTTTGGCCCAAACTAAAAAAAAAGATAGTTTGATTGAGATAAATAAAGGTAAGTATACCGTATAATGGGTATTGGAGCATGTATTATATAGCTGAATGTCATTGTTACATTTAGTTTACTGATTTTACTTTTTAAAATATATTCTTTTAATTTTAAGTTGGACTTTACATGTTCATAGATAAGCTGTATCTGAAGATTACCAAAAAAAAGCAAGGCAAACTTTGTATTAAGGCTCTTAATTATTAATCCATACCAACTGATAAAAAAGTTTCATCACCCAAATGATTTGCAACTTTTAATTACGTGTATCTCTTGTGATAAATATGACTTTTAGGTACATACAAAGTGATAATATATATGTAGCTATTGTTTATTTTGAAATTTCCTGAGATAGCGTAAAGTTTTCTTAATATTGGACTTTAGGTCATTTGGCACTGATATAAGACTGATAAGTTTTTTGTCTTTTCAAACATAATATTTAATATTGAAGTGATACAGCAAAATTATTGCTACATTTTTTTTACAATTTATGTTTTTATTTCATTTAAAATATGGTAGATAGAAGGTGTTAAAACTTATTAGGACTTATAAGAGAGACAATTCACGATTTTTGTCTTTTAAAATTTACTTACGTTAGTGTTTTATGTATATTTCAAAAAGGTCGAATCTAGATGTAATAAAAGCTCAATAGGTATGCAAAGGGACCATAGAGTGACCGAATATTTAAACCACTTTCATAATTTGACATTGATTTCATTGCAAAATTATTTCTTTTCATCAAGTGCAGGTAGTACCACCCGGGTTTTTGGGTCAATTTATGGATTTTGCCTACTGTTCTCCATTCACAAACACTGAAAATGGTGTAACAAAAGCGTGCATTATGTACATAGTTTTAGGTACACTTATTTTTTATTAAACATTATAAAAAAAATACAAAATACAAAATACAAAAAATGCATTACTTATACAGAAATTAAATTATAAAAAATCATAATATTCTTCGTCATCTGAGGAACTGTCATCTCATCTTGGCGTTATAGTTAACAGGTCGACGGTCCCATCGATCAGGTGGTCAAGATCCCATATTTCCTCCTATTCTTTAATGACATGATGGACTGCTTTTCGCCAGTTCTCCGGTGTTACATAGTTACACTATGTTTTCAGCTATATCTTCCACGGCATATTACATAAAACGATGTTTGTGTAAATTTGTTATAGCTTATAGTTCCTTCTTTATCGAATTATCTTCAAATTTAATACTTTTGGTGGTTAACCAGTCGATAATTTCTTGTTTTGTCCTGTTAAACGAAAAACGTAAATTTATAATCTACTATACTTACCTAACTAATCCCTACACAGTATTTCGATATTGACACTTTAGGCCAGAAAACATACCTTTCCTAATCCTCTTATGCAATTACTTTTTTAGTTTTAATATTACAAACAATACTTACCATTTTATCTTAATAACCAATAACCCAATTTTCTAAAATTTTTGGTTAGTTATCATAAATAAATTAATGCACAAAATTTACCAGCGCCTATGGCCGTCACAGAAATTAAGGCGAACTGGACGGAATTTCTCATTTTATTACTCTACAGCTTTCTGAAATAACTATAACAGTATTTTGTCGGCAACCAGGTGATTTATTAGACCCATGGCAGGTCATTGGCGGCGCATGTACACTAATTTTAGGGGGTCCTTACCCACATTTTTAGATGATCGGTACCTATAATATTAATCCAAGAGTGGATGGTGAAAACTTGCGAAAAATCAATTATATCCGGAACCATCAAATATTAGGTTCCACTTCTTTTACCAAAGAAAATAAACTTCAAACCTACGCTTTTCACTAGTCTTGCATTTACCGAGTATTTTCAATAAATTTTGAAAAGTGTCTACGTACCTATAGAATTTATCATTTTATAAAAACATTTAGTTAAGTAAGACATGTACTAATGACAATTTATTTATTTATGTACTTATTGATTTTAATTAGAAACCAAGTCTTGGAATAATATAACAAAGTCGAAGTGACAATTATAATTTTCTTTAATATAAGAAAAAAAAGAAACGTTTAATGGCGTAAGATTTTATGCAATCCTCTCCTGACATTAAAAATATGGTACTGCCGGTAAGGCCTTTCTTTTTGCCTGTTTCTAATGGTCTAAAGTTATCATTACACCTTACTCTTTGGCCTTTTCAAATTTCTTCATAATGATATAAGTTAAAAGGAAAATATTTTGTACTTTATAATCTTATCATATTAATTTATTAAGTAACAATATACAAAATGAAAACAAAAAGAGTACCCATTTTAATAAAACGCGATATAATAACTAACTAGTAAAAACCAGATTTTAAAAAAAATTATAAATAAAAATGTATCTAATCTTCCAAAATGTCCTCTAGCCATTGTTCCAGGTCCTGATTTGAATTATCTTCAACGTTTATTTTTGCTTCCTCGGTCACTAAAACAGAAAAATAAACTTTTTCGTGATTGTATTTTTTTATACAGGGTCGATTACTATGGAATTGACGCATTATATTTAAACCTGTATATTGTAATATGAAAACACGTTTAGAAAAATATTCTTATATGTCGCATTGATATAATAAACTTTGTTTATGGCTTGAAAGTAACGCCAGTGGTGGAGTAGTTTTAACCCTAGATTGCCAACGTTGAAAATATATACGTCGATGCCAACAATACGTAAATTTTACGTATATTACAAATATGTACAAAAATTGTCTCAAACCTTTTAATTTTGTAGGGAAAAGTAATTACTTATTTTTATTCAAAAATAACAAGCATTTCCTAAATCGAAAACAAACGAAATAACCAAAAAATACACATAAAAAGATTAGTTGAACTTAGCGCATTCATAACACATCTATACGAATTCAGCGCACTCAATACACATCTATTTACGCGCCAACAATCACTCTTTATTATGTCGCATACAACCCACAACTGCCACATCAGAAACGCGTCGGCAGCCGAATGTTGTGGTGATGGTAGATGCACTGCTTAAGCGGCAGAACAAGGATATCCATAATAGGCCATTTATTTCAGATTTTAAAAACACTGTACGCAAATTTTAAGTAGGTTGGCGATAATCTAGGGTTAAAGAAAGAGTGCCAATGAGCAATTTTATTTTGAAATTGCACCTAATGTAAAAGGTCTTATTGTTATGTTTTTCCCATGGGCGTCCGGCACATTCGGTCTGGATATTCGAGTTCTGTGGTCTGGATCTTTTAGGGTTTCTTACTCTTAGAAATTCAATTTTAAAAAAACAGTATGAAATGTTTCTCAAGGACCCTTAAGGCGGCACCCATTTAAATATCATCAATTCCATAAAATCGAGCAGTTTATTGTTTATTATATATTAAAAACAACTTGCAGAGTGTCCTAGTGAATTATCATTATTCCAATTTATGAAAGAAAAAAATGAGGAAAGCCCTAACTTTGGGTTTCTGGGTTGTACCTTTTTTGCTTTCATCGTCAATACTACAGTTTGTAATTAATTCTGAAAAATCATCATTCTTATCATCATCAGAACAATCTGGTAGCATCGCAGATAAACTATCTATCTTAGTTGCTTCTGGAATGAGAGTATCTTCACGGTTTTTACTCTGTATAAACTCATTGTAAGTAGATAAGTGTTCCTGTGCTGCCTTATCCATTATGTTTATTTCTTTTTCCTAAAAAACACACTATCATGAACATATTGTAGCTACCATATAACTGAGAATACTGTTCTACACAATTTCTTTTACCTTAAAATATGCCTTTTCAATGCCCAGTCTCTCATAAAACGGAACCGTCAACATACTTCGATGCAGCAAATCCAAATCTAAGCAAAATAAATTAACTTTTTCAGAGCTCCTCTCTGTTTCAAGCTTTTCATTTTTAAATTGAAAATGGCTTCCTGTAGATATGGGTACATTCGAAAGCAATGAGAAATCCGTACTACTACTTAATTTATGTTCAAGTTCACTCTCTTCGTTAGTGTCATAACGGTCCCAATTAGATCCCAAATTTGTTTTACTCTTAGTGGGTACGTACTTAGCATTTTTTACAGAATTTCCTTTATATTTTTTCTTGTCTTTGATGTGTTTTAGACCCCTAAAATAAATTATTACAACTTATAGCTCTTCAGCCATTACTTCTACGCTCAATTGGTTATTTATTTCTTTATTTATTGCCATACAAATTATAATAAAATAATAACACTGCCAAACTAAGAAAAAACGGTATATTAAGTTTTGAAAGTATGATATTCACGAATAAGTATCTTAAAAATTGTTGTCAAAGAGGAAGCACTTTATTTTATTCTTGACTTTTTAATTTGAGTAATATTTTGGATAAACAATACCATAATAAACCATTTAAATAAAAACTAGTCCAGACAAATCGCCCTTCTGTGTGGTACCCAGCTTTGCAGCTTTTCACCTCAAATTATAACTTTACCATTATTTAAAATTTGTATTGTTTTACAAACATTATAATATATGCACATAGTTAAAACTAAATAAAACCTTTATTACAAGGATGGCATCATATGACGGCCTGTCCTAGAAAATAAAATCCAATCTCCATTCAGGGACATGACATTGTGAGACTAAAATAAACCCATAAAATTGATTTTGGAGTACCCATATAAAAGTTATGAATATGTGTTTTTATGTTACTCTCAAAATTCTCAACTGTCCATGAATGTATTAAAAAAGTGAGCACCTTGTGTTCTTAAAAATGGAGATTGCAACCTTTGATTCTATCTAGATCCCTCAATTATTGTTAAATATACAGAGTGGCCAAGAATAACTTTAATCCACAACAAAGTTATATTTTTTTCGAGATTCTTTTAAATAGCATGCCCTATATTTATTAATAATGATACTAATACTATTTTAGAACAGGCTTGAGTTTTAGAAACCAAACCAAGTAAAGTTACTTAAATGTTTATTTCCAATACTTTTTTTTTAAGTTTAAAGTTCATTTGCCACTTTGAAATCTTTTCCCAAAATAGCAGCATTGTTTTTATGTGCATGAGCATATCGTCGGCTTAAAATGTTACCCTGCAAAGCCCACATTTATGAGTTATGGGTGTTTTCTTAAAGGTAAAGCAGTTCCGAAACAAATTCTTACACACTGAATAAATCAGCTTAATCACTTTAAGTGTAAAACTAGTCAATCTGAATTTTATTTTATTTCCTCAAGTAGGATTGATTTCAATGTTTAACAAACTTTAAAACTAGGAGCTTGTTTGCTTTTCTAAATGAACATACTTACCTACTCTTATCCTTTTCCATACTTAACTATTTGTTTTCATTTAACAGTTTGTTAACAACCACTGGAGTGACAAATGTTACTATTCCTTAGTTAAATTATAACACAAGAAAAATAGGCATAGTCTGTACAAAGATATAATTTTATTAAAACTTTCTGGGCCAAACTCGAAATATTATTTATTTGGACTTTTTATTTAAACAAATCTGGTCATTTAAGTGGGGTTAAGTCATAGCACAGAAGAGAAATAGAATGACGTCGTTTTAGGCCTTTATCTTGTCTTGCATGATCTTCACAGATCGATTTGCCAGCCTCATTATTTGGGAGTCCAGGGGTAGTCTGACTCAAGGTCATGCTTTGAGCTCGATTGTTCCTTTTTCTATTCGTGTGTTTTGGGATAGTGGTTTTTCTTGTTGCTTTCTTTTTTTTTTCTAGAATTCTTTTACTATTTTGGTTAATCTGTTACGTTTTTTGAGCAAATCTGTTACGAATGAAAAAAAATGCATCTCGGCATAACTCAAAAGTCAATTATTTTCATATCCAAGAGCTGTCTAGACTCCTGCAACCAAAATGAGATAATTTTAATACATTTTATTTTCTTAATTATTGCTTTTATAGCAAGAACAAACGAGGTAAATGTGGTTGGGGTACTTAGCGGGACACTATATTATGTATCTATTAGGGAAGCGAAACTGCAGATGACTGCCATTCCACAGGGACCTGACCTGAACCGGCTATATATAGGACCAACAGGCGGTATTACAGATAAAATCTTCATTAAGGTTAGGCCCCGATACCACTAAAGCCAATTTTACTGTTTTTGGATCTTAAATAAGAAGATCTAAAATAAAATTAAACAAATAGGCTAATTGCCGCCTTATGAGCAATGGTAAATGCTCAGGGGTATAGACAAACAAATAAGAACTTTTTAGCCTGACCTAGTAAAGTTATAAGTTCGCAAGGATTATAAAAGAGAACTCGCGTTTGTCCTGAATTCCCTAATATAGGGATCTTGGCGGAACACTGTAAGCTGATGGGAAAGCATCGGTGTCGCAGAACATCAACATGCACTGCAGGCCTGAAGGAAAAGGAGACACCGCTCCACTTTCTGGGTGTCTACAAAGCCTTGGAAAGACTCAGGCATTAGATACTAGGATCGACATCAGTGTATAATATAGTGACCTACTAGCCTAATAAAAATACACTATCATACTTTATGAGATAAAATCACAAAAACCAAATATTAAATAAATAAATAAAAATAAACATTTTATTTAGCTACCAGGGTAAACAAGCAAATAAAAGTTAACGTCTATAAATTGTAATAGAAATAAAAACATTCTAACCTAGTTGAAAAAAATAAATAAAATAATTAACAATAAATTAAAGTTTCAAAATCAAAACTATTAATAGGGTTTTTAACTATTAAAATATAATTTCTTTAAAGGTATTTTAAATGTATACGAGAGAATGTCTAAAGAATATAAATAATTGAGTACTCTACCAAACCATGCAAGGTAAATACCGAGTTATTAAATATTACGAATAATTTCAGTTATAGGCAAAGTATTTCCATAAAATAAATCAGATAACAAAAATATTATTGAACGGTTAATAGTTTTAATTTACAAAAATAAAAACAATAATTTAGAAACAAAAGCTCAACCGGTCTCGATGACACTCACGAAAGGAAAGAAACAATACGAAGCGCGAGAAGCTCTCGAAATTTCAGACTGTCATATGCGCATTTCGCTGACGGACTCGGTGTAGCGATAAAAATCCAAGAAAACCCACCACTAGACCTAGGAATGACACTTTGCATGCGCATGCGCAATCACTCTCGGTATTGTGACCGTGAGAACAGAATGCTACAGTAGGTACCTACATTAGAGCTCGTTACCCCTAAACTGTCATTACTTAAGCGCCTTAAGAATACTATTTATGACTCTGTACGTAAAATAACATATAATTTATAATGAAAACCACTTTAGCGAAGGAGCTACGGCTGTTTTATGTTATTGTTAGAAAATTTAAGTTAACAGTTAGTTGCAAATTCTTGTGAATTTGCTGACATAGCGAGGTTGTTTGTAGGGTTATGACCCCGTGACAACTGTCAATCTCAGTACAAATTTTACTATATAAACCTGCGTAAAAGCAGTAGTAATTCACTCTTAGAAGTACCGAGTAACAGTGAGGGTCAAAGAAGTAACAGTGTGAGTAATGAGTAGAGTTGAAGGTGTTACTACGAAAAATATTGCAATATAACAAAAAAGTCTGTGAAAGTGCTATGGAAAAGTGAATGTAAAATGTCTAATATGATTCGACCAAAATCTAATCTTGTAACCCAGATAAGTGTTGTTTTTTTGTGAATCTTTGATTTGTGACATATAGGATGGGTCTATTCATTAAATAGATTAGTGCCTTAATTATTTATAGTGACTGTATAACTATTGTTTTAAGGATTGTATTTGAGACGTTATAACCATTTAAACTTTATGAGTTAATTGACTTTCTAATGGTGTTACAATATATATTTAATTTCAATCGACCCCCGTAACAACAAGGCCGTTGTAGGTTGTCTTACCAAAAGTATGATGACATCTTATCTGAAAAGTGATTTTATTTAATGATGTTTGTACGGATAAGAAATCGTACCTGCCAGGCAATTAATACCCAGAGTCCATGTATATACAAAGTGATAATTAGGCCTACGTAGATAAACTAGATAAGTTTTACAATCTGACGACATGGGGCGGTCGTTGCATCAGTCCTCCAAAAGGAAGAAATCATAGTCCTTATTCCTAAAGCGATATCCGTATATATTATTGCCTTCATATGAAGGTCCGGCCGATTCGGCAAGGCTCCAAGTTGGCGATTAAAGTGGTTGGGAAAAGTTCTAGAGATGAGCAAAAAGGATCACTGTTAGTCTACTTGCCGGATTTATGAACCTCTCCTTAACTACCTACTACATACTGCTAAAATTTGTAGCTGTTTTATAAAAAAAAACATGATTTCTTATTTGTACTTACATGAATTCTGTAAAATAATTTCTAGTCTCTTACCGAATATTTGAAAAGCATATTATTCAACCACCCATCTCCATGAACTAGACATCTACGCTAGCCATTATATCCAAATGATTTTTTAAAATTTATTACAATATTGTTGTTTTTAAAATTCTGTAAGCAATCACTCATATCCTTTATCTAAAGCTTTAACAATTGCAGAAATTAGAGATATTATTTGTCCCCGAATTCTAATAATATTGGAACAACACTAGTTAATTCTTCGGTAATTTTCCATACGTTTGAAAAACTAATTTTAAGTGTTCTTCATTAAAGAACTTTGTTGCGTCATGCATAATATAACCCTGTGGTTGTTTGGTTCCATAATGCTTCCACAATAATAGATATAGGTATATCGTTAAAGAGATGTAGCACTTTGGTTTATTTCTGTAAATTATCTAGGACTGGAAATGCAGTGTTGTAGAATAAAAGTCCACTGTTAAATAGCACTTGATATTCATTTTCCCAAAATGGTGTTTCTTTTACAGCCACACTAATAGTTTCTTTTGTATCTAGATTTTGAATTTCTCCTGTGAAAAATTGTGCAATGCCATCTTATTCACTTTTTTTACGAATAATTTTTTTACTGATAATTTGCATATTTATAATTAAAGTTAAAATTATTATGCTGATAAAGCAATGATAATAGGGGAGACAGGGGCAAGAAGATCCCCTTAATAGTTTTGGGCTTAGATGTCACATCCACGAAGTGTTAGGAGTTTGTATTTTTATAAGCATATAGTTTTAGGTATAGGTATGTTGTTTATGTGCTGTTCATATTTTGTGGTTAAGTTGATTTTGAGATTTTAACCAGTATGTAGACATATGAAAAGTAATCGTTTTAATCGGGGCAAAATGATTCCCTATGTCTCTATTTTCTTTGTTTAGCGCTAAAGTTGTGAATATGAGACTAGGAAGTCATTTTCCAAGCATTTTTATTTAAAAAAAAAAACATGTTTAAAATATAGAAATGTTTAAAAGTAATCATTTTGCCCCGCTACCCGGGGCCCATTGTTTTAGGGGATCATTTTGCCCCATTGTTAAAGGGATCTTTTGCCCCATTTTTTGTAAGCGCCGGCATAATAAAGTGAACCTAACTTTTTTTAAATGAACTATAATTTACAAAACTATCGACGGATTTGTTCACTACGCTATACCTTCTTATAGCTACTATCGAATATTTAAACACCTAACTATTTTTTTAGTGAAAAACATGAATAAATTTAAATGGTTATAAGTACCTATTATTAATTAGGAAGAAATGACAATTTTCTTTACTCTGACAAAACACTTACGCACTAGTCGCTGTCACTCATTGTACTGCACCGCCGTATTGAAAGGCACATGTTGCCAAGTCTACGGCTGTTCTTGTGCATACAGTAACGCCAAACTGGCGTGGGATCGTTTGACCCAGGGGGATCTTCTTGCCCCGGTATCCCCTACATTATATAACAAATCTTACTTTTATATTTACCAGAATTTCAAGGTTAATTATTGAATAGGATAACAAACAAGCAAATAGTTATCAATGCAACAATAAAAACTAATTAACAGTATGTAAGTACTTATCGTTCTAATATAAAGGGAGACCATCAGGAATGATTCGCAATCAATTTGTGCTAGTTATACAGAGGATCCTGCAATTGTAGGTGTATGTCATTACATTACATAGCAAAGAAATAACGGTAGCAATTTTGGTATTATATACTTTGTAAATTTTTTAAAAAATTTAAATGCATTAATTAATTATTGAATATTAAAAAAATATACTACATTACATTTTCTGTAAAGATTCATCCTCTCGACTACATGAAACTAATAAAAAAAATTTAAAATTTTAATACATAAATAAAAATATGCGTAGGTATACTTAAAAAAAAACAAATAAAAATAAATAAATGCCATATATTATGTTTATTATTATTTTTCTTTATATCATCAAACAAAAAAATATTTTCATCAACACATTCGTAAGACATCGGACATCCCTTGCTGGTGGCTACTGCTTTTAAATAAAACAACATTTTAATAAAGTAGCTGGCCTCCATAGTTATTCAACAATGTACCTAAGAAATGTATTTGCAACAAAAAAGTTCATAACTGTATGTAAAAAAATTGTAGTTGTGGTTTCGATCGATTTACGTAAAGCATTTGACACAGTTGGCACGGATTTGCTCCTGAAAAAATTATATAACATGGGCTTTAGAGGTAAATTTTATAACATCCTGGAATCTTACTTAAAGAAACGCAGCCAGTATGTTAAATTGGGTGAATGTTGTAGTGAAACATTGCAAAACAATTATGGGGTACCACAGGGTTCCGTCCTTGGGCCATTGCTCTATTCCTTATATGTCCTTAGTTTGCAAATTGCTGGCCTCAAGGCCCAATATTATACCTTTGCCGATGATACACTATTGGTGTACACAGGTGAAAATGAAGAGGAATTAGAGAGACTAATTAATGAGGATATTGATAGATATCTCAGATGGCTTTATTCTAACAAACTAAAAGTAAATGTCGACAAAACTAATTTTATAGTTCTTAAACAAAAAAATAAAGTGGTAAGTAATATTGATTTAAAAATTAATAATATTAATTTGGAAAAAGTATCATCTATTAAATACTTAGGTCTAATTGTAGATGAGTATACCTGCATTGGCAATTACATATAAACAAAATATTAAATAAAGTGAATCCTATGATACCTATTATTTATAGGTGTCGAAATTATATTTCTCAAAAAACAAAAAAACAAATATATAATGCCTTTTTCTTGTCACACCTGAGATATCTATTGCCCATTTGGGGAACCTGTGGAAAAACCAGTTTTAGTGAAATACAAATCATGCAAAATAAATTTTTAAAAATTTTATTTAATTTTGAATATCTTACACCTACAAATATTTTATATCAGGAATTGAATATACCCAAATTAGAAAAAATATTGGAACTTGAGCAATGTAAACTTATATATAAAATACTTAATAACCTACAAAAATCAAATACAAATTTTCAAACCATTAACTTTATTCATAATCATGATACAAGAGCTCAATCAAGTTTATATCTGTCACAGAGCAGAACTAACATAGGTTTAAATAATCCTGTTCAGCTCGCATCTAGGTGCTTTAATAGTCTAAGAGATGACATTAAATTTGCTAATTCCTATCCACTCTTTGTTAGAAAATGCAAAAACTACCTTAACATTAGTTAAAAAAAAATTGCTTAATCTTACAACAAAAGTATTTTATAAATTAGTACCACCAAATCAACATAACACTGCAGCTAATTTAGATTTAAGTATTTAAGTCTCGAGGCCAGAGCTATAAGCACTGATTTGAGATTGAAAAAAAAATGTATATAATTGTTTAATTTGCATTAATAAAGTTATTTCAAAAAAAAGTACCTGCTTAGTCCATGAAATGTGATGTTTGTTTTATCAATTATACTTGAACTGTTTTGAAATACATTTTATTTATATATATTATCTTAATGTAGGTACATGTCTTTATAGGTATATCCTATTAAGAGTTACTATTACTAAATTTTAATTATTAGTAGGTATACCAATTAAATTTTAATTAAAAAAATTATTATATTCCAAATAATTAATAAATGTAATACCTTTTTAGCGCCCTGAGGATGACCTCACAGAGGTCGAAACGTAGGCTAAATACAAACTTTGAATTTCGGAGCTGTTTACTGACCAGTAGGTACCAAACTATCTTTACCCCTAAATATTAGTCAGTGTGGTCACTAATAATTATACCAATTTACCGGGCTCAGACCGGACACGGGGCCCTAGGCCCAGAGGCCTACCGGGCCTATTGGGAAAATAGGCCTTGGTTTCAAATATATGCAGGGTGATTCCTAAGTTGATACTTCTTTTAAGCTGTGTATAGAAGGCATTGAAACAAACAACATTTTCAAATACCTTTTTGCAAAAAACTTAAAAATAGGCGAGATACAGAAGTAAAAAATCTAAGTGCGGGCCTGGTCATCAAAACGTAGCCTGCTATACTTTATGTTGTTTATCTTATATATTAGTCATGCAATTCACGGGTCGGTGCTTAGTTATTTGGTGATCCGCTGAGATGTGTTTTTCTGAAGCAAGTTAATTTTAAATTGGTGAAACGTGAAAATAGTAAAAATTTGAAAACAATGAACTAGTAGATATGGTGCTAATTTATGGTAAGTGTCATCAAAGTGCAGCTGCTGCTTCGAGATTATGTTTAAGTTAGGCAGGACCGAATTTAATCCATAGTGTAATAAATGAATGTAAGCACCTTATTTTTGAGTTGTTTTTTTAAAAGGTATTTGAAAATGTTCTTTATTTTAATGCCTATTCTATACATGGCTAAAAAAGAAGTATCAACTTAGGAATCTTCCTGTACATTTCTCTATACATATTTATTTCATAATTGTTTGAGTGTGAATTATCCCTAAATCAGTCTATCAATATTTTGTCTTTCCTTATGATGCCATATTCAAGAGCATGACTAAGAATGGCATTTGAATTTTCTTTAAATGTAGTGGTATTGCATAGTGTCTTCAAGTACTCGTTCCATAGCCGTCTCCGTTCTTGGTCTGACTGGGGATTTTTTCCTTTTAAAAATTCGTTGAAATCTTCTTTGTTTTCACCTTTTAATTGCCATAACCAGATTCCAAAAATGACTCCTATTAAAGCATTTTCTTTCCATTCATTTACTAATACTTCATACGAAAATATGTCAGATAGATTTGCGCCAAGTTCTAATGCAAATTCACTAAAAGTTTTATAGTAAACTTGTAAGAAAAATTCAATGTTATCAAAGTCTTTTTTCGAACCACTAGAATAAAAGCTATAAGACAGATCATGAATGGGTGTTCCATCTCGACATAACTGGAAATCCAATAGTTTCATATCCAATAATTTTCCTGAATCCTAAAAGAAAATTAAAATGTATAAGACGTATTATTTAAAATAAAAAATAAAAGGTGCATTAGTCGTTTCTCTAAATTAGCTGATTTTATCAGCGGCAGGAAAAAATACCTCGCGGGTGCTCGTTAAGAGTTCATAACGACCGCATATAAAAATAAACCCCTTTTTGCTCACCACTGGAATCGCCGTATTATACAGGGTGATCCTAGATCATCGTTTTCAAATTTTACCATTTTCAAGTATCACCAATTTAAAATTAACTTGCTTCAGAAAAACACACCGCAGCGTATTGACAAATAACTCACCACCGACTAGTAAATTGCATGACTAATAAGACAAACAACATAAAGTATAGCAGGGTACGTTTTGATGACCAGACCCGCACTTAGATTTTTTATTTCTGTATCTCGCCCATTTTTAAGTTTTTGAAAAAAGGTATTTGAAAATGTTGTTTATTTTAATGCCTTCTATACACAGCTTTAAAAGAAGTATCAACTTAGGAATCACCCTGTATTTAAACCCTTAATTCCTAAGATCAAAAATAATTTTAAATTTCGCATCACTTTAACAAAAAATAAAGTAATTCACCATTTGTTTTTTTTATCTTATCAACATAATAACGGAGATATAATCTAAGGTAACCACCACCCGACACTCTTTCTTAAATAAAAATTAATCTCTTACCGAATATTTAAAAAGCATATTGTTAGACCAACCATCTCCGTGAGCTAAACACCTATGCTCACCATTATATTCAAATCCTCTTAAAAAATTCTTCACAGTATTCTGTTCGAATGCCTGTAAGTCTTCATACATATCCTTGTATTTTTCTGCATCTAAAGCAGCAACTGCTGCAGACATTGTAGATACAACTAGTCTATCTTCAAATTCCAGTAAAGATGGTCCAGCATTTACCATGTCTTTGATAATTTTTTGATATGTTTCTGGGTGTTTTTTTCTAAGGACATAAGACAGGGCATGGAATTTTGCATAGGTTTGAAACACATTTATCAAATGTTCTTGGTCAAAGAATTTTGTTTTGTCGTGCATAACATAACCATCTGGTTTTAAGTATTCCATGGCAATAAATTCCTTATTAGGTTCCTTGGTATTTCCACAGTAATAATTGGGTACACTGGTAAAGGGTTGTGACACTTTTTTGTCTTGTTGAAAACGATCTAACACCGGAAATGCTGTGTCGTAGAACACATATTCGTTGTTAAATAGCACGTTATAGTCACTGTTATCAAATTGTGTTTTTTTTATGGCAACACTACTAGTTTCTCCAGTATCTTTATTTTGAATAGATCCTGTGAAAAACTGCGCAATGAAGCCATCTGCATTGTTGGTATTTATCTCGCTTTTTAACTCACAATTTTTTATTTTTTTTACCTGAGCAACTTCTGCCAAGATATGGTTTAAATGTCCTTTTATTTCTTCCTTGGTCGCCATTTCGCCTTTTTACCATATAGCGATAAATTTGCAAATAATACACTTTACTTAATTTTAAAAAATAACGTCGTAGGAACGTAACTATACTGAATAACTATACTTAAAATAAAATTTAATATTTTTTGGCTTTTGGTACTGTATTTAGTGTGATAGGAATACTTACTTTTATAGTAATGAAACGGGATAAGATCATGACATAAGCAAGAAATTTACCCGCCGCAATGATAAGACATATTCTAATGCTAATGCATGCTTGTAGTGGAAGCGAGGGTGGTTAAGCCCATTTTAAATATATTTTTACAAAATGTACCATGGAAATATTACATCGTTTTTGATCATTTATAAAATAACTATATTTAACAGAATTTGAAACGTGATGTGTAATTTATGTCTAAGCTGTGAGCGATTGCTAACATATGCCGGGGGAAGAATGTTCGTGGTCACGTAGTTGATTGACCCCCAAATAAAAACACTTCGTCGTTGTAAAACTATTTTCTGATATTTTTTTCGTAACCATACTTATATACCCATATATCAATATTGACTTCGTCTTTTATATAGAAATTAAATTAGGTATTAGGTATAAATATATTTTATGGGGAAAGAAAATTTGTTGAGCGGATTGGACTAACTTTTTTTTACCACCAACGTATTTTAATTTTTGCCGATATGTCGCCCTGAAGAAGGTAGGAACCAAACTATCGAAACTTTGACAAAAATTAAAATACATTGGTAATAAAAAGTTCAGTTCAATCAATATATTATTATGTGATATTATGAAACACATTTTATGTGGGTACAAATAAAATAACCCTATAGTCAGTTTTAGTTTTAGAAGATATTCACAACTGCAGCCAATCGCATAAATTTGATACATTAATTGTAGTTGCATAAACATTTAAAAAATATATAATTAACTAACCAGGCAACTTTGACTTTGACATAAATAACATGGACAGTAATAGTTTTCTAATAATCACCGTGGCCCGCGGTCAGCTTATATATATAATAATTTACTAATCAGCCTAGGCATTGTGAGTAAAAAATATTATGTAATTTATGTCATCGTCATAAATATTTGGTTAGTTCATTATTGTTTAAAATTGTTGTACTTGGGTGGCCTTAACGAACGATTGATTGAAAAACCATGTATATATATATATATGTTAATAAAACTAAGTTAGATACACTATTACCGTTCGTTGGTGGAACAATATGTTGACGCGTTGTGTAAAGAAATTAGGCAGTCTAAAAAAAATTTATATACTAACAAACTTCACATATCTATCTAATAGATAAGAAAATTATCACGATGACTTGACAAAACTGATTTAAATGCATGCAATTTAAATGCATAATAGATTGATAATTATTATTATATACACACATTACACATATAAATATCAAGCTTTTATAGGATTATTGTTGTTCATACATTAGATGAAAAATGTATAATTTACTTAGAAAATAAAGGTGAAATGAAAAACGACAACTTTATAACAAGAATCAAAATTCAACATTTGGAAATGGCAAGATGATCACGACATAGAATCTTTGCCGAACCGTGTAATGACAAATACAAGAGATTCTAAAAATCGAGTAATGTATACCTACATACATATTCCCGATATATAGTAGAAGCAGGGGGGGGGGGCTATCTATAGTTCCCCCATATAACGTCTCTTTTCATCGAAATTCTTGAAATTCCTCCAAAACTAACAACACTGCGAAAACCCTTCACATTAGGGTGTTTTCTGAGTAAATCAATCCCAAAAATTATCCAAAAACCCTTCATATTAAAGGAATTCCCTTAATTATGGCAACTGGCACACACACCTACAGTGCGCTTATCTTCAAGACATTATAGATTGTAAGGACCAAAAGATCCAAATTATGGAGCGTGTAAAATATCACTAAGGATCGCTTAGGCACCGATTAAAAATTTTGGTTGGAGACTGAAAAGCTAAAGGCCATTGCACCAAGACATAACAACAGTCCTCTGTGATCAGCTTGGGGCAACCACGACTACATACCTATCATTCCCCTGTGTTTGGGGCGCGTTCGAAATATAGTATATTAATGCGCTCAGTGACCGAACATTTGTTCGAGTTCTGTGGACCGAACCGAGATCAGCTGTTTTGAATTTGAAGTTCCGTCTTTTTAAAGTTTTTGGTCAAAATTAAAACTCGTCTTATTGTGTTGATTCACTTGATTCTTGATTCGCATTCCGTACGTTGGACCCGTGTTTTAAATTGTTCGTATTAGATCGTAATCTTATTTGATGTTTTGTTTCGGGCATAGGCTTATGTGTATGTTTATTTACAACCGGGTTTAAATGTTAATATTACATTCTATTTTAAAACGAACCTATTTTATATATTTTAGTTTCGTAAGGATGAACTCGCGATACCCCATTGCCGTTTGCCAATTTACAGCTACAAATAATAAAGAAGATAATTTTAAAACTGTTAAAGAACTTGTGCATGGATCTGTAGCGAAAAGTGCTAAGGTATTATAAAAGAGTATAAAGTTATAAGAAAGCCTAATATTTAATTATTCCCTGCCCTCCTTGCTGCAGTCTGAATGCCTTTATTTACCTGACTTTTCTTATTACTTACCTCTATTTAAGTAATTTTGAAATTATCATTGATGAAAATATATACAATTTATAATTGGGATGTAATACTTTTTTCTTTTAAAAAGGGTGTTATTCCTTTTTAAATAAATTCATATCCTATTTCTTTTTGTTGGTAAATTTTGAAAACAACTAAGTATTGTTAATTTTTAAATTTATTTCAGATGGTTTTTCTTCCAGAAGCAAGTGACTTTATATCTAAAGATAAACAAGAGTTTAGAAAGTTATCTGAACCTATAAGTGGACCCTTAATGTCTGCATATCGAAACCTAGCCAAGACCTCTAACATTTGGATATCATTAGGAGGCTTTCATGAAAAGCATGATGAGGTACTTAATAATAAGCAATAATAACTACCTACCAACATAAGTTTTTTATCAGCTTTAACACTTACACTTATCACGGCATACAAAATGAACACCATTTTTGCCTAGCAAGTGTGAATTATTAATAAAAAAAAATTTTAAGTGTTGACTACCTATAGTAGGTACTTATATATCAGTATAAAAATTATTTTACAGAACATAGGCTAAAAGGTAAAAAGGGGCTTTAAAGATAATAATATTGCTATTACTTATTGAGCCCTGTACCTACCATCCTACCTAAGGTAAATCACCCAATCATTGATAGGTTTTAAATATTTGTAAAAAAAATTGAAAAATTATAAACCCTTTAAAACCCATATTAAAAAATGTATCTACTTTTTTAGTCAACCATCTACAACTCTCATGTTATAATTGATGATAAAGGAGAAATTAAAGCCATATATAGAAAACTACATTTATTTGATGTTTCCATACCTGAAAAAAATATAAATTTAAGAGAATCTGATAATAACGTTGGTGGTACTCAAATTTTGAGTCCTGTCGAGACGCCAATAGGATTACTGGGTTTAGCTATAGTATCCTTTTTTAATTTGCCCTTCGCCATATAGTTAATAATGCGTGTCTCTTAAGAGTGAGGTGCCTGGTCTGATGCATTCGATATTTCGTTCTTTAATCAATATTTCGTTACTTTTTCCTTTTATCCGAAAATCGGCCAAGTACCCATATTTAAAACATAATTACCTCTAATTTATTTATTTATTTATTTATTAGTATCAATACACTACGGAAACAATATCCAATTGGTATGTATAAAATTAACAGTGAAATATACTATAAACTTAAAGAGAAACAATAAAAAAGTACAACAGATTAAAAATATACAAGAACAAAGGACGTACGTCTCTTTTTACGGAAAGAGATATTACAATAATAATTTGAGTTTTTTTTTAAATGTCGTTGCTGTACAGTTAAACTCAAAGTTAGTTGGAATGTAAGCGTTAAAAAGATGCATAATGCGATTGGCAACATTATTTCTGCCGACGTCAGTCCGATATCTGTTGGTTAAGAACATGTCATGTGAACGAGTGTCACGCGAAGGTACACGAAAGTTTATAAGAGCTAGAAGCTCAGAGCAATTTGTGACGTTAGTGATTATTTTGAACCCGAACACAATTGTAAGAAAAATTCTACGCCTTTCTAAGCTATCGATGTTGGTTAGTTGTAAACGATCCTGATGGGAGAAACGGCTCTTGTCTATTCTCATTTTGTATAGTAAAAAGTTAACAAATTTTATTTGGAATCGTTTGGTACGCTTAATGTGAGTTTGGTAATATGGCGACCAGATTATGCAGCAATATTCAAGATGACTACGCACCAGTGAAAAATATAGAGTTTTCAGTACCTCGGAGTTGGAAAATTCCCAGCACCGGCGCATTATGAAACCTGCCATCTTGAAAGCCTTTGCCGAAATATAGTTTAAGTGTTCATTAAAACGTAGTTCGGAGTCGAAAATTACACCTAGGTCATTGATTAAGTTAACTCTAACTAGAGGGGAGCATGAAATGAAGTAAGAATGTAGAATTGGGGATTTTTTACGTGAAAAAGTTATAATCTTGCATTTGGAGATGTTTAGCTCCATCTTATTTAGTAAGCACCATTCTAATAGTTTGTTGATCTCTAGTTGCAAAAGTAAACAATCGTGGAAGTTGGTGATTTTTCTAAAGATCTTTAGATCGTCCGCGTAGAAAAGAAATTCACAACTGGCAAAAATGTAAGCTAGATCATTAACAAATATAAGAAAAACAAAGTTAAACAAGTTGAATTTATGAAGTAATGAAAGCAGAAAAAGAAAAATGGACAAATTTTCGTTTTTTTTTCTTTTATTAATTCATTAAACAAAATTTCATTAGTTTTTGTTTTTTTTTGAATAAACTTAAAAGATAAGAAATATTGATCAAAAAATGAAATGGCGAATGCATCACTGGAGTTCACTCTTTAAGTATACTTCAGTGTTTAAAAAGAAACTTATTATAGAATGGCTCATATAAATAAACAAAACTAGAATTTGCACTAATGCATCTTAAATTAAAATTATTTTATAATAATAACCCTGGCAAGTGAATTTTCCAGTATAATGGAAATTACATGAAAAATTTTACAGATGCAGTGTGATTTCATTTTATTTTGTTTTGTTTGATATGTAAAATTTTAATGTGTTGTGACTTAATTCAGATTTAACATTAAGATTCTCAGTCATTAGGCATAAAAAAACATTTTTTTCTTTTTAATAGAAATTTTAATTTTGTTAGATTATATTTATTGACGTCGGTAAAATTTTGTGTAAAAATTCATAGCCGTAATATACGATTTAATTTTTTTTTTTTAATTTTATTTAATATAAATTTAAAACTCTTACACTATGATTGCTATTTTTTTGTTACAAGATAATGTAAGTAAGTGTTTTAAAATTTAATAATTGTGTCACCTCAAGATTCTGGAATTTGAGATTCATCTTCTACTTTTTAACAAATGTGGATTAACGTTTATACATATGATAGTGAGAAGTTTCAGTCTGAACAAACCACATATATACATACACTATATTGCCAATACAAGCAGCCGCACGAAGCAAGAATACACCCATCCTGCGATTCAAAATAACCTAAGTTGGGGGCCGTGGCGCTTGCGCAGTAGAGAAAAAATTAGGCAACCCACACGATTTCTAACAGAACGTAAACAGAACCCAAGGTCTCTTGAACAGAACCGGCTTGCCGTTGTATTCTTATTTGTCGCCATCTTTTATTTCGTTCATTCGTGTATGGTTATAATTTCCAAGTTTTGGGTGTTAATATTTATAAAACTTTACTTTAGACATTTTTTTTTGTTAGGTTGTAAGTTGTAGTCGTTTCCAGCTTTTTTTACGTTGTATTCGTTCGGATGTTTCGTGTGTGATTGTGGATATTATTTTTAAGTTTTGGGTGCGAATTTAGGTATAAAACTTTACCAGACATTTTGTTATTGTTAGCGGCTTGTGTCTCAAGATGGGTAGAAAAAAGAGCATGATCCATTTTTGCACGAATCGCGGTTCAATACCAGGAATAAGGTATTTCAGGTATGTAAAATATCGGTTACTTAGTTTTTTTTTACCATAAACTGTACACACCCGAACTAAACGGGTGAATTTAAATAAAAGCTTGTAAAAATATTTTGAAAGTCGGCCCTGTCAAATGTTTACATCAAGAAGCAAATTTCCGATCTGCGCAAACTCAACGGCCCCTGATCATCTGCTTACAGTGGTGGCATCATTGAATTATGGTATTAGCAATATAGTGTATGTATATATGTGGAACAAACCCAACACTTCATAATAAAGCACCCATTGCGTAACTGAATGATGACTGTAAACCTTCATTCTTGAATGAAAAATTTCCTAAACGCGAAGTAGTTTAATTAAAAGTTGCTGCCAAAATCCCATATTTTAAAAAATTGTGGGGTTCAAATAAGTCAACAATGTCCATAAGCATTCAGCGTTGTTCCAATTTACTCAATCTTGCCCAGCACTTATCTTAGGACTATCAATAATAAATGAGATTATTATGTTGCACAATTGCACATCATATATAGAAATTACCAACCTTTTTAATCCACAGAACTTATAGAGAATAGAAAGTTAAAATGTTTGCTGTTATATGACTAAATTAATACGAATATATTTTCCTTAAATGGTAATAAATAGTGTTACGACTTAAGATTTCCAGAGCAGAGCACATTGTTAAGGAAACTGGGCTCTGATATGATAACGTATCCTTCTGCTTTCACAAGTACGACTGGTAAAGCACATTGGGAACCTCTTTTAAGAGCTAGAGCAATTGAGAATCAATGCTATGTTATTGCAGCAGCACAGTATGGGAAACACAATGAGAAGAGAACTTCTTATGGTCATTCCATGGTAAGATAAGCTATTTTTTTTAATTAAATTTATTTCTATACTTAAAATACTAAATATTATAGTTAATATATATATTACTGGTAAGTCCTACTTTTAAACAATATTAACTTAAATAAAGCTAAATTTACATTCGAATACGTTTATTGTCTATTTTACAAGGCTTTTGACAGAATCATTTGTACTAGTGATGACAAATTTACTATTCCATATCCATACCGCTTCTTGGAAATATTAAAAACAAAAAAAACTGATATTAAAAAAAAAATTTAAAAAAGCTTTTATTTGAATGCGCTAAAAAGAAAAAATAAACTTTGAAGTAAATTAAATTCATCCTTTTGTTACATTTTAAAATTTTATGATATGATTTTATATAAGTTTATTTATTTCTTTTTTAGTTTTCGTTGGATATTTTTCTTAGTATGTTTCAATTAATGTGTCATTGTTCGGGTTTGTTCATCATGCATTGTCATCAGAACTAAATCACCATGTAAAATTTCACCTTCGTAGGATAAAAGGACGTGATTCTAATTCAGCTTGCAAGATTTGACCCTAACACACAAGCTAATAATAATTGCAAGTTAAATACGAGCTTTTAAATAAAAAACATGATCATAATATTTCTTGCTTTGAGTACATTTATATTTTATCACATATTTATTAATACAAGATTGTAGATCCTTGGGGACAAATTGTAGCCGAATGTCCGAAATTTACAGAAGGAATTGATACAAATCAAAGCATAGCTGTAGCCGAAATCGATTTGAATTTGGTAGCAAAAGTAAGACTTGAAATGCCAGTATTTTCTCATAGAAGGAACGATGTTTATGACCTTAATCTTATAGAGAACAGAGAGGAAATTGATGATAATAAGATGTATTTTTTCGCAGATAAACAGATTTTAGGCAGTACTGTTTTCTATGTGTCCAAGTATTGTTTTGCCTTCACCAACATTCGTTGTGTAGTGCCTGGCCGTAAGTTATAATTTTTTTTACGTAATTATTTTAAGAAACATCACCAAATCTGGAACCTCTACTCAAAAGTGGGCATAGTTCTGTTCCCACGACAATCTTAAATTGATCACCGTTAATCTTATGGCTCAATTATAGTCGAAAATAGTTTTTAAAATAAAGATTTTCTGAAAAGAAAACGTCATGGTGTAGCTATAACGGAGTCTAACTCACGTTCAGTCGGCCGTTTTCGATAGTCACCGTACAACTTCAGTTTTGTTCACCGATAATGGCTGGCAGTTCTCGGCCAGTTTCGACTGCGGCCTTAGTTCAAAAATGTCACAAGAAGAGTGTGCGCAGCGGCAATTATTATTATATCACACGAGTAGAAAAAAAAGGAAAGGAAAAACAATTTGGGTAAAAGAGTAATTAAAAATACTTCTCCTACATAGAGCTAATACTAGAACGCGTGAATGATAATAAAATTGTTTCGAGTATTTATTAAAGTCTGTTTTTTTTTGATACTTTAACCTTTCTGAAAGCACTTCTCATAGTATTTTATCTCATGTTCCACAGACAGTAGCTTTAACATCTACTGTTTTATACAGTAAAAGTAATTCTTTATTTGCCTTCGCTCGCAAAAGCTCTGTTGGCATGTGAAGTATTATTTTCAAAAAACATTACGTTTGCCGTATCGATAAAATCTTTGATATCTTAACATTTTTTAAGTTCTTTCAGCCATTTTCAATTACAACATTTTCGTTTAAAGTAAAAGTAGTCCTGCAGTCCGATACCGTTGAGATTTACCAACCGACAGCCGCCGGCCGATCCTGGCCCGTCGTTTAACTGTGTGTGTGTAGGGTACTCGATCGGCCGGCGATTATCTCTCCGGCAAATTCCGGTAGGCCGACTGAACGTGAGTTTTTTACAGATAATTACCACCATTTTATTTCTTTTATTCATCTTTTTATCATTCTCAAAAAATTATCGATCATAAAATCATGGGACCCCCGATATAGTAATTTAAATTGGTACCTAATTTCATGGTCATTGTCAAATTATTTTTTTAGACGTGCTGATCTCCACTTTAAGACTAGCCCGACGATTACACGACCTCAGTCAAGAAGAAATAGCTGATCTTTTTCAGATTACTGTGAAGGTTTCCAAGATAATGGAAATAGTATATGATGCTCAGTCGTCCACTGTTTGTGTTCAGGATGGAAAGTTTGCTGGCCAGACCATTCCTGTAAGTAAATAATGTATTGTGTTACCTATCAGTGACAACTGGTGCATAAGTGCAAATTATTATAATACTTGGCATTCACGTTGTAAATTAAAAAACTACTGGAGACGTTCGAACCACGCAATTTAAGTCGACCAGTGGAATAACCTGCCGGCTTACGCTATCACCGAGCTATTGATTATCTGGGCCATCGTGCTCTGCGAGCTGCTTGAAACACCCGCGCAGTACTCCGCTTTCCCCGTGTCCGTCTTAAAAACTAAGCCGTGATTTAACTGGCGAGTTCGCTGCATTTAGTGCAGCGCGAGCACGGTATTGGGTAAGGTTGTATAGAATTTTTAAGCGACTTTCTAGTTTTACTTTTAATAATATAGTGCGTGCGTGTGATTCTGTTTTTGTGTATCGCTGGCAATAATTATTAACTGTGTACTATAGAAGTGGTCTTTAATTTAATTAATGTTAAGACACTTTTTAAATATTCATATGAAGAAGAGATTAAATTAAAGGGCAAAGGTAGATCATTACCAGATACTTTGAATTTCAACATTTAAAGAAAGCCGAATAGATAGGCGCGCTATGATTCATTCGCTACTTAAGAACCGACGTGACTTCGGAGCGCGCCGTCTTTTATTGCGTAAAATAATACAATATCTTGTGTCTCAAATCGATCGAAAATGGAGACAAACGTTTGCTACATTTTTGCACTGATCCGTCGTTCTTTAAATATTGAAATTTAAAGCCAGATATTATTATTGAAAAATCTGGTGTAATAATAATAATAATAATAATAATAATAAATGTCTTTTTATTTCATGTTAAAATAAAAAAAATACAAACATTATAACAAATAGACGGCGAGATTTTAGCTCAGCTACTCTATCTAACCGTCGTAAGTAGAGGAAAAAGTTGCACACACAAATTTAATAGACATTTATTTCAAAAATTAATGGATTTGTGGATGTAACAAGAAAATACTTTATACGGTTTCCCCCCTACTTACATTAAATGGTGCACTACCTCTTCTAAAAATTTTAATAGCAAACAATGAAGGAGACTCGAAAATTATTAGAAATGGTGGTACAGCTCTTTTCATGCTATGTATTGAAAAATAGTTAATCTTAGAAATAGATCATTTTAATGACAAAGTAATTACAAAATTTGCGGACAGAAAAGAACATAGGATAGACTTACAGCCGGTTGCTTAAAGAAATATAGTTCTCGATTAGTTTAACCGCGTATTAAAAAGACAAAATTTAATTAGAGGCTGGCAAGGCCAACTTCATATTTTCTGTGCGAAATAACCTTATATTTTACAAAAACTGGCATTTGACAGCATTGACAGCAGCCATCTATTGAAAAATCTAATTGCAGAACACCTTAAAAGTTTTACCAGGGCCCGCCACTGTTGCATATTGTTTTAAATCTTAGTCTTGTACTATAATTTACTGCATCTTTAAGTTCATGGAAACTGCGAAATAACCACAATGTTTGTGCCGATTGTACCCAACGGATCCCACTTCTGACGCCCATTCCTGGAACATTTAATATATATCTAATATATCGCCCCGTTATCTAAAAGCATAATGAACATTTTATTTTTTAGCATGTTCACGCCCATGTTTTACCTAGAAGAGAAGGAGATTTTGCTAATAATGATGACATTTATTTACATTTGGCTCAACATGATAAGGAGGGCGATATTAGTCCTATTAGAACTAGAGAGGAACAAGTAGAAGAAGCCAAACAATTAAGAAAGTATTTTTATTAATATTTTTTTTAAAATAAAATAAATAAAAGTACCTAATATGAATTTTATTGTTTTCTTTACTTCGCTTTTCTAAAGAAACTGACAATTACAGTTTATTTCCTTATATTCTCATAAGTATAAGTCACAGTAAATTTTAAAAGGCCGTGGGTTGAACGGAGTCGAGGCGACCTACATCTAAGGTTCTTTAGAGAGATCTAAGAGCCTAGATGAGGAAAGAGAGCAATAGCGGAAAAAATTACTTCTTAAAAAAAGGAGCGTATCCCGGCTCTAAAAATCTTCCTACTCTCAAAACTTCTGACCCTTCACACGTCTTACAATTTTCAAGGTAAAAAACACCCATTTTGTGATGATCAGGGGGGGGGGGGGGGCGAAACTGCCATTCTCGCCTGAAAGAGAGCTAAGCCACAGAGGAATACCCTTGGCCTATATCGCTGTCAAGACAGGTTTCACCTTTCATTCCTCTGTGCTAACGGTGTGTTCACAGAGTAATGATAGGTTGTCGCTATGATTGTGTGTTGTAAAATCATCATGCACATGCGCAAACAGAAAAAAGAAGATTGACTTGGTCGTTGGTGTTGTCCTCTGATCTGACACAAAGAACGAAAGAAAAAAAAAAGAAATTTCAAAACAAATTCTAGCATACCCAAATTCTAAATGTCGTAGTAAAAAATGTGTTTAGCATGTGACACAAATCCCTGAACTCTCACCAGCAGCTCCTAAATTTTACTGTAAAGGTACTTAATGTCTGTAGGTATTTTAATGTCTACATATTTTTCCCTAAAACTGTAATACTACATTTACGATACAACATTTAAATAAAGGGTCTATTAATAATTACCCTTTTTTATTTTAGTATATCAAGGATAGACACTTAAGTAAAACTCTTAGTCTAATTCTACGACACAAAGCTAAAGAGGAAAACATTGTTATTGACGAAGAAGGTTTTATTAAAGTTGCTGATATTTTGCAACATAATTTCTTCAAAGGAAAATATACAGTTGATGATATCAAAAGAGTGGTTTTAAGCAATGACAAGAAAAGATTTACTTTGAGATTGCACAATGATGTATTAGAAATATGTGCCAATCAAGGTCATTCAATTTCGGTCAGTATTTCACTTCAGGCCTTAGTAATAAATATATATTCTTGAATTACACTATTTGTCCAATGGAAAATATTAGATGATAGTGATACAAATAGGGTTGCCAACTTGCTGGGACATCCTAGAATGGGGGTCGTGTGTCTGATAATGACCTAATTGGAATATGACAAGTAAAACTTGTTGGGTATAGGCAATGACCTGTATATTATCAAAGGGTATAGGTTTATTCTAAGGTTTTCACTAATTTTACAAATGTAATACTTTTATTAACAATTTCAAGGCTGACAGTAGGCAAACAAGTTTTTCCTACTATTTATATTTCACCTGTCCTTATTCGAAGTAGGTTATTGTCAGATTTGTTTAAATTTGCCATAGGAAAAATTGATTTAATGATAACATTTCTAATTCTATATTTTTAAACAGATTTATTGACTGATAAATAATAATACTTAATATCATTTATTTCCCCAATTTAAAAACAATACAATGTACTACAATAATTCTTAAGTGTCCTCTAGTGTTTATGTAAATTGTGAAACCTCAAACAGATGCCCAAAACCATAAGAATTGTATTCCTTCTAAAGGCTTGTTTACAGGGTTCTCAACATTGAAGCTTGCATAATATTCTAATTACAAACTTTTGAAGTAGAGAAACTCTATTTATTTGAGACTGTTACCCCAGCACAATTATATAGATAGATAGATAGATAAAGAGTTACTTTTTTATTTAGTATTTTATTACTTTTAACAGGACACATTATGGGTTTTTAAAATATCTGTTAAAACAAAAAAGATGCACAAAAAATAAAATAGGGTTTTTAGGTAAAGTGCCACAGCACTAGTGGTATAGTAGAGCAATATTTTTGTAAAAGGATGATAAAAATGACCCAGTTAAGTCTCTGTGCCAAACATCAATTTGTTGGTAAATAAATGTTTGCCGGATGTTAAGAAAAAGAAAAAATTAAATGTTAAAATAAGGCTGTACTTAAGTACTAGGACAATATTGAGATATCGATTTTTTATTACCTAATTTACTACCTTTATTTTGCCTAATTCTATATTTTTAAACAGATTTATTGACTGATAAATAATAATACTTAATATCATTTATTTCCCCAATTTAAAAACAATACAATGTACTACAATAATTGGAAAAAACGTCAAGTAAGGAAAATTATTACACTACAAGAAAATCTCGCTAAGACTATAACAAATCTTTTGAAATAACAACTTTTTAAGTTTAGTCTTAAAAGTGCTACTATCAAGGGCATTATAAAATCTAAAACAGTTAAAATAAAAACTCTTGATAGGTAGCTGTTCGATGAGGCGGTGGCAACAATCTTAAGTGTCCTCTAGTGTTATATTTATGTAAATTGTAAAACCTCAAACAGATGCCCAAAACCATAAGAATTGTATTCCTTCTAAAGGCTTGTTTACAGGGTTCTCAACGTTGAAGCTTGCATAATATTCTAATTACAAACTTTTGAAGTAGAAAAACTTTATTTGAGACTGTTACCCCAGCACAATTATATAGATAGATAGATAAAGAATTACTTTTTTATTTCGTATTTTATTACTTTTAACAGGACACATGTGTTTTTAAAATATCTGTTAAAGTAAGATAAGGTAAAGTGCCACGGCACTAGTGGTATAGTAGAGCAACATTTTTGTAACAGAATGATAAAAATGACCCAGTTAAGTCTCTGTGCCAAACATCAATTTGTTGGTAAATAAATATTTGCCAGATGTTAAAAAAAAGAAAAAATTAAATGTTAAAATAAGGCTGTACATAAGCACTAGGACAATATGTTTTTTTTAAATTTTGCCGCTAGAAATAACCTGTCCAAATTTCCAAACACATTTTCTACACACTCTGTATTTTTAAATAATTTTCTTAGGACTTTGTACTGAAACACAAAATACTTTTAGGGTATAGAAAAGTTAAGTCTTACACCCATAACAACACCTCCACCCTATGATGTAATACACGGTACTTATTACAAAAATTGGGAGAAAATTAAAACTGAAGGTATTTGTCGTATGCAAAGAAACCACATACATTGTGCCAAAGGTTTACCTGGCAATGAATCTGTCATAAGTGGCATGAGAAGGAACTGTCAAGTTTACATTTACATTAATTTGCCATTAGCTCTTGCTGAGGGTGTTTTATTCTACAAGTCATCAAATGAAGTTATCCTTACTCCGGGCAATGAAGAGGGTGTTATTAAACCTAAGTATTTTTTGAAAGTGTGCAACTTTCGTGGACAGTCGTTGTTGTAACGAATTTACATGTAAAATTTCAAAACGAGTAATTTTACATATTTTTTTTTAAATATATGATTTAAGTAATATAAGGTAAAGGAATTGATTAATAAAGTATGAATATTGTGGCAGCAGGACCTCTTAAAAACGGCAGTCAAATATTTATTTGTGAGCCTTGTAATATGCAGTTCCCGAATAGGAAAATGTTTGAAATTCACAAGAAATTACAGAATC
This sequence comes from Polydrusus cervinus, assembly GCA_935413205.1. Lineage (NCBI taxonomy): Eukaryota > Metazoa > Arthropoda > Insecta > Coleoptera > Curculionidae > Polydrusus > Polydrusus cervinus. Next base: position 25,335,854 of record OW284514.1, on the reverse strand, counting down.
ACGTTATAAATGAAAAAGTGCACGGTTCGAAAGGAAACTCGTCCAATCAAAGGTCTGGAATATATGTACGAGGTGAGTAAAATTAAATAAATGTGGTTACAGGGTGATTAACGACTAGTGCAATTTCAACAAAAAAATATTTTTAAACTTACATTTACATACGTTTTTCGATTTGTCCTCTTAAACTAAAACTTAACAAAACTGTAGCTGTCAACTTTGTTAATATTTTAAGTACTGGGTGTCCACAGAATGTGGGCCTCTCCTATACTATTACTTTTTTGTTTTTGAAGATAATGGAATGAAATTTTGGGGAAAACTAATATTTTATGTTTTTTTATTCAGATCGAGATGACATACATAATATAAAAATATTTTTTTACAATTTGCTCTACACTCTAACTTATTTGAATCTGTTGTTTTAAGATAAAACTGCCATATTATGTTCAAATGCTAATATCTCAAAAACTATTCAGTTTGGCTGTTTGACCTGTCATGTTACACAAAATAAGTTTTTAGAATCTTAAGAAAAATCTAAATTGCCATAAAAATATTAAGATCCTATTTAAAAAACAGTTGAAGGCTACTTCCGGTATAACCAGAAGTGCTACAAAAACGCCAATACTTTGGTCAAAGAAGGCACATTGAAAATTATATCTAACCATACGTTAAAAATATATTTTTAGAAATTTATTATAATTGCTAGTAAAAGATGAAAATTATATCTAACCATACGTCAAAAATATACTTTTAGAAGTTTATTATAATTGCTAGTAAAAGAAATTAGCATTCTAACTGAGATTCTAACAGTTGTAAACCAGTTAAAAGTAAAACTTACTCGGCCGAAGCATGATGGTATGCCATTTTCTTAACTATTAATATCGACATTTGTTGGCTGTATAGGTGTACTACAGTAAATTAAATTGGAATTTTCACATAGAATATTTGATTAAAAATTTAAGAAGTTTACTACCAATTTTTAGAAACATAAAAAAATGTTGAACATAAAACATATGGAAATATTATATTATGCATTAGTTAAAACTAATTTAAATTAATTACGGAATTTTAGGTTGGAGAGGAATAAATAGAACTTTAGTTAATTTTTTTAATAAAGATTATCTTCATCCTTCAATGAAATCATATTCTGAAACAAAAAAAAATGAACATTAGACAACTTTACATTTATAATATCCTAATATACATATTTCAAAATAAAAATCTTATACAATTTAAAAACCATAATAATAATACTCGTCAGAAAAATTAAATAACCATAAATCCTAAAATTAATAAGTCCATAGGACAAAATAATTTGAAATATTTAGGTTTTTATTTAAACAATTATTCCCCAACAAATATTTTAAAAAATATTTCATTAAAAAAATATAAAGTCGAAATAAAAGCATGGATATTGGAAACGGATAATTTAAAGATATTTTTGGAAATGTTTTAATTGATATTGGTATGAATAATATATTTTTCAAAATTTTAAAATCAAATCTTATAAAAACTGCGTTTATATTTATATATATTTAAACGTTTTTTATTTGCAATTTAACTTTTATATAATATTAACAAATATTTAAACAAAATATTTTAATATTCTGATATATTTATAATTTAAAATATTAAGATTTGCCCCTAACAAGCACGTCTTCGGGGGATCAAAGAAGAAGTTTATTAAGGAAGATAAATAAACAAATGCATTATATTATAAATATTAAAAATAAACTTATTATTATTCATATATATGTTTAAAATAAATACATAATTTGAAAAGATCTAGTGGGTAATTATGAAAAATAAAATTAAGTGTAGTTTAATATTTTAACTAATTTGTTTTTCTAGGTTATCCAGAAAAGACAAAAGAAAACGATTTGGTGAAATATTTTTCACAATTTGGAAATGTAATATGGGCACATTTTGGTCATGACTTTCTATTGCTGGATTTTACTGAACCAGCAGCTGTTGAAAAGGTGATGTCAAAAAATGCCCACTTTTTACATGGAAGGAGATTAGTTGTGAGGCACAAAGAGATCAGAAATAATAAAGGTAGGTTTAAAATATCACTCTTCAAAAAATAAAGGTTTGTGTTGACCTTCACATCTTCATAATACTAATCCTCGGACCACGGCAGTTGCTCAGAGGAGTATATCCAAAATTTAGCAGGTTTAAGAATGCAAGGAAGAGTGTAACATGTATTATCTTTCAACGCACCCCATTCACGTCTGTAACCAGACCGTGGGAAGCGGAAGAAGGTACACGCTCCCCAATCGGTAGGTCATGCAATGGCAATAAACCGTGGGTTGCTAGCGCTGGGGGGGGGGGGGGGGTCGAATGACTGAGGATCGTGGTTCGGAACCCACGTTAAGCTGTAGGTCCAAGAGCAAGCTGGCTGAATGTTGGAAACGACAAGTGGCCATTAGTAACGGAACACACACACTGATCCTCTTTCAATTTTAAGATATCCCCAAAGTAATCAAAGTTATAAAAAAAGGACCGCTCAAAAGTTTTTTTAAAGCCAAATCGATTTTGATTTTTTTTTGTTGCTTTTAATAGATTATATGAACGATGGGTCTAGCATAGACAAAGCGTTTCATTCATAAAGAAGCTATTATTGTGTGTATAAAAGAACATTTGTGATACAAGAAGTCTCCCACCCTTAAATGGGTGTTCTATCGGGACGCGCGGAGAAGCGGAATAAATAGAGGGGCTACTACTTGTAAAGTGCTTCGGCCACAGTTCGTCAATTTACGAGCATAACCGATTTTGTTCTCACATGTGAAATGTTTTGTCTGGGCTTAATTGGCTTAATTTCTTGCACACTTCAAACTACTATCACTATTACTACTATTACATTATGTAGTATATTTAATAAACACTTCAAATAAGGTCACAATATACAAAAATCTCACTTTAAATAATGCAAAAAAAAGCATTCTACACGTCTGACAGAATAATCGGTCAACAATCTGTAACAATAATGTTACAAATTGATCAATAAACTAAAAGTTATTAAAAATGGTAGGCAGCCATCAGATCTACAAAATAACAGACAATGAACATTTTGTCTATTTTTTGGTCGCATGCATTTTTTTTTTAATGATGTATCCGCTAAACTAGAAGTTCTTGTGAACCCCTTAGTAAAATTTTTGTATTAAAGTTTTAATTTCGAAAAGCCACGCAACGATGCCGCGTTTTACGCTGGTATGGCAGGATCTTAAGTAAAATTATCATCACTTTATTTTGTGAAATTTGTAATCTGTTTATTATACCTTCATCCGCGTTCAATAAATAATACAAAATATGGTAAAATAATTTTTTATTTTTTTTTAAATGCTTTAATTAATTCTAGTTCTTTGTTATATTTCAGTTCCCATAAATGACCAAGAAGTAAATGAAAGGATTTATCAGTCCGTTATCTCAGAACTTGAACATTTAAACAATTTCGACGATGAATTTCTTTGTATGGCTCAACTATTGCAGCCTAATGTTTCTGAATCATTCAAAAAGTACAACTTGATATGTCAAGACCTCTATAATTTCTTATACAGCATGTACCCTGCTATTCAAGTTCATCCGTTCGGATCCACACTGACAGGCCTGGGGTTTAACAATAGCGATATAGATGTTTTTTTGTCCAATGTGAAAAAAACTGAAGAAGATGAGATAAACTGCCTCAACATCATTAAAAGACTTTTGAATAAGTCAAACCGGTTTGGAAATTGTTTCGTTATACCAGGTGCCAAAATTCCTATAGTAAAATGTGTGCACAAGTGTACTGGAATCAGGTGTGACATAAACATAAAAAATATGTTGGGCGTTTGTAATAGTAAATTGATCCATTACTATCTCAGTATAGATACAAAAGTTAAAAGAGCGATGATGGTTTTAAAATATTGGGGAAAATGTCACAAACTAACAGGCCAAAATCACTTACTAACCAACTATTCATTAGCCATGTTATTTATTTTCTTTTTACAACAGCCGCCTTATAAATTCCCCACTGTCTTATCATTGCAGCAATCTGAATATGAATCGTTTTTAAACATTCAAGACTGCTGGAATGGCGGGTTTGTCCCAAATTACAATTTTCATAGTGACAAACTGACTTCCACCCTTCTTATAGATATTTTGGAGCAATTCTTTAGTTTTTACGCGGAGTTCCCGTATCAGACTGATATAATTTGTCCATATTTGGGCAGGACCTTACCCAAAACTTACTTTTGTGAGTTAGATACATTACCAGTTTACTATCGGCGATATCAAGAACATATGGCAATAGAAGCAAATGCCAAATATCCTCTTAAAGTTGACACTTGCGTTTGCATTCAAGATCCGTTTGAACATAGTAGAAATACAACGGGCGTTATAACTTTATCTGTTCTTGAAAAATTTATACTGATGTGTAAGCTCGGCCAGAGAATTTGTTCTGAACGGCAACAAGTTCTTTATAAATTATTGACTGAAGAACCACCTACTCTTAAAAAACCGAAGTGCAACTATCAAGACGATTTTTTGGAATTGTCAATTCACAAAGGGGCAGCCTACAAATATACAAATACTCCTACAAAGTCGACAGATAAAAAACCTAAAAAGGATCGATGGTTTAACATATTAGTAAATTTCATCACTATAGCTTTACGGGATTTCTTGCAACTTACTTTAACATATCACCTCGACGATGACGAAATTTCTCCAAGCAAAAACAGTAAAGATGAAGGACAATCTGACATACATGATACTAATAAAATTTCTTTTTCGTGTGCTGGTAAAACTAACATGTGGCACGCGAGAAAAGCTACTGCTAAACAGCTTAATCTAAGCTACTTAAACAGTAGTCTGATGGAACGGGAAACTGCAATTACAAATCAACTGAAAGAAATATATAAGAACTTTCAAGACACCACCGACATACTCAGTTTTAAAATAACAATTACTAATAAGAATGACGAAGCACTTATACACGTGGAAAAAATTACTGCATATAAAAAGTCTTTTAAATCGTTTGCGATGTTTTTTGCTGCTAATATACCCTTGTGGTTTGAAACTTATGAGAAAGATTCGAGTAAGACGGCGCCGGCGGTGGAGTCTAAAAAACAATGATTTTAAAGCAAATGGTACTTTCAAATAATTGTAATATATTTTGCACAAAAATGTATTTATGGTTTATATAAATAAACTCTCTAACTTATACAGGGTGTTTCATAATTGAATGCTAATCCGAAAAGGCGATAATACTTGGAGGATTTTAAGAATAATTCTTCATATGAACATAGGTCCGCAATTGCTTTATTTTTGAGATACAGGGTGTTTTTTTTTTAATAATTTTTTCCCCAATATCTCTAAAACCGCCTTGGATTTTTTTTTTCAATTTTTGGTACATGCCAAGTACGTATGAAAATACATTTTTTCCAGTATAAAGGTTTTTTAAATTTTCATCAGTGGCGTCCCTGTTAACGTTACCCGAACTACTTTTAATCAAAAAATGTTACGCCACTGATTTAAAAAAAATAAATATATTTATAATTATTGGTCTCTGTCTTCCCATAAAAATGGCCTCTTGACTTTTTTCGTTTTCGTCAGGCGGATGATTTCGATTTAAAAAATATAATAAGGTAATAAATTAGCATAAAAATACATTTTTTATTTTTAAAAACACCTAGTATTTTGAACTAACTTTAAGTTATTATTTTCATAAGACCCTGTATAATATATTTAAAAAGTGCAGAAAGATGTAAATACCGTATTTTAACAAACTGTTTACATTGTCGGTACGCTTGGACTAGAAATTTGTGACAAATAATACATATAAAAAAACATAATTTTTTTTCATTTTAGTTAAGTAAGACGTACCTACTCCTACTTTCTCGTGTATACAGGGGTGATTCCTTAGTTGATACTTCTTTTTTAGCTGTGTATATAAGGCATTAAAAAGAACATTTTCAAATACTTTTTTTCAATAAACTTAAAAATAGGCGAGATACAGAAGTAAAAAATCTGTGCGGACCTGGTCCTCAAAACGTAGCCTGCTATACTTCATACTCTATTTCATTTTTGTCTTATTAGTCATGCAATTTACGGGTCGGTGGGGTTATTTATTTGGCAATCCGCTGCGGTGTGTTTTTCTGAAGCAAGTTAATTTTAAATTGTTGACACTTGAAAATGGTAAAATATGAAAACAATGAACTAGTAGATATCGTGCTAATTTATGGTGAGTGTCGTCAAAGTGCGGCTGCTGCTTCGAGATTATACGCAGAACGCTTTCCCTTGCGGGCTCATCCTACACCCAGACGTTTTCTTAATGTTATTCAACGGGAAATTTAGGCAGGACCGTATTTGATCCATAATGTAATAAACGAATATAAGTATTTTACTTTTGAGTGTTTTGCAAAAAGGTATTTGAAAATGTTATTTATTTTAACGCCTTCTATACACAGCTTAAAAGGAAGTATCAACTTGGGAATCACCCTGTATAATAAAGTAATAAATACGCATCAAAATACATTTTTTATTTTTAAAAACATAACTATTTTGAACAAAAAAAAAATTAACTACTTACCGAGGCAAATATTTTCAATAGTTAATTTAATGTAGTTGTCCGCTCGCTGCTAATTTTTCTCCAGTTTAAGTTATTTTCATAAGACCCTGTATAATATATTAAAAAAGTGCAGAAAGATGTAAATACCGTATTTTAACAAACTGTTTAGATTGTCGGTACGCTTGGACTAGAAATTTGTGACAAATAATACATATAAAAAAACGTAACTTTTTTAAATTTTAGTTAAGTAAGACGTACTTACTCCTACTTTCTCGTGTATACAGGGTGATTCCTAAGTTGATACTTCTTTTTTAGCTGTGTATATAAGGCATTAAAAAAACATTTTCAAATACTTTTTTTCAAAAAACTTAAAAATAGGCGATACAGAAAAAAAAAATTTAGGTCCGCACTTAGGTGCGGTCATCAAAACGTAGCCTGCTATACTTTGTTATTTTTGTCTTAGTAGTCATGCAATTTACGGGTCGGTGGTCAGTTATTTATTTGGCAATCCGCTGCGGTGTGTTTTTCTGAAGCAAGTTAACTTTAAACTGGTGACACGTGAAAATGGTAAAATTTTAAAACAATGATCTAGTAGATATCGTGCTAATTTTTGGTGAGTGTCGTCAAAGTGCGGCTGCTGCTTCGAGATTATACGCAGAAAGCTTTCCTTTGCGGGCTCATCCTACACCCAGAAGTTTTCTTAATGTTATTCAACGGGAAATTTAGGCAGGACCGTATTTGATCCATAATGTAATAAACGAATGTAAGTATTTTATTTTTGAGTGTTTTGCAAAAAGGTATTTGAAAATGTTGTTTATTTTAACGCCTTCTATACACAGCTTAAAAAGAAGTATCAACTTGGGAATCACCCTGTATAATAAAGTAATAAATACGCATCAAAATACATTTTTTATTTTTAAAAACATAACTATTTTGAACAAAAAAAAATTAAATTAACTACTTACCGGAGGCGGATAATTTCAACAGTTAATTTAATGTAGTTGTCCGCTTGCCGCTAATTTTTCTCTAGTTTAAGTTATTTTCATAAGACCCTGTATATATTAAAAAAGTGTAGAAAAATGTACCTACCGTATTTTAGCAAACCGTTTAGATTGTCGGTACGTTTGGACTAGAAATTTAGGACAAATAATACGTATCAAAAAACCGTAATTTTTTTAAATTTTAGTTTAGTAAGACGTACTTTCTCATGTATATTTACTGCTACATGCCATTTACTATAAAAGTACACTAGTTTTCCTAAGTATTTTTTTCTTGCTCTAAATTTATTAAAAGACCTGATAAGTTTTTAACTCTCATGTATGTTGATCGGTGTAAATACCCCTAAGAACGTAAAATATAATAATAATTATAATAACCCTTTAACACCTAAAATCTTGAAGGTTAATATTTTTATATTAGAAAATAATATACTTTGTTGTGTTGTGGTTATTGAAAACCAGCTAATTTGCCAGCCTGCTGAAACGAGATTTTCAGTTCACTGGAAAGAAAAATGTAATTTCCCTGAAAGCGAAATACATGACACGACCATATTGGTTGAGATATTTACGTTCAAAGATTTGATTCTCGTTTTTACAAAATTATCTAGTGCTTGGTTAGAAAAACCGTGCAAAGTTTGCCAATTGGTTTTAAACATATTTCTTATCTTTATTGTTGTACAGTTTATAGTTTAAATCAATGTTTTTTAGTAAATTGTAACGAAAGTAAATTGTTAATTAATTTAAAATAAGGTACGTGTAAATTATTTTATTTCAATAATGTACATAGATATATATATATATATATATATATATATATATACTCTATTCAGGTATCATTTACGCCGAGGTAAACAGGCCTTGGCCAATACACAACTAGATTTTCAAATTTCTAGTGGTTATTAGCAACGGCGTAAATGGTGTTTGAATGGGGTATAGTAAGTAAAATTTATGCCAGGTAATAAATAGAAATTAAAAAATTAGATTTATTGTCTATTAACTTAACAACACAAAGTGCCTGTACTTTTTAGTAATGTAATTGCATACGATACTATGCCTACGCACTAGTATTAAACATTGTTTTTGAAATACTCAAGTTATAATAATGAGCCCATTCTGTAACGAAATGTACACCACTCTAAACTTAAAAGGATGGAAGAATGTACCACCTAAATTGACTTATTTAAGTAGGTACAGTTGCGGACTAAACCAGTGACGGCTCGTCGGATGAAGTAGGTGAAGGGGCTCTTCACAAAAAAAAAATAAAACCATACAGTACCATTTTAGCCCTTAAAAAATAATTATTAATATTAATTTAATCTGAATGTAGCTATGCATAATAGGGCCACGTTTAACTCAGATGGACAATAATTATAAAGACTCGTGCTTTTTCGCGCGCCCCAGCGACCGTGTCCGTTAGCTCAAAACAAGTGAAGACCAGCGCCCAACATGACTTTGATATTCACCGTTGCTATGGTTACGTGACGTCAGTCATGCAAACAGCATATAACAATTTGCATTATGATAAAGGGCAATTTAAAAATAGATCAGTCGTATGCACCATTGTTTTAGCATTGGTTCGCCTAACCTTAAGGTATTTATTTTGAGGCTTGGCGAAACTCACGGTTATAGATATCGTTTTTACGTGATTTACTGTGTGATTAAAAAGTTTTGTTTTTATTTTTGAGTTAATTTAGTAGTGTACGAACCTACTTAGTTGCGTGTTTTAAAAATTTACCCAATTAATGACATAGTTTGTAATTTGTTAAAAACTCCATTCAGTCGTTGGACAGATGAGGATAAGAGAGACGTTTTGTTACGAGGGTTTTTAGTCAATGTTTGTTTAAGTACCCACACTATACCTAGCTCTTCGCCATTTTTTAAGACCACGAGCCGCCGCTGGTTCAATCCTGCTTGTTTACCTTTAATGTTCGTACACACGATCAGGCATGCCTTCGCGCCTACCTAAAGAGGCAGGTCTGCGAGTAAGTCTGATACTACACATTCCGTACGCACGTCTCAGTTCGACTGCGAGTCATGGTTACAAGAGGAACAAATATACACACATAATTTTATTAAAAGAGCTACAATTAGAACCAGATGACTACAGAAATTACATGCGAATGACCGAAGAAGTGTATATGGAACTATTAGATTTGGTATCACCATACATTCAAAAAGAAGATACTGTAATGAGACAATCTATAAATCCACACGAAAGATTATCATCCACTTTAACATCTATTTTCTCGATATAGTTCTATAAATTCAGTTATTATATTTTTCTCTCTTGTAGTAGCCATAAATATTTATTATACATTATTATTTATTTAGACACAAAACAACAAGTTCAGTGCTAAATAGTTTTTAACTGGTTGAAAATGAAAATTTGGCACGCGCAGTGTATACACGTTAAAACCTGCCTGCGAGCCTGACCAGAAAATCAAGAATCGCCAGATTGCTTCGCTCCGCGCAAAGTGGCCTGAACGCACCATCAGTTCAGCATACACACGATCGCACTTACTCGCGAGCTTGAAACGTTCAGGTAGGCGCGAAGGCATGCCTGATCGTGTGTACGGACATTTATGGTCAGAATAAACTGGTTTGTAAAAGATTCGTTTTGAATACCAGATAATACATACACTTTTTTAACGTCGCATACTTTTCAATGTTTGAGCGAAGATATAGAAGAGACCATCAAATTTAATTTAGAAAAGGTTGCCGAAATCGAACAGCTTAGCCGGCATCTACCTGGCCCAACAAGTTAAAAAAATGAGTTATTGTACACGAAATTCGGGTTTACTGATCGAGAAGCCAAAAAAAAACGTTACAAATATATTTTTTCGACGCTCGTGTAACAGTTTCTCTATTCAGAGAATCGCCCATACACTCACACCATCCGGACAAAAAATATTACATATATGGGTGATTCTCTGGATAGAGAAATGTTTACACGAGCACTGGTTTCGAAAGTTTATTTTAAAATACATAATTTTGCAGTCAAATTGATGTCATCGGTTTAATCTAAATAGTATCATTGAAAAGTAGCTACTATGGCCGTCTACAATGAAGACAACGACAGAATTCTTTGTCTATTTAAACTTCCTAGCCTAGAAGGTCATGAAAAGTACATTTTAATAACATTATCGAAAAATATTTTCAACACGCGAGGATATAAAGAATTTTTTAGTGTTTTTATTTTTCATTTTTATAGGTGGTCGTAGGAAAAATAATATATGTACATGTACGTATTAAGTTCGTACAATTACTAGCTGGATGCACGTCACAGCTTCTGACGTAATTTTTCAATTCTTTCGGGATTTTAATTAGGCTTCAAAATGAGCATTTCTTTTGTTGCTGAATAATACTTTCAAAGTATGTTCCAACTAGCTATTTTTCGCTCTCAAATCACTTTTAATACGTACACACCCCGCCATTCCACTACCTTAAAAATATAAATTTGAAATTAAAAAAGGTGGACTGTTCAGTGCACAGTATAACAACTAAGTGGTTCCAACTTTTTCAAAGAACAAAGTTAAATAACTTTTAGATCAGAGAATGTTGTCGAGTACATTCTGATCAATCATATCAAACATTTAAAAAAGTAGTGGAATTGGGGCGTGAGAGTACATTTTTTCATGATTATTCGACATATTAATAAAATAGATTTTCGTTGGACTGCAGACATTTTAAACAAAAATTAACCGACCCGACTTTGTTTGTGACATGAAGGTCATGTTGTCTGGCTAGTATAAGTCAATATTTAAGCTTATCGGGTCAATATGAAATAAGAAAATCAATTCTATCATCAATGTCATTTAGGTATGTTAGAAAATTTTCTGGTTAATTAATTGTTGATTATAATATTTCTATAACTCAACGTTTATAGTTCTAATAGGTAAAATCTATTTTTATGAGTATGAGTAAATTTTATTTATACGTGTGTATTGTTGGTTTATGTACAATTTTTAAATTAAAATAGGCTAATTATTGTAACACTATACTATAAGTCCAAAATTACTGTCAGTAATACATCCATTCATATAGAATGCGGTTGTACGAAGTTAGAGAAAACAATTCCAGTATATTTTTTAAAATTTTTATAGAGCAGAATATTTATTTTCATGGCATTTTTTCCTTTGACTTCGTACAACCCGCTGCTCTCGATATGAAAGCGATAAGTCACTGACAGTAATTTTGGCCCAGGAGTATATATTATGTATGTGTATGTAAGAAATAATAGCAAAGGAAATTTTTAAATATATTGTACTCCAAATGTTAAAATGTTTCTTGTAACAAACATAGTCTAAATAATGATAGGATCAAAATGATCATAAGGAAGCAGCTTTACTTGTGAATTAGATGAACGATTTTAATAGGCCGATAAAGCAATTCCTAGAATGTAGACACGATTTATAGAACTTAGTAAGCGACTACCATGATACAACTATACAAGGTATGACATCAGGGTGCGCAGTGGATCGTGACGTTATTAAAAGGCAATTTTATATGAAATTTTTAATAAATTTATTTCAAATCATAATAGCCTTAGAATTTCAACTGTGACTTAAATCTTGAAACATACATTTTATATAGATAAATTGATTATTGTCAAAATCTAAAACTTCCTTTTACTTACCTTCCTTAACTCAAACTTTAAGATGTAATTATGCTTAAAGAAAAACTTCTTTAAAGTACGTAGGAATTCATTTAAACCAAAATTTTACATGGAAACAGCACGTTACCTATTTTACAAGCAAATTAAAATATTTTATTGTTACAAGGTGACGTCACGAAAGTCACGCCCACCTACGCGGTATCATGTCTACTTGTAGTTGTATCATGAGCGGCTACTACTTTTGGTAATTGAACGTCCTTTCAAATGTTGTATCACCACTAAACCCCCCCCCCCCCCCCCCCCCCTCCCTAGGGGGGAACAATTATTTTCGGAAACGAATAAGGTATTTTGATGGTAAACAAATGTTTGTTTAGAAGCATTTTGGATTGAAAAGCAAACATCTTTTTATAAGTCATTTTTGACCGAGAAGTTTTTTTTCTAAAAGTGCTTTTTTATGAGACCAAAAACTATCGATCATCTTTCACTTCTACTATCGTTATATCGAACTCTACCCGCTATCGATAGTTCTCCACCTCTAGTTTGTTTCATTGTTTCCACCCCGCTTGATGAGGAATGATATAATTTAATTGAAAACCAGCTTGAAAAATATTTCTCACGGAAATAAAGTTGACGTGTTTTTGCAAATTTCCACATTCTGCAGAAGGGCCGACATATCAACGGTTTAAAACCGTAATTAAAATATATCATAGTGGTGTGACAGACTTTTATTTCATAAAAATTATCACCACAGAAAATGGACTACCTCCAAAAATGTATTTTAACATATTGTATTCAAATAGTCAGAAAAAAATAAAAACGATATCGCGAAAATTGGGTTTTGCCCAAATATCTTTGGAAGGACTGTTACCGACAGTTTGACAGTTTTTTAACCAATCCAAACACCCAGAAATCCGCTTCAGGGTATGCGCAGAATCCCGATTGTCACGGATTGTCCGTGACTGCTGTGAAAACAACCCCTATATCTCATATGGTTTATTATTATCCTTATCTGGGACACCCTGTATACATCCTCTTAATTGCTTTATATGTCTATTAACTGCAGGGCACTTACGTACGTACATATGACAATTTGGAGTGTTTAAGCATTTTCTTAACATATTATTCTAGACTTTTTACTTTTGAATATTGTATTAATTTTTAAAATGTTACCTGTTTGAATTAGGCATTAAGTAATAAATATTTGTATTAATTGGGATTTTTTGTTCTGTACAATCTCCTGCCAAATTTCCATAGGTTATAAGCACTAAATAAGTTTTCTTTCACTGATTAACGTCACAATATTTTTCTTGAATATACAGGGTGATTCCTAAGTTGATACTTCTTTTTTAGCTGTGTAAGAAGGCATTAAAATGAACATTTGCAAATACCTTTTTTCAAAAAAATTTAAAAATAAAATACTTACATTCATTTATTACACTATGGATCAAATACCGTCCTGCCTAACTTGCCCGTTGAATAACATTAGGAAAACTTCTGGGTGTAGGATGAGCCCGCAAGGGAAAGCGTTCTGCGTATAATCTCGAAGCAGCTGCCGCACTTTGACGACACTCACCGTAAATTACCACCATATCTACTAGTTCATTGTTTTCAAATATTACCATTTTCAATTTAAAATTAACTTGCTTCAGAAAAACACACCGCAACGTATTGCCAAATAACTCACCACCGAGTAAACTGCACGACTAATAAGAGATAAGACAAGCAACATAAAGTATAGCAGGCTACGTTTTGATGATCAGGTCCGCACTTAGATTTTTTACTTCTGTACCTCGCCTATTTTTAAGTTTTTGAGTTAGGGAAAAATTTCTATGTTGATTGTGTTTTCATTTATCAATAAATACAAAGAAAAACATTATTTAAAATTTTTAAAGATAAAGGATAATGTGTCTACTTATTTCTATATTTCTGTTAGAATTCTAAAAATAAATAAATTTCATTTAAATTAAGGAAAGATACATTTTTATAATCATTCTAAACATTCTTTAAATTAAGAAAAGGACAAATTTTTCAGTGTTTTAAATATATTTTTTTATAAATAAATAAAATTATTATAACTTAAGAAAAGGAAAAATCTTCAAAGTGTTTTAAAATATTTTTGCCAAATCAATACACAATTCTTTTGAATTAAGGAAAGGAAAATTTCTCTAAGTGTTTTAAAATATTTAATAAAAAATAAATAAATAAATAAAATTATTTTAAATTAAGAAGAGGAAAAATTTTGTTTTAAACTTTTTTTTAAATAAATAAAATTATTTTAAATTACGGGAAGGAAAATATTTTTAATTGTTTTAATTTTTTTTTAAAATAAATAAAATTACTCTAAATTAAGGGAAGAAAAACACTTCCAAGTTATTTAAAAAAATTTTTAAAATAAATAAATTCAATTAAATTAGGGAAAAAAAAGGAAAAATATTCTAAGTATTTCCAAATGATTTAAAATTAAAATTCAATAAATAATTTTAATAACTCACTTCTTCAGGGTCCATACAATGGATGAAATCCCACATAATATATATAAAAAAAAAGAAAATATTGGAGAAAATCATTTTCTCTTCTTGCAATAGAAACCGCAGCAGGATAAAACATCTTAACTTATTTTCTCGCACCGACTACCTAATGAACAATCTTAGGCTAGCGAGCCCCGGGTAAAAACTAAATCTAACATTTTCCCGGGATTCAGATTAGGTCCAGCTAAAATAATTGCGTAAGATTTCCAGGGGAAAACGGCTACGTGACCACCTCCTCCATATGAGTCACACTCGATCTGCGCGAGATTTTGCCCGGATTCGAAGAAAATACATTTTCGCACCACCTTATAAGAGTAAAATATTATACTTCCGATAGGGGTAGCGTCATCGCAAGATGGCTGCCGTACTCAATTGTTAGGTAAAAGTACTTTAGGCCTCCTTCCAGGTGCTACAAGGCAGGTTTGTCTTAGTTTAGTAAGTGGAAGTAAGTCCTATAAGAAATGGTACTCAACTTTGCCATTGATTTTAAGAAATTAGAAATTCGTGACGTAATTATAACGTTAATTAATTCCTGAACGAGGGTGACAAAATGGTTCATGCAAAAACGCATTTTTTGATAAATGGTTACAAAACTGCGCGGCTTTCCCTATAAAAAGCCAAGAAACTGCAGTGGAAAGTTAGTTGTTCCAGTCCTAATTAGTAGATATTTTGAACTACAAGTTTTCGGGCGTGAAGTAATTTTAAACAGTAAAGCGTGGAAAGTCCAGCTAGTCTATTATTCGGTGACCCCTTACCTATTGATAACCCAGGGGTCAACGTTCGTCTATTCCGAATCGATACGGTCAATCACCTTGCAGAAGTAAGTGCTTGTGGGCCATAGAAAGTATTACTTATTTTATTGATGATAACTATAAATTTTGTTGCTAAGACTTATTGTTGGGTGGCTCCCCCATTATTTCTATTAACAATAAAATAGTGTTCAAGACTTAAATAGTGTTTACTTCATAGTTTAAATCGCCAAACTTAGAAAAAAAATTAAAACTAGATATTTTCTCAATTAGAAACTTCAGCCTACCTATCAGTTAAATATAAATTTTAAAAAGTTTAAATATTGAGCTCTCACAAGCCTCATTATCTCGCCAAACGAAATATCATTCTCAGTAGTGAACCAGATTCTCTCCGGATCCCGCAAAAGAAGAGTCTTTATCACCAGCCACTTAATTAGCAGAGACAACCGACGTGGGAGGGTCGTAATACGTAAGTTATATCTATACCCTAGAAGTGGTGGGTGTTATAGGGTGTTATGGAATTGTCGCATTCTTTTTAAATGGGCGACTCCTTGGGTGTTCTAGAAAAACACTCCTAACTTTTTTTTTTAATCAACAGTGTTAAAAAGTTGACTAACCCCTAAAATAAGAGCGGATATTTTTTAGAAGCGTTGGCGATGTGTTTTTTAGAAGTCACTTCTGAAAGTAGGAGTTTCAGAAACGCCGTCTACAGGCCTTTTTACATTGGGTGCAATTGCAAGAAAAATGGCGTGGAAGCATGCGCTTCGACGACGTTTTAATCAAGCTGATGCACGTTTTCCCATTTAAAACCTGCATCAGCTGTTTAAAACGTCGACAAAGCGCATGCTTTCAGGCAATTTTTTCTTGCAATTGCACCCAATGTAAAAAGGCCTTAAGTTTTCTTAGACCACACAACTAAAAACAGCTGTAGAAGAGATCCTCGCAGAAAATAATAAAACAATATTCCTTTGTAAATTTATTTAAGAGCAAGTAGGAATTTATAGACGATGGCTTATGTAAAATTTACACTATTATGTTTACAACTTACGGACTTTTCGTCATAGCCTTTATAAAATCCTCCTCTTCTAACTGAAAATGGTAAATGATTGCATGTTATGAGTAAGCGTGTCAAAAAAGATACAATTGAACAAGTCAAGCAACCAGAGAAACTGGGGAGGATAAAAATAATAAAAGTATTTACCTTTTGCATGAGGGATGTTAAATTTTGTCTGAAATAAAACCAGGTCAAGATTGTTAAAAATGCAAAAAACAAAAACCGAATTTTGCCTAAGATTTTATTTTACCATTTTAAAATATGCACTTATCTCGTACATTTTTTGACTTCAACTTATGCTAAATTCAAAAGGGCGGAACATGCCGACATAGTGGAACCTTAATTATAGATGTGATTGGTCAAAAGTCAACTGATTGACACACCCATAATTTAGGTTCCGCTATGTCGGCGTTTTCCGTCCATGCGAATTGATAGTGAGGCCCTCTATCGCACTGTTTTTTAAAAGGTAGATCTGGTCTGACATTAGGATTTCTTGAATGCACCATTTTTGAAATATTTGCATTAAATCATTCTACCCCCCTCCTGGCTAGGCCGTTTTATTTCAGAAAAAATTATCATTTCGTACTTTCATTATATTTAACTATTTACATTGTTCTCGCGTTGCCGCGGCTGCTTAGCCTGTAAAATGTATTCCAATTTGTCACGTTTAGTTATGAGGCAAAAAAAATAAATTAAGTGTGTATTTATAAATACAAATTACAGACCTAGTGATTAAAGGGATAGGTATTTACACGTTATAACATAAGAGTCCCTTTACAATCATTTTTACTTCAAATTAAAACAATAACAATCTGGACTTTAACGGGTAAAATAAATTATTAGTTGTAAAAATTTTATTTTGAGAAAAAAGTGAATAATTTATTTTAAGGAAAACGTGAATGAATTTAAAGTTTAAAAACAATAGTATTATAGTAGGCTAAAACAACAGCCACTAACGGTGTACAACAGTCTAGTTAAAACATCGATTAATGGTTAAAATATTTCTCATTAAAATTGTGTCCTGGCAACATCGCTATTACCATTTTTAAATCTGGTATATTTAAATCTTGTAAAATTTTGTTAAGAACCTTCCATACCAGCGTGAAACGCGGCATCGTTTCCTGGCTTGTCTAATTGAAAATTTAATACAAACCTTTTTACTAAGGCGTTCACAAGAACTTCTAGTTTGGCGGATGACACCTTATTTTTATTTTCAAAAAAAAAAATTGAAAATTTATTTTAAAGTTTTAATTGTATAGGTACACATTATATCATCCGCCATGCAGAATATAAAAATAGAAATATTGCGACTATTTATGTTAATTTCTTATTTTCCAAAGTACAAACGATGACCCGACATTATCTTAAATATTTCCACTGACGCCGCGTCACTTAATTCTCGTGAAATTAGTTTTTTGTATATAAAAAATATATTTAATTGCCATCGCCAAACACAGGTACAGTATGCGCGATACGGTGGAAATGCACTGTTTCTTCATGATGACCCATCACGAACAAATACTGCATTGCCTCCGCATCGCCCATACTGTTCCTGCGTCTGGCGATGAAATAAAATTTCTTTTTTATATACAAAATATTATATAAACGAATTTCACGAGAATTAAGCGTCAGTGGAGATTTCGAAGATTATATCGGGGCATCGTTTGTAATTTTAATGGAATATAAAAAATTAGCGTGAATAGCCGTAATATTTATATTTTTATGTTCTGCATTCTGCAATATCAGTTAAACCTACATATTTGAAAATTAAAAATCAATTTTTTTTTTTTGAAATATCATTCGAAAAACTAGAAGTTCTTGTAAACCCCTTAGTAAAATTTTTGTATTAAATTCTCCATTAGACAGGCCAAAAAACGACGCCGCGTTTCACGCTGGTATGACAGGCTCCTAAAATACAACCAATAGTGTTTTAATAAAATTAACTTTGCCGGACTTCCCTGTAAATTCCTAAAGTTCATATAAACATTTTTTAATTCCAGTTGTATTGATTTCATCAAAATATTAAATAAAATGATATGTATATGTACCAAAAAAATGAGCTTTTAAAAACCCAAATTAAAATTTTTACACCAACATTTTCAATTGAACACATTGTCCACTAGTGGTAATTTTTTTGGCCCTGGTTATTTATAGGTTTTGCATAATATATCTATATATAAATTTGAACGATAAAACTGAGTTTTGAGGTATTTCAGTATACTATTGAATGCTTTGTAGGTACAACTTAATACTGTATTACGTGTATGTTTGTTGGCTTTCTTGTAAAATGTATCAAAATATGGTGCTTTTTAAAGTTACAAAAAAAAAGTGAAAAAACCAGAGCCAATTATTTTGAAGTTGCCAAATTTTTGATAATTAATATTTGGGCTAATATTCAAAATTGCATTGTTTTAGTAAATAACGATTCCATTTTAGCAAGAAGCAAGTTATTAAAAAAAATGCAAAAATCTATTATTTTAGGCCAAAATTGCATTTTATTTTTTTTTAGTGTAAAACTCAACGTCAAAATTCCCGAATAAATTTTGTATCTTTCCAGTTTTAACTAAAAACAAGGGTACAATTTCGTACCGGTTTCATTAAAAATTTGACATAGGCAAAAACAAGACAAAAATATATTGTTTGTAAAAGTTATAAATACTTTTTATAAACTGGTTGAAAAAAAAAAGTACAGGAAAAAATGTATGCAATCTCAAGAAAATAATGGCACTCAATTAAAGAAGCGGTTATCTATTACTTCTTTGGAATAAACATTCAAATTTTTTACAATGTTTTTACCAAAAGATTTTTGTAAATATTCCACCATGATTGTGTGTGGCTATCTTTAGATAATAATATAAGAACAATTAGAGAACACTGCAGCGAATTAGTAAACTTTTCTAATGACCCATATTTTGTCTACCAATGTTTTACTGTAAAGTAAAGCACTAGAAGCCATATGCAGATCCTACACGATCATTTGCTCAGACCAATTACCATGGACGTCCGATGTTCGCCGGATAAGAATTTACGATCCACACCAGGATATATTAGCCTCTAAATAAAGTATTACTAGATCAAATAAATTCCCCTAAGAGTTTATCATGGTTTCAAATTTTAAAAACAATAAACAATTTTCAATACTAAAATATTTAACTGAAAGAGTAAGTCAGAAGTTCATACACAAGAACTTTCCATCTTTAGATATATTATATAAATATTTATGCAACATCTTATTTTACTTTTAACAAACATGTTAATATTTTGAAAGTAATACTCTCATCCATATGGCAAAAATTACTATTATTTTCAATGTTTGACAACGTCGCGTGTGGTATATTTGCGATCAGATGGTTGCCTACGTTTTTTAGTGGCCAATTATAACGACCAGCTGTCAGCCGCGTTAAGATTGCTTTCAGCATGCATTATTTAAAAAAAACTTTTTGTATTTTGTGACTTTATTTAAAATGATTATTAAATATACCGTATATTGTGATAAAATGGTATGTCAGTTTAAAAAATAAAATCCCCTCCATTTTATCCACTTCCATGCGCGTCCTAATTAATCCCCACTTTGAAGGGCTGTTTCGCAAACCTGACTTGAATCGTGTTCGCACAACAACAACTGTTTGATGAATGAATACTTTGTCAATGGTAATTGGTCTGAGCTTATTCCAGTCCTGAATGATATCAATCATTCATTATTATCGGATCAGTCAGTAATGAAAATTTACATCAGTCCAACCATCCAACCTTGAAATTTTTCAGTATTACTGTCATTATTACAAAGTTGACAGCTACTTACCCGAAAGTAATAGGAACACGCCAATATTTTAGTTGAAAGTATATCCAAACATAGGTTTAAAAATATGTATATTTAGAGTTTTCACAAAAGTTGTAACGGGTGTTCGTCGTGAATCACCCTCTATATATGCATTGCTTAAATAATAAATAACCTTTGAGGCTCATTTTCTTATTAACTTAGACCTATGTGTAAAAACGCAAGAAAGTGTTTTTACTATGACTTCTGTACTTTTTAGATATTTTTTAATGTAAATGTAGATTCGAAATTTTAAAAACCAAATTTTAAACATGGCAGTGAAAGTCAACTTTTAAAAAGCGGTCTTACTGGTGATTCTTTAATATTTGAGTTGTAATATTTTTTTAATTTTAAACCCAAGTCAGGATTTGAAGCATTCAAAAGGAATATTAGTACTAATATTTTATAAACCGTTTAAAATAAGGATTTAAACCCGGAACGTGGGGAATACTTACTTATTTAATTTGTTCGTTTTATAAGGGAAGGTGAAAGAAAGTATTATGTTGGGATGCAAATTTTTTTTAAACAACTAACCAGAAAATTCTGATTGTAACATTTTTAACACTGGCAGAAATAGTTTCCTCCACGACCATTACTGAATGCAATAATTCCAAAATCATTTTTGATAATAGAATGTAAAAATTCTCGCCCTTGAGTTGGAATATTTATTCTGAAACACTTGCTTCTTATGCGTTTTGCGTGTATTTTCATTCCATAATCTGATCTGATAATTGATCTAAACGACATAGGTTGCCATGAATTTCGAAACTGTCAATGTCAGCAGACAAATTTTAGTGCAAGTCAAAATATGAGTGAAAAATCGGATGAATCAGATATGGAACTGGATAATACTCCACCTGAAATTACAAATATTGCGAATAGTATTTTTGGTCGTGGAGAAAATATAGTCTGCTACTCGGTTAGAATGAAAATTCGATACTCGTGATTCCTCACGCTCGCTACGCTCGCGTCGGAATCTTCCACTCGGATCAAATTTTCATTCCAACCTCGTTACAGAATCTACTATTCTCGCATGCAAAGTGGCCAGGTTAGCATTTTTCTTGATTTACTAACTGGTACGGTTATGAGAGAATCATTACTGTAAATGTAATTTATGTAAAAGTGGCCTGGTTAGTTAATGGTTTAAAATCTTTCAGCATCTCTGCATTAAAATGTTTATAAGTAATATTTGCTTTAGATTGCCCTTGAAGGCATAAAACTGTAATACATAAAATATAAATGTAAATTATTACATATAGAATAGAAAAATAATATACAAGACTGAACAAGAAAAAAATGCATATTATATCGAGTACGCTATCAAAAAATAGGCAACTTCAAATAAATTGTACAGTCAACGTCGAAAATAATACGCAAAACATGTATAGAATATGTGGTTCTATATTATAGTTAGATACTAGTCGTAAATTACCTCTTAAAAACTTGTCAACTTATTAACGTATTGATTTGCCTTGCCTAAATATCACTTGCTTTATTTCCTTATTACAACAGAATTAACGAAAGATAGTTTACAGGTAAGCAAATGATTCGTCGTGATATTTAAAACAACAAAGCCTTTTCGAGACTCTCAGTTTGTTGTCAACATCACTGTTAAATCGTTTGAGTCCGGAAAAATTATTTAAATAACGTAACAGCAATATCGGTCAACAATAAAGGAATCACAATATTTTTTATGCACATTATCCCATTGCATTCTTAATAGTATTGTGATATAGGGTTTGTGACTTGAGATTTTTTGCAAATGGATTTTTAATCGAGCGAGTGTTAAAGTGGGGGAACAATAAAGTTAAACTAAAACAGTCTACAGAAGTAAAGACAAATTTTCTTTCGTTTCGTCTGATTCATCCTTAAAAGCGATTCGCTTATTAGTAAGGATATAGAATCTCACAAAAAAAAAGGTGGTGCAACTAAACTACAGGAGGATGTAGCCTGTGGCGGCATCTAGTGTCGATGTTGGACAGTTCCACAGCATACTAAGCTACAATGACAACAACATACTACGTTACAATGACATAAGTCCCGTTAGGCAGCGCTAGAATCCATATCAGTTTAATTTCCACTATATGGTGTGTGTTTGCTGCCTAGCGGGAATCCTATCATCATGTGATTTTCTCTCAACATTTTACCTAATTTTATAAGTTCATTGAAGGGATCGATATGCTTTGGAAGTGCCCAAAATTGACACTAGATGTCGTCGCAGACTTACATTCTTCTATAGGTTATCAACAGTATATTATTATGAACAAATATTAGTAAATGCATAACCCTAAGTTATTTATTACTTGTATGTTCTCAGAGTATAGAAATTTGTTTTTTTTGTAATCATTCTGAATAGGCTGTCCCAAATTCGAGCCTTAATTAAGATCTCAAAAACTAAATCTCACTGCGTAGATTAAATTGTGGACAAGTTTCAGCATTTAGTACCTAGCAATAATGTTAAAAAAAACTGTCCATCCACTTTAGTTCTTAAAATTTTCCAGCCTGCAATTTTTATTTTCTAAAAGCCTGGTCGTCAAAATGTAGCCTGCTATACTTAAGGTTGTTTTTGTCTTATTAGCCATGCTATTTACGGGTCGGTGGTAAGTTATTTATTTGGCAATCCGCTGCGGTGTGTTTTTCTGAAGTAAGTTAAATTGGTGACCCGTGAGAATGGTAAAATTTGAAAACAATGAACTAGTAGATATACTAATTTACAGTTAGTGTCGTCAAAGTGGGGCTGCTGCCTTGAGATTATACGCAGAACGCTTTTCCTTGCGGGCTCATTTGTGCCTTTTTTGAATAAAGCGAAAAGGATAAGAAATATTGATCAAAAATGAAATGACGAATGCATCGCTAGACTTCACTCTTAATAAGCACTAAGTTCTGAAACACCATTTGACTGACACTGCATCTCTTATACTGTCTGAGACCATAATGACGAGGTTCGAATTTGAGATGCCCTGTACAAAAGAGGAAATTATTAAATTAACTACAATCATTTTGTGAGGCCACTTATTATACTTTTTTAGATTAGATTGTTTAAATTATTCTACGCATTTTTTTAAAAGTATTTTATACTGGTCTCTAGAACTTTTTAAATTTCTATATTAGTAAGTATAACAATAGCGTCGAGACTCAATTTTTATACCACAAGGCATGTTGGTAATAGAACACTCTTAAAAGGTAGGATTATGATGAATCCTACTCTTACAACGTTTGTAGGAAAGTTTTCACCACCAAAAAAAAACTATTAATTATATGTTAATGACCGCAGATCTTGTCAACAGAAATAGGCAGTACTAGCGCTATTTTATTTATTCCACATATTTCTCACTTATAGATATGAATGTCTTTGACAAACTAAACTGCGATCTGTATCTAAAAAAAAAGGTTGAGGATACCATGCAACAATAAATAAGTTTTATGAAGTCCTGTGTTAAAAAAAATTGTGATATTAAAATTACAATAACCAACCGACATTCCTATTATTTTACCTACATTATACACCAGAATCATTTGTAGCATTATGTCATAATGTCGATAATTTTGAATAGTTTTTGATAAATTAATCACATTTGGAATTTTGCAGACAACCTTTATGTATTATCTGAACGTTGTGGTCACTCATACTCAACTTAAATTATGAGAAATAGTAAAAACAGTAGAAAATTAATACAGAGATAAAATATATCTACAAAGTTTTAATTGTGTAAAGGCTAACTCTGTATGATAAAAAAAAGTTTAATTAAAGTCAGATAACTGTAGTTTTATTTCGTATTTGTCATGTTGAACAAACCTTGATAAACTTACTAGAAAATATAGGCAATTTATAATAGCGTCCTACATAATAATTTTTTATTATTTTATTATTTTCTGGGATCCATCAGTAAATTGAAAAGAAAGAATTGTTATAATATTAACAAAATTCTTTAACTATTTTAATATCTCTTTAATAAATTTTAATTTACATCATTAAGTTGGTTACATATGGGAAACTTCTTTATTAATAACTTAACGAAAAAAAGTTATTCTTCATAAAAAGTTCTGCATGGTCCAAAACCTAAAATGCAACCATCAGATGTTAAATTTTTTCAGTCGTATACGAGGTTTGTCAAAAAATATGAATTTTGCCCAAGAGTAAAGTACCTTTATTTTTGACAATATTGAAAACTTTAATTATGAAAAGTTGTTCGGTATAAAAAAGTATGTTCTAATATGCAATTACACTAAAAAATATTTTTTTAATTATTACAAATTCTATCTCAAATTATTACCGATAAATTTGTAAAAATAAAAAAAAAATTTCAGTGTAATTGCATATTAGAACATGTTTTTAATGCCGAACAACATTTCATAATTACAGTTTTCGATATTGTCAAAAATAAAGGTACCTACTTTACTTTTGGGAAAATTCATATTTTTTGACGAACCTCGTATACGACTGAAAAAATTTAACATCTGATGGTTGCATTTTAGGTTTTGAACCATGCAGAACTATTTATGAAAAATAACTTTTTTTCGTAAAGTTAATAATAAAAGTTTCCCATATGTAGCCAACTTAAGTAGACACACTGTATATTATACTTAAAACCCCCTTTCTTAATGGGCTTTTTCACTATTTTCAAAACTGTCGTTAGGTCACAACCAGAGTTGGCACGAATTAATTCATATGAATTAAGTCAATGATTTAATTCGTGAAATAATTCCAACTTTTCCAAATGGGAACAAATAGCATTATCAACTTCAAATTAAAATATCCGAAAGCATTTTTGCAACCCCAACCGAGTAGCAATAAACAATTGGCAACGGTGTAGCGCTCACAAGACAACACAATGCATCGCGGCAACGCCGGGGAGGGAATCACCGAAATTATTAAGAGGACAGAATACCGCCATTACTGTATTAGATGTAGAGCAGTTAGCGTGTTATCGTGAAATTTGACTATTTTCGGGACCGATTACCGACATTGCTTTTAAAACCTTCACTTTTATTGTTAATAAATTAAAAATTTCGTTTTTTTTTTGCATTTTATTTTAGTAAGTAAATAAAAATTGTTTTTTTTAAGGTGAATTAATTCAAAAAGTCAGACTTTTTTATAAAAGTCATGACTTATTCCATCCTTGTCACAACCTTTATTTGTTTGTAACTCATTAAACAGCTGCTCAAATGCAACCAAATTTAAAATCTCAATAAATGACGAAGGTCTGATAAAAATTTGCTAGTGAGCATGCGCTTCTCCGCGCAACTGCGCATAAATCCTTAAAGAAACGGAAATTAGTTGCAGCTTGTCACATGTCATTCCTTTCTTGTCATTGACACTGGTATATGAACAGCGCTTTACAACACAACTTTCTCAGTAGACATACTTGTATAACTAAATATAAATTAATTTTTCAAAACACAGAAACCTCAATGCATAAAATAGGTTAGCATTTTTTCAACTCTCTCCGTCTTCTGCCAATAATTTATATACCACAATTAACGTTTAGTAAAAAAGTCCATTGTAGTTTTATGCTTTACCAAAATACCTTACTTTCTTTCAATTAACATATTTCTAAGATATTTTGCATTCGTTTTGCGATTATTCAAAGTTGGAGACTTCTGCAAAAACTTTTAGGTTGCTTTGAATAAACAAACTAACAGGATCGATGCATTATTAACCTATATTTTTGAATAGTTTTGGAGTAGAAAAATTACTTATCATCTTTCCTCCCAACTCAAAAAATTTAAAACAAATGGTTTATTTATGCTTCCCATTTTAAAGCCTTAGAGTCAAAATAAAAAGGCTTTAAACTGAATCCTTCATTAATTTGACTGTTAATGTACTTGCAACTCGAGTCTGTAATAATTACAGAAAAATGCATTGGAATGTTAAATGTACATACTGCATGATTCTTAATAGATGTAAAAATTCTCGAACATAAATTACAAATATGTATACCTTACTATTAAAGAGAAAAAGATAAAAACACAAGAACTTCTTTGGGTAATTTAATAAAACCTAACTATCAATTTTAGATTTCGTGATTTTATACAGAACTGAATCTTATATTTTCATCTGAAACAATCTCAAGCCAAACCCTATATCACACCATTTGCTCAGAGGCTCATGTAGGTCAATCACAGAGTCCGCTAACACTCTTGCTCGAACCCGCACTCGCGCTTCACGTATTCTAGTGAATCACAACGGGGCTTTGCTGCAGACAGACCCCGACCATGGGGCTGCCTTCGTCTCGGTTACCGTCTCTCGCGCTTCCGTCTTGCTGTCTGCTCCTCGTGCTCTGCTGGGGCACAACCTGCGCGCCTTGACTATTGTGCTGATTCGATTGGTGGAGGCTGGGATGACCCGGCGCGTAAGGTAGAGACCCTGGGCCGTGGTTCAAGACGGCCTGGGGTACTTGGTGGAACCGTTGCGGCACTGGTTGGGGTTGAGCCGGATGGGAATGATGCGGCTGGGAACGCCCGGAAGAGGGTGACGAGTCGCACTCCATAGCTGCGTAGACTCGGGATCGACTGACAAAAGTTAACCCTGGAAAAAATATAGGTTTATTTATATTAACAGCGAAACTATTTAATAATTAGGACGGCCCGGAGTGGATTACACATTTTCCATCTGGTTTTTCGAAGTTTTAGCTCTATATGTTTAAAACATATTAACATTACCGGATGTTACTTAATAGTGATTTTAAGTTGAAAAGTTCATATAAACATTTATCATAAAACGATTTTTTATGGTTTTTATCAAAAACTCAAAACTCAATTTTTCTATTAAAATAAGTACACATCATTAAGTAACATCCTGTATACAGGGTGATTCCTAAGTTGATACTTCTGTTTTAGCTGTGTATAGAAGGCATTAAAACAAACAACATTTTCATAACTTTTTTCAAAAAACTCAAAAATAGGCAAGATACAGAAGTAAAAAAATCTTAGTGCGGGGCCTGGTCATCAAAACAGCCTGATATACTTTATGCTGTTTTTGTCTTATTAGTAGTTATTAGTCATGCAGTTTACGGGTCGGTGGTCAGTTATTTATTTGGCGATATGCTGCGGTGTGTTTTTCTGAAGCAAGTTAATTTTAAATTGGTTACACGTGAAAATGGTAAAATTTGAAAACAATGAACTAGTAGATAATTTACGGTGAGTGTCGTCAAAGTGCGGCTGCTGCTTCAAGATTATACGCAGAACGCTTTCCCTTGCGGCTCATCCTACACCCAGAAGTTTTCTTAATGTTATTCAACGGGCAGGACCGTATTTAATTCGTAGTGTAATAAATGAAGTAAGTACCTTATTTTTGCGTTTTTTGAAAAAAGGTATTTGAAAATGTTGTTTATTTTAATGCCTTCTATACACAGAAGTATAAACTTAGGAATCACCCTGTATATTGGCCATTATATTGATGGTTCTTTAATACATAAGGATTATGTTAGTCCAGAAAAATTAACTATTACTGCCTAACTAAGCCACCAAACGGAAAGAAGCCAATAAATATTAGTTCTTAAATTTGCATTTCTGCATCTCTCAAATTGAACGCTTAGTAAGTAAGCAATAAAACTTATACTGTTAAAACATAAACGTATTAAAAAACCTACCATACTGTATATTAACAGAAAAACATCTTTTAAAAAAATAAATTATCGCCGTACCATTGAAAAATCCAGCAGTACAACGGGTAACTCACTCTAGACCTTTCTAGTAAGAAGATTGAAGAATAAGGTTACATCGTGAAAACGCATCCGCTTGAACTAATCGGTTACAGCACGTAGTCAGAGATTTGAATGAAGTTAAAGAATATAGAAAAAAAACATGTTTGCAGTATACGTGCAAATTTATTATTTCAAAATAAAACGTTGGGCCCGATGCGTTAAATCGAATGCAAACCTCACGTCGCACAACGCACAAAATGGGGAAATTCGCAAAGAATAAATAAACAATAAAAAGCTAAAGATCACAAAAATGCTCTATAGCAATAAGGAAAAACAAAATATGTGTCGGTTTTGTATTGTGCTTTTAATCGATTTAATGGTTAAAGAAAAATGTAATGGTTTGGTCATTATTAGGTACAACACTGAGAATACTACAAGTAAAAAGAGAAAAATACGACTTAGATTGGGACCCAAAAATTAGTCGGTAAAAGTAAGGTATTTTATAGATACAGTCGGATCCACTTATGGCAAATTGTTCATTGAACTTAACTTAGTCAGTGAGTATTTTCTTTTAAAAAACATGGCTCTTTCACTATTCTCATATTTGATAGTTTTGACATTTAAATTGTTAAGTCGGTGTTATAATAGGAGCTTATAATCAATAAAACTATTGCTAGATCATACTATGAATTTTTTGCACAATTTCGACAAATTTTAAAAACGCAAAACTGGCGCGGTTACTCGATGACGTGGATCCGATAAAAATTTATAATGAGCTTCGTCACTGATCTTCCACTTGTCATGTCGGTGTTTTGGTTTAGGGCCTACCTTCTTACCTTCAAATTGTGGAATTTTGAAGTATTATTGTTTAAAATAACTGTTATTTTTATTTATTTGCTAATACAGCAGAAAGATCGACAAATAACTTAGGTTAGACTTTTTTTAACTGTCATTTCATTCTTGGTCTTCTGTCATAAATTTCGGTGTTGCCACATAAGACTTCTTTTATGCTAGTTAAATAATATATTTTGTTCTCAGAACTTTATTAACTTATTTTAAGATAAAATATAGATAACATTTTGTAAATAAAATGATGATTATTGTATCATTTTTTAAGTCCGTTTTGGACAATTATTTCTATTGGATTACTTTTCAGACTTTGTCATTGTATTATAATATAAAATACAATTTAGAGAACATTGGCAACGTTGCCATGCTGCGGTTTCATGGCGTATATTCGATAAAGTCCGTGTTTTTGTTTCAAAAGTTTTTTTATTTATTTATTTTCTTAGTGAAGGCTTAAAAATATCGAAAAGTACAAACACAGAAAATTCAATTTTTTTGGTCCTTTATACACTACAACCAAAATCAAAATTTAGTGAAAGCGCCCATTATCATCAAGCTAAATTTTGTAAAAGCTCAAAAATAATAACAAAATATTAGCTTTGTGTTTTACATAAATATTAGTTACAATTTTTCTGTTTATCCTCATAATTCAAGACACTCTTCTTTAACCATTTAAACACACTCTGTGAGTAAATATAGCTTTAGAAATGTATCTTTCAGTGTCGTTTTATTTGTAAAAGAAAACTATATAGGCTAAGTAATTATTATTGGAATACTACCATTTAATTTAAATACCTGTATTAAATTAGAGTGGTTACATATAACCATATCACTATGTTAGTCATTGATTTGGGTTAGTCCCTGGAAATATTAAAGGGTTAAATCAGATTTTATTTTTCAGGGAAATTTAAGTAAAATAAGGCCGCTTTACAATTTTTCTTTCACGCAAGTTGTCTTGCAGCAATTCGTATTGTGGCAATAAAAATTTCACTTCGTTTCACAGCGTGCAATGACTTGCCAAGGTCGTAGGTGATGTACCACTTGCCAACCTTTTAAAATAAAAATACATTCGGTTAGGACTTACCGGCGCTTTTTGTGCATTCATTTTAACATAATCATTACAGGACACGAAAGTAAACTAACAAAAACAAAGCGTACCCACTACAGGTTAGAAACAACATAAACAAATGTCAGGGATTTTCATATTTAGGTTGGTGTCTCATAAATCACCAAAAAATCCCCAGAATTGCGCTTGCAATTGGAATAAAAATAGGGTCGGAGTTATATTTCTTGCAAGTAATACAAATTGCGCCAGCTGATCACTAGCCTCGTTCTGCGCATACTCAGGTTGGTGTCTCATAAATCACCAAAAAATCCCCAGAATTGCGCTTGCAATTGCAATAAAAATAGGGTCGGAGTTATATTTCTTGCAAGTAATACAAATTGCGCCAGCTGATCACTAGCCTCGTTCTGCGCATACTCAGGTTGGTGTCTCATAAATCACCAAAAAATCCCCAGAATTGCGCTTGCAATTGCAATAAAAATAGGGTCGGAGTTATATTTCTTGCAAGTAATACAAATTGCGCCAGCTGATCACTAGCCTCGTTCTGCGCATACTCAGGTTGGTGTCTCATAAATCACCAAAAAATCCCCAGAATTGCGCTTGCAATTGCAATAAAAATAGGGTCGGAGTTATATTTCTTGCAAGTAATACAAATTGCGCCAGCTGATCACTAGCCTCGTTCTGCGCATACTCAGGTTGGTGTCTCATAAATCACCAAAAAATCCCCAGAATTGCACTTGCAATTGCAATAAAAATAGGGTCGGAGTTATATTTCTTGCAAGTAATACAAATTGCGCCAGCTGATCACTAGCCTCGTTCTACGCATACTCGCAGGCAATCTTTTCTTGCGTGAAAGAAAAATTGCAAACTGTAAAGCGGCCTATACAGGGTGTTTCACGGTGGATGGAACGTTAGAAGTTTATGGAAAACGAATGATACGTTTTCTTCAAAAATTTGGCTGCTCAGATAAACAACCATGCTCTATCGTTTTAAAATATTTTCAGCAATGCGGCATTTGTCGCTTCTGCCCGAAACAGGTGGCAACATCGTTATTTTAAATGGAACACCCTATATATTATATTATTTTCTAATTCCCTATACAATTCCACGCATATTTTGTATACAATATCTTACGATATGTCTAAATTCAATTGTTTTTGAGATATTGACGTTTAAAATATGCCATTTTCAGACTTTGACAGGCTGTAGCACTGGAATGGCGCATCTTAGATAAAAAAAAGTTTTCACCTCACTATCTCAGTTTTTTATTCTCTATCTAAAAGTTACAACTTCCGGTTTAACATGTTAAACCGTAAAACCATTTTTTCAATGGTTTATTATTAAGAAAAATATTTCAGATTGAATTTGATCTACGTTTTTGAATACTCTGTTATTTTTAGAAGGGAGTTGTATATCTACTATTTCGGAGCCTTTTGATAAAAATAATTCGTTAGTTTTTGTAGTATAAGCGCAAGAAAACTACTCATGGTGAAATGAAACTTTTTGAAGGAACAAGTATCAGCTGTTGATGCCATGTCAAATGTTGAATGCTGAGTTTCATCATAAAATGTTCTATAGGAAGTGAGGGTTTCGTTATGGTACCTATAAGCACCTCTTTAAATAATTTATTGCAGTGGTCGGCTCAACACAAATTTCTTATTAATTAAAAAATAATTTTAAGACCAATTCGGGTAGCACACCCTTTTAAAATTAGCTGTTGTCCCTTACTTATCATATTATACAGCTTAAACATTCCATTTATAAACAAGTTGCAGTATTTTTAAAAACTATTAAATGGTTTTAAATATTAATTGTTTTATACAATCTGTAAATCCTAATTAACATTTGTGGTTGGTAGGAATACGCACAACATTTTCTCAGTAGTAACATTTATAGTTATTTAAAATTCAAAAAAATTAAAATATATCTCTGGTTTTAAATACCACTAATTCAAAACTTTTTTATTATATTATTAAATCAAGATTTAATTTTTTTGAAACATTGAAATCAACCATAACAAAAAAAAATTGTATACAGACCCTACACTCTCAGTCAGGCTGACAGGGGAGGCCTGAATGATATCAATCCTTTGTCATTCTCACATCATTCATTTTTCTAAGGAGAATTTACATCAGTCCGACCATCAATCCTTGCAATTTGCCCTTACACGATCAGTATTACTGTCATTCCATTATCAAGACTGTCAGTCCGACTGATGATGTAGGGTCTGCATATAGGCGATCCTACACGATCAGTATTACAGACAGTCCTGAATGATATCAATCCTATACATTTTCATACTTTTTTTAAATTGGCGTATACACAATCTGCATTACTGTCATTTCCTTACCAAGATTGTTAATCTGAATGATAACGTAGGGTCTGCATATAGACGACTCTACACAATCAGTATTACTGTCATTACCTTAGAAAGACTGTTAGTCTTAATGATCATGTAGGGTCCCCATTACAAAATAATTAAATTTTTATTTGGATTTATCTAGTAACTTTTTAAGTAGCACGTGATTTATTCCAAGACCTTAAAACTAACTATGACAATAAGTTGGGTTTTTACTATTTGAAAACTTGTCACGTTAAATCCCGGATATTAACAATAATAAAAATTAGATCTTATTTATAAAATGGGCTAATAATAACTATTAATATAACGAGATTATTATGCGATTTATAATAGTCGAGGACATTACTAGGTGACGAGGCAACAGCCGAGTCACCCGCAATTTCCGAGACGGTGTTAAATCGCTAATAATCGAGTTGTATGCAAAGCTTTATCGTATCATTGACAACGGCGATGCGAAAATAGAAACAAGGTTTTATGTCATTTCATTTTGGCATTTCAAAGTCATCATTAAAATCATGCAAGATTTTGATATTCCTGACGATATATTAGCTGCAGCCAACATTATAAGGTTGAACTTGCTTCCGGACAAATCTAAAATCCATTATGAAAAAGAATATCGGCAGTTTTGTGAGTGGCGAAACAAAGTACATGTTCAGGTGCAGAAGAAACGTTATTTGCTGGCGTATTTCGCAAAACTCTCTGAGGAATACTCTGCTTCATCCTTATGGCCGAAATATTCCATGTTACGAGCGACTTAGAACTGAAGGAAAGCGTGGAAATCGACAAATACGGCGCCTTAATACGTTTCATCAAGAAGAAAAATGTTGGATATAGAGCAAAAAAATCAAAAGTATTTACAAGAGAACAAGTCAACGAATTTGTGTGTTCTGCCTCAGACGAGAAGTTTTTAATGATGAAAGTGGCTTTTTTAATTGGAATTGGAGGAGCCTGTCGAACTAATGAATTAGCGAAGATGACCACGGAATGTTGACGTTTTAGAGGACAAGCTGATTGTTACTATTCCCGACTCAAAAACCCACAAGAAACGTATTTTCGCTGTGATATTTGACGGCGAAGTCAATCCTGTGCTTTTATTTAAAGAGTACGCAATGGTAAGGCCAGACCATGTCACTCACCAAAGATTGTTTGTATCATATAGAAAAGGGAAATGTTAGGTACAGCCCTGCGGCATTCACTTCTCTAAAATACCTCAAAAAATAGCTTAGTATCTCTCACTTGAAAATCCTAATTTGTATACTGGTCACTGCGTTAGAAGATCTTCGGCAAATTTTCTTGTTAATGCTGGAGGAGATATATTAGACCTACAAGAACTTGGTGGATGGGAATCGGCGAAGGTTGCTAGAGGGTATTTAGAAGAAAGTGTGACTAAGAAAGTTTCCATTGCTCGCAAAATTCAAGTTGGCGATGTTTCCGGCAGTGGATTAAGCACTGGGGAACCACACGAAATCGAAAGGAGTGCTTGCTCGGTCATTGATCAGTCTTCAGAGGGCATACCTAAGATCGTGGACGTTAAAGACAAAGGTGTATCCATCAAATTTGAAAACTGTCAAAATATTGTTTTACATGTTCATGAAAAATAGTTCTAATATTATTTGGTATCTAACGTATTATGCTTTCGTAACTAACGTATTAAATTATGATAACTAATGTATTATGAGTAACTAAGGTGTTATGTAGGTTTTAGTACGTTTATGATGTTAATAATTACTAATAAAGATATCATATAAAAATACTTAATCTTCAATGATACGATAAAGTAAGTAAATGTCACCATCGTTATATTGTAGCCTTCTTATATTGCAATATAATAAACCGCCTGAAACAGTATAATGAATATATGGTTTATTTAAATTTATTCTATTAGATATTCTTCAGTCGGTCTTTAAACCTTAGGATAATAGTGACATTTTGCCAAACAACAAAATCCCGCTAAAAGATATTTCAAACGTGATTTTCTCGGAATTCACACAAAAAGTTGTGTAAAAACCTGTTTCATATTCAGCGTTAAGAAAAATTCTTTCCATCGAATCGAAAATCTAATTTCAGGCGTCAGCCACTGCGGAGATCTTAGCGTCTGAAAAATCGAATAACTGGGTTTTGGCTAATATTTGTTATAATTCCCTTAATTTCATTTATTTTAAGCATAACACTATTAATTGTGTTACCTCACTCTCTGCTTTGCTACAGACAGAATAGTTTTAAAACATGTTTAGTATGAGACTGACCCTGGAAAAGTATTGATTTTTTGCAACGCAGAGCGTGATCAATTTTTGATTTTAACCATTTTTAAAGATTGTTGGCCACCACCGTTAACAACATTATTTGGTAAATAGATAATGAAAAAAAAACTATTAAATTGGCATGAAATTTTACTTTTAAATATCATGACACGCTATATTTAATTATTTATTTAATATTTGATAAGCTAAAAATAATGTCATTTTGTCACCTTCGTTATACCATCACCGTTATCAATTGATAATGGAGGTGACTGATGATAACGCAGGTGAAATAAATCTTAAATCCATAAACAATGCCTTTTCTCTTTATTTCGAACTGATAGCAAATTAAAAAAATGAAGAGAACAAGTCACAACAACACAGAAAGTTGGAAAATTAAATAATAACTGATCATGATACAAGCTCAGTCAGTACTTCTAGAAGGTAGATTAGTAGCATTTACAATTACAAAAACAAAATATTTAACGTTGCATGTTTCTATTTTTTTTTTAATTTGACTGGTGAAACCTCCTTATGATAATGACCAAAATATAATAACACATTTTCATATAAAAAAAGTTCAAATATCATAAAGCTGGTAACATATCGCTTAAGTAAAGGGACCTAAGTGATCAATCGAATTCAGAGTGTAGAATTTATTTAACCTCTCAAGAATTTAAGTCACTTAAGTTCTGTGATCTATGTAATACACTATTTACTGCACTTACTTTAGTACTAAAACTACTATTTAACCTAAATTTTATGGATTGCGACCGAAAGTGATACGATTGTTAAATAATGTATGAAACTAAAATAAATTAAAGAAAAAACTGAATTACACTATTTTAGTTTATTACTTGCACTTTAATCTCCCAATATGAAGGAATATAAAATACTTACCATGCTGACTATTGGCCATATCGAGCGACGCAACCGCAGGACTACTGCTAGCGCTAGAATTAGCTGCGGCGGCGGCCGCCGCAGCTGCGGCAGCGGTATTCGTACTTTCATCCGAAGTGCGCTTAAAAAAGCTATGCTGTAGCGCGTAGTACGGCGTAATGCGCGTCTTGGGGTCGTAATCGAGCATGCGTAGAATTAGGTCCTGGAAAATAAAAAGGATTGGAAAAAACTGTTTAAAAACGAAAAAGGGCGAGTCAAAGTTGTCTGGTAGTGAACTGTTCATTAAAATATTCATGCAATCCGACGCACAATGTAATATTTTAAAAATCTAGCGGTAATTCTAAACCTAAATCTAAGATTTGTGACATGATACAACTACAAGAAGATATGTTACCGCGCAGGTGGGCGTGACTTTCGTGACGTCACCTTGTAAGAATAAGATATTTTTAATTTACTTGTAAAATAAGTAACATGCTGTTTCCATGTAAAATTTTGGTTTAATTAAATTCCTACATACTTTAAAGAAGTTTTCCCTTAAGCATAATCACATCTTAAAGTTTGAGTTAGGGAAGGTATTTTAAATTTTGACAATAATCAATCTATCTATATAAAATGTATGTTTCAAGATTTAAGTCACAGTAGAAATTCTAAGGCTAATATGATTTTAAATAAATTTATTAAAAATTTCATATAAGATTGCCTTTTAATAACGTAAACTACGCTTTGCCGTATAATTCGGCGCGTTCAATTCAAAAATTCCTCACAATGTGACGTCACGATCCACTGCGCACGTTGTTGATATCATACCACATATATGTGTATCATACCTTGTATAGTTGTATCATGGATTTGCGATAATTGGAATAATATGACACTGATATGCTTAATAGAAATATGTTGGGTTGCATAATTTGTAACTATTTTTATTTTAGAAGAATAATTTCGTCAAATCCATCCTTAGACCCGGCTCGCCATATCACGGCTCATCAGTAAGGGGATTCAACGAAAAAAAAATGGGGCACTATTTGAATAGTAAAAGACGTAAACTTTCAGAAGGACGACATCCAGTATCGATGTTAAACACACTTTTAGTTTGTTTTGTTGTCTTGAAGCGTTCCTATCTGCCTTTCTTAGGGATTTAAATTCTTACCTTAAATTTAAGATAATCAGACATTGAATGTCCCGGTTCTCCAGCTCTCCGACTTCCAGGTCCTCCACTTTCCACACCCAAAATATCGTGTAACCGACGTGTTCCAGGTGCCTTGTACTTCTTTCCCTCCTTTGTCTTTTTCAAAATATATCTGACAAAATAAAGAGCCATGGTAATTGCTATTAAAGTGTATCCAATTTAAAATTGAACATTAAAAAATATTAGCCTAAAACAAACCCCCACAAGAAGACTGCCACATTGTGAGAAAAAAAAATATTAATAATTGATAATGTAACGACAGTAATACTGATCGTGTAAGGGCAAATTTCATTCCTGACTGGCAGCTCGAATGATCGTGTATGGTCTGCAATAGAATTGAAAGTAAATGTTGGGAGTTGGTTGTACACTGTGTTCTGAAGAAAGGAACAAACCACTGAATTATGTTTTTTCCTTTCTTCTGCAATAGAATTTTTTAATATTTCACTTTAAATTGAATACACTTTTACGAGGCAATCAAATATATTTTATTAAAGAAAAAATAACTATACAGCTCGTTTTCCGACGATTGACATATGACAAATACATGCTGGGCCAGCTGACTTTCAAGGTTTTAAAAGAGTATTCAGTAGTAAGTAAGTAGTAAATAAAGTATTTAGCCGATGTCAGTTTGTGTTGTGGTGCGTTTGCAGAGGCACGCAAAGCCGTTTAAAACGGCATAAAAAAAATTTATTTCCAAACACTTTACAATTTTACAAACTTTAATAATTTTCAACACAGTTGACATCGCCACTACACTTAAATTACGTGGACATGTCCATTTCTCCTTTTTTTCCGACAATCGACGGCGATGTTTATAGCAAAAGCAAACGAAGGGCGAAAACACTAATTTATTAAAAAAATTATTATGACTAAATTTCATCTACATGCGTTTTATATTCAAATTTTCTAACATCCACTTAAGCCCTAAAAAAGTTAATTATTATGTAAATTATATGATACTTATTAGCAAAAATTATCTAAAAGTACTTCTTATTTTACGTTACTAATTAAGCCCTTAACTAACCTAATTATTTAACTATATAGCGACATGTTTTCTATCGACAACGCGTAGTACTACGACAAAACTTGAAGAAAGGCACCAATGCACTTAACAAACGCGGGCGGATGGCTGACACGGAGGCTCAGGCGAGTTGCGTGTATTTGTTGCTTCTCTTTCTAGCTTACTGCCTACAGCCTCTTTCGCTCGCTTCCACTCGTATAAAAGCAGTGCTTTTGCTT
Source organism: Polydrusus cervinus (assembly GCA_935413205.1). NCBI lineage: Eukaryota > Metazoa > Arthropoda > Insecta > Coleoptera > Curculionidae > Polydrusus > Polydrusus cervinus. The sequence goes on along the minus strand of OW284514.1, from coordinate 25,298,067 downwards.
TCCCATAAGGGGCTAATATAATGGGAAATCTCTGTTTTTCGGACGGTCATACGGGATGCCTAAACAGCGATCCAATTTACGATTAATCGACAACGAATGCGTTCGTGGAAATGATATTCAATGATACGATTAACTTTTCGGTCCCGGTTCTCTACATACACAGAAATATTTCCGGATATTACATGGATAAAAAGCTAAATATAAAGAAATAATTTTGATTTGCGTTTGTTTGATTGTTCCCAGGATAGACAATGCTTATTTGCCTATACAAGGTGATTCCTAAGTTGATACTTCTTTTTTAGCTGTGTATTAAAGGCATTAAAATAAACAACTTTTTCAAATACCTGTTTTCAAAAAACTCAAAAATAGAGAAGTAAAAAATCTAATACCTATACCCCGCTATAGTTTCTGTTGTTTTTCTTATCTCTTATTAGTCATATGGGTAGTGTTGAACAATCTGGTGCGGTGTGTTTTTCTGAAGCAAGTTAATTTTAAAATATTGATAAGTGAAAACGGTAAAATTTGAAAACAATGAATTAATAGATAAGGTGGTAATTTACTGAAAGTGTGGCAAAGTGCTTTGAGATTATACGAAGAACGTTTTTCCTTGCGGGCTCATCCAACACCCAGAAGTTTTCTTAATGTTATTCAACGGGCAAGTTAGGCAGAACCGTATTTGATTCGTAGTGTAATAAATAAATGTAAGTACTTTATTTTTGAGTTTATTAAAAAAAGGCATTTGAAAATGTTGTTTATTTTAATGCCTTCTATACGCAGCTAAAAGAGAAGTATCAACTTAGGAATCTACCGCGCTACCCCGAAATATCAGGGACATGGACGAAATAGCATTTAGGAGTGCCGTTAGAGGGTATTTACTGAGGCATGCCTTTTACTCCTGCGGAGAGTACCTGGGCAGCGGCTTTGACTTCAGCCCTGCATAACTACTTTCATAGCGCCTTTATCTGGGACCTTCCTCGACTTATACAAATGTTTTTAAAGTGTTATTTTTATTACTTGTAAGTTTTATCTTTATATGTAAAATTGTTTTTATACTTTTTTTAAAGATATCTTATCTTTTTGACGTGTAAAAGTACTAAATGTATATTATTATGAATAAATATGAATATGAATCACCCTGTATTATATGAACGCCACTGTGCGTTTTTAACGTAGTTTAAGGGGATGTTCCCACAGCAGTCACGGACAATCCGTGACAATCAGGATTCTGAGCAATAGACTCGGACGCGGGTTTCTGGATGTTTGGATTGATTAGAGACCGTTAAACGTTGACTTAAAGAATATTATTCCATACCTTCTATCTCCGGGTATTTTTTCAAAGAACTTCCTCGTCTTACTGGCTTGCTCCAAAAGATGCTTTGGAGGCATTCCCAAGACTTCCACAATTTTGTTCATCTGATCGATTTCGTTTGAACCGCTGAATAAAGGTTCACCGGTATGCATTTCTACCAAAATGCAACCCAATGACCACATGTCGATGGCCAAGTCGTATGATATGCCTAGAAGGACTTCAGGTGATCGGTAGAATCTTGACTGAATATATTGATATATCTAAAATCGACAATGCATAGTTATTTCGCTAGTACAATTAAGATTTTTGCTTAAAAGAAAAATGCGGCAAAAATCCCCACAGCGTAGACTGCTTTTTGATTGAAATGTTCAAGAAAACTATAAGAATGGAATTGGCCTACACTACTCATAATCGAGTTAATTCTCGAGAACTACTAAAGTGAGTTTTCCCAAAACATCTTAATAATATTGTTTCCACCACGTGAAAAAAAAATGAATAAACTTTATCACAATTAACGCCAAAAACCCCCTTTTTCTCCTAACGTTTCTCATTCTCCCATCTTTATCTATAGAACTTGGTAGTATGTTTTTATCCCCTACTTCTATGGAAGTTCTTCATCACTTTTCTTTAATAAATTAATTTCCTAATATCAATTCCAACATAAGTTATACTTCTCCTGAAGATAAACGTTCGAAACATGTAGAGTACAATAAAATAAAAGTTTCTTATCAAATATATCTTAGTGAAGGTTGACTTAGAGTATTATTTCTTCCCATTTAACTTGCCACTTCACTTCAAGTATGAACAACTTCGTCAAATTAAAAAATATTTTTATTAGACTTACCCTCTGACCTAACTGACAAGAGCTGCCAAAATCTACAATTTTTATTGCCGACCGTTTCGGATTGCACAGGAGAATGTTTTCAGGCTTCAAGTCACAATGAATTATACTAAGTTCCGGCGTCGAGAGGAACAGCAACGCAGTACACAACTGTTGTGCAAACTTCCTGGTCAGGTTCAACGAAACCCCTCGGAAGTTCGTATTTCGAAGTAGGTCGTAAAGGTTATACGATAGTAATTCGAACACTAAGCAGAGGTGGTTCCGCCACATAAAATGTCTTTTTAATTTCACTGAAACAAATAAGTTTCGTTTTTATGTTATGAATGGAATATTAAAGCCAAGACCCACTCTATATACAGAATGTCCCATATAAGGAGCACTCTAGAGGGAGCTCGTAAACCATAGAACATACAGAGATGGTTTAAATTAGAAAAAAATTGCGCCCCACTAAATTTTGCAACGTTGTTTTTTTAAATTTAAAAAATTCTGAATCGTTCCGAAGATATTTGGGCAAAACCGAATTTTCGCGACATATTATTTTTTTTTCAACGCTATTTGAAGGGATATGTTAAAATAAAGTTCTCATTATCACTTTTTCTTCTCTACAAGTTAATAATCATATTTTTAATCCGACGTTTCGTCTTTTCAAAAGAATCATCAACTTGGCTTTTTTTTAAATAATATTTTAATATTTTGACATTCCCCTCCTCATTTATAATTGAACGACGTATCACACCTAGTATTAATAATATATTTCTGACTTAAAAATCCATCATCAATAAGAATAAGTGCAAATACATCGTGTATCTATCAACTTTCTTTTGTTTTTAAAACCAACTAGAAATAATTTGACTCTGGACGTCGACAACAAAACATAACCAATTTGTCTTCTCTTGAATAATGTTCCATAATTTTTATTAAAAAAAAAACTACAACCACACAACTCCTGAAAACATAAAAGTTTTACTTTAAAGAAATTAGATAAAAGTTAATTTGCAATAAACGATTTCATTAACCTAATTTGTCATTTGACAAGTTTTTATAATTTATTTAATCAAGTGCCTGTCCGACCTACTATACAGTTAAGACAGATTGGGTTACGGAGATTGAAAATAAAATAATTTTAAATAAGATAAATTTGCACTTATGCTTATTGATGATGTGTTTTTAAGTCCGAAACGGGTTATTAATACTAGGTGTGAATACGCCATTGAATTGCAAAAAAAGGGGAATTTAAAAATAATAAAATAAAATTTCCCGACTATTAAAAAAAGTTGATGATGGTTTCTTTAATACCAAAACGTCGGATTAAAAATCTAATTATACTAATTTGTAGAGGAGAAAAAATGGTAATGAGAATGTAAACTTTATTTTAACTTATCTCTTCAAATAGAGTTAAAATAAATAAAAACGAAATCGCGAAAATTCGGTTTTGCCCAAATATCATCGGAGTTGTATCACAATGTTGCAGAACATAGTAGGGCGCAACTTTTTCCTAATTCAACCATCTCTGTATCTTGTATGGTTAACGAGATCCCTGTAGAGTACATCCTTATCTGGGACACCCTGTATATAATAGTTCCTTAGCGTAGGTAATTTTATAAGCCATAAAAGCCTTATAATCTATAATATTAGAAACTTACCTATATAATACTTGTTTTCTGCATCAGCCTTATTCATCATCTCGAGCAGTTTAACCTCAATCTGGGCCTGATTAAGGAAGGGTTTTTTATTCTTAATAATTTTCACGGCCACATTGCACTGTTCCACATGGTCGTAGGCCTTTACAACTTGTCCAAAAGACCCCTTGCCGATTAGCGAATCGATTTCATACCTAAAAAAATAAGTAATTAATAATGTTCGAGATAAGTTGGGCAATTTAGATTTAGTACCACCCTTTTTTTACTTGAGAAAGATGATAGAAACCCATTTCACACCGGGTAAGCTCTACGCGTTGTTTTATGACATTGCCAAGAGGGAATTTTAAAAAGTGAATTACTTTTATTTATTTTATGCCATAAAGCAATGGAGGAGTGAACACAAAATCCACTGGAGCAACAGACAGGGATTACACCACAGCAAAAGCTTCTTTGGGGATTCCGACCCAAGACTTACGAAACAGCTGCTTCAAATAAACAGGAACCAGCTGAGAAACTTCACAGGAATTCTGACAGGACACATGGCTATTAAGAACTATCTGCACAGAATGCAACTGTACAATGGAGACCTTGACAGCAGATTATGCAGACAAGACAAGAAAACTGTACAGCACACAGTTTGCCATTGCGAGTCACTAGATCGGAAGAGGCAACAAATACTCGGGCAACCAAAACTGGAACCAGAGGACATCCTTACCCTCTCCCCAGTTGACCTACACAAACTAGTGCAAGGAACTGGAATCACGAAGTGGGTGTAAGAACCAAACAGGGTGAGCACCAGTGGCGGCTTAACAATAGGGTCAAATGGTCATTGACCTCCCATAAATAAAAAGTCAATATGATAATTTAAACACTCTAAATTTAACATTTAACCCATCCAAAAATATCTAAAATAGTATCATGAACATCTGAAATCTTCAATTTTCACGCTACAACATCTTAAAATTCGTTCATATTATTCCCCGGTCAAAACTTAATTTTGCCAAATATAGCCGGCTTATTTAAATGTAAAATTCTATTTGCATAGCGGCCCGTGATTTATTAGAGCGAGAAAGAATCATAGAAGAAATCAACGCGTTAAATCGAGAGAAACTACTACGCTAGGCATTGACCGCGAGATCACTGGTTCCATGCGATAGGTCACATGTCATGTCTAGTCTAACCTCCGACCTATGCACCACCCATGCGTGTCTCTCTTCGATCTCCGATGCAGATTGACAAAAGGCTGACGTCTATCGATTATTAATCCGTGATATTGATTATTTCATATGGAAATTGTGGGTGGCAGTGTTCACATAACACTGTGTTTTGACTGTTTTGTCGAGCGTGGTTCCAATTACTCTAATGGAATGTAATTTCGGTAATATTTAATTAGTTTGTTTTTTAATTAATTAGGTGTTAAACAGTTAATATGTCGGACCGCTGCGTTGTTTGTGAAATTGTGTATTTAAAAGAAAGCAATGGTTTATCATTCGATAATTTAAACAGCTTGGTCGGCTATTGCCGGAACTTACGTTAAAACAAGTCACTCAGGACAAAAATAAAATTGTATACCGGCCCACAAAATGTTAGAGGGTAAATTTTTTCTTTTTTTTTCTAATATAATATTATATATAGTAAGTTCCGGATTATCTGCTTATATTTTTCCTTTTCAAAGACAAGAAATATTAACAAAAAAGGGCGTGGCACCCAAAAATTTTTGCCTGCGGCGCATTTCTTTTCTCTGTATTGACCACCCTGCTAAATTGACCAAGAACCGCCACTGGTGAGCACAATGGGCCAAACCTGGCCTAAGTGTATCCGGCGCATGGACAGGACCTAAAATTTTTAGACTGGTTAGCTTCTCGAATTTAGCTAAAAATACACACGTTTATTGGGTTACCATTCTTTTTATAACTGGAAAATGACTGGTGCAACTAAGTGCAATTGCTTTTATTTTAAACCTAATGGTGGAACAAGAACTTCGACTGTGCGTAGTTTAAATATTTAAGATTAAGATAGACTGGTTAAATAATAAAATGGAGTGCTTATTATGTGATGTTGCTTGAAAGGAAAAATATAAACTTGTGAATAAGTCTTGGAAGCAAGGTTTAGACGCCATTATTGGGGCTGCAGAAATAAAGATTATTTTCAATAAAAAGTTTTGACAATGAAGAAAGATTTTCATGTCTTTTTCAAAATTCCAGTTGCTTTTATTTGGAGTAATTTATTCCTTACAGACACAAACATGAGCAGTCTCACAAACAAAAAAATAGCTAGAATCTAAAAGGGCTTCTTTCGTTGATTCTATCAACGCTTGATTTAAAAAAAAAAGTAGAGTAGTCGACTGTGGGTTATTTGTTAATTTTCAATTTATTTATTTAATTAAAAATACCTGTATGTTACATTTTAAAATGTAATATGGCTATGACACGACCTATAATAATTTGCATCCTGTGCAAATAAATCTTCAGAAACGGTCACCTTTGAAACAATTTCAATATCATCCCTCTTTTGACCGCTTTGAAAATTTTTCATAAGAACCTTGTCCCTACAAAAATATTGGCTATATATACAGGGTGTCCGGTAACTTATGGGCCGTAGACTAACTGGAGATACTAGTCATCAAACCAAGCCGATTAAGTCATATAAGTTTTTCGGATTGTTACTCGTTCTAGAGATACAGGGTGTTGAAAGTAAAAGTTTATTCTCGAAAATAAGCCATAATTTTAAAACGGTTTAATGAATCGAATTGAAAGTTGGCAATATTATGTTTTTATCAGCAAGAAATAAGAATTTGTAGAAATTTTTAAGTTTCAAACTAGAGGGCGCTAGTTGCATACACTGGAATTCATAAATCTATGATTTTTTTCTTACCTGTGATATTAGGTGTTTTTTAATTATAGTTTCTTCAAGAAGGGCATTGTCTGAGTCAAAAAGTGTACTTGATTGATCTTAATATCTTTAACGGTTTTCGAGATATTTCCCTTTAAACATCCCAAAGCATAAAAAAACATGCTACATAATTAAATTATTAATACATAAATTATATACACCCTGTATCTCTAGAACGAGTAACAATCCGAAAAACTTATATGAATTTTTTTTTTGATAATTAAAATAATAATTTAATTATCTACTATGTTTTTTTTATGCTTTGGGATGTTTAAAGGGAAATATCTCGAAAACCGTTAAGGATATTAAGATCAATCAAGTACACTTTTTGACTCAGAAAATGCCCTTCTTTAAGAAACTATAATTAAAAAACACCTAATATCACAGGTAAGAAAAAAATCATAGATTTATGAATTCCAGTGTATGCAACTAGCGCCCTCTAGTTTGAAACTTAAAAATTTCTACAAATTCTTAGTTCTTGCTCATAAAAACATAATATTGCCAACTTTCAATTCGATTCATTAAACCGTTTTAAAATTATGGCTTATTTTCGAGAATAAACTTTTACTTTCAACACCCTGGACGCAATAAAAATGGGCCAACTCTAATGATGTATATTGCATGTTGATAACATTGCTAATGTTAAGGGAAATCTATCAGCTGCATGCCCTCGGGGCCTTAAAATTCAGTTTTTTAACGATATTTTTGTCCTAGAATTAAAATTTAACTACCATTACTCTCTGAGGCTACTAGTTTTCATTGTTGGAGATAAAAACAATTTTTTTTTCAAACCCCCTACAAAAATTATGGGTGTATAGAAAAATTTTGTAATTCCCACAACACACGAAATATAGCTAAAAAAACTAAATTGTTATGCCCTGAGGGCATGTAAGTTATAAAACACCCTTAACATGGTTATTAACACCAAATATATCAAAAACTTGCGAGACCATTGCGAATATTCGCGAAATTTACATCGCTACCTTTTACATGAAAAAAGAAAGAAAATCAATGGTACTAACCTGTTGTCAATTGATTCACCTTCATGTATACGGTAATCATAGTCATGATTGTCATAAACATGATTTATGTCACGCCACATAGACATTGGTAATAAAATCCGAAATTATTCAGTTAAATATTTGGTTTACGCACTATTAACTTAACTGACTAAGCAAAAATAAAACTGAGAGAACCTAAGGTGTATTTTTTGCTATTAAAATGCAATAAGAATATTTTAATGCATAATTTTAAATTGAAGGTACAAAGAACCCTGATGTTAGGTAGTTTCTCCCAGTATAAGGTGCTTAAAGAGTGTTTGAAAGGTAATTACCTCATTAACCACAGGTAGGGAATTAGTGAGTTATTAAGGGTACAAAACAATTAGTTATTTTGAAATACTAGGTGCTTATTACAACCATTAGACACTTAAGGCAATGCCTGAAGAAACGACGTTAACGTATCTTTTGACATCTACGCATGCACAGTTAACATTTTGGTTGCGTTACGCGATACGCTCGACGTAAGGATACGGCTTTTTACGTACACCCAAAAACGCGGTATTATTGACCCGATACAAGCCGAACAAACCCGACAATCTGTAAGAAAATCAGGAAGCATCATTTTCGTCGTCCACTATACAATTAAATCCAATCCATATTTTCCCAAGAAAAATAAATAATAATTTTACTAGCGACTAAAATATCTAAAATCTAAACCAGATCGTGAAAACATGTGAGGTTAGGTAAACTAAAAAAGTAAACAAATACGACAGAGGCTCTCGCTTTCTCGCTGTTGCCCTAAACTATATTTTAGGGGGCCAGAACGTCAGAAACGTATCGGGTTTACGTCGCGTTGATACGTTTACGTATAGGTGCTGCCTTAACTGGCTAATAAGGTTTACGATACTTATATTGTAAATACAGTAGACTCCCGATTATCCGAAACCCGATTATGCGAACTCCGCATTATCCGAAACGACCCATGAACCGGATTATCCGAGATGATTCTTGCTATGCCTCCGTATTACCTATCCGAAATTTTTAAGTAATTAATCAAATCGACAGACTTTAAAATTAAAACAAGTACCAATTACCTCTTTCTTGAATTTATAAATATGAATACATGCTAATGTACATACATAAGTATTAGAATTTATGATGTATGTAAAAGTACATAGATATACTTGCTTAGCCTATAGTTAATGATTTTCCTCAATCTCCGCATTATCCGAAATTTCGATTATCCGAAATCGGTCCGGTCCACATTATTTCGGATAATCGGGAGTCTACTGTATATTACTTATTTGGTATAATTTCAAGAAAATTATTCAAAAATAGGAACTGCTAATGTCGTAATGCATTATTACCCTTTTTTCTAAATTCCTTATGACTGTCTTCTTAATATTTCATGAAGTTAACGCTGTTTAAAATTGTATGAGACCGCCGCCAACGTTAATGCAATAATTATTAATGCTAAGATAAAAATAGTAATATGACTTTTTATAAAGTATTAAATTCTCTACAATTTTGTTCCAAGCATTGAATAAAAAGACTAAAAGCTTTTAGCATTTTGCTTATTTCTATAAGTCGTGTAAGACGTGCAAGTATGCTGTCGAAGTCTACCATTGCCTAGATGTTACTACTAGCAAGACTTCACCGTTTCGATGCTATAGAAACTGTTAAACAGTAGACCATTTCCCTTGATTCGACAACTTCTAGGCCTACTGATGAGCGATGATATGACGAAACATGTATAGGGATGAAGTTTGACAAAGAAAGGGAAAAAAACTCTTTTTATTTCAAAACGAAGAAGTTTAAATACTTTCTAGTGTTGAGAAAAATCGCATTATTTTAATAATAGAGTACTCTGTACTGGAGTGATTTAAATCATCGAGTGATCACTAGGCATGGCATATCGATAGGTCAAATCAAATGATATATCAAATCAATATATCGATATTTTTTCGTAAAAAGCTACCAAGTAGGGTCTCTCGCGTGCTCAAACCTTTCGACCTTCTCAAAGTGACTTCTAAAAATAACCTCGCGTCCTTAAACCTCTTTTTCACCTTCTCAAAGTCACTGAAAGAAATATAAAAGTATTGAAACAAATACTATATCGATATTTCTTCGATACAGAGATATATTTTACGTAATATATCGATATATCGCTGCCATCCCTAGTGATTAATCTAGTGATTTTTCACTCGAATTACCGATTGAGAGTGATAAATCCGAGTGACGATTCCGAGGGACCATTTCGTGTGACGATTGCGAGTGATGATGACGAGTGACGATTTCGATTGATGATTTCGAGTAACGATTCCGAGGGACAATTTCGCGTGACGATTGCGAGTGATGATGACGAGTGACGATTCCGATTGATGATTCTGAGTAAGGATTTCGAGTAACGATTCCAAGTGATGATTTCAAGTGAGAATTCTGAGTGATGAATCCGAGTGATGATTTCGGGTGACTATTCTGAGTATCGATTGCGAGTGATAATGCCGAACAATGATGCCGAGTGATGGTTTCAAGAAATATTTTCAAGTGATATTCATAACTGGGAATTTATTAATTTTATTTATAAGCCGCGTAAAAATTAAGTTAGAAGTGGTCGATTTTTTACTCATTTTAACTCAAATACTTGTGACAATAATCGAGCACTTGTGACAATAATCGAGTGACGTCAATTATTTCAATAATCGAGTACTCGAGTGATCCCAACATTAATACTTTCCATATTGCTAAGGCTACCAAAGAAATTACATCATATTAGCAATTCTTAAATAATACTTTCAAATGTCATTCTTGACAAGTTGAATCAGAGGTTGACATTTATCTTGGCGGTGTGCTTTGTCACTTTAAATGTCAAAATAATTACACGAAATGACAGAATTAAACTATTTATTTGTCAAGGTAAAAAAGGCACATTTTTCAGTTGCTAAGGAAACATAGACGTTAGTACGTAATTTTATTCTTATTCATGGATGACTATGTTATTACTGTTTCTCATTCATAATAAAAATGTTAAATTTTGGTAATATTTGTTCTAGGTGCGATATTTTCTTACCGAATCTCCCTCGAGATTGAATTATAAATCCGGAAATTTTTCCTCAGTCGCAAATTTTCAAATACTTAGCGACCTCGAAAGAATTTCCGGAAATAATTCATGCCCTAGAAAGATTATAAGTGAAAATTCATTATTACTACGGGAGTACTTATTTTTATATTGATAGATGTAGATGTTCTCTCATTTGAATTAATAATGCGAGCTACTGACCTGTCAAGGAACTTTTCACCGGTTTTAATGATGTAGTCATGGTTATCATCGTCGTATCCATCATTGTAAATCTTCCGCTCTTTCTTGTGGGAACTATCATCACCCTGGATTTGTGCCGCCCGTCTTTTCTTTTTAGCATAGTACACCTAAAACGAAGAATCAAAAATAAACACTGATAAAAGGTCGAACTGTACTAATAAATATAGATAAAACAGAAAACTATATTAGATTCATATTTTATTATTCGTCAATATAAACATTTTTCCGGAGCAGTACGCAAGAGTGCTACTTTCCATACGTCAACGAGTGAACTTTTCCACCTGCTCAAAAGAAAGCTGTTGCGTTGCGTCCTTTTCACATTTGACGGCTAACAGAACTCAGCTAGGTAGATGGCGGTAGGTGCACCCGAGCTCCATACAAAGCTATTTAGAAAAAACTGCAACGAAATTAGTCCATCAGCCACAATTATTCAACATAGAACAAACCCATAGACTTCCTGGACACTGAGGTCCCCAAGACCAAACCATCTCAGAACATTCATTAAGTTTCCAGTTTAACTGCATCCATTAGAGTTGTGTAGTTCGCTAACTAACTAGTTTAAAAGATTGAATCAAGTAAATGAAGAAAAATATGTTATCATCAATACTAAAAAGAGCGAATCAAGTCGAACTAAATCAAGAGATAGAACAAGGTGACCTGTAAGTTCCATCTCTGAATGAGATCAACGTGACTGATACAAGACCAAAATTGTCAGATACTCATAAATCATAGACATATAGGTGTTTATAAGTACGCCACTGTACATCATAACATTTAGGTACAACTATTGTTACTGAACATAATCAAGCTTTTTCATAAGGTATAATATCACTCGCAAAGTTTGCACGATACAACGCACAGTGAGATCTAGCTACCAATAAGTTAAAATAAAGCAAGGTTTTTCAAAAAAATCGGTATTTTTTAAAATATAGCAGATATCAAAAATTTGACAAATTACTTTCTTTGCTATGAACCAGTGATTTAATTGACGTAGAGTGATAAAATTTAAAAATATTGTGAAAGTTACACGCCATTAAAATTGGAGCAAAAATCATCGTCTTCTTTAACACCATGTATATAAAATTTTCTGACAGTTAAAGAAAATCCAACATTGACAATTATTTTCCAAGGGATAAATCTATCAACCATTCAAAACCGTAGGTCGATATCATATCTGGTTCAGAAAATATTAACTGTTAAATTTAGGCGAAATTTTTCTTGCTCGAAAGCAATTGTTCAGCAGTTTAGAATCAAGACCCCTGCACTGTAAATTGTACACCCCAGTCTTGTGAAGAGGAGTAGCACTTTATTTATGCAGTTATTTATTAGGTGCTAGTAAGGTATTAAGCAATGGAAACTTATTTAAGGTTTTTTCTGTTTCTCTAAAATTAATTAAGAACAATTTTGGCCAAAGTTTCAGTGTCAATACTCCAAGGTACGTCCCCAGTTACAATACTAAAAAGTTAAACAAAGCCTAAAAAATAAAGAGATTTCGGCACCTGAAATTCTATTAAGAAAAGTTTTGTAAAGTCAATTTTGAATAAAATATGATTCATTTCGTATGCAGAGCGCGAGTTGCCGCTGCCTGGCAAAGTTATGGCAACCGAGAAGTGACAGTCCAGGCGACAGTTCGACATACCGGTGAGTCGTGACCTGACGCCATATTGGACAAAAGATACAAGATGATTTAAGATTTAAGGGTATTCCAGCACCTACTTGCTTTCTGTGACTATTTAACTAGCTATCCATCTTTGAATTTCTAAATAAATTATGGTGCCTTAGAAACATTTAGAAATTTGCACGAATAATGGTATAACTATTAGTCAAACAAAATTAAATAAATAAAATAAAAATAAAAATCCTTTATTTCCTTTTGACTACTGTATAGGTAGTATAGGATATTGTCATTATACATTAATAATATATAGGTATAAAAAATAAAACAATAATTAAAATGAACAGGTAAACAAATACATACAATAAAAAAAAAATCATATACAATCCCATCAGTTTGGACATTATTGAATAATAATCAAAATTTAAATTTAAGGTACTTATTAGTGGAGTAAAAAGCGTTTTCAAGTTGAATACCTTTAACAAACTTATTAAACTTTTTTGTATGATGTAGTTGCTTGATTCCTTGTAACAGTTTATTAAATAACTTATTGGTAGGACTAAAGAACTGTGAGCCACAGCAGACAATCTATGACGTGGTATGTCAATATTAAAATTCTGTATAAAATAATAATGTTCATTTGATTCACGCGTCAGAGAAAATACGTCCAAGTTTACCTTAGCATAAGTCAGACAATTCAATACAAACAGGGAATGGAATGTTAAAATACCTAGCCGGGGAAAAAGTTCACGGCATGAAAAAGTACGTCTTTTAAATGTCATGGTTCTAATTATTCTTTTTTGCTGAATAAAGATTTCGTCAGCCCTAGAGCAACCTCCCCAGACCAAAATTTCGTAACTCAAGCAAGAGTGGACATATGAAAAATAATAAAGCTTCAAAAGATTTATATCGATCTTATCGCGCAACTGCTAAATGACAAAACAATACACAGCGAGCTTCTTCAGAACAAAGTCTATTTGCTGACTCCACGATAGCTTAGAATCAATAAAAACTCCCAGAAATTTTACAACATGGGACTGCTCAATGGTTTGGTTATTTAATTTTACTAGCAGGTTTTTATTTAGATCTCTAAGACAAAAATAAAGTAATTCAGTTTTACCTTCATTAAGGATTAACCCATTTTTATCGCAATATCTCTGAACTAATGAGACTGCGTCACACGCACTCTTGCTAAGCTCATCGACTGTAGATCCAGCACAAGCGATCGAAGTATCGTCGGCAAACAACGAAAGATAAAGATCTTCAAAGTTATCAAAGGCAATGTCATTAATAAAAATTATAAACAACAATAGTCCCAGAAAACTACCCTGCGGCACGCCACTGGTAACATTTCTGCTACTGGAAGAATAAGATTTGTGAAGATGCTTAAGCACTACCTTCTGTGACCTGTTTGATAAAAAATCCTCTAGCCAGTCTAATGCTTTACCACGAATACCATAATTATTAAGTTTATTAAGTAGAAGATCTATGTTAATTACATCAAAAGCCCTTTTGAGATCAAAAAATAGACATGCTGTATGCTTGTTCTTATCAAAATTTTCCATGATTTTATTATATAAAGCAACAATTGCGTGCTGAGTCGACAAGCCCCTGCGAAACCCGAATTGCCGTGGAGAAAAAAATGTCTGTTCAAGGAACGCAACAAGACGTTTATAATATGCCCTTTCGAAAATTTTCAAAAAAACTGACAAGAGCGCTATACCACGATAATTAGAAATACTATGTTTATCGCCCTTTTTAAAGATTGGCTGAATTATTGTGTTTTTAAGTATACTAGGAAAAGATCCCTCTATGAAAGACACATTAATTAAATAAGTAATTGGGTCAACAATGACGTCTATAACATTTTTTAACAGGGAATCCGATTAAATCCCGACGAACTCTTTTTTGTTACCGAGAGGATTATTTCACGTACATCTTGTTCGGTACATGGCTGTAAAAATAGAGAATTAAAATCACTACTTGATGAACTTATCATTTCAATAGCCGTAATTTCAGAAGTCAGTACATTTATGGAATCAATAAAAAAGTCATTAAAAGATTCCGCTGCCAAATTTAAATCAGAAATTTTGTCGTTATTTGGATTGACCACAAAATAGTCGGGCAGGTCAGTGCCTTTGTTTATGTTTGTTTCGTTTTTTATTATTTTTTTATAAATTGGAACACTTCTATGCATTAGGTCACCATAGGCCGACGGATTCCAGCCTGGCCGACTCATTACTTAGATGCATGATGTTTTAATTTATTAGTCATCACTGTCGTCACTATAATTTATAATTTATATATTTTGGAGCATTGAGCACCCCAGTAAATTTCAACCGTTTTAGGTGGATCGTGACGTTAGATTTACGTAATTGTAGAAGAGGGATGAAGAATATTAAACCAAAGTCTACAAAATAAATAGGCCAACTTTTATTCAATTCATTTTAAAATGGCTTTATCTTTTTATCGATAAGGAGTGTAAAAAAAAGGCCAAAGTCCAAAGTGGCTTGGATTCTAACTGGATAAATTAGAGTCTTTTTGATTTGAAAGGAGTGAATGAGACAGGAGTATTTTGTTTTACTCGCTCTTCCCCAAATCCCAGAAGGCTATGGGACAAAGTCGCACCATAATAATGATTGAAGAAATATATTCACGCCAGGCTAATGAAAATGCCCATTCTTGTTGTAATAACTGCCATATAGGAAAAACACTTTGAGAAAGTTTCTAATTCATCACAATTTGAAGTGTCCTCTCTGGTCCAGCGGCAAGCGAGACCTATCATTCCTCTGTGCCGTGTGAGTGAATCGTGGGAATTTATTTTATTTTGAACAATGATACCGTCAAAAAACTCCATCTAGGTAATAAGACACAAAAAATAGTACCAAAAGCTGCTGTAGTATTTCCAATTTCAAACAGCTAGATGAAGTCTACATATCGATAAGTTCCAATTATACCCAAGCCTTCAAGCATTTCATTATGTTAACAGTTAGAAGGCAATATTTATTTAATTTATTTATGTTTTCAAGAGACAAAACTTAGTCAAACTTGCATGCGGATACACAATGTTTGACTTAAAAGCAGTTTCCGTTGTTTCTGATCCTTTGTCAGAGTTAGATAAAAGTATAAATGCGGTGCGGAGCGGGAAATAAAATATTAAAGCGCTTCATTTCAGTTTCCCTTTAAGCAGAAATTTTAAACATTAAGGATAAACACGAGTAGCAAGTTATCAAATCCAACTTCCTTTTAATATTCATTTAATTAGTCATGGCTTGTAATACATTTTTGTTTATGATACTTTATACAGCTTAGATGCGCAATTCCATGCAAAGAAGTGAGTAAGAAAATAGTTATTTTCAAGTTGAAATAGCATAATAATATACTACAATGTGTTATCAGGTTTGATACGCACTTCGTGGCTTGAGCGCGAGTTCTTACTCTTACGTCTACACGCACTCACCCGAAGAATCATCTGTCACACATGGTAGAATGTAGAGCACACAAAATATTCAAATTCAAAAATAAAAATAACAATATAATATTTTGTTAACTAATTAGAACCAATACCGATTATTTGTACTAGCAGAATTTACCAGCTTTGGTAGATCCAAGGACCTGTCTGAAGCACGATATCTCAAAAGAATTGCGTTAGGAAATCCTAACTTATATTAAGCTCCATCATGTATCAGTTTCTCTTGAAATAAACAATTATGTCAACACAAAATTGGAATAAATCATTTGTACAACCTTATAGTAAAATCTTTTAGTTAGTTTACATGTATAAAAACCCAAAACTACTTTTCTAGCAATATGCCACGCCAGGCAGTACATCAATTCCAAAGGATGTTTTGACCACTGACGTCAGTGTGTCCCAAATTCGATGCTTATTATGGGTATGTCGGAAACTAAATAGACACAGCATCGGTCAAATGGGAGAAAGCTTGCGGAATTTTGTGCTCAGTAATATTGTAGAACACAATTTTTTATTTTTATTTTTTTCTTTTTGAAATATCCGGAAAAAAAACCAAAAATTTTGAGTTTTTGTTTATTTTTAATTTATCTGACTTATTTTAACCGCTACAAAAAAACAAATACAACATTTTTAAAGCAAGTTTTTAGCTTTATACTATTGTGTTTTTTCGGTAAAATGTTTCATTTTTGTGGAACTGGTATTGACTCGAATTTTTTAAATACGGAGCTGCATTTTTTATTTCATTTTTTAAGCCCTACTAAATTCAACCATGTATCACACTTAATTATTTTTAGACGTTTTGATGTCATCTTTACATTATCAGAAATTTGATATTACTTTTAAATAAATATGGCTCTGGTGTCAGTTACTTAACAATTTTTACCAAATACAATGGGCAAATTATTGGGGAATTTCACAGTTATAGAATGAATGAACTATACAGGGTGTCCCACCGGGAACCGAATCGATCTATATATAGAAAACTATACATAGGAAAATTTTGAAAATTTGACAGTATGCTGATGCTGATGGGGGCGACCGGGCTAAAATATTTTCATAATGGTGGCACTTCCAGTTATACCGGAAGTAAGTGTCAACTTGCTTATTTTAAATGGGACACCCTATATATTATTACATTTTTGCATTCTACGCAAGATTCTAGGCAGATTTTGTATACCATGTCCTATACCTATGTCTAAACGTTTTTGACAGATTTGAATTTTTATGTCAAAAATGACGTTTGCAAGCCTAAGAATAATTATCAATTTTCTCTATAAAGAAGCCTTATTTATTTAATTTAAGTGGGATTATTTGTTATAAAGGACCTGCTTTAATAGATTTTTTATAATATTTTGATAACTATTAATACAGGGTGTTTAAAAAATAAGATTAAAAATGAAATTGAAAAAAACTGCAAAAAGTCTAGATTTTCAAATGGAAACACCCAAATTTTATAATTATTTCTTATTTAGCATTAAAAATAAGGGTAAGTTTGTTTAAGGTTGCATATCCCAAAAATTTTTAGTTTTCGAAATATTGCCAATTTAGTATTTTTATATGGCGATCTTGCAGCGGATTTTAAGTTCAGTTACTCCTAGTTGGCTATGACTCTGTACAATTTAGGCGTCCCGGCATGGTTATTTATTATTGTCAGATCGATTCGGTTTCCGGTGGGACACCCTGTATTACTATATAATATCTATTTATATCTGTTTCAAGCCAATTTTAATACTTAGATTACCGATGCGTAGATTAAAGGGCTATCGAACTATTAACCAAAAAAGACAATTCTAGTTTTTGATAATAATATAAAGCGGATAATTAGAAAACAAACAAAAATTTCAAATAAAAAAATGAATAAATGAAAAGTTAAATCCAACCACACAAAACACTGAAAAAAAACTTAAATTCAAGATTTTATAATTATAAAGTATAACAAAGCATAAAATAAGGTTAAACAAACCAAAGGTGGCTATGGCGGAAACTTTATACTTGATTGTTTGGCTTAATTATGTCAACAAATGTAGTGAGTTTGAGTTTTGTGGTTATGTTCAACTGGCCATATTTAAATTGCGGAGGCTTACTCAAACACGCCTTCGAGAAGGACACTTGTTTGAACATCTAATATAAAAAAGTTTTTTTACTTTTTGTTTTTGTTGCTTATCTTATCTCTTTTAATTTATTTTCTACACAATATAGTACTCATATCCGCCTGTATGTAAACATACCCCAAATAAATGCCAGGGCCGTATTTATTTAAAAATAATTATCAAATTCCTGATGATGCGAAGATAACATCAAAACGTAGAAAAAGTATTAAGCGTGATACATGGTTAAAATTAGGGCTTAAAGAGATTTCAAAATAGAAAATAAAAAATACAGATCCGTATTTAAAAATGAAAGTTGATAACAGTCCCACGAAAACGAAATGTTGTACCGAAATTCTAAAAACACGGTAATATAAAGCTAAAAAGTTGCTTTAACAATGTTGTATTTGCTTTTCTGTAGCGGTTAAAATAAGTAGACGAATTTAAAAAAAACTCAAAACTTTAGTTTTTTTCGAAAAGTAAAAAAGAAAGCTCAAATTTTTTTTTAGGATATTACTGGACACAAAATTCTGCAACTTTGCCCCTTTTTGACCGATGCTGTATCTCTTATAGACTCCGAGATATCCATGATGAGCATCGAATTTGGGACACCCTTTACATGATGAATTTTTCCGAAAATTTCTATAGATTTGGGTACCCACAGAACAGCGGTACAATTAAAAAAGATATCGATACCACAATAACATACACTATATTGCCAATACAAGCAGCCGCACAAAGCAAGAATACACCCATCGTGCGATTCAAAATAACCTGAGTCGGGGGGCCGTCGCGCTTGCGCAGTAGGGAAAAAATTAGGCAACCCACACGATTTCTAACAGAACGTACACAGAACCCAAGGTCTCTTGAACAGAACCGGCTCGCCGTTATATTCTTATTGGTCGCCATCTTTTGTTTCGTTCATTCGTGTGTTGGTATAAGTTCCAAATTTTGGGTGTTAATATTTATAAAACTTTACTTTAGACATTTTTTTTGGTTAGTTTGTAAGTTATAGTCGTTTCCATCTTTTTTTACGTTGTATTCGTTCGGATGTTCCGTGTGTGATTATGGATATTATTTTTAAGTTTTGGGTGCAAATTTAGGTATAAAACTTTACCAGACATTTTGTTATTGTTAGCGACTTGTGTCTCAAGATGGGTAGAAAAAAGTGCATAGTCCTTTTTTGCACGAATCGCGGTTCAATACTAGGAATAAGGTATTTCAGGTATGTAAAATATTGGTTACTTAGTTTTATTTGATCTGTACACACCCAAACTAACGGGTGAATTTAAATAAAAGCTTGTAAAAATATTTTGAAAGTCGGTCCTGTCAAATGTTTACATCAAGAAGCAAATTTCCGAGCTGCGCAAACTCAACGGACCCTGATTATCTGCCTACAGTGGTGTCATCATCGAATTATGGTATTAGCAATATGTGATCGATACATACTGGAAACAAGAAGAAGTCAAAAAGTTATCTGATAAACTACCTACTTCATTAATGTGCTTGTAGGTCTTGATCAGATCCACACTGAGCTTTCTCAAAGGTGCTGTCGATGGATCACGGAATGTAAGGGGTATCCGCGCCTGCATCGCTTGAATGTCATTCGAAGATGGCGCGCTCGAAGCCAAGGAGGCAGGCATGGAACCGCCCAATGGATCGTCGGCCACCAGACGTCCATAGAGAGGCACGTGACGCCGCTGCTGATTCGTGGAGTCGCTTGATGCTGTAACTGGCACTGGAACAAGAAAACATTTGTGATTAATGAGCGATTTAATTAGGTAACTTTATTCTTGGGCAATAATATACAAAATACATATTTATTAGATAAAAGTCCTAGGTATATTGAAAATATTTATATTACGAAAAGATAATTACAATATAAGAATAAAAAAGTATTCATGGTTGTATTTACTGTAGCATGGCGCAGTCTAGCTGTAAGTAGCTACTTAACTGAACGATACGACAATAATTTTTAGAAAAAAAAACGATATTAAAAGTTATAATAATTATACTAAATAACAGGTATAGAAAGACACAATACCAGTAACAAGAAATCCATTATTAAAAATACCTGACTATATATCTTAAAAAGAAAACGTTGATCATTGATCGTCTATCAAAAACTAAATGAAGTTAAAAAAAAGCACCCATGGACATATTAAAACATCGAAATTATTTATTTTGTTTATTTAAAAGAAACTTTTTATATCTTTTTTTAAATAATTCAACAGTTGAGACATCAGTTAATTCACCAGGTGAAGCATTATAGGAAACTACTGCATTGTAAGTAAAAGACCTTTGGAATAAAGCACTCTAATGATGTGGTAAAGTTAATTTACTCACAGAGCGAATGTTAATAGAGTGTATATTATATCAAGGAATTAGGCGTTCATGAAGAGTGGAGGAGGAGTCAGGTTCGTTTAAAATTTTGTAAATAAAACTATTAAGGTGCAGAAGTCTACGACCATCCATCCTAAGCCAATTTAGTTCAAAAAAAGTATGAGAAATATGGTCGTATTTTTTAAGGCCATATATAAATCTTGCGCAAGTGTTCTGCACTTTTTGAATACGGGACGTCCCAATATTGTCTATACAATAACCGTAAACAAAATCGCAATAATTAAAGTTTGAAAGTACAAGTGATTCACACAGCGTCTTTTTTAGTTTAACGTTTAGAATATATCTGCTAGAATATAGAATTTTTAGAGCCAAAAAGGACTTTTGAAACAATTTTTTTAAATGGTCACGAAACCTTAAGTCAGTGTCCAAGACTATTCCTAAATTTCTTGCAGAATCAACCACATTAAGCTTAATGCCATTTATTTTTAAATTTATATTATTCCTAAGATGGGAAACTTTATTTTTATTACCAAATAACATAAGATATGATTTATTAGGGTTTTATTTTAAATTATGATCAGACGCCAAATTAGTTAGAGTTTGCAAGTCATCGTTTATAAGTTCTTCAGATTCCAAATATTCCTCAAAATCAAAACAGAAATAAAGTTGTGTGTCATGAGCATAAGCTTGCACTTTACAGTATTTTAAGGATTTAAGGATATCGAAAGTATAAATTAGAAAAAGCAACAGCCATAATATGGAGCCTTGTGGAACTCCAGATAATATGCTAACCTGGTTCGAATACTTACCATTAGAAAATATTTTTTGGGAAAGACCTGTAAGATAAGACTCAATAATTGAACATGATTTCCTCTCAAACCCATAAAACTTCAACTTTGATAAGAGAAGTCCGTGATTAATCGTATCAAATGCCTTAGAAAAGTCTAACAAAATTAAGACACTGTTCAACTTTTTGAAAAGTATGCAGAGTGACAACGAAATTACTACCCAGCTTGTCACGTTCTTATAAAATAAAACATGAAATTTCGGAAGGTTATTATATGGTTACACTGTGCGCACCTTTTCCGTATTCAAACGTCTGACTGCCACTTCCGGTTGAACCGGTATTTCACACAACTTTGTTATTTTAAATAGAACACCCTGTACATTTATATAGATATGCATTCTACGAAGAATTCTAAGCATAAAACATGTATCCTATTCTATACCTATCTAAGACAGTTTCCAAGAAAATGACGTCAAATTACCCACACATTTTATTGTTTTTACAAAAAACAAATGAATAAAAAATAAATTTAATTACTTTTTTACTTCGTATTCCGTATGAATAAGTCACAACTATTTCACTTCCGGTTTAACCAGATGTGCTGCAAAATTTGACCTTCAAACATAAATTTCTACAATAGTTTCAATGGTAGGTACCTAATAAATTATCTTACTTTTCTAAATATTTTTTATTTATGCTTCCCTGTGTCCCTGTGTCGAAATTTATTAATTCTAAAGATATAATAAATAAAGATATATATAGCTAATTTAATTTAATTATTTTAATTAAGCACGGTGTGCCTGAGGAGAAAAACGCAAGAGACCATTTTTATGCAGAATTGACCAGGCTAATCAGAAATAATATCCACATGGAAAAATATCAGTGGCGTACCACTTTTTTTCTAAAAAATATTCTTTATTTAAAACTTTAAAAATTATTCTATTGGCGATAACGCTGAAACGAACGGAGATATCGAGCTGCGGTTTTAATATTTCTTCTAGCAAATTTCATCTACTTTTCGATTATGGTATCATAATTATACAGTATGATTTATTTTTTCGGAGTAAAATCAAAAAATGTGTTATTATTGCAAATTGCGCCCTCTAGCATTTTTTTTGAGAACTATTATGGACAATTAAATACGAGTGGTGAAAGTGCATACATTTTTCTTCCAAACAGTCTTTAGTTTGCTAAAATCGGATAAGTCGTTTAAAAGTTACAGCGATTTAACTGATTACACTTTCAACAAAAGTCGGTACGCCAATGAGCATAAGACCAAAATGATGCATAATAATTGTCCAAGCTTTTTAATGTAGTTATCAAAGATATACCTTAATGTGGAATTTTCGGAGATATGTAAAATTTTAAAATTTACTTTTCAATTACGCCCTCTTGCGGCAAAATGCGGAACTTAAAAATAATTTCCAGCATTTTCTCTTGGGCACTTTTGTCATAAAAAAATGTACTCGGATGCTGTACGATTACTAATTTCTGAGATATGGCCGGCGGTCATTCTTAGTTGACAACCCGGTACGTGCGCCTATGGTTGACACCGAAATTGAGCCGAACTGGACGGAGTTTCCCATTTTATTACTCTACACCTGTCTGAAATATATTACTTTTCATTACTTTCTATTTAATATTAATGTAATTTAATTATTAATCCCATTACTTTTACTTTTAGTAATGAGTAATGCCTTTTTGAAAGTAGGTAATTTCGCCAGCTCTTCTCGTAGATTTCAAATAAATCACGAATGTGAAGATACCAGATATTAATAGAGGTCACATAAAGTACAAATACAAAAAAATAATAAATTTTTGATTAGATTTTTCTTGCTCCGTACAAGATTCACTTCCAGACCCTCGACTATCCAATATTTTATTTTCAAGTCATTTAGCGCACTAACCCCGGTAATCCCGATATCTCGGCTAGAGCCCTGGTAACAAGAGGTCTGTCTGCAACAGTTGGCCGCTGCCGCTGAGGGAGGTGGCCGGCGCAGCGACAAAAATTGTGCTTTTTTCCACGGAAAACGTAGCGACCCAAAAGGGGATAAATTCATTCCATTTAAAACTCTTGTATAAATTACGCGTTATTATTATATAGAAATAATAAATGTTTAAGAGTAATGAATGAGTCTTAATTCGTCATTTACAAGCGCTATTCTATCAAAAACTAAAATATGAAATATGTATTCATTATTTCTTAAGTGAGTGGGACAGAATTTTTAGCCCTTTCATTTGGGAACTTTGCAGGATCAGGGTGCGAGGGCGTTTTCTAATTTTATGTTCTGCATGGCGGATGATAAAATTTGAACCTAAATAATTGAAACTTTAAAATACATTTTTAAATTCTTTTTTTGAAAAAATAAGGTATCATCCGCCAAACTAACTAACTAACAAGTTCTTGTAAATTCCTTTTAGTAAAATGTTTGTATTAATTTTTCAATTAGACAAGCTAGGAAACGATGCCGCCTTTCACGCTGGTATGGACAGAGCTTTCCAGAATAGTTTTTCTTCTCTCCTGTAAAATGTTGCAAAATGAACGTAGGCAGTATTCTTATTAAGGCGACGATATGCGGGTAGTAAAATTTTAAAAACGCTTTTTGCGATCCACAGTAACCAGTAGTGTTGTAAATGGAAATATTTCCGTTGGAAATATTTCCATGGAAATGGAAATTTTGGAAATTTCCGAACTTGTCTCGGAAATATTGGAAATATTGAGAATATTGGAAATATTTTAAAAAATATTTAAAACTTGTTCTAAATGATTCAAAACAAATGTTTATTATTATATCTTTTATATTTTGTAACCCTATACTAATAATACAGTTTTCACAAACACATATGAATATCTCCAGCTAGACGATTCTCCGATTTATTGGCATCATTGGATTTCTACGGCTGGCACCTGGAAAGCGGGGAAGCCCCTAGCCCATCGGAGAATTCCCGTTCGACAAAAATATCGTATAATTTGTTAAAGCAAGCAGTGCAAGTTTTTAAAGTATATTTTTGATTCTTTGATAGTGTCGACGGTTAGTGAGTTTTAAAATGGGGAAAACAAAAGACATTGTTTGGAAGTATTGCATTTCTAAAGGTAACAATATTTACCAGTGCATGAATTGCAGTAAAACGTTCTTTAAAAATGCGTCCAGGATGAAGGCACATCTAAGTAAAGTTTGTAAAGGCTGTCCCAAGCAAGTAAAAAAAAAATTTATGGAAAATGACGAAGAAAACGGCTCATCAAGCGACAACGAATGTGTTTTGGTAAATGAAAGCATTTTGAGTGATAATTCCACTGTTGTTGCCTCTGAATCAAAACGCTCAGTATCAGAAATACTACCACCAGTACCGTCAACCTCAAGTTTTACAGCTACTTGCTATTGATGTCAAAATGCCGCCCACAAAAAAAATTTTTATTTCCGACACTGACACTAGTGACACTGTTAAAGATTTTGAAGAAGTTGACTGGCATGAAGAAGACCCTAATGCCGAAGATAATATTGAGGATGATGATGACGACAGCGATGAAGATATGCCTCTTGCTCGACTTGTTTGTAAAAAATAAATATTTTTTTTTACAAATTTGACCCTATTTCTATTTTTTTGATGTTTAACATTTATTTGTGTTCGTGTATGGGAAGCGTTCTATTTTTTGTTGTTATTTTTTAAATAAATATTTATTTTTTTCTTATTTTTTTTTAGTCTTTAATTTGTTTCCAATATTTCCATATATTTCCAATGTTTCAGGAAATATTTCCGGAAATATTTCCAAACATATATTTCGGGAAATTTTACAACACTAGTAACCAGTAAACGGATTGCTTCTAAAAATGCATTGAGTTGTAGAGAATCGAATGTTCCATAAAAAAGTTCTTACTATTTTCAACCTGCCATCAACCCTTTGCGAGTTATTTAGCAGTGAACTTTTCGCGAAGTTGGCGGCTTTCATCCAAACTTTTAGAGCGCACTAACTTGATGAAATACTCGAGAAAATGGTTTATACGATTTAAAAGAAAAAATTCACTTACGGGATCAATGCTAAAAAGTGCAAACATGTGACTACTAATGAATTTAACAAATCCATGGATATAGAGAAAATCAACAGCTTCAAATTTAACCAATCTTAAATATAATTTTCAAATAAAAATTTGCTAGTGAGGACTGAGCAACGACGATAAAGCAAAGATAGACCCCGCCTTCCTCTTTATCAAAACAAGCCGGCAAGAACTAAAATTCAAGCTACCACTTAGTTCCTGACGAGTTCCATGAATCGAACCATATGGAAATAGTATGAAATTTTTACGAGCGTATAATACGCTGTTATCAAATGATTAAAAGATTCTCCTAGTGGGGATGTTATTTGAGCTCAAATAGGTATATTTTTTTCTCACCGGTAAATTCAACCAGTGGTGGAACTGATGAACTTATGATTGACAACTGATGGAATAACGTCATCAACCGGTGGCTTATTATTTTACTATCTCTCTCTCGTTAACGTCGATAGAAATCACCAGAAATCCACCATGATTAAAAAAACATGATTTATGTTCAACCTGTATTACTACAGGCAATTTAAGAACGCGATTCAGCACAACCGTGTCCCCGGTGAAAAAAAAAATATACCTAATTAAAAACATTGTTGGATTGCCTAAAATATATTCTAATCTCACACTAGTAACAACGACAAACATTTTAAGAAAATTTCTTATTGAATGGCAGCTAAGAGAACTTCTGTGACTGCCACCAGAGGGGGTATTCTCGTATTCCTAATAATTTAATAACATTTTCGTGAAGTACCTATTTCAATAAATCGACCTGAATACATGTAGCGAATTAAAAATAACACCAACACAGGTATTGAGTTCGATTATTCAAGGTCGAGTTGGCATATTTTGTAATTTTATCCGCATCGAGATTTAAATGAAACCACAACAGAATCGATTTTGAAACGTGATTGTCAGTTTTACATAACTTAACCTAAGTTTTGAGCTGAACTACTGTAGAAATTAATTATAAAATAGTTATCTTGTCAAAACGATTTGAGTCTACTACATAGTGCCCTATTCTTCATGAATTCGAGAATTAAATATATATTTTAAAATACAGTGAATCAGCATTACGAAGACATTTTAAAATTGCCTTTAACATACAGTCAACAAACAGTCATAGTTAATTTATTTTTTGATTATTTCACACTAGCGCATAGTTCGCAAAACGACGATCGTGCAAAACTTGGCAACGTTTGCCTCCTAGCGGTAGCAAGTGAAAGTGCGAAAATGAAAAATGACAATTTTGACATTGAGAACAATAAATTATTTATTTCCAGCTTTATTAAATAAAAAGTGATGAGAGTTTAGTGTGTGAAAGTTTTGTCTGTTAATTATAAAAACACAATATGGTGAGACAGAGTCAGGTTGCAAAATAACCGATACAGTGTCAGGTTTGCAAAATAACCGATTCAGTGCCTGGACTTCGTAGTAGTCTATATATATAATATCGCCCTCTTATAAACAGTGAATTGTAGGCTCGGCAAAAAAATAACTTTATGAATGAGATGCGGGGTTTATCTTTGCTTTCTCGTCGTTGGAACTGAGCATGCGCTTCACTTGTTATCGATCGGCAAGTTGCAGCTTGTGATTTTTGTCTTGTCAGTGTTTCTGATTACGTCTGAGTTATTGTGGAATTTTAATTTATATTTAATTAAAATAAATTATATTTATTTATATGATCATGGAGACAAGTTTGAAAAATACTGGTCAGTCCTAAAACTTTCAGCCGTTGTTTTCCTCTGACAAGCTGCGACTCTTCTCTTGGGAAGTATATGAATATTTTGTTTGGAACACTGCCACTGGTATTTTGCAACACACCGTTTAATTTTCTTGCTAGACATACTTTTACTTAATAATAAATGTAAACTACGAGCATACATTACAAGGTAAATTAATTTTTAAAAATAGCGAGAAACCACGAAACGTCAAGAAATCAAATAGGTTAGGACTACTACTGTCGTCCGTCTTCTGCGAATAATTAAAAGAGTATATTTTGTTCTTATCTTATTTTACGACAAAAATAGACACCTTGGGAAATATTATCGTAATTTTTTTTATTTTCCTGGTAAAAGAAAATTGCAAATATTCCGAATACCTTCGGAGATATCCGAAAAAACCGAAATTTTTAGTTTCGGTTCTTAATTTTTTGCGTCTTCATTTTTGACTTGGGAAAAAACAAAAAACACTTTCTTCAAGATGGCGTTATTAGTTTTCAAATTCGACGTTTCGTTCTTTAGATACCAACCTCAAGTTAATATTTTTAAATACGGGCCTGGAATTTTAAAAACGGTTTTAGATACTTGTAAAAAATGGAGTTAATTTATTTCTAGAAATCTGTTTCGTCTGTTTTATTGTACTCATCTTTATGTTGCACCATTTAAGGAAGAATTACTAGTTAATTTTCTGTTAATAATAATCTGTTGCGTATAATAAAAGTTTTAAGATCGATTGGGGTTGGATCCCCTTGCAAAATATATTAGAAAATATCGCTGTGGACAAATATTTGCATGGCAAAGAAGAAAGGTTAGTAAAAAACGTTTATTTTGTAGGTATATGTATGATACATTTTATACATTAAATATTGTAGTAATTGTCTAGAAATGGGTGGAAAAAGGGAGATATTTGAAAAAATTTAATCTGACAGATTTGCATATTTTTGAAGTATATTCTTACCCTCACTTCAGTCAAGTGTCAGAAAATTTACATGTAATTTGATTTCTTTGTAATTCACCACTGTGATTGGTCAGTTTCATATCCTAACTAGGATGGATATAAAATCATATCCGTTCAGTTAACCGAAATAGATCATTTTTGTGTAAAGGAAACAGCTAATTTCCATGTGGGAGTAAAAAAAAATATTTGTAAACCCGTTTCGACTACCTCGCGTATATCAATGGCAATAACAGGCACAACTTCCATAAAAATAATAATAGAATTACGTTTGCCCGCCAACGTGCACTGGGACGTCTGGCATCACCGTTTTTCTTTTTCATTATTACTCTGGGGAATTTCAAGTATGATTTTTTCCAGTAATTACAGGATCGCTTGCCGATTGCCTATTTAATGAAATTCCTTTACTTTTGCAAACTCTCAGGTGTCATATAATGAGTCTTTAATTATAATACCTTAAGTTTATAACAAGAGACGTAAATGACAAGCTCTGTAGCGAGAAATTTGTAGATTGCAGACAATGATAAATTTGGAATAAAATTGAAAAATTATGACAATATTTAAAGTAGCATGTTTGCTATCTTGCGCAGACAAAACTAACATTTATGGTTAAAAAAAATCCGTGTATTACGGATAATGAAAAATGTAGGCAATTTCTTATATTTGCAGAAAATTACTTTGAAGACATCAGGTTTATATTAATCTCTTTCAATTTCAACTTTTTGCATCAAAACAGATAAAAAGCTATAAATTTATTAATGAAAATGAACAATGTCGTTTTCTGAACCATAGCCAATTTGATGTGTTGGTATGATGCAATGTATTTATAGTTGCTTGCTCGCAAGAATAATAACACCGAACGATAAGCAAAATAGCTGTAAACTTTCGAGTAAAATTCGTTACAAAATATTAAAAAAGGCTTTTGTACAATAATACAGGGTGATTCACGTTGAGTGACATATTAGAAGATCTCGGAAACGAGTAAACTTACCTTTCTCAAAATTTGATAGCAGGCATAATTGGCTTTTAGCTTTTAAAGCATAATATTTTGACGTTTTTATTACTTCCGGTTATACCGGAAGTTATTGCCAACTTTGATATTTTAAATGAAACACCTTGTATATTTTAGCATTTTTAATTACCTTATCAAAATATAAATAACTTTTGTTAATAACAATCTATTCCTATCTCTAACCGTTTTTGAGATATGAATTATAAAAGGATTTTTTTGTGTAAAAACGCTTCGAGAAGAAAGTTTAGTAACTCTGAAAATAATAAAGGTAAACATTTAACATTTTGTAAGCTTTTAAGTAATACATAGATCTTTAGTTTAAATTACTTAGGTTTCATGTTTTTTATACAGGGAGTTCTTAAAATTATGCCAATGTTTCCATTTAAATAAATGTGCAATGTCAATTTTTGCAAATGGAACACCATTTCAGGCAAGGGCCTGTCGACATATTAAGCACCGGTTCCCGCAGATCACCGAAGTTAAGCTGTGTCGAGCGCGGTTAGTACTTGGGCGGGTGACCGCTTGGAAACACGGCGTGCTCTTGCCTCAGGGAAGAGTGTAAAATGAATCGACACCTAGCCATCCTATTCACGCCGGATGAGATCGGATATCTCGTAGGATGAAGGTGCCGTTTCACACTCCCCAGTCGGTAGACCACATTTGTGGTCGAGGACCGGTTCAAGATGGCCTACGTAGTCGGCAAACCGTAAAAAAAAAAAAAAAAAAAAAAAAAGAAAAAAAAACATATTTTTTAGCCTAATAACGTGTAGAGAATTAAATTTTCTATCTAAATGCCTAATATGTTACAATCCACAATTTTAGTCGTTTTGGAATTATGAGCGATATAATTAAAAAATCTTGAAATTTCTGTTTGTGTTAATTCGACATTTTTTTTGAAAAGAAGGCTTCGACTAGGATTTGTGTTTTAAAATCACTTTGGTCAAAGCCTACTTTAGAAATTGGCAACAAAGATCAAAGTCAAAAAAAATCCTAGTTGAATCCTTCTTTTCAAAAAAAATGTCGCATTAAACAAACAGAAATTTTAAGATTTTTTAATTAAATTGCTCATAATTCCAAAACGACTAAAAATGTGGGTTGTAACATATTAGGCATTTAGATAGAAAATTTAATTCTTTACACGTTAGTAAGCTAAAAAATATGGTGTTCCATTTACAAAAATTGACTTATGCACATTTATTTAAATGGAAACATTGGCACAATTTTAAGAACTCCCTGTATAAAAAACATGAAACCTAAGTAATTTAAACTGAAGATATATGTATTACTTAAAAGCTTACAAAATTTTAAATGTTTACCTTTATTATTTTCAGAGTTACTAAACTTTCTTCTCGAAGCGTTTTTACACAAAAATATCCTTTTATAATTGATATCTTAAAAACGGTTAGAGATAGGAATAGATTATTATTAACAAAAGTTATTTAGATTTTAATAAGGTAATCAAAAATACTAAAATATACAGGGTGTTTTATTTAAAATAGCAAAGTTGGCATTAGCTTCCGGTATAACCGGAAGTAATAAAAACGTCAAAATATAATGTTTTAAAAGCTCAAAGCCAATTATGCCTGCTATCAATATTTTAGAAAGATAAGTTTACTCGTTTTCGAGATCTTCTAATAGACCACTCAACGTGAATCACCCTGTATTAACTTTTAACATTCGTGATGGTAATTATTCAAAACCATAATCACATTTTGCAATTTACATAATAGCATAACAGCAACGCTGTAAACGAAACAAGATAAGTGGCAATACCGCTTACGGAATTGACAAAGATAAAACAACGACATAAGACAACCTCAAAAGTTTAATTTAATTTTTTCTACAAATCTTATAATTATGTTTGTTTTATTTGGTTTTATTAATAATTTTTATTTTTCATCATTTAAGGAAGATATACCAGTTATTTTTCTATTTCTGTTGCGTATAATAAAAGTTTTAAGGTCGATTTAGGCTGAGCCCCATTGAAAATATCAAAAAATAGTAGAAAAATGGTGGCGGCTCTTCCTTGAGGTCGCGCACCCCGCAAAGGTATCGCGGCAAGCGGCAAAGTACCAAAGTAAAGTGGGAGACGTGGCAAGTGAATCCGACCGCGTTACAATTATCCATGTAAAACAGCGGCTTTTTTTGACCCGGATTACAAAGAAACTAAGCAAGATATTGAATATCTGTTTTTACCAAGGGAAGGTAGTATCTATGTGAGTGTTAGAAAGTTATTTTTATGCTAAGAAAAATTCTAGGAATAAAATATATAAGCCAATGAAAACCTTTAAAATTATTGTTTAGTTTCATTGTATTGTTAAAAATATTTAAATTTATTTTTTTAAATAAAACTTTCTTACATTCCTTAATATTTCAAGTTTTCAAAAATCCATTAATAACAACTTACCAAATGAAGAAACGTGAATCATATCGTGGCCAATTTTCACTTATAATCTCTCTAGAGCATGAGTTATTTCCGGAAATATTTTCGAGGTCGCGATTTATTTCACGAGGCGCCAGCCGAGAGAAATTTTCTGGATTTGGATCTAGGAAAATTCGCGACTGAGGAAAAATTTCTGGATTCATAATTCAAGCGAGAGAGATTCGGTAAGAAAATTTCGCAACTAAAAATTTGCCTTTTTGCCTTGACAAATAATTCATTTCGTGTCGTTATTTTGACGAAAGTGACAGAGAAATTTCCAGTGGAATTTGGCCGCCGGAAGTTCAAAGAGCATGAGTATTTCCGGAAATTTTCTTCGTTGTCATGGGAAGTAAGTCCAAAACTCTTCTATCATTAAAATTACTTACTGTTTACTGTATTAACAAAATTTATATTCTGAATGTATTCCTGCTGTTAAATTGTGTTAAAGAAGAGTATTAAGAAGTGATTTAAAATCAATTTTCATTCGATCATTTTAATTTGTGGCTCGGTAAAATCTGTAGGTAGATGAGTGGATGACAAATCCAGATATTATGTTACATTACACCACTTAACATGCAATTTTGCCATCTACCCACACATGATAAACCTATTGCTCGTAAAATCACTTCAAACTCATTGCCCACTTACCGTCCCTTCGGAAGATTACTACATCAAAAATGTTTCATATTCATTCAAAGTTTTATAATGTTATAGTACAGGGTTGTCCAACCAGGACTGAACAGGGGTCTATTTTTTGAGATTTTCTGTATTTTTATTTAAACCACTAAAGCCATCTTGTTTATGTTTTGCCGTAGAATCTAAAGGTGCTGTTTAAAAAGTAGCGTTATATTTAAAAAATTTCCCGAATTTTCCGCCTGCGGCAAGATATTGGTGACATTTTGCAAGCCAACAAAATCCCGCTAATTAATTTTTCAGGCCGTAAAATCTTCGTACTGGTTGATACCTGAAACCGGATTCTCGATTTGCTGGAAATAATTATAATTGCCACTGAATATGAAACAGGTTTTTACAAAATTGTTTGTGTGGATTCCGAGAAAATCACGTTTAAAATAGCGTTTAGAGCAGGGGTTCCCAAACTTAATTTGTCTACTGCCCACTTTGAGAATAAATTATTTTTTAGCGCCCCTCATTTTTTCACCTACTTAAAAACCACTAAAACAGGGGTTCACAAAATTATTTTGTCTATTGCCCACTTTGAGAATACATTATTTTTTAGCGCCCCCATTTTTTTTTCTTGGTCTCTTACCGCCCCCCTTTAGACCTGCAGCGCCCACAACAAGTTATCGCCCACTTTGGGAAAGGCTGGTTTAGAGGGATTGTGTTGCAAAATGTCACCATTATGTGCAGGGTGCTACAAATTCGTGTGCGTACAAGGGAATCTCGAAAACGGTAAGTGATACGAAGATGGTTAAATTGAGGCAAAGTTTTTAATTTTTTCCGCTTTCATTTTTGACTTTGGAAAAAAATAAAAAACCGCCGGCCAGCCGTTTTTATGTTCTAAAGATGGCGTTATTAGTTTTCAAATTCGAAGTTTCGTTCTTTAGTTACCAACCTCAAGTCAATTTTTTTAAATAAGGTCCTGGATTTTTTAATACAGTTTTAGGGTTTTCTAAGCCTTAGAACTTTAATAAAATATACAAGTTTTTAAAAAAAATTTTACAGTATTTCGGTCTAGGTCTAAGACAAAAATCATACCTATAAAAAAATAAAAATTACTTTACTTCTCATGCCTTAAAAACTTGCTTACCTAGAGTATTGTGACGGTAAATCTTTTTGAAAAAATAAACCGCCTAAACACCATAACTAACTGTACTTAATGTAATATTAATATTTAAGTAATCCAAAAAATAATTGCCAGGGCCGTAATAGTAAAAAGGATAATTTGAAATGGTAGTGATGTGTTAATTGATAATAAAACGTTAACATTTTAAAAGCCTTTAAATTGTATTAAATTTCCAAAGCTTAGAAGTCCCTAAAACTGTTTTTAAAATTCCAGGTCCGTATTTAAAAAAGATACTTGAGTTTATCTAAAGAACGAAACGACCAATTTGAAAACTAATAACGCCATATTGTAGAACATAAAAAACGGCTATGAGAAAGTGTTTTTTGTTTTTTTCCGAAGTCAAAAATGAAGGCGCAAAAAATTAAAAACCAAAACTAAAAATTTCGGTTTTTTCAGATATCTCAGAAGGTATTCGGAATATTTACAATTTTCTTTCACCAAATTATTAAGCCCCAAAATACGTAACTTTGCCTTAATTTAACCATCTTCGTATCTCTTACCGTTTTTGAGATCCCCTTGTACGCACACGAATTTGTAGCACCCTGTATTGTAATTTTTTATTTTGCCCGGGAGCCCAGAGCCCTCCCGCACTGGCCGCCATGGGTGCACATCATATAGATATGTCACTGAATTTTCTGTCGCTCTAATTCCGCTTAGTTCTCGTTAAAGTATTAGGAATTATTCCAAAAAAGTTAATTTTCAATGTTTTCGGGATAAATCGATACTAGAATGATTAAATTCATATTGCAAATTGCGAAAATTGCCGTATGATAGAGGTTTTGGGAAATACGCCATGTAATTGCAAAACGGGCTATGAGAGGGTAGGACTGGACAGGGCGGCAGTTGCAAGGGGGCAAAAGCAGAACTTGACAATCTTTACGAGACAAGTACTGATACTAATGTTATTTGACTGTTTGAAGTTTGAAAACAATGATATTTCTTGAATGATAGAAGAATTCAAAAAACTTTGCGCCAGCGGTGCTATTTTCCTGATAGCTTTGTTTATTATTTCATGAAATTGGTATACTAAATGACAAAATCTTTTAAAAGAATTATCGCCGTGCAAGCAGAAGTTTTCGGAGACAGAACACAGTTTGTTTCTTTTAATAGTTCAAAATCAACTTTAAGATTGCCTGTAAAACCAAAAAACAATTGTATCAAGAGCATAACTAATTTATATAATAATGGTAGGTACTGTAATTTAAATAAATTACATATTGTTTTAAGCAAATGAATATGTATATTATAGAATCAGTAACTAGGAAATATTAAAATAAATGTATGTATTTCAATGGTACTTAGGTATATTTAATTCAATCACAGAAAAGGTAGGCATCACTTTTTCACCTGCGTAGCGGGGATGAATGACATATTTCTCTTTTGGCTGCCGTCGCGTCGCCGACTTGCCTCCTATATGATTTTTTGTATGCGTTGTTGCCTTGTACATTTTATAAGAATAAGCGCATGCAGTGCATTGTGTTATGGAAGATTTACTGCTCTGATGGGCCTCAATTCTTCAAGCGGTGGAATTTATTCCCTTGGGGAAATAATTCGGTCGCACGAAGTTAAACTAGAGTTCCAGTGGTCTTATTGGAAACTTTCCCTACGAAATGTGTTCAAGAATACGAGATCGCCATTTTCATGAGAGAAATTACATATCCTCATCGGGAAATCTACTCCCATGAACCAAGAATTGAGGTCCAGTTGGGGATTTCAAGAACTAAAACTATAAAAGTAATGCTACAATATAATAAATATTTGAACGCATTGTAGCTTATTTTGCCACAATCATAGCTTGTTATTTAAAGGCAATGATGTTTAAATCTAAATGCTTTTATGCCAAATATATCCTTTCATAGCTTATTCATATAAACCAATGAGATCTTATAGTTAAATAAATGATAATCGTTATTATGAAACAACAATAGGTTAAGCATTAAAACAAATAGAACAGTTATTCAGGAATAGCAAATACAGCCTACCATTGATTTAATGAGTTTTTCTTTGATACCACAATACTGTTTTCTCTGTGTATAATATGAAATCTGCATTCTTAGTTAAGAGGATATTTTAATTATTTTCTACTTCTTTCTTGTAGCATGATACACATAACACATTAAATACAGCAATCGTGAGCATCTGTCGAGGGAGAGGGTTGCAAGGAAGGGCCTACTCCTTTGATGGCAAAGGACCGAACAAATGTAACAGTTGTTACTAAAGTAATTGTATCCTCCATTATGTGGAATAAGTTTAATATTAATTCTGGTTTTCTTTCGGTCAAAATTTTCGCATACAGCAATCTTATTACAAAAACGACACAACCTATAATTTTAACCCTTTTAAAAAGTTATGTATGTGTTACTACTAATGTAGTAACAAGAACGTTACATTGTAGTCGAGCAAACCCAGACAACATTACAATAAAAACTATGAAAACATATTTATACTTAAGTACTATTTTTTATTGCACAG
This sequence comes from Polydrusus cervinus, assembly GCA_935413205.1. Classification (NCBI taxonomy): domain Eukaryota; kingdom Metazoa; phylum Arthropoda; class Insecta; order Coleoptera; family Curculionidae; genus Polydrusus; species Polydrusus cervinus. The sequence continues at coordinate 25,262,332 of OW284514.1, read as the reverse complement.
TTGAAATTTCCTTTTTTCAAAAATAAGTTTTTTTTTAAAATCATGACAAAAAAAACTAATTTGTTTTTCTACCCTATCGGACAGCCGAAAAAGTGACCAGAACTTTTTTAAATCTTTCCTTCAATAATTCTTTTTCGAACGTCCATAACGAGTGTACCTATGTTTTATTGTTAATTTGTTATTGCTGTTTAGTGACAAGGCCGATTCGCTGTAGTTGTCGCCAGGGCAGAATCGTCCCAGTCCGACACTGGGTTACGGGACAATCTCCCAAAATTATATTTCCATGCTCCAAGCACGCTAGAATGGGCTCTATGTTTCTAGAAAAGGTTTGTGATACTATAGGAAGATTTTTATTATTGAGATATATTTTCAATAGATTTTCGATTTGATTATGCTAGAACTCCTATAGCATATTTCACGTAAACTTTTGACGGCCGACGATGACACATGTCATTTCTAGTCCCATTAATTTTATAGAACTTAAGGTTGGGCCAGAGACGGTCTTCAATTTTTATTAAAAATCAGGTGTGAAAATAATAAATAATTTATTGGTAGATTCCTAACAAAAATTACATGCATAAGCAAAATTTGTAATATTAAAAAAAACACAGAAATTGGGAATAGGATAGAATATCAGAAAAACATTTTCTTTTAATTTTTATTCTTAATAGTACTTATTGATATTTAATTTACAATAAAAAATATAGGTACATCCAGCTGTGTCGTGGGTCCAGTATTTTGGATAATTAACCACGGATTATCGGTGCATTACATCGCAAACTTGGTAACATTTATTAAAAAATTACTTTTCTAAATTTGACTTTAGACCTTAAGTCGAAAAAAGCTATATACAGGGTGATTCACGTTGAGTGGCCTATTAGAAGATCTCGGAAACGAGTAAACTTATCTTTCTAAAAATTTGATAGCAGGCATAATTGGCTTTGAGCTTTTAAAACATTATCTTTTGAGGTTTTTGTTACTTCCGGTTATACCGGAAGTTAATGCCAACTTTGCTATTTTAAATAGAACACCCTGTATATTTTAGCATTTTTGATTACGGTATTAAAATCTAAATAACTTTTGTTAATATTAATCTATTCCTATCTCTAACCGTTTTTGAGATATGAATTATAAAAGGATTGTTTTGTGTAAAAACGCTCCGAGAAGAAAGTTTAGTAACTCTGAAACTAATAAAGGTAAACATTTAAAATTTTGTAAGCTTTCAAGTAATACATAGATCTTTAGTTTAAATTACTTAGGTTTCACGTTTTTTGTACAGGAAGTTCTTAAAATTGTGCCAATGTTTCCATTTAAATAAATGTGCATAAGTCAATTTTTGCAAATGGAAAACCATATTTTTTAGCTTACTAACGTAGAGAATTAAATTTCCTATCTAAATGCTTAATATGTTACAATCCACATTTTTAGTCGTTTTGGAATTATGAGCAATTTAAATAAAAATCTTAAAATTTCTGTTTGTGTTAATGCGACATTATTTTTGAAAAGAAGGCTTCGACTGGGATTTTCGTTTGACTTTGAGCTTTGTTACCATTTGCTATTAAGCGCCTATGTGCGTTGCTTAGCTATTTCTAATTTTTAAAGTAAAACGAAAACCCCAGTCGAAGCCTTCTTTTCAAAAATAATGTCGCTGTAACACAAACAGAAATTTTAAGATTTTTTATTTAAATTGCTCATAATTCCAAAACGGCTAAAAATGTGGATTGTAACATATAAGGCATTTAGATAGAAAATTTATTTCTCTACACGTTAGTAAGCTAAAAAATAGGGTGTTCCATTTGCAAAAATTGACTTATACTTTGTTACTTCCGGTATAACCGGAAGTAACAAAAACCTCAAAAGATAATGTTTTAAAAGCTCAAAGCCAATTATGCCGGCTATTAAATTTTTAGAAAGATAAGTTTACTCGTTTCCGAGATCTTCTAATAGGCCACTCAACGTGAATCACCCTTTATATTTAATAAGTCCAATTTTTCGTTAGTTTATAATAAAACAACAAAGTTTTGTAATGTTATTGAATTAGGTACTTGTTTTTTTAACCATAAAGAAAAAGTAAGTACTAACTAAAAAAAAGATATTTTGTCCATATGTTTGCAGAATAGATAACTCAAACTTATAGCATGCTAATAAACCAAAACAAGATTAGTTATAACAGCCCGCATTTTAAAATAGGTTTAGATTCGTAATATGGCGCAAAATATATTATTTCTGCAAAATTTTTCAATTTTGGCATGGTGTTCCTGTAAAAAATTAATTGCCAAATAAACAATAAATTTACTTACTTTTTCATAAAAAGGACACTTCACAGATACAGACAGTATAGCAGTTTATAATCAGAAAATCTATGCACAAATAATAGCGAAATGTTTTTAAAAAATACCAAAAACAAGAATACTGCACTTATTTAACACGTGAACAATAAAAACTAGAATGGAATGAATAGATGCGGTGCCGTGCGCGGGATCCGCTTCTGTTATATTAAAAGAACTCGCATAAGACACGTGGATTGATGAACTACGGAGAGACCTGCGAGGGCAGAAGCGTAAAAAAGAGATACACATACTAAAGGCATCGAGGTCAGGTTCTGTAACAATAATCGCTTGAAGGGTTTTAGCTGATTAAAGGGCAACAGATTGGAGCGTTTAGTGTGTATCTTTGTCGTGTACATGTAAATATACAGTCAGCAGAGCAAATTTTGCCGTTTTGTTTTTAGATATGGTTTGTAAAATAAGTGTAAAATTTTCATTAACAAGAAAATGTAATTTAGCAATGAGCTAATAAAAAAGTATTATCAACATCGAGTAATAAAAACAACTGTAAAACGTATACATAAACAAACTAAAATTATTCCTTAGGTCAAGATAGCATCGTCTATTCAGAGAAAGCAGAGGAAGTGCCACTTCCTTCGTAATTAATGGACGAAATAAGGGGAAAACAAAACACCAAAAACTACTCCTGGGGCAATAATCTGGTACATAGATGGCTCTAAAATCAAAGAGGGTACCGGAGCAGTGAGTGATACACAAAGACCGAAAAAAAATTTGTTTGGGAAAAGTCTTTCAGTGTTCCAAGCAGAACTCTACGCCATATTATAGTGTTCGTATGAAAACAATAGGAGGGCTTACCCACATATATACATACACTATATTGCCAATACAAGCAGCCGCATGCACGAAGCAAGAATACACTCATCGTACGATTCAAAATAACCTAAGTTGGGGGCCGTGGCGCTTGCGCAGTAGGGAAACAATTAGGCAACTCACACGATTTCTAACAGAACGTAAGCAGAACCCAAGGTCTCTTGAACAGAACCGGCTTGCCGTTGTATTCTTATTTGTCGCCATCTTTTATTTCGTTCATTCGTGTGTGGTTATAATTTCCAAGTTTTGGGTGTTAATATTTATAAAACTTTACTTTAGAAATTTTTTTTGTTAGGTTGTAAGTTGTAGTCGTTTCCAGCTTTTTTTACGTTGTATTCGTTCGGATGTTTTGTGTGTGATTGTGGATATTATTTTTAAGTGTTGGGTGCGAATTTAGGTATAAAACTTTACCAGACATTTTGTTATTGTTAGCGACTTGTGTCTCAAGATGGGTAGAAAAAAGTGCATGATCCTTTTTTGCACGAATCGCGGTTCAATATCAGGAATAAGGTATTTCACGTATGTAAAATATCGGTTACTTAGTTTTTTTTGACCGTAAACTGTACAAACCCGAACTAAACGGGTGAATTTAAATAAAAGCTTGTAAAAATATTTTGAAAGTCGGCCCTGTCAAATGTGTACATCAAGAAGCAAATTTTCGATTTGCGCAAACTCAACGGCCCCTGATCATCTGTTTACAGTGGTGGCATCATTGAATTATGGTATTAGCAATATAGTGTATGTATATATGTGGGCTTACCTCAATAAGTGAATCCATATACCGTGTGTCCGCGGAATGTGGCTCGCCCCTATAACTTTTGTGTTTTTAAAGATAATGGAATACCCCTTAAAAATTTAAATGGTTTAATACAAGATAAGGAATCCGGACCTCGAGGTTTAGAGCCACAAGCCACAAGTCAAACCCTCAGTGAATCTAGGGACAACAATCTCGATTTCATTTTTGTTGACCTATATCGAAAGAGAATGCGTGAAGGCAGAAGTCGTCCAAGATTATGAAACCATCCTACTAAAATAGTTGGTAGCTATGACCTCTTACATGTGACAGTGTGGACTGTTCAGCGGTGGCGCCAGGGGGGGGGGGGGGGGGGGAGGGGGCTACGGCCCACCCTAAAAACATGAGTGGCCCTCTGGTGCACCCCCAAAATTGATGGGTTGGTTTTGTAATGGAATTTTCTCGAGGAAAGAGGGATTTGGCTATGAAAGGTTTGATGAGTGGTTGTATGGTATTTTCAAGAAAACGATGACTTTAGTAGTGCCCACCCATCCTGGCGCCGCCGCTTGGACTGTTTAAAGAAGCGAATATTGTTTCATTATTTTGTATGTTGGTTGGTTTTCTTTAAATTTTAATTATGATATTTCTCCCTCAATATTTTTCGCCCACAAGCCGCCACGCATGATATCCCGATTGCCGACGGGGCGGCCGTAATAAGTGTAAAAAAAACGTGTACACAGGTAAATTTTAGTACCTTTGGGAGAAAATAAAAATATATTTGAACAAAGTAAACATTAATAGATTTTCTCAGAAAAATAATGTTTTTCTTTTGTTTTTGTTTAGAAGAAAAACAGTCATAAAAGTACGCAATGAAATCGCATTTCATTGTCTTTCAGTTGAGTAGGTAGATTACAAAACAACCCACGCAATGCGAGGGGAGGATTTGAGTGGGCTTTTTCTGGATAAATTTAGCTAAAGCAAATTCCACATTGTCGTCTCTCATATTTTACTGAATGAAATGTTCTATTTATTAATACCATTCTTAATCTTGAATGTCATTTTTGTGTATTTAGGTTGAAAAATAAATCCTTTGGATAATTGAAGACACAAGTAGATAAGGGGTCTATGTAACATATCGGAAAAAAATGACACGCGTATTCACTAAAGCCCGCTATATCAATATCTTGGTAACTTTATCAGCCAGATAATTTCTGCGTAAACCATTGTTGAGACAATGTTTCCATGGAAATTATCTGGCTGGTACAAGTTACAAAAGAAATTGATATAGCGGGACTAAGGTCCGCTAGATCAATCTCCTGGTAATCGCTCGTTTTCATATACCATATTTGTAATTTAAGCAGTAAAATTTAAAAATATGCGACGTTAATAAGTGTGTGAATCATCATTTTTTAGCCAATTTAAACCTTCAAATCCACAGGTGAAGTCAACTTTTAAATATAAACTCCCCATTTTTATTCGATGGTTGAATTTTATAAAAGATTCAATTTTCAATGACATATCACACTTTCCCATTAGTTTTAAAAATGGCCGCCTAGATCAATTTTCCTTTGTTTTCTAAAATGTCCATAACTTTGATAAAACAAGGTAAGTAGTAAAGAGTAGGCAATGAAAACGTTGAAATGGGTCATTTCAACCTGCTTTATAATATAAAATAGACTTGCTTGAAAAAAATGTGTCCGTTACTGCTGTGGAAACAAACCCTGAGACAGGACAAAGACGTAAGGTCTGTTCCCACAAGCAATCACGGACAAGTGATCGACAGTTTGACAGTTCTCTAAACCAGTCCAAACACCCAGAAGTAGTAAATTTTTCTCCTTTTTTTTAACATACTATCTTTTATCCTTCAGTATGCTTGTTTGCTCTTGGCCTGCAATATTGACAATATGCGTTTTTCTCGCACCTGTTAACATCCATACACGCATTCGGCCCGCTACATACAGGCGTATTAACTTTTTATACATAAATAAACCGCGGCGCTTGGAGACTACACCGAGAGATAACAAATTTAGGTCAATGTCTAGCTATCTTAGACCAAAGTCTACTGGGTTAAAAATAGGTGCACAATGAAACATACACATGGTAGGAGTATCAACCGGTATTCCGTTTTGTTTCGTTTATATACGATTAAGTTAGGAAAACCGCTACCTTCTGTGCAGACAGTTTAGTATCGGGATTTACCTTTATAAAATAATCGATTTTTTTCTATTAATCGAATATTTAATTTACTATAATATTAATTGAAAATTTCAAAATTTAAAATCTATTATGCTGATAAACTACAAAAAGTTTGTTCATACACCTACTTAATCATTAATTTTGAGACGTAGATTACAAATCTAAAAACTAGGTTTTCGTCGGGACCTTTTAGTTTTTGAGATATTTTTTCTGATGCAAAAGTCGCATATACAGGGTCGTATTTATACCGGGTGACACAATTTTTTTTGTAATTTTAGCAGTAAAAATTTAAAAACATGAGACGTTAATAAGTGCGTAAATGCCATTTTTCGACCAATTTAAACCTTTGAAACCACTTCCGGTTTAACCGAAAGTGAAGTCGACGTTTAAATTTTAAATGGAAACTCCTAATTTCATATTTAAAATCTATGTAAAATTATTTTTTTAATGACATATTATCACACTTTATTATTTGTGTTAAAAATGGCCGACTGGATCAATTTTCCTTTGTTTTTTAAAATGTCCATAGTTTTGGTAAAACAAGGTAAGTAGTAAAGAGTAGACCATGGAAACGTTAAAATGGCTAATTTTAACCTACTTAATAGTATAATACTGACTTGCTTGAGAAAAATGTATCCGTAAGGTCTATTTTGTTTACAACGTGTTGTTTAAAGAAAAAAAAACAAAGCGGAATTTCTCAAATTTTTTAAATAGCAACCCATCTTTGCTTTATATTAATATTGTTCATTTAATTTTCTTTCTAACGATGTATCATAAGTTAAAATTATTCATTAGATAATAGTAGAAATTCACAAGAAACATAAATGTAATTTCTAGACTCGAATAAGCTATAAGAAATTTAGTCAAGACCAGTCTAGTATGCCGTGGAAAACAAAAATATTATTTCTGCATTTATTAGACCAAAATATCAAATTGTATTAAATAATAATTACGAAGATTGAAATGAATGAAATGTTTTTCACGGCATACTTGACATAACTTCTTATGGCTTATACGGGTCTAGAAATTAGATATATGATATTTTTGTTAATTTCCACTATTACCTTAAAAGAATTATTAACTTGTGATACACAAAATTAAATGAATAACTTTATCATAATAAAACAAAGATGGCTTGCTATTTGAAAAATTCGAGAAATTCGGTTTTGGTTTTTTAAAACAGGTTGTAAATATAATAGCTCTAACTAGTGTTGTAAAATTTCCCGAAATATATGTTTGGAAATATTTCCTGAAACATTGGAAATATATGGAAATATTGGAAACAAATTAAAGACTAAAAAAAAATAAGAAAAAAATAAATATTTATTTAAAAAATAACAACAAAAAATAGAACGCTTCCCATACACGAACACAAATAAATGTTAAACATCAAAAAAATAGAAATAGGGTCAAATTTGTAAAAAAAAATATTTATTTTTTACAAACAAGTCGAGCAAGAGGCATATCTTCATCGCTGTCGTCATCATCATCCTCAATATTATCTTTGGCATTAGGGTCTTCTTCATGCCAGTCAACTTCTTCAAAATCTTTAACAGTGTCAATAGTGTCAGTGTCGGAAATAAAAAAAATTTTTGTGGGCGGCATTTTGACATCAATAGCAAGTAGCTGTAAAACTTGAGGTTGACGGTACTGGTGGTAGTATTTCTGATACTGAGCGTTTTGATTCAGAGGCAACAACAGTGGAATTATCACTCAAAATGCTTTCATTTACCAAAACACATTCGTTGTCGCTTGATGAGCCGTTTTCTTCGTCATTTTCCATAAAATTTTTTTTTACTTGCTTGGGACAGCCTTTACAAACTTTACTTAGATGCGCCTTCATCCTGGACGCATTTTTAAAGAACGTTTTACTGCAATTCATACACTGGTAAATATTGTTACCTTTAGAAATGCAATACTTCCAAACAATGTCTTTTGTTTTCCCCATTTTAAAACTCACTAACCGTCGACACTATCAAAGAATCAAAAATATACTTTAAAAACTTGCACTGCTTGCTTTAACAAATTATACGATATTTTTGTCGAACGGGAATTCTCCGATGGGCTCGGGGCTTCCCCGCTTTCCAGGTGCCAGCCGTAGAAATCCAATGTTGCCAATAAATCGGAGAATCGTCTAGCTGGAGATATTCATATGTGTTTGTGAAAACTGTATTATTAGTATAGGGTTACAAAATATAAAAGATATAATAATAAACATTTGTTTTGAATCATTTAGAACAAGGTTTAAATATTTTTTAAAATATTTCCAATATTCTCAATATTTCCAATATTTCCGAGACAAGTTCGGAAATTTCCAATATTTCCATTTCCATGGAAATATTTCCAACGGAAATATTTCCATTTACAACACTAGCCCTAACGGACACATTTTTCCCAAGCAAGTCTATTTTATATTATAAAGCAGGTTGAAATGGTTCATTTTTGAAAAAAGGTATTTGAAAATGTTGTTTATTTTAATGCCTTCTATACACAGCTAAAAAAGAAGTATCAACTTAGGAATCACCCTGTAGATAGTTGTTGATAATTTTTGTTTTACATATTGTTATTCGGTATATCGATAACTATCGATATATCAAAAAAATCACATCCCTAGTCCGTAGTTCGCCCATATAATAGTCATTAGTTAGAAGAGTAAAAATATATCGCACCAGATCTTGCTTCTTGTTCTGCTGTGATGCGGTGTGAATTCCGCCTTGACTGAGTTAATATTAAATATTTATTATTTCGTAAAGTAAGCGCCATTAATATAACATTATTGTTTACATTTCTGTCTTCTGTAAAAAAAAACTGCAACCTCTTTGTGAACAAGAAGCGATAGATTGCTGTTTGGATCTGTATATTTTGTACAGCAATAAAATAAAGTAATGTTTTCTTAATTTATAATATTTTCAGCTTACTTAATTATTTAGTACCTATAAAAGAAGAAACATTTTTTGGTAAAAAATTTGATTACCGAAATTAATAAATATTTTTTGGTTTTTTTAAATAGGCGGAAAATTTTATTTTATAATTTTTAAATTCCCTTTTCTTTTTATGATTCAACGACGTATCACATCTAGTATTAATAATACGTTTCGGACCTAAAAACCCATCATCAATAAAAATAAGTGCAAATTCATCTAATTTTAAAATATTTTATAGTTAAAATAAATCATAAATACTGGGCAAATGACAGATTAGATTAATCAAATCGTTTAGTGCAAATGAACTTTTATCTCGTTTGTTCGAGATAAAATTTTTGAGGAGTTTTTGAGTAATAAAGTAAAATTTCTGGACTATTATTTAAAAAAGTTGATTATGCATTTGAAAAAACGAAACGTTGGATTAAAAATCAAATTACACTAACTTATAGAGGAGAAAAAATGGTAATAAGAATGTAAACTTTATTTTTAACATATCTCATCAAATAGAGTCAGAAAAAAATAAAATCGAAATCGCGTAAATTCGGTTTTGCCCAAATATCTTCGGAAGGATTCGGAGTGTTTTAAATTTGAAAATACAATATTGCAGAATTGAATAGGGCGCAACCTTTTTCTAATTTAGCCCTCCCTGTATCTTATATGGTTTACGAGACCCCTGAAGAGTGCATCCTTATATAACATCCTGTATAGATAAGAACAGAAAAAAGGCGTATTGGCGCTTTGGCTCCTAACGATCATAATAAATACAGTCGATTGGTCGAATTTTGCATGGTGACATTAATTTATCTTCTGATTAAGCCAATAAGGAGCGAAAAATGGGCTTTGAACCCAATAGAATATTCATCAGAGTAAATTAGGTCGAGCTTTCTTGTAGTTCACGTAGACTAAATTAATTTTTCTTACTAGAACATCGGCTTCCTTTGTTATATATTTTGAGTTTTTTACTGAATATGGAAATGTAAACAATAATATAGTAGAATTTAGTGTCCGTTAAAATATATAGACAGAAACTTAGCCGCAAGCGGACAGAGTAGTGCGTCTATCTTTTGCATTAAAGTACACAGGGACGCCAAAGGTAATGGTAATAGTAATGTGCCCCAGGGAACCCATTACCTTTAGCGTCTCTGTGTACTTTAATAAAAAAGATATAAGTATGCACTACTCTGTCCGCTAAGTTTCTTTCTATGCTTTCTATGTAAACAATAATGTTATATTTGTGGCGGTTACTTTACCTTTCCGCCTAAGATCCTAACGTTATACAGGCTATGTGCGGACAACGCACTTTCCTACAAAAAAATTGCCCATCAGAGTCCAAACGACTAGTATAAGTCCGCTTGCTTATGGTTATTGAGTATTTGCTATACGCTCCTGTTTCATTTTGTCAGAAGTCTAATATAGTAAACATTCTTTTAATGTTTAACTTCCGTAAATAAACATCTGTGCTCTCAGCCTATAAGGCTAAAACAGTGATGGTGAAAAATCGATTGATGGGAGATTATTTGGGCCAAGGCTTTATGCCTCTGGAAGATGACTTTACAAAAACCGGCATAGTTACTAAGTTACAGGAATACATTAGTGTGAAAATCCCTGAAAATATTATTATAAATAGGCCACGTAGTCGTTGAGACGAAAGCTTCGTATGGTGGCATCTCAATCGGCTATTTCTATTAAATTCTGGCCGATTTGTCTCAACACAAGTATATTTTGATAAAGTAATTTTATTTTTTGAGAGCAACACTATCCACGGAAAAAGGATTATTGTTGGGAAATTTAAAATCAAGGTCTTTGCAGGTTCTTTTGCAGTGGCGTGCAAAGCCGTTTGAACAGGGTAGGCAAACATTTAATTTCCAAACGATTGACTTTAAAAAATTTCAATACACTTGACATCGCCATTACCTCAATTACATGTACGTGAACATGTCCATTTCTCCATTTCTTTTTCGACAACCGACGGCGACGCGCCACTTTTATAGCAAAAGCAAACACAGAGCGAAAACACTAATATGTATTATTATTATGAATAAATTTCATCCACATTCGTTTTCAGATTAAAAAAATAAAATAAATCCAACATCCACTTGATTGAACCCCAAGTCAATTATTATGTAAATTATAATTTAAGATACTTTTTAGCAAAAATTATCTTGAATCATCATAAATGTACTTCTTATTTTACGTTACAAATTTATGATCTTAACTAACCTAATTATTGAAATATATAGCGACATGTTTTATATCGACAACGCGTACTTAGTATTTTTTGAAACTACGAAAATTGGAAGATTGACACCAATGCATTTTACAAGCGCGGGCGGATAGCTGACGGAGGCTCAGATTGCGAGTCACGTGTATTTGTTCTCTTTCTAGCTTACTGCCTACCGGCTATCTCGCTCGCTTCCACTCGTATAAAAGCAGTGCTTTTGCTTTCCCATAAGCGGTTAAAATAATGTAAAATCTTTGCTTTTCAAACTGTTATACGGGTTGCTTATACAGCGATCGAATTTACGATTAATTGGCAACGAATGCGTTCGTTCTTCAATGTTATACGATTAACTTTTCGGTCCTGGTCCTCTACATACACAGAAATATTGCTGGATACTACACGGATAAAAATTTAAATATAAAGAAATTATTTTGGTTGGAGTTTGTTTTATTGTTCCCAGGGTAGGCAATGCTTTTTGCCTATATTGTATGCACGCCACTGTTCTTTTGTAATGCATTATCAAAATTTATTAGATTTGACGTATCAGACAAATTTTCTTCTATTTTATTTCTTCAAAATTATATAGGTCATTTCAGAAAATGTGTTTAAAAAATTATTCAAATTAGTTAATATAACTTGTGACAAAGATGATAAAAAAACAATTTAAAAAAAATGCATTTAATTTGGAAATCCATGGACCAAATAACATTTCTTATATTCACACAAAACCGTATTATGTATTCTTAGTGGCTTGCTTTCGCAAGAATAAACACCGAACGATAAGCAAAATAGCTGTAAAATTCATTTTAAAATATTAACACTTTTGTGCATTATATTCGAGATGATAATTTTTTCCAAATAATAATCATAATCACTTTCTATAATTCACATAATAGCAACGCTATAAGCATGATAGTAGGAGGAGAAGTGGTAATACCGCCTACGAAATTCACAAAGAGAAAACAACGACATAAGATAAACTCAAAAGTTTCATTTTATTTTTTTCTACAAATCTTAAAATGTCGTCTGTTATATCTGGTTTTATGTACTCATCTTCATTTTTCACCATTTAGGACAGATTTCCCAGTTATTTTTCTATTTTTGTTGTGTATAATAAAAGTTTTAAGGTTAATTGAAAATATCAGAAAATAATAGAAAAATCATGGTGGAAAATTATTAACATCGCAAACAACCAAAAAAGGTACAAACTTTACTTTTGATAAGTTTATAATTTTTATAAAAATTGGTGTGTGCGTATGATCTGGGATAAATATTTTGATTCAAATTAGTATATTATATAACAAGTGATGAAAGTGATACTTTTCAAACCAGGAGATATTTAGCACGAGGCGTCAGCCGAGTGCGGAAATTCTCCTAGTTTTAGAATAATCACTTACGTACGAGTAATGAACACTATTTTTTCTACTATTTTTTCTACGACCACAAAGAATTATTAAAAAAGCCTTTGACTTGTGAAAAAAATATTTCAACACTAGTGTTGAAATTAGCATACTTAGGATTATGTTCCATTTAATATCTGGTTTCATAGTTTGTCAATGGCTTTTCCTTTATTTGTAGTTTAACTTTTTCAATTTTTTATATTTTATATATCAAAGGAAGAACTAATCCTGGATTGACTTCTAGATTAACCAGAATGAAAATTTTTAAATTTAATCAAGAAAAGATGCATTAAACATAAATTTAAAAAATCCACCCAACAAGGACGATTTCAATTAAAAATAATTCTATAAATTATTTAATGTTTTTATAAAAAAAAGTCAAATACTCCTGATGGGATTTGAACCTGTGATCTTGCGATCTGTAGGTTAGAGCTCTATTCTCTACGCTATTGCTACCGATTGGTAATTATGATCAAAGAAGAGATTGATAACATGGCCAAGCAGCTTGCACAGAACAGATGGACAGAGTTGATAACCTGTAGTACATCCAGGCAACTGTGGCCTACATTCGATAAAAAGAGAACCGTAGAGCTATTGAGACACAGCCGGAAAGACGTGAGAAATATTACTGCGGTCGTTAACGGACATTGCCTCTTCGGTAGGCATACCGAACGTATGCAAATACCCACTAACGACTTCTGCAGAAGTTGCAGAGATGAGGAAGAAAGTATTCAACATTTTCTGTGTGAATGCCCTGGCCTCGCAAGAAGAAGGTTCACTGCTCTGGGTGAACCATTTTTCGATAGCCTGGAGGAACTAAGCAACTTACAACTTCGACGACTGAGCAGGTTTCTGAATAGTAGTGGCTGGTTTGAATAAGTTGCTAAAATCCTTCTGTGGTGTATGCCGCACTAACCATCAGAGATATGATAAAGGTGGGTTCTACGGAACACTTGTGGTATCACAACGGACCTAATAGGACTACGTGAGACTGTTTGGTCAGAACCAAAGGTCTGCCACTCTTACCTAATCTAACCTAACCTAGGTCATTATGCGCGAAGTCGCGAGTAAAACCAAGTTGCCGATTAAAAATATATATTTTCATTAATCGTTACTTAATAAAAGTTTGTGCTGGCTTATAAATTGTTTCCCTTTCATCCTTAAACTTTAGGGATATACTATGTCAACAAAACTTTAAGTATAAATTCAGTCTGCAGTTTATCCGAATATATTGCATGGTTTCTGCTCTGAATGAATTATTTTGTGTGATCTCCAATGCTGAAATGTTAAATTTTCATGTTTTAGTTTAGAGGATAACAGAGACATTTGGATAACGTGAAAAACGGAAAGATATTCCCAACTTCCTAAAACTTAAAGCCACTTAAGCGTAGCATAGTAGGTTTCTCTGGAGATCTCAATGAATATACCTTAGAAAATTGAACCTATACAGGGTGTCCCACCGGGAACCGAATCGATCTATATATAGAAAACTATACATAGGAAAATTTTGAAAATTTGACAATATGCTGATGCTGATGGGGGCGACCGGGCTAAAATATTTTCATAATGGTGGCACTTCCGGTTATACCGGAAGTAAATGTTAACTTGCTTATTTTAAATGGGACACCCTATATATTATTATATTTTTGCATTATACGCAAGATTCTAGGCAGATTTTGTATACCATATCCTATACCTATGTCTAAACGTTTCTGACATATTTGAATTTTTATGTCAAACATGACGTTTGCAAGCCTTAGAATAATTATCAATTTTTTCTATAAAGAAGCCTTATTTATTTAATTTAAGTGGGATTCCTTGTTATAAAGGTCCTACTTTAATAGATTTTTTATATTATTTTGATAACTATTAATACAGGGTGTTTAAAAAATAAGATTAAAAATGAAATTGAAAAAACTGTCAAAAGTCCAGATTTTCAAATGGAAACACCCAAATGTCATAATTATTTCTTATTTAGCATTAAAAATATTTTCATAATGGTGGCACTTCCGGTATAAACGTCTTTAGCTCGGTCGCCCCCATCAGCATCAGCATACTGTCAACTTTTCAAAATTTTCCTATGTATAGTTTTCTATATATAGATCGATTCGGTTCCCGGTGGGACACCCTGTATAGTTAACATTACCTGTCTAATACACACTATACCGTTGTGTCGTAATAACATATATTGTGTTTGTTATTCAAAAAATATAAACAAACTTTTGGACATCATTTATTCTACCTCTCTAGGTTTTAATTTTAATAACAACGACAAAAAAGGTTTTGTATATTATATTTAAAGGCAACAACGGCAACGTAGTCCACAGAGTAGTCAAAGGTTCGATCACTGTATCATGATGGATTTTACAATAATTGTGATTGGCCAAAACCAAAAATGTCATCTCTCGGCGACGGGTTGTGTTTATGAAGTTGGTAATGTTGGTATACAAAAAATATGTAATCACAAACTTGTTAATTGCTAATTCTATAGGTTCAATTTTCTAAGGAATATACAATTTTTCTGGAGATATAACTAAATTATTTAGGTCACTACTGTTACACCATAATTCCGAGGACTTTAAAATTCTTGACATAGATTTATTTACGGTACTTATAAAAATCATATTTTTGTTTATTGTATAAAATAATACAGCAACTTAACTGGGTCTGGTCCTGAGAAATCAAAAATTCCATTAAAAAAACAGTGATTCTCTCTGTACGGAGGATAAAACAACGTTGCCGCTGTCCAGCATTAAAAAAAAACATTGAAAATTACAAAGAAACCAATTCTACGAGTCATTTTATAACACTTAATACAAGTGAGGTTAGGAATATGCTTCAAAAATATGCAAATCTGTCAGATCACATTTGTTATTTTTTATATTTGAATCAAAACATTTATCCCAAAGAGTCTATGCCCATTTTCTCGAAGAGTGCACGAAATAGTGCGAAAATTGAACATATAAAACCAAAATATGTTGTAATCGAACTATTGTTAAGTACTTTCTGACCGATAAAGATTTCTGCACAAATGCACTTTCTTCGAGACTTTCTCTTTTCAAAAATCTCCAGTTTTCCACTCATATCTAGACAATGACTACAAGATTTAAAGCATAAACTGTATATACAAAATGAACGTTTGTACGTACTTGCCTTTGATTTTTTGCAATGACGGAGCTCCAACCCCAATGACCGTAAAAATTTATTATACGCAATAGATATGGAAAAATAACTTGTAAACCTTCATTAAAAGGTAGCAATTGATGGATAAGTAAAGCAGACGAAATTACAAGACTTTTAGAAAAAAAAATACATTTTTTAAGGTTATATATACTGTTATACTAATGGTTTATTTGTTATGTTTTGTTTTGCAGCGAAAAAAATATTTGTTCGGGACTGTTAAGCAAGCAGGCAAATAATACATTCCAGCAGAACAATTAATCAATATGGCTATGATTTAGACAAATAAATTGTCCCTTTTTATTAATAAATATATCGCTTTTTTGTCTGTTATTCTGCAAAAAAACGATTGTGAGAAAGATAAATATATTTAAAGTGATTTTGTGTAAATATAAGAAATGACCCATATCAACAAATATGTTACGGTGTAATTTGGTCTATGGATTTGCCACGAAGTGAGTTTTTCCTAAGACCACCTATAAAAATGAGAAAAAAAGCACGGTTAACTTGGCTCGAAAGCGCCGAATATCACACGCTGTTGTGTGAAAAAAAATTGTTCAACACTAGTGCTAAAATACAAGGCACATTATTTAATTTAAACATACGGTGCCAATTCGACAGACCACCCCTATTTATTATAAAGAACAAATTTTTGAAAGCAGTAATTGTAAAGTGTTTAACTTATTTATCATGTATTTGTCGAGTGATTCAGAATTAAGAGTGTGAAAATAAGTACGCCATCTGAAATTATAAAATATGTTATTAATATACATACTGGAAAATCTATTACCTACCAGAAAAAACAAACCGCGCTGAAGAAAGTGTCATGTATTAAACAACAAATCTTTATTGGCAGCCATAACGTAGAGAATAAAGCTCTAGCCTACAGATCGCAAGGTCACAGGTTCAAATCCTATCAGGAGTATTTGACTTTTTTTTTATAAAAACATTAAATAATTCTTGTGAAAGTGATTATTCTAAAACTCGGGGAATTTCCGCACTCGGCTGACGCCTCGTGCTAAATATTTCCTCGTTTGAAAGGCATCGCTTTCATCACTTGTTATGTAATATGCTATTTCTTCAATTGTTTTTTACTATCATTCTCACAAATTTACGGCTAACTAAAAAGACAAGTTATAAAGCCTGACCTAAATAATTTTTTTAAATGTTTAGTAATAACGTCGGAAGTTGAATCGTAGAAAAAATATACTGTACAACTCGAGTGAATTGTTCATATTACGCTCGGAAGTTTGAGCACTCCGCCTACACTCGTGTTCAATTTAGTTCTTCGTGCGATATGGACATCATCTCCACTCTTGTAGTATAACTACTATTCCCATTGGCCCGTAACGCATACATGCGATTTTTGTTTGTCACCTTTGCTTATGCTAGAATAAAAGCGCAGGTGCAATAACACACACACAAAAAAAAAGACAAAATCAAATTTTGAAATACTTTCTCATTCAGTTCATTTAGCATATTTAGCTCAGTTAGATTTGCACTTGCTTCAAAAAGCCCTCAAAGACAGTACATTAGGGTCTGTTGTATCTAATCTCCTTGAAACTCTAATCCCAAATAAAGTAACTTTTTCGCACTATTGGAGTCCCCCGTATATATAATTCGATCTTTTTCATGACCTTTTATATTCCCCAACGTTTCATGACTTTTAGGTTTTTCCAAAAAGTGCATTGCAAACAACACAATTTAAGGAAAGCGCTATTTGCAAATTAATCAATTTCCAACGAACTGTTAAGCTAAAATGTCCGTGATTCTAAGAAATAAGCCATGGCGTCATCCCACGACAACTGTTGGGGTAGGTTCGGTTTTCCAATCCAGACGCCCACGCTGTTGCCATGTTGGGAATGTGTAGACATACAAGCGTTTCGTACAGGGCTGTATTAACATTAAGGCCGTATGCACACTGACGTAATTTACCGTCGCGGTAACGCGTAAGCGTGACCATAGCATAGGCGAATTTAATGCAAAATTATGTAAATTTTCATAAATAAGTACTTCTACTTATATATTTCCCGAAATATTTCGATTTCCTATGCGGTATGACTACGCATTGCCACACTAGCATTGGAAACGGGAAACCCTCCTTTGCATTCCGTTCTCTAAACTCTAGCTATCCATCTGGTTCTTTATGAGGCTAAGTAGCTATAATCGCATCGAAATAAAGTAGGTGTTTTGTGGCGGCACAGCTCCGTTTATGACATGATTATGCTGCTACTTCAAAGGTAATTTTTAACGGTTTTTTGTCACGTTTTTTCCTAGAACTTAGCCAATAGTCGAGTATGAGCCGCGGTGTTAAGCTTATGCGTGCCGAAACGCGGAGAAAAACGGTGCATTGGGATTTATCGCATGTGGTCATGTGATATAATGTGGGTCCGCGGACTCTAGCGAAGCGCGGCGCGTCGAACTCAATGCTAATATCCCTATCCTCATATTTCGGCACGCATAGGTGCGCGCCAAGGTGTGAGTTGAAATATTAATAAGAATAAAAACAATAGTTTACTCCGTATAAGTAAATAGAAAGTTTTTAGCGGCAGGCTGACAAAGTAGTGAATCTATCTTTTGCATTAAAGTACACAGGGACGTCAAAGGTAATGGGTTCCTTGGGGCACAGGTAGACAATGACAGGCTGTTTCGTCATTGTTAGGACTTATCAGAAAGCAAATACCCGTAAGAGCAACTACCAGTACAGCGAGAATATTTTTTCAATACATTTTTAAGAATAAAAATGTGATGAAATTCTAGTAAGGCCATCAGTAGAAATCAACTCAATGCAAAAGATAGCCATCAAACGTCACTACACTTTTTTACGGGTTTGTGGATTCTAATATAGATCGCGCTGCAGTAGCCCACCGGGTGCTGATCCGATCCGTATACAATTTCGTATTTTTGAAAACACGGCACGGGGGGGGGGGTTGGGCATAACTGAGGATCGTGCTTCGGAACCCACGTGTATGTCCCCTCGGGAACGGCTATGGCAGCGAACGAGAAGGTAAAAAGCATAATTCGAAAGAATGGCAAGAAATGACAATTTAAATTGAAATCATATGGGAACACTTTAAAAAAAAAATATTCTTAATAAAAAGTTTTGCAGTCGTATTCAAACTTTGTCAAAAACACGAATTTTGCTCAAGAGTAAAGTAAATACCTACCTTTATTTTTGACAATATCGAAAATTGTAAAGTATAAAAAAAAATTGATCAGAATTGAAAACTACATTCAAATATAAAACTATATTCATTTGCGTAAATTTACCAAATTAAAGATAATTATGTTTTCTTATAGAATCAACGTGTAAAAAAACCTTACTTTTCATGGTAAATGAATATGATTTCAGTTTCTAATCAACTTTTTCTATAATAATTTTCGATATTGTCAAAAATAACAGTGCTTTATTCTTGAGCAAAATTCATATTTTGTGACAAACCTCGTAACTATACGACTGGAAGCATTTGAGATCTAATTATTTCACTTTAGTTTTAAACCATGCAGACGGTATAAGAAATTAGTATTTTTATAAGTACAGTGAAACCTCTCATAACGGACACCTCTATTAAGCGGACATTTTTTCATACTCCGGAACTAGGTAGGTAAATGAAATTCCATAAAAATCAACCTCTCTTGGGCGGACCCGGACATGCTGTTTTCATACAAAGAATGCGAAAACTTTTCTTTAAACGGACAACATTTTTTTAAAAGTTTAAGTACGATGAAAAAACTCTCTGAAGACAGACCGGCAACCAATCGCGTATGCGTGGCAGCGCCGAATGAAAGTAGTGTGATTCCCCCAAAGCAGTCCACCGTTTATTTTTGAGTTGCAAGGTTAAAATCGTAAACAATGCCAGAAAAACGTCGCGTTTTTTTAAAACTACACCCTAACTAAAACTAGTGTATTTTTGGTATGTTTAATAAATGTTTATTTGTACATACATACAGGGTGATTCACGTTGAGTGGCCTATTAGAAGATCTCGGAAACGAGTAAACTTATCTTCCTAAAAATTTTATAGCAGGCATAATTGGTTTTGGGCTTTTAAAACATCATATTTTGACGTTTTTATTACTTTCGGTTATACCGGATGTTAATGCCAACTTTGCTATTTCAAATGGAACACCCTGTATATTTTAGCATTTTTGATTACCTTATTAAAATCTAAATACCTTTTAATAAAGAAGGCTTCGACTGGGACTTTCGTTTGGCTTTGAATGAGAAATAGCTAAGCAACAAACATAGGCAGTTAATAACAAATGGTAACAAAGCTCAAAGTCAAACGAAAATCCCAGTCTAAGCCTTATTTTCAAAAATAATGTCGCATTAACACAAAAAGAAATTTTAAGATTTTCTATTTAAATTGCTCATAATTCCAAAGCCACTAAAAATGTGGATTGTAACATATTAGGCATTTAGATAGGAATTTTTTTTTAAAAAATAGGGTGTTCCATTTGCAAAAATTGACTTATGCACATTTATTTAAATGGAAACATTGGCATAATTTTAAAAACTCCCTGTATAAAAAACGTGAAACCTAAGTAATTTAAACTAAAGATCTATATATTACTTGAAAGCTTAGAAAATTTTAAATGTTTACCTTTATTAGTTTCAGAGTTACTAAACTTTCTTCTCGAAGCGTTTTTACACAAAAGAATCCTTTTATAATTCATATCTCAAAAATGGTTAGATAGGAATAGATTATTATTAGCAAAAGTTATTTTGATTTTAAGAAGGTAATCAAAAATGCTAAAATATACAGGGTGTTTCATTTGAAATAGCAAAGTTGGCATTAACTTCCGGTATAACCGGAAGTAACAAAAACCTTAAAAGATAATGTTTTAAAAACTCAAAGCCAATTATGCCTGCTATCAAATTTTTAGAAAGATAGAGTTACTCGTTTCCAAGATCTTCTAATAGGCCACTCAACGTGAATCACCCTGTATACTTGTGTAGTAATAATTTTGCATTTACATGTTACCTAATAACAAATTTCCCATGGCCGGACACCTCTATTAGGCGGCCACATTTAGACAGTCCCGTAGGTGTCCGCCTAAGAGAGGTTTCACTGTATTGCCATTATTAGCCAGTTTTTGCCAACCAACAAAATCCCGCTAAACGATATTTTAAAGTCAGATTTCTCTAAATCTACAAAAACAATTCGGGTTTCAGGAGTCAGCAGTTGCCGAAATTTTAGCGTCTGAAAAATCGAATAGCGGGATTTTATTGGTTGGCAAAAACTAACTATTTTTAAACGTATCGACACAGAAAGATACATAAATAATACCGTCTCGATTAGCATTTGCACCTGACGTATTTTCAAGATGGGATGGTCCCCTTTCGCAAGACGTGGGAACTTTTACGATACGAATTGTGTCAGTTCCGCATTCCCTCGCTTTTCCGTCCATTATAACTGGGACAATCGCGTCACGACAAAATCTATATAAAGAAGATGGTGATGAGATGAGTACCTGGACCTCGAGATGCAGGTGTAAAATTCAGAAAGCTTGCCAAAGCTTTAGAAAATACCACTAGTTAAAAAGAAAACCTAATGCCAAATATTAAGTACTGAGGTATATTATGGTATTTAAGACCAGGGTGAAAAAAATAAAAAATTTAAAAAAAACCTTTTTTATTATAGTCCATTTCAGAAAGGTGTAGAGTAATAAAATGGGAAATTCCGTCCAGTTCGGCTCAATTTCGGTGTCGGCCATAGGCGCACGTAAATTTCGTGCATTAAATTATTTATGACAACTAACCAAAGAAACAAAAAGAATATAATTTGATAAAGAAGAAACCATTAGCTATAGCAAATTTACACAAACATCGTTTTATGAAGTATGCCGTGGAAGATATAGCTGAAAAACATAGTGTAACTGTGCTGCGCATACCGCCATATCATTGCGAACTTAATCCTCTTGGAACTTATATGGGCGCAAGGGAAAGGATTTGTAGCAAGACACAACACGACATCCAATATGAAAGACGTTAAGCTACTGGTTGATCAAGCCATTAAGGAAGTGACACCAGAGAACTGGCGAAAAGCAATCCATCATGTCATTTAAGAGGAGAAAATGTGGGATCTTGACCATCTGATCGATCGGACCATCGACCCGTTAATTATAACGTCAAGAGGAGATGACAGTTCCTCAGATGACGAAGAACATTATGATTTTTTATAGTTTAATTTCTGTATAATTTTTTTTTTGTATTTTTTTATATTGTTTATTAAAAAATAAGTGTACCTACCTAATACTATGTACATAATGCACGCCTTTATCACACCATTTTCAGTGTTTGTGAATGGATAACAATAGGCAAAGCCCATAAATGGACCCAAATCCGGGTGGTACTACCTGCACCTGATGAAAATGAAGAATTAATGCCAAATTATGAAAGTAGCTTAAAATCGTTGGGTCACTCTGTAGTCCCTTTGCATACCTAATGAGCTCTTATTACTCTACACCTTTCTGAAATAGACTATAACGACAAATACATGGGTTTAAGCGCTAAACCACTATTAAAAAATTTTTTAATCGTATCAAATCAAGGGGGGTTCAAAACAAAATATCTAGTCAAATGGTACGGAACCCTATTGTCATACACCGTGTGTGTGCGTAAATCTTCAACAGTTTTTTTTAGCTGGTGCGTGTGCGGTGTATCCGTTTCTGGTATAATATCATGTTATCGTCATATAAAACGTGTGTAGGTATTCGTTATGAAGCAATATGATTAAAATTCTTGGCAATAGTTTAAAGAATCTGGTTAAGAGGCGATAAAAAAAATCATAAGCGAAAGATTGAGTTCATTCATTTCATCTCAACCTAAACCAAAAATAACATTTGGTTTGGTAACAGTAAGGAAAGTTTTGCCAAGAGGTGTTAATTCACTACGAAATGGTCGCGATCTACACGGTGGATATTTTTGTGCCAAAGTTCAATATATTACAATTCCCGAGGCAATGCCTAAACACGTTGGAAAAAAAATAAATTATTACTTAGATCTGACTAAGTAGGGACTGAAATGGTTTTTAAATTTAATACAGAAAAAAAATTTTTAAGTATACAGTATAGGTACAGGGAGGGTAATTCACGACGAGCATTCATTAGAACTGTTTAGAAAACTTCCAAACATATTTTTGCTCACTTGTGGTTGTGATCTGTTATAAAAATATTTTTTCCTACGAGCGTGCGCAAAGTAGTACTTTGCGCACGCATTTTTGTGTGCAAAGTTACACTTTTCCGCACTAGTGCGGATAAGACTTTTATCCGCACTGGGTGCGGAAAAGTAAAACTATTCAAAAATCTCCTTGGTAGGGAATATTTATATTTATTTTAGTAGCTGTAAACTATTTTATGGCAATGTGAGAAGCCGTTGCAAGAGTATTCTCTTTTATCTTTTAATCGTAATTCCCGATATTTGTATTTCAGCTTAAAACGAAAAAAACTGTATTTTTTAAGTACCTCGTATAGTGATAAATGATTATAATATTGCCAAGCAACAATAAATGTACATGTCGATTTTGACACATGATGTCAGATTTTTCCTCAGTTTCTATGTCCACAAGAATCTACAAACACCGACACTTTTATTTTTATCAAATCATAAAAAGGCTTAAACACTGTTAAATAAATTATCATATTTTTATTTTTGTTGTTATCTGATATGAAGCTCGTAGGAAAAATGTTGTTCCTAACAAGTGCGCAAAGTGCTTTTCCGCACGCAAGAACTTATCCGAACTCCGCTTCGCGTCGTTCGTCCAACTGTACTTGCGTGCGGAAAAGTATCACTTTGCGCACTTGTTAGGAAAATAACTATTTCCGTATTGTGTGAATTCATGGAATTTTTAACAGTGTGCAGCTCTGCCAGTAAAGGCCTTTTTACATTGGGTGCAATTGCAAGAAAAAATTTCCTGAAAGCATGCGCTTTGTCGACGTTTTAAACAGCTGATGCAGGTTTTAAATGGGAAAACGTGCATCAGCTGATTAAAACGTCGTCGAAGCGCATGCTTCCAGGCCATTTTTCTTGCAATTGCACCCAATGTAAAAAGGCCTTAAGAATATGAAATTTGTCGTATAGTTAACTTGAATAGCCTCCTTTTCTCGTCAGATAAGTAAAAAGGAAACAGCAAACTTCCATGTGGGAGTAGAAAAAATATATAGTGTTTTATTGGGCAAAATATGAAAAAAAAATTGAATTTTAAAAGTTTGCACCAAATTATGTATTTAGAATGTCCGTGTAAATGTACCTAAATAACTATTTCTTATGAAATTTATTGATATTTTGACAAATAATGTCATTTTCCGACGTTTGAAATTTTAAATGACATTTACGGATTAAAGCAAATGCGATATATGTCAAATATTTTTTGGTTTTTAATTAAGCAAAAACAAACTAGAAAGACGGTGCAGACTTTTCCGCCGGCCCTGTATAACTGAAGTATCCAAATTGTTGCAGTCATGAAGTCACTTTTGAATTCAAAGAAAAGTGTTTTTATTTTTATTTATTTTCTATGTTGTAGATAATTTTAAAATGTTTCAATCCTGTGATCTATGAAACCGTGGCACACTGACCTCCCTGTACATGTTGGATTGTGTGAGTATTTATTTATTTACTGTTAACTGGCAAATATCTATAAATTTTCAAAAAAATCCAAACGACTTCCTCAAATTTGTGCCAAATGGCACAAATACCCGATCAACAAAGGTTAACTAACAAATCATCGAAATTTTTGCCGAGTGGGTCAATTTTTTTTTTAAATGGAGCATTTTATAATACCTTTGTTTATTTTTGAAATAGGGTTCGAGCTATTTTAGACACTCTAAAGATAGAATTATTTAACAAAATCATCTAAGCTTCAGGTTGAGTACTATATGGGATATTCAAATAGTAACTAAGACATTCAAGAGAGTACCTACTCGAAGGGGTCAAAAATCATCAATCATATTATTTATAATGGAAGTGTAATTAAAAGCCGCTTTACGCTTCGATGAAAACCGAAAGAAAAAGACAGCGCAGCGGTGCATTCGTGCATTTTTCCTTTAAAAATGGAAAATTTTAAAGGTTACAACACTGTGCAGCACTGACAGTAATGAATATGAAATTTTGCCATACAGTTAACTGGAATAGTCCACTTTTCTCGTCCCTTAAGTGTAAATGAAATAGCAAATATCCATGTGAGAATAGAAAAAGGTTTATGCTATAATAACATTTTTTCTTATAATGTTGCAAACTTTTGATCAGCTACATTTTACATATCCTGAGAAGACACTATTTTTACTCGGTAATCAGTCAAAAATCAAAGAGATCATACTTCCCTATAAGACGTTACGTTACTGGCAATGAAAAGACTTAGTAACAGCCTTGGTGTTTTATTACAGGTCACAATTTTTTATTCTGGCACCTGTTAGGTAAAAAAATGCAGGGTCGTATCTAACCCGATTTTAGGCGCCAAAACTATTTGAAAAGCGAGGCTGAGACTTGCGGATAAAAATAAAATAAAATAACATTGTCATTATCATAAGACGGATTTAAAGAACAAGGCTCGTAACAAGGTTAGTTTTAAATAAAGACTGACGAGTGTAACTTTTTTAACTACAATTTAATAGAAAAATAAATGTGGAGTCACTTTAATTTCCTTATCTACCAGAATGTATACTCAATAAAAATATTAAAATCAAACAGCGTTATGATAATGTCACTTAGACTGTAAGTAAGAAGTATTTAATATTTTTTGAACGCACCTGTATGTTGTTTCAATAAAACTTTATGGAACTTTCGGTATTAATGGATTTTTAAAAACTTTTTAAATTTGGACTCTACATATATAATGTGAGAAAGTTATTTCATTAAGTAAACAAAAATAATTTTCAATATTTTTTACAATACTTACAATGAACTTTAGCAATTTTTTTATTGGCATACTTTACTTATATCCGAGCTTATATCTTTTTCCTCGATTTTCCTTCAATTTAAATCTACGAAAAGTCACCATTGTTCAGGATCCACTTAAAAGCTTAATTGCAGCGAAATGTAGAATTATTAATATTAGGTAACAAAGTAAAAATACTATTTTTCTGACAAAAATAAATTACTTAAGGAATTTAGTATTTTTTTAAACTTGTCTTTTTTGGCAAGCTTTCAAATTGTAAAGTGAAGCTCATCATTTTTTTTTATTATTTCCTTACTCTCTTAATATTAAAAAGCAATGAGTACCTATTTACTTTAATGGGGCATTTCAAAACTTTCAACATAAAGAGTAATGTGTAGTGGTCCCTTTTTGTTTATATTGTTATAGTCTATTTCAGAAAGGTGTAGACTCGGGTGTAGAGTAATAAAATGGGAAATTCCGTCCAGTTCGGCTCAATTTCGGTGTCGGCCATAGGCGCACGTAAATTTCGTGCATTAAACATTATGACAACTAACCAAAGAAACAAAAAAGAATATAATTTGATAAAGAAGGAACCATTAGCTATAGCAAATTTACACAAACATCGTTTTATGAAATATACCGTGGAAGATATAGGTAGCTGAAAAACATAGTGTAACTGTGCTGCGCATACCGCCATATCATTGCGAACTAAATCCTCTTGAACTTATATGGACCCAAGTGAAAGGATTTGTAGCAAGACACAATATGATATTCAAAAAGAAAGACGTTAAGCTACTGTTTGATCAAACCATTAAGAAAGTGACACCAGAGAACTGGCGAAACGCAGTCCATCATGTCGTTAAAGAAGAGGAGAAAATGTGGGATCTTGACCACATGATTCAACCCGTTAATTATAATGTTAAGAGGTGATGACAGTTCCTCAGATTACGAAGAATATACTTGTCGTACGTGTCGTATTATGACGTCACATTTCGCTGTTTTTTAGGTTAAAAAGTGGCAATTGATCATTTTCAAACAGCTGACTTTGACATGTCGGCCATTTTGGCTGGAGGACAAACAAACACCGTATTTCCATGCAAAAGCAATGCAAATCAGTTGAGTTTTGAGTTTACTAGTTTAAAAAGTGGTTTAAAACGACGCTTTAGATGATTGATTGTGATTAACTGATTTTATTCTTAATCTGCGTATACCTATTTTAGTGGAAATAAGTGTTTTAACTCGAGTAAAAGCAAATCGAAACGACTTTTTGCAATGGAGGGAAGTGCTTATTATGAACATTTATCTCAAAGTGTGAAAGACATATACAATTAAAAATCATCGATGACGAAGATCCATACCTTTTGAAAGACTTTAGTGTAGATTTACATTCCCTGCCTGAAATAACTATGATTGACAGGGCAAATTATTTAATCCTAATGTCAAATGTTTGCAACCGAAACAAAATATTGTGATTTTGTGCTATGGTCAAAACAAAATTTGTTCATTGAAAGGATTTTGTATGATGAACATTATATTACTGTAAACTTAACAAAAGCATTGGACTTTTTAAAATATATTAACAAACCTGAATTACTGGGAAAATATTTTACACAAAAAGCCGGAACAGCAAAGGTCTCTGTGTTGTGTGTAAAAAGGTAGATGACAGTAGCCTTATGATAAAGCGTGATAATGAAAAAAGTGACTGCTTCAATATTCATGTGCATATAGTTATATAAACATACTTTTAAATGTAAAGTAGTGTCATTTGTAGTATAATATTATTACATATTTTTTTATTTGTATATGGTAGGAAGACTTCGGTCATTAGCCGTTTGGACCAAGTGCCAAAAAAAGTTTATTATTGATTGATAATATATTTAAAAGGTACATACACCAATTTGTGTTTTAAATATTGTTTATTTTACTTAGGAAAATTTGTACAATTAGGGCTTAAGCTTCGCTTGGTTCAATGCTTAACCAAGCTTAAGCCGTAATTGTACAACCGGATCTTAATGTTGATATTTTTGCATGCACCTTGCATACTTTAAAGTAGGAATTTGAATTATATATTTTGTAAATTAAACAAATGTACAGAAGATAGTTTTTATGAAATAAAAAACATCAGTAAATTTGGTATCAAAGTTTTATTAAAGATTAATAATAATATATTAATGGATTCAGCCAATTACAAATTCAAAACATACATAGATTAGGATTACATGAGCCATCTATATAATAAAACAAACTAAATAGGGAGCAATAATACTCGACGGCAACCTTATTTCTCCCTATTTAACTTGCCACATCACTTCAAGCATGGACTACTACACTTAATGGTCCCCTTTTAATTGCTTTTATCCATATCTCTTGCCTGTGTCTGGTGTCTGGATAAGGCATGTGTTCATTTCAGCATTTTTCAAGCAGCAGGTATTCTGAAACACCTTACATTGTCTCGATTTCCTCTCATCCCACAAATGACTACTGCACAAAATGATGGTATTACTAAAGTATTTAAGTTTATTATTTTATGATTTAAAGAAAATAGTACATCAAACCACTTAAATAACGGCGAAAATGCATAAAAACACAACACTTCACTTAACCTAGTTTTGTATTGTTTGTCCTCCAGGCAAAATGGCGACTGCCTTGTGACGTCATGTGAAAATGGTCAATGGCATAATACAAAGGATAAATTAATACAATGCAAATAAAAAAAACTTATATCTATTTAATTACCTAAACAATTATATTTATTAAAGTTAAACATAACGTATCTACGTATGAAGATGATATAGATAAAATGATTATGACATTTATTAACAAAATGTTTTCTTGCAATGCTGGTATAAATAATTGTTTTTCTTTTAAATTGGTTCAGTTATAGTAACAATTTCTTCTACGTACAAACCTACATACAATGATATGTCTCTAACCCGGAAAACAGAGTTGTAAAGAATGTAATTCTCAACAGAAAAATAAATTCCTTTTCTGCCATAGGATCAGCTATTTTCCAGCTATTAGGAATTAAATTTTTCGCAAATCAGCACCTGACACATCATCTTTTAGACCTTCCTTGTTGTTTCAGGGCGGTGGCGGATCCAGGATTTTTCTGGGGGGTACTATAAAAAGAGTTACTTCTTGTATTTTGAATTTTTTTTTATATTGTTTATTAAAAAATAAGTGTACCTACCTAATACTATGTACATAATGCACGCCTTTATCACACCATTTTCAGTGTTTGTGAATGGATAACAATAGGCAAAGCCCATAAATGGACCCAAATCCGGGTGGTACTACCTGCACCTGATGAAAATGAAGAATTAATGCCAAATTATGAAAGTGGCTTAAATATTCGTTGGGTCACTCTGTAGTCCCTTTGCATACCTAATGAGCTTTTATTACTCTACACCTTTCTGAAATAGACTATAGCAATACTATTTTCCAGTGCTACATAGTTATTGATTAATTAGACTTTCTGTGAGAGGTGATATATTTTTTCACAAAGAAAACTGAGTGAAAAATGAGGAAGCAGCATCATTTTCCATACTTAAAAATAGCTTAGCAAAATACCTTCCACCAAGCCTTTCACAAGCCCAAACTTCAAACTAAAACTCTGCAAACTGTAGCCTGTTATTTAGTTTAATTAAGTTTAATTATAATTCACTGCTTAAGCACTGGCCCTTCCGTACAAAGTTTTACCTATTTAAAGCAAAACTGAAACGGTGCTAGACATTTGGCGGCATTAAATTACTCGGTCAACAACATTCTTTTTCTAAAAATATCAAAATGTATTTTTAACATAGGTAGACTCTGTGGCAGTTCTGTTTTGTGCATTCTTTGATTCTTATTGTTTTAATGTGACCATTTAATGTGTTGGGTAAAAAAATGTGTGTTTTTAACACCAAACTACAGGTTTGAATGTCGTTTATCGATTTTACCGCCCGTCAATGCATTTCTGCCAAAAACGATTTTACCGCCCGTCAATGCATTTCTGCCAAAAACTTGTGTTGCATAGCAAATATGATTTTACTTAGTTTTATACAAAATGTGCTGATGGATCTACAGACCCTTAAATATGGCGACAAAGCGGTGTTTTTTTTTAAATTTTTTAGTATCTAGATTCGGGGCTAGATTCAATACAAAAAGGAGCCTTTAGTTAATCTTATTGGAGGTTACATTTTAAAAATATCAGGTGACCCATATTGCGACCAGTGACGTGACAACAAAGGTAATATTTTTATCTCGCCGAGTGTAATTTCTGTAGTAATATATTAAGGGATGGGGAAATTATCGAAAATCATTCCGATCTCGGGCAAGCCCTCGAGCGATTTCCACGGCAAAAAATCTGAGAATGATTTTCTGATTATTTCCGAATCCCGAAATGTATTTTGAAGGTTATTTACCAAATTAGAGAATCTAAACCACGTGATTCAATATGGCGGTTGGATGGCAAAAAGCATTGAGTCACCAGTAAAGTGCCACCAGCAACATTATTTTTATGGTCACGTGTACCAATTACAAAGCAGTATTTGCCATCCAGCTGCCATTTTGACATATCGTTGGATTGCCTAATAAAAAACTAACGATTTATGTTGCACAATTTAATGTATTGCAATTAAACACACAATTAGTATACTGTATAACAGAATGCTGAGGGGTGGAGTCCATAGTAACAACCAAAAACGCCATTGTTCGTTATCTAGATAATCATCAAACATCACCACGACAATAAAAAACCTGTTGTTACAGACGTGTGATTTTAACTGTTGACAAGTGCGATTTTCAGTTTTGACGGGTGAGATTTTCACTTTTGACAAGGGTGATTTTTACCGGAGAGCGGGAGATTATCGCTGAATAATCAGGTGACTATTTAACTAGAGTGTTTTACACTGGCAAAATGTCATAGCAACGGCCGGTTTTCTACTGGCAAAATTACTACCTGCACCTACCTGGACAAAATTCACATGTGATTTTTGCCGCGGCAAAATTTTAATTTTTGATTGAAAGAAGTTTTGTTACCATGGTTCTGTTAATTATTTAAAATGTCATTGTATTATTTCTTGTTAACAAACGTCAAATTATTTTAGTTCAAAAATGAGTGTTTCTGAAGAAAAAAACAGATTTGGAATACAATCCATTACAGAAATTAAAAAGGCAGTGTCGGAGAATATACCTCCAAATACGCGTATCTCCAAAACTTCCATTTGGCGACAGTTTTCGCAGTTCTTATTGATAAGAGATTATAAGCTTGAAAAGCATACTCCAGCCGAAGAATTAGCAAAAATTATGGAAGATTATGCTTACAACATGAAAAAACTAAATGGAGAGGACTACAAAGAGTCAAGTATCAAAAGCATATGGAATACCACGGCGCAGATGCTACAAGAAAAGTATTATCAAGAATTTAATATAAAAATAGACCCATTTACCGACATTCTTTTTAAATCAGCCCGTTTGGCAAAGGACTTAAAACGAAAACAACTTCAAGGTAACCAAGAAAAAAGAAAAACAAGTTCGAAAGCCCTTACAACACAAGAATTATTGGAAATGATAAAAATTCATGACGAAGACACCCCAGACGGCCTACAGAAAAAAATATTTCACTTATTTTCTTTTGAACTTGCGTGGCGAGGCAACGAAGCAGTGAACTGCAAAGTACATTATTTCCACCAAGAATTAGACCTAAATGAAGAATTTACGGGACGTATCGAATACAATCCCATATTTTCAAAGACTACACAAGGAGGTGCAAAAGCCTTGGCCAGTAGCAAATGGTTGGTAAAAAACAACACTAACAAAGATCTTTGTCCTATTCGTCTATTTTTAAAATTATTTGAAAAAAGAAATACCAATCCAGAAATTACAAGTGACAGGCTCTTTTTGACAGTTCATCCAAATTGGAAAAAAGGAATTTGGTACAAAAACATGCCTATTGGAATAAACAGCATGTCGAAATGGACCAAAATCTCAGCAGAAAAAATCGGCGTAAATACCAAAAAAGTAACAAACCATTCACATCGCTCTTCCACTATTTCTGCCCTTGCAAAAAATGGCGTTGGTGAGCAAGAAATTATCAAATTAACAGGACATTCCCACGCCAATTCTTTGAAGCCTTATTTGCAGTTAGACTCTGAACATCATTTAAAATTAATTGCAAACTTAAGAGAAAAAGCACCAGATCAAGTAATATCATCAAATCAAAATCAATCAAATAATGCACAAACGTTTAATTATCACAACTGTAACTTTTACATCAATAAATAAGTAATTTTTTTGTTTTATTCTTAAATAAAAGTTTTCTAATTTTATTGTTCTTTGTCTTTTTTCTAGTTAAATAGTCATGTCGAATACCACTCGAGAAAAAATTGTGTAAGCAAAATTGTTCTCAAGGATTTATTTAAGTTTGTTGCTTTTAAGCAATTTCGCTCATGACATTTTCGAAATTGCCAAGCAACAAACTTTCATACCTTTCGAAAATTTTGCCGACAAAATTTTATCTCTTGTGATATTATATATGAAAATTAACCCGCTTTTATAATGGATGAGGTTAATAATCGCTATTATTCTTATAGCGCGCAGAAATTTGATGACAAAGACGTTTTGCTAACAGGCATTAGCGCCGGTATTTCAAAATAATCTAAGCTAGCGCACAATGCCTATTTCAGAGGGACCCCGCGCTTGGTCTGAGCGACACTCACATATACATACACTATATTGCTAATACCATAATTCGATGATGACACCACTGTAGGCAGATGATCAGGGTCCGTTGAGTTTGCGCAGCTGGGAAATTTGCTTCTTGATGTAAACATTTGACAGGGCCGACTTTCAAAATATTTTTACAAGCTCTTATTTAAATTCACCCGTTAGTTCGGGGTGTCTACAGTTTATGGTCAAATAAAACTAAGTAACCAATATTTTACATACCTGAAATACCTACCTTATTTATTTATTTATTTATTTTTTATTTATCCTTTATTGTTAAGAAGACTCTTACAAGCATTAACAATGTCTTAAATATAAATCTATATAGTTAGTATAAAAATTGGTTATCAAATTTAAAAACATTCAGTAGCACAAGAGTACAGTAACAAAATCTTACACGAGACAAAAATTAAAATATTATTGGTGGACACCCCAATGTAGAAGTACAAATATTAACCACCAAGATATTCATTAATAGGGTAGAATGAGTGTTCAAGATAGCACCTAAGAGACTTTTTAAAAGTACGAAAAGAGGGTTCTGATTTAATATTATTTAGGAGTTTATTAAAAATGTAACTACTAAAGCAATGCGGACTTTTCTTGTAGGTGGATAGTTTATAGTTAGTAATTAGAATGTCTTAATTTTGTCTTGTCCTTATTCCTGGTATTGAACCGCGATTCGTGCAAAAAAGGATCATGCACTTTTTTCCCTGCTTTTTTCTACCCATCTTGAGACACAAGTCGCTAACAATAACAAAATGTCTGGTAAAGTTTTTTACCTAAATTCGCACCCAAAACTTAAAAATAATATCCACAATCACATACGGAACATCCGAACGAATACAACGTAAAAAAAGATGGAAACGACTAACAATTTACAAACTAACAAAAAAAAATGTTTAAAGTAAAGTTTTATAAATATTAACACCCAAAACTTGGAAATTAAAACCACACACGAATGAATGAAACAAAAGATGGCGACGAATAAGAATACAACGGCGCGGCGAGCCGGTTCTGTTCAAGAGACCTTGGGTTTTGTTCACGTTCTGTTAGAAATCGTGTCGGTTGCCTAATTTTTTCCCTACTGCGCAAGCACCACGGACCCCAACTCAGGTTATTTTGAATCGCACGATGGGTGTATTCTTGCTTCGTGCGGCTGCTTGTATTGGCAATATAGTATATGTATATGTATATATGTGGCGACACTATACTTATTTATATACCCCAAGACAAAATACTTCATTTGAAAAACTAAGATGCTGCTAAACCTTTTTATTGTAAAAAAATATTTTATAAGCCAATTATTTATTACTGTATTCAAAACAAAAAACAATTGTAAAAAATCCTGACATGTTGCGGCACACGTTTGTCGCCTTATAATACAAATAAAAATGTTTTTAAAATTATATATAGTATTAAGAAATATTACCGACATAAACTTGCTCACACGTCTCGACGACGGTGGCGGCTTCTTTATAGTTTGTGGCAAAATATAATTTTTAAAATAATACTTAGGTAAGTAGTTGTAAGTTATGGGTGAATAATACGTTTCCTAAAATATTTTTCTAAGCTGCAAATTTTTCTTTATTGTTTACATTTTGAAGCAGGTATTGTGGAAGTCCCACAGCTACCGCGCCAAAGGAATTCCTGCAAAGATGCCAAAGGTACACTGCAAAAAGTTTTGCACTTACTTTTCTACAGTGTATAGCTGCAATAAAGTGAGGACCCCTCGTGTCCAGGCTATATTTTAACAAGTGAATTATTATATTCAGTATAGTACCTACCGAGGTACCTAGTACTATCTCTGTTTGACATAATATTCAATAGTTCAATAGTTCTATTGAATAGTATTATTGAACTATTGAACAATTTTAATTATAGGTACCAGTAGAAAGCGAAAAAAATATACAACAGAAGGCACTAGGTACTATCCTTAAAAATGAGAAAAATGTGACTTAAGCATAATTTCGCATTCCCTTTAATTATATCAAATCAAATCAAATATAGCTTTATTGTCGTAAGATCTACTCATTGACAAAGCAAAGCAACTTATAAAATATTACAAAACTACAGTTAAAACGAATTAAACAAATTAAAATCTATACAATACACTGACCAGTTAAACACCCCAAAACAAACAAGAGAACCTTACAGCGATACCTCGAAAAATTCACTTATTGTATAGAAGGCTCTCTCGGTTAACAATTTTTTTAGCTCTCTCCGAAATTTTTTATGGCAAACAATTTTCCGTAAACTAAGGGGCAAATGATTAAACAATTTTTTGCTGTTATAATATAGAGAGTTTTTTATTAAGGCAGAAGAGGGAATCGGCAGCGATATCACATGTGTTCTTCTTGTGGTAGTTGTCAAGGAAGTCTGTATTTCCGATTTATACTTCTTGTGCATAAGACATGCTGTTTCAAGAATATACAAAGAAGCCAAAGTCAATATCCCCAAATTAATAAAGTGCGGTCGACAGGACGTTCGGCGACTCAATTGACAAATACACCGTATTGCTCTTTTTTGTAATAAGAATACCGACCTGAAAAGGTATTGAGCGCACGATCCCCAGAAACACAACCCATACCTAAGGTGACTCTCTATAAGGGCAAAGTATGCGTTCCTCGCACTAGCACACATTTTAATGTACTACTCATCACTAAAATGGTGAAAAATAAGTTCAGTAGAAAATTGATATATGTATATTTTACTTTATTATGTAAGTAGTTATTTATTAACCATATTATTGTTTGTAGATGCACATAAAAATATAAAGCTTTTGTTTTATTTTACTATTTATGCAATTCAACTGCGATTAAGTGATTAAGTAGTAGTTTATTTTCAAAAATAAGTTTATTGCTTTAATGTTTTACACATTCCTCAGTTATGGAAAGCCAGCGATTTATTATTCCAGTATTTTTCTACAGATTCTATTAGTCTCATATGTAAAATTATTTAACAAACCATACATTTATTAATGGTGAAATTCGCTTACAAATTTTATGGTTCTCTTATAATATAAAGCAATTTAGAGCGATAGACCGGTAATTATTGAGGTTATACCTTCGGTTAACCTTGAATGTGCTCTTTTTAAATTATTTCGTCCCACAGCATGAGAAACACTTGAACCATGTGCTTCTCGGTGAACGTGAAGACAAGGAAAACACTTTTCATTTTTCAACTCTTTAAGCATCGAGAATGCCCGAAGAATGCCATGATAACCACAGTTGCAATAATGTTAGGGGTAAAAATCAATTTGGAATATTTATAACTGGTCCATCGCGCCGAATCGATTATAAATGTGATAGGTAACTGGTAAAAGAGCTAATTAATGATCACATTTAGGCTGTATTTAAACTTATGGTTGTGTAAATATTATTACATAACCAGTCTATGACACCCTAAAACTAACATGGTACAAACAAGAGGTACCCCTTAAAATCAATGATTGCCATTTTTGGGAATATTTTCAATGGTTCCCAGAGATTTTCAAGTGATTGCCAGGGATTGCCACAGATTCCCCAATTTTCAACAGATCAAGTAGGTACCTAAACAACAAAATTGGCCAACAATTTTAGGTTATGATCTTGTGATTTCCTGATTTCCAATGATTGCCACAATATCCATGGATTCCTAGGTGATTCTAGTATATTTCAAACTTGTGATTTAGTGTCATATTATAAAAATTTTTTATGTAAAATGGATTTACGGTTAATAAATACTTAAATAAATAATTCCAAGGGATTCCGAACCAATTAAATATTTTCAATGATAGATTAAGTAAATAAGAAAATAACCAAAAATCTAAGGATTATCGAGTGATTTGTGCATTCCCACAAAAATGTAGATCAATTGCCAGTATGTAGTGGTTGACCCCTCGGTTGTAATCCAATACAATAAAGTAACTAAATAACTGTAACTAAACACGTTTTAAAATACTAGGTAAGCAAGTACTTACTTTTTGGCTTGTTTTTATCCATGAGCATATTAACGTGGTCGTGTTTGTGCCACGCCATTGACGGAGGAGACACCATAAAAAGGGGAATAGGAGCACCCCGTCAGACCACCGCCTACCCCGACGATCGTCGCCGCATGGAGGATCTTTTTACACGGCCGCCGTCTCCATGCTCAGGCTGTCACTGGGTAAACAATCCCGCGTGCTCTAGGGCCACTAACCTCCGTCGACGGCGGTTCGCAAGGCCAGTCGAAACGAAATTTATAAAGCCTTTACGGTTACTTCCGCCCGGAAACGTTATATTACTGTTATAATAGCGACATGGAGTATCATAGGCACAATAATTTATTAACACGATAGCATAACACGACATATTCGCATGTTGTCATGCTGCCCTTCAAGATGTAAACATAGAAGAAATGTCAAATAAGAAAACAGGAAGGACCAAGCTTTGATCGAAATGGTTTAACTGCCTACCTTCCCTCTGTCGCGTCGAATAATGGACCTGTCTGGGAACCACGACGGACGTAATGTAAGGGGTCAAAAACACCAAGCAAAACAATAACAACAGTGCGTGTAAAACACGTTAAGGATTTAAAAATCGTCTTCGAAATTAATTTTTGCTTTAAAAACACTCATTTTCTTTTAAGGAACAACACTTTAACGTTCATTAAATGAAACTACACGTGCGTCAAAAATGTGAAATCACTGGCGGCCACTTTCGACTTTCCGTATTTCCATTTCCAATACTATCCGGAATCCACACCAGCACAGTTTTAAAGTATTCCTTAGATGTCACAGTGTAAATAAACAAAAAATTATGTCGCACACCCCATTAAAAGCACAACATGAAAACCACAAAATGATAAATTTAAGACGGAGGCACTACAATCCACTTCGTTTCGTAGATTGCTTGCAGACGGTGACAGCGACAACCGAGCCGACAACGCAACGAAGTCTCATTTCTATCCGTTCGTAAGTTTTCGGCCGGGAACGCCGAGAAACGCAGGGTTGAGCCGTTGAGCGTGCGCCAGCCTGTTTTCGGGTACAACCACCAGAGAGCGACACCTGCTTGACGCAAGTTTAGGCGGAAGGACTGTGGCCAGGACCGTAGTTTAAATTAACAGCATGATATAGTGTTATAATAATATACTCATCTTACCCACAGCAGAAGCTATTTTTTTTTATTTCTTTTAAAGTTTGATGATATATTAAATTGTTGAGCAAGTAGAACTTATTTTCTTTTTTACATTTTGAAGAAAAAGTTGCGTAACCTGCTAGGTGTCTAGCACTGCAACTGCACCGCTATTATGCAATCCGACACCGACTATTTACTACCTGAAGACAAAGATACAGTACAGTGATAGAGAATTCATTATTTTTCTACTCTTACATCTTATACTTAACGATGTATCGAATTTTAATCCATCGATATTATCTACCCTAAATCCATCGATCGTTCTGAAAAGTGAATATGGATGTTTTTCTTCGATGCATCGATAAAACTATATCGTCCGCTAGTATAATTTATAATTTCCTCCATATTGGAAATGGCAGGAACGTTTACGATTGCTCAAAAGCATGACCGCTGCGATGAATATAAAGACAAAGAGAATTATTTCCTACTCCTTAAAACAGCCTAGAGGGCCATGTTCAGAAGCCAAAGGTGAAGGCTCTCCATTGAGGTAGAATAAAGTGCTCTCTCTGAACAAGCGTTCATCTGTCATCTATTAATTCCTCTGTGATCCTATATTATTTATCATGGCCTTCTCGATGATCGTGAAGACAAGAAAAATAGGTTACTGTTCTTTTCTATTCTTTAAACATCGAGAAGGCCATATTATTTTTATTTATTTCGGCACTTGGAAGAATCCGGACGGGGGGGATGTCTTTGAAGATCAGTCGGCGACCTCTACGGTCACTTCAAAAGTTCACTTGTTTTTTTTTATCGGCGGGTCTGTATTATCTCTTTACTCTTTCTTTAATTCTAAAAGGCAGAGGAGTCGTGAAACGCACCCAAATTATACCATAGAGAAACCATCAAACCACAGCATCAAACCTAGAGGAACGATCAAATGTAAAAATTTTCCGCTCATAAAATATTGACGAAAAAGGCAATTTAAAAAATGTCCTAATGTAATTTTCCTTCTTCTTCGTCAGCCATCGTTTGTCGACTCCTGAACAAAGGCCTCTTTTATTTCTTTCCATGCTGCTCTGTCTTTTTCCTTAAAAACGTAAAATTAAGGTAGGTAGTTTATTCTTAGGTAAAATGAATATTTTTTAATATTTTGTCTTCTCTGCATAGAAAAACTAAATTTTATGACAAAAATCTATGACTTTTTGCCGAGAAAAAAAATTAGGTCAATTTGTGATAGGTAACCCCATCATGGGTAACCCCCAAGGTTTCTAAAACTTTGGGTAACCCCAGTGTCTAAAGGTTGGAGACAACACAAAATATTTTGATATATATATTGAATATTTTGTGCGAGACCGTTTCTTTCAGTAGATTCGAGTTTTGGACTTGCAGTGTCTTTGCTTGTTTTGAATTACAACGTTTCAACTGGTAAAAGTATCTCCAGTCGTCTTCAGGTAAATACAGTAGGTATTTACCTCAAAAATGTTTTACTTACGCACCGGGTGGCCAAATAAAAGAGGACGCCGGCCATATCTCAGAGGAACCGTTTGTCCTAACGTGTTGAAATAAAAACAAATCGATCAAGAAAAATAGCTGGAAATTATTTTTAAGTTCCTAAATTTACCGCTAAATGGCATTCAGCATATGACGAATAGTTTTTTTACTAAAATTGGATGTCGTTTAGAAGTTACAGAAATTTAAATGATTAGGGGAAGGTTGCCCATATTGGACTAATTTCCAAATTTCTTATCATAGATCCAGATAATGAAGCAAAATCGATCTTGATGCTATCTATACCTTAGTATACTTTGGTATGTTGCCCAACTGCAGGATTTTTTGCAGAATTTTATTGCAAAGTATCTATGACATACTAGCTATAAAAAAACATCTACAAGTGGTTCAATAGGAAACCAGTTGCCTAAATTGCACCTGGGGGTTTCAAAATTGGACCACATGATTTAAACGGGAAACTTTTAGGTGTAAAAAACATATAAACGCAGAAATCACAAATAAAAGTTTTCTCTTCAAGCCACATTGGCACATGATTCATGAAGCCAATTCCGGCATTTTAAACACTGGATCATGTCTTCAATGATGCATTCTTTACAAAACTTACAATACCACTCGTTTTGATTAATTTTTTCTTTTTATGAATACTTGGACGATCTAGTTGCACTTTTCGCTTCACAATTTTCTTTTTATCCAGTGATGCCTGCTTAGCTTTTAGGTCATCTTTATATGGACTTGCTGTAATCAGCTGTGTTTTTTGAGCACCACGGGATTTTTTATTGGTTTTCTTTGCAACCGGGCTTATTAATATTTCTTCTATTGAAATATTTTCAGCACCTTCAGAATTGGAAGTGGATGATTTTGCTTTATAACTAGAAGTAGCTTGTGCTTCGAGCTTAGAAGTGAATGCTTTTAAAATAGATTCCTCTACTTTATGTCTCGAAGTGGACTCTTTCGGTTTGGATGTAGATGCTTCTGCTTCAGGCTTGGTAGTATCATTAGTCTTAACGTAGTGAGCTAGAGGCGCATCATTACTATCAGAATAATAACTTTCATTTTCATTTAATTTTTTGCACAATTTAGAAAAAATTGAGCAAATTTGGACTGGTTCAATTTTGGCAATCGCCCAGTGGTCCAATTTAAGCAACTACCACGTGTTTTACAAAACCACCCAGGAAAGAAACAAAAAAAAACAAATATGGCATGGTAATCGGAGAAATAGAAAAACTTACTTGATAACTTCCATAAAAAAGATTTTGCTCTAGGTTTTCTGGTTCTTAGGTACCTACCTAAATTCTTAGGAAAATCTTAAAAATATTATATTAAAATTGCATTAATTACGTTTTGCTCTTTATACGTCAAGCACTAACGGCCAACTAGTTGAGTTTGTTGCCGATCAAAGGTTCTGAGTGGAAGTATGTTAGTGTTACAGATGATATGTCACTTATTTAGTTTCGGAGAAATGTACTGTGGTCCAATTTAGGTAACGGTTCAATATAGGCAACCTTCCCCTACACTTTCAATAGCTTCCTTCACTCTTATCAAGGTAAGGTCGATACGCCAATGAGCCTTAAACCAAAAATGGTGAAGAATTGTCTAAGCTTTCTAATGATGTTACCAAAGGTATACCTACCTTTAATGTGGAAATTTTCGGAGAAATTTAGAATTTCAATATTTAATTTGCAATTGTGCCCTCTCGCATTTCCAGGATTTTCTTTTAGCCACTTTAATTACTAATTTTTTTCTATGCCCAGATGTTTCCGAGATACGGCCGGTGGCCATACATAATGGGGCACCCGATCTATAGGTACCGGCCCGGTATATACCTATAGGTACATACTTTTAAAAAATTTAATATAACTATCTGAAAATGCAATTTACATGCATTTAATGAATTTAACCGCTTCGCTATATATCTCGTGCCGTTTGCGAGAACCCCAATGATGGGCGCGTCGAATCTAAAACACCCTGTATTATCAAACATTATATTTTGCACTCTATAAAGATTGGGGAATACTAATTAAAACATAAATATATAATTATCTATATAGTACTAACTATATGATTTGACCGAGTGAATTTTGGATATTTTTAAGATTGTCAGTTTTAATAAAATAAATACTTGTTGCGTATTAAAAATCAAAAAGCAGTAGGTATATTGTTTCGTCGCTTTCACCATTCCATAAAAACTTGTAATATTGCTAAATATTTTTGGACAAAAAGGCTTTAAGTAACTGGCGGACTAAATCGGGAAGTTTGGCAACCCTACAGGTCCCTAAAATGTATGTTTTTGTCATAGGTAGCTCTATACTAGTGCAGTAAGTATAAGTAAGTAAGTATACTTACTGCACTAGTAAAAAAAAAACGCTTAATTTATACATACATAGAGATTTTCATTCCCTACCCATTGTCCATTTCCGAGTTACCTACCTGTTAGATTTATAAAACCAGTTTTATCGATACAATTTTAAACCAAAAAAAGGAAAAACAACAAATTTCAAAAACTTTATTATGGCAACGTTTTATAGTGTTATAGGTACCGTAAACTAGAGTTAGGCAAACGGAGGGGCAACGAGTTCACGACGAATTTCGACGGAATTATCGATTTTCTGATTCTAAAAAAACACTTTATAACTGCCGGTCGCGAATCTTATCTCCTTCCGCAAATATTTAAGTGATTCGCCAAAATGTCAATATTATATTATATTACGCATAAATTTATTTTAATTTTGTGCAGAAACCGAATTTTTTAAATTATGGCTCAATTATCGAAGAAAGGAAAAAAACGTTACATTTCAGTGTATAACTATTAAATAACACTGACGCCAAGCGCGTTCGGTCTTATTTACTTAAGGCCATCATCAGGGCTTAACCTAGTCAAACAGAGTTTTGAAAGGCTTAAAAAATTTTTGGTAGTACATAATTTATGTTTAAACAAATTACTTTCCAGAAGACAAGTCCTTTCTCCAGAAACGAACTGGATCATTCAATCGGCCCGGGCAAATGACTTTTAGCAGTCCTCTCTTGACCCGAGTTCACATGGGGCGCAAAAAAAATGACAGCGTAAGTCAGACGTGGCTGTGGCCCTGCGGCACCCAGCGGCGGATTATTTGGGGGGGATGTAGCCCATATCGGCAATTAAATTAAAACAAACACGCAGACCTCCCTAAAAAACCGACACGATGTGAAGCATCTAGTTACCTCCTCACTCAAGCTTCAAGGAATAGAAAGAGCTATTTTGTCGATTTTGTGGGGAAATTCCTAAATTGATACTTCTTTTTAAGCTGCGTATAGAAGGTATTAAAATAAACAACATTTTCAAATACCTTTTTTCAAAAAACCCAAAAATAATTACATTCATTTATTACACTACAAATCAAATACGGTTCTGCCTAACTTGCCCGTTGAATAACATTAGGAAAACTACTGGGTGTAGAACATTCGCACTTTTACGACACTCACAATAAATTAGCACCATAATTAGTTCATTGTTTTCAAATTTTACCATTTTCACCAATTTATTAAAATTAGTTTGCTTCAGAAAACCACAACGCGCCGCGAAAAGCCAAAATAAATAACTGACGACCGATCCGTAAAATGCATGACTCACATACAAAAAAACGGAGAAAAACAATATAAAGTAAAGGGCTACGTTTTGATTACCAGGCCCGTCCTTAAATTTTTTACTTCTGTAACTCGGCTATTTTAAAGTTTTTTGAAAGTTTTTTTATTTTAAAGCCTTATATACACAGCTAAAAAAGAAGTATCAACTTAGGAATCACCCTGTATGTGTATATTAAGTAAAAAACTGCAATCATCTGAAACCAACTTGTCAACAGTAGCACTAGTATATGGATCTCTTTCACAGTATACCTATACGTGGTATAAGAGGAGATTTTGAAGTTTACGAATATGGTGTTCTAGCAAAATCGAAAGTGTCGAATTATGAAGAAGAAAACTCTGTGCTGATGAACCTGCAGGGAGAAATAAAACTGATGGAACGAGAGAATTTTAGAATTAAATACTAAATACTAGACTCATTTATTTACCAACGAAATGGAAAAAGAAAACATCTTCATGAGCTTAACTCAATGTTTGGAATTATTATTTTCAGTGGAAAAGAACCTGATTTAACGACCCTTCCTTACGGATCGATGCAAAAGGCTGTGTACTTTTTATAACAAAGATCTTTGTCCTCCAGAAGATTATGTTACAGAATGTCCTCATTTTTCTGTTTTTCTAAAGGAATTCAAAGAACGCCCAAAAAAAATATTTTTACTCTGTATGAATTATTGCATAGTACTTAATAAGCTTGAGGACATATATCCCTATGTTGATTTGGCTCTAAAACTTCTTTTAACGATTCCTGCATCGAACAGCACGGCGGAGCGATCGTTTTCAGTATTGAAAAGGTTAAAAGGCTACATAAAAGATCAAACTATGTCTCCAA
This sequence comes from Polydrusus cervinus, assembly GCA_935413205.1. NCBI lineage: Eukaryota > Metazoa > Arthropoda > Insecta > Coleoptera > Curculionidae > Polydrusus > Polydrusus cervinus. The sequence goes on along the minus strand of OW284514.1, from coordinate 25,218,893 downwards.
CACGTTTGAAAGATGTGGCTGTTTTGAACATAGATGACAAAAAAATTAAACTTTGACGATATTATAAATGCATTCTCCGAGTCCAGTTTTAGAAGAAAGATATTTTCATTGCCATAATATCATAGTCAATAAGTTGTAAGTTCGTTAATATATTATGATTTTTTAAAATGAATAAGTGTTTAATTTATTTAAATTTAAATGAATTACGTTTTGGTTACAAAATTATTAGTACTTCAAGCTACTGCAAGCTATTGTAGCTCTAAATATTAATATTTCTAGAGACCGGTAGTAAGTAGGGGTAAGAATTGCCGAACAGGGGCGGCAGATTTTTGTAAGTCCCTGGGCGGCAGAAGCCTAAATACGCCGCTGGTCCCAACAACGGCAGCCCTTCGGGCGAACGCGCGGCTATGCCTTTCCCTTAAAAAAAAGAATCACGGAACGAACGTTTTGTGGAAGCTCCAAAATAAGGACAAAATACCTATCAGCTTTGCACTTTAAATGTATAGATAATGAATCTTGTAATATGGGTTATAGTTTGATTCAATCAATTTATATTAGTTGGGTAAGTATATGCTTATATTATATAATATAAAGACAACAAATTGGGTTTAATTTTATTTATTTATTACTAAAACTATAAATGGCAATCAATCACATCAATATTCCCATAACTGTATTCCCTTTATTTTAGTAAAACATATGGAATGCTTCCTGCCTTATTGATTTATTGCCATTAAAAAAATACAAGCAAAATTTATCAATAATTATCATTTTACAAATAATAAAAATTACATTATTTTAAATAAGACAATTAATATGTTGTACATTATTTAAAGACTATATAATATACTATTACCAAGAAGTTTAGAACCTCCTCTTAGAATAGCCCCCCCGTCTATTATCAGGAAAGGTGGGTTTATTTTTGTCATCGTTAAAATTAGGCCGAACTTGCATAAGTGAGGGAATAGAAGTTTGACAGTATAAGGGAGGGGCATATGAACCCGCGTCTCTTTGAGACGATTGTGGGACCATAAAATTAAAAATCGGTGGTGGAGGAGGACTGGGAACTTGAAAGTTTCCACGCGCTATCATAGACTGTTTTCCAAGAAGTTGAGCAGGAGTAAGAGATGCTAGAGACTGAGTTTTAGGTATCATTGAATAAAAATCTGCCTCATTTACTTGCGTACTTACTGAGAAAGTCACTGTGGGGTTACCGGCTTGAACCCCACAATTTGCATAAAGTATACCTTTTCGTCGCAGGCAGTCTTTGCAAGATGACAACTCTTTATCAGTTTGAGTACTCAAGTTTTTAGTTATTGCTTTTATGGGAGTCGGTGTCTCAGAATAACGTTGTGTAACAGGATAAATGGAAGGGGCTATTTCTTTTTGAGGTACCTCTTTGGGTGGTAACACCTTTGGATTTTCAGGTCCCTTATGTAAAGTAAGGGTCTTCTCTATTCCGATCCTGTACAGCAGTGTTTCGCAGCATTTCGTGAAGTCTATATCAGTGGATTTCTTCAGTCCTGGCGTTGTGAAGGGCAACTGTATGATGGGCTTTCGAAGTAATGGTGACATCGTCATATCCTGGGATATTTGGTAGGAGTCAGTCTTGTGTACCACCAATGGACCGGTGAATCGTCTTTCATTCAGTATCCTGATAGCTTCCTGGCACCGCTGAATTACTGGAATCCAGGTTTCACATCAATATAATAAATTTCACAGTAATTTATTAAAAGTACACTTTTGTAACTTTTGAACCAAATAAAAAATAATTAAAAAGATAGGAATGTTACAAATTGGTGATGTAGTTGGTAAAACAACAAAACATTAATCCAAAGGCAAATTTATTTTATTGCCAACAGAAAATGTTTAGATTCAATAAATTTAAACTATTTATTGAAACCAACTTACCCTTAATTTTTTCCTGTAACTTTGCTGGAGACGAATTATTCACTGTACAAAAAAAAAAGAAAGTTGATTTAATTATAAAAATGTAAATATTTATATCGGTCAAATTCTTCAGATATAAGATACATAAGGTAGTCTTTAATACTCAATCTTTCATGTTTTTTGAACGATATATATTAATATAAAAGTAGTGTCCCCGGATGGACTTAACTGCACCTGTAAACTTTAATTTATATTTTAGGTGAAAGTTGTACCTTGGAAAAGTTTAGCTTATGCTAATAAGTTCATATTCATAATAACAGGGAATGTTTAAAAAACAAGAAAAAGCCAAATAGAAAGTTTTATCTTCCAAGTTGAATATTTGACTCTTTATAAGGACTAAAACAGTTATATTCAACTTTAGTCCAAGTGCATTTATAGAGTAAAAAACTTCGAAAAACATTAAAATTACATTCACACTAGAAACGTCTTCTTATCCTTATTTTAAGAATTGCTTTTTAACCATCCATTGTTATTTCAAATATTTGATTAGGTTTTTGAATAGTAAAATTACTTGATGGAAATGTATTCCTAATAAAAGACAAAGTTGTTAGATTTCCTCCTTATTAAAGAAATTTTCATTAAATGACGCGTTTAGTAATTAAAAATATTCAAGTTAGGATTATTAGGAAGATATAAAATAGGTACCTACAAGATAAGCCAAGTTGTAGATAGATAATTATATTAATATTAAAATTTATTATAATCTATTTTTTATACTCTCTTAATTTTATTTTTTAAATAATTTACTTATTTAGAATTCGTACAATTACATACATTTATACAATCATTTTTCATTACAAAGTCGGACAGGTTAATCTATCATTTTGTGATGATACTATACTTATATAGATTTAATTTTATTCATTTTACATTGTTATAATAATTGATAAATAAATTAATTCTGATGTTATTTTTTATTAAATAAAATGTTTTTATTAAAAATAAAAAATAGTTAGCACCAAAAATCTAATGAAGCTTAAAGGTAACGAAACGCGTCATGTACGATTGTTAAATTATAAGGAAATCTAACAAATTAGGTACTTTGTCTTTTACTAAGAATATCTATTTGATTAGAAATAGACAAATATGTACCACATAAAGTTACTAATATTAATGTATATAAATTTAGTAGCTAGGTGAGGTGTTCAAGCTAAAAACATGGGAAAGGTATTTTAAAGACACCACGGTTCATAATATACAATTCAGTTGATTAGTAAAATCGAGAAAACAAGGCGGGCCTGTTAAAAAGAGTCTAATCTAGGGAATATTTATTTTTAATGACATTTTGCATTCTAAGTACAAATCATGTAAAAAGGGTTCACTTTGCAGCTTGTTACTCTTGAAAATATATACTATTTTAAATAGGTAAAGTAAATAATAGTAAGTCACACTAAACCAAAATCAAGGATTCATTGAAAATTGACGAAAGTCTTGATTTTTAGACAATTCTAAAATAAAATATACCTAATTATTGGGCTGTGGACGCCAGGGAAATATGGTTTTAGTTCTTGGGAAGATTTTTCATTATTAATATATTTAAATAAAATAATTTATTTAATTTTTTTTTAAATTAAAACCATTAAAACTTTTTATATATCAAAAAGAAACAAACAATTACGTAAAAAAAACCTACTTAAAAAAGAAGTTAAAAATATAAACATAATATCACACCTTGTGGCTTGGCTGTGATTGCTAAAAAGTCACTAAGCTTTATCCTCTGGTCACCAAATAGCTAAAATCAAAAAATTACATAAAGAACTTTGGATACAATAACATTATTCTATCTTACTTTGGACATATCTCTACTAGAATTAAGGTCTGCATCATCCCTTGGATACCCATTAACCTGTTGTCCTCTCTGATCAAAAGGCTGTTGAATCAAGTAGGGCTCTTCTTGATCAGGTAGTGGTGCAGAAGTTCCAATAAAGAAACTCTGGTCGTAATGGTCAAACTCCCGGTCAAACTGTTGTGGCGCTGGTGCTGAAAAAAATACAGGTTGCGGTGGTGGCACTGGAGCAGGAACTGGAGTAATTACAGGTTGAGGTGCTGGCAAAATATAAGTAACAGGAGGTGGGGCTAAAGTCGGTTGTGGCGGGTGAGTTTCATTTAATTTTGCCGCTAATTCCTCCAAGAAAGACATCTTTTCTTCTTTCCTAAGGGGCGACCTTGATCGTCTTCTCCTCTCCCTTTCCCTAGGGCTATAGCTACGATCCCTTCTTCTACGATAAGTTGGTGAACGATTTCTACTCCTAGATCTTCTATGTTGAACTGGACTTCTACTTCTTGATCGTCTTCTTGTAAGACTTCTACTCCTTGACCTTCTTCTAAGAATAGGGCTTCTTCGCTTTGATGGACTATGTCTTCGTGGAGAGATATGTCTTAGTAAGGGACTGCGACGTAGCAAAGGGCTAGGTCGTAGAGGGCTACGTCTTAAAAGAGTGCTATGTAAAGGACTGCGCCTGGAAACAGGGCTACGTCTTAATACAGGACTACGTTGTAAAATTGGGCTCATCTTTAGTGGTGATCTCCTAGAGGCTGACCTTTCTGGAGTTCTGCGAGATTTACTTCTTTTCTTATCATAATCTAAAGCAGGTTCTGCTCCAGGAACATGAGGTTGAACTGAAGTACTAGCAGCTACTTTTTTTTTAGTTGGAGACCTCAACTTCCTACGTTTTGAGGGTGAATGTGATCTTTTTTTTGGTGGTGTTCTTTTTTTAACAGTACTTCTAATACGATCAGAGCTTTTACTTTTGGTCTTTCGAGGTCGAATCCTTTGTCTCAAGTCACCTATAGGCATATTATTTTCAATCCTTTCAGCTCTACGAACTTCTTCTATGTCTACTTCGAGTTCCATTCCTGGAGGCACTAAGCCAGTTTCAACAATATCGGTAATTAAACGTTTCTCCTTATCTTTAGCAGTTTTGATTTTGTCCCTTTGAATGGCTTGTCTTGTTTTTTCAGGATCCCTACGAATGTCAAAGTTATCAGCATCAACGCCTGATTTACTTGGATCTGGTTTTTTTGGTTTGACATTTCTTATTTCTTCAAGTTCTGCATTCAACTTTTTTAGTTCACTATCACGAGTTTTTTTCTTATTTTTCGATTTTTTAATATTTTTTTTAAGTTCTCCTGGCGGGGATTCCCTAAATTTCTTCACATGATCAATTTTCTCTTTACTTGATATACGTGAGTCTCTGGGCTTACGTTCCTTTTTGTCTGTTGATCTTTTCTTTTGAGGTTTTGGTCGAGCCTTAATTTTGTCCTCTTGATCTTCATCATCTTCATCAACTATATCCAACCCTGCCATAAAATCTTCTTTAAGAAAGTCATCAAAAAAATCTTCTGGGACATCTTCCTCGTGTTTTTCTTCTTTTGAACTAGCCCTGATTTTATTTGTCTTATCTGATCCATCCATATTTTTGTCAGGTTTCTGATCTTTCATGGAGTCATCCCTATTAGCATTTTCCTTAACATCTACTAAATCGTTAATTTTCTCTTGAAAAGCCTCTGATAAATTTGTCGGTTTTTCAACGTCATTTTCTTGGGTAGGATTTTTGTTATTTTCTTCAGTCAGTTCACTGTTTTTTTTCTCCTTTTCTTCCGCTTTTAGCGTTTTAGAATCCGGGATTTGTAAATCACTACCGATATCTGCCAAGTCGGAACTAGTTTCAGCACTATCGCGATCAGCTTTTTGTTTCTGCTCCTTTTCACCGCCATCACCACCATCCATTGCACGAAACTGTTAAATTAACTTGCTAATAAATTATTTTAGATTAGATCTACTCTTATACAATAACTACTACCCAGTTATTTAATAGATAAAAAAACGATCACTCCCTGTGGTTGCTTTGTCTTTAAACTAAAAAAAACTATTCTAAAATCCAAAATCCTGTTTGGGTATTTGATATTTATTTGACGAAACGGGAACGGGGAAACGCAAGCAGTGTTGCCAGATGATGATACCGTGATTATCGAATCAGCGGTCCCAAATTATCGTACATTATCGTACAGACAGAATTTGTAAATATAGATACAAGATACATTTTTGTATTTTTGTTATTTTGAGTTAGTTAAGCTTTCTGTATTGGGGGTCGAACATATTGGCTGTTCACTATCACTATCCGTCATTTTAATTTATTCAAACAATAAACCTGCAAAGCAAGCATGCGGTATTGTATTGCGAAAATAATTTCAGTTAATTCCCAGTTCATCATACACCACGCCTAACAATAAAAAGAAAACGTTCAATTGTTCAAAATCTATCTTTGTCTTGATTGTTACCGAGTCTACTGTATAGAAGAGAGAAGAGAATTTGAATATTTTTTAATTAATTTATCGCATGACCTAAATTATCGTACATTAAGCCATTATCGTACAAGCACTATCGTGCATCGTATACCTGCCAAAAATATCGTACCAAAACGATAATAATTATCGTACGTCTGGCAACACTGCGCAAGAGTGAAAGAAAAAACACAAAAGACAAGTGACGTTGGACCGAATAAGGGGCGCGTTCACAGTAAAACTTACACAGGTAAAATCTTAGAAAATTTATCCGACGTTTATCAGGGAAAATCTACTCGATGATGTGTTTACAGTGTAATTACAACCATTATACAACTAACAACCTAACAACTACAAGTTGTATCATGTTGACTACAACTAGGGTCGGGAGTGTCGGGATGCAAAAAAAAGTATCGATATTTTAAAGGTATCGATATTTTAACTGAAAATATATTTTTTAAAGTCATTGATGGGACAGTTATAAGTCACATCTGTATTGTCCTTTTTTTAGAAACCACTTTTAATTGGGTCAGATACCGATACTTTAAAGCAGTGGCGGACTGGAGCGGGTGGTCATCACCACCGGGGCCAGAGGGCCTTTTGGGGCCATTGGTCCAAACATTTAAACAACAATTTTTTTTTTTCAAAAAATGTTAAAACTTTAAGAAAAAGATGTTTAAAAATGAACATTATTCTCCACCTATGCATAATAATAATATTTTTGTTCATTGAGTTACGTTCATTTTTGTTGGGCATTGTTTTGTCTTTTCAATTTGTTTAACTTTGAAATATTTTTCCATAAATAAAGACATATTCTTCCATATTGTTCATTATTGATGCCCTTTACTGTAGATACTCTATTACTACCTCTTTATTATATTAACTTATTTTGAACTTTCTTTATGCTACCTAGATTTCAAATAAGCTTTAAAATTATTTCTGTATACGTTAATATTTTTTATTCGCTATAAAATCCGATAGTTAATGAATTGGCCATCATAGCACAAATAATGAGGGTTGGGGCCATAGAGGCCAAGTAGCCACCGGGGCCAATGATTCCAGTCCGCCCCTGCTTTAAAGTATTGATCACAGAACTCGAAGTATTGATCTTTTGATAAGTATCGGTGGCATCAATATTAAAAAAAAGCATCGACACAGGATCGGTATCGATACTTTTTAAAATGTTTGCATCCCTATCACAACCGTGAACGCACACGTCGAATGTGCCCAAAGCGATGTAATTCATTTTTGAATAACTACTAGCATTTCAGCCTCCAGCAAAATTTTCAATCAGTGCTATAATTTTCCGTTTCCTCTATCCAACGCAGATTTACACTCTAGCTTGCCTTGGGGATGATTTACACGTTCTCTGATTTAGGGTTAGTATTATAAACAGTAAGATAGTTTATTCTATCTCAATTATTATAAAACATAATTGAGAGATGAACGAAGGCTAACTTGTAGAATGACGTCACAGGCTCAAGTTAAATTATCAGTCTCAATGTTAACTTTATTGAATGGATCAGGTACCAATTAAAGTTAACTGATGAACGGAATTGACAGTTTTTGATCTATCTATAATGTTTTTATATTCCTCTACACTGGATATAAAAATACTAATTTAATCAAGAAAAAGTTAAGTTCTACCCTCCATAACTTTTTTAAATTACAAGTAACAGATAATAAGGTTGTTAGAAATTCTTCTTTTCCCCTTTTTTTCGAAGGGTTATGAGGATTTTATAAAACAATCATTTTTTCTACCACGGCAGAGTGCCTCAGAAGTGAATTACTGGCATTCGACCGTGGCGACCCGGGTTTGATTCCCGGAGTGGGCATATGCACAATAAAAAAGTATGTCTGAAATTAAAGCAGGTGTATCAGCTCTTGGACCTGCAGATTAACGTGGGTTTCGAACCACAATCCTCAGTCATGCGACACCCCCCAAGGGCTATCAAGCCTCGGTTTATTGCCGCTGCATGACCTACTCGATTGGAAAGTGAGTAGGTACCTTCTTCCGCACCCCACGAGATGTCCGATCTCATCCGGTATGGTTATCGGCGTGAATGGGGTACGTTAGAAAATTATATATTTTACACTCTTTCCTGCATTCTTATTCTTCGAATGTTTGAAAGGACAAGTGTCTTTGCACTCTTTCCTGCATTCTTATTCTTCGAATGTTTGAAAGGACAAGTGTCTATCAGTAACCCAGAACAAACAAACAACAACAATCATTTTTTCTAGCAAAGTTAACCTCACCGTTAAAATTAGAGTTTTGTCTTTTTTATAATACTCACCCTAGTAATCATACAAGAATTTTTTTCTACTCCCACATGGAAATTTGCTGTTTCCCTTACACTTAAGTGGCGAGTAAAGTAGGTTATTCCAGTTAACTGTGCGGCAAAATTTCATAACAATCTTAGATAGGCAATGAAACTGACTAATCACAGTAGTGAATTACAGAGAAGCCATTGTTGTTCTTAAAAGTACTGACCAATCACAGTATATTATTTTTACTGAGGCTCCGTTTTCTTTTTCAAGACACTAAATTATATATTTTAAATGCATATAGTACAATTTGTTATTAATTTGTTCAATATAATAAAATCTAGACGCATTTATAATAGATTTATCAATAATGCAACCTGCTGCATGTGGAGAGAAAATTAATTTCATGTAGCATCATTTATCAGTTGGTTTTCCCATAAATAGTTTAACGTTTCGATAGTCGAGAGGTAGAGAGTACTATGGATCCAATGGTCGTGAGTTCGAGCCCGGCAACCCGAAAACTTTTTTTTCCGTTTTTTAGCATAAGGTTTGTAAGTTTGATTGTAGAAAAAATATACTGTTCAACTCGAGTGGATTGTCCATATTGCCCTCGGAAGTTCCATCATATCCACTCTTGTTGTACAAACTACTATTAACCACCCACCATGTTTGCCATCATGGCCTTCTCAATGTTTAAAGAGTAGGAAAAGACAGAGAGTTTTCCTTGTCTTTATCGGTATTTACTGCGGTTATAAATTGAATGTGCTCTTTTTAAATTATTTCGTCACACGGCACAAGAAACGCTTGAACCATGTCCTTCTCGATGAACGTGAAGACAAGAAAGACACTATTCCTTTTCTACTCTCTAAACATCGAGAATGCCATGATAACCACAGTCGCTACAACGTTAGTGGTAAAAACCGATTTGGAATATTTATAACCAGACCATCGCTCCAAATCGAATAATGTTTGCCATGAACCTCTTGTTTTAGGACTCCTCTTGTTTTACCATTGGTCAACGCTGTAATCTCACTGCTAGTCGAGTTAAATTTAATATCGTTATTTATTTTCTGTGGTACACAGAAGAAAAAAAGCTTTATCATTTGTTCTTGTTTGTGGTTATTTGTCTGTCAACTGTCATATAAAGTTCGTTCACTTATCATCTATCATCTTTTGTTTTTAGTGTTTTTGTAGTCGTAGCTCGCAGCGAAACGAAACCGAAATCGAAATAAGTGGAAGCTTAGTCGCTAGTAGAGTCAGTCCTTGGCTGTAGTTTGCATAGTCGTTCGCAGCTGATCGAACGGGGAAGTGATTCTTGTTTGATAATGCGGTTCAAAGATTTTGTGTTTTTTTTGTTCTTTGTTTTGCGGTATTTCGCTGTAAATACAAATGCTGCCTCTAAAGAAGATGTAAAGACTATTTATGGTAATAAAGACCCTCCAGAAAAAATAATTTACGAGTTTTCTGCCAGTGAGGACGATTTGAAAAATGGGAATAATAGGTATAAAAGGGCTGCATCGCCTGTACCTGCTACCGAGCCTGTTGATACATTTACAAGGGTAAGTAAAGCTAAATGGTATTATATGTGGTAATATTTTGAATATGAGATAACATAAGAACCATAGATTATTTCTATGAATCTTAGATAAGTAGGTCTACCTATCTTGAGATATGTCTATTTAGGTAGCGTTTCTATACGTCTGGATTTACCCGGACATGTTTGGATTTTTAGGGTGTCCGGGGGGAATTTGAAAAAATGTCCGGGAAACCCAAATACCGTAAATATAATAAAAACACCGCAACTTTGTTAAATATTTTATTTGCTACACATCTACTACTATTTTTGCAAACATAAAACAAATACTTAATCGTAAAAATTAAACATTTTTATGTAAATTTACCTTTTTAAATTTAAAGTAGCCTACCTACATAATTTGTATAAAACATGTATTTTTTGGCATGGTCCGGATTTCAGGGCTCATTTGTCCCAATTTCAAAAAATCTTATACGTGGCTTTATACCCCGTTTTATACCCACAGGGAAAAATCATCATAAAATACTAATAATTTAAGTAAGTACTTTCTGGGACATCCAAACCTATCAAGAAAGTTTGATATTCACTAATGGGTTACCTTGTAGCATTCAGGAGTTGATTGTCTTTTAGGGGGATTTTTACTTAAAATAATTTTTGCCAAATAGTCAATTGGTGATTCTCAGTTACTTACTTACTTGGTCCAGTACCCACCAAATCACATTAAAGATAATTATGAATTTTTCACTACCTAATAATGTGTATGTTGTATAAATAAGGAATCAAATTTCATGATTTATTGTCAGTTATGATATTTTAAGCTTCCTTGTTTGAAGATGTAAATTATCTGTAGGAATTAATTTTATTAAGAGAGTACCTATATGAATTAAATTTGTAAAGGAAGTATCCACCTAGATGTATGTTATACATACCTAGGTACTCATTGCTTATAGAGTTGATAAGAACTACTCGGAAGGTGATTTAAAATATACCTGTTATTGTAGGTATAGGTTTAGATTACAGAAATAAAAGGTACATGTCCATAGAAATATGGTGGCTTCCAGGCTTCTTAGCTTTTTATGTGAACTATTCTTATAAATATTTTTCAATTGTTAGTGATGGTAAAATACAGGGTTGCAATAAATCACGATTTTTTTGATAAAAATCTATAAATTTTATTTTTTTGACTAAATAGTGATTTTTATCAATTTATACTGCCTTTTTCCATAATGAACTTTAAAATCCCATATTTTCATTATTTTATCTCTTATTCGTTCAAAAATATGTCAAAATAACATGTATTGACATGAAAATTTTCGGCAGCGTACCGCGGCTTTCCTGTCGGAACAAGAAAATTCATTCGTCTTTATAGTGTGCGGTTGACACGAGACGGATCATTTTATTAAATTTACTTTACAGGAATTATAAATTATAGTTTAATTTAAAGAAACATGCTGTTTCTATAAGACATTGTTATTGTTATAAAAAATACATAAAAATATAGTTTGAAAAAGTCGTCATTTGCACCCAAGTTTTACTTATATTTTATTGTCTTCAATAATAATTGCTTATTTATTTATAATAGAAATTACTTAAATGTACTTACTTTTAAAAAAATAAGGAACATCTGAAAATTTATTTCCAACTGGTAGCAAATGAAAACCAATACACTCGGACACTCGACTTGAACAGGGTCGTATTCAAGAGTCTATAATGCTTATACAGCTGCACGATTTTTAACAAGACACAATAAATGCCAATATCTAAATAAGTTTTAAAATAACAGAAAAGTGTTGTGGAAAATAAAGCTACAATTTAATCGGAAAATGTGTTTATTCAAATGCTAAAGCAGAATACAGTCCTGTACCGATCTAATCGATATTTTCGTGGATAGATTTTTGTTTACTATCGCTGCCAGTTCACATATAATAAGTTGATGTTATTTTCCTCACTACAAACTGTTTCTTATGGAGTCATCAATATAAATTTTATTTTTATATTTTACTTATCAATGTGTTACATAGGACTAAATTTGTCATCTAAAAATATATTCCATTGCTAGACATAATTTCTACATAATGTTATAAATAAAATTTGACGGGTCCTTTAATTGACAGGATTTCTTAGAAACACCAGGGAGCAGGGAGTGTTATATTTATTTTTGTTGGTCAGAGTTATTTTAATTAATTTGATAAAGATTTTAAAGACCTATACTAATTAGTGAAAATGTGAATGAAAAGCAGTTTCCAGAGAAACATTGTTTTTGGTTCTGGTAAAAACGGGTCAACATCTTAAGTAAACACCGAAAATAGGGCTTCTGCATCAAAATTGCTTGCAACTAAGATATCCGACCAAACCGGGTAATATAGTAGTAGTTGAATGAGCCGGATTTCCGACTTTGACCGGGTAGGGCGGATGCCCGTTCCATCCCTGCTTTAAAGGCAAATAAATAATCATGGATTTTTTTGAGTACCTATTGTCCCTTAATTTTTCATCGGGCTCAAAATTAAACCTTTGAACAAGTTTTATTTGTATTAAGTGAAATATTATCTCATTTATGGAAAAAACAACAGTATTTACACTGTATTCAAACCACGCGACTTTATTTTGTGTTAGTCACGATAGAGTTCTTATCTTGTTCTATTTATTATTTAAATGATAAATATTTATTGTAACTAAGTAGTCATGGCCTTACTTGAGCCTGGGAACTTTTTTCCGACCGTGGGAATATTATTTAGAGCGTGGGAACTTTTTGGGGCTGGGAGTGGCCGACCTTGGAAATTTTTTGAGGGGTTGTCGCGTGCCGTGAGAATATTATCTAGAGCATGAGAACTTTTTCGACCGTGGGAATATTATCTAGAGCGTGGGAACTTTTTTTTGGGGTTGGCCCTAACTGTCACGGGGACCCAACAACCGCTGGCACTAACTACCACTGGCACTAACTACCACTGGCACTAACTACCACTGGTACTAGTTGCCATTAGCGATAGCTCTCGCTCCTACTTGGCGCTAGTTACCATGGCTACTATTGGTCATCCATCATCTGTGATACGCCATCTATTACATGCCACTTGAACATCACCTACTTAGGTATTGATATTTGGGGGCCCAAGCCTACAAGTCGAGGCTTCGCTAAAAGCCCTACCTCCAAGAATCGGTACCCCAATGACGTTACAAACGATTGAAATTATTATTTAACAGAAAAAAAAGTCCATGTTTTCACCAAGACTCGAACCACAGACCTATGGATTGGAAGCCAGCGCCTTAGCGCACCACACCAGCATGCCATTTACTATATTCCACTTTTAAGTTGAAGGCTATCTAGGTATACGGTTACCCCGCCTCACAAGAGTCATGCATCGTGACGCACCATGATAAGTAGTTTTTATAGGGGACGTAAGATTAATAATAATATATTTGTTAAAGTGTAGAGGGAACATAAACAGAAAATAAAATTAACTATAACTATAAATAAATTTGGTAATACCTGTAGTATTTATTTACAGCAATGTTTAAAGAACGTGCAATAAACAACTAATCAACATCTAATTAACGACTAAAACATCTAAAAACGTATATTTAACAGGTCTTGAACAGATAAAATTGAGAAAAATAAATAAAATTTGCATAAAGAGAGGATATAGATAACATAAATTCTACTAATACAATATTGTTTTAATATACCTAAGAAACAGCTAAAACCTCTTTGAACTCTTCTTGATCATGTAAACACTTAAAATAAATAAGGGTAGTCACCCCATTCAACCCCCACATATATGCATTGTGATATCAAATTATGGAGAAAAATATAACTAACCCCAATATGCTATTATGTTCTATTAATTTAAAAACCGCAAAGACATTATAGATACTATTTTTTATTTCATTTCAATTTATTTTCTAGGATGGCATTTATTACCTACGCAAAGTAAAATTATATAAATAAAATAGTAGCAGATGTTTAAAAGGTTAATTATAATGAAGTATTTGCTAAACTGGAAAAAGTTTTAAGTGCATAAAGAGGACGAGACAAGCTGATGGATGATGGTGATAATAAAAGCGCATAATGATTCTATTAATTAAATCATTAAAACGTAAAATAAATATTACAATTAGTATGTAAAATTATTTGAAGCGGTATTTAAACCGCACATATTTAGATATAATTATAATGAGAAGGGCATAACACAGTAATTATTTTCAGATATATACATAAAATTAGGTCAAATAAATTAATAAAAATAACTTCCAAAATATAGATTTTTTAAAAATAGTGTGATAAAAACTTACAAAATGGAGTTTCCTATCCAGAGCAGTCAAGGGGACATCGTGCTGAAATAGGACATGTGAAACAGGATAGAAATCAAGCAGTTCCAGGTAGATTAGAGAGCATTCTGTAAATTATTATAGTTTTACTTATAGGTACTTTTTATTATTTCAAGAAAGTGCATATGAGTACTTATGAAGTTATTACATATTAAATATTGATATTACACAAACCTTCCAAAGTGTACTAGCATTTTCAACGTCTTTAGGTATGCTCTAGATGTTCTTTGTAGTAGAGGCGGTTTCAAAAACAAGAGCATAGAATCATATAGGAATGAAAATGTACTATAATAATTCGATGATCTGAGTTCAAAAGCACCTTAAACAGAGGTTCCAGAAGAAAATCCAAGCTGGGTAAGTCATAGATTAGAATAAAAACATATAAAATACAGGGTAGAACATTAATAAAATTACAAGATTACATCCCCAGCACATTTTCAGAGCATATTATTGAAAAATAATATAATTGGTTAGAAAAACAATAAAAATTTGTACAATAAACTTTAAAATAGTGGATTGTTTTACCCCGGTAATTATGTAGTAATATTAAATAAAAATGGTAAAACGAGTATTTTTATTACAACAGATAATTACTAATATATGCAAAAGCTCTAGAAAAATAAAAATTAAGAGGTATTTATAGCATAAACTTTTCAGCTATTCAATTTTAACAATGAATAATATACAGAGCATCGATACAAAAAAAAAACACGAAGAAAATATGGTTTTAATTACAGAATTATGCAGAGACATTTGTTAATATATACAAGGGCCTCATAGAATTCTATATTTAGCCCCATAGAAGGTGTACATTTTCCTCTCCTACTTTATCCAGACTGGAGACTGGCAAAACAACATTAAACGGAGGATATTTCATCCCTATAAAGTCATTTTGGTGTAGTTAAAAAATGTTAAGGACGTTCGGTTGACCCTACCTATATAATAATAACGTAAAACTAAATAAGCGTCGTCTAGAAATAATAGGAACTAAATCTTTGGCAGGACCATTATTGCATAGGTATTAACAGGATGCCAGATCGTGAACTGATTTCTTAATAGCATCCCATTCGTTTTTTAAATGGAAAACGAAATTTCAAAGCAAAAACCATATGCAGGTACACACATGGAGAATAGGGCAAGTTCTATTATATTTCTCTTCTATGCTATATTTTGTGAGATTAGACGATGAAAATTCAGAAATTTAAAAAGGGGCATCATGATCGATTTTGAATTTAAAATATACAATAGCAGACAACAAAATCCCAATTTTAATAACTGAAATGCTACTACTATGTTATACAGGGTAAATCGAAAGTTTACAACAGTTACAGTACTAAACAATACATTAATGCATATTTGATTAAGCCAAAAACACAAAATGCAAGCTAAAAACGTTAATAAAAACTATTTGTTTTGGACTTACGAGAGTATTTATTAATAAAAACCAAAGTATAAGGTTAAAATAACCATTATGCAGTGGATTTTATTACTAAAATACTCCTCAAAGTGGATCCGGGATCTTGCAGGCTGTAAGAAAAAAAATTAGCATAAAATATAAGCAACATTCATAAAAACTAGTATATTACATCCCCGTCTACCAAGTTTTATTATAATAACATACATTTTTACTAAAATATCAAATATTATAAATGTTTTAATTATATTTTTAATATTCGCCATTTTGTACTGAAACCAAAATAAAATAAAAAGGTAAGATTTTGGCTACAGAAATAATTATACTTATTTAAGTAATGTTTAAAACCGTTATAATAGGACATCATGTACCCATTATTCCTTCACACTTAAGAATATTTTTTAGAAAATAACCTAAAAAATATGCCAACGGGCTTAGGACCGTCTAGTAAAAAACAACTTGATATTTTTCAAAGATTGTTTTTTTCCCAGGCGTGTTTAAAAATTGGAGACTTCCGGTTGACCTTATTTACCTAAATCTTATGGTATGCAAAAAGTGTATTAATGAGTTAATAAATTAGCTAAATAAGGTCTTAACAGAGTGCCAGAACGTGAACTGAGTCCCCAGGCGCACTCCATTTCGATTTTTAGGCTAAAACGAAAGTTTCAAAAGCAAAACCTTATGAATAAAATCCAAAATATTGGTAGACTTTATTTTTTTTATTAATACAATATCTATATACATTATATGGTTTTCTGTGTCTTATAGCCATAAGGTTCAGAGCCACCATCGGGGAGAAATTTTCTTTTTGTGGAATTGGGTCTGTAAAGCTTGGTTTCTGCACATGTTGTCACCATATGATCCTTGGTTCGTCGAATGTTCTTTGAGACAATGGGTATTGGATCTGATTTGTGGAGGACCATATCTTTAATAGAATTAAAATTAATCAACTGCGACGCACTATAATTTAACGAAATGCCCTTGACTTTACAAACCACTTCCTCTTGATTGCTTTTTGTTGTATGAATTTTGTAAGCATAGTTCTTGGGTCCACCAGAAACAAAATCAGTAATGTAGCTTCCTGGTCCATATGCTTCAAGTTCGTCAGTCATATCACCGATGAACTCACCAGTAGGTATATCCACGCAGTCGTTTCTTGAAACGTAAATGACAGAGTCTGTGTCATAGTACAATACTCTGTCACCAAGTTGTTCTAGGTATGAATATAATTTAAGACGAGCCTGAGCCGTTACATAACCCGCAATAGCAACATTAACAGTAGGTAATGGATCATAGGCTTCTTCGGTGTGTTCGTAACTGACAATAAGGGTCATTTCATTAACGGGTAGTATGCCGTTAATGTGAATGCAGGGGTTGGTGAACATTGCAAATAATTCAGATGGTTCATTTACAATTTTGGTTTTTGGTTGATTCTCCCGTTGACCAAATTTTCCCCAAAAACTATTTAAAATAAGCTTTGCCAGGGATCTCAACCCAGGATTTTCAACAATCATAGCATACTCGAGCTTTACATCTTCCCTTTCAAAAAACTCTTCAATATATTTATTCTTTTCCTCCTCGGTTTTACATTTCTTAGGCCAACCCGTGGCCTCTTGTTTAATCTTTATGAACGTATTCATCATGGCTGTAAAGAGGCCAGTCTCCCCTGTTTCTTTATTAAATTTTTGAATTTTATATTTCCAAATTTCGTAAATATCTAAAATTTCGTACCCCTTCTCTATTGCTTTAATTACTTCATCCATGACCCAGGTACCTGTTAAAGCCCTTTCTTCGATAGTATGGTTACAAACAATAGCCTGATCCATAGCTTCCCCACATGAGCGACAAAGCATAAACATCAACTTATTATTGGTCTTTTGGGGTAGTACAGGGTGGAACAAGTTGGTAGGTGGAAGAATTTTACATTTAATTAACCCGTCTGTTTTATTTAAATTAAGTTTCTTGCATTCCGCACTGCCAACAATTATCTCAGGGTGACCGATTGGAAATTTACCATAAATACAAATATAGGGGTAGAGACTACACACATCAATATACTTAATTTTTTCCCCCTCTTGGGCTTCATAGTATTCCCAAATATTTCCTGTGCGACCACCATAAAAGGCATCTCTAGGGTTTAAAGGGGTTGAAGTCATTAGAGGATGTATTTTAGTGTAAGCACCGATCTCAGGGTTATCTTCCAACATTTTTCTAAATTCACACTCCCACATTTCTTTTACTACAAAATCAAGTTCTTTTAATTTCATAATTTTCGCCTGTGTTGCCTCGTAACGTAAATTTAAAGTTGCTGTAGGTTCCTCTAAAAGTGGGTCGTTTCTAGCAAATTTGTAGCATTTAACACACCCGTGGTAGTAGCACCCCTGAAACTCAAATATCTCGTTTGTGTCAGGGCAAAAACCATCTACCTTTAAACCATGCAACACAACCTCTTTGCCCTTTGCAGCATGTAAGATGTTTATTTGTCTCTGGTTTTCTTCCCAGAGTAGCCACTCAATTGCTATTTTGCTCTGATTATCAGTCCACCTGTAACCATTTTTCGGTATAATACCAATAGTGTTGGGCTCTAAAAAGTTTCGTCTAAAAACTTTATTACAGGCTGAGGCAATGGTAACTGCTTCTGTAAAGGGACAAACGTTGGTAGTACTCATCAATTGCTCTCTAAATTTCAAGCATGCTTGTGCAAGAATTTCTACATCTGACACACAATAATCAACGAGATCCACCTGCATATTGAATTGGTCATTTTTATGCTCTTCGTACCACTCCAAAAACCTGGTACGTTCCTCATCTTTCATGGTGTCCGGGGAATAATACTCAATAGGCGGTAAAAGACCCACATAATTTTCGTTCGCCTTTGTGTTGAACAAGTGAGGAAAATAACCCTTCTTAAAATTATCTCCAAGACCAAAAGCCTTGGGCAATTTTGCTAGAGCCATAGGGAAATAATTTAGGGAGTCTATAAATTTTACGTTTCCAATTTGCATCATAATTATTTTTGTACCTCTCATTATTAACTCGGGGGTTAAGTCGGTCTCAGTCATTGTATAGTTTAGAATAAACTGATGGTCAAAGGCTTGTCCATTGTGAGCAATTATAATCAGGTCTTTAAATTGTTTTCTTAACTGTAACAGATGGTCGATAAATGTTTTGATCACATCTTTCTTTATTATCTTTGTACGAAATCCGCATTTTTGACAGAAACACAGGTTAGGTTCATTAATGCACGCGTCACAACAATGTTTGGAAACACAAAGATTAGGATGGTGAACAAGCGATCCATCTGTCAATAACTCTTCTTGTTGAGTTTCCAAATCATAGAACACAAACAGAATATCTTTTGTTTTTGGCTTTCCCTTATCTTTTTGAATGTAACAGAGGTGATTTTCGGGCACATGTGAATTACAGGTTTTACAAAATATTTCCCCGCAAACATGTTTTCTACTCCCTTTTACAGTTTTAAAACAATGCTCGCAGCTCCTAACTTGAACACAAACAGTAGTCTTTTCCCACGAACCCTCCTTTAGATGGTTTTCGAAACATATTTTTCCTCTAAAACTTCTATGACAGTTATCACAGATAATCTTAATTTGATTATCAACACATTTTGGTGACTGAAAACAACCGGGGCACATTCCACCGCACCGGTGTTTATGTATATGATCGTATGGTATATAACATGCCTCGCAATAATAATTACAGCAAAAAGCGGCTGTGAGGGAGGTAATAACGTTGAAATGCCCCTCATGATGTAACAAATTAAGTCTTTCGCCGCTCTCGTTAGCCCCTTCAAAAATTACGTCCCTCCCCTTTGATCCATAGCTGTAAACAATAATTTTATAATCGGCCAAATAATCTTGGAATTTCTGTAGCTCAGGAATACCGGCCCCTTCTGAGGGAATGATAATTTGAGAGCTTTCCAACAGTGTCCTTGTTCTTTCTGTCTGAATCTTGCCTGTATCTTTTCTGACTTTATTAAATTCACCATCTTTTGTAATATTAGCAATGGCAACCACCAAAGCACGAGGCAAACACAGATTGTCTGTATTTTTAATGGTTACAATGCCCCTTCTCATACCACACTCCTCGTCGAAACTATTATATTTGCTCCCCCTTCCCCTACCGGCTGGCAAACACACAGTAGTAACTTTCAAGCAAAATGATTCGGTGTTTAAACCAGATGAGTTAGACTGATACACATTGCTGATTACGTTCCAGACATCTTCGTAATTTATTTTTGCAGCTTGTTTAAATCGAAGCCACCCCTCACCACGATTAAAATCTTTGGAACAGAAACTAAATCCCACCTGGTCCAGGGGCTGAAGGCCCTCGGTAGCCTTTTGAACAATTTGATTAATTCCCTCCCGTACCCATCCAACCGGTTCAACACCCTCAGGTATAGACTTTAACCTAAATTCCAGGGTACGACCTGTAATATTGTATCGGCGCACTTTTTGAATAGCATCTTTTACAATGATAAACTTTTCCATTTTGCGGAGCTCTTACAGACACGTCTGCACACTTCAAGAGACTAGTAAAGACTGACAGAATCGCTCTGTGGCACCTCTATTTATAACCTCGGTTAGCCAAAATTTAGGAACTAGGAGTGCGTTCAGAAAATAGGGTACGTTCAGAAAACCTGCAATAAATATTCAAGGGTAAGTATGCAGTAGATGTACACACAGTTTTGGACTTTTATAATATATTACTTACCGAGAACAATAATATTTTGCTAGTCGAAAGTGATAGAAGTTCAACTATCATAAAAATCTGTAACAAAACACAACAGTATTTTAAAATTTTACCCCCTCCACTTTTACCCCCTCCACTTTTAACCCTCTCAAGCTACTATATTATTATATTATTATTATCCCTAAACAATTAGTCTTTGTTGATCAGTTGAAGCGAGCACAATGCCTAAAGAGTGTTTTTGGGGACGCCCTTGTGACTGCAGCGAGTGTCGTCCTGAGTTGAAAGAAAAATGCGAGATATGCCTGGACAAGGACGGCTATAGAGTTGGGGGTATCCTACGAAAAGACCGCAAGGGAATATCAGATTATGATTTTAAAACGTATTGTCCAAGTTGTTATTATGTTAATATTGGACATCATGAGGAGTTATACTATGAATTACTCAAAGCAATAGTTGAGGGACAAGCACCACAGACAGAAAAGGATATTAGAGAACGGCTTCGAAGTTGTTTCCGCTCTGCCTCTAAAGGATTTGCAACGGTCACCCCACTTATTCTGTTTACTGTTAGATTTGACTCGGGACAAGAAGAAAAAATAGTACAAATGCTTAAACAAAGAGAAAAAGGAGACTTAATGGACTGGTTCGAGAAAAATGTACTTGATGTCTTAGTATCCCAAATTCAAAGCCATCCTAAACCAATACGATTCCCGTATCTTCAATGCGATGAGTGTATACAAAACACAGCCGAAGAACTAATTATAGCAAAACTCTAAAAACTTAAGCTTGAATGAAGTAGTTAGTTTGTCGTTTTCTACTTATTTATAATAATGTATCTAGATATAGTAAATAAAAAAAGTTACCATTTAAGAGGCATATATTTTTTTAAAGTTTTAACATAGACAGGTGTCATAACGTATCTAGGCCCCTAACAATATTGCTTGTGCAATAATGAATATGAATAATATGGTCATCCAAGGTGCATAAAATAACATGTATTTTAATAAGTATTATATAACTTTAAATATTTTTGAAGTAAATAAGAACATTTTTGTTACTAAGAACCTATTGTTCAATATGGTCTGAACTAGTACCTTATTATCTTGTGATCAAAAATCACATAAAAACGCTATGTGTTAAAGATTTTAACAACTCTAAAGTTTAACGCCCCTAAATATCTATTGCTATACAGTGTACAAGCGCGTAGGAGGTAAATAAATATGATTTCAATAAGTTTCTATAAAATATTAGCCTTAAAAACCACTCTGTTTAAAAACCACCCTGTTAAAAACCACCCCTGTTAAAAACCACCCTGTTAAAAAAGCCACCCTGTTTAAAAACAACCCTGTTTAAAAAACCATCCAATGTTAAACGATGTAAGATGACTTATGTTTGATGTCATCTACACATAACGTTAAAATTATATTATTTAAAGGGTTGTTCACCCCCTCCAACCCTTAGACCCATCATGTAACACATTAGAATAACAGGAAAATTATTGTCTTTTAAACTGCAGGCATCTGGTTTATATGAAAATTGTATAAAAAATATTATAATTACAGGCTTAAAATGATTTTAATTGTATACTATAACAGATGGCTGTCGTTATGTAGGAATTATTTAATCTCAAGTCTTGAAACCTGCTATATTTTGCCTATATTTTTATTGCATAATATTTGACCCCGCTAATTGTTATAGGCATGTTGGGTTGTATGATTATAAAACCGGGGTATTAGAAACAGGTCTGTTTTTAGCTTATCGACGTTATCTATGTGTTTTATCCCTGTCGTGTTATTGTTTTCTATCTGTGGTGTTAGTGTTTTCTTGAGGTTGTATTGTGACTAAATAAATAGTTAAATACTGGTTCAAAGATGTCATTAGCGACTCATACATCAAAGGAGTAAGATGGCAAGCAGAAGAATAAAACTTAAGCTCCTGGAAATGCCAAAGGGAGACGTCTTTGGTTTAAGAACAAATGGAACTAATTGGTTTCTGGGAAATGTGCCTGTTGACTTTCAGAATGATCAATTGGTGTTTGATAATGAAACATACACACTATCCGACGGTTTGATGGATTTATTAACGAGTATGCATCCTGAAGCATATTCTCAGAAAGACTTAAAGGTATACAAAGAATTAATCTTTCTTACAAATTTACATGAACCGATTTCCAAAAAAAAAATGGACATATTAAATCAAGCACTAGCTGGAAATATACAAATTTAATTTCAAAACTGTTTCCGTTCCCAAGGCCAGCTAGTTTGAATAGATAACATTTTCATTTACCAAGATAAAAATAATTAATAACCATAATGTACTAATTGATTTTTTCTAAAAGATTAATAAACAACATTAAATAATGTAATAACAGGCTTCTATAATTAAACTGTAATGCATCAGGTTAAACGGAAATATATAATTATCTACTTTAAATAATAGTGGAACATAGGGTATAGGTAACTATTTTATATGATTCTTTTGAAAAATACTATACAATATTGAATGCTTTATTTGATATTAGTTACAGTTCTAATAACTTCTATGCATGCTCTATAAGTGTTCTATGCCTGCTCTATAAACGCTCTATAGCGGCTCTATGAACGCTCTATAGTTGCTCTATAAACGCTCTATGAACACTCTATAGCTGCTCTATGAACGCTCTATAGCTGTTCTATAAACGCTCTATAGCTGTTCTATAAACGCTCTATGAACGCTCTATAGCTGCTCTATAAAAATAATTGCACTTGTTAATAAAGTTAGTTTAGTTTTTAACATCATTGCAGTAGGATGTATGCACGCAAGATAAAGTATCTTCTCCTGGAAACGCCCAATGTTAAATATGGTATTCGAAAAGAGGGTTCTAATATGTTCATTGGTAGTAAGTCTGTTAAGGTAAAGGACAATACGCTTAGAATTGATACCAATGAATTTCCATTAACCGATGGCCTAGTTAATTTATTGACTACAAATCATCCTGTCGGGTATACAAATGAAGATCTGAGTAAATACAAAGAAATTCTACTTGAAACGAGTGCACACAAGCAAGGATTCTGTATAGATAAGAACGTTTTGTCATTAAACTGTTGGAAATATAAAAATATACTATCAAAATTATTTCCACCTAAAAGAAGCTATGTACATCAAAAACATGTTAAACAGAATGCACAAAGGCCAAATGCTACTCTGCAAAACATGAGTGATATGAGTAGTAGCCATAGTTCAGACGAAGAAGATGATGGGTGTAAAAAAGCTGAGTTAGATGGTTCCGCTAAACTAATAATGGAGTATGGAGATGTAAATGAGCTGGTTGAAAGACTTAGATATTTAGAGGAACGTGATATAAATAACTGCTATAGTGGTGAAATAATGTCAGTTCTTAGAGAACTTGAAAGAATAGGTGTAATAGAATTTTATAAATAAATATATTATAAAATAACTGTGTTTTATTTGCTACTAAATAATTATTATCATAATTTATCATATTGCAAACACAGTTTTATATATATAAATAGCATACAAAATCATCATATTTGTTGTTGATTCCAGTTGCTAATTAAAACACTCGAAGCATCTACTGCATTCTACATGGGTATAACACAGTATGAACTGATAATTAATGTGTTAATATAGGGAAAACACCCTAGAAATCAGCTATTATAATAAATAGGTCGTCGCATATAGACAGGCAGCAGTAGTGGAAATATAGGTAAAGCAATAAAATAAAAGTATCAGCAGACTTGCTTTAACACCCTAAAACAGTGGTGATCTGTACGCCTCTGGTGTACGACGTAGCCCTGATAAGCAGTTTTTCTACTACTCGTTATCTTTATCTGATACATGAATTAATTTTTATAAGGATCCACTCTTTTTAAATAAAACCCAATATTTATATATTTAAAAATATTTACTAACACCATGACCCTATTGTGTTTCTATACTTGATTCTAAAACCAATTAAAACTCTTGAGGCAATTAAGCTATAATTTTCAATATGCTGCATAGACTTTTAAGTATAAGTCTTTACCGAAAATAAACAACAATCGCTGCACTGCTAGATAACTTAAAAGCGCTGACATAAATTAGGTCACGTATACATTCACAAAATCTTTCACTTGTTTTCATTACTAAAAATAGGTAAAACCAAAAGGAGGGGTTTAAACAATACTTTCCCGCGACAGTTATTCACAGTAAAAATCAATTCTGCACTTACCCAAATCTTAATTATTGCCCTATAAACACATGTATCACTA
Source organism: Polydrusus cervinus (assembly GCA_935413205.1). Lineage (NCBI taxonomy): Eukaryota > Metazoa > Arthropoda > Insecta > Coleoptera > Curculionidae > Polydrusus > Polydrusus cervinus. Next base: position 25,194,166 of record OW284514.1, on the reverse strand, counting down.
GTATATCACCAATGTACTAATAAGAGATTATTTTATCAGAAACTTATGACTTTCGATTTACCACCATTGGCGACGAGCATTTATGTGTATTACGTATATACAGAGTGAATAGATATTTTATGTAGTATAAATTTAATTTAATTATTTCAATTTTTCCTATTATTGATAATACATATTTATTGCAGAGTAAGCAAATAGCAATAGTGTGGTTCTGTGAATCATTAGAGCCTTAATGACACATCTTTAGATGAACTCATATAAGTTGGCCCTGTAGACCTGGTTTATTTTTGGGGTCTAAGCAGTTCCCGTTTGCCTGATATGGCGTTTAATGTTTAACGTAATTTGTTCGATTACGTCCATCCCTTCATGAAAATCACTTTTTTGTATATAGTGTCCCTAGATCTTTAAGTTGCTTTAGTCTTTAAGTATACATCAAACAGCGCAGCCATGCCTAGAGACTGTGATTATTATTATAGTATAATGGAAGAGAATTAGGTAGCCTACATTAGTTATTGGTAGTAGTATTATTGTTATATATTATGGCGGCGGGTTACTAGTTATAAAGCGTTACAATAATTTTATTATTATTATTATTATTATTATTATTATTATTATTATTATTATTAGTATTATTATTTTATATTTCGGTGATGGATTAGTGGTTATAAGGCGCTATTATAATTATTTATTATTACTCTTAATATTAGTATCTTTCAACTGTATATATTGCACTGTAATACACTTGGGTAACATTAACACAACGACTACAAAACGATTACGCAACGACTATAGGGCACTAATAGAACGTCCCAACACTAGTGTTTAATTAGCTTATGTACACATATGCTTGTCATATAACTTAAAAGAGCCATATATGTTATATGAGTAAAAAGAGGCCAAACTACTATCATATTCATAAAACTCACCCTGTATAACCCTAATAAGAGTCCATCCTGGTTATACAGTAAAAGAAGGCCAAAAATACTAACTCATATCATATAACCTGTATAACGGTAAACATAATCCATAGTAGTTATACAGCTAAAAAGAGGATCAAAAATATTAACTCATATATTATAATCCACCCTGTATAACTTTAAAAAATAGCCCATATTAGTTATGCAGTTAAAAGAAGGCTTGGGGTTTGCTTTGAAACTTTCGTTTTAGCCTAAAAATCGAAATGGAGTGCGCCTGGGGGCTCAGTTCACGTTCTGGCACTCTGTTAAGACCTTATTTAGCTAATTTATTAACTCATTAATACACTTTTTGCATACCATAAGATTTAGGTAAATAAGGTCAACCGGAAGTCTCCAATTTTTAAACACGCCTGGGAAAAAAACAATCTTTGAAAAATATCAAGTTGTTTTTTACTAGACGGTCCTAAGCCCGTTGGCATATTTTTTAGGTTATTTTCTAAAAAATATTCTTAAGTGTGAAGGAATAATGGGTACATGATGTCCTATTATAACGGTTTTAAACATTACTTAAATAAGTATAATTATTTCTGTAGCCAAAATCTTACCTGTTTATTTTATTTTGGTTTCAGTACAAAATGGCGAATATTAAAAATATAATTAAAACATTTATAATATTTGATATTTTAGTAAAAATGTATGTTATTATAATAAAACTTGGTAGACGGGGATGTAATATACTAGTTTTTATGAATGTTGCTTATATTTTATGCTAATTTTTTTTCTTACAGCCTGCAAGATCCCGGATCCACTTTGAGGAGTATTTTAGTAATAAAATCCACTGCATAATGGTTATTTTAACCTTATACTTTGGTTTTTATTAATAAATACTCTCGTAAGTCCAAAACAAATAGTTTTTATTAACGTTTTTAGCTTGCATTTTGTGTTTTTGGCTTAATCAAATATGCATTAATGTATTGTTTAGTACTGTAACTGTTGTAAACTTTCGATTTACCCTGTATAACATAGTAGTAGCATTTCAGTTATTAAAATTGGGATTTTGTTGTCTGCTATTGTATATTTTAAATTCAAAATCGATCATGATGCCCCTTTTTAAATTTCTGAATTTTCATCGTCTAATCTCACAAAATATAGCATAGAAGAGAAATATAATAGAACTTGCCCTATTCTCCATGTGTGTACCTGCATATGGTTTTTGCTTTGAAATTTCGTTTTCCATTTAAAAAACGAATGGGATGCTATTAAGAAATCAGTTCACGATCTGGCATCCTGTTAATACCTATGCAATAATGGTCCTGCCAAAGATTTAGTTCCTATTATTTCTAGACGACGCTTATTTAGTTTTACGTTATTATTATATAGGTAGGGTCAACCGAACGTCCTTAACATTTTTTAACTACACCAAAATGACTTTATAGGGATGAAATATCCTCCGTTTAATGTTGTTTTGCCAGTCTCCAGTCTGGATAAAGTAGGAGAGGAAAATGTACACCTTCTATGGGGCTAAATATAGAATTCTATGAGGCCCTTGTATATATTAACAAATGTCTCTGCATAATTCTGTAATTAAAACCATATTTTCTTCGTGTTTTTTTTTTGTATCGATGCTCTGTATATTATTCATTGTTAAAATTGAATAGCTGAAAAGTTTATGCTATAAATACCTCTTAATTTTTATTTTTCTAGAGCTTTTGCATATATTAGTAATTATCTGTTGTAATAAAAATACTCGTTTTACCATTTTTATTTAATATTACTACATAATTACCGGGGTAAAACAATCCACTATTTTAAAGTTTATTGTACAAATTTTTATTGTTTTTCTAACCAATTATATTATTTTTCAATAATATGCTCTGAAAATGTGCTGGGGATGTAATCTTGTAATTTTATTAATGTTCTACCCTGTATTTTATATGTTTTTATTCTAATCTATGACTTACCCAGCTTGGATTTTCTTCTGGAACCTCTGTTTAAGGTGCTTTTGAACTCAGATCATCGAATTATTATAGTACATTTTCATTCCTATATGATTCTATGCTCTTGTTTTTGAAACCGCCTCTACTACAAAGAACATCTAGAGCATACCTAAAGACGTTGAAAATGCTAGTACACTTTGGAAGGTTTGTGTAATATCAATATTTAATATGTAATAACTTCATAAGTACTCATATGCACTTTCTTGAAATAATAAAAAGTACCTATAAGTAAAACTATAATAATTTACAGAATGCTCTCTAATCTACCTGGAACTGCTTGATTTCTATCCTGTTTCACATGTCCTATTTCAGCACGATGTCCCCTTGACTGCTCTGGATAGGAAACTCCATTTTGTAAGTTTTTATCACACTATTTTTAAAAAATCTATATTTTGGAAGTTATTTTTATTAATTTATTTGACCTAATTTTATGTATATATCTGAAAATAATTACTGTGTTATGCCCTTCTCATTATAATTATATCTAAATATGTGCGGTTTAAATACCGCTTCAAATAATTTTACATACTAATTGTAATATTTATTTTACGTTTTAATGATTTAATTAATAGAATCATTATGCGCTTTTATTATCACCATCATCCATCAGCTTGTCTCGTCCTCTTTATGCACTTAAAACTTTTTCCAGTTTAGCAAATACTTCATTATAATTAACCTTTTAAACATCTGCTACTATTTTATTTATATAATTTTACTTTGCGTAGGTAATAAATGCCATCCTAGAAAATAAATTGAAATGAAATAAAAAATAGTATCTATAATGTCTTTGCGGTTTTTAAATTAATAGAACATAATAGCATATTGGGGTTAGTTATATTTTTCTCCATAATTTGATATCACAATGCATATATGTGGGGGTTGAATGGGGTGACTACCCTTATTTATTTTAAGTGTTTACATGATCAAGAAGAGTTCAAAGAGGTTTTAGCTGTTTCTTAGGTATATTAAAACAATATTGTATTAGTAGAATTTATGTTATCTATATCCTCTCTTTATGCAAATTTTATTTATTTTTCTCAATTTTATCTGTTCAAGACCTGTTAAATATACGTTTTTAGATGTTTTAGTCGTTAATTAGATGTTGATTAGTTGTTTATTGCACGTTCTTTAAACATTGCTGTAAATAAATACTACAGGTATTACCAAATTTATTTATAGTTATAGTTAATTTTATTTTCTGTTTATGTTCCCTCTACACTTTAACAAATATATTATTATTAATCTTACGTCCCCTATAAAAACTACTTATCATGGTGCGTCACGATGCATGACTCTTGTGAGGCGGGGTAACCGTATACCTATGGTCATATCACTTTAACTTGAGAAAGATGACAGAAACCCATTAAACACGCGTTAAATTTTACTTGACACTTTAGAGAAGTGAGGTTAGGGTACATTTCAAAAAGTGACAATTCTGTCAGATTTGTTTATTTTTAATTTTGCTGTGATTAAAGCCTTTCTTCGGTGGTATTCGTACATTTGAGTGAAAATTATAGTTAAAAACATTTGTGGATTATGCGTTTAGTTATCTATGCCCTTTGGACCGGTCAGTTTATTAAATTTAAGTTGAAAATACCTAAATGTTGGCGATGTTCCAGTTATGGATAAATAAAACGTCTTTGCTTTGAGTGGCAAAATAATGTTTTGGTTATTAATAAGCTGATAAAGAGACTTGTAAACTGGAAACCTACCCTTTATGGTGAGAGCAGAAGAATGAAAACTAATATATACCTAAATTGTATTGAAGAAGTGATTTTAGTGCGAGAATTAATATAAATTGGACACCTCTATGTTATGATGAAAGCAGAATTAAAACCTTTATATACCTATGTAATACTCCAAAGAAAAGCTGTTACTACAGAACTTAATTGGACAGTTTTATAAGAGAAAGATTACTACATTTTAATTTCACAGCCATGTTATGTTTAAACCCAACTAAGTTTGTTAAAAACAATATTTTAGTCAAGAATATCAAAAAAATGCATTGAATGCACTTACCCTAACATAAGTACGTATTTATGTGTTGCTTGAAATAACAAAAATATAGTGGATTAATAAGTTATTAAAGGAAAGATGTGCCAACCTTCTACGAAGAAACTTTCTCTCGAACTGTGTAGTGTACAACTGGAATCGACTAAGTGAAGACACAGTCAATGCAACCTCAATAAACCAATTTAAGAATAGACTTGACAGAGACATTAAACAATGGAACAGCTCATTCGTCCATTACACACTGTGATATTTACATGTGAAAACAGAATAGTCTCATCGGTTTTACCTCTTACTATTGCTAAATAATAATAATAATAATAATTTATATGTGAGTTTTTTTAGACCATTTTCTATTTTACAGGAATTATATAGGTTAGTAATATGTTATACTCTATGGTTTATTTTAAAATATCTAGATACGTATAAGCATTACGGCTTAATACTTTTGAGAAAAAAGTATTCCTAGGGAGCATGGTTAACAAAGATGGGAAAAATAAAATAATCCTTATAAGTATAGTCAACTAATAAATGTATGAACGTCAATACTTACAATCCAATGTGTTTGTGTACTAATATATTAAAACATGATTAAAACTATAAGACTATGTTTTTATTTACACTTAGCAGTCTCTCTAGCATAGGTATTTTGAAAAAATGAAAATTCTTTATTGATAGAAATCAAACTGAAACAATCTTTTATTCTTACATTATACTTTTTCTCATTTTTCAAAATAGGTAAGTTTATTTAGACAATTAAATAATCTATGAATACAAATACACCCTATATTTGTTATAAATGAAGAAATCAGGATTAAAATTAAGTTTGCTTGAGTTGCAATTGTATATAACTAAGTACTATTTAAAAAAATATATTTGTTCGATGACTCTATGAACTTTCACACTTATGACTTTTGAACTTAAGTACCAGAGGGTCCTTATCTAATAGGAAATGGGTAATGTAATATATTAAAGCAATCAGTTTTTTAATAGTAACTTTTATAGCCTTGAGTTTGAAAACCTAACTGAAAATTTAATAATAAAAATTAACATGACTATTTAATGATTTCAATTAAGGTTGAACAAAAAAAAACATTTAAAGTAAAACAAATGTTTTTATATTTGAAACAATAAATTCTCAAATTGAAAGCTTCAGCCTTCTGTTTTATTCTTCTTCAGGAACGTTAGTCCTGTGATTAAGTCAGTATATATTCTGTTATGTCTTAGACGTGACCGGTGGTTTATTGTTAAAAGTAGACACAGTTTATTCGGTATATAAATTTATTCGCAGAACACTACATAATATCACAGATTCGACATACTACATTAAAATGGAGTAATAGACAAAGGGCTTGTGCGCACTGTACTATCGTTTTAGTAGGGAATTGTATCCCTACTCCTAGACGTTCGCCTTAAGGCGGCTCGTCTCTGAATGTCCACACAACATATTCTATAAACATGGTTCCTTGTGCTTCCCAAATTAGTAATTTATTAGTCCACAAATGCTTTTTTTTGTCACTACGATAGGTCTTTCCTTTTCATAAATGGGTCTAAAAAAATCAAAACATTTAAAAAAAAAATACTAATAAAAAATTAAACTAATTTCTTGTTACAATACTTATATAAGTAGCTTTTGATCTTATTGTATGCAGTAGATACTTGTTATTTTTTTTTCTAGACTTTTTTATTGACTATGACTATTAATGATCACGCTGTATAAAAAAGACATAAAGTGAAGTAACACACATTGTACTAAGTGGTCCAAAATACAGCCTACCCATTACAGTGAAAATTGAACGGATTAAATTTTGATGAAGATATGGGTTTTGAAAATCAAATTAGTGTATTTAAAACTTATATATTTGGTTGCACAAAGATTTTTAACAACAATTAACTAACCAGCAACTCTGACATAAATGACATTGGTAGGCATAATTTACTCACAATCAAACTTGCCAACCAGATCTATGTGATTGTGAAAAAAGTATTTCTGCCAATATCATGTATGTCACCGTCAAAGTGGCTGGTTAGTTATTCATTATGAAAATTCTTTATGCAACCTGACATTAGTCTCCCCATTGTTTTCACCATGTCATTGTATTGACATGCAATGATATTGATTTTTTTGGAATTATATCGTTTTATCAATAAATCATTTTAACTGTAAGTTGTTTTCCTAAAACAGAAAAAAAAATTGTCAGATACAAATGTATGTCAAGAAAACATCTAAGAGCCTGCTAACTAATAATAAAAATAAAAAAATTATTGTAACATTATCACTGCAACATGCAATTCTAATTAAAAAGCTGATAAAAAATTAGAATTAGAACATGTGCAAGTATTTTTGATGTTCGATAGGAAGGAAATATAGGGACTATTACTATCTCATATGGGACTCCCAAAGCTATTGAAAAGCACAGGTGTCAGCTTTAAGTTAATTTGTCTTAGGTTTTCCCGAGGGGTTTCCATAGATTTCCTGGTATAAATAAATAACTTACACAAATTTTCCTATAAGATGTGTTGTCCGTGATGTGAAACACTATATTTTAAAGTTTTTACATGTCATCTTGTATGTAACCATCATGGAATCTTTTCTACAAAATAAAAAAAAATTAAATTGGTAGTGCAGTTGCTGACAAATATATACCAGGACATAACAGACATACATGTACTGACATGATAAACTTTAAAAGGTTATTATATTTTCAGATAAAAATTATTATTTCTTCAGGTTTGTGGTTCGATCTTAATGTAAAGTAGGATACCTATTATGCAGAAAATTATATTAATTAATGTGTTTTTAAGCTGATATAATGTAACATCAAAAAAAGTTGTGTAGTGTAAAACAGTTAGTAATTTAATATTGCGTCCATAACTTGAAATATTTGCATAGAGCACATCATATCATATCAACCCCCAAAAATAGGAAAAAAACATTTATTTCAGAGATCCTATGCATGCATACACCAGTTTTTATTAATTTTTTCTGAAAGAGTGATCAAAATGGTGCCAGAGTTAAAGATATGAGACTTAAAATATATTTTTATTGAACTAACCGAGAGCAAAAATATTATCTACCTACATGGGTATTGAAAATGGTAAAATGTACTAAAGGTTTCATGCAAATTAGGAATATAACACGTGTAAATACCTACCTCTAAACTCGTTTTTATGTTTAACTGTTCACTTATTTAAAAAATTTCCAGTATTCAACTTTTTTCTGCACAATTTCTACAACATTTAAAGCATAAAAATAATGTAAATCTAACAAAATGAAAATCTGTATTTACCTTTGTTGTAGGTAAATCCTTTTCCAACACACTTATTTACATTATTTTCTGATATATTTAACAGGGCCCCAATCGACCTTAAAACTTTTATTATTTTTTGTTTTGACTTTTTGAGGTTATGTTATATCGGCTTGTCAGAAAAATTTCCTACAGTATTGCCACCATTGAATAAAGTTCTTTATTCAATGATTGCCAACAACGTTACTATTTTATTACTGGAAATTGGAAAAGAATGTAATTAATTTTAAAAAACTTTACCATCACGAATACTCAAAAGTTAATATTAATTCCCAAAAAGTATTTTTTAAATGAGTTTAAAGCTATTTTGTTGAGAAATTGGGCTTTTTTGTTAGCGGAAGTAGGCAACCAAGAAAACATTTCTGAAACCCAAGAGATCACAATAGCTTTGGTACAAAACAACACATTGTTCGTTTTTCACAATAACTATAGTCATTTTTGTCTCGTATTATGCAAAATGTCAAATGTGAAAAAGATAGATATAAACCTGATGTCTTCAATGGAATTTAAAATTTTCTATAAGTAAAAGAAACAAACCCTTTTTTCTTCTGTGAGTAAAAGGAAAACGGCTAATTCGACAAATATGTTACCGTGTAATTTGGCCATGGATTCACCCAATGGAATTAATTTTTCTTCAATTGTTTTTTCTGTAATCTTTCTCAAGTTAAAGTGATATGACCATAGATAGCCTTCAACTTAAAAGTGGAATATAGTAAATGGCATGCTGGTGTGGTGCGCTAAGGCGCTGGCTTCCAATCCATAGGTCTGTGGTTCGAGTCTTGGTGAAAACATGGACTTTTTTTTCTGTTAAATAATAATTTCAATCGTTTGTAACGTCATTGGGGTACCGATTCTTGGAGGTAGGGCTTTTAGCGAAGCCTCGACTTGTAGGCTTGGGCCCCCAAATATCAATACCTAAGTAGGTGATGTTCAAGTGGCATGTAATAGATGGCGTATCACAGATGATGGATGACCAATAGTAGCCATGGTAACTAGCGCCAAGTAGGAGCGAGAGCTATCGCTAATGGCAACTAGTACCAGTGGTAGTTAGTGCCAGTGGTAGTTAGTGCCAGTGGTAGTTAGTGCCAGCGGTTGTTGGGTCCCCGTGACAGTTAGGGCCAACCCCAAAAAAAAGTTCCCACGCTCTAGATAATATTCCCACGGTCGAAAAAGTTCTCATGCTCTAGATAATATTCTCACGGCACGCGACAACCCCTCAAAAAATTTCCAAGGTCGGCCACTCCCAGCCCCAAAAAGTTCCCACGCTCTAAATAATATTCCCACGGTCGGAAAAAAGTTCCCAGGCTCAAGTAAGGCCATGACTACTTAACTAATTTTTGTAATAACTTTGTAAATTCATAAAAAAGCGTTTTCAAAGGTTTTCTTTCGAATTAGGCGGGGAAAAGCAAAATACAAACATATCAAAACAAATTGCTACGAATAATAACTAACGCACCATGGTTCGTACGTATTACCATATTACACAGAGATCTTAAAATGGAAACGATCCAAGATTACATCACGAACACCAGCAACAACTACTTCAACACTGCAGAACAAAGCCAGAACCCGCTAATCCGCCATTCCCACCAACCACAACACTAGGCAGGTCCATACAGGCTACCACGACAATGAGGGACCCAGGTTCAAACCCCTCACACAACACGAACATAATGTACTAGTTTTAAGCTAATGTTTTGTCAATAATTAAGAGGAGTTATAGGCCTAGCCTCGCTTAAAATTTTAATCAATGAAGATCCTAGTCCTGGTTACCGGCGTGAATAATGGGGTGGGTTAGGAGATAATAGCATAGGTAGATGACATAGGTCGCCGCCTGCTGCTACTCGTTGAGTAAATATATACAAACCAACTGTTTAGCCAAAAAAAATGTTAATTGATTTTTGACGTTTTCACCGAGGTTTTCACCAAGTTGAGGTTTTTAAAATAATTTACAGACTTTTTAATCTTAAAGCAACGAAAAGATAACAAAAAATTAGTGTTTTTAGAGAATTGTCGCATTTTGCTGATAATTGATGTCATTGTACTGAACCGTGTAGCCCGATGAGTTGTTTTTACGTTCTCCAGTATCTAAAACGTTTACTTCGAAGTTTCCTCGTTTTTTTTGTTCGGTAATTCTAACAGCAGAAAACAAACCGTTTACTGCCTTATAAAGACACCGACACCGTTTTATTTTGCCTCCAAAACAGTCGTTGCAAAACCGTGCTATCCAGTTACTGGACCAGACGCTGGATGTACCTCGTTACATAGTGTTCTGTGCACAACATCCTAATCATGTGCCTAAACATTCCTAACATCTACTCTTCTAAACTGTTATTTGCCGAGTGAAAATGAACAATAAACTAATAATTATTTTAATTGTCTCTAACACGTTCAAGGAAACAAACCGATGTCAACATCTTGTCATAACACTAACTTTAAAATATTAACAGCCCAATGCGTATCATGAACGGATGTCACCGCCTTGTCACGATTTGAAAAATAAAATTAACCTCAAATTATTTAGTTCTGGCCGCTGACATGGAGGTCTCCACTCAAGGTTAGACCCCCTCAAAAACGGCCCCGCACGGATATCACTCAAAGTCCCCAAATGAATTGGTATAAGAGATTCTCGAAGAAATCGTCCATAATTCTCAAAGAGACCGGATATAGATTTAAAGGAAAAAAGGAAAGACCGAGACTTTGTTGTCTTTCCTTTTTTCCTTTAAATAAGAGATTCTGTCTCACTCACTTTTCTAACATCGAGAAGGCAATGGTAGAAACACCTAGGTGGTCTAGGGGGGCGAATCTCAATTCAAGGGGGGCTAAGTCCCCCTCTAGTTGCGCCTCACCTGTACAAATACTCTTCTTGATTAAGTCTAGTTTCATTTACATGAATTTATGTTCGAGGTTATTCTAATTTTTTTTTATAGTAAAATAATATCATTGAGTTAGTTTTACACTATATTGATGATAACATGATAACCTTGATGTGGTATCATTGATATCAAAATTATTCAGGTTAATAAATAAACATTTTACAAGTTTTGCAACTTCAAGCATTTATTTCATTGTTCTAATTTATAAATTTTAATTTTAGAGAAATTTGGTATTTCTGTGAATCCCTGAAATTGATTATTAATAGATAATAAGCCCACTTAGTGGAGAAACGAGAAGATACCGCATATTTTTACAATTTAATGTCAACATTTTGACAAGTTGAAATTAGGCCAATCGTCAATTTTTCCAGAGTTCTTATCATCCTTTCAAAAAAAAAAATTGAAAAGGAGTTAACTTATATCATCCGCCAGGCAGAACACAAAAATAAAAATAATACGGTTATTCATGTTAATTTCTTACTACTTACTTAATGTTCTTTATTAATGTTATGAAATTAGCGTCCTATTTCAAAATCCAGGTAGGTAGGTATTTGGGGGTTTAGGACAATAAAAAACAATTCCTCTAAATTAAAAAATTGCCGACGTTTCGACCTTTATTAGGTCTTTCTCAAGGCTATTTCACAAAGTCGAGGAACATAAGTCGAAAACAATTGTTAAAATCATCTCCAGACGGGAACACACATTACAAACTGACATGGAACAAATATTCTGTAAAAATAACGAACCACAGATATTAACAGTACTCGTTGTGGTGTGGTTCGTTATTTTTACAGAATATTTGATCCATGTCAGTTTGTAATGTGTGTTCCCGTCTGGAGATGATTTTAACAATTGTTGTCGACTTATGTTCCTCAAATTTGTGAAATAGCCTTGAGAAAGACCTAATAAAGGTCGAAACGTCGGCAGTTTTTTAATTTAGAGGAATTGTTTTTTATTGTCCTAAACCCACAAATACCTACCTACCTACCTGTTCTTTATTAAACTGTACTTCATTACAAAAATACAATTTAAATGGCCATCGACCGAGGTCCTTCAGCCTTAGAAATAATCAATACTTATATAAATTTATGACAAGAATGGAAAAATGTAAACAATATAACGTAAAAAAAATCATTACATACATAAAAATATAAACAATAACAAAAGTATAAAATTATAAAATCACAATTTAAACATTTTTAAAACATTGGTAGGTTAAAATTGAATTCATTCAATATAGCTTCTTAGTTGTTCCAATGTAGTGTTCTGTGGTTGAACATTTCGTGGGTTAGCTATGGATACACGTTGGAGACAGTAGATCTGGATAATATTCAAGTTATGTTGTTTATTTGCAAACATTCTTGACAGTTCACTCAGCCTTTGTTCGATGGGCTGAACATTACACAGCTCGTAGAGTAGTTGGTTTGGAGGGTTGTGGATGGAATTGTTGGGGTGACGGATCTTGGTGATTTTCCGTAGTGCTGACGTTTCTCCGACTTTTAAGTTTCTCGGTGCTGATTGCCTACATGTAAGCAGCAGTTAATGACCATATTCTATTATTGGCCGGCAAATAAGTTTATATATACCTATTACATGCAGTAATTCTGGAGATTCCTTTAGTTTTATAGGTGAGGTTTGAGAAATGCTTAGCTCTGCTTATGATTGATTTTTTTACAATTGCAGTATGACCTTTGAAATTTATTCTATTGTCTATGGCCATTCCTAGATATTTTGCGTTAGCAGCTGGGTGTATTTGTTCATTAAACATAGTGATAGTAGGGCTATTGTGGTTAATATTATGGTTAAAATTAACATATTGTGACTTAGCAGGATTAGGCTTTAACTTCCATTTATTAAACCAGGTAATCGTTTTGTCTAATAACTCCTGTAATCTGTGTCTTGCTTCATGTACTGTTTTGCCATGTGAAAGGAGGGCCGTATCATCTGCATACTTCAAAATATATGCTGTTGGAGAAAAGTACCTCTGGTCATTGTAAACATAGTTATAGATGTCTGAGCAATAAATACTGTAGAGAAATGGAGAAAGAGGTGACCCTTGTGGTAAGCCCTGCTGTGGAATGAACTCTTCTGACATGTAACCATTAACACGTACAATAAGCCTTCGTTGAGTCAGCCAATTTTTTAAGAGGTGAACAAGTTGTTTTGAGCAGTTAACAAGATGTAATTTATAGAGGAGTCCCATATGCCAAACATTATCAAAAGCTTTGTTTATATCCATAAAGAGAGCCATGGTTTTCTGTTTGTTTATTTTACTCGTCTCCACATTGTTCTTCAGTATTACCAGTGGGTGAATAGTAGAATTTAGGTTTTTGAAGCCGAATTGGTATCCTGGTATGGCATTTCCAATTGACCTTTCTAGTTTATTTCTGATAATGATTTCCAGGTTTTAACCTAATACTGGAAGGAGTGTAATGGGTCGGTAATTAGATGGGCTTGATAGATTGGTATTTGGCTTTGGAATAGCGACAATAATGCCTTTCTTCCATTCAGATGGAAAGTATCCTTGCTTATGACAGAAGTTAAAATTTTAAGAATGTATCTGTGTATATCAGGATGAAGCTGTTTCAAGATCATTTTTGGGACGGCGTCAATGCCGGGGGCGGTGTTTTTTCCTTTGCCAATTATCTCACGATACTCGTTTTCATCAATGTTCATAATATCTTCTGTTGGTGGATTTTGGGTAAAATACGTTTGATACCAATTTTGGACGACACTGTCATGATGTTGATCAAAATTTATATTTTCCTCCGGTATAAAGTCTCGTAGCTTCTTCCCCCATTTACTAGTGTTGGATATGCCCGATTCGCGATTCTATATCTAGAAAGTTTTTTAATTTCACTCTAATAGTTTCTGCCTCTTTTTTCATTAATTTTTTCGCATGTGGTGATCCACTGGTAATTTCTAAATTGTTGTATTAGTAATTGGATATTCTTGTTGAAGTTATTTATCTCTCTCTTGGCCCCAGGATTGCGATTCTGTAAGAATTCTCTATACATACGCCTTTTTTCTTTATTAGATGAATAATGAATGGAGGAAGCTCGTGTGTATAAAGTTGGGAAACGATTTTTGGCGTGTTCTGCTCTATAGTTTTACTTAAAGTTGCACTGAATGTTGATATAACTTGCTGTGATAGACTGTAATTTGCAGTATCATTCATAAAATTATTCATTTCCTGATTAACTTTGCCGATGTTTGTTTTATAAAAGTTCGGTTTTAGTATAATAGGCTTTATTAGTGGATCGGTAAGTTTAATGGAAAATTTGAAGGCCAAATGGTCTGAACTCAAATCTGGAGTTAACTCAACCTGTGTTATGCTCTGTTCAATGTTGTTTGTGTATAATAACAAATCAGGTGTCGAATCTTCATTTTGGGGCATTAGAAACGTTGGAGGAGTTATGTGTTTTTGAAAGTTTGTCGCGTTTAGAAAATAATAATATTTCTTATTTTTTATTAAAGTTACAAACGATGCCTCGATATTATTATCAAAATCTCCACGCACCCTTTAATTCTGGTGAAATTTATTTATATAATATTTCGTATATAAAAAAAAGAATTGTATTGCCATCGCCAGACGCAGGTACAGTATGCACACTATATGGTGGAAATGCAGTATTTGTTCGTGACGACTCATCGACTACTGTTTGCTCTTAAAAGATTTATTAAATAAATGTTTTTCACTGCTATGTACAGTGGCGCGAACAGAAAATATGTTCGGGGGGCTTACCGTAATTGGAGAGGAGCCAGTCGTAGCCACATGTATTTCATTATTTTATACTTAGTTAGGAAGGCTGGAAAGCGCTGTAAATAATGAGTCGGATGGAAAACTGCTTAAATTTTCAAAATTTTCCTTCTACAAGTGCTGCCTTGTATAGAGATTAGGTTTCGGGCGCATATCTATATTTATCAGTTTGTGATGCAATTTTAAATGAAGAAAGAGTAAAAAGAACAATATTTTATACTATTTTACTACTGGGTCCGGCCTTAACACCGGATCTACTGTTCCGGCCGGATCAGGGTTTAAATGCGGCCGAATCTATTTAAAAACTTTTGGCAAGAAAACTACAAAATTTGTGTACTATTTTAATTTTTAGTAAGAACGTTAAAACTCAAAACATTGGAAAAACTTAAACTAAAACTTTTGTTCTAAAAAACATACTTATTATAACTAATAATAATCGTAATTTATATTTTTTAAATTATGGTGTATGAACAGTAGTTGTTCTGCATTTTCTGGTTTTACCCTGAACCGGTCAACAACATATAGATTACCAGAACGGCAGTAGAATTTGGAATTGCATTGTCTTTATTTGTTTTTAATCATAACGATTCAACTGGTAAGTATCTCCAGTCGTCTTCAGGTGAATAGTGATATATGTTACCATATTCACAAAATAATTGTTCAGAGTAGACAGTACTAGCTGGGCTAGATAAAA
Organism: Polydrusus cervinus; assembly: GCA_935413205.1. NCBI lineage: Eukaryota > Metazoa > Arthropoda > Insecta > Coleoptera > Curculionidae > Polydrusus > Polydrusus cervinus. The sequence continues at coordinate 25,178,604 of OW284514.1, read as the reverse complement.
ATTGTCTTGCAATGGTACTTACAGTAGGAAATGTTTTGTAGTGATCCCGCCACCATATAATGCAATCTGAATCTCTGTCTACAACTGGCATGCCATAATATGCATTCAGTTCATTACTTGTGATTTTTTCTACAGATGTAGTTTGTAATCTTTCCGAAGATGGTGAAGGTGAAACTATATCATCATAGCACTGTCATCGCTGTTTTTGTCCATTTCAGATGAAACCCCGCTGCTTAGATGAGTCATCGTAAGTGTTAGTTTTTTGAAAAGCAAACTTTTGGTTTCGTTAACTTTAGCATCATTGGAGAAGAAGCGTTTTTTGTATCCACATGAGAGAACCAGATCCGGCAGGCGGAATTTTGGCAGTTTAGTCTGGCTATAGGCCGGAAATTACTGTTCCAGCCAAATTGCCGGTTCGGTACATCCCTAGTTAAAATGGTAGCTATCCCGGGATTGGGGATCTCGGAGTTGGGATCCCGGAATTGGGGGATCCCGGGATTGCAATCCCTAGTACCTAGGGTTTTAAAAATGTCATATACGACCAAATTGACCGTACCAAATATATATAATTTGCTGCCGCAAATTTTTTTAACTTTTTTTAGGAAACCCATCCTATTCCATAATAAACTCAAATAAATATTCAGTACGACTCTGTCATTGTATATATTTTGCGTTTTTAATTATCATTAGTTACATATCAATGTATTAGTCATGTAAAAGTACCTAAAGAGAAGGAAGATGAATAATTTATTTTTATTGCTAAGATAATTTTGCGGTCAGTGGTATTTCTAATTAATTTTGGATTTAGCCTAATGATCAATGATAATTATGTTGAAATGAACGATATCAAACTCAAATAATACAAAGGTCTATCTGGACTTAAAGAAATATTTTAATAGTAAAATTATACAGCAAAAAAAAAGATTTTGAATAAAAGAGGGCGAAGAAATTGCACAGGAATTCTTTACTGTTTTTTTTTTAAAGAAATAAAAGTCTTATAGAACATCTCTCTCACCCTACTTGTTAAACCCACAAACCTTTAAAACTACAGTAAAAGGCTGGCATAACCACTAAATCGGTTTCTATCAATAATAATTTGATTTCCGACGAAATTATTGAGTTATAAGCCAATTAAACCTCTAAAAATAATTACTAAACATCATTGTAGGTGTTCTTAAAAATATTTAAAATTATTTTTCTTTTTAAAGAAAATAACTTTCTGACACTCCAATATCTGTAGAGTCCGAATTTAAAAAGTATTAAAAATCCATTATTAAATATGGCCAAGAGAACGTAACGTTTTTGATCAAATTGAATATATACAGGGTGGTCCGCTCTGAACGCAGGATTCCAAAGCATCTTAACTACTCAACTTTTTAATATTTTTCAAAAACAGAGTTATATGTAAGCATATATATAGTATAGGGTATCCCAAATAGTCAGGACTTATCAAACAATACTTTTTTTTAAATGGAACACTCTATACATTATATTATGGTCTAATTCCCTATAAACTTCCACGTAGATTTTATACAGGGTGATTCCTAAGTTGATACTTCTTTTTTAGCTGTGTATAGAAGGCATTACAATAAACAACATTTTCAAATACCTTTTTTCAAAAAACTTAAAAATAGACTAGATACAGAAGTAAAAAATCTAAGTGACGGGCCTGGTCATCAGTACATAGCCTGCTATACTTTATGTTGTTTGTCTTATTTTTTATTAGTCTTGCAATTTACGGGTCGGTGGTGAGTTATTTGGCAAACGCTTCGGTGTGTTTTTCTGAAGCCAGTTACTTTTAAATTGGTGACACGTGAAAATGGTAAAATTTGAAAACAATGAACTAAAAGATATGGTGCTAATTTACGGCGAGTGTCATCAAAGTGCTGCTGCTGCTTCGAAATTATACGCAGAACGCTTTCCCTTGCGGGCTCATCCTACGCCCAGAAGTTTTCTTAATGTTATTCAAAGGGCAAGTTAGGCAGAACCGTATTTGATCCATAGTGTAATAAATGAATGTAAGTACCTTATTTTTCAGTTTTTTGAAAAAAGGTATTTGAAAATGTAGTTAAATTTTAATGCCTTCTATACACAGCTAAAACATAAGTATCAACTTAGGAATCACCCTGTATAAAAATCATATGTTTAAATTCAATTGTTTTTGAGATATTGACGTTTAAAATATGGCATTTTCAGACTTTGACAGGCTATAAACGTTGAATCTTATAGGGAATTGTAAAATAATATAATATATACCTAGATAGAGTATTCTGTTTTAAAATAAAGTATGTTGGATATACTGCTATGGAATCCTGCGTTGGGAGCGGGTCACCCCAGTGGCGGCTCGCGGTCCTAAAAAATGGTGAAGAGCTAAGTATAGGGCGGGTACTTAAAAACACATTGACTAAAGACCCGTGTAACAAAATGTCTCTCTGATCCTCATCTGTCCAACGACTGAATGGAGTTTTCAACAAATTACAAGCTATGTCATTAATTGGGTTCATTTTTAAAACACACAACTAAGTAGGTACGTGCACTACTGAATTAACTGAAAAATAAAAACAAAACTTTTTAATCACACAGTTCACGTAAAATCGATTTCTATACGCGTAAGTTTCGAAAATAAATACGAAGCCTCAAAATAAATACCTTGAAGCTAGGCGAACCAATGCTAAAACAATGGTGCATACGACTGATCTATTTTTAAATTGCCTTTCATCATAATGCAAATTGTTACATGCTGTTTGCGTGACTAACGCCACGTAACCATAGCAACGGTGAATATCAAAGCCATGTTGGGCGTTGGGTCTTCACTTGCTTTGAGCTAACGAACACGGCCAGCTGGGACGCGCCAAAATTTACGAGTGTTTATAATTATTGTCCATCGGAGTTAACCTTGGCCCTATTATGCATGGCTACATTCGGATTAAATTAATATTATTAATTCGAACATAATTATTTTTAATGGGTAAAATGGTAGCTGTATTGGTACATTAATATTTAATATTGTCGAAAAACTTTCCTCCTCGTTTAATTTTTTTTTTTTGGTGAAGAGCCCCTTCACCTACTTTACCTGACGAGCCGTCACTGGGCCACCCTGTATATATGTATGAGCTGGTAATCTTGGAGTAGAATTTAGAAATATTGATCGGATGCTCTTAAATAAAAAAAAACTCCGTAATCTTTTACTAGTCATTAATTTTCTACGGTTATCAGTTAGAAAGAACTGTTATTTTTTTCTGATTGCTACATACCATGAGGGATACATACTAGTTCAAGATAGGGTTTTATTTATGTGTTCTTTTAACTGAACCTAAACGATACGTAGGTTTGATGTTATTTTAATAGCCAGTTTAATAGCATTAAGTATATTATAAGTCTCTTTGACCTCATAAAGGAACCATCTCTGATTTAATAAAAATTACTTCCGTTACGAATACTGCGTTAGTTGGTGGTTTATTAAGTGTCATCAAATTAATCACGAGTCGTTTAATACCTCTTTGAATACTTTATGGTGGATAACATGAACGTCCCCGGCAGTGGCGTAGCCAGAAAATATGCTCGGGGTGGAGGGGGGGGGGGGGGGCGGCTCAGTGGCCGTGGGAAGGATATTTTTTTCTGGATAGAGGGACAGTCAGGACCACATGTATTTTATGATATTGTACACAGTGAAGAAGGCGAAAGAGCGCCGCAGGCGAAAAATGTTTGGGGCCACGCCCAAAGTTCGTTTAAAATTCACTTAACTACTATCAAATTTCGAAAATTAAATTATTACCTCTCCCCTCTGCATGGTTGGATTAAATTTGTTTTTGTAAATTTTTTTTTTGATATTCCTATTCCTAGTTGGCTTTTTATTAAAAAAAAAACCATTTTTATATTTGTGAAAAATATTGGTGTCAATCCAAAATTTTAACATAAGACGTATATGCATGACTAACCAGCGTTTTTCGGGTTCGGTTTTTCATGATTAAAAATAAAATAAATATCGCTCACCACGCCAAAATTGATGATTTTTTCAAAAATCATGTATTTTAGGAGCAGGTTTTGGTACAAATGCTTAGGTTTTGAAATACTCCTTCTTAAGTGCAGTTTTGTCTATTCATAATAAAGCATTATCGTTTCTTCCCGCACTATTTTTTTTTATTATAAATTATCATACTTCTTCCATAAAAAATGTTTCAATTAAAAGTTTTACTTTAATTTTTCTATTAAAAAAAATACTTAATTGTTTTTGTTGTAAAAATATTTTATTGCATTGGGTTATATTTTTGTTGATTTAAAATAGCTCTAAAAAATGGAAAACGGAACAGACAAGTATATAATAGAAAAATACTATAAAATATTATTCTTTTTACTCGTTTTCCTATAAAATTACTTCATAATAACTAAAACGATATGCGTCCGAAACCTTAATTTCTAATTATATTAAAAATCTAAGCGTTTCCTACAAGACCTTTGTAATCTAAGCCAAGAATACAATTTTTTTAAATTTAAATTAAGAGTCCAAGCGTGAGACGAAAAATTAGGTTGCAATTAGACTTTTAGGTCCGAGGTCCGATGCTCGGGGGGGGGGGATATTTTACTCCAAAAACTATTAATAATCTTGAACTATGACATAAATTAAAAAATTTTCAAATCAGAAATCTTCTTTTTTTTAGTTTGGCTCTAAATCCTAAGGACCATAATGATATAAAAAGATAATTTGAAACAATATGTTATTAGGTGACAAAACGTTAAAATTTAAAAAATCTTAAATTTGTAAAGCTTAGAAGTCCCTAAAACTGTTTTTAAAATTTTAGGTCTGTATTTAAAATTTCGTGTCCTTATTTAAAAAAATTGGCTTGAGGTTGGTATCTAAAGAACAAAACGTCGAATTTGAAAACTAATAGCGGCATATTATAAACACGTAACAACAACATAAAAAAACGGCTATGAAGAAGGGTTTTTGTTTTTTTCTTAATGAAAAAATAAAGGCACAATAAATTAAAAATCAAAAATAAAAATTTCGGATATCTCCGAAAGAATTCGGAATATTGACAATTTTCTTTCACCAAATTATTAAGCACCAAAATACGCAACTTTGCCTTAATTTCACCATCTTCGTATCTCTTACCGTTTTCGAGATCCCCTTGTACGCACACGAATTTGTAGCACCCTGGATATCCGTTAGTAATAAGAAACTTTTATTTTTAACACGAACGAAACGTCAAATTTGTCTTGATAACAAACTAACTAAATGTTCAGATTTTTCTTATTATAATTTACTATTTTTGGTATTTTAGTATATTCGGGTGTAAAGAGGACATTTTGATTCAAAGGACTGTTCTCCTGGTTGGTGGTCAGTTGACAACACAAAACTCAGCTAATACTACGTATTAGTTGGAAGATTTAATATAGTATTACTATTTAATTCAACGTGTATAAAATAAACTTCATATATTATTTAAAATATAAATACACATTCCAAGCCAATCAATATCTACTGATATACATAGATACCCTATAAATATAACGATAGCGAGTGCATTCATCCAAAACAATTTTTATCTTAAATAATAATCTCACAATCAATCAACATTTTCTGGACCCAGGGGCTCAACACATGAAACCATCCTATATTCCAAGTCCAAAATTAGTAATGTTTTTAAGCAACTCGACATTAAAAGTTATTCGTCTAATTATAAAAACATTTAAATAGTGTAAAACTAAAAAACGCAGATGCAGCTGCCTGCACTGTTTGGTGTGTAGATTCGACTGGAAACGTAAATTTTCTTTGCGGGGAACGTAAAACACGTGGCCGGCCGGCCGTCGGATGTTCGTGAAAACTAATAAAGAAATCTCATACGACGGAAAAGGGTATTAGCAGGATGGTGGAGGGGATGAGCGATGTTCCGGGTTCGTTAATTAAAATCAAATTGACAAGATGTTCGGTTTGTTTTTAAAATAGTTAAAAATTCCTGAAAATACGTAGTTTTGAAAATAAAACATTTACATTTAGTTTAAACAATTTCATTTTAAGATACATTTCCAGCTACTAATAGTTTTTTTTTAGTAAACAAACTGTTTGACAAGCGAAACCGAGACGTCGTGTCGCTCCAAGAACCATAAATAAATAAGAAGGATAGCTTAGTTCGCTCGATTTGTTAGCCGAAGGTCAAACGGCGGTGACGTCACCGTGGGTACACTTTCAGACTGGCCTCGTTTAAAATGTATGGTAACGCATAGCATTTTTTTAAATTACGCAGTGTAATTAATTTGTTTAAGTATGAACTAAAAAGTATTTTAGATTTTTGAAATAAGCTTTTAAACAGGAAGAAAATAAAACACTTCTAAAGTCTGTAATATTTATATAGAATTGGTACTGAATTAATAGAATTTTCGTTTTACTCAAAACGACTGTATAATTATAAGTGTAATGTTAATATGTTTAATCATATCTATTTCCTAATGGGAAATTAAAGTAAAATAAAATATATTTATTTAAGAAATCTATTTGTTTGTAAAAATATGACCAAATATACATATTTAATATTAAGGCGAATCTGAAAAAAGTACAATAAAAGGGCTCCTTTATATTTACTTAAAAAGAGTAAAAGAAGTACATAAATAAATATTTTAATAACCAGGCCAGGCCATTTAGAGATGACAAAAAATTGAAAATACACAAATCACAAATATAAACTAGGTAAAATAAAATACATATGGGCGATTCCCATGTAAGATATCAGTATCGGAACATCGAACAGGTAACTGGAATTTCCCAAATCTGCACAAAGTTGGGAGGTAGGTACTCCTTCATTTTAAATCTTATTTCGGCACATATAGGCTACGGCGTCCATAGGCTAATATCCCCTGACTTATATCTAAACGAGATGCCCAACATCTTAGGCTGGAGAGTGCTGGCAATGGATAATTTAGACTGTTACGAAGATACAAGTAACATTTTTTGCTGTAGTAGCGTAAAGTAAATGCTACTGAAATTTCTTGATTTGTCCAATGAACAATTTTTTTCCTCCTTGAAAGTAAAGAAATCTGGTTATTAGTAAGCACCATATTCAAAAGTTTCTCAGCCATAACGGACTTAGCACATTTACTAATGGATTGATTATAGCATTTTACTTTATAGTACTTAAATTAAGCATGTCATTTAACTCTTTCATCTTTTTATCAGTATTGGACTTTAGTTTATTATACCTACTTCACCAATAAATCTTCATACTTTTCCTTATAAGCATCTGAGGTGGGTATGGGCTCGGGTATGGGTAAAGTAGGTACTTGGCTTGTCTAATATTTCAGTATCAGATGAAGATCCAGCTATGGATGTACTTGGGACACTATCACTTTTGTAAGTAAGGATTGGACCAGATCCTTGTTTATCTTTTTCCCAGCTCTCTTAGCACGCGGTGTATCTTGAATTATTGATTTTTTCTCGGGTCTTTCTAAGTGATTTTCTTTTCTTAATAATATCTTACAGCCTAAAGTGGGAACTGCAGTTTTTTTAAAGAACTCGTCGCAAACGTAAACCTAAAATATAATATTTATTTTGAACTTGTTTTTTAATTAGTATATGAACATATTATTACCTAGAAGCTCATTTTGTAAGTCTCTTTCATAATCATTCGAGGTAAAATGTAGGGAGCATATTCTGGACGTACTTAGATTAAATTTATCCTTTCATTTATACCTATTTATCCATTCTTTCCTCATGGTGGATGAGACTAAATCACAAGCTTTTGGAAACGAATGGAATATTAGGTGTACACACAGAACTCGAAGGTGTACATTCTCTTTTTTCAGGGTTAGCCTGTTGCTTTTACATGAAGCAACAGCACAAATCTGCCCAGGCATTTGAATCTATAACAACAAAATAGTATTTTAGATATTTGTTTTCTGTATTTCATTGAAAAAACTTACCACAACTGTTAAAATACTGATTAGAATGCAAAATGTCCACAAATACTTTATTATACACCAAGTCCGTGTAAAGACAAAAAACACACAGAATCAAGCTTAAGGCACCAAACTTTTAGTGCACGATGTTCTTAAATGTTTATTCTCACTTAAAATCAATTAAAAATTAACAAATAGTCACAAAAAACTCAAAAGAAACACAAGAAATCAGAACGTAAACACACTGAATTTCATCGATCTAAACGAATTCTGTACCCATGCCTACGTCACATGCGTTCAGGCAAAATCTAACGTTGCTCTTATGGAAGTAAGCTATCCTTCTTATTATAGTCGTTGGTGTCGCTCAGCCTTTCAACCTCACCGATCGGGAATTCGTCAAAACGCCATTTTGCCGTGACCGGATTTCTGTCTTTTTCATCCTAAAAAGCCTTGAATTAGTAGTAATTAAATGAAACGACATAGGAAATGTTATATTAAGTGGACCCGCTAAAGAGAATGCGCTAAAATATCCCATATTAAATTCTGTTTTTTAACCGAATTACAAAAAAACTAAGCAAAATTTTGAATTTGTTTTCACCAATGGAAAGGTGGTATCTATGTGGATGTGAGAATGTTATTTTCATGCAGATAAAAAAATCGAGGAAAATATATATGCCAATGGAAATCCTTAAAAAAATTACTAAAGTTCATTGTAAATTACAATAAACATGGACAGGATTCGGTTCAAGAGAACGCAGTGTTTTTAATATATATAGATATAATTTTGCATGGTAACTTTGGAGAAGAATTTAGAAATATTTTGATGATACACTTGATTAATTATACAATTTAAGAAAAAAAATCCTATTTTAATTTTTTTATGAACTTAAACAAAAATGCTAAATTCAGTTTTTGAGTATTTTGTAACTTAGGAATAACTGAACCTTTGACTTATTTTTGGGTATATTTATTATTGTTACTGAGTGGACAACTTTCCGTTAATGTTATTATGAATAGGAAAATTATTGTTAATTAATAGCATTTTTCTGAAATTAAATATTTTAATTTTAGGATTTAATAGATATTAACAACATTCATTCTAATTTACCAATAAACTAATATAAGGGTATCTATTGGGCAAATGGCATTTTTTCTAATTCCTACTCGTACAGGCGTATCGTATAGTAAATACCGCTTTATCATAGGGGATAATTTAGCTTTTAATTGATTTAGGGTGTTGTAATGTATCATATTGTCTTCCGTTTTTTTTTGGCAACTCGTGTAAAGATTCAGAGATAACCTTTTAGTCAGTTCAGACGGCAATATGCCATTCTGGTCATTGGATGGATCGTTTCACTATAAACGAATTTTTCATATTCAGCACTAACATCCTAAACTAAAATCTATTGAAATTAAAAACAGCGCGGGAACGCGGCAAGTTTCAAAACATGAGGCGAGAAGGCATGTACGTCATCCTATTAACCGCTCAATTCTTTTATTTGCGCGTTGTGCTACCGATTATATTTTTATCTTTGTTTTGATAACTTAAATAGAACAGTTTAAAAATAGAAGACCAGTCTCGAGAGATTAGTCAGGTCTGTGATGGGTCTGAGCGTGTCGAATGAAGGCTGTCCCGGGTTACCTATTTGTCGGTTTTGTTGTGACGTCGGTACCTTCTTCCGCGTGTTTCTATTAGAGAGCGTATTTTGTGTAATTATTTTCTCAGTAAATAATTAAAGAATTTAAAAACTGAAACTGTAGAAAATTTGATTTTTTCGTGCTCTATACGATAAGATCAAAATTTAGTGACAAGGCCCATTCTATGGAAGTCCGCTTGTCATTCCATTCTAAAGGCTATTTTCACACCATTCTAACTTCCTCGGTGACATTATAATATTATCACATCGTCTAATCAGGGGCATACAGTTCTTTAATAAAGCACCCTACACAATCAGTCGGACTGACAGTCCTGAATGATATCAATCCTTTGTCATTCTCGCATATCAGTCCGACCATCATTCCTTGAAATTTGCCTTTCCACCATCAGTATTACTGTCATTCCATTATCAAGACTGTCATTTGGACTGATAGTGTACGGTGTGCATTTCGCTCAGCCCTTTTTTATAAATATTTTCTTTCCGGTTTATAATTTTTTTCCCACAAAACCTGAAAGTAAATAAATTATTTAAAAATACTCGTATGTTTCTGTGGGTGACGCTACATATTTTTTAATGTGTCTATAATTTAGACTTTTTTTGGACAGTGACACAGAATATATAGCTACACAGTGGTGTTTTTTATAGTGGATTCAATTTGTTACCGTTTATTGGATAAGGTTTAAACTTCTGTCAAATTCGGAAAGCATTTGAGTTGCAATCAAAAACTATATGCAAACTTTAGTTACACCCTCGGAAATCTACACTTGGATAAATGCCTGGAATATAGAATAAGAAATTGAAATAAATAAAATCTAAGATGCACCATTTCAACGCTACAACCTGTCGAGGTCTTCAACGTCAATATCTCAAAAACAATTGAATTTAGACATATTATGACATCATACAAAGTGGATAAAGGAAAGTTTTATGGAGAATAAGAAAAGAAGTAAACTAAATAAGAATGCAAATTTGTCCTTCACCTTCTTTAATATAAAATGTCGTTTTTTTGACCTATACCAGTGTGGTGTCTTGATTGTTTAGTGCCTAAGTTTTTGACCTGCTGGCCCCGATGATGGTTTGTTAACCGAAACGCGAAGGCAGTAATTGTTGTTTTTATATTAAAGAAGGTGAAGGATAAATTTGCATTCTTATTTAGTTAATGATGACCCTTCTTGAGAATAGATATGATTTTGCTAGAAAAGGAGTAGTGCATTGAGAAAAAAAAGAACTTGGTTTTGTCGTGCTTTTTGATCAATAATTTTTTTTTCGTTATTTTTTTTTTGTAACAAACCATTTATTAGTGAACTTAAATCAGTACAAATTTATATGACTGGTAACAAGTCCTACTTAGATATAATACAAATTATTTAAGCATGGGCAACAGTACATGGTATGTCGCTGTCATTACAGCCGCCGCAACAAATATAAAAATAAACTCGAAAATAACAACAAAAAATAGTAGTATTAACAATAATAATGCATCAATGAGATATAAGGCAATTCTAACTAGTTCTCAGAAGCATATAATAGGTACTTTTTTTGAAAATAAGTAAGGTTTTCTTATTACTTTAATATGTTCTGGTAGTCTATTATACGTCCTTAAAGCTCTGTTCACTACACTATTTAGTCCTAGATTAGTCCTGGACCTTGGAACATGAAGTTGATCATGTAAGCTTGTACCGAAATTGTGGATGTCACTATTCTCTTGTATAATAACTTTGGTCTTTATCTGCTTGTTTAAAATTCGCTAAATTAATGTACAATCCTCTAGTTTTATGATTTGTTTAACCTTAAGAAATCTTGAGTTGTTGTAGTCTTTGAATTCTATTCAATGATGTAGTTGCTGCTGTCGCCCAAATTGTACACAGGTATTGTAAGTGAGATTTAAAGATGGCACCATAAACCGCAATTGTCATCGCTCTTAAATTCCCTAAAATCCCTAAAACTTTTCTGTTTAATATTTTTCTGTTTCGACCGTTTTCATACATATCAGCAACCCTGTATATCAACATTTTTTAGGTGCTGATTATTTCTGGTAAATAAATGCACGTTAATTGTCATTGTTTTTTGATAAGAACAATTTGTAGCCTTGCTTTTTATTTATTTTACATTTTCTTGTACTCGATATCCATAAAAAATTCATTTTTTTGCGATTAATTTGTGTTACAAATTATGTATAGAATTTAAAATGTCTTTTAATTCGTGTTCCGCTTCAAGGTTAAACAATACAGTGTGTTATAGAAATTACTTATCGTATTTAAATCCACAAATCTTCGTATTAAAAAATTAGCAGAAAAATATTATTAAATATCACTTTCTTATAATAATCGGGGATATTCACCATCTTTTCAAATTTATAGCCCGCTCGCTGACGGTGAATTTATAAATACAGTGCATAAGATAAAATGACTAGTAAATACTTGGTATTTTAGACGTAAATAAAACGTAAACCTACCTCAAAATTCTCAGACTTTATTGCCACAAAATGTACAATTTTAATAAATAAACAAATTGTTATTTAATCTATGATTCAAACTTCAAAGAACTTTCGACACTTAAATACAAAATCCGTTCATTTTTATTTTATCATAGTGACTTTTTTTTTCTACTGTATAACTCATAATAATTACCTAGTAAAAATCTAATACTTTCAAATTACATTTGACAATGACAAATCACAGCTTGACAAGTCCGATCAATGCTTGTGTCCGCAGCATCACCTGTTGAATTCCAATGAAAAACCAACCGCAATCCTATTTATATAAATTAAGATCGGGTTGTCTAAAATTGTTCAAACTCCGCATGTGCACTCACCACACAGAGACCCTAAAAATTCTCCCTACAATCCCGCTATATAGTCAATAGGGGAGCAAATATTTGGACAATCTAAAACTTGCATGGGATTTCCTATGTTTCCAACCACTATGCACCACCCGGTATTTTTCGGAAGATATTGGGTTATAGTTTTATTCAACTTTATTATAATAATAAATAAAGATGGGTAGTTGTAAATGATGTTGTCGCTTAATCGTTGAACAATGATGCACGAGTACGGAAACACTGTGAATACTGTACATTAATAGTTATAACAATTTCCTTTTTTCTTTAATTTATAAGAAATATAAACTTATAAATATAAAATAATATATTGTAATTTGTTTCAGGTAAATCCCCTTAATGACACCCACAAACAGCTGATGGTCCACTGGGTTGGCGAAAACAGCAAAGTTGTGATCTGTTTGGCCAGAGACCCGTCCCTTGGAATCTACGACCTTCAACCTGTCAGCCCTTCAGCAGTTTATATTTCTTACGATGATGGCGACACTTACGACAACAAAACTGACCTGTTTACATTACCTAACGGAAGCTACGCCACCTTGGAGAAGTTTTATAATCATCCGAAATATAATACACATGTAAGTTTTTTTAAAGTTGCTATGTAGGTATTGTTGTAGCAACAACCTATTATAGAAAGAAAAAACGTTTATTCATAAAAAATGGCTCCGCCTTCGACTACTTTAGTATGGGCGAGGAGACTAAGGGGTTCGATGGTTCACAGAATAAGTAGGTACTATTCCTAAAACTGACGTAGCATAAACTTGTTTCTTTTTGCATAATAAGTGTGATGGATGTCAAGAGTTAAAAAATGACGTATATACTGCAAGTTCACTTTATTTTTGTAATCTATACATACATGTTTATACATTATAGGTACTCATAGAATCCAGTAGGGTAGTCAGAAAATAAGCTCGGGGGGGGGGGGGGGGCGCTCAGGGGGCGTAAAAGGATTTTTTTTTCTGGAGAGAGGGACAGTCGGGACTACATGTATTTCATGATATTGCATCTAGGGAAGAAGGAGGAAAAGCGCTGCAAGCGAAAAATTTTCGGGGCCTTGCCCAAAGTTCGATTAAAATTCACCTAAATACTATCAAATATCGAAAATTAACAGGACTTTTAGAAGAAAAAGTTTAAAAACTAAACGTTTCCTACAAGACCTTTTTAATCTTAGCCAAGAATACATTATTTAAAGATTTAAATTAAAAGTCCAAGCGTGAGACTAAAAGTTAGGTTGCAGTTAGACTTTTAGACCCGAGCTCCGAGGATTGGGGGGGGCTGCAGCCCGGCAGCCCCCCCCCCCCCCCTAAATACGCCACTGATAGAATCCATTCCCTTACTAACATGAGGACGGCTTAAAAATTTTTTTTATAATTTTTGATATTTTTACAAAAATACTGTGCACAAAATACATTTAAAAAAAGTTGGTCTGAAACAATTCGGTGTCTTGCTAATTCCAATGATTCCTACAAATCCTGTAATACTATAATTTACCCATCCTCCTTCCTGTATTAAAAGTTAGGGACATTTTGGGAATACTTCCTTTTTCAACGTGTCCCTTAATTCACTTACATAAAGTCATCGGAACTAAAATTACTGCAGCAAATATGCAAAATTTTTGGTAAATATGCGTTTTGCAACCCAACACTTTACTTCACAGGTTACGTATAATTACATCAGATCGAAATGTAGAAAAATATATCTAACTAAAGTAATTATTATTGTGGTATTGGCCAGTCAAATGACCTGGGTGAGTCGCCTCTGTTCGCTAAAATGCCACTAGAATTTAGAATTGACAGAATACTCTTACCGGTAAAACGTAATATTTGGAGAAAAATCAACATATTTTCTACAAACAATACGATATCTAACCATCGTCTATAAATTTTACACACTAACAACACTAAACAACCCACAAATAAACCCTGATTTACCGAATTATAACCTAGATTTGAGAAATTGACAAATGTCAGTTCATCGGTTTGAATCGACTTCGTTCGGATCAAAATTGGCGCTCTTCATTTGCATTGGCTGTTGTCGTTTGTCAAGGTTGTCAAGCTTACCGAAATATAATTAAACTGCAAAATTATAAAGTATTTTTATAATTTTGTAAGTTTAAAATTTGTAATGGCAGATCCTGCAAAAGGATTTAATTTTACATAGAATTTTTCATAAGAGAAAAGGACATAACTATTAATTGTCAGGGAACAATTTAATGTTTTTGACAATGGCAAGAGCTGTTAACTATAACAAATAATATTCATACCAAGGCTCTATGTATTCTTGTTTTTGCAAATATTAGTAAGTACGGACCAGTATACCCTAGTTTTTTCGTGTATTAATAACATTACAAAAATTTGATATTTAAAAAAATATTTAAATTCATACGTTTAAATTTATGCAACATCTATATAAATTATTTACATACAGGGTGTAGCACTTATAATGGAAACAAGCTTATATTTTTTGTATTCCTGAATTGATTGTTTTGATTTGGTTGACGCCTTAATTGACGCAGTTTTCTATTGCATAAAGTTTTAGCTAGCTCATTGGCGTACGGATTTATTAGGCTTTTTAAATAATAATTTAAAAATGTTAGTACATTTATGGATTATTTCATTTTAAAACTAATATCAGGCATTTGGCATCCCTCAAAACGACCAAATACAAAATTTAAATAAACTGACACAACCAGTAGCGTGCGTATGACCAATTTTATTTTCATTTCTCTTTAAACATATTTGCATCTAAAATACTCGCGACATGGAACAAGGTAATTACCAAAAATGTTGTCTATTTTATTGCTTCATTTAAAAAAATACTATACGTTAAGCAGTGGCGTACTGTATGTTCTACTATAAAATTCAATTTGCAACTCACAAATTAGAAAATAGTCGAAAATGCATAATTTCACTAAGTGCCAGTGAAAAAGAAGTTATATATAATACTTTCTTCACATGGAAAATTGATTCAAATTTTCTTATTTATACTTGTCTGATTCTTTTCTAATTTTTCATATGGCAAGAATAAATTATTTAATGTCCTATGTACACCATTTCATTTTATAGCAGAAAATACAGTATACCACTGCTTTAACGTATAGTATTTTTTTAGATGAAGCAGTCAAACAGACAACATTTTTGGTAATAACCTTGTTTCTTATCATGCACGCGTATTTTAAATATAAATATTTTTTTTAAATTGGTCATACGCACGCCACTGGTTGTGCCAGTTTATTGATATTTTATATCGGGTCGTTTGATATTAATTTTGAAATAAAATAATCGCTAAAGGTATTTTACTCTTTATTATTTTAAAACCCCTATAAATCTGTACGCCCATGAAATTTGAAGTGACAGAAAAGTGCGCCTTGAATCATACGTAACCACACCAAAATTCAAAACAATCGATTCAGAAATACAGAAAAACTAAGCTTGTTTACATAATAAGTGGGACAACCTGGATGTAAATGAGTAAATGGGTTGATAATAAAATATGTATTATCAAAATAGGTATTTACCGAATGTCAACTATATGAAGCCAGTAATTACCAACAAAAATTATCTGTAATTTTCTACTTATGTACGAATTAAAATTATTTTAAAGGTAGGCTAAAGTATAATATTTTTATTGAAAATATTATTTTTCCAGTTCGTTTTCACTGACGTCAGACATAATCTCCTCTATGTGACAA
Organism: Polydrusus cervinus; assembly: GCA_935413205.1. Taxonomy (NCBI): domain Eukaryota; kingdom Metazoa; phylum Arthropoda; class Insecta; order Coleoptera; family Curculionidae; genus Polydrusus; species Polydrusus cervinus. The sequence goes on along the minus strand of OW284514.1, from coordinate 25,162,527 downwards.
CAAATCATGGACAGGACTTTAAAAGGATTCAGTTAAAATTTACTCCAAGCGAGCTGTCTTTTCATGAACTACTCTCCTCCACATTTATTATTTTGGATAAGAACGACACGCAAAACAGGGTGAGTGCAATCATTATTAATAATAAGTTACACACAATCAAATATAATGATTTCTAAGTTGATACTTCTTTTTTAGCTGTGTATTAAAAAATAAACAATATTTTAAAATACCTTTTTTCAAAAAACTTAAAAATAGGCGAGATACAGTGGTAAAAAATCTAAGTGCGGGCCTGGTCATCAAAACGTAGCCTGCTATACTTTATGTTATTTGTCTTATCTCTTATTAGTCATGCAATTTCGGGTCGGTGGTTAGTTATTTGGCAATACGCTGCGGTGTGTTTTTCTGAAGCAAGTTAATTTTAAATTGGTGACACGTGAAAATGGTAAAATTTGAAAACAATGAACTAGTAGATATGGTGCTAATTTACAGTGAGTGTCGTCAAAGTGCTGCTGCTGCTTCGAAATTCTACACAGAACGCTTTTCATTGCGGGCTTATCCTACACCCAGAAATTTTCTTGATGTTATTCAACGGGCAAGTTGAGCAGAACCGTATTCGATCCATAGTGTAATAAATGAATGTAAGTACCTTATTTTTGAGTTTTTGTTGAAAAAAGGCATTTGAAAATGTTGTTTATTTTAATGCCTTCTATACACACCTAAAACAGAAGTATTAACTTAGGAATCACCCTGCATTATTGTTGAAAAGAAAAAATTCTATTTAACCATGGAATGTAGGATACAAAGTCCTACAGGTAGAAAATTTTGAAGTCGTGTTAAATTTCTAAGCTGAATTAAAATCAAGTATATGACAGTATACAGAGTGGCCCATTTGCGTGACAAAGTAATATAGGTACCGTCTTTACTAGTAAAGATATCAAAAAAAAGTTTTTATAAAAGTTGCGAGGCATAAAAAAATGTACGTTCTAAAATTATTTTTAAATATACAGGATGGTCACACTTTAAAAGGCTGCAGTTTATTTATTATTTTTTTTGGAGAGGGAAGTGTCCAGCCTCTCAATGAATATTGTTGTAGTAACGAGTTTAGATCCAGAACACGCTGAAATTTAAAAATAGCGCTGTTTCAACAAAATTTTCCGACAGTCTTTTTGGAGTAGACATAGCGTTTCTACCCTACAAGACGCTTCGATGGCGGAAGATAATTTTTATGACGATAATTAATTAGAGATAGAAATAACATTACATTATCAGTATCCTATTACTTTATGTTTGTCCTCTGTTAATGTTTTCTATAAATTTAATAGAATTTATGTCCTTGCCCTTCTTAGAAATATTTGTATAGGCTAGATTGGGTCGGTTTAGGGTAGATTGAGTCAAAGAATATAACAACAAAAAATAAGTGGATACGACCGCGCTAAAATTTGCCGTGTTAAATTGCTATTATTCTTGTGCCGATATACAAAATAACTAAGCAAATTTTTTAGTTTTTGTTTCACCAATGGGAAGGTGATATCTATGTGGGTGGGGGAAAATTATAAGCCAATAAAACTACTAAAAGTGATTACCAAAATTTATTATATTGTAAAAAGTCCAAATTTAAAAAGATTTTAAAAAGTCATTAATAAAAATGTGCAGGATTCAGACTAAGAGCACGCAATGTTTTAAATATATATAGGATGGCCCACTTTCGGATTTTATAGCATCTAAACTACTGAATTTTTTAATATTTTATAAAAACTGAGTGACAAGGAGGCATTAAACCTACTGGATTTCGTATTTTACGTAAAAACAAACAGCTATTGTTGCCTTCTTACTTAGAATATGATTTTATATCTGACCGAATAACGATTTTGTTGTAAGAAAACTATTTTTCTTTGTCTACTTTTAAAGTATTTTTGTTAATACATATCATATTTCTTTAATTTATTCAATCATAAATTATAAAAAATTAAAAATGTTTTTTCTGTCCAACCCTGTATAGTTATCGCAAATCTAATATTCAAAATTGTAGTTTGAGAAGAAGCAAAATTGATTTAATAAATTAAGGAGTTGAAAATTAGAATTGAAAAAAAAAATCCAAAAAACTAAAAATGTTGTTTTTGACGAACCCTGTATAGTAATCGCAAATCTGATATTCGAAATTGTAGTTTTAACACAAGCAGAAAAGAATGACTTTTTTTTTTTTATAGCTACTAATAAAAAAGTTTTTCCTTTTCCAAACTCTATACGCGGACACTGTATATTGATGAATATACATGAGTATTCACCTAAACACGATTGGAGATACGTACCAGTTGAAACGTTGTGATTTAAAACAAATAAAGACAATGCAAATTCTAAACTCTACTTCCGTTCACCCTATCTATATATTATATTATTTTCTAATTCCTTATACAATTCCACGTATATTTTTTAATAAAATGTCATCTGTCTAATTCAATTGTTTTTGGGATATTGACGTTTAAAATATGTTATTTTTAGACTTAGACAGGCTATAGCATTGGAACGGCACATCAATGGTTTTTACCTCCCGATCTTAGTTTTTTATTCTCCGTCTAAAAGTTACAACTTTCTTCGGATAGAGAATTAAAAAAAACTAAGATAGGAAGATAAAAACAATGTTTCTCTAATATACGCCGTTCCAATGCTACAGCATGTCAACGTCTAAAAATGTCTTACTTTAAGCGTCAATATCTCAAAAACAATTGAATTTAGACATATAACATTTTATACAAAATATTATGTGAAATTTAATAGGGAATTCAAAAATAATATAATATATGGAGTGTTCCGTTAAAAGAAAGTATGTTGGGTATGCCCTGACTATCTGGAACACCTTGTATAATTTAAAATAATTTTAAATTGTAGATCTAATGCCACCATATAACTCCATTTTTGAAAAACAAAAAAAAAGTTGACTAGTATAGATGCTATTGAAGCCTGCGTTGAAAGCGGGCCACCCTGTATAGGTATAGATATAATTTTGCATGGAGCTGGTAACTTTGGAGAAGAATTTAGAAATATTGGTTGGATGCTCTTAAGAACAAAATTATTATGTAGAATATATTCGGTTTTTGACGTAGTCTTACATGTGGCAATTATGAGCAATAAAATAAAAAATAAAAGATGTTAAACCTGCCGGTGATTCATATGAATACAGCTCATCATCACATGTATATAAAGAAACAAAGTTATTTTATCAAAAATGTATTGTTTGTTTGTTAAAAGGACATCTTAATTATGTATTTTTGAAAATTGAAAGACGTCGTATATTTTTTTCTCAATGAGCCTGGTATTTAACAACTCAGTAGAAAATGTATAACAAGTTCTCTATTAATTTAGGTCTGATGATGCTCGTATAGGATGAAATATATAACCTACAATATTACAAAAACATTTTTGTAGGTTACATGCTAACCTGAATACTATTCTTTCACATCTAACAAATAAAAAATCGGCTAGTTTTCAGAACGTACAGCTCTTAGGTTACTTTTACTTTAAAATGTAATGTCTTATTCTCGTATCCCTTAGGTCTACAGGGTGTTACAAATTCGACATACCAGCATTGGAATCTCGGAAACCTTAATATATAATATAAGAGTTTATTTTTCAATATTTATAATATAATACATTTGTTTATTTATCTTCCTTAATAAACTTCTTCTTTGATCCCCTGAAGACGTGCTTGTTAGGGGCAAATCTTAATATTTTAAATTATAAATATATGAGAATATTAAAATATTTTGTTTAAATATTTGTTAATATTATATAAAAGTTAAATTGTAAATAAAAAAAAAAAAAACTTTTTAATATATGTATATAAATATAAACGCAGTTTTTTTGAAGATATAGGTATAATTAAATTTTGAAAAATATATTATTCATAACAATATCAATTAAAACATTTCCAAAAATATTTTTAAATTATCCGTTTCCAATATCCATGCTTTTATTTCGACTTTATATTTTTTTAATGAAATATATTTTTTAATTTTTGTTGGTAAATAATCGTTTAAATAAAAACATAAATATTTGAAATTTTTTTGTCCTATGGACTTATTTATTTTAGGTTTTATGGTTATTTCATTTTTATGACGAGTATTATGATTATGGTTTTTAAATTGTATAAGATTTTTATTTTTAAATATATATATTAAGATATTGTAAATGTAAAGTTGTCTAATGTTCATTTTCTTTGTTTCAGAATATAATTTTATTGAAGGATAAAAATAATCTTTATTAAATATAATTTTTAGAAATCTTTTCTGTAATATTTCTAATTTTTTAACTAAAGTTCTATTTATTCCTCCCCAACCTAAAATTCCGTAATTTAAATGAGTTTTAACTAAAGCATAATATAATATTTCCAGTTGTTTTACGTTCAAAATTTTTTTAATGTTTCTAAAAATAGGTAGTAAACTTCTTAATTTTTTAATCAAATATTCTATGTTAGAGAACGGTCAATGGGGGCAAAGTTGTGCAATTCGGTGCTGCTTATAGTGCCGCTTTAAAAATTTCCGAATACTTCCGATTTTATTCGAAAAAACCCGAAATGTTGCAAATTCGTTTTTATTTTTTCCTGAGCTCATTCGACTAGCTATTTAAAAATAACTGACACTTTGTCATTGCCACTTTTTCTCATCTACAAAATGACGTTAGTAAAGTAAAGATTCGCCGTTTCCTCTCTGAGCGGCCATCACCAACTTTACTTTTTTAAATACTGACCTGGATTTTTTAAACCTATTTTTAAACCATCCTACCCTCAAAAAGTAATGGCAATACTACTTTCTCATAATGATGAATTGTCCTTGCTTATTCCCTCGCTTACTCCATTCAATTCATATTTTTTAAAATTGCATTTCAAGGTTGCATTTGGTAGGATAAGAAAAAGATCGGTTGAAAGGGCTGTCGCCAAAATTGGAAGAAAAATCGATCGTTTTATTGAGCAAAACGGCAATCTCTTTAAACATTTAGAAAATTAGGATTTATAATAAGTAAATTTAGAATTATTAAAAATTCTTATAAAACAAATTATATTACTTATGTATGAATGTTTTAAACAAAATAAAGTTTTTAATTAATATTGTAATTCGTTGCCAGGACCAGACTGACAAGAAGTGTAAAAAATATGAATTTAAAAAAATAGGCAAAGACAATTCATCATTATAAGAAAGTAATATCGCCATTACATTTTGAGGGTAGGAGAGTTTAAAAATCGGTTTAAAAAAATCCAGGTCCGTATTTAAAAAACTAAAGTTGGTGATGGCCGCTCGGAGACGAAACGGCGGATCTTTAGTTTAGTAACGTCATTTTATATAGGAGAAAAAGTGGCAATGACAAAGTGTCATTTATTTTTAAATAGCTAATCAAATAAGCTCAGGAAAAAATAAAAACGATGTTGCAAAATTTCTGTTTTTTTCGAATAAAATCGGAAGTATTAGGATTATGGAGAACTTTTAAAGCGGCATTATAATCAGCACCGAATTGCACAACTTTGCCCCCATTTAACCGTTTCTCTAACTCCTATGGTTTCTGAGATTCCAATGCTGGTATGTCGAATTTGTAACACCCTGTATAGATTAACAGTTAGTTCTAGATGTGGTAATTTTTGTATGGAGTTCATAACTTTATTTTGCAAGTTTTATAATAGTTTTAAGTTTGATTAACAATAAAATATTGTAGTTTTAAATATATAAATAAATGAGAAATATTTAATTATAGATATTTTAAAGAAATGTAATATTATCTAGCCCTTATCTTAGTCATATAAACCACAGAAACTGATAGGTATGCTTAAGACACTGAGGTATTTTGCCAATGCAGAATAATCAAAACTGCGCTGCGTTTCCATTAGAACTCTTTAGTCAGCAATAATAGTAGATTAAAGATTAGAATACCTTACAATGTTTGTCAAATAATAAAAATAATTTTAATGTATTTGTATTTATTATATTAGCACAACTGAGTCATAGTCTGATGGTGATAAGATGATAAAAAGAACTCTTTCTCTATGAGAAATGAAAATCATTTTAAAAAATGTGTCATTTTAAAGAATATTATTCAGGTTAGCATGTAAAGCATAAAGTGCGAGTTTCAACTCAATTCCGTAAGAAAAAACATCTTGTATCCTCGAAATGTAAATGCTTCTGGTAAAAATAAGTACGTACTCGCAGGAGTACCTATGTATCTCCTGCATTTTTAATTTTCCGAAATAAAGTATCTTTTTGCTTTTTTGAAGTATAAAGTATTTTAATCCATACAACCCACTGTCTAAAAGGCCTTTTTACATTAGGTGTAATTTCAAGAAAAATCCCCTGAAAGCATGCGCTTTGACGACGTTTCAATCAGCTGATGCAAGTTTTCCCATTTAAAACGACCGCGCTTGCAATTTGCGATTGGACTTAAAGGCCTTTTTACATTAGATGCAAGTTGCAAGTGGTCGTTTTCAATAGGAAAACTTGCATCAGCTGATTAAAAATGAAATTTTTGTGATGCTGATGCAAGTTTTCCCATTTAAAACAACCATTGACTTACACTTGCCACTTGCATCTAATGTTAAAAGGCCTTAATGTAAAAAGGCCTTTATGCATACATGTTGAAGGTTTTGATTAGCCTTGAAACGCGCTGAAAGTTATATTGCAGCATTTTTTAAATTATTTTTATCATAATAAAAATATCCGTTAATTAATTAAACATAAAAGTTATTTTTCCTACGACGCTCTATGAAAATGAGAAAAAAGCACGGTTAATTTGGCTAGAAAGCGCCGTATATCACACGCGTGTTAAAAAAAAATATTTCAACACTAGTGTTGAAATACAAGGCACACTATTTAATTTAAACATATGGTGCCAATTTGACAGACCACCCCACCCCTATTTATTAAAAAGAACAAATTTTAAAAAGCAGTAATTGTAAAGTGCTTAACTTATTTATCATGTATTTGTCGAGTGATTCAGAATTAGAGTTTGAAAATACGGCATCTGAAATTATAAAAAATGTTAATAATGTACTGGAAAATCTATTACCAGAAAAAACGAATCGCGCTGAAGAAAGTGTCATGTATTAAACAACAAATCTTTATCAGTAGCGATAGTGTAGAAAATAGAGCTCTAGCCTACAGATCGCAAGTCACAGGTTCAAATCCCATCAAGAGTAGGTATTTGACTTTTTTTTATAAAAACATTAAATAATTTATAGAATTTACAGTGGTAGATTTGTGATCCAATTTAGTATTCAATGGAGGGAGTTTGTTGGGAGGGGTCAAATAAAACAGGGAAACTAATTAGTTTCAATGCCGACGTTTATAGCGTCATCCTCAGGGCACAAAAAAGACAGGCTTCCCTGGTCAATGTTATATTCAGGAAAATACAGATAAACATTTTTTAATTTTTAAAGGGTTTCTCTTGATATTGTTGTTAGATTGTTCAGTTGACGACTGTTCAGTCACAAATTTTTACACCGAACCTACAATTATGTTGCTCATTTAGGGTGATATCCACTGGTCTTTTCTTCTTTTAATTTTTCTCCTGAAGATAAATGCTTCTGCATTCGAAACATGCAGAGAAGTTGCTTAAAATATTTCTATAATATAACAGTGGAGGAAGACTTTGTGTTCTTATTTTTTACCTTCTAAATTAAAAATGTTTCATTCTGGTTAATCTAGAAGTCAATCCAGTTCTTCCTATGATATATAAAATATGAAAAGGTTAATGTAGTTTAATAATAAAAATGTAGTTTTTAATAAAGGAAAAGTCTATTGATAAACTTTGAAAGCAGATTTTAAGTGGAACATAATCCTAAGTATGCTAATTTCAACACTAGTGTTAAAATATTGTTTTCACAAATCAAAGGTTTTTTTAATGATTCTTTTTGGTTGTAGGAAAAATAGTGTACATTACTCGTGTGAAAGTGATTATTCTAAAACTTGGAGAATTTCCGCACTCGACTGACGCCTAAATATCTCCTTGTTTAAAAAGTATCACTTTCATTACTTGTTATGTAATATACTATTTTCACACTTTTACCTAAAATAATATATATTTTTTTAAATTAATACCACATCGATCGATTGTTAAAATAGTAATTTCTTTGCCATATTTTATCATTTTATGTGGGAAAAAAACAGAAAATTACGCAAATAATATAAAACCTGTTTTGAAAATCCAAAGTTTAATTTTATACAAATTACTTAGGGTAAACACACTGAATTTTTTCTGTGTTTAGTAAATTTTGTTATTAAAAATAATTTTATTTGTTTCTAGTTGTGGATCACAGGAGATTTCGGTGAGACCTTTCGACATGCCCACGAATTTGTCAAAGCCGTCTTTTGGGTTAAAGATGGCGACAATCACCAACTTTTAGTGCAGAGAAACGAGCCAAGTGGATTGGGAACCATCATATGTTCTAACAATTTGTTCCGGAATCGATTAAGTCAAATTTATGCCACGAATATTCAAGATTTCTTCATGAAAGGCGATTACTTGTTTACAACTAAAAAAGATATGAAGGTAAGAAAAAAATATTTAGATAACAAAATAATAAAAAATATTTTTTATAAATATGTCCTTTTAAACGATCAGTATTACTGTAATAGGAATTTCAGAAATATTTTTATTATTTGAATGTATCGCGTTGTTATACATTTTTCTCTCTGCCCTAATGGGCCCCCTCTTGCTACTGTTACCTGTTGCCCATGGTCAGTGTCAAGACTTAACCTCTGATTTTTAAGTATACCAATCACAACCCTTTTCTCAACATTTTATCTTTCATGACTCGATGAGAGCTCCATTGACGTTCAATACCATTTAACTTTGTTCCTTTCACTTATCACCATTTTTTCTTGGTATTTTATTCCTGATGATGGGTGTTACTACACCCGAAACATGTAGATTATCTACCATAATTTAATTACTTTAATAAACCAGTGGAGATAGACTTCATGTTTTTATTTATCCCTATAAATTAACTCCAGTTTAAGAATGGACTACTTCTTCAAAATCAAATTATTTAGTTTATTGACATGGAGGTTACTACTTTCTCTCTTAACTAAACAAGACTTCGGTGTAGGTAGGGTCTCCAAAAGCTTTGTAAATATGCCAAAATTCATATAAACTATAAAAACTTTTATTTAATTTTAACTTCAATTTTCTAGTGTTCAAAATGTTGAAATTCTATTCATGAAGAAGCGATTTATAAAATCTAACTTGTTCTTCGGTTGCTCCTTTTTATCTTCTACTTCAGAGAGCTCCGTTCTGTTCATTTTATTTTTAATGTTGACACTTACAACTTAACTCTTTTTATAACGTTTTTAATTTAAAAAAAAAATCATAATAGGTATTGCAATTGGTTGACAATATCTGTATGAGTAGTCTGAAGTTCGGAATCAATTGCGAAGGTACACACAACAGCTTTTGCTCTTACTGTACTTCGTCCCCTTCGCAAAAGGTATAGCTGAGATACGCCTAAAACTTCTGAATATCTACAAGATAAATAAATTATGATTATGAGAAACGCCCATCTAAGAGCATTTGAAACTCGCCTCAAATTTACGTTAATTCAGTAACTCAAATATGTAAACGATTTTTGAGATAGGCCTTTTTGTATGCGATGTGACTATAGGTATGTAGAACAATAAAATCTCTAAAAATTTTAAGTTGTGTACACTTTTCCCTGTACTTTTCAGTTGAAAAAAAATAACGTTAAAACTTTTACCATGAATAAGGTTTACATCTCCAATGTTGTTATTCGTCGGTTTTTCTATCCAGATTAATTGAACCTATTGTGATTCACAATTGTTACTCAGCAATTCTAATGCATATAAATACACCGTTCTAATTGGAAAATTGCCTTTTATTTCAAAATTTTTTCGCGTAGGATCACAACACAAAGTACTAACAACGACGAATTAAAAATATTTGTCACATTGGTAGGAAGGATTTGAAATGCTTTGTTTTTTGTTTACCATCTAAATATAGAGGCTTGTTTTGCTTATCTGTTCGTTGACGACGTGTTTAAAGTTTGATGTCATTGTGCATGTGCATTGTGGATATAAAATCAATATTTACGCCCACAGGGAAGTTCTTCTATTTCAAAGAAGTAGTCCATTTCTCAAAGAGACTTTATTTAATTTTTAAAAATGGGGAAACTTTCGACTTTGAGTTTCCCCATTTTTAAAAAGTTCTTCTATAATAAAAATTAACTATTTTTATTTTATTAAGGGAAACTTAGATACGACTAAAAAGTTCTACTAGTTAATTGGGGAAAATTCCGCGATTTTTGATTGTTGTTAGGAAAATTTAAAAAACGAAATCCCTACGCACCAAAAGGGTCTGTCATAGTTCTTTTTCTCGTAAACAATAGAGTGGACCTATCAATGATTGTACTGTATAAAGATTTGTGAACACTAGTTTTGTACATAGTCTTCAATCTAATTGTTATGTACTCAATACTTGCAGAAAATATGAAACACCGGGCCTGGTACCCTTATTTGGGTAAAATCAAAGCATACAACAATATTCCGGGGAGGGATAACGCCAGATTGACTATAAGAAATCCAGTGTTACCCTCAAATATTGGCTTCCCTATTACTTTTAGAGCAAAATTGTATTGGACTTTTTTAAAGGTCCTTATAAGATGGACTCGCACACCTAATTTCATTATTTTCTAATAAGCCAATTAACAGTTATTTAAAAAAAAACTTCGTAACATCATTAATATGTAAATTCAACTCTGAAAAAAATAAATTGGGAATTTAATATATTCGTGGGGGGAGAGGGGGGGAGGGGCAAACATATGATCAAAAAAAATTGTTGTCAAATAAAAATGAACAAACATGAAAAATTGAAAACTACCCACGACAATTAAATATGTAAATATAAAAATAGTTATTATACAGGTGGCACGAGGAGACGTAGCGTAGGTCAGACTTTATCAAGATAAAAATAGATAGAAAGATAGGTTAAAACGTATTAATACATATGTACATAATATATTGATGTTAGGTTGTTTGTGTTTTGGAAGTTCGCGTAAATATTCTAGTCTAGAGCGTTTAGTTTAGTTAAATCGTAATTTAGAATGCGTATTATAATTATATTATAAAAACGTCAGACCGTTGTTTATGCAAAATCATGTTATTTTTAGTTAGGAGAAATAACGAGGTATCAATAATTGCTTTTTGGGTCTTCCTCATATAGAGTGCTCAAATCGCTCTGTCTGACTCAAGGCGTAGCCAGCGATATGGCGTGAGTACCGTAGTAAGAGTTTTTGCAACTTTCAGCGAATCTTACTTGTAAATTACTCGACAACCTCTAGACCCTGAAACAGGATTTTAGATGTGCTTGGTAAAAGTGTGTTTACTCCTGAACAAGAAGTACGTGTTGGCGTTTAAATATTAAACTTGCCAAAACTGGCTATTAGCACCGTATGAAATATTAACGCAAACAAATATAAATCCAAAGAGAACAAATATTTCCGAAAAAAAATCAGGATTTGATTAGGTTAAGACAGATTTATACGCTTTCCACGGATCCATTTAGTTCTTTAAGGGACCATTTAAATTGTGCAAACATTACATCATTGGTATACTTTGTTTAAATATTATATTTATTATATAATATATTGACCTAACAATATGAAAGTTTTTATACATTCTTTATTAGGGCCGTCTAGAACTCTTTGTCTCCTATAAACTAGGCAAACAACTACATTGCGTGTTTGATACATCTCTGGCGATCAGGAACTTCTTCGTTGCTGACGTGTCTGGTAACAGAGCTTTTGTCGCAGCGAGTCACTCCGAAACTGGTTCAAATTTGTATGTTTCTGACAATTTGGGTGGACAGGATGGCAAGATCCGGTTCACTCTTTCAATCGAAGATGTATTTGCTTTCTTCCCGAATAGTACATGGCAAGGGACTTGGCTCCAGTAAGTATACCAAGGGGCAAAACTCCTTTTTTTAACATTCATATCAAAACTCAAGGAAATCTAACTAAAGGTACACTGGTTTGGTTTTCCAAAAAAGTATTTGTAAACGTAATAAAGCCATATCTTACAAGACATTTTATGCTCATCTTGCGATCGTGTGTGAAAAACTAGCGAATTATTTATTAAAACAGATTTACTAACAAATAGCAAGAAAAGAGGTCCTGAGGAATGCTATATTTCACGAGATAGGCAGTGAATTTACATCCTTCTTTCATAATTTTTGACATATGAGTAGTCAACTTATTCATGATTACATTAGATCAATGATTTGACTGTTATAGGTCAGAAGGTCAATAACTGTTGACATTGACACAAATTCTTTGATACAAATAATAATTATCAAATGTGTTACTTAGGACCCAAAATATCAGCCCTATCTATCTAATATCTAGTTTATTTATATAGAAAATATTTTTAATTGTGTATTAAGTTGTGGTTCAAAGGCTTTGCTAAAATCTATCTATACTATGTTTTGTACACATTCCACTTAACAATGTAAGTAAGCTCCCTCTGCTAAGGCATCTATAGTCATACCTAAGAAAATATTTTTGTAAGTTACCCTAGTAAACGACTCTCACAAAATTTTTATTTTATGATCAAATATGGCAATATCTTGTAATTTTTTAATAGAAGTACGATATATATTATTATAATAAGGGACCCTGTTGAGTTTAGATTTATTTTGCTTTAGCATCACCTTCAAAATTCTACAGTAGTATTTTAGTAGTTTTTAAATTATTTAGCTGATATTATAAAATATTTATTAAGAATACTTTTAATCCTGTGTTTATTTTGAATTCATGACATTGCATTGCAAACCTAGAAAATATACTTTTTTAGGTAATATGCAAAAGATAAATTAACTTTTGTATGTTTATTTGAGATTTTGCTTTACATATGTGAATTTGTAATAAATATGTATGGTTTTAATATACATTTTTTGACCACACGTAATGTTACAGGCTAAAGAATTTTAAATAAAAGCCAATGTATACTTGTTTATAAATAAAATAATAATAATTTGTAAATATTTTGTCGATAAAGCGTTTCCAATAATGCAATATGATTTTCCCAAAATCCTACTAAACTTTAAATGTTATTAAATAATTCTACTTTTGTTTTAGTCATATCTCAGAAGAATCGTTCACTGATCTGTATAAGGTGGAAGGACTTACTGGAATCTATATTGCATCCAAAGTAGTAACAAAACCAAATAATACCAATCTCGGACCTCAGCATCTTGGTTCTGTTATTACATATGATCATGGTGCTACCTGGCGACTTATTGAACCTCCTGCGGTTGACGTAGAAAGCCAAACTACCTCCTGTTTGCCTTCGAAAGGTTGTTCGTTACACTTAAGCCAAAAATTTAGCCAGTTGTATCCCGAAAGCAGATCTGTAACGATACTTTCAAGTAAATCCGCACCTGGAACCATAATAGCTACAGGAGTGTTGGGTCATAACCTCAAAGGTCATTATGGAGTATACATAAGTGTGGATGCAGGTCTGACTTGGCGGCAAACTTTGAGGGAACTGTATTTCTTCAATATGGGTGACCACGGCGGTGTTGTGTCAGCTGTCAAATATTACAAAAGTAAAGGGGAAACTAGACATATTTTATACTCTTTTGACGAAGGGGAAACCTGGAACCAAACCATTTTTCACAACGAAGAAATTAGACTCTATGGCCTAATGACTGAACCGGGAGAAAATACTACTGTCTTTACTATGTTTGGCTCCCTACCAAAGGAACATCGTTGGATAATTGTTAAGGTGGACTTTGCCACAGTTTTTAAATCTGTTTGCAAACCTGAAGACTATAAGATGTGGTCTCCCAGTCAAAGCCAAAAAAACCGAAGCTCAATTTTGTGTGTTATGGGGGAGCAAACTACCTATCAACGAAGAATGCGTCATGCTCAATGTCTTAATGGTTTGGACTACGTCAGGATGGTCTCCAAGAAGACTTGCGATTGCGACGTCTTAGATTTTGAATGTGACTTTGGATTCAAGAAGATAACTAATAAAATTCCCAGTTGTATTAAGGACAAAAACTTTGTATCCTTTGATCCGTATAAGGCACCGGAAAATTGCCCACCGGGTCAATTTTATATGAGAACCAAAGGCTACAGGAAAATATCTGGAGATAAATGTGTTCAAGGCTTCGAGCACCACTATCTCCCGGACATAGTGCCGTGTCCATTTAAGGAAGTGGATGACTTCCTTTTGTTTGCACAAAGAGAGAATATTTCCAGGTACAATTTGGTGACTGGTACATTAGAACCGTTACCGATTAAAAATTTGAAGAACGTTATTGCTATTGATTTTGATATGGGTAACAACTGCGTTTACTGGGCTGATATTAACTTGGATACCATTAACAGACAGTGCTTCACAAATGGAAGCAAGCTGGAAACATTAGTGTCAAACGACTTGGCTTCCATTGAGGGAATGGCCTTTGATTGGATTTCTAAGACGCTATATTTTGTCGACGGAACTAGATCAAAGATCGAATTGATAAGAACCGATATCAATCACAGTGGACGTATGAGAAGAACAATATTAGATGGTAAAGTATTGAAAAAACCACGTGGTATTGCTGTCCATCCTTTGGCTGGATATATGTTCTGGACTGATTGGTCAGCTGACAATCCTTCAGTTAACAGAGCTAATTTGGATGGAACAAATAACATGACGCTCTTCGGAAAGGAAAAAGTGGAATGGCCTAACGGGATTACAGTAGACTATATTGCCAACAGGTAAATATTGTTTTGATTAAAAAACATTATTTCTGAAATGCCGTGAATTTCAAAAGACAAAAGTTTATTTTTGTTTTGCATTTCAAGATTTTCGGATTTAAATACCATTTCCATAACAATAATAACAACCTATGTCTTTTTTTTTAAAGAATTTACTGGGTGGATGCTAGACAAGACTACATAGGAAGTGCTGACTTACATGGAGATGGCTTTTTAAAAGTTGTCCATGATTCAGATGTGGTATCACATCCTTTTGCAGTCGCGGTATTCAAAAGCAACATGTACTGGGACGACTGGAAGAAGAACGCTATTTATAGTAGCGACAAAGATGTATATAAGGGCATTGATGTTGTTATAAAGGATTTGGCTGGCTTAATGGACCTGAAAGTATACGCTCACGGGATTCAAATTGGTAAGGGCAAGATCGTGATAATTTTATTATTATTTTCATAGAGCTGTATTTTGGTGAAACAATAATTGCTAAGGCATTCGATACGGTTGACCACGGATTGTTACTTCGTGTGTTGGAGGGGATTGGTTTTAGGGGTTCTACTTATGAACTTATGAATAGTTATTTAAGTGACAGAAAACAGTGCGTAAAAATTTATGATAACATAAGCGACATGAAAACTATAGAATGCGGAGTTCCTCAAGGCACTGTCCTGGGACCGATTCTTTAATATAATTATATAATAATAATATATTTAAATGAACTGTTTTCGTTGAAAGTTTCCGGTGATATTATTAGTTTTGCTAACGATACTGCCATACTATATAATGATGTCAGTTGGGCTTCCTTACGAAGCAAGATGGAAAAGGATTTTAAGCCTATGTATGACTGGTTTAGTAGCCGCCTACTTACAGTCAACTTCGATAAAACTTACTGTGTTCCTTTCTTATTCTAAATATCTTCCTTTTTATGACACTGTTAAAATTACGTGTAATAATGATTCGGAAATTAAACTTAAAATGGTAAATAAAATAAAGTATCTTGGGGTTATAATTGATAGTAACCTTAAATGGGATGAACATATAAATAATACGGTAAAAAAAATAAGATTTGTTCTATACAAAATAAGACTTCTTTCAAAAATATTAGACTCAAATCAACTAAAAATTCTTTACTATTCCCTAATACAAAGTCATTTGACCTATGGAATTATTGCTTGGGGAGCAGCAATCAAAACTCATATTCATAACTTGTAAATTAATCAAAAATTGGTTCTCAAAGTAATTTTTAAGAGACCTTTCACATATCCTTTTAATCTACTTTTTTCAGAGAGTGGGTTATTTGACATTAGACTACTCTACTTCTTAGCGTGCCTCTCGAGGCAATTTATTCTGAAAACTGAGTTGGGTAGGATCGAACATGATTATAACACCAGATATAGTAACCGGCCAAATGTTGTACTTCGGGCAGAAAAATCAATCTTACAGAGGAACTTTCATTACTTGGGTCCTAGGCTTTTTAATATTACACCTCCGGAAGTGAAAAATGTAACCAGTTTCCCTCTTTTTAAAAATAGGATTAAAAAATGGATATCTTTATTACCTAGATATCAAATACACCAGTACGTGGATTTTAAAAACATATACCGTATACCTGAGTGATGAGAATTGCCAGCATCATTAGGGGCGAACTATAGTGGGCTTCAGTTTCTGGAATCTAAATTATTTTCTGGTTGATGTTGTGTGGCGGACGTGTAAATATAGTTTTATGCCTATCCATGTCCATTTGAAATTAATTTATCTTTAAATATAAATAAGGTGTAATATTATATTATAGCGTGTGATGTGTACGAATACGAGTATGTTGTGTATACATGTTGGGAACGTGGAATGTATCATTTCAGGGATGGGTTCCGTGCGGAATGAGTCAGAGTATGTGTTGTCAATTTTATGTTCGATATTATTCGCTTTAATTTTATTTATTAATAAATAAAATCATACCCACGCACAACGTAGTCTTTAGTGGGTTTAGGTTTTTTTTATTTATTTCTCGTAATAGTTAATTTTTTTTCCTTAACTGTTTATGTAATTATTAATGTTTGGAGAATAAATAAATTTTGATTTGACTTGAATAATACTCTTCTTTGCTTAAGGTTCTCATGCCAACAGTTTTCTTTATGTCGGTGCAAAGCTTGTCTTACTAGTTAATTGTGGACCGGTACATTGAATAACTTTATGACACCTCCTAGGCATACATTTAATGATGTTGTCGATGTGTTTTTGAGACAGTAGTTGTCATAAGATAAAAAGTAGCTTCCGCAAATGCCGAATGTTTTCTGACTGGGGCAAATGTTAATCCAGCTGTTACTGAGGCCTATTCCACACTTGTTCAATTGGATTTATTTATTTATTTATTTATTAATTTACGGTAAATCCACTTTACAAGAAACAATATACATTTTACATAAATAAAAAAAAAATGCATAATATATATATAAAAAATAATGTATAACATAAATGCTTAAAACAATAGATAGAGTAATTGTACAATATTTACAACACGTAACAGCCCAGTGCAGGTCCCTAGACTCTAGACCTTAACATCCTCCTAAAACCAGCCAAAGAAGAGCCAAAAATGCATATATTATGCTCTTCCAATAGTTCGTTTGCCTGCCTGACAATTCTGGTCATTGATTCATTCTTCCCATAATTAGTGGAGTGGAAGGGTATTCTAAAAGTATGAGTATGGCGACCACGCCTTTCAACGATGTTGAAGTTTATAAGA
Source organism: Polydrusus cervinus (assembly GCA_935413205.1). Classification (NCBI taxonomy): domain Eukaryota; kingdom Metazoa; phylum Arthropoda; class Insecta; order Coleoptera; family Curculionidae; genus Polydrusus; species Polydrusus cervinus. Next base: position 25,145,038 of record OW284514.1, on the reverse strand, counting down.
CCCAGAATCACAGGACAGTCAATACGACCACTGATAATATTATGTAAAAAACAAAGATCAATAACAATACGCCTAGACTCCAAAGTTCCTAATCTCAACAGAGTTAAAATATCATCATAGGTATATTCATCACAAAAAAGACCCAATCTGAAGGCCGCAGATCTCAGGAATTTGCGTTGAACCCTCTCAATAGTCTCTATATAGATTCTGTAATTAGGAGACCAGATTACCGAGCAATACTCCAGTATTGGTCTAACAAGGGAGCAATAAAGATTCCTAAAAGTGTCAATGGAGAGGCCAACACTTAGACGCTGTACAAATCCCAGGATCTTCATGGCCCTGGAAACACCTAAAATATGACGACCAAAAGAAAAACTAGAATCAAGCGCAACGCCAAGGTCCTGTATATTACTCTGTCTAGGCAAAACTAAACCATCAAGTGTATATTCGTGGAGATAGGGTAAGCAAGATCTTGAAAATGTTACTATATTGCACTTTTTTATATTTAAATTCATTTTATTATCATTACACCATTTGTAGAAACTATTAATATCTTCCTGTAACATTAAAGAATCCTGCACAGAGGATATTGTGCGAAACATTTTAATATCATCCGCAAACATCAAAAGACAGCCGTATAAAATACAAGGATCCAAATCTATCAAGTAAGAATCAAACAGCACCGGGCCACAATGAGACCCTTGTGGAACCCCAGAGGGAACCGACAACTGTCTCGAGACACAACCCCCATACTTAACACACAGTGTTCTACCAGAAATGTAGCTTTGAATCCACTCAAGGGCAGCACCACCGACACCGAGAGCTCGCAATTTACTAAATAATAAGCAATGATTAACCCTGTCAAAGGCCTTAGAAAAGTCAGTATATACAGAGTCAACCTGAGTTCGACGCTCCAGGCTGTTAATAATAAAGTTCTGGTAAACAAACAAGTTAGTGCTGGTTGACCGCCCCCTAATGAACCCATGCTGTTCCCGATTAATAACGTTCCGGAGATCCCAAGACAACCTCTGGCTCACCAAACGGTCCAGCATCTTGGGCATATCAGACTGGATACAGACCGCTCTATAGTTTTCCACCAAATTACGGTTTCCTGATTTAAAAATGGGCTTTAGGTAACTGGACTTCCAGGCTTCGGGAAAAATACCTGTACTCAAGGAAATATTAAACAGTACACTCAAAGGTATTGCAAGTGTGCTAACACACTGTTTAAGAAATAACGATGGGATCCCATCTGGACCAGAAGCCGTCCTCAAAGGCAAATTAGCCAGGGCATCGTAAACCTCAGTGATCTCGGTATGATAATGATCGATGCTAACACCACGCCGAAATGAATATGTTGGAATGTCAATAGGCAAATTTGTTAGATTTGTTAAAGTCTGGAGAAAAAAGATTAATTTCCTCCATCATCACTTAAGCCCTATAAGGGCCAGAATTATCCTTAACAAACACGAAATTGTGATTTCGATCTCTAGCCCCTGTCACCTACGGTGTAATAATGTCATCCCAATATATTTGACCAGTCATTGTATTATCAAAAATCTACAGCTCAGTTCGAAATCTCAGAGCAACTCCAGTTCGAACCATGACACCACCTTCTCCAAATTTGTCAAATGGCTGTATATATGCTGTATTTACAGTTCGATACAATCTTTCACGACGAGAATCTTGACTCATCCATAAATAAACCATCGATTCACCCATATTAAAATAATTTTCAATCCTTTCATTGACCCAAGCAAGCCATAGCGTCCTTCCTATAAGATTTAATTCCCACTTCTTTGAGTCGGTTTCTTATTGTCTGGTTAAAAACCCTGTTGCCTGTTGCAGGGTTTAATTTAAAAATGAGTAACTTTTTGACTTTGACTTTTTGTTTGGTCAGAATCTAGTAAGTTTTCCCAAAAATACCCCAGAATAAATCGTAAATAAGTTTTCCAAATGTTCGTCAAAAAATTTTAAAATTTGCAACACTTTTTAAAACAGCCTTTTTAATAATAAATTATAGTAATGTCAAAGTCGACAAAATTCTCTATCCAACCTTGAACGAGCAATCCCCTTCACTGATTTCTACTATAAAATATTTATCCTAAAAAGATGCAAATAATTTTTAGTTTTTTATCCATTTTAGAAAGAATATTATTTGTTTAATACCTGATTGTTGCAGGCAAAAACGCTTGTGCCAACGCTACCTGCTCCCACATCTGCGTGGGTCTGCCTAAAGGTAATTTCGCCTGTCTCTGTCCCGACGGTATGGTAACGACAGCGGGAGGAAACTGCTTATGTCCAGGAGGCGCTACCCCAATGAGCAACGGAACTTGTCCTTTAGTTGGCAGTTCATGCAGCCCGGAACACTTTTCGTGCGGAAATCTTTGCGTGCCGAAGGGTTGGATGTGCGATGGAGAAGACGATTGCGGCGATAATTCGGACGAGGCTAGATGCGGCGGGGCGACTTGCCCTTCTACTTTCCATGTTTGCGGTGACGGAAAGTGTTTGCCGCACTATTGGAAGTAAGTGATCTAATGATATAGATGATACTGCAATTTTTTATACAGATACAAATTGAGACAACTTAAATAACAAAATTTAAAAAAAATTTAAAATAATAAAAAATTGGTTTGATAAAAATTTATTAACAATGAATTTTAATAAAACTAATTATCTTCCTTTTACTTTAAATCCAAATAACATACAACAAAATATGAATAGTATTAAAATAAATGATGACATTCAAATTTTGAAAGTTAATCAAGTAAAATATTTAGGAATAATCTTTGACAGTAAATTGAATTGGAATTTTCACATAGAATATCTGATTAAAAAAATTAAGAAGTTTACTATCAATTTTTAGAAACATTAAAAAAATTTTGAACGTAAAACATATGGAAATATTATATTATGCATTAGTTGAAACTCATTTAAATTACGGAATTTTAGTTTGGGGAGAATAAATAGAACTTTAGTTAAAACATTAGAAATATTACAGAAAAGGTTTCTAAAAATTAAATTAAAAAAAAAAATATCTTTATCCTTCAATAAAATTATATTTTGAAACAAAAAAATGAATATTAGACAACTTTACATTTATAACCTCTTAATATACATATTTAAAAATAAAAATCTTATACAGTTTAAAAACCATAATCATAATTCACGTCATAAAAATTAAATAACCATGAAACCTAAAATAAATACGTTCAGAGGACAAAAAAAAATTAAATTATTTATGTTTTTATTTAAACGATTATTTACCAACAAAAATTAAAAAATATATTTCATTAAAAAAAATATAAAGTCGAAATAAAAGCATAGATATTGGAAACAGATAATTTAAAAATATTTTGGGAAATGTTTTAATTAATATTGTTATGAATAATATATTTTTCAAAATTTTATTATCCTATATCTTCAAAAATCTGCGTTTATATTTATATACATATACTTAAACGTTTTTTATTTGCAATTTAACTTTTATATAATATTAACAAATATTTTTTAAAAAATATTTTAATATTCCTATATATTTATAATTTAAAATAATATTTGCCCCTAACAAGCACGTCTTCGGGGGATCAAAGATGAAGTTTATTGAGGAAAATAAATAAACACATTTATTATTATCAGTGTGGCCATGAATCCTTGAATTTTACTCTTACACGATCAGTATTACAGTCATTACTTATTTTTTTCCCGAAAATTTGATCTTTTTAATTTATAGAACCAATAAGGGACTCCAAATAATACATGTATCTGTACTTTTTAGATGCGACTACGACACAGACTGTGCCGACGGCTCAGATGAACTGAATTGTCCCCGTCAAAACTGCACGGAATCACAATTTGCCTGTGGTAATGGCCGGTGCATATCGAAGAACTGGCGCTGTGACGGCGAGAATGACTGTAGAGATAACACGGACGAGCTCAACTGCGATCACGGTAGCCCAACCCAGTGCAAGAGCGACGAGGAGTTCCACTGCAAGGGCGGAGCTGTTACGTGTATACCGAGCACTTGGAAGTGCGATGGCGAATCAGATTGCAGGTACATATTATGTATATTGTAGACCCAAGATATACTCAAATTGTTTAATAATATTTTTAATAGAACTTTCCCCTTTTTCAGTTTTAAACTTTTAGATTATTTATAGCGTGAAAATTATTGATTCGCCATTTCGTTTTTTAATTATTACTTTGGAACGCCCGTGTATGACCCCTTTTTGTCCTCCATCGGATCACAATTAATTGTTGTACATGCTATTAGAAATATATTGGTTATACAGGGTGTCCTTGAAATGACTGTACAACGCTTCACCACAATTTTTTTAACCAAAAATAAGGCAATTTAGGCAAACTTACCTATATGCAATGTTGCTTCGTTTTGCCGCTATAGGGCGTTAAAGTTTTCAAATTAATATCGTTTTTTCGGAATAATTTCTAAACGCCTTTATCGATTTCCACTAATTTTGGAACTAAGAGTGACCATTATTAATAGCGTGTTTTGACCTATACGCCATCTTTTTTTAATACCAGCAAATTTAAAAATGGCGTGTAATTGATAAATAAAAGTTTGTCTTTTTATTACACCCCGTAAAAATGACTTTCATTATTTCTCTGACACTAGCTGACTTCACGTTGAAACTTTTTTGTCTCTTGTAAAATTTTAGCCAGACAAGTTTCTCTATAAAAAAAATTATTTACGGTACCTTGTACCGCTTTTTGCTGTTTATTCAGAACGAGAAAACATGAAAAATATTTTAATTCTAAATAACACCAACTAATATGATTTTTATAACAATTGTTCGAAATAAACAGCAATGATGAATTACAAGGTATCGTAAATATTTTTTTTTGTAGAGAAACTGCATGTCTGGCTGAAATTTTATAAGAGACAAAAAAGGTTCAACATGAAGTCAGCTCGTGTCGGAGAAATAATTAGTCATTTATACGGGGGGTAACAAACTTTTATTTACCAATCACACGTCATTTTTAAATTTGCAGGTATTAAAAAGAATGGCGTATACGTCAAAACATGCTATTAATAATGATCACTCTTAGTCCCAAAATTAGTGGATATCGATAGAGGCGTTTAGAAATTAGCGGCAAAACCAAGCAGATTTGCATATAGTTAAGTTTGCCTAGATCACCTTATTTTTGGTGAAGCATTGTACAGTCATTTCAAGGACACCCTGTATATGGCATTTTCACATCGGTGATTTAATCGAGTGCTAAAGTATTCGCTTAACGCAGCCTTTTCCAAAGTGAGCGATAACGCCCCCTTGTGGGCGCTGCAGGCCTAAAGGGGGGCGGTAAGAGACCTAGAAAAAAATGGGGGTGTTGTGTAGAGGCTTGGGGGGCGATTTGTAATTTCATCTAGCTAGGAGGACTCTTAGACACCGACTGAGCTCTCAACTCTCGACTACAACTTGTGAACATCTTAATATTAGTAAGATTGCTCAAACTCGGTTCGATATTTCTCTCCGCGTAGTTCATATATCTGTCCTATTTTATTGAATAAATAAAATAAAAATCATGTCAATCGGTCGCTCCGTTTCGAAATGAAAGTAGATACAAAGAAAAAAATAAAAAAGCAACAGACACACTTTCGCATTTTCATTGATATTAGTATTCCTAGATAGGTAATTTTCGTAGATAATAGACCGCGGGCAATCATCTTTTAACAAGTTTTTGTTAAATAACCCGATTTGTGCATTCCTGTATCAATCGGCTGGTTCATGGAATACTTGTCTGAATACTATAAAGTTGCGTTTCAATAATCATTCTCATTGACAGGTGTAGCCCGTAAGAGTAAACTTGAGACCTGAGCGCCATTGTGTACTACCTACTGCGCTCAGGTCTCAAGTTAATTCTTGCAGGTTATAGTAAAAGTCTCGTTTAGAATGAATATTTAATCTCCGCTAATATAGCTTACAATAATTAATTAATTTAATTTGAAGTTATAGTGGTCTTTAAATAGGTGAAAAAATGGGGGCGCTAAAAAATAATTTATTCTCAAAGTGGGCAATAGACAAAATAAGTTTGGGAACCCCTGGCTTAACGGATCAAGAGGTGGCTGTTACTGTGCAGTTTACTGGTGCTTATTTAATCAATATGTCTTTAGGGATGGTTCCGATGAGTCTGACTGCTCAAACAACACTTGCACGGAGGCTCAATTTTCCTGCGGGCCACCCAACAACCGTTGCATTTTCAATACCTGGCAGTGCGATGGGGACAAGGATTGCCCTGATGGCAGGGATGAGGAAAACTGTGAGATCAAACCGGAGCCTACAAAACCACCAACCAACGGATTTCTACCAAAGGTAAGTGTTTTAGTACTTTGTAGTCTGCACTATGGAAGACTTTTTCTCGATGAGCGCAATGTTTTTAGTGCACAGGGTTTGTGTAAAACGCACCTGCAGCAGTTTTTTGTTCATGATTTTTATTTGTGCGTCTTAAATGTTCGTCTCATGGATACTGCCAACATTATTCATATATTCCACGGGTACTTGTAACATTTTGAGCTAAATTTGAATTAATCAGTGTCATAAAGTAAAAGAAAATTGAAAAATAAAACAAAAATGAAATAATTATATCTGGCGAAGTCCAGCATGATTACTTTACCCAACCGAGTACACTAATAGAGGATAATTCCTAAGTTGATACTTATTTTTTAGCTGTGTATAAAAGACATTAAAATAAACAACATTTTTAAATACCTTTTTTCAAAAAACTCAAAAATAAGGTATTTACATTCATTTGTTACACTATGGATCATATGCCTAACTTGCCCGTTGAATAACATTAAGAAAACTTCTGTATGTAGGATGAGCCCGCAAGGGAAAACGTTCTGCGTATAATCTCGAAGCAGCAGCCGCACTTTTACGACACTCACAGTAAATTAGCACCATATCTACTAGTTCGTTGTTTTCAAATTTTACTATTTTCACCTGTCACCAATTTAAAATTAACTTGCTTCAGAAAAACACACTACAGCGGATTGCTCAATACGACCCGTAAATTGAATGACTAATAAGAGATAAGAAAAACAACAGACACTATAGCGGGCTATGTTTTGGTGACCAGGCCCGCACTTAGATTTTTTACTTCTCTATCTCGCCTATTTTTGAGTTTTTTCAAAAAAAGGTATTTGAAAATGTTGTTTATTTTAATGCCTTCTATACACAGCTAAGAAAGAAATATCAACTTAGGAATCACCATGTATTTATACAAAAACAAGGTACAAATAGAATAATACTAATATTCATAAATTTACTACATTAACTTAAAAACTAAATACAAAAAACAATGATGAAATAACCTTAAGCATTAATTAGAACATTTTGATAAACACCCTGAATTTAGAAATCCTAAACGTTAGACCACTCCTTAAAAGTATTTTTTTTAAATTTGATCTAATTAAGTGAGGTGTCATATCAAAACTCGTCAAATGGTTTGGAATCCTATTGGCATACCCATGTGTATATCTTGACTAATTTGTCTTGAAATTGCAGAATCGCACATGCCAAGATTGGATGTTTAGATGCCAAAATGACCGTTGCATACCATTCTGGTGGAAATGCGATGAAGTGGATGATTGCGGAGATGGTAGCGATGAGTTAGGGTGTCCCAAGCCCACTCCAGGCCCTATACCTAGTTCACCAACCCGTAGGTCAGTATACATTGACAGCATTCAAGTATGTTTTTCAAAAACGTGTAATTTTGAATGTAGTGGAAATTTATTCGTTTCGGATTGGTTCAAAAATTGTTTCATTGATCTTGTATTAATTAATCATTTCCATAAGACCCTGATACAGTGTGTTTTTTCAGACCGACAATCGTGTATTGCGAAAGTAATCAATTTAGCTGCCGCATGGGACAATGCATCATGGCTTCGTGGGTCTGCGATGGCAGCTACGACTGTCCCGACGGGGAAGACGAGCAACACTGCGAAGGCGTTTTGCACAATTGCACTTCACCCCACGAGTTTACTTGTCGAATTGACGGCAGCTGTATTCAGGTAATGCTCATCAGTTTAGTTTTTTTACAGCCCCCTCTCACTAAACCGTCCTAAATTGACAGTTCTCGGTTTAAAATGTCAAGTGTCAGAATAAGTCAACTAACGTCTGTTTAGTGGCTGCTGACCGTTACGTTACGACTAGTGCTTATCTTTCTAACATTCGTAAACCAGATGAGAGTAAATTTTTGGCAATAATGAAATATAGTGAAAAAGAACAAGCGTTAATTTTAAAATTATTTAATTATTTTTAGAGAGAAAAGGAATGCTGGAAAGATTCTTGTTACCGTTTAAATATTTCGATGGTTTAAATTTAAAACCCTTTAGTTATTGCGGGTGTTATTGTTTATAATAGACAGTGTTTGTACAGGGTAAGTGTGTGGAAAACTCTCGGGAAAGTATAGGGAACTTTAAAACAAGTCTAGTGTTTCCTATCTTTTTCCTATAGTGCCCTCCTGCCGAGATATCTGCCACAAGCGATGGACCCTTTACTTCAAAATAGATACCCTTCAATTGTTTCAAAGCAATGAACGGGTTTTGACGGGATTTTTAAAATATTCTGAAGATGTTTAGTAGTTGACTATTAAATATCTATTTATAGGAAAATTACATTACAAAGACTTAATTGTAAAACCATTTTACTTTTTGTTTAAGTTTTGTTACTGATTTTGATTGTTAAAACCTGCCATTAATGTAGATGGTACTAAAAAAATGTTTGTTGGCATAAGGCAAAAATTTTTTTGTAGCAATAATAACCCTTGTAAACAGGTTATAAAAAACTAGTTTATCTCGATAACGGTTCAGTGCTTCGAAATTTGAATGGTACCTTTTTTGAAATAAAATGTTTATAGTATCCAAAAATAACAGTTTTAATTGTTTACCATCACACTTGTCAAAAATGTTGACTTGAGTGTATTGGAGCCAACTCATTTCTGACTTTCATGAGATTTAATGTAACTATTGCAATCCCGGAATCCTGGAATACCGGGATGGCTATCATTTTTAACCATTGACGTTAAAGAAACATGGACCCGATATTTCTATTCCCTTTGTACATGTTAGCTTGACGCCTGTTATTTACGAAAATAAATAAACAAACTTCTACATGTAGAATCTCTATTTCTTTTTATTTTCAGTCTGTCTCTTGTTGTTATTCTAACAACTGATAAATTTGACGTCTCGTTTGTGCAAAGTATACAATCGACGGACGTGACTCAAAAGTTCACAGACGAAATTTAGGAAAACGAACAGTTTCGTGATCCTCTAATAAAATTGCATTAACTTATTATGCGATTTCCACAAAAAATATAAATCATTTATTAATTGGGAGCTACTTTATATAAAAACGTGGAAAATAAAATTAGTAAATTTAAGGCCCTAAACAATGTTTCGTTATTTCCATATGAAATAAAAAGGTCGTTAATAGAGGGGTGAATATGGATAATATGATAAAATAATTATTACCAAGAGTCGTGGTATTAGTACCAATAATGCTTCGTTAACAAATATTTTAAATTTACCATTTACAGAATATGAAAAATTATTGTTTCACTTCATAATAAATATATGATTCCATTCTAAAACTCAAATATTATAGCAGTTTTAGATAACAAAAAAACTAGCTGTGGCACTCTTTCCAAAAACAGAATAGGTAGATTTTAAGTCGATGTTGGTATAGGTATGATTTAAATTTTTTTATTATTTTTAAATCATAAAATTATTTGATAAGCGTAAGCGCTATTTTTATAACCAGTAGATAGCACCTACCCATATGATAGTTTTCAAGTTGACTATATCCAGAAAAATCATGAAATTGTTAAGTATTTAAATAAAATAAAAATGATAATTTGAATACATAATTTATTTTAATAAATAACTGTTCATTTACGTGTACACATGGTTTAATAGTCGCTTATGCGTTTGCAGTATCGATGATCAATAGGCATACCGTTTAATATTTATTGAAAAAACGATTTTTCAGGTTTTTTAACCCTACATATCGACTATATTTATAATTTATAACTAAGAAAAAGCAAACATCAAAATATTTATTTAAAACACACTAATTCTGTTTTCTTTTTATGAAGAATCACATCCTCTCTCGTCAAAAACCAACAGTAATAATCACCCATCATGTCTGGATCCCATTGTTCTTGGTACCGAATTTCCATTGCCCCGATATCTTGATGGAACTTTTCACCCTGCTCATCGCTAACAGTGCCAAATTCTTAGGAAAAAAATAATAAATGAGAATGAAGAAAGTGAATTTTTAATAACATTCGGCAACCAAGTTGTTCGTAGTTTGCAGCCACAACATTGTTACCTACAAATTTTGAATTTCCGGTTGAACTTCACTCCTTTCCGGTCAAATTTTCGTCACAATATTCATTCACGGCACGACTGCTCCACAAACAAAGAAAACAGCAATATTTTGTAAATCATCCCTAAAGTCTCGCTAAAATTGCATAACTTTTAAATCCCCCCATATCTTCGGAGCGACCTGATGATGTGTTATTATCTCCATTGTCTCCCAAAACAATATCTTGCCAATCTAAAGGTGCAGTCGGAATAGGTCTTATGGAGGAAGGCAATTCGTATAGTCGATCTTGAGCTTTTCGTTTTTGAAACAACCTTCAGTCTTTGTCATGCAAAAATAGTAATCTTCAAAATGATTGGTGGGTTTTCGCCACAGCATTGGAACTGCAAAAGGCATACTTTTTCTATTTTCTTCCATTTCTAATTTACCGCACACTTTACACACACATTTGTTTTTTCCACTCAAAAATACTTAAATTTAATACAGAAACACTGAAAACCAACAAATACATGACAGCTGTTAATCAGGTACTGATAAACGTCAAACAGATATGAATAACGGGCGTCTCAAAGAGGGCTCAATAGAAAACACGTTCTGAACGCTCGAACGCAACCTGACGTCCTTGTCTAATTAACACAAAACGATAAAGGTAAGTTATACTATTTTTCCGAATTCCCCGAGCGTTTTTTCTAAAAAGTTGTTTACAATGGAGCTAATAATGGGCATTATTTGTGCTTCAAAGACTGTGACCCAACTTCGTATCCCCCTTTGCTTTAATATCCTTGTTTTTAACATACTTTTGCGATCCCGGGATCCTGGAAAATAAAAATATAATCCCAGGATCGAAAAAAAATCGCTCTTTATGCTATTACCAGGAAATGGGGAGAAATAATACTCTAAGTCAACCTTCACTAAGATATATTCAGTAAAAAATTTTAAACTGTTCTACATGTTTCGAACGTATAAAAGTTCATCTTCAGGAGAAGTATAGTTATATATTATAGGAAATTGTGAGTCATAAAGCTTTTGAGGAAGTTAGGTTATTGAATAAAGTGATGCTTCCATAGAAGTAGGGGAGAAAAAAATAAAATACTACCAGGTTCTAAAGATATAGAATTCAATAAACGGTTGGAATTTTTAAGTTTGTTTATTTCGAGGGATTCCAGTAAATCTAATTTAGGATCTTTATTTTCTTAATTGTAGGAAAAGCCATGGATTTACTATTTATAATTTTTTTAGATGTAAGATTATTTCATTCTTGATAAAGCTACCGTGTAGCGAAACTCGTCGAATGTATTAAAATTTGTTAAAGTTTCAAATATAGTGGAATTATAGTAAAAAGTTTGTTTACTTTCCCATTGAAATTATTCATGGAATTCCACCAAGTAAAGGCAGAAACAGTTCAATACCAAAAATGGTAATCGCTTGGTCCTCGTTTGACGCCCGATATCTCGCTTAGGGGGCACTATAGAAAAAAAAATTTATGTAAAACACCAGACTTATTTTAACTTTCTTTACACGCTTCCGAAAGTTGGCCCATACTTGGCGAACACCCTGTATAGTTGGGAACCTTAATTATTGCTTCGTAACATCATACAACAATGTCAAAGTCTAATATGTAGTAAATATATTTTTGATGTCCGCTTGGAAAAAATACATATTTCATATTGTATTAACCGTTATTTATGCAGGTATCTCAAGTTTGCGACGGCACTTTCGATTGTCCAGACCAGACCGATGAACAATTCTGTAATGAGCAATACCTTCCGAATGAACCTGCAACACCGAGCTGTAGTGTAGGGTTTTTCCCGTGCGATGGCGGCAGCTGTTACCCGTTATCCGTCATGTGCGATAAGCGAGTCGATTGCAAAGATGGGTATGATGAACTAGATTGTTCTAAGAGATCGAGAGTATATCAGGTATGGTTTTACTTCAACCATTTTTAAAATTGAATAAACTATAAAATTCTACACAAAATGCGCATTCACGATGTTTTTTAATAAATGTATGAAGGCAATTTTTTTAAAGTTGGTAAATATTCATTATAATGAAAAATCAACTATCGATAGTCGCTTTTATATTTTTTATGTATTATACAGCGTGTCCTTGAAATGACTGTACAACGCTTCACCACAAATTCCTTAACCAAAAATAAAGCGATCTAGGCAAACTTACCTATATGCGATGTTTCTTCGTTTTCAAATTAATGTCGGTTTTTTGGAATAATTTCTAAACGCCTTTATAGATTTCCACTAATTTTGGGACTATTAATAATAGCATGTTTTGATTTATACGCCACCTTTTCTTAATACCGCCAAATTTAAAAATTTCGTGTGATTGCTAAATAAAAGTTTGTCTTTTTGTACCCACCGCATAAATGACTTTAATTATTTCTCTGACACTAGCTGACTTCATTTTAAAACTTTTTTGTCTCTTATTTAATTTTAGCCAGACATGCAGTTTCTCTACAAAAAAAATATTTTTCTAATTTTGACATATAAAGTGACACTTTTTAAAACTGATTGACATTATGAAACGTCTTACTTTTTGTAACTAGTTGCATAAAGTAAAATTTTATGCAATTGGTGACGAAAAATGTATTTCAAAATTAGTAACAAAAAGAATTATTCTATTTATTAAACTGTTATAATACAAGTTAAAAACATAAATTATAAATTAATTAATTATTATAAATATTGATAACACAATTATTGCAATTATTCAAATTAATTCCCGACGACATATTTTTTTCATTGCTCGAACTTGCTGTTATTTGGGAAGCGACGCACATTGCATTAGATGTTTCACCAAATATTTCTTGCGCTATAAGTTTTTTATTATTCATGGAATTTTCAACATATCCCTCCGCAACAGAGCTAGATTTCCAACCTCCGTGCCTCTTTAATTTTAAAAGATCATCGCCACTGTCTGCTAGGAAAGTGGCAGAGCTTCTTCTGAAGCAGTGGCCAGTATATAGAACAGGATTTGAAAAACCAAGAAATTGTGCAATAACTTTTGGCAGACTGCTAAATGTGTTAATTCCCACAGGATTTCTGGTACATTTTCCATTCGCATATTTTACAAAAAATCTGTTGTGTTTAAGAATCTGGGGACGCAACTTAATATATTTTCTTAATATTTCAACAAGATTCGTATTTTCAATGTCTCCAGTGGTAATTGCACAGTACACTGCCGTATAACTTTTGTTTTTGAAGGTGGGATATCAACACGAAAATGGCTTCCTTCGTCTATAACATTTTCAACTGGAAGAAAAGTTAATTCTGCTTTTCTGCATGCTCCTGCCATTCCAATTATCATTGCAACCTTAGCCATTAAGTATTCTTTGTCATCAGCTTCCAATAAAAATTTGGCAAAATCTTTTTTAATAAAAACTTTTGACTTTTTAGCACTGTACCCGTCCGCTTGCCTTTTATTATATGCTACCAAATTTGTATATTTTTTAATATCAATATTCCTTTTCAGATTTAGTTCAGACCTTAACATTGAGTAAAGTGTCCATAATGTGGAAACTTTTAGATCTTTCTTACCCTCGAAATATGCAAGAAAAACTTTCTCATTAACATGTTTAATTTTCTTCTCATCACACCACGTAACAAATTTTTCGTATGCCAAATCATAAACTGCCTTTGACTTTTTGGGAATTACTGATAATAGAGCATTACCTGCTGCCTCTTCAATATCGCTTGGTAGCTCTTCAGAACTTGAATGACTCATTTTTTAAAAATAAAACTAAAAATATATCAATCTCGCTAAAACCTTCCGTCTAGACTTTTTTACAAAATGTCAAACTGACAACTAACATGAAGTAACAGCAACAATAGCTATTTATGCCATCAGTTATATGTCAAAATTAGAAAAACTAAATTTATGTTTTCCAAATTTTTATCAATTATATTAAATTTAATTTTTTTATTACTTTCTTCAAAATTAGAAAAAATCTTGTATGCAATACGTTACGAAATGAAATTTTGTGTAACTTGTGAGTTTTTGCGAAACTCACTTCGTTCGTTCCGCAAAAATCTCACGCGTTACATAAAATTAGGCATTTCGTAACTGATGGCATAAATAGCTATTACAATACCTTGTAATCATTGCTGTTAATTCTGAACGAAAAACAAAAAAAATGTAAATTCTAATTTAGTTTGGTTTTTATACTTTCGAAATGTTCACCATGCTCCTAAATATACTTTTTTTGTATAAAAATTGCATGTCTGGCTAAAATTTCCAGCAATGTACTAAAAAGAAATAAGAATAATTCTTTTATAAAACAAATTGTGCATAACTTAATGCCTGTAATTTCCCCTATCTTTTTTTTAAATTTTAGGTCATGCTAATGAGCACTGATTTAAGGGGATCAGACTCCGACACATTGTTACTTCACTGGTCAATTTCGCCGGTTAACAACGTGAAACTAGAATTTATGCCATCCATAAGCACAGTAGGAGAAAATCAGTGGAAAAACGAAAGTTGGATTGATGACTCGGAACATCAGTTCTTGGATCTTCGGCCGTATACCAAGTATAACATGACCGTATATGTAAGAGAAAAAAATAGCAAGACTGTATTTCCGCCAGCAAGATATTATGTTGCTACTACTCAAGAAGGTAAATGATTTAATAAAAACAACTTTTTTTCAAGAAATCTACAGAAGAAATAGGCATTTTCTCAAGTTTTAAAAAACATTTGATTGAATACCAAATTGTACAACTTTTCCACATTTTATTTCTATCTCTTATGACTTCCGAGATCCGAAAGGTTGCCCTAAAGTTTGGGACACCCTGTAAATTTCGAAAATGAACGATAGATTTGTAAATTCGTTAAATCAAAATAAGAGGCGGGTCTTTTAATATCATTGAATTAAAGTAAATATGTCCATGTCCATGGCCAATATAGAGAAATTGTATGACAGTCAGGGCAAAGAATGAGTTTTCCTACGACCACCTATGAAAATGAGAAAAAGAGCACTGTAAATTTGGCTAGATAGCGCCGTATATCACACACGTGTTGAAAAAAATATTTCAACGCTAGTGTTGAAATACAAGGCACTCTATTTAATTTAAACATATGGTGCCAATTTGACAAACCACCCCTATTTATTAAAAAGAACAAATTTTAGAAAGCAGTAATAGTAAAGTGTTTAACTTATTTATCATGTATTTGTCCAGTGATTTAGAATTAGATTGTGAAAATACGCCATCTGAAATTATAAAAAATGTTAATCATATTCTGGAAAATTAATTACCAGAAAAACATCGCGCTCAAAAAAAGAGTGTCATGTGTTAAACAACAAATGTTTATCGGTAGCAATAGCATAGAAAATAGAGCTCTAGCCTACAAATCGCAAGGTCACAGGTTCAAATCCCATCAGGAGTATTTGATTTTTTTATAAAAACAATAAATAATTTATAGAATTATTTTGAATTGAAATATTCCTTGTTGGGTGGATTTTTTAAGTTTATGTTTAATGCATCTTTCCTTGATTAAATTTAAAATTTTTCTTTCTGGTTAATCCAGGATAAGTTTTTCCTATGATATATAAAATATGAAAATATAAAAAAATTAAACTACAAATAAAGGAAAAGCCTATTGACAAACTATGAAACCAGATATTAAGTGGAACATAATCCTAAGTATGCTAATTTCAATACTAGTGTTGAAATATGTTTTTCACAAAGCAAAGACTTTTTTAATAGTTCTTTGTGGTCGTAGGAAAAATAGTGTGCATTACTCGAGTGAAAGTGATTATTCTAAAACTCGGAGAATTTCCGCACTCGGCTAGCGCCTCGTGCTAAATATCTCCTCGTTTGGAAAGTATCACTTTCATCACTTGTTATATAATATACTATTGTATACATGCGGTTATTAACTGTGTAATTTTTTTAAAACGTTATTTTTCCGTTGGTTCTTTAGGTATCCCATCAGCACCATTCAATGTAAGTGCAAAGCAACAAAATGGTTCGCATATTCTGGTCTCATGGCAGAAACCTTTAAATCCGAATGGCATTATTATAAATTATCAAATAATCTGGACTCCAGCCGAATCTCCCCCAATAAAATTAAAACTGAGTGGAAACGAGACATCTCACTTGTTATCAGCCGAGTTCCAACATAATAGGTCCTATTCCTTTCTGGTGAGTAAAATATTATTTTAATTGTTTTTTTCATTTGAAGTTAATTTACTACTAGAGCTCCCCAAATGTTAATAATAATACTTTTTTGCGACTATCAATGAAAATTTGTTCTAAAAAAGAAAAATAGCCCTTTTCTAGATACTTAGCACCAAAAGCTTTAAAATAAATTAATACAGTCATTAGAAACAAACCATTGCAACAGCAAGTATCTCTAACATTACCCAAGCTACCGAAGAGCAACAAAAAAAGTGTATATTGATAAAAAAATATATAAAAAAATGGAAATTTTAAAAAATTAAATCTTGAATTTTATATTTACATACACAAAACATTCCTATTATGCCTGTAATAAAAAAATAATAATGGACTTTCACTAAATTTTGATTTTGACTCGATTGTATAAAGTACGCGTTTCAGTTTTTAAATTATTTAATTAGTTACTGGGGAAATAATTAAACAAAATACGCTCTCTAATAAAAACACGTGGAAGAACGTACCGACGTCACAACAAAACCGACAAATGGGGAACCCGGAACAGCCTTAATTCGACACGCTCTGATCTGACTAATCTATCGAGACTGGTGTTCTATTTCTAATCTGTTCTTTTCTATTTAAGTTATCGAAACAAAGATACCAATATAATCGGTGAAGCGACTCGCGAATAATAAAATTACCCGGTTAATAGGATGACGTAGATTCCTTCTCGCCTCATGTTTTTAAACTTCCAGCTTTCCCGCCGTGTTTTTGATTGTTTCTGGAAAAGGTTTGTGATACTCTATGAAGATTTTTATTATTAGAATATGTTGTCAATAGGTTCTAGTTCAGGATGTTAGTGCTGAATATGATAAATTCGATTATAGTCAAAGAGCTCAATGTGAAAGAAAAGCTTTTATGTTTATAAAGCTGAAATGCCTCTAAAAACGTTTATAAATTATTGCTAATACTGATTTAAATAAACGTAAACGACGCAGCTACAAGCCATGATACAACTATACATCGTCACTGAAATGTTTGGAGCGAGCACCAGCATTTTTAATTTTAAATATCGTTGCGAGTTGCGTTTAAACACAAGCTTCCAAACACCTTGTAATTCCTTAAAATTGGACATCTGGCGTAAAACTCTTGCGTTTATTATCGACATTATACAACCATATAGCGCATACCTCATTTTTCAGTAACTTTACAAATCAGTTATCAGAAATAAACGACTGGTACATAATTCAAACTCTAACGTAAACAACGGAGAATATCACAATATGGCGGTTTTTACTCGCTAGGTGACGTCACGAAAGTCACGCCCACCTGCGCAGTATCATATCTTCTTGTAGTTGTATCATGACTACAAGCAAGCCAAACTGGAAAGCTTTATTTATTTACTCACTTCTTCTCATAAAAATTATCACCCATTTTTTTTAGGTAACGGCATTTAATCGTCGATTTGAAAGTAATCAGTCAACCCCAGCTAGATTAGTATTTGATGGGGAAACCACTGTGAACCCAATTAAGGAACTACAAGTGACGCAAACAACCAATACATCTATAACGCTATCTTGGGCTTACAATGGAGAGGCTGACGGATTTTCGATTAATATTACTATCGATAGCGGAAAATATCCAAGAATCCCGCCGTACACTACTAAGACGAAAAATTATACTATGATGCTAGCGCCAGGTGTTACCTATCATTTCGAGGTAAGCAAGGGAAAAACGTTGATATTTTAATTAAGGAATTTTGGGGAAACAATCAAATTACACAATTCTACCTATTGTTATTCACGATGAATCATTATTTTATAGACCAGGCATTTTTCGCCGCGCTGAATATTGGAATAGAAAATATTGGAAAGTGTGTTTATTTATCTTCCTCAATAAACTTTTTATTTGATCCCCCGAAGACGTGCTTGTTAGGGGCAAATCTTAGTATTTTAAATTATAAATATATAAGAATTTTAAAATATTTTTTTAAATATTTGTTAGTATTATATAAAAGTTAAATTGTAAATAAAAAAGTTTAAGTATATGTATATAAAACCCAGTTTTTTGAAGATATAGGTATAATAAAATTTTGAAAAATATATTATTCACATAACAATATTAATTAAAACATTTCCAAAATTATTTTTAAATTATTTGTTTCCAATATCCATGCTTTTATGTCGACTTTATATTTTTTTAATAAAATATATTTTTTAATAAAATATATTTTTTAATTTTTGCCGGTTAATAATCGTTTAAATAAAAACATAAATATTTAAAAAAATTTGTCCTATGGACTTATTTATTTTAGGTTTTATGGTTATTTCATTTTTATGACGTGTATTATAATAATGTTATAATAAATTGTATAAGATTTTTATTTTTAAATATGTATATTAAGATGTTATAAATGTAAGGTTGTCTAATGTTAATTTTTTTTTATTTAGAATATAATTTTATAGAAGGATAAAGATAATTTTTATTAAATATAATTTTTAGAAACCTTTTCTGTAATATTTCTAATTTTTTAACTAAAGTTCTATTTATTTCTCTCCAACCTAAAATTCCGTAATTTAAATGAGTTTTAACTAATGCTTAATATAATATTTTCATATGTTTTACGTTTAAATTTTTTTAAAAGTTTCTAAAAATTGGTAGTAAACGTCTTAATTTTTTAATCAAATATTCTATGTGAAAATTCCAATTTAATTTACAGTCAAAGATTATTTCTAAATATTTTACTTGGTAATCTTTCAAAATTTGAATGTCATCATTTATTTTAATACTATTTGGTGGTATGTTATTTGGATTTAAAGTAAAAAAAAAGATAATCAGTTTTATCAAAATTAATTGTTAATAAATTTTTATCAAACCAATTTTTTATTATTTTAAAATCTTTTTAAATTTTGTTATTTAAGTTGTTCCAATTTGTATCTGTATAAAAAAAATTGCAGTATCATCTGCGAAACTATGAATTTCTCCATCACAATTTACATTAAATAAATCATTAATATAGATATTAAAAAATAATGGTCCTAAAATTGTTCCTTGAACACCATATTTAATTATTTTAGGATAGCTTTTTTCTTTATCTATTTGAACATAAGTTGGTCTATCTTTTACATAATTTTTAATTAATTCAAATTGTTTTATTCTAAATTTAAACCAAAACGCACGAAAGACGGCGGAAATTACCGCAACGTTCTTCTTGAAACGCGCACTGAAAAAGCGACGTTTGCATCTTAGACCACGTTGATTGTAATATCGTTAATTATATTATATGTTTTTTTTTTCATAATCAAAATGGCACGGCTAGCTAACTCTTAGCTAACCAATGTCATAATTAGTTTTGTCTGATGAGTTAATTTAAATTCCCACATGAAATATAATAAAGTTACAAATTGTTTTTAGGTTTATGCATTCCGCAACGGTCTAACCGGTCCCCATTCTCAAGTTCAGGCCACCACATTGGCGGCTCCATTGCCGTCAATCAAGATCACTCAGGCCATTACTGTAAAGGACGTTGGTACGACTGTTAAATTATCTTGGGAGCGACCGGAGAAATTTGGCAAAGTCGCCTGGATGTATGGAGTTTACTATGGCATTCATTTAAAACAGTTGTTCGAACGTAAGTAATAATCTTTAAAATTGGATTATGTTTAGAAAATTGAACTTATAGAATTAGCAATAAACAACTTTGTGTGATTACTACATATGATATTTTTGTTTACCAACAGTGTTATTTATAAATAAACATAATTATTATTTTGATCATAAGAGGTTACCTGTATACAAATTGTCTGTTTTATAGAACAATATTAAATAAATTTGAGTAAAATATACAAGGTTGTAAGTAAGTTGCTACTTCTTTTTTAGCTGTGTATAGAAGGCATTAAAACTTAAAATAGGCGAGATACAGAAGTAAAAATTCTAAGTGCGGGTCTGGTCATCAAAACGTAGCCTGCTATACTTTATGTTATTTATTTGGCAATCCGCTGCGGTGTGTTTTTCTGAAGCAAGTTAATTTTAAATTGGTGACACGTGAAAATGGTAAAATTTGAAAACAATGAACTAGTAGATATGGTTCTAATTTACGGTGTGTCGTCAAAGTGCGACTGCTGTTTCGAGATTATACGCAGAACGCTTTCCCTTGCGGGCTCATCCTACA
Source organism: Polydrusus cervinus (assembly GCA_935413205.1). Classification (NCBI taxonomy): domain Eukaryota; kingdom Metazoa; phylum Arthropoda; class Insecta; order Coleoptera; family Curculionidae; genus Polydrusus; species Polydrusus cervinus. The sequence continues at coordinate 25,124,402 of OW284514.1, read as the reverse complement.
CCCAGAAGTTTTCTTAATGGTATTTAATAGGCAAGTTAGGCAGGACTGTATTTGATCTATAGCGTAATAATTGAGTTTTTTGAAAAAAGGTATTTGAAAATTTTGTTTATTTTAATGCCTTCTATACACAGCTAAAAACGAAGTATCAACTTAGGAATCACCCTGTATAAAATTTGGCCCTGTTTGTTAGTTAATAAAAATTCAAAAAGATGTGAATGTCACTCATAACTTAATCATGTTAATTTGGTCTAAATGCATACCAAAAAATACATTTACCCGATACGAAAAATGAAAAATCAATCAAAATTTGAGTCTTATATTAAGAAATATCATTGTTTATCATTTGTTGAAGTTATGGACTCTTAGGATCAGGGATCCGTGGTAAACTTATCTTAAAATACCTCCAATATTTCCGTTAGACCTTTAGAAATTTCCGTTATATTTAATTCTATGGAAATATTTCAACTTACAACCCAAACAGTGTTGTATAAGTTTAATCCTGCCAAAAAAGAAAACTAGCCGTCACCTTCCTGCCTAAGGATATCTATCAAAATATTGCCTATAAATTAATCCTTTTTTTGAGTAGGGGAATAATACACACAGTCTGCTCCACTAGTTTATTATAAGGATTTCAATATTTAGAAAATCCTAGTGTCTTACATGTTTCGAAGGCAAAAATCTTCCATCATCAGCGAAATGAAATTAAGTTAAAGTGTTACATATTTTTTTTTCCAGCTGCGATTTATCGTACGCCCAATCTAACCGCAACTATAACCAACCTGGACGCTTGTGAGAATTACATGTTCGTCGTGGGCATAGTGGGACCTTACGGTTTTGGACCTCTGTTGGAAAATCCTCAGATGATAACGACGTCTTTCAATCCAAAAGCGCCGCCTAAGAATCTTGAAATTACCGAAGATCCTCAAAATGCTCTTAAAATGGTTATCAGTTGGCAGCCCAGTTGCCACCCGTCAGATAATGATTCTTACATTGTAAGTACTACTTGTATTACCTAAAAAGTTCAGGAAATGAATGATAAAAGTTTATCCAATTGGGTTGATTGATTCAACTTTTATACAGGGTGATTCCTAATTTAATACTTCTTTTTTAGCTGTGTATAGAAGGCATTAAAATAAACAGCATTTTTAAATACCTTTTTTCAAAAAACTTAAAATAGGCAAGATACAGAAGTAAAAAATCTAAGTGCGGGCCTGGTCATCAAAATGTAGATATAGATACTTTATCTAATTGGTCGTATCTCTTATTAGTCATACGGTGGTCAGTTTGTTATTTGGCAATCGCTGCGGTGTGTTTTTTTGAAGCAAGTTAATTTCAAATTGATGAAACGTGAAAATGGTAAAATTTGAAAACAATGAACTAGTAGATATGGTGCTAATTTACAGTGAATGTCGTCAAAGTGCGGCTGCTGCTTCGAGATTATACGCAAAACACTTTCCCTTGCGGGCTCATCCTACACCCAGAAGTTTTCTTAATGTTATTCAACGGGCAAGTTAGGCAGGATCGTATTTGATCCATAGTATAATAAATGAAGTAAGTACCTTATTTTTGAGTTTTTGAAAAAGGGTATTTGAAAATGTTGTTTATTTTAATGTCTTCTATACACAGAAAAAGAAGTATTAACTTAGGAATAACCTTGTATATATTTTTTATCCAAAAATATACAAGCTTAAAAAACTACAGAGTTTGTAGTTATTGTGTCCCGAACACTACATCAGGTGTTTGCAAAAAAAAACTTGTTCTGGATTACTAATAGCCACAGTTAACACAATTTATTATTTGTTCAAAGCTGCAACTGTCTGTATTTTTGTCTGGTAGTCTTGCCTTAATAACATATTAAATTGAAGTCACCTTTGGGGTAATCTGCAACCCTTTTAATACCGATCAATCGATCTACAAGTGTTATAGCAAGAATTATTGACTACTATACAAACCAGAAAGTTACAGCCTGGAATTTATAATAATATTCACAATTTTTTTTTTCGAGTTTGGGGTGTTATCGCCGCGGTTTCAAACCCATTACATCCCTCAACATTCTTAAAAATAATCACTGAAAAATGTTACCAGCTCTTAGACTATAAGTACAATAACTGAGAATATAAATAACCATGTGAATAGGTATCGAGGAGCGCAATTAGCATTTTTATGTACTTTAGGCTGAAATACATTAATGTTAACAGATTTATTAAAATTTGTTATCTAGAGGTAAAATATTATTATCTGTTCAAAGGTTGAAGACAATGACGTTTCTTAAACTGCAGTAGAGTTTTGGCCTTGCATTGACTTTATTTGTTTTGAATCACAATGTTTCAAGTGGCAAGTATCTCCAGTCGTCTTCAGTATTCACCTGAAGCAATACTTACCAGTTGAAACGTTGTGATTCAAAACAAATAAAGACGATGCAAGTCCAAAACTCTACTGCCGTTCAAGTAAGATATTGTTGCGGGCTACCGTAGTAGGGTTAAGTGCGAGAACAGCAGCGGAACCACGGAAACGATAGAAAAGAAAATTCCTGTCTATTTTCCTTTCTCTTCCTATTTGGCACTATGTAAGATCGCTCGGCTACATTCGCGATGGCCTAAAGGCGACTTGCCCGCTAGAAACAGGAAGAACATCACGACTCTTTCTAATCGTCTTTCTTGCTCTTTTAAATCAGATTTTGCGTATTTCTATTTCATTCTAAAGATGTCTTCTTGTTCTGTGGTTTTTATAATGTGTCAAGTGTGTTGCGCTACCGACCATTTATAAAGAAAAAATAAAAATTAAACTCCTCATAAATACAGGACAATCGTTATAACTTAACGCTTCAAACTTTAAAAAGTTTCTCACTTTTCACTGTATTTTCTACACACTTTTACTACAAAACGCAGATTTTTAAAACGATGTCAGGAAACTTTATAACACCTTATTAAGCAACTCGACATGAAAATTCTTTGTTTAGTCACCAACAAAGCAAATTGTGTCTTAAATAACCAAAAACATTACCTGTTACCGATCACGTGATAAGCTTTTACATCAGCGTTCAAGTCGCAAGAAACTTGCTGCAGCATGGTTATCTGCACTTTAATCCGCTGGTGCTATAATATTAAAATAATATGTGCTATTTCACAACCCCATATATGCATATGATGTAGGCTAATTACAAATTCAGCCGTTTTATAAACGACTAGGTGTATTGTAATATAAAGATTAAATACTGAATTTTTACAATTCGACTGAACTTTTTGGCGATCCATAAAACGCCGAATTGCAATCAGGCTTATTGTAAAATGAAGGCGTGGGCGATTATTTTTACAATGCGCCTGGAATAAAACTAGACATATTTAGGCGTATTATAATAAAACTGCTATCGAGTCAGGCGAGTTGTTAGTTTAACTTCTTTATGCTGTGCTTTGACAGTTTGTAAACAATCGACGAGGTAACACACAGTCATGACAAAAAAATAAAATAAAGTGTCCAACTACTAGGCAATTTGGTTTTAGAAATAATCACAATACTGAGGACGCTGTTTTTTGTTTGACTAATAAAATCTTATCCAATATCAACAAAAAGAGAAAATGTTTATCGGTATATTTGGATCTGTCGAAGGCCTTTGATACAGTATCTCATAACATACTTTTTGAAAGAATGGAGAATGTCGGCATAAGAGATGGGCCACTAAATTTATTAAAAAATTATTTATCGGAAAGAAAACAACGGGTAAGAGTAAACGATGATGTTAGCAACGCTCAAAGTATCAAAACGGGCGTGCCGCAGGGCACAGTGCTGGGTCCTATTCTTTTTCTTATTTATATAAATAATATAGGTAAATTACCTCTGAATGCCAGTGTAATTTCTTATGCAGATGACACTGCTATTTTGTTTTTTGGTGAAAGTTGGCATGATGTTTATATGAGAGCTGAACTGGGACTTAGTGTTGTGTATGGGTGGCTTTGTGCTGGATTATTAAGTTTAAATTCTTCAAAAACTATTTTTATGACATTCTCCGCAACTAGTGTTGATCAACCGACTCAAAACTTTTTAAAGATGCACTCTCCCGATTGTAATAGAAGCAATGCATGCTTGTGTAGTTCAATAAGTAGAAAAAATAAAACAAAATATTTAGGAGTAATTATCGATTGCCATTTAAAATGGAACGAACATGCAAGTTATGTGGTAATTAAGGTAAGAAAAACTTTTTATAAATTTTATCAACTAAGAAATATTTTAAGTAAACAACTTTTGCTTACTTTGTATGGTGCTTTGGTGGAGTCTAACTTAAGATACTGTATAGTATCTTGGGGGTGCCTGTATGATAATTCATTAAAAATCCTTTCCACTTGCCAGAACACCGTTCTTAAAATTGTCTTAAAAAAAGAACGCATGTACCCAACTTCTTTATTATATAACGATAACAAGATCTTAAATATAGGGAACTTATATATATTCTGGAGTCTTAATTATATACAGAAAATCAAAACATTTTTTCCAAACATCTTTCACACCTACCAAACTAGATCTAATGTAAATGAACTGTTAATTGTTCCTTCTTTTCAGAATTCAATTTCTCAAAGATCGATATTATACTATGGTCCTAAATGTTTTAACCTGCTGCCTTTACATATTCGTGGTTCTACACAAAATAAAAACCTATTCAAAAAGCTGTCAAAAAAGTTTATCCTTGATAATCCCTACGTCTTTAAAAATCTTTTTTGATTAAAAAAAAATTAGATAATAGTAAGAGGGAGTGTTTTTTCCTTTTTGTCGCCTATATTATTCTACCTCTGCTGCCTTTACTCATTTGTTTGCTCTCTTGCATGTATAACTAACAAATATTTGCTTTCTATGTTTATCCTGCCCATGTATTTCACTTCGTTTTAATTTTTGGTTTTATTCTTTATTTTCTACTTATTGTAATGATATTAATAATACTATTTAATTTATTTATTTTTTCATGTTATATTATATTAATCACTGCCATCACGAGCAAGGGGAGAAGTTCTAACACACAAACCCATACTTCTATGTGGCTTAGGCGAAACTTCTATATATGTCTCATAGTGGAAATAAAACTCAGAATTTATTTTCAAGAATACTTATTATTTTAAAATATATTTTCATTGTGATTAAAAGTGTATTCTACTAAATTTATAAATAAAATTATTTGTATTTGTATTTGTACTATTTATGTGTTTGAAATATTATACGATTAAGCAACAATATAAATCGGTGTTTTATAAAATGCCTAAGTACTTTCCAGTCTTATACAAAACGACTAGTTATAATCAGTCATATCCTGAAACAAACGAGATTGAAGAACCGCTTACAATGAGCCTGAGAACAATTCGGCGTTTTATGAAACGCCTAAAAAGTTCAGTCGAATTGTAAAAATTTAGTATTTATTCGTCATATTACAATATACCTAGGCATTTTATAAAATGACGGTATTTGTACCACATATTATATACTTTTACGTGTTCTTGTATATTATTGGATAAAAATAACATAAGTTGAGTCTATTAATACAAACTCTTGTAAAAAAAGTCAAAATTTAAAAAAAACACTCATATTTCATAGACCCGTTTGTTGTAGATCTCCGTATTAGAAACAACTACCCAGAAAGTTTCGAACATAAAAGTCAGCAAGACCCTCAGCCATACTGTTAAAGTGGAATACGGAGGAATATACAGTGTAAAAATATCAACAGGTGTACCTGGAGCAACTTATTCAAAACCAGTAATATTCCGAGCGCCACCCATTTTGCCACCGTTTGAAATTAGCGTTTTACCCGAAACCAATGGAAGTTTCTTCGTTTATTGGAGTGAACACGATATAAAGTTTTTGGAATTATATTCCTATGAAGTACTAGTTCAAGAGGGAAGTAAGCTAGATGAAAATAAGGCTCAAAAGTTTATAGTAGATCGACCTCCGTTCGTCTACACAAATGATTCGGCACAAATGTATACTTTTGCTGTAAGAATTAAAAATGTAAAGGGTTTCAGGTCCGTGATGTCACCGACATTAACTAAACTAAGCCAAAAAGAAGAGGAAATAACGTCAGCTAATTTGCCAGCAATTATTATACCAAGTTTACTAGTTCTGATTACCCTGATTGGCGTGATAACATTTTTGGTTGTACGCAACCGTCGATTGCATAATAGCTTTGTACGTTTTGCAAATTCTCATTACAATTCAAGGTCTGGCGCTGCAACTTTCGACGAAAATGGGTTGGAAGAGGAAGAAAGTCCCAGGATTGTAGGATTTTCTGATGACGAACCATTGGTTGTAGCATAACAGCAGGTTTAACTATTGGACCAATATAGTGAGAGAATTATAAGACTTGGTTTGTTACCAGTGTTTTATAAACCAAAACCTAGAAAGTATTGTCCATATTCTAAGGAAATTTTCTATAATATAAAATTGTTGTAACGTTTTCAAGTTTATACCTATTATATATTCGTCTAAATTGGTGTAATACAATTACTCTAGATTAAGTTTTACAGAAAAACTCATTAACCTCCTACTAATTTTCTGGTTTTAGTCGGATTTTTTTTAATTCTACGTTTGTTTGTACAGATTATAGAAATACTATTTTTTAAGTCAAATTTCTGTGATACTTTGGTTAAGTTTTAGTATTTTGCATAGAAGGAATTTGACTGTGAATTATGTTTAATTAATGTCTATTGTACCTTGACTATGTAAGTGTAAGTAGAAATAAAAACGACTATAAGGAAATGTTGGTGACGAACCTAGTTCATTGATGACGCTATGATTTAAAAAATCGTCAAAATGGTGGTATTTCGTTCACTAAGTGCTGATATTTCTACACGATTAGACAGTTTGATATTGATTAACGTTAATCATTGTTTTGACAAAGATATGATTTTTTAAATTTTAATTTATTCCAAATATATTTTTTTATGTAGGATGATCTGATCATTGCGAGATACAACTTAAATAACTTAATAAATATAATAAGCCATTGATTGAAAAAATACTTAAAACTGAGATAACAATTTAAATTTAAATATCAGGGGATCATTGGGAAATATAGGAAACTATAAGAGATAAGTTTAAATTATGGCAAAGTTGCACAATTTTGTACTCAATCAAATGTCTATTAAAAATTAAGGAAATAACTAGTACTTCTCCAGATACCTGAAAAAAAAATTGAAATTTTGAAAATGTGTTTATTTTTTCCTAAATTTATTTAAAAAAAAATTAAATAATGAATTGCACTTTTTAATTGCTACTTTTTCTTCTCTACAAATTGGCATAATCACTTTTTGAATTCGAAGTTTTGAGCCCATAATTTTTTTAAATACGGAGCTGTACGTTTTACTGAGGATTTCGAAAGAGCCCATTGTTCTAAAAACAAATATATATCACACTTAAACGTTTCAACGAAAAAATACATTAGCATACCTATCTATACAGGGTGATTCCTAAGTTGATACTTCTTTTTTAGCTGTGTATAGAAGGCATTAACATAAATAACATTTTCAAATACCTTTTTTCAAAAAACTCAAAAATAAAGTGCTTACATTCATTTATTACACTATGGATCAAATACGGTCTTGCCTAACTTGCCCGTTGAATAACATTAAGAAAACTTCTGGGTGTAGGATGAGCCCGCAAGGGAAAGCGTTCTGCTTATAGTCTCGAAGAAACATCCGCACTTTTACGACACTCACAGTGAATTAGCACCATATCTATTAGTTAATTGTTTTCAAATTTTACTATTTCCACCTGTCACCAATTTAAAATTATCTTGCTTCAGAAAAACACACTACAGCGGATTGCTAAATTGCTATAAGAGATAAAAAAAACAACAGAAATTATAGCGGGCTATGTTTTGGTGACCAGGCCCGCACTTAGATTTTTTACTTCTCTATCTCTCATTTTTAAGTTTTTGAAAAAGTTGTTTATTTTAATGCCTTCTATACACAGCTAAAAAAGAAGTATCAACTTAGGAATCACCGTGTATACATACTTTATATTCAATATAGAAAAATCAAAGAGTTTAAAGATTTTTACCATAGTTACAAAACCTCAACAACTAATAAACACATCAACACAAATCTGCCATAATGGTTTACCGTATATTTTTTCTCCTAGCCACCTTTAGATTATTATTTAAATTCAGTCTGATTTTTTCCCATTAAATATTATGGAAGCCTTCCCATGACATAATTTGCCTACCATTTTGAGGGTTTCGCCTATTTACCTTATGAGAAGGTTGTTCCTCGATTTCGAGAATTAGGCCTCTGGTGACGATGATAACGGGCTCAACATATCGTATTCAAAAACTGATTATGCTATGTTGTAGAGAAGAAAAAGTAGCAATAAAAATATGCAATGTAATTGATAATTTATCTTTAAATAATGTAAATAAAAATGAATTTTAAAAATTTTACTTTTTTTAGATATACCTATCGAGAAATACTAGGAATTTCTTAAATTTTTAAAAGATTGAGCACCAAATAGTATAACTTACAATTTAACCTTGTTTGTATCTCTTATCGTTTACTAAATCCCAATGGTCACTCTGTACAGCTCATTCAGTTTAGTTTACCTCTACGTCCCTGTCTATTCTACAGATAACTTGTAATTATTGTTATGATAGACCAGACTAGCAAAACCCACAATAAAATAAAGAAAATTAAAAATAATAACTGGAAAAATGTATATTTAAATATTTTTCAGTTTTAAATTTTAGCTTTCTTTTTCAATTCAATTAGTTACTTTTGTATTTAAAAATTTTAATGATTAGGGTATTTCTTTATAACAATGTTAAAATGTTCGAAATGTATAATTAAAATAATGAATCGTGTATCAAATAATGGTAATAAGGACACAATACCATCATTAAATAAATGGAACACAAAACAAAACGATAGTCGACCATAAATTGAGACCAATAAAACCAGAATTTAAAAAATAATAACGTTAACTTGTGGATTATTTCGTTAATGTTGAACTATGGAAATATTTCTTTGCCAAAATTTCCTATATCTCAGCATTATTTATATATTCGATCTATAAATACAGTCTATAAAGTAATTATTTTTTGTTTCTTTCACCTTGCACCAAAAAATCTTTATCCGAGATCCAATGGAATATTGAGTGCTTGTAGGAAGTCCCCTGTATGTAAATGATAAGAAAAATACTTACTTTTGAAAACAAAATGTTTTGTTATTCAAAATACCAAAAAATATTGCAATTCGCCATTTTGAAATGGCACATTTTGGATTATTAAAATTCCAGAGTTCGAATTAAAATATTTGAATTAGTTCGAATATCCGAATATTATGATTTAAAAAAAAAATAGTTTTGCCCCTTGGATGAATTTTTTAACTGGACCCATTTTTTTAGAAATCGTTTTGCGTCTGGAGGCATTTTTCTACCGGGACCTTTTTTTCGAAATTGTTTTGCGCCTTGGAGGTGTTTTTTAACCGGTACCTTTTTTGGAAATCGTTTTTCGTATTGGATACAATTTTTAGCCAGAATAATTTTTTTAGAAATCATTTTGCACCTTTGATAAATTCTATAACGGAACCATTAGTTTAGAAATCATTTTGTGCCTTCGCGGAATTTTTAAACCGGGACCTTTTTTTAGAAATCGTTTTACGCCTTGGAGGAATTTTTCCACCGGGACCTTTTATTAGAAATCGTTTTGCGTCTTCGAGGAATTTTTTTAACCAGAATAATTTTTTTTTGAAATCATTTTGCGCCTTGGAGGAATTTTTAAATCGGGACCTTGTTTTCATAAATAGTTTTGCGCTTTAACAATAATAATTCTTGCGTTAACACCTCTAAATCCTCGGGATTGAGAAACAGTAGTTGGTTTTTAAAGGGCAGATAAAAAAAATTAAAAATCTAGAACTGTATTAATGAATTATATTTTTTTGTTCAGACATTATTACAGAGGTAAAGGACGGTGCACATTTTTCACGCCATTAATAAAAAGAAACAAAATGTAAGAGAAGGCACTTTCAAATATAGATACATACAGTAATTGTTTTTAGGTTTGAGTCGATCACAAAAATATAATGTTTAAAAAAAAATTAAATAGCACAACAAAAAACAAGTTAACAATTTATATACAAAATAACATTCGATAAATATATACATGGTAACAAAGAAAGTGAATCAAACTATAATCTGTTCACAAAATACATACGCTTCTTCTGACTTTGTTAGAAAAATTTAAAATTAACAGAAAGGCAAAATTTAAAAAAATACATGGTATGGTAAATATAGCGTTTCTTCAAAACAATCATTATCCTTTACAAAAAGCATTTATAAGGGTATGCTCTACATTTTTACAACTATCTATATATCAAGTTTGGACCCGAGACACTAACAGATTATTTTTACTAACAAAGACAATATCACTAACACTTTAGTTTATTAAAATTTTCAATAAAATAAAAATAAATGTAAATAATTAAAATATTAGGAACAAGCTGGTATTACATTAAAGCTACCGCATATTAATATCATCAAGTTATTGTACCACTGCAACCAAAAAAGTTTCATTTAATTCCTTAAACGTAAAGGTAATGTCGCTTAGACAGAGAATTTGATGAACGTTTTTTTGACCACACTTGTACAATTACAATTTATATCGTAAAGTATGCTTATGAACCTTTGATAAATTTTTACATTAAGAAAATTCATAAATAAACATTTTACTTATAAACAATAAATAACAATATAAGTCTATTGGATGTGCTAGAGTTCTGGATTAGTTTCCTACACCATTTAAATTTTGGGCGATAATTAATTATATTTGAGGTTTTTAAATCTTCTAAGTCTATTCTGATATATATACTTGAAGGACTAAACGTCGGATACAATATCTGATCACAACACGTTATACAGTGTGATTCCTAAGTTGATACTTCTGTTTTAGCTGTGTATAGAAGGCATTCAAATAACATTTTCAAATACCTTATTTCAAAAAACTTAAAAATAGACGACATACAGAAGTAAAAAATCTAAGTGCGGGCCTGGTCATCAAAACGTAGCTTGATATACTTTATGTTGTTTTTGTCTTATTAGTTAGGCATGGTCAGTTATTTATTTGGCGATCTGCTGCGGTGTGTTTTTCTGAAGCAACTTAATTTTAAATTGGTGACACGTGAAAATGGTAAAATTTGAAAACAATGAACTAGTAGATATGGTGATAATTTACGGTGAGTATAGTCAAAGTGTGGCTGCTGCTTCGAGATTATACGCAGAACGCTTTCTCTTGCGGGCTCATCCTACACCCACAAGTTTTCTGAATGTTACTCAACGGGCAAGTTAGGCAGGACCGTCTTTGATCCATCCTTATTTTTTAATTTTTTGAAAAAAGGTATTTGAAAATGTTTTTTATTTTAATGCCTTTTATACACAGCTAAAACAGAAGTATTAACTTAGGAATCACCCTGTTGAAAACAAAAAGTGGTAATGAAAATGTAAATAAAGCCAGAAACAAATAAAACTAAAAAAGATAATTTTAGGTTTTTCCGAATATCTTCGGAAATACCAGGAGTATTTCAAATTTTTTGAAGGCTTGTTGATCACCTTGAAATTGCGCAACTTAGCCCCAATTAACCTGAGCTGTATCTCTTACCGTTTACGAGACACCAATTCGTAACGCCCTGTATTTTAAGCATCCCGACAGGAAGCTCTTCTTCAAAAGGAAACTAAATTGCCAAAAAATGGAATTGGCTAAGGAGAACCGTCACCAGAACTGTAAGGTGCCCGTGAGACACCAAGGATTAATTTAAGCCTTTAGGTTCATAATTAACTATGGTGAGTAACAAGCGTATTACACCTGACGATAAACTTGCGTTTATTAATTTTAGCAAAATGCTTGAGCGTCCAAATGAACTTTGACAAAATACTTTATTATTGTCACTGAATTCTGAAACTCAATTTCAAATTAGTCTTTTCTGCAGACTTGCAAAAAATTTAATTTAAATATTATTATAATAATAAAATTGAAGAATGTCAAATTTCGGATATTTAACAAGGGTAACTGAGCGCACATAGACAATTAGGAATTTAAAATAACCGGAAGTGGTTCAAAATTTCATTACTGTAACTTCGTATGGTATTATTCATATTCTTATTTAATGACAAACTATAATTTTAGTAACATATGATGCAGTGGCGTGCTATACTGTTTTAATTAGGGTAGGCAAAAATTGCATTTAAGACAAAAATTTACCTTCCGTAGCATTTAAGCATCTAAATTTCGTCACATGTCTTGTTTTTGAGTTTGTGGGAAGAACATTGGCAGAAGAAGAATAAAACGACATTATTTGTAAATAAGTTCAACGCGGCGGCGGTCTTTACGTAAAAATTCTTTTAAAACATCGACATTAAAATTGGTTTTGCGTTTTAAATCCTCTCTCCAGAGAGATTATTTTTCAATAAGCGTGTCTCTCCCTATGTTTCGTAAATAGGTATGAATTCTTTTTAATCCAGAAAAGGATCGTCCTGCAAACGCGCTGCTAGCCGGAATAGTAACAATTAACGCCTCCATATTTATGTTTTCCCGAAACCCGATGGCGCGAAGTCTAACAAAAGGCCGAAAACACTAATTATAAATCTATCATCCACCCGATTGAACCAATGTTGCCAAAAACGAGGTGAATTATGTGAAATATTATAAGCTTACTGATTATTAAATATTATGAACCTATTAGCAAAAATTATTTTAATTGTCACAAAAGTATTTCTTCTTACCAAACGCGTGCTTTCTTAGCGCGGGCTGATAGATGAAGGAAGGTCGAAGGTTGAGAGGGGTTTATTTGTTACATCTCTCTCTACCCTACTGCCTACCCTACCGGCTCTCTGCTTGCTTCCACTCGCACAAAAGCAGTGTTTTTGAATAAGACGCTAATGTACAGCGAGATATTTGCTTTTAAAACGGTCTTACGGAATGCTTATCTGGGATCTAGTTTACGATACAATAAGCAATGAATGCGTTCGTGAAAATGATATAGGATTAAGTTTTCGGTCCTATATTATTATTTATTATATTAACGTAGAGATAAATTGTAAGTTGGATTACACGGATAACAACTAAAATACAAAAAAAATTGTTTCTGTTTGTTTTATTATTTCCAGGGTAGGCAATGCTTTTTTGCCTATATTGTATGCACGCCACTGATATGATGCGTCATTTTATTCAAAAATGGTGGCTTCATTTATATTTTTCTGCCTACCACCTTTATCATTAGAATGTGTACGTCAGTTACTTATGATTGACATTCCATAACAATAATTTACTACCAAATTGGTAATACCAGTGACGCATCCAGTGAACCTGTTCGGGGGAAGGAGGGAGTAACCCCTCCGCCCCCCATCACAACGCCACTAAATGCTATAATTTAAATATTGTAAAAATTCAGAGACTAGTAATAACAAATTATTTACCGTCAAGAAACATAACTTATTTAAAAACAATCCGAAATAATATGTAAGTAATAAAATTTACACTTATCTATAAAAAAAAACTTTGGTAAGTCTAAATAACACAACAAATTTTGGTAAAAGAATAAAATGCAACTACATTTTCATAATTGTAAACGACCAAATTGCACACACCATTCTAGAACTAAAATGCCAATAATATATCAGAATAAGATAATATCGAAGAGTCCTGGTATTTTTAAAGCCTTGGGTTAGATTAATAGGCAATTTTACCTTTTGCTATTTATTTTAAAGAAAATTAGCTATGGCTGTGTACGTTGAGTAGGATTGAGGAAAAGAGAATTTGTATTGCGTGTAAATACTTCCTTTTATTAATATTATAGCAGAGCGCTTTCGGCCTTTGCCATCATCAGTGCTATTCGTCAGTAAAATTACATAATGATATCCTCATTTAGGTCGAATGGCATTTCCACCACTTTATACAATAAATTGCGAAATTACTGTCTTTTAGGTACGCGACGTGAAAATTGTCCAACGAGGCAAAGCCGAGTCGGACAACACGTCTAGTGGCTACAAAGACATCGTTTCGTAACGAATTATATACAAGATTTTTTGTGAAAGCGGAGAATTTGATAATTTAAGCTTTTATTAGTATTTTTAAACATTTTGAAAAGTAGGCAGGCAATCTGTTTCTAAGGCATTGTTTATGCATTATTTAATGTCAAGTGTATTGTCAAATTCGAACGTCGCGTTTTGTTTTTTTTCCCGCAAAGTTTTTCGAAAAAAATTACTTCAAATGAGTGATATTGACGAGTCTGTGGAAATTGAACAAGCTGCGCTATCCACGTTAGTACCAAAAAAATCGGAACATTTATACGAAAAAATCTACGACAACTTTGAAACCTGGGCCAAAGAAAAACATATTGAGAACTTTACAGAAAAGGTATTACTAGCCTATTTCCTCAAGCTATCCACCACCTTAAGGCCATCAACTTTGTGGAGCAAATATTCGATGCTCCGCACCATGATTTATCTGAACAAAAACGTAGATATTTGCAAATTTACAAACCTTATATTATATAGATAATTTTCATTGATTTTAATGGTTCATTTTACTTTTAGGCACTAGTGCCTAAAACTGTCACATTTAGACACTAGTGCCTAAAAGAGTGTCATTTCGAAATTCTAATCAATATCGAAATATGTCTATTTCAAAACGCTTTCACGAAAAAGACAATACGAAACAAAACATAAAACATACATCCTTGATTTAAAAAAAAACATGTTAACAGTGGTAAAAGCAAAGAACAAGATCAAGAAGAACAATAACTTGTTCCTTGCTTTTACCACTGTCAGCATGTTTTATGTTTTGTTTCATATTGTCTTTTTAATGATTTTAATATTGTTTTTAAAATATTAAGTGGACGAAATGCCATTGGACCTAAATGATGATATCATTATGTAATTTTATTGATGAATAGCACTGATGATGGTGAAAGCCGAAAGAGCTCTGCTAAAATATTAATAAAAGGAAGTATTTACACGCAATACAAATTCTCTTCCCCAATTTATTTTAAAGGTTTTTCTCAGTCTTAATTATTGTACAACGTAGTATTTGTCTCTAAAAACTAGTCTTTAAACGAGGCTTTTGAAACATTAATGAATTTTGTTTAAAACGTGGTTTTGCTCATAATATGACATTTTTGTAGGGTGAAGTAAAAATATAAAGTTTTCTGGAATGAAACGGATTACCTAGGAAAATATGTGGAGTGTTTCTAGATCAACGTTAAGAGATGCCCAAGATTTTTGAAATGGGAAAATTTTCGTAAATATATTTTTTTAATTTTTGGAATAACATGGAATACCTGAGAAAGAGTATTTTTTAAAGCAAATATAAAAAATGGATTTTCTTACTATCAATTTCTTAGGGTTTTCCTAAACGCTGGCAGAACTAGCAAAAATTTTACAAAGAATACAAAACAGACCCTTTTGTAATTTTTTTCTACCCATTTTGTTTTTCAATATTTTGAGTCACTTCGGGCACCTCGAAACTTAAATCTGAAAAATCGATCTTTTGCACACTTTTTAGTTAAGAAGCCGAGCCTCTTTTAGCATTTATTTCGTTGTAAAAATCAAAGAAAATAAATTGGCAAGTATAACTTTCACTCCACCCTAATCCAGCCTTTACATCATACTTGCTCGCATTATTCATCGCTACATAAGGAATTTCCTACTATGGATGGCGTACCTACCTATTATATAATATTATCTTTTAATCCCTGTAATAAAACAGCAATTTTGCTAGTAATTATTTATATGAATAATTAGAATCGCTAATGAGACAAAAATCAGAAAATGTTTATGCAAAGCTGTTTTTAAAGGTTGTCCTTTATCAAATTTATTCTGATCTTTTCCGCCAACAATTAAGATCTCAAATTTGGAAATCTCAATCCGATTAGGTATTCTTATTCTTACGCGACGAAAGTAATATTATTGATATTCATATAAAAAATAATAATTATAATTAGCTGCCTAAAGTAAACGTAGTCACAACCTTCGGGCATTCATGCTGTCCCATTCACAACATCTCACGAGATCGTAAACTAAATAAATGAACTTTGTAAAAAAATCAGTCAAGTCACGTAACAAGTACTATTCATAAAAATGTCATATTAAGAAAAATTATTTATTTTTGTTAAAGAGAATTTAACAACAAACAGTTGGAACAAATTTATTTAAAATGCCGGATCCGTCTATTTTTTAAAATTTTTGTTGAGATTTTTTTGAAGATAATTTCCAAAAACAAGACATACTTTTGACCTTATTTAGGGATTTTCCCATCTTTTTAGACAGACGATTATTCTCCTGTGGAACACCTAAAGAATCGCTTATTTGAATAAATGCGCAAAATTTTAGAGAACTACGGCTGCGTTTATTTTTATTTTGTTTTAATTGTTTTTGCGTCTTCATGAAATTTACCTCTCTTTTGGAGGGTAGAAGGAAATTAAATTTTTGAGTAAATTTTACAAATAATGGCTTATAAGTCAAAAACTTGACTAGTTAGGTATGGATATGTTATATAAAAATTAACAGACAATTTAAGTAGCTTTTTAATCAGTGATGATATACAGGGTGTTACATTTAAAAAGAAATAACTTATGGACACCTATTCAAGTCCCCAAATTAACGGGTTTTTAAGCCACCCCGTATATCGCAACTAAAATTTAGGCATAGGGTTAAAAGCCTCCTGGTAATATCTAACCATCCACTAATTTTCAGAGCCCTAATATTTCAAAAATATCAAAAATTTTATAAGTTAACGTTTTTCGTAAAAAAATGCAATTTAATTATTATCTTAGAAACGGTAAGAAATAAGTACCGAATAATATTAAATAAAGTTGTTAAGAAAGAAATAGGGTGGTTCAAAAATATAATAAAATACAGGGTGTCGAAGTTGCTACTAATTTTTGGTAGAAGTGGCAATACTGTATCATTAAAAATATTTTAGATAAATGGGGCATGTCTATGTATGTAAACAACTAAATTTTCAAAACGATTCATTAATATGTTCGTCTTCTAACCCTGTATAGTTATTTATTATTGGCAATGATGGCTAAAAAAATGCATCTTTACATATAGCAGACACAAAATTGGTATTTCGTGGTAAATATCGAATACTCTGATATTATACCAAATTTGTATGTACAATTTGATCATACAAATGAAATGTGATGACGAATAACTTGCCTTATAATGTTTTGTCTTTTATTTGATCCGACGTTGTGAGAAAATTTGATACATTTTCCATAATTTCAATCGAACTCAGGTTGGATATTTTTAACAAAAAATAAAACATCATAACGCGAATATAAGCAAGACGTATAAAATTCTACAATATAATGGATAATGTGAATAATACAATCTTGTACAAGGTTTTCTGAAATAGAAAAAAAGTCGCGATAAAATAATAAAAAACTTTGGTGAGTAACAATTATTCACATCACCCAACAGATTTTTGCATAAACTGGAATAAGTATATTGATAAGATAAATATTAAAGTTTCTATTATGTTTTTCACAAAAATAGTATACTTTTAAATGCATACTTGTTTGTTAACAATGTTTAAATAATTTACAGATTTTTACAATTAACACTATAAATATAGAAAATTTTTGACAAATAGCATAAAATGACTTTTAGTCGTTTCTTGTTTGGTGTACTTAGCCCATAGGAGTCAATATTCTGTCTGCAATGACAGTTTACTGAATATTGACTTAAAAAATGTTCCCAGATATCGAATAAATATTTCTTTGGTAGTTCCAAAGAGACATATACTTTTATAAAACTATTTAAAAAGTACAAAAAACAGATCCTGGTAATTAACTGTTATCTAATACATCTCTAAAAATAGCCATGTGGTATAAAAAATGGTCAAATAAATAATTTTGTACTATTAATCAAGCAAAGACAAAACCCTTATTTAATACTAACCACAAGAGTCTAATAAAATTATTTTTAGACTTTTAGTACTAAATGAGGGATTCTTGACAAAACTGTTAAAACAGCTGTTAGGGCATATTAATGTTAAAATATTAGTTTTCACAAGTTATACAGTATATGCTCCATTGTTAGAATTTATATCACAGTTAATATCTTATCTGTAATCATATTCGTTTGACTTTACATAAATATATCGTTATATGCAAATTTTACAAAGCAAGCCTCAATATAAAAACTCAGTTTTTAAAACTTTGGTCCGGATTCGGTTTGCTTGTCTTTTTCATCACTGGGTACAAATTTAAAATATGATAACCTTATTTGAAGTAGGTTAAAAACACAGTATTATCGGTTTCAAATTATACGGAAATTAAATAAAGTTTGAAACAAAATTGAGTTTTTAATATTTTAGTTTCAGTTAAGTAAGATTTATTTTGTTGGTGGTTCTTTAGGGGTTTATTAAAATTTCCCGTAATTTTTCTGCGTAGAAAAAAAGGTTTTCTTCTCTTTTGCTAAGGGAAGATTGAAAATTTCAAATAAATAAAAGTACTATTTAAAACCACTAAATAGGATAGGTTTTTAATACAGTCAGGCCCGCGCCTAGCACTTTTGGCGCCCTTGTGCAAATTTAAAATAACGCCCCAAATTCGTTCAACGTTCATATGTGAGTACAGATACGGGTTAAGTTAGGTATTATTATCCACTATTGAATTGAACAATAATTTTAAAAAGTATATTCATAAATTTATTTTTATATTTTACAAGTACAAGCCATACAAGTATTTTCTCATTGAGATACATAACATAATTATAAACTTATAGAAAACAGAAATATATTCTAACAGTATTACAACTCAAAATTTTTGTATTTTAGTTTCAAATGTAATATATGATACAAAAGCACAAGAAATAAAAAAAATATTTAAAACATAAAAAATACTCGTTTATATATCACAGGACGAAACTGATCGACAAATAAAAACAAAACAATATATTATTTTAATAATGCAACATGTCACCTTTTTAAGGTTAATATCGAGGTATTAGGTATTGTTATTAATATTTTAGCTAAGTGAATTGAGCTTTTCGTACTTTAATTTTATTCGATCGAATAAATGCTATTATTGCGTACTCTCATTTGGAAAATATATTATTTTCGAGAAATTCGGTTCCCTCGTCTCAAAGAGAAAAAATAAAATAATAAACAAATAAAAAACAATGTAATAGCTAGCAATTCATTACTGTTTTTTTTTATCATTATAAATTTTGTTTTGACAATGTTGTTTGTTGCTTTATCTTTTTTTTACTTTTGAGTTTTAAGGCTTTTCGGCGCCTTCGGCGCCTCGGCGCCGTCGTGCACCACACGACTTTGCCCTTATGTACGGCGCGGGCCTGAATACAGTGAGCTTTTGTTCAATTTTGAATTAATTTTCCTATTTGCAGTGTGTTCTGGTTATTTATTTAAAAATACACTCAATCATTCAATTTTTTAATATATTTCAAAAACATAGTTTTAGGAAAGCAATAAATCCACAATTTTAAATTATACAGGGTGTCCCAAATAATCAGGGCATATCCAACATACTTCTTTTTAAATGGAACACCACATATATTATTTTCTGATTCTATGTACATTTTGTATAAAATGTCATGTCTAAATTAAGTTGTTTTTGAAATATTGACGTTAAATATAGCATTTTTAGACTGTCAGGCTGTAGCATTGGAACGGGCGCATCTTAAAGAATGCACCTCCCTATCTTAGTTTTTTATTCTCTATCTAAAAGTTACAACTACCGGTTTAACATGTTAAACTGTAAAACCATACATATTTTGGTTTACCATGTTAAACCGGAAGTTGGTCTCCTTGGATAAAGAATAAAAACAAAGACAGTGAAGAGAAAAATGGTTTTTACACACACAAGATGAGCCCTTCATTCTGTCAATGTCTCAGAAAATTAAAATTAAATTTAGACGCATGATATTCTATACAAAATATACGGGGAATTTTAAAGGAAATTATAAAATAATATAGTTAGAGTGTTCCATTAAAAAAAAAAGTATGTTTGATATGCCCTGACTATTTGGGCCACCCTGTATAATTTATAATAATTTTAAATTGTAGATATTATGCTATGAAATCCTGCGTTAAGAGCGGGCCATACAGGACGTTCTATTTAAAATAAAGAAATAAGTGTTTCTCTGAATAGCCTTGTAACTTATAGAATCAGTTTTGTCCTTCCTATAGGTGACCCATTTTTAACTAAACTGATGGACAATTGCTTTCGAGCAAGAAAAATTTCGCCTAAATTTAACAGTTAATATTTTCTGAACCAGATATGATATCGACCTACGGTTTTAAATGATTGATAGATTCATCCCTTGGGAAACAATTGTCAATGTTGGATTTTCTTTAACTGTCAGAAAATTTTATATACAGGGTGTTAAAGAAGACGATGATTTTTGCTCTAATTTTAATGGCGTGTAACTTTCACGTATCTCTTAAAATATGGCAGATATCAAAAATTTGACAAATTACTTTCTTTGCTATGAACCAGTGATTCAATTGACGTAGAGTGATAAAATTTAAAAATATTATTGTGAAAGTTACACGCCAGTAAAATTCATCGTCTTCTTTAACACCCTGTATATAAAATTGTCTGACAGTTAAAGAAAATCCAACATTGACAATTGTTTCCCAAGGGATGAATCTATCAACCATTCAAAACCGTAGGTCGATATCATATCTGGTTGTCCAGCAGTTTATATGGATGTGCCACGTTTTAAAACATTATACTTAGTAGTTTTCGGAATATTTGCAATATTCCAAAAATTTTGGATACCCTGTATTTGAAATGTGCTTGTTTGGTTTATGAATACGTTTAAACTTAGAATGTACGGTAGACCTCAAAGTAAATATCAATTTAGATTTGTTAAGAAAGCTACGGGATAACGTGTATGCCCCAAAGGTAGATCCAGATTAATTTGAAACAGATAATACGTTAAAGCAGCAGTTGTATATTTTCTAAATATTTTCAACCAACGACATTGGCTACAATAACGCACTGATTGATTGACGTATTAAATTATCTTAAAATATACAGGCGTAGTAAAAAAATTAAACACACAGGCACACCTATTACCCTAAGTAAACTATTTAATAGGTGTTTAGACTGAGAGTTACCTGGACATTTCTTGATCATGCCTGTACAATATTGTACGTAGCTCCTGCATGATGCTACTGAGTGGCACGTTTTATCTTTTCGCCGTAATATACAGGGTGTCCCATAAATTATGGACCGTAGAGTAACTGGAGATACTAGACATCAAACTAAGCCGATTAAGTCATATAATTTTTTTCGGATTGTTACTTGTTCTAGAGATACAGGGTGTTAAAAGTAAAAGTTTATTCTCAAAAATAAGCCATAATTTTAAAACGGTTTAATGAATCGAACTGAAAGTTGGCAATATTATGTTTTTATAAGCAAGAAATAAGAATGTGTAGAAATTTTTAAGTTTCAAACTAGAGCGCGCTAGTTGCATACACTGGGATTCATAAATCGATGATTTTTTTTCTTACCTGTGATATTAGGTATTTTTCAATTATAGTTTCTTAAAGAAGGGCATTTTCTGAGTCAAAAAGGTGTACTTGATTGATCTTAATATCTTTAACGGGTTTCGAGATATTTCTCTTTAAACATCCCAAACCATAAAAAAACAGAGTACCTACATAATTAAATTAATATTTTAATTATCAAAAAAAACTTATATGACATAATCGGCTTAGTTTGATGTCTAGTATCTCCAGTTACTCTACGGCCCATAAGTTATGGGACACCCTGTATACACCTAGTGTATTTCAAGATGTCCACCATCCAGAACCTTCTTCCATATATTACGACGAAGAGTTTGACGATTCACTCATAGATACCCTATTTTTATACATTTCAAAATAGACTCTAGCATAGAATATACAAAGTCAATTTGATTGGTCATATCAAAAAATTGCTGACAGGTGCCGGTGTATTCGAAAAATGTATAGTAAGGACGAGACATTCTTATAAACTATTTCGTTTTCAGCTGGTCAATAACGTGGCGTTTATTTTGGTCAATACGTTCTTTTATTTAGGTTCGTTGACTTGGAGTAACTGGTTTTGTACCCAAAATGGTTGGAAGATTATCTTCCTTTAGGAGTCTTTGTTTTTTTAGCTTTTATTAAAATCTTAACAATTAGGATTATTTACGAAGATTGTTGTGCGCGTCAAAGGGAAGCGGGAAGCGAATTGCTTGAATTTTTAATTATTTTAACGTCGGGAAGTTTATTTTCTCCAAACGGGTCGTAATATACACTTAACTGCATTATTTTTAGGTTAGACATTATTAAAATCATGAAAAAGTAGTAGTAGTGCGATAAAATGTATATTACTACGTGGTTGATGAATTTTTGTAACGCATAGGTGGTTTACCAACTTGTATTTACATATATATGCCATAATGACTTAGGTACTCATTACATAAGATTATGTAGTATTTTCAAAAACTTTTGCTCATATGGTTAAAGGGACGAAATATCTTTTTAGGTATCTAAAATTGTAAACCGTCATATCGAATTTTATTAGCATACTCAATTATTCCTAAGGATTACTTGTTGTACAGGGTGTCCCTAATACTTCTAGACATATGAAAAAAAGCGAAATTTTGAAAATTTGTTTTTACTTTTTTCCGGTTTTGAAATCCGAAGTAAAACATCCAGGTCTTAAACGTCGAATTCAAAAAATTTTGTACAGAAGAAAGTGTCAATGAAGAAAATATATTTAATATTTTCTCTTTAAATAAAGCAGAGAAATTTCGCTTTTTTTCCAGATGTCTCCAGAAGTACTAGGAATTTCCTCAATTTCTAAAATATATTTCATGGAGCCCTAAGCTGTGCAGCTGTGCCAGTTTAAACTTGTTTTTTTTTATCTCGTTTCTGAGATTCCAATGGTCACCATTAAATTTGGGACATCCTGTACTTAAAAAATACAAATGAGCAGTAATGGTGTACGGCCTTTAACATCTAGGTATTTTTTTTTTATTATTGTCGTAAAATAATGTATACAGGGTGCTACAAATTCGTGTGCGTACAAGGGGATCTCGAAAACGGTAAGAGATATCCTCCCTTTACTATTACGGCCCTGGCTATTATTTTTTGGATTACTTAAATATTAAAATTACATTACAGGAAGTTATGATGTTTAGGCCGTTTATTTTTTCAAAAGTATTTACCGTCACAATACTCTAGGAAGTAAGCAAGTTTGAAGACCTAGATCGAAATACTGTAAAACAGAAAAAAAATGCTCCCAAGTGAAAAAAAGGTAACTGGAGAGTTAGTCTAGTTATGTTACTGTGATGCGCTGACGTTTGTTTCAAAAATATTTTTTTTACTGTTTATACGATCTGATGATGCTAGTTTCAGGCGAAATATGAAACAAAGAGACAGAAAAACATTTGAGACCGAGACTTTGGGTCTCTTTTCTTACAAAATATCAAATATCGGGCCACTTTGTGTAAAAATAAACGGATTTTTCGAATCAGAAATCATTTGTTTTTTTTAGCTTGGCTCTAAATGTTCAGGGCCGTAATGAAAGGAAAACGATAATTTGAAAAATGTGTTATTGGAAAACATTAAAACTTTAAGAACTTGTACATTGTATTAAATTTCTAAAGCTTATAAATCCCTAAAACTGTATTTAAAATTCCAGGTCCGTATTTAAAAAAATTGACTTGGGTTGGTAACTAAAGAACGAAACTTCGAATTTGAAAACGCCATCTTGTAAAACATGAAAAACGGCTAAAAAAAATGTTTTTTATTTTTTTCCTAAGTCTAAAATAAAGGCGCAAAAAATTAAAAACCAAAAGTAAATATTTCGGTTTTTTTCGGATATCTCCGAAAGCAATTGGAATAATTAGATTTTTTTTTCATTAAATTATTAAGCCCCAAAATACGCAACTTTGCCTCAATTCAACCATCCCATCATTCGTATCTCTTACCGTTTTCGAGATCCCCTTGTACGCACACGAATTTATAGCACCCTGTATAGAAAAATTAGGTCTGAAATTAATGTGATCCTAATACCGACAACTATGAAAACCAACAGTAAAAACGTTTTGCAACTAATACAAGATATCAGAAACAGTAAACAATTTTCTAAACACCAAACGGCAAAATGGTATAGGCTCTCTATCTTCTAGTAACTAATTTTTAAAATCTCAAAAGTTAAACAGATATACAGTAGTCCCCATGGATCATTACATAAATAAATTATTAACCCGCAAAATGTATAAAACCGAAAAAAAAATTATAATTTAAAATCACAATTAACGAAACGACAACATTGGGAAGCCAATGGAGAAACCTTCAAAAACCTTAAGTTTACAACTCTTCCTTACATTTCTTTTTCTGTCTAACGTAAGCAAAGACGTATTGCGGAGTAGAATAACGCCCGGAAGACGTTGTTTTGGGGAATTGTAAATCACGTTGTCGCATTACCGTTATACGATAACCGCGGGTAAAGATCCAACGGGAATAATGTAGCAAAAATCACATTCCTTTTGCCTTGTGACTTGAAAGGTCCTAATCATTAAATACAGTCAATTTTATTAAAAAAACACTCTATAGCTATAAGGACACGTTACTAACTTATATAATAAATTACATTTTTCTTTTTTCAGATTCTAAAGGATCGTCTGAAATAGTTTTTTTATTTCAACACGTTTAGGAACTTAATTTCGTCATATCCGTTCCAAACAATATTAAGCTGTAACTGATGGAATGCTTAACATATCTGTACCTTTTTCCGATTTACCCGGACCATTCTCTTTTCGACCTTTAAATAAATAAACGTTCATGTTATCTTTTCCTTTTACATATACCGGACCTCTATGTTCAAACTCATATTTATTTTCTAAAATAGGCAAACAGTGTTCCCCTACTTGTATCCTACCATTTACGCCCGTACTATCCATTCTGGAAGCTATGTTTACCGCATCGCCCCAAATGTCATAATACAACTTAGTGTTTCCTATAACGGCGGCTGTTACGTCGCCAAAATTATATCCTATTCTTATAATCAGGTTAAATTCAAGCAAGTCTCTATTGAAATTTTCAACTACGCTTTGCATTTCCATCGCGAACTCCATGAGGGTATACAGGTGCTCGTGGGGATCTTTTTGCCTAGCGCGCATTTGAGAATTAAGGCCACTCGCCGCCATAAACGTTGAGCCGATCGTTTTTATTTTTTCAACGCACTCGAACTCTTCTCTTTCCAAGAGCTCATCGAAATCGCCAATAAGTTCGTTAAGTACGCGCAAATATTCTTTACCGCATTCGAAACTTTCGTCGTACATTTCGTTAAAATTGACAATGCTCGCGAAAATAATCGCTACTTCTTTAAAGTTTTCCGAATATTTCGCCTCTTTTTTTAATTGTTCGGCCACGTGTTCTGGGACGATATTGTAAATGAGGTAGTCGGCTTGGTTCTTTAAACTTTGCACGTAACTTTTATCACGATTGGCTATATAGTTCGTGTGGAAACTTAACCTATACTCTATTTCAAATTCCCTATTTAGAAGCCATACTAATATCACGATCGTTAATAGATTCATTAATAAATCGACATTTTTAAAATAACATTTTGGCTCGCTTTTAAAGGAAGATTTTAAATTGGTTATGTTATATTGTTGGTCCGACACCACGAGAGGTGGTGCATTATTAATATTTGTAATATTATTTCTCGTCATTTCCATATAAGTGCATTGGTTCATCATAAAAAATATGGCAAACGCCACGCAAAATGCAGTCGCCAGACTACTTTTCATCCAACAATTCAGTTGAGTGAAGTTACAAAAATGGATTAATCCCACGAATAATGGGTATGTAAATATGTGCATATGAAAATATGTTATATCTATATCAGGCGCGAAGTTTACTAGAGCCGTAAGCATAGGCAAACTAACTAATACTGCTCCGAACACGTTCCATCTATAAAACCTACTACTACACCAGCACACTTTGTCTGTCCACCGAATTACAGGCACTACACACAGACCCAAATTTAAAATTTGCAATAAAAGACAGATGAAAACACTCACTAACCAGACAGTAGTAATACCATAGATAAAAACTAACCCGACAGAAACTACGAGAAATACAATAACTGAAACAAAAATATCAACGTAAGTATTAAATCGAGAATTAGCTAGAGTATTAATTTGAACATTACTTGTTTGGACATGATGGACGTTAGCTCTGTA
The DNA here is from genome assembly GCA_935413205.1 of Polydrusus cervinus. NCBI lineage: Eukaryota > Metazoa > Arthropoda > Insecta > Coleoptera > Curculionidae > Polydrusus > Polydrusus cervinus. The sequence goes on along the minus strand of OW284514.1, from coordinate 25,098,185 downwards.
ATCTTGTTCCATGTCCTTATCTTTAAAGAACAAGGTCCAACGCGAGAGTGGAGGTTTAATAAAATAAGAGCATTGAGATCTAGAGTTATCCTGCACGCATTTTATGAGCTGCCTGTCAGATTGTTTTCTTAAATTTTGTATGCAGGTTCCGAACTTGTCAAAAAATGGACCATGCGTTGTCGAATTTACCGATTTTAGTCTTGGCACTTGTGTTGAATTCATTGAGCTCTGGCTAGAAGTGTAGTATCCAGACACGCGGTGTTGTAACATCTCTTGGTTTAGAAGTGTGTTGTCAATCTAAAATATATAACAAATTCAAAACTTCAGAAACAATATTGAACAGTTTTTAAATTAAATTTTCTTTTTGAAATTGACGTTTTAACTATTCGAGTTTAAGGAATAAATAAAAACATGAAGTCTTTCTCCACTGGTTTATTAAATAGTAAAGTTAAAAGGTGCTAGATATTCTACATGTTTTGGGTGTAGTAACACCCATCATCTTTTTTTGGATGATGGGTGTTACTACACCCGAAACATGTAGAATATCTACCACCTTTTAACATTTCAAGGAGGGTAGGAAGATTTCTGATTCTTGATAATGGTAATATTTATTGTCGAAACTCTCATTTAACACGGTGGTTTTTAGGGTATTTTCCATTGCAGTTACAAGTGACCAACCCCCTCCCCCCTCCCATGATGTACTCCTTCCCGCTAAAGACCACCCCCGTGCGTGCCCTTCTCCTAAGCCAAGCATGGCCAATAAACCGGTATGGTTGGTCTTTCACCTACCCCTTCCAAAATCCATCACCGTGAAAGAACTCTTCAGGAGGCAGTCTTACAAAAGGATTCAAGTGGGTAGCTTCGCGCAAAATCTCTCTGCACTCACACTCTCACCCACTCTCGGTAGTATTTATCTTTAGTTTCCCGTTTGTGAACTACCTAAATAGTTCCTTCGGTACAAGTGCTACATCCCCTACTTATTTTGGATATTATAGGTTAAATCTGTGCTGTGTTATAAAGTTAATAAGATAACCTGTTTTAATGTACCTATAACTGTTGTGTAAATAAAACTAAACTTAGTTGAAATGAAAAGTATTTTTGTATTCAGCGTAAATTTATTTTATTTTTCTTTTGCCTAGCGCTTTCGCCCTACTGGAGAGCCATCTTCAGGGCTTAGGTTCTACATGAAGTACATATAAAGGTAAAAACATTACTTATAGGACAAAGTGTTGGTAATATAAGAATATAACAATTCTTTAAAAAAGTAAAGTTGAGAATACTCTCACTCGTCAAATCTTGCCCAGGAAACAAACATTTTCAAACTAAAATTTTAAAGTGTGTGCGTGATTAATAATTTTAGTTTTGACCCCCCCACTTTGAAGGCAATGTATAAAAAAATATATATAACGTCGATATCCAATATCTTTAAAAAAAAAGGAAAGACAAAATAATACGTAAATTTCTTGAGACAATAAAAATAGTTACAAGGTCAAAAATCATTGTTTTATTCATACCTGCTGTATACTACTTCGTCTACTATTGCTCTTGATCCCAGAATCCTTTCTGCTATGAACAGAGTACTCATCCAACATAGCTATACTCGACAATCTGCTAGGTATGTCCACAGAGCGTTTTGGTCTAGTAATGTTGCTAACTGTTACGGTTGCACTTCTAGCTCTAAAATGTAAGTAAATATTTTATAATAAGCTTACAAAGAAAATTCAATTTAGTACAATGGTTTGAACATTTTAGCAAAAAGTTCTTCCATCGAGCTGAGCTGTTTTATAGACTAAATATGTCTAAAATGACAAACTGTTCTAGTCGCAAAAGTTACCTTTCTAACGGCTCTATTCCATCTAAATTTGGAGATCGGCCTCTTCTAGATCTACTACTTCCTGCCCGGTTTAATATTGGGAATTCTCCATTAAATGATCTACCCCCAAATTGAGATCTGTAACTTCCTAAAACACACACCACCTGTAGTATATGTTATATTCAATAGACCTTTAAATCTGTGGCTTGATACAAGAAGTGCATATGTCACTATTTTGCATTTTTGAGATACATATGCCAAAGTACTGATAAAAATGTAAATTTTATGAGGGCACAATGCCGAAGCCCCTAGTATTAATCTAAACCCCATTTTACAAAATACTAGGGGCTTCGACATTTTGTCCTCATAAAATTTACATTTTTATCAGTACTTTCGCATATCTATCTCAAAAATGCAAAATAGTGACATATGCACTTCTTGCACCAAGCCACAGAAATATATGACATTACATAGGGTGTTTTTGAGGTATACAGGTTGATTCCTAAGTCGACACTTCTTTTTTAGATGTGCATAGATTATAGAAGCCATTAAAATAAACAACATTTTCAAATACCTTTTTTCAGAAAACTTAAAAAATACGCGAGATACAGAAGTAAAAAATCTAAGTGCGGGCCTGGCCATCAAAACGTAGCCTGCTATACTTTATGTTGTTTATTTTATTAGTCATGCAATTAACGAGTCGGTAGTCAGTTATTTGGTAATCCGCTGCGGTGTGTTTTCCTGAAGCAAGTTAATTTTAAATTGGTGAAACGTGAAAATGGTAAAATTTGAAAACAATGAACTAGTAGATATGGTGCTAATTTACGGTGAGTATCGTCAAAGTGCGGCTGCTACTTCGAGATTATACGCAGAAGGCTTTCCCTTCCGGGCTCATCGTACACCCAGAAGTTTTCTTAATGTTATTCAACGGGCAAGTAAGGCAGCACCGTATTTGATCCATAGTGTAATAAATGAATGTAAGTACGTTATTTTTGAAAAAAGGTATATGAAAATGTTGTTTATTTAAATGACTTCTATACACAGCTAAAAAAGATGTATCAACTTAGGAATCACCCTGTATAGACAAACTTTAAAGGGTGATTTCTTGTATAACTTTAAGTGGATTCCGTAGCTACCCGCATTGACATTTTTCATCATGTTTGTTCACAGACGCTAACACGCGTTGCGTCTCCGATAGTATGATTTGCCACTGATGTTAGAAAGAGAGAAATAATGGGCAACTGAGATGGATTATAATTCGGTTTAGAAATAGACTAAAAATGTTTTTGAAAAATTATTTTAATAAAAGTTGTTTGGAATTAATTATAGAATATTGAAAAGTCAATATTGTGTTGCTAAATTAGAAAATAAATGATTTAAATTTATATTACACATATATGACCAATGCTTCTGTTCTACTCAGTCAGTTTTAATCAACTAAGTATTTAAATCAGAAGGCAGCACTTCATGTATTATTGTTAAAAATAAAAACCCGATTAAAAAACAATGCTTCTAAATATGGCATACACAATTCAAACTATCCGCCCTGTTACCACGAATAAATTTCCTAATGGATTGATGATAGGGTCATAATGAATAAACAAAAAAGTCTGACGTTGCATTTCTAAAATTCATCATTAAAATAACTGAATTCACAAACCTCCTCTGACAAATTCTGGTGTAGGTGAAAATTCAAATGCTCCAATATCACTACGAGAATGACTTATGTATGATTTAATATCAATGGTGTTCGGTGAGGAATAGTCTTCATATTTCGATGTTAGTGTTGCAAAAGAATCTATCACCTTTCCGTTAAGTGGGTTTGACTCAATTATTATAGGAACCTAAAATATACAAATACAAAACGTTTAATATCATCTTGTATACAAGAATTCGGAGATATATCATAGGATGAAGTAAAACAGGTTAGTGTTAGTAGAAGACGCGCTGCTGATTTTTTAAAATAATATCGCAAAAAAACTACGTTTAAACACACACTTTTGAAGTCAAAATTAATTTTTATAAAATATTAAAGATTAGAAATATTAACTTAAATAAAAAATGTATTTTTTTGAATTTAAAAAAAATATAGGTAACAAGCATGCTTTCAGGGAATGAACTCTTTCGCTATAATCGGATAGCGAAAAGTTTAAAAACACGAGGCGAGAAACGTCTTCCTATTAACCACGTATTCTTTTATTTGCGAGTCGCGCGACCGATTATATTACTATCTTTGTTTCGATAACTTAAATAGAAACAGAGCACCAGTCTGGAAAGGCTAGTCAGGTCGGAGCATGTCGGATGAAGGCGGTGGCTCATTTTCAGGTTTTGTTGTCCCTTCGGTACATTTTTTTGACTTTGACTTTGTGCAAGCACTGCAAATTTTTGCGTTGCAACAACTCCGCATGGAAAGTGTACATTGAATGCCGATGACGACCTTCCGAGCGACAAAGTATTCTGCCGGGCCCGCACTGTATTTCTGTCGGGTCGCGTGTTTACCTCTTTCTTGTCTTAGTCGGCGCCCTATCAATCCGCCATTTAAAGCGAAAAAAGAGCCAACTTTAACTATAAGTTACAAAAGGATAAATAACTGTTGATAAGTTTCAAATCTTTGATTAAGTATCCCTCATGAAAAGGGTTTGGACACACGCATAAATACACACTAAAATAATTCCAAAAGGGTTCCATTTTTTGATATATTAATGAGAATATGAGTAGTCGCAAAATGTTAACAAAAAATTTTACCTAACCTGCTGATATCCATCTTCACTAGCATCAGTAGTACCAGATACAAAATCTATATCTATGTCCGGTTTACTGCTGGTGGTACTGGATTTTCTCATGAACTTGGGTATTTTCCAGCTTTTTAGTTTCATTGAGTATTTTCCAGAGCTGGCAGTGGAGGTAGGCGTTTTTACACTTTCAATTACAGTACTATCTGGTGGATCCTGTTCGTTATCTGAATCTACATAGAAAAAAAAACAATCAAGACTAATAAAAATAAAAAGCACATACAGAGTGGCCCATTTGTCTGACACCGTATCTTATTAAAGATATCAAGAAAAAAGTTTATATAAAAGTGAGGTATAAAAAAATACATGTTCTGAAATTATTTATAAACATACAAAATGGCCCAGAAAAGTAGGACAATAAAAAGATTAATTTTTTTAAATGGAACACCCTATATATTTTAGCATTTTTTGTTTCCTTACAAAAATATCCATATGACGCCATATTTAGTTTATTAATTTTTTGCAACGTTGCCAAACAAAATGTAAAATTCTTAAAATTTTGCAAAAAACATGATAGTAAAAAATTATCTGTATTTCTCAATAAGAGTATCGAAAATCGAAAATTTCTTGTAATCTCTTAAGTTTAGAGATAGAAAAACTGTCTTAAGTACCTAAAATTTTGTACAGGGTTTTTTTCTGTTGACATCCAAATATACAAAACTTTAAAATACAATAACTCTGTTTTTTCAAATGGAACACCCAGTTTTTGTATTTAAAAATTTTGTATATTTGGAGGTCAACAGAAAACACCCTGTAAAAAATTGTAGGTACTTAAAGATTTAAGGCAGTTTTTCTATCTCTAAACTTAAAAGCTTACAAGAAATTTTCGATTTTCGCTACTCTTATTGAGAAATACAGGTAATTTTTTTATAATCATGTTTGTTACAAAATTTTAAGAATTTTGCATTTTGTTTGGCAACGTTGCAAAAAATTAATAAACTCAATATGGCGTCATATGGATATTTTTGTAAGGAAACAAAAAATGCTAAAATATTTAGGGTGTTCCATTTTAAAATGTATCATTTTATTGTCCTACTTTTTTGGGCCATCCTGTATGTTTAAAATAATTTTAGAACATATATTTTTTTATATCTCACAACTTTTATAAAAACTTTTTTTTACATCTTTGATAGTAGAGACGGTATATTACTTTATCAGACAAATGGCCACCCTGTACCATATACAAGATCTAACTGAATCTCTAACAATAACGGTAACAACGGCACATTTTCGGTTTTGCATATATAAACAACGTCCCTTGGATTTGAGTATGCGCATTGTAATATATTAATTTCTTCAAATTAAAAATAAATAAATATATAATGCATTTATTTTATACTCGGAGGAGTCCAGTGTGACGTGTGACTGCTCTACATCATGGACAATTTTAAAGGTTATGTTCGAAATTGTTTGTGTAATTCTTTCACTTACCCAATATACTTGGCAAACTACTAGCCTTCATAATGCAAGATTCAGGAGAGAGAAAGTTCTTATTCTGGGGTGACTTGATATGAGACGTATCACATGATAAAACTCTGGGTCTGCTATGGGGAGATAGCGACGCCCTCGACGCTGGTGGAGATACAAACAGCTGAAGAGAGTTTGCGTACTTTTGGCGACCTTCTGCTCGAAAACTGCCCTGGTAGGATGGACAGTTGTCAGTCTGGCGGCCCAGAATAAAATATGTTGTTAAACCTGAAACATTCACAAATTATTATATTATACAGGGTGTCAAAAAGGCCTGGAATATCGCAAATATTTTAAAAAGTACTGAATATAGTTTTTTTTAAATTGACAAATCTATATAGTTATAAATAGCATACCTAGGCAGATAGAACCTATTTCTGTAATTGTATTTTTTTTGTTGTTTACAAAAACAATATTAATAATACATTTTTGGGTGCCATTAGGATTCTTGTATCTGTAGATGACTTGAGATGTACTCAATTTTAAAAAATTGGAAGAAAGAATATATGGGTAAATTTCTTAAATATAAGCAAACTGCGCATGTCGTCCCATATGGGGACGTTGCTTAGTAACCGTTTGACGCGAGTGACAGTTCTAACCTTACATTGTCTGTCATTGTAAAAAGCAGTTCGGTACCCTCAACGAGGGTAGTACGCGGTTACGTATTTGGCAGTGTAAAAATGCGCAGTGGCGATTTGTAACATTTGCAACAAAAACACAAAAGGCAGAGATTAAAATATTTTGGGCTTCCAAAAATAAGAATCTGGTAAAACAATGGATTATTGCTTTCAAAAGGCTTGACCAAATCATTTTAAAGAATTGTAAGTATAAACTATGTTTGTAATTATCTTCTAAAAGAAGTAACTGAGATGAATTAACGAAGTATGTCCTTTATAACAGAATTATAATTATTTTCTTAATCAAAAATAAAACGATCATTTAATTGCACTTGCACCTATTATTGTAAACCGGCCTTAAAAGCGTCCTCGTACGTAACGTCACGTGGGAGAGAGATAGAGAATTTATGCGCATTCGCATACCGGTGAATAAATTTTGTTTAGTCATTGTCATTCAAAAATAAACTGTGTATCTCCTATTTAGACACCCATTGCAATAGAAGTTATTGTTGAAAGTTTTTTATGGTGAAAAATCTTGATTATAAAAAAATGCTTACCAGAAACAATTTGTCCTTCCTCGAGTAAATATTGGTCGTTTAAAAAATTACGAGTTGTTTCCGAAATATGTACCATCCCAGGTTTTCCGGTACTTTCCATCTTATTGGCCAAGGTAACGTCATTACTCCACACGTCAAACTTAAACCTTTTAGTACCCACAATTCCACACAAAACGTTACCAGTATGAATGCCCACCCTCATATTGATTCCCTCGTGTTTCTCTTGGTCAAAATTTTTTATCGCTTGAATCATGCTCAGTCCCATTTCTACACAGCACTGCGCATGATCCGGCTTTGGTTTCGGACAGCCAGACACGCAGTAATAACAGTCGCCTAAGGTTGAAATTTTTTCACAGAAATGATCTTTACACAAGTCGTCGAATCGCTGAAATAAATTGTTGAGTATTTCGACCAAGCCTTCTGCGCTTTTATTACTGGACATTTTAGTAAATCCCACGATGTCGGCAAAAAGTATACTAACATTGACCATGGTGTCCATGTTAAACGGTCTAAATAAGGAACGTATATCGTTATTCTCCGATTCGTTGGAGTGTCGGCGAGTAAAATTTTCGTCATCGTTCAGTAGCCAGTTGGCTACGCTGGGAGGCATCAAGGAGTGTATCATATTTTCTTTGAGTCTTTTTTCTAGTTCAAGTTGTTTCCTTACCAAGAGGCTTTGGCCGACTTTCATGAACGTTTGTCTCATCCTCACATTGTTCATTAAATAAATATGTAATCCAATTAGATGAATTGCAATATGGGATAATATTCTGGTAAATAACACCAGCCATACTACCGTTGATGATTCAATTGTTGGCGAAAGTACAAATGCTGCTGATAATTCGAATATGATGGAATATAAAATGGCTAACGTCAAACCCATGTAAAGTTTCAAAGGTATTAAAGTATAAATTAATATCAGTAGTTGTATACAAGCACAGAAATGGCCGATGCTTATTTTTTTTGAAACCATTAAAAAAACAAAGCTTAGTAGTAGAGATGACACGGCGTATATTAGTGATATAATCACCATGTGACGTTGAAATAGTCTGGTATATGTTATGAGTAGAACTAATACATTGAAAAGTAGGAGTATAATGAAGGGTATAGTCTTAACATTGAAGTATTGAAAATCTGTTAGTAGGCCATGTGTAAGGATGTATAGTAGCCAGCAGGAAGCTACGACAATTGAGTACCATAGAGCATACCTAAAAAAAATGAGGAATGTTTTTAATGCAAATAAGTACGTTTTTTAAAAATAATTTTCATTCAAATAAACTAAAACATTAATTTGAAGAAGTAGTTCATACTTGAAGTGAAGTGACAAGTTAAATGGAGAGAAATAATACTCTAAGTCAACCTTCACTAAGATATATTTGATAAGGAATATTTTTATTTTACTCTACATGTTTCGAACGTATAAACGTTTACTTTCAGAAGTATAGTTTATGTTGAAATAGATATTAGGAAAATTGTGAGTTTTTGAGGAAGTTAATTAATTAAAGAAAAGGGTTGAAGAACTTACATAGAAGTAGGGGAGAAAAACATAATATCAAGTTATATAGATAAAGTTGGGAAAATGGTTGATAAAGTGACGAAATGAGAAACGTTAGGTAAAACTTCAGTGGTGAAGTAAACTATTGAAGAACATTTTTTTGTTAAATGGTGGAGAATGAAAAATTATGTGTTTGTAGGACAGATGTACGATATGTATATACAGGGTGTCCGGTAACTTATGGGCCGCAGAGTAACTGGAGATATAAGACATCAAACTAAGCTGATTATGTCATATAAGTTTTTTTGGATTGTTACTCGTTCTAGAGATACAGTGTGTTGAAAGTAAAAGTTTATTCTCGAAAATAAGCCATAATTTTAAAACGGTTTAATGAATCGAATTGAAAGTTGGCAATGTTATGTTTTTATGAGCAAGAAATAAGAATTTGTAGAAATTTTTAAGTTACAAACTAGAGGGCGCTAGTTGCATACACTGGGCTTCATAAATCTATGATTTTTTTTCTTACCTGTGATATTAGGTATTTTTCAATTATAGTTTCTTAAAGAAGGGCATTTTTTGAGTAAAAAAGGTGTATTTGATTGATCTTAATATCGAAATCGAAATATTTCCCTTTAAACATCCCAAAGCATAAAAAAACATAGTACCTACATAATTAAATTATTATTTTAATTATCAAAAAAAAACTTATAGTAAATACTAGATACCAAACTAAGGCGATTAAGTCATATAAGTTTTTTCGGATTGTTACTTGTTCTAGATATACAGGGTGTATATAATTTATGTATTATTAATTTAATTATGTACTATGTTTTTTTATGCTTTGGGATGTTTAAAGGGAAATATCTCGAAAACCGTTAAAGATATTAAGATCAATCAAATAGGTACACCTTTTTCACTCAAAAAATGCCCTTCTTTAAGAAACTATAATTGAAAAACACCTAATATCACAGGTAAGAAAAAGAATCATAGATTTATGAAGCCAAGTGTATGCAATTTCTACAAATTCTTATTTCTTGCTCATAAAAACATAACATTGCCAACTTTTAATTCGATCCATTAAACCGTTTTAAAATTATGGCTTATTTTCGAGAATAAACTTTTACTTTCAACATCCTGTATCTCTAGAACGAGTAACAATCCGAAAAAACTTATATGACATAATCGGCTTAGTTTGATGTCTAGTATTTTCAGTTGCTCTACGGCCCATAAGTTACTGGACACCCTGTATATATATGATCCATGATGTTATAAGACATCTCAGAGTGTTGTTCACAGAAGTTAAATGAATTGTACTTAGAGGGCACACATATATGAAAACCAGTGTTGAAGGTTAAGACAGATTTTTTATAAACGTGAAGGTTTTACAGAAATTGCATTGTGAAATTTGTAAATTTTAATTAAGGTATTGTGTTATAGAGTACGTTACTAGAGAATTAATTCAGTTATGAGTAGGTGTAGGCAAACTTCATTATAACAGTTTTCTTAAGCTTTTAGGTCACGCTGTGAAGATTTTTGCTGAAAAGCTTTTTTTGCTTATTTCTCCTCATTTAAAACATTAATGTTGGGTTGCACAAAGCTTTTTTAACTAACCAGCAAGTTTGACTGCAACATAACTGACACTGAGAGGCATTTTTAACTCACAATTAAAGGTGCTTGATTAGTAAATTAAAAATTTAGGTAACCGGGCCAGTATGATAGCGAAAAAATTATTTCTGCCAATGTCATATATGTCAGAGTTAAACTTATTGGTTAGTTAATTATTATTAAAATTATTTGTGCAACCCGACAATAAAAGCTAGTCATCACCAGAAAATAATAATAAGGATAATATTATTAAATTTATTTCAAATCTTTATAACATAAGAGGTAAATAACTTTATATTTGTATTTATTAATCCCCTGAAAGCGTCGTTGTTAGAGGAAAATAGTAATTTGTTTTATCAAGTAAAATTATAAATATTTAGGAAAACGAGAATGTTTAAATCAAATTGTTCCCTAATTTTAAAACAGAAACGTACAAGTGTACAGGGTGTCCCAGATAAGGATGCACTATACAGGGATTTCGTAAACCACACATTAGAAAAAAGTTGCGCCCTACTAACATTGTGTTTTTAAATATAAAAAAAATCTGAACCCTTCCGAGGATATTTAGGCGATCTGTTTTTACTTTTTTCTGACTCTGTTTGAAGAGATATGGTAAAATATAAGTAAAGGGGGGAATTGGTTGTACCTGTATTCTGAAGAAAGGAAAAAACGTATTTCAGGGTAACTATTTAATAACACTGACGCCAAGCGCTTTCTTCAGGCCTTAACCTAGTCAAACAGAGTTTTAAAAGCAATGCTTAAGGTTATTGTTTAAACATAAATTATGTACTACCAAAACTTTTTAAGCATTGCTTTCAAAGCTCTGCTTAACTAGGTTAAGCCCTGATGAAAGCGCTTGGCGTCAGTGTTATTAAATAGTTACACTGAAATACGTTTTTTCTTTCTTTTTTTCTTCTACAAGTTGGTCTAATTGGATTTTTAATTCAACGTTTTGTTTTTTCCAAACCATCATCAACTTATAATCAGAAATGTAATGACGCTTTCAGTTATATACTTTAAAAAATGTAACAAGAGTTACTTTTAAACACTGTCACCGAATGCTATTGTAATATAACATGTTTGATGGGGGTGACAACGTCCCGCATGAAAAACTTGGTAGACAGGAGCCCACAATAAGCCACTAACTAGGCTGCAATGCAAGAAGCTTTCATGGACCCTGGCCTTAACCTATTAATCAACTCTAACCCTGTATAACAAACGTTGCTATTCAGTTTTCACCTCTTTGTATTCATGATTAATAAATTAATTTCATCAGTTACAGATAAGCGTTTTATTTGCATTTAGGTATCAAAAATAATTAACTGAACTATTTTCCAAGCCCGTTATAACAATAATTAATCCCAGATATACTACCTTAAATGTAATCTACCTTATTCTGTTCATTTATTAATAACACCTTATTTATTTAGTTGACTGAAACGCTAAATAAAATAAAATAATGTACTGGATTCTTGTTGCTTTATGTACGGGGTGTCCGAAAATTCAGTTTCAAGGGGATTTACTATATATAAAAACGAGAAAAAAGTTCATAATAATGGTCCATCAGTGGCGTATTTAGGGAAGGGGGCTGCCGGGTTGCAGTCCCCCCCCCCCCCCCCTCGAGCCTAGGATCTCGGGTCTAAAAGTCTAATTGCAACCTAATTTTTCGTCTCACAATTAGATTGTTAATCTTTAAATAATGTATTCTTGGCTTAGATGGTAAAGGTCTTGTAGGAAACGTTTAGTTTTTAAATTGTTCCTGTTTTATATAGAGATTAAGGTTTTAGGCGCATATCGTTCTAGTTATTGATTTATGATGCAGTTTTAAAGGAAAACGAGTAAAAAGAATAATATTTTATAATATCTTTCTATTATATACTGGTCTGTTTCGGTTTCTCTTTTTTAGAACTATTTTAAATCAACAAAAATATAACACAATGCAATAAAATATGTTTACAACCAAAACAAAAAACAATTAGGTATTTATTTTTAAAGAGAATAATTAAAGTAAAAATTTGAATTGAAACATTTTTTATGGAAGAAGTGTGATAATTTATAATATAAAAAATAGTGCGGGAAGAAACGAGAATGCTTTATTATGAATAGACAAAACGGTACTTAAAAACCTAAGCATTTGCACCAAAAACTGCTCTTAGATCTACGCTCCTAAAACACATGATTTTTGAAAAAATCATCAATTTTGGCGTGGTGAGCGATATTTACTTTATTTTTAATCATGAAAAACCGAGCCCGAAAAACGCTGGTTAGAGTCATACATATTTCTTATGTTAAAATTTTGGATTGACACCAATATTCATATTTGTCATAAATATAAAAAATGTTTTTTTTTAAATAAAGAGCCAGCTAGGAATATCAAAAAAAAAACATTTACAAAAACAAATTTAATCCAACCATGCAAAGAGCTGAGGTAATAATGTAATTTTCGAAATTTGATAGTAGTTAGGTGAATTTTAAACGAACTTTGGGCGTAGCCCCGAAAATTTTTCGTCTGTGGCGCTTTTTCACCTTCTTCACTACGTAGAATATCATAAAATACATGTAGTCCCGACTGCCTCTCTCTCCAGAAAAAAATGTCCCATTTACGCCCACTGAGCCCCCTCCGAGCATATTTTCTGGATATGCCACTGTGGTCCATTAATCTGTTATAAGGAAGCTGTAGCTATGGAATTTAGAAATCGATGATAGTTTAAATAATGATTTAAATAATTAACATTTTTTAGCTGTTTATAAAGTAATTCGTTTTTATTTTGATTTTCCGTGCAATTTGTAATTGTCCTCACTTGCTTAGGTCTAATAATGCCAGTTTAAGGCGAAACAACAACACAACAAAATAAACAGACCGTAAAGATTCTGAGGCCCAGACTTTATGTCTTTTCCTTACAAAATAACAAATATCAGGTCTCGTTGAGTAAAAACTGGACGAATTCTTCGAATTTCAAATAATCCTTACCTAAATTTAAATCTGTTGTGGGGAAAGGCGCTATTTTTGTATTGATCTTCGAGTATCTCTGAATCAAAAGTTGGATCCCACCAAGATTTCTGCGAGGCCCTTTCAAAGGGTATTGGAAAAAACTTTCCCCAACACCTAAAAAACAAAGAATGATTTTAAAAAATAGCAGACAGTTTGACAGGTTTCTAAACAATCCAAACACCCAAAAATCCGCGTCCGAGTCTATAGCGCAGAATCCTGATTGTCACGGACTGTTTGTGACTGCTGTGGGAACAAACCCTTAGTTTCCTAGCAAGTAATTTGATTTAATAAAAAAAAAATTAAATTTATTATACAGTGTCACCATTAAAGTCCGCACCATATGGAACTTTTTTTTATCAATAAAGTTTATTGAATTTAAATATCGGCAATCGTTTTTAGGCTTATGTACAAAGTTTCAGATCTCTAAGACAAAGTTAAATTTTTTGCAATTTTTTCGAATTAATATGTTTTTTTCATAATGAAAGTTGATTTTATGGATATTAAACTATTCGTTCATACCATACTCTTATTTTAATTTCGTTTTCATGCTAATTTTTCTTATGGGATGCATTTTTTTCAGAAACATAAAATTAGGAGCAAAAAAAATTTGACACGGGTGGTGTAAAGTTTTCATAATTTAACAATTTTATCCAAAAGAAGTCACATGTTCTATTTTTTCGATAGTTAATACATGAACAAAAAAAAATATAATTAAATCTCCAGAGAAATGCTTAGTTCACAAATTAAACCCAATTTTGCCTAATCACGATTTCTTTATATTAACCCATAATTAAGAAACAATTTCGAATTAAACTTAGGAAAGGGCACATTTAGATTTAGTTTAAACAAATTCATTTTAAAATAAATTTCCAACTAATAAACATTTTTTTAAAGTAAACAAACTGTTGTCACTTTGACCAGCATGTCTAGGACGTCTCGCATCCTCCTCGATCCTAAAACCGTCAAAATGCCTTTTCTAGGAGCCAGGTATCTGTCTCTCTCTACACCCTAGAGGAATATGTTTTCTTTTCGATTGAAAACGGTGCCAGAAACCCGTTAGTAAAATTAAAAATTTTATTATTTTTGAAAAAAAGAAAGTAAGGTTAGGAATGTACGTTGTTTATTCATTATAATGATAAAACATTTAAATTAAAAGTACCTAAATATAGAGTGATTAAAATATTTAAATTTGTTTTCCTTATCATAGGCATGCTTCCAGATAAGTATCAGTGGAAATAAACGCAAACTTTTGATTGTGTGCCTAAAATATTGTTAAAATAAATTATTTTGAATGACTGGCGAGTTTTGGACTTGCATTGTATTTTTTTTGTTTATAATCACAACGATTCAAATCAAATAAAGACAATGTAATTCCAAAACTCTTCCGTCTACAAAGCTTCGAAGCAATTTTAAAAATAAAATAGTTTTGTTTCCCTTCCTTCATCACTAGACGTGTTTCGTCATATCGTGACTCATCAGTAGGGCTAGAAGTCGACTAGTGAAGGGAACCGGTCTACTGACTAACAGTTTTATTTTATTTAAATAAATGTGGGCATAATTTACTTTGTGTTGTAGAAAAATTATATCTACTCTACAACTCTAGTGGATTGTCCATATACCGTTTGTAAGTTTGAGCACTCCGAATTTACTTACTTGTGCGATTTGGACATCATATCTAGAAACTACTATTTTAAAAATCTATCATATACAGCAGGATGATACGATGTAACGGAATCCTATTGGAATATGTATATATGTATTATCTTTTATAATTTACTGAACTTTATCTTAAAAGATACTTTAATTCATTAAAATCCAATAATCTTTTCAAATCCGACATGGGTTAAACGTTCAGAATTACGACTAAAGCGATTCGAAAAATGTAATTTACTGCGAAATTGCATTTGGTTTGAGCATCATTATCCAATCGCTTCAATTAGGTAAATTCAAAGCCCGCGTAGATATATTCAAGCTATACAGTGTACACTACAGGGTTTCTGATTATATTTTAAACCGGGATTACTCAAATCAATCTAAAAATGGTAAGTACAAAAATGTTAGGGTTTGTTCGGGTCTGTGCGTGTTTCTTCAGCGTTCAGTAAGCCATGCTACTTGAGATTATAAATCACTACTAAAGAAAATCTGATAGAACTTAATACAATCAGGATCATTGGCAGTGCAGGTTTAAGGTACTTTAACGCCCAGTGCTACTCGTGACCGCCCCCTAACTAACATAACAAAAATGTCCTAAAAAGTATGCTGTAGAATCGATCCCGTATGTCTTAAATTATTACTCTAGAAAGGTAATCTAGGTAAAAGGTAAAGGTAAATGAAAAATAGAACAATCCACATCCACAATTCGGCGCAATATCGTTATGAAATTTGCTACAAAACTATTTCCAGTAAGACGGCGCACCAGTTTACGTGATTCTTGATAATTAACATTTTTTGGTAGAATTTTTCGAGCCCCATATCATTAGTCGCAAAATGACAGTTAGATGTCTACCGTGGTTTACCCTTGGTTTGGTTAATTTGATGTTCTATTTTCTGTTCTATTTCAGAAAGATGCAGAGTAATAAAATGGGAAATTCCGTCCAGTTTGACTTAATTTCGGTGTCGGCCATAGGCGTAGATACATTTCGTGCATTAAATTATTTATGATAACTAACCACAGAAAAAATAAGATAATTTGATAAAGAAGGAACTATTAGCTATAGCAAATTTACACAAACATCGTTTTATGAAATATGCCGTGGAAGATATAGCTGAAAAGCATAGCGTAACTGTGCTGCGCATACCGCCATATCATTGCGAACTAAATCCTATAGAACTTATATGGGCGCAAGTGAAAGGATTTGTCGCAAGACACGACACGACATTCAAAATGAAAGACGTTAAGCTACTGTTTGATCAAGCCATTAAGGAAATGACACCAGACAACTGGCGAAAGGCAGTCCACTATGTCATTAAAGAGAAGAAAATGTGGGATTTTGACCACCTGATCGATCGGACCGTCGCGTCGGCCAGTTAATTATAACGTCAAGAGGAGACAGTTCCTCAGATGACTAACAATATTTTAATTTCTGTATAATGTATTTTTTTTATTGTTTAATAAAAATAGGTGTACCTAATACTATGTACATAATGCACGCCTTTGTCACACCATTTTCAGTGTTTGTGAATGGATAACAATAGGTAAAACCCATAAATTGACCCAAACCCGGGTGGTACTACTCGCAATGGGTGAAAATAAAGAATTTTGCAATGAAATCAATGGCAAATTATGAAAGTGGCTTAAATATTCGTTGGGTTACTCTGTAGTTCCTTTGCATACCTAATGAGCTTTTATTACTCTACACATTTCTGAAATAGACTATAGCATTATGAAGATGTAGTCGTAGTACTAGGAAACACCTTTAACGACAAAATTTTAATAATATTACATACACACATAATAAAGTTCGTTAGTTTCATTTTACACAGTTAAAATGTACTGTCACAAAGTACAGAACAAGTCAATTAATTCTTTGAAATTTATTAACTTTTAATTAATCACTTATATAATATACACTACACAAAATTGTATATAAAAAATATAAGTACCTAATGAGACAATCAACCATAGCTAAGCGGAACTCGTGGACTATCAAAAATATAATATGAAATAAAAGTTGTTAAAACAAACGAAAATTGATAAGAATTTTATTTAATGAAATAGGACTTAGTGGTTAAACCTAAGACAACATAAGAAAGTTTAATGTTCTTTATCTTAATAAATATAAAAACAGCTAATGAGTAATCATAATAATCTAATCGTTTTAAAAAACATTCGAAAAATTCGTTTAGGATTTTGAACAAACCCAAATTATAATTAATTTTTTTCCAACCTAAAACCTGACTCGTAAAGTGAAAATTTTGGAAGAGGGGTTGATAAAAAAAAAATCAAACTCAAGTAACTACAGGTGTTTGTCAAATGTAAAAAATGGCTCCCACCATAAAAATGATAAGAATCGACCAAACTCACAAAAACCAGAATAGTAGATTCAGTAACGAGGTTGGAATGAAAATTTGATCCGAGTATCGAATTTTCATTCTAACCGAGTAGCAGACTATATTTTCTCCACGACCAAAAACACTATTCGCAATATTTGTAATTTCAGGTGGAGTATTATCCAGTTCCATATCTAATTCATCCGATTATTCACTCATATTTTGACTTGCATTAAAATTTGTCTGCTGACATTGACAGTTTCGAAATTAATGGCAACCTATGTCGTTTAGATCAATTACAGAATATTCATTCCGTATCTTGTTATGGAATAAAAACACACGCAAAACGCATAAGAAGCAAGTGTTTCAGAATAAATATTCCAACTCAAGAGCGAGAATTTTTACATTCTATTATCAAAAATGATTTTGGAATTATTGCATTCAGTAATGGTCGTGGAGAAAAAGAGATACAACCATTACTGAATATTTCCTATGTCAAAAGAGTGTCCGAGAGAATAAGAAGACTAAGACAACAATACAACATCAATACAGTATACAAGCCGCCTGACGAGGACGAAACTAACAAGCCAAAAAGACAAGAAAAACTGTGTCTACTAGATCGTCTAAAAAGTTAGGTAAAGAACCCTAAATAAGACTGAATTTGACGTACTCTCATAGGAAAAGGCTTCACAAGTGAGAGAGACGGGAAAAGCATAGCCTTCTCGAGTGAGGAAGAAGGGCCATACATACATGTGATAAAAAAGGGTAATCCTTATATAATACAGAATACCTTTTATTTGTTCACAAATTGCTCGGGGCCATGAATATGTTATTTTGAGATGCTTCTCTACAATTAAAAAAAAATGATAAAATGTGAATCAGAAAAGGGTTCCTAGTGTGATGTTATTTTACACTCAATTCTAGACATTTTTCATGCTCTTATCTATAGCAGACCCCACACTATCAGTCTTACTGATATTGTAAAAACACAGATTTATTTTTTTCGCTTTCCTAAAGTCTTACTGACAGTTCTGAATGATCTTAATCTTTGGTCATTCTCGCATCAGTCTTTTTTCTAAAGAAAATTTACATCAATTCGGCCATCAATACTTGAAATTTGCTTTTACATCAGTATTACTGTCATTCCTTTATCAAAACTCTCAGTCTGAATGATGGTGTACGGTCTGCTATAAATTGTTGGATCCCTTTTTACCGTATTATACATGGTGATTCCTAAGTTGGTACTTCTTTTTTAGCTGTCTATAGAAGGCATTAAAATAAACAACATTTTCAAATACCTTTTTTCAAAAAACTCAAAAATAAGGTACTTACATTCATTTATTACACTATGGATCAAATACGGTCCTGCCTAACTTGCCCGTTAAATAACATTAAGAAAACTTCTGGGTGTAGAATGAGCCCGCAAAGGAAAGCGTTCTACGTATATTCTCAAAGAAACAGCCGCACTTTGACGACACTCACCGTAATATAGCACTATATTTTATAGTTCATTGTTCTCAAATTTTACCATTTTAACGTGTCACCAATTAAAAATGAACTTGCTTCAGAAAAACACACCGCAGCGGATGCGAAATAACTGACCATGACTAATAAAACAAACAACATAAAGTATAAGACTACGTTTTAACGACCAGGCCCGCACTTAGATTTTTTACTTCTGTATCTCGCCTACTTTTAAGTTTTTTTTTTTAAAGGCTGTTTATTTTAATGCCTTCTATACACAGCTAAAAAAGAAGTATCAACTTAGGAATCACCCTGAATATGTTTCTTGTTCATAAAGAGGAAGCATTTTTTGTTGGAGCTTTTATACAGGATACAGAAATGTAAACAATAATGCTATATTTGTTGCGCTTACTCTAGGACTATCATAAACATGAAAACCTTAATAATTGTATTCCTTTTTCACATTACTTAACTTACTGAAGCAGAATCCAATATACAATGTAAATATATTAAGGAACAGTAATTTAAGTATATTTATTACCAATAATAATTGTCAATAACTTTCGATTTAGACCAAATATGGAACGTGTTAGTATCTGGGAGCCAATTAAAATATTAAAGGTCCTTTTCCTAATAAGCTGCTGTAATCTTTTCTCATGTTCAAATATGGAAGGATACAATGAGCTGATCAATAGAATATTATATTAATTTGTTAAACAATTTCATAAAAAATTATTCTATTTATTTTTCAGCGAGTGGTATAACATGAATTACGGGGGGACATTAATATATTTAGTCATAGTCTATTTCAGAAAAGTGTAGAGTAATAAAATGGGAAATTCCGTCCAGCTCGGCTCAATTTCGGTGTCGGCCATAGGCGCACGTAAATTTTGTGCATTACGTTATTTATGATAACTAACCAAAGAAAGAAGATAATTTGATAAAGAAGGAACTATAAGCTATAGCAAATTTACACAAACATCTTTTTAGATATAGCTGAAAACATAATGTAACTGTGCTGCGCACACCGCTATTTCATTGTGAACTAAATCCTATAGAACTTATATGGGCGCAAGTAAAAGGATTTGTAGCAAGATACAACACGACATTCAAAATGATTGTTTGATCTAGCCATTAAGGAAGTAACACCAGATAACTGGCGAAGATCAGTCCATCATGTCATTAAAGAAGAGGAGAAAATGTGAGATCTTGACCACCAGATCGATCGAACCGTCGACCGGTTAATTATAACGTCAAGACGAGATGACAGTTCCTCAGATGACGAAGAATATTACGATTTTTTATAATTTAATTTCTGTATAGTGAATTTTTTGTATTTATTTATAATGTTCAATTAAAAAATAAGTGTACCCAATACTATGTACAGAATGCACGCCTTTGTCACACCATTTTCAGTGTTTGTGAATGGATAACAATAGGCAAAACCCATAAATTGATCCTAACCTGAGTGGTACTACTTGCACTTGATGAAAAGAAATAATTTTGCACTAAAATCAATGCCAAATTATGAAAGTAGCTTAAATATCTTTTGGATTACTCTGTAATCCCTTTGCATACCTAATGAACTTTTATTACTCTACACCTTTCTGAAATAGACTATATTTGGTCATTGTCATTTCTTGCCATTCTTTCGAATAAGGCTTTTTACCTCTTCGTTCGCTGCCAGGGCTATTCCCGAGGGAACATACAGCTGAACGTGGGTTCCGAACCACGATCCTCAGACATGCGCCACCCCACCATTCCACCTCCCAAGGGCTAACCCTCGGCAGCGTTGCCACATCTAGTAGATTTCTACTTTTTTGGTAGATTTTCACTATTTTTCAGAAAATGTTAGTAGGCATATTTTCTTTAGTAGATTTTGGTAGATTTGAATATCAATTTTAATAATGTAAATATGCCATTAACAATATAATAATTGTAAAAATTACTTTAATTAAGTACTTATTTACTTTAATTTCTATGTTGGTAGACTTGTAACTAATTTGCTATTTTTATTCATTTGGTTGCTTCGCCTGCTTTTTGTCGGTGATTCCCCTTTATGCCTTATGGGGGTTCACCGTTGTATTTCCCCAACAACTGAATTTATTCTAAGTAAATGTGTGGAGTTGGTTGTACACTGTGTTCTGAAGAAAGGAAAAACGTTGTATTTCACACATGAAACACTTACACTGAAATACAACGTTTTTCCTTTCTTCTGAATTTATTCTAATCGCAACACGGTTTTCGCTTTATACTAAATAGTGAAAACAAATGCGCAGTGTTAAATTGCTTTTAATGTGAAAATTATGAAGCGAGCTTATGAGCAATCGTATTGAGCAGAATGGGAAATGGGAACAGAACCACTTGGCTTTGTACTGGGTCTTGCACAAATTTTGAACTCGATGTAACAAATAACAATGATTAAGTTAATGGATGATAAAACTTCGTATAACAATCTATATTATAAAGCTGACGAAATTCAAGATATTTTTTCTTTTAATTATTCTAGTATTAAGATTTATATGTTGAGTTTTCGTCAATAAATAAAAAAATTAGACCAATTCATTATTTTTAGCTTTTTTTTGTAAAGTAGATTTTTAGTATTTTTTTAAAATTTGTTAGTAGATTTTAGTAGATTCAAGCAAAAATAAAGATAGATTCGCCAAAATAAATGTGGCAACGCTGACCCTCGGTTTCTTGCGCTATTGCATGACCTACCGATTGGGGAGTGTGTACCTTCTTCCGCGCCCCACGAGATATCCGATCTCATCCGGCCTGGTTACCGGCGTGAATGGGTTAGTTTATACATTTTACACTCTTCCCTGCATTCTTAAACCTACTAAAAGACATATTTTTTTTTATTGTGCGTATGCCCACGGTCGAATGCCAGTGACTCACCGCTGAGCCTCCGCCGCAGTTTTAGTCATGGTTAAATTGGCAAGAGATCATAAAAATTCAAAAGAAAGGATACAATGTCCTAATTTTGTTAATTAGTTTCATATTATTCTCGTAAAAAAAGCTTATGCCATAACATAACACAATAACAAATTTAAGTCGGATCCCAAGGTTTGTCAGATATGAGAATGAGTTATTTAGCCTTTATCTATTTATACTTTATTCTCTAGAATTTTTTTAAAGCTCAGAACTGAAACAATTAAAAGCAACATTTTTAAATATTTGTTCCAAAATATATCCATTTATTCAGGACATTCACTAGGCTTTAGTTTCCATCAAAACCATAAATTATACAATGAGGTTGGTACATTAAAAATTGATGTTTTTATTTTAATATCTCTGGCATCCTATAATTTTTTGAATTTTTGTTGTGGTTTGTTTGAAGGTAATTTTATATATTATAAAGGTTAATGTATTGGGGGGGGGGGGGGGGGGGTTACCGGTCTGCAACAACCCCCCAGCCTAGGATATCGGCCCTAAAAGTCTAATTGCAACCTAATTTTTCGTCTCACGCTGGGACTAATTTAAATCTTTAAATAGTGTATTCTTGGCTTAGATTACAAATGTCTTGTAGAACACGTTTAGTTTTTAAACCTTTCATTCTAAAAGTCCTGTTTTATACAGAGATTAAGGTTTCAAATGCATATCGTTTTAGTTATTGATTTATGATGCAATTTTATAGGAACACGTGTAAAAAGAATAATATTTTATATTATTTTGCTATTATATACTTGTCTGTTCCGTTTTCCCTTTTTTAGAGCTATTTTAAATCAACAAAAATATAACACAATGTAATAAAATATTTTTACAACAAAAACAAAAAACAATTAGGTATTTATTTTTAAAGAGAAAAATTAAAGTAAAAATTTTAATTGAAACATTTTTTATGGAACAAGTGTGATAATTTTTAATAAAAAAAAATAGTGCGGGAAGAATCGAGAATGCTTTATTATGAGTATTCAAAACGGCACTTAAGAAGGAGTATTTCAAAACCTACGCATTTGCACCAAAAACTGCTCTTAGATCTACGCTCCTAAAACACATGATTTTTGAAAAAATCATCAATTTTGGCGTGGTGAGCGATATTTATCATGAAAAATCGAGCCCGAAAAACGCTGGTTAAAGTCATACATACGTCTTATGTTAAAATTTCGGATTGAGACCAATATTCATAACTTTCACAAATATAAAAAATGTTTTTTTTTTAAATAAAGAGCCAGCTAGGAATTTAAAAAAAAGTAAAAAAAAGCTTTTACAAAAACAAGATTAATCCAACCATGCAGAGGGGGAGAGGTAATAATTAAATTTTCGAAATTTGATAGTAGTTAGGTGAAATTTAAACGAACTTGGGGCGTGGCCCAGAAAATTTTTCGCTTGCGGCGCTTTACCACCTTCTCCGCTAGGTACAAATCATGAAATACATGTAGTCCCGATTGTACCTCTTTCCAGAAAAATTAATGTCCTACTTACGCCCACTGAGCCCCCCCCCCCCAATTATATTTTCTGGCTACGCCACTGGTCCCATTGTTATTTAATTTATTTTTGATTTCTTCATGAAATACATAATATGTATACCATAACTTGAACTTAACTGTTTGCGCAAAATCGCTATTTGAATTAGTAACAGATGGTTTTTTAATTTAGGTATTGTAAATAAAGCCTTTGGTTGTCATACTGACAGTGTTAGTTGTCTAGTAAGTTTTAGAGAAACCGCGGCAGTGGCTCAATGGTGAGTTACTGGCATTCGACCGTGGCGACCCGGGTTCGATTCCCGGAGTGGGCATAAGTACAATAAAAAAAGTATGTCCGAAATTCAGTGGATTTAAGAATGCAGGGAAGAGTGTAAAAGGTATTATCTCCCAACCCACCACATTCACGCCGGTAACCAGGCCGGATGAGATCGGACATCTCGTGGGGTGCGGAAGAAGATACACACTCTCCAATCGGTAGGTCATGTAATGGCAATAAACTAAGGGTTGATAGCCCTTGGGGGGTGCCGCATGACCGAGGATCGTGGTTCGGAACCCACGTTAAGCTGTAGGTCCCCTCGGGAATGGCCCTGGCAGCGAACGAAAAAGCCGAAAAAGCAAGCAAGCAAGTTTTAGAGAGGAGTCAAAAATTGAAGAATTGGGTCAAAAATTGCGAAATTTGGCGTTACGGAACTTGTTGACGATTTGTTTTGCAAATGCAATAGAAAAGAGACAACCAAGACCAAACTCGAGGCGGTCAATTCATCAAGCAATGATTCCAATATCAGACCGGTCAAATATGAGGGCAGGTAAGTATTTAAAATTAAAAATATTTCAGAAAAACTTATAAATTATTAATGCCGATTTTTAAATTATTATTTTTGAGTCGCTGAAAGCAGTGGAAGCGGTGCTTCTATCGCTTCCATGGACTGTACGCCACTGTGTGTAATAATGTATGTAAAAAGCAGCGGATGCCCTTAGGTATGGATTGTTATCAAGTTAGCATTAATAAAATTATACTTCCGCAATAGCACGTGGGCTCGTCGAATACACGTTTCCAATGCTATCATCCTTTTAAAACCTAAACGGTTTCTAAAACTCCCTAGTTTCTCTCCCTACCTACGTAATGACTTTATTTACATAATTATGCAAGGTGATTCGGCAAAAAACACACTGAATATCGCAGATAATGTTACGCAATTATATTTTCAAACATAAATGCATCAAAAGTGCATACGTCAAACATTGTGTACTTAACAATAAAAGCTATGACGTGAAAAGCCTCCATAAACTTTCGTACTTTATTCACTTTTTATTAAAAAAAAGCATGATGTAAAAAATTATTATTTATTGCATTTTATATTTTATGCATGCTGGTAGTTTACAGTGGCGGAGGAGGCAATTTAAAGAAGCAACTCTTTTAAGGAGTTATGATCGCTGTTGGGTTTGTCGAACTTATTTCAATATACAGTGCGTCAAAAAAGGTTGCAAATATTTAAAAAACTACTGAATATAATTTCTTGAAAATTGGCACATCCATATAGATAAAAATAAAAACGGAAAACAGGACGAACTCGTAATTATACGTGGTTCAGAAAAACTACTAACTTTTTATTATTTTAGATACAACGTCCTATATATTTTTGAAAAATCACATAATCCCTAATTAATGGTGCTTGGAGAATACAACGGGAAGTAATTTCCAAATCAGTGGATAGGGAGGAGAGGCGAAGTTAAGTGACCTGCCAGATCCCCCAGACCTCACCCCTTCAAACTTAATTAGTTTTTTATTCTTGATCAGTTACAGTTATAACTTCTGGTTTAACATGTTGAACAGTAAAACATTTATTTTTGGTTTGACACGTTAAACCGGATATTATAACTTTTTAATAGAGAAGAAAAAACTAAGACAGAAAAATGTGAACCATTTTTCTGTTTAAACGTCAATATCACAAAAACAATTGAACTTAGACATAAAATATGACATTTTATACAAAATAAGCGTAGAATTTTGTGGACAATTAGAAAATAATATATAGGGTATTCCATTTTAAAAAAAGTATGTTTGATATGCCCCGACTATTTGGAACACTCCACCCTGTATATTACAAAACAACACAAAAATAATAATAAATTGATCAATACAATGAATAAACATGCAAACGATAGTTTAGTCTACAATCAGCTGTTCAGTAGCCATGTTGACGCGTCACTATCGCTGTTGTAGAGTTCACATAATTTTAAATCGTTGCAAATTTTTTTTTCTAGGGAAAAAAATTACTTCACCAGAGATTACGCCTGTCCTAGAGATACCATTTTAAAGCCCCGAGTCTTACAGGAAATAAGTTATCTACTTTTTTTTAAGAAAGCTATGTTCTGATTAGATGATATTGTAATCTTAAATAAAAAATTATACAGGGTGATTCCTAAGTTGATACTTATTTTTTAGCGGTGTATAGAAGGCATTAAAATAAACAACATTTTCAAATACCTTTCTTCAAAAAACTCAAAAATAAGGTACTTACATTCATTTATTACACCATGGATCAAATACGGTTCTGCCTAATTTGACCGCTGAAAAACATTAAGAAAACTTCTGGGTGTAGGATGAGCCCGCAAGGGAAAGCGTTCTGCGTATAATTTCGAACCAGCAGCCGCACTTTGACGACACTCACCGTAAATTAGCACCATATCTACTAGTTCATTGTTTTCAAATTTTACCATTTTCAGGTGTCACCAATTTAAAATTAACTTGCTTCAGAGAAACACACCGCAGCGGATTTCCAAATAACTCACCACCGACCCGTAAATTGCTTGACTAGTAAGAGATAAGACAAACAACATAAAGTATAGCAAGCTACGTTTTGATGACCAGGCCCGCACTTACATTTTTTATTTCCGTATCTCGCCTATTTTTAAGTTTAAAAAAAAAGGTATTTGAAAATGTTGTTTATTTTAATGCCTTCTATACGCAGCTAAAAAATAAGTATCAACTTAGGAATCACCCTGTATAGGTATCGTATGCGTACGGCTAACAAATAAAGAAATTATTTTTGAATTTATATTTTCTTTGTAACATTTTTTGTTGAAATTTTTTACACAATTTAAAAATGTAAACAATAATGTATAACAATATGTATAGCGGTTACTTTACATCCGTTTACTACTGACCCAAAACCCTCTAGAGGGTATTGACTTACCCCGATTCTTGTGACATTTGCGCCAAATAGGCCTGCAATTTAGGATCCAAGGATAGCTGGACCTGCTCCTCATCAACAATATCAGAAGGATGGTCATCCTGTATACTTTCAGTCTTTAGATAACCAACCGAGTTTTTCTGACCTGAAGTCATTTTCATACCTCATGGAATTGTTGGGTGGTTCCCTTGAGAGTTCAAGATACCATTATAGGTTTTTTTGAATTATAGCCTATAAGAAACATAAATGCTAAAATTACTAAGAAGTATACAGAGTGATTCAAGGTGGATGGTACTTTAGAAGTATTTGTCGAACCAGTTAACGAATGGTCACACAACTAAAACAAAATGTATTCACTATATAGGTTAGAATTAGAAAGAAATATAAACAAATGCCAGGGAGTTTCATTTAGATTGGTGTCTCATATATTACCAAAAACCCCCAAAATTGTGCTTGCTATTTCAATAAACATGGGGTATATTTCTTGCAAGCAATACAAATCGCGCCAGCTGATTACTAGCCTTGTTCTGCGGATACTCGCAGGCAATCTTTTCTTGCGTGAAAAAAAAATTGCAAACTATAAAGCGGCCTATATAAACATATGTACCTACTGAAAAGTCTGGTTTTCCAGATACAGAGTGTAAGTTTAAAACAAAATAGATTTTTTATTAATATCTCAAAGCTTCTTTTGCCGATTTTGTTGAAACTTCGTAATGTTATTCAATGTAACAAGATGTTAAGTTAGCATTAACTAAAAGATAATTATGAGTTCCAGTGGCGTCTCGGGGGGAAGTCTCGCGAATAATAGTGACCAAGAAAAAGTAAGTTTTTGAAAATTTTATATTGTTTTTGGATTAAGCACAACTTTTTTGTGTCTTGATATCTTTTCGTATCTTTCTTCGTTTTCAAGAAAATTAAAATAAAAACCACCTCATTACACCTCGAAAAATTGTTTAAAAAAAATCAAGTTAATAGCTAAGGAATAGAATTGTTGACGGATGTGAAGCCATACGTAACACTCTTAAGGCCTGTTTACATTAGATGAGAGCTGAGAAAGAGAGAGCTATTTATCTTGAAGTTGAACTTAAAAATATTGGTAGGATGCTCTTTATTACGCCGGTAAACCTTTTCGACGATTTTATTTTCTCAGAACATAAGCTCAACATCAGTGGCGTGGATACAATATAGGCACAAAAGCATTGCCTACCCTGGGAACAATAAAACAAACAGAAACAACTTTTTTGTATTTTAGTTTTTATCCGTGTAATACAACTTTGGCAATTTATCTCTACAATAATATAATAAATAATAATATAGGACCAAAAAATTAATCCTACATCATTTCCACGGACGCATTCTTTGCTTATATCGTAAACTAGATCCCTGTATAAGCATTCCGTAAGACTGTTCTAAAAGCAAAGATCTCTCTCTTAAGCAAAAGCAAAAGCTGCTATTGTACGAGTGGAAGCAAGCGACAGCGCCGGTAGGCAGTCAGTAGGGTAGAAAGAGATGTAACAAATAAACCCGTCGCTTCCTTCGACCTTCCTTCATCTATCAGCCCGCGCCAAGAAAGCACGCGTTTGATAAGTGCATTGGTGCCAATCTTCAAGTTTTACCGTAGTTTGGAAAATACTTCGCTTTCTCAATATAAAATATGAAACACGCATCTATGTTTTATTATTAATTAGTTTAGTTAGGATATGTTTAAAGGTATAACGGATAAGGTACCGTAAAATAAGAAGCACTTTTGTGACAAATCAAATAATTTTTTTGCTGATAGATTCATAATATTTAATATTCAGTAAGCTTATCATCATATTTCACATAATAATTGACTCCGTTTTTGGTAACATTGTTCCAATCAGGTAGATGATAGATGTTTAATTTAAAATTGGGGTTTTCGCCCTTTTGCTAGACTTCGCGCGGTCTGTTTTCCGAAAAAAAAAAGAAATATGGAGACGGTAATTGTTACTATTCCAGCTAACAGTGCGTCTGCAAAACGATCCATTTTCTGGATTAAAAAGAATTCATACCTATTTACGGAATACACAGGGATAGACACGCTTATTAACAATACGACGTTTTGCAGGATTTAAAATGAAATTTTTATGACGATGTTTTAAAATAATTTTTACGTAAAGACCGCCGTGTTAAACTAATTTACAAATAATGTCACTTTATTCTTCTTCTAACACAGTGTTCTTTTCAACTCAAAAACAAGACATTTTGTGACAAAAGGACCCCGCACAAAGCTTATGGGAAATGGCTTTCGGCTAATTTTTCTGAATTTTTAGTATTTTGTAGATCTTGACGTCCTAATTAAAAGTGACCATGGCCATAATCCAATCCTATGACTAGTTTTTGAGTTATGACCTTTTAAAGTTGGCAACTTTTTACTTTAAGATTTTATGCATTGTCTGGAGTTTTCACTTGTTTCTTAAAAACTATCAACTTTTTTATTATTTTTTATTGATGGAAAAGTAGTTTTCTTTCACTTATATAGAAATAAAATATATATAGGATATTGAATAAGTTTTAGGTGGATTAAATAAATACTACTATCAAAAAATTATGAAAATCCAAAAAAAAATTTTTAATCATTTTTTGAATTTTGAAAACAAACGGCTAGATTTTGTTCATATTTTAATATCTTGTAGCACCAAGCTGTGGATGAAAAAAATGGGTATAGGTTGACGTAGAATATATTGCCGGGTATTTTATTTAAAAAAAAAAATTGAAAATTCACCTGAAAACGTAATAAACGACTTTTTATCGATTCATTTAATTATTATGCTAATCTGTAACAATTTTCTTTTACAATAATTATTCTCTAACACATTCTTATCTTAGATATACAGGGTGAACCAGTTACAATGATTTACACAAGTAAAAACTTTTAAATATAAGAAAATTAAAAAGTGTTTTTTTTTTAAATTAAATGACAAAATATTATTGTTAATTTATAAAATATTTTTTCGTAAAATACCTTGACTCTTGTACATGATACGATTAAATTATCTTCGAGTTATACCAAAATGTTTTTTTTTCATCATTTATATTTTTTAATTTTCTATATTTAAAAGTTTTCACTTGTGCAAATCATTGTAACTGGTTCACCCTGTATATCTAAGATAAGAATGTGTTAGAGAATAATTATTGTAAAAGAAAATTGTTACAGATTGGCATAATAATTAAATGAATCAATTAAAAGTCGGTTATTGCATTTTCAGGTGAATTTTCAATTTTTTTTTTGAAAAATAAAATACTCGGCAATATATTCTACGTTAACCTATACCCATTTTGTTTCATCCACAGCTTGGTGCTACAAGATATTAAAATATGTACAAAATCTAGCCGTTTGTTTTCAAAATTCCAAAAATGATTAAATTTTTTTTTTTGGATTTTCATAATTTTTTAATAATATTATTTATTTAACCGGCCAATAAATTATTCAACATCCTGTACATATTTTATTTCTATATAAGTGTAAGAAAACTTAAGGCCACTTTTCCATCAATAAAAAAATAAAAAAATTGATAGTTTTTAAGAAACAAATGAAAATTTCCAGACAATGCATAAAATCTGAAAGTACGAAGTTGCCAATTTTAAAAGGCCATAACTCAAAAACTAGTCATAGGATTGGATTACGGCCATGGACACTTTTAATCAGGACGTCACAATCTACAAAATACTAAAAATTCAGAAAAATTAGCCGAAAGCCATTTCCCATAAGCTTTGTGCGGGGTCCTTTTGTCACAAAATGTCTTGTTTTTGGGTTGGAAAGAACACTGTGTTAGAAGAAGATTAAAATGACATTATTTGTAAATTAGTTCAACACGGCGGTCTTTACGTAAAAATTATTTTAAAACATCGTCATAAAAATTGGGTTTTCATTTTAAATCCTGCAAAACGTCGTATTGTTAATAAGCGTGT
The DNA here is from genome assembly GCA_935413205.1 of Polydrusus cervinus. Classification (NCBI taxonomy): domain Eukaryota; kingdom Metazoa; phylum Arthropoda; class Insecta; order Coleoptera; family Curculionidae; genus Polydrusus; species Polydrusus cervinus. The sequence continues at coordinate 25,067,839 of OW284514.1, read as the reverse complement.
CTATCCCTCCGGAGAGAGAATTTTAAAACGGAAAACCAATTTTTATGACGTTTTAAAAGAATTTTTACGTAAAGACCGCCGTGTTAAACTAATTTACAAATAATATCGTTTTATTCTTCTTCTGCCAGTGTTTTTCCCACAAACTCAAAAACAAGACATGTTGTGACGAAATTTAGATGCTTGAATGCTAAAGAAGGTACTTAAATTTTTGTCTGAAATGCAATTTTTGCCTACCCTGATTAAAACAGCATTGCACGCCACTGCTCAACATTATTCTTTTCGAAATGTACAATAAATAATACTAAATACTTTGTATTTGGCACCAAGATCTGAAATACCGGGTACAATATTAAGGTAAAGGTTAAAATTAAATTCACTTGAGAAATGAAACTATTTTTAAAGTATTTTATATTTAATATAAAGTTTACTTAACTCCGAGATGCAGATATTAAATTATAAATATATGTAGACATGCCAGATGTCAACAACACCAATGATTGGTTTTTAAATACACCAATTAAGTAATTTTTATTGCTTAGCAGAAAAAGCCAATTTTAAATATTTATAGAGTTCAAAATGTATTTTCCTCGTTTACTCATGCAATATTAATATTATTGCTCCCTTACATTAAGGCAGGCATCGAGGGTGGTAAGGCTGCCCCCCCTGAGCCTTATCAAATGGGTGTTTTTTACTGTGAGCCTTGAAAATTGTAGGGCGTGTGAAGGGTCAGAAGATTTTTTAGAAGTTTGAGAGTAGGAAGATTTTTAGAGCCGGGATACGCTCTTTTTTTTTAAATCGCCCCCCCCCCCCTCAAAATCCTGGATCCGCTACTGCCCAGATGGCGTAACGAGCCTAGGACCCATATATATACATAAACTATATTGCCAATACAAGCAGCCGCACGAAACAAGAAAACACCCATCGTGCGATTCAAAATAACCTGAGTTGGGGGCCGTGGCGCTTGCGCAGTAGGGGAAAAATTAGGCAAACCACACGATTTCTAACAGAACGTAAACAGAACCCAAGGTCTCTTGAACAGAACCGGCCCGTCGTTATATTCTTATTAGTCGCCATCTTTTGTTTCGTTCATTCGTGTGTTGTTATAATTTCCAAGTTTTGGGTGCTAATATTTATAAAACTTTACTTTTGATATTTTTTTTTTGTAAGTTATAGTCGTTTCCATCTTTTTTACGTTGTATTCGTTCAGATGTTTCGTGTGTGATTGTGGATATTATTTTTAAGTTTTGGGTGCGAATTTAGGTATAAAACTTTACCAGACATTTTGTTATTGTTAGCGACTTGTGTCTCAAAATGGGTAGAAAAAAGTGCATGATCCCTTTTTGCGCGAATCGCGGTTCAATACCAGGAATAAGGTATTTCAGGTATGTAAAATATTGGTTACTTAGTTTTATTTGACCATAAACTGTACACACCCAAACTAACGGGTGAATTTAAATATAATAAAAATAACTTTTGAGAGGAAGAAGATTTTTAGAGCCGGGATAATCTCTTTTTTAGAAATCTCTTCTTTTTAGTCGTCTCCCCCTCCCTCAACAAAATCCTGGATCCGCCACTGCATTAAGATCCAATTCAATCCTCTTAAACCTACGTTTAAACCTAGGTTTGAAACTTGTAGACAACTGTGTAAACCAAAAATATAAACAAATCATTCTATAATTTACAGCAGGAAAACCATTAAGATCAGATAAAGTTTTTTATTGTGTAAATGCGCTGTATATTTTATGTATTATGGTGGGCCGAAAAAATATTTTGATAAATTTGCGTAAAAGAGGAAAAAATGAGTCTGATCAGAAAAATTTTACCCGGGCCCATGGGCCCCCAAAAACACCCAATTTTTAAAGTTTTAATTTGACGGCGCTACTGAAAAAAACCTTTGTTTACTCAAAAAAAAAAGTTAAAAAGGAACATATTTACCTCTTATTAATCTGCAGAATACTTGCTAATAAATGAATTATTACAACCTCGAACGCTCTTACTTACTTGCCCATTCAATGGTGTATACAGGGTGGGGACATTAACTAGAACAAATTCGCTAGAAGTTCAGGAAATGTTTTTTTTAAATGGAAAAACACGTCAGTTGAGATTTTGTATGAGCTACAGTTTTTTTTAAATGGGAAAATACCACTTCTGATACCTTTTTGGAAAGTTATTTTAAAGAGAAAATTGAATATCCTATTATTTTTAATTTTATTTAATTTCATAGCCCCAGGTGGGAACTTTCATTGGAACAAATTCGCTAAAATATTTGTAAAAAATGCAAAAACACGTAGATTAAGATGTTTTGTGGACTTCATACTCACTACAAAAATTTGTTTTTTAACCTTCTTAAGGGGGTGAAACAACTCAACCTAATTTTTTTACAATTAAAATTAAAAACAATGGGATATTCAATTTTTTCGTTAAAAGAGCTTTTCAAAATGCTATCATAAGTGGTATCTTCCCATTTAAAAACATTAAGTCGGGTTATGTTTCACCTTAAACAGGGGGAAAAAAAAATTTTCTTTGATGCCTAAATGTAGCTCATACAAAATATTAATCGACTTATTTTTTCATTTAAAAAAATATTTTTTCCTAAACTTCTAACGAATTTATTCCAGTCCTAACCCTGTATATCTTCTTCATGCCAATGAGCTGCCTTTGAGGCACCTATTACAAAATTTAAATGGGCGATATAAAAGGACCTTACAGTTATTCGGGCCGTTTCAAACACTGTGCAAAGTGTAAAGTTTAAAACCATAAATACAGCGCTTCCCGAACAGATTTAAACTTGTACAATTTTTGTATGGCAACTTATAGTGAAAGCTGCCCTTCTGGTGTGACAGAGAAAGATCAAGGCAATATGTCACTTGCATGCTGGCTTACTACAGCTAACAGGGTGCTACGCCTATAATATACGACACTATAACTAAAAGTAATATAGGTTAGTATTATTACTGAAGCTACAAGTCAGTTCTGCAACCGTATTGTTTTGACTGAATTTATTCTGAAGGTATACCCTCCTGTTTGGTTTAAAATTTAAAAACCCAAAGAACTATAAGCATGGCAAAAAAATTCTGGGGGGGGGGGGTGTCCCGGCTTGCGCACTGCATAATTGGGAAAAAAATCAATATTTATTTCTTGGTTTATATTAGGACCAGATTCAAAACTGTTTATTTGGACTCAGTAGAAATGTATCAGTATACCTCGGAGTATACCATGTGGTATACTATATAAAATTTTAATTATTTCGAGGATATTAATGTTTTTTAAGAATTTTATTAATCGTTTTTGATACCAAATAATCAAACTGTTTGAAATACATAATACACTTTAAAATTCGGAGTTTTATTTATGGCGGTGCATATTTGGTGCACTTACTCTGCCTACTAGGAAAATTTTTGGTTATGTAAAAATGCATAAAACATTAATTTACATTGATCATTTCCTATCACAAAGCAAAAATATAAATTAAAAGTCATGACAAATTTATCTTATCTCCACTTTTAGTATTTTTAAGCGTCTTAAAAAATCTCCTAAGTACATAATCTTATAAGCTATGAGATGATGCAAAATGATTATGCCGGTGTTTAATTTCCTGAATCATACCAATTACTTTTGGGCTCCAATTCAATAAACTAACATCCAAAGTCACAAAAATACATAATTTTTGTAACTATAATATTTTTATTATAATACAGAGGGTCCCCGCGCTCGGTCTGAGCGATACAATCGACTTGTTCAAATTTGAGAAGTTTTTTAAAATTCTTTTTGATTTTGTTTATATAACTATTTTAAAACTTTTTTCTGTTTTATTAGGAAAAAAACACTATGAAGTTGTGAGGGCGCCCTCTCTGTAGCCTGGGTATTTTTTTTTTAAGTCACTTTTAATATAAGAAGTTCTTAATACCATAAACCGCAGCCATGTTTTTTTTTGCTGGTTACCCTCCCCTTCCCCGCCTGAAATTAGGGGCCCCAGATTCAGTGGCGGATCCAGGGGGGCCTCACAAAATGGGTGTTTTTTTACCTTGAGCCTTGAAAATTGTAGGGCGTGTGAAGGATCAGAAGTTTTTTTAGAAGTTTGAGAGTAGGAAGATTTTTAGAGCCGGGATATGCTCTTTTTTTTAGAAGTATTTTTTTTTAAATCGCCCCCCCCCCCCCCCCCTCTCCACAAAATCCTGGATCCACTACTGCCCAGATTGCGTAACGGGCCTAGGAGCCACATATATACATAAATGCCAATACAAGCAGCCGCACGAAGCAAGAATACACCCATCGTGCGATTCAAAATAACCTGAGTTAGGGGCCGTGGCGCTTGCGCAGTAGGGAAAAAATTAGGTAACCCACACGATTTCTAACAGAACCCAAGGTCTCTTGAACAGAACCGGTTCGCCGTTATATTCTTATTAGTCGCCATCTTTTGTTTCGTTCATTCGTGTGTTGTTATAATTTCCAAGTTTTGGGTGTTAATATTTATAAAACTTTACTTTTGACATTTTTTTTGTTAGTTTGTAAGTTAGGTATAGTCGTTTCCATCTTTTTTACGTTGTATTCGTTCAGATGTTTCGTGTGTGATTGTGGATATTATTTTTAAGTTTTGGGTGCGAATTTAGGTATAAAACTTTACCAGACATTTTGTTATTGTTAGCGACTTGTGTCTTAAGATGGGTAGAAAAAAGTGCATGATCCCTTTTTGCGCGAATCGCGGTTCAATACCAGGAATAAGGTATTTCAGGTATGTAAAATATTGGTTACTTAGTTTTATTTGACCATAAACTGTACACACCCAAACTAACGGGTGAATTTAAATAAAAGCTTGTAAAAATATTTTGAAAGTCGGCCCTGTCAAATGTTTACATCAAGAAGCAAATTTCCGATCTGCGCAAACTCAACGGCCCCTGATCGTCTGCTTACAGTGGTGTCATCATTGAATTATGGTATTAGCAATATAGTGTATGTATATATGTGCTAGGACCCCGTATTACCAAAAATAGGTCCTGGGTACTTGCACAAAGAACAAAGTAATACAAAAGCGTCAATGGCACATCAAAATAATGCCACGGTAAAAACACAACTGGGAGACCAGATAAAATCTTAATATATCGCTGGCCTAAATTTAAAACTCTTTAGTGAATACGGGGGTTAAAATTTAAAAATTGAACCTATGAAAGTATTAAAGGTTTCGTGAAACTGGTATAGTCCTTATTGTAAGTAAAAGCAGCTCGTTTACACACATAACAGCTGCTTTTGACAATGTCATTTCCATGGTATAATGTAAAAATGTATAAACACCTGTATTTACAATAGGAATAATGACTCCGTCATGAACTACAATGAACTACTTAACTCATTACAATAAATAAATCACACTCACACATTACAAACAGAAAAATTTTAAATTAAAGAGCCATTTATAGCATTAACAATGTTTTGCAACGGAATTTTTTACTTATATATTCTTAGTAAAATTAATTTAAAGTATATTATTATTAACAGTCGTTTACCTATTTAAATGGTTTCCGGAATTATAATGTAAATAATATAATTTTTCATTGCAATGGATCTTTTCCAAACTTCGCGATCTACAGGATGGAAACAATTCCATCACGACAACGAACGAACACCTTACAAAGAGTTTTTAATCTTATTGCAAAAGTCTAAAGCTTGACGCGAACTTATGCTCGCCGAAGCGCGCTGAAATACGAGGATAGAGATTTTAGCATTGAGTTCGACGCGCCGCACTTTGATAGAGTCCGCGGACCCAACCCAATCAGTAGACTTCGTGCTGCGGAGCACATTTTTAGGTGTTATGTGCCGCGGAGACCTCAACTGTATAGGAACCCCACAGGAGTTCTCCATATTATCCAAAGGCTTCTCACCTTTGAAGCCGTTTTAAAATGAAATATTTTCCTTTTTTGATATCTATCATAAAGCCTCTCTTTTGGCTAAGTTTACAATATTTATTTTTAAGGGTCTCTTACGCCTGTTTTCCACTAATCATGTTTGGGACGTGCAGTTAGGTAACTGAAATAAAATCAGAACCAATCTTATGCTCAGGACTTGACATTAAACTTGCAACAGTTGATCAGAACGTAGAAATGCGCACGCGCGCATGAAAAATTTGCATAACATGCTGCAATTTTAGCAAAAAGTGGCTTGTAGCACCCCCCTACACAATCAATTTATAAATATTAGGTAAGTACTGTTAATACTTACAAAATAATGAGGCTATTTTTGCAACTTATTTAGTACAGTATGGTATTACTTTACTATTGATATCAGTAGAATTAGGGTCCCCAGTTGATCGGTGTAATTTTTTAATAATATGTACTTAAGTGGAGCCGGCGCCAGACCCTATTTCCTCAATAGGCCCGGGCATAAAGCCCCGTCTCAGAGGGGCCCCGCGCTCAGTCTGAGCGACACTATACTTATTTAAATAGTTTCCCGACAAACGACAAAATCCCGAGCAAAGTATCTAATCTGATCGACAAATTTATTTATTACAATCGTAAAAAAATCTTGACATTATGCGGGACACGTTTGTCGCCTTTCATATATGTATATTATTGTATATAGACAAATAAAAATTATTTTAAATTATATATTTTACGAAATATTAAAATTATTTATCTGCGAGAAATATAAAGAAGCCGTTACAGACATACTTACATTCGTTCAATCACACGCCTCGATGACGGTGGAGGCTTCTTTATAGTTTCTGGGAATATATCATATTTATATTTGTAAAGATAATTATTTTAGGGAGAGTTTCTATCTCGATTTAAATTCATTTTCATTCAGAGATTAAAATCAACATTAAAACAAATTTATCTAAAATGATTTTATTCATTTAAAAATATTATTAGATGAAAAATACCTGCACAAAGAAAGGCGAACGGATCAAAGGGCCTGACAAGCATTATGCCGCTTACTATTCCCTAAATCTAAATTTATTATCACTTTTATATACAGTGCAGCGGGCACATATATATATATATACACTATATTGCCAATACAAGCAGCCGCACGAAGCAAGAAGACACCCATCGTGCGATTCAAAATAACCTGAGTTTGGGCTCGTGGTGCTTGCGCAGTAGGGAAAAAATTAGGCAACCGACACGATATCTAACAGAACGTAAACAGAACCCAAGGTCTCTTGAACAGAAGCAGCTTGCCGTTGTATTCTTATTTGTCGCCATCTTTTATTTCGTTCATTTGTGAGTGGTTATAATTTCCAAGTTTTGGGTGTTAATATTTATAAAACTTTACTTTAAACATTTTTTTTTGTTTGTTTGTAAGTTGTTAGCCGTTTCCATATTTTTTTTACGTTGTATTCGTTCAGATATTCCGTGTGTGATTGTGGATATTATTATTAAGTTTTGGGTGAGATTTAGGTATAAAACTTTACCAGACATTTTGTTATTGTTAACGACTTGTGTCTCAAGATGGGTAGAAAAAAGTGCATGATCCTCTTTTGCACGACTCGCGGTTCAATATCAGGAATAAAGTATTTCAGGTATGTAAAATATTGGATACTTAGTTTTATTTGACCATAAACTGTACACACCCGAACTAACGGGTGAATATAAATAAAAGCTTGTAAAAATATTTTGAAAGTTGGTCCTGTCAAATGTTTACATCAAGAAGCAAATTTCTGAGCTGCGCAAACTCAACGGACCCTGATCATCTGCCTACAGTGGTGTCATCATTGAATTATGGTATTAGCAATTTTTGAAATTCTAATATTTATTTTCATGGATTTTTTTTTCTCTGACTTCGTACAACCCGCTGCTTTCTAGCGATGAGTCACTGACAGTAATTTTGGACCTGGAGTATAGTCTACTCGATAGTCTACTAGCAGGCGAGTGGCGGAAACCTCGATTCGTTCTTTGATCTATGTAGGCTCTTTACCATATTTATTTGAAAAGTTTTTTGATTTTATGTTTATATAATTATTTTAGGACTGCTTTCCAGACTTAATAAGTACTAATTTATTATTGTTTTTGTAGTAACTAGTTTATTTTTTTATGATATTATTGAAGCATCATAGCTGCATCATAGCATCATAATTGCTGAACTTAATATTAAGAAAAAAACATTATGACGTTGTGAGGGGCAAGGGCGCCCGTGGGGGAAGGGGCATTTTTTTAGAAGTCACTTTTTATATGAGAAGTTTTTAATACCACATACCACTTCACGTTTTACTTTTTGGCTGGTTATCTACCCCTTCCCCGCCTGAAATTTGCTCTATGGGCGCCCATTATTAGGGGCCCTGGATTGCGTAACGGGCCTAGGGCCTCCTATTACCAAAAATAGGCCATGGCCGGCGTTCAAATTTGCCGTGTAAAATTGCAGTTTTTCTTGGCCCGCTATGGAAAAAACTAGAAAAATTATTGATTTTTTTTTTCAGCAGTGGAAAGGATGTAGGTACTATCTATATGGGGATGGGAAAGTTATTTTCATGTAGGAAAAAAATCGAACGAAACGTATGGCAACTTAAAAAGGTCAGTATATTTTAAACAAATAATTTTTAATTCAAAACAGTAGGTACAATTTCCTTTTTATGAAAATATTTTCTGCAAACACATAAACTTTTTCTCTATAAATTGAGCTTGTACATTCAATTTATCAATAAAAACTGTGAGAAAAATTGTTTGTTTATTTGAATAAAAATATAACCCATTATTAAACTTGACTGAGATTTTATTTCATGCTCTTATATGGAATAACTTTTCTATTACACCTTTATATAAGTACATTTATATACAGGGTGTCCCATAACTTATGGGCCGTAGAGTAACTGGAGATACTAAAAATCAAACTAAGCCGATTAAGTCATATAAGTTTCTTCGGATTGTTACTCGTTCTAGAGATACAGGGTGTTGAAAGTAAAAGTTTATTCTCGAAAATAAGCCATAATTTTAAAACGGTTTATTGAATCGAATTGAAAGTTGGCAATATTATGTTTTTATGAGCAAGAAATACGAATTTCTAGAAATTTTTAAGTTTCAAACTGGAGGGCGCTAGTTGCATACGCTGGGCTTCATAAATCTATGATTTTTTTCTTACCTGTGATATTAGGGGTTTTGCAATTATAGTTTCCTAAAGAAGGGTATTTTCTGAGTCAAAAAGGTGTACTTGATTGATCTTAATATCTTTAACAGTTTTCGAGATATTTCCCTTTAAACATCCCCAAGCATAAAAAAACATAGTACCTAGGTACATAATTAAATTAATATTTTAATTATAAAAAAATTATATGACACTTGATATGACATAATCGGCTTAGTTTGATGTCTAGTATCTCCAGTTACTCTACGGCCCATAAGTTATGGGACACCCTGTATAGTTTATTTAAATTTTTTATTAATTACCTAACGCTGAATGGTTAGTTGAACTTACCAGGAACTTCTTGATATTATAGAATATTATTATGTAAGACACTCAAGCATTACAATTCTATTTAAGAACCTACCAATTTACAACTTAGACTCGTTGGTATAGGTCGAGGATACCTAACTATATAAATTTTAATGTAAGATCTTAATATTTAATATTGGTAAAGCGATTAATTTAGACTGATAAGTTATAGCAACATTTTTTGTGTGAATTTTATTCATCTCATGTCATAACAAGATGTTAATTACATTAACAAGATCAGTGTAAATATAAACTGACCAGCACACAGGCGCTTAATTTTTTTTTAATAAATAATAATGAATTTTAAATACTATATCTCGAGCTATATCCATTATTACATATGACAGTACCGGGTAGGAAGTAATTGAACTTTTATTGTCTTAAACAAGTTATCAAACATTTTTTTTTGCTCTGGTCCAGTCATTTTTATGCTTCCCCTTCATGACCCGCCAGAAGTTTTTTAATTCTCTTGGTGGCGGATACAGGATTTGGCCTTGGGGGGGGGGGACCACCAAACAAAAGGTTAGTAATTATACATTATACATTGCATAATATACTATAAGTAATCAAATCTAAATCTGTCAACACCTAATTAAAGTAATAGGTAGGTATATTTTGTCCAACATTTTTTTATAATATAGTAAAAACCCCGGTAAAAACAATATGCTATAGTGCTAGAAAATAGGACCTATTAGGTTCCTGATAATCTTACCTAGGAATCCTGTTAGTATGTATATATAAAATTTTATATATACTAGGTACGATACAGTAATATACTATGGGGTACCTTGTAAGAAAACATTGGTTAATTATAAAGAAAATAGATAAGTACCTATATATAGTATCTATTCTTACAATAGAGTACCTACAAAAAATACAAGATAAAAACTCCAATTAAATAAGTAACTAGGTAGATCCTAAAGTCGTCCAATAGTACACTGCTTTTGATTGAGGTTTTTTTTGGAGCAAAAAGAATATTTTTCTTAGGTAGGTAATAGATAGGTACTCGATAACTACACCATATATACACTTAACTTGCAATATTTTAGCTAATTTCAATTACCTAACTGTTGAACAGAATGTTTTTAGTTTATATTATTCACCTGTTTACTTATTAGACACAATACCTTTATAAATTTTTCCTTATCTTAAAAAAATATTTAAGGACACCATAAAAATCATTATTTTCTGCTTTATCTACATTAATTTTAAAACTATATGGTAGCTTAGGTTCTTTGCAAAACAACTATTTTTATAACCCAATGTTTACAAAACAATTCATCAAAAAAGCAGGTGGACAGTGTATTTTAAGGCTTCAATATAAACAGAACAACATTTTTAAGGCCTACCTTTTTCCAGGGCGTTTTAATCGCTGGATCGACTATTATTGCTGTGATCTGTAATTTAAGGATTTGGCAAATGGGTTAATAATTTACTAATAAAACTTTTTAAAGAAAGATATTGGTACATTTTTAAAACTAGATTAAATTTCACACTTTGCGTTGTCAACAAACGGTAACACTTTAATTTATATAAATTCCCATGCTTGTTTAAATCACTAATTAGAATTGGCTTCGGCTTTTTACTTTAACAACACTGAGGTCTAATAATATTTGATTGTGTTAATTATAAAATTACATATGGAAAAAAGGCGGATCTTTCAAAGCACAACACAACCCTTTCATTTGATTGACGAATTGACGCGTGAAACCGACTGACAGAACAGGGCAGGATTCCATCAAACTTCAAACCAGAGCAAAATGTGTTCACAATTGAGGATAAATTTGTTGGAAGTAAAATACTTTACTAGTTACGACTCACGTCGCTCTACTTATCTACAGGATAAGATGAAAAAGATAGTCAATCATAATGTTGTACCTAGTTAATAGAGATTACGACCACACCTCTTGCAAATGCGAGGTTGTCGATAACTTCCAGTTCTCTTGGTGGTCAAAGTTTATTCTGTAATTTAAGGAGTGACTGAGCCTAAGTCCCCATAGGGAGTAAATATGACAGCGTAAGTCATACGTGATTGGTTGAAAGTCAGCTGATTGACAGAATGAATGTCATTCAGCTGACTTTCGACCAATCACGTCTGACTTACGTTGTCATATTTACGCCGTTTTTGCCCATGGGGACTCGGGCTGAGACACAATACAGGCCTGTGGTAAGTTACAATAATAATACAGCATGTTATAACAGCTTTGTTGGTGGTAATAAGGATTCTGAACAGATTCTGGACCATTCGCATGTGCAGTTCAAATGGCGTGCACGGATAAAAAAATTCTTTAACTGCACATGCGAATTATCTGACTTGCGCATGCAAATAGTTCAGAATCGGTTCAGAACTCTTACCGCGAATAATCTCATATTATATAATTCTGACCGCTGACATGGGGGTCAACACTGTCAGTTAGGCCCCCTAAAAGACGTTCCAATACCTTGATCTATTAACGAGAAGGTTACGACCGAAACTTTCTCGTGATTCACCGATGATTTTGAACCAAAAAACATGTAATTAACGTCATTAAACAAGCCTCCTTGTCCAAGTCATAAAAATTACTTTGGTGGTTTAAAATTCCCATAATTTAGGTTCAGCTATGTTGGAGTTTGACGCCCTTGCTGATGCAGACATAAGCATAAGACCAAGTCCCATGGGCGTAAATTTGATAGCGCAAAGTCCGTACTCGTCCTGGCCAAGTGGCCAAATTCATAAAATGTCCCCCACCACAGAGGAATGATGGTTCGATTTGTCGCTGATCGAGAGAGGGCACTTCGGGTTCTAACCATGCAATCAGACAATTTGTTTGACATTTTAAGATCCCTGGTTCTACTGAGAGAATCTGTGGTAAATTAATATGGCATGCCAATTAATATAGGGATTGAGCGCCTAATATTATTCTTAATGCTAGATTTGGCAATATTGGAGAGATATTCGGAACAGCTACGTTCTGAAATTGGGATTTATTATTGGACAATGTTCCAAAATATAACATGGATTTTTAGATCAGAAATCAGAATAGTGTCATAAGATTTATCGCCTTTCGTGGCTGCATGTGAATAAATAAATAAAGGAAGAGTGCGTTAGAGAAACAAGCTAGTTCATAAGAAAATAGTGAAAATATGACTTTTACCACGTAGATGACGTAGGACTAAGGCCCGTATTATTAATCTCCTGGTAACTTTACCAGCCAGATAATTTCCAAAGAAACCATTGTTAAGACAATTGTCTCCATAGAAATTATCTGGCTGGTAAAGTTACCAGGAGATTAATAATACGGGCCTAAGGCCGCCAACACTAACCTCGAAATGTAACGTGTCAACCCCTTTACGTCTTATCATGATTTGACAAACAACAAACAATTTTAACCTCAAATTATTTATTTCTAGTCGCTGACGTAGTGCTTTAAATAAAAGAGCTAGACATTATGATTTACTCACTACTTTTAAATTGAGAAGGCTATGTCGATCACCATAAAATCATCAGAAAATGTCAAAAAATAACACTTTCTCTTCAAGGCCAAATTTGATAATGTAAAGTGTAAACTTTGATGTCAAATAAATGCTTGAATTTCCTCGTGAATTTATTATGAATTAGAGCAAATGTTTTTCTATCAAATTTGACATAAATTCGGTTTTACCAATTTAATTTATACTATTTGTTAGTTTTTATTAACTGTTGGGTTAACCGTTTTATCTTTTTTTATAATCAAAGAAGTTAATATGAGCTGTGGGAAAAATATGTTGTTGGCGAAATTGTTTGAAACATCAAAATTTGACAAATAAAATTAATTAACGTACACGGTAAAGACTCAAAGACCACCAAATTGTGTAAGAACGTGTTATCAAATTTTAGGTCCTTTCACTTTGTCCCTTACACTTGTGAAGTATTCGTGAATTTATTTATGAATAAGTTGTATTTATGAATTTCTTAGTGAGTTTGATCTTCACATTGTGCATCAGCTGATTCATTTTTATTTGTTTGGTAAAGTTACCAGGAGATGGATACATAATCAAATAAAAAAAATTGAATGTTGGTACATACGTCTCAATTGACATCAAATTTGACACAAAAATAGTACTTGTTTCAATTCATAAATAAATTCAGGAAGATATACGAGTTTATTTGACATCAAAGTAGGTACATACTTTCCATTATCAATTTTGGCCTTGAAAGTGACTTCATATAAATTCACGAAGAACTTTACAAGTGTAAAGCCTAGTTCTCAGAACTTCGTTGTCGCTGGCGACACGTGATGTAACCAATAGAAATTGGGTATTGGAGTCAAATATCAAAATATTCATTTTCTATTAGTCGCAACACGTGTCGCCAGCGACAGAACGTAGTTATGAGAACTAGGCTTAAGGGTTTACGGGCTGGTTCCGCTTATATCTTGATGTAATAGTTTATTTTTTGACATTTCGCGACTACAATAATGTGATCAATCTTCTTGATTTAAATACGCTGAATAAGATACCACGACAATATTAACATATTTATTACATAGGTACAAAACATCAGAGAAACAAATTTAAAGTCTTACTGGTTTTTATTTCTAACAGAATTCGGTCGTGACGATTCCAGACCTAAGGAAATGTAGAAATTTTCTTGATCATCATAGTGCCTAGCCTTAAGTAAAAAGTTTTTAGCCATCTCGTTGGAACAAAAATTATAATTCATTGCCCCAATTTGACATTTCTCCAATAATTCCGTAACTTCTAACAAAATATCTTTTCTGTTGTCTTCGTAGTGTCCTAAAGGTTTATAATATTCATACAAGCCTTTAAATCTCACACTTTTCGAAGAATTCAATCTTTTCCTCTTTGTAGGCTTTTTTTCTTTTGGGCAGTCGCCTTCACCGTGGAGCGGAGGCGACGAAGGATTTGAAAATACACTGAAAATTCTAGCAAATAAATTTTGATGTCTTTCTAGCTTAGGAGAAACTTCTGACTTTACACTTGAACACGATCTCAAAGAGTTAGTTGTACCTAAAAAATAAAATGTTGAATTAAAATAAAACTTGAGTTCACAGTAGGTTTTCCGACCATCGTCATTTTAAACCTGTAGATCAATAACTTTTTGCATAAATTTGTATGTATTATTTGATTAGGTAACGTTATTAGTTATTAAATAAGTTATAGACATAATTATTAAATAAAACTACATATCGGACGGCGCATCGTGGTTGGAAACATAGGAGATCCCATACAAGTTTTAGACTTAGGGTCTTAGATTTTAAAAAATCTAATGCTTTCAAATTACATTTGACAATGACAAATCACAGGTTGACAAGTTCAATCCAATGCTGGCGTTCGCAGTATCACCTTTTGAATTCTGTGCACCTCAATCTGATTCAAATAAGTTACGGGTTGTCCAAAAATCCAAAAAGAGACCCTAAAAAAGTCTCCCTACAACCCCGCTCTAAAGTCAACAGGGGAGCAAATATTTGGACAGTCTATAGCTTGCATGTGATTTCCTACTACGGTATAATTAAATGCCGCCTAAAATATTACAAAACTTACAAAAACTTGGCTGCCTTGAAAGTGATTGCCTTTTATACGTTTGAATCCTATACTCTGGAACATTATCAAGTAACTTCGAAATAATGTGCCCAATGTAAGGTAAAAATGGTGGGTTTTGGGAAAAAATAAAAAAGGTTTTTTGATAAGACGGCATTCTGGGATCTCGATACAGACGACAGAGAAATTCAAAAGCCCTGAAAAATTAAAAATCGTTAATTTACTTTATAAAAATTTAATGTATTCTCGAAAAAAGCAGACAACTACCATTATAGAAAAACAAAAACGAGATGTCACATATTTGCACATAAAGTAGCTAAATGATTATGTTTTTCATTATGACTCTTAAAAGGTATCTTTCATGTTTTGCATCTCATAGCTTTTTAGCGTCTTTATCCATTGCCAACATTTGTGATGGATCCAGTCCGATGGTTAAATAATAAAAATTATGGAAGGACTCACAAATATTAGTAGTAGGCTTCTTCTATCTGTATAACGCTTAATTTTTGCCGTCTAAACTAACACTCATCAAGTGCCGTCAACATATTATACTTATTAGTATGAAGTCATGCTTATATATAACCACACTGTTTACTGTAAAACATTGGCTAATTTATATAAGACCTAAATGCATGTCACTAGTGAATATTTAAAAATACCTGCTCCTTGCAAGCTAGTAACACATATGCTTGGGTGAGATTTCAAATGCGATTAGCGAGAAATTTGTAATTTGCGAATGCATCGCTCACTTCATACTTGGTGAGTTTTACCTCGTATATAGTGTTTAAAAATGTGCACCATATTTGTATCCGTAAGAAGATGCAACCCAATTGACGTATCTTTAAAGGTAGCGACAAATGATATTGGTGGTGGCGTAAAATATTATACTGGATCTAAATCGAAAGTACCGTAAACTGCCGCAATATAGGGATGAATACAAATTATATTTATTGAGCGCTACTGACATATCAAGGGTATTCGACCAATCAGTACGAGCCTGGAGATTGTAAACATAGGTACATATATATGTATATAGTGTTATAGAAATCGGGTGTCGTTGGGTTAGTAAAAGTATTGACCTGTTGCTGCTAAAAGTTACTTTTGATAGGTAAGAAGGTGTGACGTTTTTGTGTTCTAAATACTTCGTATTGCCTGCTGTGTATTATACTGACAAGAATGTCTTAATATTTTTTTTGCGCATTTTATTTTTAGATATAATAATAATTTTAAATAGTTATAGGTATTATAATAAATATGTTTATTTTATCTTCCTTAATAAACTTACGACGAACTTTCTAAACTTAAATAACTGTTGATACCTCAGTTATGTCCAGTTGTATAAGTGTCGAGTAATGAGGACTTTATAAAAGTGAATAATCATAATTTTATTGTTAGAATTATTTTTAATCCTGAGTTTTATACATTTTCGCTACGCAATTTAAACCAATTGTTGGAAATTGTCAAATATTTCATAATTGTTAACAAGTATTACTGTTTTACTGTAATTTTGACAGTAATTTCAATTAATTTGTCATACCTAATTACCTAAATAAGTATCTAAATATTTGTATAAGCGAGTAAAAATCATTTCGGTACTGCTTCTATCTTGACTGTTAACAACTCCCTTTTAATATATAATTTTTATAAAATAATCAACCATTAACTAACAAATCATTTTTAATTGTAGAAAATCATATAACATTGCCAGAAATGATTCTAATCGCCCATTACATTTATTGGACAGAATATTTTGATAATAGTATAGGTAGCTACAAAACTTGTAGTCGCTTACTGATATTTGGATGCATGCTTTTTTCTTACATAGGCCCAAGTTTTTCTTAACCTAAATATTGCTGGATTTTGCAAACCACATAACACAGACCTACATGAGTGAAAATTGGAAATTCTGTGACATTTATTTGCAACGTTAATAAATCTTGCTATCAACCGGGCTCGTATCTAAAAAAATGGTCAATTAGTTATATAACAAATTTTTAAGCGATCACTTAAAAAACTGTGACTGACAAACAAAAGGACATCATGTCTCACATCCAGTTCATGTGTTTCATATTCTTAATAGTCTTGCCAAGGAATGCTATAAAAACAAAGAAATTGGTAAGGTGCTATAACTTACTTTTTCTTCTTCATCTTTAAGAATTTCACTAGAAATAAGACAACATATTCTATATGAAAAAGCTACCATAGCGGCTATATTAGGGGCATTTTTTGAACTCTGTTGCCAAAGGAGTATACCCAATTCAGCAGAAGGGATTTTTAAAAACAAATCTTTATCTATTAATGTCAGTTGTTGCGCGAAAGTCGTCGAATCAAAATCCCATGCTGTTATCGTAATGTCTAATCGTAATATTCTTTTAAGATATTGAAGTGATGATTCATTCGGACGTTTTGTTTCATCTAAAAATTTTAAGTAATATTTATACGTGGAAAGACAAAAAAAATCTAACAACACAATTCAAATTCATTAAACTTATTTATTTCCTTTACACATTTCGGTAAAAAGACCATCATTAAGAGGTAAAACTACGATATGTAACAGAGGACAAACCAAATTTTTAACAAAATAAAATAAATTCTTGAAGGTGTCTGTTTCTCTTCAAGTGGATACAAATCTTTATCCTGGACCTGGAGGTATCTACAATTTACTATTAGGTACCTATGCTTTCATAACCAGTGGCGTAGCAACCGCTGTATCAGCTGTATTAATGATACAGGGCCCACTGGCCTGGGGGAGGCCCACCAAAAGAAGGCCACCAAGAGGAGGAAAACTGTTTTTGCTGTTTAGCAAATATCAGATATTTAGTTTTAAAAATCATGTTTATTTTATGTATATTTTATTTGTGTAAGTTTAGTTCTATTTTATCATTTCCTTTCATTAGAATAATTTCTTAAAAACTTTTCCGTTCTGTTTGTTTTAATTCTATTTTAACCGCTCCCCTCTCTAGCCGAGGGGCCCACCACCTGGCTCTTGATACAGGGCCAATTCAACGCCACTGTTCATAACGTTCTTTAGGTATCGAGTTATTCCGAACTGATCTATTTTTCAGGAAAACAAATATTTTAATAAATAATTAAATATGTGTATGTGTATTTATTATTATATCAATAAAAAATACTTCAAAAGTTCAAGAGATACTTTACCAACCCCAATCGGCAATATCTTCCATTTTTGAACCCAGCATAGTTGATATAAAGCAAGACTTTCGTTTTCTTTTGTCAATATGTTCATCTTCATCTTCATCGGTCTCTTTTTCTCTGCATACGTTAAACTTTCTTAAAAATTTTCGACTGCTGTATTTTCGTTCTATACAATTATTAAAAATGGTAAAATTTAGTGACAGTAGTTATTTGTTTTACTGGGCAGAAAAGTAGAAGATTTAATGCCGCGACAAGAAATTAAATTTGCTTTTCTGCTGTGTCAAATATATAATTTTTTCTCCAAGTTGATTCCAGCTTCACGCATAATCGTTTTTTTATATATTTATTCATTGCGTTCCATTATCAATATCCAAATAATTAAATTGTTTTATCAAAGGTAATTGGATATTCGTTACTATGTTTACCGCTGATGACGTTTGTTGAATTGTTTATGTTTACTTTAATGTCATTTAAATTTTAAAAAAATTTCAAGTTAACTGTTCGAAATGCATCTAATTGGAAGTGAGGATGAGTTATTACCATTAACACCACCTGATATAAGAAACCTGGCGAGAAATATGGAATTGAATCTATTACCGGTTAAGTCAAGATAAATGAAAGATGTAGGATCTGTCTCTGAAAATATATTGATTGCCTATTTGTCTGATCTTTGAACGATGAAGCCTTTAACGTTCGGGCTATCTATTCGATATTGAAAGCTACCCTGAACGTAAATAATAACATTTATTTGGCGCAAAATATCTGATGTTATACAACCTTTTTTGAAACGGCAGTCAGATGGTTTCTATGAAAGAAAATCCCAAGTATTTCAAAGAGAAGAAATCGAGAAATTTTTATTGAAGGCCCCAGATGAACTATATTTGAGCACAAAGGTAGGAAAATACTGAAATTGATCTAGTATGGAATAAACAATTATTTCTCAATTTATATTTTAGGTTGTACTTATTGTTGTAGATTTGATGAACTTTTGCAAATGAAAACGGATGATATAAATGATACGGGCGACAACTTTCCATTTATATGTGTGTATGTGTTCGAAGGTATTGCAAAGCAAATACTGGTATCGAATTACTGCAATTCATCTGAGTTTAAATGGGAATCATCCCACAGGAGGTGATAGTGTGAAGGCCTCGATGTACCCTGGATACCCTGATGACTGCACAAATGGAAATCAAACTATGTAGGATAAGTGATACCGCCGTTCACACTGACACAGCTAATTATGCTACCAAATACTAAGACCAAAAGATTAAGATCTTTTGTATTAACAGAATATTTAAGCGTTTACAGAAAATATGCAGCCTCAAGACCCTCGAATTTGAATATTTCGGAATTTCTTCTACAGGGTCATTCGTAAGTTGATACTTCTTTATTAGCTGTGTATAGAATGCACTAAAATAAACAACTTTTTCAAATACCTTTTTTCAAAAAACTTAAAAATAGCCGAGTTACAGAAGTAAAAAATCTAAGTGCGGGCCTGATAATCAAAACGTAGTCCTTTACTTTATATTGTTTTTCTCCGTTTTTCGTATTGTTAGTCATGCATTTTACGGATCGGTCGTCAGTTAATTATTTTGGCAATTCGCTGCGCGATGTGGTTTTCTGAAGCAAATAAATTTTAATAAATTGGTGAAAATGGTAAAATTTGAAAACAATGAACTAGGTAAGTATGGTGCTAATTTATTGTTTATTGTGCTAATTGAGTGTCGTAAAAGTGCGGATGTTTCTTCTCTACACCCAGAAGTTTTCTTAGTGTTATTCAACGGGTAAGTTAGGCAGAACCCTATTTGATTTGTAGTGTAGTAAATGAATGTAAGTACTTTATTTTTGGGTTTTTTAAAAAAAGGTATTTGTAAATGTTGATTATTGTAATGCCTTCTATACGCAGCTAAAATAAAAGTATCAACTTAGGAATCACTCTGTATAAGTATGCGAACGGTAAAGTACATTCATTGGCATTCACAAGTTCGGTAACGTGCAGATTCAGAGGCCTAATTCTCGAAATCGAGGAACAGCCTTCTCTTGAGATAGTTTACATCTCCGCCAGTGTCACAAAATTTTAAAGGTTTCAAACTAACTCCGCCTATTTATCTCAGGAGAAGGCTGTTTCTCGATTTCGCGAATTAGGCCTCGGAAGCAGTTGCTATTTTTTTGGAACTAACCCATGCGAAAGAGTATACTGGGCACTGCTTTCGCATAACTTCGGCCACCATGCTGGTGCATTCTGTAGGGGGCAAAATATTGAAGCTATATAGGGGATGGAAGTCTTCCGTGGTCGCGGAGGGCTATATCGAGGACTTGCTAGCCAATAAGTCGAACATCGACAATAAAATATTTTCAAGCGTTTCCGGAGTATCAAGTAGTGTGGATAATAATATTGGTTAATTTACGAAAAAGGGGGTAAGTGGAGAGAGTTAAATTGTATTAATTAATTGTTCACAATTCACTATAAATATATCTGATAAGTAAAAATTTTCTGTTGTAGTTTGTAGTTGTAATGTAATAAAACCTTGCGAATTTTTTTTATTTTAATAAAAATAGCAAATTATTACCTGGAATATGTTGCACAGCAACGAACTTTTCCTGCTTAGGCAGTAAAAATACACCAAAGAAAATGTGAATAACGAATTGTACTTACTTTTGTATTTAAGATGTGCCTCTTGATAATTTCTAACTTTCTTCAAATGCTTTTGTAAATCGTTGTAGGCATCTTTTGCAGATATCGGCCTATACCAATATCCAGGTGTCCAGAAAAATATAACGGGCTTTTTTGGAGCATTTCTAAATTAAGTTAAAATTAGTTAGAGGAAGAACAAATAAACGTTTTATAATTTTAAAGGAATATTTAATGCTCACTTCACATCTAACATCTTTGTTTTTATGCGTATTCTATAAGTCCAATATTATTGTTAGTGATTCATCGCTTTCATATAGAGTGCAGCGAGTTACACACGAAGTTAGAAGAAACAATTCCAGTTTATTTTTGAAATTCTAATAGGGGGGAATACTTGTCATTATTATTAATGAAATAAGTACCTACATTTCTAAGAAAGTTTAATTAAAACATAATAATTTCGTCTGGAAATTTCCTTTTAAATCTAATTTAAAAATGGAATTAATATAAATTAAAAATAGCACAGGACCTTCACATCTTTGTGGAACTACGCATATTTTTTTAAACTTTCTCTGTCCCCACTTTGTACTAATTGTTTATGACAGGTTACCTATAGTATATTACATAACAAGTAATGAAAGTAACACTTTTCAAACGAGGAGATATTATTTAGCACGAGGCGTCAGCCGAGTGCGGAAATTCTCCGAGTTTTCATTACTTACACACAAGTAATGTACACTATTTTTCCTACGACCACAAAGAATTATTAAAAAATTCTTTGATTTAAAAAAAAAATAATTCAACACTATATAGTGTTGAAAAAAATATATCAACACTAGTGTTGAAATGAGCATATTTAGGATTATGTTCCACTTAATACCTGGTTTCGTAGTTTGTCAATAGGCTTTTCCTTTATTTGTAGTTTAACTTTTTCTTTTTTTCATATTCTATATATTATAGGAAGAACTAATATTGGATTGACTTCTAGATTAACCAGAATGAAAAATTTTAAGTTTAATCAAGGAATGATGAATTAAACATAAATTTAAAAAATCCACCCAACAAGGAAGATTTATATTTAAAATAATTCTATAAATTATAAAATGTTTTTATAAAAAAAAGTCAAATACTCCTGATGGAATTTGAACCTGTGACCTTGCGATATGTAGGCTAGAGCTCTATTCTCTACGCTATGGCTACTGATAAACATTTGTTGTTTAATACATGACTCTCGATTTGTTTTTTCTGGTAACAGATTTTCCAGCATATTACTAACATTTTTTATAATTTCAGATGGCGTATTTTCACACTCTAATTTTAAATCAGTCGACAAATACATGATAAATAAGTTAAACACTTTACAATTACTGCTTTCTAAAATCTGTTCTTTTTAATAAATAGGGGTGGTCTATCAAATTGGACTAGGATCTTCATTGATTAAAATTTTAAGCGAGGCTAGGCCTATAACTCCTCTTAATTATTGATAAAACAGTAGCTAAAAACTAGTACATTAAGTTCGTGTTGTGTGAGGGGTTTGAACCTGGGTCCCTCATTGTCGTGGTAGCCTGTATGGACATGCCTGGTGTTGCGGTTGGTGGGAATGGCGGATTAACGGGTTCTGGCTTTGTTCTGCTATGTTGAAGTAATTGTTGCTGGTGTTCGTGATGTAGTCTTGGATCGTTTCCATTTTAAAGTCTCTGTGTAATGTGGTATTACGTACAAACCATGGTGCGTTAGTTATTATTCGTAACAATTTGTTTTGATATGTTTGTATTTTGCTTTTCCCCGTCATGCAGAGTGTTGACCATGATGGGGCGGCATACAGTAGTGCTGGTCTTATGCATAGTTTGTAGATGGTAACTTTGTTGCGGGTGTTTAGCTTGCTATTTCTAGGTATTAGTGGATAGTACTGGTGTAGGAGCCTGTTTGCTTTGGTTAATGTTTGGGCCAGGTGTTCCTTCCAGATAAGCTTGGAGTCGAAGTGTAAACCCAGATATTTGGCTTTTTTGGACCATGTCAGTTGGGTGTTATTTAGTATGATCAAATTGGCATCACATGTTTAAATTAAATGGTGTGCCTTGTATTTCAACTCTAGAGTTGAAATATTTTTTTCAACACGCGTGTGATATTCGGTGCTTTCGAGCCAAGTTAACCGTGATTTTTTCTCATTTTTTTCTCATAGGTGGTCGTAGGAAAATCACTATTTACACACTTCTTAGTAAGCATCATTTAGCGGCTATTCGGTTTGGAAATTAAGGAAAATAAATCGCCCGGTATAATTTCACTCCACCCTAAAAGGATAGTGAACCTGGTTTACAGGATTTTCTACAGGTTCGTCTAAAGTTATAGTGTTATAATTACATAATATTGTTTGATCTGTAGTTTATGTCGTTTAACGCAGGGCAAGATACAGTTGCGAGCAGTTGCCTCTTTGAAACAGGCAATTTCAAATCCTTGTCCCAATTTACATTCCTGAGGCAAACTTCCGAGACGGCTCTTTTTAGCTGCAATGAATATCTGTCACCTTTTGTGACGTGCCATGGACCCAATCCTGATAAAAACAGAGGTTTCGGTGCAAATCCATACCTCCTTCTATGTCTAGGTCTAAAAATAAAACGTTTTAGTAATAGTGAAATGACCGCTAAGGTGGTAGCCGCTCGTGTGCAACTTTATATTTGCCGCCCCCTCATAAGCAGCTCCGGTTTAAGGCTCTATCGGGACCTTAGCGGCAGTGAGAGATGTAATAGCACCACAGCCGAAAACATTAAATGGATATAATGATGTAAAAAGTACATGCATTACGTAAATTAATGACGTCTAAATCACGTCATTTTTGTTAAAATAGTGTCTAAATCACGTCGTTTTTTGGTAAACTGACGTCGAAGACCTAAATATCCCAGAAAATGACCTGACTAACACCACACCACAATATACTTACTTTCGGTCATTCAATCTATTTTTAAATCCGTAATATTCCCACATAAGTACAGCTGTTTCAGCTATTTCTTCATAATCTACCGAATGGTAGTCTATACTTAAATTTGACGAGGTATGTGCTATTGTTGAGCTATATCTAGAAGGAACATTATAATCATCCAATGTAAGATACAACCCTGTTCCACATCCCTCGTTTATACCCGATCCAAACCTGTTTACTTGAACGCAGTCACCATAAGAAAGTTTTCTCTCTTCCATGATGGACGGATATGCTATTTGTTTTATCCTACAAATAAAAATTTTCAATTTCTTAATATACAGTGTCCTCGGTGAAGTTTGCACTATAATGGGAAACTTTCAAAAAGTAAAAAAGAAAGCTCAATTTTTTTTTACGATATTACTGGGCACTAAATTTCGCAATTTTGCCGCTGGTTGACCCTTATAGTTTCCGAGATACCCATTACTTTTTACTAAATGTATTAATTGTTAAATACATTACTTTCCTTGGCTTTTAGCGGTAAGCTATATAACCACAACCATCCTAAGATGGCTATGCTATAACTACTGAACCTTACCCTGGAACAGGTAGTAACTTCTTTGGTTTGATAAATTCTTTCAGCAATGGCATTTTCGTCATTGGTTTATAATTTACTGCATTTTCCTGCAGATTTCTTCCAAGGTATAAATATCGGTCCGTCCATTTCTTCACTAGACTCTACTATTTATGAAATCATAATTATAATTTAAAAGTTTCAAATATATAAATTTAATGTTTAAAGATACAAATTTATATCAAAAATGATCTAATATGGTTCTTTGCAACTAAATTTTGTTATATCAAGTCACTTAGGCCTAATTTTTTAAAGTCCTCTTAAACCAAAGTTTAAACCAAGGTTTAAACTAAAGAATAACTCGAAAATAGTAGAAATCTCAGAAAAAGTCGATTTAAAATGTGGGGTTTACTGCAAGGGGGGGGGGGGGGGGGTTATTGAGAGACTTCCTTTCAGCCTTTTTATTTACAGGATATATTGTAATTTATATTAATAGTGGGCGGCTATAATAGACAGTCCGTTATTAAATATTTTTACAGCACTAGCTATTAAAGAAAAGGTTATTTTACTCCTTAGTATAACCATGGTAAGTCCCCAAAAATAAGATCATATAATGTTCATATACCTGACTAGTATTTGTTAAAACTTCATTGATAAAATGCGTGTTAACTGAATGGTTCGGACCGAATCTACACCATAATTGTTTTATACCATTGACTGTCACAATTTTCTTGTCCACCAAGTATAAACTGCTTCCGGTTGTGGACGTGGCAACCGACGTTTCAGAACGAGAAGAGCCCGAATCACCCGGACTTAGGAATTTTACTTTTTCGCACCACAAGTTCCAAAACATCTAAATAAAAATTGAAATACGTTTATCCTATCATTAAAATAGTACCTCTGTATAAATAGTATTCGGTGTATCATAATCCAGAATATTGTGAAAGACTTAATAATATGTGAGTCATACAATTTTAAGTTGTTAACACCTGCCCACACAACGGAAAGAACACCAGGGGCCTAATTCTCCAATGTACGACAAGGATATCAATCCCATTCTCAAATGATTATTAGGTTCCGGTATCGCAGGCGAAACATTTTTTCAAGAGTTTACTGTTGAAAGTTAAGCCTACCAAATAATTCATACTAGTTCGTCTTTGATGCCTACACAGAATAATGTAAACGAGAACAACAAAATAATTAGGTCAGTCCATTGCCTAAAGTGTTTTACAATGTTTTTGTGTAAATGGTAACGTGTAAACTAGAATATTGTGACCGCCTTAATGAAATGTAAATCGTATAATACAAAATTATTTTTAATTTCATTACAATCTTGGCGTTGTGTAACGTAGAAAATTATCAACTATTTTTGGTACTTACACTGCGCTTTTCAAAACCTCCTAACTCAAAGTACGAAACTCTATTATTACAAAATCTAGCTTTGATCGCTTGTCTTCTCTTCCTTCTATAAATACTTAAATTAATACATTCCACAGGATAAATGGCTATGAGTTCAAATGTTTCAATTTCGGGATCGATCAGAGGATTATATTTTACATTTTCGGGTTCCACTGGAGGCAATATGTCAGTGGCTAGTATCAATTTGGAGGGTGTTAGTCCTAAAAATATTTTTTTAAAATAAATATGGGAAAATATTTTCTGATACTTTAACTGTTGAGTTTACTGACAATTGAAAATTTGACATTACCATACAGCTAGGTGTATCCAGGTAAAATATAGGAGTCGTTTGATTAAAACAATTCTAGGTGGGTAATAATCACCTTCTTCATGAGTGTGGTTTATCCTGATTGATGAATAGGCCGGATGAGATCGGTTATCTCACGGGGTGCGGCAAATGGCAGTGGTAGATTAGGTATATTTTAATTTTCACCGGTAAATTCAACCAGTGGTGGAACTGATGAATTTATGGATGAAAGCTGGTGGATTTATGTTATCAACCGGTTGGGTAATAATTTTAATAAGGATCTCTCTCTCTCTCTCTCATCAGCTGTCAATTCATCGGTTCCAGCACTGGTTGAATTCATCGGTGAAAAAAACAGTTATGATCCATTCGTAAAACTATTGTTTTGTCCAGTATGTATTTTTTCAACAAAGTCTAATGTTAGTTACTAATTGGTACTAATAATGATAATAAAGCTACACCGTCTTTTTTGCGTATTGATGATGCTTTCTCGGAAGCATAAAACCTACTGATAAATTGGGATATGTGGATGATACACCCAATTTCACTACGAATTGTCCCCTGCAGATTACTCCCTGTATAGGCTATGAGGGATTTTAATCTCATATAGAAGGTTTCTGTATCATTGTAGTCTCCGATTTTAATAATTCTAGGATAAACACGGTTTTACATCTAATGCGGTGGGCCAGAATTCCAATTTTTGGTCATAAAAGTAAAGAGATAAAAATAAAAATCGTTTCCGAAAGTGACTCACCCAAATGAACTTGTCTAAGTCCCCTCCCCTCTTTGGTAGTTTGCGCAAACGGACTTTCAATTAAAACCATATCTTCAAAATCACAATATTCAGAGAACAGCAGCTTTTGTACACGGTTAATTGACATTTTAACTTCAATTTTAATGAAAAAACGATTATCATTGTGAGCAAATCGATTTATAGAAATAATATTTTACTTTAAACCTTCCAAAAAAATGTCATAGGTGAAAACATTACTCAAAAAATGAAGTTTTGTAATGTCACCCAACGTGACAAATAAAAAAAATATAGGGTGTTCAACAAATAGCGTCGTATGTGAGTTCTAAGGTAACAACTCTTCTTTAGAGAAAACTCAGGCCAAAAAAGAAATAAACAATTTATCAATTAAATAAACATTACCAAGATCACTTACTCACTGCTCTGGTTCTGAGATTGTGTTTTTACATCTTGACTTGAGTGACCAAACGGGCAGAGGTTAGGTACCCTTACACTTGAAAACTTTATACAACTCCACTGAGTAAGTGTCTCTTTGAGTTTTTATAATGTTTTGTACAGCGGCGGCGCCAGGGGAGGGCTAGGGTGGGCACTGGCCCACCCTAGAAACATGAGTGCCCACCCTGGTGCTCCCCCAAAATTGATGGATTCGGTTTTGTAAAGAAATTATTTCCAGGCTGAGGAATGGGAACTTGGCTAGGAAAGCTTTGATGAAAAAAGTATGATAGTTGGAGGAGACCGATGACCCTTTTTTTTAGACGTCGTCACTTTTAATAAGAAAGAGAAATTTTGTTTGCCCCTGCCTATGGCGTTATAGAGCGTGGGGGAGGCGGTCCCCTTTTTTTTTTTAGAAGTCACTTTTGATTTGGGTAGTGCCCACTCAAAAATCATTGGGCCCAGTTGTGCCCACCCATCCCAAAATTCCTGGCGCCGCTACTGGTTTTGTAACCCCTACCAAAATAGCGAAGGGGTTCCTCTTTGCTGTGTCAGGAATTATTAACATTAGGAGGAAAGCTTCCTAAATATACTATTCAAAATGGAACCCTTTCTTCAACCAATTATAGACAGTTATTTTTATAAACATTAGTCTACTGACTCCTCCTATGAAACTAGAAATGTTCTTGTTCTATGCACTTCTTTCCACTATAGCTATTTATCACCCATTAAGAGTCTTCACAGCGAGGTATTAGATGAGTAATCCATCCTTAAGGATACCAATCCATATCCGACAATATTTTAGGGTTAGTAGCAGTGGCGGATCCAGGATTTTGCTGAGCAGAGGGGGGGCGATTTAAAAAAAGTTAAATTTAAAGAAAAGAGCGTATCCTGGCTCTAAAAATCTTCCTACACTCAAAAGTGACTTCTAAAAAATACTGACGCTTTAATTTTCGAGGCTCAAAGTAAACTAAACACCCATTTTATTGTAGGACGCAGGGGGAGGGGGTATCCGCCAATGTTTAGTTTTTTTTTAAATGATAAAACACCTGCACTGTAGGAAAAATCCTTTAAGGCGCTCTGGGAGCGGTGCGAGTGCGAAAAAAACGATTAACGTTGGTATTGAAACGTTGAAGATTGTATTCATTGGGAAACACGACCTCAGGAAGATCTTTCCACAAAGATGACGTTCTCCAGATGAAAGAATTCTTGAACAATGAAGTTCGAGGAGTACTAAGCTGAACAACATATGGATGAGCGGCAGTGGTTCGCCGTGTATTTCTGTTTTGCATTGCTCTAGGTGGAATCAAGTGGGCAATGTCAGTCGAACACCTGCCATGGAAATATCTGTCTTCGATGCTCCAGGCTATCGAGGGTCTTGGTCAGCTCGGGGTCGCCTATCAGACGAACGGCTCTCTTTTGAATGGAATCCAGTAGCCGAAGGGTGTGCTTGGGTGCAGAGCTCCAGACATGAGAGCAATATTCTAATGATGGTCGAATCTGGGCTTTGTAGAGTGTCAAAAGTTGATGAGGTGTGTACAACCTTTTGGTGCGGAAAAGTACACCAAGTTTCTGTGCAGCTGTCTTGGCAATTGCGGCAACGTGATCATGCCAAGATATATTACCTCCCAGATTGACCCCCAGCAAATTAGTAGACGGTGCCAGGGGAATTGCGTGTCCTGCCATGACTATATCCGGTTCTGCAATGTTAACCTTTTTGGAAAAGACTACTGCCTGGGTTTTCTTAGCATTAAATTCGACTCGGTTACTGTCACCCCAAGCCAAGATTTCTTCCAGGTCATTGTTGAGGCGCAATACTTCATGCTGCCTGCGAAGATGTGCGTCTGCAGCGGACGTTTGGGGAGTCAAGGTAAAAGATGAGACAAGTGTGCTGTCATCAGCAAAGTTGGTTTTGATTAGATTATTAATTTTATTTCGTGGCCATTTTTCGGATTTGTAAAATTCATAGACAAGTAATTAATTATTTAAACCAATTCGTAACACAGTTTATGGTGTTGCTGACATGTCAATTCATTCATTCTCTTTGAAAAGATAAAGACAAAAAGGACCATTTTATGAGTTTTATTAGGAATCGGATAACAAACAAATCATTTTGTACTACAAAATTTATTTATACAATATTTATTTCAAAAAAATACTTGGGTGTATTCACATTATACATAATTGCTGGAGAAAATCTTATCACAATACAATCGGCACAATGTATACAATATAAAATATAAGTTATCTTATATAATTAAATGTTAAAACTCTTTTTACAATAAAAAATAACAAATGAGGGTCCATTTAGTAATAATGGTTTAGAACATTGCACAATTTTGGTTCGATTTTGCACAAAAATGGACTAAGATTTTGGCGGTGTTTTATCCTTTATCAGGGTTGGCCTAAAATTAAAACAAAAATAAATTAATTATTAGCAACATATTTTAATAGTAATTTAACCAACAAGTACATTAATAATGGCGATTAATGATCGAAATATTTTCCGCTACGCTCACGCGTTAATGTTCGAGATCATTAATCGCATTTTAATGTAAGAGTTGGTTACAATGTTTTTTCGTCGACCGTATTTTTTACTAAAGTGAAGAAAAACAATTAACAACTTTTATTTTACAATCCAGATTTCACAATTCTACAAATACTAATGACAGCGGACGACGTTTTGGATTGACGTTTTATTATTTTGTTGATTTGTTTGCATGGCTGCCTTTAATTTTAATTACCAAAATCGTGCATTTACAGAAAATCATGCATTAATAGGGGTCATTAATGAATGATTTTGGGAAATCGTGCATTTACAGAAAATCATTCATTAATAGGGGTCATTAATGAATGATTTTGGGAACGTTAATATCGGATGTAAATACACGGTCGACGGAAAAAAACTTTTTTTCATTAATAAAATAGAGTTGCTTTTTTTTACCTAGTAATAAATAAGTTTTGTTTATTTTATGGTGACAACGCACAATTAAATTTAATTAGTTTATCATTGTAATTAATTATAAATATTAAAATAACATCATTAATGAATTGGTTTTAATTTTACTTCTTTAACCTCAAGAAATTAAAAAAAAAACATGCTATTACATTTTTAAGTTTCATGCTAAATAATACAGTTCCTTTTTTTAAATATTAATCGTAATTCAATACTTAAAATATATAGTTAATTCTTGATTATCAGTTGTAACCCATTAAGATTCGCTAGATTCATCTCGTGGTAACTTTACCAACAAGATAATTTCCAAAGAAACCATTCTCGTGACAATTGTTAGAAATTATCTAACTGGTAAACTAAAACCCTATATTATAAACTAATAAAATATAATTTTCTAATTCCCCTTACAATTTCACATATATTTTGTACAAAATGTCATCTGTCTAAAATCAAATGTTTTTGGGATATTGGCGTTTAATAGTATACTATACAACAAGCATATAATGGTGGCTATTATTCACGCGGATAAAGTTTATGACACGAGCCGTAGGCGAGTTTCATAATTTTATCCAAGTGAATAAAAGCCATTATATGCGAGTAGAATACTATACTTTGTCCATGACTATCCAATAGTAATTGTAGCCAGAATTACTAAACATCTTTCTTTATTTAGAAATATTAATAGTAATATTTGTATTTACACAATGTGCCAAGTTAATTGTAGGAATCGAATTTAATTCTACATAAACATCTTGGTTATTCGTTGTAGGAGATGTAGATGTAGATACTGCCTCATTGCGTATATACGGCTGACCAAAAGGATTTTTTTGGATTGCGTCTGATATTTTTTTAGCTGTTTCCATTTTATTTTTCATTGAGTCATCAATATATCCTTCTGCTACCGCCGTGGATTTCCATCCACCGTGTCTTTTCAATGCAGTTATATCCCAGCCTGCATGTACAAATATAGTGGCTGAAGATCTGCGAAGCTGTGACCAGAATATTTCTCTGGAGTGGGTAATTGCAGAAATGTTGCTATTTGTCTCCCCATTTGCGTAAATTTATTAATTCCTATCCTTTGCGAGGTACATTTGCCATATTGATAATTGAGAAAAAAAATATTAGATGTGACGGAGGATGAACGAAGGCTGATATACTTAAGCAGACACATAAAGTTTTTTCGATTTTTATGGTAATAAAGTTAAACTTGCTATTTTTGCCGCGTTCTGTATATCTGGTGGGGTATAACATATCTCATCTTCACTATCTCTAATCATTTTGTAAACTTCTTTTAATCAATTCTTAACTTAAGTTGATAAGTTGAACTATATTTTGACGTTTCAAAATTAAATTACAAAGCGCTTCGACTAGACATATTTCATGGCATGCTTGAAATTTTCATAATACACACAAAATCGTATTATGGATGGACCTTACAGGGGAAACAACCAATGATATTTTTTTATTTCAAATCGCATTACCTGTCGATTTCATTATTCACTAGTGACTTATGAGTTCATTATTCACTAGTGAATAATGGGTATTATTATTATTGAGCAAGCACATATAAAATAAACATATTATACAATAGTCGTGGACAAAATATGTTTCTTTCACATTTTGACAGGCTGTAGCAGTGGAACGGCGCATTTTGGTTCTTAAGTCTCTATCCAATCAATCCAAAAAAATGGTTTTACTGTTTAATATGTTAAATCGGAAGTTATAGCTTTTAGATAGAGAATAAAAAATTAAGACAGGGAGATGAAACCCATTTTTTTTAAGATGAACCTTTCCATTGTTACAGCCTGTAAAGGTCTAAATGCCATATTTTAAACGTCAATATCTTAAAAACAATTGAATTTAGATATATGGCATTTTATACAAAATATACGTGGATTTTTATAGGGAATAAGAAAATAATAATTCAAATTTCAATTTCAATTAAAAAAAAGTATGTTGGATATGCCCTTACTATTTGGCATACTTTGTATAATTTAAAATAATTGTAGATCCAATACCTTCTTACAACTCTGTTTTTAAAAAATATAAAACAGTTAA
This sequence comes from Polydrusus cervinus, assembly GCA_935413205.1. Taxonomy (NCBI): domain Eukaryota; kingdom Metazoa; phylum Arthropoda; class Insecta; order Coleoptera; family Curculionidae; genus Polydrusus; species Polydrusus cervinus. The sequence continues at coordinate 25,035,724 of OW284514.1, read as the reverse complement.
TTTGTTTAGATGCTATGGAATCCTGCGTTAAGAGCGGATCACCCTGTATAATAATAAATAAATATATTTCAGGCCAACAATATAAATTAATAAATTCATTTTCTATCCCAATATAGTTGAAGATATAAACACTGTATCATAACTACACAAACTATATACTGTCTAACTAAAGTCATGCCCAATAGCTAAGAAAAAAAGATAAATTAACTACAAGAAAATTAAATAAGTATAGTCCATCCAATTACTAGCTGGATGCACGTCGCAACTCGCAAATACATAATCATAACAGAAACAAAAAATAAGGTAGGTCTGTTATTAATTATAGGCTCCTGTTATTTGACGTAACATTCGTTTTGACAACTTTTGTCATTTCGAGGAACTTTAATTTTACGTGTTAAAGTTTTTTAAACGAAAAAATAATTTTCCTACGACCACCTATGAATATGAGAAAAAAAGCACGGTTAATTTGGCTAGAAAGCGCCGTATATCACACGCGTGTTGAAATAGTAGTTTGTACAACAAGAGTGGATATGATGTCTATATCAAACGAGAAAGTAAATTGAGCACGACGCCGTAGGCGGAGTGCTCAAACTTACGAGTTGAACAGTATATTTTTTCTACGACCCTATGCTAAAAAGTGTAAAAAAAAAGTTTGTAGGTTGCCGGGCTCGAACTCACGACCATTGGATCCATAGAAAAACGCTCTAACGTCTTGACTATTGAAGCATTTAGTTAATTATCGTAAAACCAACTGAATAATGATGCTACATGAAATTAATTTTCTATGCACATTCAGCAGGTTGCATTATTGATAAATCAATTATAAATGCGTATAGATTTTGTTATACTGAACAAATTAATAACATATTGTACCATATACACTTAAATTATATAAAGTGTCTTGAAAAAGAAGGCGGAGCCTCAGTAAAAATAATATACTGTGATTGGTCTGTACTTTTAAGAACAACAATGGCTTCTTTGTAATTGACCACTGTGATTGGTCAGTTTCATTACCTATTTAGGATTGTTATAAAATTTTGCCGCACAGTTAACTGAAATAGCCTACTTTACCCGCCACTTAAGTGTAAAGGAAACAGCAAATTTCCATGTGGGAGTAGAAAAAAAATATTTCAACACTATATAGTGTTGAAATATCAAGGCACATTATTTAATTTAAATATGTGGTGCCAATTTGACAGACCACCCCTATTTATTAAAAAGGACAAATTTTAGAAATCAATAATTGTAAAGTAGTTAACTTATTTATCATGTATTTGACGAGTGATTCAGAATTAGAATGTGAAAATACGCCCTCTAAAATTATAAAACATGTTAATAATATACTGGAAAATCTATTACCAGAAAAAACAAATCGCGCTGAACAGAGTATCATGTACTAAACAACAAATCTTTATCGGTATCGTAGATAATAGAGTTCTAGCCTACAGATCGCAAGGTCACAGGTTCAAATCCCATCAGGAGTATTTGACGTTTTTTTATAAAAACATTAAATAATTTATAGAATTATTTTGAATTGAAATCTTCCTTTTTGGGTGGATTTTTTAAATTTATGTTTAATGCATCTTTCCACGATTAAATTTAAAATTTTTAACTCTGGTTAATTTAGAACTCAATCCCGGATTAGTTCTTCCTATGATATATAAAATATGAAAAAAGGAGAAAGTTAAACTACAACTAAAGTATAAGCCTATTGACAAACTTCTCGTTTGAGAAGTATCACTTTCATCACTTAGTATGTACTATACTATAATCAGAAAATACGTCTCATTATTCAGTAACAGAAGAATTGCTCATTTGGAAGTTTAATGAAATCCTGACAGAATTTAAAAAATATACGATTTAATCAACGACATGACTCGAATAAAAAATTGTAGTAGAAGCTAAGACATGCATCCAGTTAGTAATTGTACGGACTTTATAAATATTTTACAGTAAAAATTAATTCAGTAAATGAAGCAGTCATAAATATTTATTTTAAATTTTCTCAAAATATAATTAAAAAATCTGAAAATAAAAAAGTGTAAAGCGAAAAATGGCACAAGATTTTGCGCTCCTGGTTGTTTCATAATTTTGTATTTTAAATGCTCATTTATTGTATTAATTTATTGTTCTTAGATTAATAATTAGGTTCTCTACAGAAAAACTTTTAATTAAGGGAATACTCGAGAAAAGAATACGAAGACGAAAATCGCTAACAGGGTCTAAGTAAGAGGTTGTAAGGAGGTTGATGTGAAACATGTAACATGTAGTTGTTAATAAATAATATAAAATATGGCAATAAAAGTCTTGTAACTCCCAACAAACACATACAGACTCTTGAAAAATGGTAAATTTTCTCGCTTAAAAAATAATTCTGCAGTGCGTTTTTATAACAGAAACTATAGGTACGTGTTTTAATATTATATTACATATATAAAATGTTATTTCCATAACACTCTGTAAGTATCATAATAATAGTACATTGTATACTTAGTAGGAAAAGCTGAACATTCCCGGACGACAGTAAAGATTGTATGTCGAGGCGCAAACCGAGACTGACAATACGGAGTCCAGGAATGTGGCTTGTTTTACGAGGTATACATACTATTTTTCCGTAAATCGAAAATTATTAAAAGGACATATTTTATTACAATTAACTTGTTAAAATATTGAAATAAATATCATTAACTTTGTTCATAAATAAAGGATGCCATTAAATATTTGTGTTGTAACTATGGAAACAGTAATATTGAATTGTCAAGCTTAACACATTTTAGTTTACAAGTAGCCGTACAGAATAGTAGTTTGTACAACAAGAGTGGATATGATGTCCATATCGCACGAGGAAATAAATTGAGCACGACGCCGTAGGCGGAGTGCTCAAACTTCCGAGGGCAATATGGACAATCCACTCGAGTTGAACAGTATATTTTCTCTACGACCAAACTTACAAACCTTATGCTAAAAAATGTAAAAAAAAGTTTTCCGGTTGTCGGGCTCGAACTCACGACCATTGGATCCATAGTACAACGCCCTAACTCTCTCGACTATCGAGACCTTAAGCTGATTGTGGGAAAGCCAACTGATAAATGATGCTACGTGAAATTAATTTTTTATGCTCATGCAGCCGGTTGCATTATTAATAAATCTATTATAAATGCGTCTAGATTTTATTATATTGAACAAATTAATAACAAATTGTACCAATTGCATTTAAATTATATAATTTAGTGTCTTGAAAAAGAAGGCGGAGCCTCAGTAAATATAATATACTGTGATTGGTCAGTGCTTTTAAATACACCACAAAAAAATAAAGAAATGTAATTTTCATAATAGTGTTGTCAACTAATGGAAAATTTCCGGGTTCGTGAGAACAAAGCACAGAGGAATTATAGGTCAGCGCTGTTTCCAAAGGGAAAAGGGAAATTTTTACGCACAGTATCACTTGTGGTTGTAATCTGCTAATAAAAGACTTTTTCAGTATTGCTTGCATTCGTGAAAGTTTTCTATAAAAATGGGAAATTTTATTTTTAAAGTTTGCAACACTGTACAGTGTACATCCTATTCTAACATCTAAATTTGGTTTCCTTGTAATTGACCACTGTGATTGGTCAGTTTCATTACCTATCTAGGATGGAAATGAAATATTCCCGCACAGTTAACCGGAATAGTCTACTTTTCTCGCCACTTAAGTGTAAAGGAAACAGCAAATTTCCATGTGGGAGTAGAAAAATAATATTTCTTTACAGTACAATAATAAATATTTCCTAACAGGTATTTTCCGTTGCGAGGCACTAAGTGTAAGGAAATATTGACTTTTTCTTTCAGAAATGTAATCAAAAATATCAAAATTTCCGATCGATTTTCGGTAAATATAATTGATCTTATTTTGGAGATTTAATTTAATTGGGTTACTTGTTTTATGTATTACTTAGAGCTTAATTTTTATGCCATATTCTATATTACCGAAAAAAATGTTACACATATAACATCGCTTGTAAGTACTATACACTCAAAGTTCCTTTGTGTTAGTCTTGTAGCTTATTTTGCTTACATCTCTCCAAAAGTAATACTTTTCTGTGGTGTCAGTGTCTTATGACCTGAAGTGTTCGGAGAATCAGTACCTCCGTTTTTCAAAATACCGTTCGGTGGTTCAAGCTTAGTCAAGTTCACATTAATAGTCACACGATTAGTTGGTCGGTTTGGTAGTGTATCGTAGTGATTGTAAAAGTCTTCGGTAAGGTCACTTGTAGACTTGGCAAAGGCTTTCGATAGGTTACTAAGCGATATTCGTACCGCTCCGTTTCGTTGAGTTTTGATTTGTGAGGGGCTGCTAGAATCCCCTAATAAATTTTCCTAAAATAATATTTTAACATTTCAAAATAAACCATTAATTGTTTAAAACTATATATGCAGAAAAATTGATTTTTGGTACACGCAATCCCATCATATTACTGTAATAAACAAAATTACACAAGGATCCTAATAAGATATTATGATATTTTATATATTATTATTTTCAAATACCTTTTTTCAAAAAACCTAAAAATAGGCGATATACAGAAGTAAAAAATCTAAGTGTGGGCCTGGTCATCAAAACGTCGCCTGCTATACTTTATGTTGTTTATCTTATTAGTCATGCAATTGACGGGTCAGTGGTGAGTTATTTGGCAATAAGCTGTGGTGTGTTTTTCTGAAGCAAGTTAATTTTAAATTGGTGACACGTAAAAATGGTAAAATTTGAAAACAATAAACTCGTAGATATAGATCTAATTTACAGTGAGTGTCGTCAAAGTGCAGCTGCTGCTTCGAGATTATACGCAGAACGCTTTCCCTTGCGGGCTCATCCTACACCCAGAAGTTTTCTTAATGTTATTCAACGGGCAAGTTAGGCAGAACCGTATTTGATTCATAGTGTAATAAATGAGTTTTTTGAAAAAAGGTATTTGAAAATGTTGTTTATTTTAATGCCTTCTATACACAGCTAAAAAGGAAGTATCAACTTAGGAATCACCCTGTATTTTGCCAAATGTTGAACATAAGAAGGAATTTAGCGGCAGGCGGACAAAGTAGTGCACCTATCTTTTGCATTAAAGTACACAGAGACGCCAAAGGTAATGGGTTTCCTGGGGTACAGGTAGACAATGACAGGCTGTTTCGTCCTTATTGGGACTCATCAAAAAGCCATAACCTATAAGCAATTCCATGACTATCTTTTGCATTGAGTTGATTCCTACAGATGGCGATACCAGGTTTTCTTCATATATTTATTCTTAAAAATATCTTGAAAGCATATTTAAGCTGTATTGGGAATTGCTTACAGCCTGTCATTGTCTACCTGTACCTACCCCAGAGAACCCATTACCTTTAGCGTCCCTGTATACTTTAAAGCAAAATATAGACTCACTACTTTGTCTGCCTGCCTCTAAAAACTTTCTTTCTATTTTACTTATACGGACACTAAACTCTACTACTTTATAATAAGTAATTATAAGATTTCATCAATAAACTAAATGGTAACTGGTGGTGGTACAGTTCTTATCGTTATAAAAATTACAAAAAGAAATAAAATTGTTTAAATTAGTTCCCTTTCATACTTACCAGCGATTCTGTTTTCTTTTTCAAATTGGATCTGTTTAATGTTTGAGTTAATTCTGAAGTTAATCTACTACCAATACTCTCCTCCTTCTTCATGCCAGTTCCATTTTGACTATCGTTTTGCAAAAAGTCTAACTTTCCAGGTTGTCTTCTCATCGAAGGGTACTCTCCTATGGTAACACTAACAGGTCTACTTCTTCTGATCGTACTAGTGCTCGAAGATGTAGACTGATTCGACATGGTAGAAGTCAAACTTCTTTTCTGAAAGTAAGTGCTCGGTGGTTTCGGTTTAACATCTGAAGGATTGTTTAATTTGAACGATTCTAATGACTCCATTTCAGCAGAATCTCCAACCTTTTTTTGACTAGGTAAGGTCTTTGAGGCTACAATATTACTAGATGTTGTACTGGTCAGACTTAAAGTGTCATAATCGGGAGAAGGGCAAGGCGGAGGTTCATTATTTTGAGGTGAATTGTAAGCGTTAAACGTTGATGGATTTTTTAAGTTGACCGGAGACTGATTGTACGATAGAACGGAAAATTTCACTGGAACTGGCGGTGCTTTGGGTTTTGATTTTGTGTTTTTAAGGGTATTTGAGCGGGTTGAAGGGGCAGAAGAAGATGGTGAGGAAATAGTGCTGCTGTCGAGACTGCCATTTTTTTGTGGAGGCTAAAACATAGAAATGTATTTTAGTAGATTTACAAACTTGTCTCATAATAAGTGTTTACTTTAAATATTTATATAATAAAATAAATATGTTTATTATTTTTTTTATTAGGCTTATTCATCAATCGTCTGAAGACGTAAGTATATACTGGGTGTTACAAATTCGTATGCGTACAAGGGGATCCCGAAAATGGTAAGATATACGAAGAGGGTTAAATTAAGGCCAAGTTGTGTATTTTTGGGCTTAATAATTTGGTGAAAAAAAATTCTAATTATTCCGAATGCTTTCGAAGATATCTGAAAAAGCTGAAATCGTCCATTTTTGGTTTTTAAACTTTTGCGCTTTCATTTTTGACTTGGAAAAAAAATAAAAAACACTTAATAATAGCCGTTTTTTTACGTTCTATAAGATGGGGTTATTAGTTTTCAAATTGGACGTGTTTTTCTTTAGTTACCAACCTCAAGTCAATTTTTTTAAATACGGACCTGGAATTTTAAATACAGCTTTAGGGATTTCTAAGCTTTAGAAATTTAATACAATGTACAAGTTTTTAAAATTTTAACGTTTTGTCATCTAATAACACATTTTTCAAAATATCTTTTTCATTTCAATACGCTACTAAACATTTAGAGCCAAACCAAAAGAAACAAACGATTTCTGATTTGAAAAATCCGTCCATTTTTATTCAAAGAGCACTGATATTTGATATTTTGTAAGAAAAGAGACCCAAAGTTCTGACCTCAATTATTTTTTTGTCTGTTTATTTTTGTTACACATGTTTCGCCTGACAGCATCATCAGATCTTCTAAACTACTATAAAAAAAAATTTTAAATTGTTTTTGAAACAAACATAACTAGACTAATAGGTACTCCAGTTACCTTTTCTCCACTCGGGAGCATTATTTTTTTTCTGTTTTACAGTGTTTCGGTCTAGATCTAAGGTAAAGCCATAGGACTTAAGATATACGTTATATTAATAAAATAAATAAAATAAGTACTAATAAAAAATATGATTACTTCTCATGCCTTAGAAACTTGCTTACTTCCTAAAGTATTGTGAGGGTAAATCTTATGGAAAAAATAAACGGCCTAAACACCATAACTTCCTGTAATGTAATTTTAATATTTAAGTAATCCTAAAAATAATTGCCAGGGCCGTAATAGTAAAGAAAGGATAATTTGAAATGCTAGTGATGTGTTATTTGATGACAAAACGTTAAAATTTTAAGAACCTTTAAATTGTATTAAATTTCCTAAGCTTAGAAGACCTTAAAACTGTTTTAAAAATTCCAGGTCCGTATTTAAAAGAAATGAATTGAGGTATCCAAAGAACGAAACGTTCAATTGGAAAACTAATAATGCTAATCTTGTAGAACCCAAAAAACGGATATGAAAGTATTTTTTGTTTTTTTCCAAAAATGAAGGCGTTAAAAAATAAAAACCAAACTAAAAATTTCGGGTTTTTTCGGATATCTCCGAAGGTATTTGAAATATTTACAATTTTCTTTCACCAAATTTTTAAGCTCCAAAATACGCAACTCAATTTAACCATCTTGGTATCTCTTGCCGTTTTCGAGAACCCCTTGTACGCACACGAATTTGTAGCACCCTGTATTTTAATGAGTGGACCAATTTTAAGTCGAAAAGTTCACATACGCATATGTCCTTAAATGCTTTGTATTTGATATACAGGGTGTTAATTAATGTTTAAAATATGTTTATATAATGAGGACTATACAATTTTATAAAGTTTGCTGTCGTATTTACATCACCAACCTTGTTAAGTTTTCTAATTAACTAACACAAACAATAAGTAATAAAGTTTATTGAAATGAAAACATAAAACTATTAGGAATTTTATTTTTTTTTTAAATAAAAGCGCATTAACTAGAAAAACTAGGTCCTACATATGAACAATAATGACTTCTATGGAATGGATACGTCCACGAAAACGAAACGTAACGAAATTCTAAAAACACGTAAGTATAAAGCTAAAAAATATGCTTTAACAATGTTGTATTTGTTTTTCTGTAGCGTTAAAATAGGTCAGATAAATTTAAAAAACAAAAACGCATACTTTTTTTTGGAATATTTCAAAAAGTAAAAAAGATAACTCAAATTTTTTTTAACTAGACCTAAAATTCTTTAACTTTGCCAACATTTGATCGATGCTGTATCTGTTATAGTTTCCCATGTTATAGATACCCATGATGAGCATCGAATTTGGGACACCCTGTACAGCGGTAAATTTAGAAACTTAAAAATAATTTTGAATGATTGATTTTATAATGAAATATTTTTTAAATAAAAACTTTATGAAAAACAGTTCCTGAGATATTGCCGGCGTCAATTATTATTTGGTCATTCGATATAGTAGTTTGTACAACAAGAGTGGATATGATGTCCATATCGCACGAGGAAGTAAATTGACTTCCGAGGGCAATATGGATAATCCACTCGAGTTGAACAGTATATTTTTTCTACGACCTTATGTAAAAAAAAAATTGTAGGTTGCCGGGCTCGAACTCACTACCATTGGTTCCATAGTCCTTTCTTTCTTTCTTTATTAGGTTTAATATTTTACAACGGTTCCATAGTCCAACGCTCTAACGTCTGGACTATCGAAGCGTTTAGTTAATTATCGGAAAACCAACTGATAAATGATGCTATATGAAATTAATTTTCTATGCACATTCAGCAGGTTGCATTATTGATAAATCTATTATAAATGCTTCTAGATTTTATTATATTGAACAAATTAATAACAAATTGTACCATATGCATTTAAATTATACAATTTAATGTCTTAAAAAAGAAGGCGGAGCCTCAGTAAAAATAATATACTGTGATTGGTCAGTACTTTTATGGCTTTTCTGTAATTGACTACTGTGATTGGTTGGGATACCTATCTAGGATGGATTTGATATATTCCCGCACAGTTAACTGGAATAGCCTACTTTACTCGCCACTTAAGTGTAAAGGAAATACCAAATTTCCATGTGGGAGTAGAAAAAAAACATTTTATGATTAACGATATGCAAAAAAAATCCTTTGGTATGGTATGGTATGGTTATGATGTGCTCTTAGACTATTAAAAAAACTAAATAATTATTTATACAGAACCCTCCCCACACCCATGTTAAGCCAACAAAACAGATAAGAAGACAAAAGCAAATCCATTTAAAAAAAATCACAGTTAAGATTTTATTGTTTAAATATAAAATAACCTGACAAGGTTTGTTTTAGATAAAAAGTTAATTTTAACAATGACTTCAATTTGTAGCACAGGCAGCGTTAAGAAATCTGTAAATACGATATCACAATAATCCCAATAAGTTGATATTATCGTAGGTAATGCTTATTGGTTACTAAATATATTAACTACGTCGTTTAGTCACCACGTTAAACCGCATAATCAAAATCCCAATTTTTTTTCTTTTAATTAAGGCTATCCAACCCAATTTCTAATTTTTGAAGGCTTGCGAATGAAAATTTGTTAACTGTCTATTTATCACGTAACAAGGCCTACCTGATTTGTTTTTTTACATTTCTAATTTTTAAAGAAGTAATGATTAATTTTATTTTTCCATATGAATATATTATAATATACAGGGTAATACAAGAGAAACAATTTTTTCCGTTATTTTAAAAGTAAAGATTTAAGAATTTGTGGAGTTAATAAGTGTGTAAATTACCATTTTTCGGCCAATTCAAACCTTCAAATTCGCTTCCGGTTTAACCGGAAGTGAAGTCAACTTTAAAATTTGAAATGAAAACCCCCATTTTTATTCGATACTTAAATTCTATGAAACATTCTTTTTTCAATGACATATCACACTTTCTCATTTGTTTTTAAAATGGACGCCTAGATCAATTTTCCTTTGTTTTCTAAAATGTCCATAACTTCACTCCATAACAAGGTAATTGGTAATAAACAGGCCATGGAAACATTGAAATGGTTTATTTCAACCTGCTTTATAATGTAAAATAGACTTGCTTGAGCAAAATGTGTCTGCCAGGGCTATTATATTTACGACCAGTTTTTAATAAAAACTAAACGGAATTTCTCGAATTTTTCAAATAGCAACATCTTTATTTTATTACAATAAAATTCTTCATTTAATTTCCTTTCTAACGGTGTATTACAAGTTAATAATTATTTTTTAGGTAATAGTGGAAATTAACAAAAATATCATAAATGTAATTTCTGGTTAAGTAGAAAACATTTCATTCATATAAAATATTATTTTCCTATGACCACTTATGAAAATGAGAAAAAAAGCATGGTTAACTTGGCTAGAAAGCGCCGATTATCACACGCGTGTTGAAAGAAAATATTTCAACTCTAGAGTGGAAATACAAGGCACACTATTTAATTTAGGCATATGATGCCAATTTGACAGACCACACCTATTTATTAAAAAGAACAAATTTTAGAAAGCAGTTTAGTTTATTTATCACGTATTTGTCGAGTGATTCAGAATTAGAGTGTGAAAATACGCCATCTGAAATTATAAAAAAGTTAAGAATATACTGGAAAATTTATTACCAGTCAAAACAAGCCCCGCTGAAGAAAATGTCATATATTAAACTTAAGCAGAAAATGTTTATGGGTCGCCATAGCCTAAAGACTAGAGCCATGACCTACGAATCGAAAGATCAGAGGTTCAAATCCCATCAGGAGCACTTGACTTTTTTTTATGAAAACATTAAATAATTTATAGAATTATTTTGAATTGAAATCTTCCTTGTTGGGTGAATTTTTTAAATTTATTTTTTTTGCATCTTTCCTTGATTAAATAAAAAAAATCATTCAAGAAGGAAGATTTCAATTCAAAATAATTTTATAATTTATATAAAAACAGTCAAGTACTCCTGATGGAATTTGAACCTGTGACCTTTCGATCTATTAAATTGGCATCATATGTTTAAATTAAATAGTGTGCCTTGTATTTCCACTCTAGAGTTGAAATATTTTTTTTCAGCTCTAGAGTTGAAATATTTTTTTCACAAATCAAAGGTTTTTTTAATAATTCTTTGTGGTCGTAGGAAAAATAGTGTACATTACTCGTGTGAAAGTGATTATTCTAAAACTCGGAGAATTTCCGCACTCGGCTGGCGCCTCGTGCTAAATATCTCCTCGTTTGAAAAGTATCACTTTCATCACTTGTTATGTAATATACTATTAATATCATTTGGCATTTTAGTCTAATAAATGCAGAAATAATATTTTTGTTTTCCACGGCATACTAGACTGGTCTTGACTAAATTTCTCATTGCTTATTCGAGTCTAGAAATTACATTTATGACGATTCTTGTTAACTTCTACTATTAGCTAATGAGTAATTTTAACTTGTGATACATCGTTCGAAAGAAAATTATATGAACAATATTATTATCATAAAACAAAGATGGATTGCCATTTAAAAAAAATGGAGAAATTCCGCTTTGTTTTTTTAGAAAACAAGTTATAAATAAAATAGCTCTAACAGATAGGTACATTTTTCTCAATCAAGTCAATTTTATACTATTAACTAAGGTTAAAATGAGCCATTTTAACGTTTCTACCGCTTACTCTTTACTACTTACCTTGTTTTACCAAAACTATGTAAGTTTTAAAAAACAAAGAAAAATTGATCTAGGCGGCAATTTTTAAAACAAATGATAAAGTGTGATATGTCATTTGAAAAGGGAATCTTCTATAGAATAAAAAAAAAGAGGTTTTTATTTAAAATTTAATGGTTGACCTAACTTCCGGTTAAACAGGAAGTGGTTTCTAAGTTTTAAATTAGTCGAAAAATGGCAATTTACATACGTATTAACGTCTAATGTTTTTAAAATGTTTTTAAATCTTTACTGCTAATATTACGAAAACAATTTGGGTGGGGAGGGGGGGGGGGGGGGGACTTTAATGTGTCATATTAAAGAAAACAAGACATTTTTGTGTTGTTGGGACCATAAACAACAGTTTTAAAAATTAAAATTAAAATACTTACTGGAGGTGGAGGTGGTGGTGTCGATACAATAGAGCTCGGTTTATTTAAAGTCAGTCTTTTTGTCTCTTCTGTTGTACCATTTTGCAAATTTGATAATCTCTCTGTGAGCTTTTGCGTTAATTCTTTACTGCTATTATTATTGTTAAGACGATCCTGCAAAAAATTAAAATGTATGTTAATTTACCTCCATTATGTAAACATTTAAGTGATGAAGCCCTCTTTGGGCTAGGATAATACAGGGTGTCCTAGCGGGAACCGCATCGATCCATAAATGGAAAACTATGCAAAGGAACATTTTTAAAATGTTGATCAGATTTTGTAAGTGAACGGACAAGCAACTTTTTTAAAGTCCTTCTCCTCGAAGGACAAAATAAGCTTAAGAATTTCTTAGATGAGCCAATTCAAGAATGAAATGATGATCTTCTTTATAGATACTGAATTATATGGACACGCTGTTCTCAAATTAGAGTAGTGAACGATACTACTAAACCTAAACATGGAATCAATTTAATTAAAAATTATAACCAGTCCCTAAATGCGAAGAACAGAAGCAGTTTCCTTCACCTAGTTGCAAATCACAAAAAACAACTTCCTACTTCAATAAAGGCCTTCATTGTTCAGTGAATTTTTAATTTTTTATAATTAGTAGTGCATTTCAAATGTTGATATAATGGGCAACCCCTAAATCTGTTGGCTTTTGTGTACTTGTTATTTATGCATCAAGGAATAAAAATAAAGTTGTGGAGACAAAATATTTGTTTGTTCATTTTATTCGACCACCCTAGTATGCATACTATACAGGGTGCTACAAATTAGGGGATCTCGAAAACGGTAAGAGATACGAAGATGATTAAATTAAGGCAAAGTTGCGTGTTTTTAGGCTTAATAATTTGGTGAAAAAAAATTCCAAATATGTAGAATAACTTCGAAGATATCCGAGAAAAACCGAAATTTTTAGTTTTGGTTTTTAATTTTTTGCGCCTTCATTTTTGCCTGAAAAACTGAAAAAAAAACAAGAAACACTTTCTCATAGCCGTTCATTATGTTCTACAAGATGGCGTTAGTACTTTTCAAATTGGACGTTTCGTTCTTCAATTCATTTTTTTTTTAATACGGACCTGGAATTTTTAAAACAGTTTTACGGACTTCTAAGCTTTGGAAATTTAATATAATTTAAAAGTTTTTAAAATTTTAACGTTTTGTCATCAAATAACACATCACTAGTATTTCAAATTATCCTTTCTTTACTATTACGGCCCTGGCAATTATTTTTACGATTACTTGAATATTAAAATTACATTACAGGAAGTTTTGGTGTTTAGGTCGTTTATTTTTTCAATAAGATTTACCGTCACAATACTCTAGGTAGTAAACAAGTTTTTAACCCATGAAAAGTTTTATCAGTATTTTATTTATTTTATTAATATAACGTATATTTTAAGTCCTATGATTCTTGCCTTAGACCTAGACCAAATTACTGTAAAACAAAAAAAAAATGATGCTTGCGTGTGAAGAAAAGGTAACTGGAGTGTTACTTAGTCTAGTTATGTTACTGTGATGCGCCTATGTTTGTTTCAAAAACAATTAAAATTTTTTTTTACTGTTTATACGGCTGATAATGCCAGTTTCTGGTGAAACATGTAACAAAAATTACCAGAGAGAAAATTATTTGAGTCAAAAATAAAGACGCAAAAAATTAAAAACCAAAACTAAAAATTTCGGTTTTTTCAGATACCTCCGAAGGTATTCGGAATATTAACAATTTTTTTCGCCAAATTATTAAGCCCCAAAATACGCAACTTTGCCCCAATTTAACCATCTTGGTATCTCTTACCGTTTTCGAGATCCCCTTGTACACACACGAATTTGTAGCACCCTGTATAGTTGGATGATTTTAACTTTTATGATCAGTATGACCTAAAAATAATAATTCCCATTATATTTTTTTATACACATAGATAATCTTTATTCTTTAACCCAAATGTGTTTCTAGTGGAAACAATAATTATTTATTTGGTAATTTACAGAAATCTACAATTATTTTTTCTTGAATCATCATAAAAAAATAAATATTACTCTAATATTGCAAGGTAAATTAACTTTCTATAATTAGATGCCATTATTAATAACAATTATTTTTTACGCTTGATTGTTATAAAAGCAAATTTTAATTACTGTTAGAAATGGAATAATAAGTTTGTTATAAAATTAATACCGCACAATAATTTATCGTTACATAAGATCTGGGTTGACTGTGGTGGCTTATTTTGGTTGTTACAACAAGTAAATAGTATCGTTTTTTTTTTATTGGATAACTATGAAAAAGTATGCCTTTACTAACTAAAGTAATTGTTGATTTCACCACCCTTTCCTTTCAATTCAGATTTAAGAATTCACCCTTCTCTCGGATGTTACAGAATTTCTCCACGTTTATTCGGCAATTTGTTGATGGTATTGTTAAAAATTAGAACAATTATTATTTTACATACCGGGTGTCCCATTATGGATGGTCATCGGCCGTATCTTGGAAACTGCTGGGCTTAGAAACTTAGGGAAAAAAATCGTATTTAAAGTGGCTAAGAGAAAATCCTGTAAATAATTTTTAAGTTCCGCATTTTGCCGCAAGAGGGCACAATTGAAAATTAAATATAGAAAAAATTTCTCCGAAAACACCTACATTAAGGTATACCTTTAGTAACATCATTAGAAAGCTTAAACAATTCTGCATCATTTTGGTTTTAGGCTCATTGGCGTACCGACCTTGATAAGAGTGGGGGAAGCTGTTGAAAGTGTAATCATTTAATTTGCTGTAACTTCTAAACGACTCATCCGATTTTAGTAAACTTAAGCTTGTTTGGAAGAGAAAGGTAAATACTTTTATCTACTTTCATTTAGTAATATGAATTTTACAGTTCTGTAAATCGTTTTGTAAGGGCATCTATTACAGCACTAGTGCTATAATAGATGCCTTTACAGCACTAGTGCTGTAATGAAAAAAAAAACAGGTTTTATTAAAATTTTGCTGTTAAATAAAACCACACTTTTTAAAAGAATGATTTATTTTCTTGACTGAAATCATAGTTCTTAACATTGAGTAGTGAGTCCATAGTGTAGATGGTTTCTGGGAGCGTTGCTTTACGGAAAAATAACCCAAAAGGATTTTCTCAGACACCTCCTTTATTTTGTTAGCTTTGCAACAATCTTCAAACTTCTGATACTCCAACTCATACCGCGCCTTGGATTTTATCGGAACTAAACTTGAGATCGCTTCGTTTGCCGCTGCTTCTGTAAACTTCAATCAGAATCGCTCATTTTGAAAAACGCTTTTTATATTTTTGAATTGATTTAACAAAGTTTCGACAGTAACCATGCGAAACAGTAACTATGCGAAAGGTAACATAAAAAACTTGATTAGTAAACTTAATAGCAGGTGCATTTTTACAGATGCATTTTGTTTTTAAAAATGCCTTTTGCCAAATATTTTTATTCATAGATGAAAGTAGATAAAATTTTGTACAATATTCTTGTTGTAAATTCATTACTACACTCGATGTTTTATTAAACTCGGCTGACGCCTCGTTTGACAACTTTAACATCTCGTGTTGTAATATGAATCTTTACAACTCTGATATCGTAAATAACTATTAATTGTCGTATTCATTGGTACACGATAGTTTCAAAAAAAAATTTTAGAAGGCACAATTTGTAATAATGATTTTGATCTTTTTTTATATCGAAAACTTAAACCATATGGTATAACTAGGACATCATAATCGGAAAGTAGATAATATTTTCTAGAAAAAACGTGAAAAAGTAGTCCAGTATCAGTTATTTATAATAATAACAGTTTTTTTTTATTTTATCCCGAAAACTTTCATTATACGGTATAACTATGACATCATAATGGGAAAGTATATTAAATTCGCAAGAAAAACTGTAAATACCCTAGTTTAATATTTTATTTCGTTTCAGAGGTATTGCCAAAAGGATCACTTTCAATAGCTGCCCCACTCTTATCAAGGTCGGTACGCCAATGAGCCTTAAACAAAAATGATTCAGAATTGTCTAAGCTTTCTAATGATGTTACCAAAGGTATACCTTTATGTGGGAATTTTCAAAGAAATTTAGAATTTTAATATTTAATTTTCAATTGTGCCCTCTTAATAGTTATTTATGATATAAGTGTTGTAAAGATTCATATTACAACACGAGATGTTAAAGTTGTCAAACGAGGCGTCAGCTGAGTTTAATAAAACATCGAGTGTGTAATATGAATTTACAACAAGAATATTGTACAAAATTTTATCTACTTTCATCTATGAATAAAAATATTTTGCAAGAGGCATTTTTAAAAATAAAAATGCACCTGCTATTAAGTTTACTAATCAAATTTTTTATGTTACTTTTCGCATAGTTACTGTTTCGCATGGTTACTGTCGAAACTTTGTCAAACAAATTCAAAAATATAAAAAGCGTTTTTCAAAATGAGCGATTCTGATATAGAAGCAGCGGCAAACGAAGCGATCTTAAGTTTAGTTCCGACAAAATTCAAGGCGCGGTATGAGTTGGAGTATCAGAAGATTGAAGATTGGTGCAAAGCTAACAAAATAAAGGAGGTGTCTGAGAAAATCCTTTCGGTTATTTTTCCGTAAAGTAACGCTCCCAGAAACCATCTACACTATGGACTCACTACTCAATGTTGAGAACTATGATTTCAGTCAAGAAAATAAATCATTCTTCTAAAAAGGGTGGTTTTATTTAACAGCAAAACCGTTTTTTCCATTACAGCACTAGTGCTGTAAAGGCATCTATTACAGCACTAGTGCTATAATAGATGCCCTTACAAAACGATTTACAGAACTGTAAAATTCATATTACTAAATGAAAGTAGATAAAAATTATTTCCAGGATTTTCTCTTAGCCACTTTAATAACGATTTTTTCCCCTGGGTTGCTATGCCCAGTAGTTTCCGATATACGGCCGGTGGCCATCCATAATGGGACACCCGGTATATTGATTTGTTCGATTCCTCGTTTTTGCGATTCAAACGAAAAGTCGGTGGTACCTAATTTCTTACATGCTTTGTATATCGTAAATGTAAAGCATATTTTTGTTATGTATCGTTAACATGTAGTCGTATTTATCTGATAAACGAATAAGGTATGGCCGTTGACAATAATAATTTGGCATCTGAAAGTCAATTTAACTTATTTTGTTGAAATTTATTTTGTGTTTTGAAGCTGATTAAACTGTCATGATATCTAGGAAACTAATGAATTTAGTCATAACGTATGGTAAATAAAAAATGTTCTGAATTAACTAAACGATAAAAATATATAATATTATACATGGTGTTCCATTTAAAAAAATATAATTTTAACTATCCACAATTTTTTGGGCGAACCTGTAAAAAATTTAGAAAAAAACAGTTCTGAGGTAGTTTAATTCGAATGATTTTCTAATATTTACGTGAAAATTGTAATTCTCTTAAGAAAATATTAGTAACTCTTAAAATAGAAATAATCGATGTAAAGTAAATTGTCGTAAAAATTATAAAAACAGGTAACAAAAAAATCACGATCGAAATCGTTAGTAGTAACACAGTCGGAAATATTCTGTATAGCCCTGGTATACTATCTATTACTGAACATCTAAATAAATCCCAAAAATACCCTTTATTTTTTATTATTATCGAAATACCTTTTACATATTTTTAGAGATAACATAACTTATGTTTGTATGATAGCGGGTTTCTATTATTATTTTAGTAGTGAAGTAATAACAGAACGGATTTTTCCGATGACATACATACAGAAGACCAAGTGCTTATTCGAAAACGATACTTTAAATATCTATCTATCGTTCAACCGAGGAAAAATATTAATTACAAATTTCTCTTGCATGCGCGCATTATGTTGCACCATTTTTTTTTGGTCAATTTAATAGAAAAATGAAACTAAATAATATAATCTATAAATTAAAGAATTTTAAAAAAGGGCCCTAGAAAATAAAATATTAATGGAATAAAATCTCGAAAACAGTAATTTTCTAAGGTAATAAAATATTCATATAAAAAAAGTGAAAAAGTTACAGAAAAAAAGTTGTTCTAATGTCAACGGAAGGTCACATCTCAAAGTTGAACATTGCGTTGTATCTAAAAGTTGATGTTTTCAGTTTCATTATGCGAATGATACACAGGGTGTCCTAAAAGGTATGGTCAATAATTAGAATTTGGTCAAAATAACTTTAGAACGTTTTATAAAATGTTCTCCTATGTCCGCTAATCACCGAGCTACAGTCCCTTAAAGGGGAGGACTCTGATGAGGGTTTTTACTAAATATTTTCAATCGCATCAAAGATAAAAATACGAAATCCTAAAGTTTTAGTAAACTTTGAGGGCCGAGTCCATCTGTTATCTCCAAAATGTTGGTATTTTAAAAATGGCGTCAAAAGTAAAAATAGACCTAACTTTTTTAGCGTTGGGTTTTATACTTATATCTTGGACTTAGGAACAGGTATTCTTAGTTGGATACAATTTGATGTACCTACCGCCTTCGAGGTAAATCGACCTAAAAATTACCTTGTACAGTACTTACCTATATTAGTTAATTATTTTTATAAAAATCCCATTTTTTAATAGTAAATCTTTTTTTATTTTAATACTTAGTGATTTTTGGCAGGCAAGGTAATTTTTAAGTCTATTTATCTCGAGAACGGTAGGTACATTGAAAATAGTGCAAGAATGTTCTCCAGTTTCCTCACTAAAATCTTTTATTTAAAAAAATATACCTTATTTAAATTAAGTAAATAATTTTTTTTTTCATCTGTATACACAATCTTTTTGGTTTTTATCCAAAATTCAGTCCTGAATAATATCAATCCCATACATTTTCATAATTTTTTAAAATTTGCCCTTGCACGATCACTATTATTATACTGTCGTTCCCTTATCAAGACCGTTAGTCTTAATGATCATGTTTATTACAAAATAATTACATTTTGATTAGGATTTATCTAGTAACAAATTATTTTACTTTAGTCATTTTATGATATCATTCAGGACTGTCAGTAATACTGTCAGTAATACGGGTCACGTAGGGTTGTATTAATAAATAAAAATTAATCTTTCTACTTTTTTTTTCAAATAACAGGTGTTTTATACTTAATTTAAGTTTGTTTTCCTGCTTTCTTACCACGTAAAAACGTAGAAACGTTAGATGGCTATCTGTTGCATTGAGTTAATTCCTACTGATGGCGTTACTGGGTTTTCATCGCGTATTTATTTCTTAAAAACGCCTTGAAAAGAACAGTCTCGCTGTATTGGGAGTTGCTTACAGGTTATGACTTTCTGATGAGTTCTAACAAGAACGAAACAGCCTGTCATTGTCTACCTGTGCCCCAGGGAACACATTACCTTTGGCGTCCCTGCGTACTTTAATGCAAAAGATAGCCGCACTACTCTGTCCGCTTGCCGCTAAGCTTCTTTTTATATATATTAAACGGACACTAAATTCCACTGTTTTATTTTTTATAATGTTTAATAAAAAATAAGTTTACCTAAATACTATGTACATAACGCACCGCTTTGTCACACCATTTTCAGTGTTTGTGAATGGATAACAATAGGCAAAACCCATAAATTGACCCAAATCCGGGTGGTACTACCTGCACTTGATGAAAATAAAGAATTTTGCAATGCCAAATTATGAAAGAGGCTTAAATATTCGTTGGGTCACTTTGTAGTCCCTTTGCATATCTAATGAGCTTTTATTACTCTACTACTGAAATAGACTATAATCATTTTTTTGGAAAGAGGTATTAGAATTAATTTTTTCAATGAATTTAATTACAAAGTAACAAGAATTGTTAAAGTCTAATGAGTACCTACTTATTATTTAAAAAATTAAAGAAGCAAATGCCAGAGTTACCTTTGTCGATACGAATGAAAGGATGTAATTTAAATAAATAAAGACAAATTCAAAACTTCTGTGTTAGTAGCCAGAAAAAAAAACATAACTTAACAGATCATTAGGTCTAAATTAAGTAAAAATGAAAAGTAGTATAAAAAAGACTCATATTTCAAACAATTTAATAGGTTACATTATTATATTGGCAATCATATGGGAACGTTTCGTTATTAACAACTAAATTTGCTTATCTCACCGCAAATTACTTATAACAACAAACCCAATAAATCAAACAACTGCATCAAAATTCACGGAATTTTTACCCATAATTAAAAACTTACTTCGTAAGTTTGCAACACGAACGCGGGCCCATTGGTCTTTGCCTTCATTACTACAACTTATTTTAACTTATTTCGCAAAAATTTTATAAAAAAATACACTATCGTTGCCTAAGGTGTACGCGACGAAATTTCAATGGAAACTAAATAAAACCGAACAGCAACAATAACAAACAGGTAAAAAGCATAAACAATTAATTTTTAACGCTGGTTACTGGCGCACACCATGTTTGCTACGGTGAAATTTATTGTATAAAATGTGTGGAAGAAATGTACTATACTTAATGACCAGAACAAGAATCTTCTTTTTCTTTAAGTTTAAATCAGGGTTATTCTGCTGGCTGAACTGACCCTAAATGATGTGTCTTATCACTTCTCTTTTCACCAAATTTTGATCCTATTGAATAGAACAAGAAAATATAAAATTTTCTACGGTTTCCGTTTTTAAATTCTTAATTATTTACTGACCGAGAAAGTAATTCAGTGGCTGCTCGTCAGGTGAAGTAGGTGAAGGGGCTCTTTACCAAAAAAAATAAATAAAACCAGGAGGAAAGTTTTTCCACAATATTAAATATTAAAGTACCAATACAGCTACCATTTTGGCCTTTAAAAAATAATTATGTTCGAATTAATAACATTAATTTAATCCGAATGTAAATATGCATAATATGGCCACGATTAACTCCGATGGACAATAATTATAAACACTCGTGTATTCTGGCGCGCCCCAGCCGACCGTGTCCATTCCCGCTTAAAGCAAGTGAAGACCCGACGCCCAACATGGCTTTGATATTCACCGTTGCTATGGTTACGTGACGTCAGTCAAGCAAACAGCATGTAAAAATTTAAAAATAGATCAGTCGTATGCACATTGGTTCGACTAACCTTAAGGTATTTATTTTGAGGCTTCGCGAAACTTACGGTTATAGATATCGTTTTTACGTGATTTACTGTGTGATTAAAAAGTTTTGTTTTTATTTTTCAGTTAATTCAGTAGTGTACGTACATACCTACTTAGTTGTGTGTTTTAAAAATGAACCCAAATTATGACATAGTTTGTAACTTGTTGGAAACTCCATTCAGTCGTTGGACAGATGAGGATAAGAGAGACCTTTTGTTACACGGGTTTTTAGTCAATGTTTGTTTAGGTACCCGCACTATACCTAACTCTTCACCATTTTTTAAGACCGCGAGCCGCCACTGAAGTAATTAAATGAAATACGCTCCTTAATAAAAATACATCAAACAACTTATGGACGTCACAGCAATTACAAGCAATGGCTACATCCGATCGCACTGTGAACGACGCACTCTCACGACTGAGGTATCGAGTCTGATTTTCTGTTTCTATACTGTCTTTGTCTATTTAAATAATCAAAACAAAGTTAGCAATATCGCATGCCTGGCAAATAAAAGAATTGCGCGGTTAATAGGATGACATACATCTATTATCATCTAATGTTTTTGAACTTTCCACTTTCACGCAGTGTTTTTAATGGTTTTTCGAACAAGTTTATGATAATCTAGGATATTTTCATTATTGAGATATATTTTCAAGTTTAGCATGTTAGTGCCGAATATGAATATAGAGAAAAGTCCATTCAAATTGAGAGAGACACTATACAGGCAATTTCATAAAAAAACAAGTAAAGATTTGACGTTTACCGCGAGACTGGCACAGATGATAATACAAACGGAATAGAAGATGGCCACTGTCCATAGGCTCCCCCCTTAAAGACGCTTCTGCACCTGAATCCGTCAAAATAAAATAGCTAGAAATTCTGTCTTCGAGAAGCCTATGCTACGAACAAATTACCTTTGTATGGAAAAAGAGAGAGTCTTTCAATGACTATATGGAGGTAAAGTAAGGCAATAACTAAACCACTTTATAGCTTTTGCATAGTTGTAAAATTAATATTATGTAAAAACAATATTGAATTTGATTTCCTGTTTCTAAACTGTTTTGGTCTATTTAAGTTTTCGAAACAAAGATAACAATACAGGGTGATTCCTAAGTTCATACTTCTTTTTTAGCTGCGTATAGAAGGCATTAAAATAAACAACATTTTCAAATACCTTTTTTCAAAAAACCCAAAAATAAAGTACTTACATTCATTTATTGCACTACAAATCAAATACGGTTCTGCCTAACTTGCCTGTTGAATAACGTTAAGAAAACTTCTGGGTGTAGAGAAGAAACATCCGCACTTTTACGACACTCACAATAAATTAGCACCATAATTAGTTCATTGTTTTAAAATTTTACCATTTTCACTTGCTTCAGAAAACCACACCGCGCAGCGAATTGCCAAAATAACTGACGACCGAGCCGTAAAATGCATGACTAATAATACAAAAAACGGAGAAAAACAATATAAAGTAAAGGGCTAGGTTTTAATTACCAGGCACGCACTTAGATTTTTTACTTCTGTAACTCGGCTATTTTTTAGTTTTTTGAAAAAAGGTATTTGAAAAAGTTGTTTATTTTAATGCCTTCTATACACAGCTAAAAAAAAAGTATCAACTTAGGAATCATCCTGTATTATTGGTCGCACAACTGGCAAATAAAAAAATTGCGCTGTTGAGTGGATAACGTGCATCTTTTCTCATCTTATATTTTTATACCTACTTTATTAAATTGTTTCTAGAAATAGTTTGTAATGTTTTAGGAAGATTTTTATTATTGAGTTATATTTTTAACAGGTTTTATGTTGATGCTGAATATGATAAATTCAATTATAATGAAAAACCCATTATTGTATTTCCAAAATTATTGAGTCGACTCAAAGCAATGAGGTTCTCTTTATTTGGGTACAAAACCCTAAAAACACGCGATAGTCATTAAAATAGCAAGTCGAAATAAATGTACAGTTCTCGGTACAATTGTGTTGCCTATAGCAGCACTGGTTCGCGGTAACTCTGTGGGAGAATCGGATTTCATAGCTTTTAGGATTATCGCATCGCGACTGTTTTTGTTTGGCAACGTTTTAGAAGATTGTTGTAATTAATAAAAGTCCATGTCATTTAATTCTATTGTTTCCGATATCGTAATATAGGAATCTCCTTTATATTTCGCATGATTTAACCTGTTCTTTTACTAAAAGGATATAAAGTTTTGCGTTTTTAGTATTTCCTATCAAATTTAAAAGCATTCTGCCAAGATTTTTAAATTCTTCTTTAAGGTTACCAGCTCCATGCGAAATTAGATCAAAAAAAATTTAGTTCTCTTGGTCATAATCCTGGCCATGTTTATTAATGGAATATTAAAAACTTTTTAAATTTGGACTCCTCAGATGTTGAAGAATGTCATAAAGTTATTTTTATTAAAAAAAAATCTTTTTGACCATACAATGAATTGTAGAAATTATTTTTAGGATTTTCATTGGCTTATATTTTTTTCTTCGATAAAATGACGTTCCCATAGATGCCGCGTCTCCATTGGTGTAAAAAATCTCAGAATTTAGTTTTTTTGTAATTCGGCCCTAAAAGAACTGTGTTACTGTGCCATGTACAATATGACTGAATGACATCAGTGGGGTAGCCAGGGTGGGTGCACCCCTCCCCTCTTCCGAAATCAAAAAAACCAGAATATTTAAAATATAATTGGGAAACGAAATTGCTTAACACTATCAATAACGCACCAAATCAAATAACACATCATCTTACATACATATACAAAATGCTTGCAAGACAATAAACTGACATCCACGCGATACTTAAAACTTTTAAATACACCCGCGGCGCGCGACACCCTCTTCGGATTTTATTTATTAATTTAAAAAGTTTTATTGGTGTTTGCATGCATAATCTTTACAATGGCTTCTAATAATTATCGATTATAGTTAATATATTTTTTTGGGTTTCAAAAAATAAAAAATAAACCCTTTCTTTAATATTTTATTATATATCTTTTCTAATTTGAGCTTTCTGGGCGTTTAGGATCCTTTTGCCCCCCCCCCCCCCCCCCCCCACTAAATTTGTGGCTACGCCAATGCTGAGTCAAATATCTTAAATAACACAAATACATACATGCATACACACTATCCTATTAACACAATTAAATTATAAGTTACCATTTATACGAAACTACATTATATACAAGAAAAAACACATACAACAAAAAATTATATGTTCTATGTAGGTTTTCTACGTCTTTCTAGGAATTTACTTGTAAAATGAAAATTATGTTTCAACGTTAACAGAGATGATAGTCATATTTTGTCAAAATGATAATTTATAGATTCTCTCTCTTACCGTTTACGAAAATAATTTTGAAAAATGTGTGTGTGTATAAATGCCAAGTCTTCTTTAATCGCCGAAACAAATAATTCTAAAAATATGTGAAATAAGTGGACATTTATTATAAGCCGCGTGAACCTTTATAAGGATCAAGAATAACAATTTTTTTTTGTCTAGATACGTATCATATGCCAACCATTTCGGTGTAAATGAATAATGGCATACTGCCATCTAGCGAGAGTTAGGTTGAGTTTATTATTTTGTAGTCGCTTTAAAGATTTGACTTCGAAAACATCGATTAATGAATTTTTAAATTTTGTACAACATTCCTTTTGATTACATTGCCAATCTTTAGCTCCAGCTGGAAAATATGGGGTTTTTCCCTTTGATGAATTGAAAATTTTTCTGCTAGCGTCCTTGTGACAATCTACCAGTGCCTCCCCTACATGCATTTAAAAACTTTGGTCCTCCGTTTCCATTTCATTTATTTTGTGTGCAACATAAAAAAATTGTTATTTTTACTTGTACAAGATAAATTTACAGCAAAAAAATTGCATGCATTCAATGTCATAAAAATATATTTTTTTTACAAAACTTTATCGTTGTCGTCCATAAATTATGAGCTTATTTTAGATTAAAACCATTCATTTACCTACTCATATTTACTTAAATTGTGGCATATCATTCACAATTATTATAAATTGCATTGTGATGTTTTACAATCGCTATTTTCTGTATACAAATAAAATAATCATTTGGCCGCGTCAGATATAGTTATATATCGTATACCGGGTGTCCGCGAAAGGTGGTTCGTCCCTATAACTTTTTTGGCTTTGAAGATATTGGAATGAAATTTAGAGAATGTGTATACGACATAAAATTACATTTTTTGACGGGTAACTCAATTCTATGGCACTTCCGGTTTAACCGGAAGTGACATAAACTTTCGATTTTTAAATGGGACGCCTGGTATATTTTTACTTATTTTATCTCCACATGACATTCTAAACACAATCATGTGTCACTTGTCACTTTGTGTCACCAAAAAAAAAATTTTTTTTTCATTTTAATTTTTTTTTTAAATTTATTAAAAATTATAGTATGCATTATACCTACTAATTAAATAACCAAACAATTATAACTATCTACATAATATCTATTTATTTTTAACTTTAATTTTGAAGATGTTCAAAATGACCTCCATCTTGTTGCTGACAAAGTCGTACTTTCTCTATTGTTGCTCTTACAACGTTTCTTAAATGTCGTGGTGAAATTCGATGAATAACTGCCCTTACTTTGTTTTCTAATTCATTTCGTGTGGCAGGGGGTACATCATATATCTCATTTTTAATAGTACCCCATAAAAAAAAATCTAGTGGCGTAAGGTCGGGCGACCTAAAAAGTTTTAAAATGAAATAAAGGTATAAATTAAGAACAATTCCGTTTTACCTTGCCGGCCAACTAACTGGGCCCCTATTTCCAATCCAATTTTCGTTGTATAATTCATTTAAATATTCCGTTACTGCCCTCAAGTTGTGTGGGGGGGCACCATCTTGTTGATAAAATAGTCCTTCTCGATTTATTAACGGTATCTCATCCAAGAACTGCTCAATTTCTTGCGTAAGAAAATCTAGATATCTTGCCCCTGTTAGCGAACCGTCAAAAATTATAGGACCTAATATTCTGTCCCCTAAAATCCCAACCCAACAATTGAAACCAAACCGTTCTTGAAAATTTCCTTCCTGCATCAAGTGTAAATTTTCTTGAGACCAATATCGCTTGTTATTTCTGTTAAAATGTCCCAAATTAGTGAAACGGCTTTCGTCAGTATAAAGAATTTTATTGGGAAATGTGTTATCCTCTAAATATTTTTCTAAAAACCAATTACAATAGCTAAGTCTCCTTTCATTGTCGTTTCCGTACAGGTGCTGGTGTAGTTGGTATTTATATGAGTGATATCCATGTTTATTTAAAATTTTACCTGCAGAAGACTTAGAAATATCACATTCTAGCGCGATCTCTCTGACGGACGCGTTGATATGTACTTGTACGTATGCCAGAACGTCTATTTCTTTTTCTTCGCTCACAACAAATTTAATGTTTTCATTATTATTAGGTCCATTTCGCATTTGCTGAACCACTTTTGGGAAATAGTGCCGGGTTGGGTGATGCCGATCTGGATATCTCTGTGCGTAAAGACGTGCAGCATTAGTTGAGATTTGCCTACACTCTCCGAAAACTAATAACATATCAACTTTTTCACTACTTGTATAAATATTATTATTCTCCATGTTTTTAAACAATAACGTACTGTTGCCGAAGCGATATGCAATAAGATATTGACAGGCCGTAATTTTTTTTCATGACAGCTTCATGTTTTTATTTCACAGGCCTACTCGATTCATTTAAATAATATTTCATTCTCTGAAGACCGTTCATTTTAGAAAAATGTTAGCGTTATATTTTACCAGTATTTTAAACGAAAGTTTGTTTAAAACCCATAAGTGTTTGGTATCAAATTAATCGTAGGAAAATGCTCTCTTTTGTTAACCGGGTGAACCACTATGTTGCCATTTGAAAAAAATGACTTATACAAATTTAAAAATTGAATTTTACACAGCAGATTGGTTTTTGACAAAAAAGAGTAAATTGGTATTTTACTCAAGATTATAAGACAAAATTAGTAATTTAAACGAATTCATAGCCCTCTAGATTTAAAAAAAAAATGAAAAAAAAAATTTTTTTTTGGTGACACAAAGTGACAAGTGACACATGATTGTGTTTAGAATGTCATGTGGAGATAAAATAAGTAAAAATATACCAGGCGTCCCATTTAAAAATCGAAAGTTTATGTCACTTCCGGTTAAACCGGAAGTGCCATAGAATTGAGTTACCCGTCAAAAAATGTAATTTTATGTCGTATACACATTCTCCAAATTTCATTCCAATATCTTCAAAGCCAAAAAAGTTATAGGGGCGAACCACCTTTCGCGGACACCCGGTATATAGAGTTGGGAGTTTTTAGTGCGAGGAGCGCCTATTTTGCCCTTATAGAGAGTCACCTTCGGTATGGGTTGTGTTTCTGGGGATCGTGCGCTCAATACCTTTTCAGGTCGGTATTCTTATTACAAAAAAGAGCAATACGGTGTATTTGTCAATTGAGTCGCCGAACGTCCTGTCGACCGTATTTTATTAATTTGGGGATATTGACTTTGGCTTCTTTGTATATTCTCGAAACAGCATGTCTTATGCATAAGAAGTATAAATCGGAAATACAGACTTCCTTGACAACTACCACAAGAAGAACACACGTGATATCGCTGCCGATTCCCTCTTCTGCCTTGATAAAGAACTCTCTATATTATAACAGCAAAAAATTATTTAATCATTTGCCCCTTAGTTTACGGAAAATTGTTTGCCATAAAAAATTTCGGAGAGATCTAAAAAAATTGTTAACCGAGAGAGCCTTCTATACAATAAGTGAATTTTTCGAGGTATCGCTGTAGGGTTCTCTTGTTTGTTTTGGGGTGTTTAACTGGTCAGTGTATTTTAGATTTTAATTTGTTTAATTCGTTTTAACTGTAGTTTTGTAATATTTTATAAGTTGTTTTGCTTTGTCAATGAGTAGATCTTATGACAATAAAGCTATATTTGATTTGATTTGATTTGATATATTGATATGGATTTTATGATAAAAAAAAGCTTTTGTGTCACATTGTGGAAATATAATTTTAAGAGCATCAGACCAAATACACCGATAGAAAGGAATTTCAATGAAGGAAAATTCTAGAAATTTTGTTTTGTTTTTTTATTAAACAGGTATATTTAAATATACCTAATAGCCCTAACGGACACATTTTTCGCAAGCAAGTCAATTTTATACTATAAAGGCATTTTTACATTGGGTGCAATTGCAAGAAAAAATTGCCTGAAAGCATGCGCTTTGTCGATGTTTTAAACAGCTGATGCAAGTTTTAAATGGGAAAACGTGCATCAGCTGATTAAAACGTCGTCGAAGCGCATGCTTCCAGGCCATTTTTCTTGCAATTGCATCCGATGTAAAAAGGCCTTAAAGCAGGTTTTAATGAACCACTTCAACGTTTCCATGGCCTACTCTTTACCACTTACCTTGTTTTATCAAAGTTATGGACATTTGAAAAAACAAAGGAAAATTGATCTAGGCCGCCATATTTAAAACAAGTGATAAAGTAGGTGTGATATATCATTGAAAAGATAATTTTTCATAGATTCAAGGTATCGGATAAAAATGAGGGTTGCGATTTAAAATTTAAAAGCTGAGTTCACTTCCGGGTTAACCAGAAGCGGATTTGACCCGAACAAACCCGAAAAATGGTAATTTACACACTTATGAACTGCTCAAATTTTTAAATCTTTACTTTTTAAAATAACGGAAAAAATTGGGGGGGGGATTGTTTTTCTCCGTTTTTCGTATTGTTAGTCATGCATTTTACGGATCGGTCGTCAGTTATTTATTTTGGCAATTCGCTGCGCGATGTGGTTTTCTGAAGCAAATTAATTTTAATAAATTGGTGAAAATGATAAAATTTGAAAACAATGAACTAATTATAGTGCTAATTTATGGTGAGTGTCGTAAAAGTGCGAATGTTTCTTTTCTACACCCAGAAGTTTTCTTAATGTTATTCAACGGGCAAGTTAGGCAGAACCGTATTTGATTTGTACTGTAATAAATGAATGTAAGTACTTTATTTTTGGGTTTTTTGAAAAAAGGTATTTGAAAATATTGTTTATTTTAATGCCTTCTATACGCAGCTAAAAAAGAAGCATCAACTTAGGAATCACCCTGTAATTAAAATAGTTCACTCACAATAATTTATGGAATGTCCAGAATAATCTAACTTATCATGTAAAATATTTCAATGCTGAGGATTAAAATCCAATTAATCTCTTTACAACTTTATCTTAATCCTATATCGTGTCAATTAGATTCTATCTAACTCACTACATTACACTATAATACTAGATAAATGTATAAATTCTAAAGTTTAAAAAAATATAATGGGTCGCCATTGTGCAAACTTTTATCAATGATAAATAAATTGGCGGGAATATATTGTTATTGGAGCAAAATATATTATTTTGATTCAGAGATGTTGAAATAGTAAACACGAAACCCGAGAGTAGGTAATAAAAGATTCTTTTAATAGTAATTTAACCAACAAGTACATTAATAATGGCGATTAATGATCGAAATATTTTAACGCGTGAGCGTAGCGAACGCGTTAATGTTCGAGATCATTAATCGCATTTTAATGTAAGAGTTGGTTACAATGTTTTTTCGTCGACCGTATTTTTTACTAAAGTGAAGAAAAACAGTTAACAACTTTTATTTTACAATCCAATTTTCACAATTCTACAAATACTAATGACAGCGGACGACGTTTTGGATTGACGTTTTATTATTTTGTTGATTTGTTTGCATGGCTGCCTTTAATTTTAATTACCAAAATCGAGCATTTACAGAAAATCATGCATTAATAGGGGTCATTAATGAATGATTTTGGGAAATCGTGCATTTACAGAAAATCATGCATTAATAGGGGTCATTAATGAATGATTTTGGGAACGTTAATATCGGATGTAAATACACGGTCGACGGAAAAATTATAAAACGTTCGAAATTGGCGTGTATTAATACTTAATGACTGCTGAATGACAATACCAGTGAAAAACTAAAAAATCGAATGTCAATATACCAATTAAACCTATCAATATTCTTAACCCATATGAACCTACCGTCCTTTATAAAGGCCAATACATTTTGGCGCCAAAATTTTTAAATTTAATTTTCCAAAACTAGATGTCGCTACGGGTATCCTTTAAAAAGGACACCTAGATGTAGCCAATCCATGGGTCCCATATTTTTTTACTACTTTTTTCCAACTTTTAAGGTATTTTTTAAATAGAACTTAAAAGAAGAATTTTGATTTTAAAAAAAATAGTTTCAGGGTTATATGGGTTGCGGGAGTCCCATGCATCCGATTTCCGACGATACGTCGGCGCTGTCATTGGTCGAAAATCTTGGCGTCAAATTTCGTCCGAATAATTTTAAAAATTTACGATGGCGGAAATTTTTTAAACTGACTTTACTAGATATTTGACAATTTGACCTTTATTTGGTTCGGTGCTTTTTAGATATTTAATATAACAATGAATAATCAGTGTAGAGAATACATTTGTGCTGCCAATAACGTACTACTTTTATCGCTTTTGTTAATTTTACGAAAGAAACATAAACCCGCTAGAAAAAAACAAAGACCGCGAAGATTTTGGATGAGAAACATAATAAAACCAAAAAATTAACAAAAACATAAATTTGTGATTTAAAAATAGGTATATACCTACCTAATTTTGGAAATCTACATTATTACAATATTGACCCTGATTTGTCTAAAATTCTTATGGTGGGTTCCTAATAAAATTCATATTTATAAAACGTTAGTAAGTTTAATGTAAATTTTATAATACCTACTGGTTGAATATGTTGTTTTAAATTTAAAATAAATGTTTAGCTTTTGTTATTGGGAACTCTATCTTAAAAATAAAGTCTCTTACATTCAGATTTGTGAGTTAATCTTAAATTATTAATGAATAAATTTTTTAGTAGACCAGTTTAATCTCATTTTTGCCTTCTAAGAACAACTATGGACATGTGAAGCTATAGTCTATAATAAAAGTTCTAATTTTGCTTTTTATAAATATTTATTAATATCTTAATCATATGCCTACTAGGTACCTACTATAGAAATTCTTTAGCACCGTCGTATGCTACTTGTAACACCTGAATTTAATTTCTTCCGAGTCCATTATGAAAAAAATATATACTAACAAGTTTTAAGGAAGGTTTGAAATTGAAGGGTATGTCATAAACGTCAGACTTCTAACGTCATGTTTACAGAAATTCGGATCCGAAAATCGTATCCATTGGACATTTTCGTAAGAAAACTAAATTATTTTCGTATATCGGATGTCGGAAATCGGATGCATGGGACTCCCGCTTTAGTCATGACGCTCCTTAACTGTATATCGACATTTTCTTTTCCTGATTAATAATTGTTAAATATAAATAATCCTCAAATACGAGAATGACTGTAGGTATACTTAGACTACATATTACTTTTTTCTACTCCGACACGGAAATTTACTGTTTCCTTTACACTAAAGTGATTGGAATAGTGGACTATTCTGGTTATCTGAATGGGTATAATTTCATATCCATCCTAGTTAGGATATGAAAATGACCAATTACAGTGGTCATACAAAGGAACCAAATTTATATGTTGTAAATTTCACTAGTCGTTTTCTAATGCTTGAGTAGAAGTGAGGTTAAGAATATACTTCAAATTTGTCAGATTAAATTTGTTCTTTTTTATTTAAATCAAACATTTATCCCAGAGTCTATGCATACAAAATTATTTCCTAAAGAGTGCACGAAATATTTTATATTTGTTGATAAAATTCAAGTTCACTTCAATCGACTTTAAATGAGTTTCATAATATTTCATTCATTCAACTAACATTTAAACGTTTACTAAAAATATGCAAATCTGTCAGATGAAAATTGTTTTTTTTTTAAATTTAGAACAAAATAATTATAACATGCAAACACAATTTTTTCCTAGAGTGCGAGAATTGATTATATTATACCAAAATATATTTGTAACAGTGTGTTCCACCCAGAGCTGTGAAAGTTACTTCAGGAAAGTAACTAGTTACATTTTCGATACTTTTACACAAATGTATCTAGATACTTATAAGGAATAGTTACTTTTACATAAAAGTAACTTAGTTCTTAGTTACTTAGTTAAAGTAACTAGTTATAGTAACTAAGATACTTTTACAGTAACTAGTTACATTGATTGTAACTACGATAATTTAAAAGTAACTAAGATACTTTTAAAGTAACTAGTTACATTGATTGTAACTAGTTACTAAAAGTAACTAAGATACTTTTGAGTAACTATTTATTTTAATTGTAACTACAAAACTTT
Source organism: Polydrusus cervinus (assembly GCA_935413205.1). Lineage (NCBI taxonomy): Eukaryota > Metazoa > Arthropoda > Insecta > Coleoptera > Curculionidae > Polydrusus > Polydrusus cervinus. Next base: position 25,002,949 of record OW284514.1, on the reverse strand, counting down.
AAATGTAACTAAGATGCTTTTGAACTAGATACCATAAATTTACCAGGTAGTGATAACTCATTTTCCTGTACACACTACCACTATTACCATCAGAAAACTAAACTAAAGAAGTATTCATTCGAACAACGAACAAGTAGAATAAAATGCTTTCCAAGAAATTTCGCGTTCCAACCAGTTTGCTGTTTGACGCTCGCGACTTCGTCCCTTCGTGAAAATCTGATTAACGGCCGCCGATCGTCCCTTGGCCATCATCTGATGGACGGCACGTGTGCATTATTGGTATCCTAGAGGAACCTTAAAAGTACCTAACTTAGTTACTTTAAAAGTAACTTAGTTACTTTAAAAGGAACTCAGTTACTTTAAAAGTATCTAGTTACTTTAAAAGTATCTAGTTACTTTAAAAGTATCTAGTTACTTTTTAAGTGTATAGTTACTCCCAAAAAGTAACTAGATACAAGTTACTTTTCAAAAGTAACGAAGTTACAGTTACTTTTGGCATGATTAAAAAAAGAACTAAGTTACTAAGTATCTAGTTACTTAAGTTACTCACAGCTCTGGTTCCACCTCTAGAAAATAAGCCCTGTTCCCAACAACTCATTTGTTGGTCGTTGTTACTTCCTAGGTAAATTTTCATAACCACAGTTTTGGATGGTGAATGCGCTAGTATAAAACTCAAAATATATACTTACCAGAGTTTGATCCTCAGAACAGCTAGAAACTGTGCTTGACGTGTCAATGTCTTCCGTAGAGTCACTATTTTTAAACATCTTCTGATGAGCCTTTTTAAACTCGTCCATAAGCTTACAATGTTGGTATTGTTTTTCGGTACTAACGCCTTTAAGAACTTTCTTCATTTGAATTTGATCATCTATAGATGGTTTTGATTCCAACGTTTTCTTCTGAAAACCAAAATATTTTATTGGCTATTTGCTTCATTAATCTTATTTGTGATAGCTATAGATGATAATTAAATACCGATGGTTAATATGGCCATAATAAATAGGAAAATATGTGAGTTTGGATTGTTTAGAAAAAAGAAAAACATTTCGAACATAGCAGGTTAGTTTCCTATTATTGTGGAAAGTCAGTTTCATTTTATTTCGTATAATTCAACAACACTTTATCTATAATCTGCCTGTTAGCTTGGCAATTAAGGATAATATTATCAACACTGCAATTAAAGAATCAAATCACTACAAATCGGTACTAATTATACTCGACGAAAACACTGATTTATTAGTAATTCTTAACACAGTGAATGAGTCGTTCTAACATCTATTCTGTGAAGCTAGGTAAGGGAAAGTCTCAAAGCAAGATGTATGATGCACCCCATAATATAAATTTGGATGCCTCAATTAAGGATAATATTATTAATACTGCAATTAAAGAATCAAACTCATCTACTTTTCGATTATGGTATCATAATTATACCGTATGATTTATTTTTTCGGAGTAAAATAAAAAAATGGGTTATTATTGCAAATTGCGCCCTCTAGCATTTTTTTAAAAACTATTATGGACAACTAAATACGATTGGTGAACGTGCATACATTTCTCTTCCAAACAGTCTTTAGTTTGCTAAAATCGGATAAGCCATTCATAAGTTACAGCGATTTAAATGATTACACTTTCAACAGCTTCCCCCCCTCTCATTAAAATCGGTACGCCAATGAGCATAAGACTAAAATGAAGCATAATTGTCCGAGCTTTTTAATGGTGTTATCAAAGATATACCTTATTGTGGAATTTTTGGAGATATGTAAAATTTTAAAATTTACTTTTCAATTACTCCCTCTTACGGCAAAATGCGGAACTTAAAAATTATTTCCAGGATTTTCTCCAAGCCACTTTGGTTATCAATTTTTTTTTCCTGAATTTCTATGCCCAGTAGTTTCCGAGATATGGCCGCTCGTCGACCTTAATGAACCCTGTACAAATCGGTAATTATACTAGACGAAAACACCGATTTATTGGTAATTCTTAACAGAGTGAATGAGTCGATCTAACATTTATTTTGTAAAGCTAGGTAAGGGTAAGTCTCAGAACAGGATGTATACAATATAAACCCATAATATAAATTTGGATGCCTCAATTAGGGATAATATTTTGTACTGCGACACTGTTTTCAGCAGAAGAATACATTTTTTGTAATCTCATTCATCTAATCAGTAACTGGGCAATCAAATAAAATGATGGTGAGTAATAGTATTACGTACTTTTGCTTGTTTTAAAACTTTTTGGCATCGCGGCGTATATTTAATTAATATATATAATAACCTCTTAATATTTCGCTTATTTCTATAAGTTTGTTAGATGTGCTGGTATCCTTAAGAGTGTCTAACAACGACACAGATGTCGCTTCGTGTAACATGTTACTGGTGTGTCCCACCAAATACTGCTTTAGTAGTTTTGAATTATTCCTTTCTTTCGTCGGATTCTAGCTCTACTAATGAACCACGAAACGCATCTAGAGATGGATTTAACGAAATCAAGGGAAAATCTTTATTTGTTTGGTATATTTAATTATTTCTAGAAAAGTTTTGTTCTGTGACTGAAGATTTTTATTATTGAAATATATTTTCAAGTTCTAATTCAGGATGTTAGTGTTGAATATGACAAGTTCGGTTATAGTAAAACATCCTACTAGCTATCTATATACTTGCCTGTGATCGTCTCTGAATTTCCTGAGTAATAGCCGAGGATAAACTGCAGTTTGTCAAGCTACTGGTTACACTACTCGTACAACTGGTCTTACTTGCTATACTACAAACACTACTAGTAGATGGGCTTTTCATTAAAGCAATATGACCGTTTTCAGCTTTAATTTTTTCCCCTCCGTCACTTCGGTGAACTTCTACCATAACTGTCTTGATTTCTCGTTGTCTTTGAGCAACAGAATATATATCTTCGATTTCGTTGATTTTTGGATTATTAGAAGACGTAAACCCATTATAATTAATACTAGAACATGTACTGAGACTACTGACGCTACATGTGCTATATTCTTCGATGATGGGTTCTTCGGATCCATTGTTGTGTATAGTAGTGCGATTCTCGGATAGGTTTATAATGGTTGGTTTGAAAAGAGGTTTGTCTTCAGGTTCTTCATCCCAGGAATCCCATTTTTTGACATTAACTACTAAAAAGATACTGATGTTAAAAATCATATTTAAACTTTTATGTATAAATGTGATAAAAAGAACTTTGCTAAACGTAAAAATGGTTCAAATATTTAGATATTGCTTTAAAGCCAATAATGGAGCCAGGTCAGGGTTCTACGAAAAATATGAATGAGTTAGAATGATTTAACCAAATCGATTGTTCATTTCTGCTTGGAATTAACGGGGTATTATAAAAACTACTACACATTGTCCAACAACGACAAAAGAAGATAATTTAATACAAATTTCAAATTTCTGAAATTAATTGGTAGGTCACATGTAGGTAATTCAGATTTATCGATAAATCAAAACTATTATTTACTAACGAATTCCAAAAAAGGTGAACACATTATATTTGACAATTTCTAAAAACCATTTTCGTACTCCGAGTTACTAAAGTTTGGAAAGTTCGAGCAGAATGCACGTTACAGCTTCTGACGTAATTTTCAATACAACTGATGTCGTTTATTAAATCGTACATTTTTTAAAATTCTGTCAGAATTTAAATAAGCTTCAAAATGAGCAGTTATTTTTTTGCTGAATAATGAGACATACTTTCGGAATATGTTCCAACTAACTATTTTTCGGTTTCAAATCACTTTTAACACATAAAATTAAAGTTCTCCGAAGTGACAATGGTTGTCGAACCAAATTTTATGTCTATTGACATAACCCTTTAGTTAATAACAGACCTATCTTATTATTTGTTACTTTTATGATTAGGTATTTGAGAGTTGCGATGTGCATCCAGCCAGTAATTGTACGGACTATAATATATATAGTTAACTGATGCTTTCTAGAATAGTAATTTGTACAACAAGAGTGGATATGATGTCCATATTGCACGAGGAAGTAAATTGAGCACGACGCCGTAGGCGGAGTGCTCAAACTTCCGAGGTTTAATTAATTATCGTAAAACCAACTGAATAATGATGCTACATGAAATAAAATTTCTATGCACATTCAACAGGTTGCATTATTGATAAATCTATTATAAATGCGTCTAGATTTTATTATATTGAACAAATTAATAACAAATTGTACCATATGCATTTAAATTATATAATTTAGTGATAGGAATAAAAGTCGGTCTAAACCACAATATCTTTAATGAGAAAATATGTTTATGGGTAATTTACATGGATAAAAGAAGAGAACATGTTTCGACCTTAGAAAAGGTCATCATCAGCTCTAACTAGAAAAGTTTCGTAGACAAGCTAGTATAGTAAGTGTATATTCTTACCCAACCAAGGGTGAACAAAGGGTTTCCAATATTTTCTACCACTCATTCTGTCCACCCCCATATTTTTCAGACTAGGTCTGATAATATTATGCTATAAAAACCTCTACCCCTGTTTAAATTTTATGCTTTAATTTCTACACCACCATTTTTGCACTAATGTACTAGCTTGTCTACGAAACTTTTCTAGTTAGAGCTAATGATGACCTTTTCTAAGGTCGAAACATGTTCTCTTCTTTTATCCATGTAAATTACCCATAAACATATTTTCTCATTAAAGATATTGTGGTTTAGACCGACTTTTATTCCTATCATATAATTATTAACCACTGTGAGTATGGACTACTTCTTGAATATAATTTAGTGTCTTGAAAAAGAAGGCGGAGCCTCAGTTAAAATAATATACTGTGATTGGTCAGTACTTTTAAAAACAACAATGGCTTCTCTGTAATTGACTACTGTGATTGGTCAGTTTCATTACCTATCTAGGATGGATATGAGATTTTCCCGCACAGTTAGCTGGAATATATAGCCTACTTTACTCGCCACTTAAGTGTAAAGAAAACAGCAAATTTCCATGTGGGAGTAGAAAAATATTATTGGCTTTATCTAAATTACAATTAAGAAAGATGTAGATAGAATGCTTTATATTTAAAGGCATATTGTTGGCAAGAAAACATTATTCTTAAAATGTATCTGAACTTTTTATAGTAGCCGTTTTTGATCATACATATACTAATAGATTGTCTGGATTGTTCATCATTGAGAGCCATGAAATTATACTAAACCTTTTCAAATTTGTATTGTTATACATCAATTAATCAATCAGAAATAATAGTTACATTACTTACAATTCTTAAATCTATCCAAATGGTTGAGCCTTTCCCCAAGATCCAAATTTTCCTCTTTCACAATGGAAAGCCTCTTGGAGTCCGACCAAGAGGGACTTTGATCTCCGGTGACTGAGCTTGCAGAACTGTTATATCCGCTGGATTCACCAGGAAATAGTTCCGATCCGACCGATTTTCTTACAATTAGGTTAAGCTGTCGGGCGGATTTCATTAAACTTACAGCCTAAAATATAAAATATGCAATCAAGTACTGCATTTATATAAAATAGCATGTGCAATGGAGTATAAAAGTTTTATAGGATTCTATGCTAGGTCCGTTCTATTTTCTGATCTAACTTAATGATGTGGTCTATCTTTGCAATGCGGTATCATTTTCATTGATATTCAAGTATTTGGAATAGCACGGGTATAGATATGATCCATATCTCAATGTAGGTAGCAGATAGAACAGCGGTGAGGTTCTCAACTAACTGTCGTTATATATTTCCAAAGCTAGCGTTTTATAATAAATGTTTAGATTTATCAATAGACCAAAATTTTCAGTACAAAGACCATGTTACGAAGTTATATCAAAAAATTCCTTTAGGTTCGTTTGCCTTAATTGTAAATAATATGGATGCTGGTAATAAAGCAAAAAGTACTACTTCCTAACCATCATGGCATGTACCAGTATTATGAGGAAAGTGTAAAACAGCTTGAATACAAAAATGTATAAAAAGTTATCCTACCTCATTAAAAGGTATATCTGAAAAATCGACATTATTGCAATACAAAATCTGATCTCCTGGCCTTAATCCTGCATCTCTAGCTATTCCCCCTTCTTTGGTAAATTGTACAAAAATTCCTGGTTTCCATTCCGGTCCTTTGCAAATCCTAAAAAATATTTAAAGAATTTAAAAACACATACAAATAAACCGATACAAATTTTATATCCATATCCATTTCATATTTTGATCAATATTTCTTATCCTTTTTGCTTTATTTAAAAAGGGGCCAAATACCCGTTCTTAAGTAGCAATAATCTACAGTTTTGAGCTAAAGAAATTTTATTAATATTTAATTAAAAAAATTTATTAAAAATAAATTATTAAACGCAAAAAACGAAAGTATGTGAAATTTGTCCATTTTTATTTTAGTCTTAGGATAAGATACGTTGCACTATTTGTTCGTAATGACTTAACGACTACTGTTTGCTCTTGATTTTAATAGCATAATACTAGTTCATTAGTTTTATTGATCATACGAACCTATTTTAATGTTTTCCTTAATAAGGAATTGTATAAAAGATTTATATAAAAATACAATATGATATATTATTATAACTAAAACATCAAGGCTTGTTGATTTTTTTTTTGTTAATATGGTTAACATTCTTTGCGCGCTGATACTTACCCACATCCCAGCTTACTTTTGGGTGCGATCATTATGTTTATTCTAACATCACTAAGTTTATCGCATAATTGAGGAGAATCCCTTATTGGAGAACTGGTATCTGTTATAATATGCCAACTGAGTCCATCGTTTTTCTTACTAAAAATAGAATATTCCAAGAAAATATGTTAAACTTATTTTAACTATTTTTAGGAGTAGAGTATTTTTTTGTCAGTCGGCTAACATTTAGCCAAATGAAGGATAATTTTTTAGAGGTGAGTAGATCAATAAAAAAACAATAAACGTCTAAATTCAAAACAAATTTTTATTGTGGCACCAACTGAAAATTACCAATATTTACTTGACCCTACCGTCGCGGTCAAGTAAATATTGGTAATTTTCAGTTGGTGCCACAATAAAAATTTGTTTTGAATTTAGACGTTTATTGTTTTTTTATTGATCTACTCACCTCTAAAAAAGTATCCTTCATTTGGCTAAATGTTAGCCGACTGACAAAAAAATACTCTTCAGTGATAAGTTACTGGCATTCGAACTTCGATTCGAGTTCGATCCTCGGAGTGGACATATGCACAATAAAATAAAGTATGTCCGAATATTAGTAGGTTTAAGAATGCAGGCAAGAATGTAAAATGTATCATCTCCCATTCTCCCAACCCACCCCATCCACGCATTCGTGGGGTGCGGAAAAAGGTACACACTCTCCAATCGGTAGGTCATAGTACCATGTATTGTTAAGCATTTGTCTTTTCGTTCGTACTATACCATACCTTACCGGTATAGGCAAAATATTCTAGTGAACAACACATTTATCAGTCATACCTTCACCGGTATATAGATAGTTTTTTTTTGGGTATGTTCTGGATAAAAGCACATATTGCTACTATACTGACTATACTTACTCTTTAATTGGAATCATTCCGACACCTGAAACAAATAAAAAAGTGTTAATTTCTTTTGGTCATATATTGTCATTTCAGAAGAAGGATAGTAAATTTTTTTTTTCTAATATATATACGCAGTTAATTTTGTAAACTCCACAAGCCTTTAGCTTTTTGCTAAGTAATATAGCACCAAACGGTGGGAGTTTGTTTTGTTTCAAATTTTAATTTTGACGACACTCACGAAGTTAAAGTACCAGTCTATTGATGTTTAATGGAAATAAAAATCAAGCTGCGGGAATGTCCGCAAAAATTAAAATACATCAGTAATAAAAAGATTGTCCAATGTGCTCAAGATATTTTATTTTCCAAATAGTATATCTGGACGTGACTTCCTTGCTAGTTATTATGTAAAAGAAATAACAAATAATAGGATTTTTCAAAGGCAAAACAATCAAAGATCTGTATTTTTTCACAAAAAAGTTCAGCTTTAAATAAAATAATATAAGTACCTATACTGTGGGAAAAAATGTACTACTTATTAATTACTTTTATATTCAGCTTAATTAGAGTAAGAATTGGCATACACTTTAAGGGTCATTTAGGATTCTGGCCCATTATTCCTGGAACACGTTTAATTCTGCTAGTTACACCACTGTAGTATGTTATACAAGGTAAAAAGTGTGGAATATTGTAAATATTTTAAAAATTACTGAATATAATTATGTTATGTAGGTGTGTTGGTGCCTGTATTTACGGCTAGATGTCACTGTTCAGAGTTCTCTTTCTGATTCCTGCAGATATCGAAATAAAGAATTTTATGCTTATCACCTTAACTATTTATCGTGGCGAAACGATCAAAATTATTCAAAAAATCGCAAGCTTCTTTTTCCGACGGATCAAATAATTCCGGGGAAATAAATCTAGGTGTCGCCGGATCCGCGGCCTCATTTTGTACACTTGCAATAGTGGTGTTCATATTTATTCTAATAATATCTGAGTCAGTTGATAGTTGAGAATCGTCAAAAGTACTTAAATTCGCTACAATAGTTTCAGAGGAAGTATAACTATCTCTAGAAAACTGTTGTAAACCAGATGCCAGAGGAGTTGTTTCAAGTGAAAGTCTTTGTAATCGGTTTATTCAATTTGGCTCTGATCCAACCTCAGTGCTTCGATTTTTTGGATCAAATAAATTTGTTAAGGAAAGCGACTCGACACCATTTGAACTAGAACTTGAACTACTTTTAATAGTTAATTTAAAACCCTCTTCGCGTTGTTTTGCTTACTTTCTAGTCTGTAATATTCGAAAATATTATTGGTTTCTTATTTTTCTTGTCTCTGTCTGAAGAGTTCATCAATTATAGAAAATTTTAATTTCTTTAAATTTATAATCACAATTAGAAAATAATTACTTTGGAAAACTGTACCTCAGTGAAAACAATAGAGCACCAAAACTAAAGAAATTACGGAATCGTCTATAGAAGAGCATTAAAAAAAACACTCGTATAGAAAACGGCACGCCTCCACCAAATGTCGCGTCTTAAAATGACAGGCGACTGGGTTGTGTACCTTAGATGGTTTTGATTTATGTTTTAATTATTTTATAAATAATTATTTATTATTTGTGCCCTTATGGTGTGCTATCGAATCACTGAAACACTAAGGATTTTTTAAGACATTTATTTAATGAATAGCAAAGCGGTGACAGACAATAATCATAATGTGAATGCAATGTTACGTTATAAGATTATAAATTGGTAAATTTAGATAGTTATCTAATAAGAAGAGAAACTGTCCCTTTTTACCTACTTTAGAAAGATGTTATTCTAGTAAGATAAAAGAGACAATTTGTTCTAAATAGACAACTTTGACCAAAATGAGAAGAATACAATTTAATACAATTTAACAATTAAATGTAAGGAACACTTACGCAATCGAAGCAAAGTAAACTGGTTCTGGGGCAGTACTCTTCATGACTTGAAAACTGTTTTAAACTTTAAGTAGTTATTTGGGCAGAGGTTACCCTTACACTTGAATACTTTTTACAACTCTCCAAGTAAGTGTTCCGTCGAGCTTTTTATAAGTTTTGCAACCCTTACCAGATGGAAGAAGGGGTTCCTTTTTGCTATGTCAGCAATTTATTAAAGAGTGGATTTTTTCCTGGATGGACTACTCAAAATGAAACCCTTTATCCCAACCAATACAAACAATTATGTTTATCAAATTTCATCTACAAACTCCTCCTACCAAACTAGGAATGTCATTGTCTTTGTTCTACACACTATTTTTCTATTACACCTATTATTATCAGCAGACTCAACATCTATTAAGTGTCTTAGCACCACAGCAAAGTATGAACTGATTTATTTATCCTTAAGGGTGCCAATCCATATTCGATAATATGTCAATGAGGTATGGATAAGAGAAAAATAAGATCGTAATGATCAGTGGTAGTGAATGAGTTCCCTTTCCTCTTATAAAACCTCTCCGGTCTGTGAGTCGCAGGCAGGAGATTCCAGACTGTTACGACTAACATCTTAATAAGTTATATGACCGATGTTGGTGAGAGAATAATCAGATCCGCCGTAGCGCAATTGGTTGCACACTTAAGACTTAATCGAGAAGTTTTGGGTTCGATTCCTAGCGGAGACATAATACTTTTCAAATGCATTCAAATAATTAGTTTAAAACGGTACAACTAGGAAGGATGAAGAAGAAACAGTTTGTGTAATTGTACAGGGCTAGTCAGAAAAATACTACTCTTTTATTTTAATATTTGTAATTATTCAGACTCTTTTGATACCCTGTATTGTACGTTTTAAATTGAGAATATTTTCAAGTTCTATTGTAACAAGACCAAATTTCAAGCACGCATCAAGCAAGAAAGTTAAAATATGCTTTACTTATATTTGATTACTTTTTTATGCGTCCTTAATTTTGTAAAAGCGAAATGAAGAACAAAACCCATCAAATAAATTCTAATCGAAAATTTAATCTAAAATAACTTAGCCGATGTTAGTGGAAATATTAAGGTCAGAGAATTTAACACCCACTGATTTATTGCTGGCATTTACTTTCTCACCTTCTCACTAACTTGTTTTATTTCTTTTTTAAAGCCTATTTTAGGTATTTTACTTTTATTTTTTAAATTATTATAATAATTGATAGGTAACAATATAATTACGTTGTTGAGTACGTTATTTATTTGTTTACCATGAAAGTTATTTTCTGTAGTAATATATTAAGGGATGGGGAAATTATCGAAAATCATTCCGAAGATTTTTTGCCGATTGTGCGTTTTCCTAATGGCAAAAAATCTGAGAATGATTTTCTGATTATTTCCCAATCCCGAAATGTATTTTGAAGATTATTTACCAAATAAAAAACTAACGATTTATGTTGCACAATTTAATGTATTGCAATTAAACACACAATTAGTATACTGTTTAACAGAATGCTGAGGGGTGGAGTTTGAAGAAACAGAGTCAATTTTCGCTGCTGTGGTTTCTAGGTTGAGTACTGATGGGTGCCAAATGGGTGCAGCAGGGACCATGTTTTGTATTTTATTTGTTGTCCATAGTAACAACCAAAAACGCCATTGTTCGTTATCTAGATAATCATCAAACATCACCACGACAATAAAAAACCTGTTGTTACAGACGTGTGATTTTAACTGTTAACAAGTGCGATTTTCGGTTCTGACGGGTGAGATTTTCACTTTTGACAAGGGTGATTTTTACCGGAGAGCGGGAGATTATCGCTGAATAATCAGGTGAAAATCAACCCGCTTTTATAAAGGATGAGATAAATAATCTAACAAATTGGTTACGTAGTCATGAAAATTGTAAAAAGACCATGAACTATGGTTAATATAATATACTAAATTTCATATACGTTTTTAATGCTTTGACGTTTCTCTTGTCAAACGCATGCATTCCTACACAGAAAAAAAATTATGGTGATACCAATAATAGTATTGTTATTGACTGCCTTTAAATCGTTTCAATAAAATATAAGCTTAAAACAATATATTATATTTAGTTCAATAAAATTAACATATTTTAATCAATTATACATTTAATATTGACCTGTTTAAGAAAATAGTATTTAATCAATTAAGACTCGTGTTTTTCCAATTACCTACAGTATTAATTAAAAACTGTCAAACTTTAAGACTGCCTGTAAAACCAAAAAACAATTGTATCAAGAGCATAACTAATTTATATAAAAGTACTGTTATTTAAATAAATTATATATTGTTTTGAGCATGCCTATTAAATGGAGGTGGTCATTTCCAACAATTTTTATAAAACAAAATTTTTCATTATGAATGTTAATAATTATAAATAGTAGAGCTCGTTAAATTATTTTAATTAAGAACGGTGTGCCTGAGGAGAAAAACGCAAGAGACCATTTTTATGCAGAATTGACCAGGCTAATCAGAAATAATATCCACATAGAAAAATATCAGTGGCGTCCCACTCGCTTCTTCATTTCAAGTTTTAAAAATTATTCTTTTGGCGATAACGCTGAAACGAACGGCGATATCGAGCTGCGGTTTTAATATTTTTTCTAGCAAATTTCATCTACTTTTCGATTATGGTATCATAATTATACCATATGATTTATTTTTTCAGAGTAAAATCAAAAAATGTGTTATTATTACAAATTGCGCCCTCTAGCATTTTTTTTTGAGAATTATTAAGGACAACTAAATACGATTGGTGAAAGTGCATACATTTCTCTTCCAACCAGTCTTTAGTTTGCTAAAATCGGATAAGTCGTTTATAAGTTACAGCGATTTAAATGATTACACTTTCAACAGCTTCCCCCCCCCCCCCCCCGCTTATTAAAGTCGGTACGCCAATGAGCATAGGACCAAAATGATGCATACTTATCCAAGCTTTTTAATGGTGTTATCAAAGATATACCTTAATGTGGGATTTTCGGAGATATGTAAAATTTTAAAATTTACCTCTCAATTACGCCCTCTTGCGGCAAAATGCGGAACTTAAAAATTATTTCTAGGATTTTCTCATGGCCACTTTAGTTATCAGGCAGGTTCCTGATTTAAATTTAAAACTAAACGAGAATCCCATTCAGAGAATTGAGCAATACAAATTTCTTGGCCTTCATGTAGACTCACAGTTAAAGTGGACAGCTCATGTTGATTTTGTTGCTAGTAAACTTAACTCGGCATATTTTGCTGTAGTCAACTTAAAAAATTGTATGGATAGCAAACAATTACTTAATATTTACTATGCATTAGCCTATAGTCACCTAAGTTATCTAATACTTTACTGGGGCATTGGCCCAGAACAGAACTACAGAGATTATTTATTTTGCAAAAAAGAATAATTCGTAAAATTTACTCTTTAAGCCCGCTTGAATCTTGCAAGGAAACATTTCGGCGATATAAAATTCTTACGCTGCCTAGTATTTTGATTCTTAGTGCAGTAATGTTTGTAAAAAAACACTCTTCCAAATTTCCCAATACCTCAACAATTCATAATCGTGATACTAGAAACTCGGATAAAATTTACATTTCTGGCTACAAAACATCCTCTTATCGAAAAAGTCTATATTGTGTCTGCAGTTCTCTTTATAATGCGCTCCCGGAAACTGTCAGAAGCATAACTCAATTCAGAAAGTTCAAGAACAAAGTAAAGTGCTACCTTCTTGACAAAATTTTTTATGATATTCGGGAATACCATGATATTATCACATGAAACTTAAAATAACTTTTCTTTTTCTTACTTTGACAATGTCACTATTTACTTTGTAAATGTATATGGCAATGAATAAATAAATAAATTAACCACAATTTTTTAGGTTTTGAGGTAAAAAATTTTAATAAATCTATATGGTCAACTTCGCCCCTCACAGGGGTGAACTTGACCGACTATTAAATTTGCATGATAAAAAACTCGCATTACAGTAAGGGGCGTCGTTGTGAAAATGTACTGTTAAATATTTGCATTTATTTATTTTTTTCCAACTAACACAAACTAGGTACAAACAAGTAAATAGTAAAACAAATTAACATAACTATTAAACACTTGAAAATATTAAAGCAAAAACTTCATTGAAGACTGTAAATATCGAATAAAAATGCAAGTCTATATTATATCAAATGGAGACAAGTCATTTTAAAAAAAAAGTTAGACCCTTCTGCCTAATCTGTGGTGATTTTAAAACCTTTTAATGTCCGATATAGGCACTTCGTTAACGTCTTCTTTTTCGGGCCACACAAATATGCTTTTATATTTTTTTACGAACTTTATTTTCACTTCATTATGGATATAAGTGGATATGACTTCTCCTACGTAATGTTTAAGAGTTTTTTTAGTTAAATATGTGTGTGAGTGTACTGTTTAAGCCGCTTGGAGCCATCTATCTTTTCGTTGGTACACTCTCGGCATATTTTACTAAACACTATTGCTATAACCTAACGCCATACTAAATACTAAAACCTAATGGGTCCAAAAACATTACTATCAATTTGGACTATCGCGAATAGACTGTATAGATGCAAAACGCGACGAGCTTGTTTTGATTTTTAACTCGTCGTTTTAACTTGTCGGTCAATTTCACCCACGCCGTCAACTACACCCCAAATTCAAGAAAATTATGAGTAGTTTAGAACATTTTCTTTTTACTCAAAAAAAACTTTGTTTTTTATAAATTTTCTTTAAAAAATAAATATTGAGAGAGGATAACTTATGTAATAGAATAGAAATAATATACGGGAACGAGATAGCTATTACTTGACAGATCAAAGTTTGACCACCTTGTTTTATACAGTGGAATAAGGAGTAAGTATATAGTTTTTCACGTTATTTATATCCGAAAAAAGTTACCCCACAGTATTTTATAAGTTTATTAGGTTATTGATAAGAAAAAATCTTTTAAAACATTTAGGACGAACTTATAACCGAAAATATTGTTTTTTGAAATTTTGGTCAAGTTGACCCCACCGGTCAGCTTCCCCCCGTTTTACGGTAGTTAATAAATATATTGTATTTTTTATTGATATGAAATAATTTTATTTTTCCTCAGAAACACCACATGGAGCTACTATTAATTAATCATATTATAGTATTATTAACAATTACTTATCATTTTTTTACTCTAAAGATTTTGTTTTTTTTTGTAATTTTCAAGAGACCTAATAGTTCGACTTTTACCTAAACCATGACCAACGATTGATTTCATCAAATAATCACGAATTTGTGGGCGATTTCATAATATATTATAACGTAATTGAATTTTACAATAAGTAACCGCCACAAATATAACATTATTGTTTACATTTCCGCATTAGGTAAAATACTCCAGCAAAATATATAACAAAGAAAGCGACCGTACCACTAGTTGATAATATATTTATTTATTGTTATATAAAGCTGTCCAAAAATAAATACCAAATAATCTATCGCTTCTTGTTCAAAAAGAGGCGGCATTTTTTGCTCGATTTTTTATACAGAAGACAATAATGTTATATTTGTGGCGCTTACTTTAGATAGAAAATAGACTGTAAAATAAACAATAACGCTTTAAAACGAACGAAACGCGTCTAGGGATGGATCTGACGAAATGAAAAAACAAATTCTTCTGAACTTTTGTTTTCGGATTTAATAACCGATGCGAGTCTCGACGAATGTCTTTACAGGTGATTTCCTCTAATCATTTTTACTTATTTCTATAAGTTTGTTAGATGTGCTGGTATGCTCAAGGGTATCTAACAACCACATAGATGTCGCTCCGTGCAACATCTTGCTGGTGTGCCCCACCAAATACTGTATAAGCAGTTTTCAGTTGCTCCTTTCTTTCGTCGGATCCTAGCTCTACTGATAAGCCATGATATGGCGAAATGCGTCTAGGGATGGATCTAACGAAATGAAAGGAAATTCTTCTTCTGGCTTTGAAATAAGTTAAATTTATCATAAAATTTGCTAATAAATTAATTGTTATTGATCGATTTAAATCGTTATTAATTTTATACTATTGTTGTAGTGGCTTTTAGGATTATTGATTGGTTGTATTTTGCTAAAAAAATTATAGTATATTGGCTTATTTATTTCGACAAACATAATTATGGAATTATAGAAGGGATCATCGACAATTGTGATGAGTGATTCTCTAGATAGAGAAATTTGTACAAGAACGCCGAAAAAATTCATGTCGGGGCAACCTTTATAAATGGACTTTAGATGGTCTCTTCTATACATGGAAATGAGATAAAGTACCCAAACAAACCCAAACAAAGTTAATTCCTTAAGAGTGAGGGATTTTTTTTTGCTTTTATTATCCAAAAATTTTTTTAGGTAAAAACTGTAGGTAATTGCTACTCAAGGATAGTTATTCCCCCTTTTTGAATAAAGCGAAAAGGATAAGAAATATTGATCAAAAACTGAAATGGCGAATGCATCACTAGACTTCACTCTTAATAGAACGAGATACTTATTTATCATCTATAATGAACTTAGTTCTTTAGGTCCGCTCAAAAATCAAACCAAAAGTATGAAGAACAGTTGGTTTAACTTTTAATAATTGCTGTTATATTATTAATCATACCATTATCACGCGAAATTCCACAAGGTATTAAATTTTTATTTCATCTAAATAAATAGGCTGTGAATATTCTACTGGGATATAATAACAGCTATGGGTGGGTCTATCTTTATTAATGGAAACCATTGAACTGACAAGTGCACGTTTATAAAAAAATAATTACCTTCCACCTGTACGTAGCTGCTTAAACCATTATTTTCACGATTTCTTATACAGGGTGATTCGTAAGTTGCTATTTTTTTTTAGCTGCGTATAGAAGGCATTAAAATAAACAACATTTTCAAATACCTTTTTTCAAAAAATTTAAAAATAATGTATTCACATTCATTTATTACACTATGAATCAACTACGGTTCTGCCTAACTTGCCCGTTGAATAACATTAAGAAAACTTCTGGATGTTGGATGAGCCCGCAAGGAAAGGCGTTCTGCGTATAATCTCGAAGCACTTTGCCACACTTACAGTAAATTACCACCCTATCTATTAATAGTATTAATTCATTGTTTTCAAATTTTACCTTTTTCACGTATCAATAATTTAAAATTAACTTTCTTCAGAAAAACACATCGCACCGGATTGTTCAACACTCAATATAGTTTGATTTCAAGCCTTTCAAGAGTTTGTTCTTTTTAATTATTCTTGATATCTTCCTTGCATTGAACCTACTGTTTCAAATTTTTTCGAATTTCCTTATTTAATTTTTTGCACAGAAAATTATAAAATAAATTACAACTTATGTTAAATATACTTATACAAGCAGGAAGTTTTGTTATCAAATAATAGGCATCCGCATAAATAAATATGGCAATTCTTTTCGTAATGGCGAGAAAAACTACTAAAATAAATAACTTGAAATACTCGTATATGTCAGTTTTAAACACTTTCACTAAACTCATTTAAAACTAATTTATTTCCTTCATTCAGTGACCATATGACACAAGTATTCTCAAAAATACGAATAATTTACATAAGGCAACAAATGTTAATAATTTTACCACACCTGTCAAAAAATGTTCGTAATATGTAAAGTAGCAGGAACTACGTTTTGTTATTGTTGTTTTGTAATTGTAACCAAATTAATATAGCATAGGAGAAAAGGTGAAAATATGGAACTCTGCTGGTGATCTAGCATTGACGTTAAAATTACTTACTAACTTTGGACTTTTTAGTTTATTTCTAAATTCTTCTTTAAGGTTACCAGCTCTATACGAAATTATATCTATATACCAGTGATGCTGCGAACACCAGCATTGATTATACTTGTCAACCTGTGATTTGTCAAATGAAAATGATAAATTATAGGTTGACAAGTTTAATCAATGCTAGTGTCTGCAGCATCACCTGTTGAATTCCAATAAAAAACCAACCGCAATCCTATTCAAATAAGTTAAGATCGGGTTGTCCAAAATTGTTCAAATTCCGCATGTGCACTCACCACACAGCGTCCCTAAAAAAGTTTCCCCACAGCCTCGCTCGAAAGTCAACAGGGGAGCAACTGTTTGGACAGTCTAAAACTTGCATGGGATTTCCTATATTTTCAACCACGATAAACCACCCAGTATATTAAATAGAGCGTTCTCTTGGAACCCAATCTGGCCCATGTTTATTAATGGATTTTTAAAACCTTTTTAAATTTGGGCTCTACTAAAACTTGAGAGTGTCAGAAAGTAATATTTGTTACAAAAAAGTTATTTTTAATATTTTTTACAATACAATGAATTTTAGTAATTACTAAAACCTTAAAATAATTATTTTAAAGATATTCATACGGTAGTGGCTCAGAGGTGAGTTACTGGCATAAAAACAATAAAAAAAAGTATGTCCGAAATTCAGTGGGTTTAAGAATGCAGTATGTTACTAGTGATCCTAATAACGGAACCGAGAAGGGCGTCATGGACTTCTGGGGGGCGCCTCACCTCCCGTCTTCTCTAGCTCACTTATTAATTAAGTATGGAATTTGATATTTTACAGACTTTACCCGTATCCTAGGGCGCATTTCAGGAAAATATTTTTGTTTATACAGGGTGTTCCAAAAAAGTGTGACGTCATAATATGTTTTTTTAGATTACATGTCATATATTTTCTTACTTATTTGGATGCATCTTGTAGTTGCCTACATAGCCCTAAAATGTTAATGAAATCAGTTCAGTATTATAGGCGAAAAAAAATAAAAACTAAAAAACATCAGTTTTGCACCACTGGTTTTAAAAATTAATAAAAAATAAAAATAATGCCTCGTTATTAAAATTCTACAAAGGTACTTAATAAATAAGGTCCTAAAATCTCGTTAACTAAGTTTGATTAATACAAATTGTACAGGGTGTCCAAAATTTAGTGTCAAACTTTGCAAACTTTAAAGCAATTTATTTTTCTTATTTCAAATTGGAACCCCTCTATAATATTATGTCATTCGATGCAGAATTAAAATTTAAACATTTGTTCTAATTACAACCCTATCGCAATTTCTAACGCATTAAGACTTATTTACAGAAAACTTGTTTAATCAACCTTTCCACCAGTCATTATTATATAATAAATATCAAAGGTGGCTTTAAAAAACAATTTATTGATATTAAAGTTTATTGAAGTGACAAAAGCCCATTTTGACTTTAGTTATTTTATAGTTTCAAATATTTTTAGATTAGTAATAATTATTTAAGCTGTATTATTTTTTGTGATGAAATACAACCAAGAAGAGCTTGTAGATATGATTTTCATATTAGGAGCATACTAAAAGAATTTTTATTTGTCCTTTTAGTCAACTTTAATATCAATAAATTGTTTTTCAAAGCCACCTTTGATATTTATTATACAATAATGACTGGTGGAATAGTTGATAAAATGAGTTTTCTGCAAATAAGTCTTAATGCGTTAGAAATTGCGATAGGGTTGTAATTAGAACAAATGTTTGAATTTTAATTCTGCATCAAATGATATAATATTATACAGAGGTTCCAATTTGAAATAAGAAAAATAAATTGCTTTAAAGTTTGCAAAGTTTGACACTAAACTTTGGACACCCTGTACAATTCGTATTAATCAAACTTGGTTAACGAAACTGTGAGACGTTATTTATTAAGTACCTTTGTATAATTTTATTGACGAGACATTCTTTTTAATTTTAATTAATTTTTAAAACCAGTGGTGCAAAACTGATTTTTTTTAGTTTTTATTTTTTTTCGCCTATAATAGTGAACCGATTTCTTTAAAATTTTAGGGGTATGTAAGCAACGACAAGATGCATCCAAATAAGTAAGAAAATATATGGCATGTAATCTAAAAAAACATATCCTTATGACGTCACACTTCTTTGGAACACCCTGTATAAACAAAAATATTTTCTTGAAATGCGCCCTAGGATACAGGTAAAGCCTGCAGAACGTCATAATCCTAACTTAATTAATAAGTGAGATACAGAAGACGCGAGGTGAGGCGCAGGACCCTGTATATCCACATAGATACAACATTTACAAATTTTAGCGTGGTGGAATCCACTTAAAATGTTATTATAAACTAGCGCCGTCCCTGTAAATGGTTAAAACTGTAAATTCAAGATGAAAAACCACAATAGATATCACGTCGGTCCGCTAAAGGTGACTTAAGTACAAGAAATCATCGGAGCAGTACAAAGAATAATGCACGGAATAGCAAAATACTTTTATTAAAGGTTAGGGTTACGTACAACGACCGCAAAATGCCATTCTTTATTTGCCGGACCTTAACTTTTATTGAAGATCTTTATCTTCGGGAAAAACGAAATGAATGGAATTTAATTTATTTATCAAATAAATTTTTCACATCTTTCCGAAAAACTTCTTAAACAAACCATTTCCAAAACTTCTCTCTCGACTCAAGCCCAACACTTCTCCTTATTCAAAGGTTACTTCTAAATAAAAATAAAGGCTGGACAATTTTGGGTGGGCGCCCTACACTGTCTCCCTGACGCCGCCACGGGTAGCGGGGATATACCGAGCAAGACCGGGAAAAAACGTTTATTTTTCTCTAGACACACTGTTCTTAACAGAAATCTTCGCCTTCTTGCGGTATGTGTACAAAGCAACAGGAAGATTTACTTTAACTGGCCAATGTCAAGAGAAAATAAGTGACCTTGGCAGTGGATACCAAGACACAAAGGGCTTGGAATTTATTTCGGAAGGAACATTCTCGCCACTCGAAGTCTCAAGGTGCACTGCACGAGATGTTATGAAGCAATGAACGATGGAAGATATATAGAGCCAACTTGATAACTAAAGATGATGTGTCCAAATGGATTACATTAACCAAAGCAAACAGGCTCCTACACCAGTACTATCCACTAATACATAGAAATAGCAAGCTAAACATCCGCAACAAAGTTACCATCTACAAACTATGCATAAGACCAGCACTACTGTATGCCGCCCCATCATGGTTAACACTCTGCATGACGGGGAAAAGCAAAATACAAACATATCAAAACAAATTGCTACGAATAATAACTAACGCACCATGGTTCGTGCGTAATACCACATTACACAGAGACCTTAAAATGGAAACGATCCAAGACTACATCACGAACACCAGCAACAATTACTTCAACACAGCAGAACAAAGCCAGAACCCGCTAATCTGCCATTCCCACCAACCACAACACCAGGCAGGTCCATACAGGCTACCACGACAATGAGGAATCCAGGTTCAAACCCCTCACACAACACGAACATAATGTACTAGTTTTAAGCTAATGTTTTGTCAATAATTAAGAGGAGTTATAGGCCTAGCCTCGCTTAAAATTTTAATCAATGAAGATCCTAGTCCAAATGGATTGAAGAATATGCCAACATAATCTCATCAAGTGGGACACAAAACAACAGGAAGATTTACTTTGACAGGCGAATGTCAAGGGAAAATAAGTAGCCTTGGCAGTGGATACCAAGACACAAAGGGTTCGAAATTTATTTCGGAAGGAACATTCTTAGGTCCACTACAGTCACAATTTTTTTTCGTTTGAAAATGATGACAAAAAAAACCTCATTGGTCAGCCTTATAGGCAGTTTATACTAGAACAAACTTTTCCAGTTTGCATGCAAACTAATATCTGAAATAAGCATTCAAAAATATATGAACAATTAAAAGTAGGATTTTTTGAACTTCGTTTCGTGGAAAAATTTAAAAAAGTATAAAGGCAGGAGCAAACCATCAATAAAATATGTATGTTAAAAATTACTCCCCTTGATTTAAATCTAACCGCATGTCCCTGGTTAAGGAAAATTATGTTGAAAAATAAATTATTATAAGTCTATTTTTAATTTTTAAAAAACGAGATAAACATTGACATCAAATATTATTAAGTAATTATCTTTTGATCATCAAATTTCCTGTACGTAAGGTCATTGGGTTCCACAGCGCTCGCAAATCCATTAGACCATGTGTCTTGGCTTCGACCGGAAGTTTCATTTTTTTAATTTTACCTCTCGCTTGCTGGTTTAAGTTTAAAGACTAGCAACAGGTGCAGGAGCTACGAAAAATAATGAAAACAATTTACAATTTATATTGTGGTTCTTGTTTTCACTCTGATATCAAAAATATGGTTTCTGTGGGTGTTTGGGTGTGACCATCTCAGACATCAATTATAATGTTATGTGATTTTTATTTCAATTTTATAGGCACGAATTTCTCAATTTCTGAATAGGTTTCTAAAAAATGCATACAATCGGATTTCTCAACTTGATTCTTGATTTTTTGTTTTCTCAAGGTTGATTTCCCAAGATATATTTGTATAGTCTGCTAGGAGAACGAAGTACCATTTGGCAAAATTTTTTCAATAATATACTTTACCACTGAAGTTGCTTCCAGTTTCAATATCATTCACACTTAACTTTTCTCATTTCGTCACTTTAAAATACCCTTTATCAACCAACTTGGTAGTATGTTTTTTTCTCCTAGTTCTATGAAAGTTCTTCATGACTTTTCTTTAATAAATTAACTTCCTTAAAAGCTCTATGAGGGTGTCACTCACAATTTTCTAATATGTATTCCAATATACTATACTTCTCCTGAAGATGAACAATTATGCGTTCGAAAGATGTAGAGTACAATTAAAGTATTGCGCCTTAACAATGATCTGGAAGAAATTTTGGCTTGGGGTGACAGTAACCAAGTCGAATTTAATGCTAAGAAAACCCAGGCAGTAGTCTTCTTCAAAAAGGTTAACATTGCAGAACCGGATATAGTCATGGCAGGACACGCAATTCCCCTGGCACCGTCTATTAATTTGCTGGGGGTCAATCTGGGAGGTAATATGTCTTGGCATGATCACGTTGCCGTAATTGCCAAGGCAGCTGCACAGAAACTTGGTGTACTTTTCCGCACCAAAAGGTTGTACACACCTCATCAACTTTTGACACTCTACAAAGCCCAGATTCGACCATCATTAGAATATTGCTCTCATGTCTAGAGCTCTGCACCCAAGCACACCCTTCGGCTACTGGATTCCATTCAAAGGAGAGCCGTTCGTCTGATCGGCGACCCCGAGCTGACCAACACCCTCGATAGCCTGGAGCATCGAAGACAGGTTGGTGATTTGGCTCTCTTTTACAGATATTTCCATGGCACATGGCAGGTGTTCGACTGACATTGCCCACTTGATTCCACCTAGAGCAATGCAAAACAGAAATACACGGCGAACCACTGCCGCTCATCCATATGTTGTTCAGCTTAGTACTCCTCGAACTTTATTGTTCAAGAATTCTTTCATCTGGATAACGTCATCTTTGTGGAATGATCTTCCTGAGGTCGTGTTTCCCAATGAATACAATCTTCAACGTTTCAAGACCAACGTTAATCGCTTTCTTCGCACACGCACCGCTCCCAGAGCGCCTTAAAGGATTTTTCCTACAGTGCAGGTGTTTTATCATAAAAAAAATAATAATAAAGGTTTCATCAGATATATCTTAGTGAAGGTTGACTTAGTTATTGTTTCTCTTTCTAGAAAATTAGTCTTGAGGTGTGCAAAATTCAAATCTTGCTAGGGGCGTTCATAATCCAAGCTATGACGCTGTGCATGGGCACAAACCAAAACGATACAATTTATAGTGACTGCACAATATGTCTTGATAACTTTATTTACTACCGATGTAAATGGTCATTAACCATTGTAATATCAAAGTAACAAGTAATGTTTCTTCTTATCTTTTAATTTCCCTGTAATCGGCTCCACGGGATATCAGACTTATAAGTGTAATTTCCTTTGCTGTATCCGGAGACCGATAAGAAGATTAATTAATAATTGCTGAGGTAATAATACTCAGGAAAGCGGTGCCAAAGAAGAAAAAGACAAATAACATTATAAGCATGTTGCGAAAGACGTAAGAATATATAAATAAGAAATAGAATATACAATAAGAATTCATAACTGCAAACATTGAATTATGTCTAACATTCTTATGATTTCGGTAAGAATGGAACCTTTATATTTTGTCCATGCGTTCGTTCTGAGGATAACTCGAAAACTGTTAAATCCAATTGATATACAATAGTATATTACGTACCGAGGTGGAAAGTGTTTCATTACTGTCGAGAGATTAGATAGTTTACCGAGACGCGAAGCGTCGAGGTAAACTATATCTCAGAGACAGTAATGAAACTTTTCACCGAGGTTTGTATACTATTTTATTTACAACCACATCCAACATCCACTTCTTATTATTTTGAGTTCAAATAATTATTAAAAGGTAAATGTCATTTTGACTTTTCCATTGCAAAAGTAGACAGACATTTAGAATTTCAAATAACCGCAGGTGATAAAATAACGTAGGTAATAATACACATCAAGATGGCAAATATCATTTTTGGAATATGGTTTCCATGTCACTAAACAATATATTATTTTTTTAAAACGTTAGTGTCAAAGTTTTTACAAAACACCAAAAAAATGCTCTCAGATGAGGAATTTGATTTGGCTGCTACTCCCCCAGAAATTCGAGAAGCAGCAAAAATAGTAGAAGAAGATCTTCTGCCAACTAAAAGCCGCCCGAGATATGACAAGGCATATAACTGTTTTAAAGAATGGTGTATTGGAAACAAAGTTCAAAATCCTGGTTCTGAATCGGCGCTACTAGCTTATTTTAGTGAAAATGCCAAGACAAAGAAAATATCAACGCTTTGGTCAATATATTCAATGTTGAGGACCACTCTATCAATTAGGGAAAAAGTAGACATATCTAAACACGCAAAGCTATTAGCATTTTTAAAAAAGCAAAACAAAGGATACAAGCCGAAAAAATCGACCACACTGTCTATGGATAATATTGAAACATTTTTGGAACAAGCACCTATGGAATTTCTTGTTCAAAAGGTATTTTAGGCTAAAAGGTTGACTATTTCTATATTAACTTATTATTTTATACATTTGTAGGTCGCATTGGTTATTGGTGTCTCAGGCGCCTGCCGATCAGATGAATTATACAAAATGAAAACAACAGACGTTCACTTTTTAGAAGAAAAGGTCGCGATTGAAATACAAAATAGCAAAACGTACCAGCCACGATCATTTATGATAACTGATAATAAATGGATTGCACCACTTAAGGAGTACATAACTTTACGGAAAAATATACAGGATGGAAAGCTTTTTATGCAAATAAGATATGGAAAAATTAGTAAACAATGTATTGGGCACAACACTTTAAGTCAGTTTCCAAAAAAAATTGCAGCTTTTCTGAAGCTGAATACTGAAGGTTTTACTGGTCACTGTTTCAGAAGAACAGCGGCTACTTTGCTCGCAAATAACGGTGGCGATCTTATGCAAATAAAGCGGTTAGGAGGCTGGAAATCTAGCACAGTAGCTGAGGGATACATAGACAGTTCGGTTTCTACTCAGGTTAATACGGCAAAATTGATTTCAAAGCCAAGTTCAAGTTTTACTAACACTACTTTAACTTCAAATAATCATGAAATAAACCTTTCAAAAGAAGAATTTCAGCAAGGTTTAAACATATCTGTGACTGCCTACAATAATGCCAATGTAATATTTAATGTAAATAAGTAAAACATAAACCATGTTAATTTTTTGTTTTTTATAAATGTCATTTAGGTATAATTCATTTAAAGAAATAAAAAATAAAATTATTGTTGTTGAATTTGTGTAATGAGTTGTGTGTTGGTGTGTTTGTATATTATTTTGAGATATCGATTTTTATTAAAATTTAAAAAAAAAAAAATTTACTATTTTGAGATATCGATTTTTAATAAAATTACAAAAAATAACAATTTTACTTTCCACCCGGGTGGAAAGTGAGCACTTTCCACCCGGGTGGAAAGTAAAAGTCAAGAAACGTCAACTTTCCACCTTTCAAAGATAGGTGAAATGTCATTATTACATACATGGTTGTAAATAAACAATATTTATTCGGTACTGAGTTACCCATCTTTAAGGTTAAGTTCTTTTTGAAAATACTGTATTTATAAGCGTAGCTAAGAGGAGACTAGGGAGGTTTAGCCCTCCCTGATTCGAAATTAGCCCCCTGCTATTATATGTTATGTTATATGAAACATATTCAAATCATTATTCTTTATGATAGATTTTTTCAGTAGATCTCGCAAAATGGAGTCGTGATTTTCTTCACTTGATACGTGACTTTCTTTACGTGATACGTAAATTTCGGTATGTTTACTTTTCATAACTCAATTCACGGCGTGCCGTGTGGGCCAATTACGGTTCACTTAAAATCTGGGAAAATTATGAGGTCCCGATATCAGCTGATCGACAAATTACTGCTGCAATTGCGCAGACTATACCTAATTTTTGAAAATATTTATGTTTAATAAGAGCATATATATAATAGGCAATTTGACACGTACATAAATGTAGCCGATGTCTTTATACTCAAGAAACATCCCCACCTAATCTTGGGCGGTCCATCACGATTTTGTAATAGTACGATAGCAATTATTAATGATTATTCTGATTATACCAATGATTAAATTATAGAGAAGATAGTTGGGTAATGGGTAATCATGCGCGACAGTTAATTACGGTTTCTTAACATTATTCCTATAATTATTGGAATTTCAAAACAAGCATCGTATGATCATCTTACTATTTTGGTATACTGTGATTTTAATCTTTTTAATGTCATTTTTTTTTATAGTAACATATTTGAGCTTGAATAAATCCTTCTCGTCGATAGTTATTTGCTGTATTTTTGTGTATAATCGTTCTTTCGGATTAGCATTCAATTATGAAATACTCTGTATAAGCGGAACAATGTTAATGTTTTTTCATTATAAATAAATAGAAATAAACTTAGCGGCAAGCGGACAGAGTAGTGCGTCTATATTTTGTATTAAAGTACACAGGGACGCCAAAGGTAATGGGTTCCACAGGTAGACAATGACATGCTGTTTAGTCCTTGTTGGGACTCATCAGAAAGCTATAACATGTAATTAATTCCCACTACAGCGAAAATATGTTTTATCTACTTTCATTTAGTAATATGAATTTTACAGTTCTGTATATCGCACTAGTGCTGTAATGAAAAAAAAACGGTTAATTTCCAATTATTAATTAAAATATAACTTGATTTTCCTTGACTGAAATCATAGTTCTCAACATTGAGTAGTGAGTCCATAGTGTAGATGGTTTCTGGGAGCGTTGCTTTACGGAAAAATAACCCAAAAGGATTTTCTCAGACACCTCCTTTATTTTGTTAGCTTTGCACCAATCTTCAAACTTCTGATACTCCAACTCATACCGCGCCTTGGATTTTGTCGGAACTAAACTTGAGATCGCTTCGTTTGCCGCTGCTTCTATATCAGAGGGTAAACTTCCATCAGAATCGCTCATTTTGAAAAACGCTTTTTATATTTTTGAATTTGTTTGACAAAGTTTCGACAGTAACCATGCGAAACAGTAACTATGCGAAAGGTAACATAAAAAACTTGATTAGTAAACTTAATGGCAGGTGCATTTTTACAGGTGCATTTTTATTTTTAAAAATGCCTTTTGGCAAATATTTTTATTCATAGATGAAAGTAGATAAAATTTTATACAATATTCTTGTTGTAAATTCATATTACTACACTCGATGTTTTATTAAACTCGGCTGACGCCTCGTTTGATAACTTTAACATCTCATGTTGTAATATGAATCTTTACAACACTTATATTGTAAATAACTATTTCGTAGAGATGTGTAGGAAAGCGCAAAAAATGTTTCCTATATTGAATGGACTGCCGTTTCGTGCTTGCATTATTTATAGTTCTATGATTTTTTTTTCAGGTTAGATGGCTATCTTTTGTATTGAGTTGAATGCAGCAAATTGCAATACTAGGTTTTCATCATATTTTTATTCGTAAAAATATCTTGAAAACATATTTTCGCTCTAGTGGGAATTGCTTACAGGTTATGGCTTTTTGATTAGTCCCAACAAGGACGAAACGGCCTGTCATTGTCTACCTGTGCCCCAGGGAACCCATTACCTTTGGCGTCCCTGTGTACTTTAATACAAAAGATAGACGCACTACACTAAATTCCACTATTTTATTATGATTAAATGACTTTTTTTCAGTATATATACCCACTATAAATACCCATCCATCACCCCGGTGAAACTTTAAATGAGAGATTTTGCATCACAAGGTCATTTTTGATGGAAGCTTTGCCACGGCCTCATCAGGGAGAAATTGGCGCTATCGGCGCATTCAGTATCTTCATTTGGCAGAGTGAGAGTAGGTTTTTGTAGTATATCGCATACTCTTGACGCATAGAATAGAAGGACAGTCCTATTCCAAACTACTTTATGAAACCATAAATTATACCCGTTGCTAATCGGATCAACTCGCCGTGTTAAGCTGTCAACAGAGTCAATTTATTTTTTCCACGTGTTTTTTGCAAGTTTATTAAAATTTTCTAAAATTCTAATGATTTTTGACCATAAAAATGTCTAACATTTATAATTTCCTAAAATATTATTCCAGCCTACCATACAGGTAATTAAAATTGTGTATCATATAGTTAGGTTTGTTTATTAACTTTATTTGCATTATTATGCACACTTTTTATATTATATAAATTTACAATTTAAAATAAGCAAATAGAGATGAAACTTTGTTGTAGTTCTCTGACTTTATACATATTATGTTATCGATTAGAAATGTATTTTATACTTAAGACTTATTTGGTTTTAGGTATTTTTTTAACATTGACCAATGTTAAAGGAATGGACATGAGGACAAGGACAACGAGCTAACTGAGTGAGTATTTTTATATATTATAACAAACTTTTACCACTTTGTTATCAACATGGCATAGTGTTAATCGCAGTGTTGGAGGCAGTAAATATATTCTTGTATTTCTCCAGGTTGCACTAATTCTTACTTAGTCCCTGTCACAGATGAGGACTCTAAAAACAAACACTTCAATTTCCTTTAAAAGATGCCCAACGTGTGCATATGTGGAAAGATCATTGCAACATTAATGCTAATACCGAGTGTACAAATTTACGAATCTGCGAGGATCTAACATAGAAAAAAACACATATTCAAATAGTCTTAATGTAGAGTTGTACCCTAACTATAAGATACAAATTATTAATAAAATCATACGTTTAGATATATATAAATACATTAAAGACACACTACCAAAAAGAAATTACAGTTCAGGTCACAGTGAAAAGGTTAAAAAATTTAAAGAGACCCGTGCAAAATAATTTCATTGCTTCTATAGATATCCTTTTTCTGAGACATTTCTAACATGGACGAAGAGATCTGACAAATTTATAGTGTTTTCTATTTACTGCTCTCGGGCACTCTGAGAGTGCTCTCCCCGAGATTGTATGTATTGCATGTTCAATTATCAAAATCGAGTAATCTCACTACATGGCTATGACAGATTTCAGGCAGATCTATGACGTCTCTTAGCGCTCTCGGAGTACTGGTAATTGAAAACGCTATTAGTTTCGAGCCGATACTGCTTCTTTTTCTTTTGTTTCAGAGACTTCTCTAGAAATTCCCCATGGATTTAGAGACATTATTATTAGTGAGACCTGATAGACTGAAGAACATTACTTTATTTTCGTTAAAGTTGTTATTTTATTTTACACTGTTTTGTGGTCCAAGAAATTGTACAAATAGTTCTATTATGCATAGGAGAAAAGGCATTGTAGCTTAGACTGTGTACTACTTATACGATTTTCTTTTAAATTTTTTTTTGAAAATAAACATAATTTACTTTGTTAATATAAAAATGTGTTTTGATTTATTTCATAAAATAAAAACTTTTATGCAACTTTTTATTGAGTTAACTCGTGATTCATTACTTTTGAATCACGATTTAAATCAATAAAAACTAAAAAAATTAATAAATCCAAAATCATAAAACCGCCGTTTAAATTTCCCGCCATTGCGCCTCTGATAGCGCCGTGGCAAACTAAAGGTCTTTCTCTGTCTCTTCTTTCTCTCTCTTTTATGTTGCGTTTGTTTAACAAGGAGTTAACATTTCTAACCCTATAAATTTTCTTTGCCATCCATATCCTAAGGTTAATTTCTTTATTTCTGGTCACGAAAATGCTTTAACACCCTTATTTTTTCTAGTGGTGTGAACCCCTTAATGAAATGAAAGAGCCGGTGAGCTGACTCATTGACAAATGGAAAAAGAAATGCAAACAAGGTGGTGGAAGCTTTTTTCGGATAAAAAATATACCTCTATATTTAAAAATAAGTAAGAAGGTTCTAGTCAGGCACCCAGCAGACCATAAAAAAAATTGGATTAATTTAAAATCAATTTTTCAGACCTTTACTTGTCTAAGAAAAATTAAAAGTCTCTGCGTTTAATTTTTAACACTTTGTGCTAAGCCAATGAATAGGCACGAACCAGATCAAGGAATTTTGTGTATATTACCTACCTCTGACTTTTAACGTAAGATGTGTGTGATTGGATATCAGCTGTAAAACTTCCTTGTGCACAGCGTCGTCAACCGTGAATCCGTTTATCCGAATAATCTGATCTCCCACCTGAAAAAAAGAGAGATTAAATGAATACCTACTAGAAATAATAAACCATAGTAAACGTTTAAATGTTAGTTATGAAACTCATTTAAAGTCAATTGAAATGAACTGGAAATATATCAACAAATATAGAATATTTCGTTCACTCTTTAGGAAATAATTGAGTAAGCATAGACTTTGGGATAAATGTTTTGACGTCAATAAAGCTTCTGGTCCAGACGAAATTCCTATCATTGTTCTTAAGACATGCGCCGATGAACTTACACCAGTATTTTGTAGACTTTTCAACTTATCCTACAAAAAAAGAATATTTCCATCCTGCTGGAAGTCGGCGCGTGTCCAGCCCATTCCAAAGAAAGGTAAAAAGACCCTGCCAAGCAACTACCGACCCGTCGCATTGCTTTCAGTAATTTCAAAAGTAATGGAGAAAGCTATTAACCAACAACTCCTAAAGTATCTGGAAGGGCTTAACATTATCAGCGACCATCAATACGGTTTTCGTAAGTCCAGATCAACAGGTGACCTTCTGGCATATGTCACCCATTTTTGGAGCAACACCATCGAACATCATGGAGAATCCCGGGCTGTTGCACTGGACATCTCTAGGGCTTTTGATCGTGTTTGGCACGATGGGCTTCTAAGTAAATTGCGATCCTACGGTATGCCTAATGGATTCTGTTTATGGTTAACCAGCTTCCTTAAGAACCGTTCTCTGCAAGTGGCGATTGACGGGTTTCTCTCAGACACCTTCACCATCAATGCCGGTGTTCCTCAAGGGTCCATATTGTCGCCTACCCTCTTTTTACTGTATATTAACAACCTTCTAGTGAAAACCCAAAATCCAATTTATAGCTTTGCTGATGACAGCACACTTGTCTCATCTTTTACCTTGACTCCCCAAACATCCGCTGCCGACGCACATCTTCGCAGGCAGCATGAAGTATTGCGCCTCAACAAAGACCTGGAAGAAATTTTGGCTTGGGGTGACAGTAACCAAGTCGAATTTAATGCTAAGAAAACCCAGGCAGCAGTCTTCTCCAAAAAGGTTAACATTGCAGAACCGGATATAGTCATGGCAGGACAAGCAATTCCCCTGGCACCGTCTATTAATTTGCTGGGGGTCAATCTGGGAGGTAATATGTCTTGGCATGATCACGTTGCCGCAATTGCCAAGGCAGCTGCACAGAAACTTGGTGTACTTTTCCGCACCAAAAGGTTGTACACACCTCATCAACTTTTGACACTCTACAAAGCCCAGATTCGACCATCATTAGAATATTGCTCTCATGTCTGGAGCTCTGCACCCAAGCACACCCTTCGGCTACTGGATTTCATTCAAAGGAGAGCCATTCGTCTGATCGGCGACCCCGAGCTGACCAAGACCCTCGATAGCCTGGAGCATCGAAGACAGGTTGGTGATTTGGCTCTCTTTTACAGATATTTCCATGGCAGGTGTTCGACTGACATTGCCCACTTGATTCCAACTAGAGCAATGCAAAACAGAAATACACGGCAAACCACTGCCGCTCATCCATATGTTGTTCAGCTTAGTACTCCTCGAACTTCATTGTTCAAGAATTCTTTCATCTGGAGAACGTCATCTTTGTGGAATGATCTTCCTGAGGTCGTGTTTCCCAATGAATACAATCTTCAACGTTTCAAGACCAACGTTAATCGCTTTTTTCGCACTCGCACCGCTTCCAGAGCGCCTTAAAGGATTTTTCCTACAGTGCAGGTGTTTTATCATAAAAAAAAAAAAAATTTAAATTAAAAAAGAACACATTTAATCTGACAGGTCAGTATCATATCCTAACTAGGATGGATATGAAATATCCGTTCCGTTAACAGAAATAGCTCACTATTCCAATCACTACAATTAAGTGACCTGCAAGATTGCCAGATCTTAAACTCCCTGATTATCTGTGGAGCCACTTTTAAAGCAAAGTGTACATGATAAAACCAGCTTATTTACATTTACAGGAACTTATAGCCAACATACGAAATATGGCAAACCATTATGTAAGGCATTCGATACAGTAAACCATGATATTTTATTGCAATGTATTTATAATATTGGAATAAGGGGAAATATTTATAATTGGTTTCAAAATTATTTAACTGACCGTAAACAGTTTGTAAAAATTGAAAACACAAAAAGTTCATTTAAAAACATTACTTGTGGTGTACCGCAAGGATCAATTTTAGGACCTATTCTTTTTCTGATATACATAAATTCAATTTCAAACTTAAAATTAAAAGGCGATTTAAAATTATTTGCAGATGATACAACAATTATATATTTTGATGATAATATAGATCAAATTTTAGATAAAATAAAACAAGATTTAATTCAAATTTATTCATGGCTACAAAGTTTTAAATTAACTTTAAATTTTGAAAAATCTTCTTTTATGATAATAACTAAAACAAATCAATATGTTGGATATAAATTGCAATTACTTATTAACGGACATATTATAAAATATTCAAATACAATAAAATTTTTAGGTTTACATATAGATGAAAATTTAGGTTGGAGAACACATTAATAATTTAAGAAATAATATTTCTCCTTTAATTGGTATTTTATACAAAGTAAGATATTACATCCCATTAAAATTTTTAAGAAATATTTACTTTGCATTAATATATTCAAAATTGCAATATTTAATATCAGTTTGGGGTTCTGCATGTTTGTCAAATATCAATCCTTTAAAAAAATTACAAAATAAAGCCATAAAATGCATTCATAAATTACCATTTTTAGAGCCTACTGTAAATTTATATAAACCAAATAATTATCTGGATATAGAAAATGTATATAAATTAAAAGTAGGTATATTAATTCACTCAATCAATGAAAAGATTAAAACTTCTGAAATAAAATTTATTGATAGCACAACTTTTCATGAACACGATACAAGAAAAAATAAAAATTTAAAAACCGTAAAAATAAAAACCAATTTTGGACAAAAATCAATTATTCATGATAGTATAAAAATTTATAATAATATTCCAAAAAAAATTAAAAATACAATCAATATAAAAAAGTTCAAATATTTATTTAAAAAACATTTATTAAAAATATAACATATTACTGTTTTCTTTGTTATATTATATATAATACTATAATTATTGTATAATTTTGACCCTTAATCTTAATTTTTTTTTGTTAATTAGAAATTTCCCTGTAATAAACTTTTGTAAAGTTGGTTGGGAAATTAAATAAATAAATTAAAAAAAAAAATTGAAGAAGTGCATATTTTTAAATAAATTTTACTTTATTTTAGAGTCCTACCAAGAAAAAAACTGGAGAACATTTTTAATTGCCACTTTGCCATTGTAAGCAGGGCTTATTTTCCCAATAGGCCCGGGCCTAAGAAGGCCCCGCTTTTAGAGGAGCCCCGCGCCTAGATATAATCTAAATCGGAACGAAAATTTAGGTTGTAATTAGACCCGAGCTCCTAGGCTGCGTCCATGCAGCCCCCCTCCCCTTGTTTGCACCACTGAAACTGCATTAAGTGCTAATATTATAATAAATTATCATAAGAGTAGATCACACTGTATAATTTAAAATTATTATGTCGGTATAAAAGCCTTTTTTTTTGGGGATCTTGTTATTTTAATGAATGTTTTAAAACCAGTTTTAAAGGATATGGTACTTATAAAAGTTCCATGTTACGGTTCTTTTTGAAACGCTAACAAATTTGTTAACTACCGTTCATTGTGTGTTATTTTATGAGGAGTGTGTGGTGCTTCTGAGAACTAAAAGCCGTAAAATACCATTTTAAAATCTGATGAAGCCTAGAACAAGTTAGAAAAGTAGTTTGTTTAATTTATTACTTGGCGTTTAAAAAACTGTTAATTTCATACTCGGTGGCTAAAATAGTAAAAAAAAACCTAGACGTGTAAATTTCAAGGAAAATTCAAACATATAGGTACCATATGTAGGTACAGGGTATCCCAAATTCGATGCTCATCATGGGTATCATAATGGGGGCAAAGTTGCAGAATTTTGTGCCCAGTAATATCGTAAAAAAAATTGAGCTTTCTTTTTTAATTTTCGAAACATTCGAAAAAAACTAAAATTTGGAGTAAGGAGGTAAGAGCCTTCAATACCAGCGTGAAACGCGGCATCGTTTCCTGGCTTGTCTATTTAAAAATTTAATACACAAATTTTACTAAGGGATTCACAAGTACTTCTAGTTTGAAAAATAATACCTTATACTTTTTTCAAAAAATATTAATTATTAAAATTATAATTATTTGTATAAAAAAGAGAAATTTTATTGCCATAGCCAGACGCAGGCACTGTATGCGCAATGTCGTGGGAATGCTGTATTTGCTTGTGATGATTCATTGACTATTGTTTGCTCTTAAGAGCAAGTTTATCATCATGAACAAACAGTGTGTCGAACGATGACAATAAAATGTCGCTTTTTTATACAAATAATTATAAAAAGTGACACGGTGTCAGTGGAGATTTTGAAGATGATATCGGGGCATCGTTTGTAATTTTAATGGAACATTAGGAATTAGCATACATAGCCGCAATATTTATTTTTTTATGTTCTGCATAGCGGATGATATAATTTAACCTATATAATTGAAACTTAAAAAAATAGTAAAATTTTGTATTAAATTTTCAATTAGACAAGCCAGGAAATAATGCCCCGTTTCACGCTGGCATGGAAGGCTCTTAAAAATATACCTCAATAATAAAAAAACTTCCTCGAGTATCACAAATCTTTTCCAAAAAAAATTTGAAACACGGCGCGAGACCTGAAAATTGAAAAACATGAGATGAGAAGAGATGGATGTCATCCTATTAACCGCGCAATTCTTTTATTTGACGGTAGTACGACCAATTATGTTGTTATCTTTGTTTCGATAACTTAAAAAGACAAAGACAGTTTAGAGACAGGAAGTCAGACACTGCCATTGCTTGGAATTGTTGTGACGTCGGTAAGTAGTTTCGTGTGTTCTTATTAGAGAGCGTATTTTGTTTAATTATTTTCTCAGTACATAATTGAGGAATTTTAAAACTGTTCTATACAATAGGGTCAATTACAAAATTTGGTGACGTAGGAATGTATTGGAGGGACCATATACAAAAAATATTTTTCAGAAGAGAATATCATTTACTTTAACATAATAAAACAACGGAATTATTAACAGGACTTCAATTAGCCAAAAATCAGCTGGGTTTATTAGCAATTTTTTTATACGAAAGATTCATTTAGTACACCGGTAGTGCTAACTTTCGACAACAATAATAATTAAAGACGTTGATTAAACCAGATTAATTATGAAAATGATTCTAAAGCTTCTCTGCGTGTAACGAATGTATAAATGATAAACATGAAACAACTTCCTTATTACTTATTACCTTTCCTGTTTAATATTTAGAGTGATTCAATTTACTAATGAAGCGTTAATTGATTTTTTTTTAAAGGAAACGGATAAGAAAAAATGTATTTTACTGATTCCTGCCTATAACGTGTTAAATCGTGACAACGTTGACAATTTTAATACACACCAACAGTGCTGCGTCTAGTGGTGGAAACCCGGAGAAAGGCCCTGGGGCGGCGGAAAGCTAAAGGGGCCTGGTAAGAGGTAAGTGAAGTAAGAGAAGCAAAATAATTCATTCTTGAAATCCCCAACAGACAAGTAAATTTTCCATAACACAATGCACTAAAAAAGAACTCGCTTATTCTTACAAAATAAACAAAGCAACAACACATATATAAATACTATAGGAGGCAAGGCAACGAAGTGACGCAACGGCATCGGCAGCCAAAAGAGAAATATGCCCTTCATCCCCACTACGCAGATGAAGAATTGTTGCGTACCTTTTCTATGATTGAATTAAACATAAGTACCATGGAAATGAAAGAAATTAAATTTATTTTAATATTTCCTAGTTAATGATTGGACAATATATATATTCATTTGCTTAAAACAATATGTAATTTAATTTAATTACGGTACTATTATATAAATTATTTATGCTTTTGATACAATTTTTTTTTAGTTTTACAGGCAATCCTAAAGAGTATCGGTTTTTAATATATACTGTAATTGAAAAAACACAATTTCTAAGTGATTAAATAATTGCTTAAACAGGTCAATATTAAATGTATAATTGATCAAAATATTTTAATTTTATTGATTTAAATGTAATTTATTGTTTTAAGTTTATATTTTATTAAAACAATTTTTTTAAGGCAGTCAATAAAAACAGTATTATTGGTATTAACATACCTTTTTTTTTGTGTAAAAAATAGGACATGAATTATATATAATAGTTGCTCATGTTTTATTCTATAACAGGACACCCTTTAAGAATTAAAGGTTAAGGTTGGTAATGCCGTCCATGCACGACACACCTACAACGGTATGCCGATAAGCAAACTGAAATTTGAACATCTCTGCGCATGTCGTCACATATAAGGACGTTGCTTAGTAACCGTTTGACGCGAGTGCCAGTTCTAACCTCACATTGCCTGTTGTAAAAAGCGATTCGGTACCCTCAAAGAGGGTAGTGCGCGGTTACGTATTTGGCAGAACAAAATTAGAGAAGCAAGTAGCAGTGCCGCTGTGTTCTTTCTCTGCAGTTTTATACTCATTGTGAAATTGTGTGGGATTTTGGTGGCGTATTTTCCCCTCTCGATCCTCGGAGCACAGGTCTAAAAGTCTAATTGCAACCTAATTATTCGTGTCATGCTTGGACTCTTAATTTAAATCTTCAAATATATATATAAAATATAAGAAATTTTTAAATAAAGAGGAATATCAAAAAAAAAAGAAGTGAAAAACAACATTTACAAAATCAATTTTAATCCAACCATGCGACAGGGGTGATCAAATCAATTTAAAGAATTGTAAGTATAAACTATTTTGGTAATTATCTTTAAAAAAGTAACTGGAAAGAATTATTTTCTTAATCAAAAATAAAACTATTATTTACTTGCACTTGCACCTAATCTAAATCGGACTTAAATGCGTCCTCGTACGTAGCGTCACAATGTGGGAGAGAGATAGAGATGTTATGCCCATAAGCATACCGGTGTTAGTGTATCGTGGTTCCATTTATAGATTTGAGTCTTTGTCTTATCTACATCACAAACGTTTAAGGGTAAGTCATTAATTTTTCTTCATAAAACGACGTTAACGATGCCTATAAAATATCCTCGAGCTTTAAAATGTCTTTGATGACAATAAAATTATAGATGATAATAGAAACATTTTCTTCATCACAAAACTGTAATTATATATTGCCCAGCTTAAGCCAATAAATCTTAGCATGGTCGTTAGTTAACGGCAAACTTTGATAGGATCCGTTCGCCGTAAGATAAATTTACTTGTTTTCAGGAACAATAGTAACCAACGAATTTGTCTAAAATGTTACCATAAAAACTTTAAAATTTTGCTAGAAATGAGGAAAACGGCAACGTACGCCAAAGCAAGAGAGACGATTAGTAGAAAATCGTAACGGTATAATTTTTATATTATAAACAACAACACCAACACGATTGAGAAATTGCCTGAATTCTATTTAAATATAACTTGGAATAGGTTTCAAGAAATCACGGGTTTTTGAACTTTGGTACAGAATATTTTCAGATTTAAGTCCAACGGTAATAATATACAGGGTTATGATCAAGAAACGTATCAGCCTTTTATGTAGAATCCGCACACTTAATCAAGCATCCTTCGGACCTGTCAAATACATTTTTTGAAATGTATTTTTTTTAAAAATAGTACATTTTATACCTAGTAGGAAAAGCTGAACAGTCCCGGACTCCGTATTGTCAGTATCGGCTTGCGCCTCGACATACAATCTTTGCGGTCGTCCGGGAATGTTCAGCTGTTCCTACTAGGTATACAATACATACTACTTTTCCATAAATCGAAAATTATTAAAAGGACATAACTTATTACAATCAATTTGTTCAAATTTTGAAATAAATATTATTAACTTTGTTCACAAATAAAGGATGCCATTAAATATTTGTGTTGTAACTATGAAAACACAGTAATATTGAATTGTCAAGCTTAACACATTTTAGTTTACAACTAGCCGTACAGAAATAATATTTCCTTACACTACAATAATAAATATTTCCTAACAGTTATTTTCCGTTGCCTAGCAACGACTAAGTGTAAGGAAATATTTTCTTTTTCTTTCAGAAATGTTATCAAAAATGTAAATATTTCCGATGGATTTTCGGAAAAAAGATATTATAATGTAGTATATAAACTTTTATTGAAATATATTATACAGGGCGTTTCACCGTGGATGGAATGTTAGACGTTCATGGAAAACGGGTGTAACGTTTTCTTCAAAAATTTGGTTGGGCAAGGGCCTGTCGACATATTAAGCACCGGTTCCCGCAGATCACCGAAGTTAAGCTGTGTCGAGCGCGGTTAGTACTTGGGCGAGTGACCGCTTGGAAACACGGCGTGCTCTTGCCATAGGGAATAGTGTAAAATGATGACACATAGCCATCCAATTCATGCCGGACAGGCCGGATGAGATCGGATATCTCGTAGGATGAAGGTGCCGTTTCACACTCCCCAGTCGGTAGATCACATTTGTGGTCGATGACCGGTTCAAGATGGCCTCCGTAGTCGGCGAACAGTAAAAAAAAAAAATTTGGTTGCTCAGATAAACAACCATGGTTTAACGTTTTAAAATATTTTCAGCAATGCGGCGTTGCCGTTTCTGCCAGAAACAGGTGGCAACATCGCTAATTTAAATGGAACGCCCTATATATTATATTATTTTCTAATTCCCAATACAATTCCACGTATATTTTGAATTAAATTTCATATAACTATATTCCATTGTTTTTGAGGTAGTAACGTTTAAAATATGCCATTTTCAGACTTTAACAGACTGTAGCATTGGAACGGCGCATCTAAAAAAAAATTGTTTTCACCTCACTATCTCAGTTTTTTATTTTCTAATCAAAAATACCAACTTTTGGTTTAACATGTTAAATAAAAAAAATGGGTTTACGTTTACGGTTGTTAAACCGGAAGCTGCAAGAGGTTTATTACCAAATTTCATTAAAATTTTTTAAGCACTATAAACTTTTATTCAGATTTAACAATTTAAATGTTTACACAATAACAAGAGGAAACCAGCACGAAGTGCAAAGTATTTGCACTTCGTGTTGGTTTGGTAGATTGAATTCTATTTTTTTCTTTGCACGCTAACGTAATATTTTACGAAATAATTCCCCTAAAGCACAATGAGCACACCTTTAACATTTACCAAAAGCATACCGGCATGCAATGAAACTGTTATTATTATTAGTTAAATTGTATTATGTTATGTATACACATGTGTTGCACTTTAATTTAATTTGCTTTAAGAGTCTTCCATACCAGCGTGAAAAGCGGCATCGTTTCCTGGCTTATCTAATTAAAAATTTAATGCAAAGATTTTATTAAGTGGTTTACAAGAACATCTTGTTTGGCAGATGATACCTTATTTTTTTCAAAAAAAAAATGAAAATTTATTTTAAATATACAATTATATAGTTTTAAATTATATCATCCGCCATGCAGAACCCAAAAATAGAGATATTGCGGCTGTTCATGTTAATTTCTTATTTCCCATTAAAATTACAAACGATGCATCAATATTATCTTAAAAATCTCTACTGACGGCGCACCGTGAAATTCGTTACTATAATATTTTGTATATAAAAAAATACATTTTATTCCCATCACCAGACACAGGTACAATATGCGCAATGTGCTGAAAATGCACTATTTGCTCGTGATGATTCATCGACTACTGTTCGCCCTTAAAGGTATATTTTTAGTTTATTTGTTTACAGATACCTTTTTACATTATTTGCTTTATATATGTATGTCTTTCTAAACTGCTGGCCAATTCAAGCGGACCGAGCTAATTGTTAGGTGAACTTTGGAGTAAAATATTTTACGAACGAATAAAGCTATCGATGCGCGGTTTGCAAAATTTAAAAGAGAATTTAATTCTTAATATGCACATTTTTCCGATTTTTTTTTACTTCTAACCTTTAACTGTCTACAGGGTTCAAAGTGAAGTATGTTTTTTTTACCAAAGTTACAAAGTACCGGATTCCCACAAAAATAATTTTATATTATTTCGGATGGCATTTTCTTTATCTCCTATTTATAGAGAACAAAATAAATTCTCAAATTTTTGATATCCCTCTTTATTAATAAAATTTCGATTTTTTTCTCAACCCCTGTAAATTTTAGGTATTTTTGTCATTAGGCCTTACAATGTTTTGTAAAAACGGGTTTTGGTAAGTGATTAAAACTTCTTAGGACCACCTCTTTTGCAACGAGTACATTTTAATTTCTTACGTTTCGTCGTGACCAGTGGCGTACCCATAATCGGTTTTATTTTTATTTTTTTCATTTTATATGGAAATGGAGGCACACAACATTGTAAGGCCTAATGACAAAAATACCTGAAATTTACAGGGGTTGAGAAAAAAATCGAAATTTCATGAACAAAGAGGGATATCAAAAATTTGAGAATTTATTTTGTTCTCTATAAATAGGAGATAAAGAAAATGTCATCCAAAATAATTTAAAATTATTTTTGTGGAAATCCGGTACTTAGAAACTTTGGTAAAAAAAACCTACATTTCTTTAAACCCTGTAGACAGTTAAAGGTTAGAAGTTAAAAAAAATCGGAAAAAATGTGCATATTAGAAATTAAATTCCCTTTTAAATTTTGCAAACCGCGCATCGATAGCCTTTATCGTTGGTAAAATATTTGACTCCAAAGTTCACCTAACAATTAGCTCGGTCCGCTTGAATTATCCAGCAGTTTAGTACATTAAATATTCCTTTCTAGTTAATTTGATTTATTAATGTATTTCTCTTCATTTGCTTTATAAATATCTTTTTCCACGACCATTACTGAATTCAATAATTCCAAAATCATTTTTGATAATAGAATGTAAAAATTCTCGCCTTGAGTTGGAATATTTATTCTAAAACGCTTGCTTCTTATGCGTTTTGCGTGTATTTTCATTCCATAACAAGATACGGAATGAATATTCTGTAACTGATCTAAAAGACATAGGTTGCCATAAATTTCAAAACTGTCAATGTCAGTAGACAAATTTTTGTGCAAGTCAAAATATGAGCGAAAAATCGGATGAATCAGATATGGAACTGGATAATACTCCACCTGAAATTACAAATATTGCGAATAGTATTTTTGGTCGTGAAGAAAATATAGTCTGCTACTCGGTTAGAATGAAAATTCGAACTCGGATCAAGTTTTCATTCCAACCTCATTACAGAATCTACTATTCTAGTTTATTTTATTTAAAAATGCCTTTCTGGTTCATTTGTCATCAAATCAAATCATCTCCTCTTTTTAGTATTTTTTAATTAACGAAAACGAATCAACTAGAAATTCATTGTCAAAGAATCTTAAAAGTTCACAAAAGCTGTCCAGAACTTTTGAATAATTAATATTAAACCAAGTAGTCGAGCTTTATGAATTTTGATTGTACCTAAACAATGTATTTTAGATTTTCTATAAATTTGCGATAAAAAATATTTAATAAAATAATTTATTATATGTAATATTCAAAAACCAGATAGGTAGAAAATTTCCACATTTATTAATAAATCAGAATCTTGTTCTGCTCCAATTAGCAAAAAGATAATATAATATAATCCATAACAAAAATACGGGTTCATTATAATAATTTAAAATAGAAATTCACAACACTTTATTATTAATTATTTGGTGGTACATACCTAAATAACAGATTACATTTTCTTGGATCTTGCTAGAGTACTTATTTCTAGAGTTATAAAAACCTCACCAAGAAAAGTGACAGAGTTCGAAGAGCATTCTTTAGGATGAGTGAATGGAATAATGTCAGATTCAAGGTTATTTGAAGATCAAACTAAGAAATGGTGGCTGAAAAAATCTATACATAGGTTTGTGACAGTGGCGGCTCGTCAGGTGAAGTAGGTGAAGGGGCTTTTCACCAAAAAAATAAATAAAACCAGGAGGAAAGTTTTTCGACAATATTAAATATTAATGTACCA
Organism: Polydrusus cervinus; assembly: GCA_935413205.1. Classification (NCBI taxonomy): domain Eukaryota; kingdom Metazoa; phylum Arthropoda; class Insecta; order Coleoptera; family Curculionidae; genus Polydrusus; species Polydrusus cervinus. The sequence continues at coordinate 24,960,779 of OW284514.1, read as the reverse complement.
ATGCAGCTACAATTTTAGCCCTTAAAAAATAATTATGTTCGAATTAATAATATTAATTTAATCCGAATCTATGCATAATACGGCCACGGTTAACTCCGATGGACAATAATTATAAACACTCGTGCATTTTGGCGCGCCCCAGCCGACCGTGTCCGTTAGCTCAAAGCAAGTGAATACCCAACGTCCAACGTGGGTTTGATATTCAGCGCTGCTATGGTTACGTGACGTCAGTCAAGCAAACAGCATATAAAAATTTGCATTATGATTAAGAGCAATTTAAAAATAGATCAGTCGTATGCACCATTGTTTTAGCAGTGATTCGCTTATAAGGTATTTATAATAATAATAATAATAATAATAATAAAGGTCTTTTATTATAAAAAAATAAACAATATAACAAAGAATAGGCGATGCAAACAAAAGCATGGCGCAGTCTAGCCTAGACGGCTACTCAACTGAACCCTGCACTGCTTGCTTAAGTATAAAGAATATACATAACTAGTGATAGATGTAGAAATAGTACTTAAAGATTACCATGTAAAGGAGAAAATAAATGAACAATCTTATAAAATAAGTCAGCACGAAGAAGAGGAAAAATTAATACCTTACACTCAAATACGATGGAGAAGACGATAAATGTTATCAATGCATGACTCGCAGAATATTGTTAAGATACTTATATATTTTGAAAGAAAAAAAGTTAAGCTACCGAGTTTGCTCATTTTGAAAATTTTGAAGATGTTTTTTATATTTTAATTTAAATGTATTATTATCAAGTGAGATCAATTCATTAGGCAAGGAGTTATACAATTTTATAGCGTTATATGTAAATGATCTCTGAAACATGGCACTCTGATGGTGAGGCACCGTCATTCTATTAGGAAACCTTATCTGGCGCGAATGTATATTTTCACGAAATACTAATTTACTCTTGAGGGAACGAGGCAGAGCTGGATTTTTAAGAATTTTGATCAAGAAGTTTCCTAAATGTAAAGTTCTACGGTTGCTCATAACTAGCCAGTTGAGATTTTTGAAAGTGTGAGAAATGTGATCATACTTTCGCAGTCCAAAAATAAGGCGTGAGCATGTATTCTGCACTTTTTGTATCCTATTCCTATCAGCCAAATCAAGGCACGGCCCATAAATGAAATCGCAGTAGTTAAAACTTGACAAAACAAGACTCTCACAGAGCATTTTGCGCAATTTCAAATTAAGGATATGACGGTTGTTGTATAATACTCTTAATGACATATATGACCGTTGAATTAGTTTTTTGACATACTCTCTAAACCTTAATTCAGTATCCAAAATTATACCCAGATTTTTGGCTGTTTTAACCACGGGAAGCATAACACCATCAACACGTATATTGATATTGATATTATGATTCAAAAAATCAACGTTATTCTTATTTCCAAAGAGCATCAAGGATGACTTTAATGGATTTAATTTTAAATTGTGGTCTAAAGAAAGTTGATTTAACATATTTAACTCATCGTTAAGCAAATTTGAGGCGTTTATATAATCTTGACAGTCAAAATGAAGGAAAATTTGCGTGTCGTCTGCATATGCCTGAACCTTACAGTGCTTTAGAGATTTTAAAATATCTGAAGTATAGATGATAAAGAGAAGAGGTCCAAGAATGGATCCTTGAGGCACACCAGACAGAATTTTAATTTGTTCTGAATAAGTGTTATTATGGAAAATTTTTTGAAACCTGTTGTTAAAATATGAATTAATAAGATGTAAGGATGATTCTTCAAAGCCATAATACTTTAACTTTGCCAACAAGAGAGAATGATTAAGGGTGTCAAAGGCTTTAGAAAAATCTAGAAGAACTAGTGCGGTGTTTAATTTTTTATCAATTGCTGCCATTATATCATCTGTGATCTTAACAAGGGCGACGGAGGTACTAAAGTCTTTTCTAAAGCCGCATTGGCTATCCGGAATTATTTTATTGATGACACAGTATTGAAATAGTTGACCATACAATACTTTTTCAAAGATTTTTGAAAGTAGTGGCAATATACTTATTATCCGAAGATCATTAAAACTTACAGGATTATTAGTTTTGGGTAATGGTTTACCAATAGAAATTTTCCACTGATCTGGCAAATAGTTAGCCTCTAGACAACAGTTGATAATATGTGTGACATACTTATCTACATGAGGACTACAACATTTTAACATCTTTAAAGACATACCATCTACACCAGAAGCATTGGAAGTGATTGAGTGAATTATTTTGTGAATATCTTGAATTTCAGCCATTCTAAATGAGAAAGATAGGTCATTATTAAAATTATTATTATTATAAAAATTCACTTTAGGGCTGCAATCTGAAGCTGTTTGCAAATACCTACCAAAAAATGTGCTTATATCATTAGCATCAGATAAATTATCAGGAATATTACAATCCTTGCTCGAGCTTATATTAAAAGCCTTTAAAGAGTTCCACGTTTTTCTAGAATTATTTTCTGCACAAATAGAATCAAGATACTGTCTTTTTTCTCTTCTAATCATAGAAACAGCAAAGTTTCGTAAGCGCTTATACTCTTCCCAATCATAAACGGTCCGAGTCCTCTTAAATTTCTGTAGCGCTCGATCCCTATTTTTCATGAAAACCTTTAGGTTAGGAGTAAGCCATGGTGCTCTAGGTTTAGTGATTCTAGACTCCTTGTAGGGGGCATGCTTGTCAAAAAGGGAAAATATAAGATTATTAAACAAATTAATTTTATTATCTATATTGCGCTCGTACAAAATATCATTCCATTGAAGTGCATGAAGATCAATAAGAAACGAGTTAGAATTAAAATTATTAAAATTTCTATACTGAATAACTTTTGGTTCAATATGTGCTTTTTCGATATTCATTCGATTATCTTGAGGCTTCGCGAAACTTACGGTTATAGATATCGTTCTTACGTGAACTACTGTGTGATTAAAAAGTTTTGTTTTTATTTTTCAGTTAATTCAGTAGTGTACTTACCTACTTAGTTGTGTGTTTTCAAAATTAACTAAATTAATGACATAGTTTGTAATTTGTTGGAAACTCCATTCAGTCGTTGGACAGATGAGGATAAAAGAGACGTATTGTTACACGGTCAATGTTTGTTTAAGTACCCGCACTATACCTAACTCTTCACCATTTTTTAAGACCGCGAGCCGCCACTGGTTTTTGAGGTTGCTGAGTCCGTTTGCTTTGTTTCCGGTTGCTTACCCTTATAAAGCACCCAGAGGTTATTTCAAGGTTATTCTGAGGTCATTGTAAGGTTAATTTGAGGAAAACAGAGGAGAAGCTGTCAAGAAATCGGAAGAAATTCATACATAGGTTTTGCTGTCGCTGGGTCCGATGTCGGTTGACTTTATCACCTCATGTTCAAGGTATGTAGTTTAAAGGTAAAAGTAAGAATAGGAGATGACAAAAACTTAAATGAATGCTTTTTAGTCATAAAGGGTCCAGTAGCGCAGATACAAAATCGGTTCGGTGGAAGGAATATATAGATAATTCACATAAATAGCATAGCATTCTCGATTTAAAAGAAATGAGTAAGACAGAATTTCTAGCCCTTTTACTTAGGCGCGGGAATGTCTTTGAGGGAAAGCGGACAGTGATGACATACATGTCAGCGGCCAGAACTGAATAATTTAAGCTTAGTTTTGTTTGTCAATTCGTGACATTAAGGATTTGACAATTTAGACATAATTTGAGGTTAGTTTTGCTTATTAATCCACAATTAGGCAATCCAACGATGTGTCCAAATGGCGGCTGGATGGCAAATCCTGCTTTGTAATTGGTCCACGTGACCATAAAAATAATGTTGATGGTGGCATTTTACGGGTGACTTAATGCTTTTTGCCATCCGACCGCCATATTGAATCACGTGGTTTGGATACAATTAGGGAATCCAAACCACGTGATTCAATATGGCGGTTGGCTGGTAAAAAGCATTGAGTCACCCGTTAAATGTCACCAGCAATATTATTTATATAGTCAAGTGCACCAATTACAACGCAGTATTTGCCAGCCAGCCGCCATTTGGACACATCGTTCGATTGCCTAATACGTTGACATCGGTTAGTTTGTGTAGAAGCAGACGGCGACCTACATCATCTACATGGTAAACGTCAAATTTTTCCTTCTTTTATTAACTAACTAGTCTGTATTATTGTATCTCACTCGATCTTTCTTAATTTCTAGAAGGCCATGATATAGATGATAGATGTTTTTGTAATGGATGATAATTTATTTTTGAGTTAGGGGTAGGGCAAGCCCCCCTTACCGTTATTTCGACGCCAATGCCAGGATATTTTACTGTGATAAGTTTTAAAATGTACGTCTGCGAGTTCTGTACTATTTTGTGCTATAAAATTTTCTTGTAGATCCAACCGCAAAGGAGAGTAATTGATTTCTTCACAAGGCGCGGTAAATCAATTTCTCTTAAACACCCGGTAAATCTAATTAATAAACGCGTGCATTAACACAACTTTGTGGAATTTGTCTATAGCAGTAACGAAAGCTAAAATTCACTTTCCTTTCCTTTTATTATTTTAATCAGTAAGTAAAGTGAGTTTGCCTACTCCAGTGAGAAAAACATGCAATTAAATGAAGAATTCAATGGGCACACGACCATCGTCATTACCATTAGTTAAATGTAGACGGTGTATTTTATAATTTTGTGGGAAAATTGTAATATCCATGTAATTTGTACGGTAATACAAGGATGAATTTAAATATCCATTGAAACAAATAAATATGACTACCATAATTATATAAGATAAATGTCAAATGCCTGTGATAAATAAAAATGTTAGCCTTCAGTACTCTCGTGAAGTTCTTCGTGAATTTATTCATGCATTTCTTCTTGAAGTTGGTAGTTTATGTTTGTGTATCAGCTGATTAATTTTGTTGGTAAAATTTTGATATTTGGATAACTTCTGTGATTATAAAACAGATAAATAGTTAAGGGCAAACAGTTTTCGATGAGTCATCACGAACAAATACTGCATTTCCACCACATCGTGCATACTGTACCTGCGTCTGGCGATGGCAATAAAAAATTTTTTTATATACTTAACAAATATTATATAAACGATTTTACGAGAATTAAGGAGGTTTTGAAAATAATATCGGGGGATCGCTTGTAATTTTAATGGAAAATAAAAAATTAATATGAATTGCCGTAATATTTCTATTTTATGTTCTGCATAATTTGAACTTATATAATTGAAACTTTAAAATACATTTTCATATTTTTATTAAATAAAGTATCATCCGCCAAACTAGAAGTTCTTGTGAATCCCTTAGTAACATTTTTGTATTACATTTTTAATTAGGCAAGCCAGAAAACGATACCGCGTTTCACTCTGGTATGGAAGGCTTTTAAGCAGAAAAAACTTGAAAAAATATATAAGCCAATGAAAACCCTAAAAATAATTAAAGAAGTTGTATTGTAAAAAATATTGAAAATTGTTGTTTTTAATAAAAATAACTTTCTTAGATTCATCTGTAGTACAAACTTAAAAAGTTTTAAAAAATTCATTGCCAAAATGGCCAGAATTAATGCCAAGAGAACGCAATGGTTTTGGTCTAATTTAATATATTTAGATACAATTTCGCGCTGGAGCTGGTAACTTTGAAGAAGAATTGAGAAAAATTGGTAAGATGCTCCTAAATAAAAAACTTTATATAATTTCTTTAATCTCATAACCCAATTAATTTTTAAAAGTTTGATTGTTGGTATTTAGGTACGTCCGAATTGACGAAAAATGGTACTAGTAGTGTTATGAAGGCTACTTAGGCTAGAAGGCTTATATAGAGTTGTTATTGAAAATGTATCCTTTTTAACTGAAAAAAAAAAATCGAAATAACATCGTTACATTTTTTACGATACTTTAAATAGTAGACAACAAGGGTGGACATGATGTTCACATCATACGAAACTCGCCGTAGGCTTCCGAGCGCGATACAAAAAATCTGTTAGAATTGTATAGTATATTTTCTCTATGGCTCAACTTAGGCATCTTACACTAATTAAGAATTATGTTAAAATACCTATATAAACACACCAAAATGTGTGCGTGATGCATTACTAACAGCTATTATACAGGGTGATTCCTAAGTTCATACTTTTTAGCTGTGTATAGAAGGCATTAAAATAAACAACATTTTCAAATACCTTTTTTCAAAAAACTTAAAAATAGGCGAGATACAGAAGTAAAAAATCTAAGTGCGGGCCTGGCCTGGCCTACAAAATATAGCCTACTATACTTTATGTCGTTTGTCTTATCTCTTATTAGTTTTGCAGTTTACGGGTCGGTACGAGTTATTTGGCAATACGCTGCGGTGTGTTTTTCTAAAGCAAGTTAATTTTAAATTGGTGACACGTGAAAATGTTAAAATTTGAAAACAATGGACTGGTAGATATGGTGCTAATTTACGGTGAGTGTCGTCAAAGTGTGGTTGGTGCTTCGAGATTATACGCAGAACGCTTTCCCTTACGGGCTCATCCTACACCTAGAAGCTTTCTTAATGTTATGTAATGAATGTAAGCACTTCATTTTTGAAAAATGGTATTTGAAAATGTTGTTTATTTTAATGCCTTCTATATGCAGCTAGAAGAGAAGTATCAACTTAGGAATCACCCTGTTTATAAATACTTTTATTCCTAAACAAACCTTTTCAATAAACTAAAAAGTCAAGGTTTAATCCCAAGGACCCTAGAGTCCAAACTCTAGCCCCTTACCATTCGACCAAACGTATTTACTAGAAAGTATAATAAAATAAAATAAATTCAATGACGTATCAATGAAGCGGAGCTTCAGGAAATACAAACTGTGATTGTTCAGTTGCATATTTCAACAAAGGTGGATTTTAAATTATATCCGTTGCTCATTTGTCAATTCAGTAAATTGTAGGGAAAAGGGAAAACAAACATGTGGGAATAGAAAAGTGTATACTATCTTACCCTTAATCCCTGTGTGTGAGCTTCTGATCCGATGTCAACATGTGAAACAAATATCCCTGTTCCATGTTCTCTCCCACCGCGAATACTAAATCCCAATGACGGTCCATGGCGGTAATTTAGACCAGGTGGAGGAAGAGGTCCATGAGTAGGCCTGACAAGTCTAAATAAAAACATATACATTAGTAGACAAATAAACATATGAGGAACATACTTTCAAAAGGAGTTAAAGCCTATAGAAAATATTTGGACACCAACGCTTTTTGAAAGTCTACCCCTCATATATCATAGACAAATAACCCATTGATCCCCATCAGTGGCGTAGCCAGAAAATATGCTCCGGGGGGGGGGGGATCCGTGAGCGTAAGTATGACTTTTTTTTTTGGAGGGAGGGGTAGTCGGGACTACATGCATTACATGGCAGCGAAGAAGGCGAAAAAGCGCCGCAGGCGAAACATTTTCGGGGCCACGCCCAAAGTTCGTTTAAAATTCACCTAACTACTATCAAATTTCGAAAATTAAATTATTACCTCTCCCCTGCTGTATGGTTGGATTAAAGTTGTTTTTGTAAATGTTTTTTCTACTTTTTTTTGATATTCCTAAAAGCATTTTTATATTTGTGACAATATGAATATTGGTGTCAATCCAAAATTTTAACATAATACGAATGTTTGACTCTAATCAGCGTTTTTTGGGCTCGGTTATTCACGATTAAAAATAAAGTAAATATCGCTCACCACGCCAAAATTGATGATTTTTCAGAAATCATGTATTTTAGGAGCATAGATCTAAGAGCAGTTTTTGGTGCAAATGCTTAGGTTTTGAAATACTCCTTCTTAAGTGCCGTTTTGTATATTCATAATAAAGCATTCTCGTTTCTTCCCGCACTATTTTTTTTTTATTATAAATTACCACACTTCTTCCATAAAAATGTTTCAATTAAAATTTTTACTTACATTTTTCTCTTTAAAAATAAATACCTAATTGTTTTTTGTTTTTGTTGTAAAAATATTTTATTGCATTGGGTTATATTTTTGTTGATTTAAAATAGCTCTAAAAAAGGGAAAACGGAACAGACAAGTATACATATAATAGAAAAATACTATAAAATATTATTCTTTTTACCGGGTTTCCTTTAAAATTGCATCATAAATCAATAACAACTAAAACAATAATTTAATCTCTATATAAAACAGAACTTTTAGAAAGGAAAAGTTTAAAAACTAAACGTTTCCTACAAGACCTTTGTAATCTAAGCCAAGAATACATTATTTAAAAATTTAAGTGAAGAGTCCAAGCGTGAGACGAAAAATTAGATTGCAATTAGACTTTTAGACCCGAGCTCCGAGGCCATACGCCACTGGTAGCGCAGACAAAAGCTAAAATGTATGGATCAAAAAATGCATTTGTACGCATCTTAAAGAGACTCCCGGAAATGGGTATGCTTACAAGCTCTGTGCACTCATCTGTTCCTACCTTAGAAAGCTACATCTGCCAGGATTCCGAACTGTAACTATCGGCATCGGCGATATTGTCATATTACTTATTATACGTTTTACATAAATAGCAGTAGATTTGTACTGGCAATCTTATTTTATATTTTCAATAATATTGGTTTAGTGATTGACTTATGTTATTTGTTAAGATAAATCACTGGACGAAAGAACATTTTTAAGGGCACCAGAACATTACAAACCTGGGATTCGCCTCGACAAAAACTGGTATGGTTTTTCAATTTATACTCCTGAAGTCCTGATTGTATAAATTTTCGTACCTTGTTACAGGTACAAATATGAACTAGATACCTTTACTACCTCCACACTCCGAACCACATTTAATTCGGAGGCTTTAACTCCCCCCATGCCAAAAATCTAAATCTATTCTTGATGATATAAAAATGCATTCCTTATTTGATTTTCTCAAATAAAATGCGCCACATAATTTCTAGTGGTATGATTTACCGTTTGTATTTATTAATTGCTTTTTTATATTATTCGCACATTGTAAGTAAAAGAAATAATAATATATAATTAATTGATTTATTGTTAATGATATTGTTTATCATGATGTAACGTTATATGTTACAACTTAATATATAAAATTAATATAATTTTGAATCCTAAGATAATATATCATTTTATTTGTGGTGCATGCGGTATAAAAATCTCGTAATGTGTGTAAATTAAAGATAGAGTATGGTCTTCTAGAATAGTATTAATATAAGGGGTCCCGCAGGGAATGTTGAAAAGAAGTGTTGCAGCCAAACATGCCAGGTTTAACAAGAATAATAGGATGTCTAAAAAATCCCTATCTTCCAAAATAAATCTATATAAAAATATTCCAATTGATTAGTGGCCGTTTTCCTTTTTTAACGCACGTAACGCAGTTTAGGAGGAAGGGGTCTGGCCAGGCGTTACTGTCCGAATACGTAGGGGAATGGGAGAGGGGGATAAGATTTGCATTACGTCATGATTTTAGAACTGCTTAAAATACCAATTTTTTTTATTGGGACCTAAAAACAAAATTCATGGCTGAATATAAGCCCCAAACTTTTCAAAATAACATACTCGTTACGCAACAGGGAGGGGAGTTGCCGGGCCAGGTGTTACACTCCGAGAAGTGTGGGGAGGAGGGGGTTAAAAATCTGTGAATGACCGCTTATTGATTAAGGAAATATGTATATCCATTGAAATGTACTATATGTTACGGCCATGCAGCTAGATAATGTAAATATCGACACACAAGCGCATGAATGACGATAATCAAACGGATTCATTCTTTTGAGCTCTGTCTTCAAGAGTTCTTAGCTATCCTTTAATGTCCCTACAGAAACATTAACAATATTCTTACCTTACTGTTCTGATTCGATTATTTCGACTTCCACAACTTTCACTGATTGTTTCTGAAGACATAGTTGAGCAGGCATACTTATGCTGTTGGACGCCCATGCCAACAGTGCCATATTCCATTGCCAACATGGTTGGACGGTTGTTATCTATAAGAAATTTGAATAAAATAAATTAAATTTTGTAGTACGTATGTTCCCGTCAACTATAACTCATATTTTTACCAAACAACTCTAGATAATTAATATATAAATTACTAAAATAATTTGCTAATGCCCAAAAAAATATAGATATAAGGCAAACCCATTGATTAAAACAGAAATTCAATATCATGCGTAGTTTTTTTAGTTTTTACCAGGGCGATCTTTTAGTAAAAATTCTTTTAAAACATCGTCATAAAAATTGGTTTTAAATCCTGCAAAAGGTCGCTCTCCAGAAAGATGATTGTTAATTCACTTAAGCGTGTCTCTTCCTGTGTGTCTCGTAAATAGGTATGCATTATTTTTAATCCAGAAAAGGATTGTTTTGCAGACGCGCTGCTAGCCTAAATAGTAACAATTAACGCCTCCATATTTCTTTTTTTCCCGAAACCCGACGGCGCGAAGTCTAGCGAAAGGGCGAAAACACTTACTATAAATTAAAAATCTATCATTCCCTAATTGAACCAATGTTGCCAAATACGAAATATGATGATAAGCTTACTGATTATTAAATATTATGAACCTATCAGCAAAAATTATTTGAATTGTCACAAAAGTGCTTCTTATTTTACGATATCTTATCCGTTATCCCTTTAAAAATATTCTTACTAAACTAATCAATAATAAAACTTAGAGGCGTATTTCATATTTTATTTTGAGAAAGCGAAGTATTTTTTAAACTACGGTAAAACTTGAAGATTGGCACCAATGCACTTCCCAAACGCGTGCATTCTGGCGGCGCGGGCTGATAGATGAAGGAAGGTCGAAGGTTGCGACGGGTTTATTTGTTACATCTTTTTCTACACTACTGCCTACCGGCTCTCCCGCTTACTTCCACTCGTACAAAAGCAGTGCTTTTGCATAAGACGCTAATATACAGCGCGATCTTTGCTTTTAGAACGGTCTTACGGATTGCTTATACAGGGATCTAGTTTATGATATAATTAACAAATAATGCGTTCGTGGAAACGATATAGAAATAATTTATCCGTCCTATATTATTTATTTTATCAATGCAGAGATAAATTGCCAAAGTTGGATTACACGGATAAAAACTGAAATACAAAAAAAATATGTTGTGTTTGTTTTATTATTCCCAGGGTAGGCAACGCTTTTTTGTCTATATTGTATGCCCGCCACTGAGGAGAAGCCGCCACTGGTAACGACTAATTAAATATAGTTAAACTGAAGATAATCTTTTATTTGATAACATTAAATAAGTTTATTAGTTAATATAATCCAACATAATTTGCTATTCATCCTTAACGAACTAGGCCAATTGAAGTAATCGCCAAGAATTTAACTTTTACTTAATACCAAGAAATTTAGTGAGAACAGTCTTAGTAGCAAATCGGTGCTTAAGAATAACAGCAATTATCTAGGAACTTTAAATAATTACGCACTAACCGTTGAACTGGCATTTATCTAATTGTTAAACTTAAGTGTGAATTTAGACCAAGAGAAAGTGAATCTCTTAGAAATGAAATTAACTTACTGCCAGAGAAAATCTATACGACGTTATATGGTATAATAAAAAAAACTATTAAGAGTTTTTTTAAAGTAAGTATATGGATGTTGAGAGAAAATGCAAGTTTACTAGAATTTTCTTCGGTTTTTACGATGCAACGGGTAAAAGAAATTACACCACAACCATTAAATTGCAATTAGTGTAGATTGCATCAACTGTTTTAGGAAAATCCTATCGATCAATAAAACCTAATAAACTCCAGAATAACATGCCCATTTAAATGGCAATTGACATTTCAAGGAATACATTTTATTTGTTGTTCATTTATTGGCAAAAAATTGGAGGTGTTACAAGTCAATGGGCTTGAGAAAAAAAAATTGTTCTGAAATTAATAAATTTTATAGTATCGTAAGAACATAAAATTTTGATGCTGTAGACGGAGTGATCAAACTTTTAAGCTCGATATGGACAATTCACTCAAGTAAAAATAAAAAATATCGAAAAGGGCTACCACGACCAGGAGATATATATTCTGTCAGACAGTCAAGCTGCCCTCAGGGCCCTAAACTCCAATCGACTCAAATCGAGGATTACAATGGAGTGCCTAAACAAGCTGAAAGACCTAGTAGCAAGGAATAACAGGGTAGAACTCCTAATGGGTTCCTGGTCATTCGGGGATAGCGGGCAACGAATCATCGGATCATCTCAAAACCTCAGGGGCCCTGAACCCGCCCTTAGCATATCAAAACATGCAATTAAAGCAACATCAGACAGGTGGGCGCAACAACAACACCTATCCCGATGGAACAGGATATCTGGTCAAACCCAAGGGCTATAATTGGGAAAACTTCCAAAAAGCTATCAACTGAAATATTGCTTCTAACGCGCACCCAGTTAAAACAAGTGGTTGACCTATTAACAGGCCACGGCCACTTAAGAAAACATCTACGTCGAATGGGAATTTACAATGGTCCTACTGAATGCAGACTTTGCAGTGAAGAGAACGAAACCGCCTCACATATCATATATAACTGCGAAGCACTGACCCGAAGAAGATTCAAAGTCTTTGGAGAAATCCAATGTGGGGATAACCTCCCGCATGACAAACTTGGTAGAAATTTACTAAAGCTTTTAAAAGGAACAAATCCTTTCTAGCAAGATAGGGAATCACAATAAGCCACAAGGCTGCAGTGCAGGAAGCTTGGGCCGAATGCCCGACCCCCGCCTTAAACCAACCAAATGTTCTAATTAATAGTTTTTCTCTTTCAAATTACTTTTAACACGTAAAATTAAAGTTCTTCGAAATGACAAAAGTTGAGAAACATCATTCGAATAGCCTGGTTTCACCCCCTGAAAGGGTGGTTTCACTCCCAATAGACCTAATGGAGTGAAAGATATAAACATGAAGATCTTGTCCAGTGGACATAACTTTTTTTTCCACGGGGCTGTGTTATTTTTACTGGGAACGTTGACAATAAATAAATATTAGGAACCCCTACAAGCTTCATAATTAAATTATATAATAGGTTCTTAAACTATTCTCATATTTGATAGTTCTGGCATTTAAATTGTTATATCGGTGCTATAATAGGAGTTTATTATCAATAAAACTGTTTCTAGGTCATACCATTCATTTTTTTAGCTCATTGAGAACCTGCACATTTCGACCAATTTTAAAATCGCAAATAAGGCGCGATGACGTCGATAAAAATTTATAGTGAGCATCGTTACCGATCGTCACCTTTTTCGCATGGGTTCGTTTTGGACTGTTTGGATAATTATTTCTGTTTGATTAATTTTCAGACTTTGTCATTGTTGGTATTATAATATATTAATTTTGAAGAACATTGTCAAGCAGCCGTTTTCATGACGTATAGAAACGATTAAGTCTGTGGGTTTGTTCCCATAGTTTTATTTATATTCTTAGTGATGGCCTAAAAATAAGAAAAAATACAAACACAGAAATTTGATTTTTGTTAGTTTATACACTAGAACTAAAATCAAAATTTAGTCCATTACCTATTTTAGTTATTTTTACCTTTTTACCTCATTGGAATCTCTAAATTTGACACGGAGACAGTAAAAGTTTATACGAAGCCGCTAAATTCATTAAAATAAACGCTAAGAAAGATAACTTTATATTTTGATTTTAATTTGACAGAGAAAGTTTTTTAAAATTACAAAAACCCAAAAGTTTAATTGTTGATAATTTTAAATATCTAAAAGTAGCGAGTTCATCACTCGCCTAGAATAAAAAAAATTATAATTATTGTGTACATATTAAAAAACTTGTTATGGTATAACGAACCCATCTATAATTAGTGATTTAAATGATCTTTTATTTAAAGTTTTTAAAACAGTAGCACAATTATTTACATTAATGAGTATTATTTATCTTATTTATGCCAAAAATTTGTTTAATATAAATATGCACAGTACATCGATGTAGAAAAAGAAAAGTAAGATAAAAGGTAACAATCTAAATTTTAAATAATTGTACACAATAAAGAAATAAAATAGTGGAATTTAGTGTTCGTTAAAATATATAAAAAGAAACTTAGCGGCAATCGAACAGAGTAGTGCGTCTATCTCTTGCATTAAAGTTCACAGGGACGCCACAAGTAATGGGTTCCCTGGGGCACACAACAGTTCGTGCTTGATTTATTTATAATTTTATGACTTCTATGTTTTCACGTTAGATGGCTATCTTTTGCATTGAGTTGATTCCAGCAGATGGCGATACTAGGTTTTTATCATATTTTTATTCGTAAAAAATCTTGAAAACATATTTTTGCTGTAGTGGGAATTGTTTCCAGATTATGGCTTTCTGATGAGTCCCAATAAGGACGAAACAGTCTGTCATAGGTCTGCCCCAGGGAACCCATGACCTTTGGCGTCCCTGTGAACTTTTATGCAAAAGATTGACGCACTACTCTGTCCGCTTGCCGCGTTTTTTTGTACACAATATTAATTAATATTATAGTAAAAATTAATTACATAATATACAGGGTATTCCAGATAAGGATGCACTCTACAGGGATCTCGTAAACCATTTAAGATACAGAGATGGTTAATTTAGAAAAAAATACGCCCTACTAAATTGTGCAACATTATGGTTTCAAATTTAAACAACTCCAAATCCTTCCGAGGATATTTGGGTAAAACCGAATTTTCGCGATTAGGTTTATATTTATTTTTATTATACAGAAGAAGGGGAATTTAAAACTATTAAAATCAAATTTCCCGATTAGTTATAAAACTAAAGTTGATGATGGTTTTGAAAAAACAAAACGTCGGATTAAAAATCTAATTACACCAACTTTTAGAGGAGAAAAAGTGATAATAAGAATGTAAATTTTATTTTAACATATCCCTTCAAATAGTCAGAAAAAAAATAAAAACGAAATCGCGAAAATTCCGTTTTGCCCAAATACCTTCGGAAGGATTCGAAGTTTTTTAAATTTGAAAACACAGTGTTGCAGAATTTAGTATGGGGCAACTTTTTTCTTATTTAACCATCTCTGTATTTTTTATGGTTTACACCAAATGCAACTATACAACTGTGATCTAAGCTGCAGCTATGCGTACACGACAGGATACGTACAGCACATCTGCCGTTGCAAGTCACTGAATCGAAAAAAGTAACAAATATTCGGGCAACCAAAACTAGAAACAAAGGATATCTCGACTTTCGCCCAGTTAACCTTCACAAACTAGTGCAAGAAATTACTAAGTTGGTCATCAAACTAGGGTGAGCTAAACTGGCCGAAGTACATCGGGCTCGGGTACATGGAATAAAATTGAACTAGCTGAAGGAAAAATATCTCTCATGGATACCCTAACTATTGTAACGGAATAACTCTGCAAGAAAACGGAAACATTTCAAGATAAATGGAATCCCTGTGGTATCCTTTCAAAAAATAAGTTTGAAATTAATTTTTTTTTTATTTAAGAATTCCGTTGCTTCATTTATGTGTTTCAACCACCAATTAGTTAGCTTACAAAATTATTTCTTGTTTCCAACACATGAATTAAGGAACGGAAACAAGAATGGTTAGTGATTATGATTAGTTAATACATTCCTATAATAAATTGATGCCTCGCTTACAGTTAGAGATGTTATATTATCATTCTAACGATAACAGGAAGCTTTACCAAAAGACCAAGAAACGAATCATGCAACATTTTATACAGGGTATCAAAAAAAAGCCTGGAGTATTACAAATATTTCAAAAACTACACGGAGCAAACTGGATTTAATTTGTAAATTTTGTAAGTATTCTGTATAATAATTATCATAAGATGCACAATCAAATTTTATTACTTGGTAACATAAAATTATAATAAATATAATTTAATATAAAGGGATGGCGCATCGAAAACCAAACAGAGACATTTACTGGCAGCTCAGTCCTTTTTTGGAAAAACACTCAGACCCGTCGATTTTATTTTCGAGGGGGACACAAAATGGGCGAGGGTGGCACCACCCCCTAAAAGCTTAAATGGAAATGGGGGGTCGAGTGGTACCTTATTTTAAAGGTATTTCAATTCCCTTTATAATGATGTAAAATTCATGTACTTTAGTTTAGTAGTTTTGGATATTTATTGATTTGAAGCTAGAAAGATATCAACTTTCTGGAACAGCATTAGACTTTTTGACTTACATTGTCTTAGTTTGTTTTTAATCACAACGCAGCGTTTCAACCGATAAGTATCCCCAGTCGTCTTCAGGTTAATCTATCAGCTTTCTGTTGGGATCTTAGATTTTTTTAGCTTCTTACCTCATCTTGGACATGTTTTTTCACCAACATGTAAGCAAAAAGATTAATTTGTTTCTTCTTCTTAACTTTTTAAGCAGGATTTTAGAACTTGAGCAATTTACACATCCCGAATGACCACTGAACCTCTGACCCTACTGAAAATTCTTAGGTTATATAATACAATATCTGTAATGATAATTTTGTTCTTGGGCGCCCGCAGAGTAGGGCCAGGGGGGCCCTTTTAGAAAATTCTAATTCTACCTTGTGCCTTTTTCATTTCTACAAAATAATCTATTGTATTTTTTTTAGTATACCCACATAGCACCGCAAACCGCGTATAATACGGACATTCTTGTCTCCACTGGAAAGAAACCCTACGGACGCCCATGATTTTTGATTATTTTTGTTTAAACGTTAGATTAGGAAAATGGTATATTTTCCTCTCAGAAATATTATTTCTGCAATCTTACTTTGAATTTTGTGTTTTTTGAAAATACAATCAGATATCTTTGAGAACTGGACTACTTTTTCGAATTAGTATATCTTTAATGTTTTTAGTCACCAAGTGGATCCGAACGCGTTAAAATCTCTCATGTTAATTTGCGGTTTCTTAAAGTGAATTAGAAAAAAACTAAACAAATTATTGAATTTTCACCAATGAAAAAGTTGCATCTATGTATGTGGATTTAAGAAAGTTATTTTTATGCAAAAAATGCCAATAAAAACCCTAAAAAAATTACTAAAATGCATTGTATAATAGAATTATTTTTTTTAAATAAAAATAACTTTCTTACGTTCTCCAATATCTGAAGAGTCCAAATTTAAAAGGTATTTAAAATCCATTAATAAACATGGGCAGGATTCGGTTCAAGAGAACGCAATGTTTTTAATATATATAGACAAAATTTCGCATGGAGCTGGTAACTTTAGAAATGAATTTAGAAATATTAGCCAGTTTTTTCAAAAAACAACAAAATCTCGCTAAACGATATTTCAAAGGCAAATTTTACTGAAACTATAAAAACAATTTGGTAAAAACCTATTTCAGATTGAGCGGAAAGTACCTTTCATTCTTTTTCACGAAACAAAATTCGTATTTCAGCAATCAGAGGTTGCTAAGATTTTAACCTCTGAAAAATCAAATAGCGGGATTTTGTTGGTTAGCAAAAACTGGCTATTGTTTTACTAAAAGTAAAAGTAAGTTAGTTTGCAGTTTTATCGTTAACAATATTCTATCATTATAACGGCAATTAAAGAATCTCTATTGTATACATTTTCAGTTATATCAGATTGCAAATATGACATCAACAATTCTAAATATGCAAGGAGTGCAAGTAAACCAAACAAGAAAAAGAAAATTGCAACTACTACAGACGACCTTCAAGATGAAACAACCTGATTTGTTCATTTAAATCAAGTTAATAGATCGTCTTTCCAAGTTAAGATGCTACTTAAAATTTATCAAACAGCTTTACTTATAAACATCTTAGGAGAAAGTTTGTTTATTTACAAAAAAGAAACTAATTATACGTTCTTACTGAATGAGTTTTAAAAAATAATTATCTTTGTAAGTACAGAAAGATTTTTTAGACATTAGTTTTTTAATATTTTCTATAGCCATCGTAGGCTAAGTAAAAACTTAATTTAACTCTTAATTAAATGGAATTGTTATACCTTTTGTCGTAATGAGTGAAATTACAGAAAATACAGCATGTCCATCACCGAGCAATGAAAACAAGAGGGGTATATGTAGACTACACGGGAACAACAGGATATGTTTATGAAAAATGAGACAGCGGTGGTATTTTGTAAATAAATGTAAGCAGTACATAATGACCAGGCAAGCGAGGCAAACATTTGTTTAATGGCAAAGATATTTACGGTAATGTCTGTTTGTTTTGTTAGAAATTACAAAACGAAACTTTTCGGTCGCTGTTCCAACAATACTTTTTCGCCTATCCAAAATGACTTCTAAAAAAAATGTAATTAAGTCCCGTTCCTGTATTTTGAATGGGTCTTTTCCCCTAAAGAAAAAACCTTAAATTAAAGACCTGCAGTTGTTTTTAAAATATTTGTCTTGGCACTTGTTAGGGGCACAAATTTACGTTGAAATAAATTTGATAGCTTTCGTCGTTCTTGAGTAAACGGCACTACTGCAAGGAGCATTGGGTGCCCTAAGAGAAGGAAAGGGGCGAAAAATAATTATCCATTACAAAAATACCGTTGGGTGACAGACATTTTTACTTTGGGCAGTCGATAAAAGACTTTGAACATTTGCTTTTATCTCACTTGACAACGATTTTACCTAACTTGACGTTTGATTTGATCCATAAATACTTCTTTACCCTTTCTAATATTCGAAGCGCGCACATAAATATTTAAAAAAAAAGAAACGGAATTTCCAACTAACTACAAAAAATTACCCTCGAGATGCGCAAACTTGATCTATTCGTTTAAATTAATCTATAGATCGTCTTTCCAAGTAGAGATGCTGTTCAGAATTTATTAAACAACTTTACTTTTAAAACCACCAGGAGAAAGTTTAATCTTTACAAAAAAAAATAATTCATTTTTACTGCAGATACTTTTTCTAATTATGCATATTTATGGAAATATTTTTTCTTTATGGTATGTTTTTTCTTACCAATTTATCATAGTAATAATGGTCGATAAAAATCCTTTTACGTGATGACCTGATGAGTTGCAAGCGAGGTCAACGATGGTCTTGTGATTTGTGTCCTGTAAAACAAAACAGAATATTTTAGGTTTGTAGGTTTTTTGTAATAAGGTGAATAAGCCTAAAGATAAGAGCCAGTTTCTGCCAATCAATAAAACCACGTTCTTTGAACTTTCAAACGCTAACTCCGGAAACCTGAATTTCGGTTCGATAGAAAGATTAATATTTGCCGCTGAACATGAAACAGGTTTTTACCAAATTGTTTGTGTAGTTTCAGAGAGATTCGCGATTCAATTATCGTTTAACGGGATTTTGGTGGCGGGCAAAAACTGACTAAGAATTCGAATTATACAGTGACCGGTAAAAACAAGGGAAAATATTTTATTAACAGAGTACCGAAAAAACTTTTCCAGGGGATTTGTCTGTATGGCGGAGGAGGGGGGGGGCAAGGACACTGGTCCGATGATGTGTATATTTGTTTTGAATCACAACGTTTTAACTGGTAGTATCTCCAGTCATCTTCAGGTGAATACTGAATACCTGAAGTATTATATACACGGTGAATCCTAAGTTGATACTTATTTTTAGCTGTGTATAGAGGGCATTAAAATAAACAACATTTTCGAATACGTTTTTTTCAAAAAACTAAAATACTTACATTCATTTATTACACTATGGATCAAATACGGTTCTGCCTAACTTGCCCGTTAAATAACATTAAGAAAACTTCTGGGTGTAGGATGAGCCCGCAAGGGAAAGCGTTCTGCGTATAATCACGAAGCAGAAGCCGCACTTTGACGATACTCACCGTAAATTAACACTATATATACTAGTTCATTGTTTTCAAATTTTACCATTTTCAAGTTTCAAGTATAGTAGGCTAAGCTTTAATGACCAGGCCCGCACTAAGATTTTTTACTTCTGTATAATATCGCCTATTGTTAAGTTTTTTGAAAATAGGTATTTGAAAATGTGGTTTATTTTAATGCCTTCTCTACACAGCTAGTATCAACTTAGGATACCTCACTCTGTATATAATATAGCTTATGTTGAATAAATAATAGGAAATGGTAAGTGACACTCTCATAAAGATTTTTAAGGATATTATTTATTAAAGAAAAATGATGTAGAACTTCCATAGAAGTAGGGGAGAAAACATACTACCAAGTCCTGGAGATAAAGGTGGGATATTGGTCAATAAAGAGTACCTTCAAATGACGAAGATGAGAAATGTTAAATGAGTTTTGAAATTGAACAGAAAAATTTAGTGGTGGAGAAGTATATCACTAAAAGTTTGCCAAACGGTGCAAAATTGAAGGAATGTGAGCTGGTAGGACTGTTGTAACAGTTTTTCCGATTTAAGCTTATTTTTTCATTTTCATGGGCTTTACATTATAGCCAAGTCACCTAAATTGAAAAAACTGAAAATTTTGTACATTGATAAAAATGATTTAAAAAAAATTACGTTTTCCAATTTCTTAAAATAAAATTTGATAATTTGCACATGCACCTAGATTTTAATTTTAAACTAAATTCATAGCTTTTTTAAAAAATTTCGCTATGAGGCAATCCAACGATGTGTCAAAAATGGCGGCTGATGGCAAATACTGCTTTGTAATTGATACACGTGACCATAAAAATTACATTGCATTTAACGGGGGACTCAATGCCTTTGCCATACACCGCCATATTGAATCACGTGGTTTGGATTGCCTAATATCAGTAGTCCCGTCACGTATTTATATCAAAACTAATTTTTACATTAGGAAAAAATATTTCTGTTCCCTTCTAATTAAATTGTTTTTCCACATGTTGCGGACATTTTGCCTGTCACTGTATTGTTAGTACCCGAAGATCATTTAGTAAAATGTTGGTTATCAGAGATTCTTCGTCGCTAATATTAGTACCAGAAAACCATATGACATGCAGAAAAGCATGTCCCCCTTTTGCTCTTTCTTTTCTTTAGGTACCAGCTGTGTTTTGGTCTTAAAAGCCGACAGTAGCGAAATGTTGTTACTTTTTTTGTTGTTGTGCTAGTTTTGGCTTAGGCTTGATTATCACGAAAACCAGTTCGGAGATTTTCTTATTTTTAGGGTGCATGAAACTTAAATAAAATAAATAATAATAATAATAATAATAATAATAATAATAATAATAATAATAATAATAATTAAGTTAAAAGGCGAAATCTAAATATGTGCTACATTGATGAAAAAAGTAAAGCATTCGATTCTGTTCCTCACGACTGGCTAAAGAAAATATTGCAAATATACAAAGTACCCCCTAATACGCAACATGTTAGGCACCCTAATGGAGCAATCGAATACCAATCTCCATATTGGACAAGAGAAGCTTGGCAATATAAATATATCAAAAGGTATATTTCAAGGCGACTCTTTAAGCCCCCTCTGGTTCATTTTGGCCATGAACCCACTGTCCTCACCACTAAAATCAACATCCTACGGATATCGTCCCAACTTAACTGAGAATTTTAGAATAAACCATCTTCTATTTATGGACGATATCAAAATCTACGCTGAAAGCAAAACCCACCTACAGTCCCTAATTCAAATAACCAAGACATTTAGCGATGACATCAAAATGTCGTTTGGATTAGACATAGACAAGTGCACAATCTTGAATGTCGTACGCGGAAAGACTGAACAAAATCGTGGACTGCTTGAAGGCATAGATATACTAGATGAGGACAAAACATATAAATACTTAGGCATCTCCCAAAACCAACAAATAAACCACACAAGCCTAAAAAGGGAGTTTAAAAACAAATACAAAAGCAGACTAACAAAGCTTTTTAATACTCACCTGAATGCTGGTAACCTTACTACTGCCATCAACACCTGGGCATTACCAATACTTACCTACTCATTCGGAATCCTTAAGTATTTAGACACGGACTTGCACGAACTAGATAGGCTTACGCGGAGGCTGCTAACAAAATTCAGATTCCACCACCCACGCTCTGCGCTTGAAAGAATCTACCTAAAACGAAAGGAGGGAGGAAGAGGTCTCATTAATATATATAACTTGTGCAAGTCGCAAGAGACCTCTATGAGTAAATACTTTCAAGAATCGAATGGGGACATTCTTAAAAAAGTGGTAGCAGCAGACGCTGGATATACAGCCCTTAACTTAAAGCAAAACGGATTACCTATATAACATCATCCGCGCGCCGCCAAGTCAACAGCTTGTAACTTGGCAAGAGAAAGCTCTACACGGCAAATACCCTACTGGACTTCAAAATCCACTCATAGATAGAGAAATGTCACTGAATTGGTTAGAGAAAAGGCAGCTCCATGCTGAAACAGAAGGTTTTATAATCTCTATCCAAGACCGTGTCATTCGAACTCGAAACATGAAAAGGTCATCTTGAAGAGAAATGTGGAAGATGTGTGCAGAAAATGCAATTGCCCCGGAGAAACGATAGAACATATCACGGCGGGTTGTGGTGCTATGGCCCCCAACGCTTATCTGGGAAGACATAATCAGGTGGCAAAGATCATCCACAAGGAACTGGCCCATAAACTAGTGCTAAGGGAAAACCTCCCACCATACTACCAATACTCACCCGAGCCAGTCCTTGAATCCCCTGAATATCTCTTATACTGGGACAGGCCAATAATAACGGATAGAACAGTAGACCACAACCGTCCGGATATTCTTCTCATCGACAAAACCACCAAGAAAGCTTTCATAATCGATATAGGTTGCCCACTAACACACAATCTCTCTAAAACCGAATCGGAGAAGAAGACCAAGTACTCGAATGTGGCTATAGAGATCAAAAATATATGGAAGCTAGATAAAATCGACATAATTCCGATTATAATATCGGTGGAGGGAGCTATGACGAAAAATTTCAAGCCCAACTTGGAAAAACTGGGCCTTTCAGGTTATTTATACCAACTTATTCAGAAAAGCGTCATCCTCCAAACTTGCCATATAGTACGGAAGTTTCTAAACAGTACAGGTTAAGATAAATTTCTTCTCTGTACTGTAAATAACACCAGCCTTACCAACAAAAAGCTGAGAAACAGAACACTGAAAACATAATAATAATAATATTAACTTGTTTAAAAAAAATTTTATTCGTCAGGGCTATTTTATTTACAACAACCTGCTAAAAAAAAACAAGATGAATTTCTCGATTTTTTTTCATATTATTATGAAAAAATGCCTCTATGCATTTTCTTTCCGATGATGTCTCATAAGTTAATATTTAATTATGCATTAAGTAATAGTAGAAATTAACAAAAAATATTATAAATGTAACTTCTATGAACCCGTATAATCCATGCGAAGTTAAGTCAAGGATGCCGTGGAAAACAATACATTAATTTCAACTTTGTAATTATTAAAGAAGAAGATTTTCCTTTTCATTTCGTCAGATCCATCTCTATACGCGTTTCGTCATATCATGACTCATCAGTAGAGCTAGGATCCGACGAAAAGAAAAGGGATCTCGAAGCTACTTAAGGCAGCACTTGGTGGGACACACCAGTAAGATATGGCTCGGAGCGCCATCTGTGTCGTTGTTAGACACTCTTGAGCATACCAGCACCTCTAACAAACTTATAGAAATAAGTAAATGTTAAGAGGAAATCGCCTGTAAAGACATTCGTCACAATTACAGGAGTCCCGCTAGGCAGCGCTAACTCACATCGGTTTATTAACCGAAAACAATTAGTAAAGAAGAAGATTTTCCTTTTCATTTCGCAATTGTAATTATTATTATTAAACACTATAATGGGACATTTTGGTCTAATAAAAGCTAAAATAATATTTATGTTTTCCACGACATACTAGACTGGTCTGAACAATATCTACTTCTTACGGCTTATTATACGGGTCTAGAAATTACATTTATGATATTTCTCTTATTACCTAATAAATAATTATTAACTGACACATCGTTAGAAAGAAAATTAAATCAATAGTTTCATTATAGTACACATGCAGTTTATCTTTGTATTGTAATAAAACTTCATTCACAGATGGTTTGCTATTTTAAAAAATCGAGTTATTCCGCTTTGTTCTCTTAAAAATCAAGTTGTAAATAAAGTAGCCTTAACAACAACAACAACAGACACATTTTTCTCAAACAAGTTGAGTTTATACTATAAAAAAGTTCGAAATGTATCATTTTAACGTTTCCATGTCCTATATATACTCCTTCCTTGTTATCCAAAGTTATGGACATTTTAGGAAACAACTGTGCCAATTTTCAAAACATGATATTCAGTAGCTATTAAAATATTTTTATTATTTTTTGACACCCTGTATTATAGTCTTTCTTGTTGAATCTTAAAAAATTGCTTGTCTTCATCATTAAAACACAGCATCGTTGGATAAACATAAACAAAACGTAGTAGTGTGATTGTTTCTGAAACTAGTAATTTCTAATTGTTTATTAATGTTTGCACTTTCACGAAAAACCTACTTATTTTAGCCGGAGGAGTGACGGCGTTCTCAAATTTTTTTTTGTGAATTCTTAAATGTTTGCACCTGTAACCTTAACATTGTTGAATGGGTAATCATTTACCTACGTTATCTGACTAATATTTATTTTGAAAGGGAGATTTGTTTTTGGGCGTACGTATGTGGATTTAAATCACTGACTATAAATATTTATAATTTTGAAAATCGTTTGTATGTTTGCAATATGTTTTCCTTAAGAATAAATATGTTTACATATTTGCAATATGTTTTCCTTAAGAATAAACATGTTTACATATTTGCAATATGTTTTTTTAAGAAAAAAACATCATTTAACAATTTCATTTTAAATGACAATTGACAAATAACAAATATTAGATAGGAATACAAGTTAAGGAAAGAAACTTTCTTAATTTCAATATTTAATAGGTATACGTTTCTATTTAATAAGTAAACACCTAGAAGTAGGGTATCAGTACCTGGTTATCACATGATCAAACAATTATCGGAAAATTCTGTTTGTACTCTACCATTCGAGTAATTTCTTTTAATGACATGTAATATTTTCTTCTTTTCATAAATTACCGTAATGGCGAGAAAGATGTAGGTAACCTGAGATACTGATACCAGTTGACGATTGAATGACAATTGGGTTTTTTTAAACGTTTAGCCGTATTCACTTATGTCGGGTTGCACAAAGAATTTTAATAATCATTAACTAACCAGTAAGTTTGACTGTGACTTTAGCCTTCATTTTTATGTTCTACAAGATGGCGTTATTAGTTTTCCAACTGAACGATTCATTTTTCAATTTTTTTAAATACGGATCTGGAATTTTTAAAACAGTTTTAAGGACTTCTAAGCTTTAGAAATTTGATAGAATTTAAAGGTTTTTAAAATTGTTTACGTTTAGTCATCAAATAACACAACATTAGGATTTCAAATTATTCTTTATTTTTAGATTACTTAAATATTAAAATTACATGACAGGAAGTTATGTTGTTTAAAGGCCGTTTATTTTTTCAATAAGATTTACCGTCACAATACTCTAGGAAGTAAGCAAGTTTTTAAGGCATGAGAAGTAATTTTATTTTTTATTAGTATTTTATTTATTTTATCAACAGAACATCTTGTTTTTTGTCTTAGACCTAGACTGAAATACTGTAAAACAGAAAAAAATAATACTCCCGAGTGAAGAAAAGGTAACTGCCGTGTTAGTCTAGTTATGTTACTGTGATGAGCTTATGTTTGCTTCAAAATTATTAAACCCTAAAATACGCAACTTTGCCTCAATTTAACAATCTTCTTACCTCTTACCGTTTTCGAGATCTCCTTGTACGCACACGAATTTGTAGAACTGTATACAGGGTGATTCACGTTAAGTGGCCTATTAGAAGATCTCGGAAAAGAGTAAACTTATCTCTCTAAAAATTTGATAGCAGGCATAATTGGCTTTGAGCTTTTAAAACATTATATTTTGACGTTTTTATTACTTCCGGTTACACCGGAAGTTAATGCCAACTTTGCTATTTCAAATGGAACACCCTGTATATTTTAGCAGTTTTGAGTACCTTAATAAAATCTAAATAACTTTTGTTAATAATAATCAATTTCTATCTCTAAGATATGAATTATAAAAGGATTTTTTTGTGTAAAGACGCTCCGAGAAGAAAGTTTAATAACTCTGAAACTAATAAAGGTAAACATTTAAAAAATTTTAAGCTTTCAAGTAATACATAGATCTTTAGTTTAAATTACTTAGGTTTCACGTTTTTTATGCAGGGAGTTCTTAAAATTGTGCCAATGTTTCCATTTAAATAAATATGCATAAGTCAATTTTTGCAAATGGAACACCCTACTTTTTAGCTTGCTAACGTGTAGAAAATTAAATTTCCTACCTAAATGCCTAATATGTTACAATCCACATTTTTAGTCGTTTTGGAATTGTGAGCAATTTAAATAAAAAATCTTAAAATTTCTACTTGTGTTAATGCGACATTATTTTTGAAAAGAATATGACAACAGGGCTAAGATAAGTGTCAACTTTAAAATCATTTTGGTCAAAGCCTACTTTACAAATTGGCAACAAAGATCAAAGTCAAACGAAGATCCCAGTCGAAGCTTTCAAAAATAATGTCGCATTAACACAAACAGAAATTATTATAAGATTTTTTATTTAATTTGCTCATAATTCCAAAACGACTAAAAATGTGTATTGTAACATATTAGGCATTTATATAGGAAATTTAATTCTCTGCACATTATTAAGCTGAAAAATAGGGTGTTCCATTTGCAAAAATTGACTTATGCACATTTATTTAAATGGAAACATTGGCATAATTTTAAGAACTCCCTGTATAAAAAACGTGAAACCTAAGTAATTTCAACTAAAGATCTATGTATTACTTGAAAGCTTACAAAATTTTAAATGTTTACATTTATTATTAGTTTCGGAGTTACTAAACTTTCTTCTCGGAGCGTTTTTACACAAATCCTTTTATAATTCATATCTCAAAAACGGTTAGAGATAGAAATAGTTTATTATTAATAAAAGTTATTTAGATTTTAATAAGGTAATCAAAAATGCTAGAATATACAGGGTGTTCCATTTGAAATAGCAAAGTTGGCATTAACTTCCGGTATAACCGGAAGTAATAAAAGAGTCAAAATATAATGTTTTAAAAGCTCAAAGCTAATTATGCCGGCTATCAAATTTTTAGAAAGATAAGTTTACTGGTTTTCGAGATCTTCTAATAGGCCACTCAACGTGAATCACCCTGTATAAAAAAATTTAGAAATATTGTTCACATCTACTTAAGGAATTTTGTGTCGCTAAGGACAACGTTACACTGCTTCCACTTGATATTCATTTGCCGTTCTCATTTTAAATCCATAACGAACACAGTACAACAGACTTAAACTTCAACAACATCTAAAGAAGGTTTAAAAAGTTTAAAACCGAGAGTAAAATAACATGCATAATATTGAAACGCAAATATTAATACTTAAATAAACATTAGATGATATAACGTAAATGCTAATTTCCTATTAATTAATTACCGTTTGTTTAAAAATAATTTTAATCAGGAAATCACCACGCACCTCACGCGCAAATTAACAAGATTTCTCTTCATCAGTATCTGTTCAGACAGAGCGGTCCCAAAATATTACTTTCTTGCTCGTGACTCACTTTCCATTCATAAATAATTTTGCCGCAAAGGTAAAGGTATACACCCAAAAATTAAAAAGAAAAAGCAGTTCTTCGAGTGAAGGAAGATGACCAATTTATAGTCGTGTATGTGTATTCTTCCTTTAGGTCGTTCATGGCCTACTTGAATTTATTTCAAAGGAGGTTGTTAATTGTGAGATTGGTTCGACGCGGTTATTCTTGTACACATTTTTACTATCTATTTCATAATTTATTTAAAAATTCCTCATGTGTCAGGTAATATATTGATTAAAGTTATTTGCCTATCACTTTTTTTAAATAATAATATCTAATTATTATTCTTATAAATAATTTGTTGTTAAATAAAAACCACATGTTGAAATATGTCGAACTGTCTATGGTTAAGCATAGGTAAGCAAGGCAATTTTACCATGAAGCTATTAAGTTTGAAAACATAGGAGACGTACGTCGTCCCCTAATTTTATTTGCCAGTTCTGCCAATAGAAAAAAACAGATTAGAAACTAAACAAAATTATTGTTTTGACGCCAAACAAAAATATGCTGGTTGCATTGCCATAGTAATGGAGCATACCTTTAAACAATATTGAATTTGTCTCGTTCTGTTAAATTTATGTTAGAAAAAACCTGAAATGTTGTCGGATAGTGAGAATGAAGATTATCCCATCCCAACAGAACTCAAAGAGGCTGCAGAAAGAGCAGAAGCAAGTTTACTTCCGGAGAAAAGTAGGGGGCGATATGAAAAAGCATTCAAGGTATAATGTGATAATGTTTAATTATTGTTGTTAATTGTCTTGTTGATATACGTTCCTTGTATAAGAATTTTTAAATAAAGATATTACATAAATATTTTGCTTTATTGAATGAGTGGGAGAAATGAGAGAAGAACAAGAATGAGAGAAATGAGTGAGGGAAATGGGTGAGGGAAGTGGGTGAGGGAAGTAGACGTAGGTAATTTGACACTTTCAAACTTTTAATAAGGTTGTAATGTCAACATTACATGTATGTTTGTAAATAAAATTGGTTAGCTGTTTTATAATTTCAAAAGGCTGACTTTGTACTTGGTTAAATAAGAAAAATGTAATTTCCTAACAAAAAGAGGTCAGGTAACAAGATAAAAAAATTTGTGGTGAATAAATATATCACTATATTATTGATGACAGTGATGACAATCCAATCTCAAAACCTATTCCCTATAACAAATCATCACTAAATTATTTATTTTGCAGATACCACAGTACCATAGTACCAACGAAGCTTGTCTGAAAAACTAAAATTAGCAACACAGCGGGCTTCCAAAAATTTCTTGGCACAATCAACAAAATAATTACCAGAGGATAATAATTATTGGATAAATTAAAGAACCATCCAATAAGAGAGCTAAATGGGAAAAAAAAGATTTGTTCTAAGAATGTGTAGAGGCTTCCAACCAGCATTTAACTACATATAATAAACAAGTTAAATTGGCCGACATTTGAAAGTGATGTGTGTATACAGAATTGGCGACGTATTTAAAAAGTCTCGCAGTTCCGACCACCTATTGAGAGCCGCAGAAGATTCTTTTAACGACCATTTGCAGTTTAATTGGCCTTCGGATGGGGCACACCCAGGGATTAATAACTGTGCAAGAAGCAGGATCGGATTCATCATTGATCAATAAAGAATATGCAACAAGTAAAAAGGTTTACAGGGATATTTTTTATTTACACTTAAATGCGCCCATAATGACGAGACAGTGGCGGCTCCTCAGGTGAAGGGGCTCTTCACCAAAAAAAA
Organism: Polydrusus cervinus; assembly: GCA_935413205.1. NCBI lineage: Eukaryota > Metazoa > Arthropoda > Insecta > Coleoptera > Curculionidae > Polydrusus > Polydrusus cervinus. Next base: position 24,931,446 of record OW284514.1, on the reverse strand, counting down.
TAAATAAAACCAGTAGGAAAGTTTTTCGACAATATGAAATCTTAATGTACCAATACAGCTAAAATTTTTGTTCGAACTAATAATATTAATTTAATCCGAATGTAGCTATCTGGTCACGGTTAACTCTGATGGACAATAATTATAAACTCTCGTGCATTCTGGCGCGCCCCAGCCGACCGTGTCCGTTAGCTGAAAGCAAGTGAAGACCCAACGCCCAGCATAGCTTTGATTACTTGCTATGGTTACGTGACGTCAACAGCATGTAACAATTTGCATTATGCAGCACATTTGTTTACTGCAATTATTTTAAATAAATATAAACGTAACTGGGTCTTTAGGATATAAAAATTCAGTTTGTAAAAATATTTCTAGTCTGAAATACTAATATATTTTAATCCAAATCCTCTTATTATACAGTGTCCTGCACCTTACCCTCCGTCTTATATAGCTTATTTATTAATTAAGTTAGGATTTTGATATTTTGCAGACTTTATCTGTATCCTAGACCGCATTTCAGGAAAATATTTTTGTTTATACAGGGTGTTCCAAAAAAGTGTGACGTCATAAGGATCTATTTTTTGATTAAATGAGTTTTCTTGATGCGTTAGAAATTGCGATATGGTTCTAATTAGAACAAATGTTTGATCTTTAATTCTGCATCAAATGACCTACTGAGGTTCCAATTTGAAATAAGAAAAATACATTGCTTTAAAGTTTGCAAAGTTTGATACTAAACTTTGGACACCCTGTACAATTCGTATTAATCAAACTTGGTTAATGAGACTGTTCGACTTTATTTATTAAGTACATTTGTATAATTTTAATAACGGGGCATTATTTTTATTTTTTATTAATTTTTAAATCCAGTAATTCAAAACTGATTTTTCTTAGTGTTTATTTTTTTTCGCCTATAATAGTGAATCGAATTCATTAAAATTTTGGGGGTATGTAGGCAACTATAAGAGGCATCCAAATAAGTAAGAATATTTATGGAATGTACTAATCTAAAAAAATTGATCCTTATGCCGTCATACTTTTTTGGAACACTATGTATAAACAAAAATATTTTCCTGAAATGAGCCCTAGGCTACAGGTAAAGTCTGCAAAATATCAAAATCCTAACTTAATTAATAAGTGAGCTATAGAAGACGGGAGGTGAGCTGCAGGACCCTGTATAATGGAAATTCAAAATATTCCTATGGATCCATAATTTTTTAAGGAGCTTCAAACAATAGGTCCTAAGTTGTTCTTGTCTCCAACCATGGACAACTAGTAGCCCCAGAGATCGATGGCGGCCAAATCTTAAATTTTAGTTTTAAACCGGAATTATCGTTAAGAGCCTTCCATGCCAGCGTGAAACGCGGCATCGTTTCCTGGCTTGTCTAATTAAAAATGTAATACAAAAATTTTACTAAAGGTTTCACAAGAACTTTTAGTTTGGCAAATGAAAATGTATTTTAAAATTTTAATTATATAGGTTCCAATTATATCATCCGCCATGCAGAGCATAAAAATAAAAATATTGCGGCTATTCATGTTAATTTCTTATTTTCCATTAAAATTACAAACGATGCCCGATAATATCTCAATATCAAATTCTCATAAAATTCGTTTTTATAATATTTTTTGTATAAGAAAATACATTTTATTGCCATCGCCAGATACAGGTACAATAGGCGCGATGTGGTGGAAATGCATTATTTGTTCGTGATGACTCATCGACTACTGTTTGAAATTGAATGTTTATGTTCCGAGGGCATGTAGGTGATTGATTACCCTTAAAGCCAAAGCTGCCAGTACAAAACACATTAAAGTTGTTGTCTGACGTTTGTAGATTGCTCCTGAGCTTGTAAAACTAGTTATAAATTATAAAAGTGACATTTTTTTATTGCAGGCAATTTTATTTACATCTATTATACTATAGGAACCAATCATTTCTTGAATTATAATTGGCCCTATCAAGTTGCGTGCAATAAAGAATCGATTTTCTTTTTTTATTTCAATCAACTCAATTTTTTTCAGTCCAAACTTTTGTTGAACGTCACCGCAGCAGTAGCGGCGCCAGGGGGTGGCCAGGGTGGGCACTGATGGAGCACCCTTAAAGTACAAGTATAATTTTAATTTTAAATGTCTATAATACTCTATAACTTTCGTAATTAATTTTTTTTATCTAGTTTTTAAAATAAAGAGTAAAATGTACTTTACTCTACCGTTGACTTACCCTGTACAGATTAGTCGTACGAGGACCAAAACTATTTATATCTTGCACATTAGCCATTGTGCATATATTATGTCCATCGCCAACGGAGATTTGTTTTTAAGGGAAAACCCTTCCGGGCCCGATGCAGTGTTCATCCTATTCCAAGTCTGCTTGTAGACTAACGGACGAGTGACGACCCGTTGATGCGTTAAACGTAGGCGAAACGTATTGTAACAGTCTACTGTTTAACAGTTGCTATAGTATCTAAACGGTGAAGTATTATGAGTAGCGACATCTAGTCAATAGCACCCATGTTAAGTAAATGTAGTTTTATGTAAATGTTAACTTATAGTTGTGTTAATAGGATGAGTATGTATCTATGTTATTTGACACATCATTCAGTCATATTGTATAAAGTATGATCTTAAATTTCAATAAATTTATATGGTATTTGTAAATCCGACGCTGACTTATGACTCATGTAATATTGAAATCCGGTCTCTAGTTATCAGATAAAATGTGATTTTATATTTTATGATAATTATTATACATTATTAAACATTTTTTACAATCAATTATAATCAGTGGCGGCTCGCGGTCTTAAAAAATGGTAAAGAGCTAGGTATAGTGCGGGTACTTAAGCAAACATTGGTGACATTTTGCAAACCGACAAAATCCCTGTGAACGCTATTTCAAACGTGATTTTCTCGGAATCCACACAAACAATTTTGTAAAAACCTGTTTCATATTCAGCGGCAATTATAATTATTTCCAGTGAATCGAGAATCCGGTTTCAGGTATCAGCCAGTGCGAAGATTTTTATTAAATCAATTAGCGGGATTTTGTTGGCTTGCAAAATGTCACCCGTGTAACAAAACGTCTCTTATTCTCATCTGTCCAACGACTGAACGGAGTTTCCAACAAACAAACTATGTTGGGTTCATTTTTAAAACTAAACTAAGTAGGTACCATCGCGCCGATAAAAAACTGGGACAGGAAATTTTTCTATTTTCTCCTAGACTATTAAGAATAATTTTACATCAAGCCTGGTACCAGTAAAATGTCATGAAAATTTGCATGTCAATAAAGATTGTCACTTTATGATTGACTCGTCAAACATACAATCATATATTATTTGTAAATATGCCACAATTAACCCCACAGCAAAAGGCAATTATTTATAGTCGGTTGCGAGATAGTGTTGCTATTAGGGATATTGCAGATGAACTGGGAGTAAGCAAGAATACCGTGCTATTGGCAAAACAAAAAATAGCAAGACATGGGATTATTATTAGGAATGCAGGTTCTGGTCCCCCTAAAATTTCTACTGATGATCATGATAGAAGACTGGTTAATTATCTAAGGGATCATTCCTTCGAAACTGCAATCAAGGCAAAAGAAGAGACGAATTTTCCAGGTTCTGCAAATACCGCTAGAGACAGGGTTCGAAATTCCGATATACGAAGCCGTTGTGCTGCCAATAAAAATTTTTTAACGGAAATAAATAAACAGGGCAGGTTAGAATTTGCACATGAATATATTAATCAAATAAATTTATGGGAAACAGTTATATTTTCTGACGAGAAAACTTTTCAGTCATGCAATAATGGGAGAATTCGGGTGTATAGGCCTTCCGGCATGCGGTATGATGAGAGATACACCCACAAAACCAACCAAAGTGGGCGTTTCTCCATAAATGTTTGGGGCTGGATTAGCGCTAGAGGACCAGGACTTTGCCAAATCGTCGAAGGAAGACTAACTGCAGCAGTATACGTTAATATACTAAACGAAGTGATGATACCATCGGTAAACGCTGTATACGGTCAAAATTACACATTTCAGCATGATAATGCTCCAATACACACAGCGCGCATTGTACAAAATTTTCTCCAAGAAAATAACATAGCAGTTCTTCCCTGGGCGTCGAAGAGTCCCGATTTGAACCCGATAGAAAACATTTGGGGTGCCATGGTCAAATCTATGTATAAACATGATTTTCAACCTAGAAACAGGGATGAATTACGTCATAGGATAAATCAAGCTTGGGATGAAATAACTGTCGAATTATGTAGAAACTTAGTTTTAAGTATGCCACAAAGGCTCCAAAAAGTAATAAACAGAAATGGTTCTATGACCAAATATTAATTTTGTGTTGTTTTGACAAACTTTGTGTTCGCAATTTTTTTCTTTTTATTAAATGTATTTTATTACCTGTATTAGCTTTATTTATTATTTTGTGGTAATGGTAAATATAATAATTTATAAAATATTTGACTTTAAAAAAATCTAATAAATTTACTTTATCCATATTATATGATGTCTCTCAAATTTAACCACCCCGTATCGAAAAATACAAAACATTCCATTATGTAACCTAGGTTACTTTTTAAATTTTGAATGTTTTTTCTTTTTAGCTCTAGACACCTTTTATAGTCTAGGGGATATGTATTTCTTACATTGTTTTTGTAAATCTCTTGTCCCAGTTTTTTATCGGCACAATAGTACGTAGACTACTGAATTAACTGAAAAATAAAAATAAAACTTTTTAATCACACAGTAAATCACGTAAAAACGATATCAATAACCGTAAGTTTAGCAAAGAATCAAAATAAATACCTTAAGGTTAGGTAACCAATGTTAAAACAATGGTGCATACGACTTATCTATTTTTAAATTGCCCTTCCTCATAATACAAATTGTTACATGCTGTTTGCGTGACTGGCGTCACGTAACCATAGCAACGGTGAAAATTAAAGCCATATTGGGCGTTGGGTCCTCACTTGCTTTGAGCGCGCGCCAAAATGCACGAGTGTTTATAATTATTATCCATCGGAGTTAACCGTGGCCCTATTATGCATAGCGACATTTGGATTAAATTAATATTATTAATTGGAACATAATTATTTTTTAAGGGTTAAAATGGTAGCTGTATTGGTACAATAATATTTAATATTGTCGAAAAACTTTCCTCCTGGTTTATTTTTTTTTTTTTGGTGAAGAGCCCCTTCGCCTACTTCACCTGACGAGCCGCTACTGGTTATAATAAAGCCAGTTTGCTTTGTGTAATATATGGTCCATATTATAATAATTACTAGACCGCCATGGTTAGCAACCAACCAGAAACCCATGAAATGAAAGGTACGATTAAAACACCAATACTATGCATACCAATCATCTTTTCCCAGCAAATAGCATTTCGAAGTGTCCGTTAGGCCATTATGTGCACGGTATTTTATAGTGAGCCACGCCGCTCCGCGCTGTTTAATTAAAAAACTGATGAATCTACATAATCCACAATAATTTTGCTTTATCGATTTCCTAGTACGTTTTAAAATAACACCTATTCTAGGAATATTATTTTTAACTAAAATTAATTAGGACATAAAAATTTCAAACTGTGTAACTAGTTCTCATTAAGGAGGATTTCTACTGTGATGGTTTCAAAAAATCGAAATTTTTTTCCGACGTTTTTCGACTCTCTATAACCTCTAGAATAACCGTGTGTAAAGGTTTTTACCAAATCTACTCCAAAAAAAAGTTACATCTAATTTTATGATTGCCGGTCAGTTCTCACCACTCGCCGTTTTTGAGTTAAGCTGCGTCCTTAGAGCTACAATCTGTCGCCAGCGACATCATCTCGACTAATCAGGATCGTCAGGCCAGGCTCGCAAAGAGGCAGGAAGAATCAGCTCGTTTATCGTTTTTCGAGGAAGAGGAGGGTGTAATCTACGGGCCAAGCATCGCAGACTGACAGTGAGACTATTTTGTTGTGAGCCACCGTTGAAACTTTAAAATTGTTTTTCTCGAAACCCTGTTTTTCGCGCTGGCGAAAAGTACTTCGGTATGTTCAAATTATCAGAATTTAATGATTTTGGTCTTAAAATGCTCAGAATACAAGTGGTTATAGCCGCCTCTAGAATCAATTATTTTGCGATATTCCAGAAAATGTTACGGCCCTTAAAATACAAAAAACAATGGTAAATTTTCAAAAAAAAATTTAAATCTCGCGCCTTTTTAACAGTTACTCGAGTTTTAACTTGATTCTAGTGGGGGCTATAACTACATGCTTACAATTGAAGAATCTGGGTCAATTTTATTATTGTCATGAATTGAAAAATTTATTTGAATTCCGCCAGCAAGTTACGTTTGTTTTGAGGGGGTAACTTCAGCACCCTGTAGCACCCTCAAGTTTTTCATTTTTGGGGGGTTGAAAAATTTTTTTTGGTGCATCTTATCTACAATAAAAAGAATTTAAAACTTGTTTTTCTGCATTTGTGTTATTATCCCCAGAAAAAAATCGTAAAGAAACGATGAAAATAAGACCCCTTAATAGAGAAAATAATTCGTCCTTACGTCCCCAAAACTTTGTTTACGTGGAAAAACCAAGCAAATTATTGATTTTTTTTTTCCCCAATGAAAAGGATATTAATTGTGAGTGTGGGAAAGTTAATTTTATGCAGAAAAAAAATCGCAGACAAATATATCAGTTAATGAAAACCCTAATAATAATTACTCTAATCTTTTTCAGAAAGGTGTAGAGTAATAAAATGGGAAATTCCGTCCCGTTCGGCTCAATTTCGGTGTCGGCCATAGGCGCCGGTAAATTTTGTGAATTAAATTATTTATAACTAACCAAAAATTTGAGAGAATTAGGTTAACGGGAAATAAGATAAAATAGTATTGTTTGTAATATTAAAATTTCAAGTAATTGCGCAAGAGGATTAGGAAAGGTATGTTTTCTGGCCTGAAGTGTCAAAATCGAAATATTGTGTAGGGATTAGTTAGGTAGATTATAAAGTTACGTTTTGCGTTTAACAGGTACCTTGGAGAAAACAAGAAATTATTGACTGGTTAACCACCAAAAGTTTTGAATTTGAAGATAATTTGATAAAAAAGGAACTATTAGCTATAGCAAATTTACACAAACATCGTTTTATGAAATATGCCGTGGAAGATATAGCCGAAAAACATAGTGTAACTGTGCTACGTACACCGCCATATCATTGAGAACTAAATCCTATAGAACTTATATGGGCGCAAGTGAAAGGATTTGTAGAAAGACACAACACGACATTCAAAATGAAAGCCGTTAAGCTACTGTTTGATCAAGCCATTAAGGAAAAGACGCCAGAGAACTGGCGAAAAGCAGTCCATCGTCTCATTAAAAAAGAGGAAAAATTGTGGGATCTTGACAACCTGATCGATCGGACCGTCGACCCGTTAATTATAACGTCAAGAGGAGATGACAGTTTCTCAGATGACGAAGAATATTATGATTTTTTATAATTCAATTTCTGTATAATGTATTTTTTGTATTTTGTATTTTTTTATAATGTTTAATAAAAAATAAGTGTACCTAATACTATGTACATAATGCACGCCTTTGTGACACCATGTTCAGTGTTCGTGAATGGATAACAGTAAGCAAAACCCATAAATTGACCCAAACACGGCTGGGAGTTGATAAAAAGAAAAAAATTTGCAATTCCAAATTATGAAAGTTGCTTAAATATTCATTGGGTCACTCTGTAGTTCCTTTGCATACCTAATGGGCTTTTATTACTCTCCACCTTTCTGAAATAAACTATAAAGTTTGTATTGTAAAAAAATATTACAAATAATTTTTTTTAATAAAAATAACTTTCTGGCATTCTCCTAAAACGTAGACTCCTTTAACGGAAGTACGCATTTGCGTTTATTAATAATATATAAATCATGAGTGTATTTCCCTTTAAATAATAGCCAGTTTTTGCCAACTAACAAAATTCCGCTATTCGATTTTTCAGACGCTAAAATCTCGGCAACCGCTGACTCCTGAAACCCCAATTTTGCTTCGTTAGAAAGAATGATACTTGCCCCTCAAAATGAAACAGAGGTTTTTACCAAATTGTGTGTGTACTTTCAGACAAATTCGCATTTAAAATATTGTTTAGCGGGAGTTTGGCAAAAACTAACTAATCACTTAATAGCGACATTTTGCCAACCCAACAAAATCCCGCAAAACGATATTTTAAACGTGATTTTCTCGGAATCCGCACAAACAATTTTGTAAAAACCTGTTTCATAACCAACGTCAAAAATCAATCTTTCCAGCGAGCCGAAATTCCTGTTTCAGGCATCAACCACTGTCAAGATCTTTGCGCCTGAAAAATCGATTAGCGGGATTTTGTTGGTTGGCAAAATGTTACCAATACCTACTCGTATGAACGTCGCATAACAGCAAGCTTTATTATTGTCATTGCCACAGCTACGTATATACCTTTAGCTAGAATACATTTTACATTTTCTTTATTATTTAGACCAAGAGTTTACAGCCCACAAAGTTTGTTCTATTATGGACACTAATAACACTAAAATTAGCGGGTTTATGCGCTACTAACTTGAAAAAGTAAGTCAGATATGGTATGTATACTTACATTCACGGTTTAATTGGGTGTAAATGAATAATAAATAGATGTAATCTAAGTATTAAAAATAATTTTAATATTTATACCTATACATAAAGATCTTAATTGGTTCAGATAGATGTTTACAAGTTTATCTGATTATTCAAAAGTAATTGGCCATATTCTAATAAAAAAAGATAAAAAGACCTATTTTTGAAAAAAGAAAATTCATTTCTGAAACATCCAAAAGCAGGAGGACCAATAATTTTATCTATAGGATACAATGCAATAGTGCTCGTGGCATAGCCCCCCCCCCAACCAGAAGACTTAAAATATAATTGGGAAACGAAATTACGGCAACCCTATCAATAACGCACCAAATAAAATAACACATCATCTTACAAATACGAAATATTTGCAAGACAAACTGACATCCATGACATCCACGCAAATCTTAAAACTTTTATATACACCCGCGGCGCGTGACACCCTCTTCGGATTTTATTTATTAATTTAAAAAGTTGTATTGGTGTTTGCATGCATAATCTTTACATGACTGTTCTAATAATTATCGATTATATATAATATATATATTTTTTGTTTTTCGACAAATAAAAAATAAACCATATTTTTAGTATTTTTCTGTTCTGTTATATGCTTATTTCATAGATTTTTTAAAGTTTTAAATTATTTATATTAGTGTATTAGTATAACTTCCCACAAGTTTCTATAAAAATATTATATATTTTTTTCTAATTTGAAATTTTTTTTATGGTCCAAAAAAGTGTGTGAGTGGCACACGAAAAAATTAGTTAATCGATTACAGGTCCATTTGGGTCCCCTTCAAACTAAATTTCTGGCTACGCCACTGGGGCATGGAGTTCTTCGAAAGGAAGCAGTTAAATTTGTTTATCAATTATTCGTTATATAGCCCGAAGGAAAGGTAAATCCTTTTTATTAGTTGTTTACAAGGTAAAACGGATGAAGAGTAGAAACAGAAGGGGAATAATGGATGATGGAAAAAGGTCTCAAGGAAGAGGTGTTGCGACAGAGGAGTATGTTGTTGCTTGAGGTATGGAAATACTACTAAAATATTAATTTGTATCCCTTGGGAGGATAGTTTCAAGCACCAGGGATTATTGACAACATTTCCCAGTCGCTACCCACATCTCTTGCCTAAAAACCTCCTTTAATTTTCCATTTTCTCCGTCCCAATACAACTGAGCTTGAGACAATTGAAAAGGAGTAGTTTTGGCTCATGGATTGGGCTGGGCTCGGCTGGGGTAAAGGGTTATTGGCTTCATCACTCGATCGTGAGTCACCTCTTGGCTTGAAAGCTCTTTTACATTTTACTGGCTTATTTCAAGGAAACGGGAAAAAGGGTGGTTTTTGATCCGGAAAGAGAAGAACTATAAGCATGAGACGTATGGACATTTAAAAACTATCTATAGTGAGTGGAACAAAACGTAAACCACCGAATACCAAAAACTACTCACGGGAGAGCACTCTTTATAAATAATAATTTAATGAAAAGTAGATAAAGCAATTATTCGGGCAAATAATAATACTTGGTATAAATTTGTTTTTAATGGCCAAATAATCAAATTTTCTTGTCTTTAATTCTAATCATTTTCTACGGCATTACATAATTGTTCTGAATTTCGCTTCGCAAAAAAAAAGTCCTATAAATAGCGAGAAAGGTAAAAAACTGGAGATTCTTGACCACTACACAGACCGGAACGTGAACCAGCCAGTGAATTGTAAAACGTCTTGAAGTTGACCAACCGTAACAATTTTGTTTAACTTGTATTACAGATGAAATCCCGTTTATTGTCATTGTAGTAAAGAAACGTATAAATTTTTATTGATATATGGCATTTAGAACTACCACAATGGCAAGATTATTAAGATATTATGATATTCACAGAATCTGTGACGTCATTGGTGAGTATATAATCCTGACCATGGTAACGAATATGAATTACAGTCCACATGACGTCACAGCCTATGAATATCATATCTTTATTTCTTTGTATCATGACAAAATGCACTGACTTTGCAGCCAAAGATTCTACATTATTTTCTGCAAGCTTTAGGGTTGGTTGCGTCTTAAAACTTTTCCGTTCTTGGAACATTCTCTCTGGATTCACAACCCCACATCACAACATCTTACTTCTAAATATATGATAGAGCCTATCGTCCCCAAATATATCAAAGTTATTCGATCATTAATGTTTCAGGATTATTCTGTTCCTTTTTAAAAAGTATTATAACAGAAACACAGGATTTCTTACATACCACATAGTCCTTTCATTTGGGCACTTTGAGAGATCCAGGTGCGGGGACATCTTTGAGGGGATCTATGACCGATAGTGGTGATGACCTCTCCATGTCAGCGAGGCTCGTTATTTAACTAAATAATCTGAGGTTAGTTTTATTTGTCAAAACATGACACGATGTTAACATCGGTTTGTTTGTGTCTCTCTCAAATAGCAGAAATACTTGAATACCATTATTATGTTGTTTTTATAAATTTTAAAGAAATCTTATTTTAAGAGATACAGAATTATAAATAACATTAAAAAATATTTTATTATAAAAAAATATTTTATTATAAAATTGGAATTTAAAAATATTTTAATCCAACAATACCTACCCACTTCTTAAATCTACTAACTTGGTGGTTGATATTCGATACCGTAAATACCTGTATAAAAAAAAGAGCATAAGGTATAGCGACTTGCAATTCGGCATGTAGGACCACGCACAGATGGCAATTTAACTTTTGACTGCCATATATGCAACGATGCAACTTAGGATTGTTGCACATATGTCATGATTTCATTTTTGACCTAAATGATTTAGCGGGTAAAGAGAACAAAAAAAAATACGACTTGATTATGGTATAATTTAGCTGATTTATTGAAAATAAATAATAATAAAATCATAACATTATTAACTGGACAAGACAGTGGCGGCTCGTGCATAAGCATAAAAATAGTAACTTACCTAAAGTATGTTTTATTGCCAAAAAAGCAAATATATAGCAACGGCACTCGGATTCGCGTTGTAATTGTTGTTGAGTTATTATTTATCTGGCCCACGTTTTGAGCTTCTTGAAACACCCGCGCGGTACTCCGCTTTCCCCATGTCCGTCTAAAAAACAAAGCCGTGATTTAAGTGGAGAGTTCGCTGCACGGTATTAGGTATTATCGGTTGTTTGTATGGAATTTTTACGCAACTTTTTAGTTTAGGGCGAGTTTAAAAACAATAATAATATACATTAGGGTGACCGGATCTTATATGGGGGGAAAAAAAATGTCGGAATCTTGTTCGTCTGAACCCCACAAAACGATTCCCCTTTCCAGATATTGAGATAGCCGAAATTTGAGCTCGATTAAACGACGTTAACCCGCGCCGCTCGTCGCTCAAAGTTTGAAAAAATCCAAATTTTTGGCAAAAAAGCTGACATATGGAGCCATAACTCCAGAACGATAAATAATAGAAATACGCTGAATATCTCAAAAGAAAGCTAATGTTGTTCTTTAAAATTTATATTCTATACATAATTGTTGTTATTTTAAGTCAAACCGAGTTACAACAGCCTTTAGCCCCAAAAACCACTGGTACCACTAGGAGCATACTTCGTATATTTTGTTATTAAGTGATAAATTTTGCTTTTTTTTGGTATGAGTTTAAAGTAGAAATATAATACAAAAACAAGTAATATTGATAAGTCTAATGACATTTTTTATTTTAAAATATAAAAATCAGGTGTATAATACATACAAAACAGACACACAAAAGATACAGACGTAGTACCTACATAAGTTGATAATTTTACATAGTTATCTGATCTATTCTAGAGCTTTTGTTAAAGTGGTCTTTGAAACGTCAGGATATAATGCTCGGCATTTGCTTACAACTTGCAGGGCATATTGCTTTTGCTCTTCATCTTTTGTCAGAAGGTCGTTAAAGTCGGTTATTAATTTAAGACCACGCTCAGCCATATCATTAACTACTTTTAATGTTTTTTTGACAATTTTCAATCCTTCTTGGAAGTCATTATTTTGAGGCCAGGTGTTAGGATGTTGTCTTAGGAAATCTGTTTTTATATTAAATCGGTCAAACAATCTATACATCTCATATATATATCAATATATCAATCTATATATATTTGGTAAGTAAATTTACCAATCCTCCCTCAACTACCTAATTTTTCTTTACTAACTTTGGGATTTACAACCCTAGCGTGCTCTGATGGTTCATCTGTGCTACTGAGCAATTTATTAGCCATTAACAACTTTTCATCGTCTGTAATGGTGGGATCAAAAAACGATAATCCCACCAACTTTGCATTCAAATACCACAAATGGTTCGAAAATTTAGTCAGGGCTATTTCTGCAATGTCGTTGTTACATTCTTTATAGTCTAACAGACTATGCAAAATACCTCAATCTTGCTTTGGTGCAAAATGAGCTTTTGGAGCATTGAACCAAGCTTTACAATAAATTTTAACTAGGAAAACAGAAATGACACGCACAGAACTTTTTTCTTCTTTAGACATCTTAAATCGACGACGAAAAATGAACATTTTTAAGCAGTAAATAGCCTTTGCCATCCACCTAGCGTGATGAATGGCTCCTGGAGTTCTGAAACCCACAACATTGCTGTCTAGTGATCCAACAAATACGAGAACCAACTGCAATAGCTCCTTGTGTCATCTCTGGGGTAGCTCTCAATTAATTTGGTCTCGAATTCAGCAGTAACATTTGCAATTACTTCTGGAGTTAGCTGCTTTTGTATTAGATTGTCACTGATACCGGTGTCGTATTTTTGTTTGTTTATCTTGGACCACGCAGTGAGGAATCTCTTGAAAATGTCTGGATGAGGTCCAGTGGTTGATCCCATTTTTGTGTCGAATACGCCTCTTAAGAGAATTTCCAAGATATGTTGACGGCAAGCTAGGTATACCAATTCTCTTCCCAACATTTGCTCCAATATGACGCATGCTCCTTTGACTCTTCCGGTGTTGTATGATGTAGTGTCGAAGCACATCGCCTGGACGGTATTAGGAAGACCCCATTCATGTAGGCATTCATATACGGCTACGGGTTACTCCTCTCCAGAGCTATTTGCTGTTACAGGAACTTCCAGCAGCTGTTCCTTTTTGCCATATGAAATGGCAATAGCTATTTGCTCACATTTTTCATTTTTTAAAACCCCCGGCAAATTTTTATATTTTAAAATAAAAAATGTCATTAGACTTATCAATATTACTTGTTTTTGTATTATATTTCTACTTTAAACTCAAAAATATACCAAAAAAAGCAAAATTTATCACTTAATAACAAAATATACGAAGTATGCTCCTAGTGGTACCAGGTCACGTTTTTGGGGCTAAAGGCTGTTGTAACTCGGTTTGACTTAAAATAACAACAATTATGTATAGAATATAAATTTTAAAGAACAACATTAGCTTTCTTTTGAGATATTCAGCGTGTTTCTATTATTTATCGTTCTGGAGTTATGGCTCCATATGTCAGCTTTTTGGCCAAAAATTTGAATTTTTTCAAACTTTGAGCGACGAGCGGCGCGGGTTAACGTCGTTTAATCGAGCTCAAATTTCGGCTATCTCAATATCTGGAAAGGGGAATCGTTTTGTCGGGTTCAGACGAACAAAATTCCGACATCGATTTTTTGTGGTCACCCTAATATACATAGTGCGTGCGTATGATTCTGTTTTTGTGTATCGATCGCTGACAATTATGAACTGTTTACTACGGAAGTAGTTTTTAATTTAATTAATGTAAAGAGATTTTTTAAATATTCATACGAAGAAAATATCAAATTAAAAGGGAAAGGCAGACCATTACCAGATAATATTATTGAAAAATCTGATATAAAGTAGAAGGAAAAGTTACACACGCAAATTTAATAGAGACATTTATTTTAAAAATGAATAAATTTGTGGATGTAACAAGAAAAATGCTTTATTCTGTTTTCCCTGCTTACTTTTTGACTAGAGCACTTGAGTTTGAAGATGAAAAGACACGAAAACTCTAAAAGCCATCTTCATAATTCTTGATAAAAGTCAATCTCCGAAATAGACAATTTTAATAAAAAGTGATTACAAACTTTCCGAACAGAAAAGAACGAAAGAATTTATAAAAATTAGATAGATAAGTTTTTTGCAAAAATTGCAGAATACCAAATTTTTACAAGGAGCCGCCACTGAGAAAAGAGAATACTTATAATAAAATACTAATTGTTCTTGTATTCCCAAGCAGAATTTTTTCGACATCCAACGGGTATTGTACTACTTGTGACGTTGTATTAGGTATAAATAATAGTCAGCACTCGACTACGAAGAAATAACAGCGGTATTGGTAATATTTTACAACGTTGTAGTTAAATACTAAATTCAACGTTGTAACGCTCGTACTACACAACTACTAAGTTTCAGTAATTTAAGTACAAAATGGCTACGTCCACGGGACCTCGGCCTTTAACCAAGTTTAGTTATTTTTAGTTCTAAAAGTTATTTCGGCTTTAAGGTTGGTAGTCTGAACAAAAATCGTTTTTAACATTTTTCTAACCCTAATTTTTAAAAAATATTAATGTAAAGTTTAACAATAGTTACGCTGTTAATTTAGAAATAAACACAAAAAGGCGTGGAAATTAATTCCAAATTGGAACAGCTGATTTTTAAAGGTTATTTTTGGATTTGAAAAATCATTCCATTTTTTAGACGTTCAAGGTGCCAGTGATGTAGGCAAAGTGAGAAAAAATACTGCTATTTAGGTATTTACTTGCGATTTTACGTGACAAAGTAATTAAAATGTTGTTTTTAAATTATTAGTAAACAAAAAAAAATCCAGTACGCACTATTTGTAAAAAAATAATAAAGATTTAAGTAAGTAAGCAAGTATTAGGTACCGTGAGACAACACTTTTTCCTTTGCCAAGCTCAAAGTTAAAAGGGTACCAAGTAAATGGGTATGGCCAGAGGCAGTAAATTGGCAATAGGAAGTCGATCTCAGTATAAAGAATGCCGACCCAGAAAATTTTAATAACACAGTACATTTTAATAATTAACAAATTGTTGCCTACAACACACTCACAGAGGCTAAATTAAAAACATACTTAGTGGTAAAAAAAATATATTAGAACTAATAATTTAAATTAGTGTTTTAATATGTTGCCACAATGCAATTAATTCAAGTGTTTCGAGCCTTTAGTGTCGCTAGCTATTTAATTTAGGAGTCTTCCATACCAGCGTGAAACGCGGCATCGTTTCTTGGCTTGTCTAATTGAAAACTTAATACAAACATTTCAATAAGGGGTTCACAAGAACTTCTAATTTGGCGGATGATACCTTATTTTTTTTTCAAAAATAAAAATTGAAAATTTATTTTTTCGGCAACCGTCCGGGAAGTACCCACTTTCCGAAAGCTTTTTCTTTGAGAAAGTAGCATTTCTCCGGCCTAATTTGGGAAGTACCCACTTTCCGAATGCTTTTTCTTTGAGAAAGTAGCATTTCTCTGGCCTAGTCCGGGAAGTACCCACTTCCCGGACTAGGCCGGGAAGAATCACATCGTTGTTGTCATTGTGAAAATGAAAATCTTGGTAGGTATGATTATGATAAATGCAGTTGAACATTACCATAGCAACGAAATAACGACTGACAGCTATCTGAAATGAAATTAGTTGACATTTTAATTTTCGAAAGTGTGTATGGTTTTTGGTCCCAATTGTCGCAACAGCGATAGTAAGTTTGAAAATGTGCCTTACGAAATTTAAAATGCAGCAGCTGCTGCTACAACACAATTATTGCCTGTCATCAAAGTCCAGGTACGAAAACGTTTATTATTTGTTCACGAGATGGATGGATATGAATAAATGCAAAACTATTACAGAGGATGTAATTTTAGCTTATTTGGCGCAAAAATCTGAAACTGTCAAATCCTCTACCCTGTGGAGCATGTACTCTATGTTGAAAAGTACCATTTTAGTAAAGAAAAATGTAAATATAGCCACTTTCCCAAAGGTAATCGCATTTCTTAAAAGGAAGAATGTTGGTTATAAAACAAAGAAATCAGAAGTCTTCAGAATGTTTCTGTTAGTACTCATCTTCTGTTAATATTTCAATATATAATACAAGTAAAAATTAAAATGTTCGAAATTTGATTCTACAAAGAAATATAATAAAAAAATGTGTCTCATTGATTTGTTATTCTACACGGTTGCCGAAAAAATAGTGTACGCAACACGTCCGAGAAGAGTTTTTTGAACTCGCAGACTTCCAGGACTCGCCTACGGCTCGTCCTAGAATTTTGTCGACTCGTCCAAAAAAACAGTATTTTCTGGACTTTTAACGTAAATTACTATTAAAAGTTCAATTATATAGGTTCAACTTATATCATCCGCCATGCAGAACATAAAAATAGAAATATTACGGCTATTTATGTTAATTTCTTATTTTCCATTAAAATTACAAACGATGCCCCGATATTATCTTCACAATCTCCACTGACGCCGCGCCACTTAATTCTCGCAAAATTAGTTTTTATAATATTTTGTATATAAAAAAAGGCATTTTAGTACCATCGTCAGACGCAGGTACAACATGCGCAATGTGGTAGAAATGCAGTATTTGCTCTTGATAACTCATCGACTACTGTTTGCTTTTAAGAATTCTTCACCGCACGTAAATTAAACCGATTTTTACCCTTCGCTGTCACTGAATTTCTCCAAATTCTAATACCGACTGAGACAAATACGATAATTTTATTTCATCATGTTTATTGTTTAATTTACCGGGAAACATTAAATATACTTGGTAGATCTACCTATAATTTAGAAGGATTAGCAACACCACCTTCGTTACCTACTAATCTAAGCGCCACCATGTAATGCGCTCGGTTGTGGCTCGATAGTCGGTACCGAATTATCTGCGGCAGTTCATTGCTGACGAACGCATAAAATCAGCGAACTCGGACGCTGTGTATTTGAAAACAGGCTGAAATCTTATTGATTTATCCGCGAAGGTATCGCGGCAAATAGTAAACCACCAACGTAAAGTAGGAGACAGGATAAGTGAATCCGACCGTGTTAAAATTTGCCATGTAAAATAGCGGCTTTTTTTTACTCGACATACAAAAAAATTAAACAAGATATTGAATTTCCGTTTTTACCAATGGTGATTTTACGGGACTCGCAGGATTCCAGGACTGGCCTACGGCTCGTCCTGAAAAGTTCCTACTTATCCCATAAAATATCACTTTCGGAACTTAATACGTAAATTACTATTATTTAAAATTCCCAGAGAAATTCGCACTGTAATTTATTTTTTAAGCCAATATTTTAAAAAATTATAAGCTTAACCCACTAATAGCCCCACCCTGTCCACTAGTCCACTGTAGACAATGCATAAAAGTAAAAAATAAAAATAACAATAAAAAACAATAATTTTAGTCTAATCTTCATTTCGAAATGATCGCTTTACTTTGTGTTATTGTTCTAATTAATTAATAATATTTTCGTAACTCTGGTTTACACACTTTATTACATTGTTTCTCCTTGCTTGCAAGTGAACAAAGGTAAACAATACCCTCCTATAAAATTATAGTATTTAATTATTACAGAATGCAACACTATAAATGAAATTAATTTAGTAAATGGATTATTATTATAAGTAACTTTCGGCGGTTTCGCCTGCGATAACTTTTTTTTATATGCTTATAGCTTGAGGATGAGTATACTATATTACCATGGATTTTAATTTACAACTAAGTACACTGGGTCCATTTATTACGGAAAAAGTCAAGTAACCAAAACAATTAATATAACATTAGATAAAGTTTACATTTCCAACGTCTTTAAAAAAATATTACAAAGGAATTGTAAATTAAGACTTTACTTCTCTTGAAAACTGTAAAGGCCTTTTTACATTGGGTGCAATTGCAAGAAAAATGGCCTGGAAGCATGCGCTTCGACGACGTTTTAATCAGCTGATGCACGTTTTTCCATTTAAAACCTGCATCAGCTGTTTATAACGTCGACAAAGCGCATGCTTTCAGGCAATTTTTTCTTGCCATTGCATCCAATGTAAAAAGGCCTTAAAAAATATCTATCGCTTCTTGTTCATAAAGTGGCGGCATTCTTTGCTGGAGTTTTTATACAGAAAATAAAAATGCAAACAATAATGTTATATTTGTGGCACGTACTTTACTTGAATTTCGAAAACCCATATTTTTATGATAATTTACCTCACATATAGGTATAGAACCAATCAGAACGCAAATTTTCATAGCAACCACCTTGGTAACGTGGTCTTTTCCGATAAGACCTACGACTAGCTTGGTAAGACCACAGTAGCTTTTTGTCAAACAAACAGTAATTTATTTCACGAAATCAAGTTTAATAAATAAATATTATAACACCTACAAAATAAAAGTGACACACAACAGTATTTAAGGTGATTTTAGGGCATAAACTTAACTTAATTATTGACATTTTCAAAGAAATGTTTTGACAAAATGTCTGCAATATTAAACCCAGTGTGCTTTGCTTTGACGTGAGCTTAAGAAATCTTGGCGTTTTCGTGGCAAGCGTGATGACAATTATTGATGAACGAATTTGATTTTTGACGTTCCACGCGTCTGATTTAGTTTTGGATTTTTAATTAATTGTTAGTTGTGGCACGTTTATAAACTTAAAAGTAAATCATAATGATGTGTTTGCATATTTTCTTTTATCACAAACGGCTTTTATTTCGGGTTCAGTAAATTATCCAATAAAATACACCTCTAGAAGCGGCGTCTTATCTTCATACCGCTGTTTTTTACACGAAATCGATTTTCTGATAATTTTCACGAAATGTAATTTTTACTTATAATCTGATAAGATCCCGAGAGCTTTAGCTCGAGGGTCTTATCTTTGATTATAAGTAAAAATTACATTTCGTGAAAATTATCAGAAAATCGATTTCGTGTAAAAAACAGCGGTATTACCGATAAGACGCCTCCTCTATCGGTATATTACTGTTGAAAATTTAATCAATCCGTTTCATTTTTAGTTTATTAATGGCCATATTCGCTGTGGGTGCGAACGTTTGGCTTATGTTTTAAGCTGGCTTAACGCATATAAAAAACGGAAGTTAAGCGCGCTTAAGTCATAAGCGAAGCTTCTGAATATACGGAGAATATGGCCATAAGAGGCAGTCTTTTGGATAACTAAAGTAACAACAAACATAAAGCTGTCTGTTTGAAAGTTGGAGACAATGATGTTTCTTGAATGATAGAAGTTTTTTGGGCTTGCATTGTATAATCGGTATTCACCTGACGACGACTGGAGATACTTACCAGTTGAATCGTTGTGATGTAAAGCAAATAAAGACACTGCAAGTGCAAGACTCTTCTATCATTCAAACATAAAGCTGTAACACAATAATAAAAATTTTCTACTGTATAAATAAATTAACTTTCGGGCCTTAGCAATACGACAGATAACGAAACGAAAGTAAACATTCGAGTTACCTGAATATTATACGTTGCTTATTTTACAGGTGAAAAATCCTTATTTTATTCGAACTGACAGACTGCCAATACTCAAATAACTAGTTGTCATGTATTACAGGTGGATTCAAAAACCTCCTCACACCAGAAAATTAACTTTCGCATCTAGTAATGTAAATAACAATTAATTTTCATAGATTCGTATTTGAGAAACATACATTTTAAAATCAGCCGATTTTACACAGTTTGATATCTTAACCATCACCCTGTATAAAAAAAACACAAGTATGGTCAGAAAATGTAACTGATTGATTGAATTTTGATGAAAATATGGGATTTTAAAAGTTAAGTACTTTTTTAACTAAGTATTCCATGATTAATGGACGCATCAGTGTAGTTTGATTCCGTTCGAAATTCGGAGAAAATATGTACACTATACCTATCTATATCAGACAAAAACACTCAGAACCCAGTATTACGTCAATATTAATATTTTCTTCTTATTGGCTTATAGACCAAAACATTTTAGTGCTGGCTCAATAATTAGATGATGAGCCCTTTCTTTTAGAAAATATTCATCATCATTGGTTGTTTCTTACAATTAGGTCAGGTATCTAGGAATCTCTATTTTTTGCCGAGCAGGGAACTCTAGAAATCTTATATCAATCATTCAAGCAGAAATCTACGCCATATTACAGTGTGCGTATGAAAACAATAGGAGAGCTTACCTCAAAAAGCGGATCCATATATATTCTGACAGTCAAGCAGATCATTAATATGCAACAAGGTAACCTCAAGACTGGTATGGGAATGTCAAGGGGAATTGGAAGCCCTGGCAAAAGCAAACAAAGTAATACTGCAGTGGGTACCAGGACACGAAGGTATTACAGGGAACGAAAAAGCCGATGAACTTGCGAAAAGAGGCTCAGAAAATATATTCATTGGTCCAGAACCGTCACTCGGGGTACCAAGGTGCAATGCCATAAAGCGATGGATCAGGGGTGAACACAAAATCCACTGGAACAACAGACAGGGATTACATCATAGTAAATGCTTCATTGGGAATCCAGACCCGAGACTAACGAAACAGCTGCTTCAAATAAACAGGAATCAGCTGAAAACTATTACAGGAATTCTGACAGGACACATGTATGTCAAGAATCATCTGCACAGAATGCAACTGTACAATGGAGACCTTAACTACAGATTGTGCGGACAAGCTAGGGAAACGGTACACCACATAGTATGACATTGCGAGTCACTAGATCGAAAGAGGTAACGAATACTCGGGCAACTAAAACCGGAACCAGAGGACATCCTGACCCTCTCCCCAGTTGACCTGCACAAACTGGTGCAAGGGACTGGGATCACCGAGTGGGTGTGAAGAATCAAACAGGGTGAGCATAATGGGCCAAACCTAGCCTAAGTGCATCCGGCGTATGGACGGGCCCTCGAAAAAAAAAACTCTAGAAATATTATATTAACCCTAGATTGCCAACGTTGAAAATATATACATCGATACCAACAATACGTAAATTTTACGTAGATTACAAATATGTGCAAAAATTGTCTCAACCCTTTTAATTTTTTAGGAAAAAGTAATTACTTATTTTGATTCAAAACTAACAAACATTTTCTGAATCTAAATGAAACGAAATAACCAAAAAATACACATAAAAAGATTAGGTGAACTTAGCGCATTCATAACACATCTATACGAATTCAGCGCATTTATAACACATCTATACGTGAAATTTACGCGCCCAAAATCACTCTTTATTCGGTCACATACAATCCACAACTGCCAAATCAGAAACACGTCGGCAGCCGAATGTTATGGTAACGGTAGATGCACTGTTTGAGCGGCAGAACGAGGATGCCAATAATAGGCCATTTATTTCAAATTAAAAAAAAAACTGTACGTAAATTTTACGTAGGTTGGCAATCAAGGGTTAAGATCTTATATGAATAGGTATCCTTTATTGTATACCAGACGACTATAAATGCCTACACACATGTACTCTTTTGAAGATTAAAAACGTACCAAGTTATCTTAATTAGCATGAAATTAAAACCGTGAGAACGGCGAACTTGTTAATTTTAAATGCTTCCTTAATTTTTAATCAATATATGACTAAACATTTTTGAATAATTCTCTTTGTCATGCAGAGCCAGGCGAAGAGGAGGCCATCAAACCGCTATATCTATACTCGTCATCACTGACATTAGTGGGTCTACCAGTAAACCTATATACATTCAACCTTAAGGGGCTGCTGCGAGGTCCAAGGCCGCGACGTAAATACTGAGAAGCGAAGTGACTTAACACGGGTATTCGAGTTCGGTAAATGTTTATTACATACAACGTTTGGCGTAACCCTTTACAGATTGGGACGTCGCGTCGTCCAAGATTATGAGCAGTAAGATTTTAACATTGCACGGTTCCTCTTGGTTTAGTTTCTCTATGTGCTACCTTACCTCATATGTTTGCTCGATGGTGTATTGACGTCATTAAAAATGCGCCCCTTTAGGGCATCTGAATAGGATGAGGCAATGCAGACCAAACTATTCTTTTACAATATCAAAGAAGATAAAACACATGAAAGTTCGATAATCATGCGGTCATTTCCTGGGCCTAAAAATGCTCGCTGGTGTCTCTGGTATAAGGTTAAAATTAAAAAGAAAATTATAAAAACCTTTACTTAACCTTTTTTTAAATTTTATGCATAAAAATATGCAATAAGTAAATTTTAGGTAATAATTGATCATCAAATCCTCAGCTGTATCGCACCAAAGGAATATAGCTCTGCACCAATAAAGACAATAACACAGGTGTAAGTTAGGTTTCGTACTTGTACCTACTTAATTTATGGGTGTACCTTTCTTGAATATTTCTTTAACAATATCCAATGCGCTGAAGAATTCGTAGCTATAAGGCTTTTTGCTGTTTTGTTCTCACTATTCGCGTGTATGTTACCAATATCATATATCAATTTTTTTAAATTTCACCACATGCCGATACAGCCAACACAACTGCATTCCGAAAAGGCCTTCTGGTAGGTGGCAGCGTAAGCCATTTATCCGCAGCGGTCAATTTTAATTTAATAACCTATGGACAAAATTAATTTGGATAAAATTAATATTTAAGACAAAGTTATATTTTTACAGGACACCATGTAGCATTTTTCAGCACAGCTGCCTATAGTGCTTTTATGTTAATTCAGCATTCCTGAGTAGAGAGAGAATCATTTCTCCGCATAAATGGTAAATTTATATTGTATGTCGAAGTGTCGTTTGAATAGTAGATTTATATCGATTTGTTTTTATTAAACCTTTAAATTTATTAACCTTTACACTTAAAAAATAGCTTGCGATTTTACTATTAATGGTCGCACTAAAAGCAGTAAATTTCTTGTAAAGCCACAAAAAATGCGTGATGATAAGAAATATACATTTACCATTAAATTGTAAAATTACATGTTTATTGTGCATCGTTGTACAAATACAAAATAAAAAGTATACAGAGTGTCCGGTAACTTATGGGCCGTAGAGTAACTAGAGATACTAGACATCAAACTAAGCCGATTAAGTCATATAAGTTTTTTTGGATTGTTACTCGTTCTAGAGATACAGGGTGTTGAAAGTAAAAGTTTATTCTCGAAAATAGGCCATAATTTTAAAACGGTTTAATGAATCGAATTGAAAGTTAGCAATGTTATGTTTTTATGAGCAAGAAATAAGAATTTGTAGAAATTTTTAATTTTGAAACTAGAGGGCGCTAGTTGCATACACTGGGCTTCATAAATCTATAATTTTTTTTCTTACCTGTGATATTAGGTGTTTTTCAATTATAGTTTCTTAAAGAAGGGCATTTTCTGAGTCAAAAAGTGTACTTGATTGATCTTAATATCTTTAATGGTTTTCGAGATATTTCCCTTTAAACATTCCAAAGCATAAAAAAACATAGTACATAATTAAATTAATAATACATAAATCATATACACCCTGTATCTCTAGAACAAGTAACAATCCGAAAAAACGTGTATTACTTAATCGGCTTAGTTTGATGTCTAGTAGCTAGTATAAGTTTTTTTTTCGATAATTAAAATAATAATTTAATTATGTACTAGGTATGTTTTTTTTATGCTTTGGGATGCTTAAAGGGAAATATCTCGAAAACCGTTAAGGATATTGAGATCAATCAAGTACACCTTTTTGACTCAGAAAATGCTCTCCTTTAAGAAACTATAATTGAAAAACACCCAATATCACAGGTAAGAAAAAAAATCATAAATTTATGAAGCCCAGTGTATGCAACTAGCGCCCTCTAGTTTCAAACTTAAAAATTTCTACAAATTCTTATTTCTTGCTCATAAAAACATAACATTGCCAACTTTCAATTCGATTCATTAAACCGTTTTAAAATTATGGCTTATTTTCGAGAATAAACTTTTACTTTCAACACCCTGTATCTATCTATCTAGAACAAGTAACAATCCGAAAAAACCTTTATGACTTAATCGACTTAGTTTGATATCTAGTATCTTCAGTTACTCTACGGCCCATAAGTTACCGGACACCCTGTATACTGTAGACTCCCGATTATCCGAAATAATGTGGACCCGAAAAAAATTTCATGAGAATAAATATTCAGCTCTATTAAAATTTCAAATATAAGTACACTGAAATTGTTTGCTCGCCTGCATTCTACATAAAAGTAATGAATCACTGACAGTAATTTTGTACTTAGAGTATAGTTACGTTGGCAGTGTAAATTCACAAACTTTATGTGAACGCTGGCATATAATAAAATGTATATTCTTATTCGTCACACATGTTTTGTGAATTAACAAGAAATTTACTGTTTTTAGTGCGACCAAAATTTATTGTAATTTCACAAACTATTTTTTGATTGTACAAAACTAAGTGTTAACTTGTCATTTCTACCCATGCATTGCACTATTTTTGAATTCTACGTTGAAAACTGATTACTTCTTGTATAACAAACCATATCTCTAAATTCAGCGGTTTTCGAAATAATGACGTTTGAACATTAAAGAAAACCAAACGTCATATCTCTTACCTGGAACACCCTGTATACCAACTTTTTACTTTAAAAAATGTGCAACTAAAAATGCTAATTGACAGATTCGAGCGCTTTTCCGATAATGAAATAAATGAATTTGTGTAAGACTTTATGGACGCACTGTATAACAAGTTGTGACCAGGTTCATTATTCTTAAATTGACGTTTGTTGTTAATCCAACTTCTATATTCTATATACATTTAATTATTGTTATGAATTTCGGTACATTAACAATAGGTAACCCTCAAGCGTTCTATTTGGCGTATAATAATAGAAACACCTGCCAACAAAACACACCGCGGCGCGTTAACGAGCTTTTCCCTCAAGCGTGGTCCTGTTCGGTTGCTGCAGGCTTTGTGCATGGCTTGGTGTCTGCAATCTTGTTAGAAAGTGGTCTCTGTCAATAAAATGAAAAACGGTTTGTAACGGAGACTATATTTTGTGTCACATCTATTATCCATTAATATTATAAAATATTTGTTAATTTCACAAATCATTTATAGCTACTGTTAAATATAATAAGCATCAAAGTCACAATCCTTCAATATCTATACAGATTGTTTTGGAAGACATTTCTTATTAGTGTCATTCTTCAAAAAAGCTGCAATTTGCGGTAATCAGTAAAACATTACTTTTATTATTATTACATTTTTTTCCTAATGACAAAATTAATACAAATGGTGTTTGTACTGCACTTATAATAGTACTTTTACCTAACTATATAATTTGTTTTTTGTATAAAACTCCCCCAAACGCCATACTCCGTTATCGTAACCATCAACCATATTTGTGGAAGATAACTTACAAGAAAAAATAATTCTACCTGCAAATTCCTAAATTTTACTACTTCTAATTGTTGCATATAGGTAAATCATTACCGTTATCAGATTATAATTCTTCGTATCAAACACTAGAGGCGCTGCAAGCGGCGCATGCATGCATGTTGATTCTCTGTAACGATGGGGCAGTACAAAGCTAATAACGTAAGGGTACGGTTGCTGCGTGTTTCATGATAAATACGATGTAAACACGTGCTCAGTAGTTTGTTCGATCTTAAATCGTCGTTACCGTGATCAGTTTATTGAGGTAAGTAATATATTTTTCTTTGAAATTTTGTATTTATTTTATGCGTCTTACCAGAGATTATGCCTTAACGTAGAAAAAATACAACATTTTTTTTAAACAATATAACAAGAAATTTAAAACATGCATGGTCATCAACTCCGTTATATCATTACCGTTATCGATATGATAACGGTGATGATCAGAATTATAACATAAAATCATTTTATGAAGAAAATAAGATTCACAGGCTATTTTTTTGCAACAAGTAAAACATTTTTAATAACTTGTGGTAATCTTTAACCCACTGATTATATGTTCGAATAAAAAAAATGCAGCTTTTTTCAAGAACGACCCATTATTAAACCTTGGACCTTTGCGTATTTCCACAGGGTTTGCTTTAAGCTCTTTATTTTGACAAAGTAAGATCAGTGCAAACAATTTCTAAATATCTGTTTTGAAAACAAAAAGTGAGACAATCAAAAATAATTTCCTGCGATATTTCTTGGCTACTTTTCAAAAAATCCCCAAAAGCTGTACGAATAATGGTTCCCAAGATACAGCCAGCGTCTCTTTTTAGTTGTACACCGAGTACACTGGGTACATTTTGATATTATTCATATATTTCTCTTTTAGGAACGTTTATAAATTTTTTTAGTGAAAATGTATTTCACTAATTTTAACTTACATATTTATAATCGAGTTTACCTATTTTCACTTTAATTTCAATGGACAACGGAAGCACACGTGAGTTGTTCCGTTGTTTCCCCAAACGCCATCGAATACCCACCACAAAATGACAAAATTGCTTTGAATCGAGTCACCCATGAAATTTAAGAAGCAAATAAAAGTAAGATTGATTTTTTCCAGTTGGCTTCTTTTGTTTTAAATGTTATAGTTACATTTATTATTTATAGTGTTGTTATCTAATTATAATTAAAATCAATAATATTTATACATGAAAATTGCTCATGATTGAAAACTATATAATCAAATGTATACAGGGTCCTGCAATATAATGCGTCAAGCTTCTATAGTTCATATACGAATTAAGTTGGGAATTCCATTTATATGCAGACTTATACTGTATCATAGGGTGCATTTCAGGAAAATATTTTTTCATTTAAATTAATTTTTTAAACCATGGGATTGGGTGAGATTTATAATAAGGGGTCTAGAGATATTATGAATCTAATAGTGTTTAGCTATTTTCTACAGGGTGTTCATAAAAAGGTTTCAAATACGATACACTTTAAATTCATTTTTCTCACGTTTTTCGAATGGAACACTCTGTATATTATTTGAATATTTAATGTGAAATTCTTAAGCAATCTTTTTTGTACGCGCTATTGCAGGACCCTGTATATGATTATTTTTTTATTTTATTATTACTAGTAGTCTTATTTCTTTCTATTATTACCCTAGGCGCAACTAGGGGGCATAGGGGGAGCTAAGCCCCCCTGAATCTAGATTAGCCCCCCTAGACCAATTGGTCTTTTCACATCCTTTTCTATGACGACTTTTTTTAAAGGTCATATTTTGAAGGTACTTACTGGATTATTACGCGATCGACCTTTTTTTTTAGAAGGCATCTTCAGGCTAGGTAGGATTTCAACAGAGGGTTTAAGCCCCCCCCCCCCCCCACCCCCGCCCTAAATATAGGTGTTTAGTTGCGCCACTGATTACGATTGTGGCATTGCAGTCTCTAATCGTGGTATCAATATCTTCAACCTGAATAGATGAAGTGTATTCATAAAATCTAAACAAGGACAGCTTAAAATAGCCGTTAAGACGAACATTAGCTTTGTTTATAAAATCGACATTCAGCAGCCTAGAAGGCATGTCCCTACCTGGCGAGGCAGCTTATTGGCTACTCTGGAACCGGCTAAATCCTATAGTTTTGGCCAATAAGTAGAATGGTACTTGTACTTCTTGCTCTTGCTTAAGGATTGCGAAAATTGCAATCGGATTGTGGTTTAAAAGAGGGGAAAAGTAACAAAAATTATATCAAACACTTCAATAAGTATCACAACAAGAAACTGTGTTAACCACCAGAATTGCACGTAGAAATTGTAAACAAAAACAAGTTACCCCTTACAAACCACTTTCAAACATGGAAAAAGAATCATTTGGGACTACCCAGCAGCCTTCACCAATCACGACGTATACCTACCTACTGCTCATCCACAGCATTCCATCCACATATTTTATACATAAGACAGTTCTTTTTCCGACTTTTAGATAATGTTTAAAAACCCCAACCAAAAAGCATAACACACGTGGATTTACATATTAATTATAAAAATCATGCCTAGTTACTTGTAAACTACCTATACGTTTTAGGTTTTCGCACAAGCTTTTCTATAGTAGGTATAATTTTTAAATAAAATCACAACACTTACCCTTTAAATATAAATCTTGTGTACTGGACACAAAGTTCTTACCACGAACTTGAATCACTGATAAAAACAAAGATCTAGCCAAAAAAAACTGCATTCAAAACTTGGATCGAAATAGTCCACTACCTAGGGCTTTACCTTGGTAATTTCATTTAAACAAACAACGAGATTGAAAGTTTTGTCAATAGTTTTTATCGTAGAAAAACCGGAAAGTCCCCGGAAAACTTCCTGACAGCGAATTTTCCGATAATTTTTACGACACTTGATAACAGAGTTTAAAACAGTTCGTTGCCGTGAAAACAACTGGGCTTTGAAGAAGGCATTGGCATGGCCAGCACGCTGATTGTTTCAGTTGTTTTCCCCTTCTTTGATGTTCGCTATAGTCGCGGCCAACTCAATCGCTGATTACCTGTTTGATGTTAGTTCACCTGTTCTCCTTTAAAACAGGGTCGGATCGTGTTTATACGATGTTACTATTGATGATGAACAAACCTACACCAAAATCGGAAGCTCTAATAAAGAGGGATAGGGGTGAAATTTCCAAAAATCGGGTAAAACCAAATACTTATTTAAAATACTCCAGTAGTGGAGGGATATTATTTCGCAGCACTAATAAAGAGGGATGGGGTGAAATTTTCAAAAATCGGTTAAAGCCAAATACATCCCTAAAATACTACAATAGTGAATGGATCAAATTTCGCAGCACTAATAAAGAGGGATGAGGGTGAAATTTTCAAAAATTGGTAAAAACGAAATAAATCCTTAAAATACTGCAGTAGTGAAAGGATATCATTTTGCAGCATTAATAAAGAGGGATGGGGTGAATTTTTTTAAAATCCGGTAAAACGAAATAATACAAACAATCTTAGAAATATGTAAACAACTTGTGCATGTTTATCACGTGTGGATACAAAATTTTTCATTAGTTGCACCTTTAATTGACCACCCATCCTGGGTGTAGAGTCAGGTTATGCTTATCATAAAAATGCATTGTTATCGAAACTGAATCAACATGTCAAATTTCAACTTCGTAGGATGGTGGTTCTAATTTTCTTCAATT
Source organism: Polydrusus cervinus (assembly GCA_935413205.1). Classification (NCBI taxonomy): domain Eukaryota; kingdom Metazoa; phylum Arthropoda; class Insecta; order Coleoptera; family Curculionidae; genus Polydrusus; species Polydrusus cervinus. The sequence goes on along the minus strand of OW284514.1, from coordinate 24,901,738 downwards.
TTTTGCCTTGCCCTGTATACTATTTAACTTGAAGCCATTCTAAGTGTCCCTGAAATATTTATCGGACATGCAATAACTTTTGGCGGTATGTAAATTTTGATTGTACAACTAATAAAAAAAATCCATTTGTTACACACTTTATCGGCCACATATCATAAAAATGCATTGTCATCGAAACTTACTTATTATGTAAAATTTCAATTTTAACTCCGTAGGATAAGAGGAAGTGGTTCTAACTCAGCTTGCAAGATTTGATCTTAACACACACTAACATTGCAAGTTCTATAAATTGACAAATAAAACAAACCTCAAAATATTAATCATAGGTTAGGAAAACCACTTCGTTGTAATTAATAAACCGAGGGGCCCGAGGACTATGAACTAAAATAAAGACTTAATTTCTTCACAGTCACAAATTAAAACCACTAACAGCAAGTTCGGTTTTTACCTCGCAGATCAGATGAGACGAGAGCGATGCCATTTTTAGATCATGTGATCACGGAGGATTCAGAAGACTTCGTACTTACCGAACGATCTTGATGGTTTCTATTTTATTTTCTAACTTAAGAATTTTGTTAAGTTGTATGTAAACAAGTTTAAACAAAAAATTTGGTCGGATTCATATCATATTATTTGTAAAGTGCAATAAAAAATAATCTTGGCGAATTTCACGAAAGGTTATCTTCATTCCTCAATAAAACAACGTCAACGGTTAGATTTTAAATATTACCCCGCCTTTCGGAAATTTCATTTTTAAAATTTATCGAAATTCTCCAACGAAAAATATGTAGGTACCTCCATTTGCTCGTCGATATGATGAACGAACGATATTCAGATTTATTTTTGTCCTCTGTAACATTAAACGAACGGGCGTGGAGTAATCTGACAAATCTGATGGTAAAACCTAACTCGCTTTAAGTAAAGTTTTTACTCGCCAAATTAAAGATAAAAGCTAGATTTAGCAGGAAAAATGCTGATAAATCCTACCCAATCCTACAAACGTTAGCCATGCATGATCTTTCCAGCTGGAAATTGTTGTATGTGGGCATTTCCTGGAGCCAGAAAAATCGTATGGGATAATTTTTTTAACAAACAGCAACGGCCTTATAAACTTTCTCCTCTTCCTCCTTCAAATTTTAAAATCTTAACTACCTAGAGCTGGAGATTGTCTTCTATTTCCTTGACCGATACAAAAATACACACTCACCATTTTGTCAGTAAACATTTCTCGCGCGGGTACTGATATAGAAGAGACAGCGGCGGCGCCAGGGGGGGGGGGGGGGGGGGGGGGGGGGGGGGGGGGCAGGATGAGCACCGTCCCACCCTAGAAACATAAATCCCACCCTGGTGCCCCCCCCCCCCCCCAAATTGACGGATTCGGTTTTGTAATGGAATTTCCGGGGGAAAGGAGGACTTGGCTATGAAAGCTTTGATGAGAAAAGAGTGGTGTTGTATGACATTTTTTTTAAACTTTGAACAAGAAGAAAGTTTTGTTTGCCCCTGCTTATGGCGTTCTAGAGCGTGGGGGAGGCGGCGACCTTTTTTTTTAGAAGTCACTTTTGATTCGGGTAGTGCCCTCTCAAGAATATATATATACTTGTGCCCACCCATCCCAATAATCCTGGCGCCATCACTGAGAAGAGATCATCGAAAAATCATTTATTAAAAAGTTGCCGACATAAAACAGCTTAGCCGGCATCTACCTGGCACAACAAGTTAAAAAAACGGGTTATTCGGTTTTTCTGATCGAAAAGCCAGAAAAAACGTTAAAAATGTATTTTTTCGGCGCTCGTGTAAAAATCTCTCTATCCAGAGAATCACCCGTATGTAATATTTTTGTCCGATGACTCTCCCGGTTCCAGCTATCCTTGCCTCTTATCACCCCGCGCGCCCTTTCGATTACACAAGTCAAATGGTTGCATTCTCCCTCGCACAAGGAAACAACGGACCCGAAGCAAACTGGACGCATTATTGTATTCATACATGGAGAGTTTTACCTGCAAAATTTATACAAAGTTACTGAGCTCTCCTTTAAAAATGTTATCAGCTATGTACCATAAGAAGAGGGCTATTGGTATTTTTAACCAAAGGTGCTCAAAATTTTCTTAATCTACCCTAATTGCATTAAAAATTTTCGCCTGCAACGCTATTTTTATTGGCACTTTGCCTCGATTACTAACAATACAAACAAAATCTCTATTGAAATTTTTTAGTCTCCGCAACCTAAGGTAGTATAAAAATAATTTTTTGATAATAGATTGGCAACTTTACATACTTTATTAAGGGATTAATCTATGATTGATTTTAGGACAAAAAGTTCATATAATTATGGGTCCGCAACGGCTTCGTTTTCCAGATACAGGGTGTTCAAAATTGAAATAAATTTAACATATTTCCATATATTTTTTAAATAGTATCAGCTACTTTATTGAAACACACTAATAGATAATCAGAGACTACATTTTGCAAGTATTAAGTTATTTTTAATTCAATCATGAGCATATGGGTAACCTTCTTAGAATTTTCGAGCAAAAATCGCACACCACTGACTCTTTTTTTTTCAAACAAATTTATTTCTGACCTTTAAACAGTAATAATACTGATAACAAGGCCTAAACTTTTAAGTATTTACAATAGGTTACATTTTAAGGTAATATAATACTAATATACAATATATAGATAGATAATTTATTAATGTCAAGGTACATAGTACTTACACAAGTCATATAAATGAAAATAAAGTAATAGTATTGAAAAAGTAACAAAATACAAATGTTTTATACTGTCACAAACAATCTAAAATCATTACTTATATAACATTCTAAAATCAACACTTAAATATTTTGCACATCACAATTTAAAAATTCATCAACCGAATAAAATGCGCCCTCCACAAGAAACGCCTTTACCCTATTTTTTTAAAGCTTTAATAGGTAAAAGCTTCAGATCCACGGGAAGCTTGTTATATAACCTGATCCCCAGAAAGTCTGGTCCACTCTGGCATCTTTTTAACCTCTTATAAACAATAGCTAAGTTCTCTTTATTTCGCGTATTGTAGTCATGCAACTCGGAGTGAGATTCAAATTTATCTGCATTGACCTTCATGAAAAGAAGAGTTTCAAGTATGTAGACCGATGGAAAGGTGAGTATTCCATGGACTTTAAAAGCATCCCTGCAGTCCTCCCTGAAAGATAACCCCGCTATCGTTCTGATAGCTCTTCTCTGCATTACAAAGACCCTGTCATTATGGCATGAGTGACCCCACACAATAATCGCATAAGTGAGGAAGGAGTGTATCAATGCATAATATGCAGTTTTTAATGTACTGGTGGATACGGAAGTGCTTAGTCCTCTTAATGCAAAGGCTCCTTTTTTTAGTTTTTCGCAGACGTAGTCAATGTGATGGTCGAATTTGAGTTTGTTGTCAAGTTGTACGCCAAGAAATTTTATTTTTTCCTGATTATCATATATATTATCATATATAATTAACAGTATAGCAAACAGTAGGTAAATAATTTACAGTATAATAAACAGTAGGTATAAAAAGCATTTTCAAGTAAGCCAGGTAAGAAATACATTTTTTTTTCCGGTTCGCCGACTACGTAGGCCATCTTGAACCGGTCATCGACCACAAATATGATCTACCGACTGGGGAGTGTGAAACGGCACCTTCATCCTACGAGATATCCGATCTCATCCGGCGTGAATAGGATGGCTAAGTGTCGATTCATTTTACACTCTTCCCTGAGGCAAGAGCACGCCGTGTTCCCAAGCGGTCACCCGCCCAAGTACTAACCGCGCTCGACACAGCTTAACTTCGGTGATCTGCGGGAACCAGTGCTTAATATGTCGACAGGCCCTTGCCTAAGAAATACATAAAAGTGGTATTTTGATAAATTTTTGATAGGATGAACCATTATTGAGAAAATTCCCTAAATTGGTATTCATGCACGCCTATGGGCAAATTTAAGTGGGAATTAAAAGTGCTTAGAACTCAACAAAAAAAATGGCGAGATAGACCTTATGAAAATAAATTTAAAAAATGATGACTTAATGCTTGCAAAATGTAGTCTCTGAATATCTATTAGTGTGTTCTAAGTTTCAATTCAGTAGCTGACATCATTCAAAAAATGTATGAAAAAACATTAAATTTGTTTCAATTTTGAACACCCTGTATTTGAAAAACGAAGCCGTTGCGACACATAATTATATAAACATTTTGTCTTAATATCAATCAGAGATTACTTAATCATCAAAATGTAAAAGAAAAAACGCATGCTAACTAAATTATTAATAATTAAAACAAAATATCAATGACCATTTTTATTACTCAAAAAAAAAAACATTATATTTAGAAGTTTTCGTCAAAACTCATGAATAAAATATCAACCATAGCAACCATTTATGCTTAAGACATTAAAAATCTATCTAATGCTACACAAGTAAACATTTATTTTTGCAAAAAATGGCTGTTGGCTTCATTTGATAATAGTACAACAAACTGTAATAGACACATTAATTTAAGCAACACAAAGTTTCGAGAGAGATACATACTGAAAAAAATTTAAATAAAAATCTAACTATATATAATACAGTATAACTCGAACTAACCTATTTTTCTTCACACCACTCGTTTTCTTTGCGAACTTGGTCTTCCTCAGAAGGAGTAAAATCGTTTTTAATATTAAACGTTTTGCGAATTTCTTCTGGTGCTTTGCCTTTAATCATGTTAGCCACAGTTTTGCAGGTAACATCCAAAAGCCCTTTAATATCAAGATAATTCGCAGCAAGAATTAATTCAAACAGTGTTCCCTGGTCTACCTTCAAGAAATCAGCATCCCATGAGGAAATATCATCAGTCCTTTTCTCTGTAATATGAAAATGCATGTTGGTTCAATAACAGAATAAATATTCCCATAACAATTTAATATAAATTGATAGGTAAATTACTGACAAAAACATTAAACTCGCAACATTGCACGAGAGAAATAGTTGAGAAAATTAATATCCATTATCTTTTATTTTTCGACCGTTTATAATATGGTGTAATTTGTTATACTGAATTTAATTTTTACGGACCCGGAAAGCCCGACGTCTCGGAAAGCCCGACGGCCCCGGCAAGCCTGACAGGCCAGGAAAAAATTTTTAGGGCCCGAAAACCCGAACCTTTATTGATTAAGTGGCCCGGCCCGCCATAGCCCGAGAGTTGGGACGGGCCACGTTAAGGCCGAAGATGAACACCCGGCCCGTGCAGGCCTCTACTTTACAGTTTGCAATTTTTCTTTTATGAAATGACTTGCTGGATTTTAGTTACTTGTACAAGTTACTGTGTAGATTAGCCTGTAGTATGTTATGTACTTGAAAGGCGCCAGTTCTAACAAATTATTTAAAAATAGGTATAAAAGGTCCGCAAATAAAAATTAAGGCCACTAATTGAGTATTCGAACTCACCATTATTATTTTTTAAATTGATAGTATATTCTTGATAACTTTCAATAGGTTTTAAATGTCACTCACTTTCATAATAAATATATCCTGTATGGCAGTGTATATTTAAAAAAAAAGCGCAATATAAATATAGTTTCACACTAAAATGCACACTCACACAAACGAACTGCTACAACCAGTAATGGGAATATCAGCACGGCATGCAAGCCCCAGTTTATCCCGCGTCCCCATTCAAATTTATTTATATTGCTCGGTGGTTGTCATGACGACCGTCGGTACAGACAGGTGGAATATGTGAAGCTCATTTCAGAGTTTCCAAGTGTTTTTACTACAGTTTGCAAGTTAAATTAAATAGATCACAAGTGTGGAGTATAGCAGCTTGTTTTTTATTATCTTTTAAAAATATCTTGTATTAAAATTAGGCCAAAGCTTATTTTTAGTTTATAATTTTTATTTGTTTAGATTTTTATAGAAGAAAAAATACCTTTACTTTCTCAGCCTATCTATGGTAAGGGCAATGGTTAGACAATTTTGATTTGCCAACCTTCCCGTTCAGTAATGCCACCACTAAATCCAAATATAAAATAATCAAGCATAGGTTTTTAACCACAATTATTTGCATTTATTAGTAACTCTAGATGATATAAGTATGCCTGTCTGCACTGTGAATTTCAAATGGAAAAATAAAATGGTACGGGATCATACCTAACAAAGTTGTTCGATATTTTATGGGGCTCTAATACATTCAAATTCGGGAGCAGAGTTGGAAATAAAATGTTTTATATTTCACACATCCTGTCAGTGAGTTTTACACTTGGTTTTACAGTAGGTGTTTTGAAATTAGGGATTTGCCTCATGTCCCTATCAGTAAATATAGACTGCAAGTTACTTACCAGACTAATAACATCAATAATGTATTACCTTTGTTTTCATCATCCTCTGGTGGTGGAGGATCATCTTTGTGGAAAGTGGCCCACTGTAAAACTTTTCGCAGAATGGCCGAATTAACATTGGGAAGTGGCACTACTTCTTCTTCCTCATCATCCATTCCCAAATCTTCTAACATGGTCTTGATCGTGACGGAGCATTTGGCAATCTCAACATCGACATCGAAAATTTCTCCATCTGAAGACTGAAGCTTGATTTTAGGCATCTTGATCTACGAATAATTGATTAACTTTCTCAATACGGAACAACCTTTTAAAACGACAAGTAAGACGAATAATCAAAAATAAACAATTATACGTTTTTTATACTTACATTGCTTTGTTCACAATTCACAAATTCCACAAATAGAAAAAAACGACAAAAACCTTTTTCTCTCACAACACCCGGGGACCCTTGACAGTTGACTTGACAGTCTTGTCAAGTTATTTCTTTTCTTGGCCAATGGATGTCACAGACAAAGAATGTGGCGTAGCTATCTCTTCGATCGATCGAATGCACCATAGTCTTCTCGATGTTTAAAGTGTAGAAAGAGCCGGATCATTGTTTTCCTTAACTTTGCTTTTTTTTAGAAGCCACTTGTGAATCGAGAGAGGGAAGTAGGTTTTTTTAGAATCACTTTTGAATTTGAATCGAGAGAAAACTTCAACACAATCAATGTTAATTAGCTGACTTTCGACCTCGTCTTACTTACGCTGTCATATTTACGCCGTTTGCGTCCCATATGAACTCGGGCTAACTTACGCCGTCATATTTACGCCGTTTGCGCCCCATGGGAACTCAGGCTTAAAGTTAAAACCATCAGAAATCAGATAAATAATTGCGTTGGTATAGCGGTGTGGTTGAGGGGGCTAGTGGCGGCCGTGATTCGTTAATTAAAGTCAAACTGAGCAAACGATGACATCGATTTGTTTATCAATAAAATAACGTTAATACATTAAGTTCGTAAAAAAATCATTGTGTTCATAAAAAACCATTGTCTTATTCCTTTGTGGAAATAACTTTAGAGATGCGATTTTATCTAAAAATTATTTTATAACGTACATCAGTTTTTTCACTCTTTATATAGTACCATACAGTTATTCCTTGTATTTTTAATACGCGAAGTAGAGGCCTGCACGGGCCAGGTTTTCATCTTGGACCTTAACGCGGCCCGCCCGACTCTCGGGCCACTTAATCAATAAATAAATGTTCGGGTTTTCGAGCACTAACAATTTTTCCTGGACCTGACGGGCCGGCCAGCCGGTCTTTCGGGCCAGCGTTGGTTTGCTTATGTGTTTTTTTTTAAGAAATAATTTTCAAGTCCTAATAATTTTTGTCGGGTCTGACGGGCTTGTCGGGCGGTTCGGCTTTGCTTTGGTTGACGGGCCGCGTCGCAAAATTCCGGCTCGAGCTGGGCCTGGTCGTGATATTCCATTACGTGCAGGGCTCTAATGTAACGTGAAAAGGTTTTGCGAAATCAAAGGATGTTTTCTGAAGAAACAATTTTTTTTCAGGCAATGGAAAACATGAACCGTTTAGTTTCTAGTATTTCATATATTATACTTACCTACCTAAGTATATTTTAAGATTCATTACATATTACATTGTTTATTTTAGATTTAATGGTTATTTCATTTTTATTATGATGTGTATTATGATTATGGTTTTTAAACCGTATAAGGATTTTATTTTTAAATATATATATTAAAATGTTACAAATGTAAAGTTTTTTTGTATGATAAAAGTGTTTTGGACTTGCATTGCCTTTATTTGTTTGAAATCACAACGTTTCAACTGGTAAGTACGTATCTCCAGTCGTCCTCAGGTCATCAAGCATATTTATTAAGCTATATGGACTTTGTTTATTAGAGCACTGAAAAGTATACCTTATTTGTGATAAGCGTTTGCCCCTTTTTATATATTAAGTCGATTTATGGACTTGGTCCAATTCAGCTGTGAACCCCTCAATAATAATTGTATTATAGAAGAATATATCTTATTTTGCCTTATGCTGGCAGAAGAGCCTTATTATGGCTTATGGCTACGTTTTCAAAAGGCATCGAACATCAGTATCTGTAAAAAGTTGTGATTTTCTTCTATTATTTAATTTAAAATAAACTTTAAAAATAAAAATTTGGTTAAATCGTTGATAAGGTCAAGGTTTAGTCATAAGGCCCCAGTAGCTCAACACAACAAAATCGGTTTGGGGGAGGAAAAACCAGGCAAGCAAAAGCTATATTATACAAATAGCACCACAGGCAAAGAGGTATAAAATTGAAAGGTAAGTAAAGCGGGTAAAAATATCTATTTACAAAAAAAATTATTATAACAGCACACCACAGGCAAAAATTTCAAGATATTTGATTGGGTTTCCCTAAAATGTAAAATTTTCCCCAACTTTTTAGATCAGAGTGGGCGGTTTGGGGAAATAAGGCTAAACCCCCTCCAGATAATAGTTTTTCAAACAGGGGTAAAATTATAAAAAAAATTATTATTGTAGAAAATGAAATGGAAATAAAAACAATGTTCTTGTAGAAAATGTCACCGTGAAAATATTTTTGTAATGAAAGACCCCCCCCCGTTTCTGAAGCTCATGACAACTCAAACGTAAAGCTATTCTTTAGATTTTAAAAAATAGGGGTTTTAAGGAGCTTTAGACAACGTATGTTTTTATATGTATATAAAGGTACTTTTTTTGAAATAAGAAAGTAAAAACTGATTAAATCAGACAGCGACCGCTGGCGCCACAGTTTAGCTGCAATTTAAATTATCTTCTTAGGGTAAATGTACTGTTCTTACGTTAAATGAAGCGTTTTAGTGTTATTACTACTGGACGTGGATAACATAGAGGTTACGTAGGTTTCCTTGAGGAAAACAAGATTCTTTCTGGTGGATGAACAATCGCGCAAGGCAATGGGGTAGAATGCAGGGTATAAATATTAACCTACTGCTTGGAAATACGCATTTGAATTCAACCTTTCGAGCTTTGTTAAATTGCATTGTATTATTGTGATATTAAAATAGTAAAATGGTAAGTTGTAACATATTTGTAATTTATATTGAGGGAGGTCGATGAGCTAAAATTCTTTTATACAAAAGCAATACATTTTTAAGTTTGTTTACAATTCATTACAGAATATTGGAAAGTCCAATATAGTTTTGCTAAATTAAAAAATAAATTATTTAAATATATTTAATATTACTTATCTGACAAACCAAAAGGGCTTTCCAATATTCCTTGTTTAATTTCAAAAAAATTTGTTCTTAATCAATTAATAAACCCGCAAAAGCAATACATTTCCGGACTTTAATGCTTGCATACATTATCGCCCGCGTATTGGTTTTACTTCTATAGAGATATACCGGGTGATTCATTCAGGGTGACGAGCGGCCATATCTCGGAAACTACTGGGCATAGAAATTCAGGAATAATACAACTAAAGTGGCCATGAGAAAATCCTGGAAATAATTTTTAAGTTCCGCATTTTGCCGCAAGAGAGCGTAATTGAAAAATAAATTTTAAAATTTTACATATCTCCGAAAATTCCGAAGAACGGCAGGTCTGAGGAGAAAAACGCAAGAGACCATTTTTATGCAGAATTGGCCAGACTAATCAGAAATGATATCCACATGGAAAAATGTCAGTAGCGTCCCACTTTTTTTCTAAAAAATATATAATCGCTTCTTCATTAAAAATTATTCTATTGGCGATAACCCTGAAACGAATGGAGATATCGAGCTGCGGGTTTAATATTTTTTCTAGCAAATTTCATCTACCTTTCGATTATGGTATCATAATTATACCGTATACTTTATTTTTTCGGAGTAAAATCAAAAAACGTGTTATTACAAATTGCGCCCTCTAACATTTTTTTTGAGAACTATCATGGACAACTAAATACGATTGGTGAAAGTGCATACATTTCTCTTTCAAACAGTCTTTAGTTTGCTAAAATCGGATAAGTCGTTTATAAGTTACAGCGATTTAACTGATTACACTTTCAACAGCTTCCCCCCCTCTTATTAAAGTCGGTACGCCAATGAGCATAAGACCAAAATGATGCATAATTATTGTTCAAGCTTTTTAACGGTGTTATCAAAGATATACCTTAATGTGGAAATTTCGGAGATATGTAAAATTTTAAAATGTACTTGTCAATTACGTCCTCTTGTGGCAAAATGCGGAACTTAAAAATTATTTCCAGGATTTTCTCATGGCCACTTTAGTTATAATTTTTTTTTCCTGAATTTCTATGCCCAGTAGTTTCCGAGATATGGCCGCTCGTCACCCTTAATGAATCACCCGGTACAATAAACTATTTTTAAAATAAACATCAAAGCCATATGAATACTGTATTAGGTATAATAAATTTAACTACCGAAACAACGTTCAAAATCCGTTTATATTTGGAAGTTTGACAAATTAACTTTTATTTTTAGAACTTAACTTTCAAGCATCACCATATAACATTCGTCTTTTTGGTGTCTGCCATATTGCTAGCGACCTTAACCGAATCAAAAGTTATAAATTGCAGACCACTTCCGCAATGTTGCAGGTATGCATAGTTGACTTTATTTGTATAAATGTTTTTTAAACTTTTCTTTAATTTAAGTTTAATAGAAAACCTTTATATAGAATTGTGGGGAACTAAAAAGTTGAAGAATTTAAAATTATTGTAAAATATAAATGCCCCACTGCCCAGGTTGTATTTTTTACATCGGAACATTCTACACTAACATTTTTCAATATATAAGAGGAACAAAGTTCAGTTGATACCACAACAGAACTATAAGAAGGGAAATTACACCTAAAGTGTAAGCTTATTACAAAATTGTTTATATCAACAAATTATTTTTTACGAACATTAGATGCTTTGTCGAACGCAAATAGGCCTATCTGCCTTTTTCTAAACAAATGTTGGAATATTTTTGGCTAAACGCAGGGCGGTATACAGGGTGCTACAAATTCGTGTGCGTACAAGGGGATCTCGAAAACGATAAGAGATACAAAGATGGTTAAATTAAGGCAAAGTTCGTATTTTGGGGCTTAACAATTTGGTGAAAGAAAATTTCAAAAATTCCTAATGCTTTCGGATATCCGAAAAAAACGAAATTTCCATTTTTGGTTTTTAATTTTTAGCGCTTTCATTTTTAACTTGGGAAGAAAATTGAAAACACTTTTTTAGAGCCGTTTTTTATGTTCTACAAGATGGCGTTATTAGTTTTCAAATTTGACATTTCGTTCTTTAGTTACCAACCTCACGTCAATTTTTTTAAAATAATTCCAAGAAATTTTAAATATAGATTTAGGGATTTCTAAGCTTTAGAAATTTAATACAAATGTACAAATTTTTGAAATTTTAACGTTTTGTCATCTAATACATTATTCAAATTATCTTTTTCATTTCATTACGGTCCTGAACATTGAGAGCCAAACTAAAAACAAAAGATTTCTAATTTAAAAAATCCGTCCATTTTTATTCAAAGATGCCTAATATTTGATATTTTGTAAGAGAAAAGACCCATAGTCACGGCCTTAAATATCTAGGTCTGTTTATTTTTGTTACATATGTTTTGTCTGAAACTAGCATCATTAGATCTTCTAAACAGTAAAAAAAAATTAATTGTTTTTGAAACAAACATAAGCGCATCACAGTAACATAACTAGACTAACACTCCAGTTAAATTTTTTTCACTCGGGAGCATTAATTTATTTCTGTTTTACAATATTTCGGTCTAGGTCTAGGACAAAAACTATGGGGCTTAAAATATACGTTACATTAAAATAAATAAAATACTAATAAAAAATAAAATAATTTCTCATGCCTTAAAACTTGCTTACTTCCTAGCTTAGAGTATTTTGTGACGGTTAATCTTATTGAAAAAATAAACAGCCTTAACACCATAACTTTCTGTTATGTAATTTTAATAATTAAGTAATTACAAAAATAATTGCCACGGCCGTAATAGTAAAGAAAGGATAATTTTAAATGCTAGTGATGTGTTATTTGACGACAACCTGTTAAAATCTTAAAAACCTTTAAATTGTATTAAATTTCCAAAGCTTAGAAGTCCTTAAAACTGTTTTAAAAATTCCAGGTCCGTATTTTAAAAAAATGAATTGAGGTTGGTATCTAAAAAAGGAAAAGTCCAATTTGAAAACTAAAAACGCCATCTTATAAAACATAAAGAACGGCTATGAGAAAGTGTTTTTTGTTCTTTTCTCAAGTCAAAAATGAAGGCGCAAAAAATTAAAAACCAAAACTAAAAATTTCGTTTTTTTTTCGGATATCTCCAAAAGCATTTGGAATATTTACAAATTTCTTTCACCAAGTTATTAAGCCCCAAAATACGCAACTTTGCCTTAATTTAAACATCTTCCTATCTCTTATCGTTTTCGAGATTCCCTTGTACGCACACACGAATTTGTAGCACCCTGTATAACATAAAGGAAGTTCGTAAACATTACAGTGAAATTTTCCCTCTTATTATATTTTCATTGATACATCCATAAACAAAATTCTTTACTGTATTAACAAAAATTAATTATAGATCCCTATATGTTAACCATTTTTTAGGAGATACGTATTTTCACCTGCGTGCAGGGGAGTTTCCGCAAAAAGAAGTGATTATCCTCTCATAAAGGCCAATGATGAGATCCTAAGAGATCCAAGGTAATGATTTATTTGATTTTTAAAATTCTAGAATTGATTAGTTTATTCACCGATACTAGGCGGCGGTGGATATCCATAATTATAATATTATGGGATACAGTAAAACAAAGTTGAACTAGTAAATTTTCACTACCTATATTCAACTTTATTTTACTAAATCCCATAAAACCCATAAAGTAGTCTCAACTTGAAGAAATAATCCATACTTAAAGTGTAGTGGGAATTTAGAAGGTAAAAAATAAGAACACAAAGTCTTCCTCCACTGTTATATTATAGAAATATTTTAAGCAACTTCTCTACATGTTTCGAATGCAGAATCATTCATTTTCAGAAGAAAAGACCAGTAGATCACCCTAACTGAGCAACATAATTGTAGGTTTGGTGTAAAAATGAGTGGAACGGTGAGGAAACAGATACACACGTTGCATTGTGAGCAAGAAAAGTATGTGGGTTTGACGCTTAAAAGCTTTAAAGTTTTCACAGTGCCTTAAGCCACAAACCCACATACTTTTCTTGCTTACAATGCAACGTGTGTATCTGTTTCCTCACCGTTTCAGTCATTTTTACACCGAACCTACAATTATGTTGCTCAGTTAGGGTGATATCTACTGGTCTTTTCTTCTTTTAATTTTTCTCCTGAAGATGAATGTTTTTGCATTCGAAACATGTAGAGAAGTTGCTTAAAATATTTCTATAATATAACAGTGGAGGAAAACTTTGTGTGCTTATTTTTTACCTTCCATAAAGTAGTGTTTTGATCTCACCGCATAGAACAAGAAAAAATAAAATTTTCTGTGGTTTAAGTTTTTATATTATTTACTGAGAAAATAATTAAAATGCGCGAACCCTTTTACCTACCATAAAAATTATAAGTAATTGACAGCCAGCGACCGCCCTTCAACCGACGCGTTCCTACCTGAATGATGTATGGAGTTTGGTTTCCCGTTTCTAAACGGTTCTTTTCTATTTAAAGTTATTGAAACAAAATTAATATAATCGGTCTCGCGACTGGCGAATAAAATTGAGCGGTTAATAGGATGACGTACATCTCGTCTCATCTAATGTTTTCAAACTTACTGCTTTCGCGGCGTTTTTTAATTATTTCGAGAGAATGTTTAGGACACCATAAGATTTTTATTATTGGAATATAGTTTTGTTTTAAATAATTCAGGATATTACTGAATATGATAAATTTGATTATAGCGAGGACGCCCGTTGGGACATACGATTTACTTTAGTTTAAAGATATTAGAAAATGCATACTTAAGCTGTTTCTTATGTAACGGAAACTTGTTTTTGAAATACAGTAAAAGTTATGTTATTAAATGCCCATCTTTCAAACGATTTCGTACTTACCGAACGATCTTGATTGTTTCAATTTTATTTTCTAACCTAAGAATATTGTAAAGTTGTATGTAGACACGTTTAAACAAACAATTTGAATAAACAATGCAAACCCGAATGACCCTGAAAAAGGCACTAGTAGGATTCGTAAGCCATAATCCAAGCCCGAATACACACAAACGGGGCACTCAACCGTACCCACACTCAACTGAACCCAAACGATACAAGCCCTAACAAACCCGAATGAACCTATTTAGATATTACTTTAAATCTTGTTCTTTGCATGGTTTTAAAACAAATAATTACATCATTAGAAAGATAGAAAGATATATGTATGGCGTCATTAACATCATAATTTTAAAATTTTTTTTTGAGATGTTATCACCATCAAAAAATATTGTTAGTTCCTTATTAATTAACACGAAAAAAAAAAATGTCTTCTTTGATTAAAAGTTTATTATATCTGTCTTATTGTTTTAGGTTCTTCCCTGCAGATGGCGACTATGTCAGTAACAGTGGATTTAGTAACCACGGAACCACTTTATCAGTAAGTTAAATTTTTGCGGTTGATCGATTCGTGACTGCAAAAAATATTCATTCATTTTGATTGTGCAGCACAACTATTAAAATTGGTCATCTTGACGAATTTATGAAATGTAATTTTAGGCAGACTTATCTTATTTATAACATTTTAATTTCAGGATGAAGATATTAAAAAATTAAATTTCATTTCCAAGAATGAAGCCGAAGAAAATACAGATTATTCATTCTAGAGTTTGGAGGATATTAAAAACTATGTTTTAGGAATGCAATTTCTTTAAAAATGTAAACATTTCATATTCAATAATATTACATTTTATATTCCTGCAATGAAACAAAAAATAAATAAATTGACGTTTAGTACAACATGATTTGTTTTTACATAACTGAATCCATAAAACCTCACAAGGTTTCCTTAGTATTAATAAATGTTTGGTGGTTAATGACCGCTAAAATAATGTGTTAAAATACCTGAAAAAATCTAGAATCTTTTGGTCAATTTATTAGGTAGACAGGTTCCGTTAATCCCCATACCAGCCAGTCACCAGAGAAAAAATCACCATATCATTTTCCAAGTGTTTAGTTTAAATATTATTTGAGTTAAAATCAGCCTTAACTTTGCCTTTTGTAATTTTTTTTTAATAAACAAGACACTGACAAGACACGAATTACAAGTGATAAGCTGCAGCTGCTTTCCGATCGATAACGATGTCCTTTAAGGGCATCCGACCAATATTTCTAAATTCTTCTCCAGGGTTTGATATATGACCATTTGTGGTCAATTTTGGAAACCTATTTTTAAAAGAAAATTAATTGCTTTTAATTTATTTTTACTGATCCGGGGTAGGGACTTACAAATAATTGGAACAAATTCGCTAGTATGTTGTGAAAAATGCAAAAACAAGTCGATTGAGATGTTTTTTGAATACTAATGAGGAAAAATTGTTTTTAAATCATCTTAAAAGGATGAAACATGACCCAACTTAATTTTTTACAATAAAAAATACATTAAACTTATCTCTTAAAAGAGATTTCCAAAAAGGTACCACAAGTGGTAAAAAACCGCGATCGGATCCACTTATGCGCGATGAAGCGCATGCTCTCCCGCAAATTTTCATTAGAACTATGTCATTTACGTTTTGAGATTTTAAAATTGTGCTTTTTAATGAGCTGAAAATAATTTCTAGCACTTAGCCGACTCATCAATTTAAATGCCAAAACTATCAAATTTGCGAATAGTGAAAAAGTCCATTACGTGTGTGGCGCCAAGTAAACAAAATAGGATTAAAAGAAAACAATCAATTAGAAGAGATAAAACCACTTCACTTTATAAGCATCACTGGAATATAATAAATTGCAGTAACAATATGTCACCGTCAACCTTATAAATTACTTTCAATATATACTTAATACCTTAATAAATCTAAGTAAATATTCACATTGTTGATCACTCGTAGCTAACACAAACTGTCTCTTATAACAAAAACATCTAGTTTTCTAAAATATACATAACCTGTTTTTTATAAAATACATCTTGTATAAAGGAGTCTTTTGAAAATAGTTTTAATAAGAATCGGTATATGCTACACTACAACCATTTTACCAGCAAATTTACATACAGAACTAAATATACATAAGTAGAAGTATAAATAATATAACTAGCATGGTTATCAAACAAGTTATTGCAAAAAACTCCTTTAGGTCAAATCAATTTGTTACAGAAATATTGACTTTTGCCTATGGCCATTTTTTGACGGTTGTATCTGTAATATGGTCAGATTTGAGTCCTTTGGAGAATCTCTCCCACATTCTGGAGTAAAGCAGTTCCAGACCTTCAGCATATATTTTGCAATCAAAGAGAGGCGAGTTAGATCTGGCTGTCCATACTTTGTGTCGCATGGCTCTCAAACTGTAACAATAATTTTTATGAAGGTTGGAGACAATGATGTTTCTTGAATTTTTGGACTTGCATTGTCTTTATTTGTTTTACATCACAACGTTTCAACTGGTAAGTATCTCCAGTCGTCTTCAGGAGAATACTGTATTCACGTGAGTTTATTACAACAGATGGCGATACTAGGTTTTCATCATATATTTATTCTTAAAAATATATTGAAAACATATTTTCACTGTATTGGGAATTGCTTACAAGTTATGGCTTTCTTAAAATATGGGATTTTCAGACTTTAGACATGCTATAGCATTGGAACGGCGCAACTTAGAAAAAAAAAACAATTTTCACCTACCTATCTAGTTTTTTATTCCCTATCCAGTTTAATATGTTAAACAAAAAAATACGGTTTAACATGTTACACCGGAAGTTGTAACTTGTAGATAGAGAATAAAAAACTATTTGGGATACATTGTATAATTTAAAATTTTTTAGATTGTAGATCTAATGCCTTCGTGTAATTATGTTTTAGAAAAATATTAAAAAGTTTAAGTTTAGATACTATGGAATCCTGCGTTGAGAGCGGGTCACCCTGTATGTATTCCTAAGTTGATACTGATAGCTGCGTATAGAAGGCATTAAAATAAACAAAATTTCCAAATACCATTTTTCAAAAAACTTAAAAATAGGCGAGATCCAGAAGTAAAAAATCTAAGTGCGGGCCTAGTCATCAAAACGTAGTCTGCTATACTTTATGTTGTTTTTGTCTTATTAGTCATGCAATTTAGGTGGTCAGTTATCTATTTGGCAATGCGCTGCGGTGTGTTTTTCTAAAGCAAGTTAATTTTAAATTGGTGACACGTTAAAATGGTTAAATTTGAAAACAATGAACTATAGATATGGTGCTAATTTAGGGTGAGTGTCGTCAAAGTGCGGCTGCTGCTTCGAGATTATACGCAGAACGCTTTCCCTTGAAGGCTTATCCTACACCCAGAAGTTTGCTTAATGTTATTCAATAGGCGAGTTAGGCAGAACCGTATTTGATCCATAGTGTAATAAATTAATACAAGCACATTATTTTTGAGTGTAATAAATGAATGTAAGTACCTTATTTTTAAGTTTTTTGAAAAAAGGTATTTGAAAATGTTTATTTTAATGCCAATGCTAAAACAGAAGTATCAACATAGGAATCACCCTGTATATCTCTCCATACTTGCTTGCTTTAAGCTTCTGAAATTATCTAAAAGATAGTATGGTTATCCCCTTTTTCTCCTTAATCTTCCACATAGTAGGGAACAGGTAGTATATAAATTTAGATTTCATATTACTCATAACTTAAAAATGTAAGGGTTTCAAAAATTATTTATGAAAAATATTAGCCAATGTGTACTTACAATTTTTTGTCAGTTCCTAGCTTGATGGCGATATCTTGATATTCCTGCCGACTACTGGCAATTAATTCTGGACATCCCAACGTGTTTAATTGACTCGCTGCAACTCGTGAAGCCAATGTTTCGCCTGGGAAAGTAACTACAGGCGTTCCGGTCCACAAAACATCCATACTAGAAAATAAGGAAAACGGATTAGAAATCCTGCTAAAAATAAACGCGTAAAGTTGCATTCGACGATAAGGTAATCGCTGAAGAGAAATATAATAATAATAATAAGTTTATTTTCAACATTTATAATATAATAAATGTGTTTATTTATCTTTCTCAATAAACTTCTTCTTTGATCCCCCGAAGACGTGCTTGTTAGGGGCAAATCTTAGTATTTTAAATTATAAATAATAATAATAATAATAATAAGAGTTTATTTTTCAATATTTATAATATAATACATTTGTTTATTTATCTTCCTTAATAAACTTCTTCTTTGATCCCCTGAAGACGTGCTTGTTAGGGGCAAATCTTAATATTTTAAATTATAAATATATGAGAATATTAAAATATTTTGTTTAAATATTTGTTAATATTATATAAAAGTTAAATTGTAAATTAAAAAAAAACTTTTTAATATATGTATATAAATATAAACGCAGTTTTTTTGAAGTTATAGGTATAATAAAATTTTGAAAAATATATTATTCATAACAATATTTATTAAAACATTTTCAAAAATTTTTTAAGTTATCTGTTTTTAATATCCATGCTTTTATTTCGACTTTATATCTTTTTAAAGAAATATATTTTTTAATTTTTGTTGGTAAATATTCGTTTAAATAAAAACAAATATTTGAAATTTTTTTGGCCTATGGACTTATTTATTTTAGGTTTTATGGTTATTTCATTTTTATGACGTGTATTATGATTATGGTTTTTAAACTGTATACGATTTTTATTTTTAAATATGTATATTAAGATGTTATAAATGTAAAGTTGTCTAATATTCATTTTTTGTGTTTCAGAATATAATTTTATTTAAGGATAAAGATTATCTTTATTAAATATAATTTTTATGTCATACCAGTACATTATTGTGTTTTTATACCTTAGAACGTGCGGGCATAATGTACACATTATGGCCCGCGCGGGCATAATGAAGCAAAAAACAGGGTAAATCAAATTAAATTTTAAAAAAATATTTCTTATTTAAAACAAACTGGTATTACATAATGTACCACGGGTTCTAATAGATATATACCCTCGGGCGACTTACGATCCCTCGGGCCAGAGGCCCTCGGCTTTGTCACCCTCAGGGTATAATCATCTACTTAGTACCCTTGATACATAAATAACTATTAGAAACCTTTTCTGTAATATTTCTAACTAAAGTTCTATTTATTCATCCCCAACCTAAAATTCCGTAATTTAAATGGGTTTTAACTTTTAACTAATGCATAATATAATATTTCCATATGTTTTACGTTCAAAATTTTTTTAATGTTTCTAAAAATTGGTACTAATTTTTTAATCAATTTCAATTTAATTTACTGTCAAAGATTATTTCTAAATATGTTACCTAATTAACTTTTAAAATTTCAATGTCATCAGTTGTTTTAATACTATTCATATTTTGTGGTATGTTATTCGGATTTAAATTAAAAAGAAGATAATTAGGCTTATCAAAATTAATTGTTAATAAATTTTTATCAAACCAATTTTTTATTATTTTAAAATCTTTTTTATTTAATTTGTATCTGTATAAAAAATTAAAGTATCATCTGCGAAACTATAAAAAGGGAAATATTGTTCAAGCCGATATGTTTCTACTTTTCCATGTATTTTGTGAACCAATAAGGAAAAGTTTGAATTTTAAATACTGTTACTGGGAGATAATTTTTTTTTACCGACTATGCTCTATACACTCTGGATCGACGTTAAAAAATATTGTAAATATTTCATACCTAGTGGTGTGTCCATTACAAAGAGGAGTATCCAAGCAAACATCAGCCAACTGACCGCGTCTTACGTGCTCTTCCTTAGCCGCCACGTTGCTAAATAATATACGCCCGGACGGCAATCCCAATTGTTGAGCAGTGTTTAATAGATTTGGTTCACCGACGGCCGGGAAACGTAAAAGCCACAAGACTGCATTTGGCACTGCTTTAAGAATGTTAACCTAAAAAAAATAAGATTACCTGTAACGATTAAAGTTCAAAATAATACAAGGAATAAATTCAAAAAAGGTATGTAAATAGGTTTAATTTAGGGTTTAGAGAAAAAATAAAATTAGTATAGTAAAATCAGGGTTGCAATAAATCACGTTTTTAAAAATCAATAAATCTCATTTTTTCGATTGAATCGTGATTTTTTTCGATTTTATCAATTTATACTGATTTTTTCCTTAAATATGGCAATAATAAACTTTAGAATAACTTATTTTCATTATTTTGTCTCTATTTACCCAAAAATATTTGTTGTCTAGATTTACAGTTACAAAATCTCCTCGGCGACATACAAAATAACTTGTATTAGTGGAAATCCCAACAGAATGTTCTAAAAGAACTGCCGACCATTAAACAATTGTTATCAGCATCTGTCGAACGAGTGTTTTCGACATTTGGTTTGGTACATTTCAAACTTCGAAATTGCTTGGGAACCGAAAAAGCCGCTAAATTAGTTTTCCTGTATAAGCATTAGAATTGACTTATATTATATTACTATAAACTGTTTTTGTTGTAAACTGTTTGTGTGGTATTAAGATTAATTTATGAATATTTTTAACGCTGGACTGATGACGATTAGTTATCTTTTTACACTTACATAATGTATCTAAACACTTCGTTTTAAATAAATTGTCTTCTTTTTTTTATTAAATTTCCTGATGCTTCGGCGACTTGTTTTTACAGCAATTTATAATTTGATTTAAATCACGATTAAAATTGAAAAATCAGTTGATTTAAATCGTCGCAACCCTGAGTAAAATGCAATAATAGAAATCAGTTTTATACTGAATCATTATTAACGATAATAAAAGCTCCGAAAAGAACTATTTTTATGAATAAATAAATTTTAAGGGCAAAACAATGTAAAAAATCATAAGTCAAAATGATGACTCTTCCTTACAAATATTTTCTGTTTAGCATGTTTCATTGGCAACGACGTATTGCGCCATAAAATAGTGCCCGGAAGACGTTGGGTTATGTCTTTATTCACCTTCATTGTTATAATAAATAAAGATGGGGAGTTGCAAATCATATTGTCACTTAATTGTTGAACAATGAGGCACGAGTAAAGAACCACTGTAAATGCTGTAGGTTTATTTAGTTTATGGTAGAAGACATACAATTTATAACCAGATAACCTTTATGTTAAAAAAAAATAATTGGTTATGAATCCTAGTTTTATAGGTTCAATTTTCTAAGATTTTACCAAATTAAATTCACTTACCCACATGTGAAGTGTCATGGGATCAATTTTGTACAACTGATTAAAATTACAATAAACTACAGCATCATCGGGTAATCCATATTGCTGCCTCGTAGTAATCACTATACTTTGAGGCACCTCTTCACCAGTAGCGGCTTTGTTATTTGTCTGTGTCGTCGCCAAACCATTCTGAACCATAACACCATTTAGAGAAGTCTGCACTTGTCCAGAAGCGATCATATTTTCAATGGGTGTGGTAGTCGGTAGTTCAGCTACTTTAAGGCTAATTTCAACCGGTTTTGCAGCTTTAACAATCTCTTTAATTTCTTTTACATCGGTACTTTCTACTAAAGGAGATAGATCTGTGGCGTTTATAATAGCAACGTTGTCAGCCAGACCTCCGGTTCCACTCTTGTCCGAAACGATAATTCTTTCTTTTAAATGTGGGAACATTTGTTTATGGTCTCCAACGAAATAAGTGTAAGGCATATATGCTAACTTTTCACTGTACTGACTAGCGAGCTCTAGCGGAGATGTAACAACATCGGTAATCAAATAATTCATGAAACTTGCGCCGCTTGTTCCTGGGTATCCCAGCCACATTACCTGGATAGGGGCCGGTCTTAGAGCAAAAATTTCGTTGCGAGCGCCCTTAGTGTAGCCATTCATATTTACCAAAATATGAATATTGTCAGAGTAAATTCTATCAGCGGTCTTGCCGTTGCAGGGTTCAGATGATAAATCAATGAAATGTTCGCATTCGCGAGAGATCTTGCTCCGAAAAGTTGTGCCATCATCTTGGCTTAAGGCATAGCAGAAAACTTCCACCTAAATAAAAATATTATAAAAATATATAAGTTCCTAACATAAAATAATTGTATTTTTTTTAAAGACAGAGCAAAGCATTTTAAAATAAATATTTTAATTTTTATTCTATTTTACTCAGTTTCAATCAAATATTTGTTTGCCAAACATAGACTGAAAAAAAAAACGAAAGTAAATAAAAAGATGCCCCTACTTTAGTCTTATCATGTAGGCCCGGGACGGATTGCATCAAATGCGAGGTAGGATGGTTCCCAAAATCGCTGCTTACATAACCTATTCTTAATCTGCCTTTCAGTTCAGCAGAAAATCTATACGGAGGCTTGTGCAACACATTTATCTTCTCCAGGCACAAGTTTGCATGTCTGGCTGCGATGGCCTGAAAGCAAAGAAATATCCGTTTGGAAAAATGTCTTGTAATGCTTTAGTGCACAGAATTTTGCTCAAATCAGGCCTACCTTTGAAAATAACAAGGATCCGATGGGTATTTTCACTCAATTTCTTAAAAATATAAAAGTTCAAAGTTCTTGATCTATTTACTGAGAAAATGGTTAAACAAAATACGCCATCTAATAAAAACCCCTGAAACCTCTTACCTACGTCACAACAAATATAAGCAATCGGTCATTACTCGACTCACTCTGACCTGATTGATCTCTCGAGCCTGTTTCTAATTGGATATTTTCTATTTAAGTTATCGAAACAAAGATATCATTATAATCGGTCGTACGACTAGCAATTAAGAATTGTGCGGTTAATATTACAACATAAGTCTCCTCTCATCTTATGCTTTTAATCTTAATGCTTTCGCGGCGTCGTATTTATTATTTCTACAAAAGGTTTCCGACACTACGAATAATTTTGTTATTGAGATATATTTTAATGGGTTCTGGTTTAATGGGGTTGAGGATGTCAGGGTTAAATATGGTAAATTTGTTTATAGTGAATATTGTAGGATATGGATTGGTATCCTTAAGGATGGATTACTCATCTAATACTTCGCTGTGAAGTTAAGACTCTTAATGGGTGATAAATAGGTATAGTGGAAAGAAGTGCATAGAACTAGAACATTTCTGGTTTCGTAGGAGTCAGTAGACTAATGTTTATAAAAAATAACTGTTTGTAATTGGTTAAAGAAAGGGTTTCATTTTGAATAGTATATTTAGGAAGCTTTCCTCCTAATGTTAATAATTCCTGACACAGCAAAAATGGAACCCCTTCTCTATTTTGACAGGGGTTACAAAACATTATAAAACCTTAAAGAAACACTTACTCAGTGGAGTTGTTTAACGTGTTCAAGTGTAGGGGTATCCTCTGCCCGTTTGGTCACTCAAGTCTTTCTAAATGATGTAAAAACACAATCCCAGGACCAGAGTACTTTCCAGCCAGTGAATAAGTGATCTTTGTAATGTTTATTTAAGCGTTAAATTGTTTATTTCTCTTTTGGCCTGAGTTAACTGTAGAGCGGAAATTGTTTCTCTTGAACTTACTTGAAATAGCGTCGTATGTGAGTTTTTAGGGAACAACTCTTCTTTATAGAAAACTCTCTAAATAATATACTTATTTAATAACTTTATTTTTATTTCTTAAGACTTGTATTGTTGTTACTCATCGTAATGTAATCGCCGATTCATTTGCTTTGCTTCGTTTTAATAAAACTAAATCTTTGGTGTTTTAAAAAATAAATAGCGCACAACAAATTAAATAAATTAAAACGTAATTTTAAATCATCTAAGGTACACGTTCCTGTCGCTTACCATTTTGATACAGGACAATATTTACTTTGTAATTTTTTTTATAGTAAAACATTATTACCTTTCTAAAATCATGTGACAGCGGGTACAACATCGAATGATGAGGATGCACAGACGGTAAACGATTCTTATCCAACTGATCAGCAACGATGTTAACCAACTTTTTCATTCTGACGTCATAATCAGACCAATCGCAAACGATCTGTAGACAATGGGCCAAATTGCAATAGGCATCTGGGAAATCTGGTTTCAGTTTCAGAGCAGTTCTGTACGACTGTATAGCTTCAGGAATATTTCCAGAATCTTTATGAATACTAGCCAAGTTGCTGTGAGCGTCAGCGAAAGCTGGGTTGATCTGTATTGCTCTGGTGTAACACTGCAAAGCACCTGCCACATCTTGCATTTCTTTTAACGTATTTCCTGAAATAAAATTACATATTAAACTATTTCAATGTAATTTAAAAAAATGGGGAATGGAAAGTAAAAGGATTTTTGAAACAGATACAAGTCTATAGTTGAAGGCTAGAGAAATTGATTGCTGATTGTCAAAAATGAGATTTATAAAAACTTAATTGATGTTAAGTAAAGAGATCCAGGGTGATATATATTTAAACCCGTAACTCCTAATTTGAAAACAGGATGCAGAAAAATATTTTTAATGTCGCTTTGCTATAATAAGCATGAAGTTGAGTTTTTGGTATTATAGAAAGCCATAGCCGCTACTAGAGGAGTTACTTTTATTTTAAAAACATTTTTGTTCATTACAAATATTTCATAAATTGTTACTCAACATCACACTATATAATATTAATAAACATATTAACAATAGTTATTTATTGACTGCTGACCAGGGCCTACGCCTAGGGGGGTTGTCGTTAGCCCACTGGTAATGTTAAAATGGCTTACTATTGTGCAATCGGTCAGTTCCGATAATCCCTTTACTGCCATGAAAGAATTATTTTAGCTTTTACTTTTAAAATATATGGTGGTATGACTGCTTTTTTACCAAAATGTTCATTGATTGGTGTTAAAAAACGTTTGAAAAAACCAGAGTAAATTTATTCAGTACAAAGTAGCTTTTGATTTTGTTTATAGAAATTGAGAGATGAAATTTCTATAAACTTGAAAAGTGTTGTTGCGTGGTGTCGAAGGGGTTTAGGAGTTGCATGTACAATATTAGGATACAAATTAATATTGTTTTAGTGGGGGTAAATTCGGTCTTATTTAACCTTACCCAACTTTATAGAAAATATATTTAAAAAACGTATGTTTGTGCTTTTTTTAGGACACCCAGGGGGTCACCCATTTAAATATAACTATTTTACGACCTGGCATGAGTTAAGGATCAACTAAGAAGTAGGATAGGACAAAAAACGGGTCGCAAAAAACATCAGACACCCCTTGATGCCTTGAAACTATTTTAGAGCGAACTTACCCATATTAGAATAAGCATCAGCAAAAGTTGGTTGAATCCGTATGGCTTCCTTATAATGCATCAGTGCCTCATTCAACTTGCCCTGCTGTTGCAAGACCGAAGCAAGATTACTATGAGCTGCTGCGAATTCTGGAAAAACTTCCAGTGCTTTCAGATAGAGGCGGGTCGCCTCTTCAATGTATCCTTGTTCCCTCTTGATATTAGCCAGGTTGTTCAGCGAATCCGCATGACTGGGGCATAGTCTTAAGGCCGTATTGTAACAATCTTCTGCTTCAGATACCTATAAAAAAAAAGTTGGAATTATTCTTGCTAATATAATTAATAAAATTAAAAAAGTTTTTCTTTCGTCGGATCCTATTTATGAGTCATGATATGGCGAAACGCGTCTAGGGATGGATCTGGCGAAATGAAAGAAAGATATTTTACGTTTCCCCTTAGGAGCAAACAGTAGTCTACGAGTTATCACGAACAAACAGTGCGTTTCGACCGCATCGCGCATGTTGTACCTATGCCGGACGATGGCAATAAAATTTATTATTTATATTCAAAATAGTATTATAAAAACTAATTTCACGAGAATTAAGTGGCGCGGCGTCAGTGGACATTTTGAAGATAATGCATCGTTTGTAATTTTAGTGGAAAATAAGAAATTAACATGGATAGCCGCAATATTTCTATATTTATGTTTGGCATGGCGGGTGATATAATTTGAATCTATATAAAATGAATTATCAATTTTTATTTAAAAAAAAAGGTATCATCCGCCAAACTAGAAGTTCTTGTGAACCCCTTAGGAAAATTTTGTATTAAATTTTCAATTAGAAAAGCCAGAAAACGATGCCGCGTTCACGCTGGTATAAAAGGCTCCTGAGGACGTCCGATGTCCATCTGAAAAAATAATAAATATTTATGCAACACCTTTTTTAATAAACTAATATTTTGAAAGTAATACTCTCATCCTTATGGCAAAATAAACTATTATTATCCAGATTTGTCAACGTGACAAAGTCGCGTCTGTTAGATTTGTGATGGTGACCAACCTTATCCAGTGGTCAGACGCGTGAGATTGTTTTCAGCATGTATTATTTTAATACCCTGTACATTGTGCTAAAAGGGCATGTCAGTTTGAAGTGTGAATGAAATTAAGCCATTAAAGTCCAGAAATAACAATTCACAGGTGAGAACAAGTCGACCATGCTCGCGACCTGGCGAACTGTGGCCGAAGCACTTTACAAGTAGTATCCCCTTCCTCATCCACTTTCACGCGTGTCCAGATTGATTCCCCCTTTGGTGGGAGACTTACTTGAATCGGAAAAGTTTGACTTTAACTAACAATTCGCACAAGTTTGGTGAGTGAAATACTTTGTCGCTGGTAATTGGTCTGGAGATATAACAATGTATCTAAGCATGAATACATAAATATTAGTATTACAAGCGAAACAAAAACATTATTAGTGGGTTTTTAATATTAAAAAAGTAAATACAAACATAAAACCTATTAGATAACGTACCAGAGCCGGCATCTTAACGGCAGTTAAAAACATATCTATATTAACCGAAACCGACTAAACACAATCCGAAATGTTTAAACGTGTTCGCAACATTAACTTCAATCAATCAATTTGGGTGGGAGAGATATTAATATAATTTCAAGAGCACAAAAACACTCTTATGACGTTTTTTAGCATAGCGTTAGCCAAATCTTGTATTATGTTTGATCCCATGTAATAATCTGACCTTGCAGCTAATATAAAAGCCACAATCATTAAAAATAGATTTAGGAAAAAGGTGAAACAGGATAAACCCATTAGTGCGTTATTAAGGAAAATTGTGTTTACACTAAGCACTTTGTACATGAATTTACTTTTACACCAATGTGCGATACGTATGTAAAGTCTGTACCATTACCGGCTGGCTGGATGCACATCACAACTCGCAAATACATGATCATTAAAAGAAACAAAAAATAAGGTAGGTCTGTTATTAACTAAAGAGTCCCGTCAATTGACTTACAATTCGTTTTGACAACCTGTGTCATTTCGAAGAACTTTAATTTTCGTGACTGTACGCAGGCAAAAACATTTTTCAATTTAAAAATTATTTACAGACGCCAACATAACTACTTTACGTTTTAATTTTTTCAGTGTATTACTTGCGTACAGATTCAATGAGTTTGTAACCGTCATTCTAGCTCGATGGTAACTTTTTGTAAATTATGCAGGTTTTATGTATGAATTTTTTTTCCGAGGGCCCATCCATGCGTCGGATGTACTTAGGCCAGGTTTGGTCCATTGTGCTCACCCTGTTTGGTTGTTACACCCACTCCGTAATCCCAGTACCTTGCACTAGTTTGTGTAGGTAAACTGGGGAGAGGGTAAGGATGTCCTCTGGTTCCAGTTTTGGTTGCCCGAGTATTTGTTGCCTCTTCCGATCTAGTGACTCGCAATGGCAAACTATGTGCTGTACAGTTTCTCTGTCTTGTCCGCATAATATGCAGTCAAGGTCTCCATTGTACAGTTGCATTCTGTGCAGATGGTTCTGGACAGCCATGTGTCCTTTCAGCATTCCTGTGATGGTTCTCAGCTGGTTCCTATTCATTTGAAGCAGCAGTTTCGTAAGTCTTGGGTCTGGATCCCCAATGAAGCCTTTGCTATGGGCTAATCCCTGTCTGTTACTCCAGTGGATTTTGTGTTTATTCCTGATCCATCGCTTTATAGCGTCCCGCGTCAGTCACCATGGCACCTGAAGTGCCGGTTCTGGACCAATGAATGTATTTTAGGAGCCCTTTCTAGCAAGGTTATCGGCCTTTTCGTTTCCTGTAATACCTTCGTGGCCCGGCACCTACTGCAGTATTACTTTGTTTACTTTTGCCAGAGCCTCCAGTTCCTCCTGACCCCATGTATGAATACAATAATGCATCCCGTTTGCTTCAGGCCAATTATTTTTTTGTGAGAGAGAAAAAGCAACCATTGGACTTGTGTAATCGAACGGGCGCGCGGCGTAATGCAGGGAGGTAAGAGGCAAGGATAGCTGGAACCGGGTGCATTACACTAAACTTGTAAATGTGATTTATATGCAAAATAGGCAGTTTATTTTTAAAATCGTGCAGCCTTGAAAGTATTATAAGGTTTTAAATACGACCCTGTTCAGGTCGAGACACAACGTGTATTTGTTTACATTTGATGCCAGTTGGAAATATCTAGATTAAAGGCAAAATCAAATTTACAATGCAATGATTTCGATATTAGACAGTGCAGGTAATTAGTTAAAAAACTATACTTCAGAAAAACTTGTAAATTATTTTTTTCGAGTCATGGAAAGCAGGAGAATCGGTACTTTCATCGATTCCATGGACCACACGCCACTGTTAAAATATATTTACTGATACAGAAGTAACATCTCTTACCTGTCCTTTTTCCTTAAGCGCATTAGCCAAGTTGCAGTAAGCATCTGGAAAATTGGGCTGCAATTCGATGGCCCGCCTGTATGTGTCAATTGCCAGATCGATAAGTCCTTGTTCATAGTAAACACAAGCCAAATTTCCGTGAACCACTGCATTATTTGGCGATAAGTTAAGTGCTCTTAGATATGCTGCTACCGCTCTGAAAGAAAGTAAAAAACGGTTATTTTATGATTAGTTTCTTTTTAAAATGTTTGTTTTTCTTGGGTTTTCGGTCACTCTTGAATAAAATATTTTTCTTTATAAGGGGTTAACGTTTCGGTTTTATTAGGAAACCATCATCAGAACTATAAAAAAATATTTGTCTAAACAATCAAAAGAGAAAAGAAACTATTGTATACAAAAATAAAAAAATATAGAAAACTATAATCAAGTATAAAATATAAGCTAAACATACCCTTATTTAATTTTTTACACTTCACAGAACTTTATATTCACAGTATGACTATCATATTGGAAATGGTCAATTTATTTTGACCAAAAAATTAAATAAGGGTATGTTTAGCTTATATTTTATACTTGATTATAGTTTTCTATATATTTTTTTATTTTTGTATACAATAGTTTCTTTTCTCTTTTGATTGTTTAGACAAATATTTTTTTATAGTTCTGATGATGGTTTCCTAATAAAACCGAAACGTTAACCCCTTATAAAGAAAAATCTTTTATTCAAGAGTGACCGAAAACCCAAGAAAAACAAACATTTTAATCGATTAAAACGGTCAGGAAAACAAACTAATATTTCTTTTTAAATGTTCATGTTTCAGTATTTTCTTGTTTGTATTAATATTAAACTAAGTTTTAACAGAAGTTTTTAAACATTGGATTGAGTAGTCCGTTACTTTGTGATATTGCATATTAACAAAAAGACAATATGTGTAATTTTACTTTGTTATATCACTTTTTATTTACTGATTAGTTACTGCAGTTTCGTAGTACTACTACATTATCAAACTGAATACCTTAAACTACGTTTCACAGTTATAAATAGGTTTTTAAAAAAGGGTGCTTATAAATATTAAAATAAAAATAGAATATTTATCCCTTAATTTAGTAATTGATCCCTATTGTATAGTCATGTAAATAGCGGGGAATTCCACAAGTCTGTTTGATCATTTAGTAGGTTTATGGTCGGGTTTTTATTATGTTTGTAAATTTCTATTGATTCTAAGATGTTAAGCCTCTTGCTTTTTGGTGCAGAATGTAAATTTTTTAAATTATTCACATCTGGGAAACAATGACCTGTATCCGAACAGTGTTTAGCGAAATTGGAATTTTCTTTGTTTAACAAATAAGAAGTCTTATGTTCATTATATCGGATGTTAAAATTTCTTCCTATTTGACCTATATATGAGCTATTACATTCTGTACAACTTAAGTTTTTTGTTTGGCATTAAAAAAAAATTCAGACATTTTTTGGGTTGGTGTGAATGCTACTTTTATGTTATTTTTTGAGATTATGTGTGCGATTTTATCTGAAATTGGACCAAAATATGTTAACTTTGAATATCTACTTTTTCATTACTTTTTATGTGTAGGTATATTTTGTTTAGTGTTATTTGTCTTTGTTTTTTATTTATTAAAGAATGAATGATGTTTGCGTTAAACCCGTAAGTTTCTGCTATTTTTATTATGGTGTTTAATTCTTTTTTGTGGTTGTCTTCATTTATAAAGGAACGGTAAAGGCTCTATGTATCATGGATTTGTATGCTGCAAGTTTGTGGGAATTAGGGTGTATGGAGTGATTAGGAATTGTTGTCTGTGAATGTTGGTTTTCTATAAATATCAAAGTGTAATTTGTTGTCTAGTCTAGATATTGTAATATCCAGAAAATTGATTTTGCAATCTATTTCTTTTACCATTGTGAATTTTATTTTGTTATGTAAACTATAGTAGTACTACGAAACTGTAGTAACTAATCGGTAAATAAAAAGAGAGGTTTAAACACTTTTTAAAAATGCATTTACAGAATTGAAATCTACCATACGCAAATGCAAAAAAATCATGAGACGAACACATTTATTTAATCCATGTTGCGTTGACCCCTTGCGTTGTACAAAGCATTTTAAGATTCGGATCAGTCATTTGATAAATAGGAACTAGACGGGACGCAGATAGTGAGATAAAGGAAACGAGGGCCGTAAAATATTTGTTTAGTTATAACGGCAAAGGGTAATGTGCTTTGTTGAATGATCTCCTAAACCCTTTTAATATCCTCAGCTACTACACAAGTGAAATAAATGACTTGCTGCCTTCAAGTCATTTGTTTTTGCTGTAAAAGGATTATGATATATAATTTCTTGTCGGCCTAATAACACTAGTCAACAAATTTAAACTTTTTTTAGTAACATTAACGAAAATGGCTATACTGAAGGTATTTTGTGGCCCTTAATTCGAAAATCGTATGCAAAAAGCTGTAAAGTAGCCTCAGTCGGCCTGTCGGAATTTACCAGATAATGGTCGGCCTGTCGGAATTTACCAGATAATGGTCGGCCGGCCAATTCCGTTACACATACACAGTGACGGGCCAGGGCCGGCCGGCAATTGTCGGTTGTTAAAACTGAACGTGTGTAGTCATTTTTCGGCCGGCATTGAACTGCAAGCCTACTTTTACTTCAGACGAAAATTTTGTTATTGAAAATGGCTGAAGACCTGTATAAAGCGGTAGATGTTCAAGCTACTGTAGAATCGGTAGAATATAAGATACATAATATGGGAAGTGCATTCAGAAAGGAACTTAAAAAGGTTAAAATATCAAAAAGAAGCAGAATTTAATAAATACTCTAAAAAGTTTTTTAAATTCCATGTAGGAGAAAGTGCGAACGTCTTTTTAACCACTCCAAATTGTTTTTCCTTTTCTTTTTCTCTGCTCTTGTAATATTATAACAATTGCCGCTGCGCTCTCTTTTTGTGACATGTTTGAATTGACGAAAAAAAACTGTGCGTGTGTAGTGAAATGGAGGCCGTAATCGAATCCGGCCCAGAACTGCCGGCCATATCGGTAAACAAATCGATAATTGCCGGCCGGCTGAACGTAAGTAGACTCCTTTACCACGTACAATTTTTCGTTACGGAGATGTGAAAGTTTCATTAAACAGATAACAGCATGCTTTTACCATATAATAAACGAAACGAAAAGATATGTGTAAAAAATTACAAATAAAAAATGTTATATAAATGTATCCATACACTGACAAACTAATTCACTTTTTCTCTTATGTAGAGTTGAATCTTCTCTCTTTAATAGTACGAATAATTGCGAAAATATTAAATCCTTTCGTCATTCTCGTATACCCACGCAACTGTTTCGCCAAATTAAATTTTTTATCAAATAGATTCTGTTCAATTCGAATTGAAAACCGAAATTATCTTCCAGTTCATTGGGTTGTTATGGGACTTTTTACAAACACATTGTTCTTTAATGTCCTTAAGGTTCGGTAAAATCAATATAAAATAATAAGATAAGGTAAACGATTAAGGAAAGTTCTAGCATTCTTAATTAAAACACAAAGCAGCATTTCGATTGGAATATTGATCTCTATTTAGCTGGTGTTCGATATTAATTAAAGTTTTAAACGATTACTCTTGTACGTATAATTTAGCCCATAATTAACTAACCAGGCAACTTTCAATGTATCATTAACGACTTTGGCATATTTACTCAAAGACGATAAAAGTAATAAAAGTTTTAATAAATTTATCTAGTTTTTAAAATTATTGTCTGCAATAAAATTTTTAGGTTTTATTAGCTACTGAAATTGTTAGGTTTATGAAGAAAAAAAGCGTTTTCCACTATTAACCTATAAAATGGTCATTATTGACCGATTACAACCTTAGAAATAGGTTTTCTTTACCTTGACAATTGTTATTATCCATGGTTAAGGTCCACTCAAACCAATGTGGGACTGCGGGAGCGAAACGATTGCGGGACATTATTCTACAGCGGGATATGTAACTGCTCATCCAATGCGGCGGTTCTTATGCATATCCCGCTGTAGAATGTCCCGCAATCATTTCGTTCCCGTTTTGGCAGTCCCGCATTTGTTTAAGTAAGACCTTTAATAATGAAAACAATCTGTTTGAAAGCAGGTAGCTTGATTTTTTCATTCTACAATAATAACATGAAAGGCGTTTATTGTACGAAGGCCACCAGATAATAATTGACAATATACAGGGTGATAACTAATTTGATACTTCATTTTTACCTGTATATAGAAGGGATTTAAATATACATTTTCAAATACCTTTTTCAAAAAAACTTAAAAATAGGCGAGATACAGAAGTAAAAAATCTAAGTGCGGGCCTGGTCATCAAAACGTAGCCTCTATACTTCATGTTGTTTGTCTTATCTGTTATTAGTCATGCAATTTACGGGTCGGTGGTGAGTAATTTGGCATTCCGCTGCGGTGTGTTTCTTTTGAAAACAATGAACTATAGATATGGTGCTAATTTACGGCGAGTGTCGTCAAAGTGCGGCTGCTGCTTCGAGATTACACGCAGAACGCTTTCCCTTGCGGGCTCATCCTACACCCAGAACGTTTCTTAATGTTTTTCAATGGGCAAGTTAGGCAGGACCGTATTTGATCCATAGTGTAATAAATTGATACAAGCACATTATTTTTGAGTTTTTTGAAAAAAGGTATTTGAAAATGTGGTTTATTTAATGTCTTCTATACACAGCTAGAAAAGAAGTATCAACTTAGGAATCACCCTGTATACGAGATTCTCATATCGGATTGCACAAAGAATTTTAATGATTAACTAACCAGCAAATTTGACTGTGACATATATGACATCGGCAGAAATCAATTTGTCACAATTACTGGCCAAGTAACCTGAATTTTTAATTTACTCATCGAGTACCTTTGATTGTGAATACATAATGCCCGTCAAAATCATTTTTGTCCCAGTCAAACTTGCTGGTTAGTTAATTCTGGGTAAAAATGCAACCCAACATTAGAGACGTAAAATATCGACACTGTAAATCACAAATATAAGTTACGAGAAAAATAATGTGCCATATATTCATTAGGAGAATAGTACGAGTAGTAATAACGCTTAAAATTAGTAATGCCACAATAAATTAATTAAAAACGTACTTTGTTATTAATCAACAAAAATTTACACTTACAAAGCCATCTGACAAGACAAAAAGAAATTATTTTGCAAACTCCAAAGAACAGTTAACTTGATTAAAAAAAGTTATGGAAGAAATCTTTTAAATATATAATTATTAATACTGTAATCATAAGTATCTTATTGTTACTGATAAAATAAATTATATTAACCAAGGTTTGGACAACTATACGATTATAGCTCTCGTCTTAAATCCCTCGTCGCTACGCTCCTCGTGATTTAATCACGACTCCGACGCTCGGGCAATAATGGTAGCTGTCTAAACCTTGGTTAATAATATACTATTATTTATCGCCTAAAATATAAATATAAGCGTGTATTTTTATTAAATATCCTGCCATCAGTAACAGTTTGGCAATCTTCTATACTGATTTCCCAAAAATTACGCGGGCGCAATACTAAATTAGAGTTCCAAGTAAACAGACACAAAATCAGATATCCTAAAGAGAAGCCTTTTCCAAATATATATTTCTACTTCGAAACGGAAGCACAAAAGAGAATAAAAATGGAAAAAGCCAAAAAGAGTTCACTTACTCTCGATTCTAAGAGGAACAGGGGCGCGCCCAGCATTAGGGGGGTGGGGATGATACGTTTCTGCTTGTTATGATTTAGGTCTTTCAATATCGGTTTACGGGTTAATTTATGTATACGTGCGCCACTGGAAAGGGAGAAACGTTTAAAATGTCCGATATTACCCAGAAAAAGAAAACAAAGGCGAGAAAATCATCGTTTGTTGATGGAAAAATGCCCGGTTAAATTGCCTTGAAGTAATTAGCATTAAACTGAGGAATTTTATCAAGAAAATTTGGTTGTTATACTGAGTGAATGTTTTAATTATAGAAAATCTTGATAAATGTTTGTCAACTAAAATAATGTTCTTTAGAATAAAGTATAATATTTAAGTTTTTGTAATGTAGCGAATTTAATGATGATATAGGATGAGTGCAGGCAACAAACAACTGAATTTTATTTATCCCAACGCTTCATATTATTAAAAATCTTTCAAAATAATAATATTTAAGTTATGTAATGTAGATGAAGCTACCGGAGATTTAGACCTGCCACGCAGCAATATTTTTAAAAGCAAAGAAGGTTATTATTACTTAGAAAGAAAATTTAGCGGCAAGCGGACATAGTAGTGAGTCTATCTCTTGCATTAAAGTACACAGGGACGCGTCAAAGGTAATGGGTTCCCTGGGGCACAGGTAGACAATGACAGGCTGTTTCGTCCTTGTTAGGACTCATCAGAAAGCCATTACCTGTAAGCAATTCCCAATACAGCAAAAATATGTTTTCAAGATATTTTTAAAAATAAATATATGATGAAAACCTAGTATCACCATCCGTTGGAATCAACTCAAAATATCTTGTAAACATATATTCGCTGTATTGGGAATTGCTTATGGGTTATGGCTTTCTGATGAGTCCCAACAAGGACGAAACAGCATGTCATTGTCTACCTGTGCCCCAGGGAACCCGCTTGCCGCTAAGTTTTCTTTCTATTTAAATTTAACGGACACAAAATTCTACTATTTTATTCAGTTATTTATTAAGGTCAAATTGTGGAGAACTGGCTAAAAATTATTTCCTTCCACATTTTTAGGAAAACCGAAGAAGATAATAATAAAAATGCTTCCATTATCGGCGTTCAACCCTTGTCTTTAATAAGAACACCCCTTTTTTAAGGATCTAGACGTGTGAAGAGCCACCGAAACGGGACTTTCGTGAGGGAAATCATCAACGCTGGTACGTTGGGGGAGGGGTGAAATCATTCAGGAAGAAAATAGAAAGAAATGCTTTTTAAGTTTTCGATGGCAAATCGGGTAAAGAGTTGAGTTGTAGAGGGTTATTTCCATTAATGATAATTTTGATCATTATAGATTAAAACAACCCTTAAAAGGGTAGAAAAAATAAAATAAAATCGACCAACTCGAGTGGTGCGTTTACCTAGAAAATTCAGTATGTTTTCTTGTGCTCCAAAAAACAACATGTTAATCAAAACGCCACTACAAAAAGCGAGCTGTAGGAAATACTTGTTCAAACGACGATCTGTATAGCAGTAGAAACAGATTTTTTTTGTAATTAAGTATTATAGTTAAGTCTATTTTTACTTTTTTTTAAAATCATTTTACACCAGATGTTGGAACAATTTATTAAATGGATACCGCTTGTCAATTTCAAGATAGAACAATAATAATAACATAAAACAATTTAAGAGTACTCATTATAATCGCCAGTTACTCGGAACAAATAACAATGTCACTTTAGAAATTATGTGTTTACGAAAAGTGTGAAGGAAAACAACGTAGGGATGTTATCGATTTGTTTTGCCTCAGCCCTCAGTGACAGATATAACTCATACATTATGTAAAAATTACGGTGAAAGCTGTTGTAGAAACTAGGTTATTTTCCCAGAGAAATCAGAGTAATTGAGAAAGTTTTTG
The DNA here is from genome assembly GCA_935413205.1 of Polydrusus cervinus. NCBI lineage: Eukaryota > Metazoa > Arthropoda > Insecta > Coleoptera > Curculionidae > Polydrusus > Polydrusus cervinus. The sequence goes on along the minus strand of OW284514.1, from coordinate 24,865,052 downwards.
TATTAAAGTTAAAGAAGTCGTCCATACTTGGAGTGGATAATTGGAAGGAAAGAAATAAGAACTCAAAGTCTTCCTGCACTGTGATATTAATAAAAAGTTTATTTTCAGATAGAAATTATCTACATGTTTCGAATGCAGAAGCATTCATCTTCAGGAGAACAAATGAAATTAAGAAGAAACGGAGCTTTAAGATTAAATACTAGATGAAATCAATGAGTAGAAAAGGGAGAATCATTGTGTGTTGTAATTTCGTGTACGTGTAAATACACGTCGCCCCGTGAAGGGAAATTACAGTAAGGTTTGTAGCTTTGAGTACTATCAGAATTTAAGTGCAGAATAAAAGGTTTAACACCCAGGTGTAGGGAAGAAAATTGTTGAGAGAAATGGAAAGTAATCTGAGTAGAAATTTAATAATACATTTTGAAAAATACTATGGGCTAGTCTTTTTGAAAACGTGGTGGCGTTTCCATCATTTTTTCAAAAGTTAGCGCCAATTCAATTTCAATAAGAAAATGCTAATTAAAACCACCAAAATTTAAATTTTTTTCTGCGTATACTCTTAATCTACAATAAGTAAGTATAGCCATCCCATCAATTTAATTTTTAAATTTTTGTATCTACAAGCGTGCGATAAGTAACTACTTACCGCACTGATTTGAGTGCGGTAAGTATCACTTTACGCATTCCGTTGTCAAGTTTTACACCTGTGATATAAAAGCCAACTATTAAATTTCTATAATTTATTTCCCTAGCAACCTGATATTAATTCATTGTTGATAACGACTTATGAGGCACCTACGAGGTAAATTAAAACAGTGATCTTTTAGTTTTTAATATTGGTGCCCTAAAACATGCTTATAGATAAAGTATCGTACAATACACTTACGGTAGGTGTCCTTACCGCATTTGCGTAATTTATCAAACTCGCCTTCGGCTCGTTTTGTTAAACATCACGCACATGCGGTAAAGACGTACCTACCGTACTTGTATTGTAATAGTAATATACTATTAACATCTTTTTTAACATTTATGTTCCTCACACTTACATACACTTCATTTCCATGGTTTTTATTATGCCGATTGACAAAATAGGAAAAAGAGCCGCTCATTGTAGTGGTTGTACGTAAGTACAAATATTTTTGGTAATAGTTTTTGCTAAAGCAACTGTTTATTGTTAGTTTCTTAACGTTGCGGTATCCTTTTGCCATCAAATAAAATCTTCCTTTTTAGTTTTTTCACCCTTAATTTTTCTGTTTGTCTAGTCTCCTAAATCAACAAGGTTTTAAACTTGTTCTTGTAGAATTTAAAATTTAAAACCAAAATATTTATTGGCAGTATAAACATATTCTTTTTACGACAGCATACGTCATAACAGAAAAAATGTCCTGAATTACGGCTTACAGCGTGATGTCGTAGTTGTTTTCCGCATCTATCTGACAGAAATCTATTTAATATTCAGCCAAAAATTATTTAAATCGACATAAAAATAATCATTCTTGGCCCCAGAATTTGGCACAACTAATAGTAATTATTTATTATACAAATAAAACTTTCAAGCGGCAAACTTATTTAAAAAAAAATAAATAGCAAAGCGTCATCATCTTACAATTTACTACTAAACGCGTACCGTCAAATGGGGTAAAGTGGACACTATGGGGTAACGTTAACTCTAACGGTCCGAACTCATTGATCGACCGTTAACTGCACGGTACGCCAGTGCTGCCGCGCCGCGTATTAGGAAATGTTGACAGAAGTACAGGAGACGAGTATTTAGTATAAGGGAAGCGACGTTTGAGGCTGGTGGTGTTCGCAAATTCAGTATTATTTGAGTTCGTGTTTTCCCTGAAATTTCACCCGTCCTTGAAACATTCACCTGCAGTAAAAAAAGTGGACAACCTATGGTTTTTTTTGTCGATTTAAGGTAATTGTATACTGTATCTAGATCACATTATTGCAGTGCAAGTTGTTTAAAAATAAATTAAACAATTTTTTTTTCGCGGATGTATAAAAAATTGTAACTTTGTGGGGAAAAGTGGATCACAATATTTTTAAATAAATTAGGGTTACGTTACAATATTTTTTCTCATTCTTCTTATTTGCGTTTACAGAAAAATGCCAAGAGTATACAAGAAGAAAATTGGCCCGGGCAAGTTTCAAAACTTGTTTTGTAGATAAAAATAAGTTTACATAGATTAAGTTGTGTTAAATCTCTTCTTTTGTAGGTATTTAATATATTTTAAAATCTCCATAAGTTGTGTCTTATTTCTTTTTACAAATTTTTGTAAAGAAACTATTTTTAAAACGGTATTTGGTTATCCACTTTACCCTAAACATTTTTAAAATGAATTTTACGTGAGAATTTACATGTTGTCCACTTTACCCCTATCAATGGGGTAAAGTGGATCAACATTTGGCATATAATAATTTAAAAAATATAAACAAAAGAAAGCTAACATTTGGCGATATTAAAAGAAAGGTACTAAAGATTCTAAATTTCTGTGCTCAAAAGATTTATATACATATTTACCGAAATATTCTTAAAAAACCTGAATTTTTGATCCACTTTACCCCATTTGACGGTATTTGATTCATAAAATAGTTGTTTTCTAAAAAAAAAACAGTATATCAATTTTTAATAAATAAAATAGTGGAATTTAGTGTGAATTTAGTTAAAATATATAGAAAGAAACTTAGTGGCAAGCAAACAGAGTAGTGCGGCTATATTTTTTATTAAAGTACGTACACAGGGACTGTTTCGTCCTTGTTGGGACTCATCAGAAAGCCATAACCTGTAAGCAATTTCCAATACAGCGAAAATATGTTTTCACGATATTTTTTCAAATAAAAATATGATGAAAACCTAGTATCGCCATCTGTTGGAATCAACTCAGTGCAAAAGATGGCCACCCATCCAGTATAGGAAACATTTTTTGCGGTTTCCTACACATCTCTACGGTTTTGTAGATTCAGATCTAGATCGCGCTGCAGTCGCCCGCTGGTGTGCAGCACTATTCCGTAATTGTAATTGGATGGGTAGCCGTTCCGTGTTTGATTTATTTATAGTTCTATGACTTCTATGTTTTCACGTTAGATGGCTATCTTTTGTATTGAGTTGATTCTAGCAGATGGTGATACTAGGTTTTCATCATATTTCTATTCGTAAAAATATCTTGAAAACATATTTTCGCTGTGGTGGGAAATTTTATGATGTAGGGGGCCGCTACGATATTTTGCTGCCCTAGCTACGCTATTGAGTAGTGCCTAATATTTTAGGGGAAGAAGAGCGTTTCTCTTGCTCCATGGACCGCATGATCTGCATTTTCCAGTAGTATTACTTTCTAGTCCCTTTTCAAAAGCCGTTAAGCCAAAACCCCGCCGGAAACTGAATATTACTTGTACAGGCACATATTTTCCATAAAGATAACTTAACAGGTAATATATCAAATGTTATCTTCCTATGCTCGAGTTCTCCAATAATGACATGGGATGGGATTCATCAATAAAGTATTGCGTTCAAAAGGTCCATAATTTAATTTTGTGAGGGCTTCCTCATCCGTTTAACTTAGCCACATCCTTTTAAACTGGGGCTTTAGCTATTAACGTGAAGCGTTTAGGAAAAGGATATAGCCAAAAATGTAGAACTGGATTTTAAAGGATTATTTAACTTTTGTACAATGCAAGCAGCCGGTTTGGCTTTATTTATTTTGGGCTATAGATAATTGGGTTCCGATATTTAACCGTCTTTTGAATAAACCAAAAATAAGTAAGGAAATATGATAATATTTATTAACTATAGTCTATTTTAGAAAGGAATAGAGTAATAAAATGGGAAATTCCGTCCATTTCGGGTTAATTTCGGTGTTCGGCGCAGGTAAATTTTGTGCATTAAATTAATTATGATAACCAAAGAAAAAATAAGAAGATAATTTTATAAAAAAGGAACTATAAGCTATAGCAAATTTACACAAACATCGTTTTATGAAATATGCCGTGGAAGATATAGCTGGAAAACATACTGTAACTGTGCTGCGCACAATGCCATATCATTGCGAACTAAATCCTATAGAACTTTTATGGGCGCAAGTGAAAGGATTTGTAGCAAGACACAACACGACATTCAAAATGAAAGACGTTGAGCTACTGTTTGATCAAGCCATTAAGGAAGTGACGCCAGAAAACTGGCGAAAAGCAGTCCATCATGTCATTCAAGAAGAGGAGAAAATGTGGGATCTTGACCATCTGATCGATCGGACCGCTGACCCGTTAATTATAAATTTCTGTATAATGTATTTTTTTGTATTTTTTTTATGTTTAATAAAAAATAAGTGTACCTAATACTATGTACATAATGCACGACTTTGTCACACCATTTTCAGTGTTTGTGAATGGATAGGCAAAACTCATAAATTGACCCAAACCCGGGTGGTACTACCTGCACTTGATGAAAATAAAGAATTTTGCAATGAAATCAATGCCAGTTTATAAAAGTGGCTTAAATATTCGTTGGGTTACTCTATAGTCCCTTTACATACCTAATGAGCATTTATTACTCTACACCAGCCATGTCAAACTCAAAGTCACTGGTGGGCCAAAAGCATGAAGACTATAGACTAGGTGGGCCGCAAAACCTAATCTTAAAAAAGACAAACTGCTGAAAATCTTAACGAAAAAAAGTACCCACTATTATAGGACAAGTGTATTTATTAAATTTTTAATAAAAAAGACATTACAAAAAAGTACAAAAATTAACTTTTTTTGCCAGATATTTGACATCTTTTGTCTTTAATTAAGTTTTCTATTTGTGGCGTGAATTTATCGACGGAACTTTTAAACTGCGTCCAAGTGTGCGTTCGTCAATCGCGATCTTGCGGGAGATTTGTTTCCTTTCATCAAAGAAAATAATTGTTCACACTTATACGTACTTCCAAACATTGACAGGATTTTGCAGGCAAATTTTCTCATTTCTTGGTATTGAACAGGCAAGTACTTATAAAATTCGAACGTACCAACACTATCAAATTTTTTTTTTAAATGGGTCTGACACTGAATCTCAATCACTTCCATCTGCAAGTGAGGGGGAACTTTATCAATATCGATAGTGAACAGACCGGTATATAAAGAAAAATTGAAGATGGCACCATTTGGTCCATTTCGGTTTTTAACAGGCTCGCGGGCCGCATTACCTGCCTGTTTTTAAAATTGATTCGGGGCCGCAGGAAACTGTTCAGTAAGCCGCATGCGGCCCGCGGGCCGCAGGTTTGACATGGCTGCTCTACACCTTTCTGAAATAGACTATATACTTTTGGACAAAATTAATACATCATAAATTTGCCACATATTGATTCTATATTTTACCTGGACTCTGGACTCGTAATTCTATTTGATTTTTTTTTTGATTGTGAATGTGGGTTAGATCATTGAAAAATGTATAGTTTTTGTTATTTTTGAAAAAACAATTAATTTTCGTTTTATACCTACCGAGTGTAATAAAAATGTTTTTTTCGAAAATTAGTATTATCCTGTGGAAAAAAATTCATTCAAATCGGATTATAGATTCAGAAAAAATATAATATCAAATATGTGTCAAATTTATGATAATTTTTTCCAGCAGTTCTTTACTTTCGAAGGAAATCAAATAAGCTTTTATCGACAAAGAGCCAAGTAAGCTTTTATAACGACTTGTTGCAAAAGATAGTCACGCAATTCTCTTGTAGTCAATTTCATAAATTATAATATACAATTCTTAGATACACTTTCGCCATGGCTTTTATGAGTTTCGATAAGAAAAAGAGCTTTGTAAAAAAAATGGAATTTTGGTATTTTAAAGCATCAATGCTAAAGGAGTGATACAACCAGAAAAAAAAAGCACATATAAATCTAAACTATTCTAGTTTATATTTGGAAAATATATTTTCTACTCCCAGAGGGAAATTTGCTGATTTCTTTACGGAACGGATATGATTTCATAACCGTCCAAGTTAGGATATGAAATTGACCAATCACAGTGGTCAATTACAAAGAAACCAAAATAATATGTTGTAAATTTTACAATGAAGTCGTTTTCTGACACTTGACAGAAGTGAGGTTAAGAATATACTTCAAAAATATGAAAATCTGTCAGATAAAATTTGTTTTTTTAAATTTAAATCAAAACATTTATCCCAGAGTATATATGCACACACAATTTTTTCCTAACGGGTGCACGAAATGAGGCCCAAATTGAAGGAATATATCCCAAAGTATATTTCTACCGAACTATTGTTATTTTCTGAACGAACTAAAGATTTTGCGCACATATGCACTTTCTTATTTCTATAAATCTCCCCTTTTCCACTCATTGCTAGACAATTATTGCAAGATTTAATGCATAAAATGTATAATGTACCTACCAAATAATAGTAGTTTGTACAACAAGAGTGGATATGATGTCGATATCGCACGAGGAAGTAAAATAAAAACTTCCGAGGGCAATATGGACAATCCACTCGAGTTGAACAGTATATTTTTTCTACGACCTTATGCTAAAAAATGTAAAAAAAAGTTTTCAGGTTGCCGGGCTCGAACTCACGACCATTGGTTCCATAGTAAAACGCTCTACCTCTCGACTATCGAAACGTTAAACTTATAATGAGAAAACCAACTGATAAATGATGCTACATGAAATTAATTTTCTATGCACATTCCGCAGGTTGCATTATTGATAAATCTATTATAAATGCCTCTAGATTTTATTATATTGAACAAATTAATAACAAATTGTACCATATGCATTTAAATTATATAATTTAATGTCTTGAAAAAAAAGGCGGAGCCTCAGTAAAAATAATATACTGTGATTGGTCAGCTTTATTACCTATCTAGGATTGTTATAAAATTTTGCCGCACAGTTAACTGGAATAGCCACACACACTCGCCACTTAAGTGTAAATTTCCATGTGGGAGTAGAAAAACTGATATTAACAACGCGTAATAAAATGTTTACAACAATTAGATTAAAAATAGGCACTCAAGGCGTTTTATTACGTAAAAAACATCAATTATTTCCTATCCCAGGTTACTCCTCGTTTTAGAACAAATTTTCCACGACAAAAGTAAACGAATCCAATAAAGGTCATAAAAAGAAAAAAATACACAAACTATAATTAGAATGCCAGTAAATAAAACGTTTAATTAAATACTCTTAGTTTTAATATAAAAAAGCAAAATCCATGCCTTCAGGAACTGGATCACGTGAAGAAATACATGATATTTCACAGTAATGCCCAAAATAACTTCTTTCTCAACTTGCCGCTGAGTTAATTTTAAAATTTTGATTAAATAATTCATCAGTACTGTCAGTTATTGAAATGTTTGCGTATTGTCCAAATAAATCGATTTGCTCTGAAGGTTCAGTGCTTAGTTAAAGCACCGGCGGTTCTACTTTATATTTTTTGAACTCCATTTTGTTTGTTCTATAAATTTATTACTTTAAGTAGAAAGTAAGTTTTTTGTATTTGTTGAACCTCTTTTTTCTTTGTTCTATACTATTGTACCTATATTTTTGTGGTTTTGGGGGAGGGGGGGTAATTACCCCAACACAACAAAGAAAAGAGGTTCAAATAATATAAAATGTATTTTTGGTTTAATAATAACGCAACATGACAAAAAAAAATACAAAAAACTTACTTTCTACTTAAAGTAATAAATTTATAGAACAAACAAAATGGAGTGCAAAAAATATAAAGTATATTTTTGGTTTAATAATAAAGCAACCTGACAAAAAAACAAATACAAAAAACTTACTTTCTACCTAAATTAATAAATTTATATTTATTTTCTTGTTTTTGGCAAATTTTATCGAAAATGTTATTCACATTAATTTCTATATCCCTATGGATATGAAGAAGCGCTAACCCAACTAAACAGTCTTGAGACATGGTAGATCTTGACCAAATTTTAAGACGATTTAAAGCGGAAAGCTTCTCTTTCCAGTCGCAACACTAGCAGGTAACACACAAAGAATGCAGAGTTGCTTTTATATATGGGAAAATTACGTCATCACAAGCAGAATAAGCTGCAAGTCCATCTTGTGGTAAATCGGACAAATTCTTTTCCCATTTTTTTGAGAGATAAGTATAATGTGATTTTCTTAATTACCCCCCCCCCCCCCCAAGTCTTCCCCTAAAACCGCCCTTGGTAGTTGCTAAAGGAAAATTAAAAGCAAACCTTGAAAAAAAATATTTTCGTCGACATGACTTATCATTACCCTTCCCAGATTTTTGCTACAGAACCGCCGGTGAGTTAGTCAGTGATTTTTTGTCTTTTAATATTAATTTATATTCCATATAATAACCTTGCGTCAATTTTCATAAACGATATGTTTATACCTATTAAATATCAAATCTTAAAATACATAAGAGTTTCCTTTCATTTCGTCAGATTCATCACCAGACGCGTTTCGCCACCTTATAGCCTCAAAGTAAGGCTACAGAATCTGACGAAAGAAAAAAACGTAAAATGTTTAAAAAACCGTTAAAATTTATTATTGGGAAAAACGTATCGAACTGTAAAATAATATTTTGATTATAATTTGGCAATCTTTTTCATAAATAATAAAACGCACAACTGTGCGTTATGTGCATAAAAACACACAACTGTGTGATATGATTCCTAGTACAACAATCAAGTTAGCCTTGAACCATTCAAATCGTGACATTTATCTATCTGGCGTTTTGAATATTTGACAGTGACATGGTCATTATTTGAGATTTGAAATTCAAATCGATACTTTATAAATTATAAACCGATCTTTAATTTATTAATAAGAGTCGTAGAAAAAGTATAGTACCTACGTATTGTCTGTTGTAAAGCAATTACGCACTCATGTAATTACCGCAATCGTGCGTAATATGCTTTTTACCACAGTCAATATACTATTTCTAAACATGGTTTTGTATTTAAGAGTCTTCCATACCAGCATAAAACGCCGCACTCACGACTCACGGAGTACAGTTTGCTCTAAACAATAAGAAATAGTAGGTATATGTATGTTTTAAACCATAAAAAGGCCTTTTTACATTGGGTGCAATTGCAAGAAAAAATTGCCTGAAAGCATGAGCTTTGTCGACGTTTTAAACAGCTGATGCAGGTTTTAAATGGGAAAACGTGCATCAGCTGATTAAAACGTCGTCGAAGCGCATGCTTCCATGCCATTTTTCTTGCAATTACACCCAATGTAAAAAGGTCTTAACTCATGGTATTAAGACTTATTATGCGGGTTGTGCAATTCCGCCTTCATTTAAACACCAATCCCCTACTTCCGTAAACAGCTCAACATTTCACACAGTATTTAATAAGAAGACTTAAAAATAAACAGCAATAGACAGTTTTCAAGTACGCTAACATCAGTTTCCCTGGTTTTTCCATCTTATTGACGTCAAACTTCCAGGAAAATAAATTTAATATGGTCTGCAAAATTGCGATATCCTATAATGGCTAGATTTATTTTTGTTTTGTTATATCGCTATGGCCATGACAGTTTTTCATACTAGTATTTTATGTGATGGTGACAATAAGCAGCCATAAATAAACTATGTTTTTGTATCGATAAATAATTCGTAGCCGCTTAGTAGGTCAGAGTGAAGCAGGCGATCATTTTATGTTTCCCTTTTACTGTCATCTTTAAGGTGAAGTGGATTCCACCGCTTTAAAATTTACCTTGTTAAACTGTCGTTCTTCTTAGCTCGAATTACAAAAATATTAATAGGAGGGTGTGGAAAAGTTATTTTCACGTAGAAAAAAAATTCAAATAAAAAGATAGCGGCCAATGGAAACCCAAAAAATTATTACTTAAGTTACTATTGTACCGGGTGATTCATTAAGGGTGACGAGCGGCCATATCTCGGAAACTACTGGGCATAGAAATTCAAGAAAAATAAAATAACTAAAGTGGCCATGAAAAAATCCTGGAAATAATTGTAAGTCCCGCATTTTGCCGCAAGAGGGCGTAATTGAAAAGTAAATTATAAAAGTTTACATATCTCTGCAAATTCCACATTAGACGGCCGGGGTGGTAATTTCCAACAATTTTTATAAAACAAAATTTTTCATTATCAACGTTAATAAAATAATAAATAGTAGAGCTAATTTAATTTAATTATTTTAATTAAGAACGGTGTGCCTGAGGAGAAAAACGCAAGAGACCATTTTTATGCAGAATTTACCAGGCTAATCCGAAATAATACCCACATGGAAAAATATCAGTGGCGTCCCACTTTGGTTCTAAAAAATATTCTTTATTTAAATTTTTAAAAATTATTTTATTCGCGATAACGCTGAAACGAACGGAGATATCGAGCTCTCTACTTTTCGATTATGGTATTATACCGTATGATTTATTTTTTCGGAGTAAAATAAAAAAATGTGTTATTATTAGAAATTGCGCCCTCTAGCATTTTTTTTGAAAACTATTATGGACAACTAAATACGATTGGTGAAAGTGCATACATTTCTCTTCCAAACAGTCTTTAGTTTGCTAAAATCGGATAAGTCGTTTATAAGTTACAGCGATTTAACTGATTACAGTTTCAACAGCTTCCCACCCTCTTATTAAAGTCGGTACGCCAATGAGCATAGGACCAAAATGATGCATAATTGTCCAAGCTTTTTAATGGTGTTATCAAAGATATACCTTGTGTCTGTTTAAAGGTTGGAGACAATGACGTTTCTTGAACGGCAGTAGAGTTTTGGACTTGCATTGTCTTTATTTGTTTAGAATCACTACGTTTCAACTGGTAAGTATCTCCAGTCGTCTTCAGGTGAATACTGAATAAGTACGGTAACTACAGCTCTATTTATACTAGGCAGGTGCTATGACGCATGACTAGTGGGCGGAGTCATGCGTGTTGCTAGGTGATGACGCATAACTGGATAAGTCATGCTTGATGAGTCATGCTCGATGACGTCATGCTCGATGAATCATGCGTTTAACTCTTGGGTGGTCTTATTCTAAGATTACATTTACTTAACAAGGGTTTCCAGACGTTTCTCATGTCTAACGAAGGCTTACTAAAGCAACCTGGATTTTGGTGTATGGTAGCAGCTTCCTTAAACTTCCTCTTCCTCCAGTGCGGTTCTTTTTGCAGGATTTCCGCTTTTGTCCACATGATATGATGGCCGTGCGTCCAGGCGTGGTCAGCTGCACCTGATTTTTCGGTCTCTCCTTTTCGGGTATTATTCCGATGTTCTTTAATCCTTACTTCTAGTGGTCTTAGTGTCTCACCAATGTAAGACTGGCCGCATTCGCAGGGGATCTGGTAGACACAATTTTTCTTGTCTTTCTGGCTTACTGGTCTCGTCTTCGTTAGGTGGCTTCTTAAAGTGTCACTAGAGCTGAATACTGTTTCGATGTTGTATCGTTTTCCTAGTCTTCTTATTTTCTCCGATACTCCTTTGACATACGGAATATTGAGTATTGGTTGTATCTCTTTCTCTGCTTTACGTGTGTTATTATAAGAATGGCTATCCCATGAAACTGATTGACACAATATTGGAAAATCGCAAGAATCGGCCAAACACACGTAAAGCAGAGAAAGAGATACAACCAATACTCAATATTCCGTATGTCAAAGGAGTATCGGAGAAAATAAGAAGACTAGGAAAACGATACAACATCAACACAGTATTCAGCTCTAGAGACACTTTAAGATGCCACCTAACGAAGACGAAACCAGCAAGCCAGAAAGACAAGAAAAATTGTGTCTACCAGATCCCCTGCGAATGCGGCCAGTTTTACATTGGTGAGACACTAAAACCACTAGAAGTAAGGATTAAAGAACATCGGAATAACACCCAAAAAGGAGAGACCGAAAAATCAGGTGCAGCTGACCACGCCTGGACGCACGGCCATCATATCATGTGGACAAAAGCGGAAATCCTGCAAAAAGAACCGCACTGGAGGAAGAGGAAGTTTAAGGAAACTGCTACCATACACCAAAATCCAGGTTGCTTTAGTAAGCCTTCATTAGACATGAGAAACGTCTGGAAACCCTTGTTAAGTAAATGTAATCTTAGAATAAGACCACCCAAGAGTTAAACGCATGATTCATCGAGCATGACGTCATCGAGCATGACTCATCAAGCATGACTCATCCAGTTATGCGTCATCACCTAGCAACACGCATGACTCCGCCCACTAGTCATGCGTCACAGCACCTGCCTAGTATAAATAGAGCTGTAGTTACCGTACTTATTCAGTATTCACCTGAAGACGACTGGAGATACTTACCAGTTGAAACGTAGTGATTCTAAACAAATAAAGACAATGCAAGTCCAAAACTCTACTGCCGTTCAAAGATATACCTTAATGTGGAATTTTCGGAGATATGTAAACTTTTATAATTTACTTTTCAATTACGCCCTCTTGTGGCAAAATGCGGAACTTAAAAATTATTTCCAGAATTTTCTCATGGCCACTTAAGTTACAATTTTTTTTCCTGAATTACTATGCCCAGTAGTTTCCGAGATATGGCCGCTCGTCACCCTTAATGAATCACCCGGTATTGAAATAATATGGAGAAATATTTTTTTTAAATAAAAATAACGTTCTGACACACTCCAATATCATCGCGCGTCTTCGAGTTCAAATTTAAAGTTTTAAGCATCTATTAATAAACAAGGTCAGGATTCGTGCCAAGAGGACATAATGTTTTTGGTCTAATTTAAAATATTTTATATAGGGTGGACCGCTTTCAACGAAGGATTCCATAGCATCTAAACTACCCAACTTTTTAATATTTTTCAAAAACAGAGTTCTATGTAAGCATTAGATCTACAATTTAAAATTATTTTTAATTATACAGGGTGTCCAAAATAGGCAGGGCATATCCAACATACTTTTTTCAAAATGTTCAAAATAAAGTCGGCACTATTGCTAACTTTCTTATTATAAGATATAATATGATAGTAACAAAAAAAAATTTAAATTTTTGTTTTTAAATGAAAAGTGCTATTTCTGACTGTTTAATAGAGTGTAAAATCCTAAGCAATTTTTTTTTACCGCAGGGCCACCCTATATATAGATATAATTTCGCATCCTTGGAGAAGAATTAAGACTCAGGAGTAGTGTTTGAAACACTTTTAATATTTAAGTTTTTTGAAACCCTGTAAACTAATAAAAATTATGACATTGTTTTTGTGCATGTTTTTTTGATAATGCCCTAACAGAGACAAACGTATTTTTATCGGTATGTTGCTAGCCAATCAGCAGCGCAAAAGTCACAGTCGATTATTCATAACCCCAAAATTTGCTTTAAAAAATACTTTTTCCACCGTTCGATACTGAACATGTTCAACAGATCATTTTTCAAAGTTAGACAAGCGAAATGACACATAATCCTTTTTGAGCACTACCGCAATATGGGAAAAGTTGAAGCTCTAACCCATGGAGTTTATCATTTATGTCACAACCTAACTTTAACACGATTGATGTAGAAACTATAAAATTGAAAAGGCCTTGGCAATCGATCGACGATACTAATGTTAAAGAAGATTGAACGGTTTTATAGTTAACAATATTAAATTGAAAAACTGTTTTATGGTTTAACATGTTAAACCAGAAATTGTAACATTTAGATATAGTAGTTTGTACAACAAGAGTGGATATGATGTCTATATCACAAGAGAATGTCAATTGAGCACGACGCCGTAGCCGGAGTACTCAAACTTTCGAGTGCGATATAGACAATCCACTCGAGTTGAACAGTAAACTTATTCTACGACCAAAATTACAAACCTTATGCTAAAAAATGTAAAAAAAAAGTTTGCAGGTTGCCGGGCTCGAACTCACGACCATTGGATCTATAGTAAAACGCTTTACCGTCTCGACTATCAAAGGGTTTAGTTAATTATGGTAAAACCAACTGAATAATGATGCTACATAAAATTAATTTTCTATGCACATTCAGCAGGTTGCATTATTGATAAATCTATTATAAATGCGTATAGATTTTGTTATATTGGACAAATTAATAACATATTGTACCATATACATTTAAATTATATAATTTAGTGTCTTGAAAAAGAGGCGGAGCCTCAGTAAAAATAATATACTGTGATTAGTCAGTACTTTTAAGAACAACATTGTAATTGACTACTGTGATTGGTCAGTTTCATAACCTAACTAGGATGGATATGAAATTTTGCAGCACAGTTAACTGAAATAGCCTACTTTACTCGCCACTTAAGTGTAAAGGAAACAACAAATTTCCATGTGGGAGTAGAAAAAATAATAAATAATTAAGTTGAGGAGGTGAAAATAATTTTCTCTAAGATGAACCATTCCAATGTCAAAATCTAAAAATGTGTGAATTAAGTTTAAATTATTAGTTTTCTCATATAAAATTGTAGTCCATAAAAAAACGCGTCTTGCAAATTACCGGCTTGTATTCGCAATGAATCTTAAAGAAGTGTAAAACAAAAGAAAATTTAAATGGTCCATCGTGAATTATATATAATCTTACTAATTTCTTTTTCTTTCACAAAGGAAAACTTCCTAATGATTTTTAAAAAAATAACAAATGTCTGTAATTACGACTAAGGCCCTTTTTTAAATAAAAATCAAATGACAGCCCGTTAGGGAAAAATGAATATTCAACGAGAAAGGAACAAATTGATAATGAAAATGAACGTGTATAAATTTAAATTATTACAAAAGAGAAACCTCAATAAGCCGGAATAATTATATTTGTGTCGAAAAGAAACTTTACAGGCATTATGTTCGTAGAGCAATATTCTCTTTAATTAGAAAATTCAATTAGTTAGTAATAAATTTTATTGCAACCGAAAACTTTGTAAATTTTCGGAACCAGTAGAATGCTAACCGAGCCAAATCTGGTGGATGAAAAAAGAATTTAACTTGCATTTTTATTTTGAAGTAAATAAATGTGGCCCCCTAAAAATGTATATACAGAGTGGCCCGTTGTCAACGCAGGATTCCATTCGAAGAATTCGTCCATTTTTACTCAAAGAGACCTGATATTTGATATTTTGCAAGAAAAAAGACACAAAGTCTCGGCCTCAAATTTCCATTCCAAACCTACTTAACTTTAATATTTAAAAAAAAATAGAGTTTGAGTTATTAGATCTAGTCTATTTCAGAAAAGTGTAGAGTAATAAAAGCTCATTAGGTATGCAAAGGGACTACAGAGTGACCCAACGAATATTTAAGCCACTTTCATAATTTGGCATTGATTTCATTGCAAAATGCTTTATGTTCATATGCATTTCAAGTGCAGGTAGGACCATCCGGGTTTGGGCCAATTTATGGGTTTTGCCTATTGTTATCCATTCACAAACACTGAAATGGTGTGACAAAGGCGTGCATTAAGTACATAGTATTAGGTACACTTTTTTTTTAACAATATAAAAAAATATAAAATACAAAAAATAAATTATACAGAAATTAAACTATAAAAAATTATAATATTCCTCGTCATCTGAGGAACTTTCATTTGCTCTAGAAGTTATTATTAATGGGTCGACAGTCCGATCGATCAGGTGTTTAAGAACCCACATTTTCTCCTCTTCTTTAATGACATGATGGATTGCTTTTCGCCACTTCTCTGGTGTCACTTCCTTAAGGGCTTGATCAAACAGTAGTTTAACGTCTTTCATTTTGTATGTCGTGTTGTGTCTTGCTACAAATCCTTTAACTTGCGCCCATGTAAGTTCTGTAGGATTTAGTTCACAATGATATGGCGGTGTGCGCCGCACAGTTACACTATATTTTTCAGCTATATCTTCCACGGCATATTTCATAAAACGATGTTTGTGTAAATTTGCTATAGCTAATAGTTCCTTCTTTATCAAATTATCTTTTTTTCTTTGGTTAGTTATCATAAATAATTTAATGCACAAAATCTACCTACGCCTATGGCCGACACCGAAATTGAGCCGAACTGAACAGAATTTCCCATTTTATTACTCTACACCTTTCTGAAATAGACTATACAATTTAAAATTATTTTATATTTTCAACAAGGCATATCCAACATACTTTTTTTTTAAATGGAACACCCTATAAATTATTTTCTAATTCCCTATTAAATTCCACGTATATTTTGTATAAAATGTCATATGTCTAAATTCAATTGGCGTTTAAAATAAAGCATTTTCGGATTTTCTGACAGGCAATGGCAGCAATGGAACGGCGCATCTTGGAGAAAAATGATTATGATTCTCAATTAAGTGGGCGGTATTCCCTATAAAAGGCTGATCCCTTTCTTTATCACAACCCTGTATAGTGTAATATAAAACTTATTTTGGGTACAAATAACTAACCAATATCAGACTTTTGAAAATATGTATAATAAGACTAGCAGACATCTGACACATGCAACATCACGATCGTAAACATTTTATCAAATCACTAAAGAATTATGTTTTCCGTAGTTAAAATAAAAACCACTTAATTAATTATAAGAAACAGGGCCTGGAGTATTTTTATAATTTTCCAAAAATATTTTCTTACATCATTTAATTTAACGACAAACTTGGCACGATGCGGAATCATTCAAACCGGTAAAATTCAAAAATATCGGGAATAAACCACAGGAAACCAAAAGTACGTCATAAACGACGGTACATAAGTACAACATTAAAATTTACCACTTTGAAAATATGCCAGTAAAATTTATAAATTAAAGCACCTGTAGTTAATAATATGTATGTGGAAAATATGAATGCGCTTCCTTAAAGTAAAAAGTCAAGTGGGCGAAATTAGATATAAAAGGTTTTACGTAAAAGAATCGTAAATAGCCAGTTTTTGGCAGTCACCAAAATCCCGCTAAACGATATTTCAAAAGTGAATTTCTTTAAAACTACACAAACCATTTGGTAAAAACATGTTTCATATTCAGTGGCAAATATCACTCTTTCTGGCGAACTGAAATTCAGGTTTCAGGAGTTAGCGAATGCCGAAATATTAGCGTTTGAAAATTTTAATAGCGATTGAAAATTTCAATTGGTTGGCAAAAACTGATTATTATCACGATTTTATGGTCAAAAAATAAGTTTTCCTACAACCACCTATGAAAATAAGAAAAAAAGTATGGTTAATTTGACTAGAAAGCGCCGTATATCACACGCATGTTGAACAAAAATATTTCAACGCTAGTGTTGAAATATTAAGGCACACTATTTAAACATATGGTGCCAATTTGACAGACAACCCCTATTTATTAAAAAGAACAAATTTTAGAAAGCAATAATTGTAAAGTGTTTTATCATGTATTTGTCGAGTGATTCAGAATTCGAGTGTGAAAATACGCCATCTAAAATTATAAAAAATGTTAATAATATACTTGAAAATCTATTACCAAAAAAAAACAAAATCGCGCTGAAGAGAGTGTCATGTATTAAACAACAAATCTTTATCGGTAGCGATAGCGTAGAGAACAGAGCTCTAGCCTACAGATCGCAAAGTCACAGGTTCAAATCCCATCAGGTGTATTTGACTTTTTTTTTATAAAAACATTAAATAATTTATAGAAGTATTTTGAATTGATATGTCCCTTGTTGGGTGGTTAAATACAACTTTTCTTGATTGAATTTAAAGTTTTTATTCTGGTTAATCTAGAAGTCAATTCAGGATTAGTTCTTCCTATGATATAAAATACGAAAAAATGAAAAAATTAAACTACAAATAAAGGAAAACCCTATTGACATACTATGAAACCAGATATTAAGTGGAGCATAATCCTAAGTATGCTCATTTCAACACTAGTGTTGAATTTTTTTTCCACAAATCAAAGGCTTCTTTAATAATTCTTTGTAGTCGTAGGAAAAATAGTGTACATTACTTTTGTGAAAGTGATTATTCTAAATCTCAGAGAATTTCAACCAGAAGCTAAAGTTTTTATATCTGGGAATTATCACGTTATATATGTACGTAAAACTGCAAAAAATAGTTTTTAACTTTTTTGGCAGAGTTATACAGGGCGTCCCATAACTTATAGGCCGTAGAGTAACTGGAGATACTAGACATCAAACTAAGCCGATTGTGTCATATAAGTTTTTTTTAAAATTAAAATATTAATTCAATTATGTACTATGTTTTTTATGCTTTGGGATGTTTAAAGAGAAATATCTCGAAAACAGTTAAAGATATTAAGATCAATCAAGTACACATTTTTGACTCAGAAAATGCCCTTCTTTAAGAAACTATAATTGAAAAACACTTATTATCACAGGTAAGAAAAAAAAATCATATATTTATGAAGCCCACTGTATGCAACTAGCGCCCTCTAGTTTGAAACTTAAAAATTTCTACAAATTATTATTTCGTGCTCATAAAAACATAATATTGTCAACTTTAAATTCGATTCATTAACCCGTTTTAAAATTATGGCTTATTTTCGAGAATAAACTTTTACTTTCAACACCCTGTATCTCTAGAACGAGTAACAATCCAAAAAAACTTATGACATAATTGGCTTAGTTTGATGTCTAGTATATCCAGTTACTCTACGGCCCATAAGTTATGGGACACCCTGTATATGTACGTAAAACTGCAAAAAATAGTTTTTAACTTTTTGGCAGAGTTATATATTGGCAACTAAACAAACAATTTCATATTTTAAGTCTAAAACGACCATCTATCAATGTTAATAAATTCACCGAAAAATAATTTGGTTTCCGAAATATGGAAAAATCCTTATGGCCGTGACCGACATGTCACAACTTACAACCCATGGTCCTGGAATTCTAATAATAACTACATTTAATTGATGTGATTTAATTTAAACCTGCTGTGAGAGCACGAAATTGGATTACTATACCCTATCAGCGTTAATTCTCTATATGATTGAAGTTCCGCCTTATGTATTTGAACCTAGTTTATAGAACATCTCTGTTCTAAACATTATCAATTTATGGCAGTCTCAGTCTTTGCATACTTGAATTCTATCATTTTGGAAGTTATAATTATTCAAAGTCTGGGTCGAATAATCTAGTAGACTGTCGTGCTTCCACTACTGAATATATGGTGACGATGTCTTAATGTTATTATGGCTTGAAAATAGAGAGACTAGAGCATTTTAGGTTTATTTAGATCGGCGAAAGAAGATGAGCTGTAAAAGTTTCGCAATTCCAAACTTTTAAAAGGGACAAGAATTTTGTTTACGAAGGATTGTCCAATATCCAAAAGCCATGAAATTCTATTTCACGGACCCTAATGAGTAGCAAACCCGAAACTTATTTTAATTATTAAGTCTTACCTAAAAGTTTTATATCTATTTGGATAGCCAATCCTTCTAAACGATTTTCTTCCCTCTTTGTAAACAAAAGTTGCTACCCTCGACTCCGTTTTACTCGTTAATTTGTGTCTATTACCTTTCACAGAACAAATAGTACCAACATTGCTTTTGTGTGACAGTTTAATGAGTATCTAAATGATAAATTACCCTTGAAGTATAGCGTGGAGCTAGCCAAAGAAAAAGTATTATTCTGTCATTACTTGGTATTATTAAAAGCAACAATTTTACAAGAAATATCCGATTGTATTATCTCTCATGTATTCATATATACATGAAAACATCTACAAAAATGTATTTATGACTTGTATTTGATGTTATATTGGTATTAATAATACTGAATGTTATATACAGGTGTTAAAAGTATGGAATAATGCACTTATAGAAAATCTGTAGTTAAAAACGGCAGGCGAAGGAGAGACGAAATCGTTCCTGTAATTTACATCCACATAGACGCGCACATTTCTCTATGTCTGTTGTCTGTAGCCAACCAAAGTAAAAAAACTAACTTTCATTAAAAACTGCATGGCCTTTTCAACGGAACAAAATCTATATAAGGTGGAAATATCCGAAAGCCTTGACTTCTTCTGGGACCTGATTTATAGATTCATAAGGTGACCATTTCTTCTGTATAATAAATTCAATACGTCCCCAAGCAAAATACGGAACGAGCTTTTCTCTTAAAGGCGGCTAGTCTTCGAGTTTCGATTGGTTTTAGTCCCAAAGGACCACTTTGAGGTTAAATATCTAACCCCGAGTGGAAATTTTACGAGACGAAAAATACGAATACATACGTAATAAAAATAAAGTAAATAATCATAACTTGCTTTTGAAATCACTTTTATACATAAAATACTAAGACAGAAAAAATAAATAAAAAAATTACGGGTCAGGGAGATTTTTCGAAAAAAAAAATACATGAATTTATTCCAACCTATCTAGTTGTTAGGTGTCAGCTGCTTGTTTGCAGTTAAACTTTTAACGTCTTTATTCCGCATCCCACCTACCAGCTAACTCGAATTATTGAGACAATAAAAAAATAGGTAAAAAGTTGACGTTTGCCACGTAGGTCGCCGCTGCTATTCTTAAGTAAATAAATGTCGACTTCTTGTCAATTGACAAGCAAAACTAAATTGAAAATGTATTTTTTTGACAACGCCAACCATAATTTGACAAACGAAACTAACCTCGAATTATTGAGTACTGGCCGCTGATGTGGAGGTCACCGCTGTGCGTTGGGCCTCTCTCAAAAACGTCCCCCTACCATGATCATTTTAAGTGCCCAAATGAAGGGGTTACAGCCATTGTCTCACAAACTCTTTTTAAATCGAGAAGGCTAACTATTAGCGTTCAATATGAGTTTGGATTCTAAAAGTGACCTCAATTTTACCAATACTCCACTAGAACTTGCAAAAATAGCTGAGGAACTCTCTTCTGAATAATTGTTACCAAAAAAAAATCTATCCCAATAGTGTTACATGTCACTTATTTGGGACACCCTTTATAACGTGGCGGTAGAAAAAATACAGTATTTCACTCGCCGAAAATCTTTTCTACTCCTACATTAGTTAACATTGTTTTACGTACAGTTCACTCTATAAGTAAATCCATTCTTACGCACGACTGTGCGTAAAGAATAAAGACACACAACTGTGCGTTATGATACCTAGTATAACAATCAACTTAGCCTTAAATCACTCAAATCATTACATTTATCTATCTTGCGTTTTGAATATTTGATAGTGACATTTTCATTATCTGAGATTTGAGGTTCAAATCGTTACTTTATAAAGTATAAACCGATCTTCAATTTATTAGTAAGAGTCGTAGAAAAAGTATTACCAATACATTTTTTCCATTCGTGCGTAATATGCTTTTTACCACACTTAATACGTAATATACTATTTTGGTTCTTAATAAGCAAATTTTACAGAGAGTGTAAGAAAATGTACCAACAATGCAACAAAGTAAAACAAATAAAAGCTACAATAGTATAATAATTAACTAGTTTGACGAGATAATATTTTACACTCAGTCTTTATTCAAAAAGAACGACGCGAAGAGGATTTTTATTCAGAAGTGGGAATTCCCGCTTTAACTGTTATACCCATAAAACCGATTTCACAGAAACGGAAAACTTAGGACCCCCTTTTCGGCTTATTACGAACCCTCTCGAAACTGCAGCGTTGTCGATTTGCCAGTGATTACTGGCATCTGAGAGGAATAAATAGCACTGCCAGGAATGATCTAATGCTAGGAATCTGCCAGTAATATTTTCTTTAAAGATTTAAAACTGATTACCGT
Source organism: Polydrusus cervinus (assembly GCA_935413205.1). NCBI lineage: Eukaryota > Metazoa > Arthropoda > Insecta > Coleoptera > Curculionidae > Polydrusus > Polydrusus cervinus. Next base: position 24,843,459 of record OW284514.1, on the reverse strand, counting down.
CAATTTAAAGACGTTCTTTAGAAGCACATATTTAGAGTGAGGGGTTATTTTTACCAATAATTATTGACTATCATTTTTTAGAGAACACTCTTTAAGATACCGTTTAGGTTTTAGTTTAGGGAACCGTGTATGAGTATGGAATGGTGGTTTGTACAACAAGAGTGGATTTGATGTCCATATCGCACGAGGAAGAAAATTGAGCACGACGCCGTAGGCGGAGTGCTCAAACGTCCGAGGGCAATATGGACAATCCACTCGAGTTGAACAGTATATTTTTTCTACGACCTTATGCTAAAAAATGTAAAAAAAAAGTTTGTAGGTTGCAGGGCTCGAATTCACGACCATTGGTTCCATAGTCCAACGCTCTAACGTCTGGACTATTGAAGCGTTTTGTTAATTATCGGAAAACCAACTGATAAATGATGCTACATGAAATTAATTTTCTATGCACATTCAGCAGGTTGTATTACTGATAAATCTATTATAAATGCGTCTAGATTTTATTATATTGAACAAATGAATAACAAATTGTACCATATGCATTTAAATTATATAATTTAATGTCTTGAAAAAGAAGGCGGAGCCTCAGTAAAAATAATATACTGTGATTGGTCAGTACTTTTATGAACAACAATGGCTTCTCTGTAATTGACTACTGTGATTGGTCAGTTTCATTACCTATCTAGGATGGATATGAGGTTTTCCCGCACAGTTAACTGGAATAGCCTACTTTACTCGCCACTTAAGTGTAAAGGAAACAGCAAATTTCCATGTGGGAGTAGAAAAAATGTTATTACTGTGTTTTTTCCAGAAATACAGAACAATCCGGCGTGTAATTTTGTATTAACCTGATTGCAACCCTGCTCGAAAGTGTCTGCTAGCACGAAATGGAACAATTTTGACTATTTCTTACTCTATGAATATGCTCTTTGACATCTGTCAAAGGTTAAAACCAAATTTGAAACATTATTAAATAAAAATCCCGGATTTCGTAGTTTGGTGCATGGTGGACATTTTAAGTGGATAAGAAGTCGACCTGCACTCTAGTCAAGCAAATAAAGCAACAATTTAAAATATACACACTTTAGGTAATATGCACCTGTGACGACTTTAGACGTTGAATAAACATTTTGAAAACTAAAATGGATTTTTGGCGATGGACGTAGTTTAAATCCTAAACATATAGAATATCTTCTTGTGTTATACTGTAATCTTGACTACCTTAGACATAATATATTTGGAGGAGAATAAGAATACAAATAAATAAAGTAACATCAATGAAATGTAGAGATTATTAAGGTCTGGTGAAGACTCTTTAACAACTTTATTAAAATTATGATAACTAGTCATACACGACCCATAAATTCGCCATTGCGCAAATAGCACAAACAAGGATCATAACGAGGATCATATTTTATAAAAAATTAATTTAAAAACTGCTTCGAATAACAAACATTGCACAACTTTCCAGCATCCAACTTCAGATAACTTAAAACTAGTGCAAATGCGACACGATATTTCTGCGACAAATTCAAGTTCAGAGTTTGGAAAAAGAAGAAAAATGCTGGCATTTTCAATTACCTTTAAAACTTAGAAAGCTGCAAATCGAGCACTGTATACTTTTAGCTGCAGCGATTTTCTTTTTACTTTTGGTATTAAAAAAGTTACCGAATCGGCGGTAGTAGAAATAAATTTAGCTAAGCATCTTCTAAAAGAAAATTTACCAATTTCGGTTTGGAGTGGCAAGTGATAAATGAATTGGAGAATTTTTATGATGGTAACTCACTAGTAAAGTTAGTGGCGTTCGACCGTGGCGGACCGTGTTCCATCATCAGTGAGGGCATACGCTTAATAAAAATAGTATGCCCTGAATTTTAGTGGATAAAAGAATACAGTATGCTACCAATCATTCCTACTATCGAAACCGAGAAGGGCGTCATGGACCTTTAGGGGCGTAAAAAGGATAACTAGTGCATCAACGTGGTTTAGATCTCACGCTAAGCTGCAGGTCTCGTCTGGCTGACATTACCCAGATGACAGAAGATCCAATGGGCCTCTTAGGCTCTTCCGCCAACCCCTGCTATAACGAAAAAAAAATTGGGCAGGTTTAAAGTCTTCATTAGAATGGAAGAGTTGAAAGAAAAGCCCAAAATATGTTTCAATTGAGAATAACTACTGTTAATAATTCTATTACATTTAAAATAGTTAAGTACCATTATGTATGTTCAAATAAATTTATATTTATTTTTTTAAAAATGTTAAAATTTGTGCCAAAACTTTTGGAACACACGTTATAAGGATGGATATGAAGGATCAAATCTTTACCCTAATTCCGTCATATCCTCGCGTTGGCGGGTAAGAGCTTGTTTTCAACCTAATTACTCAAATAATTTATGCTAATTGTTTATGACGTAGTTGGAAGTTTTTTAATTACATAATTTGAAAAGAGTTCAGCAAGCGAAAACGGAAAAACCGAGACGTTTTGAGCCATAATATCTTAATAAGCAAAATTCAACTAAGGAAAAGGGTTTTCAATAGCAAAGAAAACGTTCTACGTTAGTCTGGAAGTTAACGTTTAGGTCGGATGCGTACAAGGACATTCTTTAGGCTGCGATAAAGGAAAAACCGGGAAAATTTAAATATTGGTGATAGAATTGAGCTGGTTAAGAGCCTTGATAAGAGCCAGCGGCCCGGTAACCAGGCCGGATGAAATTGAAAATCTCGTGTGGTGCGGAAGAAGGTACAAACTCCCTAATCGGTGGATCATGCAATGGCAATAAATCGAGGGTTGATAGACTTGGGGGGTGACTGAGGATCGTGGTTCCCACGTTAAGCTTTAGGTCCAAGAGCAAGCTGGCTAAATGTTCGAAAGGACAAGTGGCCATCAGTAACCCAGAACAAACAAAAAAAGAAAGCTGCGGCAAAAATATTGAATTTCAAGGGCATGTGTGAGGATCCTCATGGGTGGGCTAGACCTTACTGGTACAAAAAAAAATTGTTGTACGTCCTGTGTTCTGTTGATTCGTAGCTAAATCAATGGATATATTTCTCAATGCCAAGATTTAAAGAAAGTGAGAACGTTTTAAAGGAAATTCGATAGTTTAACTTTTAAGTTGTCTGTTTACTTGGAAGTTTAAATTAACTCTTGGATTACTAATAGTAATAATCTGAAATTTGGTTATACTTAATTTAAATTGCTGCAGGACTACACCATCGAAACTGCGAGTGTTTCAACATCTCAGTGCCGTGTAAATTGATCAATGCGTATAGCGGCGGAACTAAAGCCTCAATATATGTAGGTACAGGGCATTGGCATTTTGCCAAATACTTTTGAATAAAGGCTGACGGTAATGTATATACCCTGCATTAGCTATAGAAGTTTTACGACTCTTCTGCAGCCGAAATATTTTTAGAGTATGGGTAGTTTTCCTAGCGCGCTCGACAGTTTTCTCACGTGTGCTGCCCAAGACGATAAAAAAAGTGTCGTCTGCATAGGTAGGTTATATAATATTATTATTTATTTATTTATTTATTTATTATGTATTAATTTATTTATTAACGAGCTTAGCCCGTTTACAAAATACAATCATATCTAATGCATATACGTATACATAAAAATTCACACACTTATTTTAAAACAATATCAATAAACAATTAAACAAAGTATCACTAAACTAATTAACGTAATTTGCCCATTTAGCAATTAAAATCAGGTACTAACTGAAACAGTAAATAAAATCACTCTAAAATCAGGTCGCAAGTCTTAAGCTCCTATAAAATTTAGAACGTGATGAAAAAGTCTATAAGAGTTAGCTAACCTAGTAGATCTCAATAAAAAAGAATTAGAAGCGTAATTTGTACGATTGAATGGCTGATAAAAAGTGTAATTCGAACGTGTGGTTCTAGGTGGGACAAAAATTGGTATTTTCAATAACAGGTCCAGACAATGGCAAACATGATTCAAGATATTGTATAATAGTTTCAAACCATGCCTTCTACGTCGAGTCTCTAGTGAAACCAGCCCTAACATAGACAGAAGTTCCGTATAAGTCATTGCATCTCCTTCTGGAATTTTAAATGCGGAATATCTGAGAAACTTATGCTGGACGCTCTCCAAACGCTTCAAATGGACTGCATAACTTGGATTCCATACCGAAGATGCATATTCCAGATGGGATCTTACCAATGAGCAGTACAGAGACTTTAACGATTGGAGACCCTGTTCCTAATATTTATAAATGTGGCATGAAGCTAAGAGAACAAGCTAATGTGATCCCCAGATCAACCACACTATCCACAAGCTTCAATGCATCACGCCCAATAAAATACTGGTAAGTAGGTGGAGGTCGAGATCGAGAGAAGAGCATCAAGTGACACTTTGACGAGTTAAGTTCGATTCCGTTTAACGTACACCAATTTATGAAATTAACCAACTCCAACTGCAACAGTTTACAATCCTGGGAAGAGCCGATACGGTTAAATAATTTTAGGTCATCGGCGAATACTCAGGAGCAGTACTATTAAATAGAGTGTAGTGATATGTCATATTATAAATTTTTTATAAACATATTGGGTTTACTGTTTAACTTTAAAGCTTCCAAACTTGTAATGGAAAATAGCGGACAGTCTTTATGAGGTTCCCCGTTTTTCTTTATGGCAAATTTTTTTTATTTTACCTTGTTTTTAGCATACAAATTAAAAAGATAATGATGATTAGTTACCGCCGGCCCGGAGCCGGATATGTAATATCCCAGCACTGAAAATGAGAGAAAACTCCACAATTAGGCCCTCGGAGAGGCATTTAATGTCATCTATTTAATAGGGATTAAATGCCTACAGGAAACAAAAGTAAACGGAGCGTAAGGGCATTACGTTAGACTTACGATTTGTCAGTTAAGATCCTCTGGCAAGGCAAGTCCGGATTAACTATGATAATGGTTCATTCGTTTTCAATTTGCATCGTGTTAAGTAAAGGTTAAGGCCTATTTCCCATGATAGAATTTATCAGATAAAGCTCAGAAACCAAGGAGTTCAGGTAGAATATCTTCAAAAAGCCATCCTTCAGGAGATTTATGGATGGTTTTATTAGTTATTAAAGTGAAATATAAAGTTGTTTTTCCACTACTAACTTAAAAATCACTCATTATTGATCAATTATTAATTTTAGAATTCGTTTTCCTTTACCCCTTGCCAGAAGCCTCTGTTATTGGCCGTCGTTATTGACAACGGTCAATAATAGAGGCTTCTGGCAAAATTAATATAAAACAGGCAACTTCACCCTTTTTTATTTTAATGATAATTTATATGAAAACGTCATGTTTAGACAAACAGGTTAACAAAAAGACTTGAATTTTTTTATGAATCGACAAGTACTGACAACTAAGAATGCCATCTGACAAGATACAAAAATGCTGCAAATTTCAAAGCAAAGGTAACTTGACTGAAAAAACAGAAGCAACCCTAAGGAGGTATATTAACTTTAATTAATAATTTAATGTCGTAAATGTGTTAGTAGTGAAAAAAATAATATATTTACCACGGTTTAGACAACTATTATTGCCCTCACGTCTTAAATCCCTCGTCGCTGCGCTCCTCAGGATTTAAAATCGACGCTCGGTCAATAATAGTATCTGTCTAAACCTTGGTTAATAATATACTATTTTTGTATAATAATTAAACATATTATACCAAACAATGGCGGCACTAGCCTTTGAAATGTGGAGGTTGTACCTACTCATTGTTATAATTATATTGTATAGAAAATCAGAATAACAATAGGTTTTTTCACTACATTTTATTTTGTGTGGAACATAAATAATGTTTCCTTTGTTTTAACTTTTTGATATTTGTAAGACTCACTGAGAAAATAAATAAATAAAAAGATATTGGAACAAAAAACAAGAGAGAGACCTAAAATGTATTTCATACCAAAAAATTAGTGTTTTTTATAATACATAAAAGACGAATGACTTTAATTGAAAAAATCCTATCCTATTTTATTTGTTGAAGTTTCGTAATTTTTTGCTATTTTAAAAATTAATTTATATTGTATAAAAGTATGTTCTTCAAGAAAACTAATCCTTGTGTAGCAGCTTCTTAGAGGAAAACAGTGGCTGAAAGTTTTAGGACTCTTTCAAACCTGTCTATAAGTTATTAAATAAAGCAAGCATGTGCATATCTTTCTAACGCTTCGACCCTCGCATATCCATCCCTTTTGGGTACTTCAGCAATCCGCGTGTCTTGTTTGTGTTCTTTCAATTAAACAGAGCCGCATCGCGCGGTCGACACCTCACTCGTTCATTTCATTTTGATTTTGATTGTTTATGTGTTAAATAAGTGCAGTGTTATTGGTGTTGTTTTTTGGTATTTTTACAGATCATTTTGCTATTATTTTGTAGACTTAGACTTTCTGGTTATAAACTGTTGGAGTGTTCTTTTTATGAAAAAGTAAGTAATATTTTATGAAGTTATTTAGGAAAATTCTCGGAAAAATTAGTTTGATTTGGTAAATTTGGATTTTTTGTTGTTGTATTTTTTGGGAATTGAGCAAGCAGCCAATGATCGAAATTTATTGCAACCTGTCTAAGTCTAGTCTAATTTACATTTTTGACTTAGATCTATTTCTCTTCACTACCCTTAGAGCAATTTTAGCAAAGCTGAGTTATCTATCAAAATCACAGCCCGAAATATCACCAAAATTTGGCCAGTGACAAATCATTTTATTATTTTGGTAACAACGACCACTCAAGGTTAAAACTTTTTTGGCCCCCTGAAAAATTCCAATTCCGGTCATTTCTAGGGCCTTTTTCGTCGATCGTCAAGCTTGAGAATTAATTTTTTATTCACCGTACCTCTCGACGATTTGATAACGTCAGATTAATCTTGGCGATTATAATAATGGCTATACTTAAAAGAGACAGAAAACAGGCCATGGAGTTTTAGATGAGTTTTAAAAGTCGTATTTAGAAAAGTTTAAGAGCTTTTGTGCTTAGCTTATTCGTGTTTTTTAAGTGGATCCGACCGCGCAAAAATTACCCATGTTAAATTGGAGTCTTCTTGAAGTGAATTAAAAAAAAAATTATTAATTTTTTTTCGAAAATGGAAAGATGGTATCTTATATGTGGGTGTGAGAAAGTTATTTTTATGCAGAAAAAAATCGAGGAAAAAGATATAAGCCACTGAAAATTAAAAAAAAAATGTATTAAAGTTGTATTGTAAAAAATATTGGGAATTATTTATTTTAATACAAACAACTCCCTCGCATTCTCCAATATCTATACCTAGGTCCAAATTTAAAATATTTTAAAAATCCGTCAATAAACATGGACAGGATTCGGTTCAAAGCTGGTAGCTTTGGAGAAGAATTTAAGATAATAAGACTGAAGGGTTTTTAAAAGAAATAAAACCACTTGCTGATAGGGTTTTGCGCGAGATAAATATCTTTAAACTCGAAAATGCATTTTTACTCTGGAAGTAATTTGTAAGCTATTTTAGCTCTATCATAAAAGCAACGTAATTAAGTGGCAATAATAAGACTACTCAAACACCAAAGGGGAGTAAGACCTGAAAAACCCGTTTGATTCTCTTTTGATAAATCTTCTATAGTATTCCAAGCAGAAATCTACGCTATTCCTTAATGTGGGTATGAAAACAACAGAATTACTTTATCGATAAGCGGTTTCATACATTTATACTCTGACGGCCGAGCTACTCTTAGAACGTTAACTTGCAACAAAGTGACAACGACTGGTATAGGAATACCAAGAGGAATTAGTGGTCCTGGCAAAAGATAACGAAGTAACACTGCAGTGTGTATCAGGACAAAAAGGTATTACAGCTAAGAAAAAGCCGGCGAACTTGCAACAAAGGGTTCGGAAAATATACAGGGTGTCCCACCGGGAACCGAATCGATCTATATATAGAAAACTATACATAGGAAAATTTTGAAAATTTGACAGTATACTGATGCTGATGGGGGCGACCGGGCTAAAATATTTTCATAATGGTGGCACTTCCGGTTATACCGGAAGTAAGTGTCAACTTGCTTATTTTAAATGGAACACACTATATATTATTACATTTTTGCATTCTACGCAAGATTCTATGTAGATTTTGTATACCATATCCTATATCTATGTCTAAACGTTTTTGACATATTTGAACTTTTATGTCAAAAATGACGTTTGCAAGCCTTAGAATAATTATCAATTTTTTCTCTAAAGAAGCCTTATTTATTTAATTTAAGTGGGATTACTTGTTATAAAGGACCTGCTTTAATAGATTTTTTATAATATTTTAATAACTATTAATACAGGGTGTTTAAAAAATAAGATTAAAAATGAAACTGTCAAAAGTCCAGATTTTCAAATGGAAACACCCAAATTTCATAATTATTTCTTATTTAGCATTAAAAATAAGGGTACGTTTGTATAAGGTTGTATATCCCAAAAATTCTTAGTTTTCGAAATAAGAAATAATTATAAAATTTGGGTGTTTCCATTTAAATAACTAGACATTTTGCAGTTTTTTCAATTTCATTTTTAATCTTATTTTTTAAACACCCTGTATTAATAGTTATCAAAATATTATAAAAAATCTATTCAAACAGGTCCTTTATAACAAGGAATCCCACTTAAATTAAATAAATAAGGCTTCTTTATAGAAAAAATTGATAATTATTCTAAGGCTTGCAAACGTCATTTTTGACATAAAAATTCAAATATGTCAAAAACGTTTAGACATAGGTATAGGACATGGTATACAAAATCTGCCTAGAATCTTGCGTAGAGTGCAAAAATGTAATAATATATAGGGTGTCCCATTTAAAATAAGCAAGTTGACACTTACTTCCGGTATAACCGGAAAAGCCACCATTATAAAAATATTTTAGCCCGGTCGCCCCCATCAGCATACTGTCAAATTTTCAAAATTTTCCTATGTATAGTTTTCTATATATAGATCGATTCGGTTCCCGGTGGGACACCCTGTATATAGGTCCAGAACAGACACTCGGCGTCTCGAAGTGTAGAGTACGACATAAACGATGGATCAAGAGGGAATACAAAATCTACTGGAGTAATAAACAGGAATTGTACCACAGTGCATATTTCATTGGGAACACAGATTCGAGATTAACGAGGCAGCTGCTTTCGATGAGCAAGAATCAGCCGAGAGTATTCTGACGAACCCATGAATGTTAAGTCTCTGCACCAAATGCAACTGTACAACGAAGACTTAAGACGTAGATGATGGGAATAAGACAAGAAAACTGATACTGCGAGTCACTAGATCGCAAAAGGCAATATATAATAGCAACCAAAACTAGAACCGGATGACATCACGACCCTCTGCTAAGTTGACCTACGCAAACGAGTGCAAAGAAATTGGATTACTGAGTTAGTATAAAACCAAACTATGGTGAGTGCAATGGGACAAACCTGGCTTAAGTGCATCGGATACAAGGAAGAACCTTCAAAAAAAAAATGTAATGAAGCCGATGTGAATCAAATCATATACGAAAACTATCTATGCTCTAAAAATCTACAAAACGGTAAAGGAGGTAGGTACATTGAAAACCTTAATAGAAAAAACTGTATAGAAACCGATCAAATCATGATGGATAAAAAAAATGTTACATTTCTATGCGGACGACCGTGTAAACCAAAACGCATTGCAGATCCATTACGTGGATCCTCTTTTTGCAGTTCCTTCTGGCAAAAAACAACAACATACAAAAATGGTAATTAAGGAATAAATAAATAATAAAATGAAACAATCTACCCAAATGATTTAAATGTTTCATCTTCGAAAGAAAAGGAAATAAGAGAGAATCCATTACAATTACAAAGTTTTTATTATGTTGGATATAAAATAAATTACCTGCTTTCTTCTTCCTTATATTAAAATATAACAACACAAAAAATTTTTTTTTATTAACATGTAAACAATCCATGAAACCCACCTTTTAATCTGTCTCTTGACCCACCCCATGCAGCCGTACCCCACCAGTACATCTTCCCATCCATCCCGCAAGGGTGCCGGAATGTGGATGACCGTGTAAACCACCACGCATTGATAGTCCATATCGAGAACCTTCTTCTTGCCGTTCCTTGTAATGGCATGACGGCAATTCACGTGGATAACGTCACCTGGCGCTATCCGGGTACACGTCTGTCGCGAACATTGGACCGACGCTAACTGAAACGGCGCCCAGCGTCGACAGACCGTCGAGAAATGATGTTTTTCGGACGCGTCGGATGGAGCAATAAGTGGAAAAATCAAAGTAGAATGAGCAAAAGGGTGGGTTTGAACTATTGTTTTTAGTTGTGAGTTGTGCAACTGCGTAGATAATGTATTGTTTCGGGAAAAGTTAAACCGCCCCCGTGACAAACGGGTTAATTTTTTTTCTACTTAATAAAAATGGTCACGCTACCGATCCAATTCTTTTACTGATAAATAATGTTTGTAGGGAAAAGAAACATAGCACCATTGGTATTTTGTAAAATATTCCCAGGCAAACTCCCGTTCTAGGTAAAACCAACTATACATTTTTTTAAATCGGGTACTAAAAAAAATATTAAATTTTTTTTTTTAAAATAAGAAAAAAACTATAAGGAAAGTTAACTCTCGTAAAATGCCAAATCTCGAAAAATTGGAAAACAAAGAGAAGTTTCAACCAGAGCCATAAAACAAACACACAAATCGGGTAGTAATACAGTCTGTTAAAAGTCCGTCTATAAGAAGTAAAATATTTTCAATAATAAGATAAGGTGAAGTGGGGTAAGTGGGGATTAAAAATATAAAAGGTCGCCTTTGAAACCACATAACTTTTTTAAAAATCGAGTTAGAGATGCGCTTTAGACAGGAAGTAATTAGTGATATTTACAATTACAAAAAAATGTGTTTAATTATTTACCCAAGAATTTCATTTAAACAAAAAATTGTTATGAAAATGTATCCATAGAACGCACTTGCTCCAGGTACTGGGGTAAGTGGGCTTTTAACTTATAAATCGCGTTTGAGTAATGTTATATTCAACTGGAGCAAGTGGGTTAATCTATTGCGACTTCACCAACAACAGCCTTTTTTCAGATTTCAAATTTTTTTTAAAATAAAGAGGTTTATATGTTAGAGATTTCTTCTTCTATAACTTTTTTTTAAACTACGTAATACGGTTTTTAAGTTTTTATTTACTTTATAGTTTTTGCAGATTACGCACAATCATTTCAATGTCTTAAAACTTTTCACTTTGAATTTTATTAATATAAAAAATTTAAATGGGACAAGTGGGAACTAATCCCCACTTACCCCACTAACAAAAAAAGCGGAGCAAGTGGGAACTATGGACCTAAAACTGAAAACCTGAAAAATTGAAATGTTAAAAAAATACAAGAGATAACATTAGTGATTACAACTTTGAGGATGTAAAAACTTGAAACCTAAGTTTTAAATTAGTACAGATAAAAAATTTTAAACATTTTTGCCGTAACTTGTAACTATAGAAGATATATAATATAGAGATAGAAGTTTAGATACATTTGACATAAATTGTGTTCATCATCATCATCAACCAGCCATCTGCGTCCACTGCTGGACATAGGCCTCCCGTAATTGATTCCATGTATGTCTTTCCTGAGCCACGTTCATCCAATTCGTCCTGAATTTTCTGATGTCGTCTGACCATCTTGTTGGTGGCCGTCCTCTACTGCGATATGCGTCCTGTCGCGGTCTCCATTCCAGGATTTTTCGAGTCCATCGTCCATCCTTAAATCTTGCCACGTGGCCGGCCCAGTTCCACTTTAGAGTACATATGCGTTCTATCGCGTCAGCCACCCCTGACATCCTGCGTACTTGGTCGTTTGGTACCCTGTCTCTGAGATAAAGGTTTAGCATTGCTCTTTCCATCCCTCTTTGAGCAATGCGTATTTTGTTAATAGACTGTTTCGTGAGGGTGAGGGTTTCTGCTCCATAGGTGAGTACAGGCAGTACGCACTGGTTGAAAACCTTCCTCTTTAAGCACCTTGGGATATTTGACTTAAAGATGTATCTTAGTTTACCGAAAGCAGCCCATGTTAAGCCTATCCTGCGTTTTATCTCGCATGTTTGGTTATCCCTTCCAATGCGGATTTCGTGACCAAGATATTTATACGAGTATGACTGCTTTATGGGGATTCCGTTCACTGTTATTTCTTCGCTCACCACGAGGTTTGTCAGGTACTCGGTCTTGTTGATGTTTATCTTTAACCCTACAGTATTTGATGCATTTTGTAGTTTATGCAGCATATTTCTAGCTTCATCGACGCGGTCTGAAATTATGACGATGTCATCGGCAAATCTCAAATGGTTCAGTTTTTCGCCATTTATGTTTATGCCCATTTCTTCGAAATCTGTCCTCTTAAACATATACTCCAGGAGGGTCATGAATAGTTTTGGGGACAGAACGTCCCCCTGACGGACTCCTCTTTCGATATAAAAGTCTTGGGTGCTCTCATGAATTTTAACACGTGCCGTGGCCTTTTCGTATATGTTCTTGATGACCGATATATATCTGTGATCAACTCGACATTCCGCGAGAGCCTGTAGCATTTTACTTTGGCTTATGGTGTCAAATGCCTTTTCGTAGTCCACAAATATCATGATAAGGGGTTTATTGTATTCGACACACTTCTCGATGAGGGTCTTCACAACTTGTAGGTGGTCGTTAGTGCCATACCTCGTTCGGAAGCCCGCTTGTTCGCAAAGTTGGTAATGGTCTAGTTTGTTGGTAATTCTCTACGCAATCACCCTCATAAACAATTTATATGTGTGTGATAGAAGACTTATAGGTCTGTAGTTTTGTAGCTTTTCCATGTTACCCTTTTTATGGAGAATTATAATGGTTGCTCGATCCTACTGGGAGGGCGTTGTGCTATTTATTAAGCATGCGTTGAAGAGTTTGCATATAGCCTTATGTAGAGTGGTACCACCTTGTTTGATGGCTTCTATTTCGATTTCGTCCTCACCTGTGGTTTTGTTGTTCTTCATCTCCTTTAGAGCTGCTTGTAGTTCAGTTACTGTTACCTCTGGGAGGTCCTCTGACCCTTGGTTTTGTATTTTAGGTATACTGACTTTTGTTAATCTATCATTGGGGTTGCTGTACAGCTCAGTGTAGAACGACTCAACAATGCTTAATATTTCAGTTTTATTGGTTGTTATACGGCCACTAGCACTTTCCAGCTTGCTGATATTCTTTCTTCCTTCTGTGAGAGTTCCTCGAAGTGACTTCATGCCTTTGTTATTTTCTATAACCTTGGAGATTTCGGCCGTGTTGTAGTTTCTCCTAGTTGTGTTACTTTTAAAAAAATTTAAAATTTTTTAACAATATGTAGGGACTATCAGAGTCCAAAAACCCATTTTATTGTAGTTTTAGTTTTTAAAAGTATTTTTTTTACAATTATTACAATAAAAGCCACTTGCCCCAGATCCCCACTTCACCTTATATTATTTTTACACAAAGTATGTTCCATGTATCTATGAGAAGGAAACACATAATCTACTGGAACAACAGACATGGATTGAATAATAGTACATTTTTTATCAGGTAACGCCATTCAAATCTACATGCGGGTGGCCAAGTCTCCCATTCTCCTGGCATCCAAACTACTACAGTTTCTTTTAAGTGTCTACCTTAAGAGTTTTGAGAAAATTATATAAATGCAAATCGCGAGTGGAAAATTCCCAAAAGACATTTAAATATTATTTTATATCTGCACTGAAAAGAATTTTGTAATTAAGTATATCTCAGGGGAGTAACGTGACTAGAAAGACACTCCCATGAAATATAATATTGGAACCTACTTTTATTTAATAATACAAAAGTTACTAATTACGTTGATACAAAAAAAAACTTAATAAACGTTCGTATCATAAAATGCAGTGGCGGCTCGCGGGCTTAAAAAATGGTGAAGAGCTAGGTATAGTGCGGGTACTTAAACAAACATTGACTAAAAACCCCTGTAACAAAACGTCTCTCTCATCCTCATTTGTCCAACGGCTGAATGGAGTTTCCAACAAATTACAAACTAAATCATTAATTGGGCTCATTTTTAAAACACACAACTAAGTAGGTACGTACACTACTAAATTAAGTGAAAAATAAAAACAAAACTTTTTAATCACACAGTAAATCACGTAAAAACGATATCTATAACCGTAAGTTTCGCGAAGCCTCAAAATAAATACCTTAAGGCGAACCAATGCTAAAACAATGGTGCATACGACTGGTCTATTTTTAAATTGCCCTTTATTATAATGCAAATTGGTATATGCTGCTTGCGTGACTGACGTCACGTAACCATAGCAACGGTGAATATCAAAGCCATATTAGGCGTTGAGTCTTCACTTGCTTTGAGCTAACGGACTCGGTCGGCTGGGGCGCGCCAAAATGCACGAGTGTTTATAATTATTGTCCATCGGAGTTAACCATGGCCCTATTATGCATAGCTACATTCAGATTAAATTAAAATTATTAATTCTAACATAATTATTTTTTTAAGGGCTAAAATGGTAGTTGTATTAGTATATTAATATAGTCGAAAACTTTCCTCCTGTTTTTTTTAAATTTCACCTGACGAGCCGCCACTGATAAAATGCTCACGTCCCTGGCTAATTGAGACAAAAACTTTACATCAATAAATTTATTTTATTCGCCATAAAAATCGTGTCATTTTTCTGAAAATTAAAAAAAAAATATAATGCATCTATATTTTTGTTAAAAAAAACTAATTTTGATAAGAATCTTTCTGTGCTTTCAAAATGAACGAATTACTTTAATGAATTAAAATATTGAGGAGGAGGAGGATGGGGAGGAGGAACCCGATTAAGTAATTCACTCGTTCGTACACTCGATCTTCTAGATATTCTCGATACGAATGGACAAGCACAGAAACAGATAAATTGTTGAGGACAAATTATTTCAAAGGAAAAAAATCATCATTACCGTCGCAGACAGTCAGCAGTTGAATAGTGCAATCGATCACATTTTATCAACATTTAATTCAAAAGATAAAAGACATCGCCCAAATTGGATCTTTAAAATAAAAAATGTATTTTCGTGATTCATCGATAAAAAAAAATTTTACTCATTATTTCTCGTCAAATCTTTTTCTCGGAGACACAAGGGCGAATAAAATTGCCTGATGGTTAGTTACCGCATAGTTTTATTTTTATTCGACGAGCTACTGAGAATGTTTTTTTGCAAAGTTTGTTTCCCGTGTGGAAAATATAAGCTTGATTAATGGCTTCTATTAAAAATTGGTACGTGATGTGGTGGCGACGAATTGTTTATTAAATCTCGAAAACAGCAGTGTAATAAATGAAAATATGCGGGTCGAGTGTCAATTTTAACAATGACTGACCCGTATTATATGTGTATTATATGTGTGTAATATGTGTATTATTATGTGTCGTGGTTATTATAAGTCCCTTTCAGATGAGCAAATAGTAGTTTGTACAACAAGAGTGGATATGATGTCCATATCGCACGAGGAAGTAAAAACTTCCGAGGGCAATATGGACAATCCACTCGAGTTGAACAGTATATTTTTTCTACGACCTTATGCTAAAAAATGTAAAAAAAAGTTTGTAGGTTGCCGGGCTCGAACTCACGACCATTGGTTCCATAGTCCAACGCTCTAATGTCTGGACTATTGAAGCGTTTAGTTAATTATCGGAAAACCAACTGATATATGATGCTACATGAAATTAATTTTCTATGCACATTCATCAGGTTGCGTTATTGATAAATCTATTATAAATGCGTCTAGATTTTATTATATTAAACAAATTAATAAAAGAAATTGTACCATATGCATTTAAATTTATTATTTAATGTCTTGAAAAAGAAGGCGGCGCCTCAGTAAAAATAATATACTGTGATTGGTCAGAACAACAATGGCTTCTCTGTAATTGACTACTGTGATTGGTCAGTTTCCTTACCTATCTAGGATGGATATGAGATTTTCCCGCACAGTTAACTGGAATAGCCTACTTTACTCGCCACTTAAGTGTAAAGGAAACAGCAAATTTCCATGTGGGAGTAGAAAAAGGACTATATAATGATTCTACAAAGCGAAAATGTCTGAGCTTTATAGAGCCTCCAAACGTCAAGACCGTTTGCCTGGCAAATTAAAAACATAATTTTTTTGCTTGTGGTAGAACCAGCCCGTAATATTTTATACCTAACGAGTTTTTTGTCATGGGAATAAAAGAAACGAAACATTTTTGACATACCCATTATAACATGTTATTCAAGAAACACTTTTTACGATATGACGCATCGGGCTTTGGGATAGTGGTAATATATTTCTTTCGGGTTAATAAATGGCGGAAAAACGTCCCATCCGTTACGAGTAGGATTTTTATGTAACAACGTTCGTCTAAGAGCGTCATTTATCTGGATTTTGGGCATCGTTTTACTTTTCTGGTGATACTTTATTTTTATGTGAAAAATGTTTTAAATATTTAAAATGGAAGATATACTTCGGCTTACACTAACGACCTGTTGAAAAATTTTATGCGACAGGAAACAGGAGAAAACAGGTGTATTTCGTACATGACTTTTTGTGTTCTCTTGTCTTAATTGAATGTTTTGGTTCCTGTATACAGGTACATTAAGCTTCATCCCACGCGACCACCACGCTGATTACTTCGAATATTTTGAGGCTTCTACAATGTATCGCTTTGCTGTAGTGAGGCGGTTTTCTCTTATTTGCAGAGAAATGCCAATATATATATTATATGTTTATAGCTAGTTGTTTCCTAAGTGACAATGGTCTGTCTGTAAGCCTATTTATTACTTTTTCTAGGTCCGTAGCAGAAGCAACATTCTAGTGGTAAGTTGCATAGAACATTTGCTTATTGTGGTATTCATGTTTTTGACCAGGTGTTCCATAGATGTAGATAACATCCATTCAGTGTGGTTTTTCCCCACCCGTTTGTATATTCCAAGAGGTGGTCCGGGGCTCCTGAACTGTTCGGTAGTCAAAATCTGTCTCGATCATCTACTGTTTCTTCACCTGCTATACCAAAATAACCCTAGGAACCTTAGGAATTCAGCGTTATTGTCACTGATAGAAAGGTTGGTTGGTTGGTTTAAGGCGGGGTACGGGCGTTTGGCCCAAGCTTCCTGCACTGCAGCCAGTGGCTTATTGTGCTCCCCTATCTTGCTAGAAAAGATTTATTCCTTTTATAAGGTCCAGTAAATTTCTACCAAGTTTGTCATGTGGAAGGTTATCCCCCCATTGGATTCCTCCGAAGATTTTAAATCTACTTAGGGTTAGTGCTTCGCAGTTATATAATATATCTATATCTATATCATTTTATGATATGTATGGTTTCGTCCTCTTCGCCGCAAAGTCTGCATTCAATGGGACCATTGTAAATTCCTATTCGACGTAGGTTTTTTCTTAAGTGGCAGTGGCCTGTTAGTCCCACCATTTGTTTTAGCTTAGTGCACGTTGGATAGGTAGTAAAAGTCTTTCTTTGTCATTTTGGATGTAAATCACTGAAAGTTTGGAGCTATGAGGATAGCTGGATATGTTAATTAGCCATTAAATGAAATTTTAATTAATACAAAACATTTTGGTTTTATATTATAGTAAGTTTTGTATTTGTAGGAGCTAGCGTGTTGTTAGAATTATCTATTTTTTAGTCGCTTCTTCTTCTTTTAACAGCTGCTGGAAATGTTTCCACGTTTTTCGTGCGTACAGCTGCACTGTGTTTAAAAAACCCTTCTTCTAACTAAGATCGCGCTTTTCGCATATTCCAAAATAGAAGTAGGACTAAAAATTTAAAAAAATAACTAAACTGCAATCGTAAAATACCTATTTTAAAAATGTAGGTCGATTTCGACAGAAATCCAGCAGGGCTATTTCATCAAGCGAAAATAAATGTGATGACTCCAAGTTTATTAGCGCCAAAGCAACATTTTACTTTAATTTAAAGAATGAAAGCAATATGGGAAATTGAAATAACTTTCCGCCTTTAGATATAAAAGATAATAATATATTATTTAGTAATATTTTCTCAAAAGAGCTAAATTAAAAATACAGGGTGAACTCTAAGTTAATATTTTTTTAAATGGGTAAAAAAGTTATTAAAATAATTAATTAATCACTTTTTTAAAAATAATTGAAATAAAAATTCTAGTCCGGTTCTATACATCGCTGATAAAGCCTGTTTATGTTTATATTTTATCGAATGAATCATGCAGTTAACTGGTCAGTTAATTATACTAACCAGTCATGTGGTATTTATGTTACGTAGTATTTTGTTTAAATTGTTAAAACGTGAAAATGGAACATATAAAAGTAATAACTTGTAGATAATATTTTGCTTTTATTCTTTCAATGTGTAAATTAATTATATAATATTATTCCATATGACTACGATACCTAAAAAAAGATTCGATGGCAAACGGAATAATTTCTTTCCCCAAAGCAATTACTATAATAACTCTGAAGAAACAGAATCCTATAAAATACTTTATTTACGTTCCTTTGTAAATTTTTATTTATTCTGAATGAACCGAGAAATGAAAGAATAATAAAAATTGGGGTTGTCGGATCCATAAATTATATTACAACAATAAGTAGTAGAATATAATCTGGTCCATATATAGGGTGCACCATTTAATATAATTTAACTATATTGAAATAGATGACCAACTAGGGTGATCAACAGTACTATAATATACAGGGTGATTCCTAAGTTATTACTTGTTTTTTAGCTGTGTATAGAAGGCATTAAAATAAACAATATTTTCAAATACCTTTTTTCAAACCACTGAAAAATAAGGTAGGTACTTACATTCATTTATTACACTATGGATCAAATACGATTCTGCCTAACTTGCCCGTTGAATAACATTAAGAAAACTTTTGGGTGTAGGATGAGCCCGCAAGGGAAAGCGTTCTGCGTATAATCTCGAAGCAGCAGCCGCACTTTGACGACACTCACCGTAAATTAGCACTATATCTACTAGTTCATTGTTTTCAAATTTTACCATTTTCACGTGTTACCAATTTAAAATTAACTTGCTTCAGAAAAACACGCCGCAGCGTATTGCCAAAGAACTCACCACCGACCCGTAAATTGCATGACTAATAAGAGATAAGACAAACAACATAAAGTTTAGCAGGTTACGTTTTGATGACCAGGCCCGCACTTAGATTTTTTTCTTCTGTATCTCGCCTATTTTTAAGTTTTTTGAAAAAAGGTATTTGAAAAATGTTGTTTATTTTAATGCCTTCTATACACAGTTAAAATAGAACTATCAACTTGGGAATCACCCTGTATAATACGGTACTTTTAAACATTAAAATGGTTTTTTTATTAATCTTCTTAATCTAAGCGTTTAACAACTTTATTTTAAGACGTACTATTTTTTTGTTTCAAGAACTATATTTTTTGGTTTTTAAAATACTAAGGTCCGGCTGCATAACGATTTTTAACAATAACTAAACTAACCAGCAACTATGATATTGGCAGAATACTTTTTCACTGTCAAACTGGCCAGATTTAGATTTATTTTTATTTACTAATCAGGCAACTACCAATATCATTTATGTTACAGTCAAAGTTCTGGATAGTTAATTATCGTTAAAAATCTTTATGCAAACCAACATAAATCTAAAAAAAAATGGCAACTCTGGGAACAACGGTTTTGTTATGCAGTTTTTAAATAAAAGATATAGAATAATATGCATGGTATTCCATTTCCCAAAAGTAACTATGTTGTTGTATGACTTTTTGACTGGTTCTGTATTTTTTTTGCAGTATAATCGATTTTTAAAAACCCTAAAAATTTTCCACCAGCCAGTTTCATCGTTCGTAAATCTAAGTTTGTTTTTAATCAAAAGAATATTTCTGACAATTTATTATTTAAACTGGACCTTGCGGGTTAACTCGATTTTATAAAATTTGCCCTCAATGAATAAAATTAAATAAGCGGCTTAGCTAATGTTTTTTTTCAGTCAAAAAAGAAAAAAAACATTTTATTGACACCATTTGGCTTTGAATATAAAGCGAACAGATAAAATTTAATGGCCCAAAAACTAAATGCGTCTGAAGAGGGCAATAAAAAATTTCATTACCCTCATAACGTGCTGGCTTATTTTCATTTACAAATACGAAAAACAATAATTATTGTAAAGAAAAAACGACTGTGAATAAGCAAATTGAAATTTAAAAGAATTAAACAAAATTATATTTTTTATTGCCCTACTTTCGAGGTAGGTTTTTATCCTCTTCGTTGGCTGCCAGGGCCAATCCCGAGGGGACCTACAGCTTAACGTAAGTTCCGAACAACGATCCTCAGTCATACGACGCTCCCCCCAACTATTCAACCCTTGGTTTCTTGCGTTATTGCCTGACCTACCGCTTAGGGAGTGTGTACCCTCTTCCGCACCTCACGAAATATCTTATTACTTTTTTTTATTGTGCGTAGTCCCACTGTATATGTCATACAATTAAAACAAGTTCTAAACATATTCTTTGTTACAACACTCTCATTAAAGTTTTCAATGCGTGAAACTTGCAACCCAGCATTTCTTAAGAGATCTTTGAAACTTTAACGAAAGTGGCACCTACACGAAGTATTTTAAGTGCCTCTGCGTGTTCGTGAGAGCACGACACTTTTATAAAATGGAGGAAATTTCAGTTATGTTCCTTTTTTGTTATTAAAATAAACGGTGAAGAGATAATGCAACTTCCTGAATCAGAGTGCTGTGCTGTACCATACTAGTTGTATCATATTAGTTTATTTTCGTATTTTTTTCTAATAATGGTACCATGCCATTATACAGATTGAATTCATAATTATTTAATTAAAATCTAAATAATTGTCCCAATAATTAAACAAAAGATAAAATAACTCTGGTAACTACTTTTGTTCATCATATCAGATTTCACCTCCGTAAAGCCAGTATCATTTCAACTACTTGTCGGTAGATGCCGCTATGATTTATAATTAGTTAAACGTTTCCAACAGAGGTTTGTTAGTATTAAAATAGGGAACTTTCCCATTTTTTTTTATTGTTTCAAATGGTCAGCACGTCTTCGGGGGATCAAAGAAGAAGTTTATTAAGGAAGATAAATAAACAAATTTGTTATATTATAAATATTGAAAAATAACATATGCAAAATATTACGTCTTAAATATCGCTCCTTAATTTTTATAAATTAAAAAATTTAAGTTCGCCGAGTGACGTCACGTAGTATGAATAGCCTGCTATATATTGTAGTACGCTTTGACGTCACAACGGCAAACTTTAATCACTTAAATTAAGAGGATTTTAAAAAACATTTTTTATTTTGAACTGTGGTTCTTTTGATGATATTAGCTTCCGCTTAAGAGTATTATTTTTCAAAATTTTCATGAAAGTTCCCCTATTATTTATTGTCAATGAAAATATCGCCATTTATAAATTTCAAATAATGGTATATTCTTATCTCTTTCTAGGTTTTATTTGCACATTATTCTTGTCCTGGTATTCCCTAGGTTCGTTTTTCGTCACCCCAAAGCCATGTCATGACAAAGAATAGGTCTGGATTCGCTCCATTTAATTTTAAAAACTTAAGAATTTTAAAAATTAGATTTAAACCTGTGAACTTGACAGCTTTAAGTTTCAGGATTAATAAATCGGGAGTTTCCTTTTTTTAAAATAACTCCTTTAAAACTCAGTGAAACTATTTGTAATTAAAAAGTATAAAAAAATTGAGGAATTTAAATATTGTTAACGCTACTCAAGGGTTGTTGAGCTTGTCCGTAGAATGCCTTACATTCTTGTAAGCACGAATGAAACAGTGTTTGTAAAAGGAGAAAAAGAACTTTATTTTTTGGCCAAAATTACTTTTTGTGCTCATCTGGACATACAGAGGATTGAGCGTCATTTTGTATAAATTATAGAGATCGGGGTTTCGTAGATGCGGGACGTAGATCCTTATAAAAAAAGGTCAACATGATAAATCTGTTTCTCTTACGAAAATCAAATAATTACGTAGAGCTAACTAGGTTATTCTGCAAACGTTTTACGAAATACTTCTCTCTCATCTTTTAAAGCTTAATATTTGTACAATAATTCTCATTTTATTATCAATAAAATCCTTTTAAATCTGCGGGATTTAAAATTTTCAATATGGCCACAACTTATCATTATTTTCATTTCTCAAAGCATGTTCAATATTATTTGAATCAACGCCAAAATCGTTCTTATATTTTGAATTCTCTCTCCTCTCTATTCTCCCCATTTTCCTTAGTAAAATTAGGGCAATGATGCGGAATAATTTAAAAGAGGGTGGAACAACTATTTGGTAACATCTCGTTCGATTTAAATATAGGACAGAGTGTTGTTGATGCTGCGTCAAGTGTGTTTGTGAGCGGTGGGTTCTTTTATAGTCTAAAAGCAGTCAAAATTTCTTGGCATTGCATTAATGGGCTTTTTCACTAAATTTTGATTTTGACCCTATCGTATAGAGCAGGAAAAAATAAAAAATTTTACGGTTTCAGATTTTCAATTATTGGACATTTTGTCCAACAACAAAAACCTGCTAATCTATTTTTCAAACGCTAAAATC
This sequence comes from Polydrusus cervinus, assembly GCA_935413205.1. NCBI lineage: Eukaryota > Metazoa > Arthropoda > Insecta > Coleoptera > Curculionidae > Polydrusus > Polydrusus cervinus. The sequence goes on along the minus strand of OW284514.1, from coordinate 24,820,845 downwards.
TTCGCACTGGCTGACGCATGAAACCAGATTTTTGATTCGCTGAAAATAATTATATTTGTCGCTATTTAAAAAGAAAATAATTTTAAACAAAAACACTTAATAATAAAAGCTCAGTAAACTGCTTACCGACGTCACAATCGTCGACGATCGCTCTGTAATCGACGCACTTCTACCTGACTAAGGTCTGGAGTCTGGTTTCCTGTTTCTAAACTGTCTTTGTCTATTTAAGTTATCATAACAAAGATAACAATATAATTGATCGCGTGACTGGCAAATAAAGGAATTGCGCGATTAATAGCATGACGTAAATCTATTTTCATCTCATCTTATGCTTTTAAAGTTCCGGCTTTCGCGCCATGTTTTTAAATGATTCTAGGATTCCCATCTAAACTACTCAACCTTTTAAATATTTTTTAAAAATTAGAGTAAAAGGAGTCATTAGATCTATAATTTAAAATTATTTTAAATTATACAGGGTGTCCCAAATAGTCGGGGCATATCAAACATACTCTTTTTTAAATGAAAGACACTATATTATTATATTATTTTCTAATTCCCTATAAAATTTCAAGCATATTTTGTATAAAATGTCATATTATTATGTCTAAATTAAATTGTTTTTGAGATATTGACCTTTAAAATATAAGCATTGGAACGGCACATCTTAGAGCAAAATGGTTTTCCCTTTCTATCTTAGTTTTTTATTCTCTATTCAAAGAAACCATCTTCCGGTTTGACAGGTTAACCCAAAAAATGGCAAAAAGGGAAGGTTTAACATGTTAAACCGAAAGTTGTAACTTAACTTAACTTTAAATGCATTTATTGAATCAAAAAAAATATATAATACATTTTTGTAAAGATTCATCCTCTCAAGTACATAGCACTAATAACAAATTTTCATACTTAGATAAAAATAAAAAAGCAACAAATAACAGTAAACAGTTGACCAACTAATAGCTTATCACAATGCAAAGAACGAAAAAGAAAAGAAACAGAGAGAGTAAGAAATGTTACAGTTAATTAAATGATAGGAACATTGTTAAAAAATGTATAGACATCTAATAAGTAGTACGTAATATGGGAATGCTGTAAAACAGAGATTACAAGAAATCACATCTGTCTGATATGACGCTTTAAGTATAGTTTAAATCTTCTGCTATCCAAAGCTCTTACATCTTGTGGGAGACCATTATACAATGTTGCACCCTTTACATACAGTGACACACTTGACATTTTCGAATTGAACTGAGGAATATTCAAATTATTTTTATATCTAGTATTAAGTGAGTGTGTTTCATATCTATAAGTGAATGATACATTTGACAATCTAGACTTACACAATACTTGATGAACAAAGACACACACTTGAAGTTTATATACTTGTTCTATGGATAATATATTAAAATTTTTATACAGAGAAGTGGTACTATATCTATAATCCAATAAATAAAGGTTTCTTATTGCTTTATTCTGTAATATTTTTAATCTGTTAACTCTCTGGCCTGAGGGATACCACAAAGCTGTTAAGTATTGCAGATGGCTGTGGATCAGACAATAGTACACGGGTCTTAGCAATTTCTTTGGTACAATGTAACTTAAACGTCTGAGTATGCCAACTGGAGCAGCTATTTTTTTTCTAATTACATCAATGTGGTATTCCCAGGACAGAGTCTCATCCAAATACAGGCCCAAGTATTTTGTGATTTGAGAGTATTTTAATATTTGATTATTGACAGTTATGTGATCTGGAGTTCTGTCCAGTTTTTGTTTAGCAATATGCATGAATGAACTTTTAGATAGAGAATAAAAAACTAAGATAGGGAAGTGAAACCATATTTTTTCAAGGTGCGCCGGTATAATGCTACAGCCTGTCAAAGCCTGAAAAATGTCATATTTTAAACGTCAATATTTCAAAAACAATTGAATTTCAACATATGACGTTTTATACAAAACATAAGTGTCATTTTATAGAAAATTAAAAAATAATTTATAGGGTGTAAATTGTAGATCTAATGTCTCCTTAAAACTCTCTTTTTAAAAAATATTAAAGAGTTGAGTAGTTTAAATGCTATGGAATCCTGCGTTGAGAGCGGGGCACTTTGTATATAGTTCAAGATGGTAGAGCAGAATATGCAACAAGAACAAGCTCATTGTCTAATGTATAAAAATTTAAATTTCAAATAAAATGAAAATCTTGGCACTAAATCAATTACTTTACAGACCTGGTATTGTTTTATAATATTGTTTCGTTCGAATGTTTACACATTAGTTAAAAAATGAAAAAAATCAGGTCCGTATTTAAAAAAAAAGTTAACACTTATAAGACAGTTTTAACAAATGACATAAAAAAAACTGATGACGCCATTTTGCAAAGAAGAAAAAAATACGAAGTTTTTATTTAAAGAACTTTTAACTAAAATTAAAACCTTTTGAATTAATAAAGAAATTAATTTTAGACGTTTTTAACGATTCATATAAATGTTTTAAAAATTGCACATTTTCACTAATCTAATCAAATTAGTAGAAATGACGCGTTAGAAGATACCAATGGTGGTCAATTAAGTAGTTACCATCCTGTACATATTTCTTATATTTACAGACACCAGACAATCGATACGTTACTTTATTCTTTCTTTTATCACAATTCCTTCGGTGTTTCCTTCCTCTGCCGATAAAGTCAAAATCAGAAGAGAAAAGATAAAATAAATTAAGTTATATAGTTTTATTTTGTCGAATACAGCTCCAAGATATTTTACTAAATTGACTTTATATAGTTATTCTTTGGCTATCTATGCTTAAACTTGAGGGTGAAATCTTTTATTCATACCTTTTCGAACAAATTCATGTAGACAGGAAGTTTTCTAAACTTTTTTTTTATACCGAAACTCAGGTCGTATAGGTAAAAGTTAATAAAAAGTTACATATCGCTGCCATTGGAACTTTTACTTAAAACTTTCTAAACAGTTTTTGTGGTTTCATTATGTTAACATTTTTTTTACGGCTTGTAGAAATCATTGTTACAACTATTACCAAACAATAAATCAAAATATGTATGTCTTGGAAGGATATTAAAGACGTTCTACTTTCAGTCCGCCCAACTGTTACATAATACATGCAAAATAATATCCGTAATATTACGATTGTTACGTGTAGCTAAAGGGGTAACATATGTGCCAAGCAAACTAAAATTTAAGAAATAAAACAATCATACACATAACTGAAGACGGCCCGTTTTAGTTTCACCCAGTGGCGTTGCATCTCGGAAATCAAATTTAAACTTTCTCAACGCGGCATTTTTTATTAAATGACTGGAAAAACTAGACACCTCGCTACAAGTGCAGATTTACGGGGGGGTAATTTTATTATTTAACTAGTCTATCTTAATCCTAAATACTTTTTAGCAGTAAACATCGCAATCAAAGGTGGTTAGAAGCAAAACAGCCTAAGTAGCAGTGTTTATTTTAAAAAATTTCATTTTAAAGTTTTTAGCTCTTAAAAAATCTCGACTTTTAAATTGAATAATGAGTGAAGTGGGGCACTTCAGGGACATAAAAAAATGCAAACGTAAATAGTGGGTCATATTTCTTTTTTAATGCCCTTTCCAACGAGCTATCGTAATACATACATTTACATTTGAGAAAAAAAAAGTTGGGGTCGGTTTCTACCCCCAAAAGAGGGGTAAATTTTATGACGGGACGACAAAGTGTCCTAAACTAAAAATAAAGGCACCCGTATTTTCTCCGCAAACAAAAAGGCTTTCTAATACTGAATTTATTCCAGTTAAAAATTCCATCCTGTATACTATAAAATACAAAATACATTATACAGAAACTAATTTATAAAAAGTTATAATATTCTTCGTCATCTGAGGTACTGTGATCTCCTCTTGCCGTTATAATTAACGGGTCGATCGATTAGGTGGTCGGGATTCCACATTTTCTACTCTTCTTGAATGACATGATGGACTGCTTTTCGCCAGTTCTCTGGTGTCACTTCCTTAATGGCTTGATTAAACAGTAGCTTAACGTCTTTCATTTTGAATGTCGTGTTGTGTCTTGCTACAAATCCTTTCACTAGCGCCCATATAAGTTCTATGGGATTTAGTTTGCAATGATATGGCGTTGTGCGCAGCACAGTTACACTATGCTTTTCAGCTATATCTTCCACGGCATATTTCATAAAACGATGTTTGTGTAAATTTGCTACAGCTAATAGTTCCTTCTTTATCAAATTATCTTCTTTTTTTTTTGATTAGTTATAAATAATTTAATGCACAAAATTTACCTGCGCCTATGGCCAACACCGACATTGAGCCGAACTGGACGGAATTTCCCATTTTATCTACACCTCTCTGAAATACACTATAATAAGTTGTCTACTCAGAATATGGAATAACATAAAAATCACTCTACCCTTAGATTATAAAAAATTTCAAATATCGTCAACTAATCAATCACTTTCAGAGAGCAGAAGATTCTGCCCTAAAAATAGCAAAAAAAAAGGTATAAGGTCCTTTCAGACCGACATCAAAGTTTGTCAAAACCAGATCTTATTTCCGTTTTTTCCTATGTCGGGTATCACTTTTCTCGCTTCTACGTTTGACACGCATGGTAAAACTTTTATAGACAATTCTCTTGGGTAAAAAGAAAGGAAATATATTTTTATTAACTGGTAATTTTTTCTAAATCCTTAACGCAATCATTGTAAAGAAAATGGGCTAATTATTGTTTTTCATTTGATGTATTAATGTATTATCCTTGGAAAAATTGACACTTTCGCATATTTATAAATGTCATGCATGCTATTATTGATGACAACAAATATTCAGTCACGCTCACATTACCGTATAAGATTCTTTTCACCGCACGTCACTCTGGTCTGGTGAGGACTAAAGACATTTCCCTACGGCATTTTAAGGTTTTAAATTTTTAAATTAAATGACCTTAATGACCTATATTTTTCAGTACCGGTCAGCTTCACGAGACAGCCGTTAAAAAGTTATTATACTATAGTCTATTTCAGAAAGGTGCCGAGTAATAAAATGGGAAATTCCGTCCAGTTCGACTCAAATTCGGTGTCGGCCATAGGCGTAGGTAAATTTTGTGCATTAAATTATTTATCATAACTAACCAAAGAAAAAAAAGATTATTTGATAAAGAAGAAACTATTAGCAATAGCAAATTTACACAAACATCGTTTTATGAAATATGCCGTGAAAGATATAGCTGAAAAACATAGTGTAACTGCCATATCATTGCGAACTAAATCCTATAGAACTTATATTGGCGCAAAGGAAAGGATTTGTAGCAAGACACACCACGACGTTCAAAATGAAAGAAGTTAAGCTACTGTTTGATCAAGCCATCAAGAAAGTGACACCAGAGAACTGGCGAAAAGCAGTCTATCATCTCATCAAAGAAGAGGAGAAAATGTGGGATCTTGAACACTTGATCGATCGGATCGTCGATGACAGTTCCTCAGATGACAAAGAATATTATGATTTTTTATAATTTAATTTCTGTATAATGTATTTTGTATTTGCAATTACAAATAAACAGTGTGTGCTAACTCTGTGCGGGCCAGATTGAAGCTGATGAAGGGCCGGATCCGGCCCGGGGGTTGCCCATATTTGCTCTAGTCTCTACGCTACGACGGCTGCCCATAAACATTTCTTGTTTAATATATGACATTTTCTTCATTGCGGCTTGTTTTGGCTGGTAATAGATTTAGCAGTATATTATTAACATTTTTTATAATTTCAAATGGCGTATTTTCACACTCTAATTCGAAATTACTCGCCAAATACATGATAAACACTAAACCGCATTCTAAAATTTGTTCTTTTTAATAAATAGGGGTGGTCTGTCAAATTGGCATCAATGTTTAAATTACATAGTGTGCCTTGTATTTCCCACTCTAGAGTTGAAATGTTCTTTTTCAACTCTAGAGTTGAAATATTTTTTTCACAAATTAAAGGTTTTTTTAATAATTCTTTGTGGTCGTAGGCAAAAAAGTGTACATTACTTGTGAGAGTGATTATTCTAAAACTCGGAGAATTTCCGCACTCGGATGATGCCTCGTGCTAAATATCTCCTCGTGAGTATAACTTTCATCACTTGTTATGTAATATACTATTCCCACACACACATAGATACAATTTTTCGAAAAACTCAATAATTTGCAGTTTCTTTGTACTTCCAGTCAAGAAGAATCGAAATTTAACATGGAAAATTTTAGCGCAAAACCGAGGGACTTTGCTTGCGAATGAGAAGCTCTAATTTTACTATTTTAGCCATTATTGTTTAGCCATTTTTAGAGATTTAAGATTGAAGTCAATGTTTGTTGCCCCTTTTAACAGAAACAAATAGCTTTTATATCACTGGCGAATAAAAAAACCAACCGAGACCACTATTTACATTTTAATAGCTCTTTTCCATTATACCTCTATCGTGACCGTAAATAAACAAAAAAAATGTGAATAACCATCGTCCAATAATTATTTTTTAAGCAACGCTATGCTTTTATGTCGGTAATTTTGGGTCACGAAACTTAATTCCATTAAAAGCATGATGTTAAGGCGGCCATTAATTACGGGAAATAATGTGTGTTCAAATCTTAGGGCGATTTGTTGTTTCGATGAGTTACTTAAACCAATGTCGAGGCATGCCACATCGGTCACGAAAAATTGTAATTTCGTTTTATTTTTAACAACAGTGACGTATTTAGGGGGGCTGCACCTCCCCCCCCCCTTCTCCCGAGCTCAGAAGCTTGGGGTCTAATAGTCTAATTGCAAACAAATTTTTTGTCTTACACCTTTTACTAAACTACGTCTGGCAACAGTGTTTCTCGATCGTCATAGTGGCACAAACAACTAAGCCCGAGCTGTCCGCCAAGCCGGCTATGCACCGTACTCGAGTTGCACCGTTACTTTGTTGAAAACGACGTTTCTACTTACTCGCTTGAACGCCGAATTATTGTCTTAGCTCTTTTGGTATAGATTTACTCTCATTTTGTTTTTAAACTTACGGCTTTCTCACCGTGTTTTTAATTGTTTCTAGAAAAGGTTTGTGATATTCTAGGAAGATTTTTATTATTGAGATACATATTTTTAAAATAGGTTTTAGTACACAGTTGTGACACCTAGTATATTACTAGCTTTATTTTAATCCTACCTTCCTCACATTTATCAGCTACATAAAAAAGTATATTTTATAGATAATTTATAATAAAGAATATTTTGCGCCATTCTTCGTAGAATATCGCGTGATTCTATTAACGTGAAATATAACACCTATTACATAACTCACAACCCCTAAAAACGGCATTGTCTTAACGATAAAAACAACACATTATTATAAAAAATCATGCCTTCTTTGATGGGGAAGCGCTAGAATATTTGTAATAGAGTTTTGAAATTAGAGTTTTGTAATTGAGTTTTTGAAGTTTTTTTGTCCTATGGCCTTGTTTATTTTAGGTTTTATGGTTATTTCATTTTTATGACGTGTATTATGATTATGCTTTTTAAATTGTATAAGATTTTTATTTTTAAATATGTATGTAATAAATATAAAGTTGTCTAATGTTCATTTTTTTGTTTCTAAATATAATTTTATTGAAGGATAAAGATAATCTTCATTAAATAATCTTTAGAACCTTTTCCGTAATATTTCTAATTTTTTTACTAAAGTTCTATTTATTCCTCCCCAACCTAAAATTCCATTTAAATGAGTTTTAACTAATGCATAATATAATATTTCCATATGTTTCACGTTCAAAATTTTTTTAATGCTTCTAAAAATTGGTAGTAAACTTCTTAATTTTGTAATCACATATTCTATGTAAAAATTCCCATTTAATTTACTGTCAAAGATTATTCCTAAATATTTCACTTGATTAACTTTCAAAATTTGATGATTATATGCTGTATTTTACCGTTATTTTAATACTATTCATATTTTGTGGTATAATATTTGGATTTAAATTAAAAGGAAGATAATTAGTTTTATCAAAATTAAATGTTAATAAATTTTTATCAAACCAATTTTTTATTTTTTTAAAATCTTTTTTAATTTTGTTATTTAAGTTTTGTATCTATATAAAAAATTGCAGTATCATCTGAATTAAGTGAACTATAAAATTATGATCAAAATGCCTTATTAATATTTACAATATAAGTTTTGAGGAGAGGGGGGGGGGGGGATCCCCGTATCGAATGTGTAGTACATTTTCTCGTACAGTCTGAGAAACTTACGAAACTTATCTTGCAGCTGCAAGTTGTTTAGAATATTGCCTATTTCTACCTTTTTATATAACTATGACAATAACAGTGGGAGGCATAAAGAAAAAATCGAAAAGAGAAAATTTAATCAGAGACTGACAAGGCCTACTGCGTAATTGCGCAAAATTCCCTTAGATTTTGCTAAATATGGCCGCTGTCAGATGCTACTTCTTGTAAAATATAAATTTAGTTCGCACAAATCCGAAGTTGGCCTTGCCAGCCTCTAATTAAATTTTGTCCTTTTTAATAAGCGGTTAAGCTAATCGAGATATTTCTTTATGCAACCCGCTCGAAGGCTATTATTTTTAGTTGGCCTGTAGACCTTGTGTAATCTCATCTTTAAGCGATATCACTGCCGTATACTAGCTAATACCCGCTAACGAATTCTGCAGAGATAAAGAAGAGGAAAAAAATCAACAATTTTTATCTATGTTTCCTAGGGTTGAATTAAGCAACTTACAACTTCGTCAAAAAGTAGATAATAATTAAGTAAAATAATAATATAAAAAAACAAGCACGTCTTCAGGGGATCAAACAAGAAGTTTATTAAGGAAGATAAATAAACAAATTTATTATATTATAAATATTGAAAATAAACTCTTAATAATTTATATTTAAAATAACGAACCACAAGAAATAGAAATACATCATTTAAATTAAAAAATATTAATAACATTTCATTCCTAAACATCACATATTGCGCTATATAAAATGAAACCAACTCGTACATGCTGGTTTTCGAAAATATCCTTTTTAACGTTCGAGGTAGAATAAATTTGCTTATTTACTAGATTGGTAGCAGACGGAAATAACAACCCACAAACTTAAACTTCAAAACATGTAAATTTTCGAAAAAAAAATTTCGTGTTTAATATCTGACATGACCCAGAAAAGCTGCTTACAGAAATTCAATTTACGGTAAACTACAGCATAAAATAAGCCTCGTTATATCTCTCTTTTTATACATTCCTTTTTTTGGCTATAAAGTTTTTTTATTTCTAATCTAAAAATATGGATATTCTTCTCAGAGACTTGGTACATCATTTTTGCATTAAAATTTTATCAATCAAAACATCCTACGCATTCTTTTGACTCGCCTTAGCTCTAAGCTGGGCGATATGAAAGTCGTATACAGGGTGATTCCCTTTTTAAGCTGTGTATAGAAGGCATTAAAATAAACAACATTTTCAAAAAACACAATTTATTACCCTATGGATTAAATACGGTTCTGCCGAACTTGCCCATTGAATATCATTAAGAAAACTTCTGGGTGTATTATGAGCCCCCATGGGAAAGCGTTCTGCGTATAATCTCGAAGCAACAGCTGCACTTTGACGAAACTTACCGTAAATTAGCACCATATCTACTAGTTCATTATTTTCAATTTTACCATTTTCACGTATCACCAATTTAAAATTAACTTGCCTCAGAAAAACACACCGCAGCAGATTGCCTAAATAAATAACTGATCACCGACCCGTAAATTGCATTACTAATAAGACAAAACCAACATAAAGTATAGCAGGCTACGTTTTGATGACCAGACCCGCACTTAGATTTTTTACTTTTGTATCTCGCCTATTTTTAGGTTTTTTGAAAAAGGTATTTAAAAATGTTGTTTATATTAATGCCTTCTACGCACAGCTAAAAAACGAAGTATCAACTTAGGAATCACTCTGTATAGAAGAACATGTATTTTTAATAAAAAGAAAAAATGATCGAATTAATAAGCGTTCAGGGGTCCATTAGAAAATTTATAACTCTTGTTCCAATGGAAATAAAAAGATGATTTTTTAAATTCCATTACTTAAGATTGAGCCGAAATTTTCCACCCTTACTGACAGTTTTGTTTTATAGCATGCGCCTACTGGAACATCTCAAAGTTGATAAAAAAAAATGTCAAAAACGTAATTTTTTCAAATAGAATGTACCATTTTTTATACAATTTCAATTAAAGTTACCTCACCCGAATTTAACTAATAATTATATTTTATATTAAACGAATATACCTTAATAAATCTAAAATACACTTACCTATCGAAAATCCTGGCCTCTTTCAACACGTTCCCCAAATTAATGTAGGCATCCAGAAAATTTGGATCCAGTGCCACGGCCTTCTCGAAATGGTGGATAGCCAGCCATATTTCACTCTGGGCATTGAAAACGCAACCAAGATTGCTCCAGGCAACGGCAAAATCCGGTCTTGTTTCTATGGCTTTCAGGTAACAAGCCTTTTTGTGTTCAGTGAAATGAAAATAAAAAGAAAAACAAACCGATCAGTCGGCGCAATTCCGTTCTGGTATGTTCGCTTTGCGCCTGGGTTCGTGGGTATGCGTTATAAAAAATTTACACAAGTGATGTTGGTAAAAAATAGTTACGCCAAAATGCTGTTTAAATTTACGCCTACGCTATAAAGCAATAGCCTGGATTTTAAACTAGCAAATGCAAGGCATGCATATAAAAAAACTTAATTTAAGACAAATTAAATTATTTTTTTATTGTAAATACACACACAATAAAGCAGGTGAGTTGTTAATGTAAAACAGATTTTAGCTTGTCTTAAAATAAGTGTCAATTAAGTGTGGGATAGTAAAAGGCAGTTTTAAACCGACTAAGGAGTCTCAAGACTTTTTTATAATACTTGGGGAGTTGCTCTATAATGTTTTAATAATAATAATAAGTTTATTTTCAATATTTATAATCAAATAAATGTGTTTATTTATTTTCCTCAATAAACTTCTTCTTTGATCCCCAGAAGACGTGCTTGTTAGGGTCAAATCTTATTATTTTAAATTATAAATATATAGGAATATTAAAATATTTTTTTAAAAATATTTGTTAATATTATATAAAAGTTAAATAGCAAATAAAAAACGTTTAAGTATATGTATATAAATATAAACGCAGTTTTTTGAAGATATAGGATAATAAAATCTTGAAAAATATATTATTCTTAACAATATTAATCAAAACATTTCCAAAATTTTTTTTAAGTCATCTGTTTTCAATATCCATGCTTTTATTTCGACTTTATATTTTTTAATTTTTGTTGGTAAATAATCGTTTAAATGAAAACATAAATATTTGAAATTTTTTTGTCCTATGGACGTATTTATTTTATGTTTTATGGTTATTTGATTTTTATGACGTGTATTATGATTATGGTTTTTAAACTGTATAAGATTTTTATTTTTAAATATGTATATTAAGATGTTATAAATGTAAAGTTGTCTAATATTCATTTTTTTTGTTTCAGAATATAATTTTACTAAAGGATAAAGATAATCTTTATTAAATATAATAAAATAGTAGAATTTAGTGTCCGTTAAAATATATAAACAAAAGAAGCTTAGCGGCAAGCGGACAGAGTAGTGTGTCTATCTTTTGCATTAAAGTACACAGGGACTCCAAAGGTAATGGAATCCCTGGGGCACAGGTAGACAATGACAGGCTGTTTCGTTCTTGTTAGAACTCATCAGAAAGTCATAACCCGTAAGCGACCCCCAGTACAGCGAGCCCGTTCTTTCAAGGCGTTTTTAAGAAATAAAAACGCGATGAAAACCGCTTGCCGCTAAGCTTCTTTTGTTTATTAAATATAATTTTTAAAAACTTTTTCTGTAATATTTCTAATTTTTAACTAAAGTTCTATTTATTCCTCCATAACCTAAAATTCCGTAATTTAAATGAGTTTTAACTAATGCATATTTCCATACGTTTTACGTTCAAAATTTTTTTAATGTTTCTAAAAATTGATAGTAAATTGTGATTAATTTTTTATTCAAATATTCTATGTGAAAATTCCAATTTAATTCACTGTCAAAGATTATTCCTAAATATTATATTTATCCCTATTAATTAATAATTTTCTTTTCTTTACACAACATAATTTATAATTTTTTTTAGTACAGACGTGTATCTTTAAATTTCAATATTTAAAGAACGACGGATCAATGCAAAAATGTGGCAACCGCTTTTGGAGACGAACTAATGTTTGTCTCCATTTTCGATCGATTTCAGACACAAGATATTGTATTATTTTATGCAATAAAAGACGGCGCGCTCCGAAGTCACGTCGGTTCTTACGTAGCGAATGAATCATAGTGCGCCTATCTATTCGGCTTTCTTTAAATGTTGAAATTCAAAGCGTGTATGTATACAAAAAACGGCATCGTATAAAAATTAGGTATTCTCGTTTGACAATAAACTAAATAATAAAATGTTTCTTTAAAAAAAGAGATGATATAATATAGAGATTTAATGAACACTACTGTGTTTGGATATGTGTCAAAACTCTGATGGTGACAATGAACATATCTACTAACTATGTAAATGATCAATATGATACTAGTATGTCACTGGCATTCGACCGTGGCGTTCCGAATTCGATCCTCGGAGTGGGCATACGCACGATAAAAAAAAGTATGTCGGAATTTTAGTAGGTTTAAGAATCCAGGGAAGAATGTTAAATGTATCATCTTCCAACGCACCCCATTCACGCCGGTAACCAGGCCGGATGAGATCGGATATCTTGTGGGGTGCGGAAGAAGGTATACACTCCCCAATAGGTTACATGTTTTTTTATTTTTGTTATATTACTAGTATAGTACCATATTGATGATTTAAAATTCAAAATAATTATTATGTATTTGAGGCAACAATGTTTGAGTTTGTGACTTCCCATAGTATTTTAAAACGTTAGCCTTTACTCAATTAGTCATAAGGTACACCAATTTCAAATAAATTTAAAAATATCTAATCAAATTAAGAAAAGTATCTAATAAATATAAAGCTGTAAAAAATGTGTATATTTATTTGCCCTTTTCAGATTAAATACATATTTGCAACATAAAATCCAGACTACAATAAAAACATAATCTTAGATAGCGCCAGAGTGTTAGCTGCAGCATGTAAAATTCAGTCAAGCTTCCAAGAAGCAGTTTTAAAACCTATAATAGTTTACCAAAGCGCTCATAGCGACGAAATGTTTCTGAATATTATTTTGAACTACATTATGTTTGCATGAAGATAGAACATTTACAGTCGTCACCAGCATTTGTATCTTGAACACTTGGTGTTCCAGGACGAAGTACAGTCCTGTCTTAAAACACAATGTATATGTCCAATAAAAATTATGTTTCTTTATTATTAAATGACTTACATATGAACGCAAATAACACTGTTGCAGTACCTAAGATTCTACCAATTTCCATCAAATTTACGCACACGCAATTCAAATTGTCAAAGAACACTGGACCTTACGCCAAAGCGCTGAGAAAAAAATCAAAAATAAGATATTATAAAACTTACGCAGACTGCCGTTGGGTGAGGTAGAAACTAAGACATTGGGTGATATAGAAACAACATTATGTCTCTTTCGCACACTGGCAATGTTTACTTTACCTGCTCTGCATATACAGGGCCTTAATGAAATCAACACCAACGTAGAAGAATCGCAGCAGATAGTGGTCGATATGGTATAACCTGTTTTTTAACAGCACAACCAAACGAAATATGAGTTTAATAATCTGTCAAAACGCTGGGCTTACTAACTACAGGTACAAAAAAGACTTTGAACTGCAGTTGTCACCAAAAAAGATATATAATAATCCATCAATATACCTGGAAATAGCATAGATTCTTATTATTAATAAAAATTTCAACAATTATTAAATATTATATTAAATCATACATTTGGTGAAACTTTTTCAAAGGACCTTTCTAACTTAATATGTAGACAAAACAAAAGCTATAAATAATGGTAAAAATGACATATAAATTAGTTATTCATTTAAAACAAGGGTAATTGTTAAAATTAAGATACATACTTTATTTCCACTTTTTTTACAGTAAATATCATTTAATAAGAACTTTCCTCTCTAATTTTTATAGTAAATTTTAATTTAGATAAAAAATTATCGTTGCATTTGTCTAATTTTACCAGTATTCAATATTTTAATAAAATTAAAAATAGCGAATCAGGTTAGGACCTAATTCAAAGTGAAGGTCAATTTTCGTTTTGAACTTAACGAGAACAATAACATCGCCCTTATTTAAGGAGCATTAGAAATTCTTGCATTTCCCCAGATTTAAAAAAATATAGACTGAAGCTTTTGAATAACGGAGTTCTCTTAATCCTGGAAGGACGACAAATATTATAATCTTTAATAAAATAATTATAAATATAGTAGGAACTATTTTAATATAGCTTGCTATTCATTTATTTGTCTTCTTTTTTTTTATTTGTTGTAAAATGTATCATGTCCCAACCCAACCCTTCACGCCGGTAACCAGACCAGATGAGATCGGATATCTATTTCTAAATGTGCAAATTGTTTTTTATAACCGACTATATATCTAATATTTAATATTTAATTTTTAGTTTTATTATTATATAGGTACATACTTAAGTAAATCTTGTTCTTAATTTTAGTGAATAAGTTATTTTAAGAGGTTAAGTGGTAGAGCGCTCTTAGTAGTGAACTTCACCTCATTTGGTAGAAATATCTTGTAATAATACATTTAACTTTGTAATTTTTTTTTTGTTACCAAATAAAGGCAATAATAATAATAATAATAATATCTCGTGGAGCGCAAAAAAAGGTACACACTCCCCAATAGCTAGGTTGTTGTTACCGTATTATTACTCTAGGAAGTACAGTGAAACCTCTCTTAGGCGGACACCTACGGGACTTTCTAATTGTGGCCGCCTAATAGAGGTGTCCGCCCATGGGAAATTTGTTATTAGGTAATATGTAAATGCAAAATTATTACTACATATATGCATGTACAAATAAACATTTATTAAACATAACAAAAATACACTAGTTTTAGTTAGGATGTATTACTAAAAAACTCGAAGTGTTACTGCCATTGTTTACGATTTTAACCTTACAACTCACAAATAAACGGCGGACTGCTTTCGGGGAATCACACTACTTTCATTCGGCGAAGTCCTTTCGCGCTGCCACGCATACGCGATTGGCTGCCAGTTTGTCTTTAGAAAGTGTTTGCACCGTACTTATTCGTCTCCCGAATACTTTAAAATAATTTTTGTCCGTTTAAAGAAGAGTTTTCGCACTCTTTCTATAAAAACAGCCTGTTGGCGTCCGCCCAAACACAGGTTAATTTTCATGGAATTTCATATACCTAGTTCCGGACTATGAAAAAATGTCTGCTTAATAGAGATGTCCGCTTATCAGAGGTGTCCGTTATGAGAGGTTTCACTGTATATAAAGTTTTTAAGGCATGAGAAGTGATTCTATTTTTTATTACTATTTTATGTATTTAATTAATATAACATATATCTTAAGCCCTATGGGTTTTGGCTTAGAATTAGACCTAAACTCTGTAAAACAGAAAAAAATTAATGATCCTGAGTAAAAACAAGGTGACTGCATGGAGTGTTACTCTAGTTATGTTACTGTGATGCGCTTATACCTACTTATTTTAAAAATATCAAGTTTTTTTTACTGTTTATAAGGTCTGGTGATGCTAGTTTCAGGCGAAACATGTAACCAAAATAAACAGACAGAAAAATATTTGAGGCTTTGAATATTTTTTCGTACAAAATATTAAATATCATATCAGAAATATTTCTTTTTTTAGTTTGGCTCTAAGTGTTCAGGACCGTAATGATATAAAAAGATAATTTCAAAAAATGTGTGATTAGATGACAAAACGTTAAAATTTCAAAAACATTTAAATTGTATTAAATTTCTAAAGATTAGAAATCACTAAAACTGTATTTGAAAGTATTTAAAAAAATTGACTTGAGGTTAGTATCTAAAAAACGAAACGTCTAATTTGAAAACTAATAACGCCATCTTGTACAAAATAAAAACGGCTATAAAAGTGTTTTTTGTTTTTCCCAAGTCAAAAATAAAATCGCAAAAAATAATAAATCCAAATTAAAAATTTTGTTTTTTTTTCGGGTATCTCCGAAAGTATTCGGAATATTTAGAATTTTCTTTCGCCAAATTATTAAGGCCCAAAATACAAAACTTTTCCTTAATTTAACCATCTTTTCGAAATCCAATTGTGCGCATACGCATTTGTAGCACCCTGTATAAATAACTACATTTTACAAATCGACCTATTTTGATCTAGTAGAGCCCGTTATCCTATAAAATCTCTTAATAACAAAACATCAGCATTTCGGGAGCTATATTAAAATAAACCTGAATATACAAATAATACGATCCCATTTTAAAGAATCCCTTGAAACACCGTATTTTAGCTCTAAACATATTTTTTTAATTAGGCAATGCATTTTAATAGTATTTGATATATTACTTAAAATTTAAATTACGCCAAAATGCACCTGAAACAAACTAACATAGCAAATAATTTCAAATTAAGTTATTAGGTATATAAATAGTTGGTAACTACATACAATACAACAAAAATAGGAAAATTGTAATTTAAAATTATTTGCTGTGTCCTGAATCAAACCATTCTTTTTGTATGTTGACTAACAATGTTATAAGAACAAATTAAAAAAGTTCATTATAGTATTTATACTAAAAAAAGAATAATTTGATAAAAAAATAAAAATACGCCAAAAACCTACGGAAATGCGCTAAACTTACGCCAATGTTTATATCCTTACCCCATTTATATAGCGCACAGACTAAATTTATAACTCCAATCTGGAGATAATCTTATTTTTTAAATATTTAAAGATAAAAACGGTCTGTGCGGTATAAACGTGGTAGAAAAGAAAAAAAACGCCCTACTGAAATTTTACGCCAAACTATAACATTACGCAAGGCGCTGGAACTATTCTGCAGAACCTTTAAGCATTACATCAAATACTATTTCGTCAAGCATTGCATTTAAGAAAAAATAATTATTTGAAGAAAAATGTACAATGTTTTTAAGTAGGTTAACACTTACCTTGGCTTCATCTAAACGACCTAAAGCTTTGAGAAGATTTCCCAGATCACTACGAACACAATAGAGATCCTAAAAAATAACAAGAGAAATTACAATCAGTTCTTGTGTCGAGTATGTCGATTTTAATTAAAACTATTATTGATATTACCAATAAAAAAAGACCAACAAATATCAAAAAACAAACCCCCCAAAGACTAGAATGGTATTTCAATATGCTCAAGTTCGCCGAGTCGGAGGATAATATTAAGAGTAAATGCTGGTAACTCATTCGCCATTTTGTTTTTTGATCAACATCTCGTTACTTTTTCGCATTATTCAAAAATTGACATAATACCAGTGACGTGCGTACAATATAGGCAAAAATGCATTGCCCACCCTGGGAACAATAAAACAATACATTATACAGGGTGATTCCTAAGTTGATACTTATTTTTTAGCTGCGTATAGAAGGCATTAAAATAAACAACATTTTCAAATACCTTTTTTCAAAACACTCAAAAATAAAGTACTTGCATTCATTTATTACACTACAAATCAAATACGGTTCTGCCTAACTTGCCCGTTGAATAACATTAGGAAAACTTCTGGGTGTGGAGAAGAAAAACATCCGCACTTTTACGACACTCACAATAAATTAACACCATAATTAGTTCATTGTTTTCAAATTTTACCATTTTCACCGATTTATTAAAATTAATTTACTTCAGAAAACCACACCGCGCCGCGAATTGCCAAAATAAATAACTGACGACCGATCCGTAAAATGTATGACTAACATACAAAAAACGGAGAAAAATAATATAATGTAAAGGGCTAAGTTTTGATTACCAGGCCCGCACTTAGATTTTTTACTTCTGTAACTCGGCTAATTTTAAGTTTTTTGAAAAAAGGTATTTGAAAAAGTTGTTTATTTTAATGCCCTCTATACACAGCTAAAAAATAAGTATCAACTTAGGAATCACCCTGTATTTAAATTTTTATCCATGTAATATCCGGCAATATTTCTGTGTATGTAGAGAACCAGGACCGAAAAGTTAATCGTATAACATTGAAGATCATTTCTACGAACGTATTCGTTGCCAATTATTCGTAAATTCGATCGCTGTATAAGCATCCCGTATAACAGTTTGGAAAGTAAATGTTTTACATTACATTAACCGCTTATGGGAAAGCAAAAAGCTGCTTTCATATGAGTAGAAGCGAGCGAGAGAGCCGGTAGGCAGTAAGCTAAAAAGAGACTCGCAACCTGAGCCTCCGTCAGCTATCCGCCGCGCTTGTAAATTGTGCCAATCTTCCAATTTTGTCGTAGTTAAAATACTATGCGTTTTCGATATAAAACATGTCCCTATATAGTTCAATAATTAGGTTAGTTAATATCTTAATTTGTAACGTAAAATAAGAAGTACTTTTATGATGATTTAAGATAATTTTTGCTAATAAGTATCTTAAATTATAATTTACATAATATTTGACTTGGGGTTCAATCAAGTGGATGTTAGATTTAAAATCTGAATATAAAATGAATGTGGATGAAATTTATTCATAATAATAATACATATTAGTGTTTTCAACCTTCCTTTGCTTTTGCTATAAATGTTGCGCGTACATGTCGTAATGGCGATGACAACTGTGTTGAAAATTTTTAAAGTCAATTGTTTGGAAATTAAATGTTTGCCTACCCTGTTCAAACGGCTTTGCACGCCACTGCATAATACCCATTATGTTTACCTACAATTTTAATAAGTTGGGGGGGGGGGGTGTAATGACTTGGATCCGCTCTTGCTTGGCGATGCATATTGTAAAATAATAACATATGGTTTAAAGAAATGCGTTATATTATATCGGCCTTTACCGATATATCTCTCTGAAGTGTATAATAAATTTCCATCAAGTACTGGCCTCTACAATTCAAAATATTTGCCACACTGTGTAACTTTTACCTACTTACTTAATATTGTGTTGACATTACACAAAGGCAAATAAACATTTTACAAGCGGCGGGCGGCTTCGATGAAAATATTACTAAATTTTAAGATCGGAAAATTCCTATGGAAGTTTTAAAATGTTTTGTTACACGCGTGAAGGTCATAATAATATGCAGAATATTATTACAAATGTTACCTACTTGTTGTTAATGGAATTTTTTAATTTGATTTTGACCCTGTAGTCTATCTAGTCAAATTTAAACTTACTTTTTTATAATAAGGTACTTGTAAAAAAAAGTTATATTTTGAAAATATATTAACCAAAAGAGGTATTTTTGTATGTATGAATATTATGCTATTAAGAGTCTTCCATACAAACGTGAAACGCGGCATCGTTTCCTGGCTTGTCTAATTGAAAATTGAATACTAAAATTTCATTAAGGGGTTCCCAAAAACTTTTAGTTTGGCCTTGTTTGGGTCGTGTATTTATTTTCATTTCTTGACAGTTGGAAATAAATAGACTATAGGTCCATTCATTTATAACAAAAAAATATAGCACAAAACCTATTAATATCGTTCTAATACAAAGGAGTCAATCAAACATGACACCTTACCCTAATAAAATATTTTCTGAATAAATTCGTAATGGCGCTTTGGTCGAAATTTGTAAAATAGCGGTAAAAATTCAGTTTTTCCCAGATATAATAGAAATTTATATATTAATTTAATATTAATTAATTTAGAAATTAGATATTATGAATCTTATAAACACCAATACGTATACGACTTGTATCTGACAAAGTTACTATTGACAGAGCTATTAACCAACTTACAGGGTTATATTGTAAAGCAGTGATGTAGGCTTGAACAGCCTGTTCCATGTCGCCCGCTGCTACCAAAGCGGCTGCTAAATTTATGTACCCATCAATAAAATCCGGTTTAAGCCTAACAGCATGTCTATAATTGTCCAAAGCTTCTTGAAGTTGATTTCTTTCTTTATATACATTACCAAGATTGCTGTAATTAAAAAAAACAGTAAACAAAAAGGAAATAAGTGTTTTTAATAAAAATTATTTGTTTTTTATCTTGCTCTCTAGATATAATACCTATTGCTGTTATTGGGCTATTTTCTTACAGAAAAAAGATAAGTTTTGTAATGTCAAGAGAAAGTAAGATCATTAATCTTGAAATTTTTCAATTATCTCAATTTATCGGTGACTTAACTTATAGAACTAGCATAACTTGACCATTTCACACTTTTCTTGTTAAGGCCTTTTTACATTAGATGCTCCTAGTGCTATAATAAAGATTTATAATAGTTTTCCGGAGTGTTCGAAATCTCCCAAAGCGTAAAGTTAAAAGTACTATAAAAAACTATTTAATTAAAAAAGCATACTATAATATAAGTGAGTTTTATAATGATGCAGATAGATCTAATATACTTCTGTAAGAATACTATCGCATATTTGTGTATCTTTGTATTGGATTATCATTGCGTCAACTGTCAACTGCCACTACTATGTTTGTGAAGTAGGTGTTTGTTATACATATTTTTATTTCTAAATATTTCTTGTTTTATACTTAAGAATATTTTACCATAAAACTGTTCCTTATGTCAAATTATTGTTTTTAACTAGATATTATTTTCTGTATAAGTACTATGTAGAATATCTTTTTTTATAACATTGTTCTATGCCTTTTGGTTTTTTTTGAATAAAAAATATTTATCTATCTATCTACTACGAAAAATTGCCTGAAAGCATGCGCTTTGACATTTTAATCAGCTGATGCAAGTTTTAAAATTTGCATCAGCTGATTAAAACTCCTTAAAGAGCATGCTTAAGGGTAATTTTTCTTCACCTAATGTAAAAAGCCTTTATTGAGAAAACATTAACAAACTTTTGGTTGTCAAGTTTTATATTTATATGTAGAATAAATTAAGTTTTATAAAGTAAACAAACAATCAAAAAAGAGTATTACTATACCTTTTACTAGTTTTTAAAATTCATATCAGGTATTTTAAATAATTTTAATGAAAATTACTACAAAATTTAAAAAAAAACATTTTAACACAAAGAAGGTATTTGTCAAGTACAACATAACTTAGGCTTTAAAGAAAAAATGTTAGTATAGTAAAAAAAATATAAATCAGTTTTATACTCTTTATAAACAGGTAACCTTTTATGTTTAAAAAAATTGATTGTTTATTTATGAAGAACATTGTGTTGGTATACAAACATAGCATACATAATGACAAAGTAGTTTATTGCCAATTCTCTTGCAGACCCTACAGAATCAGTCAGAATGTTAGTCTTGATAAAGGAATGACAGTAAGACTGATGCGGTAAGGATAAATTTTAAGGTACGATGGTTGGACTGAAGTAATTTCTCATAAGAAAAACACTGATGCAAGAATGACGCAAGGATTGATATCACTCAAGACCGTCAGTCCGACTGATAGTTTAAGATCTGCATAAAAGTACAGTTTTCTCGTTAAAGCCTGTTTTAAATTGAATGGGCTTGTCAATTTTTGTCAAAACAGGCTTTGTTTTCAACTTTAACATTATATCACCTTGACAGTACATATATTTACTAACTTGACATTTCCCCCATTAACTTAATGATTTAATATTTATCTTCTTTTGGACCAAACAAAGGTCATCTATTACAAGAGTACTTTAGAATTTTTAAACTCTATAAGAAACAGACAGATAAAAATTTGTTTCACGTGTTCACCTTCAAAATTAACATGGAGGTTCTGTTTTATAATGCATGTAAACCCTCAATTCCTTTGTTTTTTAGCTTTTGAAATCAAATTCCTAGTCAATGTTAAAATTGTGAGAAAAAGGGTGTGTTTTCTACCTCTCCCTTAAAAAGTCTTTGTTTTTAACCAACCTATAAGCTTCAGCTAACAGAGGGTTCTGTTTAATAGCCAGTGTACTAAAATGGGCAGATTTTTCTAATCTTCTACACTGAAAGTGGATGCTTGATAACAGTAACAAAACGCCAGTGTTGGTTTGATCTTGTCTCCACAGCTGCATACAATGTCGTTCTGCGTTGTCATAGTCACCTGCTTGATATTCTCTGTGTGCTAGTTCTAATAAACCTGAAAATAAAACTGTCAAGTGTGAGTTGAACATGCATTTATAAGTGTCCTGGATGTTACTTAGACGATCCCTTTTTTTTTTAATGTGAATGTCATTCTACATTTTTTTGTAATTTTTGATTCTTTAGATCTTAAGTGGTCAAGAAAATTATTTTTAATTGTAAATCTACCAAAGGCCCCATAATGTAATGTAAAATAAAGCAAATAAAAATAATAAGAATTTTTTCTTTTATTATTTAGTCTGTAGATATATTACACTACTATTTATTTATAGTGGAGGAGCCTGTATAAAGGATGTACCTAGGTAACTCTTTTCTTTGGTTCAAATAAAATGATTATTATTATTTTAGATCTCCCATCATTAAAGTGACCATTCAGCCTGATGTACTCAGGACAGTCCCGATTTTGAGCCACAAGTTCCAATTCAACAAGAGTTCCCATTTTTATTAATTAAATATGTATTTATTCATTAACGTCAAATTCATTTTACAAAAATCTTATACATGCCTCACTATTTAATAACAAAGCGTAGTGGTGTAGAAATATATATAGGTACTTAACAATATTAAGTACTCAATAAAGCACACATGCATTAATACTTAAATATTCGAACAGTACAGGTCCCTAGATCATAGATTTGAATATCCTTTTAAAGCCAACCAAAGAAGTGACAAAAACGCATGTAAGTAATGTTCCTGTTATCCTGTCTGGCGCAGAACCATTATCACCATACATTTTTGTGAACTTGTGGTTATATAACGCCGTTATTATTTTCAGTAGTACGCCAAAATTTAATATGTAAAATTATTTAAGTATGAGCCCAGCCAGGATAAAAAAGAAAAAAAAAGAAAATGGCCGTCCGTCCATCGGGTCGGATCATCAAATTACAAAATGCTGTGAAGTGTGGACGGCATTAGAAAACTCACATATATTCTACAAAAACGGATACATAGTGTACATTCAGCATACACAGTGTATTTTGGTAAACTTTTAATCTATAATCAAGGAAACACTTACCCACTGAATTCATGGGAATTGTGTCGTTCATCTTGAGAATGACTTGTGCTCCGAGAGGAATGCCTCCGTTAATTTGGTTTTGCTGATTCACATTTACAGAGACCGACTGGCTCTGCATATTAACTATAACACTGTAATATTTTCGTGAAAAATATCACAAACTGGAACACAAGAAAATTATTAAAAACCGCATATAAGTAAAACTGCAATACTGCAAATGCAAAACCTGGAAAGTTTTGACTACGCTACGCACTGGTTCGTTTATTTTTAACTCACGACAGCGCAAGAGAAAAGCCGATAAAATGTAACGCAAACAATAAGGACACCATACATGAACAATCGATAAAATGGAAAAAGCAATAAGGCGCAGGTCATGTCAAAATTGCCTCGGTAAAGAAAGAGAAAGATAAAGACAAACTCGCTTGCCCTTTATGAAAATTGTCTCAAACGAATTTCGTAGGATGATTAATTTATACTTATTAATAAAGTTATTAACTCTCTTTTAACTTTTAAAAACGAATCGGTACTCGGTAGCGCGTCGGCTAAGGCTGGGGAAAGATAACCACGCTACATAGTGTACAACCAACTCTCCCCTAATTATTGTTTTATATTTTTTGTCTCCCCTTTAGATTTTTCGTTAGCATGATACATGATGTATGAGTAGTTCAGTAGTTGTATCATGGTATTATAGAAGGTCATGCGTAAACTGATAAATTGCTTTCTCTTGAACGCGCTCCAAGAAGTGTGGAAAACCCTTTTCTCTTCTGTGCTGTTGCGCTGTCGCAGTGACTTAAGGAATATAACCACAAAAGAGAGGGGCTTTTGAGGGCTCTTTTGTGGCGAGTTCTTAAAAGTACAAACAACAACAATAAACCTAACCTATTTCCGGGTCCTATTTCTAAACTTTGGAGGTTGTTTAAGAATGCCACGGGAGTTTTAAACGCCAAAAAAGGCTTATATCCATGTCGTGGAAGAAAATGCCATTGATTAAACTATCCACCAGCAACTCTTGTACAGCAGATACAACTATGAGCGACAATGAAGTTTCTGGGAACGAGTCAGAAAGATCAAATTCTAGTCGTGAAAATGAAGGTATCCGAGAATCCTCTGAAGATGAACCCGACTCGGACGACAGCTCAGATATGGACGAAGGGGAATGTGAGACACGTAGAACAGAGCTGATCCAACATGTTCAAGACCTCGAAAACCAATTTAGTTTATTACGAGAACAACTTTATAGAGAACGAATGCAACAAGTAGAAACTCAGTTGGTTGAAGTCAAAGCAGGTAAATCACTGGACTATATTATTCCACTTCAGCATTTAGAAGAACAGAGAAGAGTTAGAACTGAAGTTGCAGGTATTTTACGACAATTACGACTTGAAAATATTAACAATCAGTTTGATGCAGAAAAACATGCCGCCTTGCAAAATTTTGAGAGCGAAAAAAGTTTAGCTAGTGACTATTACTATAGTGAGTTAATGGAAACAATCAGACGTTTAGAGGAAGATAAACAAAACAGTGAAATTACTTGGGGTGAAGGAGGAGAATGGGGTGCCAGATCAAGATCAACAGCTCGAAAAAAGGCTGTCACAGTCTCAGGTCCATACATAGTTTATATGCTTAAACCACAGGATATAATGGAGGATTGGACATTAATAAGAAAAGCATTAAAAAGAACCACATAATAGGAAGTTGAGAAAATAAATTTAAAAAAAAAGAATAAAATAGGTTTTCTTAGGGAATAGGAAGGCAGTATTTTAAAAACAATTATTTTCCTTTATCTATGATAAGTTATTGTTTGGTTCATAATCATTTTTGACTTTATAATATAAGAATTTGTGAAATTAAAAGTGACTCTAGCAGGTACTTATTTACCAAATGCTTTGAAATTTTTAAATGCCCAATCTTACCTACAGTTCTGCTAAATCAGTTTTATTCACGCAGGTTTCTATACACTTTACCTGTTTTCTGCTTCCATAAAAAATAAAATGTAAAGGTATTTTTATAACCTGTATGGGTGCAAGAGTTGAAGTTATTTTTTGAGAAATTCTAGAAATACCATTATCCAATATACTTTGTTATTTTTTTCATATTTTTGAATATATACATAAGTGCATTTTTGAAGTTTTTTTTGTGTCAAATGTAAACAAAAAAGAATTTACTGAAATTTCCGGTATTTCCTAGTATTTTGGCATATTTAAGATAATCCTCGAAACAATCAGTTATACAGGGTGTTACAAATTCGACATACCAGCATTGGAATCTCGGAAACCATAGGAGCTAGAGAAACGGTTAAATGGGGGCAAAGTTGTGCAATTCGGTGCTGCTTATAATGTCACTTTAAAAGTTTTTAAATTCCGAATACTTCCGATTTTATTCGAAAAAAAACGAAATTTTGCAAAATCGTTTTTATTTTTTCCTGAGCTCATTTGACTAGCTATTTAAAAATAAATGACACTTTGTCATTGCCACTTTTTTTCCTCTACAAAATGACGTTACTAAACTAAAGATCCGCCGTTTCGTCTCCGAGCGGCCATCACCAACTTTACTTTTTTAAATACGGACCTGGATTTTTTAAACCGATTTTTAAACGCTTCTACCCTCAAAATGTAATGGCGATATTATTTTCTCATAATGATGAATTATCCTTGCTGATCTTTTTAAATTCATATTTTTTACACTTCTTGTCAGTCCAGTCCTGGCAACGAATTTATTTTATTTAAAACTTTTACAAATAAGTTTCATAAAGAAGTTTGTCTTAAGTTCATATTAGGTATTTACATACAGGTTGCATTTGGTAGGATAAGGAGAAGATCGGTTGAAAGGGCTGTCGCCAAAATTGGAAGAAAAATCGATCTTTGTATTGGAGCAAAACGACAATCTCTTTAAACATTTAACAATTAATTAGTAGATTTAGAATTATTAGAAAATTCTTATAAAATAAATTATATTACTTAGGTATGAATATTTTAAATGAAATAAAGTTTTTAATTAATATTGTAATTCGTTGCCAGGACCGGACTGCCAAGAATTGTAAAAAATAAGCAAGGACAACTCATCATTATGAGAAAGTAATATCGCCATTACATTTTGAGAGTAGGAGGGTTTAAAAAGCGGTTACAAAAAATCCAGGTCCGTATTTAAAAAAGTAAAGTTGGTGATGGCCGCTCGGAGACGAAACGGCAGATCTTTAGTTTAGTAGTCATTTTGTAGAGGAAAAAAAGTGACAATGACAAAGTGTCATTTATTTTTAAATAGCTAGTCAAATGAGCTCAGGAAAAAATAAAAACGATTTTGCAAAATTTCGTTTTTTTTTGGAATAAAATCGGAAGTATTCGGAATTTAAAAAGTTTTAAAGCGGCATTATAATCAGCACCAAATTGCACAACTTTGCCCCCATTTAACCGTTTCTCTAGTTCCTATGGTTTCCGAGATTCCAAGGCTGGTATGTCGAATTTGTAACACCCTGTATGAGTCGATTGCTTACATGACGCACCTTGAGCATTACCAGTGGCGGCGTCACGATGGGCACTGGCTGACCCTGAAAGTAAAGGTGATTAGATTTATATATTTGCTACTCTTCTTTCCAAATTTGCCTAATTTTGGTGCTTTCCAAGTTTCTGCACCCTACCGGCGACGTATCCGTATTGGGCTCTTTCGTAAGAAACGAATTTATATTCAGTACTAACATTCTGAACTAGAACCTATTGAAAACATATCCCAATAATTAAAATCTTCCTAGAGCATCACAAACTTTTTCTAGAAACCATTAAAAACACGGAGCCAAAGCTGCAAGTTTAAAAACATGAGGCGAGAAGGCATGTACGACATCTTATTAACCGCACTATTTTTTTATTTGCGATTCTTGCTACCGATTATATTGTTATCTTTGTTCCGTTAACATAATTATTAAGCCAACCAAACCCGGGTCGCCTGCGGCTGAGTACGTCAGCTCTACCACCGAGTTGCCATACCATGGAGGAGTGAATCTACACATGGTAGCGACAATTTTTTTTTCATGGAGCAATGAACCTACACATGGTAGCCACAATTTTCTTTTTCGGAGGCCACAGCAAAATACCATGTCATTCTCTGTCTACTCCAAAAATATCGAGGCCACTGGGTATTACTTTATGTTTACAACCTAAGGCGACCTACAAACTTGTCTTCCAAGAAGCATAAACATAATGCCGTTGATATATCAATAACTAAATAAATTAACTACAAATATGTAAGTTTTAATACTATATTTTATAAAATATAACCATCCTTTCCTAACAAACTAAAAATAACAGGATAATAAATTATTAAGATTTTGCAACACAAAGGTTACAATATAATAAATTACACATTTATAGTATTGGTCATTGTAAATGTGCATCTTGGACCCCAACCAATACTTTATTTTACACAGTTTTAAATCTTAGTCATCTCTTGAAATGATTGTTTCACTATTTGGAATCTACATTTTTTTATAGTAAGTTCATACTTTTTACTCAATTTATGAATCATCAACGTCTACATCTTTGATTTCTGAACTAGATATATCCTGACCAGCAAGAGAATTTTTTTGGTTTAAATCTTCTAAGTTAAAACTGGGCTCCATTTTCGTGGGCAACAAATGTTTAATAGGCTCGGTTATAAGATCTTTGTTTAGGAAAGATATTTTTTCTTCTTGTAGGACTTGTACACTTGTTCCCAATTTAGTTGCTATTTGGTTTGGGGGAAATATGATATGTATAGATTTTTGAATGTATGGGATTAAATCGTCAGAAAAGCTCATACATAATCTAGTAAAAGCATCTTTAGAGCTACTTGTAAAGGCTTGTTGTTCTTGAGAATACAGTATCAGTATAGATTTAGCTATAAATATAAGAGATTTCTGAAGGGAATCTATAACTTCATTAACGGCGGCCACTGGTGCACAAACTCGAAAGTTATTTAATGTTTTTAAAACATTATTGAGGTATTCAGCTAGTGGATAAAATTCTAACAAAGTATCCGGCGGATGTAACGGATCTTCATCTTTGTTTTTCCAAGGAATATTTGGCAAGTTTTTGTTAATCAATGTAAAATTTTCTATACTTTTCTCAAAAGCAATCATAGCTTTGGCAATTGAGTTTCTAAAGTTTTCAATTATTTGTTTGGTGAAGATGGGAACCAATAATGATCTAAAGTCACAACCCACCTTGCCAAATGATAGTCCAAAATACATACATTGGTCTAAAATGGACTCCACAGAAGTGATAGATTTAAGGTCTTCATCTAGGGTAGACAAAAAATCGGAAATCTGAAAAACAAAGCGTTTTGTACTTACAAATCACTTTCCATCCATTAATATAATTAACGAACGCAAAAAAATGTATTTCTTATTTTTTTTATGTATGTAGGTAGGTACCATTGCGATAAAAAAAAAAGTAGTACAAGAATTAGTAGTCCCAGAGAGAGCTCTTGGTCTATAAGGATATCGAGAAGTGGATATCGTCGTTACTATGAAAACAATATAATTATGTCACCTAACTTTTTAGGCGTTACCATGAATGTGGTAATCTACTATATACGTGGCGAAATAAAAGTATTGTAATAAAGGTGCTTTAAAAAATTAACCTTCCTTTTAAAAATGGACAATTTTTCAAGTTTTTAAATAAAATAATAGAGTATGTATAGCAACTATCGATTTATATATTGAATATAAAAAAACCCAAAAACAACAAAAGCCAAAAGTGGAAAAACAGTAAAAATACAAAATTTTAATTATTACAGGACTGGAACGTTTTCTCATCTGAAAAACTACAGACTCCCACAGTTGGTTTTGGTATTCGTGAGCAAATTGTACTCGTCTTTGCTTAATATTTTGTTTGCAGAACACCTATTTTTCAGTTCAGACTCCCAAATTCATCTTCGAGCTGTAATTGAAGATCCAGGAAAATGGGTTTCTTCTTTAACCTTAATAGCGGTCCCAAATGGGTTGTCCCTTAAATAATTAATTAAAGTTGTATCTTCGTCATCGGTGGAAACTTTTGGGTGACCAGAACCTGGGTTTCACACAATACACAATATGTTCTCGAATTTTGGACTTAGCCAACAACACTGTTGTTTTGTTTATCCCTAATGCGCCTGCAATGTCCCTTATGGGAACCCCATCCTTTAATCGCGTAAATATGATCGATTTTTGCTCTAAAGTTAAAGCCTTTTTTTTTAAATTACATGACACTGACACAAGAATTCTGGTGACACTGAGTTATCAGTTTGAAAGAAAATATTTTATAATAGACCAGCAGATTAAATTATATTTTGTTGTACTACTTTTTTTTGATCGCAATGGTACTTTTGTAACAGTTTTAATTAAAATTGATGACGACCAATTTTGCTTTATCTCTTCTTTTATGAAATGAGAAAAATTAAAAACATGTATTTTTCTAATGTCTCTTCTTAGCTGTGAAGCACAAAAAAATTAGGTTAATACTATTATAGAGATCATAGTGAATATTTGCCAAAAACAGAGGCAGTTATGGTTAATGTGTTGGGCTGAAGGATTCTTATCAAAGGCCCATTGATATTATCAACAAAGCATATTATAAATAAATAAGAAATATATATATACAGGGTGATTAACCAAAAGTACTAGGTTTCAATGGGCTCTTTCACTAAATTTTGATTTTGGTTGTAGTGTATAAAGGAACAGAAAATCAAATTTTCTGTGTTTTGGAATAAAAACACGGATTTTATCGAATATACGTCATGAAAACAACAGCTTGACAATGTTGCCAATGTTCTCTAATTTTTTTTATAATATATAATACAATGACAAAGTCTGAAAGGTAATCCAACAGATACCTAATTGTCCAAAACGGAAAAATTAAAAAATCATAATATTATTTCCAAAACTTATTATTTAACTAGAATAAAAGATTTCACATCTGACAACACTGAAATTATTGACAGAAGACTAAGCTAATTAAATGACAGTGAAAAGAGTCTAGCCTATGAGCAAATAAATAAAAAAAAATAGTTATTTTAAACAAAAATACATCAAAATTCCACAATAATTCAGATGCAAGTGGGATGTAAACAAAAACACCAACATGGCAAAAAAAAAAGAAAGATCGGTAACGATGCTCACTGTAAACTTTTATCGGATCGAGCCTATTGTTATTTGGATATGATTATTTTTTATTGGATTTCGGGATTCTTTCAAGTTGCTAAACGTATTTTATCAGGTTAAACTTATTATTTATTAAAAAAATTAACTTCCAGTGAACTTTCATCCATCTGGTTGAATGCATATAAAATGAAAAACGCACGTGCAAGCCATTTGATTCAATGCAAGATTTGTTTGGATCCAATCCAAAAAAATATTAAACTCTATTAAAATAAAAAAGAAGACAGGTAGTTCCGGTATAACCGGAATAACGCCACTATTTTAGTTAAAGACGGCACATCAAAAATATATCTAACATAATTTTAAAAAAAGTTATATTAGAAGTTTTCTCAAAAGTCCTAACAAATGCTCATAGGGAATCGCATTGTATAGTAATTGAAACAGTGCACACACAACTGATACTACTGATAGCATATATTTACTTACCCTATCATTAATCCAAGTATAAAAAATTATATTGTCATTAATTTCATTTTTTAAAGAGCTTATGGGCATTGACTCTTCATCATTAAATATTGCTCTATACTGGGTAATTATATTAAACAAGTTTACTCTTGTAATTTCCACCGTTTTAGTCAAGTGATGATTGGCTAAAAATAAGATGAATTTAGATTAAACAAGTAAAAAATAGTCTTTTATATTGTCTAATTTTATTAATTATTAAATTTTCTCATTTTCTTTAATACATCAAGCTGAATGTAACTAACTATCTTTATCTGTAAACAAAAACTGACTTTGGGATCAGGTAGGAAAATCAAATTTCAATTCAAATCAACTTCATTACAAATACTTGAAAATATGAAAGAAACAAGAATGTTTTTGGCCTATTAGTAGATAAGTACTAAGTCATTATTCTTCTCAGAACAAATATTGTTACATGTATAAACCAACTAAATTAATTTTTTCAATAGAATATAATGTTGCAAAAGATTATCCTGATTTGTTTTATTTATTTAAAAGTAATGAAGTGTTTAATATTATTAGCATAAATCAAAAACAAAGATTTAAAATGTTTATTTTCTGTAACCCTTAATGAACTTGTAGGTATCAAAAATCCTGTTTTCATTTGTAATTTTTATATGTCCGATTCATAGTTTCGCAGATGATACTGCAATTTTTTATACAGATAGAAACATAAATAAAATTACAAAAGATTTTAAAATAATAAAAAATTGATTTGATAAAAATTTATTAATAATTAATTTTGATAAAACTAATAAATTATCTTCCTTTTACTTTAAATCCAAATAACATACCATAAAATATGAATAGTATTAAAATAGTAAAATAAGTTAATCAAGTAAAATATTTAGGAATAATCTTTGACCGTAAATTAAATTGGAATTTTCACATAAAATATTTGATTAAAAAATTAAGAAGTTTACTTACTACCAATTTTTAGAAACATTAAAAAAATTTTGAATATAAAACAGATGGAAATATTATATTATGCATTAGTTAAAACTCATTTAAATTACGGAATTTTAGGTTGGAGAGGAATAAATAGAACTTTAGTTAAAAAATTAGAACTATTACAGAAAAGGTTTAAAAAATTTATATTTAATAAAGATTATCTTTATCCTTTAATAAATTTATATTCTGAAACAAAAACAATGAATATTAGACAAGTTTACATTTATAACATCTTAATATGCATATTTAAAAATTAAAATCTTATACAGTTTAAAAACCATAATCATAATACACGTCATAAAAATGAAATAACCATAAAACCTAAAATAAATAAGTCCATAGGACCAAAAAATTTCAAATATTTATTTTTATTTAACCGATTATTTACCAACAAAAATTAAAAAACATATTTCATTAAAAATATATAAAGTCGAAATAAAAGCATGGCTATTGGAAACAGATAACTAATTTTTTGGTAATATTTTAATTTAATATTGTTAGGGTATGAATAATATATTTTCCAAAATTTTATTATACTTACTATATCTTCAAAAAACTGCGTTTATATTTATATACATATACTTAAACGTTTATAATTTGCAATTTAACTTTTATATAATATTAACAAACATTTTAAAAAATATATTTTAATATTCTTATATATTTATAATTTAAAATACTAAGATTTGCCCCTAACAAGCACGCCTTCGGGGGTCGGGGATTAAAGAAAAAGTTTATTGAGGAGGATAATTAAACACATTTATTACATTATAAATATTGAAAATAAACTTATTATTATTATATTGTAAAGAACAAACTGGAATTATTTATTGCATGTGCTTTGATGACGTTTTAATCAGCTAATGCAAGTTTTCCCCTTTAAGCAACTTGCACCTAATGTAAAAAGGTTTTTAGAAAGTCAAACTTACAATCATGTTTTGGGATATACTTTAGGCACTGTTCTAACCAATATCCTCTGGCTTGCAAAAATTTTAATTTCAGTTCTAATTCTGTAAAAACCTCCATTCTCCTAAGATGACCAACTATCTGAAGACATTTTGGTAAACTCAATTCTTGTTTCAACTGAGATAGAAGTTGATGTAGCATTACTAACCAAGTATGATTAACATCATTTAAAATACTCTAAAAATATTTCAAAAATATATTTCTGTGCTTCTGCATAATTAGACAGTTTAGAATACATTTACTTAAGTGTAAACAGTAGTCTATGAGTCATTATTCATCATAAACAAACCGTGCATTTCCACCACCAAAATATAAACACGAATATTACGAGAATTAGGTGGGGTGGTGTCAGTGGAGAATTTGAAGATAATATTGGGGCATTGTTTGTAATTTAAATGAAAGATAAGAAATTAACATGAAGATCCAGCAATATTTCTATTTTTATGTTCTACATACGGATATTATATGTAATTGAAACTTTAAAATAAATGTTCAATTTTCCTTTATGACAAAAAAAAAGGTATCATCTGCCAAATTAGAAGTTCTTGTAACCACAATAACCACATAGTAAAATTTTTGTGTTAAATTTTGAATTAGACAAGCCAGGAAACAATGCTGCATTTCACACTGGTAATGCACTTGAGAGTGAGGTCTAGTGACCCATTCGCCATTTTGTTTTTTGATCAGCTACTTTTTCGGCGAAATACCCATAATTTCTAAATGTTAGATACAACAATGCATGTATGAGAATACCATTGATAAAATTGAGATCTATATTTAACTTAGGCAAATAATAAAAAAGTATAGGTATGCTTACTTTAAACACTGGAATGTCACTGTATTTTGAGCACAATTTTCTCACATAAGCAGCTAACTCCAAAGCATCTTCATATAAATTATCATTAATAAATGAGTTCATTAACTGTGGAAGTTCTAATATCTCTAATAACTGTGCATTTTTTGTTAAAGTTAGAGAATTTAGTTTCCTCAAGTTGCTAATTTCACTCGTAGATTCATTAAATTTGGTACAATTTTGTTGAAATTCTGGAATATCAACAAGGAGTTGATCAAGCTTATCTTCTATGGTATTAAACTGGCTAGATAGTTTTCTAGAACACTCTGCTGTCTCGATGAAAGTTTTGTAATTTGTAACTGCTAGCTCCTGAGTTTGCTCTTGAATACTACTACAGTCATCATGTAACTTACGAGGTTCCTTAAATAACTCTTCTACTTTATAACTACCCAATTTGGTTAAATAGTCTCTAAAGTTATCTTTATCACACCATTCCCCTGAAAAAGAAAATGTAGTACTTAGGTTAGTACCTACTTGAATAGTTGTTGTCGAGGTTGTAGTGGTATAAACATACAAAGGATTATTCTTTTTGCTGTAGCTTATAGAAATATATGATTCTGTAAAAAACTGGTTTTTACCATGAGTTCCCTCAGGATAAAGTAATTTTAATAATTTTTCTCTTTCTTCTGCCATCTTCCTTCGACTTTGAAAACTTAAAATAATTCAAAGTGAATCATTTTCCGATAATCGAAAACACCGAATAACTCCTAAAAGGAGCTAAACGATTTATTTGCTGACTGATTTATTATTTGCTCAGGCTCATACAACACTCAGGATTTGACCCCAAAATCAAAAACAGGCAAGCAAATTTGTAGGGTTATAATTATAAAAACTTCAAAATCAAAACGTTAATCTAATCGAGGTGCGTTCGATATTTATCGGTGGACGTGGCCTTCTCGATTTAAAAAGAGTAGCGAGACAGAATTTCTAACCCTTTTATTTGACACTTCGATGGATCTTGGTGCGAGATAGTCTTTGAGGGGGTCTATCGGACAGAGTAGACCTCCATGTCAGTAGCCAAAACAAAATAATTTGAGTTTATTTTTCTTTTTCAAATCATAACTAGACATCAAGGCTTTGACATGTTTAAGATCATTTAAGATATTTTAAGGTTAGTTTCATTTGTCAAATGTTGGCAGACGTCACAGCTCAGTTTAAAGAATTAATAACAGTTGTGTCACTCTCGGCGGCACCTTTGAAGATACGGCAGTGAACCAAGGTCTATACATTTAAATTTAGAGACCTTGGCAGTGAACAACGTTTTTTTGCTATTCCGGAAAACCGGGCTTGCAGCTGTTCGAACGCAATGTTACGAGGACTCTCGCTAATTGGTATTATTTGGCATACATACTAGGGCGTTTTTTAAATTAAAAGAAGGCATTTCATTTACGAATCATAAATAATGCAATGTTTTTTTGGTTATTGGGGTTTCCAAAATGTTTGTAATATTTTGTTGACCTATAAATAGCTGGTTAGTTCTCAATAAAATATGGAATATTTAACAAAAACCCAA
This sequence comes from Polydrusus cervinus, assembly GCA_935413205.1. Taxonomy (NCBI): domain Eukaryota; kingdom Metazoa; phylum Arthropoda; class Insecta; order Coleoptera; family Curculionidae; genus Polydrusus; species Polydrusus cervinus. The sequence goes on along the minus strand of OW284514.1, from coordinate 24,785,714 downwards.
AATGTTAGAACAGAAGTATTTATTATAAAAGAAACATAGATTCAATATGTTCCACAATTGAGCGGATCACCTAAAAAGCTTTATGATCAAGAAATGGCACAATGGTCAATGTATAATAATTGTGATTTTAATGAAATAAAAAAAGTATATCTGTTCTAAAAGGCAAGTTTTATAAGACATAATTGTAGACTCGTTGTTTGGAAAAAATTAAAATAGAAAAACTTGAATACCGATATAGTTTAAATTAATTGGCATGGACATCGGATAATAAAATTCTACCTCGATGGTCTTGACTTATTCATCCTATGTTTCCTCTGTGACATTATTTAGCACACAAAGGAATGATAGGTCGACGCTGTAACTCGACAACACAACATTCTTTATTACTTTTCTGTGGTGGGTTGCATGTTTTGAAACGTTCGTACCCATTCCTTTCCATTGCAGAAAACTTGAAATGTTAAGTTCCTTTTAACGAATGAACAAATATTAAACACGCAGTTCCTCTTTCCTTTCTCTACAAAAAACCTTGACTATAGGTAAGCGTTTTGCTATTGAAATAATGTTGAAATCCTGTTTCTGACTCGTGTAGTCTCGTGCACGTTGCATTGAAAAAATATTATTGCATCAGCCAGCTGTCTGTATTGTAGTTCTGCCCATAATTTACTGAAAATAAATTTTTAGTGGTTTTTGTGCAGTTACCAGTGAGTTTAAATAATGTCAACTAAAGAAGCTTTAGAACAGCAAATAAGAGAACAGGGAGACTTAGTTAGAAAGTTGAAAGCTGCTAAAGAAAGTAAAGAGAGGGTAAGTTCTAACTTATTACCTACTAGCAGGGTAAAGGATTTTACTTCATTTGAGCTCTTACCTAAATAGTAGTAACCATCCCTTGGTGCTTATTTGGATATTCAAGGTATTCTGATTCCTCATGTTTTGTTTAAGCACCTTCCTAAATAATAATAACATCAGTAGATGCTTTGTTATCTCTCTTGCACTCCCAAACTTATAAAACCATTTTTGTGCTCGTAACATAGATTACAAAGTGAGGGAGTGTACCTTTATTAAGGCATTTAGGTTTTTATAACGGAAATCAAATCCGTTTACTATAAGTACCTACCTATATGTCTCATATAATTAAAATACTTACACCATTTTCGAGATACTAAAATTTAAATGATACTTACATTACTTATTATATCACCATTATATAGCTGGATCATTATTTCTTAATAAGTACTTAAATACTATTTAAGATACACCTGCTTCCACCTCTTATCTTATAATAGGTACATTCTATTATATTTTTACATTAAATCCAAAAAACGATCAGTTAAGTACTTACCTAATTGTTATTGGGCCTTTTTTTGGGGATCTAAAGCAGAAGTCTTCTTATAAAGAATGTGAAGATTCTAAAAAAGACATTTTAGATCAAGGGATATTTGATTAATCAATTGGTAGTTTTTTTGATGAGCCAAAGCATTTTTAAAAATTAATTTCATACATATAAGCAAAAAATCTGGGAATATATTTTTACCTTAGGATGAGAACGGCATTTTTCCATTCCAAGTAAAAGAAGAATATTATCCACATCTAAATGAATATTTGTCAGATCATAGTTATATATGTCAGTATCAGCCTACTACTGCAGATAAAGTTGTATTTAATAGTATTAGTAATGACTCTAAACTCGAAAGTTATAAACATCTTAAGCGTTGGTACAAACATATTCAAAGTTACTCGGAAGTGGAAAGAAGTCAATTTTTTAAATACAATAGGAATAAAATTAAACCACTAACAGATTGCATTTTAAAAGTTCAGGTAAATAAGTAACATGTTTTTTCTTTTTTTTTAAAGTTGTGAGACGTTTAGTGTAAAAGCTAAGTAACAATGGGGTTTTGCACCTTACGCTGGGCTCTGTGGCATGCCAGGGTGATCTGTAGGCCTATTTGCACGCATCCGCCTTTGCTCAGACCGCCTCAGGTCAGTGAAAAATAAATTACATTTTGTTTTGAAATTCAAGAGTGATCAATGGGATCTCAGAGACTAAAGAGCTATAGCGTCAGTCAAAAAAGTATGAAGATTTTTTTTTAAATTAGGAAAAAAAATGGACATCGCATGCATTTGCTTTGGTAAAAGTTATTGACTAATTATCTTATTTATGTAAAAAAACACAATGTTTGTGATGATGGTAAAATTATAAAACTAAAAACTATTACATAGTTGTATATGTCTCTGTTGATACTTGGAATCAGTAAATAAGGTGAAATAAGTTGCCTTTTTGAGAAAAACAACTGCCTAAAATAGCCAACTTAAGAAATGTTCAATATAGTACACCCTAAAACCTTCCTTCTATATTATGTATAGTTTATCCTTCAAAAAATTAGGTTAATAACCAAAACTAGTGAAAATAATCTGCAAGAATGTGTAACGTCCCTCATGTAAAAAAATATTATTACGCGTATTAGACTCCTACTTGGTCTCTTTTTTTTTGTTTAAATAACGATAATGGGTCGTTCTTGAAAAAAGCTGCATTTTCAGTGGGTGCATTTTTTTTATTCGAACATATAATCAGTGGGTTAAAAATTACCAAAAGTTATTAAAAATGTTTTACTTATTGCAAAAGAGTAGCCTGTCAATCTTATTTTCTTCATAAAATGATTTTATGTTATAATTCAGATCATCACTGTTATCATATCGATAACGGTAATGATATAACGGAGTTGATGACCATGCATGTTTTAAATTTTTTGTTATATTGTTTAAAAAAAATGTGGTATTTTTTCTACGTTAAGGCATAATCTCTGATAAGACGCATAAAATAAATACAAAATTTCAAAAAAAAAATATTACTTACCTCAATAAACTGATCACGGTAACGACGATTTAAGATCGAACAAACTACTGAGGACGTGTTTACATCGTAGTTATCACGAAACACGCAGCAACCGTCTCTTACGTTGTTAGCTTTGTACTGCCCCATCGTTACGGAGAATCAACATGCATGCATGCGCCGCTTGCAGCGCCTCTAGTGTTTGATACGAAGAATTATTATCTGATAACGGTAATGATGGCAGTAGGTGGTTACACGTGAAAAGATTACATTTTTTCAGTTTCCAGAACTTAAATTGATATTAATTAATCGGAAATAAACAATTTAACCTATATGCAACAATTAGAAGTAGTAAAATTTAGGAATAGCAGGTAGAATTATTTTTTCTTGTAAGTTATCTTCCACAAATATATGGTTGTTTACGATAACGGAGTATGACGTTTGGGAGAGTTTTATACAAAAAACAGAAACAACAAATTATATTTAGGGAAAAGTAATTTAAGTGCAGTATAAACACCATTTGTATTAATTTTGTTATTAGGAAAAAAAATTTAATATATTTTAAATAAAGTTATTTTTTACTGGTTACCGCAAATTGCAGCTTTTTTAAAGAATTACACTAATGTATCATTATTAAGAGTTTATCTCTCATTTAAATTACAACAGTTTTGCTTACTAAGAATACTTTTTTTGCTTTATCTTATTTCAAAGCGAAATTGGTTTAAAATAAATCAAATTTATGTAATCAGTTGCACCACTGGGAAAGTTTAATGCAAACAATAACTTTGCCAATAGTGATCAGTTCTATAGGATTATTCTTTAGTTTAAGTAATATTTAGAATATTGAATTATTGTTGTGTATACAATGTCTTCTGAAAACGTAAGTTCATATTTCATTTTGAAATAAGAAACGTAGGGAATAGGAATAAATTTAATAAAGCCTGTAAAAAATTTATTAATGAGAATTATGGTATTTTTCAATTGTTATTTGAGTAGCTATAAGTGCTATAGAAAGTATGTGTAGGATGTGTGTCGAAAGTGTCAATTACAGTGATATTAAGCAATTGGATCTGTGTTACATCTGTTTTGAAACTTAGTTTTAAGTATATTATTGGCACACACAGGTGTTTTAACACTTAGGTGATAAAGGTTCAAAATATTTTAATCAATCTGTATATGTTAAGACATTTGAATAAATAAATAAATAAAATAAAATACCTTTTCACTATATACAGTATATTATAAATAGGATATCTCCTTTGATACCTGTTTTGTACAGAGCTAGATATTACATTTTGTTTGAAATACCTAAAAATATATTTTTCATTGATATATTTAAAATTACAAAAACTGCAAAATAAGGTTAATAAATGCATATACAAATTGAGCCAACTATATAGACTTGAGGGTTACTTACACAAAAAAAATTTAATATTTCTATTCTAATTCATCTATTATTTTAAAAGAAAAAAAAATCAAAAAATATATTATTATAACACCATACAATTTATGTATTATTAAACTAAGTATACCAGTTGAAAGTAATTTTGGAAAAAAATCGCTATTTTATACAAATTCGTGTGCGTTCAAGGGGATCTCGAAAACCGTAAGAGAGACGAAGATGGTTAAATTGAGGCAAAGTTGCGTATCTTGGGGCTTAATAATTTGATAAAAAAAAATATTATTCGGAATACTTTCAACAAACCCGAAATTTCATTTTTTGCGCTTTTATTTTTGACTTGGAAAAAAAAAGAACACGTTTTTATTTTCTACAAGATGGCGTTATTAGTTTTTTAATTCGTCGTTTCGTTCGGTACCAACTTCAAGTCAATTTTTTTAAATACGGACCTGGAATTTTAAATACAGTTCTAGAGATTTCTAGAAATTTAATACAATGTACGTGCAATTTGAATTCTAATAACGCCATCTTGTAGAACATAAAACACGGCTATGAGAAAGTGTTTTTTCCTAAGTCAAAAATGAAGACGCAAAAAAGTAAAACTCAAAACTAAAAATTTCGTTTTTTTTTCGGATATCTCCGAAAGTAATCGGAATATTTACAATTTTCTTTCACCAAATTATTAAGCACAAAAATACGCAACTCTTACCGTTTTTGAGATTTCCTTGTACTCACACGAATTTGTAGCACCCTGTATAAATACTATCAGAAGAATAATAAAAAAGAATTCTACCTTAACATATTTATATGTTTTTAAATTAATATTTATTAATTAATTAAATTGAATTAACTTTCTTGTTTTCCTATTTTTATATTATATTGCCATTTTTCATATAATGAACTGTAACAGTTACTTTGAAATAAAGGCATTTTAAAGTGACAAAAATCATTTCCAGTATATAGTTAAGCGGATCGATCGGACTATCTTACGGATTTGCATCAAGAAATAGTACAGGTGATACTCAAACAAACCCGAACCCCGCAAATGTACGCATATTCATATTTTAATTTGAGATAGACCAGTTACACCGATCCTCATATCGTGGGTTTCTATTCCTAGAGTCTTATTAGTTTTTGAGATCTGATCTGAGGGTGGTCTGGTCTTGTAACGGATTTTTTTCATAGTATATTATGTTTGTGAAATTACTTTCTCAAGTTCTTAAACTAAACATTTCATAAATATGCATGCACTTTTTTACTTTCTATTTAATCATAATTACATTTTATTTAATTCAGTTTCATAATAAAATACTATTGTTAATAATTGTAACTCTTTTTCAGATTACAGAAGAGGTAACTAAACTCCTTAATCTTAAAGCGCAAGCTCAGGCAAGAACAGCTAGTTTAAGTGAAGATGGCGCTCAACCGTTGGCAAATGTCAATCAGAAATTCACCCTTAAAACTGCAAAAGGCACCAGGGACTATTCACCTGAACAGATGGCGCTGCGAATATCGGTGCTAAATAAAATTGTCGCAGTGTTTAAAAAACACGGAGCAGAAACTATTGACACCCCAGTATTTGAGTTAAAGGTAGGCATTGTTATTTTTATAGTACTGTGACATATGCTAAAACTTAGAAATAATGAACCATCAATAATAATAATTTTTCCATTTCATTCGAATTTGGTATATATTGCTTGAAATAAAATTATTCTTACTCATTTGGTCAACAAACGTCTTCCTCTTTAATTACGTTTGTGGTTATTATCAATCTGCACGCCTAATAACCTACTTCATCTGGCTCACCTTCAATCTAAAATGTCTAATAAAAATTTAAATTTAAAATTGCTTTGTTATTTTGTTTAATTAACATACCTCCTAAAGTTTAACATTAAATAGCCAACTTCCGGTTTAACTGTTAAACTTGTAAAACCGGTTTTACGTTAAATAAAAATTGTTTTTTTTGGGAAAAATCCAATTTAGTTATTACATTATTCAGCATATTTGACGAATCTATTGGATACATGGTGAAACACAAAAAATATAGTGCATGTATTGCTGATTTTCGGTTTCTTTATCATACCCTCGAATAAAGCATTGAAACTATTGACTATAGAAAGCTTATCATTACCCCTTTTAAAGCAATGTAATATTTAACTTATTTTTCATCAGAAATGACTGAAACTTTGTGCTTTATAATGACTATCATTATTATTAATATGGAATATCCCTGTAATGTGGGGCTTTTAAACATTAATTAACTAACCAGGGAACTTTGAAATAAATTACGCTGTCAATTGATTTTGTCACATTCAAAGTGGCCCGGTTAGTTTAATTCTTAATTTACTAATTTGGAAAATATGATTGTTAATATATGATATTGTTTTTTATATCTCAGCCAATGTGCCTCGTTAGTTAATTCATTAAAAATCTTTGTGTGACAAAACATAATGTCTGAAAATCACATTTTAACAAATAATAAATAACTAAAATGTATATTTACGGAATTCGCCATATACTTATGGGTACTTGCACATAACCCAGTCACTGACTATTTTCAAGTTCATTGAAAACAAGTAGTCGTGATTATAAATACATAGTAGAAGTAATTGGACCATGATTGGTAAATGGGTAATTCTCTAAACATGAAACTGCAAGTGTATTACAGAACAAATATTAGTGGGTGTGTCAAGCTATGCGACAATTTGCAATCAGCTGAGCTGTGCACACACTGTCGTTTTTAGTAAAATGTCTAATCTAGATAAAACAAAAAAGGTTTTACTTGGTTGTGCTTTCTATTACTTGTAATGTTGTTTAATCAGTAATAAGTAGTTTTTTTGCAAAAACGTTAATCTGGTATGGTTTTACATAATATTACTAACATCATTTTTTAAATGTCAGCAACTTGTTAACCATGCGTTTTGGGCAGTGTTGCGACGATTTATATCAACTGATTTTTTCAATTTTAATCGTGATTTAAATCAAATTATAAATTGCTGTAAAAACAAGTCGCCGAAGCAAATAACTTATCAGGAAATTTAAAAGAAGGAAGATAGTTTATTTAAAACGAAGTGTTTAGATACATTATGTAAGTGTAAAAACATAACTAATCGTCATCAGTCCAGCGTAAAAAATATTCATAAATTACGCTGCACGCTGCCGAAAATTTTCATGTCAATACAAGTTATTTTGCCTGTCGCCGAGGACATTTTCTAACTGTAAATCTAGACAACAAATATTTTTGGGCGAATAGAGACAAAATAATGAAAATAAGTAATTTTAAAGTTTAATATTGCCATATTTAAGAAAAAAGTCAGTATAAATTGATAAAAATAAAAAAATCACGATTTAAGACCGAAGACTAGACAAATAATTAATTTACCTTCGCCATTCTATCAGCTAAACAATTTCCCGTGTAAAACTTATGGCAGATAGATTATTTCATTTGTAAGAATTACGTTAAATTATTTGTAATTTCCTTTTGGGCTAAAAGTTGTAAAATCGTATATTTCTTTACGGAGTTTGCTTCACATTACGAGATTCAAAACCGTGTGTTAATTATCGTAATTATTTTATTTAAATGTCAATTTAAACCGTTTTATAGGCAAACAAATTAAAAACTGAGCAAATACCTAGAATTTCTATGAATATTTCCTACTCTTGTACGTGCCATTGTACAAATATTCCATCATATTTCAAAATAAAATGAAAATTCAACTGGTCATATTTATATTACCGCCCTTTCCATTTGGTAACCATTTGGCAACGTAGGAAATTGTTTAAAGCATCAGCCCGGTTCTTTGTGACACGGCGACGGGTATTCACAAGGATATGTATTGACGTCATTTTTCTTGTTTTGTTTTATATATCGTTTCGTAGTTTTAATGGGATGTACCGGATTGTTCCGTGCCGTACAGATTATAATATGATATTGTTGACAATTATTATGAACTGATTGTGCATCTTTTGTGGTAGTGTAAGTGAGTAAGTGCTTACTGTGGACCTATTGACTTTTTTACTCTTGGTGTTTGGTTAATTTGTTTATTTATCTGTTTCTGTTACAAACAATAAAATAATGGCGAAAGGTCTAAACACTCTAAACTTATCTAAAAGGCGGAAAAGTAGGCGACAGCTTCGTAAAAAGCTGTAAGTATAACATCTTTTCATCATAAGGGAGGAATTTTAAAATAAATTGTGAATACTATAAGTAGTTAGGTTGCTTATAATACATATAGGCTAGGGCTATATTTGTTAAAAAACCAAAGAGTGAGAGAGAATAGGGGATAGAATGTTTGCTAGAAAAAAATGTCAAAAGTTTGAGTAGATACTATAATATACAGTTGAGTGTGTTCGAGGAGTGGACAATAGAAAAAAATCTTTATTGTTGATTTTAGGACCAAAAGTCATTCTTAACAAAACATTTCTACTTGTTGAGAAAATCAGTTGGCCGTATTAATATTATATATTTTAGATCAGATATACCTATAAGTATAGGGTGTTAATAAATTAGGAAAACAGAAAATGCTTCGACAAAAAAGTAACAATATTTATTATTTTTAGCAAAAATTATATTGAACAAAGTTGTTTACTTACTTACTCGGTTGTTTATAAAGTAATAGTCTAAATACAAGTTTTGAAAGAAAAAGTTGAATATTTTAAATTAGAATAAGAATCGACTTATCGATTTTTTGTTATATGCAAATAATTACTGAAACCACTATATACAGTATGTCTCCGTAAGTTGGAAGTTGGAACCATATGGAAAACTTTTTTATTATTAATTTTACGAAAAAAAGTTATTCCTCATAAAAACTTCTGCGTGGTCTAAAACCTAAAATCCAACTATCAGATACTAAATTCTTCTAGACGTATTATACGAGGTTTCTCAAAAAATATGAATTTTGCCCAAGAGCAAAGTACCTTTATTTCTGACAATATCGAAAATTGTTATTAAAAAAAGTTGATCAGAACTAAAAACCACGTTTAAATATGTAATTACACCCATTTACGACGAAAAAATAGGTTTTTTTAAATCATTTTAAATTTGCCTTGTTATTGTACACACATACGTTTCAAAAAATAAAAAATAATTTGTTTATTGTAAATGGGTGTAATTACATACTTAAACGTGGTTTTTAGTTCTGATCAACTTTTTTTAATAACAATTTTCGATATTGTCAGAAATAAAGGTTGGGCAAAATTCATATTTTTTGAAAAACCTCGTATACGCCTAGAAGAATTTAATATATAATAGTTGCATTTTAGGTTTTAGACCATGCAGAACTTTTTTATGAAGAATATCTTTTTTCGTAAAATTAATAATAACAAAGTTTTCCATGTGGTTCCAACTTACGGAGACATAGTGTATAATTATATTCAAATTTAAAATATTCGAATTTTTTATTTGTTGCGTAAAAATAACTTTGATCCTATATCCTATACAATTTTTGTTAAAAGTAATAAATAATGGCACTTCTATCTTAAAACATTTTTAAATTTTCATAATTTATTAACACACTATAAATCTGGTTTATAATTTGAATCAATTCATTATTAACGAGAATGCTTTCGCTAAGCATTTTTTTCTAAATTTGGGTAGGCAGAAACGAAATATTATGGCTTTTACCTGGCCTATAATCTTAAAGGATCAACCACACCTACGTGACCAGCGCGAGAGTGTCTGCTAAGCAGCTGCCGCTCAACTCGAAATCCCGCTGCCTCCGCAGACTTGCGCGACCGCGACGCATTATTTTCACCAGTTGTAAGCAGTAACAAATCGGCCTTCTGCCAACTACTTCCAGTAAATATGCCATCTCGCCGTTTGGTTGGGTGAAAAATGGAGCACGCCGCGAATCATCTATTGGACGCGGACGTCCCGCTCTGCTGTCTCTCGTTTGCTGCGCAGGTATGTACAGTCCTATAAGAAAGTATGTGCAGCGTCGTTTGCGCGGCAGACGCTTCGCGGACGCCCTCGCGCTAGTCGCGTATTTGATCCTTAAAACTTGTTGCTAAAGTATCTTATTTAGTTCTTATTTTGAGGACTAAAGTGTAATTTTATGGGTTACAGAAAAAACACGATTTTTTGTCAATTAAATCTTCTAATCGCTGCGCTGGGCTTAAATAATTTTTAACCCCTCCACAGGAGTTGTAATAACAGTTTTATCCCCTCGAATATTTAAAAATACTCTTAGTCCCTCTACTCCCTCTTAAAGGTAAATATAATTAATGGGTATACAGAAATATACTCAAAGGAAAAGTTGGAAACATAATATTTATTTAATCTCCCAAAATTTTGAAAAGCAATTCAAAATATAAAAAATGAACATTACTACGTCTGTGTAAATAATAATTATGTTATGATTTTATTGCAAAGTGCAAAAATAGTATTTGCCACTGGACTAAAGAGTATATCTGTGCTTTTGATGCCCTTGTCTGTGGCTTGTACACTAAACTGTGCCTTCGGGATTAAGAAATATACCTTGTTTCCGTATAATGTACTATTTTGGACATGTCATAATGGAAAAAATATTAAATTTATTAATTTAATTAATTATTAAATCTGCATGGAATGACGTAAGAATATACAGTGACTCCAATTGAAAATAAAAATTATAAAGTGTTTTAAAGATTGACACTAAACTTTGGACACCCTGTATAATTCATAATAATTAAACTTTGTTTACGAGACTGTTACACCTTATTTATTAAGTACCTTGTATAATTTTCATAATGAGACACTATTTTTATATTTTATTTATTTTTAACCAATGGTTCTACACTTTTTTTCTTTATTTTTTCGCTGATATCATCATGACGTCACACTTTTTTTGGGATACCCTATATAATGAAACATATTTTCTCGAAACGCTTCATAGGATACTGGTAAAGTCAGCAAAATACCAAACGAGTAATTTAATTAATAATTCTGCCTCGTCCCAGATATTTTATACCTCCATAGACCATTTTCTTACCTTAGTGATGATGATGATTGATGGCTCTTAAAACTGGTTATTCAGATCTATTTTTTTATTTTCTTTTCTTTTCGCTGATATCACTGAACCGATTTCTATAAAATAGTTGTATGTGGGTAAATATATAATAATAAATAAAGTGTCCAAAGTAGCAAGAAAGTATACCTATATAATATGTAATTTTTTAAAATATATCACGACGTCACACTTTTTGGGACACCCTGTATAATCAAAAATATTTTTTGGAAATGCTTCCTAGGATACTGGTAAAATGTGCAAAACATGAAATGCCTAACTTAATAACTCTGCGTCGGGTCCCTCATATTTTATACCTCCATAGACCATTTTCTTACCAGGATGATGATGACTCATCTCTTCGTACTGGCTTGTCCTGAATTTCAAAATTAAAATAAAATATTATAAATTATGAAGGTTATCGGCGTTGTTGCCAGATTTGGCGTAAAGTATTATTTCGATTAGCTTACATTTTTGACCGAGAGAGGCCGATGCAGTCAATCATGATATCCTGCTAGGGTAGTCTTCGCTCTTAATCAAAAAAATCGTGATTTATTGCAACCCTGGTTTTGGGTATAGAAAACATTAGTTATAGGAAATGTATTTATTATCTCAAAAAAAAACAATTTTCACGGTTACAGTATACTTTCCATTTTAAAGAAAGTAAAAGAAAAGATAACATGGCAATTATATTTTCTATTATAGAGGTTTTATTTATGTGATGCGATTTGCAGAGATTCTGTAGAAAATTTCCCTGATATTTCTCCACTTCATGCTTCAGCAGATAATAAATTGACCTTTAATCCGAGAATGAATCATCGTTCTATCACCTCGGGAGGTGTGTCGCAAACCAAAAGGAAACGTAATCTAATAGTAAGAGTATTATAGCAATATGGTTCACACCCTTTCATTTATGCTGTAATTTATTCTTGCAGCTGTTAAAAAATTAGAGGTTAAGTCTATGCAGAGAAAGAATGTATACAGAGATATCAACCCGCTTTACTTTTTATATACATATATTTAGCCAAATTGTCTTTAACGTCTTGGGCTTGTGCATTTAAAAAGTTAAATGCATTAAATATAGCAATAGGTCGCGGTCATTTGGAAGCTCTGGAAATATGTTATTAGATTATCTAGAAAACGTTGGTTTCTTAATCATGAATTTATAATAAATAAGTCTGTTTTTTAGTAATTTTTGTTCTGATTTAGTATTTTATGATATAAACATATTCCCAATTTGATATAAATTGAGCTGAAAGGAATACTTTTCATGTCCGCCATATAAGGCTACAGAAATTTAAAACTTTGTATGTATGTTTAAAAAATGTCTCTGTATGTATACAGGTTGTTTCAAAAGTACTTTGACACACTTATGGATATGGTTGCTGAAATTATTTTAAGAGGAAAAGTTTTAATGAACCATGTTCTTTAACGGCTTTGTTTGGAAAATACAGGGTGTCCAAAATTAAAAAAAAATAGTAATTTTTAAATAATAGTAGTGATTTTTAGGTAAAATTTGGTGAATCAAATGAGAAGGTAAATATTACTTATTTAAACTCTCAGAGATAAGGAGGAGGGGTGTCGCATGACTGAGGATCATGGTTCGGAACCCACGTTAAGCTGTAGGTTCCCCTCGGGAATGGTCCTGGCAGCGAACGAAGTGGTAAAAAACCTAATTCGAAAGAATGGCAAGAAATGACAATAAAAACGCTTGAATAAGAGTATTACAATTTTTTTTTATATAAAACTGATCAAAATTATAAGCAATAATTATGTAGCATTTTTCACAAGTGGACTCTGGAATCCTAATTTGACTTTTATTGATGTACTAAATAATTGCTTCTTGTTAGTATAAATATTTTTTTTGTATTTTGTCATATTTTACCCGGTTTTCTATAAGTTTTATCTTTTATGTATTATGAATCATTTGAATTAATGTTCATTTAGCCTATATGCATTGCCTTTATTATATTGTATCATAGTAAGGATTCAAAAAAAAAAAAAAAAAATGAACATAAATATGTTAAAAATGAAAATTATCAAAGAAAAGAATAATTTTGTCTCGACGCCACTGGTTATCTCTGAGTGCATTGTACCTTTAAATTATGTAGTTATTTTTACTTGCTTACTTAATTGACGATATTTTATTTAAAAATCTCTACTCGTTTTTTAATTATTTAAAAATTATTACTGTTTTTTTAAATTTTGCACACCCTGTATTTTCGAGACGAAGCCGTTAAAGTTCATTAAAACTTTTCCTGTTAAAATAATGTGAGCAACCATATCCCAAAGTTTGTCAAAGTACTTTTGAATCACCCTCTATATGTCTATAACAGTTTCATGGGACAAAATGTTAACTATTTCTGGAAAATATCTTGCATCTTATACTATACAGGATGATTCACGACGAGCGTTCGTTCGAACGTTTGGGAAAATTTCTAAAATTTATTTAACCTTATGATTTAATTTTTTAAATGCCAATATCTCAAGAACTAATAAGTATATATTATGGCAGTGTAGAGTGAAATGTTTTATTTATTGTTTTGTTCTTGCAGGAAGTTCTTACAGGAAAATATGGTGAAGACTCGAAACTAATTTATGATTTAAAAGATCAAGGTGGTGAAATATTATCCCTCCGATATGACCTTACAGTTCCTTTTGCCAGATATCTGGCAATGAACAAGATTACCAATATTAAACGTTACCACATTGCCAAAGTTTACAGAAGAGATAACCCTTCGATATCAAGGGGCAGATATAGGGAATTTTACCAGTGTGTAAGTATGGAGGTTTTTGATTTATATTTTTAAAATTGGTCCATCTATAAAAAAACATGTTCTGCATCAGATTCTACATAAACGCTTCTATTAAATACAGTTTATAGTCTATTTCAGAAAGGTGTAGAGTAATAAAAACTCATTAGACTACAGAATGACTCTCAACGAATATTTAAGCCACTTTCATAATTTGGAATTGATTTCATTGCAAAATTCTTTATTTTCATCAAGTGCAGGTAGTACCACCCGGGTTTGGGTCAATTTATGGGTTTTGCCTATTGTTATCCATTCACAAACACTGACAATGGTGTGACAAAGGCGTGCATTATGTATATAGTATTAGGTACACTTATTTTTTGTTAAACATGAATAAACATACAAAATACATTATACAGAAACTAAATTATATAAAACATAATATTCTTCGTCATCTGAGGAACTGTCATCTCTCCTTGACATTATAATTAACGGTTCGACGGTTCGATCGATCAGGTGGTCAAGATCCCACATTTTCTTCTCTTCTTTAATGACATGGTGGACTGCTTTTCGGCAGTTCTCTGGTGTCACTTTCTTAATGGCTTGATCAAACCGTAGCTTAACGTCTTTCATTTTGAATGTCGTGTTGTGTCTTGCTACAAATCCTTTCACTTGCGCCCATATAAATTCTATAGGATTCAGTTCGCAATGATATGGCGGTGTGCGCCGCACAGTTACACTATGTTTTTCAGCTATATCTTCCACGGCATATTTCATGAAACAATGTTTATGTAAATTTCATATAGCTAATAGTGCCTTCTTTATCAAATTATCTTCTTTTTTCTTTGGTTACCTAGTTATCATAAATAATAAAATGCACAAAATTTACGTGCGCCTATGGCCGACAGCGGAATTGAGCCGAACCGGACGGAATTTCCCATTTTATTACTCTACACCTTTCTGAAATAGACTATAGTATTTCTCCTCTTTAAATACATAATTATTACAAGATTATTGGATATTTAATTTTCAGGATTTCGACATTGCTGGTGCGTATGATCCTATGATTCCAGATGCCGAATGTATAAAAATTGTCTGTGAAATATTGGATACCCTGGATGTCACTCCATATCAAGTTAAAGTTAATCACAGATTATTGTTGGATGGAATGTTCGAGGCTTGTGGAGTACCAAAAAGTAGTTTTAGGTGTATATGTTCGGCAGTTGATAAATTAGATAAGGTAAGTGATATTGTTTTTGTTTTATTAGTTTTTTTTATGTTGGCACTCTTAATTATATTACATCTCCAAAAAATCGATTTAAAAAAAAAAAATTTTAATTAGTACAGGGACATTATTTTAAGTGTCTCACCCGATTGGCGACTTTACTATCGACCACAATAAAAAAACAATTATGTATTCCCTAATAGCTTTTAGCGAAGAAGCCAAATTGATGTTTAAAAAAATCTATGTTTACAAATTTGACGGAGACGACGCCATATTGGATTTTCTTAAATGGCAACCCTACCTTATAGTAAGCCAGCTGCATTCGCTTATTTGTTCCAACATTAAAAATGTATAATTGTCAATATTTATTTTCAGCCGTTCCGGAGATACGAGGCTTCAAAGTTGGTGATTTTGTTATCGTCGAATTAACAGAAGATTTGAGATTAGAAACTCAATTTTTCTGGAGATACGTAATTTTTTATGACAAAGCCACCCATGCTATTGTCATATATGTCAGATGTCAAAAAATGACAAATACGACGCCATTTTGAATTTTTTTAACGGCAACAAACATTTATAACTACGTCAGTGAATTGCATTTCGCGGTCCGATTTCAAAAATATATAGTTGTCGATATTTATTTCCAACCCTTATGAAAATACGACCGCATCAAAAACTGCATCGTTCGATTATGTCTTTTAAGTATCTCATCCCATTAAAAAAAAAGTTTTTGATGCGGTCGTATTTTCGTAGGTAAGTGTTGGAAATAAATATCGACAACTATATATTTTTGAAATCGGGCCGCGAAATGCAATTCACTGACGTAGTTATAAATGTTTGTTGCCGTTAAAAAAATTCAAAATGGCGTCGTATTTGTCATTTTTTGACATCTGACATATATAACAATAGCATGGGTGGCTTTGTCATAAAAAATTACGTATCTCCAGAAAAATTGAGTTTCTAATCTCAAAGCTTTTGTTAATTCAATGATAAAAAAATCACCAACTTCGAAGCCTCGTATCTCCGGAACGGCTGAAAATAAATATTGACAATTATACATTTTTAATGTTGGAACAAATAAGTGAATGCAGCTGGCTTACTATAAGGTAGAGTTGCCATTTAAGAAAATCCAATATGGCGTCGTATCTGTCAAATTTGTAAACATAGATTTTTTTTGACATCAAATTTCTCTTCTTCACTAAAAGTTATTAGGAAATACATAATTGTTTTTTTTATTGTGGTCGATAGCGAAGTCGCCAATCGGGTGAGACACTTAAAATAAGGTCCCTGTACTTAAGCAGATGCATGTAACATGGGGTTTTTTGTATTATTCGTAGGGTATTCCAAGCATACTATTAAATTTTGGTCAAAAAAACAAGTAACACTTATTAGGACTTTTTTAACTCTACTACTTTAAAAAAATCAAGATATAATTTTACTTACAGCGGAATCACATAGGAAATCCCATGCAATTTTTAGACTGTTCAAATATTTGCTCCCCTGTTGACTTTAAAACGGGGTTGTAGGTAGACTTTTTTTAGGGGCTTTGTGTGGTGAGTGCACATGCGGAATTTGAACAATTTTGGACAACCCGATCTTAACTCATTTAAATAGGATTGCGGTTGGTTTTTTATTGGAATTTAACAGGTGATGCTGCGGACATTGATTGGACTTGTCAACCTGTGATTTGTCATTGTCAAATATAATTTGAGTAGGCTTTATAAAAATCTTTAACAAATACATTTTACCCTGGATTTAACAAATATTTTTGAATAAAACGAACATTATTTTCAAAACGGATATTTTAATAGAAAACGAATTATTTTTCTTACAATAAAACCTATTAAACAGTGTTAAAATCATCAAGAATTGCTAAAAAGGAAAGAAAATAAGAGAGTGTTTAAAAATAAACAATTGTTTGTAAAAAAAACTTTATAATTTTATTTTAAGAAAACTGTACAATTGTTTGGAATATTGTTAATTCTTAATTAATTGTTCAAATAAACCGCCATTTGCTGCTAAACAACATCCTAAACGATCGTAAAATTATCTACGAGCATTAGCAAGTTGGTATTAGGTAATTCTTTTAGAATGCTTTAAAATTTATTTTTTCAACTGCTTTAAATTTTCAAACTTAACACTTTTATAAAGATTTTTTTTTAATGCCCCTAGAGGAAGAAGTCGTTTGGTGAGAGGTCAGGCGACCTAGCTGGTAAATTGATTGTTAAGTTTGGACCGACAACGTGCCTATTAAATGTATTATTTAGATATTCGCGTACCACAAGCGAATTGTGGGCCGGGCAACCATCCATTTGGAACCAAATCTCCTGATTTTGATCAGCGACTTCCTCCAGTGCGGGCCCAATTTGATTTTGAAGATCTAAATATGTTGGAACCGTAAGATTTCCGTCAATAAAAAATGGTTTAACGATATCCAAAAATTCCTGGCCAAACATTTACTTTCAGAGGGTATTGGGTTCGAATGCATGCAAGACGATGCTCATTTTGTTCCAGTACCGATAATTTTGAATATTCGGCTCATTAGTTAATGTAAACGTGCATTCGTCTGATAAGCAAATATTTTGTAAGTGCTGATATTTTTAATTTCTTCCACGTGAAGTAAAATATTAAGATCTCTATTGTTGTTTTCTTCAGCTCTCTCATGATTCTGTGCTGTGCATTTGCAGTTGTTTATTACAGTGCCTGCCTTTCGCCTCAACCTTATAGTAATAACTTTTTGTATTTTCGACTTGGCAGGAATGGGTCTATCAGGAAAATAAACAGAAAACATATCCGATACGATACTTAAGCTTTTCCCCGGATAGTACCATTTTATCATAGTGACTTTTTCTTCTATTGTGTAACTAGGTAAAAAATTATTACTAGTAAAAAACTAATACTTTATTACAAATTACATTCGACAATGACCAATCACAGGTTAACAAGTCCAATCAATGCTGATGTCCGCAGCATCGCTTGTTGAATTCCAATGAAAAACCAACCCAAATCCTATTCAAATAAGTTAAGATCGGGTTGTCCAAAATTGTTCAAACTCCGCATGTGCACTCACGACACAGACCTTAAGAAAGTTTCCCTATAATCCCGCTCTAAAGTCAACAGGGGAGCAAATATTTGGACGGTCTAAAACTTGCATGGGATTTCCTATATTTTCAACCACGATGAACCACCCAGTCTGTAATTGCTTCCCCTTTAAAAATACATTTTTTGAGTCGCTGAACCTTTTTCTTTTGAACAAACAATATTGTAATCTTATCCATATTTTAAGGGTGGTTTATCACTTACGTACATGCCCGTAGGTCATAAAAATTATTTCTTTTCTATATTTCTGTTCTAAATTTAAAATATGACCCCAATCAATCTGTCTGGCTGGTGGTCCATTTGGCCCTGGAAAAATTAGAAAAAATGATTTTGTATATTTGTTTCCTATAAGCGTGTACGTGTGTGTGGTTTTATAAATATTAAATATTTTTCAGTCACCTTGGAATGATGTAAAGAAAGAAATGATAGAAGAGAAAGGCCTTGCTGAAGATGTAGCCGATAAAATAGGGGAATATGTCAAATTGCACGGAAAAACTGAACTTGTTGATAAATTATTGGGTGATGAAAAGCTGTCAAAAAGTAAAGCTGCTGTCGAGGGATTGGAGGCAATAAAGTTATTACTAAAATATTGTGATATTCTCCAAATTACAGACAGAGTTTCATTTGATCTTAGCTTGGCCAGAGGTTTAGATTATTATACGGGTGTTATTTATGAAGCAGTTTTACTAGGAGGTATGTATTTTTACTTTTAATTTGCTTTATACAGAAATTATTACTGGAAAAATGATATGTAGATGAAAATGGATTTAATAATAATAATTTTATTTTCAATATTTTTAATATAATAAATGTGTTTATTTATCTTCCTCAATAAACTTTTTCTTTGATCCCTCGAAGACGTGCTTGTTGGGGGCAAATCTTAGTATTTTAACTTAAGAATATTAAAAATTTTTAAAAATATTTGTTAATATTATATAAAAGTTAAATTGCAAATAAAAAACTTTTAAGTATATGTACAGGGTGTCCCAAATTCGAGCCTCATCATGGGGATCTCGGAAAGTATAAGAGATACAGCATCGGTCAAATGGTGGCAAAGTTGCGGAATTTTGGGCCCAGTAATGTAAAAAAAATATTTTAGCTATCTTTTTTATTTTTAAAAATATTTGAAAAAAACTAAAATATTGAGATTTTGTTTTTTTAAATTGGCCGACTTATTTTGGCCGCTATTAAAAAACAAACATAACATTGTTAAGGCAACTTTTCTTGCTCCATATCGTGGTGTTTTTAGAATTTTGTTGCAACGTTTCGTTTTCGAACCATGATCAACTTTAATTTTTTAAATACGGACCTGTATTTTTTATTTTATTTTTTGAAATCTTTTTAGACCCTGAATTCAACCATGTATCACACTTAATTATATCAAGACGTTTTAATGTCATCATTTCATCATCTGCAATGTGATAATTGTTTTTAAATAAATACGGCCCTGGTGTTAGTTACTTAATTATTTTTACCAAATACAACATGTAAATAGATCCGGAATTTATTAGTTATAGGATTAATTTACTTACTATAGGTACAACATAATATTTCAATTTTTATATAACAAACTAAAACTAAACAAAACAAACGTGGCTAAGACGCGAACTTTATGAAATCATGTGACAACCAAATGAAAAAAAGGATTTATTCTACGTAGGACATGAACTCTTAAGACACCTTTGTTTTGTTTAGTTTTATTTTATAGTTTGTTATATAAAAATTGAAATATTATGTTATATAGTAAGTAAATTAATCCTATAACTAATAAATTCCGGATCTATTTACATGTTGTATTTGGTAAAAATAATTAAGTAACTAACACCAGGGCCGTATTTATTTAAAAACAATAATCACATTGCAGATGATGAAATGATGACATTAAAACGTCTTGATATAATTAAGTGTGATACATGGTTGAATTCAGGGCCTAAAAGGATTTCAAAAAATAAAATAAAAAAATACAGGTCCGTATTTAAAAAATTAAAGTTGATCATGGTTCTACAAAAACGAAACGTTGCAACGAAATTCTGATAACACCACGATGCGGAGCAAGAAAAGTTGTTTTACCAATGTTGTATTTGTTTTTTAATAGCGGCCAAAATAAGTCGGTCAATTTAAAAAAACGAAATCTCAATATTTTAGTTTTTTTCAAATATTTCTAAAACTAAAAAAGATAGCTAAAATAGTTTTTTACGATATTACTGGGCATGAAATTCCACAACTTTGCCACCATTTTACCGATGCTGTATCTCTTATAGTTTCCGAGATACCCATGATGAGGCTCGAATTTGGGACACCCTGTACATAAATATAATCGCAGTTTTTTGAAGATATAGGTATAATAAAATTTTATTCATGACAATATTAATTAAAACATTTCCAAAAAAATTTTTAAATTATCTGTTTCCAATATCCATGCTTTTATTTCGACTTTATATTTTCTTAATGAATTATATATTTTAATTTTTGTTGGTAAATAATCGTTTAAATAAAAACATAAATATTTGACATTTTTTTGTCCTATGGACTTATTTATTTTAGGTTTTATGGTTATTTTAATTTTATGACTTGTTTTATGATTATGATTTTTTATCTGTATAAGATTTTTACTTTTAAATATGTAGAATTTTATTGAAGGATAAAGATAATCTTTATTAAGTATAAGTTTTAGAAACATTTTCTGTAATATTTCTAATTTTTTAACTAAAGTTCTATTTATTCCTCTCCAACCTAAAATTCCGTAATTTAAATGAGTTTTAACTAATGCGTAATATAATATTTCCATATGTTTTACATTCAAATTTTTTTAATGTTTCTAAAAATTGGTAGTAAACTTCTTAATTTTTTCATCAAATATTCTATGTAAAAATTCCAATTTAATATACTATCAAAGATAATTCCTAAATATTTTATTTGATTAACTTTCAAAATTTGAATGTAATAATTTATTTTAATACTATTGATATATATTATTTGGATTTAAAGTAAAAGGAAGATAATTAGTTAAAGAACAGCACCTGCTAGCCATAGGCCTGAGGTACCACTTATCTTATTGGCTTTATAGTTATATTTTTAACGTTTTTTTTTACTTATAGATGACAGTAAAGGTGAAGAAATCTCGGTTGGGTCAATAGCAGGGGGAGGACGATATGATAATTTAGTCGGAATGTTTGATGTCAAAAACAAACAGGTTCCATGTGTTGGTGTGTCAGTTGGAGTTGAAAGGTTAGTTGCCACCTAAAAATCTAAATAAAGCAATTATTTTTTCAATATTTTAATTAATAATATTACTAGTCTCCACCTCTACAGGGTGGTACAAATTCGTGTGCTTACAAGAGATACGAAGATGGTTAAATTGAGGCAAAATTGCGTATTTTGGACCTTAATAATTTGAAGAAAGAAAATTGTAAATTTTCCGATTATCTTCTGAGATATCTGATAAATTTTTAGTTTTGGTTTTTAATATTTTGCGCCTATTTTTATATTCTACAAGATGGCGTTATTTGTTTTCAAATTCGACCTTTTGTTCTTTAGATGCCATCCTCAAGTCAATTCTTTTACATGCGGACCTAGAATTTTAAGTACACTTCTAAGCTAAACTAAGTTTTTCAAAATATCTTTGTATATCATTACTGCCCTGAATATTTAAACTTAAAAAAAGAATTGTGATTTGAAGAATTAGTCCATTTTTACTCAAAAGAGAACCAATTTTTGTAAAGAAAAAGACTCAAATACTTACTGTCTGTTTATTTTTTTACATGTTTCGCCTGAAAAAATTGGCATCATCAACCCTTATAAACGGTTAACATAACTAGCCTAACACTCATGTTACCTTTTTTTCACTTGGAATCATTGATTTTTTTTTTACAGTATTTCGAAATCTAAGGCAAAAACCATAGGATCTAAGGTTTATGTTATATTATTAAAATAAATAAAAATAGTAATAAAAACAGTTATTTCTCAATTTCTCATGCCTTAAAAACTTACTTCCTACAGTATTGTGACGGTAAATCTTATTGAAATAATAAACGGCCTAAACACCATAGCTTCCTGTAATGTAAGTTTAATATTTGATTAATCTAGGCCACGGCCGTAAAGAAGGGATAATTTGCAATACTGATAATGTGTTATTTGATGACAAAACGTTAAAATTTTAAAAACCTTTAAATTGAATTAAATTTTTAAAGTCCCTAAATTTTTTAAAATTCCAGGTTCTTTAAAAAAAAATTGACTTGAAGTTGGTATCTAAAGGACGAAACATCGAATTTGAAGAATACATCTTGTAGAACATAAAAAACGGCTTTAAAGAGGTGTTTTTTTTTTGTCAAGTCGAAAGGAAGGCGCAAAAAATTAAAACTCAAAACTGAAAATTTCGTTTTTTTTCGGATATTAAGTCATTCGAAAATTTATTTTATTGCGTAAAATTCCTACGATCAAATCAAGTAAAATCGCCATACCGTTTCCTATACTTAAAACCCACCGCTTAGCGAGATTCATTCAAAATATGAGATTTTTCCACCCTTTGACAACCTACATACAGCTTATTTATGACACAACCTGCACAGTTCATTCTTAAATTTTCATTATTTATCTAAAATTGACAACCTCTGGTTTAACTGTTGTATACAGGGTGAACCCCTGAAAATATATTTATATTAGGGAGAAAAGTGTCGTGTAATGCCGATTTTTTCTCCTAGAGACCTTAACAGGACAAAGTATGATTCTCAAAAATAAAAATTTGGGAAAACTCGACATATTTTATCCAAGTTCAAAGGCCTGGAAAATAAACATTTGATTATTTTGTAGATTATTTGCTGTTTTGGAACAAAAAATACTTGCATCCAATAGGAAGGTTCGCACAACAGAAGTTAATGTGTACGTTTGCACCGCTCAAAAAAATCTTGTTGAAGAAAGGCTAAAACTTTGTAATGAACTCTGGGATGACGATTTTAAGGTAGGATGATAACTCGATTTATATACAGGGTGTCCCGTAACTTATGGGCCGTAGAGTAACTGGAGATTCTAGACATCAAACTAAGCCGATTATGTCATATAAGTTTTTTCGGATTGTTACTCGTTCTAGAGATACAGGGTGTTGAAAGTAAAAGTTTATTCTCGAAAATAAGCCATAATTTTAAAACGGTTTAATGAATCGAATGGAAGTTGGCAATATTATGTTTTTATGAGCAAGAAATAAGAATTTGTAGAAGTTTTTAAGTTTCAAACTAGAGGGCGCTAGTTGCCTACACTGGGCTTCATAAATCTATGATTTTTTTTATTACCTGTGATATTAGGTGTTTTTTAATTATAGTTTCTTAAAAAGGGCATTTTCTGAGTCAAAAATGTATACTTGATTGATCTTAATATCTTTAACGGTTTTCGTGATATTTCTCTTTAAACATCCCAAAGCATAAAAAAACATAGTAAATAATTAAATTAACAAAAAAGAAGTGACAATTCGAAAAAACTTATATGACATAATCGGCTTAGTTTGATGTCTAGTATCTCCA
The DNA here is from genome assembly GCA_935413205.1 of Polydrusus cervinus. NCBI lineage: Eukaryota > Metazoa > Arthropoda > Insecta > Coleoptera > Curculionidae > Polydrusus > Polydrusus cervinus. Next base: position 24,761,912 of record OW284514.1, on the reverse strand, counting down.
GTTACTCTACTGCCCATAAGTTACGGGACACCCTGTATATTGTCGTGTATCAAAATGGTAGGCGACGGGAACGTGTAGCTTAGATAGTTCAAAATTACGTTTTAATTTATTTAATTTGTTAGGCGCTATTTATTTACTGAAACGCCAAAGATTTTTTATAGTTTTATTGAAGCAAAGCAGAGCCATTGACGATTTCATTATGATAAATAACATACATATAAGTCTTAAGAAATAAAAATAAAGTTATTAAATCAGTAAATTTATAGAGTTTTCTCTAAAGAAGAATTGTTCCCTTAGAACTCACATACGACGCTATTTCAAAAGTTCAAGAGAAACAATTTCCGCTTGACAGGCAACTCAGGCCAAATACACAATTTAATAATTAAATAAACATAACCAAGATCACTTACTCACTGGCTGGAAACTGCTCTGATTCTGACATTTAGTTTTTACATCATTTTGGGAGACTTGAGTGACCAAACGGGCGGAGGTTACCCTTACACTTGAATACGTTAAACAACTCCACTGAGTAAATGCCTCTTTGAGTTTTTATAATGTTTTGTAACCCCTACCAAAATAGAGAAGGGGTTCCATTTTGCTGTGTCGGGAATTATTAACAATCCTTGATAAGACAGGAGATTCTTTAATGTACTATTCAAAATGAAACACTTTCTTCAACCATTTACAAACAGTTATTTTTATAAACATTAGTCTACTGCCTTCTACGAAACTAGAAATGTTCTTGTCCTTGTTCTATGCACTATCTTTCCACTACACCTATTTATCACCCATTAAGAGTATTAACTTCAGAGCGAAGTATTAGATGAGTAATCCATCCTTAAGGATACCAATCTATATCCGACAATATTTATAACTTAACAACTGTATTTTAGGTGGAATACTCATATAAGAAAAATCCAAAACTGTTAGCACAACTACAATACTGTGAAGAAAATAGTATACCTTTCGCAATAATCTTAGGCGAATCAGAAATCAAAAACGGAGTTGTCAAATTACGGAATGTCACAACAAGGGAAGAAGTGGAAGTGAAAAGAGGATCCTTGAGAGATGAATTGAGCAGGAGATTGGGCGAGTTAAACCTGAATGGCACCGTTCCCTTGTAGTAATTAAGTTTTAAATAAGGTACAAGACAGGTTTTATTTATGTTTTATTTATTATTTGAACATTTTTAAACGACAATGCTGCTGAGTTAACCATTACCTATATCTTTTTAAGCATTACCGAAAATATAAACTTTATTTAAGTTTTTTTTTATGAGGCCTGGTATAAACTAAGTCTATTGTCGAGTTAAATATTTTAAACAATAATGGGGTTTTCACTATATTTTGGTCGTAGCATTTAAAGGAAAATAAAATATTCTGGGTTTTTGCTTTTAATATTTTTAAGGCATCACTGAGAAAATAAATGGATTACAAACTATTAAAATTAAAATATAGACTTAAGTGTAAAAAAATGCTGTTCAAAATTGACAGTGTCAGTGATCCAAACAAAAAATTTATATGCAAGGGCGTGCAGTGAAATTTGGAAGAAGGAAAGCAGTTTTCAATAATTATCTATTTATAGTGTAATTGGATACTTCTATCGTTTTCTGCCAAAAAAATGTGATTACGTTTTTCATTGCAGGTTTAGACTGCCCATGTTTATTATATTTAATTTGGCAGTAGAACTTACACAGAAACATGATTTTCCTAAACTAACTGCGTATCTATAAATCACTTCAAATACCTACTTATTCAGTAGCAAAATTTGAACTCTCAAGACTTTTGAGCTCGATATTTGTTTAACAATAAGAAGAAATAATTAAGATTTACATACTCGGGTGGGTGATCGACCATCAAGGTGCGGTGTACGTCGTCGATGGCGGCCGATGAGCTGAAGAAAGGCTCACTGGCTGCACTGTTATAACTATGAGAAAAACAGAGTAATCTGTTATTGTCTCACCTTTTCTGCTTACCTAACTTGCTCGGTAAAACTTAAGGCTTGCTTGAACCATATCTTTATTTAGTGTATTACGAAATAAAGAAATTGGAGCAAAAGTTTTAGGGGAGGCAAAGCTTTCCAGAATTGATGAGTGAAAGATCCCTTTAGATAACCAGACATCAATGATATTTGCAGAAATGATGTACCAATGTGTGGATCAATTATTTCTGCCAATATCATTGATATCTGGTTAGTTTGATATATGTGTACCATTTAGTTGAAATATACAAAGTTACTACTTAAAAAAATGGCGTTTATGTTTCCCCCTTTAAAAGAAGATCCTACTTCCCAGGGAAACGGTCACGTCACAATATTAATAAAAGTGCTGACATTCAACGATGCGCGACTATCTACTTTTGTGTATATGGGATATAGAAGATTGGGGTGGGGGATAGGGGGTACTAGGGGTGAGGGAAAATTTACTATATTTATCGATTAACGATGTTTAGAAAATAAAATATCGAAATTATTTAGGGAAATGGAGGAAGTAAAGTCCTTACCTTCTGCAGTCAAATACAAGGTGATTCCTAAGTTGATACTTCTTTTTTAGCTATGTATAAAAGGCATTAAAATAAACAACATTTTTAGATACCTCTTTCAAAAAACGGGCAAGATACAGAAGTAAAAAATCTAAGTGCGAGCCTGGTCATCAAAACGTAGCCTTCTATACTTTATTTTGTTTGTCTTATTAGTCTTGCAATTTACGGGTCGGTAGTCAGTTATTTGGCAATCCGCTGCGGTGTGTTTTTCTGAAGCAAGTTAATTTTAAATTTGAAAACATTGGTTAAGTTAGGCAGGACCGTATTTGATCCATAGTGTAATAAATGAATGTAAGTACGTTATTGTTGAGTTTTTGAAAAAATGTATTTGAAAATGTTGTTTACTTTAATGCCTTCTATACACAGCCAAAAAAGAAGTATCAACTTAGGAATCACCCTGTATATTAAAATTGCCTACGCGTTTAGGCTGTCTAAAGCCATCTTCAGAGCGTGGAAATTATAAAATTTATGTAGTTTTGAACCTTTAGACCTCTTCTACAAGAATAGTTTGTTCATCCGGCCATTTATTTAAAACTACAAAATTTTGTAGGTAGAAAAAAAAAGTTTCAAGTTTTAGAAAAGTATCAAAAATTAGGTGGTAATAAAACACAAAATAAAATTTAAGTAATTTTATTAATCTAAATAAAATAAACAATGTAAAATTCAATGAAATGGTTTCTACACATTTCTGGGAAGTTTTTAATTACATTTTTTATATTTGATGATATCAAAGGTAAGAAGTTGTGTCATGAAAATATCGTCAAATTGCTAACATCGAGCTGTACTGTAATCAATGGCAATGAAATGAAGTGAGCACAAGGAACTTTATATGCAAACATAATGACCAAAATTGTGATTTCAAATTCTTAATATAATTTTCATATTTTTTCCACATTTTTAAAAAATTTGCTTTTCCGATTTAGGGTATTTATGTAAGCATACAAGTCTATTATTTTGTAGCTTTATGTACCATATAAAGTAAGCTTGCAAATTAAGTCTTATTAAAATAGTCGACATTATTTAATTAAATATGTCTAAAATTAAAACGGCAGTGTTCGAGTACGATTTTTTTCAAGCCCATGCTACAGCAATATTAATATTAAAACGTTTCGACTTTCTGGACATTTTGAGCTTAAATACGTTCAACTACATGTTTGACAAATTTAAAAAATACCATACAACTGTGCAACTGAACTACTGTAGTTGTTTTCAGAGTGGTATGTCACTTTTTAAATTTTTAGATTACCTTAACTCTATCTATGATCGTAGTGTATCTATTACCTTAGAAACGTGGTAACTTTTTTATATTACATCATAAATTATTATTTTAAAAAGATCGTTTTTAATTTAAAATGATTTCCTGGTTTATAACAATGCTATAATTTTTTTAAATTTCTTGTGGTAATTTTTACATACAGTAGTCCCGGTGGATCTTAACCCGGGCGTCATCGGTCAATGAAGGTGAATAAAAACTCCATATCTTCCGGGCATTATTTTATAGTGGTGGGTCGCTATCTCTGGAACTGCTACTTTGAAACGGTATCTTTTAATACCGTCGTGTCGCGCTCCACCTCATAAAAGCAAGCAGTTACTCTGGACCTTGTTAGATTTCATCCTTCGCCGCTACACGCTGCGATGCGAACCGAGAGAAAGCGACAGCGGCCGGCCACTTTAGTCGTTCGTTGTGGAGCGCGCCACGGCAAACGGTGTTTGGAGAACAGTAACAGTCTCGTGGTTGACGGTATTTTGTCGTTGAAGGTATTTTGTCAGACCGGAGACGAAAGGTTGCCGAGAGAACTGTTGCGGCCGCTGTTCGCGGGTATGTATATGTCATGGAACCGTTTAATTTTAACGCTGCGATTCGTAGTTACGATGCCGGTGTTTTGCTGGCGCTATAGCCAAGGTGGTATAGTATTTTTTAATGGACACGGTCTCAAGAATACCGTTGGCGTATATCCTTAATGATTGGGTTATCTAATTATTATTAATTTAATTCAATAATATATCACTAAAGAAGGGTGTAATTTAGGATTAGCAAAGCAAAATAGCAAAAAACGTTCGGTAGAATGGTGTTTACAAAACAATTTAGACATACATTTTTTTGATTGTTATTTTTTCTACCGCTTGTATCATTAACCGCGTCTTATTCTATTTTGTTGTATCTTATTGTTTGGAAGGGTTGGATTTTCTTACGTATTAACACGCATTAAGTGGTTGTAAATTTTCACCAGTTAAACCATTTTATATGATAAGTATAGAAATAGTTTTACCACGCTACCTTGGGAAGACACATTCCTCTATTTTTATGTTAAAATTAAGAATGATAAAAATGACTTAAATGCTAACGATTTACGATCTTGTTGAAGAATGATTTCTTGAAATTGAAACAAAAACCTACAAACTTTATATAAAATAAATTAACAATGTTTCTTAAATAAATATGTACACAAATAAATCTTGCAATTATTTCCTATTCCTAACATATTATATTTTTTATAATTTAGTATATTAACACACATAGAGATATTTTTTCACAACACAATATTAGTTTTGTTACTATATTTACTTATCCACTAAGATAAAACACAAAACAAAAAATAAACTCTTAAAAACAATAAAATAAAGTCTCTCTTTAAAGTAAATATAGTAACTTTTGACATAGCCTATGTATTTATAATCCTATCGGACTTTTTAACACAAAAGTGTAACTGGGTTAACTTTAAAAAGGTATAAAAATAATTTTATTGTGAAAATCTTTTAGTCCTTGGTAATGACGATTTTTTATGTGAATATTGGTGAGTGAACAGTCTGGAAGTTTACTTGTGATCATTTAGATGAGCATGATGATTTGATTACTAAAAATGTCTACTAAGTACCTAGGTTATCTGACCATTTGTCATCGCTGTTCTCTAAATGCTACAAACAAGTTACTACCTGAACTAGATATAAATAAAGAAAAGACAAAATTAAGTACATCTATAACTGAGATTTTCCTTCCCACAATGATGTTTTGTTACTCCTCTCTCCAGCTTTTGCTGTGAAGTGTTAAATTTCAATTTCGGACCTTTTACAATAAATGCCATTTTACGATATGATAAGAAGTCTTGTGTGTCCCATTTTAAATAATCTCACTATGTGGTGGCCGGTCTTAGTGAATGGTCCTATATAATTATAAATATTGATTAATTCTGGACATTTACAAGATACCAGGGATATTCTGTCCACATAATGACTAGTCATTAAGATAAGTCCGTTTACAGTTTCTAATCTACATAGAATGGATTCGGGAACATCTTTCTATCAATATTATTAACTATCTAGGTTATATTTTCCTTTGAAGACATATTTCTGTTTTTTATCTTTAAAAGATGCTTTCTGCATGACCTAAGATCGAAATAGGCATGCCAGCCGAAAAAAAGATTGATCGTCCACCAAATAAATTGCACAAAACAGAGAGACTGAATTAACAACCTGTCGCAATCCCAAGCAATTGTGGCCCCTATTTGATAAATAGGAAAACCGCACAGTAACATCGTCTAAAAGACCTGAAAAATATCATTGCCGTAGTTACCGGACATCGCATTATCGGTAGACAGGCCAAACGAATGCAAATACTAGGTTACAATTTCTGTTAAAGTTGCCGAGATGAAGAAGTGGAAAAAGTGTATTTATTGTGTGAATGTTCTGGCTTCGCAAAAAGGTTTATTGCCTTAGATGAACCATTCTTCAATAGCTTAGATGAAATAAGTAACTTACAACTTAGTAGACTCACCAGGTTTATCAATAGTAGTTGGTTTAAATGAGTTGATAAGATCCTTCAGCGATATATGTCGCACTAACCATCAGAGATCTGATAAAGGAGGGTTCTGCGGAACACATGTGGTATTACTACCTTACATGAGACTGTTTGGACATTGTCAAAAATCTGCCACTCTCGCCTAACCTATGACTTAAAGTTGACATTTTGACAACAGGCTTTCCTATACATAAACACAGAATTTATTATTTGTTTCTCTTGTAACATTATAGTCATTATGGATTTGGAATAGTGGTAATGTTATCCTCTTTGAAATAAAGTTAGTTAAACATTTTTTTGTTAACTTTAACTAAGCTTCCATGTTAAAAACATGTCTAATTTTGTCTAGAATTTATTCTGGTACGTGTTTTAAGATAAACTATAACATGTTGTTTTTATAAAGTATTCAAAAAATACATTTTTAGTCTTTTGTGTTAGAAAGGAATGGTCCACATAGAATGAAAACGTGAATACACTGTTATGTTTTATAAAAGTACATATGGTCATGGAAATGGTTACTTTTATAATTAAAAATACGTCTGAACTCCAGTTATGAGCCCAGAAAAATAAACACATGTATCTCTATAGACATCGAGGTATATTTACACAATTAAAAATAACTTCATGCAGCTAGGTATCCTTATTGGAATTAAATAATCATAAGTAATTTTTTTATAGTACATTAAATATGTAATTTTGATTTCGCATACACTTAAAAAGGATGATTTTTCAACCCAATAATTTCGTAGAAATCTGTGCATTTTCTGTTTCTAAGGTAGCGCTGTATTAGGAAATATACAATGGGGTAGATATCCGTTGATAAATGACAATGTTCGCTAAAGAACTTTTGGAAACATTCCAAAATTGACAGAATTTGACTCTTCAAACGATTTTTTTAAATCTATTTTGTATGTTCTTTTTTCTTTCTACATGGTAGAAAAATTGAAATCTTCAAAACTTGAATTGCTAGAATGGCTAGAAAATTAATTTTACGTAAATTAATAACATTATTATTTGTGAGTAGTAACGTGCATCCAGCATACGTTTTTGGTATCGAGAAAATATGAACAAACGCTTGGACGTTGTCAAGTTGTGTTGGCATATAAAAATATCATACTTAACGGGCTCTTCCACTAAATTTTGATATTGGCGGTAGCGTATAAAAGAACGAAAAATTAATTTTTCTGTGTTTGTACTTTTTGATATTTTTAAGCCATCCCTGAGAAAATAAAAAAAATTATTGGAACAAAAACACAGACTTTATCGAATATACGTCATAAAAACGGCAGCTTGACAATGTTGCCAATGTTCTCTAAATTTGTTATAATACAATGACAAAGTCTGAAAAGTAATCCAATAGAAATAATTGTCCAAAACGGACTTATGCGGGAAAATAAAAAAAATCATATTCTCCCAAAATGTTATCTATATTTTTTCTTAAAATAAGTTAATAAAGTTCTAGGAACAAAATATAATATTTAACTAGCATGAAAGGTTTCACATGTGGCAACAACCGAAATTATAGAAAGAAGACCAAGCTAATGAAATGACTATAAGCAAATAAATGAAAAGAACAGTTAGTTGATACAAAATACCACAATAATTCGGATGTAAGTGGGATGTAAACAAAAAAGTGAAAGGTCGGTAACGATGCTCACTGTAAATTTTTATTAGATCGACGTCATCAAGTCATCGCGCCAGTTTTGCGTTTTTAACATGTGTGGAAATTATGCATGTTTTGAATGAGCTGCAAAAAATGCATGGTATTACCTAGAAATAGTTTTATTGATGACTAACTCTTATTATAATTCAACAATTTAAATGCCAAACCTATCAAATATGAGAATAGTGTAAAAGCCCATTGTTATTTATTTATGTCCGCTAAAGAACGTTTGAAAACATCCCAAAATTGACAGAATTTGACTCTTCAAACGACTTTTTTAATCTATTTTGAATGTTCTTTTTTCTTTCTACATGGTAGAAAAATTGAAATCTTCAAAACTTGAATTGCTAGAATGGCTAGGGTATGTCGCAATAACAACTAATATATATATATATATTTTTTTTTGAAACAAATAAACAAATTTTTAAACGTTTGTCAAATTTTGTATGCAGAACATCGGACAAGAAATAATTTGTGAATATGTCCATGTACAACACAATTTGTTTGTAAGCGAATGCCAAAAATGACACACACGTCCTTCACAAGGTTCTTTATTTATAATTCTAGCGATTTAACTTTCAAAGATTAAAATGAGATACCTTCACGGCTCATCTCGATTAACTTTAATAAAATTTATAAAATGAGAAACACGCATTGATGAATGAACGTTTATTTGTACTTAAGTTCTGATAAAACTATTCTAGACACCAAGAAAACCAATATATTGGAAACATCTATCGTAATTTTAGATACATATATAAGAAGTAACAACAATTAATCCTATTTACTAAAAACCAATTTTTTTAAGCCCTGTAAATTGGGTTTAGTTTCCGGCAAAATATTGTTGGAATCCGTGAATATGCAGTGTCAATTTAATATACAGGGTGCTACAAATTGTTTACGTACATGGGGATTAATTGGGGCAAAGTTGCATATTGTGAGGCTTAAAAATTTGAAGAAAGAAAATTATAAGTATTCGAAATATTTACAATTTTCTTTCAACAAATTATTATGCTTTGAAATACACCACTTTATCTCAATTTAACCATCCTCGTATCTCTTACCGTTTTCAAGATCCCCATGTATGTAGGCACACGAATTTGTAGTACCCTGTGTGACAATTAGTGTTGAAAACGTAAACTTTGTAAAGTCTTACCAAGTTATAGTATAGAAAAAAGCTTAAAATTTCCAATATTATTAACTGGAAACCAGAACCAAACAAGGCAGATGTCCTTTAACAATTTACAGAGAATCCCAATTTTTTTAAAGGTATTTTGGTAAACTTAGGTATATTTTTTAAAGGTTGTGGATTTTTACTCATTGGAAGACCCCTGTATAATAAAATTTCCATTTTTTGTTTATTGGCGAGATTCTTGTAAATGCGCGATCCGTTCTATCTTGGTGTCTGTGTGCGTATAAGTACCATATTTTTAACAAATTTATTGTTCTTTTATAAAAGCTACAGTAGTCATTCTAAAATTGTTAATTTATCTGTAAAATATTACACATGAAAGAGGACTAAAATGAGAAAATGCTTTACATGATTTGAGTTACCTTGTAGGACTAGCCATTTCAGTCTTATTTACATATAATAAAACGCAGTTCAAAAAAATATATTTTGCTTTGCCGTGTCTGTCGAAAATAAATTTTTAGACAAATTAACAATTTTCTATTACATGGTCTTTGTAGTAATATTAGTTAAGGTAGGTATGTAAAAAAATAACTTTTAAATATGAAACGTAAAACTAAATATTTAAAAACAAACAAACATAAAATTTTTTGCCGTATTTACATACGTGAGCAAAAATATCAGACTTGTTAGTAATATAATTATTAGAATATTTACATAATTTTTAATAGTTCAAATAATAAGGGCCATATAGACGTTCATACAAGCGCGTATATTTCCAATGTCAGAGGGACTAGAAATACCCTAACAAAACAACGAAAAACATTTTAATGATTTCATTTTTCGGAATCGGGATTTGAGTTTCCCCAAAACTCTTGTCACCTATAAACGTCTATGGAGCCTCTAAAATAACGCCAATTTATCACAAAATAGAGTCACATAAAGGGTTAAATTAGTTTGCTTGGTAATCTCTTCTAATAGATCTTTTTGATCTCCCAAATTGAACCTCTAAAATTAGCCAAATTGTCAAAAACGCTTTGGCCTATTTCATTTAAATCAAGTAAAGACAATGCAAGTCCAAAACTCTTATATCATTCAAGAAACATCGTTGTCTTTAACCTTTAAACAGACATTTATTATTTTTGATGTAAGCAATATTTTTTTATATTTATTGGTAGAAAACATTTTTGTATATGCGAATGTAGAACCTACTTTTCAATGTTCAATTATGTCAATTTTAAAGGTTGAATTTTAAAGGTACATACGACTTTAAAGGTCGTTAGATTTTAGAACTGGAAGGGAAACTTTAGGTAATTAGTTAAGATTGTATTTGCTGCTTCGTTGGTATGGCGAAGAGGTAATTTAGTTAACTGTAATTTTTCAACAGTAAACTTTTTCGGTAACCTATATTTCTAAACATTGACCCTCACATGCGTTCCTGTACAAACCCGAACACATTTATGTATATTTTTTAAATTAAATATTGGTTGCTGTATTTTTATGTTTCGTTAGGCTTTGGTTAAGAGTCTGACCAATTTTTGTGGCTTGTACTAGATTCTACAACATCGCCTTATAGTTTTATCATTATTTGTCATAAATAATTATCCAAACTTTACAAAACTACACATAATTTATTATCGAGTTAATTTGGCTTTAATTTTTGTTTTTTTTTATCACAAGCAATTAAAACTGCTATTTTTATGTGAAATTCGATTACTTATTTAAAAGCCCTTGCAATATTTAGTCAGAAATACACTCGTCAAAATTTGAACTTAGAAGTAAGTTTTTAAAATGCCTCGGTCATAAACCAAAGAAAGTAACATTGGTATATTGTGTATTTGGTTGTGTCTTATTTCTTATCTTTGTATTATGTCGTTTGTATTTTTATCTTATTCCAACCTAGCTTTATAACTGGTCTTCCATATTTCCGCTAAAGTAACAGCTGAATGGAATCTATGGAAGATACACAAGGGAAGGGTGATGCGTTGGACAAAAGCCCAAGCCAGGAAACCGTAAAAATCTTTTTGTACAGGATTGGCTTCGACTTTTTGTGTTTCAAATGTGTAGATGATCCACATGGTGATGTTGCAAATGAGAAGGAATGTCACGACTTGACGTCCAGGTTTGGTTCGGTCGTGTTCTGGAAGGTGTACTCTGCGGCGAGATACATCAGCAATAAAGAGAAGTTGTAAAACAACCTGAAAGAAGAAGTCTTATGTTAGGGAAAATAAAATTTCGTTAAAATAGATTTTAACTGACTTGTCAGTAAGTCAGTTAGTATGACAATAATGTGATAAAATAGAATAAGGGAAACTAACAATACTCTATACAAATCTATTGTTCTCTAGACCTTACAAGTAATATAACTTTTTATTCACAAAACAAATAAGTAAAAACATTAACTAAAGATACCGATTATCGAGTCTTGCAAGCTATCTATCTTAAAGTATTAAAATATAGCTGCAAAAAGGTACGAGTTTAATGTTCCGTTCAATTCAATTTAAAACATACTTTATTCATTTAAATTTTTTGTTTACATGTGATATTATTTACATTTCATATTATTAACATAATATTACTTAAGAACTAGATCTTCTGGGTTAGCGTGCTAACCCAGGTAGTGGTAGTGGGTGGGACTTACTCCCGCGGTACAGAAAATGGAGTTATTGTCTGGTCCGTCTGTGTATGTTCCAATTTATTTGCATTTTGCTTAAAAAGTGGGCGTTGCTTTCTGTGGTATCTATGTCACATTGGTTTTATAGTTTTGATCTTATCTATGTGTTTAGTATTATTGCTTCCTTATAATGGAGTTTCTGTTACATTTTATGTACTGTTTATTAATTTGGCCTATTTTGCAAATAAATTGGAAGTCTGTAGTATATCGGTCTGTGAAAAGGCTCGTCTTGGTGTCGTATGTTTGTTAAGTCTCTTGTTAGTATTGCGTTCTGAGGTTGTGTTTCGTAAAATTGTTGTAATATGTCAAATACGTAGTCTTTAATGTATTGTATGTTTGTCGCTTGATGTAGGTGTCTTAGTGGTGTTCGTCTTGATTCTGATAGTACTTGTCGTAGTGCTATGTTTTGTATTTTTTGTATTCTGTTGTACTCGGTGTCTGACATTCTGCACCAAATTGGCGCGGCGTAGGTCATTACCGGTCTTATTATTGATGTATATATTGTCAGTTTGTTTGTCGGTGAAAGAAATAAACCGTGTCGCATTAGTTTGTGTAATGTCTTTGCTGCGATGTAGTATTTTGTTATTATGTTTGTAATGTGCGGTAAGAAGTTGAGTCTGCGGTCTAGCGTCACTAGACCAAACAATAACTAAAGATACCGATTATCGAGTCTTGCAAGCTATCTATCTTAAAGTATTAAAATATAGCTGCAAAAAGGTACGAGTTTAATGTTCCGTTAAAGTAATATCACGCTAGAGAATTTTATAAAGAAAAATGTATATTGTGTACAAAATTAATGAGGCATAGGCGGCGTATCCAATAAGATTTACGATAAAGTTGTATTAAAATACACTCTGTATTTTATATTTTTAAAGTAAGTAGCTGTAATTAGTAGCTTACTGTAATGTTTCCTATGCTTCTGAGATATTGTTTAAACCTTAGGAAATTAAACCTATAGAATTAGCATTACCTGCCCATTACACACTTGTCCCTAGTCCGGTGTTTTGTAGTAAAGTCCGTACAATTATTGGCTGGATGCACGTCATAGCTTCTGACGTCATTTTCGATTCGAGTCATGTCGTTGATTAAATCGTATATTTTTTCAATTCTGTCAGGATTTAATTAAACTTCAAATTTATAATATAAACAATAAATAATTATTTTTTACTTTCAAATGACAAAAGTTAACAAAACGAATTTTACGTCAATTGATAAGACCCTTTAATTAATAACAGACCTACCTTATTCTTTGTTTCTGTTATGATTATGTATTTGCGAAGAGTGACGTGCATCGAGCCAGTAATTGGATGAACTATAACATACGTTTTTGGTATTGAAAAAAATATAAACAAACGCTTGCAAGTCGTGTTGGTATACAAAAATATCATACGTAATGGGCTCTTCCACTAAATTTTGATTTTGGTTGTGGCGTATAAAGGAACAAAAGATAAAACTTTCTGTGTTTGTACTTTTTGATATTTTTAAGCCATCACGAGAAAATAAATAAATACAAAAAATATTGGAACAATAACACGGACTTTATCGAATATACGTCATGAAAACGGCAGCTTGACAATGTAGCCAATGTTCTCTAAAATTTTAATTTTAAACACAATGACAAAGTCTGAAAAGTAATCCAATAGAAATAATTGTCCAAAACGGACTTATGGGGAAAAATAAAAAAATCCTCATATTATTTCCAAAATGTTTTCTATATTTTGTCTTAAAATAAGGTATTAAAGTTGTAGGAACAAAATATTATATTTAACTGACATAAAAGGTGCAACACCGAAATTATTGACAGAAGACCAAGCTAATGAAATGACCGTTGAAAAAAGTCTAACCTAAGTTATTTGTCAATCTTTCTGCTCCGTGAGCAAACAAATAAAAAAAACGTTATTTTAAACAAAAATACATCGAAATTCCACAATAATTTGGATTTAAGTGGGATGTAAAAAAACACCATGACATGACAAGATTGACAAGTGAAAGATCGGTAACGATGCTCACTGTAAATTTTTATTGGATCGACGTCATCAAGTTTTGCGTTTTTAAAATTTGTGAAAATTGTGCATGTTTTCAATGAACTGCAAAAAATGTATGGTATGACCTAGCAATAGTTTTATTGATGACTAACTTTTATTATAGCACCGACTTAATAATTTAAATGCCAAAACTATCAAATATGAGAATAGTGAAGGATCCCATTACCAAGTTATTTATTACCAATACTGTAGGTTCAATGTTCTTATAGATTTAAACAAAATATTTTTAAACATATCCTAATAAATTAAATAATATATACCTGTAGTATTGATAAAACTCCAGTGATCATAACCAGCATGTTCGGCTCCCTGGTAAATGCGTTCAGGTGGCCAGCAATGACACTGAAGACAGCATACGTGAAAAGGCCAAACGCGGAGACACGCAGTAAGATGTCGTTCAAGTCGCTCTGTTCTTCTGTTTTGAACTTCAGCCCTTGAACCCTGCAATTTACGGTGGAGGATTTGACGGTGTGCATTCTGGTGGTGGTATAGCGAAAAAATTGATGATGGTGAAGCGAAGCAACGAAAATATAAAACAGCAGGTGAGTGATATGATGTATGATGAGTTGTTTAGAATAGCAAAACAAATGACATGGTAAAAACGTGAGAGTAAATATTTCATAAATATACCAATAACAAGACAAATTAAGATTAAGATTAAGAATTAAGAATTTTTCCAAAAAATTAATAAAAACAATTTAAAAAAATATATGTAATCGACGACTGGCGATTCGTCGTTTCTCGTATTTACTGGAAAATTCTTTTTTTTTAACTAACTATTAAAGCTAATTACATGAAAAATGATAATATAATACAATAAAATGGAGAAAAAAATTAAAAAAGAAAATTAATTTAATTTAGTAAATAATTATGTTTAATAAATAAATATGTTTAGTCATTTGGCCTATTTGATACTGATTTTGTATCACTATAAAAAGAATATGTTTTATTGTAGAATTGTGTCCGCTAAAGTTGTTATATAGTCTATTTCGGAAAGTAGAGTAATGAAATGGGAAATTCCATCCAGTTTGGCTCTATTTTGGTGTTGGCCATAGGCGCAGGTAAATTTTGTGCATTAAATTATTTATGATAACTAAACAAAGAAAAAAAAAAGATTATTTGATAAAGAAGGAATTATTAGCTATAGCAAATTTACACAAACATCGTTTTATGAAATATGTCGTGGAAGATATAGCTAAAAAACATAGTGTAACTGTGCTGCGCACACCGCCATGTCATTGTGAACTAAATCCTATAGAACTTATATGGGCGCAAGTGAAAGGATTTGTAGCAAGACACAACACAACATTCAAAATGAAAGGCGTTAAGCTACTGTTAGATCAAGCCATGAAGGAAGTGTCACCAGATAACTGGCGAAAAGCAGTCCATCATGTCATTAAAGAAGAGGAGAAAATGTGGGATCTTGACCACCTGATCGATGACATCGTCAACTCGGTAATTATAACGTCAAGAGGAGATGACAGTTCCTCAGTTGACGAAGAATATTATAATTTAATTTCTGTATAATGTATTTTTTGTATTTTGTATTTTTTTTTATATTGTTTATTAAAAAATAAGTGTACCTAATACTATGTACAAAATGCACGCCTTTGTCACACCATTTTCAGTGTTTGTGAATGGATAACAATAGGTAAAACCCACAAATTGACCCAAACCCGGGTGGTACTACCTGCCCTTGATGAAAATAAAGAATTTTGCAATGAAATCAATGCCAAATTATGAAAGTAGCTTAAATATTCGTTGGGTCATGCTGTAGTCACTTTGCATATCTAATGAGCTTTTATTACTCTACACCTTTCTAAAATAGACTATAAATAGAACGAAAACGGTCTGCAACTTCAAGGCAGTTATAAAGTGTGTAAATAAGATAGACAAAATATTCAAGTAAAGAAAACGAATTAGGTAAGTTTAGTATATAGCAACGTTACTTTTAGCGATGGCTTATTGTTATCCGAAACGTAGGCATTGTGTGCCTACAATTCGTTAATTATTCGTAAAAACAATTCAGACACATTCATATTTACATCAAAATAATAAATTCCCACTAAATTGGCCAACTTGTCCTGTGCATGGGTATATTATGAATGGGTTATATTATGAACATAAAAACAACTTATGAGCTAGTTCAGTCATAGGGTGATTTTGCAGCTGAAATATCGTGTCTTAATGATATTAAAAAGGTAAAATTTCAGTGAAAAATGTAGAACGGAATGATGAAAAATGACATCAAGCAATGCAACTTACCGTATAAATCCAATAATGATAGCTATAATACTTAATATCATCAGCACACAATGCGACACATCAGCTAGATATATAGCCAAGAGACCAAGATCCGGGTTATGAATAAGAACAAAGAACAAAATAAGGCATATTAGAGATCCAACCAGCATCAGCAATCCGAAGAACAAGCCTTTGGAAGCACCAACACAGTCAACTCGACCCTGTTGAGCATGCGCCATAGCTACAGCTCGACGACTAAGCATTATTTCCAGACGGTGTTCTAAGTCTTCTTGAGTAACGTATCTAAAAATAATAAAATTTTCTTAGTAATTAAGTAAATGTTGTAAATCATAATAGTTCAGGAGGCAGTGTACTTATTTTCCCAGTCGGTGAATATCAAATAGTCTGCTCGGATGGTGACATAAAACGACAATTTGTGAGTCTGGCTAAAATTTTCGGATGGTTCACGAGATAAAAAAAGTCAAGTCCACTTATTTTCCCAGTCATAAATATTTGACATTAATTAAAGTGAGTAATTTTATTAACGGAAATAACAGTCTGGTACATCCCAAGTGGAGGAAAGTCTGTCTGGCTAAAAATTTACGGATGCAAAAATTTGACCAATTTTTGGAATCCGTAACCCTTATTTTCCCATGCTTGAAATTTATCGTATCATTTAGTACGATCATCAACTATAATCAAAAGTAAGTCTGGCTGATTTACGAAATTGGCAAATGAGTCTGGCGGCATCTTGAAAATCGTGAAAATTACAAAATTTTTGCTCTTATTTTCCCAGATTTGAAAATTTGTCACATGATAAATAATACTATAATTTCATAGAAAATACACGTCTGGCTGTCATTTACAATCACTAAAGCCCCGCCAGACTCACAAGTCGGATAGTTAAATGAGGAGAGGAAGCGGCAGGTGCGTATTTAGGTAACGACGCTGGAATGCGAGTGTCCTGAGAGCAGCTGCCTAGCCCCTAGTCCCTTATATCCCTATCTCTGTCAGTTACTCGCACTTAGATTTATAAAAATTCTGTACTCATAAACCCTCTACAGTGAATTTGCTTATCTTGATTTTTTAAACAGCCAAAAGAGATATTTCTCGTGTTTTAGCGAAATGTCTACCCGCTCGTTCATTTGTCATTAATATTTTTGTTGGAAATTTACTTCTCTACAATATTGCTTCTTAGTCTTGTTCGTTTAATTTATATAATTCCAGAGATAGTCGCGTCTGAATGTAAGAATTATTCGCAATTTTTTATATTTTGACTATATCTCAAAAACTAAACGAGATACACAAAAATGTTAAAAGATCTTTTTTGTAGAGAATTAAATTCCCTACAAAAAAAAACAACAGCACAATTTTCTCGTATCTCTGATAGTTACAAAGTTATTCGCGAATAAAGTTTTTTGATGACGGACGGACGGACTGACATTTTGCTAAAACCATATTTTTTGGATTTGTGGGGTCTCAAAACGTTGAGAAAAAGGTTTTTAGGCATAGTCGAATTTTGCCCTAAACTAATACTTTTCTTAGTAGAAATTATGAAAAGTAAAAACATGTAGAGATGACAACAATCGCCTGTATAATTGAACATGCCGAATTTAGCGCGCCTGTCGAGCGTTGGACGAGTCTGGCAAGGCTGTCGGGGTGTTCCACATTAGCCAGACTATATTTTCAGCTGTTATTATAATATAAACTATCATCATATTTTTAGGACTGCGAAAATCAGGGTTTCGCAAAATTTTTTCTAATTTTCCACCTGCCAGACATATTACCCATCTTCACAGATTATCCAGACTATTTATTTTCTTAAATTCACTGTATCTCTCACTAATAGAACTATTTTTATGGAAAAAAAAGTGCAGTATATTTGTACTTTCTAACGCATTTTCCGCCTCAACCCATCGAAACTGCTATTTCTGCCGAATGCAATAGAATTTCAGTTTACCAACTAGCGAATGTAAGAAGAGAATTTTATGATCGCCTCGGTTATTGTCTAGCAGTCAATGGAGGAATATTTGAACATCTTAAATCCTAAAGTTCTAACAATTTCATAGTACCTACCTATTAATTAGTAAAATATTGAAACATGTAAAATGTCATAATTAACCTTGTAATTGGATACTTTATTTTAGTTTTATTCAGATTAATTTGTACTCATAAATACACCTTTAATATTTTCGATGTACGAGTTTTTATAACAATAAAGCACACATTTCAAAATTACAACTTTATTTGACAGTCATCTTTTACCTTGACTGGTGCCCGCAAATACGTGGCCATAAAAAGGAGAAATAGTCAAAAAGAAATCGGCGATAACCCGTAAACGGGCTCATCATAAATATCTAAAGTTATTCTTTTAAATGTGGGTTTTAGTGCTCTTTAATAAACCTAAATAGAATTTTTCTCTAAAATAATTAGGGAAGCCAATAATTGACCCCATTTAAAATTACATGGGATTTCCTATGTCCCGCTCGACGATGCAACACCCGGTATATTAATTTTGCTTAGAATAACAAACCCAATGATTCTATCCATGTTTGCTGACTGGGAAAATAAGTACCGAAAATCGTCACTGCCTCCTGGACTATAACTCTGATTCTTAATACACTTTAGAACTGGTAACATACCTTGGATTTCTGCCAATATGCTTCCACATACAATAAATGACAGCAGCTCCAATTAAGGAATACTCAATAATAAACGGAAACAAGTATGGTGCTGAATCTTGCACAATGGTTCCCATTATATTTATTCTGCCACAGGTGTCATTGGAATTGGTCAGGTTCCGTGTGAAATAGTTAATTAATGCCTGCGGTCTTATATCGTCCAAAAATTCTGAAGAACTGTTACTCAATATAGCATTCGTTAGTTCATCGGTAAATTGTGGTTCTTCGGCAACTAAAAATAACATATTGGAAATGTAAGATTCTTCAGCTTAGGTATATTTGTTATTGGTTAATAATAGAGAGTAATTTAAAAAATAACCTATTCTATTATGTTTTCCCTCGAACTTTAATATTCAACTGAATACCTCCCCAAAAAAATCTGAACTGTCGCAGTCCTCTAAGATAAAGCTTTAATCTATACTGCCCTACTAAGTTAAAACGTCCTATCTGCCAAAATTTCAGATTTCGTGTTAAAGGCATATTTTTTGTAGTCCAAACATACATCTTTAACTATTTTCCTACAATAGAACGTCCTAACTACATCAAAAATCACTTGTTTCATGCATTCAATTTTGTCCTATCTACAAAAAACCACAATATTACTAAGAAGGTTTGTCCTATCTTGATTTACTAAGCAAATTTGTCCTATCTACGTAGATAGGAGGTTTTAGTTTAGTAAAAATTAATGACATCAAACAATATTACGAAGCGGAATGTCGTATGTGTCAGTTAGGACATTTCAGGAGTTGCCAAATGCAACAAAGTAGAAATAGTTTCTGCTTTTTACGCATTTAAAAAAAGAAATCGGGATGTTGAGCATATAACCATCTGGTTAGATAATTGTTCTGCGCAGAACAAAAATTGGGCACTATATTCCTTTTTTGTCTACATAGTAAATTGCAGTGAAGTAAATCTGAAGCAACTGACTATAAAATACTTTAAGCCAGGCCACACGTTTATGTCGGCCGACCACTATCACCAGAAGGTAGATATGTCAATGAAAAGAGTCAACATTTTTTGTTGATTTCGATGATTTTGTATCCTGTGTTGCATCCGCCAATGGTGGAAAAACTGACGTTTTTAGCATGAACATTAGGCAGTTCTACAACTGAAATGATCTCACTTCCAAATTTAAATTAAAAAAGAGTCACTTTTATTTTAAAGACCTGGTGTTGGCTATTTTTTTAAGAAACATGTTCAACTTGAAATATAAAAAGGCGTTTGGACAAGAAGAACTTGAAGTCCTTGATTTCCTAAACAACAAAGCCAGTAAAAATGGGGCTCAAAGGCCCGCTGAAAGAACACGCAACAGAGGTGTAGATAAGAGTAGAAAAAATCAAATTATTACAACTCTAAAACCAATTATCTCAGGGAACCGATTGCAATTCTTGAACGATCTAAGCGTGACCTGTGAAGCCTACGAAGACGACTCCGATGAGTAAATAAACAATATATTTTCTTAATCCCGCCTTACTATTACTTTTATCTACAAGAATGTAGAGATTTCTGTTTTTTAAGCTGTTTTTTTTACTTATAATATATTCTGTTCACATGTGTTGAGTAGAAGTTATGATAATTATTAAAAATAAAAATAGTTCACATTGTATTTTTGTCCTATGTGTTTTCTTTAGTTCAGATTACTAAGGAAAAACGTCCTAACTAACAAAAATCAAAGTTCTGAACAACTAGGCGATTTGAAATATATATGCTGTTTTTTATTCTTAAATGGTAAAATATGGCAAAATTTCATTTTTTTGCAACATATCTGCATAGTGAAAAATATGAAAACACAGAATCGTTAATATCTCAAAACTTCCCGAGAGTCAGATAGGACGTTTTAGCTTAGGAGGGCAGTATAGAACCTTGAAACTAACCATCTTATAGCTTTTTTGGCTAACAAATTAAAAAAAAAATTTAAGTTTTGGTAGCATAAATACGAAATTGTCAATGGAAAAAGTGTACGATTATTTGGTAAGTATTCATCTCTCGTCCCTTAGCCAAAATATAATAGTTTGTCGCGTCGACAATACTAAATACTTATATTTACTACGGCTGCCGAAAATGCGATGTAGCTACCTGACGGTTGTCAGTGATGTTAAGGTTTGAAAAGGTGTTACGGCTAGGAGCAATACATTGGAGGATTAAAAGACAAAGAACAACATTATCTTCGTTACAAGTCAATATTATTTTCGCAATTAAAAAAAGCATGATCTCTGGATCCTGTTGTGGTGAACATCTTTAGATATCTAATTGTCGAATAACATATACATTGGATGTCTCAACAGTACGATAAAGTAAGGCGCTTACAAATGTTCAAACACTTGATATGACAGTTATGACACTCTAAGGTTTACTTTTTATTATTTCTAAATATATTTCTAAATATATAAAAGTAAAATAAAAATTCCAGCACGTTACACGTCACTCAAAGTACTGGTAAATTTTCATTTTTGCTGTAGGTTTTTGCTAATTAATTTGTAACTGAAAAAACCGAACGATGTGCCCTTTAATGTATCGCCCTGTTGGAACCTGTATGTACATTGCACCTATGCTAATAAGCAAATTTATGACTAATGAAATGAGTTGTTATTGTGTTAGTAATCTCACATACCATTTACAACATCGTTAGGTACAATATTATTAAAACTCCTTAGATCAAAGAAGTCTCTGAATGTTGCGTACGTAGATGGCGCATAGGTTCTTGGAGTCGTAGCAGTAGTTGGAATACTTCTTTGAGTGGTAAAAACATTCCATGCCCGAGCTGCCGTAGTCCTCAAACTCGACAAAGTCGGAGGCAAGAAGGTTGTAGAGGTTGTGAAAGGTATCCTGGTTGGTGCAGTAGTTGTCGGATGGGTGTAAGGGCCCGCGGTTGCCTTGTTGTACATCCGCCACATGGTTGTGGGAATTGTTTTGGCAGTGGTGAACACATCTTTATGGTTAAAACATTGAAGGTTAGTGTGGTTAGTAACTGATATTTTGACAAACATGCTTGAATGCGTGTTTGCAAGTAAGCTAGGCACAAATTAGTCATGCGGTACTTAGTAACGTAGGGGGAGTTATAAGCATCGAAAAAGGTACAAAAATTTGCTGATTACTACTTCCTAACATTAGCACAACGACGGTTTTTATTCAGAAGCAAAAGCTGAATACATTAACGTTCATGTAGAAGCCCATCGATTAAAATATATATGTACGTTTCATATTTCTAATAAATTAGATCTTTGTAGCAAAGATTCTTAAAAACAGCACAGTTAGAAGTTAGATCAAGTTCTGAAGAAGATTTTTCAGCCCTTCTGAATCAAGCAGTATGCCAGACATGCAGACTAGTAAAATAAAGTACCAAATCAAAAATTGAATTAAAGAATATGGTTATACCCAAACATAAAATTATAATTGTAACTACCAATACTACACCGCAATACTTTGCCCACCTACTCACTACACTACCTACTCGTACAAGCTCACTGCAACTTACTTCTGGTGGTTGTCGTTGGCGCCAAGGTTGTAGTAGTAGTAATCATACCGTTGAAATATGGATAAGCGCTGCGTGCAGTTGAGGTAATGAAATTTTTGAAGTTAGATGGCGAAGCAGCTACAGTTGCTGTTAACAAGCTTGCAGCTGTAGTAGTGGTACTGGGTAACATGTCAGGTTTCGCCAGATGCATACCCAATATTGTGTTAGCATTGCGCAATGTATGCTGTCTGATACTCTCTGAAAGTAAGCGTGCAATAAGTGACAAGCAAATTTACAATGAATGTTTGCCGACAAAAATGTATTTTTTGATTTTGTATATACAATTTCCTACATGTTATTATTTTAAATTCTGGCCAAGGAAACACCTAAACAGACAAAGACTAATTTGCTCTAATGACATTCATTACCCCACCCCGTACATCGTTCTCTCCTCCAGATGCTCGGAACTGCGCTTTTCAGCTTTTATGTGGAGTGGGATAGAAAGTCCTTTCTAGTAACGTTGCAAGAAGCTCGATTAAAACTGAACTTATAAGATTGAAAAATGCTGTGGATTCGTGGGAATTCATTATAGAATTTGCTTTGGCGAAAATTGAAGAACACCCCTGGTATGTCTACATTTAAATATATAATAGGACTTTATTTTTATTAATAAGAAGGCTTACCTGCAAATGGTGCTGCGATATCAGTTGTATCATTCAAATTGAAAAGGTACTTATGGTAAACTGTAATCTCTTTAATGTATTCCAAGACCAATGTTCGAATCCAAACACAAAGATTGGTAGCCACGACGTGCATAAGTCCAAATCTTGCGACTACTTTAAATCTATGGATATTTAACTGAAAACAAACAAAAATACTAATTCAATAACAACGCATTCTTAAAATATCAGGTTAGATGTTATTCCTAAAATATATCGTCTGAGGATTTGTGAGATGTATATAAAGAACTTAACGAGAAATGTAAGTAAATATTAAAGAAAAATGCAGTAATCACAAAGTTAGTTTAGTCAACTAAAAGTACATTTAAATCAATTCTTACGTCAATTCTGACTTACCCTAGAATTCATAAAAATAAAGTACATCTGCATAAAAGTAAAGATCATCTGTAGGACGGGATTAACTCCACGAAGAATCATATAGCACGGTGAATTGAAAGGTACTTCAAAAAAAGTTCCAAATTCTAGTCCGTTGTAGATCATTGTTCCCAACCCAAAAGCTAAATAAGAAAAAATATTAGAATTCGTTAATACGGTACGAAGGGATGGTTGATACGGGAAAAAAGGGTTACTCTTTATATAATAGGGTGGTATCTAATTTTTTTCAATTTTCCCTGCCAGAGTCTATGTTTACAATCATTTTAATTGTTTATTTTCCTACATCTTGTTAGGGAACTCAAGGTACTCTAATATCTGGTTTTACAATTACGTGTTAAGCTTAGTGCGGCGGTTGAACCAAGCTTCAACTTTATTTGTACAACCTCAACAGGCATTTAAAGCTTGGTTCAAAGCTCGTAAAGCGGGGGCGCAACAATCTATGCACACTTGGCAACCAACATCGGGTTACTCTGTGCTGGGTTCCTGGACACTCCAAAATAGATGGCAACGAGGCTGCCGATGCGCTCGCGAGAGAGGGCGCAGGTATGCCAGCTGATCTATCAGACAATACGGTGAACCAACCACTGGGATTAGTCAAAGAGGAGATAGATTACACGGCCAAGCAGCTTGCACAGAACAGATGGACAGAGTTGATAACCTGTAGTACATCCAGGCAACTATGGCCCACATTCGATAAAAAGAGGACCGCAGAGCTATTGTCGAGCTACAGTCGAAAAAGCGTGAGAAATATCACTGCGGTTGTTACCGGACATTGCCTCTTCGGTAGACATGCCGAACGTACAACATATGCCCACTAACGGCTTCTGCAGAAGTTGTAGAGATGAGGA
The DNA here is from genome assembly GCA_935413205.1 of Polydrusus cervinus. Classification (NCBI taxonomy): domain Eukaryota; kingdom Metazoa; phylum Arthropoda; class Insecta; order Coleoptera; family Curculionidae; genus Polydrusus; species Polydrusus cervinus. The sequence continues at coordinate 24,737,723 of OW284514.1, read as the reverse complement.
AGAGAAAGAAAGTATTCAACATTTTTTGTGTGAATGCCCTGGCCTCGCAAGAAGAAGGTTCACTACTCTGGGTGAACCATTTTTCAATAGCCTGGAGGAGCTAAGCAACTTGGACGACTGAGTAGGTTTCTGAATAGTAGTGGTTGGTTTGAATAAGTTGTTAAAATCCTTCTGCGGTGTGTCTGGCGCACTAACCATCAGAGATCTGATGAAGGTGGGTTCTTCGGAACATTTGTGGTATCACAACGGACCTAATAGGACTATGTGAGACTGTTTGGACAGAACCAAAGGTCTGCCACTCTTACCTAACCTTATAATTGGTACAAACTCCTGAAAAGTTTTAATTATTAGACATCTTGCGCAGCACAATGTTAAAAAATGTATACTGACCTATAGCACCAATCCTCAAGAAAAAACTCCCATGACTTTGATCGTTCTGCGTGGTCTTCCTCTTGCACCTCTTCTGCGCTGCTTGCGACTGCTGTGCCGCAACTACAACGCCGGTTTCCACGTCGACGTTGTTTAAGTGAGCGGCTGCAGGAGCAGAAGGTGGAGGCGCGGGTGGCGGGGGTGCCCCTGCCCCTTGCTGCGCCTCTTGCTGCTGCGGCCCCTGCGAAGAGTGACGGTGAGCAGGTTGGGCCATTTCCGATAATTCGGTCACGGGAACGGGCACCACGTCCTCAGCGTCGACCACGCCTTCGCTGTTGCGCCGGTACGTGGTGCTCTGGTCGAATGGGATAACGGACGTAAACGAAAGCAAAATAAGGAAAAACAAAAAGAAAGTGTGCTGGTTGGGATGTATTTAGCTGGTTCGTTTAAAATTTATTTATTTTCTTACCTTTTACACATAAAAAACATAATTTTTGGATTTACCCTTAAATAAGAGCCTATCATAAATATTTTAGATTTGCAACTAATACTACTAGATAGAGTGGGTTAGGAATTACGAAATTTTATATTGTTTAAAGCCCCTTACAAGTGCCATGAAAATTAAAAAGAAAAAAAAGCATATAGATCTTTTACGAACTCTTTTTTTAACTTTTCGATAACCCCGCAAAAAAAATTTTGTTCGCATCATGGCCCTTTATAGTAGTACCAAATTTCATCTTTTTAGCCATTATATAGTTCTAAACGAAAAGAATAGGCTTTCTTTCACCTATATGCAAAATCCTAAAAATTCATATTTTTCGCTGCGTTTTTGATAACTAAAAAGAAAATTAAAACTATTCAAAATTTATCACATCTTTTTTTTAAATTGGCAATGCAAATTTCTGCTTATAATATACAGGGTGTCCCGTAACCTATGGGCCGTAGAGTAACTGGAGATACTAGACATCAAACTAAGCCGATTAAATCATATAAGTTTTTTCGGATTGTTACTCGTTCTAGAGATACAGGGTGTTGAAAGTAAAAGTTTATTCTCGAAAATAAGCCATAATTTTAAAATGGTTTAATGAATCGAAGTGAAAGTTGGCAATATTATGTTCTTATGATTAAGAAATAACAATTTGTAGAAATTTTTAAGTTTCAAACTAGAGGGCGCTAGTTGCATACACTGGGCTTCATAAATCTATGATTTTTTTTCTGAACTGTGATAGTAGGTGTTTTTCAATTATAGTTTCTTAAAAAGGGCATTTTCTGAGTCAAAAATGTATACTTGATTGCAGGACCGTCGAGAGCCAGATTGGGCCCGAGGGCTGTGTGGCATCTCGGGTCCAAAAGGGTCTGAAACCGAGTAACTAGCGCAGCATGCGAAAATTTTATTAATATTTTATTTATCAAAAAAACAACTTATATGACATAATCGGCTTAGTTTGATGTCTAGTATCTCCAGTTACTTTTCGGCCCATAAGTTATGGGACACCCTGTATATTAAAAATTTCAAGACAAGAAAATTGAATATTTTTCACTATTATATACAGTAATTTGTGAAATTGAAGAACATCTTCATTGCTACAGGCATGTTTGAATGTATCACTCTCAAATATTTTATTATCGATTGATAAGTTTTATTTTTGTAAAGCATCCATTACTTTTTGAAGTTTTTTTTTCAATGATTATTACGTCACGTCATATCAGTATATTATGTATTTGAACAAAGCCTCATCTAAGTAGGATCTACATTTTAGGGAATTTATTTTATTTATTTTTAGATATTTACTAAAATAAAAAATTATTTATTTAGTGACAGTTTATATCGAACCAGCTAAGCAAAACCCCTGGAGTGAAATAAATTATAGAAATGGTGGTTGTGCGTGTACGTTTTTAAGGGATATAAACAAGGAAACTTTGGATATGCACAGAATAAATTGAAAAAATTAATTGCAATAAATGATTAAAGTAGCAAAGCAAAGTATTAGTATACTAAAAAGCATAAGCAATGAGCAACCAATCCAAACCTTTGTAATGGTCTATATTTATGCGCTATTAATCTTTTATATGTCTTAACTAGATAATTTTTTAAAGAAATTGATCGAAATAAACTTGTCAAAGTATATAATTTTATTTAAAGTTTTAAAATTTCAATTACTACCGAAAACAAGTTTTTAAACCAAGTATTCTTCAAATTAATACAGGGTGATTCCTTTAGTTGATACTTCTTTATTAACTGTGTCATTGAAATAAACAAAATTTTCAAAAAACTCAAAAATTTGAACCTTACATTACGTTTTTACTAAAAGTGTTCAATGTGGTCATCCTTACTTAAATATTCTGTTCAGAGTTGCCACCATTCTTTTTAACACAACGTTCTGTACGACGCGACGTACCATTGTGTAGTTTATTACTTTTAAAATGTTTCATTTTCACGTTTTGACAATTTAGAGTACTCTGCATGATTCGCAAGAAAAGAAATAAATATAAACATACGTTATTAGCAGTGCATCCTACCGGATTAGAACTTCTATAATTTTGGGAGAGTTCATATCTGTCCTATTTTTGGATTAAAAATTATTTGAAAATTTTGTTTATTATAATGATTTTTATACCCAGTTAAAAAAAAGTATTACTTTTAGAATCCCCGTATATATACATATACAGGGTGATTCACGTTGAGTGGCCTATTAGAAGATCTAGGAAACGAGTAACCCTATCTTTCTAAAAATTTGATAGCAGGCATAATTGGTTTTGAGCTTTTAAAACATTATATTTTGACGTTTTTATTACTTCCGGTTATACCGGAAGTTAATGCCAACTTTGCTATTTCAAATGGAATACCCTGTATATTTTAGCATTTTTGATTACCTTCTTAAAATCTAAATAACTTTTGTTAATAATAATCTATTCCTATCTCTAACCGTTTTTGAGATATAAATTATAAAAGGTATTTTTATGTAAAAACGCTCCGAGATGAAAGTTTAGTCACTCTGTAACTAATAAAGGTAAACATTTAAAATTTTCTAAGCTTTCAAGTAATACATAGATCTTTAGTTTAAATTACTTAGGTTTAGGTTTATTTTATACAGGAAGTTCTTAAAATTATGCCAATGTTTCCATTTAAATAAATGTGCATAAGTCAATTTTTGCAAATGGAACACCCTATTTTTTAGTTACTAACGTGTAGACTGTAGAGAATTAAATTTTCTATCTAAATGCCTAATATGTTACAATCCACATTTTTAGTCGATTTGGAATTATGAGCAATTTAAATAAAAAATCTTAAATTTCTTTTCGTGTTATTGCGACATTATTTTTAAAAAGAAGGCTTCGACTGGGATTCTCGTTTGACTTTAAGTTTTGTTACCATTTGTTATTAACTGCCTATGTTCGTTGCTTAGCTATTTCTTATTCAAAGCCAAACGAAAGTCCCAGTCGAAGCCATCTTTTCAAAAATAATGTCGTATTAACACAAACAGAAATTTTAAGATTTTTTATTTGAATTGCTCATAATTCCAAAACCACTAAAAATGTAGATTGTAACATATTAGGCATTTAGATAGGAAATTTAATTCTCTACACGTTAGTAAGCTAAAAAAATAGGGTGTTCCATTTGCAAAAATTGACTTATTCACATTTATTTAAATGGAAACATTGGCACAATTTTAAGAACTCCCTGTATAAAAAACGTGAAACCTAAGTAATTTAAACTAAAGATCTATGTATTACTTGAAAGCTTAGAAAGTTTTAAATGTTTACCTTTATTAGTTTCAGAGTTACTAAGCTTTCTTCTCGGGGCGTTTTTACACAAAAAAATCCTTTTATAATTCATATCTTAAAAACGGTTAGAGATAGGGATAGATTATTATTAACAAAAGTTATTTAGATTTTAAGAAGGTAATCAAATATGCTAAAATATTTAGGGTATTCCGTTTGAAATAGCAAAGTTGGCATTAACTTCCGGTATAACCGGAAGTAATAAAAACGTCAAAATATAATGCTTTAAAAGCCCAAAGCCAATTATGCCTGCTATCAAATTTTTTGAAAGATAGGGTTACTCGTTTCCGAGATCTTCTAATAGGCCACTCAACGTGAATCACCCTGTATAAGCATTACAGTTTTGCTATAACGAGGGGTTTCAGACAACGTACTACAGTAATTAATTTTTTGAACGACAGAAGAGTTTTGGAATTGCATTGTCTTAATTTGTTTTGAATCTCAACGTTTCAACTGGAGATATTTACCACTTGAAACGTTGTGATTCAAAACAAATAAAGACAATGCCAGTCCAAAACTCTTATGTCGTTCAAAAAACATCATTGTCTCCAACCTTCAAACAAATAATTTTTTCTTGAAGAATACCAAGTATACAGGGTGTTTTACGTAAGAAGTTCAATTAGATTTATCCCTCCATTATTAATCCAAATTACAATAAAATATCAATGCCAAAAGTCACCAAAAACCACATGAAAAGAGTCTGATACACATAATTATATACAGTGTGTCCACGCACGGACTTGTAAAATTTGTTATTTTCAGTTTTTCTAAATTCTTCATTATTTCTTTTGCTCGTTGTATAAATACGATTGACATTAAAAAAAAATTGATATTGTTGTACAGGATGCGCAAAAACTTTAAAGTTTGAATTTGCAAAATAAAAAAAATTTCAATCAAACTTTTTTGAAGCATCAAAATGAAAGCGATTAGAAGAAGAAATCAAAAAACAAATACAATTTGTTTTGATGTTATGGTTTTCAAAGTATTGATATTAAAAATAAAATGGACGGACCACCTTAAAAATTATGATATTTTTGTAGTTTTTAACTTATTATATTTAAGAATTAATTTTTTAAATGAAAAATGTTTGTCGGCCTCCAGGCAAGATTAGAATTGAAAAAATATTATGCCGCTGGGAATTGAACCCAGAACCTCTCGGTTAAGCCTCAAGTGAGCTGTCAATTGCGCCACGGAGGACCGGGTATTCTCTTACCTCCGCTCCTTGGCGCATTTGGTAGCGCACTTGAGGCTTAATCGAAAGATTTTGAGTTCGATTTTCAGCGGAGGCATACAACTTTTTCAATTTTAATCTTGTCTGCACGCTGGCAAACATTAATTTTAAAAATGAAATACAGACAACAGCATGCCTACATTTTAAGAATTAATGAGTTTTTCCCTCTTTTTAGAACTTGGTTGGGTATTTGAAATACTTTTAGCATTTTTTTAAAGGGAAGATTAACATTTATTTACATATTGAATAAATCCTTAATTGATCTTAATAGAAAAATAAATAATTTCAACTTTTTTTTTCTTTTTTTAATGGAAGGGTAATTATTAACTTTTTGCTCACCTTCATGGGTAAAGTGGATCTAGTGATATCCGCTTTGGCTTGAACTAGGTCACGCATCTTGCGTGGAAATTGCTCCCTCTACACGCACAACACAATGCTCAACACAAAACACAGAAACAAATAAACAAACAAATGAAACGTAATAAAAATAAAACAAAAAATAAACATAAGAAGAAATTAAAAGTTAAATTAGTATACAAAGGAAAAATAAAAAGTGATTGAAAATTAAAAAAAAAAATTGGGAGTTGATCAAAAGCTTCCTTCTGTGGTTATTTTTTGTTAGTCAAGTTAGGGTTATCATAATTTCGGTGTTCAAAGCAATACTGAATCTATAATAAATTGTGTCGACACATATTTTTTGAAATTATTTTAAAATAATGGATTCTACGTTATCCATAAAATGTATTCATTATTTTTTAAAGAGGCCATTATAAAATAATAAAATATATTTTAATATACAACACCTTGTTTTGCAGAGACGCGCGCGGTCTATGGAAGCAAGGAAATACCCCAACAAATTATTTTAAATATAACTGGAATCTGATGTCATCTAATTCAGTGGTTTCTAAACTTTTTAATATAATTATTATTTAAAGATTTTCATATCGCCGGTTTCATACCTAGACGCGTATAGCCATATCATGGCTCATTAGTAGAGCCCGACACAATTAAGTTTTAAGCAACAGGAATAAAATTGATATTTTATTTTTATTTCTTATTACATGTTTCTTATCTCGTGTTGCTTATTTTTTAATTGTGACTCGGCCTTTACGCACCGGAAAGTCAGTGTTTAAAGTAGGTATATCCAATTTAAAATGGAACAGTAACAAATATTCGGTGGAAAGGTGAAAAATGCTACGACCGCCACTGCTTTAATCAGCTGCGGTTGAATCTTAATTTTGAAATATATTTGCTTGGACAGAACTAACCTATTTACTGTTAACATTTAAGCGAGATGCAAACCAGAGCGGTTCGAGCGGTGGCGGTTGGATGGCGGTCGCGGTCAATTACTGTGTAGGTGACCACGACCGCCACCGGGGCACGACCGCTCTAGTTTGCGCCTAGCTTCTGTTTTTTTTATCTTATTGGCCTTATATTGTAGAAATTTAATAAAACCCTAATTTAAATTGTGTCTTACGTTGCATAATTTTCAGCAGTGCTTTCTTAAAAGCTTTTATGTTATTTTATTTTACACGATTTTTCTATGGAAAAATATTATATTACACTGCCTAAATATTTTGCTGGTGGCAAAATACCAGCGAAATAGAAAAGCAAACGCAATACATGTTTATCATAAATATTAAACCCGAGATTGTTAATGATGCTAGCCCTAAAAAATCGTGGAAAACAATCTAGCATAAAGACTCTATTAAATATTAATAAAAAATTAGTAAGTTGCTAAAGCATTAAATAATTTTACCATTTTTGATTTATAAGAGCTTTTTTGACTGTTCATACAACGACTGTATCATTGACACGGAGTATCGCATTTTGAATGCTTCACAACGCATAGTATAAACTCAAAATGGTAATTATAAGTATTTTAAGTAAAGATGTGCCCAAATTGGCACAATTAATTAATAATCACCAGAAAAAATATATTGCATAAAAAAATTATTATTTGTGAAAAGCAGGATAAACATTAGACCGACTCTCTTAATATAGTGCTAAAATTGGGGATTCTTGTCGCCCACTATTTATAAGGCATGCAATATTGCCTCTTTCTTTATTTTAAAGATTGTCTGTCTTATTTATAAGCATAAAAAGTAAGCTGTTGTCGCCTTCTCATTATAATACGCGTCAATCTTTTTTTTAAGCTTACCTATACTTTGGCTGAATTTTTCAATGGTCCATCAGTGAAACGTTATTCTCTGTGTGTTTTTATAAACATTTTACTTTTTTTTTGTTTTCTAAATTTTTAATTATTTTAAACCCTTTCGTGATGGGCATAATGTTTGTTTTTATCCTCCTTTTATAGACCTGTTGTTTGTTTTCTAGGGTTTTTAGATGTATTTATTTAAGCATATTAGATATTAGCAAATAGTGACTTTGTCGATAAGAATACTGTTTCTTTGGATAATAACATAACATATTTTGAGTATAATCCCCCCCCCCCCCCCCCAATGACAAAATCCTCCCTTGTATAGAAGAATAGTTTGAACTTGGAACTCTTATCACTAAACATAAAAGTTTTTCTTATTTGTGGCGATTTTTTTAAATTAAAATTAAATAATAAGAACTATGCATTTTACATAATTTTCAATTTGTTTTACGTAGCAAAAAAGGTATTTTTGTATTTTGTATTTTGTATTTTGTAAAGTACTATTTCTACCTACTGATAAGTATTTGATATTTTCATAAAAATAACAGTAATTATCATGGTAAAAACTCAAGGTACGATTTATTGTATACTTGGCAATTTATTTTTTCTGGTGTCAAATTCAGGGACAAAGGAAGATCGCACAGCATTTTCAAGTATCATTGATAAAAGTTAATCCAACGAAAAGAAATCCAAAAGTATATTGTATCACTTATTGTTTAGGGCTTGGTAAAATTGATATATTGTCATCAGCGAAACACAATTCCTCATTGTTCTTTCGGGGCGGCTAAATGAGTGATTATTATCTTATACTGGTATGATTGAATACATCAATATCATATATAGTTGTAATTGTATACTTACACTAAGGTCTTAACCTTGTTAAAGTGATTACAAGATTTTTACCAATTGATGTAAATTTTGTTTGGCCACGTTCCACGGTACACACTGAATCATATCCTAATTCTAGTGACTAATATAGTTTTTAAATCGATTAACTTAGATTACAAAAATTATTGTATAAGACATTAAACTAGAATTGACACAGCTTTTTAAAAATTTGACCGCTCATAAAAACGGGTTGAGCCAATAAAGACTAATTATACCAAGAAATACTATAGACAAAGTATATATTTTTGGAATCAGGAAAGAAAGACCTTTCATAAAAATGAAAAACCCAAAACTTTACGCACAGCTCGTTTCCTTGTTGTTTTAAGCAAAATCGCGTTTTAAATGGCAACTTTAGATTCTACGGTCAAGCCAAAACAAAATAGTTATATTGGTTTTAATAAAAATACAGGAAAACTCAAAAAATATGCCCTTGTTTAGTCTAGGTTGGATGACCCTGTACAATAAAAACATTTTTATAAGTTTAGTAAATTCTAAATAACTTTCGTTTTTAGGTTTTTACACTTTCAAATAGGAGAAGTTGAAAGGGGCAAACATTGCTGTGGAATAACTGTTAACAACTTTGGTTTGACTTAAAGGAATTCGACAAACTTGTTCTGATTTTATAGGGTTTTCTTCGTTTTATCGTATATCCAGTTTGTTTTGGTCGAATTTGTATTTTTTCCACTACACAATGGGCTTTTTCACTAAATTTCTATCGTATAGAATAAAAGAAAAAAAATTTAGTTTTTAAATTTCTCAATTATTTACTGAGAAAATAATTTAAAAAAATACGCCATCTATTAAAAATACGCGAACCTACTTACCGACGTCACAACAATTCCAAGCAATTGCTGCGAATAGACCCGACTGAGGTCTCGAGTCTGGTTTCCTGTTTCCAAACTGTCCTTGTCTATTTAAGAAAACAATACAGGGTGATTCCTAAGTTGATACTTCTTTTTTAGCTGTGTATAGAATGGATTAAAATAAACAACTTTTTCAAACACCTTTTTTCAAAAAACTTAAAAATAGCCAAGTTACAGAAGTAAAAAATCTAAGTGCGGGCCTGGTAATCAAAACGTGGCCCTTTACTTTATATTGTTTTTCTCCGTTTTTTGTATGTGAGTGATGCATTTTACGGATCGGTCGTCAGTTATTTATTTTGACAATTCGCGTCGCCGTGTGGTTTTCTGAAGCAAATTAATTTTAATAAATTGGTGAAAATGGTAAAATTTGAAAACAATGAACTAATTATGGTGCTAATTTATTGTGAGTGTCGTAAAAGTGCGGATGTTTCTTCTCTACACCCAGAAGTTTTCCTAATGTTATTTAACGGGCAAGTCAGGCAGAACCGTATTTGATTTGTAGTGTAATAAATGAATGTAAGTACTTTATTTGGGTTTTTAAAAAAAGGTATTTGAAAATGTTGTTTATTTTAATGCCTTCTATACGCAGCTAAAAAAGAAGTATCAACTTAGGAATCACCCTGTATAATTGGCCGCACGACTGGCAAATTAAATAATTGCGCGGTTAATATGATGACGTACATCTGTTTTCATCTTATATTTTTTAATTTTCTGCTTTGACGTCGTGTTTTTAATTGTTTCTCGAAAATGTTTGTGATACTCTAGGAATATTTATATTATTGAGATATATTTTTAATAGGGTTAGTTCAGAATGTTAGTGCTGAATATGATAAATTTAATTACAGTGAAAAAGCCCATTGTTATTATGGTAGGTACCTAACTAAAAATATTTACACTTTTCTCATTTAATAATTTTTTTATTGGTTTAAAAAAAATAAAAGTCTCATATTAAGTAGATTCTAATTACTTTATTTGCTACGAGCCTTTTATGAAAAGCATCAATTTTGAACCCCAGTTCTGTCGAATCGTCAGTAATAATGACTCCAAATTTTAATCGACAACCATAGATTTTCCTGAATTAAAAAAAATCTCTACTCTTTTATCAGTGAATAAAATCTTCCAAGGTAAAGAACGATGAATTTGACAAACATCCACATTAAGAAACTATATAGAAATAATCACTCAAAGGAATATCCCCTAGTATATAAGCTTAAGATTTAGTTGCCGTGAATATTAATTACGACATCGCTAATTATGATTTTAAAAAATAAGTTACTTCAAAAGTCCTTTTAATTTGTAAGCTTGACAAGTGAACTTATAAAACTTAAAAATTAAATCTCAAAGTTGGATTGTTCGTGAATTTTTTATTAAGTTAAGGGCACAAATGTTAACTTCGCTCTAAGTTTTAACCCTTTTAGCGAATAAGGGTGTTAATATTCAAAATCTCGAAAACCAAACTTGATGCTTGCTGAAAAAGACTAAGCAATTCTAATTCTACTACTCACACAGGAGAATATTTTGACATTTCAATTTTATATTGCAACTATTCAAATAAGAATATAAGGTATGCACCTGAAACAGTAGGTACTCAAAATTAAATAATTTATTTTATATGACTATTTTTTTCCTTGTACATGTATGTCTAAAGTGTGTATAAATAATATGTTGTGGAGTGCACAATAATAGATAATCTTCCCAAGAACAAACATATTTTATCATTTGTTGATCAAGAAAGGCTTGATATAAGAATTTTATTTCGTGTAAATAATTTTATTTTAACTAGCATTAACTATTTTTTTTAAAAGTTCTTTTCGGTTATTATATACAGGGTTGCCCAAAAGTTCGGAATAAAATTAATATAGCTTTAACCTGTAACTCTTGGGGAAAACGCTCGAACACGTCAACTTAGTTTTATATATGCTCACATTTCGACGGTATTCGTTTTTTTTATAGGTATGACGACATCCATCTTTTTTTTAAATGGAAACATACAGCTTGTGATACATCATTTGAAAGCTAATATCTCGTAGAGTATGCTCATAAATTCTGGCGCGATTCTGTCAAGCTATTTCAAAATGGCGACTGTTAAAACTTTTTAAAAAATCTCTATTAAATAAGCGGATTTTTTTTTACCTTTCAAAGTAAGAAATCTTCATAGTTTCAGTTTCTGACATGTTATGACATTGTGAACTTGTAAAATTAATATAGGTATTTCCGAAGTATTATTTTATTATTATTAAAATAGAGATTTAAAAAAAAAACTTTTAACAGCCGTCATTTTGAAATAGCTTGACAGAATCGCGCCAAAATTTATGAGCGTACTGTACGAGATATTAGCTTTTAAATGATGTATCACAAGCTGTATATTTCCAATTAAAAAAAAGATCGATGTCGTCATATCGTTGACAAATGTCTATAAAAAAAACAAACGAATAACGTCAAAATGTGAGCATATTTAAAACTAAGTTGGCGTGTCGGAGCGTTTTCCCAAAAAGTTACAGGTTAAGGTTATATTAATTTTATTCCGGACTTCTGGGCAACTCTGTATATCAAAGCGTTATGGAATTGACGGATTATATTTAAATGGGTGACTTCTTGGATATCCTAGAGAAACACTTCATACTTTTTTTAATCGACCGTTTAAAAAGTTGGGTAACTACCCCTAAAACCAAGATATGCGGACGCCAATGAGCGCTTCAACGTAACCGAATTTGTATGACGACTGATGTTTCATGAGTTCGCCGTCCGGCCTATCTCCGTTTAACGATTTTAGTGTGATAATATCGTCCACGTTTGGATCTTAGAGTTTTACACTATTTAAATGTTTGTGGATAATTTTTAATGTCAAGTAGTTTAAAAACATGTTATAAAGTCTTTTGGCACAGTTGTGTTTGGTGATGTAGTAAATAGCGGCGAAACTAAAGATTGGAGTTATAGCTATTGTTTTTATTATGGTTTTGGATTATTTGAGGAGGTGTATTTTTCCCTCGAATGTTGTCATAACAGGATTTACGAATTTAAATATTATGCGTCAATTCCATAACACCCTGTATATGTATCCGTAAGATAAAAAAGTCCTTAAAGTGTGCCTTTAAATCGGTTCTGCATATCTTAAATTATTACTCTTAAAATGTCACTTATTGGTAAAAGGTACTTATAGTCTGACGCACGGTTCTAGAGCTACAATGCCTGATAAGGCAGGGAGATAACGACCTAACTCGAATCAAAAATTACGTCAGAAGCTGTGATGTGCATCCAGACAGTAATTGTATGGACTTTACCTTATTTTAAGGGGAATTGCCTTTTTAATGCGGCCGTTATCTCCCTGCCTTATCAGGCATTGTAGCTCTAGAACCGTGCGTCAGACTTTAGAGGACTTTGTTTTTTAATTTTACGTCGCTAGCCTTTTTCAGTTTAACGTGAATTTCTCATTCTTATTTGATAAAATTGCAAAGTAAAAAGTGCCAATTAAAAAGTATGTTTCTACATACCTTAATATCTTCAAAACTAAACGAGATGTTGAAATCTGGATCGCGCGACCCGTCTGGTTTGGTTCCCGAGATTTTGGAGCTTGAAGCTTTTTGCTGAAACATCCTGTATATTAGGAGGTTTTAGCAAATTTAGTGACTCCGGATTAGATTGTCGATTGCCTATAGATTTTGATTAAAAATATTGTTCTAAATTATATAAAAGTACTTTTTATAAGTTACTTATATTTTTATTAAAATTATACAGAACTATAAGGCGGATATTTTAAAATTAATTTGGAATATACGGGTTGACCAAAACTTATAATATATAATACAGGTGTTGGTGTAATGAGCCATCGTATATACATTTTTGAATTCACGGAAATCATGTTAATTTGCTATGAACGTTTTCTATACCTAAAATTTTAAGATTCTTGAATAAAAACAATGAAGAAGGATTTTCTCAATAACTCTCTAGGGATCGGGATAGTATTTCAATATGGCCTACTTATTTTCGATAAATCAGAGGTATATTCTTGTAAAGATACTTCTTACATTATTTATAATGTAGACATCAAACATTTACTTTACTGGTTATATTTTAATTGACAATTTAGAGTCAATTTTGCTGAAAATAACATGAGAAAATATTAATTTTTAAATAAAAGTTTTTTTTTGGCAAAAGTATCCAAACAGTTATAGATTAGAGCAAAACTGTCTCCAAATTTTTTATATTATGGATTCAATCAACTGATTTATTATTCCAAGCATAAATTACAAAATTACTTACTGGTGAAAAGTCATTCCCTTCTTTTTCGTGTTTTTGGCCTGGGAACGACAGCACGCTACACTAACCATTTTCGCAGCCGCTTTTGCCAAATTTATAGACAAATATAATATTCTTGTTTACATTTCTGTCTTCTGTATAAAAACTACCGCCTTGTGAATAAGAAGCGTATATAGGGTGATTCCTAAGTTGATACTTCTGTTTTAGCTGTGTATAGAAGGCATTAAAATAAACATGGTAAAATTAGTAGATATGAGGTGCTAATTTACTGTGAGTGTGGCAAAGTGCTTCGAGATTATACGCAGAACGCTTTCCTTTGCGGGCTCATCCTACACCCAGAAGTTTTCTTAATGTTATTCAACGGGCAAGTTAGGCAGGATCGTATTTGATTCGTAGTGTAATAAATGAATGTAAGTACTTTATTTTTTAGTTTTTGAAAAAAGGTATTTGAAAATGTTGTTTGTTTAATGCCTTCTATACACAGCTAAAACAGAAGTATCAACTTAGGAATCACATCACCCTGTATATCAGGGTAAAAAGGGATCGAAAAATCTATAGCAGACTCTACACTACCATTCAGACTAACAGTTTTGATAAAGGAATACCAGTAATAATGTAATAATGTAATAAAATTCTCATTAGAAAAGAATGATGCGAGACAGACGAATGATATAGCCGATTAAACTGTTGATATCAGAAAAAAAGGGTTAAGGTATAGAAAACATTACATTAACTTGAGTTTTTTCGTTTATAGAATTCAAAAATGCTATAAAATATATTTATTATAAATGGCTTTGTTCTGGGTTTCAATTATTGGATGCCCTGCATATTTCATAATAATTTTGCACTATCAAATTTCGTGTAAATATTTAATAGAATTTGTTTGTATCTCCAAAACTATTGAAACACTACGCATGTGTTTATTATATACCGCAAATGCTTGTTACTATGTGTAATATTAGATGATGAAACAGAAGATGATGTTAATGAATTGATGTTAATGGCAGAGTAACGTGGACACCAAAAAACCCCTAAATAATTGATATAAAAAATTGCTACATATATGGATTAGGCACTTTCTTTTAGCTTAAAGTTTTATTGTCATTAATAAATTTGGGCCTTCAATATTGATATCACAACTTTATCTCACTCAATATTAATATTACCTATGACACAATGGTACAGGGTTTTTACAGGTCTCCTTATGTTCCAGCGTCTATATTCCCAAAGCCCGAAAATATATATGTATATATTTTTAATTTGATTGTGTGTAAAACCTTTAAAAAATTATTTTAACATCATTTACTAATTCACCAAAAACTTTGCTCATTTTAATGTGGATTTTGGATCCTGAAAAAAATAGGGTTGTTCAAAAAAAACCGGACCTTTGTTTTTATATAATAACTTTTTATTTATGGACAGATTTCACTGATTTTTATCTTGTTTAAAAGAGGATGAATTAAGAGAGACCGCTAATCTCATACTTTGACATTTGCTGAAAAAACCAAAATGGCGAACACACCTCAACTTGGTAGAACTTTAAAACTTGCTGGAACTTCTTTGAATAGCACTGTACATATATCTTTACGTCCAAGATTCGGAAATCTTAAACATTTCTGAACAGAGTAAGAGGTCGTATATGCAAATATGTTAAAAAATAGCTGAGGTATGTGTTTTAACATGATTTCGATTTTTCTTTCGTTACTGAAAATCAAGTCAGCGATGACAAACATTGCTTATTTTATGTTTTTTGTTGCTATTTGTGTTTTTTGACAGTTGCGAAATTTCACAATTATTGTTTCTTTCGCGTCTTGAAAAGGACTGCGTTAGGTAAAATACTGTGACGAAGTCGTAAATTGTGCTTTGCTTTTACTGTACAGCAGGAAATTTCGTTAAATTTTAACTTCGCATCCTCTTAAATTTAAAGTTTTTATAAAAATTTCACCGTCATTAGAAATTATCATTTTCCTACGACCACCTATGAAAATGAGAAAAAAAGCACGGTTAATTTGGCTCGAAAGCGCTGTATATCACACGCGTGTTGATAAAAATATTTCAACACTAGTGTTGAAATATCAAGGCACACTATTTAATTTAAACATATGATGCCAATTTGACAGACCACCCATATTTATTAGAAAGAACAAATTTAAGAAAGCAATAATTGTAAAGTGTTTAACTTATTTATCATGTATTTGCCGAGTGATTCAGAATTAGAGTGTGAATATACGCCATCTGAAATTATAAAAAATGTTTATAATATACTGGAAAATCTATTACCAGAAAAAAACAAATCGCGCTCAAGAAAGTGTCATGTATTACAGCAAATAGCAAGGTCACAGGTTCAAATCCCATCAGGAGTATTTGACTTTTTTTTTAAACACATTAAAAAATTTATAGAATTATTTTGAATTGAAATCTTCGTTGTTGGGTGGATTTTTTAAATTTATGTTTAATGCATCTTTCCTTAATTAAATTTAAAATTTTTCATTCTTTTTAATCTACAAGTCAATCCAGGATTAGTTCTTCCTATGATATATAAAATATGAACAAATTAAAAAGTTAAACTACAAATAAAGGAAAAGCCTATTGAAAAACTATGAAACCAGATATTAAGTGAAACATAATCCTAACTATGCTAATTTCAACACTAGTGTTGATATTTTTTTATCAAAACTAGTGTTGAAATATTTTTTCACAAATTAAAGGCTTTTTTAATAATTCTTTGTGGTCGTGGGAAAAATAGTGTACATTACTCATGTAAAAGTGATTATTCTAAAACTCGGAAAATTTCCGCACTCGGCTGACGCCTCGTGCTATATATCTCCTCGATTGATAAGTATCACTTTCATCCCTTCTTATGTAATATACTATTTAAAGAATTTGATAATTAAAATAAGTAAAATGTCGCAACTGTCAAAAAACGCAAATAGCAACGACAAACATAAACTAACCGATCTTTATCATCGCTAACTTGATTTTGAAAAGAAACGAAAGAAAAATCGAAATGAACATGTTAAAACATACATGCGTCATGTGTCATACAACAGCTATATTTTAACATATTGGCATGTATTCTGTTCAGAAATGTTTAAGATTTTAGAATCGTCCACGTAAAGATATACAATGCTAATCAAAAAAGTTCCAGCGAGTTTTAAATTTGAAGTTGAGCTGTCTCCGCCATTTTGTTTTTTCAACAAATGTAAAAATTATGAAATTAGCTGTCTCTCTCGATTCACCCCCTCTCAAATAAGATAAAAATCAATAAATTTGGTCCATAAATAAAAAATTTATTATATGAAAATAGAATTCCGTTTTTTTTTTAAAAAACCCTAAATTTTTTAATTAAGATTTTTCCTCGATGTTTACGTTTATTCTCGTTAATATTTTATTTTGGAATTGAATTGTATTGTTTGACAATCAAAAATCCAGTCCAGAATCCCAACGAATTAAAAATAATTTTGTATCACAATAATACAAATCAAGTAAGATAATAAAATAGCTTAAGTGTGCGTTCGAACGATCTTCCTTTGTGCACAATGAAGGTCATGAAAGCAAGTGTTTTATAGATACAACTTTTACCATTAAAATATCTCACCTTTTCCTGTTTCTTTGTCTTTTTCTCCTTCTCTTTTTCTTTCTCTTTTTCCTTCTCCTTTTCCTTCTCCTTCTTTTTTTCCTTTTCTTCTTTTTTCTTTTGCTCCTTTTCTTCCTTTTTCTTTTTCTCCTCCTCTTTTTTCCTTTCTTTCTCCTTTTCTTTTGATTTTTGCTTAGGAGGTGGTTTTACCTAAAATTTATTTATTACTTATAGTTGTGTTTTAATTATTACATTATTTTCTCAGTAATTTATTTAGAAATGTATTGTGTAATTGGTAAATTAACTGTACATAATAAGCTTATTATTTTAATCCATTAGCAATAAGACAAAATATACAGGACGGCCCAGCCATATCCGATATATGATATAGCGGTCGTAATTTTTATTGCATTGCATAAGAAATAAAAAAGGACATGTTTGACAAAAGTTTTATAAAATGCTAGTACTTTTACAGGTGTCAAAGTAATAAAGTTAGATAATTATGTACAAACTTACTTTTACTTCTTTTTCATTTCCAGCGCAACAGGAACTCTCCTGCAGCAAAAAGCAGAAGACATACAGCAGAAATAGTATACTCATGCCGTAGAGATAGGTAAAGAATCCTTCGTAATAATATAGGGGAATGTTGTGAGTGACTACATCGGAGATTACGTACGCTATGCACACCACAACTAGGAGTTTTGCGTAGACAAAGCTCATAATAATGAAGAGGGACGTTCTGAAACAAAAAAACAGATTATCAGGTTGGTAAGAAAATACATAAATATTAAATGTAAATACACAGATAGGGAAATTATTTAGTTTATAACCACTGGTGGCACATTGACGGAAGTGTTCTAAAGGTCGGAACAGATGCAGTTCCTCTAGTTATTTTTAACTAAAGCAGATTTTACATAATCCAATAAATGTAAATGCATGGAGATTCTTTGTTGGTTTATAATTAAGTTAAATTAATCTCGGCATCGTTAGAACACACTAATTAAGTGTTAATGGACCTCTCTTAATGAAGTAAAGTGAAACCCGAGTCTTAGTCTTGAATTTGGCAATTTGGGGGGTGTCTCAAGACATTCATAAAATAAGGGTTTCACTTTATTTCTCAAATGGCCACTTTATTCGGAGACACCTTAAGGCTCTTGGAATTGTTAGTTTAATTGTTTCCTAATTAAGATAATAACTATTAAGGGTACCTATTAGAAAATTGAACCTATAGAATTGACATTACCTGTTCATTAGCTAGTAACAGTAGTAACCGTATTCATTACACACATGTGCCTATATCCAGTGTGTTATTCAGACAATATAAAAAAACTTTTGAACTTTGCAAGTTTTATATTTATGAGTAGAATAAATTAGGTTTTGTAAAGTAAACACTCGAGACAAAGGTTACTATGACTGAGAGAAGAGTTTTGGACTTGCATTGTCTTTATTTGTTTTATATCACGACGTTTCAACTGGTAAGTATCTCCAGTCGTCTTTAGGTGAATACTCACATTCAGTATTCACCTGAAGACGACTGGAGATACTTACCAGTTGAAACGTTGTGATATAAAACAAATAAAGACAATGCAAGTCCAAAACTCTTCTATCAGTCAAGAAACATCATTGTCTCCAACCTTCAAAGGTTACTATATTCTTATGAAATACTTCTTATTAGTTTTCCTGTTTTTCTGGTACTTAGATCTATTTTACAAAGTCAGAGGAACAAGTTTTGTTGTTGCTTATTCATATTTTAAATAATTTTAATAACAATGTCTAAAACATTCTAGTAACTTATATTGAGATACCTACGGCCACCTTGTCCACGGAGTAGGCCAAAGTCCAGTAACTTTTTAATTATTAGTATTGACGAAAAAATTACATTAATAATTTGTCAAGTTTTTCATCTCTCGGCGACGGGTTATCAGATAGCCCGACCAACCGATACCCTTACTATTTGTAGCACTTAATATCATAATTTAACCCTAATTTAAATGTACACACAAAAAAATATATAAATGCGTTTAATTTAGAATTAAAAAAAAAATTATGTGAGTAGGTATAGTAAAAGTAATCACAAAGTTGTTTAATGCTAATGGACTTTTTCACTAAATTTGGATTTTGACTTTATTATCTAGAGCACAAAAAATAATTTTTTTACGGCTGGTTTCAGTTTTTTAATTCTTCAATAACTGCGAAAACAATTGAACAAAATACGCTGTCTACACACGCGGAAGAACGTACCGACGTCACAACAAAACCGGCAAATGGGCAACCCGGAACAGCCTTCATCCGACACGCTCCGACCTGACTAATCTCTCGAGACTGGTGTTCTGTTTCTGCTATGTTCTTTTCTATTTAACCCATAGAAACAAAGATAACAATATAATCGGTCGCACGACTATGGTTGCCACTTCTCCAGGTCTGACCGGGACTCTCCAGATTTGGTTTGGAGTCTTCAGATTGAAACTCTCTAACTCCAGGTTTCGGGTTATACAACAGTTGAGTGTTGTGTAACCAGAGACATTTTTTGGTTTTGTATGGAGAAGCTCCTGGTTATTGGTAGATTGGTAGAAGACACATGAGTTCGGGGAGAAGGATTACACTGCGTAGACCATTTTTCTTGGAAGTCACCTTTGATTGGGAAGTACATACAACGAGAATGGGAGGGCGACCTTTTTTTTAGAAATCGCTTTGGTTGAGGGAAATATAAGAGCCACAGCATGGACTTCAGGTCAACAACAATAAAAAGGTGGTAGCCCTACGCACGACTCACAAGTAAAAGAATTCGGTACATCCCTTTTCGCCTCATGTCTTTAAACTTCCAGCTTTCACGCCTTGTTTTTAATTGTTTCTAGGAAAGGTTTGTGATACTCTAGGAAGATTTTTACTATTGGGGTATGTTCAGGATGTTATTGCTGAATACTCGGCTGAATTATATAACTTCGATTATAGTGAAGAAGCCCATTTCTATAGGTTCAATTTTCTAAGGTGTATTTCTAAATTAAAATATTTTGTCAAACAAATTCAAAACTATAAAAAGAGTTTGGCAAAATGAGCGATTCTGATGGAAGTTTACCCTCTGATATAGAAGCAGCGGCAAACGAAGCGATCTCAAGTTTAGTTCCGACAAAATCCAAGGCGCGGTATGAGTATCGGAAGTTTGAAGATTGGTACAAAGCTAACAAAATAAAGGAGGTGTCTGAGAAAATCATTTTGGGTTATTTTTCCGTAAAGCAAAGCTCCCAGAAACCATCTACACCATGGACTCACTACTCAATGTCGAGAACTATGATTTCCGTCAAGAAAAATCCAGATATAAGCAGATTTTCTTAACTAATCGCATTTTTGAAAAGAAGTTCTTCGTCCTCTTAATGCAACTCACAGGCGGTTTTTTGTATTCTATGGAAAAGGAAAATGTACCTCCCAGCCTGTCGGAATTAATAGTTTTGGAAGTATACCAAAAAAGATTGCAACAAAACTTGGATTGAATAATCTCGAAGGATACAGTGGACATTGTTTTAGGAGGTCCTCAGCCACCATTCTAGTTGATGGTGGTGCAGATATGCAGATGTTAAACCGTCTTGGAGGCTGAAGATCCTCTCCTACGGAAGGCTACGTTGAGAATTCTTTAGAAAATAAATAACAAATAGCAAAGAAGATCATGGGGTCAGACACGGATTTAATAATTGGAAATTCGAACGTAAAGGGCTCCATCACATCCACTTCTGGTATACAAGTTTCTGACTGTAAAAAGTGTATTATTAATGTTTACAATAAACCTTAAGTGTTATATTTTTATTAATAATTGGTAATTAATTTTATAATTGTTAATAATAAATAATTCTTCTAAAAAGTGTGGTGTTATTTAACAGCAAAATTTTAATAAAACCGTTTTTTTCCATTACAGCAGTAGTGCTGTAAAGGCATCTATTACAGCACTAGTGCTGTAATAGATGCCCTTACAAAACGATTCACAGAACTGTAAAATTCATATTACTAAATGAAAGTTGATAAAATTACTTTAATTATATGTTGACCTTTCCAGTCTACGTCTTTAGTTAGAAGTTATTGTTGTAAATGCACTTTGTAAATAATTTGGAATTTGCTATTGAGATTATTTTTAGCCTATTTTAACCATTACAATGCGCTATTATAGGTTCTAAGCGGGAACCGCTTCGATCTATAAATAAGAAAATTTTTAATTTGAAAATACGGGAAATTTTATAGGAATTTGGAAAATAATATATAGGGTGTTCCATTTAAAAAATGCAAGTTTAGTTCGTAACACTTTTGAGCCACCCTGTATAATGTAAAATATTTTTAAAATATGCCACTTTTTAGTCCACGTCTAATGCTGGTTTAGTAACCATCAGCGTTGCCGATCTGTTACAATTGTAACAGATCTGGTACGTTTTTAAAGGATATGTTACGCTGTTACGCCTTTAAGCGATGTGTTAACGTTTTTTTGAGCTGTGATTCTTGGGTGTGAGGGTATGAGGGGGGATGTCACTGTGAACGGGGATACGGGAAATGACACAGGGGAGCATTTTCAAGTGACTATAGATGGGGGAGAGGTTAGAGTACATCGGATAGGATCGTTTTGTAGAAGTCACTTTGGATTGGGAGGAAAGAAATTCTAAATGCTTTTACTATACGCCACTTCGTTGATGGACCTGGTATAGATTGAAGCCGTTCCCGCTGGGACACCCCGTACAGGGTGATTCACGACCAGCTTTCGTTAGAACTTTTGAAAAAATCCGGTTTAACCGGAAGTAGCGGTCAACGTTGTTATTTTAAAATGATTTCCATAACACCCTAAATAAATAATAAATACCTTATTAATATGGGAATACAAATAAAATAGATGTTTTAAGGTAAATTACTGGAAAATATCTCACGTCACGCATAATATTAAATTAAAATAACCTTACATTAATATAAGTTGCAAAATCTATTTATAGGTTCGGTATTATCTAAAGAAAGAGCTTAATCGACTTTGCATTTTGTTATTGGGTTTCAAATATCACACTAATCATCACATCCTGAAAATCAAAATAATTTTTTTACAATACCAAATTTTATTTTTCGGTCGGTTAGTCAATTTTTCGTTAAGATACTATTATAATTACACAGAGGCGTTGCAAATGTTAAGTACCCATTTAATTAAAAAAATACATACTGCGGCTCATCACCAACACAAAAATATCTCATGATTCTGTTATCTCGAAACATTTTCTCCGTTATTTTATAAATTTTTTCTCCAAACACAAAACAATGGTGACCCAGATGTAATAAAACTATCGCAACTAAAAATAATTCAAAACCGCGGATCCGCACACACTAAAACTACAAACTATACTCTGACTCTGGATATCGTAAAATATCTTGAGTCAGTCAGAATTTACTATTTTTATTCCCCGCCACATTTTATTTTCTAAAATAAAGTCTGAATTTAGATATCCTTGAATTTTTTATTGCCAATTTAATGTTTTCTTTTGATTTAGTTAATCGTTTCTGGATTTTTGGAAAACAAATAATAATATATCGATTAGAGTATTGAAATCAAGCCTCGAAAAATATACTGCGTCTGTTAATATTTCGGGAGTGGTTCCTCAAGTCATTTTACAAAGAAAAATGAAACAATGGCTTAAATTCTTACTACAGGCTTAGCCCCCCCCCCCCTGAATCGAGATTAGCCCCCTAAATCAGTTGGTGTTTTGACATCCTTTTCTATATAGGACGATTATTTTAGAAGTCATTTTTTGGAGGTGGTGGATCATTACTCGTTCGATTTTTTTTTGAAAGACAGGCGCAACTAAAGGGGGCTTAGCTCCCCTGAATAGAGATTAGCCCCCTAGATCAGTTGGTGGTATTGCATGCTCTTTTAGTAGTAACTTTTGGAGGTGTTAAATTATTACCCGTTCGACTTTTTTTTAAAATAGGCGTAACCAGAGGGGGGTTTAGCCCCCCATCCCTCCCCCTTTGAATAGAGATTCGTTTTTTTCATCAATGGAAACGAGGCATCTATGTGGACGTAAAAAAGTCACTTTTAATAAAAATAATTATCTATATAACTACAAAAATATAATATTAATTATTTTCCTAAGGCCCGCTATATCAATCTCTTGGTAAGTTATCAAAAGATTGGACTAAATACCGCGGCAGTGGCTCAGAGGTGAGTTACTGGCATTCGACCATGGCGGTCCGAGTTCGATCCCCGAAGTGGGCATATGCACAATAAAAAAAATATGTCCGAAATTTAGTAAGTTTAAGAATGCAGGGAAGAGTGTAAAATGTATCATCTCCCAACACCCCATTCACGTTGTTAACCAGGACCGGATGAGATCGGATATCTCGTGGGGTGCGGAAGAAGGTACACACTCCCCAATCGGTAGGTCATGCATAGCAAGAAACCAAGGGTTGATAGCTCTTAGTGGGTGTCGCATGACCGAGGATCGTGATTCGGAACCCACGTTAAGCTGTAGGTCCCCTCGGGAATGGCCCTGGTAGCGAACGAAGAGGAATAAATAATTCGAAAGAAGAAATGACAAGATTGGACTATTTTAATTATAGCTACGAGCTGTGTATTCTGTGCTATGGCTCATTGTGAATCACTTTGTATATGTCTAGACACATATAGAAAAGAATCAGGTATTTAAAACTACATTTTCAATCAAAGTATTTTTTTATTATTTAACTGACACAAAAATGATTAAGAACAGTCAAAAATGTTGCTGTGGTGTAGTGGTGTAAAACCAGACAGGTCTGTTTATTGTCACATGTTTAACATGATTTAATTTCTTCTTTATGGCAATAAACATTAAGTTTAATATGGTGCATAACAAATTAGAAGCCTCTTAAATTTCTATATTATTTAGAGAGAAAACAAACTATAATATATTTATTATTATGGGTTATGTACTTCCATCTGGCTTTAAAATTTAATGTTTTTTTTTTCATATCTAATTTGAAAGATCTAGAATAAAAAGTAAAATAACCCAAGAACATTTCACTATTACAGTGGAATTTATTGTCCGTTAAAATATATAGAAAGAAACTTAGCGGCAAGCGGACAGAGTAGTGCCTAGTGCGTCTATCTTTTGCATTAAAGTATACAGGGACGCCAAAGGTAATGGGTTCCCTGGGGCATAGGTAGACAATGACAGGTTGTTTCGTCCTTATTAGGACTCATCAGAAAGCCATAACCTATAAGCAATTCCCATTACAGAAAATATGTTTTCAAGATATTTTTACGAATAAAAATATGATGAAAACCTAGTATCCATTCCAACAGATGGCGATTCGGATTCTAAAAACATATAAATTATAGAGCTAAAAAAGTTGCTTTCAAAATGTCGTATTTGTTTTTTTGTGGAAATTAAAATAAAGCAGTTAAATTTAAAAAACAATAACTGGATTTTTTTTTTTTTTTATATTTCAAAAAGTAAAAAAGATATTATATATTATTGTGATATTACTGGGAGAAAATTCCGCAACTTTGCCATCTTTTGATGTCTTATAATTTTCGAGATACCCATTTGGGACACCCTGTACAGTGAAAAATTATTTTATAATATGTACCTGATGGTCCATCACAACCATTATGTATTTTCATTATTTAAATAACCATTGAAACAAAAATAATGGCCGATGATATAAATAATTAATTTTATACTAGATGGATTCTACTGGAAAATTAGTTTTCTAAATTACCTACTAGTTTTCTATATCTATTAAAAAATTAATTTTAACGGCCATTATTTTTGTTTAATTATCTATTTAAATAATGAAAATACTAATATTTTAAAATAATTTTGTTATTGTAGAAAAATAATTTTTTACACGTAAAATATGGATATACAGGGTGATTTACTTTGAATGGCCTATTAAAAGATCTCGGAAAAAAGTAATTTTATCTTTCTAAAAATTTAATAGCAGACATAATTGGCTTTGAGCTTTTAAAACATTATATTTTAACGTTTTTATTACTTCCGGTTATACCGGAAGTTAACGCCAACTTTGCTATTTCAAATAGAAAACCCTGTATATTTTAGCATTTTTGATTATCTTATTAAAATCTATATAACTTTTGTTGATAATAATCTATTCCTATCTCTAACCGTTTTTGAGATATGAATTTATAACAGGATTTTTTTGTGTAAAAACGCTCCGAGAAGAAAGTTTAGTAACTCTGAAACTAATAAAGGTAAACATTTAAAATTTTGTAAGCTTTCAAGTAATACATAGATCTTTAGTTTAAATTCCTTAGGTTTCACGTTTTTTATACAGGGAGTTCTTAAAATTATGCCAATGTTTCCATTTAAATAAATGTGCATAGGTCAATTTTTGCAAATGTAACACCCTATTTATTAGCTTACTAACGCATAGAGAATTACATTTCCTATCTAAATGCCTAATATATTACAATCCACATTTTTTGTCGTTTTGGAATTATGAGCAATTTAAATAAAAAAATCTTAAAATTTCTGTTTGTGTTAATGCGACGATATTTTTGAAAATAAGGCTTCGACTGGGACTTTCGTTTGACTTTGAGCTTTGTTGGCAATTTGTAAAGTAGGCTAATAGGCTTTGATCAAAATGATTTTAAAGTTGACACTTATTTTAGCCCTGTTGTCATATTCTAGTTAACTTATTTAAAATTATGTTCATTCTTGGTAATCTGAGAATGGCGAATAATATTTAGTAAAATAATTCTATTTAAAAAAATCAGAAATAGCTAAGCAACGAACATAGGCACTTAATAACAAATAGTAACAAAGCTCAAAGTCAAACGAAAGTCCCAGTCGAAGCCTTATTTTCAAAAATATCGTCGCATTAACACAAACAGAAATTTTAAGATTTTTTTATTTAAATTGCTCATAACTTCAAAACGACTTAAAATGTGAATTGTAACATATTAGGCATTTAGATAGGAAATTTAATTCTCTACACGTTAGTAAGCTAAAAAATAGGGTGTTCCATTTGCAAAAATTGACCTACGCACATTTATTTAAATGGAAACATTGGCACAATTTTAAGAACTCCCTGTATAAAAAACGTGAAACCTAAGTAATTTAAACTAAAAATCTATGTATTAATTGAAAGCTTAGAAACTTTTAAATGTTTACCTTTATTAGTTTCAGAGTTACTAAACTTTCTTCTCGGAGCATTTTTACACAAAAACGTCCTTTTATAATTCATATCTCAAAAACGGTTAGAGATAGGAATAGATTATCATTAACAAAAGTTATTTAGATTTTAATAAGGTAATCAAAAATGCTAAAATATACAGGGTGTTCCATTTGAAATAGCAAAGTTGGCGTTAGCTTCCGGTATAACCGGAAGTAATAAAAACGTCAAAATATAATGTTTTAAAAGCTCAAAGCCAATTATGCCTGCTGTCAAATTTTTAGAAAGATAAGTTTACTCGTTTCCGAGATCTTCTAATAGGCCACTCAACGTGAATCACCCTGTATTATTGTATACTGTAATACGGTGTATGTCTCTTGTTCGGTTATTTAGCTCTATTTTCAATTTAAAGTACAAGCAGAAACCGAAACAAAATATGTGGTAAATTTAAAATGGAGACAGGAGACACCCGCATTATGTGTAATGTCAATACTAAATTTAAGATTTCATGGTTTTATTAGGAAACATGGGAACAGGAAGTAATCATTAAAAAAAGTAGCTTCACAATTTAAAATTATTAGGTGGATTATTTGCTCTATAGTTAGTTGGTTGCTTAAATACACACTTTTTATTGTAAAACTAGCAAATTATACGTTTATATTTATTGTAAAAAAAATTAATTTACCTATTTGGGCTATTTGGGTTAATCAGTTTTTGACAGCCACCAAAATCCAGCCAAACGATATTTCAAACGTGAATATCTCTGAAATTTTTTTTCATATTCAGCGGCAAATATTATTCTTTCTAACGAACCAAAATTTAGGTTTCAGGAGTTAGTGAATGCCGAGATATTAGCGCTTGAAAATTCGATTGGCGTGGTTTTATTGGTTGTTAAAAACTGGCTATTAACTGGTGTTTGTACATTTCGTATAAAGAATTATTAAACTTAAATTGTGAACGTTGCCGTTGATACTTTCTTCTTACACTATATTTAAACGTTGACGAGGCGGATATTTTGTCCTTTATTTGGGGTTGAAGACTAACTAAACCATTATTAGAACCGGAACTGCTAGACAAATTGCAAAGTTTCATATTTTTTAATACATATATCCAAAATAAAATAACTATTTAAAATTGGGATTTATTCCTCTTTTTCTCCTCGCAACATTATCGTCAGTTAATCAACTATGGACATAGTTAACGCAATATCATTGTCGGGTGTATTGGTAAAAAACTACCAATCTTACACCAAGTACACGGTTCGATTTAAATAAAAATCCAAAATCCACAAAAACAATAAATTTCTCTTGAACAAAAAGTGATTTTAAGTTAATAAATAATCGTTTGTGTGCAAAATTCAAATGGTGTAAGAAAAATGAATAATTTATTATTAATCAATATATACAATCCGCTCAGTTTTCTGGAGCTCGCTTTGATTTGACCGACTAAATGTAAAAAACTATTATTCTTGAGGTGTCAAGAGATTGTTTTGATTAACAAAGTTGATAAAGAATTCGTCACCAATACTTTAGTAAACCATTAGGTTATTTAAATATTTTTATCATACAGCGTAATTAAATATGGCTCTGACAATCGTACCATTTTTATAATAAATGTTCTAGTTTGCGGTATTTGTTATAAAATAGTATTTATATAATATAACAAGTGATGAAAGTGATACTTTTCAAATAAGGATATATTTAGCACGAGGCGTGCAGATAGATTTAGAATATCACTTTCACACGAGTAATGTACACCACTTTTCCTACGACCACAAAGAATGATCAAAACTTTAAATTTTGTAGGTATATCACTATTGCGTTAAAGAAATTCTTTCTAGACAAATGAAAACAAAAAAAATTAATATACCCACTTAGATAAAATATTTTGACTTTTAAACGCCCACCTATTTCTCTATGTCCAGACACTTGATATGTTAAATAGGTTGTAAAACCTACTTTCTTTTACTTTTTTTATATTTTTATCGTACATAAAACCTAACAGTCCACAGAATTAAAATAAAGGGACAAATGCATGTATATGTATAGTGTGCTTTACCCCACCCAGCACCTTAATTCTCTCCACTGGGCCCGACATTTTGGTACTTTAAATAAATAGTTTTGCTGTCAAATTGGCATAATCTCTTTAAATTAAATATTGTCATTACAGAATCCTGTGTCATTGAAAAGAGAACTTTTTATATCCATTTTCTGGTAAATATTAACGCCCATAATTTTGATTATGGGAACCACATCAGGGTAGACGACTTTTTGGTTTTGCTTTCCTCTTGAAAATCAGCTAGTAATAGTTATTTACGATATGATATAAGTGTTGTCAAGATTCATATTACAACACGAGATGTTAAAGTTGTCAAACGAGGCGTCAGCCGAGTTTAATAAAACATCGAGTGTAGTAATATGAATTTACAACAGGAATATTGTACAAAATTTTATCTACTTTCATCTATGAATAAAAATATTTGGCAAAAGGCATTTTTAAAAATAAAAATGCACCTGTAAAAATGCACCTGCTATTAAGTTTACTAATCAAGTTTTTTATGTTACCTTTTGCATAGTTACTGTTTCGCATGGTTACTGTCGAAACTTTGTCAAACAAATTCAAAAATATAAAAAGCGTTTTTCAAAATGAGCGATTCTGATGGAAGTTTACCCTCTGATATAGAAGCAGCGGCAAACGAAGCGATCTCAAGTTTAGTTCCGACAAAATCCAAGGCGCGGTATGAGTTGGAGTATCAGAAGTTTGAAGATTGGTGCAAAGCTAACAAAATAAAGGAGGTGTCTGAGAAAATCCTTTTGGGTTATTTTTCCGTAATGCAACGCTCCCCGAAACCATCTACAGTATGGACTCACTACTCAATTTTGAAAACTATGATTTCAGTCAAGAAAAATCAAGATATAAGCAGATTTTCTCAACTAATCGCATGAACGCGTGCTATTTTATCACAATAGTGAAAACTATGACTTTGTGAAGGAACCAACCTGTAATATAAAAGAATTTATGCAAATCGGATCATAGGGGTTCAGTAAAAAAGCATCAAAATGTGGCAAATTAACATGATATTAAGTTACTTTTGTCGAGGAGATTATATTTATAAATAATATGAACTGCTGGACAATTGCTTTCGAGCAAGAAAAATTTCGCCTAAATTTAACAATTAATATTTTCTGAACCAGATATGATATCGACCTACGGTTTTGAATAATTGATAGATTAATCCCTTGGGAAACAATTGTCAATGTTGGATTTCTTTAACTGTCAGAAAATTTTATATACAAGGTGTTAAAGAAGATGATGATTTTTGCTCCAATTTTAATGGGGTGTAACTTTCACAATAATATTTTAAAATTTTATCACTCTACGCCAATTGCATCACTGGTTCATAGCAAAGAAAGTAATTTGACAAATTTTTGATATCTGCTATATTTTAAGAAATACCGATTTTTTTGGAAAACCTTGCTTTATTTTTACTTATTGGTAGCTAGATCTCACTGTGCGTTGTATCGTGCAAACTTTGCGAGTGATTATTATATCGGGTCAGTCAAGTTTCCCCCCCGTCAATTGATTTTTGTAAAACAAACTACATAGTCATTTTGCACACATTTTGCACAATTTTGCACATCTAATACGAAATTTTGCACAAGCTCGTAGGAGAAACTAGAGCCCTTTTTTGAATGGGGGGCTAACTTGACGGTTCCCCCCCTTACTCAAGCAAGAAACTTTTAATTTCTGTTTTATTATACCCCTCATTTTGCACAATTTTGCACACTACATTTCAAATTTTGCACACCCTCCAGAAAAAAGTTACAGCCCATTCGAGAAACAAAATTTCCCCCCCATACTCAACCAATCGGACCCATTTATAGCTCATTTGAAAGGTTGAATTTTGCACAATTTTGCACAAGACATTTCAAATTTTGCACACCCTCCAAAAAAAAGTTACACCCCATTCGAGAAACAAAATTTCCCCCCCATACTCAACCAATCGGACCCATTTATAGCTCATTTGAAAGGTTGAATTTTGCACAATTTTGCACAAGACATTTCAAATTTTGCACACCCTCCAAAAAAAAATTACACCCCATTCGAGAAACAAAATTTCCCTCCCATACTCAACCATTTGGACCCATTTATAGCTCATTTGAAAGGTTGAATTTTGCATAATTTTGCACAAGACAATTCAAATTTTGCACACCCTCCAGAAAAAAGTTACACCCCATTCGAGAAACAAAATTTCCCCCCCATACTCAACCAATCGGACTCATTTATAGCTCATTTGAAAGGTTGAATTTTGCATAATTTTGCACAAGACAATTCAAATTTTGCACACCCTCCAGAAAAAAGTTACACCCCATTCGAGAAACAAAATTTCCCCCCCTTACTCAACCAATCGGACCCATTTATAGCTCATTTGAAAGGTTGAATTTTGCACAATTTTGCACAAGACATTTCAAATTTTGCACACCCTCCAGAAAAAAGTTACACCCCATTCGAGAAACAAAATTTCCCCCCCTTACTCAACCAATCGGACCCATTTATAGCTCATTTGAAAGGTTGAATTTTGCACAATTTTGCACAAGACATTTCAAATTTTGCACACCCTCCAGAAAAAAGTTACACCCCATTCGAGAAACAAAATTTCCCCCCCTTACTCAACCAATCGGACCCATTTATAGCTCATTTGAAAGGTTGAATTTTGCACAAGACATTTCAAATTTTGCACACCCTCCAGAATAAAGTTACACCCCATTCGAGAAAAAATATGTTTGGTGTCATATTTCGCTTAAAAGGTATAAACATTAAGGCTGTGAGCTTATAAACCCGATAAAGTAGGAATGTAAATTAAAATAAATAGATTTGTGTTTTGTACGAAATGTATTAACTAATAAACTATATAACTATAGTGCTTCATTTATGGCTGGGGTGGGTGGAATTTTTAATTACGAAGATCCTATTAACAACACTCTATACATATACAAAAAATATTAATCGTTAAAGACATATTTATGATATGGATATATTTGGTTACACTGGGCCTCGTAACATTCGAGACAACAAGGACCCATTGATTAAGTTGTTTTGGCTATAGTTCATTATATTCTAACAATTATCAAATAAACATACATAATATAACTTAGGAAAGGTCTTAGTCTAGTTAGAGACTCCCAGAAGAGTGAAAACGTTTGGTAGTAAGTTACTTATTCCCAAAGTTCTGTGCGTTTTTTTTTTAAATTGTGAAAAGTGAATTTAGAACGAATCGAAAAAATTTTGAGGTAAGTAGCTATTTTTTTAAATTTTAACTATTGCCGCGGTTTAAAAAAAAATGTTAAATGAAGGAATTGTATGCAACCTTCAGAAGCACAGGTCCGTATTTAAAAAAAATTATTTAAAGTTGATATCTAAAAAACGAAACTTAAATTTGAAAACTAATAACGCCATATTGTAGAACAGAACAGAAAGTGTTTTTGTTTTTTCCCAAGTCAAATTGTGAGTGCAACAAATTAAAACACAAAACTAAAAATAATTTCCGTTTTTTCAAATAAGTGACAAAGTTTCAAGTAAATATTTTGAATCGTTTACCCAAGACGATTCAAAATATAATTGGGAAACGAAATTGCGGCAACCCTATCAATAACGCACCATATGAAATAACACATCATCTTACATAAAATATACAAAATGCGTGCAAGACAAACTGACATCCACACAAATTTTAAAAACTTTTAAATACACCCGCGGAGCGCAACACCCTTTTCGGATTTTATTTATTATTTTAAAAAGTTTAATTGGTATTTGCATGCATAATCTTTACATTACTATGGTTTCTAATAATTATCGATTATAGTTATTATATTTTTTTGGTTTTCAATAAATAAAAAGAAACCTTATTTTTAATATTTTTTTTGCTCAGTTATGCGTATTTCATAAAGTTTTTCTACAAGTTTTAAATTATTTATATTATTGTAATAATATAACTTCCTAGATGTTTCTATAAAAATATTATATATTTTTTCTGATTTGAAATTATTTTTATGGTTCAAAAAAAAGTTTTTTGGGCGTGCCACCCATGTTACTCGGTTTCAGGTCCTTTCGTCCCCCCCCCCCCCCCCAAAATAAATTTCTGGCAAAAGTTTTTAATTAAATTTGTTTTTTTAAAATATTTCCTTGATATGCTATTAGCACACCCTATATTATCAGTTGGACTGACAGTCCTAAACGATATCAATCCTCAAAATTCTCGCATTAGATTTTTTTATACCGTGCGAGCAAAAATTATTTGCATCAAAGAAGGCCTTGCATCTAAAGACGTAATACTTAGCCGTAGAGCTTAATACCTGTTGGGTGTCACATGTCATATGCATAATGTCCCCATATCATTGTGATCTAAACCAAGCCCTACGTCTTTTAATCCAAGCCCTCTTTGATGCAAATAATTTTTGCTCGCACGGTAAGATCTTACATCAGTCCGACCACCATTTCTTAAAATTTGCCCTTACACCATCACTATTACTGTCAATCCTTTATCAAGATTGTCGTTCCGACTGATATGATATGTATATGATATGATTTTATTTGATGTAGATTTTGTTATTGTTTTTATTCCATTACGATGCTCTAATTTAATAAAGACGAAGATGTTCGTGTACACCAAACAGCTGTAATTCACAGTTTAAAAAAACCATTATACAGTGTGGTCTAGTGGCGTATCCAGAATTTTAGTTTCCAAAACTCCTTTTTTTTAACCATAAAATATTTCTAAATAAAAAAATACGTAAATTTAAAGAAAGTTATAGGGAGTTATACCTAATATAAGAAATTTAAAACAATAAAAAAAGCAGGTTAAGTAAAAACTTCTTCATGAAATAAGCATAATTGAGCAAAATATTAAACACAAAGGATATTTCTTATTTATTAAAGACCCAAAATAGTTATTTTTGTATCTAGGGTGCGAAATACTACTTTGGTGATCGAGATCACCAAATTATTTAGCGCACGAGTTGCAAACAACATTTTTTTCTACAAACGTCAAAATATGTACAGTGACCGGTAAAAAGTTGGACCCATATGGGTAACTTTTTTATTATTAAAATTGTAAAAAAACTTTTTATGCTGATAGCTGATTGGTAACCTAAAAGCTTGTTTTGATATTAAAAAAAGTTATTTGAAAAAAGTGTTAAGATTTTAATTTTGTGCTGCTGTGCAACGTATAAAACAAAAATTCAAAAAAAAATTTTTTTTTAATTTAAAAAAATATCAAATGTTACTTTCACAATTACATCAATTTAATGAAAATTTGTTAAATGATTAATAACCAATATTTAAACATTTTTGTTTTCTTAAAAAATTTTTATTTGCTAAAATTCAAAATTTAGCTTTTGGTCATGTAACTGGGTGCGTCCATGCCCTGTATCTAGCAACCATATTTACCAAGGTATTTCTGGAACAATATGCTTACGAAAGGCAGTTCTTTCTAACTTTGAACAAGTTTTAACGTGTCTTCTAAAGTTTCTCCTACGAAATTAAAAATTAGAAAAAATAATTCTTGGAATCAATTTATTTATTTTTAGAAATTGATTCTAAGAATTCTTTTTTCTAATTTTTAATTTGGTAGGAGACACGTTAAAACTTGTTCAAAATTAGAAAGAACTGCCTTTCGTAAATATATTGTTCCAGAAATACATATAATTGGTAAATATGGTTGCTACATACAGGGCCTGGACGCACCCAGTTACATAATAAAAAGATAAATTTGGATTTTAGCAAATAACATTTTTTCAAGACCACAAAAATGTTTTAATATTTGTTATTAATCATTTAACACATTTTCATTAAATTTATGAAAGTATAAAAGGAACTTTTGGTATTTTTTTTAAATTAAAAAAAAATATTTTTTTTTGAATTTTTGGTTTAAACTTTGCACACCAGCATAAAATTAAAATCTAAACACTTTTTTCAAATAACTTTTTTCGATATCTTGTATTCCGATACCAGAATTTTACGAAAAATATATACTTTTCAATTTTACAGACAAACGAGTAGTCTCGTGACTAATGTAAAAACAAGTTTTAAGGTTACACCAATCATGCAGAGGCTATCAATATAAAAAGTTTTTTTGCAATTTCACTAAAAAAAAAATTTCCCATATGGGTTCAACTTTTTGCCGGTCACTGTATATTTGTTAAAATTGTTCAAAAATAAGTACTATGCTTTGTTTAATATGAAAAAATGGTGTGAAACTGGCTTAAAATATTTTTCCAAATCAAGTAATGACTATAACTACGGAAATAGAATGGCAGTTGTTGACAACAATAATTATATTAAAGTGACTTTTTGCTCGCGTCATTTTTCCAGCAGTTTTCCAGTGTCTGATATTTTTAACTGTAAAATAATGGAAATTTTAAGCGACGATGAACTAAGTAGTACCCCACCAAATTTGATAGATGCGGCCAATTCGGTAACTTCAAATCTTTTACCGGATAAATCGAGATCGTCAGTATGAAAATGCATATCGGCAAATTTTGTTATATTCTGAAAAGTGTTAGTTATTGTTAAACATTTAGAAATAAACGATTTCGTCGATTTTTGCTTGATTGAGGACTATAAAATTTAAAATACAAAAATCTCATATAGTTTACATGCAGTGCGCGAAATATGTATTTTGCACACTATTTCGCGCACGGTGTCATGGTAACTTAGAAAAATGAAAAAAAGGGTCATTTTTTGACGTTTTTAGAAAAAATATATTAACCATAATCGATAATAATTATTATAAGCCATTGTCGTGTAAAGATTACGTTTGCAAGCACCAATAAAACCTTTTAAATAAATAAATAAATAAAAGCCAAAAAGGATGTTGCGTGCCGCGGGTGTATTTGACAGATTTTAGGGAGGGGGAGGGGTACGCCACTAATAACAAAGTCAGATGCAATTAGAATATCTTCAAGTTAAACAGCATACAGGGTAGGTCAATAAATATGAAAATCGTTCAAGAGTAAAGTCAAAAATAAAGAAAAACTTAATTAAGAAAACTTGTTTATAATTAATAATTATGTCAAATCAAAATCATAGCCTTCCCCACTAAAAAAATATTTTTTTTTGAAAACTTTAAATTAACCTTATATAATGATTTTTTTATAATTAGGTATAACGCTTTTTCAAATTTATCCTAATCAAATTATTCTTGTACAGTTTTTTTAAAATTACAGATCATTTGTAACATTTACTTATACTATGGTTTTAAAAGTAACCAAAAACTTAATTTTTTGATTACTCCACACGGGATCGACTCCAATAATCATTAGTTTGTTACTGGTTGGTATATTAATATTAGAAGGGTGTTTGTCTTCTTTTTAGGAATATTTGCGAAATTTAAAAAAAAATTTGTAGTATCCTTGCAACAAACAAAGTTTTTGGTTACTTAAAACAATATATGTAAATCTGAGAAAGTTTTACAATTTTCTTCAGTTTTCCTCTATTTTTTGACTTAAGGGCACTTTACTTATGTACGATTTTCATATTTTTTGACCCACACGCATACTTAATCGACCACACTGTATATATAAAATGTATTTTAACAAATTAGCGGATAAATACATAAAGTTTTATATTTGTTGCAAACTAACCTGACCTGGTTATAGAATTACACTGAGCAATATTGTATTTTTTCAGTTATCATGACAGGAAGAAAATCAAAGTCAGAAGAAGATATTTTAATAATAAGAGCTCTTTTTCAAGAACATAATTTAGAAATAGTACAAGATGGAAAGTTAGTTCCCAGAAAAAATTATATTTGGATTCATTTATCAGAAAAATTAAATCAATCTTTTACCCCAGGAGCTTTATATACAATAGCAGCAAAAAACTACTATAATGTTCACTTCAATTTAGGTATAAAAAAGTATTTATCTTTAGAAACTAAAACAGATTTAAATCTCTCCTCTTGCTCCCAAACAACTAATAATTCGAATCAACATTCAGATGCAAGTGAACAAGAAGAAACCAACTTTTCAATTATTCTCTCACGTCAAGAATTTAATAATTTGTTTCCTCACGATGAACTGTATACTGACAAAACATCAGCATTACATGTTAAACGAAATTATGTTGTATTTCAACAACGTCAGTGGACAAAAATACTATACGATAAAATTGATGCTGTGTTGGAAAGTTTAAATTATTATTGTACATATACCTTCAGAAGAAATCGAGTTCATCCAGATGGCATAGATTATTATGCTCGAATGTGGGCTGAGTGTTCAAAATGCAAGTCAACATTAATATGCACCATAAATACCATTCCAGAAGACTTAAACAAGGAAGTTATTGTAAATGTCACATTAAACTGCAATAAACCCATACAAAATATTTGTAATAGTAAAAAAAGACCACTGAGTGGACTAGAACGCCAAAAAGTAAGCGAAAGATTGGTAGAGACAAATATGGCACCTAGTCAACTTAGGCGAACTATGGCTTCAGAATTATTATCGGGTAAATCTCTTCCAAAATTAGGCACACTTCGACAAGCCAAACATGAAGTAGTACAGAAACGTAGACTTGATAATGATCCAATAATATCTGTATGGAAAATGAAAGTTGAACCAAATATGGAGGGTGCAATTCAACAAATTGGATTAGATCCATTTTTTATTTATATCTGGACCAATACCCAATTATATGTATATAATAAGTTTTGTTCAATGGAATATGGAAAAATTTGTATAGATGCAACAGGAAGTGTGGTAAAAAAATTTACAAAAGCATATGGTGAAAAAAGTAAACACATTTTTTTATACGATATTACAGTGAGAAGTACCATCAGTAAATCCGATAATCAGTATTCAGTGGCCAGCATGTTGTCCGAAAACCAAAATGCTGTTGCTATTTATTCATGGCTGGCACACTTTATTCGAGCCGGTGCAAGCATTCCCCGTGAATGTGTCACTGATATGTCCCTTGCTTTAATTTATGCCTGTGTTCTAGCATTCTCTTAGACTATAATATTCATTGCTATAATGCTATTTTTCATCATACCCAATTTCTTGAAACTTGTTACATCCGGACGGATGTGGCTCATTTTATCAAGTTAGTTACTCAGTGGTCCAGCTTAAAGAAACAACATCGATTAACTCGTCAATTTTATATAAGGGCTATCGGACAAATAATTCAGTCTACAAATATTAAAGATATTGAAACTCTTTTAAAAGCTACATTTACAGTTGCGTATAGTGACACTGAAGGCCATAATACTGCAGGTAATCCTATCCAGTGTGAACAATATAAGGAATGGCTGAAGAGAAGATGTGGTACTGGAACTGTTGAATGTATTGATGTTGAAAGTGAAATGGATAATGCCGGCGATTTTGACACTGAAACTTTTAACACCAAATCCGAGCGTATTGAAATAAATCCATTTTACCTATGGGCAAAAAATATTTCGGATCATTGTCAACAGCTAGTCAATAGGGCAGACGAAATTGGTGACAGAGGAAATCAGCAATATTTACCATTGATAGTAAAGGATATCTTAAAATATTGCAAAAATATTCCATTATGGACAGCGCTAATGAAACCATACTTTCCTTCATCTCCAACAATAGCATCAACAGCTCCAGTTGAAAGCAATTTTAACAATATTAAACACCGTATGTTTGGAAACATGGATTTGCCACTTAGAATAGATGATTTCTTGAAAATATTTATACCATCAAATGAAGGAGCCGTAAAATTGGCTAGAAGCTCAGTAATGGAGAATGTTCAGAGTAATAATCAAAATGTAAGAACAACTTATTATAATAATAATAATAATAATAATAATAATAATAATAATAATAATAATAATAATAATAATAATAATAATAATATGTAGAATGTAGGTATTCTATGTGCATGATCATAATCATAAACTCTCTAGACTTGTACCAGTTTTAATTCATATGGAATACTTTTGATATTATATTATAAAATTTGTATGTATTGTGTAAAACAACTAATTTATTTTAAAATATTTCATTTAAACATACTTTACACATAAAAATTTTTCAAAAAATAATCAAATTATTTTTGTTGGTTGTTGACAGCCGTTGCTTATTTTATTATTAATAATATTGTTCCGGAGAGTTTTTGGCAGATTGAATTAACTTTCTTAATATAAATAGGTATATTTTTGATTGATTTGAAATTTTTGTGTCACTTTCGTCAAAATAATGCCACGAAATAACAGAATTAAATTATTTTTCAAGGTAAAAAAGACATATTTTTGGTTGTTAAGGAAATACCTAACGTAATTTCATTCTGTTATTCGTGAATCACCATGTTATTTAAAATATTTTTCGTTCCATATAAAATTATTAAATTTTGGTGTAATATTTTACTAGATGCCAAATTTTCTTATTGAATCCCTTGAACTTGAATTGTAAATTCAAAATTTTTTCTGTCGTGAATTTTTTTTGAAAATTTTCTCGGGCTAGCGCCCCGGGAAATTTTGAACTAATTCGCGACTTCAAAAAAATTTCCGGAAATAATTCATGATCTAGGGAGATTATAAGTTAAAATGGGGATTTATATTATAAAACAATTTTTTTTTTAGATTTTAAAATTAAATGAAGATCTAGAAATCAGCGATAACTCGTTTGTACTACCATCAACAGGTAAGTTATCAAAGAATAGGAAAGTTTTTGGGGCCCTCTAATTTTCCTACATAATATGTTTTACCATATTCTTTAGTATATTATGTAATATAATCAGTAATACTGTTTTGTCGTTTATTATTTTTAATTGTTTGTTTTAGTTAGAATTAATGACGAGATTGTCTGCCCGTCTTGCCAATTACATCAGCCAGAACACGAAATATGTGAAAATTGCTCAAAAAGGGTTCATAATCATAAGTTATGCTGTAGTGTAGTTGAAGATAGAATTCTTTGTCTCCCTTGTGCCAGTCTAGAACAAACTACTCTTGAAAATTGGCGAGGGCTGGCAACTCAACCGAAAAAACGTCCCCGAACTTCTTATTTAGAGCCACAAACTGAACTGCTAGAAGCACAATATTTAACTATTCGAAAAGTACTCCCAATTGGGTTATTGCGAAATGGTAACGTCTTAGATTTAAAACCAATCAAAGTTTCAAATAATGTTTCACTAACGTTAACCAATACCTGCGGATTTGATTCTTTAATTCAACTAATGGCAAGTGCATATTGTGACAGTTTTGCATTTAAATTTTTAATTGATCTCCTAAAAAACAAAAGTGAAACTGCCGATATTATTTTAAACTTAATTAAAGAAGGTGTCACAAAAAAAACTTACAAACAACGAGCGTTGTTTTTGCAAAAACATTTTAAAGCTGAAGAACAACCTTATGGAATTTATAGATTAAATGTGGAATGTGTTGTCGGAGATTTATTATCAAAAGTAGATATTAATAAATGTTTTCTGGATGAATTA
This sequence comes from Polydrusus cervinus, assembly GCA_935413205.1. Taxonomy (NCBI): domain Eukaryota; kingdom Metazoa; phylum Arthropoda; class Insecta; order Coleoptera; family Curculionidae; genus Polydrusus; species Polydrusus cervinus. Next base: position 24,698,007 of record OW284514.1, on the reverse strand, counting down.
TCCTGTCCAAGTTGTCATTTTACAATAGCAAACTATAGACAATCATTGGAAATTGACCTGTTAGATGCATCCGAACTAAAAAATGCCATTATAAACAATTTAGTAAAAAGTGATAATACATGTAAATGTAAAGCAGGTAATTGTAGCGCAAACTTAGACTCTAAATCAAATGTGGCCTTGACTCATTTCTTTATTGAACCAATTAACGTAAATAAAATGGTTTGTGAATTAGAATGTTCCTTAAGTGACATACCAAAATATTTAGAATTAAATGGTATCAAGTACATATTAAGAGGTGTTGTGGGGTATGTTGGGCCAAATTTAGGTTTAGGCCATTTTATTTGTTATTCATATAGACACAATAACTTATGAGAAGAGTATGATGATAGAAATACAAAACCAAAACCGTCTTCTTCCCAGAAAGTAGTACGAGTTCAAATAATTCTGTATACATCTTAATTGGGCTTTGTTATACACTATATTACACGTTTTACCAATAATTACTTATAATAAATAACTTCTTGCCTTTCTCAATGTTTAAAACTCTTTAAAATCTTTTATAATTTCCTTTGCCTCCGTTTTAATTATCTATTGCTCTTGATGGTTTGTTTGACAATTTATCATTTTTTATATGTACCTACTTACTTTTTCAAATTTCTCCATAATAATTTTTATACATTTTAATAGTTTTTTTTGCAAGAATCATGGTCTAGTAAATTAGATTTAGTTTAGATTATCTTTTAAAAATATTTGTTCAATGACTCGGTCGTCAATTATGAGTGTCCTGCCAAAACAAGCTTTGGTGGACATTGACACGTTGAGTGTGATTTTCTCGAACCCACGAAGGATTATCATCGGACTAGTAACCAAAAATGGGTATTACAGCCGTACGCCGAAATAAAATCGAACAAGTACGTATGCTAGTTGGCGACGAAGTTGCGAATATGCCAAAAGCTGGCCACTTAATCAAAGAAAGTTTTCCAGAACTATTTCACATTGATTCATTTTCCCTAGTAACTGTTAGAGAATCGTATTCACAGTTAATATCTGAAACAAAAAAGTTTTTTAAGTCACCTAAGCGGAATTTCATATTTCACACTTTTTATCAAAAGATTGCATTTTCCTCAGTCTCTGTTAACTCCGAGTGAGCAGTCAACTCATATGTGATACTACTGGGACCCAAATTCCTAACACAATAATCTTCTTTTCGATGAAAAATTAGATTCACAAATATTTTGTAAGTGCATTGCGGTTTTTCCGAAAGAGGGCAGTCGACAATTTTGTTAAAAAACCCTTTACATAATATACAGTTACACTTAAAAATGTTTTAACATTTCTTGAACTATGTACAAAATATACAGGGCTGTATTAAAATTTTTTGACTTGGGCCAACTTATAAAACGATTTCGTTGTCACCCGATATATTTAATCTGAAAATCTGAATTTAAACATTTAAGTATTTTATATAATTATCAGAATTTTTACATTTAAGTATTTTATATAATTATCAGAATTTTTACATTTTTTCTAAATGTAAAAATAATATTTATATTTATGTATCATGCACTAAGAAAATCTCTTTTTGATCCCTTGCGATTTCGTTGTCACCCGGTATATTTATATATATTTAATCTGAATTTAAACATTTTAGTGTTTTATATAATTATCAGAATTTTTACATTTTTACTAAATGTAAAAATAATATTTATGTATCATGCACTGAGAAAATCTCTTTTTTATCCCTTGAGAAATGTAAGCAACCAGAGCCAAAATGTTTTGGTAAATAGAGGACAGCCAAGTACTTTACCCTATCAGGAGAATGCTTTTTGTTCAACAGACTTTGCTGTGGTAATAAAATTACTTGGTACGTTGCTATAATAATAAAATTACCTATAAAACTATAAAAAAATTTTGCTAATAAACCAAAAAATTCTGCAGTGCCAAAAAACTGTTTTTTAATAGCAATAAAAATGCTTGACTGTTTTTGCAAAGATCTGTATCGCTAAAATAATTATTTATTTCCATCGACAGCAAGGAACTTATCAAGATCAATAAAAAGACATCAGTACACCTTATTTTACTGCAGCAAAATAAGTTAATTGGCAACTTTAGCAAATAATTTACTTGGGATGGCCAAAAATACTCCAGTAAAAATATTTTGGCTGGAGATTCTCTCAGTGTGTGAAAATTTGTAATATAATAAACAATTTTGTAAATAGTTGGTTTACTCATTGTGTGCGGAATATTATAATCTTTGTGCAATCCGACATAGATTAGTGCGACATGTTACGATCTTAATAGGGTTCATAATTTAAAATGCCACCCTAACCTTGAATAAAGCACTGTAGATAGATATTGTTAATAAATTTCGTCCAAAACGCAAATCTATTTATTTTAATTTACATTCCTACTTTATCGGGTTTATAAGCTCACAGCCTTAATGTTTATACCGTTTAAGCGAAATATGACACCAAACATATTTTTTCTCGAATGGGGTGTAACTTTTTTCTGGAGGGTGTGCAAAATTTGAATTGTCTTGTGCAAAATTATACAAAATTCAACCTTTCAAATGAGCTATAAATGGGTCCGATTGGTTGAGTATGGGGGGGAAATTTTGTTTCTCGAATGGGGTGTAACTTTTTTTTGGAGGGTGTGCAAAATTTGAAATGTCTTGTGCAAAATTGTGCAAAATTCAACCTTTCAAATGAGCTATAAATGGGTCCGATTGGTTGAGTAAGGGGGGGAAATTTTGTTTCTCGAATGGGGTGTAACTTTTTTCTGGAGGGTGTGCAAAATTTGAATTGTCTTGTGCAAAATTATACAAAATTCAACCTTTCAAATGAGCTATAAATGGGTCCGATTGGTTGAGTATGGGGGGGAAATTTTGTTTCTCGAATGGGGTGTAACTTTTTTTTGGAGGGTGTGCAAAATTTGAAATGTCTTGTGCAAAATTGTGCAAAATTCAACCTTTCAAATGAGCTATAAATGGGTCCGATTGGTTGAGTATGGGGGGGAAATTTTGTTTCTCGAATGGGCTGTAACTTTTTTCTGGAGGGTGTGCAAAATTTGAAATGTATTGTGCAAAATTGTGCAAAATGAGGGGTATAATAAAACAGCAATTAAAAGTTTCTTGCTTGAGTAAGGGGGGGAACCGTCAAGTTAGCCCCCCATTCAAAAAAGGGCTTTAGTTTCTCCTACGAGCTTGTGCAAAATTTCGTATTAGATGTGCAAAATTGTGCAAAATGTGTGCAAAATGACTATGTAGTTTGTTTTACAAAAATCAATTGACGGGGGGGAAACTTGACTGACCCTATTATATCTTATGAAAAGCTTGATTATGCTCAATAACAATAGTTGTAACTAAATCATATGATGTACAGGGGCGTACTTATAAACATTTGAGTAGGTATAGTGTTAGAAAGTTAGAAATTAATAAATACCTATTTTCCAAAAATTAAATTAAAAAAATTATCTTTGTTAAAATTTTGTAAACACACTGTATAATATACCTGTAGTGCGAATATGAAAAACTAATAAATAAGAAAAAATTCACTCTAGGGGCGAGTACTTAAACCAAAACAATCGTGAAAAATTGTGAGATACTCATAAACCATAGACATATTAGGTGTTTTCTAAGTACGGCACTGTACATCATAACACTTAGATACAACTATTGTTACTGCACATAATCAAGCTTTTCATAAGGTATAATAATCACTCGCAAAATTTGTACGATACAACGCACAATGAGATTAAGCTACCAATAAGTTGAAATAAAGCAAGGTTTTCCAAAAAAATCGGTATTTCTTGAAATATAGCAGATATCAAAAATTTGACAAATTTATTTCTTTGCTATGAACCAGTAATTCAATTGACGTAGAGTGATAAAGTTTAAAAATATTATTGTGAAAGTTACACGCCATTAAAATTGGAACAAAAATCATCGTCTTCTTTAACACCCTGTATATAAAATTGTCTAACAGTTAAAGAAAATCCAATATTGACAATTGTTTCCCAACGGATGAATCTATCAACCATTCAAAATCGTAGGTCGATATCATATCTGGTTCAAAAAATATTTACTGTTAAATTTAGGCGAAATTTTTCTTGCTCGAAAGCAATTGTCCAGCAGTTATTTGAAACTACTAAATCTAGTGTAGTAGTATTCTTTACCGCTTACTGCTGTAATGGCTAAAATAGTTTACAGAGTAAAAATATTTAGCACATTACAAACCTGCAATTCGCTATTTAAATCCTGTTTTATTAGATACTTATTAATTTTGCCGCCGATTAAATGCAATAACTTGTTTAATGGAATTTTATTTCTCTTTAAAAATAGGAATGAAGGGATTTAGGGACATTAAATGATTTTTTATAACAAAACAATTTACTTATATATTAATTATAATTGCTATGCAATTTTCAACGTGACTGAGCAAAAAATACCTTTTGTCCGGCTTTTCCTGTACAAATCTCAATTCCAGCTCTTTGTTCGTCGGCTCCCCGGCGTTTTTTTCATTTGAGCTTCCGCTTTCATGATGAACCCGCGAAACCGGAAGAGTCGCCATATTGTGTTCCGACTCCACCTCGACGGTGGCTATTTTAACCTCACCGCCCACCATTTTAAATCGCCCAAATATACGTCAAAACAACAACCTATCTGTCGTTGTAAACCTTAACTATCGTTGTCTCTATATCACATCGTCTCCTACGAGCTTGAAAAGTCGATGCTCTTTTAGGGTGGATAAATTTCAATGGATTTATTTTTCGACAGGGAAAGAATTTCTAAGTGAAAACGTACGAACCGAGGGTGGAATTATACTTTTCCATGAATGGATGCATTGATTAAACAATGTACAACGATCAGATCGTTGTAAAAGTAATAAAAAAACTCAGTATTCGCGAATTGACAAACCCGGAACCGACCGTATCGAATGGCGGGCGACTGAATCTCCCGAAAACGGGAGAGTTTGCAGGAGCAGGAAGGGATGCTGCAGTCACGTGATAGGAGACAAGCGCTTTTGATTGGCTTTCGAGTGGTTGTGTCCCGGGATTTCGACCCAGTGACCCCGCGCGTGACCTCACCTCATCCAAAACACGATTGTCGTTTGTTGGTTTGCAATTATTGTAAATATTTTAACAAGTACGATTGTTTATTTTTCTGTTAAGGGTTCTTTTAATTTGCGGCTTTAATTGAAACCTTTTATTGGACTTTTTCGCTAAATTTTTCATGGGAACAGCTTTGTACCCCGTTGTATTTCGTTGCTATAGAATAGGGGCGTGATATCGTATATTTTGCGCAGGAGCAAACTGACGCAAAAGACAAATCGCATCGCAACAAAATTTAAATTTTTTAATTTCGAGTTTTAGTAATGATGTATAACGCGTTAAGAATGTTGTCATAAAATAGATAATAAAAAAATTATTCATTCTTTGTGCTTAAGCCACCTTAAGTGGATCTGACCGCGCTAAAATTTACCGTGTTAAATTGCGGCGCTTTTTGAATTACAAAAAAATAATATATAAAAATACATTAATAAACATCCAGTTGTTTTTTTGTAAAAACAATAAGTAGTGTGGCTAATTTGACAATTTCCAACGCCTTTTATTCGGAAACTGTCCTAGATAGGTATTGGATATGATACTTGTTTTATGCTTAGAATTCTTTCTAGAATGCATATCTATAAAGGCCTACAGGGTGTTATAATTAAAATACCAAAGTTATGTGCACTTCCGGTTTAACCGGAAGTGACACTCAGACGTTTTAATACTGAAAATATGCGCAGCGCACCATATAACCTACCAAAATTTCATCATGATGTATTTTTATAAAGACGTGATAAGCTGGGTAGTAATTTCTACTTTATATGGGTAACTACCCATATAAAGTAAGTCTAAAAATATTTTAAAAATAGTAAATTGTATACCTAGTAGGAAAAACTGAACATTCCCGAACGACCGTAAAGATTGTATGTCGAGGCACAAGCCGAGACTGACAATACGGAGTCTGCGAGCTATTTTTCCGTAAATGGAAAATTATTAAAAGGACATAACTTGTTACAAGCAACTTGTTAAAATTTTAAAATAAATATTAATAACTTTGTTCACAAATAAAGGATGCCATTAAGTATTTGTGTTGTAACTATGGAAACACAGTAATATTGAATTGTCAAGCTTAACACATTTTTCGTTTACAAGTAGCCGTACAGAAATAATATTTCCTTACAGTACAATAATAAATATTTCCTAACAGTTATTTTCCGTTGCTTAGCAACGACTAAGTGTAAGGAACTTTTTCTTTCAGAAATGTTATCAAAAATGTTAATATTTTCGATCGATTTTCGGAAAAAATATTTATTATTCAATTACATTTAAAAAAAAATCAGTTGTCACTAGTTTCCGGTATAATAAAAATATATTTCTTTAATTTCAATATTGTCATGACATAAACTATGAAAATTCAGCCTACTCAAAATCGTTTATTTACTTTAGTCGCCTAAAATCAATTTAACAGCGTGCGCGCGAGCCTTTTTGCCGGTGTGATGAGAATTCGGACGCCTCAAATAATAAACGGGAACGATACGCTGTCAAAACATCCATGAAGTGGAAAAATATGAAAAAATAAAATTCAAAGAGTAAAGTTTTAAAAAGGCCTGTTCATGTGTATAACTTAAGAACGTTTATACGCTAAAAATATATGGTATTTGTCAATTTTGTGAAAATACTTTGCAATTTTAAATTACATAGAAATAAACTTAGCGGCAAGCGGACAGAGTAGTGCGTCTATCTTTTGCAACTACTTTGTCCGCTTGCCGATAAGTTTCTTTCTATATATTTTAACGCACACTAAATTCCACTATTTTATTTTTTAATTACTTTAAAATAATTTTGGAATTTTTTGTACTTTGGACCATGGACAATACATAGCAAATCTATGTAAATTTTTAAATTCTTTTCACTTCAAAAAAAAATGTTCACCCATACAGCTCGGCAAAGATTTTTAAAAAAGAACGCCCAACTTATCCTTTTGCAATGCTATGCTGTTTAAAAGAAACTAAAAGGAAAATTACTATTGTTCCCATATTACGTACAACAATTGAATCGGTACCAGTCCAAATGTTACAGTTTTGGGAAAACGAAAACAACTCTCTGTAAAGAAAGTTGTACTGTTCTTACGCTCAACACTTCCTGATAAACGCCGTCATACGCCTTAATACCGGGTGTCCCATTATCGATGGTCATCGGCCGTATCTCGGAAACTACTGGGCATAGAAAGTCAGGGAAAAAAATGATAACTAAAGTGACCATGAGAAAATCCTGGAAATAATTTAATTACATTAGACGGGCGGAAGCTTGCCTATTTTCATTTTTTATTGTTATTATATTGTTGATTTTAAGGTTAAGTCGATCAGGGTGGATAATATCTGTAAGTGTTATCCACATTTGGACTTCACCTTTTCTGTTGTTGTAACTCTTATTTTAATATAATTGTAATACTATTACTTAATACAGAAATAAATACATCTTTATTATTAAGTGAATGTGGTCATTTCCAATAATTTTTATAAAACAAAATTTTTCATTATCAATGTTAATAATAATAATAATAATAATAATAATAATAATAATAATAATAATAATAATAATAATAAATAGTAGAGCTAATTTAATTTAATTATTTTAATTAAGAACGGTGTGCCTGAGGAGAACAACGCAAGAGACCATTTTTATGCAGAATTAACCAGGCTAATCCGAAATAATATCCACATGGAAAAATATCAGTGGCGTCCCACATTTTTCTAAAAAATATATAACCGCTTCTTCATTTAAAGTTTATTAAAATTATTATATTGGCGATAACGCTAAAACGAACGGAGATATCGAGCTGCGGTTTCAATATTTTTTCTAGCAAATTTCATCTACTTTTCGATTATGGTATCATAATTATTATTTTTTCGGAGTAAAATCAAAAAATGTGTTATTATTACAAATTGCGCCCTCTAGCATTTTTTTTAAGAACTATTATGGACAACTAAATACGATTGGTGAAAGAGCATACTTTTTCTTACAAGTAGTCTTTAGTTTGCTAAAATCGGATAAGTCGTTTATAAGTTACAGCGATTTAAATGATTACAATTTCAGCCTCCCCCCCTCTTATTAAAGTCGGTACGCCAATGAGCATAAGACCAAAATGATGCATAATTGTGCAAGCTTTTTAATGGTATTACCAAAGATATACCTTAATGTGAAATTTTCGAAGATATGTAAAATTTTAAAATTTACCATTCAATTACGCCCTCTTGCGCCAAAATGCGGAACTTAAAAATTATTTCCAGGATTTTCTCATGGCCACTTTAGTTATTATTTTTTTTCCCGAGTTTCTATGCCCAATAGTTTTCGAGATACGGCCTGTGGCCATCCATAATGGGACACCCGGTATAGTGAAATTTATTTGTACTTATTTAATGCAGCCTTGTATTACAGACAAAATGGCTATACCAGGTCGAAATGTCAAATTTTGGACATGTACTGTTCTTATTCTCACCGATTTAATTATTTATCCTGTTTCTGACAATCTTGGGTGTACATAAATAGTTAGGAAAAAGCGCCAATGATTGAATTGAATAAACAATTTGAATATTCTAAAATAATAACGAACTTTAATTTTGTTATTCTAAACACCCTACTTTCTATTATATCGAAAGATCTTTCGACTTAAGGCGGAACTTTGTGCAGCAAGAAATATATTTGCAAGAGAGTCTCACCCGAAGTGGGCATACTAGCGAGCTTATGACGTGGTGAAAAATATTCCGTAAACATCGACACACACTGAAAGCACGATGCAAGGCGGTAGGTTCTTTATTATGCTAATGAGTTTTGGTTGATTTTATTTCGGAGACGAGAAATTTGTTTTGTGGGAAATAAGTATTTTACTTGTTATTGTATTCTAAGTTAAAATAATGCATCTAATCGTTATACGGATTCTTATTTTATTAATATGTACAAAAAATAAAATTAAGGAGAGCAAAAAATTTTGGAAAATAAAATCTGTTAATTTTATAAATTCCTTGGAAAAGCTTATTATAATGATTTTAATGATTTAAAAAAGGTAATAAAACTTCTGAAATCGTATTCTAATTTTTAATATAGGTACCAAGATACATGTCTGTTAATCTTATTATTACCTACCGACTAAAGTGTTAATTAATTAATAGTAGGTATAAGAACACCTGCATATATGCCAGTGGCGGCGTCAGGGGGGAAGAAGGCACAGGCATACCCTTAAATTAAAGTTGCCCATCCAAATTAAGTTTAGGTACTTAGGTAGTTTATACATAACACAATGTACAAACTGTTTTATTGTGAATTTTTCAGCATTGGTGTTGAAATATTTTGTAAGGTCAATAGTTTTTGAATTAAAATTCTCTCATATGAATAATTTTTCACCATGCTTATTTATTAAACAAGAGAACAAACGAAGTACCTAGACCTTTTTTTTAGAAACACAGTACCGTATCGTCGCACCTATACGAGAATGGAATAAAATAATTGAATTTCAGCGCCAATCCGATACAGAATATACATGTGATAATAGAATAGATGCAATGGTCTCATCGGTTTTACCGCTTACTATTGCTAAATAATAATAATAATAATAATAATAATAATAATAATAATAATAATAATAATAATATTAATAATAATAATAATAATAAAAAATCATGTTATTCTCTGGAGCTAACGCAAAGATAATGCGACACGAGTAGAACCGATAGATATTGTATATCGCATCACACGGAAAGCGTCAGCAAACAGTACCAATCGACGAAAAGTCGTGTACCTACTTTTTAAGCTCAAAGGTTTAACTTTTCGTCTAGAAAAGCGATAAAAATATATCTACAGTAAAAACTAAACAATAGCTAGATACCAGGATCTTATATGCCTACCTCAAAAAAATCGGATCCATTTACATTTTTCTAGCACCTCCACGCCACTGATATCTGCTACCTAAGTACTTAGCCTATTTTTGTGAAAGAAGGTTTTTATTTTGGTAATTGGAGTATAATTGAATATAAAAACTAAGAACTACATAGATTTTTATTCATTTGTGATTTGAACTGTTCGTTGTGAATCTATTGTGAAGTTGTATCTACAGTGTGTTTCTATTTTATATTATCAATATGCCGCAAAAGTATACTAGCACAAATCGTACTCCGTGTGGCCGTCGACGAAGTATTCAACAAAAACTTAAATTACTCAGGTGAGTACTTGCAATCATTTTAGAAATAATTGCAAAGTTGTATAATTTTTATTATCATATATAATATAACAAGTGCATTGAAAATTATCGGTAATTTTAGGAAAATATGCTTGAATACAATTTGGAGCCAAAAAAAGCATGAGTGCACGTAGTGCACGAATGCTTTTGCTTGCTCCAAATTGCATGACGGCATATTTGGCTAAAATTACCGGTAAATTATCAATGCCCGCGTTATATTTGTAAGGGAATTTCATGGACTGATGTTGCTTTTTGTTTGTTATGACTGACAAAAAGAAAATATGTCAAAAAATTATCACGATAATTTTTTGCAACAATAGAATAACCATGGTAACACAAAATAAAATTATGGTATTTAATTGTTAAAATATGAAATTTGACAGGTGAATGAAATTCTCAAGATTATTGATTTTGCTCCTTTTCATATGCTGTAGAAATAAAATAGAACATAACGTGCATAACCGTTTCATACGCTCAGTTTTAAAAAAGTACAAGTAAAGCCGTACAGAAAGTTTAAAATTGTTAGTAAGTGATTTTGTTAGTTGTTTTTGTCATGTTACGTTGTAACGTTGTTTTATGACCTACAATATTTCGGGAGTATTCGAATTTTTTTTAGGCCCTAGGCCAAGAATTATCCTAATTATTTTAAAAAAGCATCCGTTTTGGACACAACTACTGACATCAGCCCTATGATGCTTATGTACGCTGTTTGTTTTCTATTACAAAAAGAGGTAATTGATATCTCGATTAAACTCCTAGGATAGGTATTATCCAAAAATGTATCAAGAGATCCTAAAGCATAAAAACAACGTTTTTACAAAAACATAAACCTTTCATAGCTATCTTTTTTAAATTTTAATAACGCAATTATCTTAACTTTTTCTTACTCTTTGTAATTTGAGTATAATATGTAACGAATATATTTATTTTCTTATTTATTTTTTATGAAAAAAAAATTAGTTTATTTGAAAAAAAAACACAGTGTAAACAAGCTGCTGTCACTAGTTGTGTTCAGACCAGCTGTTCTTTCAAATTAGATAATTCTTGCCCTAGGATATAAAACAAAAAAAAACGAAATTATCCTGAAATATTGATTTGTGATGTTGTTTTCCAAACTACACACCTAAAAGTGTTAAAAAAAATTTGTCGAACATTATGATGAGTTATGAGACATTTCCATTGATACCAGCCAGTCAACCGATTTCCAGAATCCCTTTTCTATATACTAAGTAGTTTTTTGGTAAATTCAGTTTCTTCTAAATTAAAATACTGGGATTTATCTCTACGTTTTATAAAGTGTGAACAGTGCTGTTATAATAAGCTTAAATACTAAAGAGGGATATAAATTATTTTTATATAAGGGTCGAGAAACTTACTCACAATTTTCAACAATTTGTTTAAACAAATAATACAGCTGAAAAAGAATCAAATGCTTGTTTTAGAAATATATTAATATTGGTGTAAATTTATGCTCCCCATTTGGTGATAAACAGAATTCTCCTGTAAAAAATACTGGTTTTATCTTACCTAATATTTCTTTAGGCAACGCAAAAAACTGACAACTCAGGACACCGCCACCCCAAGTAAAAAAGTTGTCAGTATTTCTAATTTTGCCATGGATTTACCTACTTCGGAAGTTGCAGGACCATCTCATGATAGGGTTGAGAGCAGTAGAGATATGAAAAAACTAAACTTGATAGATTATGACAGTGATGATAGTAATTCCAAATCGATTAGTCCAGAACAAGTTTCTAGTTCACAACCCGAAACAGAAATTTCAACCGAATATTCTGAAAAGGTATCCCAAAGATGTCAGACCATATGTGATATTTCCGGAAGAAGAATAATTGATATTAATTTCTTCTTTAACGAAGTAACTAATTTTAAACATTTGGGCATTTTTGGTTGCGAGAGTACAAGTTTAAAAATAACAAAAGAAATATCTGTTGGATTGCAAAGCACGTTTGTAATTAAATGTTCCATATGCCACGAAGAAAAAAGAATATGTACAGAGAACCCTGACACTGCAGACTTAAACAAATTAATCGTTTTGGGTATGATTTCAACCGGCGGAGGCTACAGCCAAATGCAAGAAATTTTCAGCTACTGCGATATACCGATTATGTCAAATTATACGTTTTTGAAAATTCAAAGTGAAATAGCTGATGCAATTCATGCAACCGCTTGGGAAGAAATAAAGAAAGCTGGCGAAGAAGAGAAAGCAATTGCCATCGAAAAGGGAAAAGTTGATCCTGATGGTATTCCATATATAACCGTTATCGCAGATGGCGCATGGAGTAAACGATCATATAAAGTTAACTATAATGCACTTTCTGGAGTGGTAAGTTATACATATTCTTTTAAGTTTCGTTTAATGGTGATGGTTTTATATAATTTAAAAACTAGACCAATTGTAGTCCAACCTATCATAAAGCATGTAAAAGGTAAACAACATTAACGTTCTGGTGGAAGGTAAATTATAAATAACATTTTTATTTTAGGCAATAATTGTTGGACAAGAGACAAAGAAAATCCTATTCCTGGGAGTTAAAAATAAATACTGTTGCATATGTACAAGAGCACAGAGCAAGAATATTGCCGCAAAAGACCACATTTGCTACAAAAACTGGGACAAAGCATCAACAGCTATGGAATCCGAAATTATTGTACAAGGATTTTTACAAAGTAACGAACTGCACGGAATAAAATACGGTTATTTGGTTGGAGATGGAGATAGCAGTGTGACAAAAAAGTTGGCAGAGGCAAGACCATACCAGAATAGATCAGTTCAGAAAATTGAATGTAGAAATCATTTGCTAAGAAATTTATGTACACGCCTTCGAGAGTTAGCCCAAAAAAGAACCAGTTCGAAGAACAAAGTAGTTTCTATAAAGGAAAGAAACATGCTTTCTAATAATGTTAAAAGAATAAGATATGGAATTGTAGCAGCAGTCAATTACTACATTGAAAAAGAGGATCTAAGCTACGCTCAAAAAATTATTCATTTAAAGCGTGATATTACAAATACTTCTAGTCACGTCTTTGGAGATCATTCAAAATGTGCTAACTACTTTTGCCAGGGACCAAAAGAAAATGAGATAGATTTTACCAATATTATGAGAAGTTCAGGCTTATTTTCAGATATTTTAGTAATCATTGAGAGAATAGTTAGAAATTCCGAAAGTTTATTATTAAACATGGATAATAACGCTGCTGAACTTTATAATGCCTTATTAGCCAAAACAGTTGGTGGCAAAAGAATTAACTTTTCTTTAAGAAGATCCTACGAAATGCGTTGCGAGAAAGCTGCAATTTCGTACAATGTTGGAGCTGAGTCATCTCGACTTATTCAAAAGAAACTTTGTGGTCGAAGTCCAGGAAATATACATACAAAATTTATTAAAGAAAAAAAACACAAACGGAGTTGGAATAAATGCCGTAGACAATTATTTCCACAAACTCACAAAAAAAAACACGAAGATGCTCCTCCCGACGAGGATTACGGCTTACCAGCCATAGATATGGACGAGGATGAGTACAAACTGCAACAATCTTTCTTCATAACTTCCATTACGGTAGATAAAGAAACTGCACATAAATTAGAACGTGATACAGTCGGACAAGCAGACACACTGTTATGGATGGAAGAACGTGGAAAAAGACTAACAGCAAGTAATTTTGGAAAAATTTGTAAATTACGTAAAAGTACACATTGTGCAAACACGGTAAAAGCCATCTTATATAGCAGTTTTACCAGCAACAGTGCTACAAATTGGGGCAAAGAGCATGAAAAAATCGCTATAACCCAGTTTGAACGAACCACCGACCTAATAGTTGAGGACTGTGGACTTTTTGTCAGCACAAAGCAATGCTACCTTGGGGCATCTCCAGATGGTCTAATTGGACAAAATGGAATTATAGAAGTTAAGTGCCCCAGATCCTGTAGTACCAAAACTCCTCGTCAAGGCATCGAGACTAAAACAATAAAATTTGCTACAATTGAAAATGGAAATTTTACATTAAAACGAAATCACCACTATTACTATCAGGTACAGGGACAGTTACAAATAACGTCAAGGCAGTACTGTTATTTTATTGTATGGACACCTCTACAACTAGAGTATGAAAAGGTAATGAAAACCACTTTTAAAATAGTTATTTTCTAGGAAACGATGTGTTTATAAATATTATGTCTCTATCTCAAAAACAGAACAAAAACTTTTTTTTTAAATACATAGATACTCAGGAATAATATAGCCAGAAAGGTAAAACCAACAAATTTTCAAATTTTTACAAACCGTGTAAAGTTTTCCTCACAGTGCAATTATTTTCTATTGGAAAATATGAGATTCTTATTCCAGAAGTATTAAATGGGGATAAAACTAGTTTATCCTATTTAGCCTTCAAAGATAAAAAAAATACTCTTCTCAATATTTTCTTTAAAAATTTAATGGCTGGGCATAACTTCATCAATTTACGAAACAAAAAGTAAATAAGAACACTTTTTAAAATATTTAATACATTCATTTCATATAATATTTGATCGTATAAGTATCTATGATTTACAAATTTTATGAAATAATAATTAATGTAATTTTAACAATAATAATTTTGTTTCAGATATACAGAGATGACCAATTTTGGCAAGAAAAGATGGAACAGCAGTTAAAAACTTTTTTTTTTAGTTGCCTTCTTCCCGAAATGATAAATCCTCAATACCCCAACAAGAGAAAAATTAAAGACTTAAGATCGCAATTTTTAAATATTTCTGGTAGCTAATAATATAGTTATTGTAGTATTTTTTATTTTAATAAGTATTTTTAATTTGTACCATGAAAGGACCAACTTTATTGCCTACCTGTATTTTTAATAAAAATTTACAATATTATGAATGTTTTTATTTAGGGTATACTACCTAATAATAAAACCTACCAACATAGGCACACATAGAGTGGAAGGGGGGTAGCCAAAAAAAGCGTGTAAGTTCTTAAAAGTGACTTAAATAAAATATGTAGCAGCCTTTTCAACACTTCCTCCACCGTTCAAAAGTGGCTACAAAAGAAAACAAAACGTTCGTTTTCAAGAACTTCTATCAAAAGTGATTCCTACAAAAAAAATGCCGCATTCGTTTCATAAACTCACCCTAACAAAAAGTAAAAACCTTATCTACGCCCTTGGTCAAGAGACGGGGGCCACTGCCGCCCTCTCTATGGGCGCCCAAGCCTAACAAAATATTGTATTTTATTACTCTGCCTGGCATACTGTCCAATTTTTATTTAGTACTTAGCTTCTTAGAAGCATTGTCACTATACAGGAGTCAGGCTGCACCAAATTATAGCTGCCAGCCAACAAGATGGACAGAGAAATCTCATGTGACCAACGCCAAATTCGTGCCTGAATACTACTTTTAAATCGGTAAACCATGGATAAAATAATAAACACATTTCACCTTTAAGATGAATTCATATTTTAACAGGTTCAGACAGAAGCTCACTACATAAGCAATATATAGATCCCGTATAATAAGCATAAAATATAAAAACAATCGAATATGCAACAGTTGGTTACTCACTAAGAAACGAAACAAAAAATTCAATATAGCCCATTTTTGATTGCAACAAATCGACCGGATTTCGTTCAATTCTTATCCTTACCTAACATGAATAAGAAATTTTGAAAGCCCAAACACCAGTTTTGACAAAATGGTGAACGCGCCTTGAACATTTTGCCCTGCGGCGCATTATAAACCATCCCGGTCTAAGCCGAAAAATGTATGGTAACCCGAAGTTAATAGCACAACTACTAGTTACGTCTTTTTAATATTAACGCTTAGATATTCTGTTATTGGCACAGACAATACAAAAAGGAAAACATAAAATTTAGCCCAAAATTACCCCCGAAATAACTTCTTGTTCGACCACCTATAATTTTTTTCAGTGTATCATTATTCTCTCTGGATGTAAATTGTTTCACGTCAGCCTAGAATAAATTCAGCTGTATATAGGCAACTTCTATAACATGACAACAAAATTTACCTAAAACATGAGTTGCGCGCTGCAAGATAACGGACTTATTACGACATTGTTTTGTCTCAATTTTTGAATTCTTAAAGATAAGACATGGAAGTTCTAAGGTACATGGCTATTTTTTTGAAAAAAAAATTCTTAGCTACGATATTAACCTTGGAAAAGTGCCTAAAATACGCACCTTTAGTGGGCATTTTCTTATACATATTCTTATTTTTTTCAAAAAAGGGCTTTGTACCTTAGAAATACAAACATTCCTTTATTAAATTTTAAATTGTCCCGACAAATATTTCAAATAGCCTTTGCAGAATCCTGCAGTAGCGAAACGGTGTTTTTCATCCTCTAAATTTGCGCGTGGTAGAGCCTTAAAGTGATTCCATATGTACCGGGTGGTACATTGTGGTGGGAAACATAGGAAATTCCATGCAAGTTTTAGATTGTCCAAATAGTTGCTCCCCTGTTGACTTTAGAGCGGGGTCGTAGGGAAACTTTTTTAGGGTTTTGGTATGGTGAGTGCACAAGCGGAGTTTGAATAATTTTGGACAACCCGATGTTCACTAAGGTTGACAAGTCCAATCAATGCTGGTGTCCGCAGCATCACTTGTTGAATTCCAATGAAAAACCAACCGCAATCCTATTCAAATAAGTTAAGATCGGGTTATCAAAGGTTGTTTAAACTCCGCATGTGTACTCACCACACAAAGACCCTAAAAAAGTCCCCTACAACAGGGGAGCAAATATTTGAATAGTCTAAAACTTGCATGGGATTTCCTATGTTTCTAACCACGATGCAGCACCCATTATATGTATGAATAAAATGGAAACGAAGAATCCGATTATTTTAATTTCACTTACTTGGCATTTTTAGGATAAACTTTGGTATGATATACGTGAAAATCGTCTTCAGGTTGCTTTGGCATCAACGGAGTCCTATCAGCTCTAACGTGAGTCGGTGATGTATGAGATCCATATCCATCAGGATTTAACTGAAACAAGAGTTAAATATCAGTGGCATGCATACCAATATAAGCAAACTCTCGGAAAAATCTATATTAATTTTAAAAACAATACTAATCTATATATATTTTTATTATGTTCCACCACTGACAAAATCGCGTAAAATGTATAATATTTATCTCGTAGAGGCGCCCCACAATACCGCGTCAAAAGCGGTTAGATGTATTTATTATCTCTTAGGTGGTATTAAAAAACTTAATTGGTAGATGAACAAAGGTTAACTTTATTGGGTGGATCAGGTACCATTTAACAGAACAGAATTGACAGTTTTTGGTTTATCTATAGTGTTTTTATATCCTTCTACGCTGGATATAAAAATATTAATTTCATCAACAAAAAAATGAACTATTATTCTTTTTTCCATAACTGCTTAAAAAAATATTGACGACAAGTTACAGGTTAGGTTGTTAAAAATTCTTCTTTACTCCTTTTTATTTTTAAAGACTAATGAAAATTTTATAAAACTGCCACTTTGTCTAGCGAAGTTAATCTCGCCCTTAAAATTAAAGTAAACTTTTGCCTTCTTTATAATAACCACCCTTAGACATAGCTAGAGGCTGCGATTATATTATAACCAGACGGCACAGGCGAGATAGGACGACCGTGAGTGAAAAAGATAGGACAAGGTGTCGTTTTTAATTATATGGATGTGTAGTTTTTGAAATACTTGCAATCTATTCCAGACATATTTGTATTTTTTTATTAATCTGTCATTAAAGGCCGAGAAATACTTAAAAAATAAGCAATATGCAATAAGAAACAGGTGATAGGAAATAAAAAATATAATACAAATATTAATTCCTGTTGCTTGTAGCATAAAAATTAATTGTGTCGTGATTGATTTGTTTTTATGTGTCAAAATGTATTTCTGTTGCTTAGTGCTTATCGCCTAATGCTTATTTTTTAATTGTGTCTCGGCCTTAACATTCCCGCGGGACATACACATTTAGCATTTTGATGATATTCCTCTTCTGAATTGAAAATTTGGAATATAATAAAAATAATAATAAAACATGGTTTAGAAAGGAAGTTTATATTGGTTTAGAACATTACCCTAACTACGGTAGCTACTGGCTGCTGCTGTGGTAACAGCTGCTGTTGGTCCATTTTGGAAGGCGGTGGTGTGGTGGCTTTTAAGGAGGGCTGTATTTGCTCCACTGGCACTTGCTCCCCCAATAGGCGCTCCTTCATCTCGTGGATGTACGGGCACCGTTGCATATTGATTTTATACTGAAAAAAAAAACAGTAAAAGTCAATTTTAAACTTACTAGTAGTAGGATAATAAAGTGATGTAATAACATGTTTGTGTAACTAGTATTTTTTTTATTAATATAAAATGCAAACAGACCGAAGAGAAATTTGTTTAAATAAAGTTATTTGTCAATATTATTTTACATGTGTAACTTGATTCAATTCAGAAGACATTTTCATGCCCTCGAATTTAAAATTTTAAGAGCCGTCCTTACCAGCATGAAACGCGGCAGCGTTTCCTGGCTTATCTAATTAAAAATTTAATACAAAAATTTTACTAAAAGATTCACAAGAACTTCTAGTTTGGCCGATGAAAGCTTATTTCTTAAAAAAAAATTGTAAAAATTCTATACTTTGTCTGTCTATCCTGGGGATAAAGTTTTGAACCGTTTGGGCTTACTTGTATAAAAAAGGCGTCTAATTTCGGGGCAAATACAAACATTTACCAGTAACCGCGGCTTCGCTGGTGTTGATCCAATTTGCTCGTTATATGATAAATTTTATAAAAATTCTATACCAAGATAGCTCATACGGTTTTAAACCGTTTGAGCCTAAATTTGACTAACTTATGTAAAAAAGGCGTCCGCTACCGAGGAAAATACAAAATTTACCAGTACCCGCGGCTTTGTCTGTCTCTCCCCAGGATAGCAAATAAAGTTTTAAACCGCTTGCGCCTAAATTTGGCTTACTAATGTAAAAAATGCATCTGCTACCGAGGAAAGTACAAAAATTTACCAGTACCCGCGGCTTCGCTCGTGGCGATCCAATTTGCTCGTTATATAATAAATTTTATAAAAATTCTATACTTTGTCTGTCTCTCCCCAGGATAGCAAATACAGTTTTAAACCGTTTGCGCCTAAATTTGGCTTACTTATGTAAAAAATGCATCTGCTACCGAGGAAAGTACAAAAATTTACCAGTACCCGCGGCTTCGCTCGTGGCGATCCAATTTGCTCGTTATATAATAAATTTTATTAAAATTCTATACTTTGTCTGTCTCTCCCCAGGATAGCAAATAAAGTTTTAAACCGTTTGCGCCTAAATTTGGCTTACTTATGTAAAAAATGCATCTGCTACCGAGGAAAGTACAAAAATTTACCAGTACCCGCGGCTTCGCTCGTGGCGATCCAATTTGCTCGTTATATAATAAGTTTTATTAAAATTCTATACTTTGTCTGCCTCTCCCCAGGATAGCAAATAAAGTTTTAAACCGTTTGCGCCTAAAGTTAGCTTACTTATGTAAAAAAGGCGTCTGCTACCGAGGAAAATACAAAAATTTACCAGTACCCGCGGCTTCGCTCGTGGCGATCTAATTTGCTGGTCATATAATAAATTTTACTAAAATTCTATACTTTGTCTGTCTCTCCCCAGGATAGCAAATACAGTTTTAAACCGTTTGCGCCTAAATTTGGCTTACATATGTAAAAAAGGCGTCTGCTACCGAGGAAAATACAAAAATTGACCAGTACCCGCGGCTTCGCTCGTGGTAATACAATTTGCTCGTTATATAATAAATTTTATAAAAATTCTAAACTTTGTCTTTCCCCACTTTTTTTTCAAATGTTTTTCATTGTGGCAGGTCGTTGAAAAGGGCATAAAAAAAGGGAATACGATCCACTATTCACTTGTGCAATTTTAAGATTAACTTGGGAAACGACTTATACGCGAAATTTGCCAAATAACACCGAATGTACCATACAAGGTCCAGAATGAATATTATGATAAGGGGTTAGTCAAGAAAAAATGGACATTTTCAAAAAATTTTAAAATAAAACAAATTGCGTCTACATTACCGAAATGCAAAAGTAAATAGTGGCTCGTATTCCCTTTTCAACATCAATCACAATGCATACCTTACCTATATATTTGTTAAAAAAAGTTGAAAGCGGTTGCTACCCCCATAAGAGGGGTTAATTTCATGAAGACCCAAAAAAGTATGCCAAACTCAAACTAAACGCAGCCGTAGTTCTGTATTTTTTTAGCAAATAAAGAGAGTTTCTAATATTGAATTTATTCTAGTTAAAAATTCCGCCCTGTATACGTTTATGTATAACCCTTATTTTGTATTATTTTTCTGATAAAAAAGTTAAAGGAATGAAAAAGACTCTCCCCTATCAGTAGGTTATTTATGTCTAGATTTATTTAACCCAGCATAATGTGTTTATCAATAAAAAGCTTGTATATAGATAATTAAATAAAGTGACTTCTATGTGAAAGGACCTTATGTATATGGTCCACAGTCGTTGAGGTGAAAACACTCTTTTAGAATTTTCAAAGCCTGGGAATAATGAAATCTGACCTTAGCTCGGTAGTGGAAACTGTCTATTTTTGGATATACGATACTGTTGCTGAGTTTTTCACCATAATTATTTTATTTCCAACAAGAATACTGTGGTATTGTTGTATTTAAATTTAAGTGTTTGTGTGTTGCGACAAAGTAAAGAGAAATACCGAATTTTTTTTTCTGGTGGGCACATGCCATCTCCCGATTTTAAAGTCGGAAATCAGCAAAGAAATTTACTAGATACTGTAGCAAGGACCGTTTATGACATAAACGAATGGCTATTTACATGTCATATTTTGGTACAATTATTTTATTGGAGTTGTTTGCTTTTTAATTTAAGTGACAACTTAAGGGCCTCAATTTTTGATTCATGAGAGTACATTTTCCCATGGGGATATGCGATTTTTCCCATGAAAATGGCGATCTCCTATTCTTGAACATTTCGTAGAGAAAGTTTCCAATCAGACCACCGGTATTCCGGTTTAACTCCGCGGGGACATTGCGACCGGAATATTTCCTCAAGGGAATAAATTCCACCTCTTGAAGAATTGCGACCCAGTGGTTTCAATTTTTCTATATGTCCGCAAAAAATTATTATTTTTTGGAGAGCTTTCCCGTCAATAACCCCTCGCAAGCCACTGCAAACTAGTTGTTTTTACATCGGTCAAACCATGTGTCAAAATAGTCAGCCGAGTTTAATAAAACATCGAGTGTAGTAATATGAATTTACAACAAGAATATTGTACAAAATTTTATCTACTTTTATCTATGAATAAAAATATTTGGCAAAAAGCATTTTAAAAAATAAAAATGCATCTGTAAAAATGCACCTGCTATTAAATTTACTAATCAAGTTTTTTATGTTACCTTTCGCATAGTTACTGTTTCGCATGGTTACTGTCGAAACTTTGTCAAACAAATTCAAAAATATAAAAAGCGTTTTTCAAAATGAGCAATTCTGATGGAAGTTTACCCTCTGATATAGAAGCAGCGGCAAAAGAAGCGATCTCAAGTTTAGTTCCGACAAAATCCAAGGCGCGGTATGAGTTGGAGTATCGGAAGTTTGAAGATTGGTGCAAAACTAATAAAATAAAGGAGGTGTCTAAGAAAATCCTTTTGGGTTATTTTTCCGTAAAGCAACGCTCCCAGAAACCATCTACACTATGGACTCACTCTAGTCAATGTTGAGAACTATGATTTCAGTCAA
This sequence comes from Polydrusus cervinus, assembly GCA_935413205.1. Lineage (NCBI taxonomy): Eukaryota > Metazoa > Arthropoda > Insecta > Coleoptera > Curculionidae > Polydrusus > Polydrusus cervinus. Next base: position 24,675,943 of record OW284514.1, on the reverse strand, counting down.
GAAAAATCAAGATATAATTGTTAATAATAAATCATTCTTCTAAAAAGTGTGGTTTTATTTAACAGCAAATTTTAATAAAACCGTGTTTTTTCCATTACAGCACTAGTGCTGGAAAGGCATCTATTACAGCCCTAGTGCTGTAATAGATGCCCTTACAAAACGATTTACAGAACTATAAAATTCATATTACTAAATGAAAGTAGATAAACTATTTTAAGAAACAATAACAATAACTTTAAAACTGTAATGTCACTTTTTTAGCATTGTTGAAAATGTGCCCTATCAGAACAACCCGATGGCATGGCTGGCATGATTAACCGTATCTCTGCCCGAATCCTTGCCATCAACTCTTCCAGATTTCTAGGTCTGGTGACATACCCTTTTTTTCAAATCGCAAAATCCGGAGATTTTGGGGGCCACTCTACACGGAAAAAAATTGTATCAAATTTCCCTACAATAGGGACGACTATAAATTGTGTAAAATAGTTACATTAAATTGAGGAAAAAATCACTACAAATTGTGTGACTTTGCGATATATTTTCTAAAAACTGGGTTACTGTACACAATTTGTAGTAATTTTTTCTTCAATTTAATGTAACTATTTTACACAATTTGTAGTCGTTTTGTAGTCGTCCATATTGTAGGGAAATTTGCTATAATTTTTTTTCCGTGTATAAATCCTCGCGGTCCTATCCACATTTTTAGAATTGTAATACTGTTAATACAGTTCCACGAAAGTGAAAATCATCTTCCGCATGGTATACAGGAAGGTGTAATTTTAATACTATACAACGTACTGTAATACACATTTTGATTAAACGGCAGTAAATTCGCCTGCGAATTATATCTACAGTACCGAGTTGCATATAAGGGCAAACATTTATAATGCAGGATACTACTCTTTATGAATTTTAAATATAATCTATAAAAAATAAATATAACGCAAGGAATAATAAATAGGCAATTGAGAAATAAATATCCGGTCGAGGCAGTTCTGACTTTATTACTACACTATAATGGACTTATTTACTATAATCGAATTTATCATATCCAGCACTTACCTACATACTAAACTAAGACCTTTTGAAACTTTTTTATTATTAATTTTACGAAAAAAAGTTATTCTTTATAAAAAGTTCTGCATGGTCTAAGACCTAAAATGCAACCTGTAGATGTTAAATTTTTTCAGTCGTATACGAGGTTCTCAAAAAATATGAATTTGGCTCACTCAGTTAATATTGAACACAATGATTTGTATATAAAAATTGTGATTCCATTCTCAAAAACCAAAATTATGCGAGAATTTGTTATAACAGAAGGAAATGTGACAGGTGTCAACTGTTTAAGTATTTTTCGAAAGTATGCTAAACTTCGTCCTCTTAATGCAACTCACAGGCCGTTTTTTGTATTCTATGGAAAAGGAAAATGCACCTCCCAGCCTGTCGGAATTAATAGTTTTGGAAGTATACCAAAAAAGATTGCAACAAAACTTGGATTGAATAATCCCGAAGGATACAGTGGACATTGTTTTAGGAGGTCCTCAGCCACCATTCTAGTTGATGGTGGTGCAGATATGCAGAAGTTAAAGCGTCATGGGGGCTGGAAATTCTCGTCTACGGCAGAAGGCTATGTTAAGAATTCTTTAGAAAATAAGAAACAAATAGCAAAGAAGATCATGGGGTCAGACATGGATTTAATGATTGGAAATTTGAACGTAAAGGGCTCCATCACATCCACTTCTGGTACACAAATTTCTAACTGTAAAAAGTGTATTATTAATGTTTATAATAAACCTTAAGTGTTATATTTTAATTAATAATTGGTAATTAATTTTATAATTGTTAATAATAAATCATTCTTCTAAAAAGTGTGGTTTTATTTAACAGCAAAATTCTAATAAAACCGTTTTTTCCATTACAGTACTAGTGCTGTAAAGGCATATATTACAGCACTAGTGCTGTAATTGATGCCCTTACAAAACGATTTACAGAACTGTAAAATTCATATTAAATGAAAGTAGATAAAACACGTTTTATCAGTTTTACAGTTAAACCGGAAATTGGCTTTTTTGAATACAAATTAAGATGTGTGCAAGCCGTTTTTTTGTGCAAGAAAAGAGCCGTATGGAAGTTTGGAAAGATGTCAATATCTCAAAAACTCAGGATTTAGGTATAGAAAATATAGCAATTTTACTTGCTTTGATCAATATAATTTCGAAATGCCTTAAATACAGTTTCTCATCTAAAAAGGGGGAAACACGGCCAAAATTATGTAACAAGCTTAAAATACATGTTTTATGTATTATTTACATAAATATACATGTTACAAATTTATCATACCATTTCTTTGTGGTGATGACTTTAATATCGTGTAATTTTCAGCCGAAAAAGTAAGAAAAAATAAAAGTAAAAGTACTAGAACTGTCGCTAGTTAATGTCTGTAAGGTGGATAGAAACAAAAAAAGAGGGATGATTTTTTATCAGTTGCTTTCCTTTCTATAAATATCAACGCGCACGCTACTGATAAACCCCAAACGTCAAACTAGAATGTCTTAATTCCATGTTGCTGTATAGTGTAATGTAAAATTAATTAACTAAACACAGAAGTTCTATATTTTCCAGACTTCCTGGACTATGTTTGTATATTGTGGAGAAAAATTATTTAGTGGTCTACTTAGATTTACGATGTTTTCTTTTATTTGTTCTCTCTTTGGAAAATAGAGCAGATCCAGTTATAATTAGCCAAACTATTTACTGTACAGGGTGTCCCAAATTCGAGCCTCATCATGGGGATTTCGGAAACGATAAGAGATACAGCATCGGTCAAATAGTGGCAAAGTTGCGGAATTTTGTGCCCAGTAATATCGTAAAAAAATATTTTAGCTCCTTTTTTTAGTTTTAGAAATATTTGAAAAAAACTAAAATAGTGAGATTTTGTTTTTTTAACTTGGCCGACTTATTTTATCCGCTATAAAAAAACAAACACAACATTGTTAAGGCAACTTTTCTTGCTTCATATCGTGGTGTATTTAGAATTTCGTTGCAACGTTTCGTTTTTGTGGGACCATGATCAACTTAAATTTTTTAAATACGGACTTGTATTTTTTATTTTATTTTTTGAAATCTTGTTAAGCCCTGAATTTAACCATGTATCACACTTAATTATATCAAGACGGTTTGAAGTCATTATTTCATCATCAGCAATGTGATAATTTTTTAAAATTAAATACGGCCCTGGTGTTAGTTACTTAATTATTTTTACCAAATACAACATGTAAATAGATCCGGAATTTATTAGTTATAGACTTAATTTACTTACTATATAACATAATATTTCAATTTTTATATAACAAACTATAAAATAAAACTAAACAAAACAAAGGTGGCTAAGACGCGAACTTTATGAAATCATGTGACAATTAAATGAAAAAGTGGATTTTTATTGGAAAAAATAAAACCCGTAACATGTCGCGTTTTTCTAAAGCAGAAAACATTATTTTGCTGAAATATTTAACATAAATAGCGACTACAATTGTCAACATAATTAAGCCAAACAATCAAGTAAGCATAAAGTTCACGTCTTAGCCACCTTTGTTTTGTTTAGTTTTATTTTATAGTTTTTTATATAAAAATTGAAATATTATGTTATATAGTAAGTAAATTAGTTCTATAACTAATAAATTCCGGATCTATTTACATTTTGTATTTGGTAAAAATAATTAAGTAACTAACACCAGAGCCGTATTTATTTAACAACAATTATCACATTGCTGATGATGAAATGATGACATCAAAACGTCTTGATATAATTAAGTGTGATACATGGTTGAATTCAGGGCCTAAAAGGATTTCAAAAAATAAAATAAAAAATACAGGTCCGTATTTAAAAAATTAAAGTTGATCATGGTTCTACAAAAACGAAACGTTGCAACAAAATTCTAAAAACACCACGATATGGAGCAAGAAAAGTTGCCTTAACAATGTTAAGTTTGTTTTTTTATAGCGAATAAAATAAGTAGGCCAATTTAAAAAAACAAAATCTCACTATTTTAATTTTTTTCAAATATTTCTAAAACTAAAAAAGGTAGCTAAAATATTTTTTTACCGATGCTGTATCTCTTATAGTTTCCGAGATCCCCATGATGAGGCTCGAATTTGGGACACCCTGTACATATACTAAGTAAAACCGGTGTTTTGTGAACCTTGGTGGTTAAGATTTTAGGATGTTAAATCATTTTATTTTTCATATATCACTTATTTACTTATAATACCTTAGAAACGGTTGCTATAATCATCATCATGATATCATAGGAAATATTAGCGGACAATAAAGTTCATAATGCCCAGTAATTATTATTAAATAAAATATTATTGTATTATATTATATAACAAAATTTGTATTTATTATCAACAATTCTTTTACATCATATTCTGTTTTTTTTTTTTAATTTGGTTTTTTACTTTCCATTGTAGGAAATTTTGATACCACATGTCGTACAGGGCAGCATTTTCTAAAATATTTTGTGGAATTTCCATATTTTCCTTTATAAACAACAGCAGAGCACAGAGCGTTACTAAAAATAACAATATTATGCGATTTAATCTAAAAATCGTTTAATTGGAGAATGGACTCTTTTATTATTCTCATATTTGATAGTTTTGGAATTTAAGCTGTTAGTCGAGCTATAATACGAGTTTCTCATCAATTAAACATCATGCTAGGTCATACGATGAATTTTTTGCAGCTCATTGAAAACATGCACAATTTTCACAAATTTTAAAAACGCAAAACTGGTGCGATTACTCGATGACGTCGATCCGATAAAAAATTTACAGTGAACATCGTTACCGATCTTTCACTTACGATGTCTCTGTTTTTGTTCACATCCAACTTACATCCGAATAATTGTGGAATTTTGATGTATTTTTGTTTAACATAACTGTTATTTTTATTTATTTGCTCATAGAGCAGAAAGATCGACAAATAACTTAGTTAGACTTTTTAACTGTCATTTTATTAGCTTCGTCTTCTGTCAATAATTTCAGTGTTGCCACATGTGAAACCTTTTATGCAGGTTAAATAATATATTTTGTTCCTAGAACTTTATTAACTTTTTTTAAGACAAATCATAGATAACATTTTGGAAATAATATAATGTTTTTTTTTCTGCATAAGTCCGTTTTGGACAATTATTTCTATTAGATTACTTTTCAGACTTTGTCATTGTATTATTATATAAAAAATTTAAAGAACATTGGCAACCTTGCCATGCTGCAGTTTTCATGACGTATATTCGATAAAGTTGTTTCAAAAGTTTTTTTATTTATTTATTTTCTCAGTGATGGCCTAAAGATATCGAAAAGTACAAACACATACAATTATATTTTTTGTTCCTTTATGCACTACAACCAAAATCAAAATTTAGTGAAAGAGCCCATTGAATATCCAGCATATTTAAAATTTTATTTTTTATGGATTACATTAAAGAATATGGTAATGATTTTTATTTTAGTCCGGTCAAATTAGACTAAAAAATGATAGTGAAGGTACATAAATTTACAACAAGCTGAAAATCAGTAAAAATGTTCAAAATACAAATATTAATCAAATTTGAGAGTTCCTCAACATTCCCGTGTATGGAAAAAATTTCACTCAGGTCAAAAAAATTACTTTTTCGCGATTTTTAGCAAAACGGTAAGTTTCGTCATAAAAATACTTTAAACAATTGTAGGTCATAAAATTAACTATAAAAAATGTATTAAAACTTTTTTCCTACGAGCCATCGTTTCTGAGATATAACGATTCAAAAAGTTGTAAAAGTTGTAATCGTCGAATCGAAAAAAAGTTATTCCTTATAAAAAGTTTTGCTTTTAAAATTATTAAGATTGGCTTAAGAATTTTTTTTGTATATTACAACTCTAGAGATGAATATACGTGGCATACTCATGCATATTATGACGGTTACAACTTTTACAACTTTTTGAATCGTTACCTATATCTCAGAAACGGTGGCTCGTAAGAAAAAAGTATTTATACATTTTTTATAGATAATTTTATGTATATATAGTATTTTTATGATAAAACTTACCGTTTTGCTAAAAATTGCGAAAAACTCATTTTTTTACCTTTGACCTCGAGTCAAATTTTTTCCATACACAGGAATGTTGGGGAACTTTCAAATTTTATTTATAATTGTATTTTGAACATTTTCACTGATTTTCAGCTTCTTGTAAATTTGTGTATCTTCGAATGTGTAATTTGACCGGATCATTTGGCCCTTTAATGTTTTTTACCTTTATTAAATTAAGTTTACGGTAGGCGTACACCCACCATTATTATTTTGAATATTAATTTTATCTTGGAGAAAATATAAACATAAATTTTCTATTGAACGACAATTTTTAAATGGATTAATCTTATAATCTTACTTTTTAACGCCCCCATACAATATTAATGGCATATCATATCGGTCTACAAAATATTATAATGACGTGCTTTCCAAGTGGTCTTATTTTGTTTAGGAATCAGTTTAAATAATATTTTCATTTTTTTTTTTTTTTTTTTTTTTTTTTTTTTTTTATGATAAAACACCTGCACTGTAGGAAAAATCCTTTAAGGCGCTCTGGGAGCGGTGCGAGTGCGAAAAAAGCGATTAACGTTGGTCTTGAAACGTTGAAGATTGTATTCATTGGGAAACACGACCTCAGGAAGATCATTCCACAAAGATGACGTTCTCCAGATGAAAGAATTCTTGAACAATGAAGTTCGAGGAGTACTAAGCTGAACAACATATGGATGAGCGGCAGTGGTTTGCCGTGTATTTCTGTTTTGAATTGCTCTAGGTGGAATCAAGTGGGCAATGTCAGTCGAACACCTGCCATGGAAATATCTGTAAAAGAGAGCCAAATCACCAACCTGTCTTCGATGCTCCAGGCTATCGAGGGTCTTGGTCAGCTCGGGGTCGCCGATCAGACGAATGGCTCTCCTTTGAATGGAATCCAGTAGCCGAAGGGTGTGCTTGGGTGCAGAGCTCCAGACATGGGAGCAATATTCTAATGATGGTCGAATCTGGGCTTTGTAGAGTGTCAAAAGTTGATGAGGTGTGTACAACCTTTTGGTGCGGAAAAGTACACCAAGTTTCTGTGCAGCTGCCTTGGCAATTGCGGCAACGTGATCATGCCAAGACATATTACCTCCCAGATTGACCCCCAGCAAATTAATAGACGGTGCCAGGGGAATTGCGTGTCCTGCCATGACTATATCCGGTTCTGCAATGTTAACCTTTTTGGAGAAGACTGCTGCCTGGGTTTTCTTAGCATTAAATTCGACTTGGTTTCATATTGTTAAAGCTACAATGGAAATGGCGTCATATTTATCTTGGCATCTTATGTAAGGGCGTGCTTCTAAATTCTTCTCCAAAAGGTTACCAGCTTTATGGGAAATTATATTTATAATATATTAAATTAAACCAAAAACATTGAGTTCTCTTGATCCGAATCCTGGCCATGTTTGTTAATTAATTTTTAGAATCGTTTTAAATTTGGACTCTACAGATATTGGAGTTATTTTTATTAAAAAGAAAATAATTTTCAATATTTTTTAAAATATAATAAACTTTAGTAATTATTTTTAGAGTTTACATTAGCTTATATCTTTTTCTTCGATTTTTTTGTCATGAAAATAACTTTCCCAATTCAACAAGACAAATTTTAGCCCGGTCCGATTCACTTTAGTCTTCTCATTTACTGAGCTAGAGAAGAACAATTTTTAGTGAATAAGAGCTAATTTTTGGCATTCAATTAGTAGCTGACGTTGAAAAAATAAATGATGATATCGAAACTGTAAGAAACTGTTCAACTATTTCTCTTTATTCATCGCTCCTAGCCCTACTGATGAGCCATGATATGATAAGACGCGTCTAGGGATGGAACTGACGAAGGCAATACCTATTTTTGGTTATAGGGGCTAAGCCCGTTACGCAACCCGGGGCCCCTAATCATGGGAGCCCATAAAGCCAATTTCCGGCAAGGAGGGTAACTGCCAAAAAAATGTGATCGCGGATGCGTAATCAAAACAATAATAATTGGTATACAGGGTGATTCACGTTGAGTGGCCTGTTAGAAGATCTCGAAAACGAGTAACCCTATCTTTCTAAAAATTTGATAGCAGGCATAATTGGTTTTGGGCTTTTAAAACATTATATTTTGACGTTTTTATTACTTCCGGTTATACCGGAAGTTAATGCCAACTTTGCTATTTCAAATGGAATACCCTGTATATTTTAGCATTTTTGATTAGCTACTTAAAATCTAAATAACTTTTGTTAATAATAATCTTTTCCTATCTCTAACCGTTTTTGAGATATGAATTATAAAAGGATTTTTTTGTTTAAAAACGCTCCGAGAAGAAAGTTTAGTAACTCTGAAACTAATAAAGGTAAACATTCAAAATTTCCTAAGCTTTCAAGTAATACATAGATCTTTAGTTTAAATTAATTAGGTTTCACGTTTTTTATACAGGGAGTTCTTGAAATTGTGCCAATGTTTCCATTTAAATAAATGTGCATAAGTCAATTTTTGCAAATGGAACACCCTATTTTTTAGCTTACTAACGTGTAGAGAATTAAATTTCCTATCTAAATGTCTAATATGTTACAATCCACATTTTTAGTCGTTTTGGAATTTTGAGCAATTTAAATAAAAAATCTTAAAATTTCTGTTTGTGTTAATGCGACATTGTTTTTAAAAAGAAGGCTTCGACTGGGACTTTCATTTGGCTTTGAATGAGAAATAACTAAGCAACGAACATAGACAGTTAATAACAAATGGTAACAAAGCTGAAAGTCAAACGAAAATCCCAGTCGAAACCTTCTTTTCAAAAATACTGTCGCATTAACACAAAAAGAAATTTTAAGATTTTTTATTTAAATTGCATTCCAAACGACTAAAAATGTGGATTGTAACATATAAGGCATTTAGATAGGAAATTTAATTCTCTACGCGTTAGTAAGCTAAAAAGTAGGGTGTTCCACAATTTTAAGAACTCCCTGTATAAAAAACGTGAAACCTAAGTAATTTAAACTAAAAATCTATGTATTAATTGAAAGCTTAGAAACTTTTAAATGTTTACCTTTATTAGTTTCAGAGTTACTAAACTTTCTTCTCGGAGCATTTTTACACAAAAACGTCCTTTTATAATTCATATCTCAAAAACGGTTAGAGATAGGAATAGATTATCATTAACAAAAGTTATTTAGATTTTAAAAAGGTAATCAAAAATGCTAAAATATACAGGGTGTTCCATTTGAAATAGCAAAGTTGGCATTAACTTCCGGTATAACCGGAAGTAATAAAAACGTCAAAATATAATGCTTTAAAAGCTCAAAACCAATTATTCCTGCTATCAAATTTTTAGAAAGATAGGGTTACTCGTTTCCGAGATCTTCTAATCGCCCACTCAACGTGAATCACCCTGTATATTAAGTCTGAAAAATAGTAATAAAAATAGGCATTTAAACATAAAATCGAAAATAATTTAAAAACTTCAAATAAATATGGCATACACAGAAAAAATTGAGCTTCCGTCTGTCGCCAGCTAGACTAGTAAGCAACATAACGCTTGTCAAGCCCTTTGATCCGCTCGCATTTCTTTTTGCGGCTATTTGTAATCAATAATAATTTTAAATTAATAAGAAAATTTTAAAGTTAAAAAAATATCCCTAAAATAATTATTTTTAAAAATATAAATATTGTATTTTCCCAGAAACTATACAGAAGCCGACACCATCGTCGAGGCGTGTGATTGAATGAATGCCATCAGCAAGTCAAAGTCGGCGAGGGTTTCTTTATAGTTCTCGTAAAAGAATAATATTAATATTTCTTAAAATATATAATCCAAAATATTGTTTACTTATATTATATAAGACGACGTACGTGTGCCGCAATTTGTCAGAATTTTTTACGATTGTCTTTTGTTTTTTTCATACAGTAATAAATAAAGCTGTTTATATTCAGGTTAGATTTTATAAAATATTTTTTTACTATAAAAAAACTTTTAACAGCATCTCAGTTTTACAAATAATGGTATTTTGTCTTAAACGATTCGAACAAGTATAGGGTGTGTCGCTAAGACCGAGTGCGAAACCTTTCTGAAAACGGGGCCCTAGGCTCGGGCCTATCTGGCCTGTTGTTAAAAGATTTCAGTATCTTGCACGTAAAGATATAGAGTGCTATTTAAAAAAGTTCTAGCAATTTTTAAAGTTTAAGCAAGTTCATGTGTGTCCGCCATTTTTTTTTAAATAAATTTAAAAAATATATATTAGCAGTCTCTCTTGATCCAACCTCTTTCAAACAAGATAAAAATTAATAAAATCAGTCCATAAATAAAAAAGTTATATTAAAATAAAATTCCGTTTTTTTTGAAACCCCTTTATTATCCTAAGAATTAGATAACAATTCGAAATACAAAAGTTATAGAGACCATTGAGGTGTACATTTTAAAATGATGCTGGAGTATACGGGATGGCCCAAAAAAAAGTGGAGAATATAACTTTTTTTTTTAAATATATATAACCCTATATATTGTATTATTTTCTGATTCCCAACAAAATTCTACGCTTATTTTGTAAATGTCATATGTTTAAATTCAATAGTTCTTGAGATAGTGACATTTAAAATATGGTAATTTCAGACTTTCACAGGCTGTGCTGTAACATTGAAACGGTTCATCTTAGAAAAAATGGCCTCTCACCTCTTAAGTTTTATTCTCTATCTAAAAGTTACAACTTTCAGTTTAACATGTTAAACCTTTAAAACCTGCTTTTTGGTTTAACATATTAAACCGGAAGTTGTAACGTTTATCGAACATGTCGTATGCCACACCAAAAATGAAAAAAACCCAAAAATTATTACAAAACTTAAATTTTGTGTAAACATTTATTTTTTAAATCGTTTTCCTAAAGAAAAAAATTCTTAGTTAGACATTTTAAATGGAAAATGTTTTTGCTTCTGAACATTGTCATTTTTGGGCTTACAAGGTATTGGTGCTTTAACGACGATATATGTCTTATTGCCTCGAGAATTTTAATCAGTAAATCTATGTTTTTTCTTAACGGTCTAACAATTTTTTTTTAAATTATGAACATTTTCATTTTCGGATTCAAAGGTTTAAGGGAGAATCACCCAACTGAATGCCAAATGGGTTCCCTTAAAGTAGGTCACACCCTTGGATGCACTATTGATCATGCTACGCAGAATATCCGCAACATATTTATAAATAAAAACTATAAATGGAAAGAAGGAATTCCTGTTTACATAAAAGAATCAATATTTTCTGCTCGTGAGTTTACCTATTTTAGTGCATAAATTATGGATCTGTGGGGATTTTCATTAAAAATATCAAATAATAAGGTAAATATTACTAATCCCACCTTGTAAAAATGAACACGATTCTACAACAGTCTTAAATTTGAACACGAGGGTGTAATGTAGAGTCCATAAACAAGTTGAAAAGGACACTTTGTTTACACCACGCTAATCAAAACAACTTCTCTCCATTCGGCATTATTCGATAATAAAACACTCGAGCAGGCCGCGATCGAAAATACGTTTAAGCTCTTCCGGAAGGGCCTAAGCGACATTTTTTTTAATACAAAGACGCCGGAAACGACAGTATTCACGTAAAAACGTAAAGACGACATGAATGTGGTTTGTGCGTGAAAGCTTGATACACAGGCTACTCTACTGTAGTTTGATAGGTCGACGGACTCGCGCGCCCGCGGACCGAAGATTCTCATGCGGAGCTTTTGCGCAGAGTTTTGGAGCCCCGCAGTCTGTGAAAACTCCTGCGAAAATACGAGGAACTGATGAAAATTTTGAAGGCAATCTGATATTCAGAATGGGTATCAAGTTTTACGGTTTAATCTTTTCTTGGTCGGAGTTTATTAAGTTATTTTGCAATTAGACGATGTCTATCTAAATTTTTGATTTTTATTACCTACCTCCAAATGTAGGTGCTTTAGTCTTCTCTTTATAAAGAGTGTTATATAGGTACGTGGACAAATATAGTACATTATTTTAAATGATAATAATGTGTTTTTATTTAGTAAAGTTCATGTGCATTATTAATGCTTTGACGTTTCTCTTGTCAAACGCGTTGGCTAACATCATTTGAGAATAATTTGATTTTAAAATCCCTTAATTCCGAAAACGCGCTAGATTCATGATAAACGACAAAGATATACACACTGAGAACACTCCATCTGTTGCCATTCAATCAGCTTCAAGAGATTATTGTTAGAGACCCTGACATCAATGCCGTTAGTATGTGTATCTCTTTCTTACGCTCCTGCTTTCGCATATCTTTTTCCTTTCTTCATCAATCCGAATGTCTTCTTTCAATATCACAGCGGTGGGAGGGGGGGGGGGGGGGGGGGGGGGGGGGAGAATAAAATGTTGAACTTGCGACATGAATACAGAATAAACAGGCAAAAATTTCTTTAGGTGTCGCACCCAAAAATGCCTTATTTTACTTATCAAAAATGTTTGTACGTTTTAACCAATTTCTAATAATTTATACTATAATATCTAATATAAAAAATTTTTAAAAATGCATTTACAATGTTGTTTAATAAATGTATGAAGGACATTTTTTACTTTTTTATAATTGGAAAATAAACTATCGAAACTTAATATACTTTTCGATTTTTATGTCATAGTTATACCGTATGATTTAAGTTTTCGGGACAAAATCAAAAAAACTGTTATTATTATAAATAACTCCGAAGCAAACAAAGATATCGGACTGCGGTTTTCACGCTTTTTCTTGTAAATTTAATCCACTTTCCAATTATGATGTCATAGTTATACCGTATGATTTCAGTTTTCTGGATTAAATCAAAAAAACTGTTACTATCACAAATTACGCTCTCTAGCTAGAAATTTATAATTTCAATATTTAATTTTCAATTGTGCCCTCTTGCGGCAAAATTCGGAACTTAAAAATTATTTCCAGGATTTTCTCTTAGCCACTTTAATTACGATTTTTTCCCCTAGTTTCTATGCCCAGTAGTTTCCGAGATGCGGCCAGTGGCTATCCATAATGGGACACCCGGTATATAAATATAATTTCGCATGGAGTCTGGTAACTTTGGAGAAGAATTTAGAAATATTGTTTGGATCCACTTAATAAAAAAAATATTGTGTAATTTAACACCAAAACATAAAACAAAAGAGCAGCGAAGGCAAAAATAGCCTCATATAATATGCATGTGATACTGGGTCATTTGAAAGCAATAACAACTTCGCACAGTCGAACCGGGCGAGATGAAACTTCGAACAAAGACAATGAAACAATAGGTTTTACCGTGCCCTTTGTGCAGTATTTATTAAAAGAAAAGTTGAATTTTTTTATTGCCTCTCATCAAGTCTTGGTAGGCTAAAGGAAGTAGATGAAGGCACATCCAGTACATGTCCCTAAGTCATTTTTTTTTAAGTTACACTGAATAGAAACAAGTCTTAGTAATCTGTTATAAAACCACTTTTTTAATGATGGTTTAACACCGGCGCCAACTCGTTAGAGCTTAGCTTTATTGAATTAAAATTTGTTGTTCCGTGTCAATTTTTGTTTAGATAATGATCTGTATTCGTGGGAACGAAAGTGATACAAAAATAATTTTTCCTGCCAAGTATTATTTATTGACTTTGTTCAGGTTTGATAAGTGTTATACAGGGTGTTACAAATTCGATGCATTGGAATTGCTATCTTGGTTACTATAAGAGATAGAGAGTTGGTTAATAATTTGTTAAACATTTTTTTTTAAATTACGATGACTTCCGGAGAAATCCGAAAAAATCATTTGTTGTTTATATTTTTTTAAAGACTAATTATTTTGAAAAATCAAAATCACTTTCTTAAGACACTTTTTGATGCTCTTTAAGAAAATAATTTTATTTTTCAGATACCTACGACGTTTCGTTTTTCGAATGTCCACATTAATTTAATTTTTTTTTAATACGAACCTGAATTTTAAAAAAATGTTGAGTAGCTTTTGACCTCTCAAAACTAATGATTAGTGGCAACTATGGCTTTGGAAGGTCAAAAGCTACTTAAAAATAAAAAAAACCCGGTTCGTATTTAAAGAAATTAAGTTTATGTGGATATCTAAAAACATAACGTGGTATCTGAAAAATAAAATAATTTTCTTAAAAAGGGCCTAAAAAAAGTGCTCTTGTTTTTTAAAATAATCAGTATTTTGTCTAGAAAAAAAAAGAAAAATTGATGTTTTCGGATATCTCTGAAACTCATCGGTATTTTTTAAATTTCTTTTTAACAATTTATTTAGCATTAGAATATGCAACTTTGCCTATATTTAACTAACTGTCTATATCTTATAGTTACCAAGATAACGATGCTGATTCATCGAATTTCTAACACACCCTGTATATCTTCTTTGAAGTATTTAACATTAAAAATAGGAGATACCTTTGAATTTCAACATTTAAAGAAAGCCCGATAGATAGGCGCACTATGATTCATTCGCTACGTCAGAACCGACGTCACTTCGGAGCGCGCCGTCTTTTATTGCATAAAATAATACAATATCTTGTGTCTGAAATCGATCGAAAATGGAGACAAACATTGGTTCGTCTCCAAAAACGGTTGCCACATTTTTGCACTGATCCGTCGTTCTTTAAATATTGAAATTTAAAGGAGATACTTACCAGTTGAAACGTTGTGACAATGCAAGTCCAAAACTCTTCTACCATTCAAAATTCACTTTATAATTTCAAAAACCTTATGACTATTAGGGGTGGGCAAAACAATGGATTATAACTTTGTTAAAATCAATTTTTTTGATCGAAATTATTTCGATTTCAATTAATCGATAATTTTGTTTAGCTAATATGAAGGATTTTCGGGTTTCTCTATTCATAAATGCTATTAATTATTCGAAAATTTCCAATATAATTTAAGAAATTAAGTCGCTAGTTTTTTTTTTAGATAACTTTTGTACTTAGGACAGGTTTTGCGAAAGGCAAGGATGTTTTTTTCTTTAGAAGCCACTTTTGAACTCACTGACAAGTCTTACGATAATTTGGATTAGTCAATTGTTTCGATTAATAATCGATTATTTCAATTAATCGAATACTTATATTTAAACGTTTAATTCGATTACTTAATTGGTTTTTTCGATTAATCGATTATTTCCTGGATTAAATCGATAATAATAGATTCTCTTTTATAATCAAAAGTTGGTTATTATATTTTATAATCGGTCAGCCCTAATGACTATTATCTACTGGTTATAATTAAATGAATTTGAAGAAATTAAGTTGTGAAATAAATTAAGTGAGTGAAATAATAAAGCTAAGAACAACACTAACTGAACATTCTTGTAACTCCTTGGCGGAATAACCGTACTTATCTCCCCTTTTAAAGTATTAATTTTCACATTAAGTATAGGATACTCCAAATTCCGAAGCACCACTAAACTATGGTGTGGATAAAAACCTAAATAAAGTGACTGTGAACACAAGGCTATTAAAAGTTCTCGAGATAAAAGCTACACCAAACCTTTATGGAAGTTACATGCCTAACAACCCTGCGTATTTAACTTTCTAGAAGGTACTTAACTCCCAAAATAGTAAACATTAATTAATGGCATGTTTATTTATGTTTTCTATTTTGGTACTATAATTAACTTGATATTTATGCTTTTTTTATTTAATTATAAATAAACGTACTTTTGTTCTTAGTTAAGTTAACTCGTAGAATTTAATGTTAATTGCTGTGATTTGGTGTTAATAACGCTATTAATGATACGCTCAAAAACAGCAGAATAAATGAACATATTCGTTAAATAGGTACATTGCGCATTTTCTAGGGAGGTACTTAGGGTTTTCCAGCATTTTACCTAAAACCTCCACAAAAGCATGCTAATTTACAACAAAATGATATTAAGATTGGTATGGGAATGTCAGGGGGAATTAGTGATCCTGGTAAAAGATAATAACTGTAGTAGATACCAAGAAACGAAGGTATTACAAGAAATGAAAGACCTACGAACTTGCAAGAAAAGGTTTCGAATCAGCACTATAAGGCAATGGATCATAAGGAAACGCAAGATCTACTGGACCAACAGACAGGGATTGTACCACAGTAAATCCTTCATTGGGTACACAGACCCGAGACCAACTAGGCAGCTACTTTTGATGAATAGGAGTAAGCTGTAAATTACTAAGGCACATGGCTGTCAAGACCTGCACCGAATGTAACTATATAACACAGACTTAAGCTGCAGGACTGACTTAGAGTGGGTTGCATAAAGAAAAATCGTTCTCGGTTAGCTTAACCGCGTATTAAAAAGACAATTTTAACAAATTTAATCAGAGCCCGGCCAAGCCTACTGCGTGTTTGCTCAAAATTGTCTTAGATTTTGCAAAAGATGGCTGCTGTCAGTATCGTCAGATGCCAGTTATTGTAAAATATAAGGTTATTTCGCATAAATACGAAGTTAATCTTGTCAGCCTCTAATTAAATTTTGTCTTAATTTTATTTTTATTTATATTTAATACGCGGTTAAGCTAATCGGGAGTACCTAAACAACCTGAAATCACTGGCGGTTCTGTAGCGAAAATCTGGAAGGGGTAATGATAAGTCATGCCGACGAAAATATTTTTTTTAAGGTTTGCTTTTAATTTTCCTTTAGCAACTACCAAGGGCGGTTTGGTGGAAGAAGGGGGGGGGGGGGGTTAATTAAGAAAATCACATCATACTTATCTCTCAAAAAAAAAATCATTTCTTTTTAATAAACTGTATGGGGAGGTACTTTTATGAAAAGAAAAGGGAAAAGAATTTGTCCGATTTACCACAAGATGGACTTGTTCTGTTTGTGATGACGTAATTTTACTATATATAAAAGCAACTCTATGCATTCTTTGTGTGTTACCTGCTAGTGTTGCGACTGGAGAGAGAAGCTTTTTCGCTTTAAATCGTCCTAAAACTTGGTTAAGATCTACCATGTCTCAAGACCGTTTAGTTGAGTTAGCGCTCCTTCATATCCATAGGGATATAGAAATTAATGTGAATAACATTATCGATAAATTTGCCAAAAACAAGAAAAGAAATATAAATTTATTAATTTAGGTAGAAAGTAAGTTTTCTTTTTTCTTTGTTTTATACTATTGTACCCCCCCCCCCCCCCCGTAGAACCGCCGGTGCCTGATAGACCTAGCAGCAAAGAACAACAAGCTAGAACTCCTATGGGTATCCTGGTCACTCGGGGATAGCGGGCAACGAAAAAGCAGATAAACTGGCTATATAGAGCTGAATCTTCTTAAAAACTCAGGGGCCCTGAACCCGCCCTTGGCATATCAAAACAGGTAACCAAAGCAATATCAGAGGTGGGCGCAACAACAACATCTGCCTCGATGGAACAGGATACCTGGTCAAACCCAAGCAAGGGCCACAATCGGGAAACCCTCCAGAAAGCTATCAACTGGAATGTCGCTTCTAACGCGCACCCAGCTGGCCTATTAACAGGCCACTGCCACATAAGAAAACACCTACGTCGAATAGGAATTTACATTGAAAGCAGACTTTGCGGCGAAGAGGACGAAATCGCCTCACATATCATATATAACTGCGAAGCACTGACCTGAAGAAGATTCAAAATCTTTGGAGGAATCCAATATGGGGATAACCCCCCGCATGACAAACTTGATAGGAATTTACTGGACCTTATAAAAGGAACAAATCTTTTCTAGCAAGGATTGGGTCGAATGCCCGACCCCCACCTTAAACCAATAAACCAATCGGGAACTATATTTCTTTCTGTAACCCGCTGTTAATCTAGTACTGCGAGTCATTGGCTCGAAAAGGCAACAAATACTCGAACAAACAAAACTGAGGACATCCCGACCCTCTCCCCAGTTGACCTACACAATCGAGTGCAAGGAACTGGGTATAACAACCAAACTAGGGTGAGCACAATGGGCCAAACATGGCCATAATTGAAAATCCCTAGAAAAATGTTTACAAACAAATATACTTCTGATATACTTTTGAGGCTATAAATTATTGCGTTAACTTTAAGACTTCCGAAAACTTTTACTTTATCCACTTTCTATATGAACACGATACAGGAACGCAGTGCGGCCCAAAATAAATAAATTGTTAGAATACAAGAACTAACTTGACATTGCCATTTTAACATATGCGTTCATCGTTTAAAGGTTATATCTTTGTGCAATTTATTTAGGTTCTATGATGTCAATTTCATATTCCTACTGCATGAGCACACAGTTTTATTTTAGTGTTGACAATAAATTAAAAAATATCTTAATTCATCACTATTCTTGATAAATTTTATTATATCTTCATGTTAACACGGTTTCATTGGTACAGTGGAGGTCATATTGGGAGTGACCCATAATCTAATTATAATGATGAATTAATTGTATGCTAATAAATAATTTACTATAACCGTAATATTGTCATAACATGCCCGGTATATCAAACTTCTTGTTTATAGTTTCATCATTTATACGTTTATTTGTAATAGAGTATTTTTAATTTTAGCTCAAAATGAAACCCAGCATATACACAATGAAATTTTACTATAAATACTATTTTCAACAGCGTAAAACATATTTATTTGAAGAGAATCTAAATTTGTGCGGCAATTATTTTTAAAAGCTAATTTAATTTTTGGGGCTGAAGCTAAATAGACGTTTTAAGTTGATGATAGATGTTACAAACAAATAATGTTTTTGAAGATTTTCACAGGTTCTTCTTTTTTTAAAATTTTTTTTTCTAGTCGTGGCATTTTTAAATAGGCTTTAATATGTTTTGAGAATTCCAATAAACTAAAACATTTTTTGGGTAGCAAGGCACCTGGGAAACTTTAAAATCGACTATGTTTAAAATTATAAAATAAAAACAATATCAAAACATTTAGGGTGAGATTAGAGAAGCTCTGCAGTTGATGACTGCAGCTGCCAGTAGCAGTTTTCAGATGCAAATGACAGGAAGTGAGATTTCAGAAGCGTTTAGTATACTCTGCGTCTGCAAGTCGGCTGCAAATTTGCAGATTAATGAGAGGTTCTAGAAACCTTCAGAATTTAAAGAACTAACCTACCGGTTGAACGGCAGGAGAGTTTTGGATTTGCATTGTCTTTATTTGCTTTGAATCACAACGTTTCAACTAGTAACTATAATTTTGAAGAAGTAGTCCATTCTTAAAGTGGAGTTAATTTATAGAAATAATGAAAAGCATGAAGTCTTTCTCCACTGGTTTATTAAAGTTAAAGTTAAAATGTAGTAGATGCTCTACATGTTTCGGGTATAGTCACACCAATCATTAGGAATAAAATACAAAGAGAAAATTGTTATAAGTGAGAGGAACAATGTTAAATGGTAAATGGTAGTGAACATCGATGGAGCTCTCATCGAGCTATGAAAGATAAAATATTGAGAAATGGGTTAATGATTTAAGATTGGTATGCTTGAAGATTAGAGGTTAAGTCTTGACATTGACCATGGGCAACAGGTAACAGTGGCAAGAGGGGGCCAACGAGCCCCCTTATGTTGTAGGTCTTCAAGCATACCAATCTTAAATCATTAACACATTTCTCAATATTTTATCTTTCATGGCTCGATGAGAGCTCCATCGATGTTCACTACCATTTACCATTTAACTTTGTTCCTCTCACTTATAACAATTTTCTCTTTGTATTTTCATGTTTCAAATACACATAAGTCTACTTTTAGGCTTTGACACATACGGGTGCCTTGCACCTAGGTGTCTATAATTTAGTTTATTGATTATACCAAACTAATACAGATAGGAATAAAGTATACATGTAATTTAAATTAAAATAAATACCTAAATAAATTAATAACTTAATAATTAATTAATAATTTTATTCCTGATGATGGGTGTTACTACACCCGAAACATGTAGAGCATCTACTATATTTTAACTTTAATACTTTAATAAACCAGTGGAGAAAGACTTCATGCTTTTATTTATTCCTGGTAACTATAAGTAAATATATATAAGTACTGTATATGTTTGATATAATTAGTCAAAAACAAATCTTGATGGTTGGTAACATTTGGCTTACGGAATTTTTCTCCATTATAGAAAAACTTTCTTGTAAAACAAAGAATACAAATGGAATGTGAAGTTAGAACTACACATATTTGACATAATTTGCCATTTGACATCAATAAGCCAGCAGTAGCAAAACGGTTTAACTATACGGTAAAACTGGCAGGTTTGCAATCGTTTTGGAAATGTCAAATTTCTGCAAATTATTTTGTTTCTGCCGGTCTCCGATATTTGCAGGTCATCTGCCAACTTGCAATTATGTATTTTCTGTAATCTCGCCCTTAATGAATAATAAAGCATGATACACACAGCTCACAACAATTAATTAAAAAATTAAAACGGAAAAGAAGGAGGCTGTCGATATGACCTTTGGTTGTGCTTATATTTGGTTAATATACTGGGTGAAACAAGAAAAAACAATTTTTTCGTAATTTAAAAATATAACACGTTAATAAGTATGTAAATTGCCATTTTTTGAACAATTTAATCCTTCGAAACCGCTTCCGTTTAAACCGAAGTCAATTTTTAAATTTTAAATGAAAACCTCTTATTTTTATTCTATATTTAAATTCTATAGAAAATTTTTTTTTCAACGATATATAACACTTTATCATTTGTTTTAAAAATGGCCGCCTAGATTCCTTTGTTTTTTAAAATGCCCATAGTTTTGGTAAACAAGGTAAATAGTAAAAGAAAACGTTAAAATGTATCCGTTAGTGCTATTTGACATAACTTCTTATGGCTTATACGGGTCTAGAAATAACACTTATGATATTTTTATTAATTTCCACTATTACCTAAAATATATTAATTAACTACACCGTTAGAAAGGAACCAAATTAAATGAAGAATTTTATTATTATAAAACAAAGATGGGCAGCTATTTGAAAAATTCGAAAAATTCCGTTTTTTTAAACAGATTGTAAATATAATAGCCCTAACCCACACATTTTTCTGAAGTAAGTCAATTTTATATTATAAAGCCGGTTGAAACAAACTATTTCAACGTTTCCATGGCCAACTCTTTACCACTTACCTTGTTTCATCAAAGTTATGGTAATTTTAGCAAACAAAGGAAAATTGATTAAGGCGGTCATTTTCAAAACAAATGATAAAGTGTGATATGTCATTGAAAAGAGAATCTTTCATAGAATTAGATGTTCTAAACGTTTGACTGTACTTTTTTTCTTTAAAAATGAAACAAAAAACACAATTATGCGCACCTCGCCAAACGTACTGTATTTGACCTTTTAAGTTCCTGATAAGGTTACTAAACACCGGGATATTATCCTCCCAGTCCCAGAGTCAATGTTACCCAACAGCCCCCTCCTTTGAACAATAACAAAACAATTTACATGGAACTTACAATCTTAACCCTGCATTTGACGACATCGAGATTCTGCAACCGTTCGTCGCATTGTCGGTCTTGCACTTTATGCTTCAACATGCTCTCTTGTCATTATTTGTATAAAAGCTCCATAGGAAGGGCTGAAATGATTTATTCCTTTCAATGGTGACGTTTTTACGTGTTTCTATTGTTGGCGAATACAAGTTAATGAGCAAACAGATTTTTCGTGTTTATTTTTTCTGTAAGGCTTTTGTTGGTCTCCAGTGGTGTAGGGGGAGGCGGGGCAGATTGATGTAAGGGGTACACTGATACACGAATAAGGTTTTATTCGTGTCACAATAAAATGTGAATGTGTTTCAACGCTATTCTGCGTCGTTTAGTTTAGGATTAAAATATAACAAAGATAAGATTTTCCATCCAATAATAGGGATAACACGTGTTTTTTAAAAAAGTTCGGTGGTTTTATTAATAATTGATACTTATTTTGTTCTAGAATATCATTTGCGGCACTTTGATACGCAACGATTTGAGATACATTGATGTGTATCAAAGTGCCCCAATATTTAAATTTTCTATTGACTTAACCAGTTATTAGGTGCAATGGAAGGTGAACGACGTTTACTGATTATCTTGTTTTTTTATTAACATTTTGTTTAAAATACTAGTTTTGACTATATAACTTAAGTTTTTATACTATTTTGCTGATTTACTAAGAATAGTTTAAGATATTTAAAAAACACTAATAATTTATTTTGATTTTATGTTTCTAATGTCTCGCTCTGTATATCCAAGTGCCCCAGGGGCGGGGCAGAATCGAACAAAACTCATTTTTTACTTATGTCAGGATATTTTCATTATCCTTAAACTTCAATGGTACTTTTGATTGCGAATATAATACTGATTAGTTATGCTTCTCAGTGAGCAAAAGAGTCGACATTTAATGGATATCTGGACCATAAAATATGAAATTGAATTTATCTGCATCAATCTGCCTCACCTCGCTATAATAGTTAAAATTTCGAGAATTAATTGTTATTTTTCGCACTTTATTTAATTAGATGATTTAGTCGTTTAGACAGTCCTCACATGGTGAAACTTAAAATAAACTATAGTAGCGTGGTGACTAAAAGATTGGGCCACTAGACTACGCGAGTTGCCTCTCATCCTCATATGGCCGATACTATAGACACGCAGTCCCAGGCTTAAGGCAGCACATTCATGAAATTCAGCTTTAAAATTCACTCCATATTTCTTATTTTGCTTTACTCAAGAGACTGGAGTAGCGTGGCGACCCAGCATGCCGGGTCCCGGATACTCGGGTTGCCGGGTCTCCCAGTCACCGCAAATTAGGTAGCGCCGTCTGAGTAGCGCCATTCAAATGTACATGATGGGTGATCTAGTCACCCAGTTTTCTAGTATCCAAGCTATTACAGTTATTTTTAAGTTCCTCTGTCTTAAGGTGGTGTTATTTAAAACCGCCCCTCCGCATAAAGGGGTAGTTTTCGTTATGTGATTAAATGTCGAGTATTGTTTCTTGTTGTGAATCGAACAGGTATTAATTGGGTATTATTGTATAGTACAAGATTTAAAATTGTTTGTCAAGTTTAGAATATTCATTTAGGAAATAATTACTAAAGAGCCCATTTTGCTGCTAATAAATATTTATGTATTTCTAAAACGAAAGTTAAATCTAAAAATGTATGACATGGCAAGTAAAGTACCAACGACGAGAAAGCAAAGATAGACCCTGCATTCCCCTTTATCAAAACAAGGTGAACTCATCGGCGAAAAAATAATATAGGTACCTAATTAAACACATCGTTGGATTGCCTAAAACATATTCTAACCTCAAACTAGTAATAGCGTTAAACATTTCAAAAAAAATTCTTATTGAGTGGCAGTTAATAGAGCTTCTGTGACTGCTACCAGAGGTGGTATTCTCGTATTCCTGATAATTTACCACATTTTCATGAAGTACCGTAAAACGGGGTTACTTTGTCACCTTTTGAACATATTTTTACTTATAACTCCGATATCCTTGGGAATTTGGGTGTACAAAAATTATGACTATACCGACGTAATCATCCTCTACAACTATAAACAATGCAAAATTTTTTATAATAAACCGTAGAAATAAAAAAAATATATATTTAGGGTGACAAAGTAGCCCCGTAATTGGGGCTACTTTGTCACCAAATTTTAAATACACGTAAAACACCTGAAACAACATTATAGCGACAAAGTAGCCCCAGATATGGATGTAAAATTTTTTGGGGTGGTATATATCAATTTTTTGAATGGCAAAATGATGAAAAACGCGAAAAATAAACTACTGCTTTATACAAAAGTAGCATGTTAGTTACCATGGCGATGTGGTCTATTTCTAAAGAGGTGATGGCCGAAACATTTTGTCCTGCTTCTATTTTCTTTCCTCGTTTCCTTTTATTCTCGGGATTTTGAACTCCTCGATGTTCTTTCAACAACTCCACTAAACTTTCGTCTAATGATCTTCCAATTTCTTTTTCCTGTACAACAGCATCGGGAAGTTTTCTTAAGACCTCTTGTGGATTACATGGATATAAGCCGGTGGTGCGAAATCCTGAAATCAAATTTTGCCACACTGTGTCATTAATGTCCACCCAAAGTCTGTTCAGTAATATGGGAAAGTGTTCTTTTGGAATTGATCCAGGATATCGACCCTCTTTTCGCCAGGAATCGAGTATCGCTCTTTTGATGTATGAGGCTATTCGTACAGATAAATTGTTTCGTTGGATGAAACCAGCAATCAGATCATCCCCAGGAACGTTGTCTTTTAATTCCGGTTTAACAATACCCTTTTTGTCGAGGTATTTTTGAATTACCGCTTTTATATCTGGCTTTGTTAGTGAAAATCCCCATTCTGCAACGACTCCCAGGGCCCTTGAAATTAACTGCTCTTCTTCTTTACTAAGGACTGTGGGATGTCCAACGGACTTCTTGTGCCTTCCAAGGCATCTATTGACTAAGGTCATGCGTGGAATACCATAGGTTCGAGCGGCTAGTTTTTTGCTCATACCGTTTCGAACGGCCTCCACTGCTGCTTCCAAATTTTTTTGCTATAGTTGCCATATGGTCGGCTGCCAGGGGTTTTTCGTAGGTCCTCATGCTTCAATTAGGTAGCTGGATCTGTTACACAAGAAACATCATTATTATTTGAGTCTCCGCCGTCCATTATGCCCTCTATATAAAAAAACATGGCGCGCCTGTGAAGGTGACAAAGTTACCCTGGGGTGACAAAGTAACCCCGTTTTACGGTACCTATTTACATAAATCGACCTAAATCCACGCACCGAATTAAAAATTACACCAACACAGGTATTAAGTTCGATTATTTAAAGTCGAATTGGCATATTTGGTAATTGTATCCGTATCGAGATTTAAATGAAAACCGCAATAGAATCGAACTTGGAATGTGATTGTCAGTTTGACATAACTTAACCTAACTTTTGAGCTGAACTACTGTAGAAATTAATTATAAAATATGTAGTTATTTTGTCAAAACGATTTAAGTATACTACATAGTCATCTATTCCTCATGAATTCGAGAAGTTAATATATATTTTAAAACACAGTAAATCAGCATTACGATGACATTTTATAATTTCCTTTAACATGCAGTTAACAAACAGTCATAATAAATTTATTTTTCGGATCGATCGTGCAAAACTTGGCAACGTTTGCCTCCTAGAGGCAGCAAGCGAAAATACGGAAATGAATAATGACAATTTTGACATAAAGAATAAGAAATTATTTATTTCCAGCTTTATGAAATAAAAAGTGGTGAGAGCTTAGTGTTTAAAAGTTTTGTGGGTTAATTATTAAAAAACAATATGGTGAGACAGTGTCAGGTTTGCAAAATCAGTGCCTGGATTTCATAGTAGTATACAAATGCTATCGCCCTCTTATAAACAGTGAGTTGTAGGCTCAGCGCAAAAGTAATTTCATGAATGAGATGCGGGGTCTATCTTTGCTTTCTCGTCGTTATAAAGTACCCACTGTGGTCTGGTGTTGGCTTTTTTATTTTCAAAGAAGAAAAGAAAATAATTTTATTTTTCACAGAAACCTATTATTTTGACAGTTAAATTCATCAAACCCTATATTGTTAAATCTGTTCTTCAAAGGGCTTTTAATTCATGAAAAATATACAAGACGTTCTATTTATAGCAAAAAAAAGTTAAAAATGTTCCTGGCTTACTCTGTACATCTACAGAAACGGTTTTGTCCTTCCCAGGTGTGTCATTTTAAATTATATAGTTGTGCCAGTTTTCAAACAATGATATTCAGTAGTTTTCGAAATATTTAAATTTTTTCAACTTTTGTATATTTAAAACCCCCTTTTTCCGCCGATGACATAGTACTTCTCTTAAAACCTCATTATTTAAATTGAGAGAAATTTGGTATTTCCTGTTATTATGACATAATACCAGCCCACCCCAATTAACTAAAATTCAATAGTCAATAAAAAAAAACAACGTAATAAAACATACTTTATTTTATAGACAGACTAAACACCGTTGATGTTACATTTGTTTGCAAAATTTTTGCGTAGGTACAGACCGGTGAGAAAGAGTAGGTAGGTGTCCCAAATATCCTAACATTTAAATTTGACAAACACAGCTGAAGGACTGCGGTCAATGGCCATTTGAATTTTTTGTGTTATTTTTTTTTGCCTAAATAAACAGTAAAAAGTAATTTAATTTAGGTAGTAGAATATGTTATACGCAGACCCTACACAATCAGTCAGAAGGAATGATAGTACTACTGATAGTGTAAGGACTCATATAAATTCTTATTAGAAAAAAGACTGATGCGAGAATGACGAAGGATTAATATCATTTAGGAGTGCAGGGTCTGCTATATGCAGACCGCATACGTTACACTCAATCGGACTGTCAGTAATACTGATGGTGTAGGGTCGCCTATAGAGCTTAACCAATAAGAGTGCAATTAAAGTTTTTCCAGGTTAGCGAATAGCAAAATGAACCGAGTTTTATCTGGAAATAATGACACTGTCAAAACACAGCTGGCCTACTATAGACGATTTGGAGCGATGGGTCGGTAATTACTGCGGTTATACCTTTGGTAAAGTAACCTAGAATGTTAATAATAACTTATGTTTTTAATAAGATACTATCTCATCTGTATTTAGTTTTTTTTCTACCTATGGTGTAATAATTACATAAAGTATTATTTTAAAAGTATAACAGGGCTTCAACAGCACCTTCCATCGTGAGGGATGCTGCAAGTGGGCCTTTTATTCCATTGTATATATGTATTTGTAATTTAATTTGTTTATGTTTTTTTTTGGAATAATAAATGAATTTATTATTATTATTATTTATTTCGCCCCACAGCATAAGAGACGCTTCAGCCCTGTCCTTCTCAATGAACGTGAAGACAAGGAAAACATTTATCCCTTTTCTACTCCTTTGAACATCGAGAACTCCATGATAACCACAGTTGCTACAACGTTAGTAGTAAAAACAAATTTGGAATATTTATAACCGGTCCATCGCTCCAAATCGATTTATAACTTCTTATTTTAATAGTACACCCACCCTTAGAAAATTGAATAGAATGGGCTCTTTCCCTATTCTCATATTTGATAGTCTTGGCGTTTAAATTGTTTAGTCGGCGCTATAATAGGACTTTATCATCAATAAAACTATTGCTACTCGATGACGTCGATCCGATAAAAATTTACAGTGAGCATCGTTATCGATCTTTCACTTGTCATGTCGGTGTTTTTGTTGACATCCCACTTACATCACAATTATTGTGGAATGTTGATGTATTTTTGTTTAAAATAACTGTCCCTTTTATTTATTTGCTTATAGAGCAGAAAGATCGACAAAAAACTTAGGTTAGACTTTTTTTAACCATCATTAGCTTGGTCGTATGTCAATAATTTCAGTGTTGCCACATGTGAAACCTTTTACGCTAGTTAAATAATATATTTTGTTCCTAGAACTTAATTAACTTTTTTTAGGACAAAATATAGATACGATTTGGGAAATAATATTTTTTATTTTTCCGCATAAGTCCGCTTTGGACAATTATTTCTATTGGATTACTTTTCAGACTTTGTCATTGTATTATAATATTGTAAAAATTTTAGAGAAGATTGGCCACATTGTCAAGCTGTCGTTTTCATGACGTATATTCGATAAAGTCCGTGTTTTTGTCCTAATAGTTTTTGTTATATATATATATATATATATTTTCTCAGTGATGGCCTAAAAATATCAAAAAGTACAAACACAGAAAATGTTATTTTTTGTTCCTTTATACACTATAACCTAAATCAAAATTTAGGAAAAGAGCCCATTAAAGTTCCAAACAAAAAAATAAATTAAGAAACTAGGTTGCAACGTATTTCAAAATATAAACAATATCAAGTTTATTGGTGGCGTTATTTCAGATTTCAGCGGTGCTTAGCACCTCCTAACTACAGGGACGGTTCTACGGGGGGGCCTGGGGGGCCCAGGACCCCTCAACATTTCTGAAAATAACTAATACAATTTGAGCATGAACCTAAAAAATTTTGGGCTGCGCGTTATTTGATTGCGAAGGCTACCAAAAATTGTGGCTGGGCCAATGTGGTGCCCCCTCAATATTTTGGGTCTAGAACCGCCCCTGCCTAACTACGTCTATGATTAGCAATAAGCGACTTTGTGATTACGTATAATGTTTTTCTATACCAACACCGTTTCATCATAAACATATCAAATTTTTATTTAACATAAGATACCTGTTTATAAATGAATTTTTATATAGTTATTTTTGTTAAAAAAAAAAATTATTCTCATTATTCTTTACAACACAATGAGCTTTAGTAATTTATTTTAGGATTTTCATTGACTTATATTTTCTCCCTTGATGTTTTTTTCTGCATGAAAATAACTTTCTCACACCCACATTGATACCACCTTCCCATTGGTGAAAAAAAAAATTCAATAATCTGTTTAGTTTTTTCGTAATTCACTTTCAGAAATCGCGCAATTTAACACGGTAAATTTTGGGGCGGCGAATTAAATATATAATATATATATTATAATATAAAAATGTTCTGTTAATTTAAAATTGTATTGCATCTGCATACATACACCGGTATATCTTGTATCATAAAATATAGGGATCAAAATAAAGCCACCCTAAGTCCCTTAGAAAGACAATAACCTAAAAATGTTGCTACACCTAAATTTTGAAGAATTTTGAAAAACGGTCACTTACTATTTATTTTTTTTACTTTATCCCAAAATGCAAATTATAAAAACATTATTTTATAAAATCTCTTAAAATTTACAACATCTTTAAATCTTACAAATATTTTTCTATATATCATGAAATAGAACTACTTACTTACCCAATGTTTGGAAAAATGTTAACGTAAAAAAGGAATTCTACTCATGGTACATTGAAATTATTCACAACAATTTTATATTTTCCAGACCTAGTTTTCCCGCACACACTGACCAGCTCAAGAGTCGATTTTCAGCAGAGGATTCGAAACGTGTTGCTCTCGCTTCAACTTCAACTGGGAAATGCGTTGGAGCCGGCAAAGCCGAAGCGAAAAAAGGCTTGGTCGAGGAAAATGGAATTAGGTTAAAGCTTATTGGTTAATAAAAGAAGAATTAGAGGGTAATTTTTAATGGTAATTACTCTTTTTCCTATGACCACCTATGAAAATGAGAAAGCAAAGCACGGTTAATTTGGCTAGAAAGCGCCGTATATTACACGCGTGTTGAAAAAAAATATTTTAACACTAGTGTTGAAATACAAGACACACTATTTAATTTAATCATATGATGCCAATTTGACACACAACCCCTATTTACTAAAAAGAACAAATTTTAGAAAGCAGTAATTGTAAAGTGTTTATTTTATGTATTGGCGAGTGATTCAGAATTAGATTGTGAAAATACGGCATATGAAATTATAAAAAATGTTAATAATATAATGGAAAATTTATTACCAGAAAAAAACAAATCGCGCTGAAGAGAGTGTCATGTATTAAACGACAAATCATTATCGGTAACGATAGCGTAGAGAATAGAGCTCTAGCCTACAGATCGCAAGGTCACAGGTTCAAATCCCATCAGGAGTATTTGATTTTTTTTTTTATAAAAACATTAAATAATTTATAGAATTATTTTGAATGGAAATAAATCTTCCTTGTTGGGTGGATTTTTTAAATTTATGTTTAATGCATCTTTCCTTGATTAAATTTTAAATTTTTCATTCTGGTTAATCTAGAAGGCAATCCAGGATTAGTTCTTTCTATGATATATAAAAAATAAAAACATGAAAAAGTTAAAGTACAAATAAAGGAAAAGCCTTTTGACAAATTATGAAACCAGATATTAAGTGGAACATAATCCTAAGTATGCTAATTTCAACACTAGTGTTGATATTTTTTTTCAACACTAGTGTTGAAATATTTTTTCAACACTAGTGTTGAAATATTTTTTTCAAAAATCAAAGGCTTTTTTAATAATTTTTTGTGGTCGTAGGAAAAATAGTGTACATTACTCGTCTTAAAGTGATTATTCTAAAACTCGGAGAATTTCCGCACTTGGCTGACGCCTCGTGCTAAATATATCCTCGTTTGAAAAGTATCACTTTCATCACTTGTTATGTAATATACTATTCTTATCAACTTTTTTAAAATTTCTTTGTTTATAAAAAATTACCACACTCTGGTTCAAATACCGACCGGTATTATTCTATAGATGCACGTAGTGCCAGAGACCCAGAGATTGATATTAAATACCTTTACCTGTGATAAACCTGGCCAATAATAATTATTCCCTTTAAATAGGGAAAGCCTATAGCTTTAAAGGAAGGATTTATCTCCTGTGTTTCGTTGTTAGTAGTCCTTTTGGCCACAGAGCAATATCGTGTCGCCAGTAGCAACCCACTAAATCTAACTGAGGAACAAATAATTGTGTTAAATAAATATCGGATTTCCACTTAGGTGCTCATACTAATTTTACAGAAAAAAGCGTATGTAAAGTGGTGCATACAGGGCTATTTAATCATGGACATTCCAAACCCTTAAAAAAATGTTGATACTTTATAATTAATGTTAAACGATCAGAATCAGATCAGCTATTGATAAACTTGTCCTTAAAACCTGTTTATCAGAGTATGGACAAGTCTGCTTGCTGTCGATCTGTAAGCTAAAGCTGGAGTTAATTATTTATAGTTCCTTAAATGTGTATGTTGACCTCCGCTAGCAGGATAAACTGATACATCAAGGAACCTTTGACAATTTAATGAACCTTTATTAATGACGTCAATCAAAATTAAGCCAATAGCTGAAATACTCAGCTACACATTGATAAACCCACCCTGAATTTAGTGGTCCATTGATACAGTTCTAAATGACTAAATGTACGATTAACCGCGGCAGTGGCTCAGTGGTGAGTTACTGGCATTCGACCATGGCGGTCCGGGTTCGATTCTCGGAGTGGGCATATGCACAATAAAAAAAGTATGTCCAAAATTTAGAGTTTAATAATGCAGGGATGAGATCGGACATTTCGTAGGGTGCGGAAGAAGGTACTGCGGGTTGATAGCCTTCGGGAGGTGTCGCATGACTGAGGATCGTGGTTCGGAACCCACGTTAAGTTGTAGTTCCAAAGAACAAGCTGGCTGAATGTTGGAAAACGACAAGTGGCCATCAGTAACCCAGGACAAACACAAATGTACGATTCTGATAGCGTACTACAGTACCTTTCACCTAATTGGTTTTTATACCATGTATGGGAAATATCCTATACTTATACCAATTTTTATAAAATTTATATAACGTTATAAAAATGAAAGTTTGTACTTGTCTATGTTGGTTTTTTACGACTTAAATAATTTTCCACCACGATTTTTCTGATATTTTCAACGGGTCCCCAATTGACCTTAAAACTTATTATACGTAAAAGAAATAGAAAAATAACCAGTAAATCTTCCTTAATTGGCAAAGAAAGAAGGTGGGCACATAAAACCAGATAAAACAGACAAAATTATAAAATTTATAGAGAAAATTAAATTATACTTTGGAGGTTATCTTGTCTTTTTCAATGTTGGTGTTATTACGTTAACTATTATGCTATTATGTGATTTACTTATATATCATTATTATTTTGAAAAAATGATCATCGTGAACGCAGAATGAGTGGCGGCGCCAGGATTTTTGGGATGGGTGGGCACAATTGGGCCCTTTTTCATTGTGATAAAAAGAAACGAAACGGCCAGCTCATTTAATTAGTGTCTAAAGAACAATAGTCACTCTCTTTGGTACAAAATTATAATTTTGTAACCTTTCATATTTTGGCTCAGGGGTAGAGCTACTGGCATTCGACCGCGGCGACCCAGGTTCGTTTCTCGGAGTGGGCATACGTACAATAAAAAAAAGTATGTCCGAAAATTAGTGGATTTAAGAATGCAGGGAAGAGTGTAAAAGGTATCATCTCCCAACCCACCCCATTCACGCCGGTAACCAGGCCGGATGAGATCGGACATCTCGTGGGGTGCGGAAGAAGGTACACACTCCCCAATCGGTATGTCATGCAATGGCAATAAACCAAGGGTTGATAGCCCTCGTGGGGTGTCGCATGACTGATGATCGTGATTCGGAACCCACGTTAAACTGTAGGTCCCCTCGGGAATGGCCCTGGCAGCGAACGAAGAGGAAAAAAGCCTAATTCGAAAGAAGGGCAAGAACAGCATAAGTTAAATATTATTAGGTGAGTTTTAACAGTTTTTTTTATTTAAGTATATGCATAAAAATATTTAAAAGTATACCCATTCTCATTAGAATAGTAATTCATCCATTTATTATACATGCTCGAGTTAAATAATTTAAATATTATAGTTCAATGATTTAATCCGCTTAGAAGTTCAAGTTGAGGTTCACGTATTTTGAACTTTCCGTTGCTTTGAAACCTGGCCAAAGATTAAGGCGGAACTTTGTGCAGCAAGAAATTTATTTGCAAGAGAGTCTCACCCGAAGTGGGCATACTAGCGAGCTTATGACGTGGTGAAAAATATTCCGTAAACATCGACACACACTGAAACCACGAGACGAGGCGGCAGGTTCTTTCTTATGCTAATGAGTTTCGGTTGATTTTATTTCGAAGATGAGAAATTTGTTTTGAGGAAAATAAGTATTTTACTTGTTATTATATTAGTTAAAATAATGTATCTAATCGTTATACGGATATATCTTTTAAATTTTGTCTTATTTTATTATTAAAGCTATAGAATATTTACAAAAAATAAAATTAGGTAGAGCAGAAAGTTTGAAGTGTTAATTAATAATAGGCATAAAAGCACCTACAAACAGGGTGTTCGTGTTCCACTGGGAACCGCTTCGAACTATATATGGAAAAGTATACATAGGAAAATTTTCAAAATTTGCCATCGTGGTAATGCTGATGGGGACGACCGGACTAAAAAAATTTCATAATGGTGGTTCTTCCGGTTATACCGAAAGTTAGTGTCAGCTAGGGTAGTCAGGTTTTAAAAATTGAAAAGCGGGAGGTGGATAGTGCCTGGAGGACAAGTTTTTTTTGAGGTGCTTAAAATAATTATATTGATGATTTCTTAAAAAAAAAAGGTCGATATCCCGTTGACCTTACGCTGTGGCGTGCCTTTTATATTTCTTCCTCCTATCATCAAACGTGCTTTCTAAAAAAAAAAGGTTGCCCCTCTCTAAGGCAGCTGTACAATTATTAAGCGTCCGTCGTGTTATCGGAAAAGCGGGAGTTTTGTTTAAGTGCGTGGGCGGCGGGAGGTTTAGTAAAAAGCGGGAGCCTCCCGACTAAATCGGGAGGGTTGGCAACCCTAGTATCAGCGTGTTTATTTTAAATAGAACATCCTATATATTATTACATTTTTGCATTTTACGTAAGATTCTAGGCAGATTTTGTACAGGGTGGGGACTTTAATTGGAATAAATTCGATATTATTAAAACTGCTGAAGTTACGCCTACAAAATTTGGTATGTGGGGTTTTGAAGCATGCGGAATTGAATTATAATGTCGGCGCAGTTGCCAGATTTCTCAGATTTGCGCTACACGTAGTAATTTTAATATTTTAAATGGAATGCCCAATTTATTTTTATTGCAGTGCATTGGGCGTGTCCAATTTAATAAGATGCCAAATTTACAAAATTCTATCTTCACTAATTGCTGAGCTATGGCAACACTGTAGTTCCATTAAAAAGTATCATGAGAATTTCCATTTTTAAAGTTTAAATTAAATTGGCCATTTTGAAAAGACAAGAACTTTTCTTGAAGCTTGTCAATAACTTAGTAACTATGGAGGTAGACAAGCGTCCCGGTACTTTTTAAGGGAACTACAGTGTTGCCATAGCTCAGAAACTAGTGAAGATAGAATTTTGTAAATTTGAGATCTTACTAAATTTGACACTACCAATTCACTGCAATAAAAATAAATATTGCATTCCATTTAAAATAACAAAATTACCACGTGTAGCGCAAAGCTGAGAAATCTGGCAACTGCGCCGACATCATAATCCAATTCCGCATGCTCCAAAACCCCCACATACTAAATTTTGTAGGCGCAACTTCAGCAGGTTTAATAAAATCGAATTTATTCCAGTTAAAGTCCCCACCCTGTATACCTATACCTATAAATATCTAAGCGTTTTTGACATATTTGAATTTTTCTGTTAAGAATGACGTTTGCAAGCCTTAAAATAATAATCAATTTTTTCTATAAAGAAGCCTTATATTTATTTAATTTAAGCGGGATTCCTTGTTATAAAGAACCTGCTTTATTAGATTTTTTATAATATTTTGATAACTATTAATTCAGGGTGTTTAAACAATAAGATTGAAAAAACTGCAAAAAGTCTAAATTTTATAATTACTTTTAGTTAAGCATTAAAAAGGGTAAGTTTGTATATTCCATAAATGTTTGTTTTCGAAATATTGCTAATTTAATATTTTTATATGGCAATTTTGCTGCAGATTTTTAGTTCAGTGACTCTTAGTTGTCTATGACGGCGTTGAAAAACAGCAAAATCTAATTTTACCATTTGAACATTATTAATAAGCACATTGTGATGGCTTCTGTTTTGAAGATATCGATTGGCAAATGTGTCCCATGTTCTTAATATAACTTTAACACATTCTCCATAAATAATAAATAAATTTAAATAATCTTCGTTTGTACAATTTAAGCGCACAGACATGATAATTAATGATGTTTAAATGGTAAGTGACAGCTTCATAAATTTTTCTCGCATTTGATTGTTTTTCAACGCCGTTATAGCCAACTAAAAGTAACTAAACTTAAAATCTGCAGCAAAATCGCCATATAAAAATATTAAATTGGCAATGTTGCTAAAACTAAACTAAACTTTTTTGGGATATACAAACTTACCCTTATTTTTAATGCTAAATAAGGAATAATTATAAAATTTGTGTATTTCCATTTGAAAAACTAGTCTTTTTGCAGTTTTTCAATTTAATTTTTATTCGTATTGTTTAAACACCCTGTATTAATAGTTATTAAAATATTATAAAAAATCTATTAAAAATATCTAAAATGCTTAGACATAGGTATAGGACATGGTATACAAGATATGCCTAAATTCTTGCGTAGAATGCAAAAATGTAGTAATATATAGAGTATTCTATTTAAAATAAGCAAGTTGACACTTACTTCCGGTATAACGGGAAGTGCTACCATTATAAAAATATTTTAGCCCGATCGCCCCCATCAGCATTAGCATATACTGTCAAATTTTCAAAATTGGGAGGCACAGGCCTACCCTGAAACTAAAGGTTTTCAGCATTGGTTATCAAATACTTCGTAAGGTCAATAGTTTTTCAATCAAAATTTTCTTATATTACAAATTTTTCACCGTGTTTATTTAATAAACAAAAGAAAAGTCCCGCTGGTTCCAGGATTTGTTGACTGTGGTTACTAACTCGCGCAGTATTTTGTCCGTCGCGTTCCGTGCCATTATAATTATTTTCTTTTTAAAGTGGTATGTTTTTGACGATTAGTTGCGCTGCACCCTCAAAAGAGGAAAAAGTAAGTACCTAGACTTTTTTTTAGTAACACAGAAACAACAGGAGGTAGTACCGTATCGTCGCGCCAATCCGATACAAAATCACGGTATTAATGTTTTTTATAAACATAAAGTGATAGGGGGGTAGCCAAAAAAACGTGTAAGTTCTCAAAAGTGACTTCTATAAAATAAAATACTTCGCAGCCTTTTCTACACTTTCTCCACCGTTCAAAAGTGGCTACAAAAAAAAACAAAACTTTGCGTTTTCAAGAACTTCTATCAAAAGTGATTCCTACAAAAGAAAATGTCGCAGTCGTTTCATAAACTCCCCCTAACAAAAGTTAGTAAAAAAGTATATCTACCTCCCCCCCCCCCCTCCCCCTGTTAGTAAAAAGTATATCTCCCCCCCCCCCCCCGCTCCCCCTTGGTCAAGAGACGGTGGCAACAGCCCTCTCTATGGACCCCATGCCTAACAAAAAATTGTATTTTATTACTCTGCGTGGCATACTGTCCAATTTTTATTTAATACCTACCTAGCTTCTTAGAAGCATTGTCACTATACAGTAGTCTCGCTGCACCAAATTGTAGCTGCGAGCCAATAACATGGACAGATAAATATCATGGGACCAACGCCAAATTCGTGCCTGACAACTACTTTTAAATCGTTAAACCATGGATAAAATAATAAACACATTTCACCTTTAAGATGAATTCATATTTTAACAGGTTTAGACAGAAGCTCACTATATAAACAATATATAGAGCCTGTATAATAAGCATAAAATATAAAAACAATCGAATAGAAATAGATTCATTATGCAAGACATTGGCTAAGAACCTTCATAAATGGCTTTATTTTATTGCACCTATCACCCTTTACCAAGACAAATTAAACTTTAATTTTAGATCTAAGAGTTAATGTAGCAGGGTTACCATACATCCTGGGATTTGTCATAAGTTCCCGGTGACCCAGTTTGGGCCTCTAATACCAATAAGCTATTTACCTTAGTATATTTTGTTCACTATCAAGACAATGGCCCATTTCGATAAAAAACGAAACAAAAAAAATTCAATATAGCCCATTTTTGATTGCAATACATCAATAAATCCACTGCATTTCGTTCAATTCTTATCCTTACCTAACATGAATAAGAAATTTTGAAAGCCCAAACACCCGTTTTGACAAGATGGTGAAAGCGTCTTGAACATTTTGCCTTCCGGCGCATTATAAACCATCTCGGTCTAAGCCGAAACATTTATGGCAACCCAGAGTATATAGCACAACTACTAGTTGCGTCTTTTTAAAATTGACGCTTAGATATTCTGTTATTGGCATTGACAATCCAAAAAGAAAAGAAGAACATAAAATTTAGCCCAAAATTAACCCCGAAATTACTTCTTGTTCGACCACCTATAATTTTTTTCAGTGTATCATTATTCTCTCTGGATGTAAATTGTTTCACGTCAGCCGAGAATAAATTCAGCTGTATATAGGCAACTTCTATAACATGACAACAAAATTTACCTAAAACATGAGTTGCGCGCTGCAAGATAACGGACTTATTACGACATTGTTTTGTCTCAATTTTTGAAGTCTTAAAGATAAGACATGGAAGTTCTAAGGTACATGGCTATTTTTTTGAAAAAAAAATTCTTAGCTACGATATTAACCTTGGAAAAGTGCCTAAAAATACGCACCTTTAGTGGGCATTTTCTTATACATATTCTTATTTTTTTCAAAAAAGGGCTTTGTACCTTAGAAATACAAACATTCCTTTATTAAATTTTAAATTGTCCTGACAAATATCTCAAATAGCCTTCGCAGAATCCTGCAGTAGCGAAACGGTGTTTTTCATCCTCTAAATTTGCGCGTGGTAGAGCCTTAATCAGCGCCAACAGCATGTTCTTTTTTGGATGATGGATTTTTTCTGACCCTAAATATGCGTAGGGGTACCCGTAATGTGGAGCTTGATCTATTTTTAATCTACCCAGCTTTACGGGTATTTTGGGAATATAAGGGTAAGGGAGAGAGATGTGTGACATTTTAAACTCTATATCAGCTCAAACCGCTTATCCATAAACACATTCAACAATAAGGTTTAGAATATGTACTTACTTAACCACACTTACGGGAATATTGTTCTGTATACAGGGTGATTCACTACTAGCGCTTACTAAAACTGTTGGGAGAACTACTACACATATTCAGCAAAATGTAGTTCTTCAAATAAGCATAATAGGAACGTGCCTAAAGTGTATTTAGTTTGAACTGACACCGATATAATAATAACAATAACATAACCACAATACGCTTGATGTAATCGGTACAGGACTGTATTATATAAATTATATAAAAAATTATTTGAATAAACACGTTTTCCAACTATACTGTAAGTAGCTTTATTTTGTATCACAAAACCACATATATACACTATATTGCCAATACAAGCAGCCGCACGAAGCAAGAATCCCATCGTGCGATTCAAAATAACCTGAGTTGGGGGCCGTCGCGCTTGCGCAGTAGGGAAAAAATTAGGCAACCCACACGATTTCTAACAGAACGTAAACAGAACCCAAGTTCTCTTGAACAGAACCGGCTCGCCGTTATATTCCTATTAGTCGCCATCTTTTGTTTCGTTCATTCGTGTGTTGTTATAATTTACAAATTTTGGGTGTTAATATTTATAAAACTTTACTTTAGACATTTTTTTTTGTTAGTTTGTAAGTTATAGTCGTTTCCATCTTTATTTACGTTGTATTCGTTCGGATGTTCCGTGTGTGATTGTGGATATTATTTTTAAGTTTTGGTGCGAATTTAGGTATAAAACTTTACCAGACATTTTGTTATTGTTAGCGACTTGTGTCTCAAGATGGGTAGAAAAAAGTGCATGATCCTTTTTTGCACGAATCGCGGTTCAATACCAGGAATAAGGTATTTCAGGTATGTAAAATATTGGTTACTTAGTTTTATTTGACCATAAACTGTACACTGTACATACCCGAACTAAACGGATGAATTTAAATAAAAGCTTGTAAAAATATTTTGAAAGTCGGCCCTGTCAAATGTTTACATCAAGAAGCAAATTTCCGATCTGCGCAAACTCAACGGCCCCTGATCATCTGCTTACAGTGGTGGCATCATTGAATTATGGTATTAGCAATATAGTGTATGTGTATGTATACAAAACAAGAACTGCACTATGAAAATCCAAAATGCCAAACTCAACATAAGTTTTAAAATAATAGAACAGTTGTTGTTTAAAATAATGCTACAATATAATCGACAAACGTGTTTAATCAAATGCGAAAGTTGAATGTAGTCCTGTACCGTTCGCATTGAACGCTGTGTGGTTAGATTATTGTTTACTAGCAGTGCCAGTTGAAAATAAACACACATCATAGTTCAGCCAAAGTAATATAATATTTAACAACAAATAAACACTGCAAATACATAAAATAGTCTACAATATTTACAACAAAACACACAGATGAAAATTAGGAAAGACAAATCAATCTCACTAAATAAAACACACTGAAGACATAAAGCGGCAGTATAAAGAAAAAAGAAATCAAGGCTTTTATATTAATGTTGCAAATCAATGAGCACATTTGGTTATTAATTTCTTGTTATTTAACTAAAATGCATTTCAGAGCGTGTCGAGTGTGTTTGAATTATATAATAATAACTGTCACACCACCTAAAAAGCGGTATGATTGGTCCGGCGTCGACGACGGGTCTCATTTATTGTCTCATTTTAACTTCCGAACTCGCTTATATGTTTGTCTCGCTCTTAGGTTTAATTTATTCTTATTTCTTCTAATATAAACCCACAAGGCCAATTATTGTTGGTCTAAGTAAAATACAGCCTAGGGCTTCGATTAGCATCTATATGTAAGAGGATAAGAATTATAGTTTCTAGTAAAGTTAATGTACAAAATGGTAGAGAAAAAATTAAATTCTCACCAAACTGCCACTGAGCTTAATAATTCTTATTTTAAAATTACCAGCTTGTTAAAACAAACCTTTATTCGCTTTAAAATCAAGTGTGGTGACGCAGGGTGCCTCTACTCCATATTGGCTTTATTTAATCCTCACTTTATATTCACCCCTAATTTTTACATACACACCCCTCCATGCTAACTATTGAATTTCCATACATGAAAATGTATTTGTTCCTTCAAATAATATATCGATGTTTTTTAAATAGCTGATAGAAGGCTAAAAATTGGTGCGAAGACAAATATTGTATCACTGAAATATAGGTACTTTTAGCACAAACCCAGTGGCGGCACTTCCATATGGTCATTTGGTCAATAAGCTCACGCCTCCTTATTTATTCCCTATGTTGTGAATACGATAGACTTCATCCTACCACTTATATGAAAGCGAAAAAACTGTTTCCAGTAATGTTCGAGGTGCGACAAACGTTGTACATTTGTGGAAACGTGTGAGAAGGAAAATAGTTCGTTGAGGGAGTAGTAGTAGTTCTTATTTTATTTTTGGGGAAAATTTCTAGTATTCAGCATTTAGTTTTTCCTAACCGATGGATAGGGAGAGAAAGATCAATAATTGATTGGCCGGCAAGATCGCCAGATCTTAACTCCCTTGATTATTTTCTTTGGAAGATTCTAAATATTAAGTTTACGTGACAATACCAGAAAATTATTTAGGTAACGAATAACACGATATTCAACAAGTAACTTCAGAAATGGCACAGAATATTACAAATTAATTTTTTTGTATGCTAGAGTTTTTCCAGTAATAAAATGATGAACATTTTCAACAAGTCTGACAATAAAAAATATTTTTCTAGGTAACAGAAATTTAAACTACTATTAGTTTACACGGATTTGTCAACAGATGTGTGATGTGCGCACTCCAGTGAGTACTTCGGTGCGTTCTATTTATGAATCGGCGAATTGCAGACTATTGTGGTGAAACGAAAAATGTCGTACCCTATAGTAGATGATGTGCGGCGAACCGTTCTCTTGTGTTTTTTTACTTAACATTTCTAGTGGATTTGTCTCCTGCATTGAGTTGATGACTAAGTACTTATTTATTTTTTAAATGCGATTATGGTTTTCCGAGGAAGGAAGGACGAAACGGCAGTCATTGCCTACCTGGACCCAGGGGACCCATGGTTTAGACGTTGTGTACTTTAATGCAAAAGACAAA
Organism: Polydrusus cervinus; assembly: GCA_935413205.1. Lineage (NCBI taxonomy): Eukaryota > Metazoa > Arthropoda > Insecta > Coleoptera > Curculionidae > Polydrusus > Polydrusus cervinus. The sequence continues at coordinate 24,635,222 of OW284514.1, read as the reverse complement.
TACACTGTCCGCTGCCCGCTAATTTTGCTTCTTATTATAGTGGCCTATATTCCATTTTTATATCCATTTTCGCTAGCTATTATACATGTTTTTACATTAAAAAAAATGTTAGTTAGTTTCTATCTCTGGATAAAGGGTAAGTCACGGAAATGCAAAAAAATGTTAAATAAAAAGAATTGTGCCCGTTTCTCGATATTTTTCCAGGAATGGATTTTTTTACCTAACTTGTTGTAATTTCTCTTTTGATTGTTTTTTACTAACATGGAGGAATCTGTGCTGTGCATAAAAATGAACATATTTTAGGAAAAAGGAAATAAAATGTTGAGTGATTATGACTGGTTCATTTATTTCGTATTAAAATAGGGCGTCGTTGGCTCGCTGACTTGCAGACCTGCTACTTCATTTCCTGTTGCCGGACTGCGACTTTGTCCAAAATAAATTGTATTTTAATGTGAATTGGAATTATATAGAATCGACATACAATGTCCCTGCTTTATGTGTATGTATTTAAAATTAACTCAAGCTCATTGTAAATAAAGAGAACTCGCTAAACTAAATTACGTTTAAGGATTTTAATATAGGTAGTATAAATTAAAAAAAAAACTGGTTTTATATCTTTTAGTTTTGTATTTTCTACCCAAAAATATTAACTTTTGGTATTTTAGAGTAGAAAAAACGAAGTTAGAAATGTAAATCCCGTTTTTTTCCTAAGATGCACCATTTGGAAACTGCAGAATGTCAAAGTGGGATCTCTATAATTTTTGTATTTAACGTTTTTATCTAGTTTACAAAATATAGAGAAAATATACTTTACTCTACCGTGAATTACCCTGTATAGGTTAGTCGCTCGGGGGGATCAAAACTTTCCTCTCACATATTAGATCAGTGTTGTTGATAAAATATTATGTCTATGGACAATGGAGATTTACTTTTGAGGGGCCCAACGGATCATTCATCCACTTCCAAGTCTGTTTGTAGACTGACGAGTAACGACCCGTCACCGATGCTTTAAATGTAGGGAAACGTCAAAACTTTCTTCTTGCACATTAGATCTTTGTTGATAAAGTATTATGTCCATGGTCAAAGGAGATTTACTTTTAAGGGGCCCGACGAAGCATTCAACTACTTCCAAGTCTGTTTGTAGACTGCTGACGAGTAAGAACCCGTCACTGATCCTTTAAACGTAGGCGAAACGTATATTAGGTGGTCTAATAAAGAGTACTATATGAAATTGTGAACCGTACAGCATGCGTTTGTAAAATGTCGTGTTCGATTATAAATAGATCTTATTTTTTACAATAAAATACATTAATTTTCCATTGGTAGTGCTGCTTATTATATATTTTATGTTAATAAAATGGACAAAAATTTTTGTACAGACAATAGTCTGTAAAAGTAACAAGTAAAAGTAATAACTTTTCTATTAAATTGTATTTAATATAATAATTTCATATTACCATTTACTAAAATGTGATTTTGTATTTTATGATCATTATTATACAAAATACAAAAAAAAAATCAGTTATAATAATGCCAGTTTGCCCTCGTGTAATATAAAAAAACTAAGCGGCCTATCAAACTGCAGACCGCTTAGTATATTCTGCATACATTAATAATTGAATTGTAGCACACAAACCATCAATTATGTCAGTAGCAAACTTGTGAACATAAAGTTGGCAAATTGATATGGCTTGTGTCAGAAACATTGAAATTGAAGCCCGATATGAGTTTGTTCACTTTGTAAAGTTATGTATTAAATTATAATGTTAGTGAAAAGTTATTCATATTTTAAGGTGGGTATACAAAGGAAATGTTTTTAGGTTCCATTAAAATGGTAGCGTTATCATACCAGTTAATTAGCAAGTAAAAGACATGCGCACACAGTGACAATAAACTTAAAGTTGAGCTGAATACTGTATTGATATTGTATCGATGTCATAATATTCTAATTCTCTCAAATACTCCTTTGACATACGAAATATTGAGTATTAGTTGTGCCTCTTTTTGCATTTAGCCAATTCTTATTATTCTCCAATATTTTGTCAAAACTAATCTCATGGGGTAGCTTCATTTGATGAGACCAATAAGCCAAAAAGACAGGAAAAACTGTGTCTACCAGATCCCCTGCGAATATGGCCGATTTTACATTAGTGAGACACTAAGGCCACTTGAATCACTTGGAAATCTTTGTTAAACATAATAATTTTAATATTAATAATCTTAACAATAACACAAAATCTAGATAGTCGTAAGGACGAATTAAAGCAATAAAATTAGCAGTCCTTAACATAGGCTAATTATTCTGTTACGGTAAATTATGTGTAGCTTTGTAGTGGTGCATGGCAAACGGAGTAGGTCACTGGCGTAGGAATAAGTAAAATGCAATAAGACGTCAACATAAAGTCATTGTTTTAGCATAAGGACTATAAAACAGGTGAAACCGGCCCAAAAACTTGACTACTAGCGACCTCCACACCTCCTCTTTGGATTCATTCATAAAATTAAAATATGTTGGCACACAAAGTTCCAAACAAGGTGAAAAAAAATTTATTCTCATCCACTTTTGCAAAAAACAACTAGGAAAAAAATTACAGAAATGAAGCATCTAAGAAGAAAATAAACAAGAAACACCGGAATGAAGTGTTCATTAGAATAAATACTTATACAGGGTGTTTCGCGGTGGATGGAACGTTAGACGTTTATGGAAAACGGGTAATACGTTCTCTTCAAAAATCTGGTTGCTCAGATAAACAACCATGGTCTATCGTTTTAAAATATACTAAATGCGGCGATGCCGCTTCTGTCTTAAACAGGTGGCAACATCGTTGTTTTAAATGGAACATCTTATATATTATATTATTTTCTAATTTCCTATAGAATTCCATGTATATTTTGTATAAAATATTGTAAGTGTAAATTTAATTGTTTTTGAGATATTGAAGCTTAAAATATGCCATTTTCAGACTTTGACAGGCTGTAGCATCGGAATGGCGCATCTAAAAGAAAAATGGTTTTTACTTATCTATCTTAGTTTTGTATTCTCTATTCAAAATACCAACATCCGGTTTAACATGTTAAACCAAAAAAATGGTTTTATGGTTTAACATGTTAAATCGGAAGTTATAACTTTTAGATAGACAATAAAAAACTGAGATAGGGTTCTCCAAAATGCGCCATTCCAGTGCTACAGCCTGTCAGAATCTTAAAATGGCATATTTTCAACGTCAATATCTCAAAAACAATTGAATTTAGACATATTATATCTTATACAAAATATACGTGAAATTATATAGGAAATTAGAAAATAATATAATATACAGGGTGTTACAAATTCGACATACCAGCATTGGAATCTCGGAAACCATACGAGTTAGAGAAACGGTTAAATGGGGGCAAAGTTGTGCAATTCGGTACTGATTATAATGCCGCTTTAAAAGTTTTCCAATTCCGAATACTTTATTCGAAAAAAACCGAAATTTTGCAAAATGGTTTTTATTTTTTCCTGAGCCCATTTGACTAGCTATTTAAAAATAAATGACACTTTGTCATTGCCACTTTTTCTCCTCTACAAAATGACGTTACTAAACTAAAGATCCGCCGTTTCGTCTCCGAGCAGCCATCACCAACTTTATTTTTTTAAATACGGACCTGGATTCTTTTTAAACGATTTTTAAACCCTCCTACCCTCAAAATGTAATGGCGATATTACTTTTTCATAATGATGAATTGTCCTTGCTTATTTTTTTAAATTCATATTTTTTACACTTCTTGTCAGTCCGATTATGGCAACCAATCACAATATTAATTAAAAACTTTATCTTATTTAAAACATTCATACATAAGTAATATGATTTATTTTATAAGAATAATAATTCTAAATTTACTAATTATAAATACTAATTTTCTAAATGTTCAATACAACGATCGTTTTTTTCTCCAATTTTGGCGACAGCCCTTTCAACCGATATTCTTCTTATCCTACCAAATGCAACCTGTGTGCGTTCTTTCATGGTATCTACGTCATTTTTGAGTATTACATGTATTACTTAAATACCTAACATGAACTTTAGACAAACTTTTTCATGAAACTTATTTGTAAATGTTTTAAATAAAATAAAGTTATTAATTAATATTGTGATTCGTTGCCAGGACCGGACGACAAGAAGTGTAAAAAATATGAATTTAAAAAAATAAGCAAGGACAATTCATAATTCTAAGAAAGTAATATCGCCATTACATTTTGAGGGTACGAAGGTTTAAAAACCGGTTAAAAAAAATCCAGGTCAGTATTTAAAAAAGTAAAGTTGGTGATGGCCGCTCGGAGACGAAACGGCGGATCTTTAGTTTACTAACGTCATTTTGTAGAGAAGAAAAAGTGACAATAACAAAGTGTCATTAATTTTTAAATAGCTAGTCAAATGAGCTCAGGAAAAAATAAAAACGATTTTGCAAAATTTCGGTTTTTTCCAATAAAATCGGAAGTATTCGGAATTGGAAAACTTTTAAAGCGGCATTAGAATCAGCACCGAATTGCACAACTTTGCCCCTATTTAACCGTTTCTCTAATTCCTATGGTTTCCGAGATTCCAATGCTGGTATGTCGAATTTGTAACACCGTGTATAGGGTGCTCTATTTAAAAAACGATGTAGCCACCTACTTCGGGAAGAAGCGGCAACGTCGCATCTCTAAAAATATTTTAAAATGATAGACCATAGTTGTTTATCTAAGCAACCAATTTTTTAAAGAAAACGTATCACCCCTCTTCCATAAACGTCTAACGTTCCATCCACCATGAAACACTCTGTATACATACATAAATTCACAGGAAATTTTATACTCTATATACTATAATATACTTTTATATAAGTACTCTATATAAATTAATGGTACATAGAACATTAAAATTTGTTGTAGTTTATATTCATTGAATTTTCGTATCGCATTCTTCCTGGTCAAAGTAAATTTTGCCAAATATCTGGCATAAAATCGTCATTTGTATAATCCAAGTTGCAAACGCTACGCCCATGAGAGCGGGGAAATTAGGAAAGCGTCGATTTCTCCCACCTAAACACCTGTTTTGAAACAAAGGACGCTGCACGACGCATGCCGACGTCGAAAAACGAAATATCGCGCGTCCTTTGCCGCGTCGATCGAACGGCGTAGCTTCTACTAGCGATGCTGAAAACGTTTACAAAAAGGGCTTTTGCGTAAAATTTGGACATGGATTATTTTAATTTTTAAAGATAATGGATACCCTGAATATTTTTACCTTTTCCTGTCTACCAAAAATTTAGGTAGTATATTATTTCTACCTTTCTTTTTTTACGGCTGTACTAAAGGGAGCAAACTGACTTCATTATAACTGATTGTAAATTTTTTTAGTATTCTGTATAATAATTTTCATAAAATACAGAATAACATTTTCTTACCTGATAATATAAAATTATGTTTTGTACAATTTACTAGAAAGTAATACACATACAATAATTTCTATTTTCTGGTAAGAAATATTTCTTTTTGCTTTTACTATATTTTATTGTAAGAATTATAAAATATTCTTATAGTTATTATTACTTAATATCTTATATGGTACGAAAAATAATATTTTTTATTAGAAAATATCGTAATATTAAATAAAAATTTTCATAAATTTTAATAGAACCTATTAAGATTACAAACTACTATAATAACTTATACTACCAAAAATATTACCCGTCATTAGGGGAAAGGGGGATAAGATGGCGAATCGGGTAAGATGACTAATTGGAAAATTCCGATTATTGTGATTAGATAGCGCCACTTGGTTGATTGCCGAGTGTAGTAGGTGTGCTTCGTAAGTTGCCTATGTATTAACATCAAAATCTGACTTACTTTATTGACGATATTTCGCCATTTGTGTTTAATGGTTATGTCATTATAATATTAGTGTAAGACGAAATAAGCTTTATAGCGTTTGTGTTGAATCTTATTTTCAATCGGTAAGTATTTTCTTCAATGTTATGGTATTGTTTATCTATAACCCATTAAGTTTTCGTGAAATAATATCTCTTTGTTGGTTAATACAAAACTGGATTCAAAATTTCCTGGTCGGCTAAGATGACGATTTCGCTAAGTGGGCAAGTTGGCGAATTCGTCATCTTACCCGACCGAAGGATGTGGCGGCATTATCTAATGTGGCTTACGATAAGGTAGCCATAAAAATACCGTACTGTACAATCTTTCAGAGCAACTGGATAAGTCCCACTTAATTCTCAAATTTTTAATGATTCTGACTTCGAACCCTCAATGACCACAGACAAGCCATACGAGCCTTCCAAGAATGTCGACGAAAACTTAGACCACGATGTACCGGGACTACCAGATGTCACTAATGCTCTTTTAGCAAATATTGTCACTGCAGTAGGAGAAACATCTCAAAATACTTCCTCTACTAATGTCTTAGATATTTCACTACCAGGGCCGTCTAATACAGAATCATGGAATTGTCTACCTCACTTGCATATTGTTGCTTATAAATAAAAGAGACAGAGGAAGAAGCTACCTACTTTGCATATAACGAGTACCCCTGTTAAAAGTGCATTAGAAGAAAAAGAGAATGAAAGAAAAACTAACGAGGAGAAAAAAGAAATTAATCGAAGGAGAGAAGAGAATAAAAGTTGAAATAAAAAAAAAGCAGATCAAAAAAGGCAAACATGTCAGAAAAGTGAGGTTTGACGATCATGATGTTGGGGAATTCTGACTCCTCCATATCAGTAAATTACATGGAGGAAGATGACGATAATGTAGAGGAACAAGAAGAAATTTGTTTAATTTGTAACGATTCTGGAAAAAATAAAATTTGGTACGCCTGTTCCCTCTGTCGTAAATAGGTTCATGCAGCATGCTCAGGACTAACATCCGCAGAAGCGAAGCGCAAAGCATATATTTGCGACTTTTGTGACAATAACTAATATATCTTTCTAATTACCTATTGTTTTTCTTTTATTCAATAATCCTCGACATCTTACCCGCATGCTTTCGTCATCTGACCCATACATACAAGATGACGAATTTGTCATAAAGTTTTGAACTTACGAAGAAAAAAATTTACAGTGAAGATAGCATGATAACAAGCAAACTGTTGGGAACTAAAATTATCCTGAATGCTCCTAAATACGAAACAAAGTTTTAGGGCGAAATATGACGAAGAAAATAAAAATATATGCTTACTGTCGTCATCTTGCCCTCCTTTCCCCTACATGAAGTATAATAATTTTATTATAAAGGGTATTATCCTGGATTATGGTCCTATATACTATACAGGGTGTTTCACGGTGAATGAAACGTTAGACGTTTATGGAAAACAGGTGATCCTTTTTTTCAAAAATTTGGTTACTCAGATAAACAACCATGGTCTATCGTTTTAAAATATTTTCAGCAATGCGGCGTTGCTGGAACAGGTGGCAACATCAGTATTTTAAATGGAACACACTATATATTATAATATTTTCTAATTCCCTTATATTCCACGTAAATTTTGTATAAAATATCATATGTCTAAATTCAATTGTTGTTGAAATATTGACGTTTAAAATATGCCATTTTCGACTTTAACAGGCTGTTTATACCTCCCTATCTTAGTTTTTTATTTTCTTTCAAAAATACCAACTTCTGGTTTAACATAATATATAATATTCACAAAACTTGTTTTTTTTTTAACATGTTAAAACCATTTTTCTTTAAGATGCGCCGTTCCAGTGCTACAGCCTGTGAAAGTCTGAAAATTGCATATCTTAAACGTCAATAACTCAAAAAAATATTTTATGGCGTGCATAAGAGGATCCTATAGAAAATACTGCCAAAACTTGTTATTCTAAATTTGTATGATATTTGGTACAGAAGTAGTAAAAACATTAAAAGAGAATATATCTGTAGGATCTTTAGAGTTTGTCTTCCCATTTACTATGAGAGGATAACCTAAAGTAGTCTTTGCAAATTCTATTGATATCCACGACACCTTATAAAATGTTGTGTTGTGTAAAATATTTAGGTAGGGGAGAGGAAGGCAAGAGTGAATACTTAAGATTTGATACTTTTTTTTTAATTATTAGGCAGAACTTGAAAAAACTTGCTTAGCATAGAACAATCTTTGGTAAACCAGTAACACAAAAATATATGTATAAATTCTTTAAACTATAAAATAATATTAATACAAAAATATTTTGAAAACTCCAAAAGTTTACTCTTGCCCCTCTGGTATGAGGCAAGAGCAAACAACAAGAAAGATCCTAGGGAGGACGAGAAAATCACAAGTAAAAACGTCATCAAAAAGTTTAAGGTCTGTAGGTACAGTCTTTATGTGACCATAAACCACAGGTGACACATCGAATCCATTTCTCATTTGACTGACTATATTTAACGCTACAATAAATACATTCGCAATAATCCTCTTTATCAGTTATTTTATTTTTTTCACTACTTTCTTTTTTGTTTTTATACCAGATACACCAGCTGCTTCTCCATTACATACATTTATTTCATCCTTTGTTCCACTTTATTATTTGTTTGTTAACCATTTTATTTTTTGATTTTAAACCCGACCCACTCCCTTCTTCATCACATATTTTTCAAGGGGCAATCAAGAGTAAACACATGTGTTCACTCTTGCCCCAAAAAACAAAATTTTTAATAAGCCAGCTTTTTTAAAAACGCGCCACTGGCGACGTTATATACCAACGGGAATTGATAGGTTAGATTTTAAAGATTTTGTAAAAAAATGGTAAGAAGTAAAAATGAACTACTACAAGCGATTAAACGATCTAAATTATCTCTTTATTGTTACATCGTATATTATTAAAAATAAATTTACCTTATTTTCGGCTTAGTTTTTGAGGAAATTCAAACCAATGTTGCACAGAGAACTAAAAGCACATGGTTTACACTACTGTGACCATTGGCAGCGAAAAAATTATTAATTAGAAATGTCATTGCATTGTCTACTCTTGCCCACCTCTCCCCTATAATATATTGCAGACGCAAACCACCTTAAATTACTTTAATTTTATAAACCATAAACAACTGGAAATTAAGATTAATGAATTTCTGTTGGGCCGGAAAATATTAACCAAAAATGCTGAAAGCTATAATATTTTACACTGACACAGTAGCGTAGCCTAGGAGCTCGGGGTCTAAAAGTCTAATTGCAACCTAATTTTACGTCTCACGCTTGGACTCTTAATTTAAATTTTTAAATAATGTAGTCTTGGCTTTGATTATAAAGGTCTTGTAGGAAACGTTTAGTTTTTAAACTTTTCCTTCTAAAAGTCCGGTTTTATATAGAGATTAAGGTTTCGGACGCATATAGTTTTAGTTATTGATTTATGATGCAATTTTAAAAGAAAACGAGTGAAAAGAATAATATTTTATAGTATTTTTCTATTATATACTTGTCTGTTCCGTTTTTCCTTTTTTAGAGCAATTTTACATCAACAAAAATATAACCCAATGCAATAAAATATTTTTACAACAAAAACAAAAAACAATTAGGTATCTATTTATTTTCAAAGAGAAAAATTAAAGTAAAAATGTTAATTGAAACATTTTTTAGTGAAGAAGTGTGATAATTTATAACAAAAAAAAAGACCGGGAAGAAACGAGCTTTACTATGAATATACAAAACGGCACTTAAGAATAAGTATTTCAAAACCTAAGCATTTGCACCAAAAACTGCTCTTAGATCTACGCTCCTAAAATACATGATTTCTGAAAAAATCATCAATTTTGGCGTGATGAGCGATATTTACTTTATTTTTAATCATGAAAAACCGAGCCCGAAAAACGTGGGTTAGAGTCATACATACGTCTTATGTTAAAATTTTGGATTGATACCAATATTAATATTTTTCACAAATATAAAAAAAGTAAAAAAAAACATTTACAAAAACAAATTTTAATTTTCGAAATTTGATAGTAGTTAGGGGAATTTTAAACGAACTTTGGGCGTGGCCCCGAAAATTTTTCGCCTGCTGCGCTTTTCCGCCTTCTTCACTAGGTTCAATATCATGCAATACATGTAGTCCCGACTGTCCATTTCTCCAGAAAAAAAATGTCCTACTTACGCCCATTGAGCCCCCCCCCCCCCCCCCCCCGAGCATATTTTCTGGCTACGCCACTGCACTGACACCATTACCGCTAATTTTTGTTTGATTTTACGCCAACCAATTTTAATAAAGAAATATCCGATTTTATGCATAATCATTTTGTTAAATCGTGACCACTAATAAAACCTAAATTACCTGTTCGTCAATATAAATGTCTAACTCGGTTGTCTACCACGTATTAATGAATTTATCTGAACATTATGCATCTTTAAAGTGATAAGATCAAAAATTTAGATAGTAATCGCATAATTGAATTAATAGGTAAAAGTTGTCCTTTGAAATAGAGTTGTTATTTATAATTAGTTTCTGGTAGATTTAACATTTTTAACGTTAAGTTGACTGCATATTATAGGTTGAAATGAACCGTTTTCAAGTTTACATGGCTTACTCTTTATTACTTTTTGTTTTACCAAAGTTATGGATAGTTTGGGAAACAAATGTAGATTGATCTAGGCGGCCAATAGAACATCAAAAATCGGACTTTTTATGGATACAACTCCGTATCTCTGTTTATTATAATCTCACAAATATTGTGCTCGGTTATTAGTTACTACATACTTAAAGTCACTGGAATTTTAAGGACACTTTTAGTGATTCGACCTGGTAATAATTTTGTTTTTGCGTGTATCGTGTAGGGTAGATAAGTAAGTATCTCAAGGAAACTTAACCTTACTTAACTTAATATAAGAAATCCCAAAATACATTATATAATCTAAAATAATATTCAGATAATCTGAAATTAATTACAGATGAGTAACAAATATATTTGAAATTACAATAATCTCATTTTCCTTAAAAGTTTTAAAAGGTGTTCCTCAAGGATCAATACTGGGTCCAAAAAACAAGACTAGTTTACGGTTAAATAATAATAAACACTGATTTTAAAGTTACCTATTCTTAATGATTATGAGATAATAACGTCGGCTACAAATTGGTATAATTTTTGATCATTACTTGGCATTTGAAGCTCACTGTTAAAGATATAATAAAAAAGGCTTATTATAAACTTAAAATTTTGTATCCTTTTAAATTGTACCCACCTAGAAACTGATTTCTACTAAAAACCCCGATTATCTATATGAAAATATTCAATTTAGAATTTACCACAACATGAATACTAAAAAAGAAACTAGTTTGGAAATACCAATACATCATACAGAAAAATATCCAAAAAAAAAGTTGACGATGATCTTAAAAAAATGAAACGTAGGATTAAAAATCTAATTACACCAACTTATAAAGAAGAAAAAAAGCTAATGAGAATGTCGAGAAGAATGTAAACTTTACTTTAACATATCTCTTGAAATAGAGCCAGAAAAAAATAAAAACGAAATTGCAAAAATTTGGTTTTGATTAAATATCTTCAGGATTCGGAGTTTTTTAAATTTAAAAACATAGTGTTGCAGAATTTAGTAAGGCACAACTTTTTCTAATTAAACCATCTCTGTATCTTATATGGTTTGTGAGATCCCTGTACAGTGTATCCTTATCTATGACACCCTGTATATTAGATATCACAATCTAATATAAAAAAAATTAAACCATTTTGCTTTTAAAAATCATTTTAATAAAACATTTTCTTAGGGTCCAATTGAAAGACTGATTAATTGCTAATCAAAATCCTACCTTTTTGTGCCAATTGAAATGTTACTGTCACCAATGGTTATTTGATTATTTATTTATAATATAATTCTTACAAATTATTTTTGTGTATTGAAATATTTAATAAAATAAAGGTTCGGGTTCACTTGTTTCAAATTTATTATAAATTATAGTCCACCGAGACAGTGATAGAATTACGAATATGAGGAGCTGTGTATAATTAGTTATCACGAAAATTACTGCTTTCATGCAGGTTAATTTCATCAACTGATGGATTTAGAAGAATGTAATAGATTCTTGAAATTGTACTATAAATATAAGAGAAAACTTTAATAGCCCCGGGAAGTAAGCGGCGTCTTGCCTGTCTGGCGATAAACATGCATTTTTTTCTTTACCTTCAGGTGACCTGAAGGTGTACCTACCTTTTTTGATTAATATTTGTATTAACCTAATAATGTATTTAGTATTAAATTCATTTAGGAATAATTAAAAATTATTAATTGAAACAGGAACTCGATAATACCATTTAGGCAACATGGAATTAATTATAAGAAAGATTGGTTGATACACTATATAGGTATGAAAGTTTTTTAAACGAATGTAGACGCAGAAGTTAATATATCAAATGAACAAGCGTTAATACTTTCAATGTTTTAATTTACATACAAAAAAACACTGCACTTGTACATAGAATAATATTTATTTTCGTTTGTTCGGATTTGTAAAACAACGTTCGGTTTACCTAAATATTAAGTCATCAACTATTACTAAAAGCTTCCTCTACTGTTTTTTTTTTAGATGAAACAAGTTCCCAGAAAATGATAATTTGGTTTAACTAAAAATGAGAGAAAGCTGCTATAATAGACTCTAAGGAAATATTCTACTTCTCTTTTAGAAGAGGCACGTTTTGAGATATAAAGAAGACTAATTAGCTAATCCCAACAACTTGTCTCCCGATGTCTTGGGAATAAGACTAGAAAAATGTATTTGTATGTAAGTTAAGATTTTTTTATTTGATATCAGCTTACTAAGTTTTACGTTATTCTCAGGTAGTAACTGTGCATATACAGCTATTTCTGTTGAAACCCAAAAATTATCCTAATTTAAACCCTAATGCGATAATAAAATTCAGCAGTAAGCTAAAAATACATGATAGAATGATAGTATGTAAAAATGGAAAACGTTAACATTACAAATCATTCGTTATTATAGATTTTCGATGTAGTTATGCAATATAACGTAGCTCCTTTTTTTAAATTGTATGGATTGTTAAAAGTAGTCTTAAAAAAGTTCTTACCCTTCCTTTGCTTTGTTTTACAAATTGGACGGTTCAAATTAAAACAGTTTCTTTGACATAATACAAACGACCAATATTTTTATAACTTTTTTGTTTATAGGTCACCAGGGAAGTTTTTTTTACCTGATATAGCCAACCAAATAAAAATCCTTACATATGGGCAACATTTGAGCTCTCGGGTTCATTGCTCCCATGTAGAAGGTTCACTATATATTTTTTAAAATGTATATTAACTTTTTCTACTTCCGAATGGAAATGAGGTGTTTCCTTTAGACTAAACCGATCGGAAAAATGGGCTGTCCCGGTTAACTAAACGAATATGATTTCATATTTCATATCCATCCTAGTTAGGATATGAAACTGACCAATCACAGTGAGCAATTGCAAAGAAACCTAATTTATATATTGTAAATTTTACGAGTTGTTTTCTGGCACTTGACAGAAGTGAAGTTAAGAATATATTTCAATAATATTTAAATCTGTCAGATGCAATTTGTTCTTTTTAATTTAGATTAAAACATTTATCCCAGAGTCTATGCATACACAATTTTTTTCTAAAGAGTGCACGGAATGGTGCAAAAATTGAAAGTATAATACCAAAATATATATTTCTGCCGAGCTATTGTTATTTTCTGACCGAACTTGTTTGTGCCCAGATGCACTTTCGTATTTCAAAAATCTCCAGTTTTCCACTCATTTCTAGACAATTACTACAAGATTTAATGCATAAAATGTAGTATATACCTACAAAATAAACGTATTTTATATTAACCTTGGTTGTTTTTTTGCCATGCAAATATTCGTCTACCGCGATATTTTTTCATATATTTTGAAAGGGGATGCAACCCCAATCGACCTTAAAACTTTTATTATACGTAACAGATACAGAAAAATAACTGGTAAATCTTCCTTAAATGGTGGAACATAAAGATGAGTACATAAAACAATATAAAAGAAACGAAATTTCTAGAAATTTTTAGAAAAAAAATAATCTCATTTTTTGAAGGTTTTAAGCTGAATGTGAAAAATATGAGAAAAACAGAGATACATTCTAAGTGGTTTTTGTGTAAACATAAGAAATTACCCAAATCTGGTCCATAGATTTGCCAACGAAATTAATTCTTCTTCAATTGTTTTTTATTATCTTTCTCACAAGTTTACGGCCAACCGCGGTTGTGGCTCAGAGGTAGAGCTACTGGCATTCGACCGCGGCGACCTGGGTTCGATTCCCGGAGTGGGCATACGTACAATAAAAAAAGTATGTCCGAAATTTAGTGGATTTAAGAATGCAGGGAATAGTGTAAAAGGTATAATCTCCCAACCCACCTCATTCACGCCTTTAAACAGGCCGGATGAGATCGGACATCTCGTGGGGTGCGGAAGAAAATACACACTCCCCAATCGGTAGGTCATGCAATGGCAATAAACCAAGGGTTGATAGCCCTTGGGGGGTGTCGCATGACTAAGGATCGTGGTTCGGAACCCACGTTAAACTGTAGGTCCCCGCGGGAATGGCCCTGGCAGCGAACGAAGAGGAAAAAAGCCTAATTCGAAAGAAGGGCAGAACAGCAAGGCAAGTTTACGGCCAACTAAAGAAATAATTTATAATGCTTGATTTAAATATATATTTTTTTAAAATTTTTAGTATGAACGTTGGAAATTATGTCGTAGAAAAAATATACTGTACAAGTGTACAACTCGAGTGGTTTATCCGTATTGCGCTCGTAAGTTTGAGCGTTCCGCCTACGACGTCGTGCCTAATTTACTTCCTCATGCGATATAGACAACATATCCATTCTTGTTCTATTATTTGAACGACATTCATTGCTGCTACTAGACTTTAAGCATTTTTGTCAATTGTATTTAAAAATGGACCTTTAATAATGAACTATTTTTTTTATGCAGGAGTACTTAACCTTGAAAAATAAATACATAGTCGGACATGTATTCAACCTTTAAGTTATTGTTAGATAATTATACAAGAACTGGTTTTACATACATTTCGCATCAGTTATTTTTGTATAAAAATAGCATAAACTTGAAATAAATTGTAGTAAATTAATATGTTATTGGGGATATTTGCCTAAAACCTATTGACCTGATATTTTTGTATCTGGACACTATACGATGTTTAAAAAATTATGAATGTGCAATGCATAGTCCGACGGTCAAATTTTAAAAAATGTTTATAAATTCGGAAAATGTAATTCTTGGAATACTAAAAAAAAATTTTTACTTACGTCTTCATTTTCATCCGGTTGCATTTAACACTATAAGCGGGCAATGTTTTTAACCGATGGACATCCAATTTTAAGAAGTGCGCGTCACTGAGTTTTTAGTACATAAAATCGAGCGAAAGAGAAAACTACCAGTTTATGTTTGAAAATAGAGAAAACCTAATTTCATTCTGTGTAGAAGAATACGAGTTTTACAACATCTACTATAGACTTCCCATATTAGGTGCATTTAGCTGGGTATAGCAGCATTCATTCACTGCCGATGCCGATTAATATTCTTTTGGACTGACTGGAGTGTTTATGCGTTTTTTACCAGTGTTGTCTAGTTTATTGTTTATTTTTCCTAAAAGTATTCTGAAATAATAAACAAAGAACTACATACTGTACTTTTCTTAAATAAATGTGAAAATGAGTGTTATTATCAGTTATGTTATCACAAGAAAGATTTTTCTGTTAATATACTGAAGGTATCCGGGTTTTTGTCTACATACATAAATGTCTATCCAAAATTTCCTTGTATCAATGCAGGAACCTCCTAAGCAGGGGGGCGACGATTTAAATCAACTGATTTTTTCAATTTTAATCGTGATTTAAATCAAATTAGAAATTGCAGTAAAAAAAGTCGCCGGAGCAAATAACTCATCAGGAAATTTTAAAAAAAAGGAAGATTAAGGATATTTAAAACGAAGTGTTAGATACATTATGTAAGTGTAAAAACATAACTATTCGTCATCAGGCCAGCGTAAAAAATAATCATAAATTAAACTTAAGAAAACACAAAAATGTTCATGTCAATATAAGTTTGTCGTCGAGGAGATTTTCTAACTGTAAATCTAGACAACAAATATTTTTGGGCGAATGGAGACAAAATAATGAAAATACGTGATTTTAATGTTCATTATTGCCATATTTAAGAAAAAAATCAGTATAAATTGATAAATATATAAAAAAAATCACGATTTAATCGAAAAAACCAGATTTATTGATTTTTTCAACAAAATCGTGATTTATTGCAACCCTGCCCTATTAGAACAAACCCGAACAAACCCTGCTCTATTCTTATTAAAAACTAATTCGAGAACGATTAAGGATTGATATCAATCAGGCCTGTCTGAATGATTGTAAAGGGTCTGCATAACCATTTTTTCACATTTAATATTCCAAATTTTCGTATTATGAAATAATTATTTTCCCACACAAATGATACTTTCTGAAATAAAACTGACACTTTTGAAAAACAATTTGCATTTTATAAAATACGAATGAAAAAGTTACACCAAAAATGATGGTAGCCGATTCTTAAAAATTTGTCTGATCAACAAAAACGTGATTTTTTTTACCCCTGAGCGGATCCAGTACTTCGTCTGGGAGGGGTTAAAACCTCTTTAAATTTGTATGCACAAAAATAAATGGTGTACGAAGCTTTATAAATTTCAAACAATAACAGTAAAAAAATCACTGTGCGGCAACGTTGCATTTTCTTCTATGCAACACTCTGTTTACATCACGTGACATCGGACCCTTAGTCACAATACACAGCGAGACAGCAAGGGGCCAAGAGGAAAGGGGGATCAAATTACTCCACCCTCACCCTCTTTTGAGATCGAATTTAAGATTTACGGGGTCCCGAAAATCTCACAATTAAATTCCTGCGGGGTCAGAATTGGTCGATGTCGGTGCATCTGTACAGTCGGTTCAAGAGATGCATCCATTCAGGGGCGCTTCATTCGTTCATAATGATTTTTTTCTAGCAGCTTTTCAGGATTAAAAAACTGAGTTCAATAATCGAAGTTGTCACTTTTATAAATGCAATGGTATAATTTAGGATTTTTCCGAGATTTAATATATAATATAAGGTGTCATTTAAGTGTGTAATGGCACTTTAAAGGATGATTCCTTGTATGATCATAAGACAAAACAATGCATAATTGTCAGTGGCGTCGTATTAATAAAAGGAGGGAACTAAAGGGTCGTAAACCAGTAGCGGATCCAGGATTTTGTTCAGGGGGGAGGGGGGCGACTTTAAAAAAAATTACTTCTATTTAATTTAGTAAAGTTAAAGCTTAGTAAAGTTGAATAAAGTTTAGCAAAGTTAAAAATCAACGAGATATCGTAGCCGGTAACATATCCCAATTTCAAATCGACAGCTTTAATGCCAATTTTCGACGATTATTTTCAAAATTTTCGAAAAAACTTTGTCCAAAAAAAGATCAATAAAATTTAGTAAAGTTTAGTGAAGTTAAAGTTTAGTAAAGTTTAATAAAGTTTGGTTCTAGTTAGCGAAGGAAGATTGCTTAAAGATCGGAATACAGAGTGCTACAAACTCGTGTGCGTAAGGGGATCTCGAAAACGGTAAGAGATACGAATATGGTTAAATTGAGGAGTTGCGTTTTTAGTTTACAATTTAAAGGTTTTTAAAATTTTAACTATTTGTCATCTAGAATTTTATTTATTTTATTAAGTTCTTAGACCTAGGCCGAAGTATTGTAAAACAGAAAAAAATGTATGCTCCCGAGTAAAGAAAAGGTAACTGGAGTGTTAGTCTAGTTAGGTTACTGTAATGCGCTTATGTTTATTTCAAAAACAATTTCTAATTGTTTTTACTGTTTATACGGTCTGATAATGAAAGTTCCTGGCGAAACATGTAACAAAAATAAACAAACAGAAAATTATTTGGGGCCGAGACGTTAGGTTTTTTTCTTACCAAATATCAAATATCAGGCCTCTTTGAGTAAAAATGGTTGGATTTTTCAAATCAGATTTTTTTTTTGTTTGGTTCTAAATGTTCAGGACCGTAATTACAAAAAAGAAAACTTTAAAAAATGTGTTATTAGATGACAAAAAGTTAAAATTTCAAAAAACTTTAAATTGTATAAAATTTTCAAAGCTTAGAAGTCCCTAAAACTGTATTTAAAATTCCAGGTCCGTATTTAAAAAAATTGATATTTAAAGAACGAAATGTCGAACTCGAAAACTAATTACGTCAACTTGTAGAATATAAAAGACGGCTATGAAAAAGTATTGCCAAGTCAAAAAAGAAGGCGCAAAAAATTAAATACCAAAATTGGAAATTTCTGTTTTTTTCGGATATCTCCGAAACCATTTGGAATAATTACAATTTTTTTCTCGCCAAATTATTAAACCTCAAAAACGCAACTTTGCCTCAATTTAACCGTATTCGTATCTCTTACCGTTTTCGAGATCCTCTTGTACGTACACGAATTTGCAGCACCCCGTATACTTAACCTCACACACTGACAAGTGTCAGAAAACGACTCGTAACGTTGTAAATATGGTTTCTTTGTAATTGACCACTGCATGTGATTGGTCAGTTTCATATCCTAATTAGGATGGATTAGATCATATCCGTTCAGTTAACCGGAATAGCCCACTTTTCCAGTCACTTAAGTGTAAAGGAAACAGCAAATTTTCATGTGGCAGTAGAAGAAAGTATTAAACACCTACCTATCTATATTTTATATTTTCAAAAAGATGGTAATACCTAACAGGCAAAGAAATAAAACACCTGGAGTGGTAAAATCCATTTTAATGATACAGTTGGATTTTCATACATTATTATTAATAAATAATGTAACAAAAATGTATAATATAAATTCTTAATAAATTAATAAAACTAAATTTTTTACAATAAACTTTTTAACAATAAATACAACAAAATAATTATTGCAATAATATGGCACATAAAACTATAACGTCTACCCACTGAGTAATAAAACAGAACTAGAGGGAATACCCTAATCTTGTATAAGAAAATGGCGTCAACAAAGTGGCACCAATATGGCCGCTTGACATTGAACAAGACCATATTAAGGGATCCGATCGAATTAAAAATTTCCATGTAAAATGTCTTTTTGACCCGAATTACAAAAAAACTAAGCAAGATATTGAATTTCTGTTCTTGCCACTGGATATTTTGGTTTTCTTTTCTTCAAAACTTTATTGGTTGAAGACAACAATGTTTATTTCATGAGTATAAGATAAAACCTCCGTGCACTACAATAGCGACCATGGTCGCGCGTCCAATTCATGGCGACCAATACCGGACAATCCGGACCTGGTTTTAATTAGTCGCGACCATATACACTATATTGCTAATACCATAATACAATGATGACACCACTGTAAGCAGATGATCAGGGGCCGTTGAGTTTGCGAAGATCGGAAATTTTCTTCTTGATGTAAACATTTGACAGGGCCAACTTTCAAAATATTTTTACAAGCTTTTATTTAAATTCACCCGTTTCGTTCTGGTGTGTACAGTGTACAGTTTATGGTCAAATAAAACTAAGTAACCAATATTTTACATACCTGAAATACCTTATTCCTGTTATTGAACCGCGATTGGTGCAAAAAAGGATCATGCACTTTTTTCTACCCATCTTGAGACACAAATCGCTAACAATAACAAAATGTCTGGTAAAGTTTTATACCTAAATTCGCACCTAAAACTTAAAAATAATATACACAATCACGCACGGAACATCTGAATGAATACACGTAAAAAAGATGGAAACGACTATAACTTACAAACTAACAAAAAAAAAATGTCTAAAGTTTTATAAATATTAACACCCAAAACTTGGAAATTATAACAACACACGAATGAACGAAACAAAAGATGGCGACAGATAAGAATATAACGACGAGCCGGTTTTGTTCAAGAAACCTTGGGTTCTGTTTACGTTCTGTTAGCAATCGTGTGGGTTGATTAATTTTTTCCCTACTGCGCAAGCGCGACGGCCCCCAACTCAGGTTATTTTGAATCGCACGATGGGTGTATTCTTGCCTCGTGTGGCTGCTTGTATTGGCAATATAGTGTATTTATATATGTGGTCGCGACCTGACTGCGCGGCCTGGGTCGTTAGTGCGAGGTGGCGTTATTAGATGTGCTTTGGCGTTTCATTGTCTTTGTTTCATTTGTTTAAATCACAACATTTTAAGTTTTATTTCCTTATTTTTTTAATTCATATCAAACCACTAATGTGAATTCAGATTGGGTAGACCTGAATGAAAACGAACAAAAAGAGGCTAGATACAAAAACTATGAACACCCTGTACACTAAACATGGTTAATATTTCATAAAACTAACTAAAATGTATACAGTCTTACATGGATATATCACTATACTAAGCGTATCATAATAATAAAATATCATAAACTTAAAACACAACAAATAGTAAGCTCAGTAATTTAACAATATAAGACAATATAATATATACTTATTAAATTATGTTTAAATAATGTTTTTTGATTAGCATTTTGTTTTAACACACCTAACATTTATTTACGCGGAGTAATGGCCTGTAGCAATAATTACTCTTAGATATCTGGAGTAAATTGTTTTCTAGCCACGATTATAGCATATTATAAAGTCACTGATGAATAGTATTGAGGTTTGTTTGACATAACTAACAAAACTTAGCTTACTGATAACATATTTTACTATTCGTATTTTAGTACGTAGGTACCTTTTCGGTTACAAGCCAGTTCCATAGCCTTCTTTACTTTATGGCAAAGAAGGCTATGTCAGTTCCATTAATTTAGTGTGATTTTATGACAATATAAAGTTTTATAAGTAAGCAAACTTTTATGAGTTGGTAACGTAGTAGTAGTAGATTGACATATTATGTGAGGTTACGAAAAATGACACCCAACTTTTAAAACACTATGCGGCCTTATGACACCCAACTTTTAAAACACTATGCGGCCTTTGTTTAGGTTAATATTGACTGTCCACCAGGTATGTCAATGTCAAAATTCAATATAACATCTCATTGGCTACCAGAAAATCATATTCTCGCGGTACAATACATTTTTTAGTCCATTTAGATTTAATACAGTCCTGGAATTCCAGTTAGTTAAAGTTGAGTAATATTACCAATATTACCGGGCTGTTACCAACTCAAAATTGTTACTTTATATTTTTTAGACTACTAGGCTACCACATTACGACAATTATTATAGTACTAATACAAGCGATATAAAAACTATATTAATATTACTCTCAATATTGCTGTTCCCAAAGGTACTGATTAACATTTATGACACAAGTCTATACTAGAACCCTGATGGTTTAAAGGTACCTCTAAAGAGTTTTTTGAACACTGTTTATTATACTTCATAACTTTACAAGAAGGACAAAAATTAAGGAATTTTAGAACATACAATACAATACACAGATAGATATAGTTGTGTTCTTTATGGCCTACATTTACCAGGATTTAGGAAGACTTCGCAAATACGCGGTACTTTTAACATTATTAACCATATTAATATTGACTAAAACCAAGAAACAAAGGCTCTGACCAGTGTAGCCAGCCTTTGGGGCGGGAGGGGCAAACATATGATGGGGCGCTCCCCTCTTAATAAAAAGTGTTTTCTAAAAAAAAAAGGTCGACACCTCTATCACGAACTTCCAATTGCAAAAATATACTAGATCAAATAATAAAAGGGGGGGCGCCTAGCGCCAGTGGGCGGGGGGGGGGGGGGGAGCGCTCCACCTGGCTACGCCACTGGCTCTGACGTCATATGGTGGGTGAGATTTATATTTGCAACCATGTAAACACCATCTGCTTATGGTAACGTACATAAAGGACTGCATTTGTATTCACATTTTTTGTGGTAACTATTATAATATAATGATTAATCAAATTTTTAAAGTAGATATGAAAATTTCGAAATCATCCCTTTCCTAATGTGCCTGGCCTATGATTTATATACAGAGTGTCCCGGATAAGTATGTACTCTACAGGGATCTCGTAAACCATAGAAGATACAGAAATGGTTAAATTAGAAAAAAGTTTCGTTCTACTAAATTCTGTAACATTGTGTTTTCAAATAAAAAAAATTCTTCCGAAGATATTTGAGCAAAACTAAATTTTCACGGCTTCGTTTTTATTTTTTTCTGGCGTCATTGAATTATTAAGGAGGAGGGGTATTTAAGAATAATAAAATTAAATTTCCCGACTATTTAAAAAATCAAAGTTGTTGATGGTGTGCATCCTTATCTGGGACAACCTTTGTATGTATGTACAAATAAAATAATTAGATAGAACACTAATATATTGTTGGTATAGATATGAGCGTTTAATATTTTGAGCAAAAGCGGTGTTGTTTTTCAATTTACAATTTCTTTAAAGATAAAAATAAATATTACGATTTTATTTATATACAGTGAGCGGCAGAATTCTGGCACCAAATATAAAACCCTTTATTATTGAGTTTACAGAAAATTTTATTCTTGATAAAAAGTTTCTGCGTCCCTTTAAACTAAAAAAGCGCTCAATAAAATTTAAAAAAACTGTAGAGTGAAACATTAAATTGTTTCAAAGTTGCTCAAGAGTGACATACTCTTATTTTTCGTTTTATATACAATTTTCATATGTAAAAGTTGGTTAGAATTAAAAGTTATGTCTTAATATGAAGTCACTATCCAAAAAACGAAAAAAGTATTTATTGTTTATAAAAAAGTTTTCCACATGGAGTCAAAGTTCTGCCGGTCACTGTATGTCGCCATTTTTTTGATTTTTAAAATTGTTACTTTATTATATTCCACTGGTTGACTGATTTAGAACTACTGCAAGATGTAATCTTATTATTTAATACATATACTGATTTTTTTCCACTTATATAATACTGTGTGTTCCCGAATAGACCTAACTATTATTATTATCTTAATTCTGCATTTTAGGAAAAAAATCTTTTTATATTTGCATATAAGAACAAGTAATATCATTAAAACCTTGGAAAATTGAACCTTATTATCTATCCATCGACGTCGATCTGATTAAAATTTACAGTGAGCATTATTATCGATCTTACACTTGTCATGTGGGTTTGTTCACATGTATTTTTGTTTAAAATAACTGTTCTTTTTATTTATTTGCTCATAGAGTAGTTTCATTAGCTTGGTCTTCTGTCAATAATTTCGGTGTTGCCACATGTGAAATCTTTTATGCTAGATAAATATTATGTTCCTAGAACTTTATTTACTAATTTTTTGACAAAATATAGATAACATTTCGGAAATAATATGATTATTATCTTTATTTTTCCGCATAAGTCACTTTTGGAAAATTATTTCTATTGGATTACTTTTCAAGGTTTATCATTGTATTGTAATATAAAAACTTTAGAGAACATTGGCAACATTGTCAAGCTGTGGTTTTCATGACGTATATTCGATAAGGTCCGTGTTTTTGTTCCAATAGTTTTTTATTTTCGCAGTGATGGCTTAAAAATATCAAAAAGTACAAACACAGAAAATGTTATTTTTATTCCTTTTTATACAATACAATCAAAATCAAAATTTAGTGAAAGAGAACGAGCTCTAGGTTCAATTTTTTAAGATTAGAACAATATGAGGCCCCAATGATTTCTTATATACATAGTACATCAAAAAGTAAATTTTCTGCGTTTTTTATTTGGGTTGTAAAAATATGCTCAAAAAATGTATATGAAAAAGTAAAGATTATTCTATTTAAATTACCTATGTGTTTTTATACAATAATATTGTCAATATTCTTCAGAATATTTAATGTTTCATAAAAGTAAGGAGATATGTAGTACGAATATATCGTGATGAATCTTT
Source organism: Polydrusus cervinus (assembly GCA_935413205.1). Taxonomy (NCBI): domain Eukaryota; kingdom Metazoa; phylum Arthropoda; class Insecta; order Coleoptera; family Curculionidae; genus Polydrusus; species Polydrusus cervinus. Next base: position 24,611,334 of record OW284514.1, on the reverse strand, counting down.
TTTTTACATTTATCAACTACGTTTTATTTGATATGAAAATATAAAAAAATATGTTTCTGAGCATACAAAACGGGATAAAAAAATAATGTGGCTGCACTTTAAATATGCGTATAAAATACATTATATATGCAAGTTACTTATTACATTTCTGACACATTAAAAGATAAATAAATATAGTCTTTTAGATACAAGAGGGGCTTTTGAAATTGTCTTTTTATATTTGAACTTGTCACCTCTTCAGGTGAAAGACGCGAATGTTATGGATCATAAGGAATGTCACTATTTTTTATATATATTCGAGTAGAACATCAAGGAATCTATAACTATAGTCAAAAAAGAAAAAGAACGATTGTTGAAATAGGAATGGGCCATAAGAATAAAGTAAATATATGTACCTATTATAAGTAACATTTCAAATAGTTATCAATAGGTTTTTGTAAAAAACACTACATTTCCTTCCGATGTGTTATTTTTACTTCACTGTAGAATTTTATCAATAAAAGGTCTTTTAAATTGTAAAATTTTAAAGCATAGTTTTTTAATAACTGCATTTCACATGATGATAAAGTAAAGTTCATTGTGGTGCACATTTTAAAATTATATTGGAGTATACGGGGTGGCCCAAAAAAATATGGCGAATATAACTTAGGTTTTTTAACTGGAACACCCTATATTTTGTATTATTTTCTAATCAACCACAAAATTCTACGCTTATTCTGTAAATGTTATATGTCTAAATTCGATAGTTTTTGAGATATTGACGTTTAAACTATGGTATTTTCAGACTGTAACATTGAAACGGTTCATTAAAGAGAAAAATGGTTTTTACCTTCCTATCTTAGTTTCTTATTCTCTTTTTAAAGAAACCAACTTTCGTTTTACTATGTTTAAACCAAAAAAAAAACAGCGTCAGTAAATAAACAGTTACACTGAAATACAACGTTTTTCCTTTCCTCAAAACACGGTGGTGTACAACCAACTCCACACATTTACTTTAAAAAAAAACAGTTTTAACGGTTTAGCATGTTAAACCGGAAGTTGTAACTTTTACATAGAGAATAAAAAATTAAGACAGGGAGGTGAAAATAATTTTTCTCTATGTTGAACTGTTCCAATGTTACAGCCTGTCAAAGTCTGAAAATGCCATATCTCAGAAACTATTAAATTTAGATATAAAACATTTAATACAAAATAAGCGTAGAATTTAGTGGAAAAATAGAAACTGATTCATGTGTTCCATTTCAAAAAAACCAAAGTTATATTCGCCACGTTTTTTTGGGCCACCCCATATACTCCAATATAATTTTAAAATGTGGGCCTCAATGATCTCTATAACTTTTGCATTTCGAGTTTTTATCTCATTCTTAAGATAACGGAAAAGTAAACCTTACTCTATCGTTGACTCGCCCTTTACCGGGTGATTCAATAAGAAAGGTACCCGGCTATATCTCGGAAACTACTGGGCATAGAGACTCGGGGGAAAAAAATTATAACTAAAGTGGCCATGAGAAAATCCTGGAAATAATTTTTAAGTTCCGTATTTTGCAACAAGAGGGCGTAATTGAAAAGTAAATTTTAAAATTTTACATATCTCCGAAAATTCCACTTTAAGGTATATTTTTGGTAACACCGTTAAAAAGCTTGGACAATTCTGCATCCTTTGGTCTTATGCTCATTGGCGTACCAATTTTAATAAGAGGGGGGGAAGCTGTTGAAAGTATAATCATTTAAATCGCTGTACCTTATAAACGACTTATCCGATTTTAGCAAACTAAAGACTGTTTGGAAAAGAAATGTATGCACTTTCACCAATCGTATTTAGTTGTCCATAATAGTTCTCAAAAAAAATGCTAGAGGGCGCAATTTGTAATAATAACAAATTTTTTGATTTTACTCCGAAAAAATAAATTATACGGTGTAATTATGATACCATAATTGTTAAGTAGATGAAATTTGCTAGGAAAAATATTTAAACCGCAGTTCGATATCTCCGTTCGTTTCAGCGTTATCGCCAATAGAATAATTTTTAAAAATTTAAATGAAGAAGCGGTTATATATTTTTTAGAAAAAAAGTGGGACGCCACTGATATTTTTCCATGTGGATATTATTTCTTATTAGCCTCGTTAATTCTGCATAAAAATGGTCCCTTGCGTTTTTCTCCTCAGGCACACCGTTCTTAATTAAATTAAATTAGCTCGACTATTTATTATTATTAACATTGATAATGAAAAATTTTGTTTTATAAAAATTGTTGGAAATGACCACCTTCACTTAATAGGAAAGCTTCCGCTCGTCTAATTTAATTTAGTTATTTTAATTAAGAACGGTGTGCCTGAGGAGAAAAACGCAAAAGACCATTTGTATGCAGAATTGACTAGGTTAATCAGAATTAATATCCACATGGAAAAATATCAGTGGCGTCCCACTCTTTTTCTAAAAAATATTTAATTACTTCATTTAAATTTTTAAAAATTATTCTATTGGCGATAAATGCTGAAACGACCGGAGATATCAAGCTGCGGTCTTAATATTTTTACTAGCAAATTGCATCTTCTTTTCGATTATGGTATCATAATTATACCGTATGATTTATTTTTTCGAAGTAAAATCAAAAAATGTGTTATTATTGCTAATTGCGCCCTCTAGCAATTTTTTTGAGAACAATTTATGGACAACTAAATACGGTTGGTGAAAGTGCATACATTTTTCTCCCAAACAGTCTTTAGTTTGCTAACATCGGATAAGTCGTTTATATACAGCTATTTAACTGATTACACTTTCAACAGCTTTCTCCCTCTTATTAAAGTCGGTACGCCAATGAGCATAAGACCAAAATGATGCAGAATTGTCCAAGCTTTTTAACGGTGTTACCAAAGATATACCTTATAGTGGAAATTTTGGAGATATGTAAAATTTTAAAATTTACTTTTCAATTACGCCCTCTTGCGACAAAATGCGGAACTTAAAAATTATTTCCAGGATTTTCTCATGGCCACTTTATTTATCATTTTTTTCCCGAGTTTCTATGCCCAGTAGTTTCCGAGATATAGCCGGCTACCTTTCTTATTGAATCACCCGGTACAAGTAATGGTCTTAGTTTCATTACAAAAAATTTTCAAAATTACATAAAGCTCTCAATATACTGATCGTGCTTATTATTATACCTTTTAATTCTATACTACATGTAAGTGGGCTTCATCTTGTAAGCTCTTTTCCAAATTTCACATAAACAGACCGTAGAATGGAATCTGTAAAAAATTGCCAAAGGCATTGAAACGTGTGTAATAATAGTCCAAGCCCAGAGTCCGTAGAAATGTAATTGAATAGGGTGCGATTCCGCCCTGGATTTTTCCAGTGTATTTATGGCCCACATGGCGAGGTTAGTGACTAGTAAAAACGTGACAATTTCGCGTCCAGGCTTTTTTCTAATTTGATCTGGAGTCGAACAGGTACGCCTGGACGCATCCAATATGAATATAGTTTGACAGGTCGTTTGAAGAATGGAAGCCACTGCTGTGACCAATACTAAGACAGTATTTCTTTGAATGGTAAATTGACCTCCAATTATGGTAAATGTGCTGTAAATATACATACCCGTTTGAGCACCGACTAAAAGAATATTATCTAGTTGCAAGTTTTTCGTTCCGTCGTATTTAAGTTGGCGAACTTGCCACATCCCTACCATCGATGCCAGAGTTGTCATTCCGTACAATATCAACTCGCAAATGTTCACCTCGATAACTGCCAGACCCACGAACTCGGACCGTGAAATTAAAACAAAAAACAATATCAACGATATAATCGTCAGGACTAGAAATAAAATCCCGACGAATAATCCTTTGTGAGCCCTGGCACAGTCGACGGAATAATGATGAGGCCCTTTTTTGTAAGCGTTTAAGTCCGCTTTTGTTTTTAGACCTTGACTTCCGGTAACGGGAAGTTTCGAAATACTTCTCCACATCACGTACAATATCGCAGCGCAAATTAGGCTATATTCAATTGTGCACGGGAACAAAAACGGTGAGGCGTCTTGAACTAAGGACCCTATTATGTTCGTTCGGCGACACTCGTATAGGTGATGAGGACCCTTAAGACCCCTTGCTACGATGTGATGTCCATGCGCTTCGGGGGGATGTTCTGTAGGCACCATTGGTAGACTGAAACAGAATAAAAGTCTTAACATTTTGTTAATAACTTATGTCATTTTCATTACACACTTACACAGTGAGATAAATTTTAACTTTTTTTACAGCCTCAGCAATTTTTGGTGGGTTAAATAGAGGACCATGGTCATCCTGCGCCAAGCAGATTTGAGATATTTTATTTAACTAGGATATACATAATATATAAACATCTATAAATTATTACTTATATCTTAATATAGTGAAAATGTTGTTGCATTTTCTTTACTAGCCGATGAGACAGCAAATATGTCAGGAATTGAACAGCTTTCTATCGCGGTAAGATTTGTTGAAAAACAGGAAAACCTTTTAACGATTTATGAAGAATTTTTAATATTTGCTCCCCTTAAAAAAATTAATGCAGAATTTATTGCAACCGAAATTCTTTCATTTTGCAGTAAATCATGCCTAGGATTTGATGGCTGCTCTACAATGGCAGGACAGAAATTAATTACGGATATATATCTCAAAGCTTTATATTTTCACTGTGCTTCTCACAGGCTAAATCTTGTGGTCAATGATTTAAGAAATGTCCGTGAAATTCAAAATTGTCAAGGAAGTTATAAGCATGTGGAAAATCAGATAGCGCCTCACCTGCCTTTACTCTTCGAAACACCTTGGTCAGAAAAATATAAGGGTACCTATTAGAAAATTTTCAAACAATTTTAAAGATATTAAAATATTTTTACTACTGTTTGCTGCTAATTTTAGGTCTGTTATTGCGTTTTAGGTCTGTTTTTGCATACCACCACAAATAATAATATGTACCACCTGTGGTACATGTACCACAGGTTGAGAACCGCTGCCCTAGAGGATTTCTTTATTTATTTTTCCCCTTGTCTATTATTATTATTGACAAGTTTTTACAAAGCAGCAAAATTCCGCTAATTGAGTTTTCAAAGACGAAATTCTCCGTAGCACACAGTTTGATATTTGTTTTATATTGACCAGCAAATGTATTTCTTAGCGATTGACCAGATGTAATGCCCTGTCAATTTCCTAACCTTATTTCTATTATTTATAGTACTCTTTACTCGCAGCATTTCAGACTCTCCTTTTTCCACTACTGGCCATTCTATGGGTAGAAGTACACACTAAGCAGAAAATTATTTATTAAAAGTAATTCGGTAACTCCTAGAAACTCAAATATTCTATTCGAATGCACCAACGGTAAGGCTTATTGCCGTTCTGCCCTTCTTTCGAATTAGGCTTTTTTCCTCTTCGTTCGCTGCCAGGACTATTCCCGAGGGGACCTACAGTTTAACGTGGGTTCCAAACCACAATCCTCAGTCATGCGACACCCCCCAAAGGCTATCAACCCTTGGTTTATTGCCATTGCATGACCTACCGATTGGGGAGTGTGTACCTTCTTCCGCACCCCACGAGATGTCCGATTTTATCCGGCCTGGTTACCGGCGTGAATGGGGTGGGTTGTGAGATGATACCTTTTACCTGCATTCTTAAATCCACTAAATTTCGGACATACTTTTTTTATTGTACGTATGCCTACTCCGGGAATCGAACCCGGGTCGCCGCGGTCGAATGCCAGTAGCTCTACCTCTGAGCCACAACCGCGGTCAGTAAGGCTTACATAGGTAGATCTATACTAAAAATGTAAAAATTCTTAAGGATTACAAATATAAAAAAAAATAACAGTAAAAAACTGCTAACTCATACTTTTATCAGGATGAAAAGAAATTAGTACGCGCCTAGATGAATAAGAGTACGCACGCACGGTAAAGTTATGTAATATCTTAATCACAAATTGGAACATTGACGGTACTGTACCCAAGCAATATCTGATGGGTTACTATATGTATTACACCTAGGACATCGAACCTCAGAAGATTTTTTAAACTTGTTTATATCATTGTCAACTGGCTGCCGTTTAACTTTATTTAATTTAGCAGGATTTTTTTTACCATAGTGCTTAACTGCGAGTCTTTTAAAATTTCAGATTGTTTACCCTTTCTTGTCATCACGGAGGTGTGTGTGCCTTAGGCAAAGGAAAATGGCATTTTGTGATAAAATTAAAAAAAAAGATACGTTTAAATGTTAATTAAATCCACCTAGAAAAATGTAATGCGTATTCTTAGAAGATGTAAAATCTTACCCGCCTTTACCCTTCATGCCACATTAAATTCCTCATATTATTATGTCGATAATTTAAGCCGACACACTGATGTATGTATTCTAAAAATTAACCACCGAAATAAACAGTAAATGTAAGAAGGTATAAATATAATATTATTTTTATTCTCGGCTTATTTACACTAGTTAAAATATTAAACTCACCCAAGTACGTTGCCCTTGTAAGGTATCCTATGCGATATCCTAAGGGAATTATTTTCAGGATTGTAGAAAGTAAGGATTTCGTGTTTGGTTTCTTGAACTAAAACGTTTAACCAGACTGATAAGTTGGTTCCAATCATGTGCATAAGTCCAAATCTAGCGGCTAGTTTATGTTTATATACACGCATTTGCTAAAAATACAAATTTGTTTTAATAATAGAATATAATATACACTTCTTACACTAAAAGTTACAAAAAAAATATTAAGGGAGTGGAGCGAGAGAAATTTATTAACTCTAGGCCATTAATACTTACTTCGTTATTTAGGAATATGAAATACATTTGGATAAAGATAAAGGCCATTCTGGTTGCTGGTGTTAAGGCCAGCAGGACGTTGTGACATTTTGTATCTCTCTCCAATTCAAAGTATTGTCCAAATTCTAGACCTGAATATATCATACTTCCTATTCCGAACGCTACAAAAAAAACGATAAGTTAAGACTTGGAGCCAGATGCACAAAACACTTATTACGTAATTAATTTTAATTATAGAGTATAAACGGTCGTGTTTTTATATAAGAATACAAGCACTAATCGTTATATCATAGAACAAAAGTAAAGGTGATGGGAATGTTCGTTACTTTCTTCTTAATTAATAGTAATTGAGGCTTAGCGCCAAGCAAGTAGGCTATTAGCCCTTTTTGCCCACCCTATTTTACTTCTTGGTTAATATCAGCCAGACGTGACATACAGTTTTATGTGGGTCCCGGACCATAATTTTTCTGACCTTTGTTATTTTTGCCACAGTTTTTTACAGTCTTGTTTTGAAACTTCTTGTCCACCGCAGACTTTGATAACTTATAAAGTCCCCACGGTACGGCTTGAAGAATATTGTCGCCGAGCCACCCCAATCCATAGGAATCAGTATCGGAAGCGTCTCCCCACGGGACATGGTTCGTATTACCTACTTTAACCCCCGCAATAAAAAAAACATTTTATCAGAATCACAGTATATACAGGGTGTTTTTTAATTGAGTGCCGATACTTAAGGTTGTAAATCCTTGGGTGATTTTAAGAAGAAAAGTTAATATTAATATATATTCTAAAGCTCTTCATTTTTGAACTACAGGGTCTTAACATTTTTTAAAAAATATAACTTTTTGATCATAATTATTATATCACTCTTAGATATGTTTATGAAATTTTGTACACACCTCTTAATCATTAAGGAGCATTTTTTGACTTAAAAGATTTGTTTAAATTTTTACCAGTGACGTGCGTACGGGGTTTGAACTGAATATTTTTAAAGAGAAAAATGGTACGCCACTGATTTTTCTAAAAACCAAACTTATAATTAAAATCCTCATTCATTTTTGAGCAAATTTGGTTCATAAACTTACTTTCGTATGATGCTCCCTTTTTGCATAAAAAAATAAAAACCAAAAAAACAATTTTTTTCTTCTGTTCATTGAGACTGCTGTCGATATTTTGTTTAAAAAAAAGAAGAGTTTTAGGACATATGTTAATAATAACTTTTCTTCTTAAAATCACCCAAGGATTCACAGCTTTAAGTATCGGCACTCAATTAAAAAACACCCTGTATATAAAGCAACGTCCTTTAGTAATACCGCTTAGACTGTATCAACGATTTTATTTGACTGCATCTGCGCACAAGAATAACAATACAAAAACTTACCAACTGCTCCCATTCTTAAATAAAAACTACCATAATGATTTTGCTTGGACATGGATATGGACGAAATTCTGGATCGGTATTTAGGAGTTTCGTTACTGGTAACACTTGTACTATTTGAATCATCATCTGATTCCTCATCTGATATTATATCATCCTTGGTTGTATCTAATTCTGTAAATAAAATATTAAATAATTATAATATTAATAATAATTATGGAAATGAACAACTTTTATCAGAGTAAAAATTATATTATAAAATAGCTTTAACTGAAACATGGAAGGAAGACATCTAGAAAAAAGGGCTCAAACTTTTTCGACTACAATGTTTCTTTTATTTTAAGGTGAATGCCTCTTAAATGAATTTAAGTGGTAAAGAAAGCACCATAACAGGTACACTATGACGTTTAATGACATACACGGTTAATAACTGAAATAAAATGGATCTCACTTTAATTATGTGGATATACTTTATTTCCATTTTCCAATCCACCGAGAACTATATCTTTAGAGGTATTGACCAGTACGAAAAGTCTGAAATATTAGAACATGAAGATCACAGGGAGATATTAAAAGACTCAAAGACAATTTTTCTTCCAGAACTGGTAATATTTTTCAAGTCACATCATGAAGAACCCCGCAAGAAAAGAAATTTCAATTGTCAAGCATTCGGACCTAAAGAAAAATATTGTTTAAAAGAAAATAAGTTAATATTGGATGAAGAAGATTATAGAGTTTTAAAAGACAATAATATTAATTTATCTTTATTTAACAACTCATTTTTATCAGTACCAGATATTAACAATAAAAACAATACCGAAAATGTGGAAACTGAAGATGACACGTCTATATTAGTAGTTAAAGTTAATATAACAAAGTCAAATACATCTATTGAGGAATATAAATATAACAACACAACTGAAAAGGTGAGAAAATATCAAAATATGGAAAGTAACGAAGAACAACGAATATTTTGGCATGATCAAAAAAGTAAAGAGGAAATAAGAGCTTTGCAAAGTAAGGTTTAGTTATTGTTATCTTTAAATTTCTTTAAAATTGTGTTATGTTGCAATTTAATTTAATTTAAAAAATTGCTTTTAGTGAAAATGTCAAAAATTTGTGTTTTCTTTTCTTTAATCGTTCTCAAACCCTTTGGACTCATCAAGAAAGGCATATAGTACTCGCGTCTATTTCCCAACCTATTGCAGGCACACTGTGCGCATGTCAGTCGAATAACCTGATGGCGGGATGTTTAAAATATATGTAGAAATGGGTTTAATTCTTTTTTAATGTTTTATTAAGTCACGGTATGAGTCATAGTTTAGGTTCTAGTCTCTATTACATTTTTTTGCAAGAATATTGTTGTTATTCTTAGCTTGCCGGTTTGTTAATTGTGGGCCATAATTAAAATGGAGGGGCAGGCTAATCAATAAATTTTGTTATTTTTTGAGGCCGTAAAGCACCTGTAAAGTAAAAACCTAACCTCCGATTTTTTAACTGTTAATAAATTTATGTATGCACAGACTGTAAGATGAATTGTATGTAGAACAAAAATATATTTGCTCCATTTGAAGAAAATAATGTAGAAATATAGACCAGCATAATAACCTCTATATTGTTTTCTTCAATGAAGTAAATATATTTTTCTACTAACAATTAATTCATCCCACAGTGTGTGCACAAATAAATTGTTCTACAATTTTAAAAAGTGGAGGTAAGTTTACTTTGCAGGTGCTTTAAAGCCTCGACGACAAAACTTACTGATTAATGAGTAATATCCTCCTCCTCCATTTTATAATTATGGCCCATAAATTAACAAACTGGTGGTAAACTGCGAAAAATAAAAATATTCTTGTAAAAGAAACTTAATTGAGACTAGAACCTCCACTATGACACACACCGTGGCTTAAAAAATCACCAAAACATAATTAAACCCATTTCTACCTATATTTTAAATATCCCGCCATCAGGTTATTTGACTGACATGCGCACAGTGTGCCTGCAATAGGTTGGGAAATAGACGCGAGCCGTATAGTAGATTTTATCTCGGAACACACCAGATTCTCATAAATTATACGTATCAATGGGCGTCTGAATGAACATCTTTTTTTTGGAGGGAGGGAGGGGGAGGAGACTTTTTTCGGCTGACAATCGATTGCTTAACATTCTTGTGCTTACATGGGGGGATCTCTAAATCGGTAAGAGATACGAAAAAAGAAAAAATTAAGACAAAGATGCGTATTTTGGGTCTTAATAATTTGATGTAAGAAAAAATGTGAATATTCAGAAACTTTGGAAGTTAGCTGAAAGTAACAACGCAAAAGAAAATATATTTTTAGTTTTGGTTTTTAATTTCATGCACCTTCATTTTTGACTTGGCAGTTATCAAATTCAACGTTTCGTTCTATGGATACCATCGTAAATTCAGGTATATCCAACCAGACAAGTCGGTCTGGCAAGGCAAGTGGATTTTTTTTTGAATATTGTTTAAACTACTTAATTTTAGTATACCTATACAGTAATTTGTTCATAAAAAATCATTTTCATTAGTTCAAAAAAAGAGTGGAACTCATTTAGATCTCTAAGACATTTTCTGTCTCAACATACCCCCCTCCCCCATGGTGTGGAAAATTAGTACCAAAAATTCACTATTTCCTGGATTATAAGTTTTAAATAATCTTTTAGGTGAAATTATGCAAAAATATATGAATCCCGAAGTAGAACCATGCAACGACTTTTACAGTTACGCCTGTGGAAATTGGAAAAATTATTTTACCATACCACTAGATCGTTCCACTTATGACACATTCGAAATAATTAGAGAAAATCTAGATCTTGTACTTAATGAGCTTTTAAAAAATGACACGAATCTATCGAGTAATATTTTAAAATTAAACAAACCACTCATAGAGAGCTTATTTTTTACGAAAAATATACCGAATAATACCATGGATGCTACGTTAAAAGCTAAATATTTTTACCAATCGTGTATGAATGAGAGAGTTATTTTGAGAAGGGGCGAGAAACCACTTTTAAACGTTATTGAGATGTTAGGTGGTTGGCCAATACTTCACAAGGATTGGTCTGGGAATAAATTTAATTTATTTAAACTTCTAGGCAGGTGAGCATATGAAATATCGATAAAAAAAAAGTCCTCAAAATATGCCAGGGAATCGATCACACATATTTAGTAATAATTTTGATAGAATAACTTGATGGTCAATTTTAGTATGGTATGTTGATATGATTTGACGTAAATACCAAGATTGGACTTAGAAATTACAGAATAATATTTTGTAATACTTTAAGAACCTTCCATACCAGCGTGGTACGCAGCATCGCTTCCTAGCTTGTCTAATTGAAAATTTAAAACACACATTTTACTAACGGGTTCACAAGAACTTCTAGTTATGATGGCTAATTTTTCTCCATTTTTTTAAATGGCAACCCACTCTGCTTTATTATAATAATGTTGTATATAAAAATGTAACCGTTAGTGCTATTTTATTTACAATGTGTTTTCTAAAAAAACAAAGCTGCCATTTGTTTAAATGGTAACCCATCTTTGTTTTAATATAATAATATTGTTCATTTAATTTTCTTGCTAACGATGTAACACAAGTTAAAATTATTCATTAGGTACTAGTAGAAATTAACAAGGAACATCATAAATGTAATTTCTGGACTTGAATAAGCTATAAGAAATTCAGTCAAGACCAGTCTAGTATACCGTAGAAAACAAAAATATTATGTCTGCATTATTTGATCAAAATGTCAAATAGTATTAAATAATAATTACGAAGATTGAAATGAATGAATTGTTTTCCGCGGCATACTTGACATAATGTTTTATGGCTTATACGGGTCTAGAAATTACATTTCTCCACGACCATTACTGAATGCAATAATTCCAAAATCATTTTTGATAATAGAATGTAAAAATTCTCGCTCTTGAGTTGGAATATTTATTCTGAAACACTTGCTTCTTATGCATTTTGCGTGTATTTTCATTCCATAACAAGATACGGAATGAATATTCTGTAATTGATCTAAACGACATAGGTTGCCATGAATTTCGAAACTGTCAATATCAGCAGTCAAATTTTAGTGCAAGTCAAAATATGAGTGAAAAATCGGATGAATCAGATATGGAACTGGATAATACTCCACCTGAAATTACAAATATTGCGAATAGTAGAAAAAAGTTTTTTAGCGGCAGGCAGACAAGTGGTGCATCTATCTTTTGCATTAAAGTACATAGGGACGCCAAAGGTAATGGGTTCCCTGGGACACAGGTAGACAATGACAGGCTGTTTCGTTCTTGTTAGAACTCATCAGAAAGCCATAACCTGTAAGCAACTCTAAGTACAGCGAGACTGTTCTTTCAAGGCATTTTTAAGAAATAAAAACCGCGATGAAAACCCAGTAACGCCATCAGTAAGAATCAACTCAATGCAAAAGATATAGCCATCTAACGTGAAAATATAGAACTAATAAACTAAAGTACGGTAACCAACAATTATTTCTTAAAAATGTCTTGAAAGAACAGTCTCGCTGTACTTGGAGTTGGTTTACAGGTTATGGCTTTCTGATGAGTTCTAACAAGAACGAAACAGCCTGTCATTGTCTACCTGTGCTCCAGGGAACCCATTACATTTGGCGTCCCTATGTACTTTAATGCAAAAGATAGATGTACCACTTGTCCGCCTGCCGCTAAAAAACTTTTTTCTATTTACTTATACGGACGCTAAACTCTCTTCTTTATTGCGAATAGTATTTTTGGCCGTGGAGAAAATATAGTCTGCTACTCGGTTAGAATAAAAATTTGATACTCGTGGTTCCTCACGCAAGCTACGCTCGCGTTTGGAATCTTCCACTCGGATCAAATTTTTATTCCAACCTCGTTACAGAATCTACTATTATGATATTTTTGTTCATTTCCACGTATACCTAAAAAATAATCATTATTTTGTGATGCACCGTTAGAAATGAATTTTATTTTAATAAAACAAAAATGGGTTGCTAATTGAAAAATTCGAGAAATTCCGTTTTGGACACATTTTTCTTAAGCAAGTCAATTTTATATTATAAAACAGGTTAAAATGAACTACTTCAACGTTTCTATGGCCTACTCTTTACCACTTACCTTGTTTTATCAAAGTTATAGACATTTTAGAAAACAAAAATAAATCGATCGAGGCGGCCATTTTTAAAACAAATGATAAAGTGTGATATGTCTTGAAAAGAGAATTTTTCATAGAACTCATCGAAATCGAATAAAAATGGAGGGGGGGGGGGTTCTATTTAAAATTTAAAAGTTGACTTCACTTGCGGTTAAACCGGAAGTGGATTTGAAGGTTTGACCGAAAAATGGTAATTTACGCACTTATTAACTATTCAAATTTTTTAATATTTACTTTTAAAATAACAGAAAAAAATTGATGGTAGCACAAAATACCGGGTGACACATTACCCGGTATTTTCTTAAAAAATAACTTTTTAAATATTTCATTTTAGACTTCGTTTATTAAATAATGACGTCCTGATATCCCAATGGATAGGTCCCGACATGAAAAATGCAAACCAGTATATCGTTCATTTGGACCAAACCACTTTGGGATTACCAACAAGGGAATACTTTCTGGACCCCAAGAATATAAAATACGTTCAAGCATATAAAATTTTAATCATGGGTACAGCACAACTGCTTGGGGCAACTTTGACGGAAATCGAAAAAGATGTGGACGATTTGGTAGATTTTGAAACACTGCTGGCACAAATAATGGCTTCTTTGGAGGAACGAAGAAATATATCGGATATTTATCTTAAAACTGATCTGTCTTCTATGACCCTGTACTTCCCTCAGTATGAATGGGAAACATATTTTAATATTGTTTTAGGTAAAGCAACGTACTTAGGGAGTTTGTCTTAATTGTTGTGTGGCTTGCAATTGTAATGTTATTGTTCAGGTTGTTTTTTGATTGTAGCTAATATTCAAGTTCTAAATATTTTAAGGAACTGCACAGAAACCCTTATTACAAAAGACACCACCCGGTAATATTTCTTACGTTTTTATTTTAGGTAAAAAAGTCAGTCTACGTACACCCGTAGCAGTGTACAGCGTCAAATATTTTTTGGAGCTGGTTTATTTACTAAGCAATACTGATAAAAGAACTTTGCAAAATTATTTAATTTGGAGGTTTGTTCGCCATAGACTAAATAATTTAGGTAAGGATCAAATATTACAGTCTGTATTAGCTAGCAACTGTCAAACTACTTACAACTGTCTAAAGAGCAACAGCAGCAGTCCTTAAGGGGGATTTGTACTGCGATGGATTTAAAAAAATCGAAGTATTTTTCCGACGTTTTTTGACTCTCTATAGCCTCTAGAATAACCATGTGTAAACGTTTTTACCAAATCTACTCCAAAAGAAAGTTACATCCAATTTTATGATTGCCGGTCAGTTCTCACCACTAGTCGCTTTTGAGTTAAGCCGCGTTTTCAGAGCTACGTTCTGTCGCCAGCGACATCATCTCGACCAATCAGGATCATCAGGCCAGGCTCGCAAAGAGGCGAGAAGAATCAGCTCGCTTATCGTTTTTCGAGGAAGAGGAGGGTGTAATCTACGGGCCAGGCATCGCAGACTAAGTGACAGTGAGACTATTTTATTGTGAGCCACCGTTGAAACTTTAAAGTTGTTTTTCTCGAAACCCTGTTTTTCGCGCTGGCGAAAAGTACTTCGGTATGTTCAAATTGTCAGAATTTAATGATTTTGGTCTTAAAATGCGCAGAATACAAGTAGTTATAGCCCCCTCTAGAATCAAGTATTTTGCGATATTACAGAAAATGTTACGGCCCTTAAAATACAAAAAAAATGGTAAAAAAAAAATTTAAATCTCGCGCCATTTTAACAGTTACTCGAGTTTTGACTTGATTCTAGTGGGGGCTATAACTACATGCTTACAATTGAAGAATCTGGGTCAATTTTATTTTTGTCATGAATAGAAAAATTTATTTGAATTCCGCCAGCACGTTACGTTTTTTTTGAGGGGGTAACTTCAGCACTCTGTAGCAAGTTTTTCATTTTTTGAGGGGTTGAAAATTTTTTTTTGGTACATCTTATCTTTAATAAAAAGAATTGAAAACTTGTTAGTAGGGAATTTATAGGCATACGAGATCATGGATATATCCAATGGATATATCCCCCCAGCCTTCCCACACATGTATCCCCCCACTCTCACCCCCACCATATCCCCCACTCTCACCCCACCATATCCCCCCACTCTCATCCACACCATATCCCCCCACTCTCATCCCCACCATATCCTACCACTTCTAATACCACTATCCCATTATTTAAAGTCATAACAAATTAATTTGCAGATAGTTATGTATCTCAAATGGTTCCAAATCAGTACATATTTAGTTCGTTAGACATTATTGTGAAAAGAGTTTTGTGAAAAGAGTTAGTAGTTATTCAAGTTGAATACAGTCTCATGTTGTCAACTTAGAAATCATCCTAAGAAAATGTGTGAATTCTAATAGAAGGTAACTAGACAATGTTAAAACCTAGACATACAACAAAAGTGTTGGAAATTAAAAAAGTATTCGTTAAAGCACACTATCATCTCTTACAATTACAGTGTCGTGATAATAATCTAATTAGGTGGATTGAGGAAGGTATAAACTTGTGTGATAAAGTTCTTATAGGATCAGTTAAATCTAAATATTTTAACGACCATATAAGGCTTATTAGTTTAGCACTGGACTCATATGTGTGGTTAGATGTAATTAGAGAAAGAAATCTAATTGCAGAAGAATAAGTAAGTGTTTTTATTATTCAAGATGTATCAGTGTAGTGATTGCAAAAAAAATTTTAAACATCAATCAAACGTTTATAGACATAAAAAGGAATCGTGTCCTTCTAGACCATCTGGTGTAAAAAGAAAAGCTAAATCCCAACTATGTGTTGCACCTGCAAAAAAACTTAAAATAGAAGAGAGTATACCTAAAATTACTTTATCACGTTGTAAAGATTGTGACACGTGGTATTTTAAAAATAAACTCAATGCACATTTGCGAACAAACCTTCATAAAAACAAACTTAAAAGTGATGATGATGATGTGAAAATTATAACATCTGCGTTCAAGAACAGAATTATATCCTATATGCTAAAATCATCGAAGAAGTATGTAGACATTGATGAATTTTTTGAGGAAGTTAAACAAAAATTCGTAAGTTTAATTTCAGAACAATTAGTTAAGCATAGATGTATTAAGATTAATGTTGAGTTATTTGGAGATTATTTGTTACAAACAAAGGAGACAATAGAAACTAAATCATTTAATACTAAAAATAAGGTAATCATGTCAACAACAAATTTAAACGATATTTATAATCAGTTTTTGTTGGAAATAAAAGAAAAAGTGTCAATATTTGCTGAAAATGGTTCAGGTTGGGCTTTGGAAAAAATATTGCATTTAGAGATTAACATAAACAAATATAATCCAATCAAAGCATCATCATATATTCCTTTACCCAAAGAAATTGCAAAGAAACAGGCAGTAATTAATGTAAAGAATAATGACTCTTATTGTTTTGGGTGGAGTGTGATAAGCGCATTATATCCTGCAGAGATGAATTCTGATAGAACAAGTTCATATCCAAACTTTCTTAACTATTTAAATTTCGAAGGAATAGAGTTTCCTGTCAAGTTAAAAGATATATCCAAATTTGAATCGCTTAACCAAATATCAGTAAATGTTTACGGTTTGGAGAGAGAGGAAAGTAAACAAAAATATGAAGTAGTTGGTCCTCTTCATTATACTGCTAAAAAACTTCATACACATGTAAATTTGTTGTTGATAAGTGATGGAGAAAATAATCATTATTGTTGGATTAAGAATATGTCAAGATTATTAACAACTCAAATTAATAAAAGTCATTTTAAAAAATACTTTTGTGATGGTTGTTTAATTTATTTTAGATCATTACAAAAACTAGAGATTCATCAAAAAAATGATTGTAATCATTTATATACAAAAGTTCCAACCACCAATATCAAAATTAACAAGTATGGTCAGCAGATACCGGAAAATATTCTACAATTTGAAAATTTCCAAAGACAGCTAAAAGTTCCTTTTGTAATTTATGCAGATTTTGAGTGCTTTTTGAAACCATTAGAATTTGAACAACCTGAAAACGATTTCGATTCATATACTAGAAATACGTTTAAACATGAACCATACGCTTTCTCATATTTCATTAAATGTTCATACGACGATTCTTTATCAGTATTGGATTCCTATTTCGGATTAGATGCAGCTGAAGAATTTTGTATACGAATTGAAGGTCATGTACATAGAATTTATAATAATTATCTTAAACCCATAGTCAAAATGATTCCCCTATCAAATGAACAGAAATTAGCTTATAAAAATTGCAATAAATGTCATATATGTAATGAAAAAGTTGAAGAATGTGAAAAAGTAAAAGATCACGATCATTTGACAGGTGAATTTCGAAATGCCGCACATAGTATATGTAACTTAAATTTTAAAAATCCGTATTTCATACCCATATTTTTTCATAACTTAACTGGTTATGATAGTCATTTATTTGTTAAACAACTCTGTTGTAAAGAAGATAATATTGATGTACTTGCACAAAACAAAGAAAAGTACATTTCGTTTTCAAAAGCAATTCTGGTGGACAAATATAAAGATAAAGATAATAAAGAAAAAAATCTGTTTGTTAAAATGCGATTTTTAGATTCATTTCGCAAATCGCATTTTAACAAACAGATTTTTTTCTTTATTATCTTTATCTTTATATTTGTCCACCAGAATTGCTTTTGAAAACGAAATGTACTTTTCTTTGTTTTGTGCAAGTACATCAATATTATCTTCTTTACAACAGAGTTGTTTAACAAATAAATGACTATCATAACCAGTTAAGTTATGAAAAAATATGGGTATGAAATACGGATTTTTAAAATTTAAGTTACATATACTATGTGCGGCATTTCGAAATTCACCTGTCAAATGATCGTGATCTTTTACTTTTTCACATTCTTCAACTTTTTCATTACATATATGACATTTATTGCAATTTTTATAAGCTAATTTCTGTTCATTTGATAGGGGAATCATTTTGACTATGGGTTTAAGATAATTATTATAAATTCTATGTACATGACCTTCAATTCGTATACAAAATTCTTCAGCTGCATCTAATCCGAAATAGGAATCCAATACTGATAAAGAATCGTCGTATGAACATTTAATGAAATATGAGAAAGCGTATGGTTCATGTTTAAACGTATTTCTAGTATATGAATCGAAATCGTTTTCAGGTTGTTCAAATTCTAATGGTTTCAAAAAGCACTCAAAATCTGCATAAATTACAAAAGGAACTTTTAGCTGTCTTTGGAAATTTTCAAATTGTAGAATATTTTCCGGTATCTGCTGACCATACTTGTTAATTTTGATATTGGTGGTTGGAACTTTTGTATATAAATGATTACAATCATTTTTTTGATGAATCTCTAGTTTTTGTAATGATCTAAAATAAATTAAACAACCATCACAAAAGTATTTTTTAAAATGACTTTTATTAATTTGAGTTGTTAATAATCTTGACATATTCTTAATCCAACAATAATGATTATTTTCTCCATCACTTATAGTAGGGAATTTATAGGCATACGAGATCATGGATATATCCAATGGATATATCCCCCCAGCCTTCCCACACATGTATCCCCCCACTCTCACCCCCACCATATCCCCCACTCTCACCCCACCATATCCCCCCACTCTCATCCACACCATATCCCCCCACTCTCATCCCCACCATATCCTACCACTTCTAATACCACTATCCCATTATTTAAAGTCATAACAAATTAATTTGCAGATAGTTATGTATCTCAAATGGTTCCAAATCAGTACATATTTAGTTCGTTAGACATTATTGTGAAAAGAGTTTTGTGAAAAGAGTTAGTAGTTATTCAAGTTGAATACAGTCTCATGTTGTCAACTTAGAAATCATCCTAAGAAAATGTGTGAATTCTAATAGAAGGTAACTAGACAATGTTAAAACCTAGACATACAACAAAAGTGTTGGAAATTAAAAAAGTATTCGTTAAAGCACACTATCATCTCTTACAATTACAGTGTCGTGATAATAATCTAATTAGGTGGATTGAGGAAGGTATAAACTTGTGTGATAAAGTTCTTATAGGATCAGTTAAATCTAAATATTTTAACGACCATATAAGGCTTATTAGTTTAGCACTGGACTCATATGTGTGGTTAGATGTAATTAGAGAAAGAAATCTAATTGCAGAAGAATAAGTAAGTGTTTTTATTATTCAAGATGTATCAGTGTAGTGATTGCAAAAAAAATTTTAAACATCAATCAAACGTTTATAGACATAAAAAGGAATCGTGTCCTTCTAGACCATCTGGTGTAAAAAGAAAAGCTAAATCCCAACTATGTGTTGCACCTGCAAAAAAACTTAAAATAGAAGAGAGTATACCTAAAATTACTTTATCACGTTGTAAAGATTGTGACACGTGGTATTTTAAAAATAAACTCAATGCACATTTGCGAACAAACCTTCATAAAAACAAACTTAAAAGTGATGATGATGATGTGAAAATTATAACATCTGCGTTCAAGAACAGAATTATATCCTATATGCTAAAATCATCGAAGAAGTATGTAGACATTGATGAATTTTTTGAGGAAGTTAAACAAAAATTCGTAAGTTTAATTTCAGAACAATTAGTTAAGCATAGATGTATTAAGATTAATGTTGAGTTATTTGGAGATTATTTGTTACAAACAAAGGAGACAATAGAAACTAAATCATTTAATACTAAAAATAAGGTAATCATGTCAACAACAAATTTAAACGATATTTATAATCAGTTTTTGTTGGAAATAAAAGAAAAAGTGTCAATATTTGCTGAAAATGGTTCAGGTTGGGCTTTGGAAAAAATATTGCATTTAGAGATTAACATAAACAAATATAATCCAATCAAAGCATCATCATATATTCCTTTACCCAAAGAAATTGCAAAGAAACAGGCAGTAATTAATGTAAAGAATAATGACTCTTATTGTTTTGGGTGGAGTGTGATAAGCGCATTATATCCTGCAGAGATGAATTCTGATAGAACAAGTTCATATCCAAACTTTCTTAACTATTTAAATTTCGAAGGAATAGAGTTTCCTGTCAAGTTAAAAGATATATCCAAATTTGAATCGCTTAACCAAATATCAGTAAATGTTTACGGTTTGGAGAGAGAGGAAAGTAAACAAAAATATGAAGTAGTTGGTCCTCTTCATTATACTGCTAAAAAACTTCATACACATGTAAATTTGTTGTTGATAAGTGATGGAGAAAATAATCATTATTGTTGGATTAAGAATATGTCAAGATTATTAACAACTCAAATTAATAAAAGTCATTTTAAAAAATACTTTTGTGATGGTTGTTTAATTTATTTTAGATCATTACAAAAACTAGAGATTCATCAAAAAAATGATTGTAATCATTTATATACAAAAGTTCCAACCACCAATATCAAAATTAACAAGTATGGTCAGCAGATACCGGAAAATATTCTACAATTTGAAAATTTCCAAAGACAGCTAAAAGTTCCTTTTGTAATTTATGCAGATTTTGAGTGCTTTTTGAAACCATTAGAATTTGAACAACCTGAAAACGATTTCGATTCATATACTAGAAATACGTTTAAACATGAACCATACGCTTTCTCATATTTCATTAAATGTTCATACGACGATTCTTTATCAGTATTGGATTCCTATTTCGGATTAGATGCAGCTGAAGAATTTTGTATACGAATTGAAGGTCATGTACATAGAATTTATAATAATTATCTTAAACCCATAGTCAAAATGATTCCCCTATCAAATGAACAGAAATTAGCTTATAAAAATTGCAATAAATGTCATATATGTAATGAAAAAGTTGAAGAATGTGAAAAAGTAAAAGATCACGATCATTTGACAGGTGAATTTCGAAATGCCGCACATAGTATATGTAACTTAAATTTTAAAAATCCGTATTTCATACCCATATTTTTTCATAACTTAACTGGTTATGATAGTCATTTATTTGTTAAACAACTCTGTTGTAAAGAAGATAATATTGATGTACTTGCACAAAACAAAGAAAAGTACATTTCGTTTTCAAAAGCAATTCTGGTGGACAAATATAAAGATAAAGATAATAAAGAAAAAAATCTGTTTGTTAAAATGCGATTTGCGAAATGAATCTAAAAATCGCATTTTAACAAACAGATTTTTTTCTTTATTATCTTTATCTTTATATTTGTCCACCAGAATTGCTTTTGAAAACGAAATGTACTTTTCTTTGTTTTGTGCAAGTACATCAATATTATCTTCTTTACAACAGAGTTGTTTAACAAATAAATGACTATCATAACCAGTTAAGTTATGAAAAAATATGGGTATGAAATACGGATTTTTAAAATTTAAGTTACATATACTATGTGCGGCATTTCGAAATTCACCTGTCAAATGATCGTGATCTTTTACTTTTTCACATTCTTCAACTTTTTCATTACATATATGACATTTATTGCAATTTTTATAAGCTAATTTCTGTTCATTTGATAGGGGAATCATTTTGACTATGGGTTTAAGATAATTATTATAAATTCTATGTACATGACCTTCAATTCGTATACAAAATTCTTCAGCTGCATCTAATCCGAAATAGGAATCCAATACTGATAAAGAATCGTCGTATGAACATTTAATGAAATATGAGAAAGCGTATGGTTCATGTTTAAACGTATTTCTAGTATATGAATCGAAATCGTTTTCAGGTTGTTCAAATTCTAATGGTTTCAAAAAGCACTCAAAATCTGCATAAATTACAAAAGGAACTTTTAGCTGTCTTTGGAAATTTTCAAATTGTAGAATATTTTCCGGTATCTGCTGACCATACTTGTTAATTTTGATATTGGTGGTTGGAACTTTTGTATATAAATGATTACAATCATTTTTTTGATGAATCTCTAGTTTTTGTAATGATCTAAAATAAATTAAACAACCATCACAAAAGTATTTTTTAAAATGACTTTTATTAATTTGAGTTGTTAATAATCTTGACATATTCTTAATCCAACAATAATGATTATTTTCTCCATCACTTATCAACAACAAATTTACATGTGTATGAAGTTTTTTAGCAGTATAATGAAGAGGACCAACTACTTCATATTTTTGTTTACTTTCCTCTCTCTCCAAACCGTAAACATTTACTGATATTTGGTTAAGCGATTCAAATTTGGATATATCTTTTAACTTGACAGGAAACTCTATTCCTTCGAAATTTAAATAGTTAAGAAAGTTTGGATATGAACTTGTTCTATCAGAATTCATCTCTGCAGGATATAATGCGCTTATCACACTCCACCCAAAACAATAAGAGTCATTATTCTTTACATTAATTACTGCCTGTTTCTTTGCAATTTCTTTGGGTAAAGGAATATATGATGATGCTTTGATTGGATTATATTTGTTTATGTTAATCTCTAAATGCAATATTTTTTCCAAAGCCCAACCTGAACCATTTTCAGCAAATATTGACACTTTTTCTTTTATTTCCAACAAAAACTGATTATAAATATCGTTTAAATTTGTTGTTGACATGATTACCTTATTTTTAGTATTAAATGATTTAGTTTCTATTGTCTCCTTTGTTTGTAACAAATAATCTCCAAATAACTCAACATTAATCTTAATACATCTATGCTTAACTAATTGTTCTGAAATTAAACTTACGAATTTTTGTTTAACTTCCTCAAAAAATTCATCAATGTCTACATACTTCTTCGATGATTTTAGCATATAGGATATAATTCTGTTCTTGAACGCAGATGTTATAATTTTCACATCATCATCATCACTTTTAAGTTTGTTTTTATGAAGGTTTGTTCGCAAATGTGCATTGAGTTTATTTTTAAAATACCACGTGTCACAATCTTTACAACGTGATAAAGTAATTTTAGGTATACTCTCTTCTATTTTAAGTTTTTTTGCAGGTGCAACACATAGTTGGGATTTAGCTTTTCTTTTTACACCAGATGGTCTAGAAGGACACGATTCCTTTTTATGTCTATAAACGTTTGATTGATGTTTAAAATTTTTTTTGCAATCACTACACTGATACATCTTGAATAATAAAAACACTTACTTATTCTTCTGCAATTAGATTTCTTTCTCTAATTACATCTAACCACACAAGTAGGGAATTTATAGGCATACGAGATCATGGATATATCCAATGGATATATCCCCCCAGCCTTCCCACACATGTATCCCCCCACTCTCACCCCCACCATATCCCCCACTCTCACCCCACCATATCCCCCCACTCTCATCCACACCATATCCCCCCACTCTCATCCCCACCATATCCTACCACTTCTAATACCACTATCCCATTATTTAAAGTCATAACAAATTAATTTGCAGATAGTTATGTATCTCAAATGGTTCCAAATCAGTACATATTTAGTTCGTTAGACATTATTGTGAAAAGAGTTTTGTGAAAAGAGTTAGTAGTTATTCAAGTTGAATACAGTCTCATGTTGTCAACTTAGAAATCATCCTAAGAAAATGTGTGAATTCTAATAGAAGGTAACTAGACAATGTTAAAACCTAGACATACAACAAAAGTGTTGGAAATTAAAAAAGTATTCGTTAAAGCACACTATCATCTCTTACAATTACAGTGTCGTGATAATAATCTAATTAGGTGGATTGAGGAAGGTATAAACTTGTGTGATAAAGTTCTTATAGGATCAGTTAAATCTAAATATTTTAACGACCATATAAGGCTTATTAGTTTAGCACTGGACTCATATGTGTGGTTAGATGTAATTAGAGAAAGAAATCTAATTGCAGAAGAATAAGTAAGTGTTTTTATTATTCAAGATGTATCAGTGTAGTGATTGCAAAAAAAATTTTAAACATCAATCAAACGTTTATAGACATAAAAAGGAATCGTGTCCTTCTAGACCATCTGGTGTAAAAAGAAAAGCTAAATCCCAACTATGTGTTGCACCTGCAAAAAAACTTAAAATAGAAGAGAGTATACCTAAAATTACTTTATCACGTTGTAAAGATTGTGACACGTGGTATTTTAAAAATAAACTCAATGCACATTTGCGAACAAACCTTCATAAAAACAAACTTAAAAGTGATGATGATGATGTGAAAATTATAACATCTGCGTTCAAGAACAGAATTATATCCTATATGCTAAAATCATCGAAGAAGTATGTAGACATTGATGAATTTTTTGAGGAAGTTAAACAAAAATTCGTAAGTTTAATTTCAGAACAATTAGTTAAGCATAGATGTATTAAGATTAATGTTGAGTTATTTGGAGATTATTTGTTACAAACAAAGGAGACAATAGAAACTAAATCATTTAATACTAAAAATAAGGTAATCATGTCAACAACAAATTTAAACGATATTTATAATCAGTTTTTGTTGGAAATAAAAGAAAAAGTGTCAATATTTGCTGAAAATGGTTCAGGTTGGGCTTTGGAAAAAATATTGCATTTAGAGATTAACATAAACAAATATAATCCAATCAAAGCATCATCATATATTCCTTTACCCAAAGAAATTGCAAAGAAACAGGCAGTAATTAATGTAAAGAATAATGACTCTTATTGTTTTGGGTGGAGTGTGATAAGCGCATTATATCCTGCAGAGATGAATTCTGATAGAACAAGTTCATATCCAAACTTTCTTAACTATTTAAATTTCGAAGGAATAGAGTTTCCTGTCAAGTTAAAAGATATATCCAAATTTGAATCGCTTAACCAAATATCAGTAAATGTTTACGGTTTGGAGAGAGAGGAAAGTAAACAAAAATATGAAGTAGTTGGTCCTCTTCATTATACTGCTAAAAAACTTCATACACATGTAAATTTGTTGTTGATAAGTGATGGAGAAAATAATCATTATTGTTGGATTAAGAATATGTCAAGATTATTAACAACTCAAATTAATAAAAGTCATTTTAAAAAATACTTTTGTGATGGTTGTTTAATTTATTTTAGATCATTACAAAAACTAGAGATTCATCAAAAAAATGATTGTAATCATTTATATACAAAAGTTCCAACCACCAATATCAAAATTAACAAGTATGGTCAGCAGATACCGGAAAATATTCTACAATTTGAAAATTTCCAAAGACAGCTAAAAGTTCCTTTTGTAATTTATGCAGATTTTGAGTGCTTTTTGAAACCATTAGAATTTGAACAACCTGAAAACGATTTCGATTCATATACTAGAAATACGTTTAAACATGAACCATACGCTTTCTCATATTTCATTAAATGTTCATACGACGATTCTTTATCAGTATTGGATTCCTATTTCGGATTAGATGCAGCTGAAGAATTTTGTATACGAATTGAAGGTCATGTACATAGAATTTATAATAATTATCTTAAACCCATAGTCAAAATGATTCCCCTATCAAATGAACAGAAATTAGCTTATAAAAATTGCAATAAATGTCATATATGTAATGAAAAAGTTGAAGAATGTGAAAAAGTAAAAGATCACGATCATTTGACAGGTGAATTTCGAAATGCCGCACATAGTATATGTAACTTAAATTTTAAAAATCCGTATTTCATACCCATATTTTTTCATAACTTAACTGGTTATGATAGTCATTTATTTGTTAAACAACTCTGTTGTAAAGAAGATAATATTGATGTACTTGCACAAAACAAAGAAAAGTACATTTCGTTTTCAAAAGCAATTCTGGTGGACAAATATAAAGATAAAGATAATAAAGAAAAAAATCTGTTTGTTAAAATGCGATTTTTAGATTCATTTCGCAAATCGCATTTTAACAAACAGATTTTTTTCTTTATTATCTTTATCTTTATATTTGTCCACCAGAATTGCTTTTGAAAACGAAATGTACTTTTCTTTGTTTTGTGCAAGTACATCAATATTATCTTCTTTACAACAGAGTTGTTTAACAAATAAATGACTATCATAACCAGTTAAGTTATGAAAAAATATGGGTATGAAATACGGATTTTTAAAATTTAAGTTACATATACTATGTGCGGCATTTCGAAATTCACCTGTCAAATGATCGTGATCTTTTACTTTTTCACATTCTTCAACTTTTTCATTACATATATGACATTTATTGCAATTTTTATAAGCTAATTTCTGTTCATTTGATAGGGGAATCATTTTGACTATGGGTTTAAGATAATTATTATAAATTCTATGTACATGACCTTCAATTCGTATACAAAATTCTTCAGCTGCATCTAATCCGAAATAGGAATCCAATACTGATAAAGAATCGTCGTATGAACATTTAATGAAATATGAGAAAGCGTATGGTTCATGTTTAAACGTATTTCTAGTATATGAATCGAAATCGTTTTCAGGTTGTTCAAATTCTAATGGTTTCAAAAAGCACTCAAAATCTGCATAAATTACAAAAGGAACTTTTAGCTGTCTTTGGAAATTTTCAAATTGTAGAATATTTTCCGGTATCTGCTGACCATACTTGTTAATTTTGATATTGGTGGTTGGAACTTTTGTATATAAATGATTACAATCATTTTTTTGATGAATCTCTAGTTTTTGTAATGATCTAAAATAAATTAAACAACCATCACAAAAGTATTTTTTAAAATGACTTTTATTAATTTGAGTTGTTAATAATCTTGACATATTCTTAATCCAACAATAATGATTATTTTCTCCATCACTTATCAACAACAAATTTACATGTGTATGAAGTTTTTTAGCAGTATAATGAAGAGGACCAACTACTTCATATTTTTGTTTACTTTCCTCTCTCTCCAAACCGTAAACATTTACTGATATTTGGTTAAGCGATTCAAATTTGGATATATCTTTTAACTTGACAGGAAACTCTATTCCTTCGAAATTTAAATAGTTAAGAAAGTTTGGATATGAACTTGTTCTATCAGAATTCATCTCTGCAGGATATAATGCGCTTATCACACTCCACCCAAAACAATAAGAGTCATTATTCTTTACATTAATTACTGCCTGTTTCTTTGCAATTTCTTTGGGTAAAGGAATATATGATGATGCTTTGATTGGATTATATTTGTTTATGTTAATCTCTAAATGCAATATTTTTTCCAAAGCCCAACCTGAACCATTTTCAGCAAATATTGACACTTTTTCTTTTATTTCCAACAAAAACTGATTATAAATATCGTTTAAATTTGTTGTTGACATGATTACCTTATTTTTAGTATTAAATGATTTAGTTTCTATTGTCTCCTTTGTTTGTAACAAATAATCTCCAAATAACTCAACATTAATCTTAATACATCTATGCTTAACTAATTGTTCTGAAATTAAACTTACGAATTTTTGTTTAACTTCCTCAAAAAATTCATCAATGTCTACATACTTCTTCGATGATTTTAGCATATAGGATATAATTCTGTTCTTGAACGCAGATGTTATAATTTTCACATCATCATCATCACTTTTAAGTTTGTTTTTATGAAGGTTTGTTCGCAAATGTGCATTGAGTTTATTTTTAAAATACCACGTGTCACAATCTTTACAACGTGATAAAGTAATTTTAGGTATACTCTCTTCTATTTTAAGTTTTTTTGCAGGTGCAACACATAGTTGGGATTTAGCTTTTCTTTTTACACCAGATGGTCTAGAAGGACACGATTCCTTTTTATGTCTATAAACGTTTGATTGATGTTTAAAATTTTTTTTGCAATCACTACACTGATACATCTTGAATAATAAAAACACTTACTTATTCTTCTGCAATTAGATTTCTTTCTCTAATTACATCTAACCACACATATGAGTCCAGTGCTAAACTAATAAGCCTTATATGGTCGTTAAAATATTTAGATTTAACTGATCCTATAAGAACTTTATCACACAAGTTTATACCTTCCTCAATCCACCTAATTAGATTATTATCACGACACTGTAATTGTAAGAGATGATAGTGTGCTTTAACGAATACTTTTTTAATTTCCAACACTTTTGTTGTATGTCTAGGTTTTAACATTGTCTAGTTACCTTCTATTAGAATTCACACATTTTCTTAGGATGATTTCTAAGTTGACAACATGAGACTGTATTCAACTTGAATAACTACTAACTCTTTTCACAAAACTCTTTTCACAATAATGTCTAACGAACTAAATATGTACTGATTTGGAACCATTTGAGATACATAACTATCTGCAAATTAATTTGTTATGACTTTAAATAATGGGATAGTGGTATTAGAAGTGGTAGGATATGGTGGGGATGAGAGTGGGGGGATATGGTGTGGATGAGAGTGGGGGGATATGGTGGGGTGAGAGTGGGGGATATGGTGGGGGTGAGAGTGGGGGGATACATGTGTGGGAAGGCTGGGGGGATATATCCATTGGATATATCCATGATCTCGTATGCCTATAAATTCCCTACTCACACATATGAGTCCAGTGCTAAACTAATAAGCCTTATATGGTCGTTAAAATATTTAGATTTAACTGATCCTATAAGAACTTTATCACACAAGTTTATACCTTCCTCAATCCACCTAATTAGATTATTATCACGACACTGTAATTGTAAGAGATGATAGTGTGCTTTAACGAATACTTTTTTAATTTCCAACACTTTTGTTGTATGTCTAGGTTTTAACATTGTCTAGTTACCTTCTATTAGAATTCACACATTTTCTTAGGATGATTTCTAAGTTGACAACATGAGACTGTATTCAACTTGAATAACTACTAACTCTTTTCACAAAACTCTTTTCACAATAATGTCTAACGAACTAAATATGTACTGATTTGGAACCATTTGAGATACATAACTATCTGCAAATTAATTTGTTATGACTTTAAATAATGGGATAGTGGTATTAGAAGTGGTAGGATATGGTGGGGATGAGAGTGGGGGGATATGGTGTGGATGAGAGTGGGGGGATATGGTGGGGTGAGAGTGGGGGATATGGTGGGGGTGAGAGTGGGGGGATACATGTGTGGGAAGGCTGGGGGGATATATCCATTGGATATATCCATGATCTCGTATGCCTATAAATTCCCTACTACTTATCAACAACAAATTTACATGTGTATGAAGTTTTTTAGCAGTATAATGAAGAGGACCAACTACTTCATATTTTTGTTTACTTTCCTCTCTCTCCAAACCGTAAACATTTACTGATATTTGGTTAAGCGATTCAAATTTGGATATATCTTTTAACTTGACAGGAAACTCTATTCCTTCGAAATTTAAATAGTTAAGAAAGTTTGGATATGAACTTGTTCTATCAGAATTCATCTCTGCAGGATATAATGCGCTTATCACACTCCACCCAAAACAATAAGAGTCATTATTCTTTACATTAATTACTGCCTGTTTCTTTGCAATTTCTTTGGGTAAAGGAATATATGATGATGCTTTGATTGGATTATATTTGTTTATGTTAATCTCTAAATGCAATATTTTTTCCAAAGCCCAACCTGAACCATTTTCAGCAAATATTGACACTTTTTCTTTTATTTCCAACAAAAACTGATTATAAATATCGTTTAAATTTGTTGTTGACATGATTACCTTATTTTTAGTATTAAATGATTTAGTTTCTATTGTCTCCTTTGTTTGTAACAAATAATCTCCAAATAACTCAACATTAATCTTAATACATCTATGCTTAACTAATTGTTCTGAAATTAAACTTACGAATTTTTGTTTAACTTCCTCAAAAAATTCATCAATGTCTACATACTTCTTCGATGATTTTAGCATATAGGATATAATTCTGTTCTTGAACGCAGATGTTATAATTTTCACATCATCATCATCACTTTTAAGTTTGTTTTTATGAAGGTTTGTTCGCAAATGTGCATTGAGTTTATTTTTAAAATACCACGTGTCACAATCTTTACAACGTGATAAAGTAATTTTAGGTATACTCTCTTCTATTTTAAGTTTTTTTGCAGGTGCAACACATAGTTGGGATTTAGCTTTTCTTTTTACACCAGATGGTCTAGAAGGACACGATTCCTTTTTATGTCTATAAACGTTTGATTGATGTTTAAAATTTTTTTTGCAATCACTACACTGATACATCTTGAATAATAAAAACACTTACTTATTCTTCTGCAATTAGATTTCTTTCTCTAATTACATCTAACCACACATATGAGTCCAGTGCTAAACTAATAAGCCTTATATGGTCGTTAAAATATTTAGATTTAACTGATCCTATAAGAACTTTATCACACAAGTTTATACCTTCCTCAATCCACCTAATTAGATTATTATCACGACACTGTAATTGTAAGAGATGATAGTGTGCTTTAACGAATACTTTTTTAATTTCCAACACTTTTGTTGTATGTCTAGGTTTTAACATTGTCTAGTTACCTTCTATTAGAATTCACACATTTTCTTAGGATGATTTCTAAGTTGACAACATGAGACTGTATTCAACTTGAATAACTACTAACTCTTTTCACAAAACTCTTTTCACAATAATGTCTAACGAACTAAATATGTACTGATTTGGAACCATTTGAGATACATAACTATCTGCAAATTAATTTGTTATGACTTTAAATAATGGGATAGTGGTATTAGAAGTGGTAGGATATGGTGGGGATGAGAGTGGGGGGATATGGTGTGGATGAGAGTGGGGGGATATGGTGGGGTGAGAGTGGGGGATATGGTGGGGGTGAGAGTGGGGGGATACATGTGTGGGAAGGCTGGGGGGATATATCCATTGGATATATCCATGATCTCGTATGCCTATAAATTCCCTACTCTTGTTTTTCTGCATTTGTCTTATTATCCCCAGAAAAAAAATCGTACAGAAACGATGAAAATAGGACCATCACAGTAGAAATCTCCCTTAACATAATATTAAAAAGCATATGGAAACTATAACGCAACTAAATTTACCAACTTTTATATTCTTTGGTTACCGGCTCAGGTCCATCATATCCATTAATACGGATACTGTTTCCATGGCAACTGTCGCCATAGCGACAGTCGCTATGGAATAGACATAGGAATAGCTGCCATGGTATCTATCACTATAGCAACCGATTGGGCTGGAGGCCACCTTAAAAAGATGTCTTTGTTTTTGATATTTCAGGGATATTCCCAACAATAATTTTAAAACACATTTGTTTTATAAATTATTAGATTGTTAGTTTGTTAAATTATTAGGTTGTGTGTTTGTAGCATTTGATATATAGGGTTGGTAAAAAAAAACACGGAATTTTGTTTTTATATAATAACTTTATTATTTATTGACCCATTATATTGATTTTTATTTTGTTTGAAAGACGATGAATCAAGAGAGACCGCTAATCTCATTTTTGACATTTGTTAAAAAAAATTAGGTATGTTCACCATTTTGCTTTTTCAACAACTGTCAATAATATGAGACTTAAGATCTTTCTTGATTCATCCTCAAAATTCCGTTTTTTTTTAACACACCAATCGATTTTCTAGATGCCAGATTTCTCGAACTTAAGCAACGCTTTAATTTTATACTCTATGGGCGCGAGAAGCAGCCCCCCAGGTGGCAATTTTGTGTTACTCAAGTTAACACCCACATGGGCATGGCGATAGGCGCTCTCTTTGTGAGAAAATATTTTGATGAGACCAGCAAGAAAGATACTATTCAAATGACCCAAGCGTTAATGGAGTCGTTTAAAAATATACTAAAAGAAAATTCTTGGTTAGATGTGCATACCAAGGAGTATGCCAGAATGAAAATTGATAATATGGATTTGAAAATTGGTTTTCCCGATTTTGTCTTAAATAACACAGGTACGTAAGTACCGTATCGCTGTAACTTATAAACGACTTATCCGATTTTAGCAAACTAAAGACTGTTTGGAAGAGAAATGTATGCACTTTCACCAATCGTATTTAGTTGTCCATAATAGTTCTAAAAAATGCTAGAGTGCGCAATTTGTAATAATAACACATTTTTTGATTTTACTCCGAAAAAATAAATTATACGGTATAATTATAATACCATAGTCGAAAAGTAGATGAAATTTGCTACAAAAAATATTAAAACCGCAGCTCGATATCTTCGTTCGTTTCAGCGTTATCGCCAATAGAATAATTTTTAAAAGTTTAAATGAAGAAGCGATTATATATTTTTTTTTAAAAGTGGGTTATCACTGATATTTTTCCATGTGGATATTATTTCGGATTAACCTGGTCAATTCTGCATAAAAATGGTCTCCTGCGTTTTTCTCATCAGGCACGCCGTTCTTAATTAAAATAAGTAAATTAAATTAGACGGGCGGAAGCAGCATGCCTATTAAGTGAAGGTGGTCATTTCCAACAATTTTTATAAAACAAAATTTTTCATTATCAATGTTAATAATAATAATAAATAGTAAAGCTAAGTTAATTTAATTATTTTAATTAAGAACGGTGCGCCTGAGGAGAAAAACGCAAGAGATCATTTTTATGCAGAATTGACCAGACTAATCAGAAATAATATCCACATGGAAAAATATCAGTGGTGTCCCACTTTTGTTCTAAAAAATATTTAATCGCTTCTTCATTTAAAGTTTTAAAAATTATTCTATTGGCGATAACGCTGAAACGAACGGAGATATCGAGCTGTGGTTTTAATACTTTTTGTAGCAAATTTTATCTACTTTTCGATTATGGTATCATAATTATACCGTATGATTTATTTTTTCAGAGTACAATCAAAAAATGTGTTATTATTAGAAATTGCGCCCTCTAGCATTTTTTTTAGAACTATTATGGACAACTAAATACGATTGGTGAAAGTATATACATTTCTCTTCCAAACAGTCTTTAGTTTGCTAAAATCCAATAAGTCGTTTATAAGTTACAGCGATTTAAATGATTACACTTTCAACAGCCTCTCCCCCTTTTATTAAAGTCGGTACGCCAATGAGCATAAGACCAAAATGATGCATAACTGTCCAAGCTTTTTAATGGTGTTATCAAAGATATATATGTGGAATTTTCGAAGATATGTAAAATTTTAAAATTTACTTTTCAATTACGCCCTCTTCCAGGATTTTCTCATGGCCACTTTAGTTATTACTTTTTCTTCCTGAATTTCTATGCCCAGTAGTTTCCGAGATATGTCCGCTCGTCAACCTTAATCAATCACCCTGTATATAGATATAATTTCGCATGGAGCTGGGAACTTTAAAAAAGAATTTAGAATTATTGTTCGGATGTTCTTAAAAAAAAAATAAAAATGATATTCTTACCCAAATAAGTTGACAAAGAAAAGACGATCTCGACGATACTAAGTCTAATGTTCTAAAGTCATTGATGAAGTGAGCCTTAATTATTGGAATTTGATAATGTCAATCGAACAGGTAGACATAATAAACAGGAGCTTCAAGATGTACAGGGTTATCGTCGCTTCCGCTATTTTGAGGAACACGGACAATGAGTTCCAGAATTTCATTTGCAACAGAAAATATTTTATTTCAAGTTGTATTCAAATTTTAATTTTTTGGATATATAGTATGTCGCGGAAGAGACAGGAGACAAGAAGAGGAACAATGGACCAAAAAGTGAAAGATACGAGTAATTCTTTACAAAAGCTTTTGCTTGTAAAATAAATTAGGAAAAATTTAATTTTTCATACAAATAATTATTTTGCTGCCAATTATTTTATTTTTATATCAAAATGTGTTCTCACCGAATATCCCTCGGATCCATGTCATTGGACAAGTGCCTCATAATTTTAAGTCAATCGACTGCACGTTGACTTTGTTTGGCGGCGAGTTATTACCAAGACATGGCCTAGATGACGTATATAAGGATAATCCATATAAGATCAGGTAATTCCGAAAGTTCTGTTACAAGAAAAAACTATGTGTCTGTTTAAGGGTTAAAGACAATGATGTTTCTTGAATTCCAAACTCTCCAAAACTCTTCTATCATTCCAAAAATATGTTTTGCAACTTATGATACTCGACACATTGTTTATCGGAACTTTTTATATTATTTTACGACCTTTCAGACCTGTGGCGGCGCCAGGATTTTCGAGATGGGTGTTCTCTTCCTCTTATTACATTATTACATCCTTCTATAATACCACTCCTTTCTCGTCAAAAATTTTATAGTCAAATCGCCCTTCCCCCACAGAAATTCCATTACAAAACCGAATCCCTCAATTTTGGGTGGGAACCCATATTTTTAGGGTGGGCAGGGTGGGCTGGCGTCTCTGTACCCTCTGGCGCCGTCGCTGTTTCAGACATTTTTACATTCACTACAACTAATCCATATAAACTGCTGGACAATTGCTTTCGAGCAAGAAAAATTTCGTCTAAATTTAACAGTTAATATTTTCTGAACCAGATATGATATCGACCTACAGTTTTAAATGGTTGATAGATTAATCCCTTGGGAAACAATTGTCAATATTGGATTTTCTTTCACTGTCAGAAAATTTTTTATACAGGGTGTTAAAAAAGACGATGATTTTTGCTTCAATTTTAATGGTGTGTAACTTTCACAATAATATTTTTAAATTTTATCACTCTACGTCAATTGAATCACTGGTTCATAGCAAAGAAAGTAGTTTGTTAAATTTTTGATATCTGCTATATTTTAAGAAATACCGATTTTTTTGGAAAACCTTGCTTTATTTCAACTTATTGGTAGCTAGATCTCACTGTGCGTTGTATCGTGCAAACTTCGCGAGTAATTATTATACCTTATGAAAAGCTTGATTATGTTTAGTAACAATAGTTGTACCTAAATGTTATGATGTACAGTGGCGTACTTATAAACACCTATATGTTTATGGTGTATGAGTATAGAGTATGTGTATAGTTAGAAATTAATAAATACATTTTTTCCAAAAATTTAATTAAAAAATGTGTCTTTGTTAAAATTTTGTAAACACACTGTATAATATACCTGTAGTGCTATATGAAAAACTAAAAAATAAGAAAAAATTGACCTAATCCAGGGACGAGTACTCCAATATAAAACAATCGTGAAAAATTGTGAGATACTCGTAAACCATAGACATGTAGGTGTTTATAAGTACGCCACTGTACATCATAACATTTAGGTACATGTTACTGAACATAAATCAAGCTTACAATAATCACTCGCAAAGTTTGCACGATACAACGCACAATGAGATCTAGCTACCAATAAGTTAAAATAAAGCAAGGTTTTCCAAAAAATCGGTATTTCTTAAAATATAGCAGATATCAAAAATTTGACAAATTACTTTCTTTGCTATGAACCAGTAATTCAATTGATGTAGAGTGATAAATTTAAAAAAATTATTGTGAAAGTTACACGCCATTAAAATTGGAGCAATAATCATCGTCTTCTTTAACACCCTGTATATAAAATTTTCTGATAGTTAAAGAAAATCCAACATTGACAATTGTCTCCCAAGGAATGAGTCTATCAACCATTCAAAACTGTAGGTCGATATCATATCTGGTTCAGAAAATATTAACTGTTAAATTTAGGCAAAATTTTTCTTGCTCGAGAGCAATTGTCCAGCAGTTTAGATAATCCTTCCTTTTGAAAAATGCATTATTATTAAAATTAATTTTACTCGAAAACTATGCTTCCCATGGAAATAGAACAGGAGTATTTTTTTTAAAGAACAAACTCTAAACTTTTAAAAAATTGCATTTAAAATTAAAAAACCTTAGAAATAACGCGCCACCACTGGGAGACATATTTTCACTTTAAATCCATTGTAATCTACAACCACGTAACTACCAATTTTCATTCCATTATCTTAAACGGTTTCCATGCAATTACAAAACAACACTTTTCCCTCAACCCACTTTGACGGGCTCTAGCCCCCCTCAAGAAGCATTTTTGGGAGTATGTTTATAGAACATTTTTGTCATATTTCTTGTTGTACTTTATGCCCTAAAATTATTGCACGCTAATTTCGGGACGCCCTGTATATGGAATCCCAATAAACGAAAATGCACATATGGCTACAACATTAATTATTACACTGGAGAATTTAGAGTTTTTATTTATCTGCTACCATTAGACTGTCATCAAATGTATTGGTTAAAATGTTAAAGAAAAACACAATGTTACAATCATTCTTATATTTAAGGAGTAAACAAAAACCCTGGATCTTCTATTTTAGTTCTCCCATATTTCTCTATTTTGACACACGATAAGGTATAAAAATATTTCTGCCGTATCTAAACGAGCATAGTTCTTTCTACCAATTTATTTTTAGAACTTTCCATGCGCTACTTCGACGTAGAAATTCACCCGGAATATTTTTTTGAGAACGTGTTAAGTATCTTAAGACATTTGAGTAGGATTGAACAGAAACGGCTTGGATCTGAAGTTAACAGAACGTTGTGGAGTACCGCTCCGGCAGTAGTAAATGCTTACTATAGCAGAAATAAGAACCAAATAATGTTTCCAGCAGGTTAGACCTTTTTAACCATATATCATTACTAGTAAATAAATGCAACTCAAACTTTTCCGAGTTTTTTTTTAGGAATATTACAGCCTCCGTTCTATCATAAATACTTTCCAAAAGCCTTGAATTTTGGAGGAATAGGAATAGTTATTGGCCATGAAATAACGCATGGCTTTGATGATAAAGGTAATTAATTATTTATAAAAGAAATAAGGTATATGTTATAAGGCATACGCCTCACCATGATGAGACCATGTAGTACATTACTGGGGAAATCAAAACGGTCTGGTAATAATAAGTAAATTTTTCAGCAATTTCCACTGTAAACACTTCTAATGATACATTTTTTAATTTTTCGATGTTAATTAAAATGTTGGCGTTTTCCTATCACTTCCGGTGTGTTGTTGGCAAATTTATACGTTTTTATTCAGATGAGATCTATTATAGGTCTGAGAACCGCTAATATTTGTTATCTTGATGGCTATTATTATTGTCTTTTTACTTCTAGGTCGACTTTTCGATCAACAAGGTAATCTGATGATGTGGTGGAGAGAAAGTTCAATCAAAAACTTTTATGAAAAAGCTCAATGTATGATAGATCAATACAGGTATTTTTTTGGCTTTGGTAGATCTGCTTTTCAGCCAGACCAGGCGCGGATACAGGGGGGAGCGAGGGCAGTTTCACCCCCTCCCCCCCTCACTATTGAGCCTTACGAAATGGATATTTTGTTTTCTTGGAGCCTTTGAGAAGTCACTTTTGAGAGTAGGAAGATTTTTAGAGCCGGGATACGCTCTTTTTTTAAAGTCACTTTTTTTAGTCGCGCCCAGCGGAATCCTGGATCTTCCTCTGAGCCAGACACATGTTTTATAGTTAAAAACAAATAATCCATTAAACATTTAAGCTCATGTTGTCCTGTGCTTATAAACAGAATAGTATCTGTACATTCATTAGTATTGACTAAATTGCATATAAACTTGAAATTTTCAACCTTTTTTGTATGATATTTTTAGTCAGTACATATTACCTCAAATAAAAGTACCACTAGATGGTTATCTAACCCAGGGAGAAAACATAGCAGATAATGGCGGTATTAAGGAATCGTTTAGAGCATATCAAGCATGGCTGCTGAATAATCCAGATGCTGATGAGACTTTGCCAGGTAAAAAAAATGATCATACATATTTTATATTACTTCCATATTCATCTTATTTATTGCATACAGGGTGATTCACGTTGAGTGGCCTATTAGAAGATCTCGGAAACGAGTAAACTTATCTTTCTAAAAATTTGATAGCAGGCATAATTAGTAACTCTGAAACTAATAAAGGTAAACATTAAAAATTTTGTAAGCTTTTAAGTAATACATAGATCTTTAGTTTAAATTACTTAGGTTTCACGTTTTTTATACAGGGAGTTCTTAAAATTGTGCTAATGTTTTCATTTAAATAAATGTGCATAAGTCAATTTTTGCAAATGGAACACCCTATTTTTTAGCTTACTAACGCGTAGAGAATTAAATTTCCTATCTAAGTGCTTAATATGTTACAACCCACATTTTTAGTCGTTTTGGAATTATGAGCAATTTAAATAAAAAATCTTAAAATTTCTGTTTGTGGTAATGAGACATTATTTTTGACTGGGATTTTCGTTTGACTTTGAGCTTTGTTACCATTTGCTATTAAGCGCCTATGTTCGTATGTTCGTTGCTTAGCTATTTCCAATTTTCAAAGTTAAACGAAAATTCCAGTCGAAGTCTTCTTTTCAAAAATAATGTCGCATTAACACAAACAGAAATTTTAAGATTTTTTATTTAAATTGCTCATAATTCCAAAACGTCTAAACATGTGGATTGTAACATATAGGGCATTTAGATAGGAAATTTAATTCTCTACACGTTAGTAAGCTAGAAAATAGGATGTTCCATTTGCAAAAATTGACTTATGCACATTTATTTAAATGGAAACATTGGCACAATTTTAAGAACTCTCAGTATAAAAAACGTTAAACTTAGTAATTTAAACTAAAGATCTATGTATTACCTACTTGAAAGCTTACAAAATTTTAAATGTTTACCTTTATTAGTTTCAGAGTTACTAAACTTTCTTCTCGGAGCGTTTTTACACATAAAAATATTTTATAATTCATATCTCAAAAACGGTTCGAGATAGGAATAAATTATTATTAACAAAAGTTATTTAGATTTTAATAAGGTAATCAAAAATGCTAAAATATACAGGGTGTTCAATTTGAAATAGCAAAGTTGGCATTAACTTCCGGTATAACCGGAAGTAACAAAAACCTCAAAAGATAATGTTTTAAAAGCTAGAAGCCAATTATGCCTGCTTTCAAATTTTTAGAAAGATAAGTTTACTCGTTTCAGAGATCTTCTAATAGGCCACTCAACGAGAATCACCCTGTATACCTAATCCAAATAGTGCTTTATTGTTGTAAGGGAAAGCATTTTTCATTTTGATGACACGTCACGATAAGCACATTAATAAAATCATAAAATATCATCTTATAAAAAATAAAAAGATAACTACGCTCCATGTTTTTTTTTCAGCTCAGCCCAGCTTAGCCAATATCTTACAAAGTTGCTTTATTTCGCTAATTTTCTGCAAGGACGGCACTTTGTTTATATATGCCATTGGTATTTAAATAGTTATTATATTATGTTATTGTACCTTATTTTATTTCCATTACAACCTAATTTAAACCCGTGTAGATGTTTTCCCTTCTATATTATCATAACAAAGGGTATTTTTAAAACTAGCGCTATTGTTACCCAACTCCATTATCAAAGTTAAAACTAATTTCCCTAAAAGGCTTTGAAATCCTTACTTTATACAAAGTGAATAAAGCGTTTTTTTAGGTTT
Source organism: Polydrusus cervinus (assembly GCA_935413205.1). Classification (NCBI taxonomy): domain Eukaryota; kingdom Metazoa; phylum Arthropoda; class Insecta; order Coleoptera; family Curculionidae; genus Polydrusus; species Polydrusus cervinus. The sequence goes on along the minus strand of OW284514.1, from coordinate 24,571,745 downwards.
AAACCTTACGGGAAAACAACTTTTCTTTCTAAATTTCGCGCAAGTTTGGTGCGGACAACAGAGAATAGAAGAGGCCAAGAACAGGATGAAAACTTCGGTGCATTCACCGGGGATTTTTCGGATAATAGGAGTCCTTAGTAATTCGGAGGACTTTGCGAAAGAGTTCAATTGTCCTAAGAATAGTCCTATGAACCCTGAGAAGAAATGTACAATTTGGTAATTACAAAAATAAGCTGAGATAATGTATGTTGGTAATAAAAAACGTCTATAAGTATTATTTCTTAATAGTTAAAAATCAAACCCTCTTTCAAAGTAAGCGCTACAAATATAGCATTATTGTTTACAGTTCTATCTTTCGTATGAAAATAAAGTAACTAATTCTTGATTCATAATTCCTTCGTAATATTTTTTGCTGGAGTTTTTACACATGACGGAAATGTAAACAATAATGATAGAAGAGTGTTAGACTTGTATTGTCTTTATTTGTTTTTATCACTAGTAGAAGTAAGTATTTTTAAGTAAATGACATTTACTTGACTACTGAAGGTACATAATAGATATTTATGTTATAAGGATCATAATAACGATATGGTACTAGCCGTGAGTATTATTGGACGAGGCGTCTGCCGAGTCTAATAACACGGCGTGCACCATAATGTTCTTTATTATGATCCGAATTTCATACAATATTTTATATTTCGACGATTTTTGTGTTTTTTTTAATGAATTTTAAGGTTTCGTCACTAAACTAATAGCTTGATTTTATTAAAACCAGGTAACTATAGAAATATTTGTTTGTATTGTCATTCTATGTTTGTCTTCGTTGATTGTCATTGTCAGAATTGAATTTTTAATTTTATAATATAATATGGATAATTTGCCATCAGAAATCGAAGAAATGGCCAATAAAGCAGTTGTTGGTTTGTTGCCCGAAAAGTCTAAAAGCATATATAAAAAAACTTGTGCCAATTACAAAACTTGGTGTTCCCAGAAAAAGGTTGTCAATATCGTACACGAAAAGGTACTTTTGGCATATTTCAAGGAAGAATCAATAAAGAAAAAGTCTTCGAGTTTATGGAGTTATTACTCTATGTTAAGGAGTACACTATTACTTAAGAAAAAGTCGACATAAGTAAGTTCAATCAATTGATAGCTTTTTTAAAACGAAAATCTGATTCTTACACATCCAAAAAATTCAGGATTTTGACTAAACAAAATATTGCAAAGTTTTTACAAGAGGCACACAACGAAACATACTTGCTATTAAAAGTGTCAATGATAATAGGTATAAATGGAGCATGTCGAAGAGTTGAGTTAAAAAACTTAAGGATAGAAGATGTACACGATGAGGGGGTTGTTTTTAGAATTTTCATACCTAGTACAAAAACCAACGTTCCCCGAGAATTTTACGTAACGCCTGGCGATGTCGAAGGAATAAATATGGTGCAGCTTGTTCGGACCTATGTAGCAATGAGACCCCCCGATGCCGAAGTTTTTTTCTATCATTTAGAAACAACAAATGTACAAAGCAACCAAGTTATTCTTCATAAAAGTTCTGCATGGTCCAAAACCTAAAACACAACCATCAGATGTTAAATTTTTTCAGTCGTATACGAGGTTTGTCAAAAAATATTAATTTAACTATATTTAAATATGTAATTACAATTTTTTTTTTAATTTTTAAAATTTTTCTCAAATTACGGATACCGAACATTTATCTTTTTTATTTATTAAAAAAAAAATTAAATAGAAGAATGTAATTGCATATTAGTTCTACAGTCCGAACAACTTTTCATAATTACAGTTTTCGATATTGGGCAAAATTCTTATTTTTTGACAAACCTCGTATACGACTGAAAAAATTTAACATCTGATGGTTGCATTTTAGGTTTTGGACCACGCAGAACTTTTTATGTAGAATACTTTTTTTTCGTAAAGTTATTAATAAAAGAGATTCCTATTAGTTGCCAACTTAAGTAGATACACTGTGGTACCTATATATATTTTTTTTTTGAGGAAGTAGTCCATTCCATTAAAGTGGAGTTAATTTATAGGAATAAATAAAAACATGAAGTCTTTCTCCACTGGTTTATTAAATAGTAAAGTTAAAAGGTGGTAGATATTCTACATGTTTCGGGTGTAGTAACACCAATCATCAGGAATAAAATATAAAGTATATGGAGAAAATATTTATAAGTGAGAGGAACAGACCTAAATGGTGAATGATAGTGAACCTCGATGGAGCTCTATCATTATCCCATTTCTCAATATTTGATTTTCCATGGCTCGATGAGAGCTCCATCGAGGTTCACTATCATTCACCATTTAGGTCTGTTCCTCTCACTTATAAATATTTTCTCTTTATACTTTATATTTTATTCCTGATGATGGGTGTTACTACACCCGAAACATGTAGAATATCTACCACCTTTTAACTTTACTATTTAATAAACCAGTGGAGAAAGACTTCATGTTTTTATTTATTCCTATATATTTTTTGTTGGTCTTCGGAAGTCATTGTTAGAAATGTGCCATTCGTATAACCGCCACAAAAATAAAAATATAATACCTCGATTTGGAAAATCAGGGGGTCAAAAAACAACTAATATATTTACGAACAGCGTTCATTAGAACTAGGAAATACCACTTAATATAATATGATCTTGAAACTTTGCAAGTCTATATTTTTTGATATGTCGTTTTTGCCCAAAATATTGATTTTTTATCACTTCTGGTTATACCAAATCGCACATTAAGCATGGGTGGGCGCCGATTTAGGTATGCCAAAAATGAGTGCAGCATGCGGAGATATTTTAATTTTTAAGGCAGTCTTAAATTCATGACGTATGTACAAATAAGAGATACCAAATTATATTATATTGTTACATTTTTACTTACCCCCCAAAAAAAAAACAGAAACAGTTAGGTTTATTCAGCTAACATTTTTAGAAGACTTTAAATAAAAATGGCGCAGCAAAACGAACACAGTTTGAGTTTATTAATTCACAAAAGCAAACAACACAGTTATGTTATAGCGTACCAACGAATGAACTCCACTTTGTAAAATTAAATCACTAAAATCAGCCCTACGACCTTTTAAGGAAATAAACTTTTCCAGGACTTTTTCTTCAAAGCTATTCATGAAGTAAATTTCTGTTTATGGACATCATAGCCAAAGAATTTGTTGCATAAGTATTTTTTAGGGAAACGGCCTGTAAATGTTCTGTTTTCTGGTGTCCTTTCATCTTAAACCGTAAATAATTTCACACACGTAATCACGATTGTATTTTGACGAACAAACCTGTAATACCCGTATCCGATGCGTATATACCCGATCAGAAAATACATGTGTAATAACGCAATACGAAAATCATCATAATAATATACTAACTTGTTTGGCACAAACAAAATACCTTTAGGTGTATGATTTATTTTAGATGTGACAAGGCAGTGGAAGATAGAAGGGCTGAGTTGCCAAACACCGCGTGCCTCTTCTTTCGCTTTGATGCTTTACCGAGGGCGCTCAGTAATCGCGGATAAGTCAATAAGATTTTAGCATGTTTTTAGTTACCCGGCGGGCATGTCCCTACCGGTATATACGACTTGACAACGCCAACGTCCAAAAGTTTGTTTATGTATACCTACCTATTTTCTGAATAACAAAAATTAACTTTTACTACAACACACTGTATATAGGCAAAAGCGGGTAACTAATAGACAGGACAATGTTAATTCTGTAGGTACTTAACCTATAACCACGTCTATGAGCTATTATTTTGATTATCTCAACCATTAAGCAAATCTACATAACAATATATACTTACTGTCGCATGCCGTCTTTTTGTTTTCCCTTTTCATCTGTCTTTTATCCCTTAACAACACCATATACATATAAAACAGAAAAAACATGCTCCCAATATATAGGTAAAGGTAATAGGCCTCGTAAAAAGACGGCGGGATGTACGTGGAAATGACTTCTGCCATTGGAAAGGCGGTGCCCATGACAACTAGAAGTTTTCCGTAAAGTGCTGACAGGGTGGTAGCTAAAGCATCGCTGGAAAATTACATAAATAATGAAATTTACAATTCTATGCTGAATAGCGATACTCTACAGGATTTGATAAAGAAACGGATCAGTTTTTTATGTAGTAAAATACCGCTCACCTAATCAAGAATCGCTTGTATGGGGATTCTTTTAGAAATAAAAGATATTATACAGGGTGGATCATAAAAATTTATATAGTATCAACTTTTCTTAATAACACATTTTATGTATTTTTACAATTATAGTCTATTTCAGAAAGGTGTAGAGTAATAAAATGGGAAATTCAGTCCAGTTCGGCTCAATTTCGGTGTCGGCCATAGGCGTAGTTCGAAGGGAAGTTCCACTAAAAAGACCACTTTAAAAAATATGAATTTTGTCTGGGAAAAGCATAAGCGTAATTCACTTTTACTGGAAAGCGATGAAATTGTTTGCTGGCGACGAAAATACTTGAGAAGTATAATGCAGTACAGAAAAGAGCAGAAGAAAATCTTTTATCTTGATGAGAAACAAGAAATTATCGACTGGTTAACCACCAAAAGTATTGAATTTGAAGATAATTTTATAAAGAAGGAACTATTAGCTACAGCAAATTTACATAAGCATCGTTTTATGAAATATGTCGTGGAAGATATAGCTAAAAAACATAGTGTAGCTGTTCTGCTCACACCCCCATATCATTGCGAACTAAATCCTATAGAACTTATATGGGCGCAAGTGAAAGGATTTGTAGCAAGACACGACACGACATTCAAAATGAAAGACGTTAAGCTATTGTTTAATCAAGCCAATAAGGAAGTGACACCAGAGAACTGACGAAAAACTGTACATCATGTCATTAAAGAAGAGGAAAAAATGTAGGACCTGGACCACCTGATTGATTGGACCGTCGACCCGTTTATTATAACGTCAAGAGGAGACGACAGTTCCTCAAATTACGAGAATATTATGATTTTTTATAATTTAATTTCTGTTATAATGTTTAATAAAAAATAAATGTACAAAATGCACGCCTTTGTCACACCATTTTTAGTGTTTGTGAATGGATAACAATAGGCAAAACCCATAAATTGACCCAAACCCGGATGGTACTACTTGCACTTGATGAAAAGAAAAAAATTTGCCATGAAATCAATGCCAAATTATTAAAGTGGCTTAAATGTTCGTTGGATCACTCTGTAGTCCCTTTGCATACCTAAGTAGCTTTTATTACTCTACACCTTTCTGAAATAGACTATAACTTTAATTATTCACAACTTTTTGGGCGAACTTATATCTTTTAATTTATTACAGATATGTAGTTTTTTAAAAGCCTTACGACTTTTATATAAGACATTTTTTACTAGCTCATCGTGTATGTTTTAAAATAATCGACCGTTCTGGTAATAATTTCTAACCCTGTATATGATTGATTAAAAAAATTAAAGTTGATACACGTAGCATTTTTATGAGCCACCTTATATAATATTTTTTTTCTAAAAAAAAATTATGTATTTTAAAGAAATACATTTGACGGGTCAGAGCGGTTGTTGATTAAGTGGGCGATATTGCATATAAAAGGCTCATCCGTTTCTTTATTATAAAACCCTGTAGAAATACCTACTATATGTCCGAAAATTTATATTTGAATCGCACCCTTAAATATTAGAATGTCCTTAAGGACTCTGTATATTTTTATTTATTAAAAATACAACCCTCTATTATTTTTATAGCGCAGCGGGCACGAATATCAAAAAGTCACGGAAGTAACGGAGCGAAAAGATAGTGCAGATGAATGCAGTGGTGTATGCCTTTGCATGCCATATACCATAGCGTAATCGGTAACCGTATTCCATCAAACGTAGCGGGACATTTATTACGTTATCGCGGTCGTGGTGATTTTTATTCGTGGCTATGCGTGTTAAATTTTCTAGTTTAAAAACACCCGTTCAGTTTGCTGAATAAACTTCCTTTTTCGGATATTTGTGACATTTATTGGATTATTTTAAACTCTAATCGATAATATAACAAAAATTTACTGCAGTGAATAGCCAGTTCCAGCCAGCCATCAAAATCCCGCTAAACAATATTTAAAATTTTACTGAAACTACACACACAATTTGGTAGAAACCTATTCTGAGTTAAGGAATGCCAAGATATTTGAAAATAAGCTTATGTGTTATTCAAATAAATCATTTTTTCCTACGACCACCTCTGAAAATGAGAAAAAAAGACACGGTTAACTTGCTCGATAGCGCCTAATATCACACGCGTATTGAGAAAAAATATTTTAACACTAGTGTTGAAATACAAGGCACACTATTTAATTTAAACATATGGTGCCAATTTGACAGACCACCTTTATTTTAGAGAATAGAGCTCTAGTCTACACATCGCAAGACCACAGGTTCAAATCCCATCAGGAGTATTTTACTTTTTTTCATAAAAACAATAAATAATTTATACAATTATTTTGAATTGAAATCTTTCTTGTTTGGTGGATTTTTTAAATTTATGTTTAATGCATCTTTCCTTGATTAAATTTAAAATTTTTATTCTGGTTAATCTAGAAGTCAATCCAGGATCAGTTCTTCCTATGATATAAAAAATATGAGAAAATGAAAAAGTTAAACTACAAATAAAGGAAAAGTCTATTAACAAACTATGAAACCAGATATTAATCCTAAGTATGCTAATTTCAACACTAGTGTTAAAATATTTTTTTCACAAATCAAAGGCATTTTTAATAATTCTTTGTGGTCGTAGGAATAATAGTGTAGTGTACATTACTCGTGTGAAAGTAATTATTCTAAAACTCGGAGAATTTTCGCACTCGCTTGACGCTTCGTGCTAAATATCTTCTCGTTTGAAAAGTATCACTTTCATCACTTGTTATGTAATATACTATATTCTCCGTAAAACTGACTTCAAATCATCAATATAAAACAAAATCAGAAAAAAAAATGTTTTATGTCTACACTTGAAATTAAAAAACTGACCGGAATACGCCACTGGTTTAGCAAAAACAAGTCGGCCACTTTAAAATACTATCCAGGTCTCTAGGGGGGTTGTTAGATGATTTCATTCATGCTGGTTTTTTCAATCGTTTTTCCGGCAAACACCAAGCAATAAATTTTAGTAAAACGGCAGTCATAACATTATTTTTTTTTATGATAAAACACCTGCACTGTAGGAAAAATCCTTTAAGGCGCTCTGGGAGCGGTGCGAGTGCGAAAAAAGCGATTAGCGTTGGTCTTGAAACGTTGAAGATTGTATTCATTGGGAAACACGACCTTAGGAAGATCATTCGATGAAAAAATGACGTTCTCCAGATGAAAGAATTCTTGAACAATGAAGTTCGAGGAGTACTAAGCTGAACAACATATGGATGAGCGGCAGCGGTTCGCCGTGCTTTTCTGTTTTGCATTGCTCTAGGTGGAATCAAGTGGGCAATGTCAGTCGAACACCTGCCATGGAAATATCTGTAAAAGACCTGTCTTCGATGCTCCAGGCTATCGAGGGTCTTGGTCAGCTCGGGGTCGCCGATCAGACGAACGGCTCTCCTTTGAATGGAATCCAGTAGCCGAAGGGTGTGCTTGGGTGCAGAGCTCCAGACATGAGAGCAATATTCTAATGATGGTCGAATCTGAGCTTTGTAGAGTGTCAAAAGTTGATGAGGTGTGTACAACCTTTTGGTGCGGAAAAGTACACCAAGTTTCTGTGCAGCTGTCTTGGCAATTGCGGCAACGTGATTATGCCAAGACATATTACCTCCCAGATTGACCCCCAGCAAATTAATAGACGGTGCCAGGGGAATTGCGTGTCCTGCCATGACTATATCCGGTTCTGCAATGTTAACCTTTTTGGAGGAGACTGCTGCCTGGGTTTTCTTAGCATTAAATTCGACTTGGTTACTGTCACCCCAAGCCAAAATTTCTTCCAGGTCATTGTTGAGGCGCAATACTTCATGCTGCCTGCGAAGATGTGTGTCGGCAGCGGATGTTTGGGGAGTCAAGGTAAAAGATGAGACAAGTGTGCTGTCATCAGCAAAGCTATAAATTGGATTTTGGGTTTTTACTAGAAGGTCGTTAATATACAGTAAAAAGAGGGTAGGCGACAATATGGACCCTTGTGTGTAATTACAAAGTTTGTTTATTATTTATTATACAAGAATATGTATTTAAATATACATTTTTATGTAGTTAGAAGCATCCCTCAACGGTGCTTTATATTTTATGTGACTTGCTACAATTTGTAATTTACAAAAGTGTGGTCAAATAAAAATATATATTTTAAAACAGAAAGCTAAAATAATTCTTTCATGGCAGTAAAGGGGTTACCGGAACTGACCAATTACATAACAACAGTAAGCCATTTTATCATTACCCGTGGGCTAACAACAACCCCACCAAAGCGTTAGCATTGGTGCATGCCCTGGTCAGTCGTGGTGCAGAAACAATAAATTACTATTATGTATATTTCAATATTATAATATAGTTTGTAATATAAAATGTCAACTCACATACATATTGTAAGAAATAAAGATGTTTTTAAAGTAAAAGTTCCTTTTTAAAGGTAGGTATACCTATACAGTGTGTTCAAAAAAGTATACAACATATGATGGGAATTTACGGACTCTACACGAAATGCGAAGAGCCTGAAACAACGTTAGAAATGTATTTTTTTGGCGCTCGAGTAAAAATTTCTCTATCTAGAGAATCACCCATATATTTAATTAGAATCCGAGCTATATGGGTGATTCTCTGGATAGGGAAATTTTTACATGAGCGCCGCGCCGAAAAAATACTTTTTTAACGTTTTTTCTGGCTTTCGATCAGTAAAATCGAATTTCGTGAAGAATAACCCATTTTTTGGTTGTTGGGTGAGCCAGGTGGCCCGGTAGATGCCGGCTAAGCTGTTTGATGTCAGAAAAACCTTTATAAATAAATTTTCAATGGTCCTTTCTATAAACAAAAAATCGACCAGAGGCGTAAGTACCGTTTAGGGAAAAATTGAAGTTTAAGGAAGAAAATTAAAAATCGAGATACATAACTCAAATTTCGAATGTGGACTAAGTTTTTAATTTTCAACAAAATTTTGATATACAATTTTCATAATTAATAAGGTAGCTTTTCTTATTTCAGCAATAACCGTAAAGAACAACTTACCACCCCAACTGCCTCCATTCTATTTGTTTTTCGGCCCTGCTCAATCGTCTGGCTACTGGAAAATTTTGCTGGTGGTAATAATATCCTGATATGGTCAACGGAGTTGTTGAAATAGCTCTGAAAATTTAGTAAATTACTCTACAACTAACTACAATACTTTACTAAAATAAAATGTTATTTTACCGGGGATGGTACCCTTATTACTACCAAAGGAAATAACCCGTGAATAGATGTTTTAAAGCACAGACCTCGGCACAGACCTATCTGTTCCGTTTTGGTACAGAGGAGGAATACAGCGGCGTCAGTGCTTTATAATTTTTTAATTGCGATTGATATCGAATTCCCATGGGCCTAAATTTGACAGCGTTATTCTATGAGCATGTTTATTTTAGTGAGTTCAAGGTTCAAATGCTCTTGAATTCAAGCGAGATTAAAAGTCAATTCCAATCTTTTGCTATTTTGATAATATAAAAAAGCTTCATATCCGATTTTGGAAATAACTTCCGCGCCTAACCATTACCTAGAATTCGCAAAACCGATTGTTTCCATTGTTTTTTTTTTAATTATTATTATTAATGAAACGTCGGAAGAATGGATGGAAAAAAAAGAAACACGTATCGCACAGAAGGCAATATAGATTCTATTTCAAGTGCAGTAAGCACAAAAAAGCTAACCTCACATTAGTCTTCATATTTCTACTGTTTTGCAGTTAGATATGATTTAAATTTAATTCAATCCTGATGGGTGTTTATATCACAATTTTCAGTCTTGTTCTTACAGTCAATATATATTCTACTCTTAAACGTTCTAGAACGCCATCCATGAATCAAGCTAATCGCATAAAATATAACCAGAATTAAAATGCAGTAAGGTGATTACAACTTCCCTTACTTTGAGCAAGCAGAAAATTTTTCGTTTTTTTTAAATTGAATATGATGAAAAATTAAATAAAAACGTACCAATACTTTAGTCAAGTAGAAAAAATAAGAAGTTTAATAACTATGCCATGTCATGTACAAAAAAGAAGTAGGTAAGCTCTGCTTGTGGTAACTAGGGCTGGGCGATTATCAAAAAAAATAATCGATTTTCGATTATATGAATGAATCGATTATTTTCGATTAATCGATTAATCGAAGATAATCGATTAATCGAAAATAATCGATTAATCGAAATAATCGATTAATCAAAATAATCGATTAATCGAAATAATCGACTAATCGAAATAATCGATTAATCGTTTTTTTTTCGAATCGCCTTATTGAAAACAATCAGTTAATATAAAAAAAATCAAATAATCGAAAATAATTATCGATTTTTTTTATTATATACTTAAATAACATTGAAATAATATCTAAATCATAATTATTATTAATTTTGGCAAGGCAAACTTGAGGGTAATATGTAATAGAGGCCTCAAGTTATATCGTTGATTTTGTCGAAAAATATTTTTATTAATCTATTCGATTAATCTAAAAATTGTTATTATTCCGATTAATCGAAAAAGACATATTTTAATCGAAATTATATCGATGATCGAAAAATCGAAATAGTTGTTTCGATTTTTTGATTAATCGAAAACATTTCGATTTTTTGATTAATCGATTAATCGAATAATTTTCGATTAATAATCGATTAATCGATTTTTCGATTAATCGATTAAAAATATATCCTTAATCGAATAATCGATTAATCGATTAATCGATTATTACACGATTAATCGATTATTTTGCGCACCCCTAGTGGTAACCAAAGAAAATTAAATCTATAACAGCTGTCAAAACCATTTACAGGATAAGGTCCGCTAGATCCATCTCCTGGTAACTTTACCCACAAGACAACTTCCAAAAGAACCATTGTTGCGACAAGAGCTGGTAAAGTTACCAGGAGATAGTAGACCTAATACTTTTAAATCAAATAAATACTATTTTACCTACTTGTGTGCCTGGATTTGTACTGTATGTCCTGTGACGTGTTTGGCAGTAGACTTTGAAGGGGACGAGTAGCTTAATGTTTCCGGTGACACTATAACCGCATGTGGAGATGCAGGAGACGGTAGCAGGGGGTCACGGCCCCCCAACGCCGCGCTGCTACGACTGCCGCCACTCATGTTCTGAGGGGGAATCGTCGGCCAACTGCAAAAAAGTGCATGTTATTAATTTAAAAATGTAAATTATAAGTTAACGAGCTATGAGTTATTCTAAAATGCGACAATGGGGGTTAACACCTACGTATTATAATTATATAAATATACTTGATTTTTTTTATATAAAAGGGCAGACGTTAAACCTAGAAAAAAATATATCAAAAACCAGCATTTCAAAAATTGGCAACTATATGCAGATACGCTAAATATATACCCTGTGTGTTTGCTTTGCTTATGAGCAGGCGCGGCTTGTCCATAAGGTCATTTAGTCAAGGTCACCTCCTATAACCCCCTAATTTATTAATTTTTCAAAACAACAAAAAACGATTCTCCTTCAAAAAATTTAAATGTGCAAGTGTCATGCCAAAACTCCCCAATGTAGATCGAATTGACCGAAACGCCGGGTCGTTTATTACCTTAGCTCACCGTTGATCTTATGGGTTTATATTGAATTAGAATATTACATAAAGATTTGGAATCCAAGAGCGAAACAGACATACTCGCTCTCGGATGGTAAAAAGAGACGGAGAAAAGACCAATCCAGACGTCGACTTCGTAACACTTGACGTTCAGTCGGTCGGTGGTTCGATCACGTTCAAGAGGCATTTACGGCAACAGAGTCAAACAGCTTCTTAAATCATGCATGCTATCGCAATGAAAACTTTGCGTTAGAAAAATAAAAACTTATAAAATATGCGGATTGTATTTGCAACACTTGCATTAACCATTTGTTTCATTAGGAATGCCGAATCGTCCGTAGTATGCGCTTAATATTTAATTTAAATTGTTTATGTGCGTTTGGCTTGTATTAAAGAGCAATGATTTTAACAGTTTAAGACATATTACAGTTTAAAACAAGGAGTGCGTTAACATTTGAAAACGTTTAGAAATTAAAGAGAAAGGGCGCCCCAAACCTTTTAGGATCTGAAACGGATTACGAAAGATAGAGGGAAATATATAAATAGGGATTTTAAGCAAACTATGTACAATATTTCTGACTGGATTTGCGGGTGTAACGTAATGAATCCTTTTTTGTTTCCTGTATTTTTATAGTTTCTTGAAGACATTTTAAAATCCGCTTAAAATAATAATTATGACAGGATACGTTTCGAAACTTAAATCAGAATTGGAGGTTTTGTTTAGTCGTAAAGGTTTCTACAATAGTGCGGGTGCTATTGCCATTTTACATCAGCTATTGTTGTTGTACCTGAATAAATTCATGCTGTTTTTTTCAATCGTTTTTCCAGCAAACACCTAGATATAAAATTTAGTAAAACAGCAATCGTGTCACAACAAATTTTATAGGCGAAAGCTAAAATAAACTTTTCAGGACAGTATAAGGAATTACCGGAACTGACCGATTATAAAACAACAAAAATTAATTGTAAAAACACAGAATCTCTTACTAGTCAGGTGGAAGCAAATATTTAAGAAAGCATGAAATATAAATTTTCAAACCACCTGAAAGTGCCTTATACTATAAGGTTGTATTTTGTCTAACACTGTTAGATAATAAAATACAAATCGGATTGCATGGTTCTACCAAGAATTGAAAACTTTACATTGGTATATCACCACCTGCAGACCGGTTTCGAACTCTTTTGTTCTCGTCAGTACAGGGTAGGTGAAAGTTTTAAAACCTAATGCATATAATATCAATCTTCTTCGGTCGTATATATACGTTTGTATTTTATTATCTAACAGTGTTAGACAAAATACAACCTTATAGTACAAGGCACTTTCAGGTGGTTTGAAAATTTATTTTTCATGCTTTCTTAAATGTTTGCTTCCACCTGACACCTGACTAGTAAGAGATTCTGTGTTTTTACAATTCTTGTAAATCCCTTGACGGGTATACTCAAATAGATTGCATGGGACTACCAAGAGATGGCGCTAACGTATATATACGACCGAAGAAGGTTGATATTATATGCATTAGGTTTTAAAACTTTCATTTGGCATGGTATGAACACCTACCCTGTACTGACGAGCAATGTTGCCAGGTCTGGTGATTTTTCACCAGATTTGGTGATTTTGAACCCCATCTGGTGATCTGGTGAAAACTTTTTAAAAAAGTCTAATTTCTGGTGATTTTTCGGCACTGATGATAAGCTTATATCTTAAAAAAAAAAAGAGAGAAAAATGGCTTGATTGTGTTTTATTCTTCTTTGTTAAAAATGGTGACATCGATGCAAAAACTTATTGGTTTCAAAAGCGAAAAGCGTTTGTCTTTGTCTGGAAACTCTCTACTTCTCTGTGCCGAATATTTCTTAGTAGCGGGGGATTTATAGAATTTGTATCTGTTACTGTTTTATATATAGTGATTTCTAAAAAAAAAAAAAGGTCGTACCTCGGAAATAACACTCATCTCATTTAAGGTCTTGGCACCGGGGTGCGCACTCATGTTTATAGCTTAAACAACAGAGGTATGTTATTTTCGAGGTATGACCTTTTTTTTTTTTTTTTTAGAAATCACAGCAATATATTTGATTTTACATTAATTATATGGTGTTGTATGTGATAATGCGAGAAATTAAGAATCTGGTGATTTCTGGCAACTTTTAAAGCATGGGTCTGGTGATTTTTAATTTTTTGACCTGGCAACATTGCTGACGAGAACAAAAGAGTTTGAAACCGGTCTGCAGGTGGTGATATACCAATATAAAGTTTTCATTTCTTGGTAGAACCATGCAATCCGATTTGTATTTTATTATCTAACAGTTTTAGACAAAATACAACCTTATAGTATTAGGCACGTTCAGGTGGTTTGAAAATTTATTTTTCATGCTTTCTTAAACAAAAATTTATTTTATTTCTACCCTGTGGGCCAACACCTGCTCCATCAGGGCGTTAACCTTGGTGCATGTCCTAGTCAGTAGTGACCAGTAGTACTTAATAAATATACTGTATTTGTTTATCTGTGTTTTATACCATACATATGATTATATGTATTTACTGTAGAGTAAATTGACAAAAACAAAAATTATGTAATGAATAAAGATGTTTTTAAAGTAAAAGTATCAGCTATTATTGTTAGAAATGAACTACAGTGAAACGTTTACGGAAAGTGTAAAATTATTAGAAAGTTTATGTACTATTCCACTGTCGACAGTGGAAAGTGAGAGGTACTTTTGGACACTAAAATTATACGATTAAAAAATACCTCAATGGGGGAGTCAAGGTTAAGTTCTTCAGCTATGTTAAGCATTGATAACCCTTTTATTAGAAATATTTATAATTTTAATGACCTATTATGAAAATTTTTCCAAACATAAGGATGCATTTGATATACAAACACATAACTACATAAAGCTAAGAGAATTATATAAAAAAATAGTAATAAAGTAAAGTTGTTTGATGTAATTAAAAAAAAAATCATAGCAAAAATACAATTTTAACCAGGAAAAAAACTTAAGAGCCGCGCCTGCTTATGGGCTATCTCTAATCTAGCTATTATTTATTGATAATATACCAGTGCTTTATAAGTGTGTTTATCTACTTTCATTTGGTAATATGAATTTTACAGTTCTGTAAATCGCTTTGTAAGCACTAGTGCTGTAATGGAAAAAACCCGTTTTATTAAAATTTTGCTGTTAAATAAAACCACACTTTTTAGAAGAATGATTTATTATTAACAATTATAAAATTAATAACCAATTATTAATTAAAATATAACACTTAAGGTTTATTATAAACATTAATAATGCACTTTTTACAGTTAGAAATTTGTATACCAGAAGTGGATGTGATGGAGCCCTTTACGTTCGAATTTCCAATCATTAAATCCGTGTCTGACCCCATGATCTTCTTTGCTATTTGTTTCTTATTTTCTAAAGAATTCTCAACGTAGCCTTCTTCCGTAGAAGATCATTTCCAGCCCCCATGACGCTTTAACATCTGCATATCTGCACCACCATCAACTAGAATGGTGGCTGAGGACCTCCTAAAACAATGTCCACTGTATCCTTCGGGATTATTCAATCCAACTTTTGTTGCAATCCTTTTTGGTATACTTCCAAAACTATTAATTCCGACAGGCTGGGAGGTGCATTTTCCTTTTCCATAGAATACAAAAAACCGCCTGTGAGTTGCATTAAGAGGACGAAGTTTAGCATACTTTCGAAAAATACTTAAACAGTTGACACCTGTTACATTTCCTTCTGTTATAACAAATTCCCGCATAATTTTGGTTTTCGAGAATGGAATTACAATTTTTATATACAAATCATTGTGTTCAATATGGTCCAACATTAACTTAGGTAGTTCTTCGCGCAGACAAGCCCCAAAAAAGCCGATTATCATAACAACCTTCATAAGTAAATATGTTTCATCATCTGCAGTACTAAGAAACTTACATACGTCTTTTTTTGTGAAAACTTTGGACTTTTTGGCCTTGTAACCCTCTAAAGTTCTTTTCAAAAATGCGATTAGTTGAGAAAATCTGCTTATATAAAATCATAGTTCTCAACATTGAGTAGTGAGTCCATAGTGTAGATAGTTTCTGGGAGCGTTGCTTTACGGAAAAATAACCCAAAAGGATTTTCTGACACCTCCTTTATTTTGTTAGCTTTGCACCAATCTTTAAACTTCTGATACTCCAACTCATACCGCGCCTTGGATTTTGTCGGAACTAAACTTGATATCATCAGAGGCTAAACTTCCATCAGAATCGCTTATTTTGAAAAACGCTTTTTATATTTTTGAATTTGTTTGACAAAGTTTCGACAGTGACCATGCGAAACAGTAACTATGCGAAAGGTAACATAAAAAACTTGATTAGTAAACTTAATAGCAGGTGCATTTTTACAGGTGGATTTTTATTTTTAAAAATGCCTTTTGCCAAATATTTTTATTCATAGACGAAAGTAGATCAAATTTTGTACAATATTCTTGTTGTAAATTCATATTACTACACTCGATGCTTTATTAAACTCGGCTGACGCCTCGTTTGACAACTTTAATATCTCGTGTTGTAATATGAATCTTTACAACACTTATATCGTAAATAACTATTACGTGTCTACACCACTGTTGGACGCTGATTAAATATATTCTATTCATTTTCCGCACATTGTTTAGGGGGAGCAAACACAATGCAACATCCCAGAATTTATCAGACGGGTCTTCCCGGCATATTTGTTGTACGATGCTCCCATTACCCATCATTTAATAAATCAATTTGCTGTCACTTGAACTCTCGTATTTTTAAGTTTCCCGATCATTTTTCAAAAGACATTATAGCGTCTCATTTTGGAAGATAATGGATATCTGTCAGTCATAATATAAATTTGAAATCGGTTTTAATTTGAATTTGAGTTTTATCAGTTTGTAAGGATGAACTATTTTTGAGGCTCAATGAAGAGGTGGGCGCTCGGGTGATGCATTAAGGCTGGACGAAACAGTTTCCAATTTTTAAATACTCTTGAAGGTTTATTATTTACTGTCCTTTTAGGGACATGGTTGAGTTCAATTTTATTAAATGTGTCTTTCGCAAGCATATGTTTTAAGACCTGTCGAATTTTTGTTATATTTAGGTAAATTATAAAATAATAGTAACATGGCCATCTACGATATTCGTTAAAACAATAATTATCAGGTCATCACAAAGGTTATTAGCGGGGTGGTTGCAGGGCCGTAGCCAGAACCAAATTATTGGTAGGGCTATTCGATTCCTTACCAGGGCCCATATTCTCACGTTGAGGGGGGGGGGGGCTGAATGGGCGTAAGTAGGAAATTTTGTTTTTGGAGAAAGGGACTACATATATTTCATGATATTGTACCTAGGAAAGAAGACGGAAAAGCGCCGCAGGCGAAACATTTTTGGGGCCGCGCCCAAAGTTCGTTTAAAATTCACCTAAGTACTAACAAATTTCATCAAAATTATTAAAATTTGTTTTTGTAAAGGTTTCTTTTTACTTTTTTTTTTAATTTTCCTAGCTCTCTTTACTAAAAAAAAACAACATTTTTTTATATTTGTAAACAATATGAATATTAGTGTCAATCCAAAATTTTAACCTAAGACGTATGTATGACTCTAACACGCGATTTTCGGGCTCGATTTTTCATAATTAAAAATAAGTAAATATCGCTCTCCATGCCAAAATTGATGATTTTTCACAAAACCTGTATTTTTGGAGCGTAAATCTAGGAGCAGTTTTTGGTACAAATTCTTAGGTTTTGAAATACTCTTTCTTAAGTGCCGTTTTGTATATTCATAATAAAGCATTCTCGTTTCTTCCCGCACTATTTTTTTAAATTATAAATCATCACACTTCTTCAATAAAAAATGTTTCAATTAAAATGTTTACTATAATTTTTCTCTTTTTGTTGTAAAAATAATTTATTGCATTGGGTTATATTTTTGTTGATTTAAAATAGCTCTAAAAAAGGGAAAACGGAACAGACAGGGGCAGGACAGGACTCTACCCGTATGACGAAATTATTTAAATTATTTTATTAAACTTCAAATAACTTGCAGATATTTTTGATTTTTCTATTTCAAAATCTTTTTTACCAGGGCTTCACCCTGGCCAGCCCCCCTCTAGCTACGGCCCTGGGTGGTTGGGGGGATAAGCGACTTCCGGGGTTTATTAATCGAAGTCAAGTTGACCAACCGTTGGCATCGGTATGTTAATAATATAATAATAAGCAGCGGCTCCCCTTGAGGCCGCCCCCCTGCCGTCTGCCAAAAATACAATAATTTTATTTCATCATGTTTTTTTTATTAAATTCAACGGGAAAAATAAAGTTGGTAGATCTACCATATAATTCAGGAAGATTGGCAACACTGCCTCCAACTCTCTTACCACCCTCGTTACCTACTAATCCACGCTCCCTCATGTAATGCGCTCGGTTGTGGCTACCGAATTCTTCGCGACAGATCCTTTCTGACGAACGCGTATAATCAGCGACCTCGGACGACCTTATGTCACCCGCTGTGTAACCGAAAACAGTTGCAAAACAGGCTAAAATGTAGGTAAACATTAAAGCACCAACATAAAATGGGAGACGCGGCAAGTGGATCCATTCGCGTTTAAATTTGCCATAAAAAATAGCGCAGTCCAAATTTAAAAAGTTTCGAAAAATCAATTAGCCAGAATTCAGGTTAAAGAACCCGATGTTTTAAATATATATAATTTCATATGGAGCTGGTTTGCAACTTTGGAGAAGCTTTTAAAAATGCTCTTAAAAATATTAAGAAACATGAATCATATTCTGGTCAAGCTTTCTAGCTAATGTAGTCGATATAAATTGGTAAGTTATGTATTTTAGACATTTCCTCAAAAATTAGAAAAATATACGAAGGCACTCAATTTTGCGTACCTAGATCTACGCCTTCCCATACTCAATGATGACATTTTGCAAACCAACAAAATCCCTCTAAACGCTATTTCAAACGTGATTTTTTTGGAATCCACACAAACAATTTTGTAAAAACCTGTTTTATATTCAGCGCCAAATATAATTATTTTCGGCGAATTGAAAATCCGGTTTCAGGATCAGCCAATGCGTAGATATTAGCGCCTGAAAAATCGATTAGAGGGATTTTGTTGATTGGCAAAATGTTACCAATATCCACTAAATAGTCGCCACTAAAAATAATAATTGTAATTTTGTGAAACTTTGTAGTTTAAGAAAATAATGTAATTTAAACACTTTTATTTTAAGATAAATTCCTACTAAAAACAAACTGTTGTCAATTTTATAAGTGAATCTTTGCTGTCACTGCCTAACCTCATCGCTTGAGAATCCATCAAAATACCATTTTGCAGAGGCGCATCAAAATATTACATTACTTTATTATTGAGAGATTTAAAGTATCTACCCAGACAGCTCAAGAGTGTCTAACAACGACACAGATGGCGCTCCATGCCGCATCTTACTGGTGTGTCCCACCAAGTGCTGCCTTAAGTAGCTTCGAAATCCCTTTTTTTTTCGTTGGATCCTAGCTCTACTGATGAATGATATGACGAAACGCGACTAGAGATGGATCTGGCGAAATAAAAAGGAAAATCTTCTTCTTTACTCATTGTTTTCGGTTAATAAACCGATGTGAGTTAGCGCTGCCTAGCGGGACTCCTGTAATTGTGACGAATGTCTTTACAGGCGATTTCCTCTTAACATTTACTTATTTCTATAAGTTTGTTAGAGGTGCTGGTATGCTCAAGAGTGTCTAACAACGACACAGATGGCGCTCCGTGCCGCATCTTACTGGTGTGTCCCACCAAGTGCTGCCTTAAGTAGCTTCGAGATCCATTTTCTTTTCGTCGGATCCTTCCTAGCTCTACTGATGAGTCATGATATGACGAAACGCGTCTAGAGATGGATCTGGCGAAATGAAAAGGAAAATCTTCTTTAGAATATTTTTACCTTTGTTGGTAATTTATCAAAAAATGTGTATTATAGACAGGTCAGATTCTTTATGACAGCAAATGGGCAATTTAATGTATAAAAATAATAGTGCTATTATATTATTAAGTTGATAAACACCTATTTCAAGCCGACAAAGCGTGTACGTTTTTTATGAAAATTGGTTCCTGATGAAACTGCGTGAAATTTCGACTGTTGTAGTTCAAAATAAAAAGATGACAGGAACCCGCTCATTATTGAACAAAAACTTTAAGTTAACTGGTTATATCCTGATTGGAGTATTTTAAAGCGTGAGTTTTATAATTAGGTGGATCCCAACAATATTTCTAAATTTTCCTCCAAAGTTACGATCTCCATGCAAAATTATATCTATCTTGGAGAACGTGAGAAAGTTATTTTTAATTAAAAATAATAATTCCCAATATATTTAACAATACAATGACTTTTAGTTAGTTATTTTTTTTTTAGGGTAATAAATTGTAGTCCCTGTTTCATATAAATTTAGGAAAATCTTAGAAAATAGTTCCTCCTTTTGTGTAACTATACTATTTAAAACGGTACCCAATACAGAATACTATCTACCTACAACTTTACTGTTAATAGGCGCTGAATGATTAAGACAGTAACTACGCAATATAACCTTTACTATAGTTTTGATAAGTTTTAAATTCTTAGTGTGTCCTATCCGCTAGAACTTCCGGTTATATTGAGGGATATTTTAAATTTATTATGTTACTAACTGTGTAGCAACCATTAAAATAAGTCTAGTGTTTCATATAATTTTTTTTTATAACTTCCCCCTGACCGACATAATTGGTACTATACAGGGTGCTACAAATTTGTGTGCGTACAAGGGGATCTCGAAAACGGTAAGAGATACGAATATGGTTAAATTGAGGCAAAGTTGCGTATTTTAGGGCTTAATAAATTGGTGAAGTAGTTTTCAAATTCGACCTGCCGTTGTTTAGATATCAACCTCAATTCATTTTTTTTTAAATATGGAACTGGAATTTTAAAACAATTTTTGGGGCTTCTAAGCTTTAACTGTAATACAATTTAAAAGTTTTTAAAATTTTAACGTTTTGTCATCAAATAACATATCATTAATATTTCAAATTTAGTTTAGGTCGTTTATTACTTCAATAAGATTTACCATAACAATATTCTAGGAATTTTTTAAGACATGAGAAGTAGTTCTATTTTTTATTAATATTTTATTTGTTTTATTAATATAATATATACAGGGTGTTACAAATTCGACATACCAGCATTGGAATCTCGGAAGTTGTGCAATTCGGTGCTGATTATAATGCCGCTTTAAAAGTTTTCAAATTCCAATTTTATTCGAAAAAACCCGAAATTTTGCAAAATCGTTTTTATTTTTTTCTGAGCTCATTCGACTAGCTATTTAAAAATAAATGACACTTTGTCATTGCCACTTTTTCTTCTCTACAAAATGACGTTACTAAACTAAAAATCCACCGTTTCGTCTCCGAGCGGCCATCACCAACTTTACTTTTTTAAATACGGACCTGGATTTTTTAAACCAATTTTTAAACCCTCCTATCCTCAAAATGTAATTGCGATATTACTCATAATGATAAATTGTCTTTGCTTATTTTTTTTACACTTCTTGTCAGTCTGGTCCTGGCAACGAATTGCAATATTAATAAAACACTATTTTATTTAAAACATTCATACATAAGTAATATAATTTATTTTATAAGAATTTTCTAATAATTCTAAATTTACTAATTATAAATCCTAATTTTCGAAATGTTCAAAGAGATTTTTTGCTCAATAAAACGATCGATTTTTCTTCCAATTTTGGCGACAGCCCTTTCAACTGATCTTCTCCTTATCCTACCAAATGCAACCTTGCAAATGCAATTTTAAAAAATAAATAGTTTGAAATTAATAGTATTGGTTCAATTAGGTGGATTCAACCTTGCTAAAATTTGCCCTATTAAATTGCGGCTTTTCTGGTCCTGAATTACAAAACAACTAAACAAATTATTGATTTTTTTTTCACCAAGGATGGAAAAGTGGTATCGATGATGGGTGTGGGGACTTTAGGAATACCTTGTTTATTGACCATATTGATATTACATCCACATTGTTTTATATTACAAATCCTCACAGGTAATAGATACTTTAAGTACATAGAAAACAGGTATTAAATTTGCAAATAAATCCTATAGGGATAAAGAAAGCTTAGGGTTATATTAATAACTCTGGATTTCTTAAATTTCCGCAAATACCCTGCGTCTTTACTACTTTACCCCAGATATTCTAGATCCATTATCCGCTTAGCATTAGCTGTACGTACATTGTTATATTTTCCATATTATTTTTTAAGTAAAGAAATTATAACACACAGTCGGCTCCACTAGTTTATTAAAAGGGTTTCTTTTCAGAAAAAATTCAATATTAAGCCATACCCGTACATGTTTCGAAGGTAAATACCTTCATCATCAGCGGAATATTACTAATATATTACATGAAGAGAGACTCTCGAATTTCATGGTTTGAAACTAAAAGAGAAAATTGGAATAATTAAAGTTGTATTACAGTGATTTTTGTAAAGAAGAAAAGAGATTATATATTATGGAAGTGTGGTAAAACCTACTTCTTACCTGAGGAACAGAAAAGAAAAGGTAGTAAATTTATTTACATAATGTAATCAATTGATTCCTGTGTAAATGTACAAGTACCAGTGGCGGAACAACGTTGCCCCGAGCCCGTGTGCGAAAACTTTGCCGGGCCCCCATTATGATACGGAGTAATATTATTGATATGATAACCATATTAATTTATGAATTTTGAGTAGGTACACAAAAAAGCAATTATTGGTATGCTAATAAGTAGTTAATAGTTATGTTAACATAGAAAAATATCTGCAAGTACAAATCAAAAACAATGTGTGATAAGAATGATAACTTATATATACAGGGTGCTACAAATTCGTGTGCGTACAAGGGGACCTCGACAGCGGTAAGAGATGCGAAAATATCGAATGCTTTCGGATAAATCCGAAAAAAACGAAATTTCCATTTCTGGTTTTTAAATTTTTGCTCTTTAATTTTTAACTTGGTAAAAAAATTAAAAATACTTTTTTATATGGGTTTATTATGTTCTACAAGATGGCGCTACTAGTTTTCAAATTCGACGTTTCGTTCTTTAGTTACCAACCTCAAGTCAATTTTTTTAAATACGGACATGGAATTTTAAATACAGTTTTAGGAATTTATAAGATTTAGAAATTTAACACAATGTAAATATTTTTGAAGTTTTAACGTTTTGTCATCTAATAACACATTTTTCAAATAATCTTTATCATTTCATTACGGTCCTGAACATTTAGAGCCGAACTAAAAACAAAAGATTTCTGATTTAAAAAATCCGTACATTTTTACTCAAAGAGGTCTAATATTTAATATTTTGTAAGAGAAAAAACCCAAAGTCACGGCTTCAAATATCTAGGTCTGTTTGTTTTTGTTACATGTTTTGCCTGAAACTAGCATGATCAGATCTTCTAAACGGTAAAAAAAAATTAAATTGTTTTTGAAACAAACATAAGCGTATCACAGTAACATAACCATACTAACACTCCACCTTTTCTTCACTCGGGAGCATTATTTTTTTCTGTTTTACAGTATTTTGTTCTAGGTCTAAGGTAAAAACCTTAGGACTTAAGATAATACGTTATATTAATAAAATAAATAAAATACTAATAAAAAATAGAATTACTCCTCATGCCTTAAAAACTTGCTTACTTCCTAGCTTACAGTGTTGTGACGGTTAATCTTATTGAAAAAATGAACAGCCTAAACACCATAACTTTTAATATTTAATTAATTATAAAAATAATTGCCAGGGCCGTAATAGTAAATAATCTATGTGAACATTTTGTTTTGCATTTTTATGTTTTTGTGGCTTCGCTCCCGGGCCCCTTTATGGCCCGGGCCCGTGTGCTTCGCACTCATTGAACACCGGTAGTTCCGCCACTGACAAGTACAATGTAATCGATTGATTACATTATGTAAATAAATTTACGACCTTTCTTTTTCTGTTCCTCAGGTAAGAAATAGGTTTTACCACACTTCCTTAATTTAATCTCTTTTCTTTTTTGCAAAAATCCCGAAAAATCACTGTAATACAACTTAATTATTCTGTAGGGTAATAATAAGGCTTTACCTTATTTTACCTAATTGTACAATTTAATGGTATGTATAATATTATTGTTACTTTTACCCTGATATCAATAACGAGGATATAGTCGAGGGTATAACCCTCTATTAAAGGTAACAATATGTTATTGTACATTAAATATAACAATAACATTTATATAATCATAGGTTAAGCTTAGAGTTAAGGTTACGAGTTTAAGGTTAAGTTTAGTATATAAGTAACTACGACTGATTGTAAAATATAGATAGATAGAAATAGAATAGGAAGAATAGAAATATATACATTTTATACACGTCTTGATGACTCTTTCATATCGAACCAAGTAGTTACCTTACATGGCGATCCTGCCAGTCCAACTACAGTACATGGATTTTCAGTAACTACCTTACATGGCGATCCTGCCAGTGGACTAAGGTCCTATGGCATTCCTGCCAGTGGACTAAGGTCCTAGGGCATTCCTGCCAGTGGACTAAGGTCCCATGGCATTTCTACAAGTGAACTGAGGTCCCAAAAAGAAGAAAAATATTAACGTATTGTGTATAAGTGAATCATGGAGAGAAAAGGCCATCTTCACCCAGTCCAGAAACAGTGGTCCAGTCTTCCTAGTCAGCCGATGGTGAAAAATGTGAAAAATGCTATACCACGGCGCCAAGCGAAAATGTAGTTAGCAGCCACCAGCAGTCCAGCCCACCAGCACGTACGTGTGAGGCCTTAATAGAAGGTGAGGCAAAAGCCGCTCGTACGCAACGGGGGACTAGCTCATGGGTCTTCAGGAGTCCCGCTATTTGTGGAGACAACCACAGCACTACACAATCCTAGGAAGGACGCACCAGTGAGGCACAGCTCGGTGAAAAATTAGTAAGAAATTTAGATAAGTTATTTAATTGTTTAAAAATTTTATTTAATAGGGACATATTTTAACTATATTTTATTTTGTGAGAATTTAAATTTTGAAAGGTGTTAAGCAACCATGAGTAGGAAATTTGATTTAAATTCGTGCCAAATTTTAAATATTAAAGAAGTTTACCCGCAGGGAACTCGCGAAATAATAATATTAATAATAGATTTTCGCAATATAGGAATTCGTCAAATCGTGGTAAAAATTTTTTTTTTTTAAGGGTATAATAATAAAAATAATAGTACATATCTCATGAATACTTGCGAGGGTAACATCATACAATCAACATTAACCGATAAATTTTAAGGGCATAAAGGAAACTTAAAATCTGTAATTTTAAATTTAAATCCAAATTTTATTCAAGTCAACTATAGATGCACCATTTTAAAATTATTAATTGACACAGCAGCTTCTATAAGTGTTATATTTAAAAATTTTATTACTAAACATGAATATATAAACACCGGAAAGAAAATAACAATAATTAGTTCAACATTTTTACGACCTTGACATTGAAATTTATTTGATGACAATTTAAAACATACATTCAATTGAAAGTTTTGAAAATAAAATAAAATAAAATAAATGGAGTATTAGGCTCAGATTTTATTTTTTTGAAAAATATAATGCCAAGATAAATTTTGGAAATTTTAAGTTTTCGTTTTCTACTTAATATAAAACTGTTTCATTTTTTTTTACTGAGAATAAAATTGTCTCAGTCCAATGTTGTCAAAACAAAAATCATATTTTAAAATTCTAGCCCGCTGTGAAATAATTAAATATAGCTATGTTGACAAATATGAAAATTGTATTGTTACCAGGAGATATAGCAAATAGTATTATATAACAAGTATTTTAGCTTGTCCGCAAAGTAATATGGAATTAATAAAAATTTTTGAATACACGCGACGCGGAAGTAACATTAACAAACTTTTACTTACGAACGGATTGATCTCCCGAGCGTAGTAGAGTTAGTAAAACGGCCTAATAATTCTTGTGAACTCTGTCCTGTTCGATAGCTAAATTTATTAAAATGCGCAAAAGTAAAAAATATGCCTGCAGCATAGGAAATTTCGTCTATTTTAAAAATATTGTTTATATGAGTCAGGAGTCTTGAACGACGTTTGGCCCTAAGTGCACAGTCGAAAGCCCTGTAATTTAGGAACAATAATTATACGGAACATAAAGTTCGGAATTCTTGATCGGCGTTTCGCATTTAACTGCTTCGTTGAAAGAACCGAATGCCGTATGTGATGAATATTGAATATAATATTCGCGATGACGAAAAAAGCGCTCAAATGTTTAAAAAAAAAAAACATTTGAAAATAAAAAATGAATAATAGATACCGGTATAGAAATAAATATCTATTATTAAAAATGGAAAAGGATATTCGATCGTAAGACAAATAGTTCTTAATGATTTACAGTTACTAGCGACATGAGGACACGCAAGGATTAATGGGACTTATAATTAAATAGGACGTATAATAATATAATAATATTGTATTCATAAATTCAAGTAAGTAGTAAAAAGGTAACGATTGTTAAAGATGTAAATAAATTGTAAAAGTGTTAGTTCATAGGAATAGAGTTAAGAAATATTTTAAATAAATTTACGTACAAATATATTTTATTACCTAATTAAGTTACCGTACAAAAAAAATCAAATATTTAGTTATATTAGATTTTTTTTTCCCTCCCGCAGGAGATGTAGGGTAATAATAAGGCTTTACCTTATTTTACCTAATTGTACAATTTAATGGTATGTATAATATTATTGTTACTTTTACCCTGATATCAATAACGAGGATATAGTCGAGGGTATAACCCTCTATTAAAGGTAACAATATGTTATTGTACATTAAATATAACAATAACATTTATATAATCATAGGTTAAGCTTAGAGTTAAGGTTACGAGTTTAAGGTTAAGTTTAGTATATAAGTAACTACGACTGATTGTAAAATATAGATAGATAGAAATAGAATAGGAAGAATAGAAATATATACATTTTATACACGTCTTGATGACTCTCTCTTATCGAACCAAGTAGTTACATTACAATTCCAATTTTATATTTTAGTTTCAAACCATGCAATGTCAAAATTTTCTCTTCATGTAATATATTAGTAATATTCCGCTGATGATAAAGGTTTTTACCTTCGAAACATGTACGGGTACGGCTTAATATTGAAGTTTTTCTGAAAAGAAACCCTTTTAATAAACTAGTGGAGCAGACTGTGTGTTATAATTTCTTTACTTATAATATCACTCCACCAAGAGACTTCCAAAAAATATTATTTTTTATTTAATTCAGCGTTTGTATATATGTAATTATACTTTTCTTACTGGTGTCAAAAAATATATTTCTCATAAAATCTTTTTTGTATTCTTGGAATAACTTAAGTGCTCCTGTTAACGATAACGATATTTTAAAATAAATTCAGAAAACTTATTAATCTTCATAAAACCAGAAATTGATACCATTTTTAAGGTAAGGTCTTTACTTGGTTATTAAAAGTAGTAAGGAAACACATGCCAAAATCGCATAAGGAGAATTACCTAGCTCCTTCAACCTTCATCCCGAATGCAGTGGGAGTAGCAGTAATTTCCCCCGTCGTGTCACCCCCAAAATCTGCCCCAGAAGTAGTTGCCATCTCCTCAATGTCCGAGTCAATTCCTCTATCAAAATCCATATAAAACGAATCCCGAGAGTCACTAGACCCTCTCCGTAGTTTTAGGGACAAATCGGGTGAACTATCCTGTTGGTCCATTTTGGTGTTTAATTTTAACTTGTTAAAACTTATACAAAAATACGCGTTATCACATTTTTATTTATTACTAAAATTTTTGTACTATTCGGTAAAAACTGTACAATTTTTAATGGTAAAAAATGAACTCCTGTTGCACAGGCTACATTTTTATTAGGAATATCGTGCTCGGAAAAACCTGCTGCGTAGCAGGATCGTGCAGCAGGCGGAAAGAGACTGATGTAGGGCCGTTTGTGTTTCGCCTTCTTTGGGTTTGGTCGTATGTAGCACTCTGTTTTGACTATAGTGCCTTAAAAGCTGTGTTGAGCTGCTAAGTAGTTGAGCTTTGAATCAAAGCTTCCTGCATAACATTAATTCGTAAGTAAAGTTTAATAGCTTTGGTTTATTAAGTGTCTGCACATTTTGTGATCAAGCAAGTTTCTTGCGTTTATTAATACACTGTGTCCATTTATTATGGAATAGGTAAAAAATAACTTGAATTTAAAAGCCTATATTTTCTTCAAAATTCGATTAATCCATTCTATTCTTAATTTATAGGTAGGTTGTTTTTTCGACTACTTAGTACAATTATTGTACCTACACACAAACATAATACTATATGCTTGACCTTAGTTTATGTCTTTTTATACAGAGTAATGGCTAAATTATCAAGCAGTGTAAAATATGCTGATTTTAAAATTGATCTTTCTAAAATACAAAGTAAATAATATGGAATTTTATTAGTGTGTCAGTTCAGTGGAGTAGCCAGAAAATATGATGGGGGGGGGGGGGGGGGGGGGGCTCAGTGGGCGTTTGTACCTAGCGAAGAAGGCCGAAAAGCGCCGCAGGCCAAAAATTTTCGGAGCCACGCCCAAAGTTTCATTTAAAATTCACCTAACTACTATAAAATTATTACCTTCCCCCCTCTCTACATGGTTGGACAAAATTTGTTCTTGTAAACTTTTTTTAAATTTTTTTTTGATATAGCTGGCTCTTTATTAAAAAAAAATATTTTTTATATTTGTGAAAAATATGAATTTTGGTGTGACTCCAAAATTTCAACATAATGACTATAATTCAATGACTCTAACCAGCGTTTTTCGGGCTCGGTTTTTCATGATTAAAAATAAAGTAAATATCGCTCACCACGCCAAAATTGATGATTTTTTCAGAAATCATGTCATCATAGGAGCATAGATGCAAGAGCCGTTTTTGGTGCAAATGCTTTGGTTTTGAAATACTCCTTCTTAAGTGCCGTTTTGAATATTTATAATAAAGCATTCTTGTTTCTTCCCGCACTATTTTTTTTATTGTAAATTATCACACTTCTTCCATAAAAAATGTTTCAATTAAAATTTTTACTTTAATTTATCTCTTTAAAAATAATTACCTAATTGTTTTTTGTTTTTGTGGTAAAAATATTTTATTGCATTTGGTCATAGTTTTGTTGATTTAAAATTACTTTAAAAAATGGAAAAGGCAAGTATATAATAAAAAAATACTATAAAATATTATTCTTTTGGCATTGTATTGCATCATAAATCAATAACTAAAACGATATGCATATGAAACCTTAATCTCTATATAAAACAGGACTTTTAGAAGAAAAGGTTTAAAAACTAAACGTTTCCTACAAGACCTTTGTAATCTAAGCCAAGAATACATTATTTAAATGTTTAAATTAAGAGTCCAAGCGTCAGACGAAAAATTAGGTTGCAATTAGACGTTTAGACCTGAGCTCCTAGTCTCGGGGGCCCCTAAATACGCCACTGTGTCAGTTAGAGCGTTACGTTCTTCGTACTTCTGTATCCATTACAACATCTTATTAAAAGTGACTTGCAAAAAAAAACCACCTGCGTCTCTAAAACGTATTCTTTTAACAGTGACAAAATACAGCGTCTACGTCGTTTTCAAAAACCTTCTAAATTTCCTTTTATTACAAGTGACGCTCTTGTCCTCTCTGTGCGAAAAAATCCTATTTAAGTATTGCATTATCCAGTATATATTTGAAACATCGTCCATTCGACACGATAAATTGCAAAGAATATAATATACGGTATTTCATGAAATGGCGGCATGTTGTGTAAAGAAATATTGTTACGCTATCTGCCGCCTTTCGTGAAAAGCCTAATACTTTACCTTACACGATTCGCCGTTTTTTTAAAGTAAACTTTTTCTCGAAAAGAACATTATATCCGTCAAAGAGTGTTTTTAACTCGTTGAAACGTTGTGGTTTAAAACAAATAAAGCCTATGCAAGTCCGAAACTCTTTTATTTTTCAAGAAACATTATTGTCTTCAACCTTCAAACAGACACCAATATTATTTACACTATATGCCGGCGTTTCCTGAAATTACTAAGTTTTTTTTATAAAATAATGAATTTTACTATAAGACTACAAGATATTATATGGAGGAAAGTGCCAGACAAAGATATTTGTCGTTTTTTGAAAATCCCTTTAATTGGAGGAGACAAATTTAAGTCAGTTATTAAGTATCATTTAAATTGTTTTAATATCCGTAATAATAAAATAGAAAGAAAAGTTTTCGGCAAGCGGACACATTGGTGCATCTGTCTTTTGCATTAAAGTACACAGGGACGCCAAAACAATGGGTTCCCTATGGCACAGATAGACAATGACGACCGTTTCGTCTTTAAATGAACTGCAAAATGTAGTTCCCCTATACTAGATGTGTAGCCTATAGTGGGTCTGTCTTCTTTATTGGAATTCATTCCTACAGATAGCAATACCGCGTTTTCGCTGTTTATAGAGTTGTTTACGGGTAATCGTTTTTCGTCCCTGTGTACTTGTCCACTAACTCTTCTTTCCGTTTTAATATTACGAACACTAAAACGTCTACTACTTTATTTTACACGGCTTGTAAACGAATAGCATCGCACCCTATTGGGTACTTCGGCGTGATCTATTTCTGAGCCATCGAATTGCAAACTTATTTTGAGATCGGTAGTTTTCCTCTATGCTTGAAAATTGCAATTATTCCTTTATTTAAAGGGGGTGATATAATGAATCGCCATCAAATTTTAGATCAGTATCATTATTGCTTATACCATATCTAAAATCATTGAGACAGTATACTGAACGTGGCTCAGTTTGGGCTTTAAGCGGGTAGGAACACTAACGACGCTATTTTTTCATTTTTGGAACATCTATATCAAAGACTAAATGACGGAGACGTTGCCACAGCGGTGTTCTGCGATCTGTCAAAAGCCATTGATTGTGTGGATCACGGGATATTGTTGGGCAAACTTGAAGTCTACGGCTTTAGGAGTACTGCACTGGCTTAGTCTAAGTCTTATCTTTCGGACAGATATCAGACGGTTTACTTTAATGGAATGGAATCAAATAGAATGAGAGTTTCATCAGGAGTACCGCAGGGCTCTGTTCTGGGGCCGTTACTGTTTTTAT
Organism: Polydrusus cervinus; assembly: GCA_935413205.1. NCBI lineage: Eukaryota > Metazoa > Arthropoda > Insecta > Coleoptera > Curculionidae > Polydrusus > Polydrusus cervinus. The sequence goes on along the minus strand of OW284514.1, from coordinate 24,540,777 downwards.
TGTATATTAATGATTTAGCAAAGCTAGATATATCTGGTTGATTTGCCATATTTGCAGATGATACCACGATTCTTTGGCAGGGCTCTGATGTGACCCAGTTGGAGGGTGACATTAATTGTGATATGCTGAAAAATAAGAAATAGTGCGACTCAAATTATTTGTCGCTTAATGTTTCTAACACTAACCTACTCATTTTTAAATGCCATATTTACAGTATATGACCAGAAGCTCATATAGTGAATAATTTAGCAATGAACAAATTTCTGGAGCTTTATATTGACGATAAATTGAGGTTTGAGCATCACATAGCGAATTTAAATACAAAAACAGCTCGTGGGTGCTATGCTTTGAGGGTTATATCACGAAACTTGGGAGTTTTTATTGCGAGGAACGCATACTTTGCCCTTATAGAGTCACCTACGGTATGGGTTGTGTTTCTGGGGATCTTGCGCTCAATACCTTTTCAAATCGGTATTCGTATTATAAAAAAGAACAATACGGTGTATTTGTCAGTTGAGTCGCTGGACGTCCTGTCGACCGCACTTTGTGGATTTGGGAATATTGACTTTGGCTTCTCTGTATATTCTTGAAACAGCATGTCATATGCACAAGAAGTATAAATCTGAAATACAGACTTCCTCGACAACTTCCACAAGAAGAACACACGATTTTAACAAAAAACTCTCTTTATTACAGCAAAGAATTGTTTAATCATTTGCCCCTTAGTTTGCGTAAAATTGTTTGCCATAGAAAGTTTCATAGAGACCTAAAAAAATTGTTAACCGAGAGACCCTTCTATTCCATAAATGAATTTTTCGAGGTATCGCTATAAGGGTCTTTTGTTTATTTTTAGGGTTTTTATTAGCTGGTCTATGTATTTTTGATTTCAATTTATTTTAACTGTAGTTATGTAATAATTTTAAGTTGCTTTGCTTTGTCAATGAGAAGTTCTTATGATAATAAAGCTATATTTGATTTGATATAGTGAACCCCAAAATACGATCCCCTATACTATAGATGTATTGCCTACAGGGTCTTGGTTGTTTTTTAGTTCTATAATTTCACATCCGGTGACTTTGTCATCTTTATTGCAGTTGATTCCATCAGATGGCGATGCCGCGTTGTCACTACTTATGTTTCTTAAATAAGTCTTGAAAGGGCGTTGTTAATTTAATATACATACTATGATTATGTATATAAATTATTTTCGCATCAAGCTGGTATAACCTTGGAGAAAAATTTAGAAATTTTTATTCGGATGATCGTGATGATAATGTTTAAAAATGCTCCAAAATTTATTTTGTAAATGTCGTTGCTCCATTTGTTTGCCATATTTTCGCCCAAAAATCAACACATGATTTCCAAATCTATCGTTTGATTGAATTGAATGATATAGCCAAATGAATTGTGTATCCCGTCTCGTATTTTACTTTCCCATCTATTCGGGCTGTTACATACGAACGATTGAAAGCATTAAATAGTAGGAAACAGAACTGAAAAGAGTCAACGACATTGCGACGGACGAGAGAATAGCGAGGGTGCGCAAGGCCAGAAAGCGTGAAGTTCTTTCATCGCACTTTGGGGGTTGCCCCAACAGGGGTGGATTGTAGAGATTTGGTTGCATGATTTTGATAACAGGGTAAGTCACAAAGAGCATTCATTAGAACTATTGGGAAAACCTCTAAAAACTTTTTATTTAACTTGCGTCTACATATATTTTTTAATGAAACCCTTTCACTTAAAATTTGATATTTTTCACTTCCTATAATACCAGAAATAGCTTTCAAATTTGTTATTTTAATATGATTATTTTTATTGAATTTTCACAAAATTTTAATTTGTCATTTCTTGCCATTCTTTCGAATTAGGTTTTTTTCCTTGTCGTTCGCTGCCAGGGCCATTTCCGAGGGATTCTACAGCTCAACGTGGGTTCCGAACCACGATCCTCGGTCAGGGCTATTAACCCTTGGTTTCTTGCCATTGCATGACCTACCGATTGGGGAGTGTGTATCTTCTTCCGAACCCTCGCGAGATCTCATCCCGCCTCCCGCCTGGTTACCGGCGTGAATGGGGTGAGTTGGGAGATGATTCCTTTTACACTCTTTGCTGCATTCCTAAATCCACTAAATTTCGGACATACTTTTTTTATTGTACGTATGCCCACTCCGGGAACCGAACCAATACCGCCTTAACAATACTAGGTGGTGCTGATCGAACCCGTGTTGCTACAGTCGAATGCCAGTAGCTCACCTCTGAGCGACCGCCGGGGTTAATTTTAAACTTATTTTGTATAACAGTTCAATTTCAAACGTCTAAACTAAATGGTTTCCGCATTTTGTCAGGGGTTAGAATGAGTAAGAGTTAAACTCATGACTCCGCCCACTTATTTATGCGTCACTGCACCTATCTAGTTTAAATAGAGCTGTAGTTACCATACTTATGTGGTATTTACCTGAAGACGACTGGAGATACTTACCCGTTGAAACGTTATGATTAATACAAATAATAAAAATACAAGTCCAAAACTCTTCTGCCGTTCAAGACACAAAAATTACTTCAGAATTTATCACTAAACAAACATATCTTAAAATAGATTCGATAGTCTCAGTCCTTTTGGAGTAAACATAATAAATGTGATGCACAATCAAAAGCGATAATAGACCCTTAAGTACTTAAAAATTTAAGTATCAAATATTAATTAAATGTTGTTTTTCTGCCATATATATTTTTTAATCTGACACAATTTATATACAGTAAAAATATTTTGATTTACACCCTGTTTCTTTTCCCTTGTTTATATTTGATATTTACACCGCACACAAAATTACAGAAGAGTCGAAAGATATCGGTTTCTTTGGGTAAAAGTGCCAGTTGTTTTTATTGCCTACTTTTAAAATAAACATGAAAGGTATAAAAAAATAGTAAAACTTTGATGGGTAGCTTTATTATGTGTAAACAAAAAAAGGTTGTTTTATAAAGGTTTATGGACAAAGCAGAGTTTGATTGTACTTCATCATAATTACTAGATTTTGGCAATGTTTACAAATGGAATAGGTTTTTTTTCTTGAGATTAGTGACCAAAATTAAATTAATCTTTGAAGAATTTCTTGGATATTGGTCAATTATAAAATTTAGAAGATCAAATTATTTATTAATCGACGTTTCGACTTATATTCGAGGGATACCACATGCCTACTGCAGCAGTTGTTATGCTGTTACTTGGTGTGAACTCGTTCTCTGCTTGCCTTTACCAACAGCACAACTGCTGAAACAAAATCGGCACGTATTATCCCATACCCAGCAAGTAGGTACTTTTTAAAAAATTTTACCACAGAAGATTTAGATTTATAACCCTGAGGATGACCTAATATAAGTTTATTATTAACCACTATACAACAAACTGTTCAAAGATAGAATAGGTTCCATTATTTTAAAAGTAGAATTTTATACTTTTCTGGTCGTAAGCCCTCATTGAATTTAAGAAAAATATCTTAAATTGAATCTTAGAATAACACCGCGCACTTTTTAAAAATTTAATCAAGAAAAGATGCATTAAATATAAATTTTAAAAATTCATCCAACAAGGAAGATTTCAATTCAAAATACCTAATTCTATAAATTGTTTAATGTTTTTATAAAAAAAAAGTCAAATACTCCTGATGGGATTTGAACCTGTGACCTTTCGATCTGTAGGCCATAGCTCTAGTCTCTACGCTATGGCAACACATAAAAATTGTATGTTTAATATATGATATTTTCTTCAGCGGGGCTTGTTTTGACTGGTAATAGATTTTCTAGTATATTCTTAACTTTTTTATAATTTCAGATGGCGTATTTTCACACTCTAATTCGAAATCAATCGACAAATACATGATAAATAAGTTAGACAATAAACTACTGCAAATTGGCACCATAATTTTTAAATTAAATAGTGTGCCTTGTATTTCCCCTCTAGAGCTGAAATATTTTCTTTCAACACGCATGTGATATTCGGCGCTTTCGAGCCAAGTTAACCGTATTTTTTTCCCATTTTCATAGGTAGTCGTAGGAAGACAATTTTTCTGGCATTTAACCTTGAATTAAGGACATGGATCGATATAAAATAAAGCTACAGGTATTTTATTAATATACTTATTTAATTAATATAATAAGTATTATATCTACTAAGAAAAAATTGCAAAGTTAATTGTCTTTGGACTAAAGAGTATTTTTATCAGTAAATACCGCAATTAATTCAACAAATACATAGCTTATCTCGTTGATAAATTACCTTATAAAAAGTATCAGACATATTTAAAGAAACATTTTAACAACACCTATACACATAACCACACCGGTTAGTTGTATTCGCGAACAAAATCGTTGGCCGTGCGTATCGTTAAGCTGTTTATTTTATAAAAATTGGTAGGTAAGCATCGTTCCGGTGTATTTTTTATACAAATTACTTTTTTATTATATTATTAAGGTGTATACAGGACTTCTTACTAACAGGTAATATATAGAACCTAGCTAATTTATTTTTAAGTTACAAGTTTTAAAATTACTAATTATTTTATATTTTAACACCAATTTTTTCTTTCATTTAAAAAATCATTTTGAACTTATTTACTAAGAGATATTACATGTCTACAGTTTAACCTTGATTCATAAGTAGTTGCTAATTTTAATAAAATCCGCGTCTTGGCACATTATCAATGGTGGGTTAGTATAATAGATTTGTAATAATTGTTATTTTTCGAAAATTAAAATACACAATGTAAATTTTTACTTTATTGCACGTTTCACAATTATAAATAAAGTTCTTTAAGCGTGAACATCAATGGACTCTTTCACTATAATCGAATTTAGCACTAACATCCTGAACTAGAACCTATTGACAATACAGGGTGTCCCACCGGAAACCGAATCGATCTATATATAGAAAACTATACATAGGAAAATTTTGAAAATTTGACAGTATGCTGATGCTGATGGGGCGACCGGGCTAAAATATTTTCATAATGGTGGCACTTCCGGTTATACCGGAAGTAAGTGTCAACTTGCTTATTTTTAAAGGAACACCCTATATATTATTACATTCTTGCATTCTACGCAAGATTCTAGGCAGATTTTGTATACCATGTCCTATACCTATGTCTAAACGTTTTTGACATATTTGAATTTTTATGTCAAAAATGACGTTTGCAAGCCTTAGAATAATTATCAATTTTTTCTATAAAGAAGCCTTATTTATTAAATTTAGGTGAAATTCCTTGTTATAAAGGACCTGCTTTAATAGATTTTTTATAATATTTTGATAACTATTAATACAGGGTGTTTAAAAAATAAGATTAAAAATGAAATTGAAAAAACTGCAAAAAGTCTAGATTTTCAAATGGAAACACCCAAATTTTATAATTATTTCTTATTTAGCATTAAAAATAAGGGTAAGTTTGTGTAAGGTTGTATATCTCAAAATTTTTAGTTTTCGAAATATTGCCAATTTAGTATTTTTATATGGCGATCTTGCAGCGGATTTTAAGTTCAGTTACTCCTAGTTGGCTATGACTCTGTACAATTTAAGCGTCCCGGCATGGTTATTTATTATTGTCAAATGGCAAGTGACAGCTTCAATGCCGTCTTCCTAGAGTGTCACAGGCCTTTTCTAGAAACAATAAAAAACACGGCGGGAGAGCTTAAAAACATGATGCAACAAGGGATGTACGTCATCCTATTAAACGCGTATTTCTTTTATTGGCCAGTCGTACGACCGATTGTATTGTTATCTTTGTTTCGATAACTTAAATCGAAAAGAACATTAGATTAGAAATAGAACACCAGTCTCGAGGGATTAGTCAGATCGGAGCGTGTCGAACGAGGCTGTCCCGGGTTGCCCATATATGCCGGTTTTGTTGTGACGTTAGTAGGTAATTTCGCGCGTTCTTATTAGAAAACGCATTTTATTTAGTTATTTTCTCAGTAAATGATTGAAGAATTTAAAAACTGAGACCGTAGAAAATTTTATTATTTATTATGTATTATTATAGGTACGATAGTCAAAATCAAAATTTAGTGAAAAAGCCCATTCTTTATGGTATTAAACTGATTTTATCAGTCGTCAGCAGTGTTGCCATTGGTAGGGAAATTTCCAAAATCTGGGGGAAAGGGGCAAGGAGAAGGGAAAAAGGGAAATTAAAGACAATTTAGAGGATTTTTATCTTAAAGTAAAATATCACTTTTTATATCCTTTTTAGGAATCTGGAGATTTTAACCCGACAATAGTGACCAACTTTTTTCAATCACTTTAGAAACATTGTCCATACGGTACGCCCGGTACGGTGGTGTCGACCTTTTTTCTGCTTATGTGATGTTTTTCTGAATATTTAAGTACTGGGAAAAATTGAGAAATTTAGGGAATTTTTGGACATTTTAATAGGGAAAAATATTTGGGTCTGGCAACACTGGTCGTATCGCACTTGGGAACTTAATCTAAATCGTATATTTATAAAAAGTGTAAAACCATATAATGTTCCCGCTAATCGATTTTCAGGCCCTAAAATCTTCGCTCTGGCTGATCCTTAAACCGGATTCTCGATTCCCTGGAAATAATTTTATTCACCACTGATTATGAAACCGGTTTTAACCAAATTGTTTGTGTGGATTCCAAGAAAATCGCGTTTGAAATAGCGTTTAGAGGGATTTTGTTGGTTTGCAAAATTTCACTATTATTTATGAACAAAGGTATCCCCCTATCCCGGGATATATAGCTACTATTTTTACCATACTTTTCCGATCTCCAAATCCCGGGATGGCTACCATTTTTAACATACTTTTCCTATCCCGGGCCTACATAAGGGGATCCCGAAAATCACAGGATTGTTCATTAGCTTCTTTTCTAGTATAGATTACCTTCTTGGTATAAATATTTATTATACGCCAAAATTGATGATTTAATCAATAATAATTTAATTTGGGGCGTTGATTACGAACCTATAAAAGCACTTTTTTCTAACAAGTTCCATCGAAGTGAACTCTGAGTTAAGCCTGGATCTGAACCTTAATTAATTCATCTGCCTGCTTTTTTCATATTTATATTATCTAGCCTTTTGGTGCTCATAATGAGGTTAACTACTGGACCCAAAACTTGTACGTTTACTTACATTTAAAATTAAACCCCTCCAAACTTTGAGTCTCGTTTTCCTGTATCTTAACAGTTTTAACTTGAAGAAATAGTCCATACTTAAAGTGGAGTGGGGATTTAGAAGGTAAAAATAAGAACACAAAGTCTTCCTCCACTGTTATATTAGAGAAATATTTTAATCAAATTCTCTACATGTTTCGAATGCAGAAGCATTCATCTTCAGGAGAAAAATTAAAAGAAGAAAAGACCAGTAGATATCACTTTAACTGAGCAACACAATTATAGGTTCGGTATAAAAATGAGTGGAACGGTGAGGAAACCGATACACACATTGCATTGTGAATAAGAAAAGTATATGGGTTTGAGGCTTAAGGCACTGTGAAAACTTTAAAGGTAGAATGAAAGATTTAACATCCTTGTGTGAAAGAACTGTCGAAAGATGAGATTGAAGTGAAAGGGAATGAACATTTAAGCAAAAAAATGTTAGCTAGTCATTAGAGAAAAAATATGGAGAAGAAGTGGATGTAAGTGTGAGGAAGAAGACTATTAAAAATTATTTAGAAATTAAAATTGGCTGGATGTAAACCTCATTGGTTTACGAATAAATATAATGAAAGTAAAAATAGAAAAATTGAATTTAAAAAAATTCTTTCATTATAAAGACTTTTTAGAAATAAAAATTTAATTCAGCTCGACCGCTACCGCGTGCTTTTTTACTTTACATCCAGCCAATTTTAATTTCTAAATAATTTTTAATAGTCTTCTTCCTCACACTTACATCCACTTCTCCATATTTTTTCTCTAATGACTAGCTAACATTTTTTTGCTTAATGATCATTCCCTTTCACTTCATTCTTATCTTTCGACAGTTCTTCCACACAAAGATGTTAAATCTTTCATTCTACCTTTAAAGTTTTCACAGTGCCTTAAGCCTCAAACCCATATACTTTTCTTATTCACAATGCAATGTGTGTATCGGTTTCCTCACCGTTCCACTCATTTTATACCGAACCTATAATTGTGCTGCTCAGTTGTTAGGGTGATATCTACTGGTATTTTCTTCTTTTAATTTTTCTCCTAAAGATGAATGCTTCTGCATTCGAAACATGTAGAGAATTTGATTAAAATATTTCTATAATAAAACAGTGGAGGAAGACTTTGTGTTCTTATTTTTACCTTCTTAACAGTTTTACTTAGGGTTTAAAGTAAAATGTATAGCTTCAGGAATCAGCACTTTGAAATTTTATTTGGTAAATTACCAATGTTATATAATTCATCCTAACATTTTTTATTTCAGATTAAAATATGGCTCTTCGATGGGGCATCGCTTCTTCTGGATTAATAGCCAATGACTTTGTCAATTCTTTGAAAGGACTGTCAAAAGACGAACATCAAGTAGTGGCAGTAGCTGCACGATCATTATCTAGGTAATAGTTAAACTGGCATTTTGAAATGACTATAACATGTGGTACTCGGTAATTTAGACCTATGCAGGTTTTATTGTGTATATATTATTAAATACTAACATTGTTGGGGGGTTGCAACTTCCTTACATTTAGTGTTCACCGTACAGTTGTGCGTTAATGCTATACCTATGCATATGACCGTTTCAAGTTCATTAGCTTTCAAAACTGGATTTTTTAAGGAAGTAAAGCAAAGTCCTTAAATACATTGAGCCTAATGAATAAAAATGTAGTAATTGCTTGAAGAAATTACTTTTTACTAAAAGCAATTGCTTGACTAGCAAATGCTCTAAGGAAAAGCAATTGCTAGATCTGGATATGAATAAAGTTTTAAAGCAATTGCTGCTTTTCTTACACCTCTGTAGCAAATGCTTATTTAACACAAGTTCAGACGTTTATTATGATAAATGGTTATGAAGCACAAGGCAGGCAATTATCGTGTATGGAAATGTTTCTAATTTATTCCTAATTTTATGCTGAAAGACAGGAAACCTTGCTTTTAACTGCCCAAAACATCGTTCAATTATAACACGTTCACAGCAGAAACCGCTATTATAATTTTGCTGCTCTTGGGTTGCAGGAGTTCTCCAGGGAGTCATAACCCAAGACGATATAGAGTAGCCATCGTCTCCTAATAATACGCATTCTTCTGTGCTGTTTTTTAAAATGTTGTATATATTAGAATTTTTGAAAATTCTGCTATCGTGCACAAAGTCTGGCCATTGGCAGTCTACACTTGTAAAAATTTCTTGTGCATTACAAGTATCCTGCACGTTAATGCTGGGGTACCCTTTTCGGTTTATATATTCATCACCGAATTCTTGAAACTTTGGAATCCTGACGTGTGTACACTAGTGTACAGTCTATCACGCCGATGGCATTTTGAAACCGGTATCTCTCTGACCACACAGCTTCAGCACTTGTAGGAAATTTAATAAAAATATTGGCCTTCTTCAAAGCTGCATCCATTACAGAAGTGTATGTCTTACAGACAGTAGTTTGGTGAACACCGAGTTCTTCACCTACAGAATTTTGAAAGCCCGGATCCGACAATTGTCGCAGAAAGACTTTTATCTTATTTATAGGCGACAGTGCACAGTTACACACCCTCACCTTTCACTAGTACTATCAGTCAAAAAATAATTTGCCAACCACTCAACATTTTCGTGGTCAAATCGATATAACTTTCTGAAATCATCATATCTGCAATTTTTACGTACCTGCACTGTAGATTTTTCTTTTACCGACGTTCATATATTCAGCCATAATTGAAGACACAAATTAAGAGCATCGCACATGTAGATATGCCGCGGAGAACTAAAGTTGACTGCTACCAAGCAAATGATGCGGGGGTCGACTTACCTTAAAAAGTTTAAAGCAATTGCTACACTAGAAAAAGCGATTCCTTAATTTATTCACCACATTTAAAGCAAACGATAGCGATTGCTTCTATTTTTTAAGAAAAAACATTGACTAGAAGCAATTCCTGCACTTTTAAGCAGTTGCTGGACGCAAAAGCAATTACTTTAGTTTGTATTCATTGGCTTTCAAACAATTACTTCGATTTTATAAGAAAAAGCAATTGCTACACTTTTATTCATTAGGACCATTAAGTAATGTGAGTGTCCGTTAAAAAAATTTTTGCTCGTTATTTTGTTTTTAGTGCAGAAAAGTTTGGTAAAACCCACAACATTCCAAAATTCTACGAAGGATACATAAACTTGGCAAAAGATGAAAATGTCCAGGTTGTTTACATAGGTGTCCTTAACCCTCAACATTACGAAGTTACAAAAATGATGTTGGAGAATGGTAAACATGTACTTTGTGAAAAACCTTTCGCCATGAATGAAAAACAGGCGAAAAAAATTATTGAGCTGGCGAAAAGTAAAAATCTATTCATAATGGAAGCAGTGTGGTCTAGATTTTTTCCTGTTTATCAAGAAGTTAAGTCGCTATTGGAGGCAGGAAAGATAGGAGAAGTAAGTAAATTTTTGTTGGAAATATCTGTGAGTAATGAGCTCCCCAGTTTGGGTTAGTTATGGCAATGTTTAATTAAGTGTTAAAACGCATTTCGGCTTTACAAACAGGGTAATGGGAATGTTTTCTGTAGGTATGCAAAATAAATATAACCTTTTTGGGTAGGTATATTAGATAAGTGTCAAAATACTGTACACATTGAAACATTGTCCAACCGCATTATGTAGCGTTCTCAGTTTTGATTCGTAAAATAAAATATATACAGGATGTTGAATAATTTATAGGCGTAAGTAAGTAGGTAAGTGAAAGAAAGCTTAAGGTCTACTTTTCCACCAATAAAGAAAAATAAAAAAGTTGATAATTTTTAAGAAACAAGTAAAAACTCCAGACAATGCAGAAAATCTCAAAGTAAGAAGTTACAAACTTTAAAAGGCCATAACTCAAAAACTAGTCATAGGATTGGATTACAGCCATGAACACATTTAATCAGGATATCAAGATTTACATAATACTAAAAATTCGAAAAATTAGCCGAAAATCATTTCCTATAAGCTTTGGGAGGGGTCATTTCCAGCCTAGGAAGATTCCTATGATGTACAAGTTAAATTGTTTTTTCTAGGCCAATTGAACAGACCTGTCGTACGTGACAATTGTATAAAAATACTCAAAATTAGTCGGCCATATTGAAATAACATCCTTCCTTCCAGTCTTTTTATTTAAAGTAGGCACGAGGATTGACAAATTTATTTCGGACATTTGTGGGATTGAAACGAAACATTATTATTTAAAAAACTAAGATACCTACGCTTTAAATTATAAACTAAAACTATTTTTAGGTTAGGTATGCGTCAGTAGCTTTTGGTTTCCCCATAAGCCAAGTGGAACGTGTAAATCGTAAAGAATTAGGCGGAAGTGCAATTTTGGATATAGGAGTATACATCCTGCAATTTCAACAATTTGTTTATAATGGAATAGTACCAGAAAAAGTTACAATCGCTGGTCATTTAAATGAGGATGGCGTTGATGATGTTGCATCTGTAATATTTTCATATCCTGATGGAAAAACTGCGGTTGTTAGTTGCAATACTAATGTGCAACTGCCTAATGAAGGTACTTGTAGATCATTAACTACTATCTAAGTGGATCCCTAGGAATATTAAATTAATTCTTGGGAAGTCAAAATTAATAAAGTAGGTACTTAATTATATTGTTTTTTTAGGTGTTATTGTTGGTACAAAAGGCACTATTAAAATACCAATGTTTTGGTGTCCTACTAAATACGAGCTGAATGGAGAAGTCAAGGAAATTCCTTTAATTGAAAATAATGAAAAGTTTAACTATGGCAACTCGGCTGGTTTGGCATACCAAGCCATTGAAGTCCGAAAACAAATTCTTAACAAAAAAATTGAAAGCGATATAATGTCACATAAACAAACGTTGCAGTTGGCAGCCTGGATGGATGGGGTGAGGAAAGAGATTGGCGTAGTCTTTCCAGAAGATTCGGAATGAATAAAGGATACAAGTTATATAATTTGTTTTTATTATTTTAATATATTTTTTTATTTGTGTTAAAACAAACACTGACTATTTATTTTAATACTAGCACCTTACACAATTTAGCAAATGAGTTAAAGCCCAGACCTTAAATTACCCAGGATATCTTTGTTCTGTATTTGGACATCGCTTTATTAATAGCTAAAATGATTGGACTCTATATATATGTATTATAAATTAAATTTAAAATGACCTGTGTCAAGATTTATTCTTGGGACAAACTTGTATATGATAAAACCTTTTAAAATAACAAAACGATGTGTTTGATTTACTTCAAAGTTTATTTACTTCTTTTTAGCGCATTTTAATTTTTTTTTTATATATTAGTTTATTTTTTGGATAATTTTCTTAGTATGTTCACTTTCAATCAATGCGTTATTGTTCGGGTTTTTTGATCATAAGAATGCATTGTCATCGGAACTGAATCACTATGTAAAATTTCAACTTCGTAGGATAAAAGGAAGTGGTTCTAATTCAGCTTGCAAGATTCGACCCTAACATACATACTACAAGTTAAAAAAAAGATTTAAAAAAGGAGGGGCCCCAGTTGGGAACCTTGAGGTACCCCAGAAGTGGCTACGATAGGCCTGGAAAACACGTTGCAAATAATCCTATAGATTCTGCCAAAAAGATAAGAAACAAGAGATCACCCTATATATGCCGAGGTCAGCACTCAGCGAGCTTCGCAATAAAGAAATGCATTTCTGAAATCAGTATACAGGGAATCGACCCCTTATCTAAGTTTCTTCCATGGACAACACCTTCGCTAATTATAGGGCTTTTTAGGGTTCTTTGGCAGGAACCCTCGTTGCCCCGCCCTAGCTACGTTTATGACTTCTTTTATTCTCAGTCCCTTAGAAAGCGCATGTTCATTATTTATGCTCACAGAGTTTTAAACACCATGAACTAAGAAAATCTCTTCTTATCCCTTTATGCAAACAAAAGGCAAAATGTTTTGTTAAATAGAGGACAGCAAAGCATTTTACTCGATCTGGAGAATGCACTTTGCTGAACAGACTTTGCCGTGGTAACAAAACTACTTTGCAAAGAATAATTCTATAAACTATAAAGCAATTTTGCTATGTCTGAAAAGTTACGTTGTTGTACTTGTAAAGTGACCAGAGTTGGGCAGTAATTGCCTCAAAAGTGCTTCAAGCACAATAGTGCTTCGACCACAGTGCTAGATCACTTTTAACATACAGGGCTCGGTAATTGATAATCCAAGCCCTTTATAAAAAGTACTTGGTAATTTATTTTCGCATTTCAAGCCATTTAAAGTGCTGGAAAGCACTCAAAATTTTTTTCCTGGGTAATAATTGGTAAGTGGCACTTAGAATTTCTAAAATGCTTGATGCTGGCAATTACTTTTCCAAGGGGCTTGTTGCTTGGCGCTCTAAGTCCTATTTGGAGTGCTTTGCCTAGCTCTGAAGTGACCTATAAAACTATAAAATGTTAATAAAACCACAAATTTCTGCAAGACCAGGAAAGTGTTTTTTAATGGCAACACTTAGCTGTCTCTGTAAAGATCGGTGTTGCTAAAATAATTCTTTCTACTATAGGGATAACGTTTTTTTTTGTAGTAAAAAACGTCTGTCTAAACAATTTTCTTGTACTCCATAGTTGTACACCCAGCCGCGAATCACCCACACAGAAAACAAATATTTTGTATCACAACTGTCAAGTTAGAATTATTAGAGGTTATTTTTCTCAAACTACCATCGTTACGACCGTTTTTTTCTGGGGTTGGCGAATGAGCCAGTATACTTAGGCCTATAAGGCCCATTGTATCCCCTCTTTCATCTGGATAATGTCAGCCAGACGGGGCTTACAGCTTAACGTGGAATCCGAACCACGTGTATGCACTACCCAACTAGCATTTTTAGGTCGTACCGACGTTATATTTTTCAACCTGCCGTTGGAAACTTACGTAGATCTGACCTCGAAAAGACTCGAATTTGCACCAATTTGGTGAACAAAATACGGGTTTAAGGACGTCAGTATATGAATTCTGCACATTATAAATAACGAATTTTATGTACATATATCTGTTACTTATGCTGCACCTAAAATGTCGGGAAGTTTTGAAAATAACTTTATTTGACTTCTGCACGGGTAAACATACCATAGACCACTAACAAATATGACCAACTGATATTTTGTGGGTTCTTTCATAAAATATAGGTAATGGCTGCTATATAAAGAGCTTCCTCTTACAAGAATAAACTTATTTAGAATATTTTGGTCGCTCTAAATGGAAACCCAAACCACTTCACTGTTAAAATTTGGCAATATAGAGCTTTAAAAACTAAGCTCCCCTTAATTGATCAAATTGAAGAAATAATACTATATCTTGATACAGGAGAAAACTTACATAAATTAAACTAGCGTTTAAACACTCAGAGTAAGTAAAGTAGGTTATTATATATCAAATAGGGGCGTTTCCAGTATTTGGTTTTATGTTTTCCAAAATTATCTTGTGAAAAACGAAACCCTAAAATTGGTTCCCGTCAAAATATGGTGAAGTCACGTCGTTACCTAAAAGGGTTTAAAGTACGCTTTGAAGAAGAATTAATCGAACACCAATGACGTATCTATAGAAAGATTTAGAGCATAGGGTAGGTTAACTCATTATTACTTCAAGTCAAAAAATGTACTTTCTGTATATCCTTAGTAATATTTTCACGTCCGGCCGACCATAAATGTAGTCCCTTAAGGACCTTCAGAAATAAGTCATAGTGCGACGTCTGTGTGACTACTTTTAGCATCACCCATACTACCTGGACATTTAAGCAGGGGCGGATCGTGGTTTTTTCGGGCCCTAGGCTGATTCAATTTCTGGGGCCCCCAACCCCCCAAAATGCTTTTTTCTTTATTTCCATGATGTAGTTATTTTTTGTTATAAAACAAATAAAACAACTAATGTACAAAATAAAAATCTATTCTATTTAAACTAAAAGAAATAACATAATGCAAACGGTCATGAGATCGGTATTTGATACTATTTGTCATTGAGGCCCCTACGGGGCCCCTTTTTGCCGGGGCCCTAGGCTTTAGCCTACCCAGCCTAATGGGAGATCCGCTACTACATTTAAAGTCAGATTAATACGTTTAAACGACGTAAGAGTAGATACTATTCGCGACCTCAATCCGATAGAAACTAAGTGACATCTAAACGACGTAGTTTAGCCAGTAAATACTAACTAGACATCTTAAGTTACTGTATTACCAAAAGTTGCACCAACCCTAATGTCAGATTTACTTTATATTTAGTCATAAGTCCCGAAAATGCTAGTTGGGTAGTTATCCTTTTTACTCCCCCAGAGGTCCATGACTCTCTTCTCGGTCTCGATATTAGGAATCGCTAGTAGCATACTATGCATTTTTTTATCAACTAAATTTCGGACATACTTTTTTTATTATGTGTATGTCCACTCAGGGGATCGAACCCGCACCGCCACGGTCGAATGCCAGTACCTCACCTCTGCGCCACTGCCGCGGCGATCGTTATTTTTTACTCTCGTGTGGCGTAACCTTCCTTCGACTATTAGTAGCGAAATGATGTCGGACGACAGGGCCGACAGGCTCGGACGAGCTGAGGTACTCGAAATTGGCTCTTACCGAATGGCGAATAGTTTGGTTCTACGGCAACGAAATATCCTTATTAGGACATGCGAGATTTTACAATGTTTTACGTTCATAAAACTCATTGTCATTGAAAAATATAAGATCCTATTTTTAAGAAAGTACTTTTAACTTAAGCCTAAGTAAGTACTCTTGAAAAAGTCCTCAAGAAAGAAGAGTAAAGGAGGAGGATATGAAAAAAATATGTAATAATCCCCTACTATCTACTACTAAGTATTTCTTAAGTAAAAATCATGACAATGAAAAAAATTATTGCAATATAGTTGATAACATGCGATATAAAAAGGTAAATAGCAAACAAATTAAACATTCCATAAACATACTGACCGATAGCAGGTTGGTTGTATTTGACGATAAAACTATATTGTCTAGCTTTGTTTTATAAAAATTGGTAAGCATTGTTTTTTGTATATTTTTATTGTTTTCACCTAATAATTTTAATGTTAAACAGATTCTGATCTCCAATTAAACAATTTTTAATAGGTAATATTTTTATTTTTTTAAGCCAAATTTATTAATTGTTAAATAAACTACATCTAATAAACAACCATTTTCCTACAAATGTTGCTACATGTTTTTAGATTATTTATATATATTAAGCACTTTGGAAATTCTAAGTGCTTGCTACAACCAATTACCGAGGAGTGCTTGCAAACACGTTACATGATTTGAAATGTGTAATTCAGTTAACAAGCACCAAGCATTTTTATAAAGGGATTCAATTACCATTTACCGAGCACTGTATTTTAAAAGCTTGCAAGCACTTTCAAAGCAATTACTGCGCAGTCCTGATAGATTTATTAAATAATTTGCAAACATTTTTAGTTTGAGATTGAAAATGGCTCTGCGATGGGGAATTGCTTCTACTGGATTAATAGCCAATGATTTCGTGAATTCTTTAAAAGGACTTCCAAAAGATGAACATCAAGTGGTAGCAG
The DNA here is from genome assembly GCA_935413205.1 of Polydrusus cervinus. Taxonomy (NCBI): domain Eukaryota; kingdom Metazoa; phylum Arthropoda; class Insecta; order Coleoptera; family Curculionidae; genus Polydrusus; species Polydrusus cervinus. Next base: position 24,524,083 of record OW284514.1, on the reverse strand, counting down.
TAGCTGCTCGATCATTATCCAGGTAATAGTTAAACCAAATTTTGTAGAACATACTTTGTATACTGTGAATTTATGTTTTTAACACTGGGTTTCTTTTAAAAATGAATGGTTAAGCCTAAAGTATTTAGATATGCTACCCTGAAAATGTTAACCATTCGTTAATAAATTATTAGTTTGTAACCATTATTACTTTGTTTTTAGCGCAGAAAATTTTGCGAAAACACACGGTATCCCCAAATATTACGAAGGATACGAGAACTTAGCAAAAGATAAAAATGTTCAGATCGTTTACATCGGAGTTCTTAACCCTCAACATTATGAACTGACACTTAATATGTTGGAACATGGAAAACATATACTGTGTGAAAAACCTTTTGCCATGAATACGAAACAGGCCAAAAAAATGATCGATCTGGCGAAAAGTAAAAATCTGTTCATAATGGAAGCAATGTGGTCGAGATTTTTTCCTGTTTACCGAGAAGTCAAATCGTTGTTGGAGGCAGGGGAGATTGGAGACGTAAGTAAAAAATATTTTGTGGCTTGTAAAATTTTTTTAACGTACCTACAATATCAAAGTACTTAAGAGTGGTGCAACCAGAAAATATGTTCGGGGAACTCAAAGGACGTAACTAGGACATTTTTTTTCTGGAGGGAGGGGCAACCGGGATTACATGTATTTCATGATTTTGTACTTGGGAAAAATTTTCGTGGTAACGCCCAAAGTTCTTTAAAAACTCACACAACTACTACCCCCTTTAACTAACCCATAGATAAAAATATTTTTTACATTTGTGAAAAATATGAATATTCAATTTTTCAATCCAAAATGTTCAAAAAGTCGTACGTATGACTCTAACCAGGGTTTTTGGGCTCAGTTCTTTATTTTTAAAAATAAAGTAAATATTTTTTATACGCTCACCACGCCCCTTGGTTGCGCCACTACTGGTACCTAAGGTATATAAATTAAATAAAATATTAATTTTAGATTAGATATGCTTCAGTAACTTTTGGCCGTCCCATGAGCCATTTGGGCCGCGTAAGCCTTAAAGACATGGGCGGAAGTTCAATTTTGGATCAAGGCGTCTATATTCTGCAATTTCAACAATTTGCCTTTGACGGATTAGATCCAGAAAAACTAACAATAACCGGACATTTAAACGAGAATGGTGTAGACGATGTAACATCTGTCGTATTTTCATATCCCGAAGGAAAGACTGCGGTCGTTACTTGCAATGCTACTGTGGAATTACCCAACGAAGGTATGTTACCGGGTGTACAACTTAAAAGGGACGTCAGCTGTATCTTGGGAACTTACAGCTTTCGGAATTTTTATATGAAAAAAGTGGCCAAGAGAAATCGCTGGAAATTATTTTTAAGTTTCTCAGGTGGCCGCTAACTGGAGCTAACCCTCGATTTATTGCCATTGCCTGACCTATCGATTGGGGAGTGTGTATCTTCTTCCGTACCCCACGAGATGTCCGATCTTATCCGGCCTGGTTACCGGCGTGAATGGGGTGCGTTGGAAGATGATACATTTTACACTCTTCCTTGCATTCTTAAACCTGCTAAATTTCGGACATACCATACTTTTTTTTATTGTGCGTATGCCCACTCCGAGGATCTCACTGGGACCGCCACGGTGGAATGCCAGTTACTCACGGTGAGTAACCTGGCATTCGACCATGGCGGTCCAATGCCGTGATCGTAATTAATTTAGAGAATGTATTTGGCACCGACTGAGTTATATAACCGAAAATTTGACACGAAGCAGTGATTCACTTGATTCATATGGCGAGAATAACAGTAATTCTTTTTTAGGTGTTATTGTTGGTACAAAAGGCACAATAAAAATACCATCGTTTTGGTGCCCGACTAGTTATGAGCTCAATGGAAAAATCAAGGAAATACCATTAATTAAAAACAATGAAACGTTTAATTATCCCAATTCGGCTGGATTAGCATATCAAGCCATTGAAGTGAGAAAACAAATTCTTAACAACAAAATTGAAAGTGATATATTGCCTCATAAACTAACGCTAAAGCTGGCAGGTTGGATGGATGCAGTAAGAAAAGAGATTGAAGTCGTATTTCCGGCAGACGCAGAATAAGTTAAGATTATGTATTTATTTGGTGTAATAAAATTTGTTTTATATGTAAGTTTGCCTTTTAATTAAAATTTTTTAACCTTCTGATGTCACATAGAATTAGGCAATCCAACGTCGAAAATAGCGGCTGATGGCAAATACTGCTGTGTAATTGGTGCACGTCACCATGGATTCCATAATGGAATAAAAAGAAAAAACTGCGAGTTTATGCAGGTGAAGTTACATATTATCTAACAGATTTATGTTGGATTGCATAATAGTAGATTCTGTAACGAGGTTGGAAGGAAAATTTGATCCGAGTGGAAGATTCCGAACGCGAGCGTAGCGAGCGTGAGGAACCACGAGTATCGAATTTTCATTCTAACCGAGTAGCAGACTATATTTTCTCCACGACCTATTCGCAATATTTGTAATTTTAGGTGTTCTATATCTGAATTATCCGATTTTTCACTCATATTTTGACTTGCACTAAAATTTGTCTGCTGACATTGACAGTTTCGAAATTCATGGCAACCTATGTCGTTTAGATCAATTACAGAATATGCACTCCGTATCTTGTTATGGCATGAAAATTCACGCAAAACGCATAAGAAGCAAGTGTTTCAGAATAAATATTCCAACTCAAGAGCGAGAATTTTTACATTCTATTATCAAAAATGATTTTGGAATTCTTGCATTCAGTAATGGTCGTGGAGACGGATTTTTATACCACGATTGACGTAAATGATATTGACAGGCATTATTTACTCACAATCACAGGTGCCTGATTAGTAAATTTAAAATTAAGGTAACCGGGCCAGTATGATTATAAGAAAATTATTTCTGCCAATGTCATGTACCTATGCCACAGTCAAACTTGCTGCTAGTTAATTGTGGTTAAAAATCTTTAACAACTATCTAGCATTAATGACAAAATGATATTTTAAAGCATAGTACTTTGACATTTATTTGACCAAAACGTTTCTGTCACTTTGCGTATGACCGACATTATCTCCTTTGCATTATTACTAAATTATTAGCAACCACAGACAAGTGCGTCGGTTTACCAAATCAATTTGAAGTATGAGATAATAAGTAATCATGACTCAAAAAATGCAAATAATCATTATCCTTATTGGAGTTAAATTTTTATGACTATTTATTGGTTGCATGCTACTAACACAGTACCTATTTAATCTCTTTATTGTCACCGGTAAACACTATTATCTCGATAAAATAAAGTATGTAATGTAGAAATTAAAATATTTCAACCGTAGGGGAGAAGAGGGAGACTTGATCACCCCAAAAGATCTTTGAAACTAAATTTTCTAAAAATATATCATAATGGTAATATTGCATCATTATGATCCAGTGGCATTCAGTTTTGCCAAGACTGCTAGTTAGAGAAGGCGTTTATCATTATAGTAGTTTGTACAACAAGAGTGGATATGATTGTTGTCTAAGTACTCCGCCTACGGCGTCGTGCTTAATTTACTTTCTCGTGAAATAAAGACAATCCACTCAGGTTGAACAGTATATTTTTTCTACAACCAAACTTACGAACCTTATACTAAAAATGTTTAAAAAAAGAAAGTAGAGAGTTTAGCGCCCGTATAAGTAAATAGAAAAAAGCTTTTTAGCGGCAGGCGGACAAAGAAGTGGTGCATCTATCTTTTGCATTAAAGTACACAGGGACGCCAAAGGTAATGGTTTCCCTGGGGCACAGGTAGACAATGACAGGCTGTTTCGTTCTTGTTAGAACTCATCAGAAACCCATAACCTGTAAGCAACTCCAAGTACAGCGAGACTGTTCTTTCAAGGCATTTTTAAGAAATAAAAACGCGATGAAAACCCAGTGGTTTATTAGTTCTATGTTTCCACATTAGATGGCTATATCTTTTGCATTGAGTTGATTCCTACTGATGGCGTTACTGGGTTTTCATCGCGTTTTTATTTCTTAAAAATGCCTTGACAGGACAGTCTCGCTGTACTTGGAGTTGCTTACAGGTTATGGCTTTCTGATGAGTTCTAACAAGAACGAAACAGCCTGTCATTGTCTACCTGTGCCCCAGGGAACCAATTACCTTTGGCGTCCCTGTGTACTTTAATGCAAAAGATAGATGCACCCCTTTGTCCGCCTGCCGCTAAAAAACTTTTTTCTAGTTAAAAAAAAGTTTGCAGGCTGCCGGGATCGAACGCACGACCATTGGATTCAAAGTTCAACGTTCTACCGTCCTGACCACAGAATCATTTAAGAAATTATGGTAAAACCAACTACATGAAATTAATTTTCTATGCACATTCAGCAGGTTGCATTATTGAAAAATCTATTATAGCGTATAAATTTTGTCATATTGAATAAATTAATAAAATATTGTACCATATATTACATATAAATTATATAGTTTAGTGTCTTGAAAAGAAGGCGGAGCTTCAGTAAAAATAATAAATTGTGATTGGTCACTACTTTTAACAATGCCACATATAATTTCTATAACAATGTTGTCAACTAATGGGAAATTTCCGGCTTCCTGAGAACAAAGCACAGAGGAATGATAGGTCGGCGCTGTCTCCAAAGGGTAAACAGAAATTTTTACGCACAGTGTTATATTAGTAGGATATTCTTTAGGATCACTTGTGGTTGTGGTCTGCTAAAAAAATACTTTTTCCGTATTGTGTGTATTCCTGGAATTTTTTTATAAAAATGGGAAATTTTATTTTTAAAGGTTGCAACACTGTGCAGCACTGTTATGAAATTTTGCCGTACAGTTAACTGGAATAGCCTACTTTTCTCGCCACTTAAGTGTAAAGGAATTGACATATGGGAGTAGAAAATTTTTTTTTTTATTAATTAAGAAGTATTTTTATAAGTTTTTCAAGTTAGTTTTGACTATTTTCTTGCCAAGGTAAGTATTTTCTTTTATTTGTCTTCCATATTACATGTAATCATAGTGTTTCCAAATATGATAAAGATAAATGTTACTAAAAAGAAAGTAGAGAGTTTAGCGTCCGTATAAGTAAATAGAAAAAAGTTTTTTAGCGGTAAGCGGACAACGTGGTGCATCTATCTTTTGCATTAAAATACACAGGGACGCCAAAGATAATGGGTTCCCTGGGGTTTTCATCGCGTTTTTATTTCTTAAAAATGCCTTGAAAGAACAGTCTCGCTGTACATGGAGTTGCTTTCAGGTTATGGCTTTCTGATGAGTTCTAACAAGAACGAAACAGCCTGTCATTGTCTACCTGTGCCCCAGGGAACCCATTACCTTTGGCGTCCCTGTGTACTTTAATGCAAAAGATAGATGCACCACTTTGTCCGCCTGCCGCTAAAAAACTTTTTGTTACTTTCCCTGGTATATTTTATTAAAGACACTCTTTTAAAATGGCGCTATGCGGAGATTAGTTCATTCCTGCTATGGGACGCCACTTCTGTCAACCAGAAGAACGGAATGACAAAAATGTAACAACAAACAAATAAAAATCGTTGAATATTATTGATCTCTATTTATGTCATATAATGACGCATAACTTACAGTTAAAGTTTAAAAATGTATGTTGGGTTGCACAAAGATTTTTAACCATAATTAACTAACCAGCAAGTTTGACTGGCTGCATTATTTACTCATAATCAAAGGTACCTGATTAGTAAATTAAAAATTAAAGTAACCGGGCACTATGAAAGTAAAACTAAAAAACTTTATGTTCGTTTATACTTAAAAAGACCAATTAGCAATTTAAAAAAATAATACATAACCTATTTTGAGATACAATTTTTCCATGTAAGACCACCACAAGCCATTGAAACAATAAAATAAGCTATCACAGTTACAACTACTCCAATAATGACGTAACACTTGATATTTTTCCAAAAGAAGGTACGCTGCAAGGTTCCGCTAAGTTGTACAAATGAACGTGACTAAAAAATAAAACAAGCAGTTAAACCTTTTTTGTATGACGGCTAGGTTTTTACCAATTAATATAAATTAGGTGTCTAATGGGAATGGGGTGATTCTGTAGGTACTGCAATTTACACTGCTCTAAGCTTATAGCGACACTAAGAGAATGTGACAAACATGACATATTTATTTTATGCATTTCGCGTTAACTTTCATGCTTAGAACCCACAAACTTACAACGCTGTAAAATCTGTTACCGAATCACATCATAAATTTTAATCCATTCTTATCTTATACGACTACAAATAAATGTTAGTCGTGGTTTTAAAAATAGGCCCTTGTTCCATCGATGTCAAAGTCAATGGGTACATTCAGGCGGCCCAGCGGCTAAAATGCTTAGTAAGAAGACTAGCTGAATGTACCACTGCTTAAACAGCAGTTGAGTGTTTTGCTCTGCGTAGTGTGCGAAACTGGGAACCGAATCGATCTATATATAGAAAACTATACATAGGAAAATTTTGAAAACTTGACAGTATGCTGATGCTGATGAGGGCGACCGGGCTAAAATATTTTCATAATGGTGGCACTACCGCTTATACCGGAAGTAAGTGTCAACTTGCTTCTTTTAAATGGAACACCCTATATATTATTACATTTTTGCATTCTACGCAAGATTCTAGGCAGATTTTGTATACCATGTCCTATACCTATGTCTAAACGTTTTTGACATATTTGAATTTTTATGTCAAAAATGACGTTTGCAAGCCTTAGAATAATTATCAATTTTTTCTATAAAGAAGCCTTATTTATTTAATTTAAGTGGGATTTCTTGTTATAAAGGACCTGCTTTAATAGATTTTTTATTAATACAGGGTGTTTAAAAAATAAGATTAAAAATGAAATTGAAAAAACTGCAAAAAGTCTAGATTTTCAAATGGAAACACCCAAATTTTATAATTATTTCTTATTTAGCATTAAAAATAAGGGTAAGTTTGTGTAAGGTTGCATACCCCAAAAATTTTTAGTTTTCAAAATATTGCCAATTTAGCATTTTTATATGGCGATCTTGCAGCGGATTTTAAGTTCAGTTCCTCCTAGTTGGCTATGACGGCATTGAAGCTGTCACTTGCCATTTGACAATAATAAATAACCATGCCGGGACGCTTAAATTGTACAGAGTCATTGCCAACTAGGAGTAACTGAACTTTAAATCCGCTGCAAGATCGCTATATAAAAATGCTAAATTGGCAATATTTCGAAAACTAAAAATTTTTGAGATATACAACCTTACACAAACTTACCCTTATTTTTAATGCTAAATAAGAAATAATTATAAAATTTGGGTGTTTCCATTTGAAATTCTAGACTTTTTGCAGTTTTTTCAATTTCATTTTTAATCTTATTTTTTAAACACCCTGTATTAATATATAAAAATATTATAAAAAATCTATTAAAGCAGGTCCTTTATAACAAGTAATCCCACTTAAATTAACTAAATAAGGCTTCTTTATAGAAAAAATTGATAATTATTCTAAGGCTTGCATTTTTGACATAAAAATTCAAATATGTCAAAAACGTTTAGACATAGGTATGGGACATGGTATACAAAATCTGCCTAGAATCCTGCGTAGAATGCAAAAATGTAATAATATATAGGGTGTTCCATTTAAAATAAGCAAGTTGACACTTACTTCCGGTATAACCGGAAGTGCCACCATTATGAAAATATTTTTGCCCGGTCGCCCCATCAGCATCAGCATACTGTCAAATTTTCAAAATTTTCCTATGTATAGTTTTCTATATATAGATCAATTCGGTTCCCGGTGGGACACCCTGTATATAATATATACTTACACCCCTATTTAATTTTTCAGTTTTGTCTTCTAGTTCATCAAGCTGTTCACCTCTAGTCACAGCACCATCTACAAGTAAAAATATTATATATTTTCTTTCCAGCTTCTAGTTTAAATTTAGTTTGACTTGTATTAGATAAGTTGTGGTTTGAGGTATTGTCTAACACACGGTTCTGAAACCACCTAAAGGAAGTAGAAAAAAGTTTGCGATATTATCGGCTGCTCACTACTAAATACAGATAAAAAATCCATGGAAATATATGTTATTTTAATTTAAACTCTTTAGCAAAAACAAATTAGGCCCGCTTTGACTTCAAATTTTACACTAATTATTTTATTTCCTCGCCTTTTCGCCCAGTTTAGTTACCGTGTGGATGACTAATATCTAAGGAGCGGAAAAAATGCAAGCGAAAAACCCCAATATATGCGCATTTAAATGCATAACATTTTCAGAATATATGCATCGAAATGAACAAAAAATGCAAATATGCATTTTTATTATATGAAAAATTACGAACATTAATGTTACTTAAAATAAAGCCAGAACTATTTTTTTATAATTAAACCCGTTCTTCAAAAATCCTATTATTTTTTACCTATTCCATTCCACCTATCCCATACTATACCTATTCCACAGACCTATTTGAGTAAATATAAATGAAACGGTGCCATCCCAAGTTAACTCCCGATAGCTCTTTATGCACTTAACTCATCGACAATTTTTTAAGAAATGCTTTTGATGATCGATTGATTGCCAACAATGGTCCTTTCCTTTGGCCAGCCCGCTCCCCAGATCTTACAGTGCTCGATTTTTTTATTTGGGGTACAATTAAAGATCGAGTTTATAATACTCCGAAAACAACTATGGAAGATTGCATACAGCGAGTGAGGAATGAATTTGCAAATTTAAGTCCCGCGTCAATAAGAAAAGCGACCGATGAACAAGTGCTGCTCAGATGCGAAAAATGTCTGGAAGTTGAAGGACGTCAGTTTCATTCAGTAAAATTTGGGGGTTTCCGTTTGAAAATGTAGATTTTTTACAGATTTTTCAAGTTCATTTTTAAACCTATTGTTTGAGTACCCTGTATTAATAGTTCCAAAGTTCTTGACATTTTCTATAATTTTATTAACAGCACATTGTGATGGCTTCTGTTTTTGCGGATATCGAATGGCAAATGTGTCACATGTTCTTGATATAACTTTATCACATTCTCCATAAATACTAAATAAGTTTAAATAATCTTCGTTTGTATAATTTAAACGCCCAGGCATGATTATTAATAATGTTCAAATGGTAAGTGACAGCTTCATAGATTTTCTTAGCAATTGATTGTTTTTCAACGCCGTCATAGCCAACTAAGAGTAACTGAACTGAATCTGCAGCAAAATCGCCTTATAAAAATACTAAATTGCCAATATTTCGAAAACTAAAAATTTTTGGGATATGCAACCTTACACAAACTTACCCTTATTTTTAATGCTAAATAAGAAATAATTATAAAATTTGGGTGTTTCCATTTGAAAATCTAGACTTTTTTCAGTTTTTTCAATTTCATTTTTAATCTTATTAAAAAATTAAACAACCTGTATTAATAGTTATCAAAATATTATAAAAAATCTATTAAAGCAGGTTCTTTATAACAAGGAATCCCACTTAAATTAAATAAATAAGGCTTCTTTATAGAAAAAATTGATAATTATTCTAAGGCTTGCAAACGTCATTTTTGATATAAAAATTCAAATATGTCAAAAACGTTTAGACATAGGTATAGGACATGGTATATACAAAATCTGCCTAGAATCTTGCGTAGAATGCAAAAATGTTATAATATATAGGGTGTCCCATTTAAAATAAGCAAGTTGACACTTACTTCCGGTATAACCGGAAGTGCCACCATTATGAAAATATTTTAGCCCGGTCGCCCCCATCAGCATCCTTCAAAATTTTCCTATGTATAGTTTTCTATATATAGATCGATTCGGTTCCCGGTGGGACATTCTGTATATGTTACCGGCCAAACCCGATTTCAGGATACACTAGATTTGCCTAGGCCTGTTCGGGTTTGTTCGTATTCTAACAAACCCGAATAAACCTAAACAAACCCGACCAGACCCAAACAAACTAGTTTATCCTGAAATCGTATTTGGCCGGTAATATACAGGGTGTGTCAGTAAGGTGTCTGTCTTAGATAGCACCTAAACTATCAAAGATAGGAAAAAAAGTGTAATACAAAAGTTAAAGGGTTTTTTAGGATACATAATCTAAAAATATTTTCTAATCTACAGGGTGGTCCTAAAAAGTGGTACCTACTGAATAATAAAAAAGAAAATTAAATGGGACACCCAGTATTATTTTCTAGAATATGATTCAATGGAATAAGGACTTTGCAACACTATTAAAATTTTTAATGTTAACTGCAACGTTGCCAAGTAATTAATTTTTTTCCGAAATTTTAGTAATTTTAAGGGTATCGTTAAAAAATCATAGCAATCTGTGGATTAACCATAGGCAAATATAATTTACGTTGTAAGTACTTTAAGGTACGATATATTGATCTATAATAATGTTTTTTAAATCTCTTATACAGAGCGTTCATTACAAGTTGGACAACTCGATAGTTTAAAAAATGCTTTATTTCAATTTTTTTAAATGGGACCCCCCTAATTTTTTTAGGCAAAAGAATGTATCTCTCGAAAACCTTACTTTTTTGTTAAACATGTCATATATCTAAATATAATAGTTTTTGAAATATTTTAGGATTTGTTTTAAATCAGGGTAAAAAAGGAAAGTTCTAATTAAACAATTTAGTCAAGATTGCTTTGGAACAAAAAATAAATAATTTTCTTTGTCACAGCTGTCATTGCAAAATTATTTCGCCAACATTTTGTGCTTTATAACTGTTTAAAGTTTAGTTTTCTAAACTAATTTTATCGAAATAGAAAAATATGAGTTATGATAAAGTTAGTTCAGGAAACTAAAATTTAAACAGTTTTAAAGCACAAAATGTTGGCGAAATAATTTTGTAATGGCAGCTGTGACAAAGAAAATTATTTATTTTTTGTTCCAAAGCAATCTTGACTAAATTGTTTAATTAGAACTTTCCTTTTTTACCCTGATTTAAAACAAATCCTAAAATATTTCAAAAACTATGATATTTAGATATATGACATGTTTAACAAAAAAGTAAGGTTTTCGAAAGATACATTCTTTTGCCTAAAAAAATTAGGGGGGTCCCATTTAAAAAAATTAAAATAAAGCATTTTTTAAACTATCGAGTTGTCCAACTTGTAATAAACGCTCTGTATAAGAGATTTAAAAAACATTATTATAGATCAAAATATCGTACCTTAAAGTACTTACAACGTAAATTATATTTGCCTAGGGTTAATCCACAGGTTATTATGATTTTTTAACGATACCCTTAAAAATGCTAAAATTTTGGAAAAAAATTAATTACTTGGCAACGTTGCAGTTTACTTTAAAAATTTTAATAGGGTTGCAAAGTCCTTATTCTATTAAATCATATTCTAGAAAATAATACTGGGTGTCCCATTTAATTTTTTTTTTTATTATTCAGTACCACTTTTTGGGACCACCCTGTAGATTAGGAAATATTTTTAGATTATGTATCCTAAAAAACCCTTTACCTTTTGTATTATACTTTTTTCCCTATCTTTGATAGTTTAGGTGCTATCTAAGACAGACACCTTACTGACACACCCTGTATATGATATTAAAAACATTGGGTTCTCTTGACCCAAATCCTGGCTAATGTTTATTAATGGCCACATGGCCTCAAGGAGGAGCCGCCCCTGTTAACAAATAAAAGTTTAACTAGAAGAATTACCAACAGCAAAATAATTACCGTTGGTAAAATGTTTTTTTAATTTAACAATTTGGAGGATAGTACAGCCATCCACATGATAACTTAACCGGGGCGAAAAGGCGAGGAAACAAAAAAAAATGAAGTCAAAACGGGGCTAATTTATTTTGCCAATATAGTTTAAATTAAAATAACATACATTTGTGTGTAATTTCTCTTATCTGTATTTAGTAGTGAGCCAGAAGACAATATCGCAAATTTTTTTCTGCATTCTTTAGGTGCTTCCAACACCGTATGTCAGACAATAGAATAGATGCTTACCTATAGCTTTTTCTATAATATGTTTTAACTCGTCCGCTTCACGATGGACCCTAGAAATAATATCGACATCTTTACTTTCTGAATAATGTTTCATTCCATGGGCTAATACTCTGGCAAAATTTGCATTAACTGAATAGGGGATATCTGATAACCGTGTGCTAGGTCCGTAGGTCTCTCGAAATCTTCTTTTTATTTCATCAAGAAAGAGAAAAGCCCGATTTTTGTCAAATTCCTAAAAATAGTTTGTTTTAATTAGAAGAGGTCAACTTTCTTCCTTATGAATCAAATTGTAATTCGTATTTATCTACCCCCTCTACCGGATATATGAGCCTATAGGCTATAGGTAATATATTACGTCATTCATTTTGGGTTGTTCCGTTTAAGACAGTACGTTTCTCCCAGCAAAGGCGGATTTAGCTACAAATCATGGAAGGGGAACTAAAAACTAAGACTAACAGCGGGTTACATAAATAAATATAGTTCTCGATTGCTTAACCGCCTATTAAAAAGACAAAATTTAATCAGAGGCTGGTAAGGCCAACTTTGTATATTTGTGTTAATTAACCTTATATTGTATAACAACTGGCATATGACAGCACTGACCGCTACCATCTTTTGCAAAATTTAAGGCAATTTTGCGCAAACACGCAGTAGGCCTTGCCAGCTTCTGATTAATTAAGGAGGAAATTTTTTCGACAATATTAAATATTAATGTATCAATACAGCTACCATTTTGGCCCTTAAAAATAATTATGTTCAAATTAATAATATTAATTTAATCCGAATGTAGCTATGCATATTAGGGCCACGGTTAACTCCAATGAACCATAATTAGAAACACTCGTGCATTTTGGCGCGCCCCAGCCGACCGTGCCCGTGAGCTCAGAGCAGCAAGTAAAGACCCATACAGTCAAGTGGCTTTGATATTCATCGTTGCTATGGTTACGTGACGTCAGCCACGCGACAGCATGTAACAATTTGCATTATGATGAAGGACAATTTAAAAATAGATCAGTCGTATGCACCAGTATTTTAGCATTGGTTCGCCTAACTTTAAGGTATTTATTTTAAGGCTTCGCGAAACTTACGGTTATAGATATCGTTTTTACGTGATTTACTGTGTGATTAAAAAGTTTTGTTTTTATTTTTTAGCTAATTCAGTAGTGTACGTACCTACTTAGTTTAATTTTTATTGTGTGTTTGTATGTAATAAAAATATAAATTAGTCAATGTTTGTTTAAGTACCCGCACTATACCTAGCTCTTAACCATTTTTTAGGACCGCGAACCGCCACTGACTTACACCTATTACGACCGTGGTCCCCCCCTCCTAAATCCGCCCTTGTCGCCCCGTATATTGACGGATTGATCGTTATCTTTTTTTTTGGAATTACAAAGTTTTTCTTTATCAAAATTTGGCCAAACATTTCCATAATCAATTATTTTATACTTACTTGTTCCGCAACGCACAAATATACGATTCCATTGTCGCAAATATAGTGGAAAAAATAATTTCCATGGGAGTATGTCAACTTATCGTCTTGTGATATATTGGCTATTATTCGTTCTGTAACTTCTTGAAAGTTGCCAGCACAAATTGCATATTGTACTATAGTAGTAGTTTCGCTTGATATTACACTATATAAAATAGGCATCTGTGAACAAATAGGATTTATATGTAAGTAGGTAGGTATATCAATAATAATTAATCTGAATTAAAGAAATGTATATTACCTTGGAACACTACAAAAATAGACGCAACTTGAACGAAGGTATTAATACAAAATGAGCACCACCAAAATAAATATGTAAATTTGTGGTTTTTGTTAAAATCAGTGAAAATTTAGGCAAATTTTTGATGATAACAAAACAACCACAAACACGTTCGGCACTGCGTTCCAGAACAGGTAATTAGATTTTTAAAAAAGGCCGGGCAAATTATGACAAACAACTTAACAAGTGTCTGTGCAGAAGGAATTTTAAAAAATACATAAACGTAATACTAAATAAATTGTACAAAAAACAAATTATACAAAATGAAAAACAGTGTAGAAATACTCAGCTAAAATGCGTCAACTAATACGCTCTTTCCATCAGTAGTTCGCTTACAGTTCTTTTGGTCTTGCCAAGATTTATTAGGGTTAATACAGCAACACATCATCGTATAATGTTAAAAACAGCAGATGAAACTGGTGATCTTTAATATACCATAATCAGAAAATAGTAGTGTCATCAGTAAAAATCATTAACTGGCCCGCAATATCTATAGAAGTAAGATTAATATAAATTAAGAAAAAGAGAACTCGCTACTGAACTTAGAGGAACACCATAGTATACAGGGTGATTAATAAGTTGATACTTTTTTTTTAGCTGTGTATAGAAGGCATTAAAATAAACAACATTTTCAAATACCTTTTTTCAAAAAACTCAAAAATAAGGTACTTATATTCATTTATTACACTATGAATCAAATACCGTCCTGCCTAACTTAAACAATGTTTTCAAATTTAAAATTAACTTGCTTCAGAAAACCACACCGCAGCGGATTGCCAAATAACTGACCACCGACCCGTAAATTGCATGACTAATAAGACAAACAACATAAAGTATAACAGGCTACGTTTTGATGACTGGGCCCGTACTTAGATTTTTTACTTCTGTATCTCGCCTATTTTTAAGTTTTTTGAAAAAAGGTATATGAAAATTTTGTTTATTTTAATGCCTTCTATACACAGCTAAAAAAAAGTATCAACTTAGGAATCACCCTGTATATTTGTAACTAGCTTTTGATGTTTTTCAACCCACAATGACCGGGGTGCGTCCCTTAAGTTATGTTAGACACCATTCCAAAACTTGCCCTCTAAAACCGTACATACTGAGCTTGCGCAGTAGGATTTCATAACTCACATAGTCAAATTCTCTATAAAGAAATGTGAACTTTGCAACGCGCCATATTCTCATTTGTGAAGAATTTACATAAGTTACCTCGTCGGCAATCAAGGGTTTTTCAATGACGTTCTCGGTTCTAATTATTATGCAAATTACACTGAAAATTGCATTCGCTGCGACTGGTCGTTTGAGAACAATTCTCGGACTGAGTTTAGACCAATTTACCCCTCAAGAATAACAAGTAATTTAAGACTTGCGGATCGATTCTACATTTCGAGACAGAATCAGTTGGATTATTATAGTACAGTGATTTAGGTATAAGGTGATAAATGCATTTGAGATCGCTTTTCGAACGCTAGCATTAGTGATTCTTACGATATGAGCAAAATATTATAAATTTATTGTATAAAAGGAATTTTCAGATGGTAAGAATTGTTTTGCATATTTCTAAAAAAACTTGCTTAGAAAATCGAATATTTACAGTACACTTACAGATACATCCAAAGAAATCAAACAGCTGCACATGAGATGTAAATACTTTAATATATATTAAATATAATAGCAACAAAATATAAATACTTCTTTAATATTTCTAAATTGATATAATAGTAATAAATTTTATAATAAAAAGTTGATAGTTCTTTAATTTCTAAAACTATAAAACATATACGACAGACAGCACAAATTTACACATTTTTAGAACAAAAAATTCAATTTACATACAATTAACAAACAAAGGCCCCTTAGATAGGGCAGTTTGGGTTTTACCCCAATTACATTAGTTTGTTGCTTAGGAAAAATTAAATCCCAGCCCGCGATTTGTTCAGTAGGTATGTCTAGTCAAAGTTTTATAAAAAAAAACATGCAACAACTCAACAACATGTCAATACCTTCAGTCTATGACCATTTTCCTACGTCGTCAGCATTTACCTCTTATTATGCAAAGTAATTACTGAGGTTCATGTTTTGTTTCCTTTATCATTATAAGGGGCAGCATAAATTAAAAATGTTGCTTGTAAGAGTAGGTATATAGGGTGTTATGGAATTGACATATTATATTTAAATGGATGACTCCTTGGGTATCCTAGAGAAACACTCCACTTTTTTTTAACAGACCGACTGAAAAGTTTTTAATTATACCCAAAACTAGACTTTTGCCGTGTCGCCGATTAACGATTACAGTCTGATAATAAATAATGGTGTCCGCGTGCGGTTACCTTGTGTTTGTTAGTTGTACACTATTTAAAGTTTGTGGATTATTTTTAATATCGTGTTGCTTAGAAATATGATATGAAGTCTTTTGGCACTGTTGTATTTTGTGTTGCCGAGCATTGGTTTGCTCTTAATAGGCTTCACCTCAATAGCGACAAAACCACTAGCGTAATGTTTTCAATGAGAGATACAGCCGCCGTTAACTGGGACGTCACTACAGTCAAGTTTCTGGGTGTACACTTGGATTATAGACTGATGTGGGATGCCCATATTGACATTCTATGTAAAAAATTGAGAAGCAGCCTGTTTGTGCTTCGTAACTTGACAAATAGTGTGTCCCATAATATTTTGCGAGTGGCCTATTTTGGTCTATTTCACTGCAGACTAACCTATGCATTGTTGGTGTGGGGACATTCGTCCCAGTCTGAGAGAGTGTTTGGATTGCAGAGAAGGACTGTGAGGTTGGTCGCTGGATTGGGATATAGGGAGGATTGCAGAGCAGCTTTTGTGCAGCTTCGCATTCTAACCTTGCCATCGATCTTCATATTGGAAAATCTGTTATATGTAAAAAAAAATATCGATTCATATATAACCCATGGAGATGTTCACCAATATAATACGCGTGGAAGAGAGAATATACAGCCACACTACTGTCGCCTAAAGAGGACGCAAGACGGTCCTAGATTCTTTGGGCCGAAGTTTTTTAATAGGCTTCCTACTGCTATGAGGGACTTGCCAATGAAACAGTTTAGGACCAGTGTCATAAATATTTTATTAAAAAATGCTTTCTATAATGTTAATGATTTTCTATCGATGGACAGGTGATCAATTTTAATCTGTTTTGTATTTTATGTCCAAGAAAGGGTATTTATCTGTGTCAATGCTTTTTATATATTTTAAGCGTGTAATACTTATGTTTTAATTTTTGTCGACTGACTTGTGTAAGCGCTCTTTCTGTGTATTAGCACCAAATAAATTATTATTATTATTATTATTATTATTATTATTATTATTATTATTATTATTATTATTATTATTTGTTGTAGTAAGTAGCGGCTAAACCCTAATGTTCTCGTTGATTAGTGGTGCAACATTTAAAAATATTCTTTCCTTGAATGTTGTCATATTAGGATATAAGGGTTCAAATATAATGTGTCAACTCCATATCACCTGTATAACCTTTTTTGTAGAGCATTTTTCAAGCTACCATTTTTATGACTGTTTATTATGGCCAATAATTAATAGGTCAAAAATCCAACTGGGTTTAATTTTTCCACAAATAGGTATCTGAATTTTATTTTATGTTATTGACACATTTCATAATAATGCCTATTTATTAATGCTTATTAGTTTATACTAGAAATTATAAAACATTTGCTTACTATAAATGAAAAAAAAGTAATATGACGGGAAACCGCACTGGTCAAAAATAAAATTGATTATAATAAATTCTTTGTTCAAAAAATCGACAATTAAATAAAAAAGTCACCCTATTTCGCAAGACAACCTTTCCATGCAAGACCACCACATGCCATGGAAATAATGAAATAAACAATCACAGTTATAACTAATCCAATAATCACATACAGCTTTATGTTTTTCCAAAACATGGAACGCGCCAAGTTCCTACTGGTTTGTCTAAATGAAACAGACTGAAAAATAAAATAAAAAATAGTTGTTGCACTTCTATTTGTTAGATATAAAACTATTATGTTTATCATCTATTTTAACTTCACCGGTAAAAATCAAGATACAAGAGATAGAAATAAATGAGCATTATTTCTATAATTGTATTTTATTTTATTTTGAATAATATCCATAACTTGATTGATGGATTTTTCAGCCTTAGACTAAAAGAGCTACTGCAAGTATAGTTATTTTTATAAATCTGATGAGGCAAAGGCTTATCAAAATCGTTGCCTAGCTGCCAAATAAGTTGTTTTTTAGGGAAAAGGCAGGCTATCCCTGCTGTAAAGTTATAGCATAGCCATTAACATTATTATACAATTATGGCCAGAGGTGCTGTACTATGCTGCCTCCACTGTAATCTGCCCCCTCAGCCTAAAAAAGCTGGCTACACCATAGAAAGTAAATTTTACAGTAAATAACTTATTTACTTACCCCACTGTTTAAAATTTCTGTTTTTTCTACCAATACTTCAAGCTGTTCACCTCTAGTGACAACATTATCTGTAAAAAAATAAAACAGTAATTCCTTGTTATTATTCCAGTTAGGTAGAGTGAATAATTAGAAAAAATATCATAACAAAAATTAAAAGCAATATAGGATTAGAATATTGTAATATATACGTAGTACCTGAAAGACTTATTGAAGAATTTAATCTATACCCCTCTTAAGCTTTTAGAGTTACTTATACTAAGGAATGTACAAAAATGACTTACCAATATTCTTAACCATAATATTTTTTAATTCATCCAGTTCACTATGGACTTTAGAAATAGTATCGACATCATGGCTCTCTGAATAATGTTTCATTTCATTAGCTAAAATTCTGGCAAATTCTGCATTCAATGAGTAAGCAATAGCTGAACTTGCACTAAGCCCATAGTTTGTTTGAAATCTTCTTTTTATTTCATTAAGGAAAAGAAAAGCACGACTTCTTTCAAATTCCTAAAAAAGTTGTTTATTATTGTGGGCCCATGCTCTTTATAAATATTTTTTTTATGTGTCAGACATTATTCAACTCCTAAAAAAATTAATGTAGAGGTAATAGATGATCCCTTCTCCGAGTCAGAAGTCAGAATACAGTGAGAAATATTCACCAGTCTTGGTAAGTCTCTTTGGAGAGTAAGGAATAAGAAAAATAAATTTTATTAAAGAAAATGTATGTAGATACTATTCTTAACAAAAAGAAAACAGACTCAGTAATCCATGGAAAAATCCATTATGGAAGTATCCGCAGTATTGTACATCAAAAATCATTCATTAGGAAAGCTTTAGGCAAATTTTTTCTACTTACATTGTCCGTAATACACATATAAATGATTCCATTTTCGCAAATATAGTGGAAAAAATAATTTCCATGAGAGTATGTCAGCTTATCATTTTGTGGTAATATATTAGCTATGATCTGTTCTGTGACTTCTTGAAAATTACCAGCACAACTTGCATATTTAACTAGTATTGTATTTCCTCTTGATACTACGCTGTATAATATAGGCATCTATGCAAATAGAGATAAGGTTTAGATAAAGAAAAATAATATAAAAACAACTGTACCTTTTAACACCATAAAAAAATATAGCACTTTACAAAGTATATCAGCACAACCCTAATAAAAAAAATATGAAAATTTTCGTGGCCAAATCAGATTAAAAAGACCACAACACAAAGACAAATAGGTGTTTTCATGAAAAATGAAAACAAAAAACACAGCACTGTCAATTTAACAGCTGAGTTCGTAAACCGCGTTCGTTAAATGTGCTCAGAGTACAAGCCATGATAAATTGCATACAAAGGAAAGGATGCTCCGACCTAGGTCTACTTTGTGTTATTTAACATAACCATACTTTTTCTGTCAAAGTCGAATGACATTTCCTGATTTTCAACAAGAAACCAATCCAAAACAAGTTCCTTGTTTTCTAATGTTTTATTTTCGCTCCAAAGACCGACTATAAATTTATTAAAAATGAGTCAACCAGAATCTACTTTAGAGGTTCAAGAAGTAGAAACCTCTCTACAATCTATGAATATTGCCTCTGAAGGAGAACCAACAAGTTTAACAAGTAAAACAGACAAACAAAAAGGTACCAATATAAACATTTTTTATGAAACAAGATTTAATAATTATGATTTTAGTTGATATTTTACTTAAACCTACTGGAAATGCACCCATCATGAAAAAGAAAAAATGGACTGTTGATAGTGACAAGCCCATAGGATGGATCATAGAGTTTATAAAGAAATATCTAAAATTAGAAGCTAATGAAAAACTGGTAAGTTAGTCTTTTGCAATGCAATAAATGGTGTATAATAGTAGTGTATGGTTAATAATTTTTGTTATTTGTGATATATTTCAGTTTCTTTATGTCAATCAAACATTTGCACCATCTCCTGACCAATTAGTAAGGAATCTATATGAATGTTATAGCACAGAAGGGAAACTGGTCCTGCACTATTGTAAAACACAGGCTTGGGGTTAATAACTTAAGTTAAATCTACAGTGTGTTCCTTATAAGATGCTTAATTTATTTTGCAAATGAATTTTAGTTAAGCACGACTTTAACAAATAAATAAGATATAAAATATTATACTTAATTTTATGTACCGTAGTTCCGTCTTACTTTGCCCACCGCAGGGTAACTTTGCCCAGCGACATGTCATAAGTAATTATTTGTTGAGGTAAAACTGGCAACAGTGGAAAGTGTGGCAACATTCAAAACTGACGGTTAACATTAGTCGGCCATCGTTTATTCTTGTTTGCAAGCTCTAACCGGCATGAAAAGTGTTTTATGAAGGTAAGTACTTTTGTGCATTTTTGATCGGTTTTTTTACCTTTTAGAGTAAGGTCTGTCCACATGTTGTTACTAAAGGATATATTTTGGAAAATTATTTGTGTATACTTTGGAATCTTGGGAAAATACTGATATTATTGGTTTCCTACAAGTTTTTTAAAACACATTTTACTGAGCAATGTTACCCATATAATCTCCAAACTTTGGTTTTAAAGGTCTTTTTCAGGCGTGGGCAATGTTACCAAAAATTCAGGGTAACTTTGCCCACCAACTTTTTTATTTTTTTTTTAATGAAGTTCTGATCTCATTGCCTTACCCTTAAAAGACATGAATTGAAAAGGTATATATGTTCAGTTGCTATTTTTTGTCTGTTAAAGAACATCCAGGTAAAAAGATATTTTTAAAAAACCTAAAAAAAATGGGCAAAGTAAGACGGAACTACGGTATCTAGCTTTAAAATATAATTTATAAACAGTGTATTTTAATATAGTATTTATAATTTTTTACTCCTCTGATTGATTATCCTGTGGTGTTACTTCTATGTTAGGACTTTCTTGTGCTGGTTCATTATTTAATGTCAGTTCTTCATCAGTATTTTCATTTTCACCACCAATAATTATTTCTTCAGGATCTGGTGCTCTTGGTAAAAATTCTAAACCTGGATACATCTGTTCAAATATAGTTCTTGCCTAAAAAATAATATAGCAGTAAGTGGTAGGCTTAACCCCTAAGCCATCCAAAAATAACCAAATAATTTTAGAGAAAGTATGTTTAGTTAACACAAATTTAGTCAAAATAACCGGTAATAACAGAACATGAATAATAAAAAGGAGATCCAACATCACTAAATTGCAAACTCATAACAACTGTTACAAATATCTGGTGACACTAATTTTTTCTGTAATTTTAGAAGAGGATTTAAAAACTTTAGGCGTAAATTAAGGATGTATAAATTGCCATTTTTCGGCTAATTCAAACCTTCAAAGCAGCTTAGGGTTTAACCAGAAGTAAAGTTAACTTTTGAATTTGAAAGAGCACATTTTATTCAGTGCTTAAATTTTATAGAAAATTCTCTTTTAATGACATCACACACATATCTATACATAATTTGTTTTAAAAGTGACCACCCAGATCAATTTTCCTTTGTTTCCTATTATGTCTATAACTTTGGTTAAACAAGGTAAATGGTGAACAGTAGTAGGGCATGAAAATGATAAAATGGTTTATTTCAATTTACTTTATAATAAACAATCAACTTATTCGAGAAGAATGTATCCATTAGGGCTCTTTTATTTACAATCTGCTTTAAAAATAAAACAAAGCGGAATTTCTCGATTTTTAAATAGCCCACCTTTGTATTATGATAATACAATTCTTCATTTAATTTTCTTTCCAACGGTGTAGTATCACACGTTAATAGTAATGTAGAAATTAACAAGAAATAACTTCAATATAATTTCTCCTTTTACCTAATGAATATATATTTATGAACTTGTGATACACCATTAGGAAGAAAATTAAATGAAGAATGTCATTATAATAATAAAAAGAGGGTTGTTATTTAAAAAAACGAGAAATGCCGGTTTGCTTTTTTTAAAACTAGGTTGTAAATAAAATACTCCTAGCAGATACATTTGTCTCGAACTCGTTTTTTTCATATTATAAATTGTGTCACCTGGTATATTTACTTTCTTACAGCGATTGAATTATAGTGTTGACTTTTTGTCTTTAAGTCTGTTCCTACAAACAATCACGGACAAGTTGATAGTTTTCTAACCAATCCAAATACCCAGAAACCCGCGTCCGAGCTATTGCGCAGAATCCTGATTGTCACAGACTGTCTGTGACTACTGTGGGAACAAACTCTTTGTAGTATAAAATGGTGTGAAATATAATTTTAAAAAATTTTCAATTTTTTTTACCTTTTTAATGCTAAAATCGTAGTCTAGGTCTAAATCAGGTCCAATGCACAAATGCAAATTTGATGGAACATTTTCATATAAATTAATATCATTTGAATTGGGTATTGAAAAGTAACATGACCATAAAATCTTTGGCTTTCTACCAGGCACATCTACTTCTAAACTAGTTACATTTTCAAACAAATTTTTAATTATATGTTGAAAATCTTCTTGTGGGTTTGTGACTTGCTTTGATATTAAATGCACCAAAACTAAAAAATATAATCTTAATTTTTAATTCTATGTTCCAAGTCAACAGGTAATGTCAGAAATATCTTTATCAGCAAAGCTTTTAGAAGTTTTGACTTACAATAAAATATTGAAAATTATGTGGAGAAATATTAAATATTTTTAGAGAAAATATGATTTACAAGACTCTTGTTAAGTCATATGTTTGGAATACCTTTATTTTGTGTGGTAACCGTTGTTTTTAATACACAAAATATCGAAAAGGTACAAAAAAATATTGTTAGATTTATTTCATATAAATTTAAATTACCTGTTGACTCCTATGATGGTCTTAAACAGTGACTGAGTTTGAACTTTCTAAACGTAGAACGAAATGTGATATATATATATAGTAACCATCATGGATGCAACTATTGTAAATCCTCCCCCATATGTAGAATTGTGAATAAAGGCAATAGAATTAGCAATGACTTTTTGGATATTTCAATTTCAGTCATATTTAAAAAAGTATTATTAGGAACAATCATGCTTTTATTTTAAACAGAAAATTTAAAAAATACATTAAAAAATGTTTCAATCATTTAAAAAAACTTGTTTCCCCGTTTTTGTAGAAATTATGTTAAAATGCCAATATTCATAGAAAAAATAAAGAACACACCACCGTCGTTGCAGTCCGACTTTAATACACGCAAATAAACAAAGATAGATGTCTTGTATTGATTGGTATGACTGAGACCTAAATAACAAACGAAAATTGTAATAAAATAAAACTACTTACACAAATTCTTGGGACATGTTCCTGTAGCAGATCCCATTTCTACTATGGTTACACTATTTTTACCATTTTCTGGAGGATACATTAGCAGTGTTAAATGCTCTTGTTCACTAGGCATGACAGATTGATCTATTATAAAGATTGCCCGTGATATATATTCTTTTATCTCTACTGACTTGACAAAGCTACTAGGCGACTTTTCAGCACTTAACACAAAGTGTTCGGCCTTAATTTCTTGATTACCAATTACTAACACTTTAATTTTAGTGTCTTCTACTTTTAAACCTGATAATGAGTCTTGGCTCAAAGCAAATACTCCTCCAAATACTGCACTCAACCTATAAACATAAAAAAAAGGATTTTTAATAATCATTAAAACTCAAGAAAAACAAGCCTAATGAAAAACATCCAAAATATTTCAGATTGGTCTTGGGTAAATATTTTTGTATATATATTATGTTGATGTTTAAATAGCTGCAATAGACAGACACAAACCTGCAAAATGCTTGTGTGGTTTCACCACTTCCATACATTGAAAATAAGAATGGGGTTTTGCCAAATCGCCCCAAACTATTTAAGAATCTTTTTGTATTCTCAATTCCTTCAACACATGAAGTCTCATCAGTACTTCTAGATATTGCATAAAGTACGTAATGAATTATATTTGGAGTTAATTTTCGATTTTTCAAGAACTGCTTAAATGTTGAATGTTCTTGATCTAAAATAAATAAAACCTATTACCAAACAAGTTAAAATTAACTATATAAGTAACTTATATTTAACAAAAAATTAGCTTACTTTTTATTTCATCACTATTTTCGTCCAATGAAGTGAATAACTTCATTAGCATTCTTTTTTCAATGACAGATACTTTGTTGTTTGCAAATACATCTGATCTTGAACAAGGTACCACTTCCAATTGCTCATTTAGCCATGTTAAGATTCTACTAACACTACGGTATTCCGCATACCGAGCAATGTTAGAAGATATTAACAATTCTACAAAGTCTCCTCTAGCAAAATGGATCTAAAAATAATTACCAGCAATGAACTTGGACATTTTACTTTTTACATTTTTTTTAACTGCTTTCCGTTATCAATATTTTGAATTCACAGTATTTGTATTTATTAATTTAAACTTCCTTTTAATTAACCAATAACCTGCAAATTTTTTTGAGACTTACTATTTTTTTAATTTTATTTTTAAGGTTGTCACTTACTTTTGGAATTAAATCAATATTAAACTTTCTAGATTCCTTAAGCAACATTTCCTGGGAAAACATGATCGAGTTACATAATGAGCTGTTATTTTCCTTTAGTGTTGTTTCTTGTTCTATTTTTTCAATGGTATCATTATCTTCATGTTTGTCTACAGTTTCAGTTTTAATCTCCAATGATTCTAACTTTTCTTCTACATTTTCAATATTAGTGTCTAATTTTTCAGGAATGTGCCACTTTGTGTGAAAGTCTTTGATATTAAAGGCATTATTTCCAATGTTTAAGAAATTTTTGTTTGTGTCACATTTATCTATTATAGTTTCTTTTGGAGAAAAAGTATTAAGAGCTTTCAAATTAAAAGATGCCCATTGCCCTCCATAATAGTCATTACTAAAATGAAATAAAATTATTATATAAGTATCCAAGGTAGCTCACACTCAACGCAGGATTGCATAGCATCTAAAGTGCTCACATTTTTAATATATTATTTATAACTCTGTTTTTAAAAACTGGAATAGTTTAGATAGTACCAATAAAAAATTGCATGCACATTAAATTAAATAAATATTTACCTATAATACCTTATATAAGCTCGAATATAAGAAAAAACTAATAAAGATGTTTTGATATAGTTTTACAAGATGTTTTAAATTGCTGTTTGTTTTTAAAAGTTTAAATATGGAGCAATAGTAAATATTTCATTATAATTTGGTCTAATACATACCTATCAATATGAAGTACATTTTTACCAATACGACTTGCAGCAGCAGATAAGACAGACTCAACAAGGCCTACAAAATGTAAACCATATTAATGGTTTAAGGTAACCTTTAAAATCGATTTCAGATTCGTTATATACACCCCAAGATTTATTATCCCTGAAAAATCATCAATTTTGGTGTTAGTGGTTGTATACCCAATACTTCCTTTAAAAATATTTGTTTTGAAGCATTTGCAATTATTTTGATGGTATATTTTACCATATTATTATTGACAAGTCCGATAAGCTTCATTTATATTGTAAATAAGCTTGAGAGAAGAATAAAGTTTACCTACTTTACATCCCCGCCTGAGAAAATGTCTGATATATTTGTTGCTTACCTGTTCCCACAATGATTAAATCAAATTCTGAAGGTAACTGATTGTCCATATTCTATAGAAAAACAGACATCAATCGACATAAAAATGAAATAATAAACATAAATATACTAATCGAACCCCTTTAAAAAAATTCGTGTAAACGAAATTTCCATTGGGTTTTGTTTTAAATATATGGCTAAGGCGTCTTCAGTCGGAACTTTATATCGATGATAAAAGTACTCTTTTTTTTGCCGGAGCACTCATAGGTAGTCAAAGGGAATGGCCTTCTAGAATTTAAGGAAAAGTGAATGAGAGGAGATTTGTATCCCTCTTCTTACTCAAGAAAGCTATGGTAGTGGGAAATATATTTACTGCGGCAGATCAACTTATAGTTTTAGATAGATGTAAAATGTAAAAATAATAACTGTTGACATAGTAATTTAAAAAGAGAAGAATGGGCAACATTCTTAATAACTTTCAGCTTCAAGAGTTACAGATTTTCTGTAATTTTACTGTAAAGTAATATAATGCTGTGGAACAGCCTTAGCCACTTGTGGCTAGCCCCAGCTCGCACCGCAACTAATGAGCCCGACCAATCAGGATTTTGATCCAAATGATACTACGGTGTTTTTTAAAACTGTAGGCAATCCAAGTTATTAGCTGTTGGTTTGTTATTATTTGTTCGATGTATTAAGGCCGCCTATGATGTACGTGAACTGTGAAGACAGACAAATGATCTTAGCGTAAGGTTGAGGGGATGAGCGACATTGTACGGTGATCAAATTCAAATTGCTAAGACGTTAATATCGATATTGTTTTTTTTTAATGAATACCCGATCAATTAATAGTTTGTGCAACTCTGTATAGTTTTAAGAAATGGAATATTCTTATTATTTAATTTAAGCAATTAAATTTTTAGATACATTTCTAATTGGTCAAATTTTTTAAACAGTAAGTAAACTACTGTCAGTTTGACTAGCCAATCCCGGCCGAACGTCGCTTAGTCTTACCGATCGTGAATATATCAAAACGCCATTTTGCCTTGATAAACAGTATTTTTCTACTCCTGAAGAAGGCCATGTTAATAAAAAATCATAATAGAAATACCACAGAGGAATAATAGGTTAATGTGTAAATTACATAAGAACAAAAAAGCGACACTGTAGCCACAACCTATTTTACATTTAAGAGTTTGAGGAACAGCTGTTTTTGACGTCTATTAAATGTAAATAAAATTAATCTTAGAAGAGGGAATTAACCATGTTGCCACGTTGCAAATAATTTATCATTTTTAAGGCATTGCTGCAACATTAGACAGCTGTAACGATGCTTATAAAATTTGGTATTAATATATTGTAAAATATTATGCAAATAAACTAGTAGATAAACATATAAAATCATTTTTACTTTAAAATTTAGTTTGATTAACTATTCCATACTTTTATAGTACTTCTGGATGCTCATCAAAGGACAGGATCTTATCATAGCCCTTATCAGTACTGTTATCCATATTAACTAGTAATAGCATACCTTTGAAACTAAATAGGCATCCTATAATATATAATGGTGATTTTAACACCCATTTTAATTTATTTTCGAAACAATGAACACTATGAAATGGTTTGCATTTCGTACGGTCATTCGTCCACGTCGTTTTAAGCCTAAAGTGGTGATTGTTGTATTTTTTATCATCATTTGCATATGGGGCATCGGATCAGGTATTAATATATGGTTTACACAAATATTTTTTAACCCTTCTATTAATTAGTAAATTATATATTTTTTGTTTTTATATACATTTTAAATTAAATTCGTCCAGTTCTTGTAAAACTATTTCTTTTACATATTTATGTACAATGTTGCAACACTTGCAAATTTTTTGATGGACTTCTTGCGGAGGTCAACATTGTTGGGGAGGTCACTGGTCACAATCACCGTCAGCCGTAAATTATTGACAGAACCATTCGCTATTGTTGTTAACAAAGTTGTTAACCTTACTTTTATTTGGCCTTTTTAAAAAAAAATCTGATTTTAGTTTGATGTAGAAAATTTCTTATGGATCGTTCTCAAAATTTACACAGTGCAATGATGACAAAGAAATTCGGCTTTTATATTTTATTTTTTTTAG
Organism: Polydrusus cervinus; assembly: GCA_935413205.1. Lineage (NCBI taxonomy): Eukaryota > Metazoa > Arthropoda > Insecta > Coleoptera > Curculionidae > Polydrusus > Polydrusus cervinus. The sequence continues at coordinate 24,496,179 of OW284514.1, read as the reverse complement.
CAATACTGGTGTTATGGAAGCTTACTGTTATTGAATCAGGTTAGCAAAAATCTATATAAACTACCTTGGAGCTATTTACAGAAAACTAACATTTAAGCGTATGTAGATAAATTTATATTATGGATCTCTAAGCCAATGTAATAATTATTTTAAATCATACAACTGCACTAAAACACTTTCTGACATAAATCAAAATAACTTCGTCGTCTAGAAAACTACGTTCCGGACCCAGAATGTTTTAGTTTTAATTTTCAATTTAAAAGAAATAAAAATGGACCTATAAACAACTGTTATGTATCTACATTTTATTATAGAATTACATACATAGGCTCATGTTTAATAGTTTAATCTTTTATGAACAGGTATTGATAGGCTACGAATACTAAAAGAAGCCCTAGAGTTACATAAAGACAAGCTTCAATTGACTGAACAACAAATTCTTTTACTTCAACAGTTGGGATCACAGAAACATAAAGATTTACCAGTTATTTACTGCATAACACCGACCTACTCGCGATTGGTGCAAAAAGCAGAATTGACAAGGATATCACAAACATTAAAACTAGTTCCTAATGTTCACTGGATTGTGATAGAAGATGCGGAGGGAAAAACAGACTTAGTCAGAAACTTAATATCAGAATCAAGGGTAATTGCAACTCACTTAGCGGCACAAACTGCTCCATTTGAGAAAATGAAAGACAAGGTGAGAGAAAAAATTTTAATTAACTATTCTTATTAAATATCTTATTTATTCATCTATCACTGAAACGAAAAGCTAATACTTAGTTTGTTATTACATGTACCAAGTGATTCATTAAGGGTGAGGAGCGGCCATATCTCCGAAACTACTGGGCATAGAAATTCAGGAGAAAAAAAATAATAGCTAAAGTGGCCATGAGAAAATCCTGGAAATAATTTTTAATTTCCACATTTTGCCGCAAATTGAAAAGTAAATTTTAAAATTTTACATATCTCCGAAAATTCCACAGGTATATCTTTGGTAACACCATTAAAAAGCTTAGACAATTATGCATCATTTTGGTCTTATGCTTATTGGCGTACCGACTTTAATAAGAGGTGGGGAAGCTGTTGAAAGTGTAATCATTTAAATCGCTGTAACTTATAAACGACTTATCCGATTTTAGCAAACTAAAGACTGTTTGGAAGAGAAATGTATGCACTTTCATCAATCGTATTTAGCTGTCCATAATATTTCTCAAAAAAAAAATCTAGAGGGCGATTTGTAATAATAACACATTTTTTGATTTTACTCCGAAAAAATAAACCATACAGTATAATTATGATACCATATTCGAAAAGTAGATGAAATTTGCTAGAAAAAATATTAAAACCGCAGCTCGATATGTCCGTTCGTTACAGCGTTATCGCCAATAGAAAAACTGACTTATCTGAATTAAAATAACCTATGACCTTTTGTAATTTTTATTTAGGATTAGTCAAAAAACTATTAAAAATATTGTAAACAGCGGATGCTTTTCTTGAAACCCAGTTCTGTAGCCTTCTACATTTGTATTAAATAAATTCTTTTATAATCATATTATTATCTTTGTTTCGATAACTTAAATAGAAAGGAACAGATTAGAAACAGAACACCAGTTTCGAGAAATTAATTAGGTGGTCGGAGCGTGTCGAATGAAGACTGTTTCGGGTTGCCCATTTTCCGGTTTTGTTGTGACGTCGGTACGTTCTTCCGCGTGTTTTTATAAAGGAGCATATTTTGTTTAGTTATTTTCCCAGTAACTAATTGAAGAATTTAAAAACTGAAACCGTAGAAAATTTTATTTTCTCGTGCTCCGTACGATACGAGTCAAAATCAAAAATTAATTTCTTCTCATCGTGTTTTAAACATTGTGTTTTTGCGCTGTATTTTTAATTGTTTCTAGAAAAGGTTTGTGATACTCTAGGAAGATTTTTATTATTGAGTTTTGGGTTGCTTCATCAGGTTCTACAAGTAAAAAATAAAAAAGCTCAAGTAACTTTTGTTTAAAATGCACTATCAAAAATTTAATTACATTTTAGAATCCTAACGTTAGAAGACATCGAGGTGTAGAACAAAGAAATGCAGGTCTCAAATGGCTTAGAGACAATTTAGTGTTAGGAAAAGACAAAGGAGTAGTCTATTTTATGGATGATGATAATACCTATAGTATAAAATTATTTGATGAGGTAATATTATATTTTAGAAATCACTTGACCTGACACGAAAGGTCGTAGAAAAATGAACAAAATTTTAAGTACTCTGTGTTTTTTAAAAAGTTAATTTTACAAAGTAATATTTCAAAATATGTATTTCTACAAAATTTCGTAATTTTACAAAATATTTGTAATTTTACAAAATATTTGTAATTTTACATTTCATTATAAAGTTTTAAAAACATTTTCTGGGATATTTTATACTTATTGACATGGTTCATATTTTAGATAGCGAAAGTTAAAAAAGTGGGTGTATGGCCAGTAGGTTTGGTAGGAGGTTTAAATGCAGAAACGCCTATTGTTGATAAAATTACTGGTAAGAAAAAAAGGCTTTATATAATAGATATTATTATAGTATTAAATGTTTATAACAGAATGTAAAATCCACACCATCTGGTACCAGATTGGTGCATTGGAAGTAAGCAAGCTTTACCTTAGGGTTTTAAGGTTTGCACAAAACCCCCTAAAAACACAACAAAAAGAAATACGATATAAAAACAAGTTAATATTTTTATGGACAAATAATTTTTTAATTCCCCAACGCCCGCTGCTATAAAAAAATGTGGTAATTCCAATTTTAATTAGATGCAAACCTATCGGTTACGTAACGCTTATGTGTGTCGGCCACATATATACGTGTCGACAGATCCGGAAGCCCCGTTTTATCACCGTCCATAAAGCTACGTTGAGTTGCAAAGCCAGTGCATAATTTGTTTATTTTTAGAACAAAAATAGCTTTTGAATCCTGTTTACAAGTTCAATATAGCAGAGTCATTCAATAGTCGATCTTCCGCTGATAAATATGAAATAAGGACTTGGGAGACCTACTCTGAATTTAAATATAGTGCAATCCGTAGCCAAAGAGAATTGTAATTATTCCAAATACCTTCAAAGATATTCGAAAAAAAACCGAAATTTTTACTTTTGGTTTTTAATTCTTTTTTGTGGAAGTAATCCATCTCTCAGTGGAGTGATATTATGAGTAGGGGGAATAATACACACAGTCTGCTCCACTAGTTTATTCTAAGGATTTCAATCTTCAGAAAATCCTAGTGTCGTATATGTTTCGAAGACAAAAGTCTTCATCATCAGCGAAATGGAATTAAAAAATAATTACAAGAAGAGAGACCCTCGACATTGCCAGTCAAACTGAGGAACAGAAAAAAGTTTTGAATTAAAAATTTTACATGTGATTAAATTAGGAATTATAATAATTATAATAATTTGCAAATTTTTTTTTTAATTATCACAAATTAAGTGTAAAAAAGTAGTAATGTCTTCATGGTGGTCCTTTACTTTTTACTACTTTTTTACTTTTAATTTGAAATAATTTAAAAAAATAAATAAATTTGCAAATTCCTAGTTTAATCACATGTAAAATTTGTAATTCAAACTTTTTTCTGTTTCTCAGTTTGACTTGCAATGTCGAGGGTCTCTCTTCTTGTAATTATTTTTTAATTTTATTTCGCCGATGAAGAAGACTTTTGTCTTCGAAACATGTACGACACTAGGATTTTCTAAAGATTAAAATCCTTACGATAAACTAGTGGAGCAGACTGTGTATATTATTCCCCCTACTCTTTTAATTCTTTGCACCTTCATTTTGAACTTGAGAAAAAACAAAAAACACTCTCTAATAGCCGTTCTTAATGTTCTACAAGATGGCATTATTAGTTTTTAAATTCGACGTTTTGTTATTTAGATACCAACCTCAACAGTTTTAGGGACTTCTGTGCTTTAGTAAATTTAATACTTTTTAAAGATTTTTGAAATTTTAACGTTTTGTCTCTATTAACACATTTTTTAAAATTATCTTTTTAGGCCATTACGGTCCTGAACATTTAGTGCCAAACTAAAAAAAATATTCTGATTTAAAAAATCCGTCTATTTTTACTAGAACAGGCCTGATATTTAATATTTTATGAGAAAAAAGACCCAATAAAGCACAGAATATCTATATATTCTGTGCCCAAAGTCTCGGCCTCAAATATTTCTCTGTCTGTTTATTTTAGATTCCAGGATCACTAATATATTCTTAAATTCGTTTGTAAGAAGATTATCTCATTTAAAATATTCAACTTTTTCTTCACTATATCATTTTTTTTAGGCAAAGTAACTGGCTATAAAAGTGGTTGGCTCCCAAACCGTCCATTTGCTATTGACATGGCAGGATTTGCAATTAACTTGGACCTGGTCCTAGCAAAGAAAAATGCGTCCTTTTCGTATGAAATGGCAAAAGGCATGCAAGAGAGTGAGTTTCTGGCATATTTTACAACGAAAGAACAATTAGAACCGTTGGCGGATAAGTGTACAATGGTTTATGTATGGCACACAAGGACCGAGAAACCAAAAATAGCTGGTACCATCCCTTACTTGGAGGTTTAGCGCCATTTAATTTCATCAGAACCAATTGTAGTCCATTTCAGTCGAACCATACCATCCATCAGTTTATATACGAGTACATACAACTTTATTTTTATCCACTTTACATGCATTTTTTTGGATATAATACAAAAAGTAAAATATCTTACTCTTATAGTTCTTCCTTTATAGGATACTTGGTCGGTTGTGGATGGTTATGCCATATTTTGAGTTCTAACAAAAATTGTTAGATGGAGTATGTGTATGTTTTATGCATCATGTGTAATTGATCGAACATTCAGAGTGGATTAAGTTGGGTTTAAATTTGTGTAAGAAACTAGATAATTATACCTAATTATAATGGGTTCTTTCACTAAATTTTGATTTTGGTTGCAGTGTATAAAGGAACAAAAATTAAAATTGTCTGTGTTGTACTTGCTTTTTGATATTTTGACGCCATCACTGAGAAAATAAATAAATAAAAACTATTAGAACAAAAACACGGACTTTATCGAATATACGTCATGAAAACGGCAGCTTGACAATGTTGCCAATGTTCTCTAAAGTTTTTATATTATAATACAATGACGTAGTCTGAAAGTAATTAAATAGAAATAATTGTCCAAAACGGACTTATGCGAAAAAATAAAAAAATCATCATATTATTTATATTTTGTATTAAAATAAGTTGATACTGGAAACAAAATATATTATTTAACTGGCATAAAAGGTTTCACATATGGCAATACCGAAAATATTGACAGAAGACCAAGCTAATGAAATGACAGTTGAAAAAAAAGTCTAACCTAAGTTATTGGTCGATCGTTCTGCTCTGTGAGCAAATAAATAAAAAGAACAGTTAATTTAAACAAAAATACATCAAAATTCCACAATAATTCTGATGTAAACAAAAACCCCGACATGACAAGTGAAAAATCGGTAACGATGCTCACTGTAAATTTTTATCGGATCGACGTCATCAAGTAATCGCGTTTTGCGTTTTTAAAATTTGTGGAAATTGTGCATGTTTCAATGAGCTGCAAAAAATTCATGATATGACCTGACCTAGCAATAGTTTTATTGATGATAAACTCCTATTATAGCACTGACTTAGCAATTTAAATATTAAAACTATCAAATATGAGAATAGTGAAAGAGCCCATTGATATCCCAGTATTGCAACTAAATAAACTTATATTTGTTGTATTACTAAAAACGGTTTACCCACTTTAAACCTGTAAGGGTGCGTATTATTACAAAAGCAAAATTAACTTTGATTTTTGTCATTTCTGTACATCAGTTAACCCATTTAACCTGTAACGTCATTCTACAAGTTAACCTTTGTTTATCTGTCAATTAAGTTTTATAATTTCAACCCTAAATCTCACGGTGTAGATAGTTAAACCGAGAATTTGCATTGTTGGATTAAGAAAAATAATTTTAACGTTAATGTTTCATATAAGTCCTTGGCATGGCCTTCAAGAATTTGAGGAGGAGTGAGAGAGAGATAAAGAAAATACAAGCCTGTTCTTAAAAAAAACACAAGTGATGATTTGACGTTTATCATGGGGCTGATGGTATAGGCTTCTGCTACTCTACTGGCAAAAATACACACCAAATAGCTGCAAAGAAGAGCTCGCCACTTGCTGCAGGCTTCCCCCTTAAAGATCTCCGCGCACCTGGATTCCTCAAACTGCTGAAATGAAAGGGGCTAGAAATTCTGTCTCACTCACTTCTTTTAAATTCAGGAGGTTATTGTTTTTGGCATTGTTTTAATTGTGTATTAAGGCCAGACACATGGTGTGTCTATTTGGCTGTGATAAATGTCCAACGTAACCTCACTCTAAACTTGTACAGGGTTATCCAACCAGAACTGAACAGGGGTATATTTTTTGAATTTCCCTGTATTTTTATTAAAACCATAAACAAGATGGCTATATTAGTGTTAATAAACATACAGGAAAACTTAAAAAATATACCCCTGTTCAGTTCTGGTTCGATGACTCTGTACATATTTTCGGGGTTAGATGGCAAAACATATAGGCGCAACTAAAGGGGAGCTAGGGCTTAGCCCTCCCTGGATACAAAATAGTACTCAAGAGTTTTTTCACATGATAAAAGCTGTCCTTCAAGTAAGCTTTCTAACTAAAATTCCTTTTTAGGCTTTTCGTTTTTTGGACTATAAGTAGTAACGATGTGAAATTTTTTTATATATTTATTTTGAATATTGCATACTTTTTTTAGTCAATTAACTTGAATGAGTTTCGGTTTCACCTATATTTTTTCTTCAAAATATGTTTAATTATAGAAGTCATTTAATAGAGTTACTATACACGGTGCTCCAAATTCGTGTGCGTACAAGGGGATCTCGAAAACAGTAAGAGATACGAAGATGGTTAAATTGAGGCAAAGTTGCGTATTTTGGGGCTTAATAATTTTGTGAAAGAAAATTTTAAATATTCCGAATATTTTCGGAGATATCCGAAAAAACCCGAAATTTTTACTTTTGGTTTTTAATTTTTTGCGCCTTTATTTTAGACTTAGGAAAGAAACAAAAAACCCTTTCTTATAGCCGTATTTTATGTTCTGCAATATGGCATTATTAGTTTTTAAATTGGACGTTTCGTTCTTTAGATACCAACCTCAATTTTTTTTTAATACGGACCTGCAATTTTTAAAACAGTTTTAAGGACTTCTAAGCTTTGGAAATTTAATACAATTTAAAAAACGTTTTAAAATTTTAACGTCTTGTCATTAAATAACACATCACTAGTATTATAAATTATCCTCTCTTTACTATTACGGCCCTGGCAATTATTTTTCGGATTACTTAAATATCAAAATTACATTACAGGAAGTTATGGTGTTTAGACCGTTTATTTTTTCAAAAAGATTTACCGTCACAATACTCTAGGAAGTACGCAAGTTTTTACTGCATGACAAGTAATTTTATTTTTTATTAGTATTTTATATATTTTATTAATATAACGTATATCTTACGCCCTATGTTTTTTTGCCTAGACCAAAATACTGTAAAACAGAAAAAACAATGAAGTGAAAAAAAGTAACTGGAGTGTTAGTCTAGTTATGTTACTGTAATTAGCTTACGTTTGTTTCAAAAATAATTTCAACATTTTTTTCACTGTTTATACGATCTGATAATGCTAGTTTCAAGCGAAACATGAACCAAAAACGGGACAGAAAAATATTTGAGACCGAGACTCTGGGTCTCTTTTCTTATAAAATATCGAATATCACGCGACTTTGTGTAAAAATGATCGGATTTTTCGAATCAGAAATCTTTTGTTTTTTTTAGTGGCTCTAAATGTTCTGGGCCGTAATGAAAGGAAAAAGATTATTTAAAAAATGTGTTATTAGATGACAAAATTTTAAAAACCTGTACGTTGTATTAAATTTTTAAAGCTGTATTTAAAATTCCAGGTTCGTATTTAAAAAAATTAACTTGAGGTAGGTAAGTAACGAACTAAACTTCTAATTTGAAAACTAATAACGCCATCTTGTAGAACATGAAAAACAGCTATGAAAAAGTGTTTTTATTTTTTTCCCAACTCAAAAATGAAAGCGCAAAAAATTAAAAACCAAAAATGTAAATTTCGGGTTTTTTCGGATATCTCCAAAGGGTATTTGGAATATTTAAAATTTGCTTTTACCAAATTGGTACACCCAAAAATACGCAACTTTGCCTCAATTTAACCATCTTCGTATCTCTTACCGTTTTCAAGATTCCTTTGTACGCACACGACTTTGTAGCACCCTGTATACTATGAGCATCAACTTTTGTTGCCCGTATGTCTATATTACTTAGGTATTTTTAAACCAATTTGAAGAAACATTTTTATACTTTTTGAACAAAACATGCCATTTTATTAAAAAAATGATAATAAAAGACAATACTTTAAAAAATGCGAAATTTTTCGTAGTTAAATACATGCCCACACGAGCTTCTGTAAATAATAAATATTAGATCGTATTATGTCGCTTAAAAATTTACCGATTAGTTGTAAAAGATATATTGGTTAAAGGTTAAATATAATATATCAATTTATTTATAGTAAATTAATGCGCCGAAAATAATTAAGACTAAAATATTAATTGATATTTATAATTGGAAATTTATTTTATTGAGTTTTTATATATTTCATCATTTTGTGACCATATTTGACATGCCATTACCAGCAAAACCATTAATTTATTATATAAAGGGAATTATTTACATAAGTATAGTTCTTTAAAGTAAAAATAGTATCTAGTCTAGGGCTATAGAACAATATTTGAGGAGTGATCAGACAAAAGCAGATACATTCATTTTTATAAAAAATTGAGTTTATGACTGGGTTTCAATTCATGGGATCAGATTACGGCTAAACCAGATATTTCGTATTAAAAATAATATTTGAAATTAGTCAAGTCAAGATAAATCCAAAAAAATATAATTTTTAATTCACGCTTTAAAATAATAAAAACTATTTTTATGACGATTTCATTTTTTATGTTGCTTGCCTATTCTATGTCTTTGTAAGATGCTTTATTGTTATTATTATTTTAATAATAATTTATCGTGTCTTCTTTAGAAGACAAGATAAATCCGTTTTTAATGCCTTTAAAACGCTATTTTCGCATACATTTCCACAATCCTAAAATAATTAAATAACAAACAATCAGATAAAAATAGTGCCTCTCTAATTTTTTTTAAGAAAATGTTTTATTTCGGTTCAAGCAAAAGAAGATAAATCTATTTTTTTTAAATGCGGTTACTCCTTTAGAATATATTTTTTTCTACACTCTGAATTTTGAGCCCTTTACTCAGCGGCGGCGCCAGAGGGGGGGGGGGGGGGGAGGGGGGCAAAACATGGGTGCCCACCCAAAATCGAGTTTTATAGTGGAATTTCCGTGGGAAGGGTGATTTGACTATTAAATTTTTGCTTGCTGAGGAAGGAGTGGTATTATAGACGAATGTAATAAGAGATAAAGGGAACGATGATGACCTTTTCTTTTGTTTTTAGACGTCAGTTTGGACAAGAGGGGAGTTTTTACCCCGCTTATGGTGTTATAGAGCGTGAGGGAGGCGGTGACCTTTTTTTTTAGAAGTCATTTTTGATTTGGGCAGAGTCCACCCTAATATCATCGCGCTCGCTCGTGCCCACTCATCCCAAAAATCCTGGCGCCACCACTGCCTTTACATAAGCCATTTTGACTACTTTGTTCATTTTTACAATAGATCAAAGGGCTTCTTTTCTTGCCTATCAGTTTTTTTATCAATAAATCAAAACTGCAAAATGGATTTATCTCCTTTTGTCTCATCGCTTCTCATTTGTTTAAATACAAGGGCATTAGAACAGTTTTCTTCCAATGAACAAAATATTTCTTTAATGATAATTTTCATATTCTTCAACGAATTAAATTTTAATCGTTTTTTGGTCGAGTGTGACGTAAAATTTTAGAAAAGAGATAGCGAAGATATGCGCAAACATAAACCGTGTGTAAGTGATTCATGCTGTGTCGTTTACTAAAGGATTACCATTTTATAGAGGCTGGTGATGCATATTTTAAAGGCCAACATGAATCTTTTTATGGAGAATAGTATTTTTCTAGTGCCCCTGTAGATTATGAGTGTATATTTATGATATAAACCGAATTAATTAAAAGCCGAAATATTTTTGATGTCTGCATCGTGTGTCACCTAAACCGTTGTCATGATGTAGAACCTCCACTAGGCGATACATGGGCTTCCAAAAGAAAATTTTCAGGGAGTGGGAACATTTTTTTTTCAGATAAGCGCTTGCTTAAGAGGGAGGCAACGCTATATAAAGGAATAGTCTTTCAAAATATGCGAATTATTTTATTTAGTTGGAGGCACTCCCTTGCCCCTTTTCGGAGACCTATGTGGCGGCCATACAGTTAAAAATTACACAATCAGAATTACATTCTACATGACAAATCAAAAATGTAGAGCATAAGCATATTAAAGTCGACCGTTTTCTATTAGTGATATAAAATAAATAAGGACTCGTTACAAAGTAAGCGTTACTATGTGATTACTAAAGGTAACGAGTCCTAATGTTATAAAAGACTCGTTACTTTTGGATTTTCGTTACTCTGAATTTAAATCTAACTATTCTTTAATTTTAAGACACTTATTTTATTAAAATAATATAAATTGAATATTCTGTTTCTTAGATTGTATAGCGTAAACAAATTGTGTTTAGTCAAGTTTACTTTGCACACTTTGGTATTTAAAAAATTATGTCCGAGTCCTAGAATCAGATGCTCAAAAGCAGAAACGAAGTGTTATTTGTTTATATTTTTAACTAATTAAATTGAAAAAAAAAATTTCATTTTTTAATTCAATTCGCGATGATCCTTTCGTATTTGTTGTTATATTGTATGGTTTTATGTTTTTTTTTTAATCGCATATTTGAGAATTGACAATCATACCTAGATTTAATATATTTTCTACAAAACCCGAGTGTTTGGTAATCAATCAAAGCTATAACAATAACACATTTTTTTATTTTTAAAAGTAACCATTTACATAAAATAACGAGTCCTAATACCTAAAGTAACGAATCGGTCCGAGTCCTTAAAATTTACATCACTGATAAAAAGTACGATCGCATCTACCAGAATTAATGGTCCTATTCTGTTACAAAATTTACATCGTTATAATTCTACAGCGATATAGGACCGATTATTACAACTACCAAGCTGATGTACCATCGTTTACCAAAACAAAAAACTAGGACATCCCTCTTTCTCCTAATCTATAACAATAAATACAGACAATTTATGTCAAAATTATTAAGTCAAATTTTAATAGACTAGGACGTGATGAACATTATTTGTCCTGTGTTGTATACAATGGATATTCATAATTATTAAATTTCTGCCTTGCGGATGTCCTACATTTTGCTATGTGAATAATCGATAGGTCTAACTGGTGAATGTTGCAAAAAAAAAACTGTATTAATAATTAAGTAGTAGATGATATTAGTATAAGAGTTAAATGTACAAAAGCATGCAGAAAGTTCAATAATGTTGGCTTATATGCTTCCGGCGCAGTTGGTAGCTTCGGGTTCGGCAGTTCTGCATGAAATGTTCTACTTTTCGCGCTCTTGTAGATTTAGCAGCCCAGAGTGAGTGCAGTATTGCCCAACCCTATATTATCAGCGCTTATGTTATGCTTTAAGAATAGGCACTCCAGATAAGGCTTTCTAATTTATTAGGGTTAAAGGTTAGAAATTTTACATTAGATGTGAAAAAGGTGGCCACCTAATTGTTTATTTTTTGTTGAATTTTATACCCTTTTTTAAGTTTAACTTACCTTTAAAAATTATTTATTATTTTTTTATACTTGAAAGAGTTAGTGGATCTGTGTATATTAATTTAAACTTTTATTTAATTTATGGTATTATGTATGTTTATTTACAATAATTTCAGTTGAAGGGCGGGCCATTTTAAGCTGTATATACATTTTTAGGCTGTGATAAATGGTATAACTCATTAAGCGTTATTTAATATTATAGTAATTAGTAAGTTTCTGTCCTACGCGTAATTTTACGAGTATGCTACTTACTGCATTGTCCGATTTTGATATATTGTCCATAGTATAGGTCACAAGTGCTTGGCCGTCTATATACTACTGTATACATGGGTATTTATTGGGGAGCGTACTGTACCGCTCGTATTGATATAGTATACATACTGAGTCAAGTGTAAAAGCGCTGCTCACCGTCTGGCAGTGGCGTGCAATGCTGTTTTAACTAGGGTAGGCAAAAACGTACATTCCGGCGTAGCATTCAAGTATCTAAATTTCAAATTTTGTCACAAAATGTCTTGTTTTTGAGTTTGTGGAAAGAACGCTGTGGCAGAAGAATAAAACGACATTATTTGTAAATTAGTTCAACACGGCGGTCTTTACGTAAAAATTATTTTAAAACATCGACATAAAAATTGGTTTTGCTTTTTAAATCCTGCAAAAGGTCGCTCCGGTCCTTAAGCGTGTCTATCCCTCTGTGTTTCGTAAATAGGTATGAATTCTTTTTAATCCAGAAAAGGTTCGTTCTGCAGACGCGCTGCTAGCCGGAATAGTAACAATTAACGCCTCCATATTTCTTTTTTTCCCGAAACCCGACGGCGCGAAGTCTAGCAAAAGGGCGAAATCACTAATTATAAATCTATCATCCACCTGATTGAACCAATGTTGCCAAAAACGAAGTCAATTATTACGTAAAATATGATGATAAGCTTACTGATTATTAAATATTATGAACCTATCAACAAAATTATTTTAATTGTTACAAAAGTGCTTATTTTACGATACCTTATCCGTTATTCCTTTAAAAATATCATCATTGAACTAATTAATAATGAAACTTATAGAGGCGTGTTTTATATTTTATATTGAGAAAGCAAAGTATTTTCCAAACTACGGTAAAACTTAAAGATTGGCACCAATGCACTTATCAAACGCGTGCTTTCTTGGCGCGAGCTGATAGATGGAGGAAGGTTGCGACGGATTTATTTGTTATATCTCTCTACCCTACTGCCTACCGGCTCTTTCGCTTGCTTCCACTCGTAAAAAAACAGTGCTTTTGCATAAGAAACTAATATACAGCGATATCTTTGCTTTTAGAACAGTCTTACGGAATGCTTATACAGGGATTTAGTTTACGATATAATAAGCAAAGAATGCGTTAGTGGAAATGATAGAGGATTAATTTTTCGGCCCTATATAGTATTATTTATTATAAGGATGTAGAGATAAATTAAAGTTGGATTACACGGATAAAAACTAGAATACAAAAAATTGTATCTGTTTGTTTTATTGTTTTCTGGGTAGGCAATGCTTTTTGCCTATATTGTATGCACGCCACTGCTGTCTCGACAATTGTAACCTAGAGACTTCTTTTTTTCCATAATACAAACAATTATTATACATTATAGTAACATCAATAAAAATGAATTGTTCTCTCTTTATAGTTTTTTTTGCATTATTAGCAGCGAGTATGTAAGTACAGCTCGTGCAATATAGCTTGAGCTCTGACTTTTGGGTGCGCAGTAAACAGGTGGGAGGAGCTATCCGAGAGCTCATTAATCTGATGATCTTTGAAACGCACACTTCTGTACAATCTGTCAGAAAAGTAGGACGTTCATTGGAAAAAAAGTTATTACTGTATTTATTTGTAATAATGCATTTTAAAAGTAAAGTCTTAAACCGAGTATTGGGCGGTCAAAGCCGTGAAATAGTTTATAATTTAATACAATTTATGCAACAAGAGGCAGATACAGGAAGACCAGCAATTGACTTCAGAAAGATTCACGAACGTGTTTCAGCCGCTACAAAGATTAGTCTAAGCGCAATTAAACGAATTAAGCAGGAAGCCAAAAATATCGAATCCGGAGCAGTTAAATCTTTTTCCAAGCCAAACAAAAAGCGTGAAAACAGAAAAAGCAAAATAGTATTGGACGTTACTTTTCAAGGTGTTTTACTCAGAACAATTTCCATATAATAGAAAAGCAAGTGCCAACTCTAGCGAAAATTCAAAATGATAGCAATTACCAGGGATGCCTGAACAGTTTAAGAAAAGAAATAAGAAAAATTGGATTTCGTTGAAGAAAAATCAAAACCAATAGAAAAATTTTAATGGAGAAACCTGACGTAAGGCATCTCCGCATCCAATTTTTAAAGAAAATGGGAGTTTTCCGTTTAGAAAGACGGCCAATTGTTAATATGGATGAAACGTATATACATTCTTCACATACACATCAAAAAGCTTGGAGCGATGAAACAGACGAAGGCGTAAAACAACCTGTATCAAGCACACAATACAATATAATTTACATATTGAATAGTTAAGTTTTAGTTTTGAAAAAATTTCCGATAATTTAAATTATTATAATGTTGGTTTGTTGATTTTTGCATAAAAGGGTCCAATTAGCAAACAAGATTAGCAGTCACTACGGCTTTATCAATCAAATCCCACTTTTACTTTCTACGCGGGCTGTACTTTACTAAAAATCGGTATTAGGTATCTCTGTCGTACACTGACTCTCCTTTTCTATCATCTGCGCATCTCAGGGCTCAAGCTACATTGCATGACCTGTAGAACTGGATCGAGACCATATAGATACATATTCCATGGACATTATATCCAACTGAGAGACTGGTTCCGTTTACATCGATACATTTTTAGCTTTTGCTTATACAGGGGATTTCACGATTAGTACCAGATACTATAAGAACTAGTAATTTTATCCAGTGGTGTACCTAGCATTTTGGGCAGTAAAGGCAGTTCACAATGTGTATAAATTAGCGTTATTTTAAATTTAAAAGGTTAGTACTTGGGCGGGTGACCGCTTGGGAACACGGCGTGCTCTTGCCTCAGGGAAGAGTGTAAAATGAATCGACACCTAGCCATCCTATTCACGCCGGACAGGCCGGATGAGATCGGATATCTCGTAGGATGAAGGTGCCGTTTCACACTCCCCAGTCGGTAGATCACATTTGTGGTCGATGACCGGTTCAAGATGGCCTACGTAGTCGGCGAACCGTAAAAAAAAAAAAAAAAATTAAATTTAAAAATATTTTTATTAGAAGAATAATTTTGATTATTTGCTGCGAGTAGGAACATTTAAATCTCATTAAAAATTTTAAATCAAAACAAATAAACAAAATAATTTTCATAGAACAAAATAAAAACCTACAAAAAAGTATGTTCGGAATTTTAGTGGATGCAGTAAGCTACTGGTCATTCTTAATATCAAGACCTAAAGGGACTGGCGGACCTTTAAGGGCATAAAAAAGATAGACTAGTGCATCCACGTGGTTCAAATCCCACGCTAAACTATAGGTTCCGTCAGGCTGACATACAATAGGCCTCTTAGGCCTAAGTATAGTTTTTCCATTAAACCCAAACAAAAAAAAAGTAATTTTAAGCTTAGAATATGTGAATATTGTAATATTTTATTAACTTTATTTATTTTAATTTGTATTTAATCATTTCCTGAATTGCTAAAATATACTATTCTCGACTTAATAAGAATTATATACTGATGATGGCTTAATAGGCCGCAAGTAATATCGAAGACATTTCCGAACGTTTTTATATTTTTTCTTTATCTTAGTTTCAACGATCTGGAAACATAAAAACACAAAGAAGAAATAAAAGTTGTAAAAATCTTATTTTCCTTTTATTTTTGAACTATTATTTGCTAGTCGAAACACTGTGTTTCACCCACTGTGCGTCGACGCGTCATCATCTCGGCGCAAGAAATCAGCCTCGAAACACATGTTTTGTGTATCGTGATAAATACCATAAGGATGTCTAAACCAAGAAATCATGTGTATTTGTAAAATTGAGTTTCGATATAGGGTGAATTTATCAGTGTGCTGTACAGCATTTAAATTAATACCGGAATCTATCAGGTGCTTATAGTTAAAATTAACAACTGTACACTGATAAACCCGGTAAGAACCGGGATAAACTCAGCTTGAGGTCTGCTAGATCCATCTCCTGGTAACTTTAACAACAAGATAATTTCCAAAGAAACCAGTGTTGAGGTAATTGTTTTACTTCCAGCATTGTTGAGACAATTGTTTCTATTTTTTCTATAACAATTGTCTCAACAATGGTTTACAGAGGTACACAGCTTCAAGCACTTTCGAAATTTTATATCGCCATTACATGTAATTAAAATAGTTAGTTTGGAATAAAAGCATTTTAAAATAATAAAAAAGAAATTTATAAATAGTAGGTGAACGTAAAAAGTGGTTTCAAAAACTTTATTTTAGATTTTACAATACCATTAACAATTTTGTAATCATTGTAACCCAGATTAAAAATTTTTAAAAATTGTAAGATATCTGTGTTTTATTTTTAATTTATATGAATTACACTACTCTATATTTTAAAATAAAAACAACTTGTGAACCAAAAACAGAGGTTTCCAAAACATGATGGAAACAATTAAGGTATTTTCTAAAAAATTTAAGTATTCCTAAAATTATGTAAATTTTAAAATATGAAAAAATGTAACTTTTTATTTCATGCTCGGAGGTACCTATACTTATATGCAAATCTTTCATTTTGAGTTTTGTTTATTTTTTGAATGGCCAAACCAAATAATTGGGAATAGGTTGTTGTGTTTGCTGCAGTCGTTATTTTACTTTAATTGTTTCGTTTAAAATATCCTTGAATTCAGACCTGTCGGCGGTACGCACGGAACAAATATATTTACCATGGTTGAATGACGGTCATATAAGGGTGCGTTTTAGGGTCTTTATTTAGTGGGTCGGTGGCGATAATAAACTTTAATACCAATAAATTGTTTTGCAAAGCCACCTTCGATATTTATATATAATAATGACTGGTGGAAAAGTTAACAAAATGAGTTTTCTAAAAATAAGTCTTGATGCGTTAGAAATTGCGATAGGGTTGTAATTAGAACATTTTGAACAATTTGAAATAATAAAAATAAATTTATTTAAAGTATGCAAAGTTTGACACGAAACTGTGGACACCCTGCACAATTCCTATTATTCAAACTTGGTTAACAAGACTGTTGGACCTTATTTATTAAGTACCTTTGTATAATTTTATTAACGAGACATTATATTTATTTTTTATTAATTTTTGAAACCATCAGTGGTTCAAAACTGTCTTTATTTTTTTCGCCTATAATACTGAACCGATTTAATTAACATTTTGGGGGCATCCAAATAAGTAAGAATATTTATGGCATGTAATCTAAAAAAATAGATCCGTCACACACCCTGTATAAACAAAAATATTTTCCTAAAATGCACCCTAGGATACAGGCAAAGTCTGCAAAATATCAAAATCCTAACTTAATAAGTGAGCTATTATAGAAGATGAGAGGTGAGGTGCAGGACCCTGTATATAGGTACATCCTGCATTTTTTAGACACCCTGTATATTTATTATTTAAAAGATGCACGCTATCAATTGCTAAAACTTTTGTATTTAGCATTTCTTTGCTAACGTCGAACGTTAACGAGATATCGGCAACTCTAAATGGACCCCAAGTATACAATTTGATCTAAAATATTGCTTATTTAAGTAATTTTAGAACCAATTCTTCATATTTTTATTTACATTAACTTCTTTTTAGACAGCTAATTACCCTTTTGCATATTTAATAAATTAATAACAGAAAAAAAAGTATAAAAATTATTTATATCACAACAAATGTCTCAAAAATTGCTTACATACTAAAGTAAACTCAAGAAGAAACATCTAGTAACTTATTCAGCGATGTAGGCACCCACGTCGAACTATTTTGACTATAAAATATAACGTTCCTATCTATATAACACTGTACACCATTAGATCCTATTCTGTACACCTGCTTAGCTTCATGATATTTATTTGAAATAGGTACAAAGAGTATTCCTCGCTCTTCACATCGTTTTGTAACCAAGTCTTTGAACCCTTGGGGTATTTTTGCCGCGGTTCTAACAGCTTCTGCTATGCTCTGCAAAAGAAAATAATTTATTTGCATTGGAAATTATTTGTCATGTTTTCAATATTAAGGATTTATTGCTCTTTGTGTTTAGAAATTGGATTGTGTTGACTAGTGGCGTGCAATGATGTTTTAACCAGGGTAGGCCAAAATTTACCTTCCGTACCATTTAAGCATCTATATTTCAAATTTTGTAACCAAATGTCTTGTTTTTGAGTTTGGGGAAAGAACACTGGCAGAGGAATACAACTACATTTTTTTTGTAAATTAGTTCAACAAGGCGGTCTTTAAATAAAAATTATTCTGAAACATCGTCATAAAAATTGGTTTTGCGTTTTAAATCCTGCAAAAGGTCGCTCTTCAGAGAGATTATTGTCAATTCACTTAAGCGTGTCTCTCCGTGTGTGTTTTGTAAATAAGTATGAATTCTTTTTAATCCAGAAAAGGATCGTTCGACAGACGCGCTGCTAGCCGAAATAGTAACAATTAACGCCTCCATATTTCTTTTTTTTTCGAAACCCGACGGCGCGAAGTCTAGCAAAAGCGAAAACACTAATTATAAATTAAAAATATATTATCCACCTGACTGAACCAATGTTACCAAAAACGAAGTCAATTATTATGTGAAATATGATAAGCTAACTGATTATTAAATATTATGAACCTATCAGCAAAAATTATTTGAATTGTGTGAAAAGTGCTTCTTATTTTACGATACCTTATCCGTTATTCCTTTAAAGATATCCTAACTAACATAATTAATTATAAAACTTATAGAACCATTTTATATTGAGAAAGCGAAGTATTTTCCAAACTACGGTAAAACTTGAAGATTGGCACCAATGCCCTTACCAAACGCGTGCTTTCTTGGTGCGGGCTGATAGATGAAGGAAGGTCGAAGGTTCAGACGGGTTTATTTGTTACATTTCTTTCTACCCTACTGCCTATCGGCTCTCTCGCTTGCTTCCACTCGTTGAAAAGCAGTGCCTTGGCATAAGTATAAGACGCTAATGTACAGCGAGATTTTTGCTTTTAGAACGGTCTTACGGAATGCTTACACAGAGATCTAGTTTACGATATAATAAGCGAAGAATGCGTTCGTGGAAATGATAGAGGATTAATTTTTCGGTCCTATATTATTATTTATTATATTAATGTAGAGATAAATTGCCAAAGTTGGATTACACGGATAAAAACTAAAATACAAAAAAATGGCATCTGTTTATTTTATTGTTCCCAGGGTAGGCAATGCGTTTTTACCATGCACGCCACTGGCGTTGTCTGTTAAGTTAAATTTTAATATAAAACTCTAGTTGATGTTCTGTGTTTGCAAATCTCATTCTCATAGCAAAAATAGACATACCTCAATCTTGGGCGGTGGAGGTGGAAGACTGGCATTCATCTCATTGGTAGATAGATATGCAATGGATTCTTTAGCTCCGGGTTGTTGAATAACACCCACTGCTCTACTCATCATTTCTAATGCTTTATGGAAACTGTCTAAAATGAAAAGATAAAAATAAGATTAATTTTTAAAATTGATATATGCTATGACGATGACGGACAAAAATACTGATAGTAATAGTGGAAAAGTTGAAATTACACCACTAAAACTAGCTATTAGTTTTTATCAACAATTTAAGTTCGCGAAAAAATATATTTTTCCAACCGCTTACAACTTTTTTATATGTTTATTTATTACCACTTGACAGTAGATTTCCTTTTATTTACAACATGGGATGGAAGGATGTTATACCAGGACAAATTTTGTAGCTACGTTCCTATTTGACAAGCATTGGTAGTAGATAACATATTCTTTTTACTTTAAAATGTCTTTATTCCAAACTAACTAAATGACAATATAATATAGAAACCAATAACAATAAAAAAGAAAAAAAAAGTATTAAAGGAAGTAATTTAACTGATTAATAATTAATAATATAAACATTTAATTAATTCTTTATTTTTTTAGGTTCATCTTGATTATTATCAGGTTTTATTAAGAGTACATTTCTTGTAGTAAACAAGTTACGCAATTTAAATTTTATAATAAAGCCCTTTTCATTCATTGGCGTAGGCATTTTAAATGTACAATTGATATTAATCATAACTTTGATATTTTTTTGCCCGATTTAATTTATAATATGTTTTGAACGTGTAAATATCCTTTAGGTGTATCCAGTTGGCTCTAGATATAATAAAAATAATAAGTTTATTTTCAATATTTATAATATAATAAATATGTTTATTTATCTTCCTCAATAAACTTCTTCTTTGATCCTCCGAAGACGTGCTTGTTAGGGGCAAATCTTAGGATTTTAAATTACCGGGTGTCCACCGGCCGTATCTCGGAAACTACTAGGCATAGAAACTCGGGGAAAAAAATAATAACTAAAGTGGCCATGAGAAAATCCTGGAAATAATTTTTAAGTTCCGCATTTTGCCGCAAGAGGGCGTAATTGACAAGTAAATTTTAAAATTTTACATATCTCCGAAAATTTCACATTAAGGTATATCTTTTGTAACACCATAAAAAGGCTAGGACAATTATGCATCATTTTGGTCTTATGCTCATAAGAGCACCGACTTTAATAAGGGGGGGGGAGCTGTTGAAAGTGTAATCATTTAAATCGCTAGCTGTAACTTATAAACGACTTATCCGATTTTAGCAAACTAAAGACTGTTTGGAAGAGAAATGTATGCACTTTCACCAATCGTATTTAGTTGTTGCTAGAGGGCGCAATTGGTAATAATAACACATTTTTTGATTTTACTCCGAAAAAATAAATCATACGGTATAATTATGATACCATAATTAAAAAGTAGATGAAATTTGCTAAAAAAAATATTTAAACCGCAGCTCGATATCTCCGTTATCGCCAATAGAATAATTTTTAAAACTTTAAATAAAAAATCGGTTATATATTTTTTAGAAAAAAGTGGGACGCCACTGATATTTTTTCATGTGAATATTATTTTGGATTAGCCTGGTCAATTCTGCATAAAAATGGTCTCTTGCAGGTTTTCTCCTCAGGTACGCCGTTCTTAATTAAAATAATTAAATTACATTAGACAGGCGGAAGC
The DNA here is from genome assembly GCA_935413205.1 of Polydrusus cervinus. Taxonomy (NCBI): domain Eukaryota; kingdom Metazoa; phylum Arthropoda; class Insecta; order Coleoptera; family Curculionidae; genus Polydrusus; species Polydrusus cervinus. The sequence continues at coordinate 24,475,018 of OW284514.1, read as the reverse complement.
TTGCCTATTAAGTGAAGGTGGTCATTTCTAACAATTTTTATAAAACAAAATTTTTCATTATCAATGTTAATAATAATAATAAATAGTAGAGCTAATTTAATTTAATTATTTTAATTAGGAACGGTGTGCCTGAGGAAAAAAATGCAAGAGACCATTTTTATGCAGAATTGACCAGGCTAATCCGAAATATTATTCACATGGAAAAATATACACTTTCAACAGCTTCCCCCCTCTTATTAAAGTCGGTACGCCAATGAGCATGGGACCAAAATGATGGATAATTGTCCAAGCTTTTTAATGGTGTTACCAAAGATATACCTTAATGTGGAATTTTCGGAGATATGTAAAATTTTAAAATTTACTTATCGATTACGCCCTCTTGCGGCAAAAAGCGGAACTTAAAAATTATTTCCAGGATTTTCTCATGGCCACTTTAGTTATTATTTTTTTTCTCCGACTTTCTATGTCTAGTAATTTCCGAGATACGGCCGGTGGCTATCCATAATGGGACACCCGGTATATAGGAATATTAAAATATTTTTTTAAAAATCTTTCATTAATATTATATAAAAGTTAAATTGCAAATAAAAAACGTTTAACTATATGTATATAAATATAAAGGCAGTTTTTTGAAGATATAGGATAATAAAATGTTGAAAAATATATTATTCATAACATTATTAATTAAAATATTCATTAAAACATTTCCAAAAATTTTTAAGTTATCTCTTTCCAATATCCATGCTTTTATTTCGACTTTATATTTTTTTAATGAAATATATTTTTTAATTTTTGTTGGTAAATAATCGTTTAAATAAAAACATAAATATTTGACATTTTTTTGTCCTATGGACTTATTTATTTTAGGTTTTATGGTTATTTCATTTTTATGACGTGTATTATGATTATGGTTTTTAAATTGTATAAAATTTTTATTTTTAATAATGTATATTAATATGCACTTAATAACTTTATTTTTTGTAATTGTTTTAAGTTTGCTAAAGAGCAGATTCCCATCTAAAATCTAAATATTTAATTTTAAATATAAGAACGTCTTTAATCAAGTTATTAATACCTTTGATAGTTGGCTGTGCCAACAATTCTTCAGACACCATCCTCTTCCATCCCGAATACCATTCTGTCACTTGTGTATAATCGGGATTGTGATTTAACCACATGGCCAGAGTTTGTAACCATCTTGGGAAGAAAAATTTGTCCAATATCAATGTCATGTTGGCGACTGAAAGCATATCGGTCCAATCCATTACCCAATTCCAAGGATCTAAAACAAATTTTTAAAAAATAATTAAGAGCAAACAGTAGTCGATCAGTCATAATGAACAAATAGTTCATTTCCACCACATCGCGCATATTGTACCCGTGTCTGGCGAAGGCTATAAAATATCTTTTTATATACAAAATATAATAAAAACGAATTTCACGAGAATTAATAACATCGGGCATCGTTTGTAATTTTATTGAAAAATAACGAATAGTCGCAATATTTCTATTTTTATGTTCTGCATGGCGGATGATATAATTTGAACCTATATAATTGAAACTTAAAAATAAACTTTCAATTTTTTTTTTGGAAAAAAAAGGCATCATTCGCCAAACTAGAAGTTCTTGTGAACCCCTTAGTAAAATTTTTGTATTAAATTTTCAATTAGATAGGCCAGGAAACGAAGCCGCGTTTTACGCTGGTATTTTTATAAATTTGTCTGATTCGATTAATAGTAATTTAACCAACAAGTACATTAATAATGGCGATTAATGATCGAAATATTTTAACGCGTGAGCGTAGCGAACGCGTTAATGTTCGAGATCATTAATCGCATTTTAATGTAAGAGTTGGTTACAATGTTTTTTCGTCGACCGTATTTTTTACTAAAGTGAAGAAAAACAGCTAACAACTTTTATTTTACAATCCAGATTTCACAATTCTACAAATACTAATGACAGCGGACGACGTTTTGGATTGACGTTTTATTATTTTGTTGATTTGTTTGCATGGCTGCCTTTAATTTTAATTACCAAAATCGTGCATTTACAGAAAATCATGCATTAATAGGGGTCATTAATGAATGATTTTGGGAACGTTAATATCGGATGTAAATACACGGTCGACGGAAAAAACATTTAAGGTTCATACCACTTTTTCGAATTCACTGGGAAAAAATGTATAATACAATAAACATGTTATTTTATTAAATAAATTTATTATATATCAAGCCCCTGAAGATGTGCTTATTAGGGGTACATCTTATTTATTTTAATATTTAAAGTAATAATATTTAAGAATACAACGTATAAATACACATACAGGGTGACCCGCTCTCAACGCAGGATTCCATAGTATCTAAATCACTCAATTTTTTAATAATTTTCAAAAACTGATTTATAAGGAGGCATTAGATCTACAGTTTAAAATTATTTTAAGTTATACAGGGTGTCCCAAATAGTCAGGACATATCAAACACGTTTTTTTTTAGTGGAAATGTCATATTAAGTTTTTTGAAAAAAGGTATTTGAAAATGTTTATTTTAATGCCTTCTATACACAGCTAAAAAAGAAGTATCAACTTAGGAATCACCCTGTAAACATAATATGTACATTTACACAATGAGAAATTTAACGTTAAAAATCTATAATAGCTCAATAAGTTGAAAAAGGGCAACCACGTTGAACGGCCAAGTTTTAGGACTGCTCACCGAGTCAACAGAGGAATTTGCAATGTTGCATTTGTATTGCCATTAATTTTACCGATACCAAAAATCGTTATACAGATTTATTACAATTACCGTGCTAATTTAAATGTTATCAGCTGACTATTGTTTGACGCTTCTCATGTATGATGACGCCACGCTCCCAGGCTGTCCACTATAAAGTAGAGCGGCAAATTCTAAATAGCTTTACATACCTAATAGTTGTTGGTGAGGATTAATAACCATATTTTGTAAACAAAGCTGTAATTTAGGAACAATATGTTTAAGAAGAAACGCCAGAAATGCTCCTTTCGATAAAGCTCGTTGCCAGGGTTGAAGCATCAGCTTCGCTGATCTGTCTGATGGATGCCAACCGCTTAATGCCGAGCCAAGTTTCTCCTGAATAATAGGGTAAATCTTCACTTGTAGTCTTTCATCTAAAAATACATACACACAATAAGCAAATGAAGGAGCCTCTTAAATTTATTAAAATATATTATGTTAAAAACAATACCACTTAAGTCCGTACAATTGCTAGATCACAACTCGCAAATACATAATCGTAACAGAAAGGTAAAATAAGATAGGTCTGTGATTAATTAAAGTATCCTGTCAATTAGTATAAAATTCGTTTTGATTATCTTTGTCATTTCGAAGAAAATTAACATATTAAAAGTGATTTCAAAGCGAAAAAATAGTTAGTTGATACATACAGCGTGTTCGTGGATTTGCTTGCCAAATGGAAAACTTCTTTATTATTAATTTTTCGAAAAAAACTTATTCCTTATAAAAAGTTTTGCTTCTAAAATTATTAAGATTGGTTTAAGAATTTCTTTTCAATATTGTACAGGGTGTCTCAAAAAACGAAAAACTTTAATTCTAAATGTGAAAAAACTTTATACCAATATTTATTAACTGGCAAATTGGAAAGAGCGAAAAGCGCATTAAATCGTCAACTAATTTGTAGTATACAGGGCACTGATAAAGTTTTTTTTTTAATAGTTACTTAACATTTTTGATAAACAATATGGATAAATACCATCGCAATATTAATTATTAAGCTATCAATGTACTATTTGTAGGTTAATTTAGTATACAGAGTGATTAAAATATTTAGATAATTTACAACCTAATTGAAAATTTATTAAACAATCCAAAGGTATGTCATCCAGCATATTACTAAAATCATTTTCTAAAAAATTTAGAAACACCCTCACCGTTTATATTATCATCAAAAAATATTGGTCCCAACAATCGGTCCCCGACTTTACAGGTTTTTACCTTAACTTTTAATTATTTACAGGTAAAAGTTTAATTTATAATTATTAGGCTTTATTTAAAACTTTACTTAATGAAACAATAATTTATTGTTGTTCTGTATGGTGTATGATGAACAACGTGGGGGGGCTTATTTATCCATATTGTTTATAAAAAATGTTAAGGAACTATTCAAAAAAAACTTTATCAGTGCCCTGTATACTACAAATTAGTTGACGATTTAATGCGCTTTTCGCTCTTTCCAATTTGCCAGTTAATAAATATTGGTATACAGTTTTTTCACATTTAGAATTAAAGTTTTTCGTTTTTTGAGACACTCTGTACAATATTAAAAAGAAATTCTTAAACCAATCTTAATAATTTTAGAAGCAAAACTTTTTATAAGGAATACCTTTTTTTCGAAAAATTGATAATAAAGAAGTTTTCCATTTGGCAAGCAAATCCACGAACACGCTGTATATTAAAAATATGTCTCATTATTCAACAAAAGAAGAAATACTTGTTTCAAGTTTACTTAAGTCCTGGCGATTTAATTAACATGACTCGAATCAAAAATGACGTCAGAAGCTGTGACGTGCATCCAGCCAGTAATAGGACGGACTATATCTTAATAATCTATAGGATTACATGGGCGCCAATAGGGAGAGGGGTAACATTATATTTTCTTGTTTACAGTTTTAACACAACTTATTCCACCCCTCCTCCGTCATTCGTTTAGTTTTTTGGGAAATTGATCTCACGCCCCATATTTTAAATTATTACTTTTAATAGGTAGGTTAGGTTAGGTTAGGTTAGGTAAGAGTGGCAGACCCTTGGTTCTGACCAAACAGTCTCACATAGTCCTGATTAGGTCCGTTGTGATACCACACGTGTTCCGTAGAACCCACCTTCATCGGATCTCTGATGGTTTGTGCGACGTAACCGCGGAAGGATTTTAACAACTCATTCAAACCAGCCACTACTGTTCAGAAATCTGCTCAGCCGTCCAAGTTGTAAGTTGCTTAGTTCCTCCAGGCTATCGAAAGATGATTCACCCAGAGTAGTGAACCTCATTCTTGCGAGGCCAGGGCATTCACACAGAAAATGTTAAATACTTTCTTCCTCTTCCTCATCTCTGCAACTTCTGCAGAAGTCGTTAGTGGGTATTTGCATACGTTCGGCATGTCTACCGAAGAGGCAATGTCCGGTAACAACCGCAGTAATATTTCTCACGTCTTTTCGACTGTGTCTCAATAGCTCTGCGGTTCTCTTTTTATCGAGTGTGGGCCACAGTTGCCTGGATGTACTACAGGTTGTCAACCCTGTCCATTTGTTCTGTGCAAGCTGCTTGGCCGTGTAGTCAATCTCCTCTTTGACCAATCCCAGTGGTTTGTTCACTGTATTGTCTGCTAAATCAGCTGGCATGCCTGCGCCCTCTCTTGCGAGCGCATCGGCAGCCTCGTTGCCATCTATTTTGGTGTCCAGGAACCCAGCACAGAATAACCCGATGTTGGTTGCCAAGTGTGCATAGATTGTTGCGGCATCGCTTTACGAGCTTTGATTTAACGCTGCTGGAACAAATTGCCTTAATCGCCGCCTGACTATCACTGAAGATGGTGATTGACGAGGCTACTCCCAAGCCAAGGTGTTCTTGCAGGATATTGACCGCCTTCTCGACTGCCAGTACTTCTGCTTGAAAAATACTACAATAGTTGGGGAGTCTATACGATTTCTGTATTTGTAAACTTTCGGAAAAGACCCCGGCTCCCACACCAACGTCCATTTTTGAACCGTCTGTGAAGATTGCGTGATCTGTTTTCGTTATATTCTGATTGCCTTCCCACTCTTCCCTACTCGGAATGAGTATAGAATACCTTCTATCGAAGCATGTTATTGGGACAGAGTAATCAGTCGGGTCTCGTAGATTATTCCCCGGGTGGATCTTTAGTATACTGCTGTGCCCGTAGTTGGTTTCCTTCCAGAATTTCGACTCTTTCAGTCGCAGGGCACTTTTTGCAGCTATACTTTTTCCATAGATATCCAAGGGGGGTATATATAACATGACCTCTAGCGCCGCTGTCGGGGTTGACTTAAGGGCTCCGGTTATTCCTAAACAAGCTGCCCTTTGTATCTTTGTTATTGACTTAGTGTGCACTGATGCTTTTTCCAAAGCGGTCCACCAAACCAGGACCCCGTATATTAATATAGTTCTTATAATAGCCGTATAGATCCAGTGTACTATGTGGGGTTTTAGTCCCCATTTTTTTCCAATTGCTTTTTTGCAGGCATATAATGCTACCGACGCTTTTTTAACTCGTTCTTGCAAGTTTATGCCCCAGTTTAGCTTGGAGTCAAGTACCAGTCCTAAATACTTTGCTTTTTCCTTAAGCACTAAAGCATTAGTAGGTATTAATAGGTAGCCTGGATAAAAGGTAAGTGAATGAAAAATAGAACTGTCAAATTCTGGGATTTTAATTTATAAGAAATTTAAATACGGTGTACTCACGACAGCATGCTGGTATGGTCAAGTTATTTTTAAAATGGTAAAGGGTTTCAGTGGCGGAACTAGAGATGTTCAATATGTGCGAAGCACACGGGCTGGGCTAAAAGAGGCCCGGGAGAGGAGCCACAAAAACATAAAAATGCAAAACAAAATGTTTTCATAAAAAAAAAATTCAATGCTCCGGAAACGTATCCGCAAAACTACTCTACTCAATACTTTTATAGATAGTAACTGAAATAATCACATAAAACGGACTTTATTTTTTTTATTATTGTTTTTATTAAGCCGCAATTCGCGATATGATATAAAATAAATTCAACTGTTTTTGAGATATTGAGGTTTAAAATATGCCTTTCTTAGACTTTGACAGGCTGTAGCATTGGAACGGCGCATCTAAGAGAAAAATGGTTTTCACCTTTATAAGTTAGTTTTTTATTCTTTATCCAAAAATACCAACTTCCGCTTGAACATGTTAAACCAAAATAATGATTTTACGGCTTAACATGTTAAACTGGAAGTTGTAATTTTAGATAGATAATAAAAACTAAGATAGAAAGGTGAAAACCATTTTTCGCTTAGATGCGTCGTTCCAATGCCTGTCAAAGTCAAAGTTTTAAACAAAATATACATGGAATTGTATAGGGAATTAGAAAATAATATAATATATAGGGTGTTCCATTTAAAATAACGATGTTGCTACCTGTTTTGGGCAGAAGCGGAAAATGCCGCATTGGTGAAAATATTTTAAAACGATAGACCTTAGTTATTTATCGCAGCAACCAAATTGTTTAAGAAAAAGTATCGCTCATTTTCCATAAACGTCTAACGTTCCATCCATCGTGAAACACTCTGTCTATAAAGTAACTAACAACATCTTATACAGGATTCTATCTTGTATATTTAAGAGCATTGGCTTTTATTAATAAAAAAAAAATTTATTTTCCTTTTATTTCCACCCAAAAATATTTTTTATAATCTTTATTGCATGTTTAAAAAATTAAAAAATTTAATATGTGACAATGAGAGTAATATAATGTTCTTAAAAATAAAAACTGCAGAATTTTGACATTTTTATTTATTTACCTTTACCTAGGTTATCTTTCAAAGGTATTAACCCATACTTTGAGGACTTTTTAAAAATCTTAGATCCATTTTAAAGTTTCTACGTTTGAGCAAATTAAAAAAAAGTAAATTAAAAAAATTACCTAACAAAGGTATCCACGGGTGTATCCATAGATGTATAGGTATGGTATCTGTCAGTGGATTCCAATCGTTGACTTCCTTAAGTATTCGAGGCATGATCATTTGGTCAAAAGTGTTGTTAAGTATCCACACAGGCAAAAGGGGCTTCCAAGCTTCTATCAGGTTGATCATCGGATCAGAATCACGTGGGCTCCATGTACTGTAAATGGAAAAATATAATTTAACAAAACGTAGAACTGGTAAGGAACTTCAAACATAAACAACCGTATTTACTAAAAAATTTAATAATTTAAAACTGATCTAAATTTGACATTTAGGGCGGGCGGTGTAAAGATCGGATAAGAGACAAACCAATTTTAAAATATGTTTGAGGAATGTTTGTTATGTTGACTTGTACACCCAGTTCCCAGTGTTGAAAATGTAAGAATAAGTAAAGTCCGTACAATTACTGGCTGAATACACGTCACAGCTTCTGACGTAATTTTTGATTCCAGTCATGTCGTTGACTAAATTGTAGGTATATTTTTTCAATTATGTAAGGATTTAATGAAACTTCAAATTTATAATATAAACAATAAATAATTATTTTGCACTTTCAAATTACTTTTAACACGAATTAGAAATGACGAAAGTTGTCAAAACAAATTTTACCTCAATTGACCGGACCCTTTAATTAATAATTGACCTACCTAATTTTTTGTTGCTGTGATGATTATGTATTTGCAAGTTGTGACGTGCTTCCACCCATTAATTGGATGAACTATAACTAAGTTTTGTATTGGACATAAATTTATAGTTTTGTCTTTGAAAATTTATATAAAAAAAGGATTTTTACTATGTACTGTGGCTATGTAGATAAAATAAATTGTAAAATCAAACATGCTTTATTTTGGATATAAAAACAATTAATAGAGTACCCCTCCCCCACACACACCCAATTGGATTTAATAACAATCTAATTTTTCGTCTCAAGCTTGGAGACGTAATCCAAATCTGTAAATATTTTTAAAAAAATGTAAAACCACTCATATATAATATTATGAATGAACAAATCGATATAAACTGCTGGACAATTGCTCTCGAGCAAGAAACATTTCGCCTAAATTTAACAGTTAATATTTTCTGAACCAGATATGATATCGACCTACGGTTTTGAATGGTTGACAGATTCATCCCTTGAGAAACAATTGTCAATATTGGATTTTCTTTAACTTTCAAAAAATTTTATATACAGGGTGTTAAAGAAGACGATGATTTTTGTTCCAATTTTAATGGAGTGTAACTTTCACAATCATATTTTTAAGTTTTATCACTCTACGCCAATTGAATCACTGGTTCATAGCAAAGAAAGTAAATTGTCAAATTTTTGATATCTGCTATATTTTAAGAGATACCGATTTTTTTGGAAAACCTTGCTTTATTTCAACTTATTGGTAGCTAGATCTCACTGTGCGTTGTATCGTGCAAACTTTGCGAGTGATTCTTATACCTTATGAAAAGCTTGATTATGTTCAGTAACAATAGTTGTACCTAAATGTTTTAACGTACAGTGGCGTACTTATAAACACCTACTAAAATGAGTTTGAGTTTGGTTCAACGCTGAACTAAGCTTAAGTCTTAATGTCTCTTATCTTTTTTGGTAATTTATTGATTGTCGCATTAGGAAATGACACGAGAGTTAACAGGGAATACCCCTACCCATAAGTTTTTAAAATTTTTTTATAAATTCAGTAACTCGGAAAACTACTCTAACACATGCAAAAAGAATCATCAAAATCGGTTAAGACAAAGAGTTTTGCACGAACAAACATAAAATCATAAAAAACTCAAAATGACAACTGCCTCCTCTTTTGAAATCAGGTAAAAACAATAATTCACCGGTAAAATCGGTACGATAAAGCAAAATATCTCGACCGGTAAACTATACAACACTATAAAATACGTAACTTACCTAATGCAAGTTCTCATAACTGGCACCCAAGTGTGCCATATGAGACTATCGTATGGCTGTATCCCAACTTTATTACCTTCAAGTGTCCCACGATGCTTCGGCTCCTCCAGAATTTCCTTCCATTGACTGAAGAAGTCGGTGTATTGGCGGGGTTGTTGCAATGGACTCCAACTGGCCAGAACGGAAGTGAGCAGAGGGCCTACGAGACCTGGGGCTAGTTGTCCTAGATCGTAACGACAGTACTCTTCGTAGTAATTATTCTGTAAGATATAGATAAGCATGGAGTAAAAATTTTGAACCCTTTCGCAAGATCGTGGGTAAATCGCGTGACAATTGTGAGTATTGAGTGGTTTATTTAATTTTTATAGGTTGGTATGCAACTATAATAATAAGTTTATTTTCAGTATTTATAATATAATAAATGTGTTTATTTATCTTCCTCGATAAACTTCTTCTTTGATCCCCCGAAGACGTGCTTGTTAGGGGTAGATCTTAGTATTTTAAATTATAAATTTATAGGTATATTTGTTAATATTATATAAAAGTTAAATTGCAAATAAAAAACGTTTAAGTATATGTATATAAATATAAACGCAGTTTTTTTGAAGATATAGGATAATAAAATTTTGAAAAATATATTATTCATAACAATATTAATAAAAATATTCATTAAAACATTTCCAAATTTTTTTTTAATTTATCTGTTTCTAATATCCATGCTTTTATTTCGACTTTATATTTTTTTAATAAAATATATTTTTTAATTTTTGTTGCTAAATGATCGTTTAAATAAAAACATAAATACTTTAAAAAAATTTGTCCTATGGACTTATTTATTTTAGGTTTTATGGTTATTTAATTTTTATGACGTGTATGGTTTTTTAACTGTGTCAGATTTTTATTTTTAAATATGTATATTAAGATGTTATAAATGTAAAGTTGTCTAATATTCATTTTTTTTACTAACTACTAAAACTAGAACAAATATTACCAGTATTCCTTTAAATATTTACTTATACATAGTTCGTAGGGAAATATTGTCCAAAAATTACCACCGCACATTAACCTAATGGGGAGGAGTAATAAGTAAATAACTTTTTTCATAACTTTTGGATTAAATTCCAACCATCGAAACCACTTCCGGTTTAACCGAAAGTGAAGTCAACTTTTAAATGGAAACTGCTTATTTGTATTCTACACTATTGGCAATTAGAACACGCGGTCGAAACAGACACGGGAGCGATCGATAAGTCGACTCGGCCACACCACACACATATCCCCCCTTTCAGTTGGAATGTAGGAGTGGTTATGTGTCTTTTTTTAACTGAAGGTTTTGCCTATATGTGCCTTCTCTCTTGATTGCATTAGAGATTTCGCATCCTATGGTCATATCATCTTAACTTGAGAAAGATGACACAAAAAACTATTGAAGAAAAATTAATTCCATTGGTGAATCCATGGACCAAATTAAACGGTAACATATTTGTCGAATTAGCCCATTTCCTTTTACTTACAGAAGAAAGAAGGGTTTGTTCTTTTTTACTTATAAAAAATTTCAAATTCCATTGAAGATATCAGGTTTATATCTATCTTTTTCATATTTGGCATTTTGCATATACGAGACAAAAATTACTATATTTATTGTGAAAAACGAACAATGTGTTTTTTTGTACCAAAGCCATTGTGATATCTCTTGGGTTTCAGAAGTGTTTTCTTGGTGGCCTACTTTCGCTAACAAGAAAATCCAGTTTCTCAACAAAATAGCTCTAAATTCATTTAAAAAATACTCTTAAGGAATTAATATTAACTTTTAAGTATTCGTGATGGCAAAGTTTTTTAAAATAATGACATTCTTTTCCAATTTATAGTAATAACGTTACAACGTTGTAACCGTGAGAAGTGGCAATACTGTAGGAAATTTTTCTAACAAGCCGATATAACATAACCTCAAAAAGTCAAAAATAATATTTAATTTCTTCGTCAAACCTTACTTTTATCCGTTTTGTATTGGTTTTATGGACTTGACTTCATTATCTACCACTTAAGGACTATTTACCAGTGTCTTTTCAATTTCTGTTGCATATATTAAAAGTGTTAAGGTCGATTGGAGCCCTATTGAATATATCAGTTTGCAATTCTCTTTATCAGCTTATTAAAAACCAAAACATTATTTTGCCACTCAAAGCAAAGACGTTTTATTTATCCATAACTGGAAAATCGCTAACATGTAGGTACTATTCTCAACCTAAATTTAATAAACTAACCGGTCCAAATGGCATAGATAACTAAACACGTAAAACACAAATGTTTTTAACTATAATTTGCACTCAAATGTTACAAATACCACCGAAAAAAGGTTTGAATTAGCAAAATAAAAAATAAACAAATCTGACAGAATTGTCACTTTTTGAAATGTACTCCTAACCTCACTTCTCTAAAGGGTCAAGTAAAATTTAACGCGTGTTTAATGGGTTTCTGCCATCTTTCTCAAGTTAAAGTGATATGACCATAGATTCGAGTTTGCCAATAGTGTATAGAAAATTTTCTTTTTAATGACATCACACTTTTTTTTTAAATGGCCGCCTAGATCAATTTTCCTTTGTTTTATAAAATGTCCATAGTTTTAGTAAAACAAGGTAAGTAGTAAAGAGTAGGCCATTGAAACGTTAAAATGGCTCATTTTAACTTACTGAATAGTATGCAATTGACTTATTGCAGGAAAATGTATCCGTAGGGCTATTTTACTTACAATCTGTTTTCTAGAAAAACAAAGCGGCATTTATCCATTTTTTAAATGGCTACCCATCATTGTTTAATCATAATAATATTGTTCATTTAATTTTTTTTCTAGCGATGTATCCCAAGTTCAAATTATTCATTAGGTTATAGCAGAAATTAACAAGAAACATCATAAATGTAATTTCTAGATCCATAGTCATAAAAAGTTTAGTCAAGAAATTCCTTTAAAACAATTGTGAGACGAGCAGCGCGGGTGTGCAGTAGGTTGAAATGAACCATTTCAACGTTTCCATGGCCTACTCTTTACCACTTATCTTGTTTTATCAAAGTTATGGACATTTTAGAAAACAAAGTAAAATTTATCTGCGCGGTAATTTTTAAAACAAATAATTATAGTGTCATTAAAAAAAAAATTTTCATAGAAATTAAGCATTGAATAAAAATGGGGAGTTTCCATTTAAAATTTAAAAGTTGACTTCGCTTCCGGTTAAACCGTAAGTGGTCTTGAAGGTTTGAATTGGCCGAAAAATGGTAATTTACATACTTATTAACTTCTCAAATTTTTAAATCTTTACTTTGATACAGAAAAAAAAAAGATTTGATATGCATACTAATTATTTTGGACACCCTGTATAATTTAAAATAATGTTAGATTGTAGAACTAATACCTCCGTATAACTGTGTTTTTGAAAAATATTAAAGAGTTATGTAGCTTAGTTCAAGGTTGTAATAAATCACGATTAAAAAAAAAATCAATAAATCTGATTTTTTTGATTAAATCGTGATTTTTTTGATTTTATACTGATTTTTTCCTTAAATATGAACTTTAAAATCACTTATTTTCATTATTCTGTCTCTATTTGCCAAAAAATATTTGTTGTCTAGATTTACAGTTAGAAAATCTCCTCGGCGACATACAAAATATCTTTTATTGACATGAAAAATTTTCGGTAGCGTGTCGCACCTTTTCTGTCGGAACAAGAAAATTCGTTCGTCTTTATAATGTGCGGTTAACACGAGATGGATCCTTTCGTTTTAAATAAACTATCTTCATTTTTTTTTTTAATTTCCTGATGATTTATTTGCTTTGGCGACTTGTTTTTACAGCAATTTATAATTTGATTTAAATTACGATTAAAATTGAAAAAATTAGTTGATTTAAATCGTCGCGACCCTGGTTTAGATGCTGCGTTGAGAGTGGGACACTCTGTATTATATTTGGTAATTTATTAGGTTAAAATGTTTAGATTTGTGCAAAGCTTCTCAACAATATCTGTTTTTGTTTCCGCTAGACAGCGAACCCAGGACCTCTTGCTTTCCGAACATTACTGCCATAAAGCCAAACTAACATTCATAAATCGTAAAGGAAATCTACTAAACCTAGATGTTTTAAATGACAAAAATTACCAGTAATCTTTTAAATATCTCTCCAATTTGAGCAAAAGAATAATTTTGGGAAGGATCCATTAATTGATCAACAACCTCCAGTACATATTTTAAATTATCGACCAGTTTATCTTCTTTTAAAATTTGATCTTTTATGGTATCTTCCTCATGTTTTAGAGCCATTATTGTGTCTTGAGTATGCCTTTTATCTCTGTCGATTCTGATGATATCCTAAAAATAAAATTTCCTTTAAATGAACAATATTAATCGTATGTACACTTTATAGTTTTAGTCAATGCATTGAAATAAGAGGTATCTTCCATCTAAGATTCTATTGCTTTTATTATCATTTTGTAATCAACAAAACAAACAATATTTTGTGTGAAACCATGCCTTTCAATTCAGTTTCTGAAATAAAAATAAATAAACTAAGCTAAACCTTTTAAACTACTAAACAACTGTAGTGTAACCAGTGGCGTAGCCAGAAAATTTGCTCGTGGGGGGGGGGCTCAGTGTGCGTAAGTAGGACATTTTTTTTCTGGAGAGAGGGACAGTCGGGTTTACATTATTTCATGATATTATACATAGCGAAGAAGCGCGCGAAAAATTTTCGGGCCACACCCAAAGTTCGTTTAAAATTCACATAACTAATATTAAATTTCGAAAATTAAATTATTACCTCTCCCCCTCTGCATGGTAGGATTAAATTTGTTTTTGTAATAAATGTTTTTTTTTTACTTTTTTTGGATTTTCCTAGCTGGATCTTTATTTAAAAAAAAAAACATTTTTTATATTTGCGAAAAATATGAATATCGGTGTCAATCCAAAATTTTAACATAAGACGTACATATGTATGACTCTAACCAGCGTTTTTCGGGCTCGATTTTTCATGATTAAAAATAAAGTAAATATCGCTCACCACGCCAAAATTGATGAATTTTTCAGAAATCACGTGTGTTAGGAGCGTAGATCTAAGAGCAGTTTTTGATGCAAATGACGGTTTTGAAATACTCCTTAAGTGCCGTTTTGTATATTCATAATAAAGCATAGTCGTTTCTTCCAGCACTATTTTTTTTATAAATTATCACACTTCTTCCATAAAAATATTTCATCTTTTAGATAATTTTTAATTAATTCAAATTGTTTTCCTCTAAATCCAATATTTTCAATTTTTCCAACAATAAATTGTGATTAACTGTATCGAATGCTTTTGCTAAATCCAGAAAAATACAAACAGAAGGTTTTTTATTATCTAATGCATCATATATTTGTACTGTTAAATAGCAAATAGCATTTTGTGTCGATTTATTTTTTTGAAACCCAAATTGTTTGTTAGAAATAAAATGTATTCTTTCTAAATAATTTTCAATTCTTACATTTAAAATTTTTTCAAATACTTTGGCTAATGAAGTAGGTCTATAATTATTAATTTTACTTGAAGCTCCATTTTTAAAGATTTTATAACACCAATTTTAAAAGCTTCTGGATATATATAGTCAAATTTTTTTAAGAAAACGCCAAGTCACTTGTCATTTATGGCACCCTGTTGACGTCTGGTCTATTTTACGTTTAGAGGTTGGCTAAAAAGACAGGACCGGACTATTTTTATGTTCCATTAACAAACTAAAAAAATATTTAAATATTAAGTTCCTTATCTCCCATTTTAATTTATCAAAGAAGACTTTACAAATTTTTCTATTTAAATCATCGTTCTTAACTAAAGTTGTCAAGAAACTTTTGGAGATGTTATCCAAATTGGAACAAAAGTCAAGAACCTATTAGGTATCCACTGAATACTACCTAGATATTGTAATAGGAATTACTTACAATAAAGTAATATAAAGTAAATATTATCGACAAAGCTTTTAAAAAATTTAACTTATCGACACACTACTCTCCTTTGCTCTTGAATATTAAAGCATGTAATAAATGCCGGTAATACTGCACCAGCTAGGTAGAATCAAGGGCGTCGATAAGGGGGGGGGGGGGGGGTAATTACCCCCCCCCCCCCAAGATTTATGTGCTATATCACTTTTCCTCATATATAAAAATATACATTTTATCCTCATGTAAAAATATATATTATTTTCTTTATTACCCCCCCCCCCCCCAAAAGAAAAAATTATCGACGCCCTTGGGTAGAATACGTAAAACATGGTATATATGGTTAAAATATTGGTATACAAAACAATCACTATGCTTCATTTTAGTTATGACTCTAACTTTCAATCAGAAAACTCTATATACACTATATAAAAAACAGCCACAAAAATACTGAAAAATACCAAAAAACAACGAAAATAATATAATGCGAACTGACATGTGAACTTGTTACGGTCCACACTAAATCTAGTAACTTTTCGGCGGAACTAGAATCAGCTGTGAATGTCATCTGTGGCTTTCAACTGTCGAAACGCCGTTTTCTATCGCGATATGATCTCTACCTACTTGTTTTAAAAATATTATTTATCAGAAATGTGAGTGGTTTTGAAATAGTAGTTTTAATGGTTTTTAATATTTCAGTAGTTATACCATCGGCACCAGGAGATTTTTTCAATTTCAAACCACCTTTCAAACTTCTAGAATTCTAGATGATTACTTTCTTCTAAATAAAATGAATTAATATTGTTTATGTTTTTATCTAAAGATGTGTTATTATATTTATTGATTATAGAGAAAGTTAAAAAGAAGGTGGGGGTATGAGACGAAATATTTTTGTCAAAAATGGGTCGTCATATGTCCTTTTCGAGGTTATTGAGGTCAATTGCGATCAAAAAGTATTTTACCAAAAATGTTAAGTGTTATGTCGTTTTCGGTATTACTAAGATCAGAGGGTCAAATTTTGTTTATTGTTTATCGTTAGGATTCGTTCCTAAAATAAAATAAATCTTTTACATACCTGTTCACATATATCTACTAACAAATCCAAATTATGTTGTATTTCGGGTAAAGCGAAATTCTGACACTTTTTATGAACGACATCTTCAAAATGTTCTACTCCAGGAGGCGCCTTAAGTCCGCTGAGTGCATGATAACCACTTAAAACTCTTTGCTGCGGCCCAGTCATATCAATAACTTTAACCTTTGTAAGTTCACTAAAATAAAGAAAAAAAGTTGATTTGCGGAAATATCAAAAGGGACTATAAAGATTCACAAAATCTGAAAGGATTACTTTCTTTATAAATATGTATTTTTTATTCAAAAAAATGCAAAATAGAAAAAATAGTATAAAGTATATGTTTTACAAAGCGATTAGAGCACTTGTACCGTTAGAAAAAGAGCCGCTTGCGGCGACGCGTGCTATAAAATGTTGCTTTATAAAACCTTTAATTTAATATACTATTATTATCTGTTTTTAAGATATGCATTACAAATGGAAAATGTTTTGACATTTAATTTTTACAAAAAAGTAATTCTTTATAACAAATTTGGTTTACTGAGAAAATTATAGTTTGCGGCACCACGACTAATACAACTAAAATATTTAAGAATAATCACATCCACTAGAAAAATGATCACATAGCATGCCTTAGTTATTGTATTCTGTATTTTAAATTTTATCTGGGTCTAAAAATTCATGGTTATTTCATTAGTCTCGGAGGAGGTTTAAAATACGGAAATAATTAATAAACTCAGGCTGCCAGAATGTATTGAGATAATTTTTCTAGCATTGATTTCTCTTAAGTAACATTCGCTCCAAGTAAAGATAGTTATAAATATGGCTTCGAGGCAACTGTGGACACTACTGGATATTTGGAAAAAGTAACTCTACCTTGAAACTCCTGAATTTCTAAAACTTCCTGGTCTTTTACCTTTCTCAATTACATCATCAACGCTTCTGTAATAGTAGCGTGTCTTTTTAGCTGCTACGTCAGTCCGTTTCCATTTGGAAGGGCCTTTTAAGTCTTTTTGGTCTTCTTGTTTGATTGAGACATCTTTTTTCTAAAAAAATTATTATGTTTTTGTAGTGTCAACCTTAGAAAATTGAACCTAAAGAACTATCTACTATATATTTATTTATTTTAATAATATAAAATATATCTTAAGTTATTTGGTTTTTGCCCTAGACCTAGATTGAAATTCTGTAAAAAAGAAAAAAGTAGTGTTCTCAAGGGAAAAACAAGTAACTGGAGTGCTAGTCTAGTTATGTAACTGTGATGCGCTTGTTTGTTTTTAAAAAAAAATCAATTTTTTTTTATTGTTTATAGGGTATGGTAATAATAATAATAATGTTTTTATTTTTCTTCCTTTACAGTGAACAAACCACTGGGATTGGTCAAAGAGGAGATTGACTACACGGCCAAGCAGCTTGCACAGAACAGATGGACAGGGTTGACAACCTGTAGTACATCCAGGCAACTGTGGCCCACATTCGATAAAAAGAGAACCGCAGAGCTATTGAGACACAGTCAAAAAGACGTGAGAAATATTACTGCGGTTGTTACCGGACATTGCCTCTTCGGTAGACATGCCGAACGTATGCAAATACCCACTAACGACTTCTGCAGAAGTTGCAGAGATGAGGAAGAGGATGAAAGTATTCAACATTTTCTGTGTGAATGCCCTGGCCTCGCAAGAAGGAGGTTCACTACTGGGTGAATCATCTTTCGATAGCCTGGAGGAATTAAGCAACTTACAACTTGGACGGCTGAGCAGATGTCTGAACAGTAGTGGCTGGTTTGAATAAGTTGTTAAAATCCTTCCGCGGTTACGTCGCACTAACCATCAGAGATCTGATGAAGGTGGGTTCTACGGAACACGTGTAGTACCACAACGGACCTAATCAGGACTACGTGAGACTGTTTGGTCAGAACCAAGAGTCTGCCACTCTTACCTAACCTAACCTAACCTATTTTTCTTCCTTAAAAAACTTCTCCTTTGATTCCTCGAAGACGTGCCAGTTTAAGGTAAATCATGTAACAAAAATAAACAGACGGAAAAATATTTGAGATAGACTTTAGGTCTTTTTTCTTATAAAATATCAAATATAAGGTATTTTTGAATAAAAATGAATGGATTTTTCAAATCAGAAATTTTTTTTTTGGTTTGGCTCTAAATGTTTAGGACCGTAATGATATAAAGATAACTTAAAAAAATGCGTTATTAGATGACAAAACGTTACAATTTCAATTAACTTTAAATTGTATTAAATTTCTAAAGCTTAGAAGTCCCTAAAACTGTATTTAAAAAAATTGATTTGAGTTTGATGGTATCTAAGGAACGAAACGTAGAATTTGAAAACTAATAACGCTATATTGTAGAACATAGACAAAAATAGAAATTACGGTTTTTTTCAGATCATCACCGAGAGCATTTAAAATATTTGTCATTTTTATTTACCAAATAATTAAGCCTCAAAATACGAACACGAATTTGTAGCACCCTGTATAATAAATCCAATCTATCAAAAATATGACTCAGGTTTAAAGACCAATTCTGGTCCCGTTATCAAAGAGAAAACTAAAATTTCACATATATTTTGTATAAAATGTTATATATCCAAATTCACATAGTGTAGGGTGTTCCATTAAAAAAAAATATGTTGGATGTGCCCTGACTATTTGTATATAAAATCGCAGAAAATATTTTATTCAGGATTTGTGTTCTATTGTGTGTATATTTAAATGCAGTGGCTTTTATTATTAAAAAAAAAACTCTGATTTTCCATACTTACAAATTTTATGTTAAGTTCACTGGTTTTTAATATAAACTAATATTTCAAATTACAATCTATGTCAAATATAGTTAATGCCAATTACATTTTATTATGACAACAATTCTTAACTTTACAGACCTACCTTCGGAACTGTAGCAGGTTTTTCAGGCCCATATGCTCCAATAGCACCCCTTCCCTTCCTCAAATGTGCTTCCACAGGCGCATGAATACCTTGTAGATCTTTACCCAAACCTTTTCCAGGTTCGTAGCCCATTTGAAGCAATAGCTTGGCCCCAATCCCTTTAGTATGTTTTTCCCAATTGCCGACTCCCTGTTTTATAAGTGTCTGGTCGACTTTATTTCGCGTCCTAAACCCTGCAATGTCTGCTGTGATTTCGGTTACCGTTGATTGTTGTGATGGTCTTCTAGTTTGGGAGGCGCCAAATCCTAAAAAATTAAAATGAAATATGCAAATATCAAGGAGATAAGTTACAAAGTACATTTGACCGGAATCAAATACATTTTTATATTTACTATGAAGGACAAATACTGAAAAAGTTTGCTTCCTAATAAAAATAGTAATTAATTTTATAGAGGAACAAATCTCAGGTTAGTAAAGTTTTGAACTAATGAAATTTAATATCAAACTTGATCAAAAAAATGGAACAAGAGAAACTTCACATTTTAAAGTGTGTCTCTCCTTTTAACAAAGCAAACAGTATAATTTTCTAACCAACTCTAGGAGCCTCATCCTCAGAATCTGAACTATCCCTCATCTTGAATGATGTACCCGGCTTTTCATGATCCGAGTCATCTTCTTCCATTTTAATTTCTTTCTTTTCTTTTTTCCCTGCTTGCTGTACCCCTCCGGCAACAAATCCAATAGGAGCAGAGTAGTCCTTTGGTTTTCTACCTCCTTTGCTGGGTTTCTTGTCTTCATTTTCGGTGTCACTATCATCAGCCCATATGCCTATTTAAAAACACAATATCTTTTCATTCTTATCATACAACGTAAAAATAAATAAAACTAAGTACATTTCTGCAAAAATCTCCGCATAAATAGGAAGGTAATTGATATCATAAATATAAATACTATTTAATATCAATTATCACCCATTTTAATTATCAAGGCTCCCACAGAACCGCACTAGGTACCTTATCACTGCAGACAAATAAATTCTATGGTACTTACACTAGATGTATATGTATGAATGGACAATATTGGCAGTTGGGTAAACACACACACATTTTTGGAGTAAATCCAAAATATATTGGTTTAATATACATTATCATTAAATGACTTTGTGTCGTCACAGCGCCTAAATAGTGGCAACAATTCTACACTTAGTGGGAGGTATCTTTTAATACAAAAAAAATTACAAGAAGGAAGACTAAGTATTTCATTATACTATAAATACTAAAAGTAAGTGTTTATTGTATAATTAAATGCTTACTGGAAATCGCTTTCAATTCTCCTATACTATGTAATGTAATAAGTACTGAACACTAATTGGAACAGTCTGTAGGTCATTAGCCCAACACATTTTTTTTGTAGTGTTTAAGGGAGTGGTGTGTGAGTTGGCGCGTCATAGGAATGTTTTTCAATACTTAGGTGGTAGTTTTACAATAATTAATACTATATCACTAAAAAAAAAATATTTTTACCATGTTTTATTACTCATAACATATAATTGTGATGAATCTAAGAACGCTTGCCGGAAATGAAATAGACTCAATAGTTTCATCAGGTCTAACCCGCTTACTATTAAAATCAATATAATAATATAATAATTAATATAGCCAAAAATGTGTTCTTAAATAAATTATTATTAAAAGTATAGTATGACATAAAATATTTCTGAGTTGTAAGATCAAAGTGCTGTTTAATTACTGTTAAAAGTAACAAGGGCCACCTAACTGTTTTGTAAACTATAAACTGAACCTAAACCATAAAAAAATTAAATGACAATAATAAATTTTCAGTAGGTAACAGTAGCAAAAATGCTAGCTAAAGGTGTAGCCACAACATTCTTTACCTAAAGAAGGTTGTAGTACAGCTTATACAGTAAACAGAAAAAAAAGCTACTCAACATATCAAATTAGCTTTTCAGACGATCATCAAGACAGTTACATCATCTTAGAACTTTTTATAAATTATTTTACAGGTTTGTTCGGTATACTGGCATACATTTTCAATCAATAATCCATTTAACTTTATAGAACGATTAATTAGCTTTAAATGCTTTCTATATTATTATGTGCACATGCGACAGGCTAGTTCTATGGCCATGAGATGTTAAGGTTTGTTTATTACTTAAGCAAATCCTTACTTAGTGGCTTTTTGCGACAGTAACTTTCAGTTTCCTTTAAAAGAGTCTTTAATAACTTTGCTTTTTGCAAAAGTTTAAATTCCGAAACGCTTAAAACATTATGAACACTAACTAGGACAATAAAAATGTTACCATAAATTTGTTGATGTTTACTGAGGCCTTTTCGCCTTCGATTTATGTTAAATTCATTTTCTATATCATAATCTGTAATTTCAAATTTTTCCACTTCATCCTCCATAATTACAAAATACAATTTAATTAGCAAATTATCAATATTACACCGATATTACCAAAATGCAAAGACAACGTTTTGCTTTTACATAAAAAAGTAAAATTAAAATTGATTTTTTTAGAAGACATACAAGTGACAATGACTTTAGTGTGGGTGTGGGGTGCGTTCCACAGAACTCGTGGTTCCACAGACGTTCCACTTCAACTTTACCACAGAGGAATAATAGGTCGTATCGCTATATAGCGACGACCAATCTATTATCATTGTGTTTTGTGTAAATACTAGTAAAAAGAAGTTTTAATTGTTGCTACGCAAGGATTGATTCTTCATTCGTCCCTTTCGTAAAACAACCTTCAAGCCAGACAGTGCAATGCCACGGGCGCCAAGAAAATTTTGGAGATTTTTCCTCCAGTTTTGGCATTTGGGATAAAATCTTGGTCTCCCGTTTTTGACTAGGTCCCAGCATAGTTAAGTGACTAGACAGCCGTTTTGTGGAGCCAAACCGAACAGTAACCCATTTTTGGAAAGACAGGCACGTGCAACAACTTTTTTGAAAGGGAAACCCCTCTAATCGAGTTAATATGTTTACATATCTATATTTTTCCTTATTTTCAATGCTTGGCAGACCCTATATTTTACCAATATTTCCATCATTTGAATATTTTACTAACATTGTGGTATCAACAGGTCTGATGCCTACATTCGTTGTATTTGATTTTGTGATATGCAGATTGCAGAATATTTTACATTATTTGAAGTCTTTCGACTCATAAGATAAGTAGGGTAGGACGACTTTCAAAAGGGGGGAGCTTGCCATAGGCAGACGTTATCCTCGAATACAGCAGTATTTTGTACATCGAGTAACATTCATAAGCTTTGGGCATGCACCCAGTTTAATAAAAAGAAATTAAGGACACTACCTATGCAACAAAATGCCTTCATTTCAAGATTACTGCGGAATTATAATAGTTATTTTGATTGCGATCTATTTGAATGGCTAATTGCAGAAAGAGGACATGTCACATTTTTAAAATTGTTCATATTTTTTTAAAGAAAGAGTATTTCAAATCCATTTTTTCTTGGTATATTATTTAGAATACCTTTTAATTAACTAACGAGAAAATTGTTTGTTATTACCTCTGAAAGACTGTCAAATTTGACGCGTGGACTTGGCATGGACATATCCCCTTTCTGCAGTAAAAGAAAACTAAAAGTGATAATTTTGACATTTTTTTTTATTTCGATCGAAATTTTTCCGCAAAAACAAAAAATAAGTTAACATATAAGAGCCTATTCGATGTCGCCTTCCTTTTCATCGGTTGGCCACATTGTAATTTCCCTCCAAAAGTCCAAATATTCCTCGGGTATGAATTTTACTGTGTTTAATATTTCTGTAATTTTTTTTTTTTGTTAATAGGCAGCTTGTCGGTGTAAGCTCTTTTTGTGCAGTAAGTTATTTGTTTCTCTGTATTCTTCAGTCGGTAAGTGTCAACTACAGGGCAATTTATAAATTCTCTGCAAACTATTTCGTTACCCGAAGAAATAGTGAAATGGTGAAAGGAAGCAATATAGCAAAAGATTTCTTTTAAAGGCGTAGCACATTTTTCCCGTAAGATTCATTTGACAGGCATGTTTTCTTGTAAAATCCTAGCCACCAGTTTTTATAGTCAAAAACTAAATCGATAGAAACCCGAACAACTGAGAATTTCTGCTTTTTTTTTGGCGCTTTGGAGATTATTCTGTTGAAATTGATACCCATTACGCCATCTATCTTTGGTTACGCGAACAATGGTAAATGTCTTGTGTTATGTTGGTTGCATACACAACCTACTAGTTATAAATATTTAGGTTGGTAATAAAATTAGTAACTAAAATTATGTCAAGTTAATAATATAGCTGTCTGTTTGTAAAAGTTAAAAAGTGTTTTATGCCTATAAAATAAAAACTAATTATAAAAGTTAGTTGAGAGCTTTTCTTCAAGATCCAACGGAGTTAAATTTCCAACAGGTTATGGGCCCAGATGCGTGCAAGTGAAGAAAAAGCAATAAAAACTTAAAAGTGTGGAGTTGTGTGCTCTAGCGGCAAAAACATAAAATAAAAATAACAAAAAAAACGGACAAGTAGGCGAGAAAAGTTTGAAAGTTAAAAAAAAGTAGTTTTTCAAATAGTTACCAATAAATAAAAACCCAAAAAAGAAAGTAAAAATGAATTGTGATACAGCGACCATAAAATTGAAAGGCGACAACTGGCCTGTATGGAAATTTCAAACAATGATAATGTTCAAGGGGAGAGGTTATTTTGATATTGTAGATGGTACCCGAATCAAGCCAAGTGGTGATGAATTAAATAAATGGCTTAAAGATGATGCAAAGGCTCAAGAGTTGCTAGTAATGAGAATGGAACAAGGTCCTTTAACTCACATACTATCTTGTGAGACAGTGCATGATATGTGGAGTAAACTAAGATCAGTTTATGATAAGGAATCAACCGTTAGTATCCATTTGTTACAACAAAGATTTTTCCAGCTTAAATTTGACAGTTCAGTCTCAGAGTTTATATCTCAAATAGAGGAAATTAAAACAAAATTAAAAACAGCAGGCGAGACTCTTTCTGAAACAATGATAATAACTAAAATATTGATGTCTCTACCTGAAAATTTTAAGCATTTCCGATCTGCATGGGAATCTGTGCCTGTTGACAACCAAAAATTAGAAGAATTGATGGCAAGATTGTTACTTGAAGAAGAAAGATTTAAATCTTTCGAATCTACAACAGCCTTAAATACAAGGGCGTATGATAGTAAGCTGCAGACAAGGCAACGATGCCACATATGTTCAAAAGTAGGACATTTAGCGAAGAACTGTTATTTTAAAAAAAGAAATACAGGAGCCAAGTTTGAAGAAAGTAAACAAAAAAAGTTCTGTACTTTTTGTAAAAAGTCTTCCCATAATATCGATACATGTTGGCTTAAAAAAGGAAAAGACTTAGGCTTCAATAATAGCAAGAAGGATGAAGAATCAAATGGAAACAATGCATTCATGGTGTATACAGAAAAATTAAAAACAGCTGATTGGTACCTAGACTCAGGTGCTAGTGAGCATATGTGCTGGGATAAAAATAACTATGATTATATAAATGCACTTAAAATAACTAAGATGGTTCAAGTGGGCAATGGACAAAAATTGGAAGTCAAAGGAACTGGACAAATTACTTTGTGGGCATACAATGGAGAAAAATTAATTAAAACCACATTGTCAAATGTTTTATTCGTACCAGAACTAAAATTCAATTTATTTTCGGCCGGAAGTGCACTAGACAAGGGCAATTATTTTATGATATCCGACCATGAGAAATGTCAATTTATTGACAAATTTGGAGCAGTGAGAGCACTAGCTACCAGAGTGAATAAGCTTTATAAAATGAATTTTACAAATAAAAACAAGGAATACAATCCATCAGCATGTTTTTCCACAGATACTGACCTATTAGAAAACAGCTTCTTAGATGATCATGATCCATACACATGTATGAAAGTAAAAACCATAGAAAGTATAAAGGAATGGCATAAAAAATTGGGTCACCAGAACTTCAAGCACATTAGAGAGTCCCTAAAAAGAAATAAAATTGAGTATATAGACTGTGAAAAAGAGTTTGTTTGTGAAGCCTGTCTGGCTGGCAAACAACATCGATTAGTGTTTGAAGACAGTGAGTCACGAGCAACTGCACCACTAGAATTGGTACATGGTGATGTATGCGGACCAATGGAGAATACATCACTAGGTGGATCTCGTTATTTCCTCCTGTTAAAAGATGATTTTACATCATATCGATATGTCTACTTCTTAAAACAAAAATCTGAGGTTAAGACATGCATAGAAAAGTTTATAAATTTAGCAGAGAGAGAAACTGGCTATAAAATGAAAGTACTAAGGACAGACAATGGTCTGGAGTTCATAAATAATGAAATAAAAGAAAGTTTGGAGCAAAAAGGCATAAAACATCAAAGAACAGTAGTCTACACACCCCAACAAAATGGAAGGGCAGAAAGGGAAATAAGGACCCTAGTAGAAGGGGCAAGAACGTTATTAAATAATAACATAAAAATGAATAAAACTTTTTGGGCTGAAGCTATTAATACTGTCACTTATACCCTAAATAGGACAGGTCCAAGCCCCCAAAAACTAAAAACCCCGTACGAGCTATGGTACAAGAAAACCACAGACATACACCACTTCAAAGTTTTTGGTAGTACAGTGTCAGTACATATACCAAAAGAAACCAGACTTAAGTGGGATCCAAAAAGTAAACGAGGTATGTTTGTTGGCTATGGAGAAAATGTAAAAGGCTACAGAGTTTACATACCAGATAAAAAAATAGTAGAAACCCATAGGGATGTTATTTTCTTACCTAAAAAAATGCAGACAGAAAATGACACAGTAAGAGTCACTGAAGAAATGGAAAATAAAGAAAATGAAGAAGCACAGAATAGCGATGAAACTTTATCAGAAAATAATGACAATCAAAGTGATGAAAGTGTGTATCATGAAATTGACAGTGACAGATCAGAGTTAAAAGATGAAATGATAAATAATAAATACCAGCTGAGAAGAGAAAGAAAAAGAAATACAATGTACAATGACTACGAGTTAGATATGGACAAGATTTTGTTATCAGCAAGTAATGAAGATATCGAGGTTCTGACCTACGAGGATGCAATGGCAAGTAGTGTATGTGAAAAATGGAAAGAGGCGATACAAGCTGAGATTGATGCATTAGAAGAAAACGACACATGGTTTCCTGCGAGTGAAAGTGAAATAACAAGTAAAGTCATTGAGTGTAAATGGGTATTTAAGAAAAAAAAAGACGAAATAGGAAATGTGGCAAAATATAAGGCTCGTTTGGTAGCCAGAGGTTTTCAACAGACAGGTATAAACACCCATGATATATATAGCCCGGTTGCCAAGTTGCCTTCAGTAAGGATTTTTCTAGCTCTATGTAATAATTTCAATTATAAGATTACGCAACTAGATGTTTGCAGTGCTTTCTTGAATGGCGATATTAATGATGATGTCTTCATCGTGTTACCTCAAGGTTTTGATAAAAATGTGGGAAACATTGTAAAGTTAAGAAAATCCTTATATGGCTTGAAACAATCACCAAAGAATTGGTATAAAAAATTTAACGATCTAATGTTTAGATTAAATTTTGTAGGATCAGAAAATGAATATTGTATATATCTAAAAATTTCAGATTCATCAAGAATGTTTATTTTACTGTATGTAGATGATTTATTGATAGCAGGTGATGATGAATTGGAAATAAGTAAAATAAAACAAATTTTAAATGAAAATTTTAAAATGAAAGATTTAGGAAATTTTTCTCTTTTTTTAGGAATGGTTATTACACAGAATTTAGTTCATAATAAAATAGTAATAAACCAAACCACATATCTTAAAAGTATTTTGAAACGTTTCGATATGCAAAATTGTAAACAAGTCAGTACGCCTATGGAACCCAATTTTCGACATGATGAATTAAAACGTGAAAAATCGGAAAGTAAAGAAATCGAAAATGATTGTCGTAAAGCTATCGGATCTTTAATGTACGCAATGTTGTGTTCCAGGCCTGATCTTTGTTTATGTATAAGCATACTAAGTAGATATCAATCTTATGCAAGCCTACAGCTGTGGCAAGCAATAAAAAGAGTTTTAAGATACGTGCAAGGAACTTTAGAATTATCTTTAGTTTACCATAAAAATAAATTTAATAACTTAATTGAAGGGTACGCAGACTCTGACTGGGCAGGCGACCAAATTGACCGAAAATCAACTTCGGGATATATTTTTAAAGTATTCGGATGTACAATAAGTTGGAGCTCACGGAAGCAATCAACTGTTGCTCTCTCGTCCACCGAAGCAGAGTATGTAGCACTCAGTTTAGCTATAAGTGAAGCATGCTGGTTAAAAAGTTTGTTTAGTGATTTAAAATTATCAGAGATTGATTGTTTAAGTGTAGTAATTTTTGAGGACAATCAATCGGCTATTAAAGTGTGTAAAAACCCAGAATTTCACAAGAGATTGAAACATGTGGATATTCGCTACCATTTTATTCGAGATAAAGTTAAAGATAATGTAGTCATTTTAAAGTATATTTCTACAAATAATCAAACAGCTGATTTTCTAACGAAACCAGTATCTCTAGCTTTATTTCAGAAATTCCGCAGGGAATGTAATTTAAAATAATTAGTTAAAAATGTTTAAGTTTTTATATAAAAAGAAAAATACAAGAAATTCACCATTGAGGGGGAGTGTTGAAATTGATACCCATTACGCCATCTATCTTTGGTTACGCGAACAATGGTAAATGTCTTGTGTTATGTTGGTTGCATACACAACCTACTAGTTATAAATATTTAGGTTGGTAATAAAATTAGTAACTAAAATTATGTCAAGTTAATAATATAGCTGTCTGTTTGTAAAAGTTAAAAAGTGTTTTATGCCTATAAAATAAAAACTAATTATAAAAGTTAGTTGAGAGCTTTTCTTCAAGATCCAACGGAGTTAAATTTCCAACAATTCCGCTATACTCCTCGATAGTGTAAAATCTTTCAGTTTTATTAAGCTGCCGTTTAATGAGACCAAAGTCCATAAATGAATGTCCTCTCGTGGGAAAGTATATTTGAATCTCTTCAAATCTCTTAAGCTCAACCAAGCTCATTAAAAACCGGATCATGGTGTTGTTTTTGTTTTGTCCACAACAGTTATCGCAGAAAATATGCAGTTTTTTATACTTCTGTAGGCTTTCTTGATCCAGATAATGTTTGACAAAGGAGCACACGTCATTGGCTCCTTTACCCACTTCTCCATTCTCCATAAAACTATAACTTCGGTGTGTTATAGTGACCAATGAACTGTTCGACTGAATTGGCGTCCTTGGCTGCATATCGGATGTCGATGTCGGTACTTTACCGCAGAAAGGGGACATCTCCCGGATATGTCTCCTTTCTGCTGTAAACGAGAATTTATTCGCTTAACAGTAACAAGGGTGGGTATATGCAAAATATCCCGTTTTTGCAGTAAACGATGTATTTAAGATTCTAGAAGCGAAAAATACAAAAATGTCAATTTATCAAAAAAATGGAGATGTCCCCTTTCTGCAATTAGCAATTCATTTAGGATTAGGCTTTATTCCATAAAAAAACTATTATGACTTGTACTACTTTAATTTATTTTAACCCGATTATTCTGTTGTTTGTTTTATACTATTGTTTTTTTTCTGCTGTGGCTAATAACTGTATCTTAGATTTAGATGTACCAATTGGAATGTTGTATTCCGTAGTGTTTTTAAAAATAAATAATTGTAATAGTGTATGTAAAATTAGGACTCGTTTAGTTATTTTTAGTTTAAGGCTAGTCAAAAGCTAACTGGGGTACAATTTAGAGGGTTATCCTCACAAAATTTTAAGTACCTGGTCTTTTGGCTTAAATTATTATTTAGCCATTTTTCCTAATAATTGTTAGTTTAATAGGGGATTTGATTTTCTAAAAATTGTATTAGATGGGTATTGTGTCCAAAAAGATAGTTGATCTGACTTTAGAATTTATGTAGTTTTCATAACCGGTGTAAAGTTGGCAGCCAAAAGTTAGCAGCCAAAATTCCGAAATCTTCCGAACGTCCATTGGCGGAGATAATTTTTTAAAAATATATTTTATTTAAAAATTAACCATTATGAAATGTTTATACATTAGGGTGGGGTGTGTTTCTATTATGGTAAAAATGTAATTTGTGTTAAAGGGGTGGTTATGGGGTTAAAAGTGTTAAAATTTAAATCATTTTAAGATATTTTAAAAATGGTACACCTACATTTTGGGTCCGAATCCTTAAGGAGGATAGTACTTATCCATTACTACCAACAAAATTTCTTGTACTCCCGTAGGAGAACAAATATAGAATTTAAAGTGTAAAAATTAAAATAATTATATAAAAGTTAAGTTGAGGGTTGTACGCCTAGATCTTGGGTCAGGACCCTTAAGGGGGATGGTACTTGTCCATTACTACCAACAAAATTTCTTGCACTCCCGTTGGAGAACAATCATAGAATTTAAAGTGTAAAAATTAAAATAATTATATAAAAGTTAAGTTAAGTTAGTCCAGAAAATGTGGGGGAAAATTAATAACTTTGAGATTCCGCTTATAAATTTAAAAAAAATTGTAATTACATCCGAAATAAAAGTTTAGACACCACCATATTTTAAGGGATGTTAGACTATATCTATAGCTTACGTATTCACTATATGACATATTCCAGAAAATGTCGGGGACTTTGTAATAAATTAATAACTTCGAAATTCCGCTTATAAATTAGAAAAAAATTGCAATTACATCCGAAATAAAAGTTTAGACACCACCATATTTTAAGGGATGTTAGCCTATACCTATAGCTTACGTATCCACTATATGACATATTCCAGAAAATGTCTGGGACTTTGTAAAAAATTAATAACTTCGAAATTCATGTGTGTGAAGAAAGCAACGAAAATTAGCGGTAACGATTTTTTTACCGTAAAACCTAGCCACGAAATTAGCGTCAAATTGTTAATTGCGCATATATATTTGGCAACGACTTATCACAGCAACGAAAAAATTGATAACTTCGAAATTCCGCTTATAAATTGAAAAAAATTGCAATTACATCCGAAAAAAAAGTTTAGACACCACCATATTTTAAGGGATGTTAGACTATACCTATAGCTTACGTATCCACTATATGACATATTCCAGAAAATGTCGGGGACTTTGTAATAAATAAATAACTTCGAAATTCCGCTTATAAATTGTAAAAAAATTGCAATTACATCCGAAATAAAAGTTTAGACACCACCATATTTTAAAGGATGTTAGACTATACCTATAGCTTACGTATCCACTATATGACATATTCCAGAAAATGTCGGGGACTTTGTAATAAATTAATAACTTCGAAATTCCGCTTATAAATTGTAAAAAAATTGCAATTACATCCGAAATAAAAGTTTAGACACCACCATATATATATGTCCAGCATACCAAAAAAGAATCGAAAGACTGCGACAAAATACGAACTATAATAGTGACGACAATTTTTTATGCAAGACTTAACACTAGGTAACGAAAATAACTTATTTGAAACATCATCTGTCCCACCGGATAGTCACATACTGTCAGTTGTTTATCAAAATGTTAGAGGACTAAATACAAAAACTCAACTTTTTTACAATGCAATATGTCACACTGATGAAGAATATGACGTAGTAGCTTTAACAGAAACGTGGCTTTCGAGCAGTGTCTGTAATAGTGAGGTGTTTCCGAATAATTTTATAGTGTTTAGAAATAGAATCAGAAAAGACAGCATACGTGGTGGTGGGGTTCTCCTAGCAGTAAAAAACACATATAAATGCAATGAAATCGATTTGGAATGCAACTTACCAAACATTGATATGGTGTGTGTCAAAGTATTTACCAGTAATTTTAACTATGTATATATAATTGTGGTATATATTCCGCCAAGTTGTTCTGTTTTAATTAGAGAGGATTTGTTTGCATTTTTGGAAAATTTGACCATATTGCATGAGAATAATTACATTATATTGGGCGATTTTAATATAACACATCTTAATAAATATTACCTAGAAGGTATCATTAAAGACAACGTCACAGAAATTTTACTTAATTTCTTAAATTTTTTTGACAGTAAACAGTTAAATATGGTTACCAATCATAACAATAATATATTAGATCTTGTAATATCTTGTATGACGTGTGATGTCACTAGGTCTGATTTTAACTTTGTTAACGAAGATCCACATCACCCCACCCTTAGGGTTGAAGTTGAATTAAAAGCTCCAAAGCACAAGGATCTAATTACAAATAACGATATCATTAACTTTAATTTTAAGAGAGCCGATTTCCATGCAATGTATCAAATGTTTCAAGCTGTAGATTGGATGGATTTGGAGTCGTTTGTGGATGTGAATGATGCTGTTGACTGTTTCTTCACTAAAATTTATGATATCTTTAACGTGTGTGTACCAAAATGTCGTAAGACTAAACAATATCCAGTATGGTTTAACAAGGACATTATCAAAAATCTCAAAAAAAAAGAAAAACTAAGACAAAAGAGCCGAAATTTTGGTGACGAACATGTAAAAAAACAATTTAATTTACTTAGAAATAAATTAAAAACCGATATTAACCACGCGTACAATCATTACCTAATAAAAATACAGCATGCCATTGAGAGTGACTCCAGGTCGTTTTGGCAATATGTCAAAGACAAAAAGAACTCTAACTCAATTCCTAGTAAAATGATTATAAATAATAATGAGTACTCTAGTGGTACGGATATCGCTAATGCCTTTGCTGTTTATTTTAGCTCTGTTTATGGAGATCCCCACACCAACCAACTCTTAGAACAACGTGACAATACATGTCAAGAGGTTATTAATCTGAAGAGCATAGGTTATGCGGAAGTGTGCGATGCTATTAAAGATCTTAAAGTAAACAGAGCGGTTGGCTCAGACAATTTACCAGCGTATATTGTCAAGGGTCTGGTAGGATTTTTTGCTCAGTCTCTGACTTTCTTATTTAATTTATCAATAAAAACAGCTACTTTTCCTGGTAGGTAAGTGGAAAGAAGTTAAAATATGTCCAATTTTAAAAAAAGGAGATATAAGAGATATAAAAAACTATAGGCCTATTGCCATTTTATCTACTCCAGCAAAGCTTTTCGAATCAATAATTTATAAGCGTATATATAGTTCTGTACACAGAAGGTTGTCTCCATTCCAACATGGTTTCATGAACCAAAGGTCTACCATTACCAACCTAACGAACATAACTCAATATATATCCGAAAACCTAGATAGTAAATCACAAGTTGATGTAATATATACAGACTTCACAAAGGCATTTGACAGAGTATCGCATACTGTCCTTCTAAACAAGCTATACAATCAATTTGGGTTTCATCCTAGACTGGTAATGTTTTTTCAATCGTATCTAAGGGATCGAAGACAAAGAGTGGTGGTGAGGGGATATTCTTCTGAATATTTTATCGCAAGCTCTGGTGTCCCACAGGGCTCCAATCTGGGGCCATTACTGTTTATTTTATTTATTGATGATTTGATTGAGCAAGTTAGAAAATGCGGTGTCTTAGTGTTTGCTGATGACTTTAAACTATACTCGAGTATTAAGTGTGAAAGAGATTGGATAGTACTTCAAGATAATTTAAATAGAATATTTGAATGGGCAACTACTAATAAATTAGATTTCAACATAAGTAAATGTGAGTTTTCTAGGAAAAAGACACCCTTTATCTTTGACTATAACATAAACGGAACAGTAGTTAATCGAGTAGAAGAAATAAGAGATCTTGGAGTTATGTTCGACTCGCAGTTGACATTTAGGGCGCACATATCCAACATCTCAAACAGGGCATGTAGTATGTACGGGTTTGTTGTTCGGAATTGTAAATATTTTAATAATATAAATTGTATTAGACAACTGTATATAGCCTATGTTAGAAGTATTTTGGAGTATGCTGCTATTATTTGGAGTCCCTATTATAATAATCATAAATACACTATAGAAAGGGTACAAAACAAATTTTTAAGATATTTATATTACAAGGAGACAAATACATATGACATAACTACATCTAAAATTCAACTCAGGAAAAAATATAACCTACAAAGTTTGGAAAACCGAAGAAGTAATTCTTCATTAGTTTTCCTTTTTAAATTATTGCATAATCAAATTGATGATTCTAAGTTACTATCGTTGATTAATTTTAATATTCCGTTATATAGAACAAGAAATCCTGTTACATTTTATTTGCAAGCACCAATAATTTTAATAATGCACCACTTAATGTCATGTGTAGATTGTTTAATAATATCCAAAAAGATTGTGATTTATTTCATATAAGTTTAAAAGAACTTAAAAAAGTGTTGATTTCAGCTGTTTAATTTTAGTATTGATAATTATGTACTCTTAGCTATTAAGTATCCTACTCTGTAATTGGGTATTTCTATACCTGTTGGGTATTAAATAAATAAATAAATAAATAAAGGATGTTAAACTATACCTATAGCTTACGTATCCACTATATGACATATTCCAGAAAATGTCGGGGACTTTGTAATAAATTAATAACTTCAAAATTCCGCTTATAAATTGTAAAAAAATTGCAATTACATCCGAAATAAAAGTTTAGACACCACCATATTTTAAGGGATGTTAGACTATATCTATAGCTTACGTATCCACTATATGACATATTCCAGAAAATGTCGGGGACTTTGTAAAAAATTAATAACTTCGAGATCCCGCTTATAAATTGTAAAAAAATTGCAATTACATCCGAAATAGAAGTTTAGACACCACCATATTTAAGGGATGTTAGACTGTACCTATAGCTTACGTATCCACTATATGACATATTCCAGAAAATGTCGGGGACTTTGTAAAAAAATATTAACTTCGAAATTCATGTGTGTGAAGAGAGCAACGAAAATTAGCTGCAACGGTTTCTTTACCGTAAAACCTAGCCACGAATTTAGCGTCAAATTGTGAATTGCGCCTATATATTTGGCAACGATTTATCACAGCAACGAAAATAGTTACATCTCCCTGTAGCCACGAATTTCTTAATCAGTTGGAAAAAGATTAAATGTGACCACGGTAGTTTAAATATTAACCCTTTTTAACTTTAAATAATAAGCAACGAATCCTGACTTTACTATCAATGAAATTATTAAATCGTAATTTCTTTAAAACCTGTTGATTTAAACACACCTTTTTTTTATAAAGCTTAGCTTAAATCCTTGCTATACTTCTAGCTTATAGGACATATTTTAAAATATGTTGGGAACTTTGCAAAAAATAGTAACCTCGAGATTCCACTTATAAATTGGAAAAAAAATTGCATTTACATCCGAAATAAAAGTTTAGACGCCACCATATTTTAAGAGATGTTAGCCTATACCTATAGCTTACGTATCCACTATATGACATATTCCAGAAATTGTCGGGGACTTTGTAAAAAATTATTAACTTCGAAATTCATGTGTGTGAAGAAAGCAACGAAAATTAGCGGCAACGGTTTCTTGTTCTCCTACGGGAGTGCAAGAAATGTTGTTGGTAGTAATGGACAGGTACCATCACCCTTAAGGGTCCTGACCCAAGATCTAGGTTTGTCGAGAATTGAAAATCCTCTTATTTTGATATTTTTATTATTATTATTTTTCTCCTAAAGAAATATGGATTAAAAATGTTAAACAAATATTTTAAAGCAGTAGACAGGAAGGTGAAAATTCTGTCGACGATCGCCTGCCCGATTAATACTAGTTAGCTGCATCTTTTCTATCGGTGGGCGTTAACCTTTTAAAATAAGGTGGTTTTCAAGATTAAGAGCACAAAAAACAGGCGTCTCTAGACGTTCTCGCGCAACGCTAACTGAAAGAATTAAAAGCTTTTCTTTACAAATTTTTATGGTAATTAACGTTAAAAGCTTTTAGGTAATAAAATTTTATTACAAAAAGCACTTTAGCAGCATCCGGCACAAGATGGCCGCTTGACCACTGCCCGAAGGTTCTGCGGGAACCCAATAGAATACATTACCGATGATTTCTGTTCACTCCCACAATGACCAAGAGGGTGGGCCTTGACCACTACTCTATTTGCAAAAAATCTATAAAAAAAACGCTCCTATTGCTAAAAAGTCAGTTCCTGAAGTCCCCAGTTAGTTCTCAGCTCGAAGATCTCGGTTCTCTGACCAGTCCGAAATGGTCATTCGGTCCAGTCTCCAGGGCTAGCCACTATGCCCGAAATTAAGTACGCGAGTCGTGAAAAAGTATCTAAATTCTAATAAAAGTAAAGTTGCTAAATTCTGAAATACTTAACATTCAGAGATACAGTGTTCTCATTATCGAAAACTAGTGCTCAGCGAATACCAGTGAAAATTGTTGTTACTCTAAAGCCCGAACTATGGAAAAGATGCGGACAATTTTAGTTGTACTATGTAAGTTTCCAACTTGTAGAACATTTAGACTCTGTAAGCAAGTGTAAGATAAGGACAGGCGAATATATGCGAAAAGTTCTCCATATTATAAAAGTTAAATATGCTAATGTACGCAGTTCATACTGATGAAGCTATGAAGAGTTGTATTCGTAAAGGGGATTAGGCTATGTATTATTTATCTATGTAGACGCGAGTTAACATAACGGGGCACAAGACTTTTTAGATATGAAAGAACAATAGTGACATTAATTTAACTAAGGCCACGCGCCAGTGAGTAAAGGACAGTACGCAGTACATGTATAGACATTTAAGAAACATGAAAATTTGAACTTAACATTAGAATGGAATTCAATGAACTTCACCGCTTGATTTATATAACTAGTGATTATGATTTAGTAACAATAAACGTATAGATAAATGATCCGTGGGTTATTATTTTCTTCGGCCATATAGCAGATTATTAAGAATAAAATTCTCAGGCAAAATATTAAAACCCTAAAAAATCGAACCCTCACTTCTAATCTGTCGCAGCCACTTCGCTCCCTTTCAATTAAAATCTAAGATAACATTCCAGACCTAGAACACCTGAAAACATGTCTGTGAATATGCTAAAATCTTTATTAACCAGTGGCGGCGCGACAATGGTGTCAGGTGTGGGGTTTTTATCCTGTTGATATCGGGATTACAATAAAATATTTTCCTGAATTTTATGTATGAAGAGAGCTGTCTTAGGGTTTTGAAAAATTGTATTGGATGTTAGTGAACGAACCCTAAAGAAAAAATAGGATATCCTTATTCTGCTGGTCGAGAAAATATACTCACGTGTTTATTCTAAACCATTAACTTGCAAATTTAATAAAATAAATAATTAAAATGGCTGAAGAAAAAGCTAGTACTTCAACTAGCACTGGGACAATATTTGTCGGAATAGACGGGGTACCCAATTTCGACGGCACTACCAAAGTAGAAGATTTTATTGAATATGTAGATACGACAGGGTTAATCGCAAAATGGTCGGATGATCAAAAAGTAGCTGTAGCTCGTTTAAAACTTAGGGGACTAGCTAAGCAATTCCTAAACGCTGACAACAATATTAAATCCACACAAGATTGGACAAACTTTTGTACTATTTTACGAGAACAATTTAAAGGAAAAACCTTACCGGGGCAAGAATTAAAGAATTTTGTTGAATGTCGACAAAGACATGGCGAATCATGTAGGCAATTTTTAACCAGAATGAAATTAATAGGAAATAAAATTAAGGTGACTTCTAGTAATAAAACAGCCGCTGCTGCTTTAGAAAAACAATTTGATAAGGACTTACTACGACATTTCGTGTTAGGGTTACTACCACACATAAGAGATAAAGTTTTGTCTGCCCAGGCAAAAAATATTTCAGACGCCTTAGATAGAGCGGAAATAGAAGAGATGATTGATAACCTCAACAAAGTAAAAGTCAAAAATGTTTTCGAAATTGCACAATGCACTTATTGTAAAAATAAGGGACATGAAATCGCCGACTGTAGAAAATTAAAAAATTCTAGTAGCGTAAAGAATTGCTATGAATGCAAACAGCCCGGCCACTTTAAAAGAAATTGTCCAAAATTAAGGCACCTGTATAACCGCTCACAAAAATGGAACACGAGTCGGTCCAACGAGTTTCATCGGCGAGAGAGGCCCGAAAGTTTTCATAGGAATAATTCACGAAATATAGATAGGCGAGACAGTAATTATAATTATAGCCCCCGCTTTCCCAATAATTCCACGAATAGGCGTCCGCAAAATAGCTATCCAAATACTAGAGATAACACGGACCAAAGGGTTAACCAAACAGGGTTAAACGAACAAGCAGTCCACTTCACACCCCGCGGTGGGACTGCAGAAACAAATCAATGGTAAATTTAAATAATAAGGGTAGGATACGGAATTTTAATAAGAAAAATGACCCACCCCGTAATATAATTTTTGTAGAAATTAGAAATAAGCCGATAAGAGCCCTTATTGACTCAGGGGCTGCCGTATCCTTGATCTTACCTGAGATTACCCAGGGGTTCGAAATTAACACAGATAAGACGTATTGTTTAAGAGATATACAGGGCGAATACATCCCTCAACATGGGAGTGTTAATATTCCTATTAGGATAGGAGAGCACCTCACGTTGACCCAAAATTTTGTTGTGACAGATGTGGCAAGTTTTGACGCCGACATTTTATTAGGAATCGACTTTTTATCTACCCACAGTGCACAAGTGGACTGGGGAGAAAATTTGATGTTCATTGGGGATGAAGTGATACCCTTACAGGAGGAAGACAAAAGAATAAATACAGTAACTACCCAGAAGATCATGCGCAAAAGTGCGATGGAAAATGACAGGGGCGAAAATGAGTGCAAAAGTGATTTGGAAATAATTCAGGCCGAGATAAAAGATTTAAAAGATGTAATTAGCTCACTTATGGAGAAAATGGAGAGTTCCTTAGGAGACGATAAGAAAACCTTAAAGGAAAATATTTATACTGAAAGTTCTTCGCTACCACTAATAGCGACGGACTTAGAAGATCGGATGGTTAGTGGCCATCCTGATTTTTGCTACCAACCAAATCAGTATGAGGAAATTCCGGACAAGGAAAGGAAGGCTGCAGCTTCCAATTGTATTCAGAAGGAACAAATGAAGGAAAATACGTTCTCGAGAAAAAGAGAAGTATACAGAGAAAAGCCTGAAAGAAGAGAAAACTCTAGTAATGAGAAGTCGTTGGCAGAAACGCCAGAAAGTACGGCACCTAACGAAACGATAGAATGCGTTAGGGTGCAATTACAAGGCAGTGTACGTCTGCCGCCGAGAAGTCAAATAAATTGCAAAGGATCCCTTAGTAAAAATAGCGGCTTACAGGCCCCGACTATTGTGATCGAACAAAATGAAGATAATCAGGCAGGTATATTAGTAGCCAGGATTTTATGTAAAAACGAGGGAAAGGTCCCTGTCAGAATTATAAATGTTAACCCCTACGAAGTATTTATTCCTAAAAATACAGTAATTGCTTATGCTTTTGAAGCAGAGACGGACTCGCCCCCATGCGAAATAGAAGCTCAAACAGTAGCGCAAATAAGTAAGGACGATTTTAATGGGATTTTAGAAAAGCTGAATTTAAGTAAGCCATCTACAGAAGCAGAGTGGCAGCTAAGAAAATTGATCGAAGAATACATTGACATTTTTAAGGCCCCAAGTCAAAAATTGACTTGCGCGTCCCAAGTAAAACATCGCATTATAACCGAAGATGTGCCGCCCATTCGTAAGAAGCCCTACAGAGTTCCTTACCACCGTCAAAAGATTTTACGACAGGAAATCCAAAAACTTTTAGCCGACGAAGTGATCGAGAGGTCCCGCGGCCCATGGGGGGCCCCTGCGATATTAGTTGAAAAGAAATTACACCCCGGAGAAGAACCCCAATTCCGGCTCTGCATAGATTACAGAGCGCTTAATGAAATAACAGTAAGCGACGCGTACCCCCTGCCTAACCTTCAAGAAACTTTAGACAGCCTTACAGGGAATACCTTGTTTTCTACTATGGATATGGCTAGTGGATATTTTCAAATAGAATTAGACGAAAGGGACAGGGAGAAGAGCGCCTTTGTGACGCCAGACGGTACATACCAATTCAACAGAATGGCAATGGGACTTAAGTGCGCAGGCGCGACGTACCAACGATTTGTTAACAGTATTTTCTCAGGATTAATTGGCACAGAAGTATTAGCATTCTTAGATGACGTAATAGTATTTTCAAAAGACTCAATATCTGAACATCTCTCTAGATTGAGAAAAGTTTTCGATATAATGCGCAGAAGCAACTTAAAGTTTAAACCAACTAAGTGTCATTTCTTACAAAAAGAAGCGAAATATTTAGGACACGTAATATCGGGCAATGGATGTGCCACTGACCCCGATAAGACTAAAATAGTACTTTTAAGGAGGGCGACCGAGTTTACCTTTATACTCCTGCAATACCTGGAAAATCTACGTTAGCTAGGAAATTCCAACCTAAGTACTCAGGACCGTACCGAATAATTGAAGTTAAGGGCCCAGTAATGTATAAAATTAAAGAAGTCAACGGGCGAAAGGAACAAATAGTGCACGCAAATCGCTTGAAAACATGCCACGGCCCGGAAACCCATCAGAGAGAGGAAATTTTGCAGGGAAATAGAGAAGAAGACACTTCTCAACCAAAGGACGAGATGGGAGAGGCGGAAACAACCCCTATGATGTATTATGTTCCAGACCCGGAACCAGCCGTCGAAGAAGCCCTGTCAGAAGACGAAATTGATTTACACGAGGAAGATTTTTATGACGCCGAATTAGAGAGGACCATGGATCAAATGGAAAATGATGTACCTCCTACGGACTCGGAATCAGAAAGCGAATTAGACGAAAATATTACTTACCCAGTCCTTGAACCACTTGATAATATTCAAGAAGAACCAGCACAAGTAACTACCCGTAGCGGCCGCACTGTGCGCAGGCCCGACTTTTATGGAGATTACGAATCTTAAGAAAACTTTTATGTTCATATTTATACACTAATAGGCTAGTAAATTAGAAATAAGATGAATTTTAAGAATATATAAATAATTAAAGTAGCAAAAAAAAAAAAAAATCGTCGCGGGAACCGTTTCCTGATTACACGAGTTAAAACGATGCACGCGCATTTTAAACACCGCGCCTTTAGGACGACTAACATTTTAAGTTATTAAAATTAAGGGAGGCGACGGTCGTACCCGTGGACGCGACGGCGCCCCGTCTGGAGTCTCCAGACGAGAGGGTGAAAGGAACATTGAACCCAGAAAAGCGAAGACAGTGCCGTGCTGACGATAGTGTAAAAACTCAGTATTATTTAAATATTAAATAATAACTTTATTTTATTTGTGGATATATGTACCCAGGTTATTTAGTTTAATAAATATTTATAAAAAAAAAGGAGGGGGAAAATAGCGAAACGCTCGCCTCAAATCGCAGAGCACTATAAACTAAAGACGGTCAGTCTCAACGTCAAAATAATGTTAAGAGCTTATTCCCTGCTCTTGATCCCGTTCCTGCCGCCTGCAGTGAATACCCAGATGACCAAACCAACAGCAAAGCCAGTGAAGGACTTCTGTCAACAAATCACCATAGACCACTACCTGCGGACAACGTAACATCCGAAGGGTCTCCAAACGAGGCTATGATAGTGAAGTTAAAACCTAAGGAGGGTGCGGAAAATCCTTAGACCGTGAGTGCGTGAGTGACCAATTAACGCGAATTTATGTACGTTAATTTCGTTCTAAGATAAGCATTTCACTAGTATACTAAGGATCATTTGTAATGAAAGGAAGCCAAGCAATTAGTTGGTCAATTTAAATTATAATATTAACTCGAGATTTCAATAGAAGTTTTCGTTTGTAAAAATTATTATACACTTGGCTATTTTCAATAGGTATGTAGTATTGTATTTTGTAAATTTGTTTACCCGAGTTCCATACTAGTCACACATTCCCTTTACTATTATGTACTATATGTATACCTAGATTCGATGTGTATGCTGTATACATGGGAACTATATTTGTAATAATAATCTGATTTCTCTTGTATTGAACTAACTGCTTACTAGTATTCAAATCGGAGTAATAATATCTTTGTTCGAATTAAATAAAAGGAAAATTTTACTTGCGACCAAAAACAAAATTAGTTGTTACTATTTTGTTTTTTTCGAGGGGTAGGACGATTGTCGAGAATTGAAAATCCTCTTATTTTGATATTTTTATTATTATTATTTTTCTCCTAAAGAAATATGGATTAAAAATGTTAAACAAATATTTTAAAGCAGTAGACAGGAAGGTGAAAATTCTGTCGACGATCGCCTGCCCGATTAATACTAGTTAGCTGCATCTTTTCTATCGGTGGGCGTTAACCTTTTAAAATAAGGTGGTTTTCAAGATTAAGAGCACAAAAAACAGGCGTCTCTAGACGTTCTCGCGCAACGCTAACTGAAAGAATTAAAAGCTTTTCTTTACAAATTTTTATGGTAATTAACGTTAAAAGCTTTTAGGTAATAAAATTTTATTACAAAAAGCACTTTAGCAGCATCCGGCACAAGATGGCCGCTTGACCACTGCCCGAAGGTTCTGCGGGAACCCAATAGAATACATTACCGATGATTTCTGTTCACTCCCACAATGACCAAGAGGGTGGGCCTTGACCACTACTCTATTTGCAAAAAATCTATAAAAAAAACGCTCCTATTGCTAAAAAGTCAGTTCCTGAAGTCCCCAGTTAGTTCTCAGCTCGAAGATCTCGGTTCTCTGACCAGTCCGAAATGGTCATTCGGTCCAGTCTCCAGGGCTAGCCACTATGCCCGAAATTAAGTACGCGAGTCGTGAAAAAGTATCTAAATTCTAATAAAAGTAAAGTTGCTAAATTCTGAAATACTTAACATTCAGAGATACAGTGTTCTCATTATCGAAAACTAGTGCTCAGCGAATACCAGTGAAAATTGTTGTTACTCTAAAGCCCGAACTATGGAAAAGATGCGGACAATTTTAGTTGTACTATGTAAGTTTCCAACTTGTAGAACATTTAGACTCTGTAAGCAAGTGTAAGATAAGGACAGGCGAATATATGCGAAAAGTTCTCCATATTATAAAAGTTAAATATGCTAATGTACGCAGTTCATACTGATGAAGCTATGAAGAGTTGTATTCGTAAAGGGGATTAGGCTATGTATTATTTATCTATGTAGACGCGAGTTAACATAACGGGGCACAAGACTTTTTAGATATGAAAGAACAATAGTGACATTAATTTAACTAAGGCCACGCGCCAGTGAGTAAAGGACAGTACGCAGTACATGTATAGACATTTAAGAAACATGAAAATTTGAACTTAACATTAGAATGGAATTCAATGAACTTCACCGCTTGATTTATATAACTAGTGATTATGATTTAGTAACAATAAACGTATAGATAAATGATCCGTGGGTTATTATTTTCTTCGGCCATATAGCAGATTATTAAGAATAAAATTCTCAGGCAAAATATTAAAACCCTAAAAAATCGAACCCTCACTTCTAATCTGTCGCAGCCACTTCGCTCCCTTTCAATTAAAATCTAAGATAACATTCCAGACCTAGAACACCTGAAAACATGTCTGTGAATATGCTAAAATCTTTATTAACCAGTGGCGGCGCGACAGGTTCACGACCCTTAACTTAACTTTTGTATAATTATTTAAATTTTTACAGTTTAAATTCTATGATTGTTCTCCAACGGGAGTGCAAGAAATTTTGTTGGTAGTAATGGACAAGCACCATCCCCCTTAAGGGTCCTGACCCAAGATATAGGTGTACGACCCTCAACTTAACTTTTGTATAATTATTTAAATTTTTACACTTTAAATTCTATGATTGTTCTCCTACGGGAGTGCAAGAAATTTTGTTGGTAGTAATGGATAAGTACTATCCTCCTTAAGGATTCGGACCCAAAATGTAGGTGTACCATTTTTAAAATATCTTAAAATGATGATTTAAATTTTAACACTTTTAACCCCATAATCACCCCTTTAACACAAAATACATCTAAAAATATCGGTGTGCTCATCCATTGTAAGTTTTTTGGCACAATCATGGCTTAAAATATGTAAAAGTATATGAACGGATTTTAGTGTTATACAGGGTGTCCGGTAACTTATGGGCCGTAGAGTAACTGGAGATACTATCAAAGTCATATAAGTTTTTTCGGATTGTTACTCGTTCTAGAGATACAGGGTGTTGAAAGTAAAAGTTTATTCTCGAAAATAAGCCATAATTTTAAAACGGTTTAATGAATCGAATTGAAAGTTGGCAATATTATGTTTTTACGAGCAAGAAATAAGAATTTGTAGAAATTTTTAAGTTTCAAACTAGAGGGCGCTAGTTGCATACACTGGGCTTCATAAATCTATGTTTTTTTTTCTTACCTGTGATATTAGGTGTTTTTCAATTATAGTTTCTTAAAAAGGGCGTTTTCTGAGTCAAAAATGTGTACTTGATTGATCTTAATATCTTTAACGGTTTTCGAGATATATCCCTTTAAACATCCCAAAGCAAAAAAAAACATATTAAATAATTAAATTAACAAAAAAAAAACAAAAGTGACAATCCGAAAAAACTTATATGACATAATCGGCTTAGTTTGATGTCCAGTATCTCCAGTTACTCTACGCCCCATAAGTTACGGGACACCCTGTATCTTTTTATATTCTTACACGAGAATCAAGGGTATTTTTTTCCATTTTTTATGTACACATTGGTTATTCCATAGGCAGGTATTTATATCCTGCATAAAACCCCATTCACTTTCTCTTTCCTTAGCTTTATTTAGAAT
Source organism: Polydrusus cervinus (assembly GCA_935413205.1). NCBI lineage: Eukaryota > Metazoa > Arthropoda > Insecta > Coleoptera > Curculionidae > Polydrusus > Polydrusus cervinus. Next base: position 24,430,608 of record OW284514.1, on the reverse strand, counting down.
TAATTCATTTAAAAGAAATCATATTAGGAGTGCATCGTAATCCCCACTTCCAGGCCCATCCATTTATTGGCCTTCTCTCTCCTATAAACGATGTTAACACATTTCTATATAGAATTTATGAATGACTAGGATCTAGAGGTAAAATATCATTTGAAAGAAATATATAAATTTTATTAACATTTTAGTCATTTAATTAATCATATCCATATATTTATTTTTATCAATATTGTTAGATGAACTTCTGAGATCATCTTGGATGAGAAACGGCAATTTTCTGTAGATGAAATCTATAAAATCTACAGTATTTACTTGCACAGGTTGACTTGAATTTTTATGAAAGAGTTCTCCAGTTTCGCTATTAGTGACTGAGGATGGACTCTAAAAAATACAATGATATTAAGGATTATAAACAGTTTATCGTAAACCATATTGTTTATAGGAAGCAACAAAAACAAACAAGAAAATAAATAAAAATACAATAACATATTTAAAGGTGTAGGAATGCTTCAACTTCTAGAGCATCATTGGATGCCAATTTAATGTACAAAATTTGTATAGATACCTTACTATTTAACCCTTATGACTATGGTATATAAAATTTTATACAGGGTGTCCTTGAAATGACTGTCCAACGCGTACTAAGAATGACCACTATGAAGAGCGTGTTTTGACGTATACGCCATCTTTTTTTAATACCTGCAAATTTAAAAATGGCGTGTAATTGGTAAATAAAAGTTTGTCTGTTTGTTACTCCCCGTATAAATGACCTAAATTATTTCTCTGACACTAGCTGATTTCATGTTAAAACTTTTTTGTCTCTTGGAAAATTTTAGCCGACATGCAGTTTCTCTACAAAAAAATTATTTATGGTACCTTGTAATTAGTCATTGCTACTTATTCAGAACAAGAAAACATGAACAATTTTTTAATTCTAAGTAACTACCAACTAATTTGATTTTTATAACAATTGTTCGAAATGTTCACCGGATTCCTGAATACATAAATTAATTATTTTCAAAAAATTAACTGTACTTTGGGCATCGTGTCGGGCTTGTTTTTGAAATAATCTGCAGCATTGATAATTCTTTGCATTTACTCATCTTCCTCAGCGATGCGGAAAGCATACACTGTTGATTTAAGAGCACCCCACAGAAAACAGTCCAGAGGCATTAGATCTGGGGATCTTGGTGGCCAATTTACGGGTGCGATGGGGGAAGCATACTTGATTTAAGAGCGCCCACAGAAAATAGTCCAGCGGCGTTAAGTTTGGGGTTTATGCACGACGGGGCGTCATCCCGTTTTAGTATCAACGTACGAAAATTTTTAAATGAAAGATATCCTAATAGATGGATCGGAAGAGGTAACGATGCACTCGTAAATTGGCCACCAAGATCCCCAGATCTAATGCCTCTTGACTGTTTTCTGTGGGGTGCTCTTAAATCAACAGTGTATGCTTTCCGCATCGCTGAGGAAGATAAGTTATTGCAAATAGTTATCAATGATGCAGATTATTTTAAAAACAAGCCCGACACGATGCCCAAAGTACAGTTTAATTTGTTAAAAATAATTAATTTATGTATTTAGGAACACGCGGTGAACATTTCGTACAAAAATCAAATTAGTTGGTAGTTATTTAGAATTAAAAAATTGTTCATGTTTTCTCGTTCTGAATAAATAGCAATGATGAATTACAAGGTACCGTAAATAATTTTTTTGTAGGGATACTGCATGTCTGGCTATAATTTTCCAAAAGACAAAAAAAGTGTCAACATAAAGTCAGCTAGTGTCAGATAAATAATTTAAGTCATTTATACGGGGGGGGGGGGGGGGGGGTAACAAAAAGACAAACTTTTATTTACCAATCACACGCCATTTTTAATTTTGCAGGTATTAAAAAACGATGGCGTATGCGTCAAATCACGCTATTAATAATGGTTACTCTTAGTCCCAAAATTAGTGGAAATCGATAAAGGCGTTTAGAAATTATTCCAAAAAAAAAACGATATTAATTTGAAAACTTTAGCGCCCTGTAGCGTTAAAACAAAGCAACATTGCATTTTGTACGTTTGTCTAGATCGCCTTATTTTTGGTTAAGGAATTTGTGGTTTTTTATTTTTATTAAACGTTGTACAGTCATTTCAAGGACACCCTGTATATCCCAATGCAATGCACATACAGATGGTACACCTAGGTGCATTATTAATCTAATTATTGTAGATATACCCAAAGTCATTACTGTTAGTTATTGATCTCTTTCATATAGAGTGAAGAGAGTTGTACGAAGTTAGAACACACAATTCCAGTGTATTAGTGAAATTCTAATAAAACAGGATTTTTATTTCCGTGGGATTTTTCCCCTGACTTTCTACAACCCGATTGGAAAGCGATGAGTCACTAAGAGTAATTTTGGACCAATATAGATATATTGAATTAATGAATATAACATTGTGTATAAATTTTTTTAAAATGTATTAATAAAATTAATCTTTAAATAAAAATATTAAATATAAAAAGTGTAAGTATATAAGGCTTTATATATTCTTACCCTAATATTACTATTAATTAATTCACTATCATTAATCATTTCCATAACAGTTTCTTCAATTATTTCTTGCATTTTTTGATCTTCAAACTGATGGGAAGGGGAAAAAATGTCACTGGGAATTGACCAAAGATTTGGATATGCTTGATTGAATAATATAATTTCTGGGGTGACCTGTAATTTCAATTCAAGGATCAGTGCCAAAATAATTGTAAAAATAATTGTATACCACAAGTACAACTTCTAAATTTACATTTTTTAACCTTGGCAATGTCTGTTTTCAACTGTTTTATATTTTATTATTTATATTATTTTATCATATCGCTAATATAATTCATTTTTTACCCAATCTTACCTCATATTTTTGAAGTAACCTTATAAACTTAGTAACTATGGCCACAGCAGTTCCAAATACTTCCTTTGTTATGTTTTCATTTTGCAAAATGTTTTGAAAAACGGCAAAACAACCCGCTTTACTTAAACCATCAAGAGCATTAAAAATCCGTTTTCTAATCTCTTTGTCATCTAGTCGAACAATTTTTTTGTGTTCTTTTGAAAAAATTACTGGAGGAAATTCATCATCCAGCATTCCTAAAAAGCGGGAAATTATTTTTAAAGCTAAAATTTTAAATATGAGTTTCAAAAAATACAATATATCCCAAATTTAATAAGCAGCATTGTTACAGGCGTGGATCCAGGGAAGGGGGGGGGGGGTTGTTCGGGTGGGCGAAAATGGGTGTTTTTTACTGTGAGCTCTGAAAATTGTAGAGCGTGTGAAGGGTTAGGTTATAAGGTAAAGTGGGGTAAAGTTTTTTTTGTAATAATTGCAAAAAAAAATTACTTTTAAAAACTAAAACTACAATAAAATGAGTTTTTGGACTCTTATAGACCCTAACATATTGTTAAAATTTTTTTTAATAATTTTCTTTAAAGTAACACAGCTTATGTCAAATGTATCTAAACTTCGTCTAGTTACAAGTGACGGCAAAAATGTTTAAACATTTTTGTACTAATTTAAAATTTGGGTTCAAAGTTTTTACATCCTCAAAGTTGTAATCACTAACGTTATCTCTTGTATTTTTTAACATTTCAATTTTTTAGGTTTTCAGTTTTAGGTTCATAGTTCCCACTTATCCCATTTAAATTTTTTATATTAATAAAATTCAAAGTGAAAAGTTTTAAGAAGTTGAAAAGTGAGATTGTGCGTAATCTGCAAAAACTGTAAAGTAAATAAAAACTTAAAACTCGTATTACGTAGTTTTAAAAAAAGTTATAGAAGAAGAAATTTCTAACATATAAACTTCTTTATTTTTACGAATTTTTTAAATCTGAAAAAGCCTGTTGTTGGCCTGTGTAGATTAACGCACTTGCTTCAGTTGAATATAACATTACTCAAACATGATTTATAAGTTGAAAACCCACTTACCCCAGTACCTGGGGCAAGTGCGTTCTATGAGTACATTTTTATAACAATTTTTTGTTTAAATGATATTTTTGCTGTAAATATCACAAATTACTTCCTGTGTACCTAAAGCGCATCTCTGTAACTCGATTTAAAAAAAAAGTTATGTAGTTTCAAAGGCGACCTTTTATATTTTTAATCCCCACTTCACCTTAGCTGATTTTTAATATAATATTGGTTTGAAATTTGCGACAACTTTTAAATTAAAAAGAAAATCTTCATCCGTGTAATGAGCATTGAATTTGATACACAAGGTACCTATATACAATCTGTGCATTTTTACCATGTTGTTCTAGATGTTTGTCCGTTACTAAAGCCCAGAATTTTATAGCATGCTCTTGGACTTCGGGTACTTCTTCTTTAAGTCCTACTTTTACCAGTACATTGTACATTTTTAATATATCTTCTTGGGAAATGCTATCATTTTGATAAACCTTTCCTATTAATGTAATAGCCTCTTTTATAACCATTGGTTTTTGGTCTTTAGATATGATATCCAATATTTTATCCTTAAATAAAAATTAAGCTTTTAAGAATTACAATTGTCAACATTGACCAGCGGTTTTTGGCTAATGATGATAAGATATCATTTCTCACACCGCTTAATTATAAACAGGGTGTCAAAAAGTCTGGAATATTGCAAATATTTCAAAAACTACTGAATATAATTTTATGAAAATTAGCACATCCACATACCGGGTAACAACGAAATTACTACTCAGCTTGTCACTACCTTATACAATAAAACGTTACTATGAAATTTTGGTTTATATTTTAATTATTTTAATTAAGAACGGTGTGCCTGAGGAGAAAAACGCAAGGGACTATTTTTATGCAGAATTGACCAGGCTAATCAAAAATAATATCCACATGGAAAAATATCAGTGGCTTCCCACTTTTTTTCTGAAAAATATATAACCGCTTCTTCATTTAAAGTTTTAAAAATTATTCTATTGGCGATAACGCTGAAACGAACAGAGATATCGAGCTGCGGTTTTAATATTTTTTCTAGCAAATTTCATCTACTTTTCGATTATGGTATCATAATTATACTCTATGATTTATTTTTTCGGAGTAAAATCAAAAAATGTGTTATTATTACAAATTGGGCCCTCTAGCATTTTTTTTTAGAACTATTATGGACAACTAAATACGATTGGTGAAAGTGCATACATTTCTCTTCCAAATAGTCTTTAGTTTACTAAAATCAGATAAGTCTGTAAAGGCGTTTTGCGATCCGTATTCATTCCTATCTATCTATCTAGCTAATCTATTGCTCACGTCGCTTATGCGTGATTTGCTGCATGCGACTATAGGACGAAAAGTACTTTTCCAACGGAGTCTCGGGCGCCACCTCTTGGATTAATGTGGTAAGAGGCCCACAGTTACCTTCGAGTAGCTTTTAGACAGTGGAGAAAATAATCCAGGCGTTCAACTGCGTATGGTGCGAAGGAATAATAAAACAATCGGTTTTAAAACATTTTGTATTCAAATACTTTTACATTAATATGTGCCCCATTTACTATCGGTTTAAAATGAATGATTTTACCAGTTAAAATAAAGAAAACAACAGAGAGAGGAGGATTGTATACGTTCTTTGTCTGCGGTAATGTATCTTTTATATCATTGATTAATCGCGGCTAAAAATAAATGATTCCGGCTTTGACGTCCGACGGCTTGATTAAATTAACGGTTCGCGTCTTCAGGTTCGCAAGCGGTCCGGCGGTCAACTTAATAACAGTAATACATAGACCCGCGGAAATAAAATCAGTACAAAGATCTGCAAGCGCGGTCGCAGCTTAATTAATAGAATAACGGTCAGGACGGACTACGGTGACGGACTTGCAGTTATCAGAAAAGGATGCGGCCTATATTTGAAAGAAAAGGTTTACACGGTAAAACTACTTGCGAATGCGGATGTTACTACGTCAAGCGGTATCGGTAAAAAGTTCCAGAAATAAACGACAATATGACTAGCAGTTCAGTGGCGGTCTTTAAATGGTAGATCGGTTTTGTTTTACGCATGCGTGACTGCGTATGAATCCCGCGGACCTACACGTTCTGGCTATCTAACAGTGTATAGAAATTACAAGTGTATGAGTAAGAGAAGGACGGTGTGATGTATGTGGTATTGTGTATGTTGTGTCGGTGTGTGTGTATGAGAGAGACAGATAGTCTATTTTCCCGGTCTGAATTTACATTAAGCAAATCAGAGTTCCTGCAGCAACTCGGACTTGCATAAAGGTGATAAAAATGAATTTGCGGCCCGTTGTATTAAAACAAAACAGAGCTACTCGGCTAAGATGACCTGGAGTAGTCCGGTTCTGCATGTGAGAGGAAAAGAGATACGAAATTGTCGGTGTCATGTGTGTGAGTGTAATGGCGGTGGTAACCGGTGATATGAGAATGATACAAATGAACGCTTTAGCCTTTGAAATTTAAAACGAGACAGAACTACTCGGCTAAGATGACCTGGAGCAGTCCGGTGTCGTATAGTTGAACTGTGGCTTGAATCCGAACGAGACAGAACTACTCGGCTAAGATGACCTGGAGCAGTCCGGTGTCGTGTACTTACTACTATATCTGAGATTTAAAACGAGACAGAACTACTCGGCTAAGATGACCTGGAGCAGTCCGGTGTCGTGTATGAGAGAAACAGAGAAATAATTATTCCGGTTTAATACGTGTATACGAGAGAGAAACAATATGACAGAGCTACTCGGCTAAGATGACCTGGAGCAGCCCGGTCTTATATATGTGAATACCATAAAACAACCCGATATACGCGTCAGAATGAAAGAAAACATTATATGGTCAGTCGGTGTGAGTGAGAAAGCGGTCAGTAATGCCAGAATGTGCGGTATAGAACGGCGGTTTAAATATCTATTAATAATCTACATTTTATTGCTTACCGTTAATTTTTACTTTAACCCGGATGGTCTCGGTATTTGTCCGGAGCTAGTCAGAGAGTCGACCGGTTGCGGAGTGAGAGTATCGTACTCTGATTGTAAGACGGTACGATCTCGCTGAGGAAGGCTCTCAGACCGGCGGATCCCCTTCCACTCGGCGCGCGACATCGAGAAGCACCGATGGCGACGGCGGTTCCGCGCCGACCCGTACTATGAACAGTGGGGAGTGCAGGAAAACTAAGAAAAGCTATTTCCCGGTATTTCGCGACGGAAAACTTTAGAAAATTAATCAGTACAATTAAAATGAATTATTTACAAACAAGAACGGACTTCATACGATGAAAAATAAGAAAATTAAGAACGGATACGTATACAACCCTGTAAAAATTATGTAACTTCGTTACACACCCCCCCTTCTTTGAAAAAAATATTTTTATTTACAAAAGGAAAATATTTTCTTATTCTAGCCCTACTGCGGAAGGTCCCTAATAATTAAGATTACAATTCAGAAAACTATCGCGGATCTAAATAAAATCAAAATAATATCTCATTTCTTCTTTGGACTGGTCTAGTGGTCCGGGTACTGCAACAAGTTCTCGTACACGTAGCGGTGGAAAACCGTGCAAAACACGATGCCTCACCGTCTCTGCTTCCTGGGACTGGAACATCACTAGGGCTTCACTAGGTTAGGGGTGTCGGCTTGGGCGAAAATTACTTTAGATGAAAAAATAATTCTTCTTACATACGGTGAATTTATAGTGGATTGAAGGGTAGAAATTTCGCTGCAGTGGTGTTTCGATACTCTTGATACGACCCATCTTTGTAATCACGATTGAACAGCAGCATGATGGTAATGGTAGCCGTCGTTGTCGGAAAAAAACTTCGGTGTTCATAGTGTCCCATCTTGGCAGCAAAACAAAATTCAACAGTGACCCCGGCTTTCAGAAGACGACGATGACTGGCTCCAGTAATTTTTAACATACGGTAGAAGCTTTTGGCCATCAATAGAGTTCCTTGCCTGGGGCTCCTTATAGACATTTCCTTTGGGCTAGACAGTCAAATAGCAAGTCGGGTAGAAGCACATTTCATTTTCTGGGATTTCCAGAACAGAGTTACCATTACTATAACGGTTTGGTGTTCTCCTTGAAGTTGGCTACTTAAATCAAAACATCCGGAGTGATCCTTATACGTGGGTAATCGTGGGTTTCTTCAAAAAAAATCTGACGTGATCCAAAGATGCGGTGTATTTGCAGCGGTTACTTTTCGGCAATAATATAAAGGTGACAGATAAAGCGGTTCCATCATATATTTTGGTAGAACTTCCAAGATGGTAAATTATTGCTTTTTCTCAGGTAGTAGCGGTCTGGAAAATACTGGTTTAAGGTGCCGAAAATTTACAGTATTTCGAAGCGGTGGTAAAGACAGCTACAAAAGTTCGGTGGTGCGGTAGGAACTTTTTGTATCGGTTAGATACAGATTGGTGCGAGTAGTAAGCACCTTAAAAGAACGCATACTCCTCTCTCTTTTTTTTTGACGGTACGCGATTGCTTTGAACGGCCACGGCGTGGTGAGCTAAAATTGACGGACTTAAAATGTTTTGGCACATGCGCTAAACGGCACTCGGTAAAATTTACGTCAATGGATCATTTTTCGACACGGACTAACCTAAACTTAAAACTAAACAGGGATTCTTACCACCTGGGTTCCTCTCTGAACCACGGTAATACCCAAAATATACGGCGACTTTTCACTAAGCCCACGGTATAATACGGAAATAACCTAACAGACCTAAACCTAAAAATGTCGAAAACTGGATTCCCTACCTTCGGTTTAATTTTTAAACTCGGTACGACGGTATTTTACAGAAAATTTATTTCGCGCATGCGCAGTACGGTCCCTGCTCGGGCGCCAAATTTTGTAAAAGGCGTTTTGCGATCCGTATTAATTCATATCTATCTATCTAGCTAATCTATTGCTCACGTCGCTTATGCGTGATTTGCTGCATGCGACTATAGGACGAAAAGTACTTTTCCAACGGAGTCTCGGGCGCCACCTCTTGGATTAATGTGGTAAGAGGCCCACAGTTACCTTCGAGTAGCTTTTAGACAGTGGAGAAAATAATCCAGGCGTTCAACTGCGTATGGTGCGAAGGAATAATAAAACAATCGGTTTTAAAACATTTTGTATTCAAATACTTTTACATTAATATGTGCCCCATTTACTATCGGTTTAAAATGAATGATTTTACCAGTTAAAATAAAGAAAACAACAGAGAGAGGAGGATTGTATACGTTCTTTGTCTGCGGTAATGTATCTTTTATATCATTGATTAATCGCGGCTAAAAATAAATGATTCCGGCTTTGACGTCCGACGGCTTGATTAAATTAACGGTTCGCGTCTTCAGGTTCGCAAGCGGTCCGGCGGTCAACTTAATAACAGTAATACATAGACCCGCGGAAATAAAATCAGTACAAAGATCTGCAAGCGCGGTCGCAGCTTAATTAATAGAATAACGGTCAGGACGGACTACGGTGACGGACTTGCAGTTATCAGAAAAGGATGCGGCCTATATTTGAAAGAAAAGGTTTACACGGTAAAACTACTTGCGAATGCGGATGTTACTACGTCAAGCGGTATCGGTAAAAAGTTCCAGAAATAAACGACAATATGACTAGCAGTTCAGTGGCGGTCTTTAAATGGTAGATCGGTTTTGTTTTACGCATGCGTGACTGCGTATGAATCCCGCGGACCTACACGTTCTGGCTATCTAACAGTGTATAGAAATTACAAGTGTATGAGTAAGAGAAGGACGGTGTGATGTATGTGGTATTGTGTATGTTGTGTCGGTGTGTGTGTATGAGAGAGACAGATAGTCTATTTTCCCGGTCTGAATTTACATTAAGCAAATCAGAGTTCCTGCAGCAACTCGGACTTGCATAAAGGTGATAAAAATGAATTTGCGGCCCGTTGTATTAAAACAAAACAGAGCTACTCGGCTAAGATGACCTGGAGTAGTCCGGTTCTGCATGTGAGAGGAAAAGAGATACGAAATTGTCGGTGTCATGTGTGTGAGTGTAATGGCGGTGGTAACCGGTGATATGAGAATGATACAAATGAACGCTTTAGCCTTTGAAATTTAAAACGAGACAGAACTACTCGGCTAAGATGACCTGGAGCAGTCCGGTGTCGTATAGTTGAACTGTGGCTTGAATCCGAACGAGACAGAACTACTCGGCTAAGATGACCTGGAGCAGTCCGGTGTCGTGTACTTACTACTATATCTGAGATTTAAAACGAGACAGAACTACTCGGCTAAGATGACCTGGAGCAGTCCGGTGTCGTGTATGAGAGAAACAGAGAAATAATTATTCCGGTTTAATACGTGTATACGAGAGAGAAACAATATGACAGAGCTACTCGGCTAAGATGACCTGGAGCAGCCCGGTCTTATATATGTGAATACCATAAAACAACCCGATATACGCGTCAGAATGAAAGAAAACATTATATGGTCAGTCGGTGTGAGTGAGAAAGCGGTCAGTAATGCCAGAATGTGCGGTATAGAACGGCGGTTTAAATATCTATTAATAATCTACATTTTATTGCTTACCGTTAATTTTTACTTTAACCCGGATGGTCTCGGTATTTGTCCGGAGCTAGTCAGAGAGTCGACCGGTTGCGGAGTGAGAGTATCGTACTCTGATTGTAAGACGGTACGATCTCGCTGAGGAAGGCTCTCAGACCGGCGGATCCCCTTCCACTCGGCGCGCGACATCGAGAAGCACCGATGGCGACGGCGGTTCCGCGCCGACCCGTACTATGAACAGTGGGGAGTGCAGGAAAACTAAGAAAAGCTATTTCCCGGTATTTCGCGACGGAAAACTTTAGAAAATTAATCAGTACAATTAAAATGAATTATTTACAAACAAGAACGGACTTCATACGATGAAAAATAAGAAAATTAAGAACGGATACGTATACAACCCTGTAAAAATTATGTAACTTCGTTACAAGTCGTTTATAAGTTACAGCGATTTAAATGATTACACTTTCAACAGCTTCCCCCCCCCCTCTTATTAAAGTCAGTACGCCAATGAGCATAGACCAATATGATGCATAATTGTTCAAGCTTTTTATTGGTGTTACCAAAGATATACCTTAATGTGGAATTTTCGGAAATATGTAAAATTTTAAAATTTACTTTTCAATTACGCCCTCTTGCGGCAAAATGCGGAACTTAAAAATTATTTCCAGGATTTTCTGATGGCCACTTTAGTTATCATTTTTTTTCCCGAGTTTCTATGCCCAGTAGTTTCCGAGATACGGCCGGTGGCCATCCATAATGGGACACCCGGTATACATCTAGAACTAAACCTTGCGGAACACCAATTGACGCTTTGTGAGATTTTGAGAAGCTCTTTAATTTTTATATTTGCTAAAAAGTATTTTGATTTTTTCTAACTTTAAAATGCTTTTATTCCCCGCTATCTATTCTAGTCCATTATATGGAATGGCGATATAATAATATAGAAAATAATAATATATAGAAAGAAAAATAAACAAATAATGTAATTAATGAAACAAACCTACTTTAGTAAATAATTTTTTTTTACATTGTCAATTTTTTATTTTCTCTGGTAGTTTTTGGTAGGTTGTTTAATGTATTATACCTTTATTAAAAAGCGATTTTTTTTTAAAATTACTTTTAACCTGTATAGTTTGATCATTTATGCTGGTGTCCGCAGCATCACCTGTTGAATTCCAATGAAAAACCAACCGCAATCCTATTCAAATAAGTTAAGATCGGGTTGTTCAAACTCTGCATGTCCACTCACCACAGAGAGACCCTAAAAATGTCTCCCTACAACCCCGCTCTAAAGTCAACAGGGGGGCAAATATTTGGACAGTCTAAAACTTGCATAGGATTTCCTATGTTTCCAACCACGATACATCACCCGGTATATATATTTTAGGTATTTTAAAGGAATATACCTATTATCTAGCTATCTACAAAACAGATATCAGAGGTGATATCGATATGGCTTTTCCAATTTACATTTTCGTCCAAAATTTATCCTAAAAATCTTCGTTTTTAAATATTAAATAATCACATTATTAAATTGTAAGGGATGAATCAAAGAATTTCTCTTATTTTTAGTTACAAACATAAAAGAAGATTTTTAAAGAACCTTTCCGGTCTAATTTAAAAATGGAATTAATATAGATTAAAAATAGTATAGGGCCCAACTAATAGTAATCCTGGCGGAACTCCGCAAGTATTTCTTTTTCTGAATCGAGTTTTCATGTAAATAATATGTATACTCAGAAAATAGTAATGAAATACTTACTACGAAATTGTTACTTAGTAAAGTATTTCCAATTCCCTCCATAATTATAATTTCCTGCAGACATTTGAGAGCTGTCGTTCTCACAGTAGGGTCCACATCGCTTAGAGCCATAGTCAGGATCAAATCTTGTAACAGTGATTCCATTAAAATTTTCTCAAACGATCTGAAACCTTAAATTTAATTACTTTCTTAATACTGCCGAAAAAAACTTTGAAGAATTATATATTTTACATAAATAACAATTAAAATTAACTTGGTTTGTCAACAAATAATATGTATTTAAAAGACATTACCTACAGCATATTTTAAATTTGAAAATTCGTATGCTTATACAGGGTGATTCTTAAGTTGATACTTCTTTTTTAGCTGTGTATAGAGGGCATTAAAATAAACAACATTTTCAAATACCTTTTTTCAAAAAATTCAAAAATAAGGTACTTACATTCATTTATTACACTATGGATCAAATGGGGGGGGGGGGCGACTAAAAAAGTACGTATATCGGCTGTAAAAATCTTCCTACTTGTTTCACCCCCTTAAAGGGTGGTTTCCTTAGTACGATTTTTAATATATGGTTGCTGGAGCCTTAATCACTAAACCAAACCACCAACTCTTATTTTTACATACAGTTAGCCCATGCAATAAAATAAATCATTACCTTTATTAGCTTCTTGACATATAGTGCAAACGACGGTTAAAGCTGCATTTCTGACTTCTGAATTCTCGCTCAAGCACTTGGTAAAGAGTAAAGATCCTAATTCGTTTAAAGATGAATGTTGGGTTGTGTCTACTAGTAGCGCCATGTTTGGTGACATATGTTTAGATATTGTTGTATTCAATATCTTCAGTGCCTTAAGCACTATCTTAAAAAAATAAGAATAATCCTAATTAGGAAATTTATAATGATTTTGTTACTCATTAACATTTTTATAATTTCTTTGTAGAAGTTACATAATTTATAGGGAATTACAATGAGGTAAAATATGTCCAGAGGGGTTTTCTGAATATTAAATCGGGAATTACCGCTTTGTTGTGTAAAAAATTTCTGCCAATGTCATTTGTGTCACATTTAAAATTGTCTGGTGAGTTAATTTTTGATGAAAATATTTCGGCAACCCGACATAAAACATATCCTTTCATATGTGAGACAGAGCCAGTGGCGTAGCCAGAAAACATGCGGGGGGGGCGCCCAAAGTTCGTTTAAAATTCACCTAACTACTATCAAATTTCAAAAATTAAATTATTACCTCTCCCCTCTGCATGGTTGAATTAAATTTGTTTTTGTAAATGTTTTTTGATATTCCTAGCTGGCTCTTTATTTAAAAAAAAAAATATTTTTTATATTTGTGAAAAATATTGGTGTCAATCCAAAATTTTAACATAAGGCGTATGTATGACTCTAACCAGCGTTTTCCGGGCTCGGGGTTTCATGAAAAATAAAGTAAATATCGCTTACCACGCCAAAATTGATGATTTTTCAGAAATCATGTATTTTAGGAACGTAGATCTAAGAGCAAGTGCTGTTTTGTATATTCTTAATAAAGCATTCTCGTTTCTTCCCGCATTATTTTTTTTTATTATAAATTATCACACTTTAATTTTTCTCTTTAAAAATAAATACTTAATTGTTTTTTGATTTTGTTGTAAAAATATTTTATTGCATTGGATTATATTCGAAAAAATCGTCCATTTTCTCAAAGAGACCAAAGTAACAACATAACTTTGTGATTTTTGTCTTCCTATTTATATTGGATTATATGTTGTTTTAAAATAGCTCTTAAAAAAGGGAAACGGAACAGACATGTATATAATAGAAAAATACTATAAAATATTATTCTTTTAACTTGTTTTTCTTTAAAATTGCATCATAAATCAATAACTAAAACGATATGCGTCTGAAACCTTAATCTCTATATGAAACAGGACTTTTAAAAGGAAAAGTTTAAAAACTAAACGTTTCCCACAAGACCTTTGTAATCTAAGCCAAGAATACATTATTTAAAGATTTAAATTAAGGGCCCAAGCGTGAGACGAAATATTAGGTTGCAATTAGACTTTTAGACCCGAGCTCCTAGGCTCGGGAGATACGCCACTGGATACAGCTGTGTCAAAAGGTTTTTACCCATTTGTTCAAAAATACTAATGTTTTGTGGTTATTTTAAATTCAGAAAAGTGACTTACTTACCTCTGACGACCATCGTACAGAATAATACAGAAAGTCATACACCAAATTTGTTAGTTCAATGCTACCTATGCTCTCCCTCCAAGATAGATCAAAGTTTTCCAAGTAGACCAAAATGGCTTCCAATAATGTTTCAGCCAATAATTGGTCCTGCTCAAACTGTCCTTGCAAAGGGTATTTTTTTACGTATTTGTTAAAGTCTTTTAAACTGTACGTCAAACCTTGAAAAACTATAGCTAGGTTTTTACGCGAATACATTGACTTAGATTTAATAAGACATTCCAATGCGGCTATTTCTATTTCAAGAGATTGTTGTGGAAAGTGTTTTCTAATTTCATAACCTAAAGATAAAAGAAATTATTATCAGTTGTAATAAAAGTGTGACATAAGTAAATTCTGATTGGGTGGTCATACATTTAATAATAAACACTAAAAATAGATGAAGAGTAGGATTGACACTTAATACCCAAAGGTTAATATCCAAACTTTAAAGTATAAAAAGTTGCGGAGGAAAGAATTAATACTTTGTTATTGTCTTAGAAACTAACTTACCTAAATGTAGACCGTTAACACTACATAAATTTAATACGTCAGCCAAATAACAATCTCTCAACTCTTCCTCTCTAGATTGGGAAATACCCAATAATTTTTCAGCTACTATAATCATTGGTTCCATTTGTAAGGACATTAGCTCATCTTCAATATCAATTGGCGTTTCTTTGACAAAGTATTTCGGCATCTTTCTAGATACATTTTTCCAATATCTTTGGGAATAGTAGTATACTTCGAACATTGTTTTAAAATGTTCTAAAAATAGAATTTTATACAGTGTTCAAGATACTTAATTTATTTTTTATTAATTTACATTTCTAGCTGAAATAAACAATCTAAATAACTAAGTATATGTCCAAACGTAATAACCATTATTTGGTAATAAGCATTCAGAGTAGCAAAGATACGGGCAAGAGGAGAATGAGAACCATTATTAGTCCTATGCACGCTCACATAAAATACTTCATTTTTCCTAAGGGATCGACAGATTTGACTGAGAAGATGAGAATAGCCGTTAATAATTTTATAAACGAAGTACAAGTTCAGAAGATTTTCTTCTATTCTCAAGTGTTGGAAGATGAAAATATAGTTGGACATCTTCAAATCTATCGTAAATATTATCTTTACAGATGTTATAAAATTGTGACCACACACAACTTAGGCTTATTCCAAATGATATCTTACCAGGAAATAGCACTGTAGACGAAGTGAGTTAACCGATAGATCGTTCCCAACCCTAAAAATGAGGGTTAATACCTGAAAAGCTTTATCCTTTTTGTACTTACTATGATCCCTTAAAGTTATTTCAGAATCAAATATAACCCCAAATCCTTAACCGAGTTTACATTTAACTCTTGACCCTCTATAGAACAGTTAGCAACATTTAGGAATAATACATTCCGTTCCGACCATCCTGCAAAGGATGTTAAAGATTCTTGGAGTAATGTAGAGTCACCTTCATCATTGACAATTCTAAATAATTTGAGACCGTCACCTGATACCAACCGTATCCAATATAACTTTCAATATTACAGAGAAACAAGTTAACAATATTAGAGACAAGTAGTGGTGGAAGTGAAAACTCAATGGAAATTACCATTTATTATAGAGTTACTTGGTCACCACATTACGTCACACCCTCTTATCTTGTAATCTTTGTATGGGCATGTTATTTATTAATCATTTTTTAATATTGACTTTCATTAATATGTTACCTTCTGTGTGGTTATGTTTTTGCTTAGACTTTAAAAAAAGATAGGAAGTTAAGAAATATGAGTATAACTTGGTTACCTTTCTTTAATTCTCTTTCCATAATTCTAACAAATCCACTTAGGGCTAGCGGATCATGATTAACTACCTTGATTCCATCAAAAAGCTCAGTCATTTCGTAGAATGACAGAATAATAATAATTCGAATCAACATCAGTGAAAAACCGCCGTCATCTGACAGTGTCGCAAGCGTATCGCAAGCTTCTCTTACTTGTAATTTTATAAAATGCTTTAAAGTATCCGTAACTGGGCTTGCTAACAGCCGTTCCAAGGTTTCAATTAGACAGATGATAGATGCACTTAAGTTGTTGTGTTGAGACGAATCTATAGGTTCTACAGGTGTTTTTTTTGTATTAGGCATATTTTTAATGGCAACATTTAATAATGTTTGAACCATTTGTTTCGTTATATAAAGACTGATTTTTGGAGCTAATCTAGACGTCTTCTGAAGAAACTTTGATAGAAGGTTGTGCCTAAAACAGAACAACTATTGTTGTGCATAAATTCGTTATGGGTCCAAAAGTCACTAATTATAAAACAAACCAAAAACAATGGAACTACATGTGTATACCCGGAAAAGGAAAATAGTTTTTTAATTTTATACAGTGTTGCGATGTATCTAGAAGTATTAAAAAATTATAATCTTGAAGAAACAGTCCATACTTGAAGTGGAGATGAAATTTAAATCGAAAGAAATAATACACTTTAAATCTTCCTCCACTGTAATATTTATGAAAAATTATTTGGATCGTGAATTCTCTCTAGATGTTTCTAATGTATGAACATTCATCTCCAGGAGAACAAATGTAAAAAGGGAAGAAAAAGGCGAACATCATCTTAATGGAACTTTAAACTCACAAGGAGACTAGATCGTTATAAAGGTTCAGTGAAGAAACTTTGGAAGATACATATACTACCGATATTAGGCGAATAATGTAAAACGGGCAGCTTTCAACAGGTTTATAGAATTTAGCAAGTCAGTAGAATTTAGTACAGAATTGAATTATTGGTGAGTGCACCTAGGTGTAAGAAAGAAATTGTTATTAAATGAGAAGAAAGTAAAGAGATACAATTAGATGGTACACAATTAAATAGTTTTCATCCTGTATACTATACTTTACATGGATCTATCTATCTTGACCCTCATTTATACTATTTTTAGACCCTCTTATATGACCGATTCTTTGAGTTAATTAAATATATTTTTTAGATTTTATCCATGAGAGTATTGCTTTCAAACACTATCTCCGGAATCCGTGAACACGAGAAAGTTCTCCTTTTGGAAACAGGACTGCAAGCATTACTCATCATTAAATGTAGACATACAAGGTAAAGTTGTAAATATTCTGTTGATGCTGCAATAGATTCTTTATTGAATGATAGAAAAGTTTTGTACTTGCATTGTCTTAATTTGTTTTACATCACGTTTTAACTGGTAATTAAGTATCTCTAGTCGTTTTCAGGTGGATACTAAATAACTAAAGTAATTACAGCTATTTATAGATGCACTGGAGAATAACTGAGATGGGTGCAGTCATGCGTTCAGTTCGTGTGAGGTATTTTAAGTTTACATCTACTTAACAAAGGTTTCCAGATATTTCTTATATTCTTAATATATAATGAGGGCTTACTAAAACAATCTGGGTTTTGGTATATGGTAGCAGCTTCCTTGAACTTCGGTACAGTTGATGTGATGGCCATGTGTCCAGGCATGGTCAGTTGCACCTGATTTTTAGGTTTCTCCTTTAAGCGTGTTATTTGACCCTAGCTTCAAGTGGCCTTAGAGTCTTACCAATGTAAGATCGGCCACATTTGCAGGGGATCTAGTAGACACAATTTTTCCTATCTTTTCTCTTCTCTCTTTCATTAAATAAAGACATAATGCAAGTCCAAAATTCTTCTATTATTTAATAAACATCATTGTATCCATTGTTCAAAAAGATTCTTTATGTCACGTTTATTAAATATCAAGAATAAAAACACAATTTTTGCACAATGTCAGCTACAAAAAAAAACCGTCGTGAGGTTTATTTAGCGGACCACGTTGCGGCCTCTGTGTGGGGATACTGTCCCCCTTAACTATGCCGTTGCATTTAAAACAAAAAAAGGGTTCTTAATCCTGATATTTGAAACAATATACTTACGCCTTATAAGCTAAATGATGATTTTTATTCTGACATTCTATAACCAAATCATAAATTTCAGTCCATAAGTTGGTTTCCAGCGACCACCTTAAACCAGTAGCATGTTCAAATAACGAACACAACATCTCAACATACTTAAGTTTGACATATTCATTCGTAGTAGGTTTTCTCACTTCTGTCATTTGCGCCAACGTCCTATAAGTGTCGTTTACATTCGTTTTGATGAAATGCTTTTCATGTTTTGATATATATGTCGCCACTGTTAAAATGAGAATTTTTTGACTTTGGTTCGGGGCATACTTCAGTTTGTTATAAAGCGTAGTAATTTCGGATAGGCATGTTATATAATGTTCGACCTCGTTTTGGGTGATTTCAACGTCAATTCCATTCTCTGAAAATAATAATTATGTTTATAGACTGATCCCCAAATTTTGTTTTTTGCTGTAAAATTTTCTGTGGTTGATTAATAGCAACCATTTATTTGTTAAAATACGTCAATTACCTATATTGTTATTTAACATATACTTGAATAATCAATATTTTTTTTATGGAGACGAAGTTATTAAAAGATTTATAAAGCTACGCATAATGATCAAGTGTCCCCAAGTTCTGGGTGACTTGTTCACCCTTTCTGGGTGACATGATCATGGAGATTAAATGTTCTGACCGTGCAGTTTAATAAATAAATGTTAGGTTTATAAATAATTAGTCAATATAAAGTAGGGATTTTATATAAGTACGGTTGACTTTAACATTTACTTAACTCTAGTAAGTAAGTAAGTAACATTTAAAATATACACCCTAACACTTAACACTTTTTAATGTATACTTTTCTAATGGGAGAAAAGTAATAGGAGATTTCTCCTCTTTTGTGTAAATCGATTTATTGTATTTTCAATAATAATGTTTTTATTTTTATTCACAAATTCTCGATGAACGCTAAGCATACAGAGTCCAGAAAGTCTTTCCTCAGACTTGGTTGATCTCAACCAGGTTTTTACACGACGGAGGGTACTGAAAGACCTTTCAATTGTTGTTGTGGTAGAAGGTAGAGCTAAGAAATTTTTTAGAGCTGTTTTGATGTTTATGAAGAACAGGCAATGTTTATCTATTAATTCAACCAGCTCTAGCTGCTCGAGATCAATGTCGAGTTTTGACACCTACATTTCTTTCCAAGTTTCGGCTTCAACTTCAACACATTTTTGGTTTAATACAGTTTTGAGATAATATGAATTTTTGTTTTTATCACAGTATAAATTTTTGGTATTTGATGTTATTAAAATAGTATAGTATTTTGCTTTGATACATCAAAATAGGATATTTAATTTTC
Organism: Polydrusus cervinus; assembly: GCA_935413205.1. Lineage (NCBI taxonomy): Eukaryota > Metazoa > Arthropoda > Insecta > Coleoptera > Curculionidae > Polydrusus > Polydrusus cervinus. The sequence goes on along the minus strand of OW284514.1, from coordinate 24,410,869 downwards.
TAGGGGGGGGGGGGGGGCAAGCAGGGCACCCCCCCCTTCTTACGGCGTCCATGGACACACCCCAAGGGCTATCAACCCTCGGTTTCTTGCGTCTTTGCATTATCTATCGATTGGGGGGAGTGTGTACCTTCTTCCGCGCCCCACAAGATATCCGATCTCATCCGACCTGGTTGCCGACGTGAATGGGAGATGATATATTTTACATTCTTCCCAGCATTCCTAAACCTACTAGAATTCGGACATACTTTTTTTATAGTGCGTATATGTTCACTCCGGGAATCGAACTCGGGACACCACGGTCATTACTGAGCTACCGCCGCGCCGCGGTCTGTTAAGTCAAGTTATGATCTTACTAAGTAGTAACGTAAAATAAAAAAGAAGTACTTTTATAATGAATTTTGATAATTTTTGCTAATAAGTAGGTATCTTATATTAAATTTACATAATAATTGACTTTTTTTAGCAATACATGGGGTTTAATCAAGTGGATGATAGATATGTAATTTAAATATAAAATGCATTTGAATGAAATTTATTCATAATAATAATATTAGTGTTTTCGCCCTGTTTGTTTTTGCTATAAAAGTCGCGCGTCGTTGTCGGTTGTCGGAAAAACAAATGAAGAAGTGGATATATCCACGTACACGTAATTTAAGCGTAGTGGCGATGTCAACTGTCAATTGAAAATTTTTAAAGTCAATTGTTTGGAAATAGAATTTTTGCCTACCCTATTTTAAACGGCTTTGCACGCCGTTGGATAGCACAAAATCGTACTCAAGGTCTAGAGAAGTACAATTGTGCAACTTTGCCACAATTTAAACTTGTTTGTATCTCTTATGGTCACCCTCGAATTTGAGACACTCTGATGTACATATATAAATTGCAGTAATTAGTATAATAATAAATTAAATAATTATTAATATTCAAACACTGCCCTCTAACCCCCCCCCCTTCGGACGGCCTGCCTTGATAATAAAATTTAAAAAAATTGTAATACTAAAATACTATCAAGATTTTTTTTACTCCCAACTATACAGGGTGATTTACGTTGAGTGGCCTATTAGAAGATCTCGGAAACGAGTAAACTTATCTTTCTAAAAATTTAATAGCAGGCATGATTGGCTTTGAGCTTTTAGAACATTATATTTTGACGTTTTAATTACTTCCGGTTATACCGGAAGTAATTAAAGTAATCTAAATAACTTTTGTTAATAATAATCTATTCCTATCTCTAACTGTTTTTGAGATATGAATTATAAAATGATTTTTTTGTGTAAAAACGCTCCGAGAAGAAAGTTTAGTAACTCTGAAAATAATAAAGGTAAACATTTAAAATTTTGTTAGCTTTTAAGTAATACAATAGATCTTTAGTTTAAATTACTTAGGTTTCACGTTTTTTATACAGGGAGTGTTTAAAATTGTGCCAATGTTTCCATTTAAATAAATGTGCATAAATCAATTTTTACAAATGGAACACCCTATTTTTTAGCTTACTAACGTATAGAGAATTAAATTTGCTATCTAAGTGCTTAATATGTTACAACCCACATTTTTAATCGTTTTGGAGTTATGAGCAATTTAAATAAAAAATCTTGAAATTTCTGTTTGTGTTAATACGACATTATTTTTGAAAAGAAGGTTTCGACTGGGATTTTCGTTTGACTTTGAGCTTTGTTACCATTTGCTATTAAGTGCCTATACTCATTGCTTAGCTATTTATAATTTTCAAGAGTTACTAAACTTTCTTCTCGGAGCGTTTTTACACAAAAAAATCATTTTATAATTTATATCTCAAAAACGGTTAGAGATAGGAATAGATTAATATTAACAAAAGTTATTTAGATTTTAATAAGGTAATCAAAAATGCTAAAATATATAGGGTGTTCCATTTGAAATAGCAAAGTTGGTATTAACTTCCGGTATAACCGGAAGTAACAAAAACCTCAAAAGATAATGTTTTAAAAACTCAAAGCCAATTTTGCCTGCTATCAAATTTTTAGAAAGAAAAGTTTACTCGTTTACTCGTTTCCGAGATCTTCTAATAGGCCACTCAACGTGAATCGCCCTGTATAAGTTTATTAATAAATAAAATAAGTCAGTTAAAAATATAAAATTTTGTATAAACCATTGAATGAACTGCATGAAAAATTAATAAATTCTCTATAGATTTTTTCTTATTTCTAACTATAGCGAAGTTATTTTACTTTTTAATTAGCAATGACTCGCTGTATGATATTAGTGATAAACAATATTCAATTATTATCATTGTTACTATCAGTCTAAGCATTAATTTTAAAATAATATCAGACAACAATAATTATGTGTATCTTTGTTTTTATCAAAAACTTATTTATTTATACTTCTTATCTAATCCCGTCTAACACTCAACTGTTGTATCTATGGTGAACGCCTTACCTGAATGGCTAAAACACGCATTCTGTTCATCTTGTTCTACATCAATTTTCAGCTTTTCTCGGAAGAAACTATTCCAATCTTTGTTTTCGTCACTAACAATGTCAATTTCCATCTTTAAAAGTTTCCGTCGTTTTGATCTAAAAGAGAACGATGATCAGTATGACTGCAAGTGGATTTTAATTGTATTCACTTTCACTTATGTTATTTGTGTTCTTGTTTAGTAGCAATTGAACCAACCTGTTCCGCGGATACGACGTAGTTTTTTTTGTGGCCATTATTCAGAGTTTCACCAGAACTATCCTACAAATTCTTTTTTTACTTAAGTTGAATTTTAAAAACGTCAAACTTTTGGTTTTAAAGGAAGGAAATACTTTACGAACTCATATTTAGCTCGTCGACCTTGATAAGATTGCGTGTAAATGCCATCAGGCAAATTGTTACAATTTCGAATATTTTTATTTTAAATTAAACCAATGATAATAATTTATCCGATTATGGGTAAATTCTGCTTGTCATGAATGATTACTAACATAGTGAATATCAAATAATTTTGTCTCTTTTATCGAGATCATATAGAGAGTGGATAATATTTTTAATAAATCAATTGGCGGTGTAAACCAGTGTAAACATTGTGGTATCAACAATTTACACAGTTGGCCAAATTTTTTAAAACATTTCTGCATATAATTATTGTAATAAACGATATTTTTAGTTGGCCGTGAACGACCGAGAAAAAGAATAAACAACAATTAGAAAAAAATTCATTTCGTTGGTAAATCCATATACCAAATTACACTGTAACATAATTGTCGATTTGGGTCATGGATGGCCACCGGACGTATCTCTGAAAATACTGGACATAGAATCTCGGGGAAAAAATCGTAATTAAAGTGGCTAAGAGAAAATCTTAGAAAGAATTTTTAAGTTCCGCATTTGAAGCAAGAGGGCACGATTAAAAATTAAATATTGAAATTCTAAATTTCTCCGAAAATTCCCACATTAAGATATACCTTTGGTAACATTATTAGAAAGCTTAGACAATTCTGCTTATTCTGCATCATTTTGCTTTAAGCCTCATTGGCTTACCGACCTTTATAAGCGTGGGGGACGCTATTGAAAGTGTTCTGTAACTTCTAAACGACTTATCCGATTTTAATAAACTTAAGCTTGTTTAAAATAGAAATGCAACTACTTTTAATTGTCGAATCCATTGGTACACGATAGTTCCTAATAAAATAGCTAGAGAGCGTAATTTGTGATAGTAACAGTTTTTTTGATTTTATCTTGAAAACTTAAATCATATACGGTATAACTATGACATCATAATCGGAAAGTAGATTAAATTTGCAAGCAAGAATGTGTAGACCGCAGTTAAATATCTTCTTTTGTTTCATTTTAGAGTTATTGTCAAAAGAATAATTTTAACACTTTAATTGATCGAACGTATTGTCATGATTTGACAGACAAGACTAACTTTAAATTATTTAGTTAAAGCTTTGACCGTTGACATGGAGATCACCACCATCCGCGTCCGTTGCCTTTGAACCTTATCCGATCCTGGGATCCGTCAAAGTGGTGCCTGGGAATTTTGTCTCTTTCATTAATTTATACGATTGTTAAACTATTTCTATATTGATAATCACTAACGCTGCGCTGTGCTGTGACCAAAACTTTAGAAGAAATTAGCGATGAAATTACAGAAGGCCTGCAGGTCAACTTGCAGATATAAAAATAATAGAAAATTGCCATAGAATATAAAAAGCGACGGATATGCACCTTTCTAAATAACTTGTAGCTGCAAGATAAATTGTGGAATACCTAAAGCCGTAAAAATCGTAAAATGTCTGACTACCGAGAACGCTCCTGACTGGTCAGAACCCCAAGTTTCCTCTCGGGTTCAGCGGTAAACTCTGACTTATTATTGCTCAGTGAGTATATATAGGTACAAAGATGGAAAAATGTTAAGGAAAGGTTACTTCTAAACTATGAGTAATAATAAAAACGACTAATGTAAGGAAGTATAATGAGACGCACAACTTAAACATTTCTCTAATAATAATACAATCTGACTTTAAGATCTTCTATAGTCATATCTAAAGTTAATAATATCACCTCAATAATATAGGCCAACACTATAAAAATCATGGAACACGCATTAATTTGCCTTTTCATAGAATGCTTGACACCGCTCCTTCTCTACTCTTCTTGAAAAGAGGCACAAATGCTTCTAGCTTTTACCGAGTATAGGCTTCCACGAATAGGGCGCCTGTGACCACCCCTAGAGTGTGTTTGTTTTAACTTAAAACATTAGCATAGTGGCATTATTTGTTTATTACCACGAGTTTTTTATTGCATTAAAAATTACTGTATATATATCCGTGGAAAAAGCCTTGGTTATCAGAAGCTAGTAATCTATAATATACACATCAGCGGATGGATCTTCATTTTTGATATCTGTTTGTCCATTGGCTGATAGCTCAAGTACTTTCTTATAAACTAAGTCGACAAATTCTGCAGGAGTAATGCGTCTGGTATCATCAGCTGTGACAGATGTTGAACTTGGTACATTGGTATTTAAGTCTATTGTATCCAAAAAGGGTGTATCCATTAAAGTTAAAGGAACCTAATAATATAATAATTTGCATTAATTATAATAGAAAGAAAGTTTTTAGCGTCAGGTGGACAAAGTAGTACATATATTGCATTAAAGATTAAAGTACACAGGGACGCCAAAGGCAATGGGTTCCCTGGGACACAGGTTGACAATGACAGACTGTTTCATTCTTATTAGGACTCATCAGAAAGCCATAACCTGTAAGCAATTCCCAGCAGTACAGCAAGAATATGTTTTCAAGACATTTTTAAGAATAAAAATGTGATGAAAACCTAGTATCGCTATCTATAGGAATCAAACTTAATGCAAAAGATAGTTATTGACCTAAAAACAACGATAAACCAAGTACGGTGGCCAACAAACACCAGTATAGGAAACGTTTTTGCGCATCCCTATACACTTTTTCTATGAGTTTGTAGATTAAAATATAGATCGCGCTGCAGTAACCCACTGGGTGCTGCATCAATCCTAACAAGGACATTGTCTACTGTGCGCCAGGAAACCCATTACCTTTGGCGTCCCTGTATACTTTAATGCAAAAACTGCACACTTTGTCCGTCTGCCCCAAAAAACTTTCTTTCTATTTACTTATCCAGACACTAAACTCTACTACTTTAATTAATTATAATAATTACTATTGACTATGTATCGTAGAGTTCATTGTGAAAGTCTATAAAGGGTATACCTGATTAGTTATATATTCCAGATCACCAGGCATCATGTCCATTGTAGCGTCCCTAATAATCTGTTGTAAAATGTCCTCTGATTCTTGTGGGGCTGCAAATAAGTCGATATCTATCGAAGATAAATCCACTAACTCTTGGTAAATCAACATAGATTCGGGAGTTATCTTAAAAAAATAGCGTGTCTGTTACCAAAGTACTATTAGTTATATACAGGGTGTTTCACGGTGGATGGAACATTAGACGTTTATGGAAAACGGGTGATACCTTATCTTCAAAAATTTAGTTGCTCAGATAAACAACCATGGTCTATCGTTTTAAAACTCTCAGAAATGTCCCGTGTTCTTTCAAGCTTGTCATTTGGCCCTGATGGTGTCCCTTCCTTTATAGTAAAGAACTGTGTTTATACTCTCTTCTACCCCCTATTTAAAATATTTAACTTATCCCTTCAATGTGGAATTTTTCCTTATTTCTGGAAATATAGTTACATTCAACCAATGTATAAATCTGGTGATAGGAACAACATATAAAACTATGGAGGGATTAGCTTACAATCTGCAATTCCAAAAATCTTAGATAAGCTAGTTTCTGACCAATCAGCTTCGATTTGTCACAGTGCTATAGTGAGTACTCAGCACGGGTTCTTCCCTGGACGGTCAACTTTGACCAATCTGCTGGAATATTTACATTGCTTGTCGAATTCATTAGAACAGGGTTACCAAGTTGATAGTATTTATACCGACTATTCAATAGCCTTTGATCGTGTAGATCATGGAATTTTATGTGAAAAGTTAAAGCTTATGGGTATAGATGGCCTTGTTTTAAGTTGGTTAAGGAGTTTCCTGACAGACAGATATCAATGTGTCCGAATTAACAACTACTTATCAAATCAGTTTAAGGTGACTTCGGGGGTACCGCAAGGATCCCATAATGCGCCTTTATTATTTCTCTTAGTTACTAATGACATCGACCTTAAATCCTTTTTAAATCCTTTAATTTGCGGTTTGCAGACGACTTAAACATATATAGGGTTATAAAGGATATCCAAGACTCCAGTGCACTTCAGAATGATTTAGATGAACTAACTAGGTGGTCTCATAAAAATGCACTTCATCTTAATGTCTCTAAATGCTCAGTGATAACATTTTCCAGAAACAAAAATTTTCAGAGATTTGTTTACGACATGAACAATAAAAACCTAACACGGAATTCAGAAGTTAAGGATTTAGGGATTACATTTGATAGGTAGCAAATTAAATTTTAGAAGTCACTTCAACTCCATAACCGGTAAAGCCTTTAAACAGCTTGGTTTTTTATTCTCCGCAATAGTAAAGATTTCTCTCCGAACATTCTAAAATTGTTGTATTGCACATTTGTGTGTCCTTGCTTAGAATACGGATCAATCATTTGGTCACCCTTTTACCAAAATCATATTTACTCTATTGAACGTGTAGGTACAAGCGAAGTTTCTAAAATCATATTAAATCAGGTATTGATATCTCGAACCTTGGATATCTTGACAGATGTAGGTCACTGGGTTTTCAAACTTTAGAAGCGGGTAGACACCGTCAGGAAGTTATGTTCATCTACAAAATTGTCAATGGCCTAATCGACGCACCCAATTTATTGGAGCTTCTAAACTTCAATGCACCCTGCCATGCTCACCAAACACGTAGTCATAACCTATTTAGACCGTCTTTTTATAGAACTAATTATGGTTTAAACAACCCCATGTCCAGAATGCAAAAAATATTTAATACATACGCTGATGTCTTGGATTTTTCAGGGCCATTAGCGTCTTATAAAAGAACTTGTGCTAGTTATATCAGTTAGGGCCTTTGTCATTCAAAGTTCTGTATGTTGTTTTTATTTATTTTTTCTCCGTCATCTTGTCAATATTATATATAGTTTGTGAACTGTAATTTATATTCTACATTATGTATGTGCTTATCTTATATTAAAAATGGAGTTTTTCCGTATACAAATAAATAAAAAATAAAAAACATTTTCAGCAATGCGGCGTTGCCGCTTCTGCCCGAAGCAGGTGGCAACATCTTTATTTTAAATGGAACACCCTATATATTATATTATTTTCCAATTCCTTATACAATTACACGTATTTTTTGTATAAAATGTCATATGTCCTAATTCAATTGAATCGGTTATTGTTGAAAAAGGCCAAGCGACATTTTCTTAGTTTTGAGAAGAAAGCAAAGAAACCCTTGCAACTATTTTATATTATCTTTCATGAATGTTTTTGGTAAACGTATGGCAGTTACTATTGTTTTTAAGATATTATAGTGCCTGGAAGACCTTGGGTTATGTTTTTATTCACCTTTATTATTATATTAAATAAAGATGGGGAGTTGTAGATCACGTTGTCGCTTAATCGTTGCACAATGAATGTGCTAACTAAATTAACATATTTGACAAATATTTTATAAATTTAAAATAAATATACCTTATGTGCGCTAAAAGTGTAGTGAAACCTATAAAGGTTTTCCGTTATGCTTTTTTTGGCATCGACATATTCATCTTTTGATTCAAATAATTTCTTAAATACATTAAGACATCCAATGTGACTCAGTTCCCTTAAAACTTTATAGCACCTTTTATTTACTTCTTCGGTAGTTAAATATATAATTCTTTTAGAGAATGTTACTGGTGGAAATTTAAATATTGTATCAACCCATCCTGCAATGGAAAACAAGATCATCAAGAGCTTATAAGGGCATACTAATAGCTGCTTTTTAAAAAATTGGGATGAAGGAATTAACATATAGTAATGGGCAATTACTTAGATGTAACTAAAAGTGTGTTTAAAGGAGATAAAAATAAAAAGATTGATTTTCAGTATAATTAAAACAGAAATATTATGTATATATTTGAGGCTACCAGCTCCAAAACGGCCTAAGCCACAAATTTGCAATTTTACGATTACCGTCCTAACTTGTCCCCTAAATGCATAACTACATGATGCAAAATAGCCTAAGCCACCTTTTGCAACGTTTTAAGAGATGGCGCCACTAATGTTGTTTTGCCTTAAATAATTTTATAAGGATGTTATGCGCTTAATCCGCCTAACCCACAGCTCTGTGGGTTAGGCCGTTTTTCTGTAAACAATTTTATTTTAACAGATAATACGACACATTTTGTTTCAGTGTGAATAGTTTTATAAAAGTTGTGGATGCATTAAAATACGAAAATACATGATGAGTACTTTAACACACGGTATAGGTAAGGCTCTCATACATAATTTATTTAAACCTCCTTTAGTACCGTAAACATCGCAAAAAGAAATGCCGCTACAACTCCACCATCTGATGCTTTGGAATTGCTGTATCCAAATGGACATAAAATAGATATAAAGAAAAAGCAAAACCTTTTGGAACTTTCCGAATATATCCCACCTCGTTATCATGATTTTTATAAAAACTTAAAGACGACCGAAAATCCTGATGAAGATTTTATTGAAATAGAGGAAGACGATGCGGATTAATTAAGTTCTTTTTTCTATCCAGTTTTATGTATTTTTCTACTTTTATAAAATCAATATAACGACGTTATTAATAAATATTTAGGAAACAAGCGTTTTTTTATACCTTGGCCTAATAGATTTAAAATTATATTTCAAAACCCAAATCGGCCTAACCCACTTTTTTTTAATAAAATACAAAACTTTCTGTAGTTTTTCTGTTGCTAATTTATTGGTATAGCTATACTTAAAAACATAACATAAATATTACTTTTTTAACTTTTTTGAGATAAGAGACAGACAATGGCGTTTTTAACAATAATTTTATTTCTTAATTATTTCAAAACTAGCTTTTTAGGGTTAGGCCGTTTTGGAGCTGGTAGCCTCATTTATACAATACCTAGCAAATAGATAAAGAACACTCGTGAAGTTGAATTTTTAAAATCAAATTACAGTAGAACTCCGATTATCCGTGCTCTACGGGACCGGACTACAGTGGAGGCTCGCGGTCTTAAAAAATGGTGAAGAGCTAGGTATAGTGCGTGTACCTAAACAAACATTGACTAAAAACCCGTATAGGAATACGGCTCTCTTATCCTCATCTGTCCAACGATTGAATGGGGTTTCCAACAAATTACAAACTATGTCATTAATTGGGTTCATTTTTAAAACACACAACTAAGTATGTAGATACGTACATTACTGAATTAACTGAAAAATAAAAACAAAACTTTTTAATCACACCGTAAATCAGGTAACAACAATATCTATAACCGTAAGTTTCGCGAAGCCTTAAAATAAATACCTTAAGGTTAGACGAACCAATGCTAAAACAATGATGCACGACTGATCTATTTTGAAATTGCCCTTTATCATAATGCAAATTGTTACATGCTGTTTCCGTGACTGACGTCACGTAACCATAGCGACGATGAATATCAAAACCATGTTGGGTGTTGGGTCTTCACTTGCCTTGAGCTAACGGACGCGGTCGGCTAGGGCGCGCCAAAATGCACGAGTGTAATTATTGTCCATCGGAGTTAACCGTGACCCTATCATGCATAGCTACATTCGGATTAAATTAATATTATTTATTCGAACATAATTTTTTTTTTAAGGGCTAAAATGGTTGCTGTATTGGTACATTAATATTTAATATTGTCAAAACACTTTCCTCCTGGTTTTTTTTTGGTCCACCAGGTCCACCTACTTCACCTGACGAGCCGCCACTGCTGGACCAGGCACGGAAAATTGAAAAACACGGATAATCCAAACATTTATTTCTTGTACATACTACACAAAGAGAAAAAAATAGATCTCTAAGTTCAAATTAACTTTTAAATGGCATAAAAAGATAACAATGAAAAACATAATTCTACATTATAAGTAAACTTTTACACTAAATTAAAAAAATACATAGGTATGGGATGCGGATATGTATTTTAGGTAGCTATGCTGAAAAACTTCAAAAATTCCACTTCAATAATGGAAAATCATGTCATGGATAATCCGCAGCCCGGATAACCCGTGCACGGGAATCGGGGTGCTACTGTAGTTAAGTTGGAATACATTTAGGGGGGTCACGCCCGGACGAAATTCCGATAAACCCTATTTTTGTATATTTATTAGATTCTCACCTTTATTAGCCATAAATTCCCTGCTAACCATTCGCCAAAAATCCACTAATTCTTTTTGTACATTATCGGCATTGTTACTTAATAGAGCCGCATATTCTAAACATTTATAAATTTTCATTTTAATAACTTTGTCCAGATATTTTTCATGTTTGTAAATTGTCGCGATTAATTTTATAGCTTCTGTCGATACCTCTGCATCTATATATTTCTTAACAATATCTAAAACTTTGTCCTGAAAAATAAATATAAGATTATTAAAATGCTGGTTTAAAAATTCAGTTCTCTGCACTTAAATGGACTGAAGAGCGTTTTCGTAGATCATTTTCCATGTTCTCTCAGATCACCCAGACTTAAATCATAAGATTTACTTACAATTAAACTATTTTTTGGTAACATTTCATCAATATTATCCATTACAATCATTTGCTGAATGCACTTTAGTGCTGTTGCTCGCACAGGTAGACTTTCGTCGTTTAAAGCCATTGTTGATATCAAGGATGGTAAAGAAGCATCAAATAAAATTGCCTTGAAAGATGAAAATGCTAAAAAATAAAATATTTTAGAGTTTTGTAGTTTAGCAATTTAATTGCATGATGGACATTTTAAGTGGAAAATAAGTCATCAACTCGAATTATTTTCAAGTAAATAAAGCTACGATTTAAAATTATACAACACTTAAGGTATGTATTATCTCTGTGACGACCGTAAACGTTGAAATAACTTTTTTCTACTCGCACTTGGAAATTTGCTGTTTTCTTTACACTAAAGTGATTGGAAAAGTGGGCTATTCCGGTTAACTGAACGGATGTGATTTTATATCCATCTGTCAGATAAAACCTTTTCTTTTTTAATTTAAATCAAAACATTTATCCCAGATTCTAAGCATACACATTTTTTCCTTGAGGGCACGAAATGGTGCGAAAAATGATCGAACTAAAGATTTGATCACAGTGTGCCCTCTTCTTTATTTCAAAAATCTCCAGTTTTGCACCCATTTCTAGACAATTACTACAAGATTTAATGCATCAAATGTACTATATACCTACAAAATGAATGATTGGTTCATTGCCATGCAAATATTGGTCCACCGTGATATTTTATAATATATTTTGAACGGGGATCCAAACCCCATCGATCTTAAAACTTTATTATACGCAACAGATATACAAAATTAACTGGTAATTGATCTTTAAATGGTGAAACATAAAGATGAGTACTATATAAAACCAAATAAGACAGACGAAATTATAAGATTTCTAGAAAAACCAAATTCCATTTTTTACTAAAGGTTTTAAGGTTATGTTATTTTTACAGTAGGTATTGCTACTTCTCTTTTCACGTTAACAGTGTTGCTATAGTTTGTAAATTAGCGATTATTTAGAAAAACTTTACCATAGCGAACATTAAAAGTTCAAATTAATGCACAAAGGCCGTGTTTAACTGTTTAAAACAAATTCTACAGTTATTTTGTTGTACTTTCAGAGTTATAATTCGTATGCAAGCAGAAAAAAAACACACACCCTTTTTTCTTCTGTGCATTTTAGAAGAACAATTAATCAAAATGGCTATGGTTGAGAAAAATAAATTGTTCATTTTTATTAATAAATATATCGCCTTTTGTCTGTTATTCCGCAAAAGATATTCAAAGGAATTTTGTGTAAATATAAGAAATTATAAAATAAATATTTGTTTAATTGTTTTTTTATTATCTTCTCACAAGTTCACGGCCAACTAAAAAGAAGAGTTATGATGCCTATTTAAAAAATTCTTTTTACTTTTTAGTATAAAGTTCATGGACATCATATCCACTCTTGTTGTACAAACTACTATTTTAAATCTAAAATGCATTTTCAGCGATAAACATCATAGTTTTCTATGCTACCTAGCTTTATACCAAATCCCCTTGGGCGTAAATGTGAGTACCTATTTTATAAGACGTAATGGAACTTTTGACTAATCACGTCTGACTTACGTTGTTATATTTACGCCCATGGGGACTTGGTCTTAAAAGTACCGTGAATAGAATAACGTGGATGCACCGTTATACTTACAAGTATTTGCACTAAGAGTAATAGTGTATGCAACGTCTAAAACTGCCTTCCTTATTTTCCAATTGTTAGTAAAACACGTTTTGTAAAGCAGTGGTCCAATATTTTTGAGTCCATCAGCAGTGTCCATTAGTAAAGCCATACTCGGAGAAAATCGTCTTGATATTATTACTTGGAGCAACTTTAGACAATCCAATATTACCTTAAAATAGAAACATTTGTAAATCGGGTGTCCCACGGAGGTGACTCGCCTTAATAACTTTTTTATGATACAAAAATGAAAATTAGAAAATATGTGTACGGCATAGAAACACATTTTATGACAACTAACTCACCGGAAACGGCATCTAATTTCGATTTTTAAATGAGACTCCCTGTATTTAATAAAATCTAAATGACATTTTTTTAAATACAACAATGTACCATCTGTCACTTTTTTAATGATAAAATAATTTTATTTTCAAATTTATATTTTAATCTAGAGTTGAAGTTGCTTATCTTAGTCCAAGAAACTGGGAAAAATTTCCATTTTATTGTTTTGACTCCTACTTTTCTTGATAAAGTGCGTAGAATTACTGGCTGGATGCACGTCACAGCTTCTAACGTAATTTTTGATTTAAATCGTATATTTTTTAATTCTGTCAGGATATAGTTAAACTTCAAAATGAATATTTCTTCTTTTGCTGAATAATAAAACATATTTTCAGATAATGTTCCAATTAATTATTTTTCACTACAAGCATATTAAATTAAAGTTAAAACAAAGGTTATCAAAATGAATTTTACGTTAATTGACAGGATCCTTTAATTAATAACCGACCTACCTTATTTTTTGTTTCTGTAATGATTATGTATTTGCGAGTTGTGACGTGCATCCAGCTAGTAATTGGATGACGGTCATGTAATGGAATGCCACGATACAAAATCGTTAGTTGAACACAAAAATTAAATGTTAGGAGTTTCCAAACAGTGGCGGCGCCGGGATTTTTGGGATGGATGAGCACAAGTGAGCGCGATGATTTTTAGGATGGGCACTACCCAAAAATTACTTTTAAAAAACCGGTCGCCGCCTTTCCCACGCTCTATAACGCCATAAACTGTAAACAAAACTCCGCCCTCTTGTCCAAACTGTATATATATAGATCGGTTTCAAAACGTCTTTCGTCGTTGTTCGATGCCTAACTTCCAAGAGTTTCTGTCATCCCATTAGCCATCTCTCAGATCTCTTGAGCTCATTGCTCTGGTTACACCTTCTTTCCAGGTCTTTCTAGGTCTTCCTCGTTTTTTCCGATTTGGTGGTATCCATTGCATACCTTTTTTGGGCAGTCTAGATTCATCTATTCGTTGGACGTGACCGTACCATATTAGTTGTTTTCGTTCGATATCGGTTGTCAATGATCCCTCTACCCCCATTCTTCGTCGGACCTCCTCATTTCGACATTTTTCTCTTCTGGATATTCCTAGTGATCGCCTGAAAACATCCATTTCGGTTACTTCAAGTTTTCTTCGGTTATTTTCCGTGATTCTCCACGTCTCTGCACCGTATAGTAGAGGGCTTTTAATTAAGGTTTTATAAACATTATGTTTTCGTTTTTTTCCTATGTCGCTGCTCCAAAGTATGCCATTCAAGCACCCAATCAGTCTTCTGGCTTAAGTTATTCGTTTCTTAATTTCTCTATCATCTCGTCCGATGGTGTCAAATTCAACTCCCAGGTATGTGTAGTTATTGCACGATGTGATTTCTTCAGTGTCAAGTTGGATATTTGACATTTCTGCTCCTATTGGAAGGTACTTTGTTTTTTGTGTATTCAGTTCCAAGCCCCACTGTTTATACTCTTCTTGTATTTTCCTGGCCATATACTCTAAATCATCTTTATCGTTAGCAATAATAACTTGGTCATCAGCAAATTGTAATGTATGTTATATCCCAAATATCCTTAGATTATAAAGAATTAGTCTAAGTCACTTATCTGTAAAGGAGGCAGGTGTTTATCACAATATTAAATTATATTTTATCATATTCAATTTCGCCACTGCAACAGGATGCAGGTGCTTATCAAAATAGAATATTATATTCTTTATATTCAATTTCAATGTTATCTTTACTTTTGCTGACCAAGATGGGAACCATTCTAGCACTGTCCTAGAACTTTTCCATGACGTCAACAGAACACATAAATACCTCCATCCAAATACAAAATCTTCAGTTTAGACAAGACTAGATGCTAGTATTTTTATCAAGTAAACGTTAACCTTTGTAACATTAATTGTTAGTCGTGAATAAAAATAAGTGCTTTTTAAAAAGTGTCTTTAATCGGCCACGATATAACATGTATACAAACAGGTATCTCCCAGATCAATGCCCATCTCTCTGCATTTTCTTTTCCACTGATTTAGAGCTTTTGCTATATATATTTTAAACAGTATTGGTGAAATACAACAGCCTTGCCTTAGACCCTTATTGACAGAAAACCTCTGTGATAGTCTGTTACCCAATTTTATTCTCGATGTAGAACCGTCATATAAGTTTTGAAGAGCCTTTATTAAGGTGTGATTAATGTTAGATTCATGTAATACCTTCCAGAGATTCTTTATAGGCACTGTATCATACGCTTTATGGAGATCGATAAACATAAGATGCGTTTCTTGATTGGTACTAGACCTTTTTTCTATTATTTGTTTCAGACAGAAAACGTTGTCATTACAAGTTCTTCCAGCCCTAAAACCGCATTGCTCTTCTTCCTCTTGATTCTTATATTCCGATTCGATTATGTCTCGAAGTATTCTTCCATATAGGCGGTTTAACGTGCTAGTCACTGATGTTCGTCTGTAATTTGTGCACTTCAGTTTATCACTTTTTTGTGAATAGATGAAATCTTGTTGTCCAAACTGACGTCTTAAAAAACTCATTACACACTCGTTAGCTCTCATTACTTATTACATCCTTCTATAATACCACTCCTTTCTCATCAAAAATTTTATAGCCAAATCCCCCTTTCCCCACGAAAATCCATTACAAAACCGAATCCCTAACGGGGATCTTATTTATTTTACAAGCAAACACAACAAAGAATTACTTTTTTGATATTTTACTTTCTAGTCCATTTGTCTTCTTCTAAACCTTATGCGTGGACATACTGTATATTTTATTATTTACTTTTAAATTTCTAATTTGCCTGACACTTTTACATACAACTTACCGGTTCTATCCATTGATGGTATGAAGAAGAGCTTTCTATCACTATATAAAGAAGATCTAAAACTTTTACACTATCGTGCCAATTAAAATTAAAAAATTCAATAAAAGCTAAGGTGGCCTCGAGTAGCGCAAAAATAAATAGTTGCTGCTCATGTTCTATGGTTACTATTTCATTTTTCTTTGATTGGATATATCTCAGTGGTGCTTCTAAAGCATACACTAGAGTGTTAAGAATGTCGCACAGGCTTTTTTTGGAATAAAAATCTTTAGACCTTGTAATGTTCTCTACTGCTATGATGAATATGTCAAAAGAACGTGGTGGTAGATTGTCCCTTATTTTGAAACCTAAAAGAAGGTAGGATATACTTTTAGTCTAAATCCAAATCATTTATTTGACATGCTACCTTTGCAGAAATATCTGAACTCACTGATCACACAGAATAACCCGGTATTTTGTTTAAAGGTTGAAGACAATGGTGTTTCTTGAACGGCAGTAGAGTTTTGAACCTGGAATGTCTTTATTTATTTTTAAACCACAACCTTTCAACTGGTAAGTAAGTCGTCTTCAGGTGAATACTAAACAAGTACAATAACTCCAGCTCAATTTATATTAGGTAGGACCATCGAGATAATAATAATAGAATAAACAAGGAAGCGCTATTAACATTTAATTTCGTCTGCGAAAAACTGTGTGTGTGGGGCGGGGCTAAGTGTCATACCAATATGGCCGATTCACAAAGGCCTGAATAAATTTATTTTGAACAATTCTAAAAATGCTTGGGTCAACTAGAATAATATAATTTTATTAAGCGATGAACTACTTTGTAATGAAAATAACAGATAATGGTATTATATTTATATACACATGTTTGTATATTCTGTACTTGCTAGTAGCTAGAAAAATTTTGGTGAAACCCGTTTGTGCTTATTAATTTGATTGGTGACATAGAAAAAATTAAGAATATAGTATTGTAATTAAATATTGTTTCATTGTAAAGGTGTACAATGGGATGAGAAATGATTTTATTTAGAAGTTTTAATAAATAAACTTTAACCCATAAAATGTGACTTACATGCGACAGCGTCCAAAATAGAAAATTTTTGTTACACTTTTTTATGAACCATGTGACTGTCAGACTGTCAGACGAAGACGAGTAGTGGCAAAGTGGCCTGGTTGCCTAAATTTTTAATTTATAATTATTGCAAATTCGATTGTCAGTAAATAATGCCTGCTTTAACTTAATTATAGATGTATTGTTTTTAAATAAGCAACAATTAGCACCGAAAGTTTATAAATACGGACGTGCACAAGAATCAATTAATATCTATCACACAATAGCAATAGTTTTACACAAAAATTGAAAAACTTCTCATAAAATCAAAATCTAAAACCATCTCGATTATAATAGATCGAACAGCTGACTACATGCACGAATGACATAAGTGTCGTGCCAATATGGCGCAGGCAGGGTCAGTTTTAGTCACGTGATGTCGCCTCCTTGTTTATTCATCTCGATGGCTAGGACTGTAGCATACCTGGGATGGGGCAGTCAAACGCAGAAAAGTATAAATAGAGCTGTAAGTAGTTACTGTACTTATTTAATATTCCGACGACGACTGTAGACACTTACCAGTTGAAACGTGATTTAAACCAAATAAAGACAATACCAGTCCAACACTCTTCTATCATACAGAGTCTTTTATTAGAAATGTTATTTTATTACATCAATCAATATAATCCTTCTACTCTTTCAAATCGAAGGTATGTACTGTAAGTAATTTTTCCTGACTTACAAGTATGAGCTGGTTTTAAGCAAAGGCTACGAAATATCTTAAGTGGTGGTGATGTAGATGGAGAATCTGCATCAGTTTCTTCCAGTAAATCGGTAGCTCCATCTATTCTTCGCCATTCTATTAATATAGGTTGCAGTTGAAACGCTACAAGTTGACTCTCTGTGTCTATCTGCTTTTCTCCAACGAAGTACTTTGGCAGCTTATTTGAGATATAATGAATATATTTAAGAGCATAGTGAAGCAGTTCATAAATGACAGTAAACAACCCTAAAAAGTATCATATTTGTTTATTTTTTTTAGTGAACATTCATCAATACATCTAATAGAGATTTTGCAAGAAAATTGACGAAGATGAAGAACAGAAAAGATTCAAGGTGCCCGAATTATTTTTGACGATATAATACTCATATCTATACGGGAGGCAGTGGCGTATTTACAAATCTCGTCTGGAGAGGGGGGGGCTCAGGTATTGTGTAGGATATAAAACACACACGTCCAAATTCCGACAAAAATTCAACCAACTATTATCTAATTTTATAAATTAACTTATTTATTTTTGTAACTCATGTTCAGATTTTTGATAGTATTATCTCTCTTATATAGGCAACTGACGGAAGGCACAATAGGTATAGTAATGCCAGTGAATCAGTTATGAGTCAATAAAATCGTATTAATACATTCAATAATTCCCAGAAGGCTTTGGGATATATTTTTATATTCACCTTTATGATAATAACAAATAAAGATGCATGGGGAGTTATAAATAATGGAAAATATTCACTAGAATTAGAACTACTGTATATGCCCTATACATACCCTTATCAATTTCTTTGTTAATTATATTTATAAATGCGCTAAGCACCAGTGGATTTTCCTGGATAGACTTAATTCCATCAAAAACTTCGGTAAAACCAAATAATGATAAAATTATGCTTATTCGATCCAGAAGTAGACATATTTCCACGTCTGTACATTTTTCAGTGATTATATCACAAGCCAGTCCAACCTTAAAAAGATAAGTTGTGTGTCAAATATTTTGTCTTTTCTTTGAAGGTTGGAGACAATGATGTTTCTTGAGTCATAGAAGAGATTAGGACTTGTCTCTATTTGTTTTAAATCACGTTTCAATTGGTTAGTATCTCCAGTATGCAGTACTGATGTATTCATCTGAAGACGACTGGATATACTTACCAGTTGAAACGTTGTGATTTAAAATAAATAAAGACAATGCCAGTCCAAATGATTCAACTATTTTGTCTTTACCAAACTATCAAGCCATATTTTTTCTATTAATATTGCACATAATTGATAGTTTCATAGCATCCGATATTTTCGATGTAAGTACTGGGTCTTCCAAAAGTCCCGCATAAAATTAATATCAGCTCGGACCCGTAAATTTTTATTTTTAATTGTGCTTTTTTGACATAAAAAAATATAATACAGGGTGTCTCATAGAACTATCGTCACGTCTTTGACAATTTTTTTTTAATGGAACACCCTATATATTGTATTATTTTCTGATTCCCCACAAAATTCTACGCTTATTTTGTAAATATCACATGTCTAGATTCGATAGTTTTTGAGATATTGACTTTTAAAATATGGCATTTTTTGACTTTGACAGGCTGTAACGTTGGAACGGTTCATCTTAGAAAAAAATGGTTTTCACCACCATATCTTAGTTTTTTATTCTCTATCCAAAGAAACCAACCTCCGATTTACCATGTTAAACCGGTAAAACCGGTTTTTTTGTTTAACATAGTAAATCGGAGGTTAGATTCTTTGGATAGAGAATAAAAAACTAAGATAGGGAGGTGAAAACCATTTTTCTCTAAGATAAACCGTTCCAATGTTACAACCTGTCAAAGTCAAAAAATGCCATATTTTAAACGTCAATATCTCAAAAACTATTGAATTTAGACACATGACATTTACAACATAAGCATAGAATTTTGTGGGGAATCAGAAAATAATACAATATATAGGTGTTCCATTAAAAAAAATTGTCAAAGACGTGACGACAGTTCTATGAGACACCCTGTATAATATTTTTTTATGTCAAGAAATGCACAATTAAAAATAAAATTTACGGGTCCGAGCGTTTTTCCTAGATCTTTTTCCTTTAATTAATATTAATTTTATGCGGGACTTTTGGGAGACCCAGTATATCGATACTCTACCTATCGGGAATTGTTAACTATTCATTTTAAACCAATCAACTGGAAATTAAAAAAAAAATTATACCAGGTGAACTGGTATAGTTTGTCCTCGAAAAGTTATTTCAAAAGTCGGTAACCCTAGTTCCCTACCTTAAAATCCACTATGAATTGAAGCACACTTGCACCGTAATTTTTTAGTAGAACTTCCAAAATTTCAACCAGACACATCATATTAGGCTTTATTCTATTAAATGCGATGGCATTTTCAGGTACCATTAAGTTGATTTGTTGAGCTACTTTTAATAAAGGTTTGGCTATAAGCGTCATAATTTCTTCACAATAATTTTTGTCTATATCCACTGTTTTTTCTAGAATAATTCTTAGAATTTCATACCTATAAACATTACGGACAGTATTATTAAATTAATAACCAAATGTTTCCATGTATAATAGAGTCTGTTTTTGGTTATCGGGGGCCCTAGGATCGTTACGCAATCCGAGGTCCCCAATCATGGGCCTCCATAGAGACAAATTTACACTGTCAAGGGAAGGGTAACCAGCCAAAAAAAAATGCTATATCAAAATCTTCTCCTATCAAAAGTGACATCTAAAATCCCAAAAATCTAGAGGGCACGCCCCTATGGGCGCCCATGCCGCTCACAACTTCATAGTATTTGTTTCCTTAATACGTTACAAAATAATAATTTATTGTGCTTCACTGATATCATAAAGAAAATAAATTAGTTACTAAAAAAAATAATTTAGTATTAGTATTTATTAAGTCTAGAAAGCAGTCTTTAAATAGGTTTATACATACTATAAAGATAAACGACAAACGTGTGCCGCAACATGTCAGGATTTTTTAACGATTGTTTTGCTTAGATTTTATAAAATATTTTTTTACAATAAAAATGTTTAGCAGCATCTTAGTTTTGCCAATAAAGTATTTTGTCTTAAAGTACAGTGAAGTCCGGATATAGCAAACCCGTTTAAAGTGAACACTCGGTTATAATGAACGCTTTTTCAAATACCCATAAAATTTCCCATAAGAGCAATGTAATTTTTTACCGTTTATAGTGAACCCGGATATAATGAACTTTCGGGTAAATTGAACCAATTTTCATTAAGGTTAAGATACATTTTTCTTTTATAGTGAACATTTTCGGGGAATCCCCTGGGGATTCAGTCAGTCTCAACAGGTATGTATAGTATGTATGTAATGTAACGTTAAAATATGTAATTATGACTGATTTATGTAATTTTTTCAGTAACAAATGCAGAATTGAGTGATGATGAGCTGGTCGAGGAGGCACATGAGGAAGATGTCATGGTCGGTGTTCCTTCAGTGAAAGAGATGGCACAAAAAATGATAGAGATTCGCACATTTTTGCAATTACGCAATGTTCCCGAAAAAGTTTGGAATTCTTTTTGTAACCTTGAAGGCTATATAAGTAACATTAGTTTTTCTAACAGACTTACAAACCAAAATACCCGAGTTGTATATCAAAGAGTAGTTTTTTTTTATATTTTTTGTTAAGTACTACTGTTTA
Source organism: Polydrusus cervinus (assembly GCA_935413205.1). Taxonomy (NCBI): domain Eukaryota; kingdom Metazoa; phylum Arthropoda; class Insecta; order Coleoptera; family Curculionidae; genus Polydrusus; species Polydrusus cervinus. The sequence continues at coordinate 24,389,295 of OW284514.1, read as the reverse complement.
TTTAGGTTAGGTTATACACAAAAGTAATGAGACGGATGAATAAAGAACCAGAACTGTTAGATACCGTAAAATGTCGAACACAAGGCAAAATTAACAGCAGGAGAACACCGGGCCGAAGGTTGGCAAATCTTAGAGCGTGGCTTGACAAATCATCAGCAGAACTTTTCCGAATCGCCATCAACAAAGTAAGACTAGCCATGCTGATAGCCAACATCCGGAACGGATAGGCACTTGGAGAAGAAGACTCCTCGCTTTCATATAGATAGCAGCTTGTTGAAGAAGAAAACAATTCCATGAAAATAAATATTCTGCTGTATTAGAATTTCAAAAATGTACTGGAATTGTTCGTAGAACCCACTGCACTCTATTTGACATCGATAAATCACTGACCGTACAATAATTTTGGACTAAGGGTATAGAGTAAAGTAATTTCAGTCAACATAAGCACATTGACGTTGAATACAATTTGAATCATGTTGTTCATATCACAATGAACTGTCGAATACGAGCACAAAACGTTTTTAATGGCCAGCGCTGTAGAATCCATTTTTATATTTAATATTCTTTGGACTAAATAGCATCAGGCAACATGTTTTAGGATTAGGATTTAGGAAATAAATAATGCTGGAGAGAGATCTGACACTTTCTAATTTTTCATAAGACTCCAAGCGACTTTTTATTTTTAAAAGAAATATATCGTTGGGTATCATCCGCGCAATACTGATCATTGCAGTGTTCCCGAGCAGTAGGTAAAGTGGAAGTATAAGTAGCATGGACTGAAATCCATATTTAAATCTAAATTGCGATATTCACAAGCAATACCAATAGATATTGAGGTCTCGTTTATGATGTCCCTAGTCCGTGTATAATTTATTTTGTTGACTATTGACAAACGGATTAAGTTTTGATGTGGCATCTAGGTGTACCCACGGGAAAGGAAGGGGTTTCCATGCCCCCCCCCCCTCCCTAATGCTACGTTAACCTATCATAGGAGGAGTTTTGGAAAAGGAATAGCTTTAATATATCGAGGATTGTTGCAGGTTTCTGACCTGTGTCCAGACTTTTCAGATGTGAATATACAAAGCGCATCCATGTCTTGTTAGTCAGTATGATTAAAAATAACAAAACATATAAAAACTACATTACTTTCCTTTGATATGATTGAATTTATCATTAAATACTTCAAGCAACAACTTTAGAACTTGGTGTTCAGCTTTGAGTCATCAGTAAAAACTTACCCTAATTTCGAAACTCTGACATCTATGTTTTGATAGTGTACCGTTGATGTAAAGACTCCAGTCCAGTATTTGGTTTCCATGAGCCATTTTACTCCACTTGGGTGTTCCACAAGTGAGCCAAAAAATGCCATGAATAGAAGTTTCGTATTTATGTCTGTACTCGGTTGTGGTAAGCACATTAACTTTAAAAATACATTGTTTGCTTTAAGATTTATGAAGCAAGATTCGTCTCTAGATATATGTTTCGCAATGTTTAGTAAGTACCGTACTTGAGTTTGTCTGGGACGTGTTTGTCGAGTTGATAGCAAACTTAGAGCTTCTATTAAACATTTTTCAAATATTTCTTTGTCTGCGTGTTCGGCATTAGAATCTAAAAACAACTTTTAAAACTATTATAACTGTAAAGTCAAAGCACTTAAGATATGGGTGTAGATGTTTCTATAAAGTACGATAATGACAAAAGTGACAAATTTGGTATAAGCATTGACTTAGTTCTAAACTAATATGATCAGGGGTGCAATCCGTTGGATCCAGTTATTTCTTCGCTCTGGATAAAGGTTTTAATAATACTTGCTTACCTGGACAGAATACTTCTTGTAGTAACTCTTCAAATGAGTACGTTTTACTTTTATTTTTATACAAAAAATGTCTTATATACTTTTGAAAAATACTGTGCCATTCTAGATCTAATTTGTCGTCCAAGTCATATTCCATTACGAGCTAGAATGTTTCAATATTCATAGAAAAAAAAACGCGAATTAACTTAAGAAAGTAAAAAGTTGAACAAAACTGATAATAAAATATGAAATGTCACTTGATAAGAGCCCAAGACATTAAATTTAAGATGACTTGTAAATCGTTTTATGTAAATAAAACTATAATCTGAGTTTATGGTATAAAACATTAACAATAAATGATAGTCTGTATTTAATATGTCAAATATTGAATTAATTTGATTTTTTTTAATTGGAGGGGAAAAAAATAATAAACGAAACAAATTTTGTGATTTTTATTAGAACTGGTATGACTTTTTGTTCAGTCGTCGCAAATCGTCGCGTCTTCTTATCTTTTGTGCATTTACATCAGTTTTTCAATTGACGTTAATAAACATAAAAAACTTGCCGAGATCCCTGACTAATTCTCAACTAAATCTACATTAATAACGTACATATTTATACAATTTAAAACTTAAATCAGTGACTTTTAAAGGTTAATTGTTCGGACAGTGGCGTATTTAATAGAGCTCAGAAACTCGGGGTCATTAGAAGTCGGATTGCAAATTCATTTTTTGGCTTACACCTTTTACTATTCATTTATATTCCGGCACATTCCGCTACATTTTAACAAATTTTCAAAATTCACTATCATCAATAGTCGAATTTTGCTACGTCTGGCAACAGTATTTCTGGATCGTCATAGAGGCAATAATAACTAAGCTCGAGCTGTCCGCCAAGCACCGTACTCGAGTTGCACCGTTAGTTTGTTGAAAACGACGTTCTTACTCCCTCGCTTGAAAGCCGAATCATTGTGAATTATTGTCTTAGATGGTTTTGTATAGATATAAAAATACTATATACCACCGTGGCTACCGCGCCAGCGTAATACCGGCACTGTAACTATGAATCACACCGTCAACATCTAACGGTGCCACGAAATATACATACCCGCGAACGGAGGCCGCAACAGTTCCATCGGCAACCTTTCGTCCCCGGACTGACAAAATACCGTCAACAACGAGACTGTTCTTCAGATACCGTTTGCCGTTGAGCGCTCCACAAGAACGGCTGAAGAGGCCGACCGCTGTCGTTCTTTCGCGGTTCGCAGCATGTAGCGAAGAAGGACGAAATCTTAATAGTCCAGAGTAACTGCTTACTTGTATGAGGTGGAGCGCACCACGACGGTATTAAAAATACCGTTTCAAAGTAGCAGTTAAACAGATACCGACCCACCACTACTTGAAACCATAGTCTTCTCGATGTTAAAGATATGAGCGGGATAGAATTCCTAGCCGTTTACTTTCGGCACTTTTACTGTTCCAAGGGGAGAGAAGGGGGCGAACGGCCAGGAGTTAACTAAATAATTCGAGGTTAGTTTTGTTTATCAAATCATGACAAGGCGTTGCCGTCTGTTGGTTTATTACATAGCCTGTTCAATTCAAAAGGGATGAATGAGACTAATACACCCCCCCCCCCCATTTTAATTTCGACCCTTTGACGGATCCAGGTGCGGGGACGTCTTTAAAGGAGAAAAAGTGGCGCTCTCTACCTTGCAGCTTTTTGGTTTGTATCTTTGCTAGCCGTAACCGAGTAGTAGTAGCCCAAGTCAGCTCCAATGCAAACGTCAAATTCCCACTTGTTTTTATTTTATGAACAGGCCTATATTTTCTGTCTCCCACTCCTCCACAAATCGCAGAAGGCCTTGACCTATTTATTAAATAGTTTGAGGTTAGGGAGTTTTATTCATCCATTAAGGAATCCAAGCCGCTTGATGTTATACGAAATATGGCTGTTTTGAACGGCAGTAGAGTTTTGGACTTGCATTGTCTTTATTTGTTTAGAATCACTACGTTTCAACTGGAGATGCTTACCAGTTGAAACGTAGTGATTCTAAAGACAATGCAAGTCCAAAACTCTACTGTCGTTCAAGAAACGTCATTGTCTCCAACCTTTAAACAGACCCGAAATATGGCTGTTGTGGGCAAAAAGCAAAGGTGTTCGTGTTTCGGGTTATTTGATTTGAAATAAGAGATATAGCCAATATATATTTATATTTTTTAATTTTAATAATCTATAATATACACTTCAGTTTCTTTCCGATGGCATTCGTTAAAGGCATCACCCTCTCCGTTGGGGGACAGCTCAGAAATTTTTCTATATACTAAACCAACAAATTCCGAAGGCGTAATGCGCTTAATGTCATCAGACGTTGAGTCACCTGTAGGAATTGGGGCACTGATATTTAGGTAGCTTGTTTCCATCAAGGTAAAAGGATCCTACAAATATAGTGTAATATCAAATACACATTTTCCTTTCATTTCGTCAGATCCATCCCTAGAGGCGTTGCGACATATCATGGCTCATCAGTAGAGTTAGGATTCGACGAAATCAATGAACAACCCAGAACTGCTTAAGCAGTATTTGGTGGTATTAATATGGTTATGTTTAGGAGTTTAACCCTTCACTATTGTTGAATTTCCCCAAATTGGGACATACAGTTTCCTTCAAGACTTATCATTAAGCTGTGTTACTTATGTAATGTATTATTAGATTTAACGTGCTATTTCGAAATTTATTTAAGTTGTAAACAATTTGTTCAAATGAAGGCGATAAAAAGTTTGTTTGTGAAAAAGCCCATTTACCTTATTGTCTGTTAATTCTTCTTTAACAGACATTATTTCCATCATCCGCTCACTGACAATCTCTTGTAAAATGTCCTCGGTTTCTTCTGGTGATATCAAAGAGTCAAGTTGAATTGAAGACAAATCCAAAAACTCTTCATTAAACAACATAGACTCAGGAGTTATCTTAAAATAATACTACATGTTTTATTAATACTACAAGATAATATTTGGCGTCGCGGGCAGCAGAAGTAATAATTATCAAAAGAAGAAATTTAGGTGGCATAATTAGCCCTTTTTTATGATGGCTTTGTTCCAGTATGACCGTTTTTTTCAAGTACTCTTTAAATCAGTGGTTCCCAAACTTTTTTCTATGGCGCCCCCTTTTGGGAATCAAGAAATGGTTACTTCATTTATTTATTTAAAAACTTGGCATTTGAACTCTAATCTAATGAGAAGTGTGGCGCTGCATTTCTTTAACAAGGTGGAAAATTCTTATTGCTATCTTTAAAAGTGCGCAACGGAGGTCACTAGCAACATCAAGCCGATTCCGTTGTTTTGTTTAAAATTAATGTTTATATTAAAATTAAAAGGATTTTGAGCAAATTTATGATCGTCATTGTCATGTAAATTAGGAAAATATCATTGAAATTCATCGAAAAGACTTTGTAGATGAGATATAATATCTGTTGTAATCTCTTCGTTTTTAGTAATGATAGTATTCTCCATTAATGATAGCCAATTTCGGAAATGAGAAAAAATTTGGCGTTGGAGCTTGCAGACGACGTTTCCATAAAAGCACTTTGACTAAAAAGGCTTGAATAGCATCCTGATGGGGGTTATTATATTCGCTGAAATTTTGTAACTTCAAATTAAGCATGTTCAATGCCTCAAAGAAATCAGTTAGATAAGCTAATTTGATTTGAAAATTTTCATCACCAAACTGTTTCAACAATAATTGTTGTACTTCCTTGGTCAGACGTTACTGCCGGATGGTAGATTTTTATTTTAATTTGACCTGATTTCTGTTACTCTAAATCTAAAATTTAAATTCTAAAGTTTTAAAATGTTTGTATTAATTTTGCAGTCCCCCCCCCCTCCCTAATGCTGCTTCGCGCCCCCCAGTTTGGGAACCACTGCTTTAAATACTTAAAATATATACCTTATGTGAACTAAACACATACTGAAATCTATAAAGTGTTTCCATTAAACCTATTTTGGCATCTACATATTGATCACTCGATTCAAAATATTTCTTAAATACATCAAGACATCCAATACGACTTAATTCGCTTAAAGCTTTATAGCACCGCTTATTTACTTCTTCTTTGGTCATATTTATGATTCTCTTGGAAAATATTACGTCGGGAAATTTTAACAGCGTATTAACCCACCCTAAAATAATAAATAAGTAATAGTGATTGGCATTAGTAATTAGGAACTCGGGTCTAAAAGGTCTAATTTCAACCTAATTTTTCGTCTCACGCTTGGACTCTTCGTTTAATTATTTAAATAATGTATTCTTGGCTTAGATTACAAAGGTCTTGTAGGAAACGTTTAGCTTATAAACTTTTCCTTCTAAAAGTCCTGTTTTATATAGATATTTATTAAGGTTTTGGACGCATATCGTTTTAGTTATTGTTTTATGATGCAATTTTATAGGAAAACGATTAAAAAGAATAATATTTTATAGTATTTTTCTATTATATACTTATCTGTTCCGTTTTCCCTTTTTAGAGCTATTTTAAATTAACAAAAATATTACCCAATGCAATAAAATATTTTCACAACAAAGAGAGAAAAATTAAAGTAAAAATTTAAATTGAAACATTTTTTATGGAAGAATTGTGATAATTTATAATAAAAAAAATTTCTGAAAAAATCATCAATTTTTTCGTGGTGAGAAATATTTACTTTATTTTTAGTCATGAAAAAACGAACCCGAAAAACGCTGGTTAGAGTCATACATACGTGTTATGTTAAAATTTTGGATTGACACCAATATTCATAGTTTTCATAAATATAAAAAATGTTTTTTTTAATAAGGACCCTGCTAGGAAATTAAAAAAAACATTTACAAAAACAAATTTAATCCAACCGTGCAGAGGGGAAGGAGTTAAAATTTAATTTTCGAAATTTGATAGTAGTTAGGTGAATTTTAAACGAACTTTGAGCGTGGCCCCGAAAATATTTCGCCCACGGCGCTTTTCCGCCTTCTTCCCTAAGTACAATATCATGACTTACGCCCACTGAGCCCCCCCCCCCCCAGCATATTTTCTGGCTACGCCACTGCACATTGAGACCATCTCCTGTAACTTTACCAATACGATAATTTCAAAAGAAACCATTGTTGAGACAACTGTTGCCATAGAAATGATCTGATTAGTAAAGCTATTAGGAGATGGATATAGAATCTAGCGGATCCATGCAAGTTTTGATATTTGTGTTTTGTCACAAAGAATACCAGTGCTATAAGTTCGGCTTTTGAGAAATGAGGCCGTTTTTCAACGGTTAACTTTTCGTCTATTATACCTTTATCGGTTAAGAATTTCCTTACAACGATTCTCCAAAATTGCACAACTTCCTTTTGTATGTTATCATTATAGTTATTTGAAAAAGCTACATGTTCTAGGCATTTGTAAATTTTCATCATAACATCTTGGTCAAGATATTTTGCGTCGGTGTAGATTATTGCAATTAATTTAATAGCTTCTATCGTTACGTCCACATCCATATTTATCATAATAATATTTAAAATCCTATTCTGAAAAGCAAAATATCTGTTTAGTTATGCAATACAGATAAGTGTACAGATAAATTTTATTACCATTTAAATTATGGTAAAAATGGTCACTCGGGGATAGCGGGCAACGAAAAAGCCGATAAACTGGCTAGAGCCGGATCATTACAAAATCTCAGGGGCCCTGAATCCGCCCTTGGCATATCAAAACAGGCAACCAAAGCAACATCAGACAGGTGCGCGCAACAACAACACCTATCCCGATGGAACAGGATACCTGGTCAAACCGAAGCGAGGGCCAAAATTTGGAAACCCTGCAAAAATGTTGCTTCTAACACGCACCCAGCTAAAACAAGTCGTTGGCCTACTAACAGGTCACTGCCACTTAAGAAAACACCTACGTCGAATAGGAATTTACAATGGTCCCATTGAATGCAGACTTTGCGGCGAAGAGGAAGAAACTGCCTCACATATCATATATAACTGCGAAGCACTGACCCGAAGAAGATTCAAAATCTTCGGAAGAATCCAATGTGGGGATGACCTCCCACATGACAAACTTGGTAGGAATTTGCTGGACCTTATAAAAGGAACAAATCTTTTATAGCAAGATAAGGGAACACAATAAGCCACTAGGCTCCAGTGCAGGAAGCTTGGCCGAACGCCCGACTCCCGCCCTAGACCAACCAACCATTTAAATTTCTACGATGGCTTGTATATAAATATGGCAGATAATCTCTTGGATGGACCGTTGCATATGTAGAATTAAGGATAAAAGGAAACTTGGACTCCAATATGAGGGAGGCAAGTCGAACAACATTACTGTGTGATCAGTAGTTGTTATTTTTGAAGAAATAATTTAATTAATTTTTTAACAAAATTGATCTGATGATGATCTATTACAGATGAAACGTTTACCAACTATTAATAATTGTATGATTTTATCATCATACCGTTAATGTAAAATACATCCAAAAAAACTTTTTATGGTGGATCATTTAGTGGTTAATAGCCAGTTTATGCCACCCATCAAAATACCGCTCAATTTCTCTGAAACTATAAAAACGATTTGGTAAAAACCTGTTTCATATTAAGCGGCAAATATCATTCTTTCTTGCTAACCGAAATTTAGGTTTCAGAAGTTCGTGAACGCCAATATATTAGCGTTTGAAATCTCGAATGTCAGGGTTCTGTTGGTTAGCAAAAACTGGTTATTTTCCCTAGTTAACGTACTTACAGTTAAAGTGTTTGTTTGTAAAATTTCCTCAGTATCCTCAATCTTAACCATTTGCTGAAGGCACTTCAGTGCTGTTGCTCGAACAGGAAAGCTTTTATCATTTAATGCCATTATTGATGCCAGAGATGGTAGAGAAGCATCAAATAAAATTGTTTTAAAAGACAAAAACCCTAAAAATCACTGTTGTTATAAATATTTTTCGTTGCATTAATTCTAATAAAATAATTAAAACACGGAGATGGAGAATTCATCTTCACATGTAAAGTAAACCTATTTTTTGTTATTCTTAGCGACTGAATTTCTTTAAATTGGCACTTACTATTTACTTTAATTTAATTATAATAAAAGATGCATCTTTAAAAGTTAGGTATAGTCACGCATTATTCGCTATTTTGTTTTTCAGTCAATGTTTTAAATTACAATCTTTAAAACACAATTATCTATAGTTTTATGTTAAAAAGTTTGTATTTGTAAAGTAACTAGCCGGTCACACCCGCTTCACTGAAGGCCGCTTCACCTGGCGATCCGTTCGACCATAGAGAAACTAAACCAGTGTAAAAATGTTACCACCAATGTAGCGAGCACGAATATCCGTTTAACGTCTTTTCTCTTCCAGATATTTACGCCGAGGCCTTGAATCTCGCTTTAGCCCATTTACGTGGGAAGTCTAGGTTTACTTAGTGTATGGTTTAACGGCACGTCGAAGTTCCCCCTTTCGACGACACGCTGAAGTTTCCTGTTATCTATATATATATTTACAGAAGTATTCATGTATTTTTATATATATGTATATTTTATATATATATATAAGTCTATTTTATATATATGTATAAGTCTCCGAATTTAAAATTTGTCGATTTTTGATATTTCCCTATTTTACGGTAGTAACGTGACCCTCTATACCAAGTTTTAACCCTCTAAGACATCTAGAAGTGGGGGAAAATAATTCATTAATTTCATCGTCGTAATTGTTGTTAAACATTATCTGACATTTTTAGTATAATAATAGATTATAGAAGAGGCAGAAAAATGAATATGGGTAAATTTTACAACATATATATATTTTTTCTACTAACTAATGGAACCATTTCTAACTTACATATTCCCTCAAGGCATACAAATTCATGTTTTGCACTATTTTAAAAGGCTGCCATAATTTTGAACATATTCCATAATTGAAAATTAAAATGTGATTTTCCTTCCCGTTGTTTTTCGAAATATTTCTCATAGTTTTCCTAAAATTTCAAAGCAAATATGAAAAATTGAAATAAAAGCAACAAATGTTAATGAAAGCCAAATTTAAAAAAAAAGAATTTTTATACCTTGAGGGCATGTAAGTATTATAAAGGGACTCCGCATGGTCGAATATTATAACTTAAAGAATCTATGACATTTTTGATCCCAACTTATTAAGAACAATTTATCCTGATAATTTACCTCACATATATAGAACCAATCAGAATGCAAATTTTCATAGCAAACACCTTGGTAACGTGGTCTTACCCGATAAGACCTACGACTAGTTCGGTAAGACCACAGTAGCTTTCTGTCAAACAAAGTAATTTATTTTAAGAAATCAAGTTTAATAAATAAATATTATAACCCCTACAAAATAAAAGTGACACACAACACTATTTGAGGTGATTTTGGGGCATAAACTTACCTTAATTTTGACATTGTTAAAGAAATGTTTTATGATAAAATGTATGCAAGATTAAACCCAGTGTGCTTTGCTTTGACGTGAGCTTAAGAAATCTTGGCGTTTTCATGGCAACCTTGATGAAAATAAGCGAATTTGAATTTTGACGTTCCACGCGTCTGATTTAGTCTTGGATTTTTAATTAATTGTTAGTTGTGGTACATTTATAAAGTTAAAAGTAAATCATCATGATGTGTTTGCATATTTTCCTTTATCACAAACGGCTTTTATTTGGGGTTCAGTAAATTATCCAATAAAATATACCTCTAGAAGCGGCGTCTTATCTTCATACCGTTGTTTTTCACTCGAAACTAGATTTTCTAAGAAAATTTTCACTCAATATAATTTTTACTTATAATCAAAGATAAGACCCTCGAGCTAAAGCTCTCGGGATTTTATCAGATTATAAGTAAAAATTATATTTCGTGAAAATGATCAGAAAATCGATTTCTTGTGAAAAACCGCGGTATTACCGATAATTTACCTCACATATATAGAATCAATCAGAACGCAAATTTTCATAGCAACCACCTTGGTAACGTGGTCTTTTCCGATAAGACTTACGACTAGCTCGGTAAGACCACAGTAGCTTTTTGTCAAACAAACAGTAATTTATTTCACGAAATCAAGTTTAATAAATAAATATTATAACACCAACAAAATAAAATTGACACACAACAGTATTTAAGGTGATTTTAGGGCATAAACTTAACTTAATTATTGACATTTTCAAAGAAATGTTTTGACAAAATGTATGGAAGATTAAACCCAGTGTGCTTTGCTTTGACGTGAGCTTAAGAAATCTTGGCGTTTTCATGGCAAGTGTGATGACAATTGATGAACGAATTTGATTTTTGACGTTCCACGCGTCTGATTTAGTCTTGGATTTTTAATTAATTGTTAGTTGTGGCACCTTTATAAACTTAAAAGTAAATCATAATGATGTGTTTGCATATTTTCCTTTATAACAAACGACTTTTATTTCGGATTCAGTAAATTATCCAATAAAATACACCTCTAGAAGCGGCGTCTTATCTTCATACCGTTGTTTTTCACTCGAAACTAGATTTTCTAAGAAAATTTTCACTCAATATAATTTTTACTTATAATCAAAAATAAAACCCTCGAGCTAAAGCTCTCGGGATCTTATCAGATTATAAGTAAAAATTACATTTCGTGAAAATGATCAGAAAATCGATTTCTTGTAAAAAACAGCGGTATTACCGATAAGACGCCTCCTCTATCGGTATATTACTGTTGATAAGACGCCTCCTCTATCGGTATATTACTGTTGATAATTCCCTCATTTGTAATGCGCTTTACACTCACCATTATTAGCACTTAAAGAAATGGTATATACAACTTCTAATACAGCATTTCGTATTTTCCAATTGTTTGTAAAACATGTTTTATTAAGCAGAGGTCCAATATTTTTAAACCCATCAGGTGTGTCTATTAGTAAAGCCATACTTGGGGAGTACCGCCTTGTTATTATTTCTTGTAGTAGAAGTAAAGAATCCATAATTATCTTAAAAAGTAATAACAAATTAAAGTTTCTTTCTACCCTATAAACTATTATAGAACATTTCTAAATTTTGTAAAAGACTGTTTGTATTGCTGAAAAATACATACCGGTTCTATCCATTCATATGCAGAACATCCTTCTATCACAATATAAAGGAGATCTAAAACTTTGACGCTGTCTGGCCAATCCAAATTAAAAGATCTGATAAGAGCCAAGGTTGCTTCAAGAAGCGCAAATATATAAATTTGCTGTGCATCTTCAATAACTACTTTTTCGTTCTTTTTCGACTGAAAATATCGTAACGGTGCCTCTAAAGCATACACCAGAGTACTAAGGATGTCACATAAGCTTTTCTTCGAATAAAGGTCTTTTGATCTCATAATATTTTCTATTGCTCGAGTATATAGGTCATAAGAACGAGCTGGTATCTTATCCTTTATTTTAAAACCTAAAACAAAGTAATGTTATATTGTTTTCTACTGCCACATCGATATTGTTTGTTTCGTTCATACCAGTTAATCGAATGGATATAATTTTATATCTCTCCTTGTTAAGATATAAAACTGACTAATCACAGTGCGTGGTCACATCATTACATCTTAAGAAAGATGACAAAGAAACTCAAGTTACGCGTAAATTTTACTCGTCGTTTAAGGACTGAAGATAAGAATATGTCTCTGGATGATACAAATCTGTCAGATTTCTTTTTTTTTTAATCAAAACATTTATCCCAGATCCTATGCATGCTGCATAATCCAATTATATTTTTTTACCAATCATATGTAATGGTTTATCAAAATGAAAGTTTTTACTTGCCTAATCTATATTGCACTCCGCCTACGGCGGCGTGCTCAATTTTATTAGGTATGGGCATCATATACACACATTATGCCATTAGAAAAGGCTCCGTAGCGACCTAGCGCTAGTGATAACTCTAAAAAAATACTAGGTTCGAGCTAACAGTTTTTTCCCGGATTGTGTCGTTTCGAGAGTAAAAGATGAAGTGAAACTTCGCTGCCGTTTTGGGGAAGTTTTCCAAATCCAATAGTATTATAAGCCCTGGGTGTTCTGCTTGGCTTCTGCGTAAGGTTGTGGTAAAACATGAGGTATATTTAATGTGAGTGAGCCTAGACCAGAGTATGATAGAAAAGGTCATCCGCGATAGTCCTTACCAAGTAAGCTCTAACTTCAATGGTGATGACAGGGTGATTCCTAAGTTGATACTTCTTTTTTAGCTGTGTATAAAAGGCATTAAAACAAACATTTTTAAATGCCTTTTTTCTAAAAACTCAAAAATAAAATACTTATATTCATTTATTACACTATGGATCAAATACGGTTCTGCTTAATTTGCTCGTTGAATAACATTCAACTTCTGGGTGTAGGATGAGCCTGCAAGGGAAAGCGTTCTGCGTATAATCTCGAAGCAGCAGCCGCACTTTGACGATACTCACCGTAAATTATCACCATATCTACTAGTTCATTGTTTTCAAATTATACCATTTTCACGTGTCACCAAGTTAAAATTAACTTGCTTTAGAAAAACACACCGCAGCGTATTGCCAAATAACTCACCACCGACTCGTAAACTGCATGACTAATAAGAGATAAGACAAACAACAAAAAGTATAGCAGGCTACGATTTGATGACCAGGCCTGCACTTAGATTTTTTACTTCTGGATCTCGCCTATTTTTAAGTTTTTTGAAAAAAGGTTTTTGACAATGTTGTCTATTTTAATGCCTTCTATATACAGCTAAAAAATAAGTATCAACTTAGGAATCGCCTTGTATACCTAAATCAAAACTGATCATAAATTAAATCTCACAAATTAAAGGTCGTGATAATTACCCCCAAGAGTTGATGAAGGTATTTCGAAACACCGAAAGGAATGAAGTATCTGGATATAGTAGTTCAACTTATTAAACTGTTAGTAGACATATATATTATTAAAAGCTTTCAGACTTACCAATATGAAGTGCCTTTGAAGATAGACTTTTAAATATTTTTAACGGATGTGACATGGGTACCCAGTCTGCATTGGGTTCTTCCTTTAATTCTGTAGCGCAATCTAGTCTTGTCCATTCTATTAATGTAGGTTCAAGCTGAAGAGCTACAAGCTCACCTTCTGTATCTATTTGCTTATCTCCATCAAAATATGTCGGAAGCTTATCTGAGATATACCGCATATATTTAACCGCATAGTGGAGCAAGTCAAAAACAACAGTCAGCAAACCTAAAAACATTACATTGGATTTTATATTACGGATAGCCTAAGAAGTACAGTAAAGTTTATTACATTTATGAGAAAATACGTGTACGAGAGATAATAATCTATTTAATGGTCTGATAAGGTTCTGAGAGATTTAGCTTGGCTCTTTATTAGTAGAAACAGTATTTATGTAATAAAGCTCCAATTATGGGGATGACATAAGAAAATTTAATAAAATTATATATTAAATATATACCTTTATCGGCTTCTTTGTCAAATATCTTTATCATTCCGCTTAGTTCCAACGGATCTTGCTTGATAGATTTAATTCCATCAAATACATCGATAAAACCAAAAAGAGATAAAATTATGCTTATACGATCCAAAAGTAGACATATCTCCACGTCAAGACTTCTTTCAGAGATTAGGTCACAAGTGACCCCTAGCTTAAAATAAGAAGTTCTGTATGAAGAGGTTACACAATTAAACATTCCAACAAAAAATCATCACAAGTAACCAAAATATAATGCTGGTTATGCGTGTTTCTATCAATTTAGTTGAAAATAGATCCTTATATAAATATTTAAATCAATATCTAGAAAAAATCGAGCAGTTTCTAGAAAAAGAATCTTTGTGGACCATTTTGAAAGAAATAAAGAAAATGTTGTTGTGTTTAAAGTAGCTAAAACACAACTTTACAATGTTTCTTTATATCGCGGAGTCTACGGAAACCATACACTACGAAACTAAGCGTATACTAATTCTAAGCACTTTAATAAAATAATGGAGCTATAATATGAACTATTTAAGATGGAAAGTTCTTGTGTATAAACACCTAATTTGAAATTCAGAAAAAAGTATTTCCTCGAGCCGGATTCGAACCGACAACCTCCGTATATCCAGTACAGAGCGCTAACCAATTGCGCCATCAAGGAAGTAGGTTCACAACGGCAAATCGGGAAACACTTTCGTCCGAAAATTTCAAATTTTTACTGAGATACGCACAGTGATAGATATTGTAAAATCATTTTTACCCTTTTAAACAACAACATTACCGTTTCGGCAACCAGATGCATGCTTGTCAGGTGGCTGATTAATGCCTATCGGTTCTTTTTCGTAAGAAAATCAAGAATGTATATATTTAAGATGGAAAGTTCTTGTGTATAAACACCTAATTTAAAATTCAGAAAATAGTAATTTACGTTACAAGACCGGAAAGAAGTGTTTTTTAGGTCGAGACAAGCATTTCCAGGGCGAGCCGTAGGCGAGTCCTGGAATCTTTGGGAGACCTGAAAAACACAAATTTCCGGTTGCGTGACGTACAATATTTTTTTTAGGACCGACACTTTTATATAATACATTTTTTAATTCTTTATATTTTATTTCATTTTATATAAAAAATTGATTAACATTACTAAAACCAGATAAAAGAATAAAAATACTGGAAACAACTGCATAAACTGGAAAATACGTTATTTTTGAATATTTATGTTAAATGTAGAATTGTGAACGTAAAATATAAGTTTGATATAAACAACAAATTCATCAAACGAACTGTCACTCAACAATACATTCAAAATTTTGTTACCTTAGTAACGAAATCAAAGTAGATTCCATTATCAAAGAGCGATTGGAAAATTGACGTAAGGGACTTGCAAAGGATTTTTCCGGTCCCTTACGTCAATTTTCCGGTCCCGAGACCGGCAAAACGTTATTTTCTGGACGAAAAATTGTCCAGAAAGTGTATATTTTCTGGTCGGTCTTAAAAAAAAGTATTTCCTCGAGCCGAATGATTTTCTTACGAAAAAGAAAGAAGGTATTAATCAGCCGCCTGACAAGCATGCATCTGGTTGCCGAAACGGTAATGTTGTTGTTTAAAAGGGTAAAAATGATTTTACAATATCTATCACTGTGCGTAATATGAAATATATATACCTTAAGATTAACTATGTACTGGAGAACATTTGCATTATAATTTTTTAGTAGACCTTCTAAAATTTCAACAAGACATCGTAGACTGGGTTTTAATCCATCAAAATTGACAGGATCCATTAATTTGATGCGTTGAGCCGTATGTAATAATGGATTTGCTAGCAATGCCATAAAGTCTTTGGAATAGTTTTCATCTATTTCAATTGTTTTTTCCAAAAGGATTCTTAAAAGTTTGTTCCTGTGGACATCAAAGACTAATAAAGTAATAAATCAAGCGTTAAATCTGCACTTCCTTTTTAATATCCAATATTACACCTGAAAATTTACAGTTTCGCGTGTTTATCCTACTAGCCGAACCTGTTGGCGTATGCAAAGACGATTTAATTAAATATGAGAATTGAAAGTAAAACAAAGCAAATCAACATAAAAACCTTACTGACAAGCCTTGATATGAAGACATGAGTGTAAGGATGATGGATCTGACGACATGAAACAAAACTTTTCTTCTGAATAAAAAAAATCTCAATACAACCTCCTTCCTTTGTAAGCAGGGTTGCCCAATAATGGTATGGCTACATTCAGAACTGGGCAGTAATTACCTCGCAAATGATTGGAAAAGTGCTTCAAGCCCAATAGTGCTTCGAGCACAGTGCTTACAAGCACTTTTAAAATACAGGCTTGGTAATTGGTAATTCAAGCCCTTTATAAAAAGTTCTTGGCAATTGGTAATTGAATTTCCCATTTAAAGTGCTTGCTGGCACTCAAAATCACTCAAAATTACTTTCCTGGGTAATTAAGCACTTAGAATTTCCAAAGTGCTTGGTGCTTGATATCTACTAGTATATACTTTTCCAAGGGGCTTGGTGCTCTAAGCACTTTTTACGAGCGCTTAGCCCAGCTCTGTCTACATAAAAAGCTGCAATAAAAAATCTACAGTTGATTATTCTACTAAATGAAAATTGGATTGATAATTCAAGACACCGTCGCGGTCCGTTACCTAAAACCCATTTTAGAGAGATCTAACCTAGATATAAGGTGAAAAAAGTTTGATGGAATTGGTATATGATAATTATTACAAGAGTTCTAAATCTAATACATACGGTGATGTAAATGTAATAAAGAAGAAAAATTAATTTAACGAAACGTGAGAAAATTAACAACAACAACATCAACAATAAAGAATGAATATAAAGTTTACAGTACTGGAAGCTTACTACTTTTCTTGTAAGTTGAGGAGTAATGGTTACTGATACTAATAAAGGTAGAGGAACATAACATAAAATATTAAGGATAACCACCTTACAATTTATTAAGTAACTCTACTTTAGTAAGGCATAATGCTGAACACAGTGAATATTGCTGCTCGGGAGAACGGGAATAACAACTCCAAAAAAAAACTAAATGGGAAGATTGAAAGAATTCAACTTACCCCCTTTTTGAAATTTGGCCTTCCATTTCTTGATAATTTACAATTGATCCAAACACTTCTGTATAAAATTTAGTGTCCATTAGCCATTTCACCCCACTAGGGTGTTCCAAAAATGAGCTCAAAAACTCTATAAACGAAATAATCGTGCTTTCTTCTGTGGATGGTTGTGACATATATATTAGGGTTACATAAACATTGCTTGCATTAAGATTAATAAAACATGACTCGTCCTTGGTTACGTATTTTGCAATGTTTAGTAAATGCCGTATTTGTGTTTGTCTTGGAAGAGTTTGTCGACTTGAGAGCAAATTTAGAGCTTCTAATAAACATTTTTCAAATATTTCTTTATCTTCATTTTTTACGTCTTGTTCGTTATCAGGATCTAAAATGTATTTATTTGTATAAGGAAACCTCCATTTTAACAATAAAGTTTTATTATGAAAATAGTGTACAAATGTAAGATTAACCGCTAACTGTATAAATTAGAACATGATCTTTTGTAAAATTTTATTGGCATTGCTAAATCCATTACATTAGCATTCATATTAAATAGTTTTTAAATTCTGGACAGGGAATGGTTAGTCCCAAAGTTTGTTTGCCGAAAAAAAGGTTTGAATAGGTCATGTTTGAACAACATGCAATTTTTTAGAACATGAGTTCCTGACAATGCCTAAGTGCCTCCAAAGTCCTACACCTTTCAAGATATCCGAGGTCTGAGATATTTGTTCCAGTTTTACAGGCATATGATTAAGAACTTAGCTTGAACGTGTTCAATATAGTAGATAGATTTGGTAATAGCGGGACCAAATGAGTAATTCCCATTATAAACATGGACAGAAATATTATTATGTGCAATATGATAGTTTTAGAGTATTCGGAGAGAAGTCTTTACCATGGCGAAGAATAAATCCAAGCTGTTTAAAGGCAATGTCACAGTCAAACATGGTGGTTAATTATTTGTGCTTAAAAATCTTTATACAACCCGACAATAGTGTGACTATGATTGCCAACATTAAATTACATCTAACCAATTCTATATCTATATGATTGCTAATTATAGTCTATTTCAGAAAGGTGTAGAGCAATAAAATGGGAAATTCCGTCCAGTTCGGCTCACTTTCGGTGTCGGCCATAGGCGTAGGTAAATTTTGTGTATTAAATTATTTATGATAACTAACCAAAGAAAAAAAATTGATAAATAAGTAACTATTAGCTATACTTATATAGCAAATTTACTCAAACATCGTTTTATGAAATATGCCGTGGAAGATATAGCTAAAAGAAATAATATAACTGTGCTGCGCATACCGCCATATCTTTGCGAACTAAATCCTATAGAACTTATATGGGCGCAAGTGAAAGGACATTTAAAATGAAAGACGTTAAGCTACTGTTTGATCAAGCCATTAAGGAAGTGACATCAGAGAACTGGCGAAAACCAGTCCATCATGTCATTAAAGAAGAGGAGAACATGAGGGATCTTGACCACCTGATCGATCGGACCGTCGACCCGTTAATTATAACGTCAAGAGAAGATGACAGTTCTTCAGATGATGGAGAATATTATGATTTTTTATATTTTAATTTCTGTATAACGTATTTTGTATTTTTTTTATAATGTTTAATAAAAAATAAGTGTACCTAATACTATGTATATAATACACGCCTTTGTCACATCATTTTCAGTGTTTGTGAATGGATAACAATAGGCAGAACCCATAAATTGACCCAAACCCGGGTGGTATTACCTGCAGTTGATGAATATAAAGAATTTTGCAATGAAATCATTGCCAAATTATGAAAGTGGCTTAAATATTCGTTGGGTCACTCTGTAGTCCCTTTGCATAACTAATAAGATTTTATTACTCTACACCTTTCTGAAATAGACACTAGTAGTAGTAGTAGTAGTAGTAGTAGTAGTAGTAGTAACAAGATTTATTTAGCACATGGCTACTAGGTAATACATTTAAATAATTATTTTTTTTTAATACAATTTTAAATGACCTTTTGAAACATTTTTATTTATCTTGTTGTTTTAATAAATATTTTTTTAAACCCTGCTTGAATGATTTTAAGCTTTTTTGTGTTTTAATTAATTTATTTAAATTATTAAATTCAATAAGCCCTTTATAAAATACCGATTTATAGGCTATGTTTTTTGAAAAAGTATTGAGAAAAAAATTATTGTTATTTCGCGTTAAATAATTATGATGATCACAATTTAGAACAGTAAACTCTTTTAAATGTGAAGGTAACATACCATTTTGAACTTTGTAAATAAATATCAAAACCAAAAATAATATTGAATTTTTTACATTTAACCATTCTAATTTTTTTAACATTATATTAATTCTTGAATATCTATCCATATTAAGTAAAATTCTCATCGCTTTATTTTGTAAAATTTGTAATCTGTTTATTACACCTTCATCAGCATTAAATAAAATTATAGAACAATATAAAAAATATGGCAAAATTAAAGTATTATAAATAATTTTTTTCGAATAAAATTCTAAATTGAAACTTATTCTTTTAAAGTAATTAATTTTTCCCGTAATTTTAGAAATTAAATTTTCATATTGGATATTAAATTTTAATTTTGAGTCAATTACTATACCTAAATATTTAAATGAGTTTACTATTTCCAATCTGTCTCCATCAATTAAAATATTTAAATTGGTTAAATTCAAATTTAAACCCATAACCATACATTTTGTTTTGAAAACATTTAATTTTAATTTGTTTACTTTTAACCAATTTGACAATAAAACAAGTTCTGAATTCAAAACTTCCAAAATTTCCAAAATATTTTTACCACTAATATAAATAAGAGTATCATCTGCGAACATTTGAATTTTAGCCAATTTTAATACTAATGGCATGTCATTAATAAATAAAATCAAAAATAAAGGACCCAAAATACTTCCCTGGGGTACTCCTATGTTATTTAATTTTTTTGTTGAAAATATATTACCAATTTTTGTTGTCTGTGTCCTATTATTTAAATAATTTTTAATCCATTGATAAACTTTACCCCTGATACCATATTCAAATAATTTTTGAAGTAAAATGTCCCCATTAATCGTTTCAAAAGCCCTTTTAAAATCAAGAAATACAGCAATAATATATTTTTCTTTTTCCAAATCTCTTTTCCAATTTTCAATTACATACTGGATGGCTGTTTCAGTTGAATACCCTTTTCTAAATCCAGCTTGTGAATGAATTAAAATTTTGTGTTCATCCAAAAAATCTATAACTTGCTCATAAACTACTTCTTCTATTAATTTGTCAAATGTCCCATAAAACATTTATTGGTTTCATCTCGTTCCATTGTTTAGAATTTTTAATCTTTGGAACCGGGGTAATATATGAACATTTAAGGTCTGATGGAATTTCCCCATTGTTTAAACAAACATTAATAAAGTAAACTAGGTAGTATCCAATAACTCCAAATGATTCTTTCATCAATTTCTTTGTTAAAACCTCACTATATAGCAACAATCGACTTAAGACGTCCACTACACAGCAGAAAGCGGAATAAGTTTATTGAAGACAACCGTGATGAACTCTATAAGATAAGTTTTTTGTGTGCAGTGTGCAATGTGCATATAGAAATAATGCTATAGAACAATTTATTTTTATTTAAAATTTTGATTTTAAGTGTCCCAAATATAATTTGTGGTTACCTGGGCAAAATACTTCTTTTAATATATCCTCAAATGAATAAGTTTTACTTTTATTTTGATACGAAAAATATCTCAGATGCCTTTGAAAAATACTGTGCCATTCTAGATCTAACTTATCAGCAAAGTCGTATTCCATCACGGTGTAGGATATTTAAATATTCACTAACATAACACACACAGTTTCTAATAAAAATAAGAACTGAATAATAATAATACACGAAGTTATTTAGTAATAATAATTTAATAACTTAATTCACTATACCAAAATTATTAGGTATTGAGCGGTACTAATCTGATACAAACATATACGTTAATTAAGATGACTTGTAAGTAAATGATTTATTTATCTAAACTTAAAACGCAATATCTACTAAACTATATTTATCATTATGTAGGGATCTATGTTAGTCAGAGAATAGTGTTACGGTAACCTTGCCTGATTTATTTGTGAATTATTGTAACATTTAATTTTACCAACATTTTTATTGAGCGTACTTATCTGATACGAGGCCAATACATTAAGTTAATTAAGAGGATTTGTATAAGTACCTAGTTTATTTATTCAAACTTGATTAAATTATCAGTGAGTAGGGATCTATGTTCGTCACAGAATAGCGTCACGGTAACCCTCTTTTTTTTTTTTTTTTTTTTTTTTTTTTTTTTTTATGATAAAACACCTGCACTGTAGGAAAAATCCTTTAAGGCGCTCTGGGAGCGGTGCGAGTGCGAAAAAAGCGATTAACGTTGGTCTTGAAACGTTGAAGATTGTATTCATTGGGAAACACGACCTCAGGAAGATTATTCCACAAAGATGACGTTCTCCAGATGAAAGAATTTTTGAACAATGAAGTTCGAGGAGTACTAAGCTGAACAACATATGGATGAGCGGCAGTGGTTCGCCGTGTATTTCTGTTTTGTATTGCTCTAGGTGGAATCAAGTGGGCAATGTCAGTCGAACACCTGCCATGGAAATATCTGTAAAAGAGAGCCAAATCACCAACCTGTCTTCGATGCTCCAGGCTATCGAGGGTCTTGGTCAGCTCGGGGTCGCCGATCAGACGAACGGCTCTCCTTTGAATGGAATCCAGTAGCCGAAGGGTGTGCTTGGGTGCAGAGCTCCAGACATGAGAGGAATATTCTAATGATGGTCGAATCTGGGCTTTGTAGAGTGTCAAAAGTTGATGAGGTGTGTACAACCTTTTGGTGCGGAAAAGTACACCAAGTTTCTGTGCAGCTGCCTTGGCAATTGCGGCAACGTGATCATGCCAAGACATATTACCTCCCAGATTGACCCCCAGCAAATTAATAGACGGTGCCAGGGGAATTGCGTGTCCTGCCATGACTATATCCGGTTCTGCAATGTTAACCTTTTTGGAGAAGACTGCTGCCTGGGTTTTCTTAGCATTAAATTCGACTTGGTTACTGTCACCCCAAGCCAAAATTTCTTCCAGGTCATTGTTGAGGCGCAATACTTCATGCTGCCTGCGAAGATGTGCGTCGGCAGCGGATGTTTGGGGAGTCAAGGTAAAAGATGAGACAAGTGGCTGTCATCAGCAAAGCTATAAATTGGATTTTGGGTTTTCACTAGAAGGTCGTTAATATACAGTAAAAAGAGGGTAGGCGACAATATGGACCCTTGAGGAACACCGGCATTGATGGTGAAGGTGTCTGAGAGAAACCCGTCAATCGCCACTTGCAGAGAACGGTTCTTAAGGAAGCTGGTTAACCATAAACAAAATCCATTAGGCATTCCGTAGGATCGCAATTTACTTAGAAGCCCATCGTGCCAAACACGATCAAAAGCCCTAGAGATGTCCAGTGCAACAGCCCGGGATTCTCCATGATATTCGATGGTGTTGCTCCAAAGATGGGTGACACATGCCAGAAGGTCACCTGTTGATCTGGACTTACGAAAACCGTATTGATGGTCGCTGATAATGTTAAGCCCTTCCAGATACTTTAGGAGTTGTTGGTTAATAGCT
The DNA here is from genome assembly GCA_935413205.1 of Polydrusus cervinus. Taxonomy (NCBI): domain Eukaryota; kingdom Metazoa; phylum Arthropoda; class Insecta; order Coleoptera; family Curculionidae; genus Polydrusus; species Polydrusus cervinus. Next base: position 24,366,279 of record OW284514.1, on the reverse strand, counting down.
TTCTCTATTACTTTTGAAATTACTGAAAGCAATGCGACGGGTCGGTAGTTGCTTGGCAGGGTCTTTTTACCTTTCTTTGGAATGGGCTGGACACGCTCTTGAGTTATTTGTGAATTTTTGGAACGTTTAATTTTTAGTTTCAATTTAATAGGTAGATAAAAAGAAATATCCAAGGATAAGAAGTGAGAAAATACGCCTTTTCTTTCGCAATGTGTAGACATGTTCTTTATTGGAAATTTCCAAAAATGCTATTGGCTACCCGCCAAACCAAAAATGCTGTAATCACTATTTTATTGGTTTAAGTTATTTTATTGGCTGGGCTGTAAAGGTATTTATTTACAACCATACATGTAATGTTGACATTACAACCTTATTAAAAGTTTTAAAGTGTCACATTACCTACGTCTACTTCCCTCTTCCACTTCCCTCACCCATTACCCTCACTTATTTTCCTCATTCTTGTTCTTCTCTCATTTCTCCCACTCATTCAATAAAGCAAAATATTTATGTAATATCTTTATTTAAAAATTCTTATACAAGGAACGTATATCAACAAGACAATTAACAACAATAATTATAATTTTAATAATAATTTTCATATACCTTGAATGATTTTTCATATCGCCCCCTAGTTTTCTCCGGAAGTAAACTTGCTTCTGCCCTTTCTGCAGCCTCTTTGAGTTCTGTTGGGATGGGATAATCTTCATTCTCACTATCCGACAACATTTCGGGGTTTTTCTAACACAAATTTGACCAGAACGAGACAAATTCAAAATTGTTTAAAGGTATGCTCCATTACTATGGTAATGCAACCAGCATATTTTTGTTTATCGTCAAAACAATAATTTTTACTACATTTTTTGAAAAAATCAAACATTATCTAATTTTCAATTAACGGTGTGGTTGTAAATAAAATAGTATTCAAACCTCAGAGGAAAGTTTTCATTACTGTCACGAGATTAAAGCGCTTCGCGTCTCGGGTAACTAACTAATCTCTCGGCAGTAATGAAACAGTTCCCACTTCGGTATGTAATATACTATTATTGCAGGCCGCGATTTTGACATGCTTGGTCTACAATGTATATTGGATACTTTAACTTTGGCATGCAATTGTAGTAATTTTTATTATTTTTGTCCGTGAATAGCGATGGAAACGGGAGTCTGCTATTTTTTTATGTGCCGTAGTATCTTCCAGTGGGTTAAAATTATTCATATTTACATCAGACAACACTAGATGTTTATACTCTCTCCCTTAAAGTATTTTCTTTCTAATGAAATTATAGTGGTAAACCTGAAAACGTTCATTGTAGCCTTGAATTGGTGTATTTGAAATAAAATATATGCAGCAGTACTTACTTTATATCTATTTAATAGCTAATAATCTATAATATACACTTCAGTCTGTTTAGGCGGATATTTTTGAAAAGCATAACCCTCTCCATTGGCTGACAGCTCCGACACTTTTCTATAAATGAGTGCAACAAATTCCGAAGGCTTGATACGTTTACTACCATCAAACGTTGAGGGAGCTGTGGCGCTTGGTACATCAATATTTGACTGGCCTGCATTCATTAGAGCAAAAGGGTCCTAAAAAGATCTTGATTAGTAATACCGTAAACTAAGTAAACCTAGACATCCCACGTAATTGGGCTAAAGCAAGGTTCAAGGCCTCGACGTAAATGCCGAGAAGCAAAGTGACTTTAGACCAATATTCGCGCTCACTTAATGTTTGTTATAGATAACGTTTGGCGTACCGATTTGGAATTTGTCCAAAATTTTTAAGCGGTAAAATTAAAAAAGGGGCAAGTATATGACGGGCTTTGGTTTTAACTGAAAGCTATCATAACTTTATGTATTTTTATTTTTGACCTATAAAATGAAAAAAAAAAACGAGAATTTTGGGTTTTTTCGAATTTCTTCGACAGTATTTGGAATTTCTCAAATTTGTCAAAAGGCTAGTCATCTTCAAATTACGCAACTTTGCCCTAATTTAACTTTGTTGTTTACAATATCCCAATGGTGAGCATCGAATTTGTAACACCCTGTATAAAATACTACCAATTTTACCATAGAAATAATTTATAGTTATTTATGTATCAAGGGTAGGTACTAAGTAGATGATTATGCCCTGAGCGTGACATTGTTACAAAGATGAGGGCCTCTTGCGCAAGGGTTCGTAAGTCGCCCGAGGGTATATATCTATTAGTACCCGTGGTACATACAAACTTTTATGTCATATCACTTCGTTTTAAATAATAAATATAATATATAAACATAAATTTATATTTTGTTAATAAAGAATAAGTTAATCTAAAACTGTTTTTTGCGTCTGCGCGGGCCTAAATGTGTACTTTATGCCCGCACGGGCATAAAGTAATCCATTATGCAGATGGTATCTAAGGTATAAAAACACAATAATGTACTGGTATGACATAAAAACCTTAATGACCTGTAGTATTATAATTAACTAATTAAAATAATGTTAATCCTTATATTTTAAAATAAAAATTCCTCTTTTAGCAAAAATATTCTTATTTTGTAAAAGTAGTCCATCTCCCGGTATGTAGAGGGTAATAATTGAAACTCGTTTGCTCCACTAGTTGATTTTGATTTTAAAGGTTTACTCCGAACATGTTTCGGAAGTGCAAACTTCCATTATTAGAGGAAATACTTTAGTCTTGATAATGTTTTATTTCATTTTTATTATTTTATATCAGGATACACTTCTGATATTACTCTGTTGAATTGCTAATTATAAATACAGTAGCAATTACTAGTAAACTACAAAGAAAGAGGAATAGTTGAAGTTTATTTGGATAAAATTTGAAATATCCACCTATTTATATTTTCAGTTAAAGAATTATCAACTATTGTTTCCAATGCATTAGTTATAATAGTGATGACATTACCTTATTGGTTATAAATTCTACTTCATCAGGCGGCAATTCTATTATCGTCTGGCTAATAATCTCTTTTAGAATGTCTTCCGATTCTTGTGGAGATACTAATAAGTCAAGCTGTATTGACGACAAATCCAAAAACTCTTGACTAAACAACATTGATTCAGGAGTAATCTTAAAACAATAAGAAGTATTTATACCAAGTAATTCACGTTGCGCTTTTTTGACGAAAAACAAACTTAAGTTATAAACATGAGGATTTAAAAAAGGAGTTTCAGTGGTTCCTCAAAAAATGTTCTTATGGTAGCTCGCCATCTTACAAACAGTTTTTGATATACTGGTTTAAAACTTGTTAAAATAGTGATTTTATACGAGTAACTATGATTCACGTACAGAAAACATAATAATTGTTGTTGGTTAACGTTGGCCATATTTCATATGAAATTGTTATTCGTTATTTTATAAATACCTTAAATTCGTACCTTATGCACACTGAAAATATAATTCAATCTACTCAGAATTTCTATTAGACTCTTTTTAGTATTTACATATTGATCCATGGAATCAAAATACTTTTTAAACACATTAAGACATCCGATACGACTCATTTCGCTTAAAGCTTTAAAGCACCTTTTGTTTATTTCTTCGGTAGTCATTGGTATTATTCTTTTTGAAAAGGTAACCTCAGGAAATTTAAGTAACGTATTAATTAACCCTGAAATATCAAATTAGTCGATTGTGTTTACTGATAATGTAAAAAGTAAATCACGCTTTACTTACTTCAAATTATAATTTTCAAATCAAAAACAGAAAAGGATGTAAGGCTATCTGCTGCGCACCGGCTTGCAGACCGAAAATAATTATTGTGATGCATTCTGCCAATCGGACTAACTTGACTCTCGGTGCAAAGGTGTAATGACCAGTAGAATCCCTTTCTGCTTTTAAATTATAATTAAAAATTTTAAATAAGAAGAGTTTCAGTAATCAATTTTGGTTCTCCAAAAGACATAAGCGCGTTATTTACCTATACTGTTGAATATATTCCGTAAAACAGTTCGCCAAAAATCTGCAACCTCTGTCTGAACATTATCATTAGTGTTATTTGAAAGAGCCGTATGTTCTAAACATTTGTAAATGTTTATCGTAACATCTGTGCCAAGGTATTCATCATCTGCATAAATTGTTTTGATTAATTTGACAGCTTCTATCATTACCTCCTCATCCGCATTCTGCATTATAGTTTCCAAAATCTTATTCTATAAATGAAAGAAAAATATTTATTTAGTTGGATGTTTCTGGTTATCTTTTGGACAGAAACATGTGTTGGTCTGGACATGTACTTACAATTAAATCATTTTTGGGTAAAATTTCTTCAATATCTTCCATGACAATCATTTGCTGAAGGCACTTCAGTGCTGTTGCTCGTACAGAAAAGTTTTCGTCATGTAAAGCCATTGTTGATACCAGAGACGGCAAGGAAGCACCAAATAAAATAGTTTTAAACGAAGTGAAACCTAAAAGTATTTGTACCTCACATAGATATTTAATCTCCACAGAAAATAAGACAAAGAAAAGGGCATCTGCGGAAAAATTCTTTCTAGGTTGAATTTGAACACATACACATCTTTGTTTTAAGTAGTAAAGTGGAAAAATCGTTAACAATATCATGCTTGATTGGATGGTTATTTAATATTGTCCAAGATCACAAAAACTGATTTATCTAAGCTTTTTTACTCATCAGGCGACAAATTAGATCGACATTTAAGAAAGGTTATTGTAATATATACATTTTTACTCGCCAGCAACCATTTAAAAATTTCCCTATCCAGATAATCACTCATATATTTAATATTGCTTTGTCGGTAGACACGCACCTCGACATGAGACCGAATTAACAGGTGTGGACATTTCTATGAAAATGTTGCTTTTTGTTGTTATGCGGCTTCATCAATAAAAATGAATTTTCGATGATCCCTTCTATACGTCGGCCAATTATATAATTGATACTTACAACTATTTGCACTTAGAGTTATAGCATGGACAACGTTTAGAACTGCTTTCCGTATTACCCAATTGTTTGTGAAACATGTTTTGTAAAGTAGAGGTCCAATATTTTTGAGTCCATCAGCAGTATCCATTAATAAAGCCATACTTGGAGAAAAACGTCTTGTTATAATTTCTTGTAGCAGTTTTAAACAATCCAACATTATCTTTAATATTAATAATAATTATTATTATATACCTAATATATAAATGAAAGGAAAAGGATAATGATAATGATAACGGTAATATATGATAAAAGGCTGAATCCTAATCAATCATTAAGTATAAAAATAAACCATAAATGCATACCGGTTCTATCCATTGGTACGAGGAAGAGCTTTCTATTACAATGTAGAGAAGATCTAACATTTTCACACTATCGGACCAATTCAAATTAAAGAATTCAATAAAGACTAATATGGCATCGAGTAGTTCGACAATATATAATTGCTCCGCATGTTCTATGGTTACTTTTTCATTATTCGATTGCAGATATCTCAATGGTGCTTCAATAGCATACACTAAAGTATTCATAATATCACACACGTTTTTTTTAGAATAAAAATCTCTGGATCTTGTGATATTTTCTACTGCCTTGGTATATACGTCAAAGGAGCGTGGTGGTAGCTTGTCTCTGATTTTAAGCCCTATAAAAAAATCTTTTAGTTTTATAAAGCGTCAACACACTATTTTAATAATAACAGTACTACTATAAACTAAGTAAACCTAGAAATCCCACGTAAACGGGTTAAAGCGTGACTGAAGGCATCGACGTAAATGCCGAGAAATTAAGGGAATTTAGACGGATATTCGCGCTCGGTTAATGTTTATTACATACCTATAAAGTTTGGCGTAAACTGTTACCGTTTTGGACAACGTCCAATTTATGACTGGTAACATTTTTATATTGGACTGTCCCTCTTGATTTGGTTTCTCGATGATATTACTTTTATCTAGGTCTCATAATTCACTATATTAAAATTTAAATTATGTACTTGTAATGCTTAATGACAATTGACGGTTATTGTTTACTTTTTCTTAAGTAGACAATATTCTAAATCAGTGCCGGCTCGTCAGGTGAAGTAAGTGAAGCTCTTCACCAAAAAAAAATAAAACCAGGAGGAAAGTTTTTCGCCAATATTAAATATTAATATACCAATACCATGTTAGCCCTTAAAAAATAATTATGTTCGAATTAATAATATTAATTTAATCTGAATGTAGCTATGCATAATAGGGCTACGGTTAACTCCGATGGACAATAATTATAAACACTCGTGCATTTTGGCGCGCCCCAACCTTACGTGGTTACGTGACGTCAGTCACGCAAACAGCATGGGCAAAACAGCATGTAACAATTTGCATTATGATGAAGGGCATTTTAAAAATAGATCAGTCATATGCACCATTGTTTTAGCATTAATTCGCCTAACCTTAAGGTATTTATTTTGAAGCTTCTCGAAACTTACGGTTATAGATATCGTTTTTACGTGATTTACTGTATGAATAAAAATGTGTGAACCCAATTAATGACATGGTTTGTAATATGTTGGAAACTCCATTCTGTTGTTAGACCGATGAGGAGAAGAGAGACGTTTTGTTACACGGGTTTTTAATCAATATTTGTTTAAGTACATTTCTTATTTCCTTATACCACCGCATCGTGTTTTCAGTGTTTTTATTTGGTTTGTTTATGTTTCAGATTGATTTGACTGCCCTAATTTTTTTATGTGTGTGGTGTTGTGGATATTGTAGACTATTTTATGTATTTGCAGTGTTTATTATTTGTAGGTAACTATGGCTTAACTAAACTGCTGGACAATTGCTTTCGAGCAAGAAAAATTTCGCCTAAATTTAACAGTTAATATTTTCTGAACCAGATATGATATCGACCTACAGTTTTGAATGGTTGATAGATTCATCCCTTGGGAAACAATTGTCAATGTTGGATTTTCTTTAACTATCAGAAAATTTTATATACAGTGTGTTAAAGAAGACGATGATTATTGCTCCAATTTTAATGGCCTGTAACTTTCACAATAATATTTTTAAATTTTATCACTCTACGTCAATTGAATCACTGGTTCATAGCAAAGAAAGTAATTTCTCAAATTTTTGATATCTGCTATATTTTAAGAAATACCGATTTTTTTGGAAAACCTTGCTTTATTTCAACTTATTGGTAGCTAGATCTCATTGTGCGTTGCATCGTGCAAACTTTGCGAGTGATTATTGTACCGTATAAAAAGCTTGATTATGTTCAGTAACAATAGTTGTACCTAAATGTTATGATGTACAGTGGCGTACTAATAAACACCTATATGTCTATGGTTTATGAGTATCTCACAATTTTTCACGATTGTTTTATATTGGAAAGTACTCGCCTCTAGATTAGGTCAATTTTTTCTTATTTTTTAGTTTTTCATATCGCACTACAGGTATATTATACAGTGTGTTTACAAAATTTTAACAAAGACACATTTTTTAATTAAATTTTTGGAAAAAATTTATTTATTAATTTCTAACTTTCTAACACTATACTCATAAACCATAGACATATAGGTGTTTATAAGTGCGCCACTGTACGTCATAACATTTAGGTACAACTATTGTTACTGAACATAATCAAGTTTTTAATAAGGTATAAGAATCACTCGCAAAGTTTGCACGATACAACGCACAGTGAGATCTAGCTAGAAATAAGTTGAAATAAAGCAAGGTTTTCCAAAAAAATCGGTATTTCTTAAAATATAGCAGATATCAAAAATTTGACAACTTACTTTCTTTGCTATGAACCAGTGATTCAATTGACGTACCTAGCTCTTCACCATTTTTTAAGACCGCGAGCCGCCACGTTCTAAATAAAAGTATTTTTTGTTTAAACATTTTTAAACTTACCAACTTGAATTGCTGTTCCACTAAGGTTTTTACATACTTTTAACGGGTGCGTAATAGATGTACAATCCTTTTCAGGATCGAACCATAGATTGGTAGCGCTATTAAGTCTTGTCCATTCCAGCAATATGGGTTTTAGTTGAAGTGCTACAAGCTGACCGTCTATATCTAGTTGCTTTGCCCCGACGAAATATTTTGGCATCTTGTCTGAGATAAACTGAAAGTATTTAAGAGCAAAGTGAAGCAGTTCGAAAACGACAGTAAATAAACCTAAAAAGAATATTAGTTTAGGAAATTTACAACAAATATGATAAATATATAAATCAAAAATACCTTTATACAGGGAGAAATGATGATGGATTTGTAATCACTGTAGGATGGAAAGGGAAATACTATAAAATCATATATACCTAGTTAAGAAAATGCATTAAAAAATATATCTCATACATACCTTTGTCAACTTCTTTGATAATTATCTTTGTAAGTCCACTTAATTCCAATGGATCTTGTTTGATTGATTTAATTCCATCAAATACGTCGATAAAACCAAAAAACGATAAAATCATGCTTATTCGATCCAGAAGCAGACATATTTCCACGTCTTTACATTTTTCAGAGATTGTATCACTAGCAATTCCTATCTTAAAACGATAAGTTTTCTATTAAATTTATTATTACTCTTTGCAAAATTATTCCTGACACAACAAAAAGGCACTGCTTCTTCCACTTGGTAAGGGTTGCAAAATCTCTGCCCGTTTAGTTAGCCTACTCAAAGTTTTAAGTTTCTCAACATTATTATCAGTTATTTACAGTATTTAACTTTGTTTGTTGTTTCTGTTAACTTGCTTGGAACAACAGCCCTCCCTGAGTAACTTAAGAGCACACTCCTCTTTTAAGGGGAACTCTTTCCTGGCCTAGGCAATTTGTGTACTTTGATAAAAGACTACATGGGAAGTAAAATGCAGTTACAATTCTATGAACTAAGAATAAGAATCGTTAACGAGCGAATTTAGACAGTTTCTTTTAAAGATAAATGTCCTCCTAATTGATCTGGGGCTGTATTTTTCATAATTTTTTCAATATAGACCAAACTTAAAACTTAAGTAGCAACGAACTAAAATACTAGAAGAGGGTATTTTGGGACCCGATTTCAGAAATACATGCTTACCTTAAGATCCGTTATATACTGAAGAACGTTCACACTATAATTTTTTAATAGGCCTTCCAAAATTTCAACCAAACACGTTAGATTGGGTTTTAGTTCATCCAAAAAAGGGAAATTGTCAGGATTTCCTGATTTAATTTCTTGTGCTGTACTTAATAAAGAACTAGCTATCAGTGTCATAATTTCGTTGCTGTAATTTTTATCCATATCAACTGTCTTTTCCAGAAGTATTCTTAGAATCTCGTACCTATGGACATGAAATAAGTAATGTGGTACCTATCGTACCATAATATACTTGACTTAATATAGTACCATTCAGTGGCGGCTCGTCAGGTGAAGTAGGTGAAGGGCACCAAAAAAATAAAATAAAACCAGGAGGAAATGTTTTCGACAATATTAAATATTAATGTACCAATAAAGCTACCATTTTAGTCCTTAAAAAATAATTATATTCGAATTAATAATATTAATTTAATCCGAATATAGCTATGCATAACAGGGCCACGGTTAACTCCGATGGACAATAATTATACACTCTCGTGAATTTTGGCACGCCCCAGTCGGCCGCCGTGTTCTTTACTCAACAGCATTGGAAGGCAAGCAGAGCCATCAAGTCAAGCGGTTTTGTTTTCTCGTCGCTTTGGTTACGTGACTTCACTGGCGTCCGAAACGCGAGACGTCACGCGGCAGCATGAATAAATTTGCATTTTAAAGAAGTGCAATTTGAAAATTGATCAGTCGTATACCATTGTTTTATCATAGAGGTTCGGGGCGTTCGGGTATTTATTTTTGAGGCTTCGCGTAACTTACGGTTATAGATATCGTTTTTACTGTTATTTACTGTGGGATTAAAAAGTTTTGTTTTTGTTTTTTAGTTAATTCAATAGTGTGGAAGTACCTACTTGGTTCAATTGTTATTGTGTGTTTTAAAAATGAACCCAATTAATAACATAGTTTGTAATTTGTTGGAAACTCCATTCAGTCGTTAGACAGATGAGGATAAGAGAGACGTTTTGTTACACGGGCGACCTACTGGAATCTTAAATATAGATTTAAAAAAAGTATTTAAAAAAAGTGGCAGATCCTATAAGATTAATTTTAAGAGTTTCTGGTTTTCAGAATATAATTGGCTACATGTACTAGTGCCGCCTTAGAAAAATTGTTTTGTTGGTCGTGTTTACTCTTTTCGAATAAATATTGCGTTAGGAATAGGGACGGATTTACATATTTTTTAAATATTACTAGATCGTTGCATAAACACGGGGATTCTGGAGAACACTTAAAATGTCAGTTAATGTTAAGAAATTTTGAACAAAATCAAAATACTATTGTCGATGCTTTAAAAGAAAACGCTAGACGTCAACCGAAGAATCGATATGATTTTGATTTACAAAAACTTGCTATGTAAGTACCTACGTAATTAAAATATAAGTTACTCAATATTTGTTTAAGTACCCGCATTATACCTAGTTCTTCGCCATTTTTAAGACCGCGAGCCGCCATTGATACCATTGCCTTCTTTAAGGGGCTGTGATAGTACAATTAGTATTAAACACTTACCCCACTTTTGAAACGTCATCATCTTTGTCTTGGCAATTTACCGTCGAGTCGAAAACTTTTAAAAAGTATTTGGCCTCCATGAGCCATTTTACACCAGTTAGATGTTCCAAAAGTGAACCCAAGAATTCCATAAACACAATTTTGGTACGTTTTTCTGTAGATGATTGGGACAAATTAATTAAGCCCAAGAAAATATTGTTTGCGTTAAGATTTATGAAACATAACTCGTCCTTGGTTACGTATTTTGCAATATTTAGTAAGTGCCGTATTTGAGTTTGTCTGGGACGACTTTGCCGACTGGAGAGTAAATTTAAAGCTTCTAAGAGACATTTCTCAAATATTTCCTTGTCCTCATATTTTACTTCTTGTTTGGAATCAGGATCTAAAATGTATGCACAGTAGGTATCTTGCTAGATAAATAGTGATTGCATGTCATTTCATGCCATTCTTTCGAATTAGTCTTTTTACCTCTTCGTTCGCTGCCAGGGCCATTCCCGAGAGGACCTACAGCTTTAACGTGGGTTTCGAACTACGATCCCCAGTCATGCGACACTCCCCCCCAAAACCCTCGGTTTCTTGCGTCATTCATAACCTACCGATTGGGGAGTGTGTGCCTCCTTCCGCACCCCACGATTTATCCGATCTCATCCTGCATGAATGAGGTAAGTTGGGAGATGATACATTTTACACTCTTCCCTGTATTCTTAAACCTACTAGAATTAGCATATATTTTTTTTAATTTTGCTTATGCCCACTCCGAGGATCGATCTCGGAACGCCACATAAAGGTTTGTGTTCGAATATTTTCAGGTAACATTTAAAATATATTATAAAAAAAATGTACAACATCAATATTGAATGATAATAATAAACAATAGATAAATGATGGTTGAACTAACAAAAAACAAAATGATAATGTTCAATCTATGGGCAAGAATATACCATACGCTTACCTGGACAAAAGACGTCCTTTAATATATTATCAAATGAATATGTTTCACCCTTATTTTGATACGAAAAATGTCTTAAATGCGTTTGAAAAATACTATGCCATTCCAGGTCTAATTTGTCAGCTAGATCATATTCCATCTTGCTCTTTAAACATTCACAGATAAAGTCCTAATTTACATTCCTAAAACAATCTCATTTCCTAAAACAACTATAATGGTAGTACACGAATAAATAGTCCTATAACTTTAGTATAATGTTAAAATACTATGAATTGAGGTATTTATCTGATGATAACAACCAAACATATTTACGATGACTTGTGAATATGTAGGAAACAATTTTTCTAAACTTAGATAGATAAAACGTATATTTTATAAATTAGTCAGTGCTCATAGAAGCTAGAAAAGGTGGCAGATAGTTTTTGTAATTTACCATGTCACAAAATACGGCCCTAGAGCCAGAAGGTGCTTAATCTCTCTCTGTATCTTAACGAATTTCTATTGGCACATTTTTTTAACTTACTTTTGTCGTATTACCAAATTAGAAAACTTCTGTTGTATTACGAAATTAAACGCGTTATGTGATGTACAATCAAACAAACTAAAGGCAACCTTTATCAATTATCATATAAAAGGGGTATCTGTTAACAAATAACGGCACGGTAACCTTGAAGTTGTGTAGGAGTTTTTGCAAAAAACTTAAATTAGACAGCTTATATCATTCGTCCCGGCGATGGCGTCCAGTTAGACAACAATTGTTTAACAACAATTTTTGGATCGATTGATTTACTACAGAATAGTCCGTGGAGGACAATTTCAACATCTTAAAAAATAGTTTTGTCGTTTGTGTATTTTGTTTTAAAATATAATAAATAAAATAGTAGAATTTAGTGTCCGTTAAAATATATAAACAAAAGAAGCTTAGCGGCAAGCGGACAGAGTATAGGGGCTATCTTTTGCATTAAAGTACACAGGGACTCCAAAGGTAATGGAATCCCTGGGGCACAGGTAGACAATGACAGGCTGTTTCGTTCTTGTTAGAACTCATCAGAAAGTCATAACCCGTAAGCGACCCCAGTATAGCGAGCCTGTTCTTTCAAGGCGTTTTTAAGAAATAAAAACGCGATGAAAACCCAGTAACGCCATCATAAGGAATCAACTCAATGCAAAAGATATAGCCATCTAACGTGAAAACGTAGAAATATAAATAAATCTAAATAATGATGAGTTCTAACAAGAACGAATCAGCCTGTCATTGTCTACCTGTGCCCCAGGGATTCCATTACCTTTGGAGTCCCTGTATACTTTAATGCAAAAGATAGACGCACTACTCTGTCCGCTTGCTGCTAAGCTTCTTTTGTTTAAAATATAATATTTCGTAAAAGGTTATTGAAGTTAGATATAAAATATCTAGAATTGAAGAATGTAAAAATATACAGGGTGTTCCTTAATGATGTGCTAATATTTTATGGTGTGATTCCTAAAGTCATTTAATGAAGAAAAGTTCATATAAACATATGTCCTAAACGGCTTACATTTTTTACTACAGGGTGTTGAATTATTTTTTTTTTAATACCTACGTTTTTTGTAATATCTCCGAAAGTACCTCAGATAATATTTTCAATTTTGGCATGTGCTAATAGGACATAAAACCACATGTTTTAGTTATAAAAGTAATTTTTTGTCACACCAGTGGCGTCCCTGCAAACATTTCCTCTGATATTTTTTAGAAAAAAAGTGGTACGCCACTGACATTTTTCCATGTGGATATTATTTCTCATTAGCCTGGTCAATTCTGCATACAAATAGTATCTTGCGTTTTTCTCCTCAGGCACACCGTTCTTAACTAAAATAATTAAATTAAATTAGACGGGCGGACATGCCAACAATTTTTATAAAACTAAATTTTGTATTATCAATGTTAATAATAATAAATAGAAGGGCTAATTTAATTATTTTAATTAAGAACGGTGTGCCTGAGGAGAAAAACGCAAGATACCATTTTTATGCAGAATTAACCAGGCTAATCAGAAATGATATCCACATGGAAAAATGTCAGTGGCGTATCACTTTTTTTCTAAAAAATATCAGAGGAAATGTTTGCAGGGACGCCACTGGTGGGACAAAAAAATAACTCTTATTACTAAAATATGTGGTTTTAAGTCCTATTAGCACATGCCAAAATTGAAAATATTATCTGAAGTACTTTCGGAGATATTACAAAAAACGTATTAAAAAAAAATAATTCAACATGCACCCTGTAGCAAAAAATTTAAGCCGTTTAGGACATGTTCATATGAACTTTTATTTATAAAATGACTTAAGGAATCACACCCTAAAATATTAGCACGTCATTAAGGAACACCCTGTATACTGTTTTATTAAAAAAGTTAAAGTGGATACAAGTAACATTTTTATGATTTACCCTGTATAATAGCTTAAAAAAAATAATTTGAAAAAAATTAATTTGACTGGTTTGAGCGATTGATTAAGTGGGCTGTATTCTATATAAAAGCTAATCAGGTTCTTTATCATAACCCTGTATAAGGTGATATTCTCGAACCATATACAGTATGTCTGCTTATTAAGTTCGCACCATATGGAAATATTTTTTATTATTAATTTTATGAAAAAAAGTTTTGCATAGTCTTAAACCTAAATTGCAACCTTTATATTATGTTAAATTGTTTCAGTCGTATACGAGGTTTCTCAAAAAATATAACGTTTGTTTGTAAATTTATTTTTAACATCTCCACATGATTTGAATTTTTCCATAATTCTCATTACTTATGTATGGTGTAAATTTTTCCCTGGATGCAGTGGCGGTTCGACAGGTGAAGGGGCTCTTTACAAAAAAAAAATAAAACAGGAGGAAAGTTTTTCGACAATATTAAATATTAATGTACCAAAATACAGCTACCATTTTAGCCCTTAAAAAATAATTGTGTTCGAATTAATTATATTAATTTAATCTGAAGGTAGCTATGCAGAATAAGACCACGGTTAACTCCGATGGACAATAATTAAAAACACTCGTGCATTTTGGCGCGCCCCAGCCGGCCGTGTCCGTTAGCTCAAAGCGAGTGAAGACCCAACGCCCAACATGGCTTTGATTTTCACCGTTGCTATAGTTACGTGACGTCAGTCACAAAACAGCATGTAACAATTTGCATTATGATGAAGGACAATTGAAAAATAGATCAGTCGTATATGCACCATTGTTTTAGCATTGGTTCGCCTAAAAGGTATTTATCTTGAGGCTTCGCGAAACTTACGGTTATAGATATCGTTTTTACGTGATTTACTGTGTGATTAAAAAGTTTTGTTTTTATTTTTCAGGTAATTCAGTAGTATACGTATCTACTTAGTTGTGTGTTTTAAAAATGAACCCAATTAATGACATAGTTTGTAATTTGTTGGAAACTCCATTCAGTCGTTGAACAGATGAGTATAAGAGAGACGTTTTGTTACACGGGTTTTAAGTCAATGTTTGTTTAAGTACCCGCACTATACCTACCTATAGCTCTTTACCATTTTTAAAGACCGCGAGCCGCCACTGCCTTTGATGTCTGGTATTAAATATTTTAGCTGCTTCTCGATAAGTTTTATAATTATCATCAACGATTAACACAATTTCTATTTTTTCTTGCACACTAAATATCACCGGCGCCATATGTTAACAAATTTTATTTGATGTTTCATGGCAGATAAAATATCATGACAATTTTATTCAAGAGGCATTCACTTAATCGCGGCCAACTAGAAATAAAAGTTTTCGATACGTTATTCTTGAGCCCAATTAATATATTTTGAGAAACCTCGTATACGACTGAAATAATTTAAAATCTAAAGGTTGCATTTTAGGTTTGGACCATGCAGAACTTTTTAGGAAGAATAACTTTTTTTCGTAAAATTAATAATAAAAAAGTTTTCCATATGGAGGGAACTTACAAACACACTGATGTATTATAGTATATTTTAAGTGAACTGTAACGTCTTAAAATTTTTAATTGGCTTAATTGTTTTTTAATCTAAAATATAATAAATAATATATACTATATATAGTTAGGTTTAGGTGCTTACCTTAGTTTCTTTAGTCATATAAAAGTATTGAAAAACAAAGACTCGATATATAGAAAAACGATTCATTAATCACCTAATTTTAGACAAATAAGCTAAAAATGTAATCATTGTTTGCAAAGTACATAAGTAACTATTTATTTTACACTTTTACAGATTATTAATACATACTTGAAACTAGATTTTCTAATTAGATAATAGTCATGCGTCTCACCTGGAGCCCTGCACTGCTTGAAATAGTTATTTACGATATAAGTGTTGTAAAGATTCATATTACAACACGAGATGTTAAAGTTGTCAAACGAGGCGTCAGCCGAGTTTAATAGAACATCGAGTGTAGTAATATGAATTTACAACAAGAATATTGTACAAAATTTTATCTACCTACTTTCATCTATGAATAAAAATAATTGGCAAAAGGCATTTTTAAAAATAAAAATGCACCTGCTATTAAGTTTAGGTACCTACCTACTAATCAAGTTTTTTATGTTACCTTTCGCATAGTTACTGTTTCGCATGGTTACTGTCGAAACTTTGTCAAACAAATTCAAAAATATAAAAAGCGTTTTTCAAAATGAGCGATTCTGATGGAAGTTTATCCTCTGATATAGAAGCAGCGGCAAACGAAGCGTTCTCAAGTTTAGTTCCGACAAAATCCAAGGCGCGGTACGAGTTGGAGTATCAGAAGTTTGAAGATTGGTGCAAAGCTAACAAAATAAAGGAAGTGTCAGAGAAAATCCTTTTGGGTTATTTTTCCGTAAAGCAACGCTCCCAGAAACCATCTACACTGCGGACTCACTACTCAATGTTGAGAACTATGATTTCAGTCAAGAAAAATCAAGATATAAGCAGATTTTCTCAACTAGTCGCATTTTTAAAAAGAAGTTCAGAGGGCTACAACGCCAAAAAGTCCAAAGTTTTCACAAAGGAAGACGTATGTAAGTTTCTTAGTACTGCAGATGATGAAAAATTATTTATAATTGTTAATAATAAATCATTCTTCTAAAAAGTGTGGTTTTATTTAACAGCAAAATTTTAATAAAACCAGGTTTTTTCCATTACAGCACTTGTGCATTGAAAATGTATTTTTGTTTTTTAAAATGGCTTTCGAAATAGTTCATATCATATATCTAGTTTTGCAAATAACGTTTAATGGGGTAGGGTTGTAATTGGGAAAAATGTTTATTTTTAAATTTCGCATCAAACGGCATAAAACTATTATATGGGCACTATTGTTCTAGAATCTAGAATGACCGATTGAAAATAAAGTACCAGTGGCGTAACTTGCAGTCCTTAAAGAACACGATTCCGGGCCCCATAGAGTCCCGGCCGCAAGAATAATAAATCTAAATCCCACACTCACAGTTTATGAGGATTTTTAATTTTATAGGGTAAAGTTTTTAATCAAGAAACAAGGTGATACAAAACACGGCAATTATCACGGTGTAGCCAATAAAAGCTAATTGTGTTAATAAAAAAATTGTAAAATGAGCCTCTTCATTAAATATTGATTTTCATCCTACCATTTCTAAAAATAAAATTTTCTCTGGTTTCAGTTACTAAATTCTTGAATTATTTACCGAGAAAATAATTTCAAAAAATATGTTCTTTATTAGGTAAATACGCGAATCCTCTTACCTACGTCACCACAAATCCAAGCAGTCGGCAGCCAGAGATGGCTTTTTATGCGACGATTTATATGATGTCATTTCTAATCTGTTATTTTCTATTTGTTATCAAAATAAAGAAATCATTATAATTTGTCGCATTGGTAAATAAAAGAATTGCAGGTTTAATATAGTAGGTACTATTGTGCCGATAAAAAACTGGGACAAGAGATTTACAAAAACAATGTAAGAAATACATATCCCCTAGACTATAAAAGGTGTCTAGAGCTAAAAAGGAAAAACATTCAAAATTTAAAAAGTAACCTAGGTTACATAATGGAATGTTTTGTATTTTTCGATACGGGGTGGTTAAATTTGAGAGACATCATATAATATGGATAAAGTAAATTTATTAGATTTTTTTAAAGTCAAATATTTTATAAATTATTATATTTACCATTACCACAAAATAATAAATAAAGCTAATACAGGTACCTAATAAAATACATTTAATAAAAAGAAAAAAATTGCGAACACAAAGTTTGTCAAAACAACACAAAATTAATATTTGGTCATAGAACCATTTCTGTTTATTACTTTTTGGAGCCTTTGTGGCATACTTAAAACTAAGTTTCTACATAATTCGACAGTTATTTCATCCCAAGCTTGATTTATCCTATGACGTAATTCATCCCTGTTTCTAGGTTGAAAATCATGTTTATACATAGATTTGACCATGGCACCCCAAATGTTTTCTATCGGGTTCAAATCGGGACTCTTCGAAGCCCAGGGAAGAACTGCTATGTTATTTTCTTGGAGAAAATTTTGTACAATGCGCGCTGTGTGTATTGGAGCATTATCATGCTGAAATGTGTAATTTTGACCGTATACAGCGTTTACCGATGGTATCATCACTTCGTTTAGTATATTAACGTATACTGCTGCAGTTATTCTTCCTTCGACGATTTGGCAAAGTCCTGGTCCTCTAGCGCTAATCCAGCCCCAAACATTTATGGAGAAACGCCCACTTTGGTTGGTTTTGTGGGTGTATCTCTCATCATACCGCATGCCGGAAGGCCTATAGACCCGAATTCTCCCATTATTGCATGACTGAAAAGTTTTCTCGTCAGAAAATATAACTGTTTCCCATAAATTTATTTGATTAATATATTCATGTGCAAATTCTAACCTGCCCTGTTTATTTATTTTCGTTAAAAAAATTTTATTGGCAGCACAACGGCTTCGTATATCGGAATTTCGAACCCTGTCTCTAGCGGTATTTGCAGAACCTGGAAAATTCGTCTCTTCTTTTGCCTTGATTGCAGTTTCGAAGGGATGATCCCTTAGATAATTAACCAGTCTTCTATCATGATCATCAGTAGAAATTTTAGGGGGACCAGAACCTGCATTCCTAATAATAGTCCCATGTCTTGCTATTTTTTGTTTTGCCAATAGCACGGTATTCTTGCTTACTCCCAGTTCATCTGCAATATCCCTAATAGCAACACTATCTCGCAACCGACTATAAATAATTGCCTTTTGCTGGGGGGTTAATTGTGGCATATTTACAAATAATATATGATTGTATGTTTGACGAGTCAATCATAAAGTGACAATCTTTATTGACATGCAAATTTTCATGACATTTTACTGGTACCAGGCTTGATGTAAAATTATTCTTAATAGTCTAGGAGAAAATAGAAAAATTTCCTGTTCCCATTCGGCGCGATGGTACATGTATTCTTATCTTATTATTAAGACACAACAAATTCTTCACATCATAAACTTTTATTATTTTAAAAATTAATACCTTAAAGTAATACTATAAAATATAATTATTGGATTTTAAAAAAGATGGTCAATAATATTGTAAATATTTATATTGTAAAATTCTAACTTCTTTAATTTTCAACAACTAGTTAGTGCGAAGTTGATAGTCACCATTCTGGGTAATATATCTCACCCAGGGCAGTGCTTGATAACCACTCTTTTCTATGATTTTCAAATAGCGTACTTGTATTCCAGATGTTGTAAAATATGGAATTTCAAACTTAACTTGAATAGGTGGCTTTCCTTCCGTGTCTTCACATTCCACACTTGGCAAACCAAAATGAGCTCGCATTAAGTATTCTTTACCTAAAAGAATAAAAATATTGGGGTAAAAAGATCAAAACTACAAATTGGCTTAAATTAGTGTTGTAATAATTTTCAATATGTCTAATTACAAACAACCAGAAATTCATAATTTAAAAATGTCAAATTACCTCCTGGAAATGACTTGATAGTCCAGGTAATAGCATTTTGTTCTGGTGCATATTTAACGCTACCAATTGTGGTTTTAAACTTTGGTGAATCTGCATCTTGTGGTACTGGAATGACTATTTCAACATTATTAGCAGTAGATCTTCTTTTAAACTGTGATTTAGCTTTAATCATATATTCCACACGACTATGAGCATGTCTTTCTATCACAGACTCGATCCAAATTAAAGGTTTAACATGTGTGTTTAAGCGATAGGACATAAGTTCAAATTCTCCATCAGGGGGAATAAATGATATAGTTCGATCAATTTCAAATCGAGACAATCTAACACATTGATGGAATTTAACATCTTCCAGCTCAACAGACTTAGACTTTCCCCGACCAGTACTTTCAAACAAAACCTTATCATTAAGACCCAATCGCAACTCTGGCATTCCAGACAGATACACCCTCATTTTTATTGCTCCAACAATCTCGCTCCTTAGCACATTACCATTGGCATTAGCAAGGAGATTAACGGACTCTATGACGTCTAAAAATACTTCATTCTTTCGGTATTTTATGCCTTCAGATCGCCAAGATACCGCATTGGTAACTGCTACTGGAATGCGAGGTTGAATTTCTAACTTATGCCCCTCTTGTGTAATATATTCTTGTAAAATTTTACTGTCTGTTGTTTGAGGGTAACCAAAATCAATTAGTTCATCCAATAGTTCATAAATGACTACAAAATTATCCCTAATACTTTCTTCTTCTAGTTCTTTAAAATACTCAGTCATCACCTGGACTATTTTATGTAAAAAAACAAAAACCAAAGCTATGTTAGCATTTTTCTTGGTAGTACTGACAATATATAAGTTGTTTGTTTTAATATATGCAAAGGTGCTCTCGGTGGTTTGTAGAATGGGAGTTAATAGACCTTCTTCCTCCTTTTCCATTAAAAGGGGCATAAACTTCTCGATAACACTTAAATCAATGTCTCCTCTATAGTTCCTCGAAATTAGGACCTTGCCTTTGATGTCCAAAATATAAATAGCTGATGAAGACATCTTGAATTAACTTATAATCGTTTAATTATTTATATTACTCAATCGAACAAAAAGCCTAATTACATTTCATAAAAAATCAACATAGCAAAATTTACAGAAAATACACGTCAACCTGTCACTCACTGTCACCGTGCCTGCCGTGTCATATCCACGCCTCATGACAAAGTGACAACGTGACAACACTGGTTGAAGAAAGGCGTTCAACGTTGGGCTCGATCATTTTAATTACTGGGGCGCGTTCGAGAAATGACGGTGTGAGTAACTTATATTTTATTACTCGCTGTACACCATACCGCTTTTCGGTGCCCGGGGCCCGCCTAGCCGTTTGACCGCTCATCGGCCGACTTTTTAATAACAAAAACAAACAGACAAGTTTATTATTTATTATTAAAAGGTTATTTTAGTACCAACCAATAATAAAGGATGTTTGATTTTTTTTGTTTGTTATTTTGGCCGCCACAAATATTTAGTCACACGTGGCGCACACATCGCATCCTTAAGGATGGAAATTTGGATTCATCTAATACGACGTGAAGTTAAGATAATGGGTGATAAATAGGTATAGTGGAAAGATTGTTCATAGAACAAGAAAAAAAAACAATTCTAGTTTCGTAGGAGGAGTCAGTAGACAAGTGTTTACAAAAATAACTGTTTGTAATTGGTTGAAGAAAGAGTTCCATTTTGAATAGTACATACATTCAAGAATTTTCTCTCTTATCAAGAATTGCCAATATAAGTCCTGACCCAGCAAAAAGAAACACCCCTTCTCTATTTTGGCAGGGGTTACGAAACATTAAAATACCTCAAAGAAACACTTACTCAGTAGAGTTGTTTAATGTATTCAAGTGTAAGGGTAACCTCTGCCCGTTTGGTAACTCAAGTCTCTCTAAATGATGTAAAGTAAAAACACAATCCCAGAACCAGAGCACTTTCCAGCCAGTGATCTTTGTAATGTTTATTTAATTGTTAAAATGTGTATTTCTCTTTTGGTCTGAGACTGTAAAGCGGAAATTGTTTGTCTTGAATTTATTTGAAATTGCATCGTATGTGAGTTTTAAAGATACAACTGTCTTTAGAGAAAACTCTTTAAATTTGCTGTTTTGACAACTTTATTTTTATTTATTATATGTTATTCACCATAATGAAATCGTAAATTGTTTTGCTTTGCTTCGCTTTAATAAATAAACTATTAAAAATCTTTGGTGTTTCAGTAAATAAATAGCGTACAACAAATTAAATAAATAAAACGTAATTTCAAATCATCTTAGCTACACGTTCCAGTCGCCTACCATTTTGATACGCGACAATATGGTAGGCGAGTAAGCGAACCCCTACCGACTACTCGATGGCTTTCTCAAGTGTAAGAGTAGTGCTTCATGTGGCTTTTTGTGCTAGAAGGAACATGCGTAGACAAATCAGCCCGAGTTTACATGGGGCGCTTATGATATTTTGTTAAAAATTATAAATAGTAGCCGAGCTGTAAAAAAAATACAGCTAGAGCGTGCGAAAACCTCAGCTCGAAAGTGTGGAGTGGAGTTGCCTGTTTGGGATGCAGGTTTAACCCTTTTTTCTTCTGTGACGCAAGGTTGCCAAATATCGAATGTTTTGTTTCTGTCTTCTGTCATAAATTGGGTTTTGATCGTGAATACAAAATGATACAAGTGCGAAATGTTTAATTAATTATTTATTTTCTATTAGTTTTATTTTAAAGGCCTTTTATTGTATAGTAAAATGAGTTCGTTATTACTTTCATTGCCTGAATTATTTAATTCATACAAAACTTGGGTTAGTAAAAATCCACAAATTGCTAGTGATTACGAGACTACCGCTAAATGGATATCATATTTTATTGCTGGTAAATATTAAATAAATTATAATTGTGTAGCATTATTCATTATTACAAATATTGTCGCACTTTTTAGGTCGAATACACAATTCACATCTTGTTTCTGAACTGGTCTATTGTCTGTCAAATTTACTAGTCTTGCTGAATGATGGAATTATCAGAAGAAGCATGGACTTTAAAGTTTCAAGTGCTTCCGAGAAAATAAAGCTATGGCTAACTATTGTAGAATATTCAGAAGTCTTCTGTGAACTTTCCGTACAAAAAGTGTGGGGAAATACGGGCAAATGGCTGATTGTCCTAGCGATACAAGTATTTAAGTAGGTAGAATTATCTGACAAATTAAGTACCTACATACCTACAATGTACGATTATTGTTGCCTTTATTGTATTTAGCTTTCCTTTTACTAATCTTAAGGTAATTTTAGGTGTGTTGCAAGGTTTTTGCTTATTTACAAACATAAAGAAACTATTATAGAGAATCCTACAATACCACCTTTGGAAAGGAAAAAAGTTGGAAATGATGGAATCTCTAATGATATAGATTCAAAAGGGTTTAGTGCAGGAGATCTTAATTCTGTTTCATTTACTCTTAAAAGATCAGGTAGAACTGTAAGAAAAGTTGAAGCGTCCCCACCTTTAGGTTTAAGGAATTGGAAACCAATCAAAATAGAAACAGTTGTTTCAGTACCAAATACAGAGAATAATCAGTTGGATGAAGAAGCTTTGAAAAAGAAACAGTTAATAGCTGAATCAATATACATAAGTAAACCAATTGTTCACCTAATTTCCATGCACATATTTGGAACCAGAACTTGGAAACCTTGGATGCTTTCACTGGCTATGGATGTCATTAGGTAAGACAATGATTGACGTTCTTGTTGACTTTTTATATTTTCCTCTGATTGTTTTGGTTCAAATACCATGTTGGACTCTGATCATTTTTGTGCTGCAAGCCATTTAAAATTAATTTAAGTACGAGGACTATGGTTATTTTTACCTCATACTTAGTGGGTCCGCCAGCGGAAAATTTGTTTTATTGTTTACTTAATCTGTCATTGAAAGTTTTTAATGGGAATCAGTTGGAAATTGCTGAGAATCAGTTTTTTATAATTTCTGGACACACTGTACATAAGTTTGTATACTATATTTAGATAATTGTGAACATGGTCATTTAATAAATATAGTTAATATTTGTAAACCTCTTTTTAGTTTGCAACTATACAAGTTCACCCAAAAACAGTCTCAAGCTCTTTCAAAGAAGCAAAAACTACAGCTCTCGAAGAGAACTGTGCTGTTATTATTATACCTTATCCGTTCACCATTTTATGAGAAACACAGTGAAGATCGAATTAATGCTTTGTTGGCTGCTTTAAGTAACAACATCCCACTGGTTAAAATAATATGCCAGCCATTAATGCAGTACCTGCCATTTTGGCAAAGCAACTATTTTTATATGTGGTCAACTTAATATTTTAGGTAAGGTGATTTGAACTTTTATTTTTATATTTTTTATTGACTACTTATTATTATCTAAATAGGTATGGGAGTTTTATTTAAAAATAAGAACATGTTGTCAGATTTATTCCCCGCTGTTGCTTTCTAATATAATAATTAATAAGAGTTATGAAAACCCTCTATTCATCAGACTTTTAGCAGTTTAATTTCTTACTTTACTAATATTAAAAATTTTAAACATATTTTTTTTTTAGGAATTTTATTGTTCCTATATTCACTTTAACTGGGTAACGTTTTTATTTTTAAATCTTATTTTATATTTAATATTGAAAGTACTTGGGTAGTTAGTAGAATTTAAGCATGGGTCCGTAGTTGTTAGCAAGCAAAAGCAAAAAATTATTAAGAGGTGGTATTTTTGAAAAAACAATTTTAAATGATACTTTAGTGCATGTACATCAGTGACGACTCATGGATATTGAGTATTAGAGGGCTAGGAGATCTAGGTATGCAAAATTAAATGCCTTTGGATATTTAATTTTTGAGAAAAAGTCTACAATGCATGACTTACCAATTCATTTTGAAATTATTAGCTAGGAAAATTGGCCACAATATGATTCACGTTTCTTTATTTTTAGGAGCATCAGAACAATATTTCTATATATGTATTAAAAACATTGGGTTCTCTTGATCCGAATTCTCGCTAATGTGCGTGTAAGAAAGTTATGTTCATTAAAAAAAATTTATTTTAAGGTAAACAATTTTAATGGTTTTAATTGGCTTATTGGCTTTTCCTGCACTTTTTTGCATGAAAATAACTTTCTCACGCCCATATAGATATCATATTTTCATTGGTAAAAACAGAAATTTAATATCTTGCTTAGTTTTTTGGTAATTCAGGTTTTAAAAAAAAACCTCTATTTTACATGCAAATTTTAACGCGTTCGGATCCATTTGCTGCGTCTCCCGTATTACGTTGGTGCTTTGCCGGTTGCCGCGACGCATTCGCGGATATTTCAGCCTATTTTCAACTACATAGCGGGTGGAATAGGACCGTCCGAGGTCGTTGATTTAAGGAGTTCGTCAGAAAGGAGCTGCCGCAGAGAGTCCGGTACCGAGCCACAACCGAGCGCCTTAAATGAGGGCGCGAGGATTAGTATAACGAAGGTGTAAGAGAGTTGGCAGTGTTGCCAATTCTCCTGAATTATCGGTAGATCTACTAAATTTATTTTTTGTTTCCTGATGAATTAAGCAATAAACTTATCGTATTTTTGGCATAAGGTAGGGAGGAGGGGGGCGGCCTCAAGGAGAATCTGCCACCGATGTACATACAGTACAATCTCGTTGATCCGAAATGATATAGACCAAAGTGATTTCGGATAATCGAAATTTCGGTTAATCCGATTTTTTTTTATAAAATAGAAGTTTAGAATGCATTCAACATTGCAGATTGATTAGATTACATTGCCACCTACATATTGTACTGCATACTACTGTAGATACATATGTACATACGTATTTGCCTTAATATTTTTTGCTTTTACTCTTTGTTAAATTTAATCTTTAAGGGATAAAATAATGTTTATTAAATTGTGATAGCAAGATCATAGGCTAAGGATGACATAACAATAAACAATCAGATAACAGGAACCGGAAGTTTTATTATGTATATCGCATCGGCGCAATGTGGTTTATCATCATGCAGATGAGAAAAACTATAATATTATTACACTGTATACTGGTCGTTTTAATGCCCCGATTGTCATTAGTATGGTATAAACGTTAGTAAATATTGAAAATTAAGACCAGGATTTGTATCCTGTATGAAGCACACAACTTTTTCATTTTATAGAAACTTGTGGTCTTAGCGCCACTAATCATATCATTAGTTTTGAGTCATAGAAACACAAAAACAAATTCTGATCAGGCTCGGTTTGTCCATAACGTTATTCGTTATCGAGATTAGCCCCCCTATACCAATCGATGTTTTCACATCCTTTTCTATTTATGACGAGTTTTTTTAGAAGTCTTCTTTTGGAGGTGCTGGATTATTACGCGGTCGACCTTTTTTTTAGAAGACATCTTCAGGAGGTTAAGTAGGATTGAGTACGCAGTGGCGTAACTAGCGGTGCTCAGTGTGTGCCATGCACACTGGCCCGGGCGCGACGAGCCAGGTTTTCTATACCTTCTGTAAATCCCGAAATTCTGACAGAGCGTATTAAACAGAATATTATATTACCCAAAAAAAAAAAAATAGGCGCTACAGATTTACCCAAACAAAAAAAAATTCATTTCTGTATCCGCCCTTGTCATGTACCTACTAATGTATATTATTATATATTTTAATTTTCATAAATATGTTCAGGGGCCCGGCAAAACTGTTGTACACAGACCCGTGGCTGCATTGTTACGCCACTATTGTGTAGAATTTCAATACGGGACTTAAGCCCCCCCAAATATAGGTATCTAGTTACGCGAATGCGAGTCTGCGTCTACTTCTAATATCAAATTTGTTGTTTGTTAATATATAATAATAATAATTTTCAAGAATTAACCAAAAAACTGTATAGTTTTCTTAAATTGGAAAACCTATTAGGCAATCCAACGATGTGTCCAAATGGCGGCTGGCTGGCAAATACTGCTTTGTAATTGGTGCACGTGACCATAAAAATAATGTTGCTGGTGGCATTTAACTGGTGACTCAATGCTTTTTACCAGCCAACCGCCATATTGAATCACGTGGTTTGGATTCCCTAATAGGAAGTTAGGTTGTGAGGTTGGGACAAAAACAACTAATACTTTTAAATGTTTATTTTAATACTACTTAACACGTCAAAAATATCTAAAAGTAATTTAGATTTAGAGGAATATAGTAGCATGTGAAACAATGATATCTTTTGCCACTTTAAATTACTTTTCAGACTTTTTGTATGTAAATTAATTCAGTATATTATTAACCTAAATCAACCGATTGTCAATGAACTAGAATACAAATTACAATATATTTCAGTGTAAAAATAAAATTTATTTACTTATTACTTAACAGTCAGTAGTTAAATGTATCTTAAAACTTCTCATGAGACCTAACGTTTATTACTCTACAATAAATTAAATAATCATAAACGATTCAATAGTTTCAAAGGACATAATGATTGAAAAGTGTTAAGCATTTAGGTGAATAATTAATAAACCATACAGGGTGATTCACGTTGAGTGGCCTATTAGAAGATCTCGGAAACGAGTAACCCTATCTTTCTAAAAATTTAATTTTAATAGCAGGCATAATTGCCTTTGGGCTTTTAAAACATTATATTTTGACGTTTTTATTACTTCCGGTTATACCGGAAGTTAATGCCAACTTTGCTATTTTAAATGGAACACCCTATATATTTTAGCATTTTTGATTACCTTATTAAAATCTAAATAACTTTTGTTAATAATAATCTATTCCTTTTGAGATATAAATTATAAAAGGATTTTTTGTGTAAAAACGCTTTATAAGCTCAAAACCAATTATGCCTGCTATCAAATTTTTAGAAAGATAGGGTTACTCGTTTCCGAGATCTTCTAATAGGCCACTCAACGTGAATCACCCTGTATACAGACGGTGTTCAGAAAAATGTGTTTGGAAACTTGGACAGGTTATTCTACGAGGCAAAATAGTCTACTAAATTATATAACAATTACTCTAAATCTCAATATTTTTCAAGTTTTTTTCCTATGTTTAACATGGCAAATGTTTCTTTACCAATCAAATTTATGTTTGGTACAGAACTTGGTGATTACTATCATTCTGTTACAAAAATGTTGCTCCAGTATGCCATCAGATGACACTTATTTTATTGTTTGCATTTCTTTTTTGTTTTGATTGATATTGGTTGGTTGGTTTAAGGCGGGGGTCGGGCGTTCGGCCCAAGCTTCCTGCACTGCAGCCATTGTGCGCCCCTATCTTGCTAGAAAAGATTTGTTCCTTTTATAAGGTCCAGTAAATTCCTATCAAGTTTGTCATGCGGGAGGTTATCCCCTCATTGGATTCCTCCGAAGATTTTGAATCTTCTTCGGGACAGTGCTTCGCAGTTATATATGATATGTGAGGCAGTTTCTTCCTCTTCGCCGCAAAGTCTGCATTCAATGGGACCATTGTAAATTCCTATTCGACGTAGGTATTTTCTTAAGTGGCAGTGGTCTGTTAGTAGGCCAACCACTTGTTTTAGTTGGGTGCGCGTTAGAAGCAACATTCCAGTTGATAGCTTTTTGGAGGGTTTCCCAATTGTGGCCCTCGCTTGGGTTTTAGCAGGTATCCTGTTCCATCGGTATAGGTGTTGTTGTTGCGCCCACCTGTCTGATGTTGTTGGCAGATAATACAAAAACAATGTGTTGTATTAAAAATAATAAAATACTAAATAAAAAAAGTTAGTCTTTCCCAGAGTCGATAAATTTTACCGTTTCGTCACAAATTTCCAAACATCAATTTGATTGATAAAGAAATAAAAATAAGAAAAACAAAATTAACTTTGGTAGGCTGGAACAAGGAGAATATTGACATTTAGATATTTTGTTTTATAGCTTACTACCTTTATTTTGCCACGTAGAATAACTTGTCTTAAGTTTTCAAACACATTGTCCAAAAACACTGTATAGTGCAGTGGAGGTGATCGGCAAATAAATGTCCGGCAAGCGGTTAAATCGACTTATAACTGAGGTGTACAAGTTCTTACTACTAAAGATGAAACGAAAGACACTTTTAAATACTAACTGTTAATTCTACTATAATTTTAACTTCATATAATTATTTTATAAATACATTTTATATAAATAACCTACTTAAGTCACCTAATACGTCATATCACATTTCATTCACAATATAATATGGAAAGTTTGAAGTCTATAATTAAACGTTTAAAAGGTACCGAGGTGAAGTTATTTTTTTTGCTCAAAATCTTTGTCATGTAGTTGTCGCACAAATTTATAATCAGATTAACAGATTTCAATATTTAAGACTGTTTATTTTAATAGTTAGGAGGTGTAAAAATATGTTTCTAATGGTTTTTACTCCCTAAATATTTACATTCCCAGACATTAAATACTTAAGTGGATTCCGCATTTACATTTTTCATGATGTGTGGTTCACGGAAGCCAGCCGTGCGTCAGTCGACGCGCGCAGGTTTCGCCACTGATGTTAGGAAGAGAGAGCATCAGTGGACAACTGAGTTGGATTATATTTAAACTTAGAAATAGACTTAAAATTGCACTTTCGTTTATAAAAAAAACTTTCCAATATTCTTTGTTTATTTGTTAGAAACTTTTCTACACAACATTTTTTCTTAATCGATTAATAAACCTGTAAAAATAAATCTCGTTTCAAAGGTGTACGGAATCGTCTTAAGTAAAAATAAGGACAATATATAGTTGCTTGGGTTTTAAATTAATTAAATATTATATACGTAAATACAATAAACTTTTTTTTGAAAAACGCAGTGAAGGATCGTGAATACCTTTCATTGGAGTAAAGTGTACTTTTCTTCAAATCGATTTTGTAGCTTTCTGCGTCGTTTTAGGTATTCCACGGAGGGAAATGATGCACTTTTCTCCCTTGCAATGGAAATAGCTGTTTTTTAAAGTATTTTATTAATGAGAGATAATTTTTATTCTATAAATGAAGAATTTAATTGTTACATAACAATAATTATTTTAAAGAAGACTTGTAGGTACCTAATTATGGGCTTTTATCACATATTTCTTACCTAAACTAAATAAATATCATTTCTTACTACGTTAGGCTTTAGACAGCAAAATAATAAATATTTTAACAACAAATATAATTCTATTTTCAATATATAACGCATGCTTTTTATTTTTTTTTATTATTTTATTTTATCAATATCATAAACAAAATATTACTGGCGCAAGAGAAATTACCTAAAGGTTGTCTATTACTTGCATTCTTTAAGAAGTGTACACAATCAGTAATAATGTCATTAAATATTGTTATTATTATATGCTGATTGTGTATTTACTAGACAGGAAGTTTCTGATAGTTCTGCGATAAAACACTTTCATGTAGATATGTATATTTTCGATACTCTTTTACTACCAAGAAGATGAAAGTTTAAAGGCCTTTTTATATTGGATGCAATTGCAAGAAAAAATTGCCTGAAAGCATGCGCTTTGTCACCGTTTTAAACAGCCGATGCAGGTTTTAAATGGGAAAACGTGCATCAGCTGATTAAAACGTCGTCGAAGCGCATGCTTCCAGGCCATTTTTCTTGTACTTGCACCGAATTTAAAAAGGCCTTTAGGTAAATTAATCTCGCTCCTTACCATTAAAATAATTTTTTTTAAGCTAGCCAGATCCAAATTTAAACTGATTTTCAAGTATTAACCTGTACCCAAGCAAGGGCTAAGAAAAAAAAATGAACGTTCTATTTCACTCAGAAAATTAATAAATAAAAAAGCTATTACAGATCTACATCATGAAAACGGTAAGTTAACAAAATTGCCAATGTTGTATAAATTTTTTTAAATATCTTACCAAGGATTCAAAGAAGTAGTCAAATTCTTAAAGAGACCTAATTTTATTTTCACAAAACACAATACTTAAAGTCGCAGTCTCTTCAAATATCCTTAGGTTTATTATAAAAGCTTTAAGGTTACATGTTTCGCCTTTATAGGCATCAGCAGATCTAACATGGAAAAAATTAAACGGAAACAAACCTAATAAACATTAGAGATAAATACTTTCTAGATTTTTACTACAAGGTTTTTAATCTGTAATGTTGTTTATTACGAATTGTCTACTATAAAGGCGTCTTTAAGTTTTTATAATAAACCTAAGGAAATGTTATTTTACTTTAAGCTCGATATTCTGATTTCAAACTTTGGAATCTGACTTTAAACTCAGAATTCTGACTTCCAATGTAGGATTCTGACTGTATACTCAGTTTAATATTGAAATTCTTGCGGTCGCAGTAGTCCTACACATATAAGGTTGTCCCTGAATGCAAAAATAGTTAACCTTTAGAATTTTAAAATTTGAAGTTCCTGTAATTTTTTTTTTCGAAAAAGAACAGGAACACAAGTTAGTAATAAGGAAATAAGGTCACAGGTAACAGTTTAATTATATTTATCTTTTCACGTGCGGTTACGACGATACTTATTCTAAAAATCAATTTCTTCATAGGTAAATGAAGGTACTGTACATTTACTTTTTAACACTTGACTGGCTCTGCTGCCTACAGTTTCCCTATCTGATTCGGGTCTAGTGTCGTTAGGGTTGTTGAAATAAGTAGTCTCGTCTTCCGGTTCGACAACCTTACACGAGCCAGTCCACTCGCTTTCGGGATCGGAAAATATGTTTTTGTCGCTCTCCAAGACATCTTCAATGGAGTATTCTGACATTTCTGAAAAAAAAATTACTTAGAAGCTGCATAGGTGTTTTTGGTTAATGTTATATCTGACACCAAAGAGTTTATAGTATGTATACCATTTGTTTGTTTGATTTCACTGTGTTATACAGTCGTTCGTTAGAACTTTTGGGAAAACTTCTCTAGTCTATTTCAGCAAGATGTAGAGTAATAAAATGGGAAATTCCGTCCAATACGGTTCAATTTCGGTGTCGGCCATAGGCGCAGGTAAATTTTGTGCATTAAATTATTTATAACTAACTTAAGAAAAAAAGAAGATAATTTGATAAAGACGGAACTATTGGCTATAGCAAATTTACACAAACATCATTTCATGAAATATGCCGTAGAAGATATAGTTGAAAAACATAGTGTAACTGTGCTGTGCACATCGCCAATCCATTACGAACTAAAGCCTATAGAACTTATATGGGCGCAGTGAAAAGATTTGTAGCAAGACACAACACGACATTCAAAATGAAAGACGTTAAGCTACTGTTTGATCAAGCCATTAAGGAAGTCACACCAGAGAACTGGCGAAAAGCAGTCCATCATGTCATTAAAGAAGAGGAGAACATGTGGGATCTTGACCACCTGATCGATCGGACCGTCGACCCGTTAATTATAACGTCAAGAGAAGATAACAGTTCCTCAGATGACGAAGAACATTATGATTTTTTTATAATTTAACTTCTGTATAATGTATTTTTTGTATTTTGTATTTTTTTATGTTTAATAAAAACATAAGTGCACCCAACATTATGTACATATGTGTTCGTGAATGGATAACAATAGGCAAAACCCATAAATTGACCCAAACTTGGGTGGTACTACCTGCACTACTACTACACACTTGATGAAATAAAGAATTTTGCAATGAAATCAATGCCAAATCATGAAAGTGGCTTAAATATTCGTTGGGTCACTCTGTAGTCCCTTTCTTTTATTACTCTACACCTTTCTAAGTAGATATATTTTTTGATCTTCAACTAAAATTATATCGTTTTTTTTACACTTCCGGTTAGACTGGACTGGAATAGGATATGATTTTTATCTTTCGTCCGTGCCAGCAGATTTGTGATGCGACCAACCGAGGTAATTAGTTTTTTATTTGTTATATTTATGTCAATTTACTTTGGAAATTCTATACTATTTTTAGTTTTCTACACCTCCCGTTTTAACTGTTAAACACCCAATAGGACGATGGTTAATAATTTTAATAATACTTACGATCTTCCAATGCTTCTGGTTGCTCAGATTCTGAGAAATCTATCCAACTATCGTCAAACTCCAAATTTCTGTTTATATGCTTTTCATGTGGGGTTTGTAAAACGGGCGATTCACTGTCTGTTACATCAAATATTTCTGTGACTTTAACCTTTAAAAAATATTCATAGTTATAGCTACATTCGTCTTAGGTTTTATTTTGAATTTATAACAATAATTAACTAACCAGACAACTTTTTTTAAGTCACTTCTGGGGGAACTTTTGGATTTTTAACTTCCCCCCTTCGAAATTTACTCTATGGTCACCCATTTATACACCATCTATATACTTATGTGAAGTTAATACAACAACTGTTAAAATATAATAAGTTTTTTTATATACCTTATTATTTTCGTCCAAATAATAATAAGCCATAATAGCATCATGATGTGGCGTGACTTGTAAGATATGGTCGAATGTGTCATCGTCCATTGTGTCTGTCTTGTTTATCGTAAAGCTCGATTTACGCTGCAAGATCTGCCTTGTTTTGAATTTGCGTTCTGGACTTTGTTCCAGTGGAAGATCACTGAAAAGAAATTTAAAAAATATATAATTAGAGCTATCTTCATTTTTTAAACTACACATTTAAAAGAGTATTGGCATATCCGGCGGAAGGTAAACTTAAAATTAAACGTCAATGCAATTGACTACCGTTTAACCCCAGTTGGACTACACTGCTTAAACAACTTAGCACTGCTTAATCTTGGCTTAGCCCAATTCAATTATTTTCAAAATTAAAATTATTATTAACTTGTTTTTAATATCGATATGTTTTTACTTCGACAAGTTTTAAAGAAATATATTTTTCCGAAAATCGATCGGAAATATTGACATTTTTGATAACATTTCTAAAAGAAAAAGTCAATATTTCCTTACACTTAGTCGTTGCTAGGCAACGGAAAATAATTGTTAGGAAATATTTATTATTGTACTGTAAGGAAATATTATTTCTGTACGGCTACTTGTAAACTAAAATGTGTTAAACTTAACAATTCAATATTACTGTGTTTCCGTAGTTACAACACAAATAGTTAATGGCATCCTTTATTTGTAAACAAAGTAAATAATATTTATTTCAAAATTTTAAAAAGGTGCTTGTAATAAGTTATGTCCTTTTAATAATTTTCGATTTACGGAAAAATAGTATGTATACCTCGTATAGAAAGCCATATTCCCGGACTCCGTATTGTCAGTCTCGGCTTGCGCCTCGACATACAATCTTTACGGTCGTCCGGGAATGTTCAGCTTTTCCTACTAGGTATACAATGTACTATTTTAATTTTGCTGATAAATATTTCAAGACTGCCTGCATCACGAGTCGGCCGTGGGTATGCATAATGAATTTTCGATGATCTCTTCTATATCTATCTAGTGATTAAGCGAAATGATGTAACCAGAAGTTATTATTTTTGTAAATGCATATTTAAAAAAAAGTTACATACTTTTTTTTTCAAGAGGTATAGATGTCCTTTAGAATGTTTATGAGTTGAGGAATTAAATTTTTACTAAAAAATAACTCAATTTATGTCCTTAATCGCATCCTTGATCCTTTTAAGTAAGTACGCCATTGCCATGGGAAGCATTCAAATCATTTTTGATAATTACATTTACACAATATTTATTTCACAGTGTATTTGCTTTTTTAAAAATATTTTTTTATTTATCTATATAAATAAATATTGGACAAAGAAGGAATCTTGATAGTTGTCTTATCAAGTGCCAATAATTAGACTGTTTGTTGTGTAAATGAACCTTTGGTCGAGTGAACTAATCAGTGTGATATTAGTTATGAAAAAAAAGTAATTAAAATATAAAAATATAATAATATATACCAACCTGTCATCTAGATTTAATGTAAAGTTTAAGTTCATTTTGTTTTCGACGAGGTCATGATCGTGGTCAATATCGATGTTACCTGCAAAAAAAAAATAATTTAATAGTTAACTAGATATTTAATGATGTTTTCCAATGCTAGAAATAATGAAAAACTTTTAAACACCTCTTTGTCATCAAACAATAAATTATTGTGTATCTAGTAATAAAAGCATTACATTTCCGGACGACAATGTAAACTACTAAAAACTTACTGGTTTTCTGAAATCGCATCTGAGGAATTTTTATTAATTCATAACATTTTTTTTATTACCTTCAATGAATTTCTTATGAAATGGTTTCCTTAACAATCATATCTTCTGATATTTAAACACTTAAAAGTGCTAAACAAAGTAAACACTGAATCTACGTGTCCACGGATAGAGTTTGGAATAGGAAAAACTTTTTTATTAATAGGTAGGTATGGAATAAAAAGTCATTCTTTATAAAAACTTCTGCTTGTGCTGAAACTACAATTTCAAATATCAGATTTGCGATTACTATACAGGGTTCGTCAGACACAACATTTTTAGTTTTTTGAATTTTTTTCAATTCCTTGATTTATTAAATCAATTTTGCTTGTTCTGAAACTACAATCTCGAATATCAAATTTGCGATAACTATACAGGGTTGAACAGAAAAACATTTTAAATTTTTTATAATTTATGATTGAATAAATTAAAGAAATATGATATGTATTAATAAAAATACTTCAAAGGTAGACAAAGAAAAATAGTTTTCTTACAACAAAATCATTATTTGGCCAGATATAAAATCATATTCTAAGTAAGAAGGTAACAATAGCTGTTGTTTTTACGTAAATTTATTTTAAACGAAATCCAAAAAACTAAAAATGTTGTTCTGACGAATCCTGTATAGTAATCGCAAATCTGATATTTGAAATTGTAGTTTCAGTATAAGCAGTCGCTTTTATAAAGAATGAATTTTTCTTCTATAGCTACTAATAAAAAAGTGTTTCCTCTTCCAAATTCTATCCGTGGACACACTGTATATATAGATAGAGAAATCGGTACATAAAATTACTTTCCCAGTCTAGTACGAAAAAGTAACATGAAATATGTATAGGAAAGTTACTTTCTCGGCCCAGGGCGGAAAAGTAACAATAAACCTGATGGTTGCATGCTCATCAACAAAAGACGTGCTGATTATATTGCAATCTTTGTTTCGATAACGTAAATAGAAAAGATAGTTTAGAAATAGGAAACCAGACTCGATACATCATTAAGGTAGGAACGCGTCGAATAAAGAGCTGTCGCCACCTAACGATTGCTTGGAAATGTTCTGACGCAGGCAAGTAGTTTCGCGTATTTTTATCAGGGAGCATATACTTTGTTTAATTATTTTCTCAGTAAATAATTCAAGAGTTTAAAAAAGTGAAAAGGCCCATGATGGTCTATTTCAGAAAGGTGTAGAATAAAAAAATGGGAAATTCCGTCCAGTTCGTCTAAATTTCGTTATCGGCCATAGGAGCAGGTAAATTATTTATAACAACCAAAGAAAAAAAGAAGATAATTTGATAAAGAAGGAACTATGTATTAGCTATAGCAAATTTACACAAACATCGTTGTATGAAATATGCCGTGAAAGATATAGCTGAAATACATAGTGTAACTGTGCGGCAGTAGAGTTTTGGACTTGCATTGTCTTTATTTGTTTAGAATCACTACGTTTCAACTGGTAAGCATCTCCAGTCATCTTCAGGTGAATACTGATAGTGTAACTGTGCTGCGCACACCGCCATATCATTGCGAACTAAATCCTATAAAACCTATATTGGCCCAAGTGAAAGGATTTGTAGCAAGACACAACACGACATTCAAAATGAAAGAAGTTAAGCTACTGTGTTATCAAGCCATTAAGGAAGTGACACCAGAGAACTGGCGAAAAGCAGTCCATCATCTCATTAAAGAATAGGAGAAAATGTTAGTTAGTTTAGTGTAAGTTATCATGTTATTACTTACTTCTTCCATATTCTGTGAAAGCCAGTTGACAAGTAATTTTAGCACTTATTTGCTGTCTCTTCCTATTTGCTCTTGTTAAAGCATGTGACAGTTGATCTAAAACTACTTTGCTAGCGTCCCAAAGTGAGTTACCGACTTGAGGTGCTGAAGCCATAAGTCTACAAGAAAAATTTCATTAAATTTTTTAGCATAAAAGTAATTAGTAAAAACAAACTTTGATGGAGTCAGAAGCGTTGCGATTTAAAACACGATTTGCATACACATTTGCTTTGGCAAAAAATAGGATCAATAATGATATTTAAAAAAATTTGATCAAATAATATTTATTTCAAGGTTTCCCTTTATAAACATGGCACAGGTCATTGTGGGTCCAGTAGTAAGTATTACTGTGAAATCCTACTGGGTAAGTTTTTGATAAGCCAAGTTCATATTTGATCTGGCTTAGTGTTGTAAAATTTCCCGAAATATATGTTTGGAAATATTTCCGGAAATATTTCCTAAAACATTGGAAATATATGGAAATATTGGAAACAAATTAAAGACTAAAAAAAAATAAGAAAAAACTAAATATTTATTTAAAAAATAACAACAAAAAATAGAACGCTTCCTATACACGAACACAAATAAATGTTAAACATCAAAAAAATAGAAATAGGGTCAAATTTGTAAAAAAAAATAATTATTTTTTACAAACAAGTCGAGCAAGAGGCATATCTTCATTGCTGTCGTCATCATCCTCAATATTATCTTCGGCATTAGGGTCTTCTTCATGCCAGTCAACTTCTTCAAAATCTTTAACAGTGTCACTAGTGTCAGTGTCGGAAATAAAAATTGACCTATCGCCCTTTTCAATTTTCTTTAGCAAGTTTTCATTGTGGGATACGTAGAGCAATTTAGCCGCTCTGTCATTAGTAAGCCTGTTTCTCTTTTTAGAATGAATGTGACTATAAACGCTAAAACTGCGCTCAGTGGCTGCTGAAGATGCTGGCATCATCAAAATTCGTGACGCTACTTTTGATAAAGAAGATGAAGAACAAAGTCCTTTCCACCAGGAGACTGGGTTATGAACTATAGTAGTTCTGATGATGGTTTCCTAATAAAACCGAAACGTTAACCCCTTATAAAGAAAAATATTTTATTCAAGAGTGACCGAAAACCCAAGAAAAACAAACATTTTAATGTATTATTAGTATAGGGTTACAAATTATAAAAGATATAATAATAAACATTTATTTTGAATCATTTAGAACAAGTTTTAAATATTTTTTAAAATATTTCCAATATTTTCAATATTTCCAATATTTCCGAGACAAGTTCGGAAATTTCCAATATTTCCATTTCCATGGAAATATTTCCAACGGAAATATTTCCAACGGAAATATTTCCATTTACAACACTAATCTGGCTACAGTAAAGATACATTTAAGATATTATTTGCCGCGGCAAAATTGTGCTTGCAAAGATTTATCTACCACCCTATACAAAAGCATTCATTTGAGCGGATTTCCTAATGTATCAAATTTTGAAACGTTCTCCCTCTTTCATTTGACTCCGTCCAAAAACGTATCCGTCATAAGACCGGGGCGCTATTCTCTAAGACGTAATTCATTTCAAAACTTTGACCAATCACATCTTAAAGTATAGATACGATGTCAAATTTACGCCAATTGAGACTCAGCCTTGTAGTAGTTAGGTAAAGAATAATAAAGTCAAAGATTCAAAATATCCACCCTAGCAATCCGAATGAGACTATCAAAGTTCATTTGTAACAAGCAGATAGAAATTGACATTTTGGCGGCCCTTCACCCAAATTCCGATTTTAGGTCGAGATGGTGAGTAGTAAGTGCGGTCGAGCATATATACAGGATGTCCCTTAATGACGTGCTAATATTTTAGGGTGTGATTTCCCAAGTCATTTTATGAAGAAAAGTTCATATAAACATGTCCTAAACGGCTTAAATTTTTTGCTACAGGGCAGGGTGTTGAATTTTATTTTTTTTAATGCGTTTTTTGTAATATCTCCGAAAATACTTTAGATAATATTTTCAATTTTGGTATGTGCTTATAGGACATAACACCACATGTTTTAGTTGTAAAAGTTTAATTTTTGTCCCACCAGTGGTGTCCCTTCAAACATGTCCTCTGATATTTTTTAGAAAAAAAGTGGTACGCCACTGACATTTTTCCATATGGATATTATTTCTGATTAGACTGGTCAATTCTACATAAAAATGGTTTCTTGCGTTTTTCTCCTTAGGCACACCGTTCTAAATAAAATAATTAAATTAAATTAGCTTCATGCATGTATATTAAGTAAAGGTGGTCATTTCCAACAATTTTTATAAAACAAAATTTTGCATTGTCAATGTTAATAATAATAAATGGTAGAGCTAATTTAATTTCATTATTTTAATTAAGAACGGTGTGCCTGAGGAGAAAAACGCAAGAGACCATTTTGATGCAGAATTGACCAGGCTAATTAGAAATAATATCCAGATGGAAAAATGGTGTACCACTTTTTTCTAAAAAATATCAGAGGACATGTTTGTAGGGACGCCACTGGTGGGACAAAAAAATAACTTTTATAATTAAAATATGTGGTTTTATATCCTATTAGCAGATGCCAAAATTGAAAATATTATCTAAAGTTCTTTCGGAGATATTACAAAACACTCATTAAAAAAAATAAAACTCAACACCCTGTAGCAAAAAATTTAAGCCGTTTAGGACATATGTTTATATGAACTTTTCTTCATAAAATTACTTGAGAAATCACACCCTAAAATATTAGCACACCCTGTATATGTGAAATAACCACACTTCTTGCTGAATAGAAAAAGTTAATCGAATCAATTTTATTTACGAGGTACACACTCACGCACACACAGTCGATTATGAAATCGGAATTTGGCCCCTGCTAACATCACTACATTGAGAAACCCGTCCTTAATTAAACAAAATGGTTAGTCACCTTTGATCTACCCTATTATGGGGTCGTC
Organism: Polydrusus cervinus; assembly: GCA_935413205.1. Classification (NCBI taxonomy): domain Eukaryota; kingdom Metazoa; phylum Arthropoda; class Insecta; order Coleoptera; family Curculionidae; genus Polydrusus; species Polydrusus cervinus. The sequence continues at coordinate 24,326,947 of OW284514.1, read as the reverse complement.
TAACGCATGCATTACCTCTATGAGGTAAAATAAGAGCTTGGCAGGGTTTATGCTCGTACGTATAACTCTCAAATTGATTTCCAACGGAACTTAACAATTCAAACCTGGTTACGTTACGAAAAATTAATCTACGGGTAACTTGGGGAACTACCGGTTTCAAAAGGTGTAGCCTAAAAATATTAAAGTATAGCTTGTAGTTTATACTGTCTTCATAAGGTTTTATACCTCTTTATTCTAATAAGACAGTATGGGTAATATTATTTTATTACACTGATTAATAGTTATTTTTATAAACTTACTGTAAAAATGTGTTTTATGGTTTCAAAATTAAAAAAAAAAGTCATTTGAGATTTTATCAGACGACCCCAGTGCCAGAAGCGCTGCTATTGTTGCCATTAAAAAAAAATCTCGTTATTGCCAATAATTCCAAACAAAACTCAGGGTAGGTTTCGATTTATTTTCGCGTTTGACAACTTTCTTTTTTATATAATTTTTTTTTATTGGAATTTAGCCATGGTAAATTTGTTGTGATTATCTAGATCCACACAATCCCACGGTTGAAACACATCTATTTTACTAGGAACTTTTTTCTACTTCTATATTAGTAAACATTGTGTTACCTATAGTTCACTCAAGTAAATCCACTCTTACGTTCAACTGTGCGTAAAAATACAAACACACAATTGTGCGTTATGATGCCATAAAAACACAACTGTGCGTTATGATCAAGTTAGCCTTAAACCACTCGAATCTTGACATTTATCTACCTTGCGTTTTAAATATTTGATAGTGACATTGTCATTATTTGAGATTTGAAGTTCAAATCAACACTTTATAAATTATAAACCGATCTTTTATTTATTAGTAAGAGTCGTAGAAAAAGTATAGTACGTATTACGTGTTGTAAAGCAAATACGCACTCAATGAAATTACTGCACTCGCCGCTACGCGGCTCGTTTGCAATTTACACAATAACTTAGATTAAATCCCTTTTGGGCAATTATTTCTATTGGATTACTTTTCAGACTTTGTCATTGTATTATAATTTTTTAAAAATTTAGAGAACATTGACAACATTATCAAGCTGCCGTTTTCATGACGTATAAAGTCCGTGTTTTTGTTCCAATAGTTTATTTATTATATTTATTTTCTCAATGATGGCTAAAAATATCAAAAAGTACAAGCACAGAAAATTTTATTTTTTGTTCCTTTATACACTACAATCAAAATTTAGTGAAAGAGCCCACTATTTCAACTTAACCTATTATCTGGATGGCAAAACTACATATCTACAAATAAAGTTTTTTAATGGACTTTTACATTGGCAAATAGTTTGTCAGAACGATTATTTTTTTATGATTACCTTTTGATAACGATTAGAAGACCTTTGCACAGACTATTTTTATATAGTTCAGTTAAAAATTTGACAATTATTCACAATTCACGTCAGCATTAATAGATAACACACATTAATATTTGAGATAGGGTAAGATTCTTAAATATTCAGAAGAATAATACTCACTTTGTAAATGTGGCATACATGATGTCAGCTGGTAACGTATATGGAAGACTTAAGACTGATAGAAGTTTCATTCCCCTATGCTTAAATATCCAATTTAGAACTCCCTTATTCGCTGTCTCAATTACGTCTTGGAAAACGTTTAAAACCGTATCAGGTACATTTGAAACTAGAGCTTCCTACAAAAATACGGAAAGTTATAGACATGTGGTATAAGATGAAGTCTCTGGGGTTTTAATTGTTCAGTGGATTAAAGCTTGGAAATCATATAAATACACACATTTTTCCATGACCTTAATTTAACAGAACGCGCAGTCGTGAAAATACAGTAAAAAAAGCATTAAAACTTAAAAAAGTTTTTTATCGGTGACTATATTTCGATGCAACGACCTGGTTCAATTATCGAAGTTTCGATGAGTTGATTTGCGTCGACAATAGAGGGTGATTCCTAAGTTAATACTTCTGTTTTAGCTGTGTTATAGAAGGCATTAAAATAAACTACATTTTCAAATACGTTTTTCCAAAAAAACTTTAAAATAGGCAAGATAAAGAAGTAAAACGTAGCCTGATATACTTATGTTGTTTTTGTCTTATTAGTCATGCATGGTCAGTTATTTATTTGGCGATCTGCCGCCGTGTGTTTTTCTCAAGCAAGTTAATTTTAAATTGGTGACGCGTGAAAATGGTAAAATTTTTAAAAAATGAACTAGTAGATATGGTAGGTGCTAATTTACTGTCGAGTGTCGTCAAAGTGAGGCTGCTGGGTCAAGATTATACGCAGAAAGCTTTTCCTTGCGGGTTCATCCTACACCCAGAAGTTTTTTAATGTTATTCAACGGGTAAGTTAGGCAGGACCGTATTTGATCCATAGTGTAATAAATGAATGTAAGTAAGTACCTTTTTTTTTGATTTTTTTGAAAAAAGGTATTTGAAAAATGTTGTTTATTTTAATGCCTTTTATACACAGCTAAAACAGAAGTATTAACTTAGGAATCACCCTGTATATATTGACCAAACCAAGTCTGAATGGAAAGTAGCTGTTGGCATCGAAAGTTATTATTTTTAATGGTATACAGGGTGTCTTAGGTAAGGATACAATTGACAGCGATGTCGTAAACCATATAAGATAGAGAGATGGTTAAATTAGATAAAAGTTGCGCCCTGCTAATTTCTGCAACATTGTGTTTTCAAATTTAAAAAACTCCGAATCCTTCCGAAGATATTTGGGCAAAACCGAATTCTCACGATTTCGTTTTTATTTTTTTCTGACTCTATTTGACGAGATTTGTTAATGTAAAGTTAACATTATCATCACCATTTTTTGTTCAATACAAGTTTATGTAATTAGATCCAAAATTTCGTTTTTTCAAAATCATCCCTTTCTCCTTTATAATTGAACAACGTATAACACCTAGTATTAATAATACGTTTCAGACTTAAAAACTCATCATTAAAATATCTTCGGAAGGATTCGGAGTTTTTTAAAATTTGAGAACACAATGTTGCAAAATTTATTAGGCCCCAACCTTTTTCCAATTCTAAAATATCTCTGTATTTTATATGGTTTACGAGATAACTGTAGAGTGCATTCCTTATCTGAGACACCCTGTATAATGTTGTTAATCACTCTGTATAACGCTTTACACGCGGCAAGGTAAACTTTCTAAGTGCTGAATGTTGCGATGCCAAATCTAGACAGAAATCAGTGACCAAAGAAAAATATTGACTTGAAAATTTTACGTTTTTGATATGCTGAATTTATTTAAAACTTTATTTTAGGGTAAAATTCGAATTCTAAAAATAATTATCAAATATTTCATAGCATCGATAATATATCGTTACATTGTTGCAATTTATCTTTTTTATTGTGATGAATATAGTTTTGTTCAAACTTTGAATATTGATAAGAGAAGCCTAATTTTTTATAACAATGTAGCAGCACAGTATACTCGTAAAAATCTTTCCGAACTGTATTTTTTATTGGTAAATACGTCAAATTAAATATTTTGAAATTTTAGAACTACATTATTTTTTTATTCAAAATTTAGTTAACACTAAAAATAATTTGTTTCGTAGGATTTTTTCTAGGTTAATTTGGAAGAAACTATAGGAACGGTATTATAGACATATTTTTATTGTATAGCAACAAATCCTTTATCAACTTATCTAAAAAAACAAGTATGTTTGTCTGAAAGTACTAAAAATGAACCTTGCCCAATCATTTTGAGTCATATTATTTTTAATTTTATTTTCTTTGTTCGCTTAGTGTGTCTCTCATTCTTTATGATCTAATAGTTAAATTAAAGTATGTTGCGATTAGTTTTATTTTGTTTAATTTATTGACGAAGGTTAAACATATGTACATATAAGTATGCAATTATTTTTAATTTCTTACAATCCAATTATCAGTCACACTCATAATAAAAATAAAACCATAAGTTCGGCCAGGGATTAGTCTAAGGGGGTAGAGGTGAGGTGAGTGGTTTCCATACCCCCCTTAAAATAATATGCAATTAGCGCCTGTTTAGCAGCTTATTAGCTTAAGAGAAATCTGTACCGGAGTTAGCCAACTGCAATAAAATCTCTGTTTTTATAGGTACATACCTATACAACATATATATTTCCGCCGTTTAACAGTGGATTGCATAAAACTATAGTTCTCGATTAGCTTAACTGCATATTAAAAAGACAAAATTTAATCAGAGGCTGGCAAGGCCAACTTTGGATTTGTGCAAAATGAATTTATATTTAAGAAGTAGCATCTGACAGCACTGACAGCAGCCATTCTTTGCAAATTCTACGGCAATTTTGCGTAAACACGCAGTAATCCTTGCCAGTCTCTGATTAAATGTTGTCTTTTTAATACGCGATTAAGCTAACCGAGAACGATTTTTCTTTATGCAACCCACTGTTAGACTCAGCGGCGGCGCCATGGAGGGGGGGGGGGGGGGCACCGGCTCACCCTAAAGACATGGGTGCCAATTCAAAATTGAGGGATTCGGTGTTGTAATGGAATTTCTGTGGGGGAAGGGGGATGAAATTTTTAATGAGAAAGGAGTGGTATTATAGAAGGATGTAATGCCCAATAATGTAATGAGAGATAAAGAGCTCGATGACCGACAAGAGGGGAGTTTCGTTTACACCCCGCTTATGGAGTTATAGAGCGCGGGGGAGGTGGCGACCTTTTTTTTTAGAAGTCATTTTTGATTTGGATGGTGCCCATCCCAAAAATCATCTGGCCCACTTGTGCCCACCCGTCCACAAAATCCTGGCGCCGCCACTGGTTCGACTTCTACAAGTGGAAGAATGTTTTTCCGGACAATCATTGTCCATAATTCTCAACTCAATTATTCCATGATAACAAAAATTACCTATATGGAATTTTTTTATCTTAGGTACACTAACTTTTAAGAAACGAGTTTAAGTTTGAAACTTTTACCCAAAATTACCACATACCACTGTGATAATAAAGCAAGTTTTGACCTAGGTATGCTATTAGGAAATTTTATTCGTAAATCTCAAGATAATCTTTTATTCAATCTAACATTTACAAATTACAAAATGCCAAAGTGGTAAAAATTAATTAATTTTTAAAAATGCTCCTATAAAACTACTTCGACAACTAAGCGACGCGCCGTGGCGTCATCGCGTCAGTGGAAACTTTAAAGATAAAATAAGATTGGGACGTCGGCGTCGTTTGTAATTTTAATGGACAATAACATGAATAGCAGCAATATTTCTATGTTCATGTTCTGTTTAAATGATGCATGATATAATTTAAATCTATATAACTTTAAAACAAATTATCACTTTTTTTAACAAAAAATAAGATATTATTCGCCAAACTAATAGTATATTATTAACCAAAGTTTGGACAGCTATCATTATTGCCCTTGGGTCAAGTTTAGACTACACACGTTCAATTTAAAGAACCGAAAATTGCCGGCCGGCTCTAGCCTGTCATAAAACTGTGGCCGGCCGGCCATTATCTCTTCGGTAAATTCCGGCCTGCCGACTGAACGTGAGTAGGCTACTTAAGGTTAATAATCGGTCAATAATGGCAGGTTTTATAGGTTGGTAGTGGAAAATAGTATATTGTTAACCAATGTTTAGACAGCTATCATTAATGCCCGAGCGCCAAGTTTAAATCCCGAGGAGCGAAGCGACGAGGGGTTTAAGATGCGTGGGCTATAATAGTATAGTTGTCTAAACCATGGTTAATATAATTTTTTTCTGGTATAACATATTTACAAGATACTTATTTTTGCAGTAATAAAAATTATAAAAAAAATTCGGGTATACATATATTTAAAAGATTGATTCTGTAATTTTTTCAAGTGACCTGTGCTTTGGAATTGGCAAGATAATTTGTTTTGTCTTGTCAGGTGGCTTTGTTAATGTCAAATTGAGATTGGGTTAGGTGGCGATTGTGGGTTATTTATCGAAATATCAAAGCGTCGATATTTTTTTTTCAATTATTGAAGGGACAACGTCTGTTTCTAATAAAAATAATTTTAAGTTTTATTACGATCCGAGTATCAATATCCTAGTGAATATGTCATATGATTTTTCCAATAGCCTATATTTTTGATTTACAGTATCGAAACTTTACAAAATCGAACATCTCTAAGAATCTGATATGTAAAGTCAAGTTACCGGCTTCCAAAAAGATTATTTTCATTATTAACCAGGGTCAATAATGTGTGTCAAGGTAGAGACAATCGATTTCTAAGGTTAATAATCGGTCAATAATGACCGTCTTATAGGTTAGTAGTGGAAGAAAGTTCTTGTGAACCTCTAGCAACATTTTTTTTATTATATTTTAATTAGACAAGCCAGAAAACGATACCGCCTTTCACACTAGTATGGAAGTCTCAAAATTAAAGAGTTTCAGCTTTCGGCAAGTCCATCATAGCAAAACTACTTCATTATTCAGTCGGCAGTAATTAATACCACAATAACCCCCAACTTACCTGTCTATGAGTGTTGCAGTCTTTACATTGTGGATCGTAGACTAAATTTTCTTCAATAGTATCGGATACAACAAAAGTAGATTGAACAGCCAGACATTTTGTGCAATTAATTAAGTTGTTTCTGTGTAAGAACCTTAAGGCGTCGTCAAAGCCTTGTTTACACATATTCGCTAAGGTTTCAGGAGGTGGTGGAAAGAGAATCCTCACCATTCTGTAAATGTTGTGTTTTGATAGTTCTATGCTGGTGTTAGCTATGTTAATCTGAAAGAAAAATATTATTAGTAGATATAAACAACAAACAATAAATCCGTATCTAATATTAAAAAAACAAATTAGAATTGCCAGTGCAAATACATATATACTGCAATGTAAAAGGTGAACAAAGAAATAAGAATAAGAACGTCAATGCCGATAGTACGGTTCTGAACTCTTATAGGTGACGCTCTCTAAAAAGATAATAGATGATTGCAGAAGGTTTGTACTCGTACCAAATTTCAACTGTAAATCATCTGGTGGAAGAATGCTTTCCAAAAAAACAGTGTCCCTTATTATAGATGATATACAGGGTGATTCCTAAGTTGATACTTTTAGCTGTGTATAGAAGGCATTAAAATAAACAACATTTTTGATACCTTTTTTCAAAAAACTCAAAATTAAGGTACTTACATTAATTTATTACACTATGGATCAAATACGATTCTGCCTAACTTGCTCGTTGAATAACATTAAGAAAACTTCTGGGTGTAGGATGAACCCGCAAAGGAAAGCGTTTTGCGTATAATCTCGAAGCAGCAGCCGCACTTTGACGACACTCGCCGTAAATTAGCACTATATCTACTAGTTCATTGTTTTCAAATTTTACCATTTTCACTAGTCACCAATTTAAAATTAACTTGCTTCGGAAAAACACACCGCAGCGTATTGCCAAATAACTCACCACCGACCCGTAAATTGCAGGACTAATAAGAGATAAGATGAACAACATAAAGTATAGCAGGCTACGTTTTGATGACCAGGCCCGCACGTAGATTTTTTACTTCTGTATCTCGCCTATTTTTAAGTTTTTTGAAAAAAGGTATTTGAAAATGTTTATTTTAATGCCCTCTGTACACATTTAAAAAAAGAGGTATCAACTTAGGAATCACCCTGTATAGGTTTGAAAGAATAACCAATTAATTTTTGATAAAAAAAATGTTTAAGGAATTTTTTTTTATCCTACACCGACTTTTAAGAAACTAGTTTATGATCAAAACTTTACCCAAAAATACCACATACCACTGTGATAATACAGCAAGTTTCGGCCAGGTATGCAATTAGGAAATTTTATTGTAATACCCAAGATAATTTTAATAAAGACTGATTAACATTTAAAAATTAATTATTTTTTCAAAATAATCTTTAATGTGCTACAAATTTGTGTAGTTACATGGGAATCTCGAAAACGATAAGCCAGTCCTTATACGGGGAAACTTAAAAGAAACTGTTAACACTTAAAATTATTTTCCGAAAATCGATCGGAAATATTGACATTTTTGATAACATTTCTGAAAGAAAAGTCAATATTTCCTTACACTTAGTCGTTGCTAGGCAACGGAAAATAACTGTTAGGATATACTTATTATTGTACTGTAAGGAAATATTATTTCTGTACGGCTACTTGTAAACTAAAATGTGTTAAGCTTAATAATTCAATATTACTGTGTTTCCATAGTTACAACACAAATATTTAATGACATCCTTTATTTGTGAACAAAGTTAATACTATTTATTTCAAAATTTTAACAAGTTGATTGTAATAAGTTATGTCCTTTTAAAAATTTTCGATTTCCGGAAAAATAGTATGTCTACCTCGTAGAAAAAGCCACATTCCCGGACTCCATATTGTCAGTCTCGGCTTGCGCCTCGACATACAATCTTTACGGTCGTCCTTTCCTACTAGGATTTAATGACATCCTTTATTTGTGAACAAAGTTAATAATATTTATTTCAAAATTTTAACAAGTTGATTGTAATAAGTTATGTCCTTTTAAAAATTTTCGATTTCCGGAAAAATAGTATGTCTACCTCGTAGAAAAAGCCACATTCCCGGACTCCATATTGTCAGTCTCGGCTTGCGCCTCGACATACAATCTTTACGGTCGTCCTTTCCTACTAGGATTTAATGACATCCTTTATTTGTGAACAAAGTTAATAATATTTATTTCAAAATTTTAACAAGTTGATTGTAATAAGTTATGTCCTTTTAAAAATTTTCGATTTCCGGAAAAATAGTATGTATACCTCGTAGAAAAAGCCACATTCCCGGACTCCATATTGTCAGTCTCGGCTTGCGCCTCGACATACAATCTTTACGGTCGTCCTTTCCTACTAGGTATACAATGTACTAATAATTTTCAAAATAAAATATTTGTTTGTTAACTTTCGAAATAGTATCTTTCTCTTTGTATCAATTATCACTTACATGAAAAAGTTGTGAACTGTCATCTCTCGGGCAAATATCACTCTCTCCGCAGAATGGACTGACTGTAATGGTATTTTCATCCAAGGTGGGTAAATTGTCGCTATAACCTCCGTCCATATACCGAACTCCCTTAAATTTCGGCGGAAATAATCCAGAAAAAACAGGAATAAATGCTGACGCCAGTAGTGCATGAATTAGTTCTTCCCTGCTGTCGAATTGACTTACTATTACATTTTTACCTAAAAAAATTATGTGGTATTATTCAACCATTAAAGAAACCACTATACAGGGTGCAACAAATTCGTGTGTGTACAGGGGGATCTTAAAAACAGCAAGAGATACGAAGATGGTTAAATTGAGGCAACGTTGCGTATTTCGGGGCTTAATAATTTTGCGAAAAAAATTGCAAATATTCTGAATACCTTCGGAGATATCCGAAAAAAACCCGAAATTTTTGGTTTTGGTTTTTAATTTTTTGCGACTTCCTTTTTAACTTGAAAAAAAAGCAAACACACTTCTTCTAAGCCGATTTTCATGTGGCTTTTTTATTTTTTAATTTCGACGTTTCGTTCTTTAGATACCAATCGCAAGTAAATTTTTTTAAATGCGGACCTGGAGTTTTAAATTCAGTTTTAGGGACTTCTAAACTTTAGAAATAGAATTCAACTTAAAGGTTTTTAACATTTTTTATGTGTTCTCATCTAATAACACATTTTTTCAAATTTATATCATTACGGTCCTGAACATTTAGAGCCAAACTAAAAGAAATATTTGTCATTCGAAGAATTATTATATTTTTACCCAAAGAGACCTGATTTTTCTGTCTGTTTATTCTTGTCACATGTTTCACCTGAAATTAGCATCATCAGACCTTATAAACAGTTAAAAGAAAATCTAAACTAAAAATTTAGGTTTTTTTCAGATATCGCCGAAGGTTTTTGGAATATTTACAATTTTCTTTCACCGTTTATCATATCATTATGAAGCCCCAAAATACGCAACTTTGTTACAATTTTACCAACTTCGTATCTCTTACCGTTTTCGAGATCCCCAGCACATGAATTTCTAGGACCCTGTATACAGGGTGATTCCTGAGTTGATACTTCTTTTTAGTTGTGTATAGATGGCAATAAAATAAACAACATTTTCAAATGCCTTTTTTCAAAAAACTTAAAAATAGGCGAGATACAGAAGTAAAAAATCTAAGTGCGGGCCTGGCCATCAAAACGTAGCCTGCTATACTTTATGTTGTTTGTCTTATCTCTTATTAGTCATGCAATTTACGGGTCCGGTGGTGAGTTATTTGGCAATACGTTGCGGTGTCTTTTTCTGAAGCAAGTTAATTTTAAATTGGTGACACATGAAAATGGTAAAATTTGAAAACAATAAACTAGTAGATATGGTGCTAATTTACGGTGAGTGTCGTCAAAGTGCGGCTGCTGCTTCGAGCCTATACGCAGAACGCTTTCCCTTGCGGGCTCATCCTACACTCAGAAGTTTTCTTAATGTTATTCAACTTGCAGAACCGTATTTGATCCATAGTGTAATAATTTTTTGAAAAAAGGTATTTGAAAATGTTGTTTATTTTAATGCCTTCTATACACAGTTAAGAAAGAAGTATCATCTTAGCAATCACCCTGTATAAGTACTCAAAATATATTGAAATAACCTGCTCGATAGGCACAATGGGATTTTTTAATAAATTTTTATTTTAGTTGTAGTATAAAAGGGAAAATACAATTTTCTGGTATTTTAACTTTTTGAACTAAATGAGAAACCTAGTTTGTCCTTCACCTTCTTTATTATATTAGACTACTGCCCACGCGTTTCGGTTTAAAACCGTCATTAGGGCTGGGCTGCAGTAATTAAAAAGTATTTCAAATTTAATTAACAACAAAAACATAGTTTTACCGACTTTAAATGCCAAAACTATCAAATTTGAGAAAGAAGTGAAAAACTCCATTAAAAAATTAAGTATTTAAATCTGTTTTTGTCTTACCGTCTCGTACTCTGGTAAGCGAGATATGCAATTTTCCACTGACCCTAATATGAGCGTCATCTGGCAAAAACTTTTCCAACCCATCCAAAATAAGCTGGTGGATGTTAAACGACGGGTTAAAGGGTCCCAAAGACCTCTTTCTGGCTTCAGTGGCTACACGGAGAACATCACTGGTTGTTTCTCCTATAAAAAATGAAATTTTGAATAAAGTTACTGTAACTCTAATTCAACGACAACAAAAATGGTCACTTGTGTAGCGTGCGGAAGTTCCCAGACTAAAAACAATAAAGGGAAAGAAAATACCAAATTGGGAACTTGCAGACCCTTTTGCTCTATCTATACTTTTGTCAAAGTTTAAAAAAACCTAATTTTTCAAACGTCATAGCACAAGAATTGAGGACATTCCATTTAAAAATAAGCATTTGCTCTCAAATCAGTAGAGAACGGAGAAGGAAAGTAAAACGACGCGTTTGTTTTTGTTCAATATAAAATTTCCTATATTAAATTACGTTTTGAAGAGCTCGTATTTCTTTTCTGGGCAACCCGTTCTACACACCCATCTTTTCAGAGGGGGCCGGTGCCCACCCTGGCCTTTTGGCGCCGTCGCTGGTAGCCACCACATTCAGTGTGTACAGACTATTCAATGATAATTAGGATTCTTTAATATGACATTGCGCAATTTACTAAAATAAAATAATTGTGTCCTAGAATTTATAGAAAAGATATACATAATTTAAAATTCCTGAATACAATAAACAATATGATCAAAGAAACTTAAATTAAATATTAATAACAAATAGATAAAACATTATTAATAGGGCAACGGATTCAGTATTTTCTATAAAAGCAATAAAAATTAAATTGAACTATCTGGTAATAGTTCATTAACTTGCCGATAAGAAAGAAAAACAAAAGAGCTCCCTTGCGAACAGCAAACAAAATTCGGGTTTAATATATAATTATACAACATAATTTTTGTTTATTTTATTAAGTGTTTGTGTGAACGTACTGATAAAAGTGAAGGTTGATTTACGATTACAATAAGAATTAATAGGTGAGATAGATAGGCACTAAAACCTTTTTGATGATAACCTTGGCCAACAAAAAAATGCAAAGTATTAGTACCTTAACGGTGATAAAAAATATTTTCAATATTGCGAAAATATTGCAAAAAGATAAATTGCGGCATCATTAAAAATATATAAGGCGTCAGAACTTTCTTTAGGGTCCTTCTGATCTAAAATTACTTATAAAAATAATAACTAAACAGCGAAACTAGTGTATTTAATACAAAAATACGGTGCTTGATATGTTTGGTTGCTTCTGCAGCCAGTGGCGGCTCGCGGTCATAAAAAATGGTGAAGGCAAGGTATAGTGCGGGTACTTAAACAAACATTGACTAAAACCCGTGTAACAAAACGTCTCTCTTATCCTCATCTGTCCAACAACTGAATGGAGTTTCCAACAAATTACAAACCTTGTTATTAATTGGGTTCATTTTTAAAACACAACAAAGTATGTACGTACACTACTGAATTAACTGAAAAATAAAAACTTTTTAATCACACAGTAAATCACGTAAAAACGATATCTATAACCGTAAGTTTCGCGAAGCCTCAAACCAATGCTAAAACAATGGTGCATACGACTTATCTATTTTTAAATTGCCCTTTATCATAATGTAAATTGTTACATGCTATTTGCGTGACTGATGAACACGTAACCATAGGAACGGTGAATATCAAAGCCATGTCGGGCGTTGAGATTTCACTTGCTTTGAGCGGGAACGGACACGGTCGGCTGGGGCGCGCCAAACTGCACGAGTGTTTATAATTATTGTCCATTGGAGTTAACCGTGTGGCCCTATGGTGCATAGCTACATTCGGATTAAATTAATATTATTAATTCGAACATAATTATTTTTAAAGGGCTAAAATAGTAGCTGTATTGGTACATTAATATTTAATATTGTCGAGAAATTTTCCTCCTGGTTTCATTTTTTTTTTGGTGAAGAGCGCCTTCACCTACTTCGGCTGATTAGCCGCCACTGTCTGCAGCACGTGACACGAGGGGTTTCAATTATATCATCCGTCATGCAGAACATAAAAATAGAAATATAAGGGCTATTCATGTTAATTTTTTATTTTCCATTCAAATTACAAACGATGCCCTGATATTATCTTCAAAATTTTCACTATAATTTAATTCTCGTGAAATTCGTTGCTATAATATTTTGTAAAAGACATGTTATTGCCTTCGCCAGATGCAGGTACACAGGTACAGTATGCGCGATGTGGCAGAAATTCAGTATTTGTTCGTAATGACTTATCGACTGCTGTTAGCTCCACCAACAACAATTAACAAAGTAGGTGTCCAAAGATTCCTTTAAGTTGAACGTGTAACATTGAACAAGTAAAAAAAAGTATCTTTTAAATTGCAAAAATTAACGATTTCCTCATTTTCTTGGCATTTCATATTTTATGTATCATCAATCACCAGCATTACTACGTTTCGCTGACGAGCTCCTCCACATAATATATCTCCTCAAATTAACTAATAAAAATCGCCTGTCGCTAGACAAGAAATGATTTGACTTGGACCCCACTGTATGAAGCACTTTATTCAATAAAACTTATTATTATAAACACGTCGTTTTGACCCATTATATTATGTTGACAACAATATAAAATGTGTGCACAAGTTCGTAATAAAATGATAAGGAAGAAATAATAATAAATGAGGAACAAGTATGTTAAGTACTTTTATTTATTTTTTTTAACCTAAGTGCGTACACGTATCTACACGAGGATGTAGAACAAATAAATAACATGCACGTTAAATTCTACGGTAATAGTTGTTTACCGAAATGAATTTAAATTTATTAAAATACAATGTGCTGACAATTTTAGTTTTGTTCAATGTTAACGCTTTATTTTTTTAATTTGTGCTGATTCGAAGTTTGATAGTATGGTTACCCAAGTTTTTCAAAAGCAAAAGAAAGACTTTTCTCCATTGAACTTATTTTCCAATCACAAGCGCAGTGGTAAAATTCCTTACTATAACTTCAGTTTGTTCTAAAAAATTTCAATTTTAAAATAAGGTAATAACCAAAGTACCTATCATCACAAGAGTAACTAAAACAATGTTATTCTTGTAGTAAAATAAGTCTTAAATCATATTAGGTACATATTAGCTTTTAGCTACCTGTGACCTATTTTAATCAAATCTCATTGTTGTATCTCTCAGGAGGCATATCTGATCAAAATTTTAATAAAGCCGCAGTTCGTCTCCAAAAATAGGTTGTCAGTTTTTAAAACCCTTCTACGGTTCTTTATCTTTCAGAATTCAACGGGTGTATATGTATCGATGTATTATGCCAACGAAATTGGCAATGCTTCTATTACATACATGTCCCCGTTCTTGGAAACATTTATGAGAGTTGTCGTCTCCGTCATGATCGGACTCTGCGGCATTTTTGATTTTTCAGTCAGTAACCATTTACGGTTATCGCGGCTAAGTCCTCATAAAAATTGATTACTTATTCATCTATTTTAGAACGCCTATAGTCTATTTTAGAAAGGTGTAGAGTAATAAAATGGGAATTTCCGTCTAGTTCGGCTCAGTTTCGGTGTCGGACATAGGTGTAGGTAGATTTTATGAATTAAATTATTTATTATAACTAACCAATAAAAAGAAGATAATTTGATAAAGAAGAAACTATACCTAAGCTATAGCAAATTTACACAAACATCGTTTTATGAAATATGCCGTGGAAGATACAGTTGAAAACATAGTGTAACTGTGCTGCGCACACCGCCATATCGTTGCAAACTAAATCCTATAAAACTTATATGGGCGCAAATGAAAGGATTTGTAGCAAGACACAACCCCACATTCAAAATGAAAGACGTTAGCTACTGTTTGATCAAGCCATTAAGAAAGTGACAATAGAGAACTGGCGAAAAGCAGTCCGTCATGTCATTAATGAAGATGAGAAAATGAGGGATCTTGTCCGTGGACCCGTTAATTATAACGTCAAGAGGAAATGACAGTTCCTCAGGTGCCGAAGAATATTATGATTTTTTATAATTAAATTTCTGTATAATGTACTTTTTGTATTTTGTATTATTTTATAATGTTTAATAAAAAATAAGTGTACCTAATACTATGTACATAATTATGTCACACCATTTTCAGTGTTTGTGAATGGATAACAATAGGCGAAACCCATAAATTGACCCAAACCCGGGTGGAAATAAAATAAAGAATTTTGTAATGACATCAAGGTCAAATTATGAAAGTGGCTTAAATATTCGTTGAGTTACTCTGTAGTCCCTTTGCATACCTAATGAGCTTTTATTACTCTACACCTTTCTGAAATAGACTATAGTACTTATACTCTTACTCCTACTTTTCTATTTGTTGCTTATCATACACTATCATTGTGACGTAAAGGTATAATTTAAAAAATGGTAATTGCAAGTTTGTATTTCAAGTACAGTAAATCCGAGAGTAAATCTAATAGAAGTATATCTACTATAGAACTGTTTTGAAAGTATCTCTTTTTTGTTCCATCATTTTTATGTGTCGAATTTTTAGCCTGGAGAAATAAATCAATAATTAAAAATTTGAATAACATCGGATGATCGGATTGATATTTAAGCTTAGCTAACACAAGATAATCATAGCATTATTATAGAATCATTGCCTAGTTCTTTTATACAGTCTTGAATAGTGGGGATATGTGGGAAATAATTTTTCCTATAAACAAGACCATGTAGGTAGTTAAAAAGAAATTATCTAAATTGTTTTCAAATCAACTATAAAATAAACCCAAGTTTGAACTGCCTATTACGTAAAACGCAAACAACTTGGCATAATGACATATCATAATGAAAATCCGGTAATTAAGTTTGATTAACTTATTTTAATTAAGGTTTTTTTTACATCCATCTACAAACTAGTTACTATTGGCGTCCTGTAAGACAAAACTTTCCGGACTTGTTCCGGTAATCAGTTGCGCAATTAGGACTTTTATTTAGGGGGGGGGGGGGCATTTATTTTATTATTTTGTACCCAGTCAGGAAGGTGGAAAAGCGTCGCCGTCGCGACGTGGTTTATACTTATTTGTTTAATATAAGAGGAACCTACTTTTGTACAAAAATCTAGTATAGTATTCGATTCCCAAAGCATCGGTGGCATTTTTCTACAAGTTATTTTTTGAAGAACCTTGATACTTAACCCCCCATAAAAAATATCTCCCGGCGGCCTGGCATAAGATCGCCTTCTATCCCACTGTCACCATTATCCTTGGAGGTAGTGTCCCGGGAGGAGGGGGGGTTATTTTGGGTCAATGGAAAAATTTTAAAAAATCTCAAAATATGAACTTATCTACGACTTGATCTAAAATAGCTGGACGGTGTTATGCAAAACAATGTTAACCAGAGCTGGGCAAATCTTGTAAGCACCAACCACTTTGAAAACAGTAGTTTCAAGCCCCTTAATAAAGTGCTTACAAATACTGCAATGCGAAATTGAATTACTTTTTAAAGTGTTTGCAAGCGCTTTAAAGAGTTTGCAATTACTTTTTCCAAAGTGATTGCAAGATTTGCCCAGCTTAAATGTTTTGGAAGCACTTCAAAAGTGCTTGGTAATTCAATTACGCAATAAAAGCCCTTTAAAGGGCTTGGAATCACTTATTCCAAAGTGCTTGGTGCTTGCAAGATTTGCTTAGCTCTTCCCACAACACATTATGGCTTACAAAAACGACTTAAAAGATTTATAAAATGACTGCTTTTATGTTTATACCAAGAAAAACGTATTAATTCAACATTTTTTTATGGAAACAGATCATAGAAATTACAACATTCTTTAATATTACTGTTTTGTGGGTAAATATTGTATTGCATAACACCATCTAACTAGTCTAGTACCCCTTCAGTAAAGTACCCATTTTTTTTGGACTACTTAAATTGTCAATAAAATTTGGGAGTTTTTTTTTTTGAGATTTTTGTATAATATGCAGAAGTTATTAATAGGTATAGCCCTTTATCGTTACTGTACCCTTTTAAAGCACTAGTTATATATTATTAACACACATATTATCTTGTCATTAAACCATCAATAATAATTGTTGTTTTGGTTATTATTGAAAATTAGTTCAAAGAAATTTGTTACCATAAAACAAATTCATAAATGTTTACACATAAGAGCATATCCGACCAATATTTCTAAATTATTCTCCAAGGTTAGCGTTCTCTTGTCTCGAATCCTGGCCACGTTTAAATAATTTTCAACATTTTTTACAATTACAATGAATTTTAGCAATTATCTTTAGGGTTTTTATTTACTTATATCTTTTAGTTCGATCTTTTTTTACTGCATGAAAATAACTTTCACACGCCCATACATACAGATACCACCTTTCCATTGATGAAAACAAAACTCAATAATTTGCGAGAGTTTTTTTTGTAAATCGGCCCAAGAATAACCGCAATTTACCATAGCAAATTGTTTCGCGAGCGGATCTACTTAATAAAAATAAGTCTTACCTAATGGCAAATCTAATAGCAGACAACAAGCAGCAATTGCACCAGCGGAGGCTCCCGATATTTTATTTAACACTAAGTGCGGGGCATATTTGCGAAAACAACATGCCACTCCGACATGGTAAATGCCCAAAAAACCGCAACCAGCAAACGACAGATTCATTGTAGCAATGCAACACCGAATACAATGCAAATAACTCTTTATAACTAACGCAATAAAAAAAAGTACTTCGCAATATTAGAAATACGTTCGAAAATACGTAACACTTGTGTACTATAATGCAACAAACACTTCCTTTCTCTCATTCGTTCAATAACATACTGACAAAAATGACGTTAAACAGAAACAGATGCTTGGACGATATCTACATTGTTGCCGAGTGTACTATACGATTTTTCCTTGGTTCTTGTTGCTGTTATCAGTGTTATCTCTAGGCTCTTATCTCTCTTCTTATCGCAATATTCTTGATCTAAGTCACATAATAAGTATTAAATGAAAGTTTGATATTCTTACGGAATACCTACACCTACTAGAAAAAAATATTGACAAACACAACTAAATGGGACTGTTTTTGAGTTAAAAAGGTAGTATGCACCTACAAAAGGTATCCAGATCACCAGCTACTCTCACATGGATATTGTCTGTTTCCTTTATAACCAAGTGACTGCTGGATAGGCTCTAGCAGTTAACTGAACGGATATAATATTTATCCATGTGAGGATATAAAAGTAACCAATCACAGTGGGCAGATGGCAGATCATTATAAATGAACTTATACATACATTTTCCGTGTCGTTTTGACACTAAGCAACAGTGAAGTTAAGAATATATTTCAAGAAGTCAGATGATTATTTATTATTTGAATCAAAAATCCCAGATCCCTAAGCCCCGTATCGAAATCATACAACGATTTTTTATGGGCCTCGCTTTTGTCATGTAAAAAAAAATGGGACCCAAGGAAGGGGCGCAGCCCTTACCAACAAATTAGACGATATGTACCACCTGTGACACCTTTTTGGAAAGCTTATCGAAAAATAAATTTGTCCATGTATTTTTTTTTTATATCTGTCCAACCATGTGTCAGCAATTTAATAAAAACTAATTTAAGGAACAATTACATTAACAACAACAACAACAACAACAACTTTAAAACTGCAATATCACTTTTTAGAATAGCAATTGTTGAAAATGTGCCCCATAAATTTGTTAGCACAGACCAAACCGATGGTATAACCCTTCCCTTACTATTTCCAAACTTCTGGGGTGATTAAACGTATCTCTGTTTGAATCCTTGCTTCTAACTCTTCCATATTTCTAGATCTGGTAAAACATATACCCTTTTTTTTAAATCGCCTCATAAATAAAAATCTAAGGGTGTCATATTCGGAGATTTGGGCGGTTACCCTATAAATCCTCGCAGTCCTATAGACGTATTTGAAAATGTTATATTTAAGAATTTTCTTACATTTCCTGCAAAGTTTTTAATACCAGAACTTTAAAGAATATCCCTAGTTATGGAAATCTAGACCAAAGGATATTTTTTTAGCAGGATGAAGCCCCTTCTTACTTTGCAAGAAATGTAAAAGGATTACTAAATGTTACATTTCCAAATACGTGGATAGGACTGCGAAAATTTATGGAGTGACCGTCAAAATCTCCGGATGTTACACCCTTAGATTTTTATTTATGAGGATATTTAGACCTAGAAATATGGAAGAGTTGAAGGCAAGGATTCGGGCAGAGATATGTTTAATCACGCCGAAAGTTTTGGTACGAGTAAGGGAAGAGTTCTACTATCAGTTTGGTATGTGCTAACAGATTTATTGGGCACGTTTTCAACAATTATTGCTATGCTAAAAAAGTGACATTCCAGTTGTTAATGTAATTGTTCCTTAAATAAGTTTTTATTACATTTCTGACACATGGTTTGTCAGATGTAAAAAAAATATATGGACAAAATCCTTTTTCGATAAGCTTTCCAAAAATTTTATTAAAACTATTATGTACCATCCTTATATTATTAATTAATTCTGCAACGAAACACATTTTATTATTGCGTAGATAAATTTTGTTATGTGCATTTTAAATGCTTTGTTTAAATGTAGTCATATTTAATAATAACTTTAAACAGTGGGGGAATACTCAAGTAACCAATCAGATTGTACCATTTTGAGATTTAATGCTCCTTTATGTAAAGAGACACTTAAATTTATCATTGCAGTTTTTTTTTTTAAATTAAAAGTTTTGTTCACGTAGCATTTCTTTTTCACTTTCTGTAAGCAAAACATATTGAGTCATATGACCATCATCTTAATAAATAGGAAACGAAGCATGCTTGAATCCTGGGAGCTCAACTACACAATACAACCAGTAGAATGATATTACTTCATTACATGTTTTAACCAGTATTTGTCATCTGAATTGCGTTTTTTACTACCATTGGTACATAATAATATAATGAAAACATGCCTTTATGAATCTAATAGTCAAAATACTAGAATAATAACCCATGGCATAGCTTGAAGTAGGTAATAGGTATGCCCATTTCATTAGTTCTATGTTAGAGGTTTTAACGGGTTTCTCAGAAATCATAGGCTAAGTCTTTACGGCTTATTGTTATGTGGTCTAAAACTAATCTTACCTAACGGCAAATCCAACAACAAAGAACAAGCGGCCATTGCACCAGCAGATGCCCCTGACATTTTGTTTATTAACAAATGGGGAGCGAACTTACGGAAACAACACGCAACTCCGACATGGTAAATGCCCAAAAACCCACAACCCGCAAAAGACAGATTCATCGTAGTCGACGCCAAAAATGTATTATTAAAGCATATAGAGTTGATCTCTTTGTTGTTTATTTATCTCGACTATTAATATTTCACAATTTATCAAAATACATAACACTGCGTATATGTAATAAATATATTATTATATTTATAAATTATTATAATACAAACGCTTTTCTTAAGTCGTTTAATCGCGTTCACCGTAAAAAGCAAACTGCTTGGCATAATGATATATTTTTTTATAATAAAAATGCGCTCATAAAGTTTGATTAACTAATTAAGGTGTTTTTCTACTTAGTCCCAGAAACTAGTTACCATTAGCGTCCGGTAAAATAAAACTTCCCGGACTTGTTTCGGTAATCCGTGCCATAATTAGGACTTTTATTTCCGGGGGGACAGCCGGGGTCACATTTATTTTATTATTTTGTACTTAGTAAATGTTACGCAACTACAGAATAGGCTCTCTTTTACAATTTTTTAAATAGTTTACTTAACTAAAGTTAGTAATTTTTATTTTGTTTTCAATATATATCTATCGATACCAAATAACTTTATGTAGATACTTTAACTTATAAAAGTATTTTTTCTACCAACTTTAGTAAATGAAAAATATTACGCAACTATAGACTAGACTCTCTTTTATAATTTTTTAAATATTTTGCTTAACTAAAGTTAGTAATTTTTATTTTATTTAAACTATATTTATATTCTTTACTCAAATATTATAATTTTATCTATTTGACAGTGACAAGCAAACGACAGTCGCATTTATATTTTAAAATTTGTAATAAACATTTCTATTAAATCTTTTTAAAAAGGATTATCATGACAAAATTAAATAAAATATCATACGATACACGTCCGTTAGGTGTTATTACAGCACTCGTTTATATTCCAGACTCGGCTCCTACCGGCCGGTCACCTACCGGCCTTGTATCGTAAAATACTAGGTATTTTTATCTAATATTTTAGTCATGAAGGACTTCATTGTTTTCTGATCGCTAGAAGCAGCCAACGGTCACAGTTTTTAACATTTTTAGTTTGTTGTCTTTCATATAAGTAGCCCTATAATAAATATGGGCAATTTTACTAAATATTGAATTTTGACGTTATTTTCATATAGAACGAGAAAAAATATAATTTTCTACGGTTTCAGTTTTTATACTCTTCAAAATAATTAAACAAAATTCGCTCTCTAAAAAAAAAACGCGAAACCACTGACCAGCGTCATAACAAATCCAAGCAATGGGCGGCTTAGGGTGCCCTTTAGGCGACGCGCCACGGCTAACTAATTTCTCAAGGCTGGAGTTCAGCTGTTCTGTTTCTAAAAGATCCTTGTTTCTATTCAGCTCTTTTCTATTTAACTTATTGTAACTTATATAACAATCGTACTTGTCTATTCTCATCTTACGTTTTCAAACGTACGGCTTTCGCGGTGTGTGTAATTGTTTCTAAAAAAGGTTTGTGATTTTAAAAAGATTTTTAATATTAAGATATGTATTTTCAATATATTCTAATTTATGATGTTATTGGATATCGCCGAATAAAAAATAAAATTATGTATTGCTGGGGATTTTTTTAAGAGAAATTTTGATTGGAGGAGAAGTATAGGTGATTCCACCTTAAATATATCGGGCCCGCTTTTGCCCACTTTACAGTTTTTCTGGCGCCGCCACTGGGGAATATTCAAGATACCAATCAGATTGTAGAATTTTAATATTTAAAGCTCCTTATGTAAAGAGCCACTTAAATCTTGCAGTTTTTTAAAATTACGTTTTGTTCATGTAGCATTACGTTTTCACTTTCTTATTATCGATATGGCCATCATTTTTAAAAATAGGAAATGCAGCATACTTATTGAGCTCTGTGAGCACAATTACTCAATACAACCAGTAGATTGTTATTACTTTATTACATTTTAAGACCAGTGTATGTCACATAAACTAATTGCGTTTTTTACTATACCATTGGTACTTTACAGAGACCTAATGAAAACATACCTTTATGTCTACTACCATCAGTTAATCAAAGAATAATAACCCATGCCATAGAAGTAAGTAATATACCCTTTTTTTATTAGTTTTAACGGGTTTCGCAGAAATCGTAAGCTATACCACTTCACTTGGCGATAAAAGGAGAGGCAACAATGGGACTCTATAGACTGCAGAGTTCGAAGCGGCTCCTCGCCAGGCAGATAACAGGACACGAACTTTTAAGTGAGACTATAGGTGAACCTGAGTTAGAAATTAAATCAGACCACATAAATCTAAGGTTTCGCTATGACATACCATATGAGGTCGTTCAGGTCGTACTAATTTGTGAACGAAACGTATGGAAAAACAAAACACCAGAAACTACTCCTGGGGCAATTATCTGGTACACATACGGCTCCAAGACCAAAGAGGGTACCGGAGCAGGGATACACGGAGTAAGATTGGAGAAAAATTATTTTTCTCTTTAGGAAAGTCTCTCACAGTGTTTTAAGCAGAAATCTACCTACGTCATAATACAGTGTGTGTATGAAAAAAAAGGAGGGCTTACCTCAATAAGCGGATCTGCAGATTCATATATATTCTGACATTCAGGCAGCTCTCAGATCGCTAATATGTAACACGGCAATATCAAAAGATTGGTATGGGAATGTCAAGGAGAACTGGCAAAAGTAGACAAAGTAATACTGTAGTAGGTACCATGACACGAAGGTATTAGAGGAATAGAAAAAGCCGATGAACTTGCGACGAAAAGCTTAGAAGACATATGCATTGGTCCGAAACCGGCACTTGGAGTACCAAGGTACACAGTACGAGATGCCATAAAGCGATGAATGGAAAGTGAACACAAAATCCACTGGAGAAAACGACAGGGACTACACCACAGCAATAGCTTCATTGGGGTTCCAGACCCAAGACTTAGGTACACAACAGCTGCTTCAAATGAATAGAAGACAGCTGAGAACTATTACAGGAATTCGAACAGGACCCATGGCCGTTAAGAACTATCTGAACAGAATACATCTGTGCAATGGATATCTTGAATGCAGATTATGCGGACAAGTTAGGAAAAATTTACAGCACATAGTTTGCCATTGCCATTGAGTCACTAGATCGGAAGAAGCAACAAATACTCGGGCAACTAAAATTGGACCCAGAGGACATTTCTACCCTCTCCCTAGATGACCTACACAAACTAGTGCAAGGAACTGAGATCACCGAGTAGGTGTAACAACTAAACAGGGTGAGCACCATGGGCCAAACCTGGTCTAAGTGCATTCGGCGCACGGACTGGCCCTAAGAAGAAAAAGCTAAAACGTCAAAAATGTATTTACTAAATACTAGGTCCTTACATCATGACTTAATATGTTATGTTCTAATACTAATCTTACCTAATGGCAAATCCAACAACAAAGAACAAGCGGCCATTGCACCAGCAGACGCCCCCGATATTTTATCTATTAACACATGGGGAGCGAACTTACGGAAACAACACGCAACTCCGACATGGTAAATGCCCAAAAAACCGCAACCCGCAAAGGACAGATTCATCGTAATCGACTTAACACCGAAAATGTATCACAGCGTATAAGTACCTAAGTAGTTTCCTTTGTTTATTTATCTTGATTATTAATGTTTCGCAATTTATCAAAATATATAACACTGCGTATATATATAGTTAGTAGGTATACTATATTTGTATAAATTATTATAATCACTTGCTTTTGTTAAGTCGTTTAATCGCGTACTATTACTGGCAAAGTCGCTAACAGAAACAAATACTCGTATGTACTTGTTATCTATGTTGTTGACGAGATTGCATTTGCTTTATATATTTTTCCCTAATATCTCTGTCTTATCACAAACGTTTTCTGAAGTGAAAATAATAATTAATAAAGTAATTTGCAATATTTTATGCAAAAGTTGCATTATTAATCACGAAAATACTTTTACAAAAGAGGCAAATTTTTCCTACAACCTCCCATATCAAGAAGATCAAAATTTGACTGCCCATTAAAAAAATAATGAATCAATAAATTCAAGTAGCAGTGTGGTCTGGTGATGATAAAGACTTCTTTAGGTCAAGAGATTATAGGGATGGTGTTATACAAAATAATGTTAACCCACAACAAACATGTTGTTGAGAAAATGGCGTTTTTAACATTATGGGTAATAAGAACGAGTTAAAAGATTTACGAAATGACTGTTTATGTTTATACCAAGAAAAACGTATTAATTTAATATTTTTTTATAGAACCGGGTCATAAAAATTACAGCATTTTTTAAAATTAGTGTTTTGTGTGCTAACGTTGTATTGCATAACACCACATTTTTTTTTTATGATAAAACACCTGCACTGTAGGAAAAATCCTTTAAGGCGCTCTGGGAGCGGCGCGAGTGCGAAAAAAGCGATTAACGTTGGTCTTGAAACGTTGAAGATTGTATTTATTGGGAAACACGACCTCAGGAAGATCATTCCACAAAGATGACGTTCTCCAGATGAAAGAATTCTTGAACAATGAAGTTCGAGGAGTACTAAGCTGAAGAACATATGGATGAGCGGCAGTGGTTCGCCGTGTATTTCTGTTTTGCATTGCTCTGGGTGGAATCAAGTGGGCAATGTCAGTCGAACACCTGCCATGGAAATATCTGTAAAAAAGAGCCAAATCACCAACCTGTCTTCAATGCTCCAGGCTATCGAGGGTCTTGGTCAGCTCGGGGTCGCCGATCAGACGAACGGCTCTCCTTTGAATGGAATCCAGTAGCCGAAGGGTGTGCTTGGGTGCAGAGCTCCAGACATGAGAGCAATATTCTAATGATGGTCGAATCTGGGCTTTGTAGAGTGTCAAAAGTTGATGAGGTGTGTACAACCTTTTGGTGTGGAAAAGTACACCAAGTTTCTGTGCAGCTGCCTTGGCAATTGCAAGAACGTGATCATGCCAAGACATTACCTCCCAGATTGACCCCCAGCAAATTAATAGACGGTGCCAGGGGAATTGCGTGTCCTGCCATGACTATATCCGGTTCTGCAATGTTAACCTTTTTGGAGAAGATTGCTGCCTGGGTTTTCTTAGCATTAAATTCGACTTGGTTACTGTCACCCCAAGCCAAGATTTCTTCCAGGTCATTGTTGAGGCGCAATACTTCATGCTGCCTGCGAAGATGTGCGTCGGCAGCGGATGTTTGAGGAGTCAAGGTAAAAGATGAGACAAGTGTGCTGTCATCAGCAAAGCTATAAATTGGATTTTGGGTTTTCACTAGAAGGTCGTTAATATACAGTAAAAAGAGGGTAGGCGACAATATGGACCCTTGAGGAACACCGGCATTGATGGTGAAGGTGTCTGAGAGAAATCCGTCAATCGCCACTTGCAGAGAACGGTTCTTAAGAAAGCTGGTTAACCATAAACAAAATCCATTAGGCATACCGTAGGATTGCAATTTACTTAGAAGCCCATCGTGCCAAACACGATCAAAAGCCCTAGAGATGTCCAGTTTAACAGCCCGGGATTCTCCATGATGTTCGATGGTGTTGCTCCAAGGATGGGTGACATAATGCCAGAAGGTCACCTGTTGATCTGGACTTACGAAAACCGTATTGATGGTCGCTGATAATGTTAAGCCCTTCCAGATACTTTAGGAGTTGTTGGTTAATAGCTTTCTCCATTACTTTTGAAATTACTGAAACCAATGCGACGGGTCGGTAGTTGCTTGGCAGGGTCTTTTTACCTTTCTTTGGAATGGGCTGGATACGCGCCGACTTCCAGCAGGATGGAAATATTCCTTTTTTGTAGGATAAGTTGAAAAGTCTACAAAATACTGGTGTAAGTTCATCGGCGCATGTCTTGAGAACAATGATAGGAATTTCGTCTGGACCAGATCTGAAGCTTTTTTGATGTCGAGTCCTTTAAGAATCCGTTTAACACATATTTTAAACATATTTTGTTCTTATTATTTTAAAGTTTTTTCAAAAACATTATCTCCAAATAAGACATATAAAGTAAAAAAAATATATGTTAATTGCAGAGCTGGATAAAACTTGCCAGAATCAAGCATCAATGGCTTTGGAAAAGGTAATTTGAAGCAGGGTCGGACCGTGACCTTTGGGGGCCCTGGGCTAACGATATCTGGGGGCCCGACGAAATTATATAAATTAGGCATTTTTCTAAAAAATGTTTTATGCGGGAAAATTAACCATTCGAAACTTAAAGTTTTTTATTTCAAACGAAAAGACATTATAAACTTAGGTAAAAGTAGTTAAAATAAACAGGTACCTTCTTTATCTTTGGTGAGCAAAAAATTAAAGCCATTAATTCTTAACCATAATAACTTAAACAAGACAGAGTTGAGAGTAATAAATGAACATAACATAACAACAATAAGAAATTTATAAAATAACTTTTCTACACACTTATCACATTTCAAGTCTTTGGTGAGATCAGCATTGAAAGAAAATTTTTACCGAGACTATAGGTCGAGGTTAAAAATTAAATCGAATCTGTCATAAAAACACTTTTGCGAGCGAAATACTAACAATATTTTTTGTACAACTCTTTGCTATAACTGCCTGAACAAAAATTAAAATCAAAATTTTTAGTTTATATGATAATTTTTCCCACACTTGTTCTTATTACCAACTGTTGAATAGTAGATTCTGTAACGAGGTTGGAATGAAAATTTGATCCGAGTGGAAGAACCACGAGTATATTTTCTCCACGACCAAAAATACTATTCGCAATATTTGTAATTTCAGGTGGAGTATTATCCAGTTCCATATCTGATTCATCAGATTTTTCACTCATATTTTGACTTGCACTAAAATTTGTCTGCTAACATTGACAGTTTCGAAATTCATGGCAACCTATGTCGTTTAGATCAATTACAGAATATTCATTCACCGTGATTTCGCGAATTTATTATTGCCCAAATAAATGGCTACAGAAATAGGGCATCGTTTTGTTTTAACCACTGCCACTCATAGGCGTAGTTAGATGGTCAACACTGAGGGTGCTGAAGTCCTAAAAAAACAGATTGGGTGTATTTAATTAGGTATTTTATTTTACCTTAAAGAAAAGTAAAAGTAATTTTTTTTTGGGGTGCTTAGGACCCCCAAGTACCCCCCTAACTACGCCTATGCTGCCACTAGGTTTGTATAAAATATGCTCGCGGACTCCTCGCAACGTGCCTATTCTATTATTCATTCAATTGACACCTATTTTATAATATTCTTGATATTTTGGCGAAGGAATTAAATATTTTTGGAAGCTTCCCAGCATCCTAGCTAAGTTTAACGCAGATAGTGTTTTCGCTGTTTCTGTCTAAATTTAGACGGGTTTAAACTCGTAAACGATTTAGATTTAATTTTTTTTTACAAAAAGTGACATGTAACATAGGTTGTATTGAGTGCTGGTTGTACAATTATTAAGTTATTAGTTGAGCATTAAACCAAGCTCAAATTTCATTTTGACAACCACTTTAAATTCTTGTTGGTTGTCAAAATGAATCTTGAGTCTGGCTGAACAAAGCCGTAATTGTACAATCAGATCTTAAAATGTCATAGTCAAAAAAACCTTTTTCCTTAAAAATATTCTGTTCTTATTTAGCACTAAGTATATTATAAGATCGCTCGGCTACATTCGCGATGGCCGAAACGCTACTCGCCCGATAGACATATGAAGAACTTTACGACTCTTTCCAATTGTCTTTCTTGCGTCAAATTTGTAACATTGGATATATCAAACACAGAAAATCTTTATATGCTTATAGTTCGTCCAATTACTAGCTGGATGCACGTACGTCACAAATCGCAAATACATAAAGTAGAGAACGTGAATAATAATAAAATTATTCAGCAAAAGAAGAAATACTCATTTTGATGCTAATTTTTAAATCCTGACAGATTTAAAAAATATACGATCTAATCAACGACATGACTCGAATCAAAAATTACGTCAGAAGCTGTGAAGGGCATCCAGCTAGTAATTGTACGGATTTTAATGCCAAATCATATCGGAAAGAAATTTCCTTTCTATTTCGTTACATGGTTCCGTTGCATTTCAAAATCGAAAGGTAAGTGACCTGTCAAAAAATGCAGTTTAAAGATATCATAGCTATACCTACAACTTACAAATCTTCCAAATTTCTTTCCATTATCTTTAAACTCAAAAAAGTTATAGGGGTGAGACACCCGGTATTTCAAAAATTTTGTTAACTAAGTTTAAAAAAAAATCAATATGTAGCGGTCATGACACGATGACATATTCAAGCAAGACTCACATGACACCTAATGTGGCAAGACTTTCAATTATGCTTGAAAGCTTCCCAATATATGCTACAAAACGGTTGCCTTGACAACGTCGGTTAAAAGCACGCATACTTCCGCCTAAGCAATGAGAGTAAATATAGACAGAAACTCAATGTCGGGTGTTCTTGCTCTGTGACGTAGTGCGCTACGATTGGCTACTTTTAGTGGTGTGGTTTTTGGAGATAGCTTTGATCCTTAGAGCTTTTAACGGTTGAGGTGATATAAATCAAGTACCTGTCGGTTGGAATGTAAAGAATCTTTAAAGCTCTTTCTGGAATTTTATGGTGAATTAGCACACCTATTTTGCTTTTATTGTTAAAATACTCAAAATTGAAACACTTTTTTTTTGAAATTACTATCGATAAACACTTAAATGGAGAGCACATATTTATTTATATTATTTAACAAGAAATATTAGAAAGTTAATTCATAAATTTTATATTTTAAGGGAAATAATTGGAAAAAAACTAGTACTCTCTATATACAAAAGTTTAGTAAAATCTCTAATAAGATATGGTATTATTGCGTGGGGTGGAATTTACAATAACTCTCTAAAACCTCTAAAGGTGGTTCAAAATTATATCTTAAAAATAATTTATAAAAAAAGCAAGCGCTATTCTACACAATTACTTTACAATTTAGAAATCCTAAATATTCGACCACTGTATATTTTATCAACCGCCGTATTAACACATAAAACCTCCACATTAAGAAATGACATTAATCACCCATATCAGACGGGCCAGTTTACAATTCCTAAAAGTAGTAAAAACATTAACCTCAGATTTACTCATTACTAGAAATAAGAAATATTACAAGTAGAAAAGTTTTTTGAAAAAAATGTAGGACTTTTATAAGTAGTAAATTAAATAAATTTAGTGTATTATTTTAAAATTATTTGTTTTCACAAATTTTGATGTTAACGCACCCAGGTGCATAATATAATATCCACCTTATATCACTTATATAATTCATTATGACTTTATAATATATGCTATAAACATTTTTTTTATAAATAAGATAGCGTAGTATACAGTAACTTTTAACTAAATCTGTTTATTACTTATTTTAATAACGATTTTTGTTAATTAGAATAAAATTTTGCTCATACAGGGATTCAGTTCCCTAGGTGCAAAAATAAATTAAATTATTTTATAATAAATAAACTTATATAGGTACTTATATAACTTATGTATTGACATCTGTTATCAACAATATGTAATATATATATTATTATTATTATTATTATTATTATTATTATTATTATTATTATTATTATTATTATTATTATTATTTTCTTGATATTATAGATCACTATTCATAATATTGTTGAGGGTATTTTATTACTTACATGCCATTAGAGCAGTGGCGTATTGGGTGGGGGGGTGGGTGCTGCCAGGCTGCAGCCCCCCCGAGAGCCTAGGAGCCCGGGTCTAAAAGTCTAACTGCAACCTAATTGTTCGTCTCACTCTTGGACTCTTAATTTAAAATTTAAAATAATGTATTCTTAGTTTAGATTACAAAGGTCTTGTAGGAAACAGATATTAAGGTTTCGGACGCATATCGTTTTATTTAGTTATTGATTTATGATGCAATTTTAAAGGAAAACGAGTAAAAAGAATAATAGTTTATAGTATTTGTCTATTATATACTTGTCTGTTCCGTTTTCCCTTTTTTAGAGCTATTTTAAATCAACAAAAATACTTATAACCCAAAATGCAATAAAATATTTTTACAACAAAAACAAATGACAACCATCAGTCTTCATTATTTATTTTTAAAGCACAAATTAAAACAACAAGCAAGATGTAGCGATATTTAGGCTCGCTCTTAGGAAATAAAAACATTTTATGACAAAAATTTAAGTAAAAATTTTAATTAAAAAAACAGAAAAATAATATTTTTTTATTGAAGAAGTGTGATACGTAATATAGCTCAATCATTTTGTATTTGTACAACGCGTATTCACAACAAAAAAGCAATTTTATTATTTAATGGTAAATTTACTAATTAGACTGGCGTTTTCACCAAACGCAAAAAATATTCGTAGGGATTTTACCATAAGATAAGTATTTCTACAATTATAATTTTGTAAATTTTTAAAGATGCGAAATATCACAAATTACGTACTTACGGCTTACATGAAAATTAGTGTAAATTTACCTTAATATTCTTGAAAATCGTTTGTAATTTCACATTACCTTTTTCAGTGTACAAAAAGAAAGTATTGTTTAAAGAAGAAACATACCACCACATGCTCCAACCTTCTTATATCTATAGATTCAAGGAGGGTGAATTGCATATGAAATGGGAAAAGATCAAATTTATTTATATTATGAAGTAATAAGTATAGATAATATATTTATATGAAACATAAAGTTAAAAAAATTGTTTGTGAAGTTACAAGAAATTTTGATCGCACTAAACTCAGTAAATTTCATTCATGTCCCAAAAAATGTGCGACGAATCCTCCGTAGTGATTCTGACTAAACATCATTCGAAAAAAAAAATGGGATTTACCCCCTAATGCAAATGACTTTTTTTTGTGGGGCTTTGTAATTGTTACAATATAAAATATTCTGATATATTTTGATAAATAACAATGAAAAAATGCACAGATTTCAATTTTATTGAACTAAATTTTCTAATTGTTTTTAAAATTGAGATCAGGAGGTTATTTTAAGATTTTAATCTAAAAGTATAATAAAAACAGTTATTATAAAATTATTAGGAAATGCTTAAAACGACGTCAATGTCAGTGATAAGTTGTGATAACCCAGCGTACATGCAGCAAAAAATTGTTTAACTTTTAAAAATGATTAGATTGCGGCAGTAGGCCAACAATTTTTTTCCGCTTGGGGTCTTTGCTGTGGGTTACTTATGCCTATTAATATATACGCTGAGCGGCAAATATGTTGCACACATTTGGATATTTTATGATATATCATCGAGAGGTTCTGGGTTCGATTCCGAGGCATAAAACTTTTTCAATTTTAAACGGGTCTGTACGCCGGCAAAAACATTTTTCAATTGGATATTTTATTTTGAAATTGTATAAACACATGGAAATTGTGTGTTTTTGGTTGGTTATCGACATTTAGTCCAAGTGACAATGACACACAAGATATCCCTATTGCACCTTGCCATACTAAACAATAATATAACAATAATGAAATGTTTATTCAGGTATTTGTATAAAATAATTAAAATTATTATATAATTTTTTAAATTAACTATTACCAATAATTCTGATGTACTCACGAAGTAAGATACTTGTTGGGAGTTTATTTTAAAATAATATTAATATAGTATCAGTTGAGTTTAGTGTCCGTATAAGTAAAATAGAAAGAAAGTTTTTAGCGCCAGGAGGACAAAATATTAGACTCGCGTCTATATCCCAGCCAAATGGCAGGGTATTTGAAATTTATGTAGGTAGAAATGAGTTCAATTATTACATCTTGTGCGCGAAGGATGTCCTATTCTCTTCGGCACAGAAAAACCGGGAGTGAGTAGCCCGGCCAAGGAGCCAAGTGCTCCCACCTGCTTAATAATCGCAGGTTATATGAAATGTATTATCTAGGACGCTAGCTGGACCCTTGCAAAGAATAAAAACAACTACCTTTGCTGTATAGAAACAATATATAATAAAAAGATGTAGAAATATATATACAAAAAATACAGCTAAACGTCAAAAGACAAAAATATAAACAAAATAAAATAAATGTAAAATTCACTCTCTCCCATTCATACAGTTCTAAAGTTAAAAATTAAATCCAAATACAAAGGAATAAAATAGTGACTGTCCAAAAAATATAAAACTATGATCAGCAGATGAATCGATGATGATATTAATTTAAAGAAATGTTTGCAAATTCGATGTAAAAAGTAATTAGATTTTTTATTATTATGAACCGACTAGCTGTAAATGTAGTGAACTTATCATTCAGCTGCACTCGTTCAATATATTATCAATATGATACCTGCGTCCAATAGAGGCTGGCTGGAACACCTTTGCTCGGCAGGTGAGCAGGATTCAGCACCTTATTCTAGCTGCGTATAGCTTCGTAGCACAAGGAGAAGTTACGCAAATTTGAATAAAAAACTTTCCTTGGCACAGGAATAAGTAAGTGATAGTGTCGTCGCACAGCACTGGTAAGACGCGACCTATCAATTATAATGTACTGTTTATATGTATGCAATTAATTGAGGCTTTTTAACCCGGTACCGAATGAGTCCCGTTCGACTTTTTAGTTCTGTAGGCACTAATTATATGTGAAATTAATTGAGTGCCCTATGTGGGCTATTTTCACCCGACCTATCAAAAATGTAATGATGTATGCAAATTGCAATGAGTGCCCAGTGTGGGCTTTTTTTTTACCCGACACCGCCTGGTCCCGCTCGACTCTTTGGTTCGTAAGGCATTACTTTTTTTCCCACATGTTGAACCGTATATTTTTGGGATAAACTTTCCCAAATAACCACTGCTGGGTAGAAAGTAGAAAGTCGAAAGTACGTAAAATTGTTACCGGTCAACATGTGGCCCTTAGAAATTTGGAATAGCTTTTACTCCATGCCTGATTATATATTTTTAATGTACAGGGCGATTTAAAATTATTAAGCTATTTACAAAAAATATTTGATTAAAAATAATAAAAAAAGAAAAAATTGCGCTGTCCGCAACACCTAGTATCGCCATCCGTAGAATTACACTCAATGCAAAAGATAGCCATCAGGCGTGAAAACATATTAATAAGTAAAAATAAATTAAGTACGTTGGGTCAACACATCCAGTATGTAAAGGAAACGTTTTTGCGCATCCCAACACTTTTTCTACGGGTTTGTAGAGATTCAAATTTATATCGCTCTCAAAATTATAGCCCACTGGGTGTCGCACCATCCGTAATACAAACAAAATTGACAATTTTCTGGACAAGGTGATTATAAAGTTTGTGAACAGAAAAGAACGTGGAATATAGACCTAATTTATAACAAATAGGTAAGTTTTTTTCTGCAAACATTTCTAAATACCTTAAAATTTTTACCAGGTCCCGCCAATGCGAAAAAAAGTGCAGACCTATTGGATGATTAATTTTTCTTAGTCATGCTAACTGCATGAAGAAGTAGGGGAACATGGGGTAGAACGGGGTAGCGGGGTAGAACGGGGTATGGCCCTTATTGGCGACAATATTTATATTTAGCCTGTATTATCAAATATAATGTGGTTAGTAACGCTGCCGCCACTTGCTGCAAGTATTCGATACAACATTTAGCTTTTCAGTCTACGATAGATCGTTGGCTCGGTCAGATGTATGTTAATTGTTATAATATTTCAATAATTTTAAAGCATCGTAAGTACATTATCCTAAGTTTTTTACCTATATTATTTTGGTAGTGAGTAAAGGGTTTCTTGTATACGTCATGTGTGTAAATTGCAGAAATTATTGGTGTTTCTTAAAATTATTTGTATATCGCAAAAACAAATAACATTCGGGGTAGAATGGGGTATCAGTGTGCGGGTTGGAACGGGGTACCCCGTTCCACCCCACTATGCCAGCACATTTTCGGCCTTACCTGGGTTATAAAGAGTTATTCTAGTGCCATAATATCAAATATTCTATTTTAGGCACATTTTTTACAGTACAGGTAATTATTTACTTGGTTCTACACATTTAGGTTTTTGTTATGTATACCCCATTCTACCCCATGCTTGGGGCAGAACTAGGAAGATGTAATTTTTTCCAAAAATGAAAATAATTAGAGTGTGTTAAAAAAATTTTCCATATTATTGCAACCACAACTTTAAAAGATACCAATAAACAGATTTATTGCAAAACCAAAAATTCTAAGAGTATAACCTGGCTTTTATTTGGGCTCAAAGCTTAGGGACCCCGTTCTACCCCACGTTCCCCTACCCGCGACTTTGGCGTCATAAACCTATTCTTTATATAAAACAAGAGCCGTAGGACGGATTAAAAACTATAAGCATTTTCGACAAAAAAACACTTCAGGTTCATAATCTATTCCCAAAATTCATCATTGCTCAAAAAATAATTATTACTGGCGGAGTTTTTCATATATGTATCTAACAACCTTAACCTCTCGTAAATATAATTTTTGTTTTTGCATCCAATTTAAGAACTAAAATATTTATGGCAACAACAAAAATAATTAAAACAAAATATTTGCAAATTTTTTCCTCAAATTTTATTGATTCTCTTGCGTCAATAATGGTTTTTATCTCCTTATTTATAAAACATTATTTCCTTCTTTAAATTGAATAATTAAATTATACAATAATAATGTTATGTAATGCGTGTTTAATATAATATATTTTTAATGTTCCTCTGTATATCTATGAATTTTACTTTAGATTAGGGATTTGTCAAGAAAAAAATTGGCAACATTTCCAATAATAAAAAACAAATTGCGTCTACATTACGGAAATGCAAAAGCAAATAGTGGGTCGTATTTTCCTTTTTATGTCCTTTTCAATAAGCTATCACAATACACACATTATATTTAAAAGAAAAAAGTTGGGGGCGGTTTTCATCCCCAAAAAAGAAGGGTAAATTTCATGAAGACGCAGAAAAAGTCTGTCACACTAAAAATACACGCAGCCGTAGTTAGTTATGTATTTTTTCAGCAAATGAAGAGGCTTTTTAAAACTGAATTTATTCCAGTTAAAAATTCCACCCTGTATAAAAAGTGTAATCCTCTCTCCTCTCTTCCCTTCCCTAAAGTCTGGCTACGCAACTATTACCATTTATAATTATGTTTCTTATGTTAATCCTGTAACATGGATAGATACATACATTTCTCAAAGCTCCATCACTTTATGTTTCTCCTGATGATGACAAAGGAAGGCCGAAACAGTTGCCGACGCTTTAAATCTTTTAAATAAAGGATATGTATTTAGTTGTATATCTTATATCATTTGTTCAAAAAAACATATTAATAAGTAAAAATAAATCAAGTACGTTGGGTCAACACATCCAGTATGTAAAGGAAACGTTTTTGCGCATCCCAACACTTTTTCTACGGGTTTGTAGAGATTCAAATTTATATCGCTCTCAAAATTATAGCCCACTGGGTGTAAATCTTTTAAATAAAGGATATGTATTTAGTTGTATATATTATATCATTTGTTCAAAAAATATGCACTTTTTTCATTGACATTTTTCCATTTGTCGACCTTTTCCACTTGGCTACAATCTAATGACGTCATCAGCAAATTAAAATATTTATTCTATGTTTTGTGTTTCAATTATTAAGTGCAGCGGTTCTCAACCTTTTGGAGTGATGTACCACAAAATCCTTTTTATAATTGTAGGTACCACCCAACTTAAATATCTATCAAGCCAAGGTATTTGATTAATTGGTTGGAATTCACGTGGTGAAATTTTATTCAAGGGATAAAATAATATTCAACAATAGTAAAAATATTTTTTACTACATTTTTAGGTTTCGTACATAAGTACTTACAATAAAAAAAACTATTTAGCAACAATAAGTGTTGCTAATGCTCCCATATTTTAGTTAGAAAATAATGATATGTACCACCAGTGGTACATATACTACAGGTTAAGAACCGCTGATTTAGTGGACAATACATTCTCGTTTTGACAATTTTTTTAATCACGACGCAACGTCATGTGATGAAAGAATGGATCAACTAGGTTTAACATCAAACATTCCTATATAATAATAATTAAAAAAAAATTATTACATTGTAGTTATATTGATATTACTCTTTTGAATATGGTACCCATTTTAGCATAGATACAAGAATATCTTTGTGTTGTTTTATTTCTGGAACATGATGGGAAGTTTGAATTAATTCTATTTCTTGAAAATATTTCGTGGCTACTTCCTTTCTTACCATTGGATGCTCACAGATGTTTGTTAGGGCCTAAAAGTTATAAATATCAACTTAAGAAGCCAAGGTACTAAAGATAATACAGAAAAATAAATAAAACGTCTGCCTCTGCTAAAAACATTCTGCTTATATCACGGTGACGGCCCTCTCTGCTAAAAAATTGCTCCTACTATCAATGTGACTTTCAGTTTTTCTGGACTGGGATAGGGACACCCTTCAATTTTTAGGGCTCTCGGGGAAGGGGACGAACACCCTCCCCTCCCTGAATCTGCACCTGACAGACTTAGGCACAACTTACAGTAAATCTAATAAATCATTACAGCAGTGGATTTAAGTATTTTTTGCACTGAACTGGTCATCTATTTTCGAGCTAGCACGTTCAATATTTTGAATTAAGGGAGATTTTATAACATCATCCTATCATATATTAGGTGGGCTGAAAAGATCATAGGCTGACTCATAGATGGCGTTACTAGAATTAAATCCATGTGAGATATAGCATTTTGAGTGAAGCAGCTTTTGTTATTGTGAAGAAATGGATAAAAAGAATTTCGTGTGTTAATAAAGCATTGCTTTTTGGCGAAAAAAAATAGTGTTGAAGCCAAGGCTTGGTTTGATATACATTATTCGGACTCTGCACCAGGAAAATCAACCGCTGAGAAGTGGTTTGCTAAATTTAAACGAGGCGAAATGAGCATCGAAGACGATGCACGCAGTGGACGCCCCAAAGAGGCTGTTACCGACGAGAACATCAAAAAAGTCCATAAAATAATTTTAAGTGATCGTAAAGTGAAGTTGAGACTTTAAAAATATTATATGTTGGAGCGTTTAAAGGATGAAATCACGAAAAAACGGCCCCATTTGAAGAAGAAAAAAACTGCTGTTTCATCAAGACAATGCACGTGTCACAAATCAATGAAAACGATGGCAAAATTATATGAATTAGACTACGAATTGCTTCCCCATCCACCATATTCTCCAGATCTGGCCCCCAGTGACTTTTTCCTGTTTGCAGACTCTAAAAGAATGCTCGCTGGAAAGAAATTTAGCACTGATGAAGAGGTAATCGTCGAAACTGAGGCCTATTTTGAGGCTAAAGAGAAATCGTACTATAAAAATGGCATCGAAAAATTGTATGACCGCTATAATCGTTGTATCGCACTCGAAGGCAACTATATTGAATAATAAAATCGAATTTTGTCAAAAAAATATTTTTTACTATGTTAGCCTACGAACTTTTCAGCCCAACAACAGATGGTGCATTTAAAAATGGGAAAAAGGAGCCGTCTGAATACATTTTGCTCATTTATTAAATGTTTCGTTTAACTTACTTTTATAGAAAACATTTGAGTGGGAGCATTTTGCTTGTTCTTACATAGTTGTACCAACCGCTTAGGCAGACTTTTGATTCTACTTGCAGTGAGTTTTTCTGCACTCTTTATCGTACAAAACATAATTGCTTTTGCGGCTGACCCATGTATTTCTGGTCTCTAAAAAAAGATAAAACATTTTTAAAATCTCTTGAAACTTTAAGTAAATGA
The DNA here is from genome assembly GCA_935413205.1 of Polydrusus cervinus. NCBI lineage: Eukaryota > Metazoa > Arthropoda > Insecta > Coleoptera > Curculionidae > Polydrusus > Polydrusus cervinus. The sequence goes on along the minus strand of OW284514.1, from coordinate 24,288,948 downwards.
GGGAAATTACTTTACATCTATTTATGAGATTGTTTTTTTTTCTCTTTGGCTTAATATTTAATTAAAAGTAAGGGCTAGTGACAAATTCGCCATTTTCTTTTTTGATTAACATTGCGTTACTTTTTTGTTTTATCCAAAAATCAGCCAAGTACCAAAGTATATTTAATAAGTTTAAAAAGTTCGAATTTATAAAGTAATAAAAGTAGAATAACAAATATGGACAAATTTTACAATTTTTGGTTTTTTGGTTTTCTTAATCCATAAATGAAAAATTATTTAAATTAAAACTAGGTAATTTCTACCATACGACGGGTACTTTTTGGATAAAACGAAAAGGATAAGAAATATTGATCAGAAAATGAAATGGCGAATGCATAACTAGACTTAACTCTTAGCAATTGCCTCGAAAGTGCTTCAAACACAATAGTGTTTCGAGTAGAGTGCTTGCTAGCACTTTTAAATACGGTGCTCGGTAATTCCATCCCTTTATAAAAAAGTGCTTGGAAATGGTAATTAGTTATTGAATTTTTCATTTCAAGCCATTTAAATTGCTTTTAAAGGGCTTGGTGCTTGGTACTCGAAGCACTTTTCCAAGTGTTTTACCCAGCTTTGCCCCCAAATCATTGTCCTTCTTACAGCAGAAGGTAATTATGTTATTTTAGCTAATACAAAATGGCAAAAGTAATGATTATTTTACTTACTTCATCGTGCAACAATCTGGTCAGTTTAGGTAAAAGATTATGCTGCTGGGCTAATTTTCTTCCTTCTCGTAAAAAACAAAGGTGGGTAACTATCTGGCAAGTCTTAGCTAAAATTCCTCCTTCGTCTCTTTCAAACATTTTTACCTTAAATATTGGAAAATATGGGTCTTGGTGAAAAAGATCTAATAAGTAAGTTTTTAAAAATTATATAGCTTTATTTATATTTTTTTTAATAATAATTTATTATTGACCTCAAAACAGTTTCAAATAAAACTGGCGCCGAGGCCTACAAATTGTATGGCATAAATATTAAAATTCAAATAAAGTTTTTCTAAAAGGCAATCAAATGTAGTTTTTTTCTATATCCTATCGCTTAAATGTCTATACTCTATTTTCCTTTATATAGTTCTTAATATTGCACATCAGTTTCTTGGTATTTCCATGGAGTATTATTTATGGTATCCTATTATATTCCTAAGCCCCTAACATTTCTATATAATGTTTGTGTAGAACAGGGTGTATTTCCGGATTCGCTGAAATTGGCCAGGGTAGTACCTATTTATAAGAAGGGAAGTATAGACTCGGCATCTGATTATAGACCGATTTCAATCATACCAATTTTTGGGAAAGTCTTTGAGGTTATAATAAAGAATAATATCAGTAGTTATTAAGAAGGAAAGTATAGACTCGGCATCTGATTATAAACCGATTTCAATCATACCAATTTTTGGGAAAGTCTTTGAGGTTATAATAAAGAATAATATCAGTAGTTATTTTGAAGCCAATGGTCTTCTTAGTGCTTCCCAGTAAGGCTTCAGGAAGGGTCGATCCACTGTCCAAGCCGTTGTTCAGATTGTTCATGACATTGTCGAGAGTCTCGAAGGGGGAGAACATTTGAATTTGATGCTGTGCGACCTGAGCAAGGCCTTTGACTGTGTTTCGCGTATTGATTAGGAAATTGTAACGATATGGAGTTAGGGGTAACCCTTTAAGTCTGCTAGAATCATATTTGTCTCAGAAAAAACAGTGTGTTTCTCTCAATGATGATGTGTCAGATTTCGGATTAATCGAAAATGGAGTACCCCAGGGATCTGTTCTTGGGCCTCTTCTTTTTGTGATATATATAAATGACCTGTTTTCCTTTCTCTCTCTCTATGGATGCTTTTGTTTTGCAGTTGATACAACTCTGTTGTGTCGTCACAAAAATATCCAAGACTTAAAATTAATTAGTTCTCTTCTGGCCGAGAGGGCCGATGTGTGGTTTACACAAAACTGTCTAAAACTTAATACAAATAAAACCCAAGAAATGATAGTTTCAACAAACCGTGACATTGTGGAGGGTCAGAGTGTGAAGGTGCTGGGTTTAGTCGACGACACTCTTAGTTGGACTCCTCATATCGAGTCTTTGCGGAGCAAATTGTCATCTGCAATTTTTCTAATAAGAAAATTAAGGGCACTTCTAGATCACCAGTCAGTGATAAATATCTATTATTTACTTTTTCATGCCCACCTTTCTTATGGAGTCATTTTGTGGGGAAACTCATCCAATTCCTTACGTATTTTTAGATTACAGAAAAATCTGTGAGAGTTATTGCGGGTGTTGGTGTGCTGGACCACTGCAGGCCACATTTTATTAATTTGAGAATTTGACGCTTTCATCATTATTTATTTTGCACCAATTAATTGAAATTCATAAAAATAATTTTCAGCTAAATTCAGATATTCACCACTATGGTTCCAGGTCGGCTCATTTCATTAGACCAAACAGGTATATACTTACTAAATCTGTAAATAACTCGCTCAAAATAGAGCTTTACAATGATTGTGCTTACTGCAACGGTTAAAAACTACAGTGAAAAAAAATTTAAAATTGTGGTTAAGAAATTTCTTGAATCATATGCTTTTTACTCAGTAAAAGAATACCTTGATGTTCTTAATTTAAGAACTTCAACTTTTGATTTTTAACTTGTGTTTGTTAATAATGTGTAAATACAAAGTTTGTTTATTTTTTCTTATACAAGAATATGTGTTTAAAAATACACTTTTATGTAATTAGAAGCATTCCTTAATAATGCTTTATATTTTATTTTATGTGACTTGCTACAATTTGTAATTTGCAAAAATGTGGTCAAATAAAAATATATCTAATGTATAATGTAATGTATAATACCTACTTCTATAAATTGGTGTGTCTTGTCCCTTTTTAGTTCTAGCAGATGTATTTCTTAATTCATGGTTTATTCTTGTATTGTATGTATATAATTGTTCGTTATTTTGCAGTTGTACGCTTGTTTCAAGTCTATTGTTTTATAAATCATGTAGGTATTAGTTTGGTTTGTTCTTGTACTTTCAATTGATTTATTTTTAGGAATGTCACTTTTCATATATTTCCTTACTGGGCGTGTAGTAATTCATTCATACTATTGTAAAACTATAACCAGATTATGTGAAGGGGATTTTTTATTTTACCAGTGCTGGAAATCCATCTTCATCTATGGCAATTTTCTTTCCATCACAATGCATTAGGCCTCTAAGAGTTTTTAAATGATATTCTACTATGATTCCCTCATCATTAAGGTTAGTTAATAATACTTGAATAAATCCAGCGTCCACTAAGACATCAGCAGCTAAAAAAACGCATAAATAATTGATGCGATAATAAGAACCTTAAAATTTTATGTACCGGGTGACACAAGAATTTTTTTCGTAACTTTAGCAGTAAAGATTTAAAAATATGAGACGTTAATAAGTATTTAAATTGCCAATTTTCGACCAAGTTAAACCTTCGAAACCACTTCCGGTTAAACCGGAAGTCAATTTTTAAATTTCAAATGGAAACGCCTTATTTTTATTCAATATTTAAATTCTCTTTTTAATGACATATCACATATTTTTAAAATGGCCGCCTAGATCAGTTTTTCCTTTTTTTTAAATGTCCATAATTTTGGAAAAACAAGGTAAGTAGTAGAGCATAGGGCATGGACACATTTGGGCTCATTTTAATCTACTTAATAGTAAAATATTAACTTATTTAAGAAGAATGTATCCATCAGGGCTATTTTATTGACAACCTGTTTTCTAAAAGAACAATGCGAAATTTCCCCATTTTTTAAATGGCAACCCATGTTTGTTTTATTATAATATTATTGTTCATTTAATTTTCTTTCTAACGGCGTATCACAAGTTCAAATTATTCCTTAGGTACCTAATAGTAGAAATTAACAAGAAACCTTATAAATGTAATTTCTGCACTCGAATAAGCTATAAGGATAAGAAGTTTAGTCAAGACCAGTCTAGTATGCCGTGAAGAACAAAAATATCATTTCTGCATTTATTAGACCAAAATGTCAAATGGTATTAAATAATAATTACAAAGATTGAAATGAATGAATTGTTTTCCGCGGCATACTTGACATAACTTCTAATGGCTTATACGGGTCTGGAAAATACATTATGATATTTTTGTTAATTTCCACTATTACCTAAAAAATTATTATTAAGTTGGGATACACCGTTAGAAAGGAAATTAAATGAAGCATTTTATTACAATAAAACAAAGATGGGTTGCTATTTGAAAAATCGAGAAATTCCGTTTTATTTTTTTTATACAGGTTGTAAATAAAATAACCCTAACGGACACATTTTTCTCAAGCTAGTCAATTTTATATTAGAAAGCAGGTTAAAATTAACCATTTAAACGTTTCCATGGCCTAGTCTTTACCACTTATCTTGTTTTATCAAAAGTATGAACACTTTAGAAAACAAAGGAAAATTGATTCAGACGGTTATTTTTAAAACAAATGATAAAGTGTGATATGTCATTGAAAAGAGATTTTTCATAGATTTCAAGCATTGAATAAAAATGGAGGGCTTCCATGTAAAATTTAAAAGTTTACTTCATTTCCGGTTAAACCGAAAGTGGATTTGAAGGTTTGAATTGGCCGAAAAATGGTAATTTATACACTAATTACGTTTTTAAATTTTTACTTTTAAAATTACGGAAAAACTTTCTTGAGTCACCCGGTATTATCATTTTGGATGCACAATTCTATAATTATTATAGAGTGCAAAATATCAATTGATCTAAGTATTAAATTCTATTATTCTATATATTTATTGTATTTATTTTGAGATGTATGTGTTTGTCAGATCTGACCAAATCTTGTTATGTTGCAAATTTTTGTTATAAATATGTAAGTACTATTTTTATTTTGTTAACAGGTTGCTCATGTTACACTTTTTTAGTTTTACCTTCTGATAATGGTCTTTGTGACTGAAACTCATTTAGGGAATTATTTTTATACTTTTGGCTTATTTTTTTCTCTTCGTCCATGCTATTTAAAATTTCAAAGAATACTTGAATACTATGGAAGAGGTCAGAGAGTTCCGAGAGCGGGTAAAAATTTCATGTAAAAAAAATTAGAATAATATTTTCTTACTGGTCCAGTGTCTGGAAATCATTTCAAGACAAGCTGCTACGTGAATTCTTACCGCCGTGAATTCATCCTCTACTTTTTCCAAGAGATTATCCAATAGAGCCGAATTGGCTACTATTGCTTCTTTTCCTCCGGCTACTCCGGCTATTACAGTCAGTGTCTGAGCTGTCCTTTCTCTTACTGCTGGAGTTTCATGATTGACAAGATCAACAAGCCTAAAAAGATTATGAGTAGGAAAATATGCTCAATTAAAATGTTTAATTTTCTTTTTAAAAATAAATAACTAATTGTTTTTGTTGTAAAAATATTTCATTGCATTGGGAAAACGAAAACTGAGTGAGTGAATAGAGTCGATAAAAATTTCTGAAATCATTGATTAAATAATTCTCACCCATAACAAAATTTAAAAAATTAATATTGTATATTCTTTTTACCTGTCAATTACATTATATCTAATTGCATCAAAACAATTTTCAGGGTAATGCACCAAATCACAAATACTGGTTAAAGCTGCAAGTACAACCTCATGAGTTTTATGATGAAGCTCCCTTCTCTAAAATACGACAAATTTGTATCAATTATAATCTTTAAAGTTATCACTGATCTGTATTAATTACCAAGTATTTTTTTAAATTACCATAGATCTATATAATAATTCACCAAGTACTCTCAAAAATTACCAAAGATCTGTATATATTATTAAATACCCTCTAAAATTACCACAAATCTATATAGTTTACCAAGTAATTTTTAAAATTACCATAGATCTATATAAATTACCAAGTAGGTACTCTCAAAAATTACCATAGATCTGTATATATTATTAAGTAGTAAATACAAAGTAGAGAAATACCTATAATAACAATATTACCAGCTCCGCTTCTAAAACTCTCCTTACACTTGCATGAAGTTCTTCGTGAATTTATTTATTATGGCCCGTTATATTCATCTCCTGGTAACTTTATCAGCAAGGTAATTTCCAAAGACTTATTGTTAAAACAATTGTTTTGATATTAATTATCTGGCTGGTAAAGTTACCAAGAAATATATATATAACCAGACTTTAGGACCGTATTTTCCATCTCCTGATAACTCTATCAGCAAGATAATTTCTGGTATGGACCTTAGTAACTTAAAGTGCAAAAGCGGACAACTTTTTAATTTCTGTCCAATTTTACGTCAATTCGGATCTACCAACATTCAAACTATTTTAAACCTTTTTTCTACTATATGTGTACTACTTCTTTTGTACCGAAATAATTAACCTATTTTTTTTATTTTAAAATGAATGCTCATATCTGATGATTTTCTTTCCATTCCGTGAGGCTTCCTTATGCCCGTCTCACACTTGGAATGTCTGGGACCTGCAATTCACTGAAATAAAATTGGAACCAATCCTGCCGGGTTGCAGCCCCAACAACAAAATTAATCAGCTGATGCACAGTAAAATGACCATCAACATTACGAAGAAATTCATAAATACATTCAAGAACTTCACAAGTGTCTGTAGCCATTTTAAACCGTCGCCATTTCGTCGACATTACCAACAATGAGTAAATATCAATATTGCAAAGAAAAAAACAAGAAACGAGTACATTCATCAATAATAATACTTAACGTTTAAAATAATTCCATGCTTTTGATTTTATTGCAACGGAATATATTAAATTATATTATTTTAAAGTAGGTATTGTTATTTCCTGTTATTACGACATATATACATACTTACACTATATTGCTAATACCATAATTCAATAATGACACCACTGTAGGCAGATGATTAGGGTCCGTTGAGTTTCCGCAGCTCGGAAATTTGCTTTTTGATGTAAACATTTGACAGGAGCGACTTTCAAAATATTTTTACAAGCTTTTATTTAAATTCACCCGTTAGTTTGGGTGTGTACAGTTTATGGTCAAATAAAACTAAGTAACCAATATTTTACATACCTGTAATACCTTATTCCTGGTATTCAACCGCGATTCGTGCAAAGAAGGAGCATGCACTTTTTTCTACCAATCTTGAGATACAAAAGTCGCTAACAATAACAAAATGTCTAATACAGTTTTATACCTAAATTCGCACCCAAAACTTAAAAACAATATCGGATAATACACGGAACATCCAAACGAATACAACGTAAAAAATAAATGGAAACGACTAGCAACTTACAAACTAACAAAAAAAACTGTTAAAAGTAAAGTTTTATAAATATTAACACCCAAAATTTGGAAATTATAACCACACACGAATGAAAGAAACAAAAGATGGTGACGAATAAAAATATAAACAACGGCGAGCCAGTTCTGTTTACGTTCTGTTAGATATCGTGTCGGTTACCTAATTTTTTCCCTACTGCGCAAGCGCCACGGGCCAAAGTTCAGGTTATTTTGAATCGCACGATGGGTATCTTATTGCTTTGTGCGGCTGCTTGTATTGGCAATATAGTGTATGTATATATGTGGTTATTACGTACTAGTTTTTGCATCGCCCATCTTCCAAAACCTTGTGGCCTCCTAGTCGGGTCTACATTTTTTACGGGAATATGGGGCTGCTCAGACGTTAGCCTATTAAACGGAGGATCTAAATCATGCTCGTCTATAATCGTTATTCCCACAAAAGCTTAAAAACAGTAAAATGATTATTAATTCGTTTAAAATCATATTTTTCATTGCTAGTTAATTTTATTACTGGCATTACAGATTACACCGAAAAAATATATGGTCATTATAACCATATACAGGGTGTCCCATAACTTATGGGCCGTAGAGTAACTGGAGATACTAGACATCAAACTAAGCCGATTAAGTCATATACGTTTTTTCGGATTGTTACTTGTTCTAGAGATACAGGGTGTTGAAAATAAAAGTTTATTCTTTAAAATAGGCCATAATTTTAAAAAGGTTTAAAGAATCGAATTGAAAGTTGGCAATAATATGTTTTTATAAGCAAGCAATAAGAATTTGTAGAAATTTTTAAGTTTCAAACTAGAGGGCGCTAGTTGCATACACTGGGCTTCATAAATCTATGATTTTTTTTCTTACCTGTGATATTAGGTGTTTTTCAATTATAGTTTTTTAAAGAAAGGCATTTTCTGAGTCAAAAAGGTGTACTTGATTGATCTTAATATCTTTAACGGTTTTCGAGATATTTCCCTTTAAACATCCCAAAGCATAAAAAAAGTGTACAATAATTATATTTTAGTTATCAAAAAAAACTTATAGATATAATCGGCTAAGATTGATGTCTAGTATCTCCCGTTACTCTACGGCCCATAAGTTATGGGACACCCTGTATATGGTTAAGTTAATAATACCGCCTGACTAGTAATAAGGCACATTCATACATATTGTTATCAGAACTGCATTTTAATGATTCAGTTAATATAATGAAATGCACAGTAAACATTTCTCACCGCATTTCTAGCAACATCGCCAACGCTGTTGCGTCGAAAGTCCACGTGATAGAAATGTCAGTCAGCCTTCAATGGTAAAAAGACATACACAACAACGTTAACTAATATTATAGTTGTAGTTGTTTTACGTGGTACAATACCAGTAGTTAATAAAGTTATTGTATTGTGTTACTAATATCTTGTGATTAATTGGATACCTGACTATACCACACTGACTAACTAGGCTTGTTAAACTATAGTCTATTTCAGAAAGGTGTAGAGTAATAAAAGCTAATTAGGTATGCAAAGGAACCCAACGAATATTTAAGCCACTTTCATAATTTGGCATTGATTTCATTGCAAAATTCTTTATTTTCATCAAGTGCAGGTAGTACCACTCGGGTTTGGGTCAATTTATGGGTTTTGCCTATTGCTATCCATTCACAAACACTGAAAATGGTGTGACAAAGGCGTGCATTATGTACGGTACATATTATTAGATACACTTATTTTTCATTTGAAAATACAAAAAATACATTATACAAAAATTAAATTATACAAAAACATAATATTCTTCGTCATCGAGGAATTGTTATCTCCTCTTGACGTTATAATTAACGGGTCGGCGGTCAAGATACCACTTTTCTCCTCTTCTTTAATGGCTTTTCGCCAGTTCTTTGCCACTTTCTTAATGGCTTGAGCAAACATTAGCTTAACGTCTTTCATTTTGAATGTCGTGTTGTATCTTGCTTCAAATCCTTTCACTTGCACTTTGCGCCTATATAAGTTTAATAGGATTTAGTTCGCAATGATAATGGTGGTATGCACATTGGGGCAAAGTTGCTCTATTAGGAGACTAGTAATAAGCCGTCGCCAAATTTGGATAATAACGAATAGAGGAAAGTGGGGGAATACCGTGCATGTTTAGACATATGAAATTCAATTGTAATCAATGTTAATGGCGGTATGCGCAGCACAGTTACACTATGTTTTTCAGCTATATTTTTTACGGCATATTTCATAAAACGATGTTCGTGTAAATTTGCTATGGCTAATAGTTCCTTCTTTATCAAATTATCTTCAAATTCAATACCTACTTTTGGTGGTTGACCAGTCGATAATTTCTTGTTTTCTCCAAGGTGGAGGTGGAGTTTTCTCTGTGCGTCGTGAATGATGTCTTGCGTTATCCAAAACTACTACTGAATCAGCTGAAATATATATTATTATTTCACCAAAATAGTCCTCAAAAACATTCGAATTCATATCCTCGTGGTAATCTCCCGAATTGAATTACGCAATTACTTGAAATTTTAATACCTATTACAAACAATACTATTTTATCTTAATACCCGTTAATCTAATCTCTAAAAATGTTTGGTTAGTTATCATAAATAATTTATTGCACACAATTTACCTGCGCCTATGGCCAACACCGAAATTGAGCCGAACTGGATGGAACTTCCCATTTTATTACTCTACCTTTCGGAAATAGACGTTAAATTAAAAATAAAGTTACTTTCATGCTGCTAATTGCCATAACATATTGTTAGGGCAATAAAAGTTGTTATAATATGACGATATTTATTTGACTACGATAACAATTTGATTTCCTGAAATTTGATAGATATACCAATAAAAATTGTATATTAACCAATAAAAATACAATTTTTACAGAATACATGAATCCATATAATTTCTGAAAAAGTCATCAATTTTAATGTGATTTATTTACCTAACCGTACATATTTACCCTTTGTTCCGCTAATCTAGATGCATTAATTTTTTAAAATTGGATAGCGTAAATAGAGTTCAACAGTTTAATATACTCATAAATAACCATCTAAGTATACCTTTTTGTACTGATCTGTTTAAAAGTCCTGCATTGATCCCAGTAAAATGTCCTTGTAAATATGAATTTTTGTGGCAGGAATACATTATATCAAACTGTGTAAAAAGATGACAAGATAAATGGACAGATGTCAAACAAGAACAACCCTTTCAACAGAACCATGAGGTTGGTCTGCTGGTCTGCAGATTCTTCTCCTTTCTTGGCTCTATTTTCGTGGTATAATCAGAGACATTTAGGTATTCTTAAACATCAACGTCTGGCAGCATCCGTCAGGATTTTTAACCTCTTATTATGAATTAAGAGGGGACGGTACTTCGTGTTTTGATTGTTTTACCAGTAATTAACCTGTTATATAGAGTGTTACAAATTCAATGCTTTCCACTCAGCGGCGGCACCAGGGGGGGGGGGGGGGGGTAGGGTGGATACGGGCCCACCCTAGAAATATGAGTTCCCACCCTGGTGCCCACCCAAAATTGATGGATTCGGTTTTGTAATGGAATTATTTCCGGGGGGGTGGGGGGGACTTGGCTATGAAAGCTTTAATGAGAAAAGAGTGGTGTGGTTATTAGAAACGGATCGATGAATTTTTTTTTTAGAAGTCACTTTTCATTTGGGTAGTGCCCACTCAAAAATTTATCGGGCCCCCTTGTGCCCACCCATCCCAAAAATCCTGGCGCCGCCACTGTTTCCACCGGGTTCTTGTAAACGGCAAGAAACACTACGAAGCTTAAATTGTGACAAAGTTGCTCAATTAGGAGACTAGTAATATGCTGTCGCCTAATTTGGAAAATAACGAATAGAGGAAAGTGGGGGAATACCGCGCATGTCATATGTCTAAATTCAATTGTTTTTGAGAAATTGACGTTTAAAATATGCCATTTTCAGACTTTGACAGGCTGTAGCACTGGAACGACGCACTTTAAGAAAAATGGTTTTCACCTCCCTGTCTGAGTTTTTTTATTCTCTATCTAGAAGTTACAACTTCTGGTTTAACATGTTAAACCAAAAAACCGGTTTTAACGGTTTAACATGTTAAACAGGAAGTTGGTATTTTTGGATATACAATAAAAACTAAACTTCTCTTAGATGCGCCGTTCCAATACTAACGTGCAAAACGTATCACCCGTTTTCCATGCACAAACTTCTAACGTTCCATCCACCGCGAAACACCCTGTATAATCTTTTCTCCACTACTAGTGCATTTACAAGATACCTACTTATTTTTACATTATTAATAATTATGAAAATGTATATAGGTATTTAAAAGATTGCTTCTATAACTTTTTTAATCAAGTTACCTGTGCTTTGGAATTGGCAAAGTAATTTGTTTTTGTCTTGTCAGGTGGCTTTGTAAATGTCCTTTTTGTTGATTGATGAAGTGATAAAGCTCGTTTTTAAATAATAGTGGCATTACCAATGTTAAGCTTTATTACAACCCGAGTATATTAATGACAATGGAACATTATTTTTTCTAATAGCTTATATTTGTGATTTACAATATCGATGCTTTACAACATCGAACATCTCCGAGAATCTGATATTATGTATTGTCAATTATTATCTGGTTGCCTACCTATAAGAGACCATCTAAAAATCAAGTTACCTGCTTTTAAATAGATTGTTTTCATCATAAACCATTGTCAATAATAATTGTCAAAGTAGAGAAAGCCGATTTCTAAGGTTAATAATCGGTCCATAATGACCATTGTATAGGTTGGTAGTGGAACAAGTATATTAATATCATTGTTATTAGAGCGGGTTGGCGTCGGACAAAATGGGGAATGGCTCCCCCTTCCCCCCTCTAGACATACCTACGCCACTGATAGGGTTTTTAATTTATTTGGTTTTATTTTCAAATTCTCCAATAAACAAAAGACGAGTATAAGCAACTGCTACTTATTTTTAGGATATGGTTTATTTTCTACCAGCCAGTCAAAGTTGACCCTGAGTCACGCAATATCATTTTTATGTTAAATTTACTTTGATTAGAGTAATAAAACATTTAGCAATCTAAACAATAGCATTAATCGTAATTGAAATAATTGAAAATGCACAGGAACATAATAAAGTAATATTAACTAGAACACAATGAGAACGAGCGGATAAAAGCATGCGCGATGTTGAACGATCCATATAATTTTATCCCCGATATTATTACCTCTCGAGTCGAAATACACGATATAAACAACGAAAAGCTGCCGCGGGTTGAATTTGTTTGCTGAATTATCGCACAAAACATAATTTAAAAAAAATAAAAAATCGTCCGAATAAGTTGGCCTGAAGTTCGGGAAATTTCATGTATGTTGTCGACCTTAACCTTGCAGACGAGTCGAGTGTGCCAAAATCATGACCTCAGTTGTTGGAAGCGAGGTAAGTCCACCAACCTTTTGTTGACTGTTTTGATGCACTTTTGAAATGAGATTTGTGCAATCAAGTTATCACAAATAACAAAGGCACACATCTGATAATAATTAATAAAAAGTTCAATTTTTTGTTAAATACAAATCTGAATTATTTTTTGAATATAAATACAATTTATGAGAAGTTAGTAAAACTATATTTTTGTGCAATGTGGCAAAAATGTTTTTTTCCATATTCATTTGAAAGACCTATAATTATTGCCATGCACCCTTGTAATAAAAATTATAATAAATTAATTATAAATGATAAAAAACAGACATTACAAGGGGCACGAAAAAATTTTAGGGAATGTTGTTTGTTTGTTCTGGGTTATATACTGATGACCACTTGTCCTTTCGAACATTCAGCCAGCTTGTTCTTGGACCTACAGCTTAACGTGGGTTCCGAACTACGATCTTCAGTCATGCGACACCTCCAAAAGCTATCAACCCTCGGTTTCTTGAGTTACCTTTTTCCGCACCCCACGAGATGTCTGATCTCATCCCGCCTGGTTACCGGCGTGAATGGGGTGCGTTGGAAGATGATTTTTTTTCTTAAGAGGGCCCGTCCGTACGTCGGATGCACTTAGGCCAGGTTTGGCCCATTGTGCTCACCCTGTTTGGTTGTTACACCCACTCCGTGATACCAGTTCCTTGCGCTAGTTTGCGTAGGTCAACTTTAGTAGGTAGGTATATGGTATGGTATGGTAAGGATGTTCTCTGGTTCCAGTTTTGGCTGCCCTAGTATTTGTTGCCTCTTTCGATCTAATAACTCGCAATGGCAAACTATGTGCTGTACAGTTTCTCTATCTTATCCGCATAGTCTGCAGTCAAGGTATCCATCGTACAATTGCATTCTGTGCAGATGGTTCTTGACAGCCATGTGTCCTGTCGGAATTCCTGTAATGGTTCTCAGTTGGTTCCTATTCATTTGAAGCAGCTGTTTCGTAAGTCTTGGGTCTCATCATTCCTGATGGAAGATAATACATTTTACACTCTCTGCATTCTTAAACCTACTAAATTTTGGACATATTTTTTTTATTGTGCGTATGCCCACCTCGAAGATCGAACTAGGACCGCCACGGTCGAATACCATGCAGTAACTCACCTCTGAGCCACTGCCCTGGTAAGTTTAGGGAATACACTGCTACTACAACAATATTTTCTTTATGAGAATTCAATAGCGTGTTATACAATTCCCTTTGCAATCGTCGATACGATGTTTTGCGAAAATATTTAGCATAACATTATTTGAATGATAGAATAATATTTGTTTAATGATAACGGCAAATTGTGACCACAAACAATTTTTTTTTAAATTCTCTGATAGGTACTTACTATTATCATTAAAATGCGCATAGTTTAGAATTGGTAATCAGTTAAAGTAGCTTTAAAATATACACAATATAACACAAAAACAAATTTAAACTTAACCTTTAACCTTATACTTATTTAATTGTTTAAAATGTATGCCTATTTTGCTGTTGTAATTAATATTTTCAAAAAAAAAAATCATAGAAAAAGTTATAAGATATATAAGACCCTAAAAATAATTACTAAATTTTATTGTTTTGTAAAAATATTGAAATTAATTTTTTTATATACAGGGTGGCCCATTTGTCTGACAAAGTAATATACGGTCTCTACTATTAAAGATATCAAAAAAAAGTTTTTATAAAAGTTGTGAGGTATAAAAAAATATATGTTCTAAAATTATTTTTAAACATACAGGATGGTCCAAAAAAGTAGGACAATAAAAAGATACATTTTTTAAATGGAACACCCTATATATTTTAGCATTTTTTGTTTCCTTACAAAATTGTCCATATGACGCCATATTTAGTTTTTTAATTTTTTGCAACGTTGCCAAACAAAATGCAAAATTCTTAAAATTTTGGAAAAAACATGATAGTAAAAAATTACCTGTATTTCTCAATAAGAGTATCGAAAATAGAAAATTTCTTGTAAGCTCCTAAGTTTAGGGATAGATAAACTGTCTTAAATCTTTAAGTTCCGAAAATTTTGTACAGGGTGTTTTCTGTTGACATCCAAATATAAAAAATTTTAAAATACAATAACTCTGTTTTTTAAAATGAAACACCCTATATTTATTAGGCTCATCTAATAGATATTGCAAGTATCTTTTATTATTGTTAAGTCATACCTATAAGTACCTAAATTTACTAGTTTTGGCAATATTTCGATTTTTATTTAAATTTTGGTGAAAAAAACTATAGTTTTTATTTTTCTAGTAAACCATGACTAGCAAAGTCAAAACAAATGTAATTGAATATAATGCCATATTTATAATTATTATATTTATAATGTTTGTGAACTTATTTTCAATATCAAGTTGCGTAATAAAAACAAAATTTTATTAAACTAAATAAATACGTAACTAACTATGGTTATCAATTTATTTTAATATGGGATAATATTAAATTACATTTGTTTTTAGTTTGCTGGTCATGGCTTACTAGAAAAATAAAGATTATAGTTTTTTTCACAAAAATTTAAATAAAAATCGAAATATTGCCAAAACTAGTAAATTTAGGTATAGGTATGCCTTAACAATAATAAAAGATACTTGCAATATCTATCAGACGAGCCTAATAAATATAGGGTGTTTCATTTAAAAAAACAGAGTTATTGTATTTTAAAATTTTTTATATTTGGATGTCAACAGAGAACACCCTGTACAAAATTTTCGGTACTTAAAGGTTTAAGACAGTTTATCTATCCCTAAACTTAAGAGCTTACAAGAAATTTTCTATTTTCGATACTCTTATTGAGAAATACAGGTAATTTTTTACTATCATGTTTTTTCCAAAATTTTAAGAATTTTGCATTTTGTTTGGTAACGTTGTAAAAAATTAAAAAACTAAATATGGCGTCATATGGACAATTTTGTAAGGAAACAAAAAAATGCTAAAATATATAGGGTGTTCCATTTAAAAAAATGTATATTTTTATTGTCCTACTTTTTTGGACCATCCTGTATGTTTAAAAATAATTTTAGAACATATATTTTTTTGTTCCTTACAGCTTTTATAAAAACTTTTTTTTGATATCTTTAATAGTAGAGACCGTATATTACTTTGTCAGACAAATGGGCCACCCTGTATAAAAATTACTTTTTGACGATCTCCAATATCTGTATCGTCTAAATTTAAAAAGCCATTAATAAACATGACCAGGATTCAGGCTAAAAGAATGCAATCTTTTTGGTCTAATTTGGAGAAGAAATATTGTTATGATGCCCTTTATCAGTATTAACCTATCTATTTTTTGTAAACCTTATTTTTTTTAATCACCCCACAAATAAAAGTTTAGAGGGATGAAATCTTTGAATCTAGCAGGTCATTCGTTTTCGCATCTCCTCCCTGTTCACCAATTTGGAAACATTTGTTTAAAAAATTGACTCACTTGTAAAAAAATGATATAATCTCCATAATTATTATGTAGCTACTTTACAAAAATATTTATTACATCTTAACTGAACAGGCATAAATCTGATACATATTGAAGAATTGAAACCATTCATCTTTTTAATTTGTAGTTTCAATGGATATGCACCCAACTGGTACCATATTTTACATCTGTCGCTGTGTACTTTATTCTACTTATTTCATATGAAACGCCATCATGCTGGGCTGTAATTGTCAAATGCGCTCCCATTGTAAGTCTCATGTATTTTGTAATAAAAGTGGGATATAGAAATGGGTAAGTTATATATAGTTATATACACTCACCGGCACAAAATTCCGCCACCCTGAAATTTCGGCAAAGTTTGATGTTTTATAACTTAGTTATTTTTTATCCGATTTTCATAATTTTTTTATCAGTTTGTAGATCCATTTATTCTGTTTTCCTTTAATTATTTTATAAAGTATCATTTTTCGATTAGGCTATATTATACAGGAGGAAATCAAAATGTTGTTTTTTGTCGTAATTTCAAAACACCCTGTAGAGAAATTGAGGTGGATAATTTTATTTACATACTATCTCTTGTAATCTCTGATGTATTCTAAACATTTATTTTTTTTGATTTAATCCATTATCTCATTTCTGCTGAGAGCTGCAAAATTTTAAATGAAACGCTGATTTGAAGCCTAATTTTATCAAGAAAAACAAACACTAGGTATGGTATATCATAAAGTTAATTAACAAAAACAATTTAATAACGGGTATTTCCTCCTCTCACAGCAATGACAGCTTGAAGTGTTCGTGGCATCGAATGAATAAGATCACTTATTCTTTTTTGAGGAATAGCTTGATATTTTTCGGTCAGCGCCAGTCTTAAGTCTTGCAAGGTTTGTGGTTGTACAGGACGACGACGAACGGCTCTTTTAAGTTGATCCCAAAGATATCCGGGCTACATGCAGGCTATTCCAATCTTGGAAGTTCAACTTCATCTAGATATTCGCTTACTACATGTGCAACGTGAGGTCTAGCATTATCTTGCACTAATGTAAATTGGTTCCCAATAAAAGGCGCAAATGGAACAACAACTTCTTGAAGGATTTCCTCAATGTAACGGTGGGCGATTAGAGCTCCATTTTCAACAAATACAAGATTGGTGCGTGCTTCGGTAGAAATACCCGCCCAAATCATGACTGAATCGCGATAATATGAGATTCGTTCTGATATGGTGCAGTCAGCACATCTTTCATTTCTACGTCTGTCTACCCGCTCACGACCATCAAAAAATTACATCGTTTCATTTAAAATTTTGCAGCTCTCAGCAGAAATGAGATAATGGAATGAATCAAAAAAAGAAATGTTTAGAATACATCACACATTACAATAGATAGTATGTGAACAATGTTATCCACCTCAATTTCCCTACAGGGTGTTTTGAAATTACGACAAAAAACAACATTTTGATTTCCTCCTGTATAATATAGCCTAATCGAAAAATGATACTTTATAAAATAATATAAGGAAAACAGAATAAATGGA
This sequence comes from Polydrusus cervinus, assembly GCA_935413205.1. NCBI lineage: Eukaryota > Metazoa > Arthropoda > Insecta > Coleoptera > Curculionidae > Polydrusus > Polydrusus cervinus. The sequence goes on along the minus strand of OW284514.1, from coordinate 24,271,209 downwards.
TCTACAAACTGATAAAAAAATTATGAAAATCGGATAAAAAATAAACAAGTTATAAAACATCAAACTTGGCCAAAATTTCAGGGTGGCGGAATTTTGTGCCGGTGAGTGTATTATTATTGTCAACACACAGAGGGCTAAAAGCGCTTTAGCTCGAGGTATCTGGTATCTTATCTGTTATTATAAGAAATTATATTGTTTTTAAGTAGACTAATGAAACTGGCATGGAAGATTTAAAAACAGGTAGTCTTATTAAACTGAAAGTGTATTTTGTGTTGATAAAATATCAACCCGTTACTAAGGTATAACCAATCGTAGTAGTTATCAGCTATAATATCACTAGGACATTGATAATGTACGAGATAATTTTATGTGGATTGAAAGCACCCTGCCTTGGTAACAGCCCGACGCAACGCCGAAGGCGGAGGTCTGTTACCAAAGTCAACCTACTTTCGATTGACATAAAATTATGAGGCATGAGGCATAAGGCAACCAAACAATTATTTATTTAAAATACAACTTTTCAAAATGCGACATTTTGATATTTATTTGGTATTAGGAAATCGAAACCAAGTGATTCAATATGGCGGTTGGATGGCAAAAAGCTTTGAGTCACCCGTCAAATACCACCAGCAACATTGCTTTTATGGTATTATGTATATGCCATCCAGCCGCCATTTTGACACATCGTTGGATTGCCTAATATGACATTGCCAAAATCTTGATGTCATAATTTTTTTGGTCTCTGTGTCATAGGGATGAAACTACCCAGAGTGTCGTTTTCAGTTAAATGTTGACATGATTGGGTGATTTGTGTAACATGACAGAAAATAACAAAATTTAAATTAAATTTTGAAAATTTTGTTCAACTTCAATTATTTAATAAAAGCATAAATGCATATTTTCTAGCAATATGCATGAATGCTTTTATTTTAAAAAATCAAAGAGATGCACGAGTTATATTCCCAATACAAATACAAATAAAATTATTAAGGCAAATTTTTTGTTAAAAATGTACGACTGTATTTTTGAATAGTCATTAAACTAATAACGAAATAATTTCGAATAATAATAAAAATAGGGCTTTTTATCAAAATTACAGCTGACATGAAATGTACAGTTTTAATATTGATTTTGACATAATTTTCATTGGCAGTGTGACAATCAATGACAGATTATTATCAATTTGTTGATCATTCAGTGACAGATAAATTTTCGATTACAAATCTGACCGGTTGTCATAGCAAAGTTTCGGGGGTAAGTGCACAAATGCATCAAAATTACCGATAATTTTTGAATGAAATGTGTTTTTTTATAATTGCAAGAGTTTGTTTTCATATTTTCGCGAAAAAGCCCGACTCCGCAGGAGGAGGGCATTTTCGTAAAATATGAAAACAAACGATTGCAATTTGTAAAAAAAACACATTGAATAAAAAAATTATCTGGTTATTTTTATGCACGAGTGTAATTTATTTGAATATTTCCCAAATTAATTAAGAACTCGAATCAAGTAAATTTAAATATTTTATTTAACAGAAAATACTAACAATAAAATTAAAATGCTTAAAAATTACAAGACTTTTTGTCTGCTGTTACTCAATAAAATGACGTTAATTGTCAGAATATTACATTTTTTGACGTTTGTAAACAATAAAATCCCGCTTTGACGTTTCGTCAACAATATAAACTTGCAATGCAATTTTCGATTTCTGGCAGTGCTGTTTTCGCTGTAATTTTGCGAAAATTGCATTTCTCTTATGGGAACTTTAACATATGAGGGAAATATTCGCTGTAATTTTGCGAAAATTGCATTTCTCTTATGGGAACTTTAACATATGAGGGAAATATTCAGTGTAATTCCCATGAGTGATATTTCATTAAAACTGTTTTTTGTAGCTATAATAATTATTCAACAAAAATATTAACTGGATTGATATTCTGCTGTATGGGTGATGGGTTTTTACTATGGAACAGAACATTTGTTCATGGAATGTTAGCTTTTCTCATTGGCCACGTTAATTACGTTTGGGCATTCGGTTTTATGCCTTTAAGATTAAAGATGGGAATAATTATATTTAGTGTTGGTGGCATTGGTAAGTCTTAAGAAAGCAATGATCAACGACAACAAAATTAAAGGTTTGATATGATTTTAGCCTGGAGATACCGCAATATTATAATATATAATTTTAATAATATTATAACATATAATTACATAACTAATTTTAAAATTGTATTTCTCAATTGTAAATTCTGGAAAACCATAAGTTTATTTTCCAAAAATACCCATCCCTCTTCTAATATTAACCGGTCCTCTAATGGCGCGCAGTAAATTACACAATATAAAAATAGTATTTTTTTTCAGCATTATCATTCCTTTATTCAGGATTATCAGGAGTATTGGTCATTGGAATTCCTATTTACGTATTAGTTCTTAATACGATGGTCTGGCGGGCAACCGCTCGCATTCAGGTATTATGTCACAATAAATAGATAATAGAGCCTTAGACGAGGTCTCTTTCCTCGTCTAAGAATAGAGCTTTGTTCGCGGTAAGGATTCTAAACCAATTCGGGACTACTTGGCGGAAGTAGTTCAAATAATGGCGTGCGCGCATTACAAAATTCTTTAACTGCACATGTGAATTATCTGAACTGAGCATGCGAATAGTTCCGAATTGGTTCAGATTCCGTACATATCGCGAACTTAACTAATATTATATTTTGTTAATTGTTATGAATAATTAATAGTTAGTCAATTGCATACAGGCCCGCGCCGTACATAAGGGCAAAGTCGTGTGGTGCACGACGGCGCCGAGGCGCCGAAGGCGCCGAAAAGCCTTAAAACTCAAAAGTAAAAAAAAAGATAAAGCAACAAACAACATTGTCAAAACAAAATTTATAATGATAAAAAAAAAACAGTAAGGAATTGCTAGCTATTACATTGTTTTTTATTTGTTGATGCTAAAGAAATAGCATCCAGCTTAGACATAGAACCTACATTCAAAAAACAAAGAGGTCTAAAACCGCGAAAAAAAAAACAAAAACATTTTGATTATGAATGTGACGATGAACCGATCCAGGACGAAACTTTAAAGTTCAAAGTTGATTGTTTTTTTAATGCTCTAGATGTAATCATAACATCAGTGGATGAGAGATTCAAATTACTTTCTTCTTACTCTAATAATTTCGCGTTTTTATGGAATATTGATAAATTTAAAAATTATTCTGAAAACGAACAATTAGAATTATGTCAAAAAGTAGAAAATTTATTAAATGACAAAACTCGCAATGAACGAGACATAACTGCCGTGGAACTTGTTAGAGAATTGCAATATTTACAAAATTTTGATGAAAAAGTTATTACGTCTCCAGAAGAAACTTTAAATTATATAACAATTAACAACTTCGGATTCTTTTCCTAATACGAGCATAATACTTCGTATTTTATTAACAATGCCGGTTTCGGTTGCTACCGCAGAACGATCTTTTTCAAAACTCAAAATAATAAAAAATTATTTAAGATCGACCATGGGGCAAAACCGACTAAGTAATCTTGCTATCATTTCAATAGAATCGGACCAGCTAAAAGAATTAGACACCGAAGATTTAATTAAACAATTTGCAAAAATTAAAGCACGAAAAGCTCAATTCACTTAGCTAAAATATTAATAACAATACCTAATACCTCGATATTAACCTTAAAAAGGTGACATGTTGCATTATTAAAATAATATATTGTTTTGTTTTTATTTGTCGATCAGTTTCGTCCTGTGATATATAAACGAGTATTTTTTATGTTTTAAATATTTTTTTTATTTCTTGTGCTTTTGTATCATATACCTATTACATTTGAAACTAAAATACAAAAATTTTGAGTTGTAATACTGTTAGAATATATTTCTGTTTTCTATAAGTTTATAATTATGTTATGTATCTCAATGAGAAAATACTTGTATGGCTTGTACTTGTAAAATATAAAAATAAATTTATGAATATACTTTTTAAAATTATTGTTCAATTCAATAGTGGATAATAATACCTAACTTAACCCGTATCTGTACTCACATATGAACGTTGAACGAATTTGGGGCGTTATTTTAAATTTGCACAAGGGCGCCAAAAGTGCTAGGCGCGGGCCTGATTGCATACCAGTATTAAAGTGTTAATATTACGTAAATGGTTGAAGATATGTATAGGGTATGATTTATGAAAAATGTCTAAAATTGATACATGTAAAAATATACAGGGTGTTACTTAATGATAGGCCGTAATTTCAAAGGTGCATTCCTGTACCAAATTCAAGTAGAAAAGTTCATATAAATATGTGCTCTAAAAAGTCGAGTTTTCAAGATACAGGGTGTAAATTTTTTTTTAAATTGTTTTTTTATTAATTTCTCGAAGCTTTTTTTTCCGATTTTTAGTAGTCTATTTCAAAAAGGTGTAGAGTAATAAACGCTCATTAGGTATGCAAAGGGTATTATTTTAATTAAGAAGAACGGTGTGCCTGAGGAGAAAAACGCAAGAAGCCATTTTTATGCAGAATTGACCAGGCTAATTAGAAATAATATCCACATGGAAAAATATCAGTGACGTACCACTTTTTTTCTAAAAAATATATAATCGCTTAGTTTTAAAAATTATTCTATTGGCGATAACGCTGAAACGAACGGAGATATCGAGCTGCGGTTTAAAAATTGTTTCTAGCAAATTTCATCTACTTTTCGATTATGGTATCATAATTATACCGTATGATTTATATTTTCGGAGTAAAATCAAAAAATGTGTTATTATTACAAATTGCGCCCTATAGCATTTTTTTTAGAACTATTATGGACAACTAAATACGATTGGTGAAAGTGTACACATTTCTCTTCCAAACAGTCATTAGTTTGCTAAAATCAAATAAGTCGTTTATAAGTTACAGCGATTTAAATGATTACACTTTCAACAGCTTCTCCCCCTCTTATTAAAGTCGGTACGCCAATGAGCATACGACCAAAATGAAGCATAATTGTCCAAGCTTTTTAATGGTGTTATCAAAGATATACCTTAATATGGAGTTTTCGGAGATGTGTAAAATTTAAATATTTATTTTTCAATTACGCCCTCTTGCGGCAAAATGCGAAACATAAAAATAATTTCCAGCATTTTCTCTTGGACACTTTTGTCATAAAAAAATTTACCCAGATGCTGTATGTACGATTACTAGTTTCTGAGATATGGCCGGCGGTCATTCTTAGTTGACCACCCGGTACATAGTATTAGGTACACTCATTTATTATTAGACATAAAAAAGTATAAAATTTAAAAAAATACATTATACAGAAATTAAATTATAAAAAATCATAATATTCTTCGTCATCTGAGGAATTGTCATCTGCTCTAGACCTTATAATTAACGAGTCGACGGTCTGATCGATCAGGTGGTCAAGATCCCACATTTTCTCCTCTTTTTTAATAACATGATGGACTGCTTTTCACCAGTTCTCTGGTGTCAGTTCCTTAATGGCTTGATAAATCAGTAACTTAACGTCTTTCATTTTGAATACAGTGTTGTGTCTTGCTACAAATTCTATAGGATTTAGTTCGCAATGTTATGACGGTGTGCGCAGCACAGTTACACTATGTTTTTCAGCTATATCTTCCACGGCATATTTCATAAAATGATGTTTGTGTAAATTTGCTATAGCTCATAGTTTCTTCTTTATCAAATTATCTTCTTTTTATTTTCTTTATATATTATTCTTTCTTTATATAATAATTTAGTGCACAAAATTTACCTGCGCCTATGGCCAGCACCAAAATTGAGCCGAACTGGACGGAATTTCCCATTTTATTACTCTACACCTTTCTGAAATAGACTATATCTTTGAAGAAGTATTTAATCTGATGTTACCTCTAGCGAGGCATTTTTCAATGTGTTTTTTTTTGTAGAAACCATGGTCACGGATTCAGCTATGTACCTGTATTGGTAGTATCCTATTTGCTATATCAGATTTGATGATTGGGATTAATAGGTTTGCTCAACCCATTTCTCATTCTCAGGTAATTCTTATTATTTACTATTAATTAGGTATCCTTATCCTATGCGATAGAATGTGACAACTGCCAACTGAATGAACCTATTACTGTCAAATTTTATCTGCTCGCGGATGAGCTGCTACAATTTTTTGATCAATTGTCAAATTTATTTGATTGAGTTGAATTTTGAATTATAATAACTAAATGGTGCTTTCTAAAATAAAAATACAATAGACCGTTAACCTTTTTCCAATTGACCATGGTAAAAGTTTTGTCATATACAGAGTGATTCCCAATTTGATACTTCTTTTTTAACTAAAATAAACAAACTTTAAAGCACTAAAAAAAAAACAATGTTCTGTATAACGTAACCGTTGTACCGTGATGGAGCGTAATATTGGAGTTGTATTGACGTTCTCCAGATGAAAGAATTCTTGAACAATGAAGTTCGAGGAGTACTAAGCTGAACAACATATGGATGAGCGGCAGCGGTTCGCCGTGTATTTCTGTTTTGCATTGCTCTAGGTGAAATCAAGTGGGCAATGTCAGTCGAACACCTGCCATGGAAATATCTGTAAAAGAGAGCCAAATCACCAACCTGTCTTCGATGCTCCAGGCTATCGAGGGTCTTGGTCAGCTCGGGGTCGCCGATCAGACGAACGGCTCTCCTTTGAATGGAATCCAGTAGCCGAAGGGTGTGCTTGGGTGCAGAGCTCCAGACATGAGAGCAATATTCTAATGATGGTCGAATCTGGGCTTTGTAGAGTGTCAAAAGTTGATGAGGTGTGTACAACCTTTTGGTGCGGAAAAGTACACCAAGTTTCTGTGCAGCTGTCTTGGCAATTGCGGCAACGTGATCATGCCAAGACATGTTACCTCCCAGATTGACCCCCAGCAAATTAATAGACGGTGCCAGGGGAATTGCGTGTCCTGCCATGACTATATCCGGTTCTGCAATGTTAACCTTTTTGGAGAAGATTGCTGCCTGGGTTTTCTTAGCATTAAATTCGACTTGGTTACTGTCACCCCAAGCCAAGATTTCTTCCAGGTCATTGTTGAGGCGCAATACTTCATGCTGCCTGCGAAGATGTGCGTCGGCAGCGGATGTTTGAGGAGTCAAGGTAAAAGATGAGACAAGTGTGCTGTCATCAGCAAAGCTATAAATTGGATTTTGGGTTTTCACTAGAAGGTCGTTAATATACAGTAAAAAGAGGGTAGGCGACAATATGGACCCTTGAGGAACACCGGCATTGATGGTGAAGGTGTCTGAGAGAAACCCGTCAATCGCCACTTGCAGAGAACGGTTCTTAAGGAAGCTGGTTAACCATAAACAAAATCCATTAGGCATACCGTAGGATCGCAATTTACTTAGAAGCCCATCGTGCCAAACACGATCAAAAGCCCTAGAGATGTCCAGTGCAACAGCCCGGGATTCTCCATGATGTTCGATGGTGTTGCTCCAAAGATGGGTGACATATGCCAGAAGGTCACCTGTTGATCTGGACTTACGAAAACCGTATTGATGGTCGCTGATAATGTTAAGCCCTTCCAGATACTTTAGGAGTTGTTGGTTAATAGCTTTCTCCATTACTTTTGAAATTACTGAAAGCAATGCGACGGGTCGGTAGTGGCCTGAAAAGAATTTATGCCCGTGTTATTTATCCTAACAATAGGTAACATTGAGTTTTTTTTTAGATTTTTATTATGGCTACATATTATGCTGCCCAACTGGGAGTAAGTCTCAGCGTTGCTGAACAAAGATAATGGACATTTGAAATTATAGAAAAATTTGACTGATTCTTAACAATGCAGAGGTAGAGTGTAAGGAGTTTTAATCTATCTTCTTTGGCGATTAATAACTAATTGCAACAATATCCTTTAATTATTCTATAACCTAACCTTGGTCGTAACATTGTGATATTTCAAATATTACGAAAATCACTTAAGATTTTTACTTGTACCGGGTGGTCAACTAATAATGGCCGACGGCCATATCTCAGAAACTAGTAATGGTACAGCATCCGGGTAAATTTTTTTATAATAAAAGTACCCAAGAAAAAATGCTGGAAATTATTTTCGAGTTTGTAAAATGCCCGCAAGGGGGCGTATTAGCCATGACCAAGGTTAAAATTAGGATTTTTTTCGTGTTTTGACTAATCAAAAGGTATAAAAAATATCTGTATATAAATCCCACATTTTAAAAAGTTTGTTATTTCAAGACTCTGTCATTGACTTCTATAACTTTCTATTTATTTATTATTAATGTGTGGTAAAATTATTCTATAGATAGAATTGAAACGCCCATAAAAAAAAATTGTATAATGTAATTAATTTTCTTAATAACTCCGGTTGTAAAAAAGTTACAAATTTGTGTTTTTACCGAAATGATTTATTTCTCTATTATACCATAATAAAAAAAACTTATCATTGCATTTAACTTTTTCAAGACAAAGCTTAATATTTGCTTATATTTCAATTAACGCCATCTAGCGGCGACGGCAAAACTTAAGGATAAAAAACAAAAGCGCAATTTATAGAGTAAATAAAGCTCTCTTAAAGGAGACTAAGTTTGTTCAAATCGGTTATGCCAAACCGGAGTAACCGGGGCGTGTTCTTAGAAAAAAATGAATTCTCCCACACTTTATTTTACTAGATCGGAAAATTTGTGTATGAAAAAAAGTATTAGGAAATATGTAAGGATTAATATACAAATATTTTTTATACCTCTCAATTAGTCAATACACAAAGCGGGTATTTTACAAATTCGAAAATAATTTCCAGCATTTTCTCTTGGGCACCATTATCATAAAAAAATTTACCCGGATACTGTACGATTACTAGTTTCTGAGATATGGCCGGCGGCCATTCTCAGTTGACCACCCGGTACTGTCCTTGTCCAATTATTAAATAGTACCTTTTAAATTTATTTTTGTCCTCTATTAATTCTATCGACTACTCAGGTGGGTTTACAAAAAATGTTAAAGAACTATATCGGAATTTTACCAAAAAGTTACGAGTAGGTAATCTAAAGTTCATTTGGTTCTACACGTTTAAATAAAAACAGGTTATTTAAAAAATATGAGTATGATATGTATTGAAATAATACCTAATTATTTTTCAATTACGTATCTTGGAAACATAATTATCATGATGACTAAATTCAATGATATTTTACCATTGAATTAAACTAGGTACCTATCAATTCATTTGAAAAATGCGACCTTTACTCTTATGGGATGTGTTTATATAAAATTAAAATCAATTCACTGGTTTTGTCAAAAAATATGGTCTTCACTTTTACCTCTTTAATTTCAAAAAGTATAATTTGAATTGCGGATTTGTCAGTTTCATTTATTCGTCTTTCAGTTTTATATATTGTGCTTGAGCCAATAGTTCCTTTATACTATTTAAGTTTACGTATATTTGTTACTGCCTTGCAGTTAAAACTTACATATTATATTTAAAATCGATATACAGGGTAATTCCTAAGTTGATACTTCTTTTTTATCTGTGTAGAAAAGGCATTAAAATAAACAACTCTTCCAAATACCTTTTTTCAAAAAACTCAAAAATTGGCGAGATAGAGAAGTAAAAAAACTAAGTGCGGGCCTGTTCTTCAAAACAGCCCGCTATAGTTTCTGTTGTTTACGGGTGGTGTTGAGCAATCCACTGCAGTGTGTTTTTCTGAAGCAAGTTAATTTTAAATTGGTGACTGGTGAAAATGGTAAAATTTGAAAACAATGCACTAATAGATATGGTGCTAATTTACTGCGAGTGTCGTAAAAGTGCGGATGTTTCTTCGAGATTATACGCAGAACGTTTTCCCTTGCGGGCTCATCCTACACCCAGAAATTTTCTTAGTGTTATTCAACGGGCAAGTTAGGCAGAACCGTATTTAATTCGTATAGTGTAATAAATGAATGCAGTAAGTGATTATTTTTGAGTTTTTTTTATTTTATGCCTTCTATACATAGCTAAAAAAGAAGTATCAACTTAGGAATCACCTTGTATACTGACCAACGGTGTTTGTATAGATGTCCGATATGTGTCTTAAAATATATTATTATTTAAAATAAAATGGTCCTGAACATGAAATTGCTCATATTAAGGCTCTAGCTAGATAAATGTATATATTAACCTGGTATGTATACACTATTGGCAAATCTGGGGTGCCGATATAAACCAGCACCACCTTTATTGTTAAGGTAGTGCTGTATAAACACATCAGATGGAGACTATTAGTAGCGTTTAACACGTTAAACAGAGGACACGCTATCCCCTACCTTCCACCTTCCATTCTTTGGAACACGCGGTCGAAGCAGCCACGGGAACGATCGATCCCCCTTTCAGTTGGAATGTAGGAGTGGTTATGTCTCTTTTTAACTGAAGGTTTTGCCCATATGTCTCTCTTGGTTGCATTAGAGATTTCGCACCCTGGCTTCGAGTTTGCTAATAGTGTATAACATATACACATATTTTGTTGAAAAGAAGGAGGAGGAGGTGCATTTTGCCGCAAAAAGTAAATAAGTCAAGACTATGGTCGTCTATGAGCTATGTAAACAACGAATTCTCAGGGTGCGGCAAAGGATATCAGTGTTGGCTTCACACGACTTCTATACACAGCAAAAAAAATGAAATATCAACTTTCAAACCACCCCTCATATTGAAAAATTACACAATTTCCTTATTATGGTTTCCCAGGGACCCTACATGGTATTGGGTACTTTTGTTGTGTTATTAAATTTTGCAGGCCTATTGGACAATTCTACCAAAGTACTTCGAACATTGTCACTCTCTATACCTATACTTTTCATCAATAATAAATGTAAATTTTAAGCTTTTATCAAAAATTCGCAAAAGTACTTTGGTCTTTTGAGAATTGACCCCCTGTTAGTTTTATATACCTACTAGGATACTAGGAATCTCGATAGTCTTCCTATACTTTTACGAAATTATTATAGATATTAGACTGCACGTATATCTGTGATTATTTTATACAATTTATGGATAAGATAAAATATATATTAGGTAAGTACTGTAGTTCTTGGATGTTTTATTTTATTTTTAATAAATGTATATTAATGTATTTCGATGTAAGTAAGGAATACATTGTTTTTCTACTCCCCCCACATGGGCCCTTTGTTTTTTAAATAATAAGTGGCTGGATAAATGGGCTATACCATCCTTGTTAGGATATGAAAGTGACCAATCACAGTGGTCAAATCGTTATGAATTGGAAAATTGATGAAGAAACCCAATTTACACGTAAATTGTACGCGTCGCTTTGACCATAAGTTGACACTTAAACAAAAGTGAGGTTAAGAATATATTTCAATAAGATGCAATAAATCTGTAAGATTTGTTAGTTTAATTAAAACATGTATCCCAGATCTTATCCAGAGGGACATCTTCGGATTAAATAAGGGTACATCCTGTGGCAGCTCGTCAGGTGAAGTAGGTGAAGGGGCTCTTCACCAAAAAATAAATAAAACCAGGATGAAAGTTTTTCGACAATATTAAATATTAATGTACCAATACAGCTACCATTTTAGTTCTTAAAAAATAATTATGTTCGAATTAATAATATTAATTTAATCCAAATGTAGCTATGCATAATAGGGCCACGGCACAGACTATATAACTGTAGCTATATATTCTGTGGCCACGGTTAAGTCCGATCTACAATAATTATAAACACTCGTGCATTTTGGCGCGCCCCAGCCGACCGTATCCATTAGCTTAAAGCAAGTGAAGACCCAACGTCCAACATGGCTTTGTCATGCAAAGAGCATGTAACAATTTGCATTATGATCAGTCGTATGCACCATTGTTTTAGCATTGGTTCGCCTAACCTTAAGGTATTTATTTTGAGGCTTCGCGAAACATAAGTTTATAGATATAGTTTTTACGTGTGTGATTAAACAGTTTTGTTTTTATTTTTCAGTTAATTCGGTAGTGAACTTACCTACTTAGTTGTGTGTTTTAAAAATGAACCCAATTAATGATTTGTAATTTGTTGGAAACTCCATTCAGTCGTTGGACAGATGAGGATAGGAGAGACGTTTTGTTACACAACTTTTTAGTCAATTTTTGTTTAAGTGCCCGTACTATACCTAGCTCTTCACCATTTTTTAAGACCGCGAGCCGCCACTGGGTACATCAATATTCATAATAAAAGTTTATAAAAAAACACGATTTTTCTACTATCTTCTTATATTTTCAACGAGCCCGAACCCCAATCAAAGTTTAAACTTTCATTATACGCAACAGAAATTGAAAAATAACTGATAAATCGATATTTCGATATGTCTAGAGTGCATTGGAAAACAAAACCATGTAAATAGTAATAGAATACAGCGTTATAATAGGGGCCATCCTGAATATTTTAATTTCCAAGGCATTCTAGATGTATTAAACTAGAATGAATACAGCTTTTTAAAAATTTAGACAAACTATATACTTCTGGGATCAAGAAAGAAAGACTTTTTATAAAAATAAAAATATACTGGGTTAACCAGGGTGCTCCATTGAAAAAACCACAATTTTACTCCACAGGTCATTTGTTTTTTAAGCTAAGTCGCGTTTTAAATGGAAATTTTAGATTCTTCAAGCATAAACAATAATGGCTATATTGGTTTTAATAAAAATACAGGAAAACTCAAAAAATAGGCCCCTGTTCAGTTTAGGTTATATGACTCTGTACAAACTACTGTTAAAAAAGAGTACAGCCGTTTGATGTCGTTGCCATGTTAGACGATTTTATCAATATATGTATAAAGAATGACACTTTTCCATCTCTGTAGGGTAAAAGTTAAACACAAACTAAGAATATATTAATTTTATTTTAGTACAGATTTTAATAAATTAAAAAAGGTTATTAAAAAGACAATTCACAGTAGTACTTGCTCCAAATAATAGCGTAGCTGAGCTACTAACACGGTAAAAACTATTAAATGTTTATATCAAAAAGTTATTGTTTACAAGACGAGTTATATTTCATACTTAGGCTTAAAGCCTACATTAAAAAAGTATATTATATACATATTAGAAAAAAGGACAAGACTCAAAGTTTAAAAAATGACTAGAGATTGAGCTTGTCCTGGGTGGGCCATGCTATTTTAGCATCAATTCTTTTATAGGCTAGCATGGTGTATTTTCCTTCTTTCATAAAGTCCTGGGGACATTCGTTGTCCAATAGCATTGTTTCTGAAACAAAAATTACAGCTATAAATAAAACTGAATAAGTTCAATATTATTTTAAGTTCAAATCTTCCGTCGGTGACTCGTCCGAGTGACTATGTTCAAAATCTACATCTTCGGTACTCAGTACTCGTTCACAATTACTTTCTGTCTAAAGTACATGAGTACATTTTGCTTGTACTAGAAACAATTGTACCTACTATAAAGTAGAGTGGCAAATTATCATGCGAGAATAATAAAAAATGTTTACCGTGAGTGTTTCCGGTACTGAATGCGTTAATGACAGAGAATTTGGACTAGGAGATATAGATGTATTTATATTTTTACTAAAGATATACCATCTTGGTTACTTTCTTTAAAATCACTATACAGGGTGCTACAAATTCGTATGCATTAAAGGGGATCTCGAAAACGGTGAGAGATAAGATGTTTAAGTTAAGGCGAAGTTGCATACTTTGGAGTTTAATAATCTGATGAAAGAAAATTGTAAATATTCCAAATACCTTCGAAGATATCCGAAAATACTTTTTTATTTTTTGCGCCTTTATTTTTGACTTGGAAAAAAACAAAAAACGCTTTCTCATGGCCGTTTTTTAGGTTCTACAAGATGGCGTTATTAGTTCTCAAATTCGACGGTTCGTTCCTGAGATACCTTAAGTAAATTTTTTTAAATACGAACTTGGAATTCTAAAAACAGTTTTAATGGCTTCTAAGTTTTGAAAATTTAATACAATATCAAGGTTTTTAAAATTTTAACGTTTAATCATCAAATAACACATCATTAGTATTTCAAAGAGTGGGAAGTCATTCTATATTCTATTATTATTTCATTTATTTTATTAATACAGTAGAACCCCGATTATCCGTGCGCGCTTTATCCGGGCGGCGGATTCTCCGTGCGGCATTGTAATTGTTTATCCAGGCGGCGGATTATCCGTGCGGCATTTTAAATTTCGGGGAATACCCCATTTAGGTGTTTACTTATTATTTTCACCAACTGCCGACCGACTGGTTAGTTAAACGTAAACAGGCGCCCAAAATGCAGCGTACCGGTGCTAATGAAAAGCGTAAACGCAATGTTTAAACTATTGAACAAAAAATTAAAATTTTAAAACAATTTGAAAATAACATATATGTTGCTGAATTGGCTAAAGCATATAACATTGGAAAACAAACGGTTCGTGACATTGTAGAAGAAGAAAGCCGAATTACAGAGCTTTGTAGCTAAAGCTGACAGTGCAAAAGCTATTTCTGACAGGAAATCTCTAAAAGGGTCTACTTTTCGAGAGCTTGATGATGTTATGACCAGGTGGGTCTTGCAGAAAAGATCCGAAGGGGTTCCAATATCAGGACCTATGTGTGCTAAGCAAGCTCAAAAGTTTCACGAGCAGTTGAAAATCAAAAAAAACTTTTCGGCATCTTCTGGTTGGCTTTACAGGTTTAAAAGACGTCATGGAATACGAGAATTAGCTATTCAAGGGAAGAAATTAAGTGCTGATTATGGCGCTATAGTAGAATTTTGCTATGCTTTGGAAAACCTTATACAGGAGCACAACCTAAAACCAGAGCAAGCGTATAATGGAGACGAAACTGGACTTTATTGTAAAGCGATGTCAAAAAGAACACTGGCTGCAGGCTTAGAAACTAGTGCACCAGGTTAGCTTTACATACATATTTTTACGTGTATACAGTGTTTTTTAAAATATTTTTTTTAGGTTTCAAAGTAAGCAAAGACCGTGTAACAGTATTATGCTGTGCTAACACATGTATTTTTAGAATAAATTATTAAAAAAATAAAAATGAGGTCTTTGGATTATCCGTGTTTTCGATTATCCGGCAAAGGCTCGGTCCCGGCTGGCCCGGATAATCGAGGTTCTACTGTATAACGTACTATATCTTAAGTCCTCTGGTTTTTTTCCTTAGACCTAGACCGAAATACTGTAAAACAGAAAATTAATGCTCCAGAGTGAATAAGGTAACTGGAGTGTTAGTGTATAGTTATGTTACTGTGATGCGCTTATGTGTGTTTCAAAAACAATTTCAACATTATTTATAGTTTATAAGGTCTGATGATGCTAGTTTCAGGCGAAACACGTATGTAACAAGAATAAACAGGCAGAAAAATATTTGTAAAAACACAGAATTATGCAATCTGATTTGTATTTTATTATCTAACTGTGTTAGAAGAAATACAACCTTATAGTATAAGGCACTTTTAGGTGGTTTGAAATTTAATTTTCATGCTTTCTTAAAATAAAAATATTTAAGGCCGAGGCTTTTTTTCTTACAAAATATTAAATATCAAGGCCTCTTTAAGTAAAAATGGACGGATTCCTCAAACAAGGAATCTTTTTTTTTAGTTCGGCTCTAAATGTTCAGGACCGTAATTATATAAAAGATAATTGAAAAAATTAGATGACAAAACGTTACAAACCTTTAAATTGTAATACATTTCTAAAGCTTGGAAATCCCTAAAACTGTTTTTAAAATTCCAGGTCTGTATTTAAAAAAAATGACTTGAGGTTTATATCTAAAGAACAAAACGTCAAATTTAAAAAATATCGCCATCTTGTAAAACATAAAAAACGACTATAAGAAAGTGCTTTTTGTTTTTGTCACAAGTCAAAAATGAAGGAGTAAAAAATTAAAAACCAAAATATCGGGTTTTTTCGGATATCTCCGAAAGTATTCGGAATATTTAGAATTTTCTTTCACCAAATTATTAAGACCCAAAATAGACAAATTTACGCACACGAATTTGTAGCACCCTGTATAATTATACATATCATAAGTATGAGGTAGTTTACTAAATACGCTAAATTGCAGCAAATCTTCTTTTCCTCCCGCTAAAAGCAGCTTTTTTGAATATTGAAATAAAGCCTTTAAAAACAAGGAAATATTCTTACCTTCACCGTCAGTAAGTCTGTACAGTGCGTAATCCTGTGGATTGGTAATTCTGGCTTTGTGAGCGATTATTTTACATACTTCTTTTGTTGTCATATGCGGCCTTGCTGGTAAAGTTTTTGTTAAGATGGAGCCGTGCAGTTCATCTGGAACGACGACTTTCAACACAGACTGTAAAACAATGGTCATGATTACAATTTAAAAGATTTCAAACCTAAAACTATGCCAGTTCGAAATTTAAAAGTAAACTAAGATTTGTTCACGTCCCAAAACAATAAGTATTTTTTAAACGGATACCTATATTATACTTACTTCATTTTCAACGTGCTTTTTAGTATTGTTTTCTTCACAGCTCCTCTTAAAGTTTTTAAGTACATGCACGGCCGATGACAGAGTAGTTAAGTAGTATCCTCCTTCACCAGAAAACAATGATGGATGTAAAAGACCCCACATATATTCAGCCTCAATTTCCGCAGCCACAAAGTTGGTTTTGATTAATACCCATACAAATAAGGGCAGAAAATCGTCTGCGCCTAGTTGCATTGGCCGTCCGGAGCCTGTCAGATGACCAGTTCTTGCCTAAAAAAAAATTATATACATTTGTATTGAGGTTTATACCGAGTGACTTACGACGAGCTTGCGTTAGAACTTTTAAGGAAACTACTGAAAATATTTTTTTGAAAATATGTAGGATTAAGTTTATCGATATGCTCTCTTAAACTAAAATATTAAGATGTTTTTGTCACTTCCGGTTATACCGGAAGTAGCTTCAACTTTCATTTTTTAAATACAATATAGCATTTTTTATTATATTTTGGGTTTTTGCATTAAATTATAATTACATTTTATGGAACACGTTTTTACCTAAGTCTACTAATTTCTGAGATATCTGCATATTTTGTAATTATTTCATAAATGCATAACGATGAAATTATCCGTATATATTTTTTAACTTAGCTCCTGGAAAAAAAAATTAGTCCAGGAGCTAAGATAAAAAATATATACGGAGAATTTCATGGCTATGCATTTACGAAATTATTACAAAGTATGCAGATATCTCAGAAATTAGTAGACTTAGGTAAAAACCGTGTTCCATAAAATATAATTATAATTTATGCAAAAACCAAAAATATAAATTAAAAATGCTATTTATATTGTATTTAAAAAATGAAAGTTGAAGCTACTTCTGGTATAACCGGGAGTGACAGAAACATGTTAATATTTTAGTTTAAGAGAGCATATCAATAAACTTAAACCTACAGATTTTCAAAAAAATATTTTTAGTAGTTTCCTCAAAAGTTCTAATTCAAGCTCGTCGTAATCACCCGGTATATATATGAGGGTAAAGATACCGGTATATTTTTTAAACACGTGCATTGTAGAAGTAGTCTAAACTTACCGAATTAAATATAATTGCAATGGCGGCCAATAAGTTTTCCAGTTTTTCCAAAGGTGAATCGACCTGTTGCAATCGCTGAATATACTGAGTGATCTTATTGAGCATACTATCGGAAGGCAACGTAATTTTCGGCTTAATTGATAATTCACTTATTGGCCTGGTGGCAGCATATTGAATGTTATCGGCAAGTAATCTTATAGCTCCTGTTTTCGTGTAATGATCCATAAATAATTTTTGAAGATGATTTTTTAGCGGCCTCACTACAATCTTATGCATCACTCCTTCTAGGATTGCATCCAAATTTAAGAACTCTGTTGATTTAAGCTATAACAAAAAAAAATATGCTTGAAGCTTACTGATTTGTTTCGAAGAACGAGACGAAGTAGAACTATCAGTGACTGCGGTCCATGGAAGCACGGCATCCCTTGCTTTCATAAGATACAAAAAACTTTAATTTCCCATTCATATTATCTCTTTATCTCTATATTTTTCGTCGTTGTTCGGCTCGCTTATATTCCGGCACGGCGCTACTGCGAATTTATGGATTTTGTATCGTTACTTTCAACTACGCGGCGCTTCGCTTTAAACAATCAAAACAGCGTGTTTGTGTATGATTAGGTGATGGAGCAACAAAACTGATTGTTGTGTTTATCAATTGAGGAATACGGATTGTTTTTGCTTGGTATGCAAATTATTGTAAAAAGAATTTTTAATAATTACTTTTGATGAAAAAAGGAATATTATTTCTACCGATATATGCCTAGATTAGAAATGAATTGAGAGACACAATTGAGAAGGCTAAGAAATTTACAGAACGTTTTATATTAGATTCTGCAATAGCGCTGGAAGTCTGTAAATTCGAACATAAAGGGTCACCAAAACAGACTCTGATGCTGATGTTAGTAAATTATTTAACTATTAATTCTACATTATGGCAGACATCCTACCTTATTCCTTTCCCGTTCAATTTCCTTATAAAAACCTTTCTCTCCATGCTTCACCAAGTAATTCTTCATACCGGACATGAACTGTCTCATATTTCTCATGACAATTTGAGGATTGGTCTCTTTGGATTCGCAAGTGCAGGCAATGAAATTATCAATATTTTGAGCAAATGTGGTACTTTTGTCTTGAGCTAATTCTAAGGCATAATTTCCGATTGCAGATCCCACTGTTTTTGTTTCGATTTTATCACTATTTCTTAATACGTCAAAACGAGTTGAAGCTAAAATTTAAAAAAATTCTAATTCGAATCTAGATATACAGGGTGTCCCATAACTTATGGGCCGTAGAGTAACTGGAGATACTAGACATCACACTAAGCCGATTAAGTCATATAAGTTTTTTCGGATTGTTACTGGTTCTAGAGATACAGGGTGTTGAAAGTAAAAGTTTATTCTCGAAAATAAGCCATAATTTTAAAACGGTTTAATGAATCGAATTGAAAGTTGGCTATATTATGTTTTTATGAGCAAGAAATAAGAATTTGTAGAAATTTTTAAGTTTCAAACTAGAGGGCGCTAGTTGCATACACTGGGTTTCATAAATCTATGATTTTTTTCTTTCTTTTTTAATTATAGGTTTTTAAAGAAGGTTATTTTCTGAGTCAAAAAGGTGTACTTGATTAATCCTAATATCTTTAACGGTTTTCGAGATATTTCCCTTTAAACATCCCAAAGCATAAAAAAACATAGTACATAATCAAAAAAAAACTTATATGAAATAATCGGCTTAGTTTGATGTCTAGTATCTCCAGTTACTCTACGGCCCATAAGTAATGGGACACCCTGTATAATGTAATCCATCTATTTTCCTATTCATGATATAATTTTTATTTGGAAAGGTTTATCCTAGAACTTCATCTACATTTTTAAGATACGGAATGTTGTTCATTATTGTGCTCCAAGAATATATAGATTCAAAGCGAAATTAAGGTACTATAGCAAATCAAATTTTATACTATAATTAATTATTCTAGAATAGATAATTACCATGTAAAGGATCAAGTCGATCTCTAAAACTTCGCGACCTATTAATGGAAGCGCATTTCATTTTATTCGGGGTAATAACTTCCGAATATGATTCGTCAGTCTCAGTTATAACTTGGTTGGATTCAGCCCATGGTTCAGAAAACTCAGTTACTTCACTAATTTCAGAGGGAGGTGGCCTGGGAACCCTTCGATCATCGACGTTATCATAGGCTGATATTCGACATCTTTCATCTTCCGTCGATTTTATATCAGGAAATCTGTAACATACAATTAAAAGTATTATTATTCTCGGCTTGTTAAAAGTTGCCAATAGTTCTTAGTTTTATATTAACATTGTCAGAACAGCGAAAACAAAAATTAACATATTAAGATATTAAGAAAAGTTGGATTAGTGGAGGATTGGACTAGTGTGTAAAAACGGCCACGATAATAAATGCCAACACCTCGACCTATCGTCGTCTTAATTAGAAAAATTCTGGAGGATTAGACTAGTGTGGTGTCAAAACGGTCACGATAATAAATGCCAACACCTCGACCTATCGTCGTCTTAATTAGAAAAATCCTGGAGGATTGGACTAGTAGTGTCAAAACGGCCACGATAATAAATGCCAACACCTCGACCTATCGTCGTCTTAATTAGAAAAATTCTGGAGGATTAGACTAGTGTGGTGTCAAAACGGTCACGATAATAAATGCCAACACCTCGACCTATCGTCGTCTTAATTAGAAAAATCCTGGAGGATTGGACTAGTAGTGTCAAAACGGCCACGATAATAAATGCCAACACCTCGACCTATCGTCGTCTTAATTAGAAAAATCCTGGAGGATTGGACTAGTAGTGTCAAAACGGCCACGATAATAAATGCCAACACCTCGACCTATCGTCGTCTTAATTAGAAAAATTCTGGAGGATTAGACTAGTGTGGTGTCAAAACGGTCACGATAATAAATGCCAACACCTCGACCTATCGTCGTCTTAATTAGAAAAATTCTGGAGGATTGGACTAGTGTGTCAAAACGGTCACGATAATAAATGCCAACACCTCGACCTATCGTCGTCTTAATTAGAAAAACCCTGGAGGATTGGACTAGTGTGTCAAAACGGTCACGATAATAAATGCCAACACCTCGACCTATCGTCGTCTTAATTAGAAAAATTCTGGAGGATTGGACTAGTGTGTCAAAACGGTCACGATAATAAATGCCAACACCTCGACCTATCGTCGTCTTAATTAGAAAAATTCTGGAGGATTGGACTAGTGTGTCAAAACGGTCACGATAATAAATGCCAACACCTCGACCTATCGTCGTCTTAATTAGAAAAACCCTGGAGGATTGGACTAGTGTGTCAAAACGGTCACGATAATAAATGCCAACACCTCGACCTATCGTCCTCTTAATTAGAAAAATCCTTAAGTCACTATAGTGGCTTACGGATTCTTCTGATTAAGACGTCATTATGTATTATAATTTTGATCATTGTTGTCTGATAATGTGAAAAGTACCTTAGATTTTATTTATTTAATATTCTTACCTTTTTGAGATCAAATCTTGTAACGTAACTCTGTCATCGTAAGTGTCTGAAGGATGATCTAAAGAGTTAAGCAAATTTGGAATTGTCGGCCAGTCAGATTCATACTCGGTTTCGCTAGATTCCATGTTTACATCAACGTCATTAGCTGGAAATTAAAAAAAAAATAGTCTATAATTTACAAATAGAAATATTTTTTTAAATAATTATTAATATTGCATATAAAACATAAATATTTATAATTGTTTGTCCTATGAACCTATTTCTTTTAGGTTGTATGGATATTTAATTTTTATGACTTTGATTATGGTTATGGTTTCTAAATCACATAAGGTTTATATAAAAATTAAATAAATAATATCATATATAATGTAAAGTTGTCTAATGTTCATCTTTTTTGTGTCTAAATATAAATCTATTGTTGGATAAAGATACAATAATTAATTAAATATTATTTTTATAAACTCTTTTTGTAGTAATTTTTTAATTAAAGTTCTCCCAAACTAAAATTCCCATATTTAAATTAGTTTTAACTAATAATAATTCCATTCGACAAATCGGCAGTAAAGTTCTTAATCTTTTTAATTAAATATTACACTTACTTGATTAACTTTTAAAATTTGAATGGCATTATTTATTTCTTTAATACCAGTCATATCTTGTGGTAAGTTATTTAGGTTTAAAGTATAACGAAGATAATTTGTGGTATCAAAATTAATTTATTAATAAATAATTGTTATCAAATATTTTTATTTTAAAATTTTCTTTATTTTAAACTTACGTGAC
Organism: Polydrusus cervinus; assembly: GCA_935413205.1. Taxonomy (NCBI): domain Eukaryota; kingdom Metazoa; phylum Arthropoda; class Insecta; order Coleoptera; family Curculionidae; genus Polydrusus; species Polydrusus cervinus. The sequence continues at coordinate 24,249,383 of OW284514.1, read as the reverse complement.
ACTGCTTGCTGTCAATAATGCGATATGGAGATGATCTACATAATTATTTAGTATTTGATATAGAATAAAATAAATTATTGATATTATGTATATAAAAAATTAAGTACACAGTTAAATTTCCTACTTTTAAGAATTCCAATGAACAACTATTTAAAAATTTTAAAAACGATCGTTGAGCTTAAATTAAATGATAAAAATGTTCTGTGAGTTTTATTACTATAAAAACGCATTATTAAAAAGGTTTTATAAATTCAATGTGATAGTAGGTATTAAACAACATAGCGATGAATCATTTAACTACTCAGGATAAGCTATAAAAACGCAATAAAAATTACTCACTCATAAACTTCCAGCTATTATCCACTTGCCAACTTTCGTTATTGCTTGTGTTCGGCTTGATGAAAGGAGGTAGTACAGGTTTTACTTCCGGCCTCTTAAAGGCCAGAAATCGTTGTTTTGGACTAAGATTGTCTACAGATGAGGACATCAAACCTGTAAAGAGAAGGATGGTAGGTATTATGTATGTATGGTGGAACATAAAAAGCCGCGTATGCCGCGGAATCAGCGATGCCGCGTATCTTAAATTATTACTTTAAAAGGTAATCTAAGTAAAACGTAATGGTGAGCGAAAAATAGAACTGGCCAATTCCGAAGATTTTATTAAAAAAAAATTTAGACAAAATTTTATAAAATTTCATTACGGTTTTGCACCGAATTAGAGTATTTTCAAAATAAATCGGTCCAATTAACTTTCTTTTCGATATGGCTGCCCGAACGTCAACTTGCCAAGAATGCAGAGGCTTCTTCAGAATGAAATGTAGACTTTCAGAGCTCTGCATTCTTATTTGATGAGAATTTACATAATCACCCAACTAGCATTTTATGTCATACCGACGTTATATTTTTCCACCTCACGTTGGAAACTTACGTTCTGACTTCGTGAAGACTCGAATTTGCACCAATTGGGTGAACAAAATACGTAAGGACGTCAGTATATGATTACTGCACATTATAAGTAACGAATTTTATGTATATCCATTATTTATCCTGTACCTTCAATATCGGGAAGTTTTAAAAATATTTTTATTTGACTTCTGCACGGGTTAACATACTAGACCACTAACAAATATGACCCACTGATATTTTGTGGGTTCTTGCATAGAATATAAGTAATGGCTGCAATATAAAGAGCTTACTCTTACTAGAATAAACTTATTTAGAATGTTTCGGTCGCTTAAAATTGAAACGCAAAGCACTTACTGTTAAAATTAGTCATAGAGCTCTAAAAACTAAGCGCCCCTTAATTTATCAAATATAAGAAATAATAATCCTATATCTTGGATAAAGGAGAAAATTTACATTAATTAAACTAGCATCTTAACACTCAAAATACATAAAGTAGGTTATTATAGATTAAATACGGGTAGTTTCCAATATTTGGTTTTATGTTTTCCAAAATTATCTTGTGAGAAACGAAACCCTAAAATCCGTCAAATTATGGCGAAGTCACGTCGTTACCTAAAAGAGTTTAAAGTACGCTTTAGGGAAGAATTAGTCGAACACAAATGACGTATAGACAGACTTAGTTAAAATAAGTATATTTAAATCGTGCATAGGTAATGAAAGTGTAAAACTTTTTTTTAAAACTCATTATTACTTCAAGTCAAAAAATTTACTTTCTGTATACCCTTAGTAATATTTTCTCGTCCGGCCGACCATAAATAATATAGTCTCGTAAGTACCTGCAGAAATGAGTCATAGTGCGACGTCTGTGTGACTACTTTTAGCATCACAGAGACTACCTCGGGATTTAAGGTCAGATTACTACGTTTAAACGATGTAAGAGTAGAGACTATTAGCGACCTCAATTCGAAAGAAACTCAGTGACATCTACACGTAGTAGTTTAGCCGGTAAATACTAACTTGACATCTTAAGTAACTGTATTACTCAAAGTTGAACCAACACTGATGTCAGATTTAGTTCATATTTAGTCATAAATCCAGAAAATGCTAGTTGAGCAAAGAGGTAAAACCATACGTCGTCAGTAAAAATGAAGAATTTTCATTATTACGCATAAACTAGATCATTTCACAACGATAACACTGCGCTTATATTGAACACAGACCTACCTCCATTGAATTCGCTAACATCTTCAACCCTCTCGAGCCCCGGACTCAAGGCCTTCATCGAGTTCAATCCTGGAGGGTTGGAGTGCCGGTGTTGAACAGGAATTCCAGGTGCCGGCCTCGTCGTAAACCTTCTGGGAACGTGATGTGGTTGAACAGGCGCAGGTGCCGCTAAAGTATCTGCTGGTTCGGCATAGAATGGGCTTTGATGTTTCGGTGTGTGCGGACTAGGCAATTCAGGTGTGTTTACCAGTGATGTTTTTGATTCGGTGAGTAGTTGATGAGTACTGGATGCTGAAAGTATAATAGGAACTAAAAACAATTTTCTAGAAATAAAATTAGAGTCCATAAAATGGTTTTATAGGGGTTCTCCGCAAATACATCAGTACAGCTTTAACTTACCTTTATTAGATCCGTTTTGTATTGGCGTACTACACAAACTTCTCTGAGAAGATCCGTTATGGCAAGAATCACTCGGACTTAAAACATTGTTATTTAAAGAAACAAAATTTCCAGGCGTATGCTGCAGTATATCGGGCGAGGCCAGATTGCTACTCCCATTGTTGTTACCTTTTGGCTTAATAAGGTGCCCATCGTTGGTCCAAAGGTCTTCGTAATCGCTGATTTTATCACCTAAACCGCTCTTATAATAGAACATGGTTGGTGAGTCAACGATGTCGCTTTCCTGTAATAAATATAGGAATAATTATAATTCAATGTCTTATACCATCCAACAAGCATAATTGGTTAGCTAGAAATCACGTTTTCAAGTCAAAATTGGCAATATCTCGATTTCTGGAATTTATTAATTTTTTTAAGTGTACACCAGTGACGGCTAGTGGCCTATTAAAGAGTGTATTATACCGGTAATAAATTCAATATTCACCTGACAATACAAGTACATTGTACTACCTACCGGTGGTAGAACAAATCAACCGACTTAGTATTTCAGCCACAATTTTTTAATATTAAAAAAAATTGGATTTGTTAAAAATTTAAATAAAAGTTGTTTAAAAACATCCATTTCTATTTACTCTAACTCTCGTAAAATAGTCATGTCGAATACCACTCGAAAGAAATTTATCTGCAAAATTGTTCTCTTGGTTTATTCAAGTTTGTTACTTTTGGTAATTTCGCTAATGAAATTTTTTACAAAACCACTCGCCTAACGGCTCGTCATTCATTTAATTTCATTCGCGACACTGCCAAGCAACTTTTTGAATTTCGAAAATACGTTTTAAATATTTGATTCTATTTCAGAAGAATACCTTGCTTACCTGATAATGCTTTGATATCTTTTGCTTTGTCCTTTTGCTATGTCGGGCACCTTTCGTAAGAGACAGGGGAGATAAAGTATCTGGTGATATAACACTGTCAGAACTTGGTGATAATACGGAATTAGGCGAAGTTACATTACTTATATTTTTGTTTCTTATGCTTCCTCTTGAGGAAATTGTTGAGTTATTGCACTGGCCTTCTGGTGACATCCTCTTCGGGTCACAGTGGATTACCTCAACCTGAAATTAATGAACTTGTTAATGTGAAATCATTAAAATAAGACTTATTAATGGTCGTATACAGTAGAGAGCTAAACCTGGATTCTTTGGAAAGAAACATACATTTTTTCCGTTAGTAAATATTCGATTGACTGTTGACCAAAAGGTAATACAGGTGCACTAACAATAGGGCCACAGGTGAAATTTTTACTGAAATTAATTAAAATTAATAATAAAATCAATTAGTCATGTTAGTTACAAAAAAAAGTGGGTGTCTAAAGCCGGGGATCTCCAAAACGTAAGTTTGGCGAAAGATGATTGACCGCAAGTTAAAAAAAATTTCGAAAAACCTATTGACAGATATAACTCTCAAACAGAACTTTTTAAGACAAATCACTTTAACTTACCTGGGATGGAGTAGGTCGTTCATTACTTGGACTTTGAGCGTTTACACTAAATGTTACTGTTGTTGTTACTGTAAAATTATTTTGAGGTGTAGTTGGTTTTGACCATCTGAAATAAAATAATGTTGTTTATTTCCATAACAAAGATATATTTTGTGTTTGTATGTTAAAAAATCCAGTATTACTAACAATATACACAATTTCGTAGTAAAACCAATATTTTAGGCTTAACAGAAACTGTACTTGTTCTTCATGCAGTGGCTGTTGACAATATACGATTCATTAAGACTAATTTACCTTGGTGGTGGAGGAGGGGGATTCTTGACCAGCAAATCCCCTTTTAAGGAAGACATACTTCTCATTATTTCCGATTTTGGATCATTCTTGTTGAGCAAATTTAAAGTATTTGGTCTGGTTGGTTTTGATTGTACAGGGGTAGAGGGCTCTGCCTGCTTAAAGGTACTCATTAAAGGATTTAAATTTAGGACTAAGTCGGCATCTGGGCTTGATGCTGCTGATGGAGGTGGACTGTAACTCCAAAATTCCTGCAAAAGAATTTAAAAATATATTATTACAATTTATTAGTTGTTAGGAACCCCAAGTCGGATCCTGAGAAACAGTAATCCGACCGAAAGGCTTCAGATTACTTTAATTAGTATCTACGCTTATCCAATAATATTCATCATTTGATTTTAGGAAACATACAACTTAAAAACTTACCTGGCCAAGTAAAGCTAGTGATGATAACTGCTGTCTACTCTTTGATTCCCTTATTGCTTTCGGCAGTATCAACTGAACTGGTAACTCGTCACAACAACTGGCATAATGAGCTATTAGAGCAGCCATGTCTACAAAGCGGTTTTCGCTAGTTTCTAGACCTAATCTACCCTCTGAGCTGTGGATCAAATAGTGTTCAATATACGGGCCTGAAACACAAAATTGAATGATAAAATTGATTTTGACCAGTGGCGGCTCGTTAGGTGAAGGGGCTCTTTACCAAAAAATAAAAAATAAAACCAGGAGGAAAGTGACTGATAGAAGAGTTTTGGACTTGCATTGTCTTTATTTGTTTTATATCACAACGTTTTAACTGGTAAGTATCTCCAGCCGTCTTCAGGTGAATACTAAATAAGTAAAGTAACTACAGCTCTATTTATACTAGCTAGATGCACTGAAGCATGACTGAGATTCGAAAATCAAGATTCTACCGGTCGATAAAGGAAATGCAACCGTCATTATGGATATTCAGACCTATGACCAAAAAATCGAAGAAGTTCTGCAGAAAGGAAACTACACCCCCATGTCCAAGGATCCCACCTCCACCATTGAGGAAAAAGTTTACCGAACACTCAAGAAATTTGAACAATACATACCAGAAAAGATACGGAGACGCCTGACACCACACCACAGTAAGCCTCCACACGTCTATGGCTTGCGAAAAATCCACAAACATAACATGCCTCTCAGACCCATAACGAGCTCTCGAAATTCTCCTACCTACGAACTAGCAAAATTCTTACTCCCCCTACTTCAACCACTCCAAGGAAACAGCACATCATTCGTAAAAACTCTCAACACTTCGTAGAACTAATAGGCAGCATGGAAATACAACCAGAAGATCAACTTGTCAGCATCGACGTCGAAAGTCTTTACACTAACGTCCCTGTAAAAGATGCACTAAAGATTATCAAAAGCAGACTTGAGGAAGACCAGATACTACAGGAAAGAACACCGCTACCTATCAAAGCCATCATGGAATTATTAGAATGTTGCCTCGATCATTCTTACTTCCAGGAAAAAGATAGGTTTTTCAGCCAAGTGGACGGACTACCGATGGGCTCTTCTCTCTCACCAATAATCGCCAACATTTACATGGAATGGTTTGAATCTGAAGCAATAAAACAAGCAAAAAAGAAACTAAAAACGTGGCTGAGATATGTGGACGACACCTTCATTATTTGGAATGGAAACGATGACGAATTCCTACATCACATTAATAGCCTGACGCCGACAATCAAATTTACCATAGAGAGAGAAGAAAACAATTAATTACCTTTCGTAGATGTGAACGTAAAGAAAAGTGGCAACACCATCCATACTTCAGTGTACAGGAAACCTACGCATACAGGTCAATATCTGAATTACATTTCAAATCACTCAGACAGCACAAAACATCACGCTGGTGGATAGAGCAATTACCATCTGTAATTCAAATAAAGCCTTCAAAGAAGAAACCAACTACATCAAGACCGATCTCAACAAAAATGGCTACCCCAGGCATTTAGTTGATAAACTATTGGAAAATCGCAAGAATCGGCCAAATACACAAAAGAGAAGCAAGAGTTTCAATCAACACTCAACATTCCGTATGTCAAAGGAGTATCTGAGAGAATTAGAAGACTAGGACAACGATACAACATCAATACGGTATTCAGCTCAAAAGACACTTTAAGAAGCCACCTGACGAAGACGAAACCACCAAGTCAAAAAGACAGGAAGAACGGTGTCTACCAGATCCCCTGCGAATGTGGCCGTACTTACATTGGTGAGACTCTAAGGCCACTTGAAACTAGGGTCAAGGGACATAGAAACAACACGCTTAAAGGAGAAACCGAAAAATCAGGTGCCGCTGACCATGCCTGGACACACGGTCATCACATCAAGTGGAAATAAGCTCAAATCCTGCATAAAGAACCACATTGGAGGAAGAGGAAGTTCAAGGAAGCTGCTACCATATACCAGAACCCAGATTGTTTTAGTAAGCCATTATTAGATATAAGAAATATCTGAAAACCTTTGTTAGGTAGATGTAAACTTAAAATACCGCACACTGCATGACTGTACCCATCTCCAGTCATGCTTCAGTGCATCTAGCTAGTATAAATAGAGCTGTAGTTACTTTACTTATTTAGTATTCCCCTGAAGACGGCTGGAGATACTTATCAGTTGAAATGTTGTGATATAAAACAAATAAAGACAATGCAAGTCCAAAACTCTTCTATCAGTCAAGAAACATCATTGTCTCCGACCTTCAAATAGACACAGGAGGAAAGTATTTCGACAAAGTTAAATATTAATGTACCTACCAATACAGCTACCATTTTAGCCTTTAAAAATAATTAGGTTCGAATTAATAATATTAATTTAATCCGAATGTAGCTATGCATAATAGGGCCACGGTTAACTCCGATAGACATTAATTATAAACACTCGTGCATTTAGGCGCGCCCCAGCCGACCGTGTCCGTTAGCTCAAAGCAAGTAAAGACCCAACGCCCAACATGGCTTTGATATTCACCGTTGGTATGGCTACGTGATGTCAGTTACGTAAACAGCATGTAACAATTTATTTGCATTATGATGAAGGGCAATTTAAAAATAGATCAGTCATATGCACCATTGTTTTAGTATTGGTTCGCCTATTCTTAAGGTATTTATTTTTAGGCTTCGCGAAACTTACAGTTGAAGATATCGTTTTTAGGTGATTTACTGTGTGATTAAAAAGTTTTGTTTTTATTTTTCAGTTAATTCAGTAGTGTACTTCCTACTTAGTTGTGTGTTTTAAAAATGAACCCAATTAATGAAATAGTTTGTAATTTGTTGGAAACTCCATTTAGTCGTTGGACAGATAAGGATAAGAGAGACGTTTTGTTACACGGGTTGTTGAAGTATCCGCACTATACCTAGCTCTTCACCATTTTTTAAAACCGCGAACCGCCACTGATTTTGACTTAGGTTATAAATTATTTTCCCATCCTATATAAAATTAAATCGAATTGGTTACGTCATTAGCGTAACAGATTATTATTCTACAAGGAACAGTATTTCAAACTCTAAAAACCGCTTTAAAATATGTCATGTTTTTTCCGAACTAAATTAATAGAGGTATTAAAAAACAATTTATCGAATTTTCTGCCTAGCAGTTCAGAGTTTTACATTTAAATCTGTTGCTTGATTGGAGTTCTTTGTGGACTAAAATAGTTATTTAGAAAATGCGGAGAAACATCATTTTTTATTTACTTTTGGCGTCCTTGGTATTTTATTTTTGACAAAATAATAAAAAAAAAATAGTTATATAGAAAATTATTCTGCTTGCCTTTATCTGGTGGTAATCGAACCGACAACGCCATGGTATCCGATTGTGAAGATTTTCTCACCACAAAACATCCCTCTTCTTTTCCTTGAAGAAGGTGAAAGGCACCAGCACGTTGAATCCCTGGTAGAAACCATATGGGGTGGGACAGTACAAGCCGTTCCATAAGACTAATATCACATGTTGCACCATATCCTAAAATTAAAATGCTTTAGAATTTCACTTATTTATTTGTACCATGCTTAACATATTCTCGTTGTACAAATGTACAATATATATTTTTTCTACTCCCATATGGATATTTGCTGTTTTCTTTACACTTAAGTGATGAGCAAAGTGGGCTATTCCAGTTAAGGCAAAATTTCTTATTCAAAACTGCCAGTGCTGCACAGTATTGCAACCTTTAAAAATAAAATTTCCCAATTTTAAAGAAAAATTCCACGAAAGGACACAATACTGAAATAGTACCCATATTACATAACAAGTGATGAAAGTGATACCTTTCAAACGAGGAGATATTTAGCACGAGGCGTCAGCCGAGTGCGGAAATTCTCCGAGTTTTAGAGTAATCACTTTCACACGAGTAATGTACACTATTTATAAAGAATTATTAAAAAAGCCTTTGATTTGTGAAAACAAAATTCAACACTAGTCTTGAAAAAAAAAATTAACACTAGTGTTGAAATTAGCATACTTAGGATTATGTTCCACTTAATATCTGGTTGATAGTTTGTCAATAAGCTGTTCCTTTATTTATAGTTTAACTTTTTCATTTTTTCATATTTTATAGATCACAGGAAGAACTAATCCTGGATTGACTTCTACATTAACCAGAATGAAAAATTTAAAATTTAATCAAGAAAAGATGCATTACACATACACTTAAAAAATTCAGCTAACAAGGAAGATTTCAATTCAAAATAATTCTATAAATTGATAAACATTTGTTGTTTAATACATGACACTTTCTTCAGCGCGATTTGTTTTTTCTGGTAATAGTTTTTCCAGTATATTATTAACATTTTTTATAATTTCAGATGGCGTATTTTCACACTCTAATTCTGAATCACTCGACAAATAACTACATGATAAATAAGTTAAACACTTTACAATAACTGCTTTCTAAAATTTGTTCTTTTAATAAAATAGAGGTGGTCTGTCAAATTAACACCATATGTTTAAACTAAATAGTGTGCCTTGTATTTCAACACTAGTTTTGAAATATTTGTTTTCAGCACGTATGTGATATACGGCGCTTTGTAGACAAATTAACCGTGCTATTTTTCTCATTTTCATCGGTCGTAGGAAAAAGTATTTCTAAGCAGATCATAACCACAAGTGATCTTAAGGAACAGCCTACAAATATAACACTGTGCGTAAAAATTTCCCTTTTCCCTTTGGAGATAGCGAAGACCTATCATTCCTCTGTGCTTTGGATCTTTATTTCTCACGAATCCGGAAACTTTCCTTTAGTTGACAACATTGTTATAAAAAATTAAATTTCTCTGTGGCGTCCTTATAAAGTACTGGCCAATTACAGTATATTGTATTTACTGAGGCCAAACCTTCTTTTTCAAGACACTGAATTATATAATTTATATCGTACAATATCTTATTTACTTGTTCAATATAACGTATGTATCATTTATAATAGTTTCATCAATAACCCAAGCTGTTGATGTGCATAGAACATTAATTTCATGTAGCATTATTATTTAGTTTATTTTGCCATAATTTCTAACATGATCATTAGGCCGAAATGGCAAAACGGCAAACATTAGATTCAGTGGTCGTGAGTTCAAACCCGGCAGCCTGCAAAGGTTTCAAAATAAGGTTCGTAAGTTTGGTGGTACAAAAAATATACTGTTCAACTCAAGTGGATTGTTCATATCGCATATTTTCAATAATTAAAATCTTACCTTCCTCCTCACTTCCTTCACCGCTTGCATCCGAACCTCCATTAGAAGAAATCAACGATTCTCTTGAAATAGATCGGGAGGAAGGTTCGCAGGGCGGTGGTGCTATGGTCCTGCAAGGAGGTGGGGACGGTGAAGGTAAACTATGCCGATCGCCCAATTCTTGAAGGTACGGTTCCAGGTAGGAATCGTTTCTGTAATGAAAAATATTGTATATTGAGTATATTATTTTCTTTTTAACAAAAAAAAAATGGGGGAAAAAAAATCAAAAGTTTAATACAAAAAGTTAGGTATGAATCCGATGAATAAAACAGTTTGTTAAAATTAACCAATATCATAACTGAACATCGAACGTATCACATTGCCAAGCCAGACCACTGATGAGCACCAAGAATCAGAAACAAGGATGACATCACATTTCATTTTAATTGAGGCAAGGAATATTAACATCAAATTAAATGACAGGCTAGCCATGGTACCTCAAAAACCCGATGGACGTACCTATCGGTAAACGATTAGTTTATTGGTAGCTCTCCACGGCGTTGAGCGTCCGGGGTTTGTACGCTGTGCACCCTTTCGTCTATTACCCGCTGTCCCCTCACCTTGTCAGTGGGGAATGGCAGTTTACGGGTCGATATGACTCACTGCTAACAACAGTATGCCCTGTCTTCTTCCGTTAATATCTCAACCCTTTCGTTGTTTCCTCTTACTGGGACTCATCAGAGACGCGCGACCATCCTGAGGCCGCGGCCCGCAAAGGGTCTGCGCCTATAGATGGTCAATCGTCTCATCGTTTCTGATTCTTAGTGCTCATCAGTGATCTGGCTTGGCAATGTGACACGTTCGATGTTCAGTTATCATATTGATCCTCTAGACTCCTTAGCTCATTGTTGTCGGTGATTTACTCGACACATGAGAGGTAGGCAGTTTGGCTGCTCCTGAGGTCTAGTTAAGGCTGGTTAAGCCTTCTCTTTCGATCAAATTAACCAATATTGTTACAGTTTCCTGAAAATTGTCGAACAGTTAATTTATGGTATCTTCTTCTCAAATATGCAATTCATTTATACTATGACGTTATGGGATATATAATAAAAAGAATCAATTTTATGGTCAAAAATATTAGTTTAGGTCACCTAAAACTGCATTATTGCGGGCAAAATTTACTGGTGGCTTTATGTGTGATTTATTATATTCTTTAATAATTATTATAACACCATGAAAAACCAATATACATGTAGAAACAGGTCGTTGTGTAGTAATGATTTTGATAGAAGTCGCGAGATTGCGACCCGCAGTCATGTGACATGAATGACATACTGGTTAATTTTATTGTATTGTGTTATGTCGGTATGACTTAACGTAAATACAAGAATCGGACTTAGAAATTACACTTTTTGAATTTGTGAAGTATATTTTTCAACGAGTAATATTCTTTTAGGCAATAATAGTAACTGTTATTAACATGCCAAACATCAAGGTAAAAAACTGCAAAAGACATTACGAAATTGCGAATTCTTTTATTCATCAAGACTCCAGTGACGTATTTACTACGTCTTAGCTGGTTTTGAGTAGATGCACCGTTTACACGTTGCTAAGTAGTTTTTGAGTTGTGTGATGAAAAAATAATCCTAGTTGCGGTAAGTAAAAATATGAATTTTACAGCTTTTAAATGTAGGTTATACCTAGAAGACTTCCTTTGTATTTCTTCTTCCTCTATAGGTAAGCAAAACAAGAACATAAGGAGTTGATTTCTTTGCTTTATTTATATAAAATTTAAAAACTAATACAATAATCTTATATTAAATGACATACAAGTATTATCATTAGAAACCCCCTTAATGGATTTTGTTTTAAATATACAAAAACCATTTAATCGCAAACTATAATTTAATCTTAGTATTTGCATTTAAATAGCCTTTAAATTTGTTAAAATAGCTTGTGCATGGTTAAATACATTTTGCTTTCGATATTTTAGAGATTGATTTAAAGCAGTGGCGGATCCAGGATTTTGTTGAGGGGGAGGGGGCGACTAAAAAAATGCCTTAAAAAAATACCGTATCTCGGCTCTAAAAATCGTCCTACTCTTAAAGGTGACTTCTAAAAAACGCCCTATAATTTTTAAGGAACAAGAAAAAATTACCCATTTTGTAAAGCTCAGGGGGGACTGCCTTCGCCCCCCCCCTGGATCCGCACCTGATTTAGGGTAAAGAAATGAAGCAGGCCCTTTTGGTAGAAGGTTAATTTGTATCATCGCACAACAATACCACTTTTACCTCTTCTAATGCCTAGTTGTGGCATTTCTTCATAATATGAAATTTCTCAGGATGTTGCCAATTTAATAATAATACCAAAAACCAAATACGAAAAAAAGCACTTTATAAACATACGGTCAAAAAGGCTTGAAAGTTGGCAATATTGTTTTTATGAGCAAGAAATAAGAATTTTTGAAATTTTTAAATTTCAAACTAGAGGGCGCTAGTTGCATACACTGGGCTTCATAAATCTATGATTTTTTTTCTTACCTGTGATATTAGGTGTTTTTTAATTATAGTTTCTTAAAGAAGGGCATTTTCTGAGTAAAAAAGGTGTACTTGATTGATCTTAGTATCTTTAACGGGTTTCGAGATATTTCCCTTTAAACTTCTCAAAGCATAGTACATGATTATATTAATATTTTAATTATCAAAAAAAAACTTATATCACATAATCGGCTTAGTTTGATGTCTAGTATCTCCAGTTACTCTAAGGCCCATAAGTTATGGGACACCCTGTATATATAGGGTGCCAAAGTTTAAATTATTTTTTTGTCTTTTTCGGTTTCCTTCCATTTTTTTCCGAAATATTTGTTTTAAGTTAGGTACAATTATTAATTTGATTAAGATACTTTAAAAATACCACAAGATACATAATCACCAGTAGACACTGTTAAAAACTGTTTAAAATTATTAAGTACATAAGAAGACAAATAATAAATAATATCACATTTTGTAGTCTACAGATATCACAGTAAGGTCATATTAGAAAGAAAAGCTTATTTGGATAAAGAAATCAAAGATCAGAATTTATTTTAAGCTATCCCCAACCCTTGACCTATCTGGGTCATTAAAGAAGTCATCAATTTCTAACCAGACACTTAGATATAATGCTCCTTACTTGGCTAATAAAGAAAGTGAAGGACAAATTGACAATGCTGGATGTACAATAATATTTTAGCGATGCCGATATGATGTTCATTGTTTAACATTACTACAGAATATGTAGCAGTCCTAGTCGTAGAGTGAAATATGACATTTCATGAAAAGCCTAGACTTTTCATGAAAAGCCTAGGCATTTCATGAAATGTCGGAATATAGTGTAAAGAAATATTCTTTCGCTATCTGCCGCAGCTTTTTGTGGAAAGCCTAACACTGATGGTTATATAATGAGTTAATAACGATTTACGTTTTTTAAATGTAGGCGTTTTGTGAAAAAACCATAATATCAGTAAGGTAATGCTGGGCAACGTGTTTTTTTTTACTTGTAACATTTTGTAAACAAAACGGATTCCAAATTATTTGTAGAATATAACAAAGCTTTTCTATAAAGATAAAACAACTAAGCGCCCAAAAAGTAAACTAAATTAGGTTTAAGCATTTACATAGCAAGCAGCAAGAGATAGGTCGAGAGATACTAAGTACATAGATCGAACAGAGTTGAAAAAATGCGTTTTCGGGTACTTATTTAGTAGGAACCTTACAAGACCCATAATAGTTATTTACGATATAAGTGTTGTAAAGATTCATATTACAACACGAGATGTTAAAGTAGTAATGTAGTAATACGAATTTATACAACGAATATTGTACTAAATTTTATCTACTTTCATCTATGAATAAAAATATTGGGCAAAAGGCATTTTTAAAAATAAAAATGCACCTGTAGAAATGCACCTGCTATTAAGTTTACTAGGCACGTTTTTTATGTTACCTTTCGCATAGTTACTGTTTCGCATGGTTACTGTCGAAACTTTGTCAAATTCAAAAATATTAAAAGCGTTTTTCAAAATGAGCGATTCTGATGGAAGTTTACCCTCTGATATAGACGCAGCAAAAAAAACGGACAAGTACGCGCGAAAAGTATCGTAATGTCGGGAAGCGTGTTTAAGAACAAAGAAAGTTACCAATAAAAAACTTAAAATAAAAACGATAAAATAAAACCCATAAAAATTAATAGTGATACAGCGACCATAAAATTGAAAGGCGACAATTGGCCCGTGTGGAAATTCCAAACAATGATAATATTCAAATGGAGAGGTTATTTTGACATTGTAGATGGTACCCGAACCAAACCAACAAGTGGTAATGAATTAGATAAATGGCTTAAAGATGATGCTAAGGCTCAAGAGTTGCTAGTAATGAGAATGGAACAAGGTCCTCTAACTCACCTACTATCTTGTGAGACAGCGCATGATATGTGGAGTAAGTTAAGATCAGTTTATGATAAGGAATCAACAGTTAGTATCCATTTGTTAGAACAAAGATTTTTCCAGCTTAAATTTGACAGTTCAGTCTCCGAGTTTATATCTCAAATAGAGGAAATTAAAACAAAATTAAAAACAGCAGGCGAGACTCTTTCTGAAACAATGATAATAACTAAAATATTGATGTCTCTACCTGAAAATTTTAAGCATTTCCGATCTGCATGGGAATCTGTGCCTGTTGACAACCAAAAATTAGAAGAATCGATGGCAAGATTGTTACTCGAAGAAGAAAGATTTAATTCTTTCGAATCTACAACAGCCTTAAATACAAGGGCGTATGATAGTAAGCTACAGACAAGGTAACGATGCCACATATGTTCAAAAGTAGGACATTTAGCGAAGAACTGATTTTTTAGAAAAAGAAACACAGCAGCCAAGTTTGAAGAAAGTAAACAAAAAAAGTGCTGTACTTTTTGTAAAAAGTCTTCCCATAATATTGATACATGTTGGCTTAAAAAAGGAAAATACTTAGGCTTCAATAATATCAAGAAGGATGAAGAATCAAATGGAAACAATGCATTCATGGTGTATACAGAAAAATTAAAAACAGCTGACTGGTGCCTAGACTCAGGTGCTAGCGAGCGTATGTGCTGGAATAAAAGTAACTTTGATTATATAAATGCACTTAAAATAACGAAGATGGTTCAAGTGGGCAATGGATAAAAAGTGGAAGTCAAAGGAACTGGACAAATTACTTTGTGGGCATACAATGGAGAAAAATTAATAAAAACCACATTGTCAAATGTTTTATTCGTACCAGAACTAAAATTCAATTTATTTTCGGCCGGAAGTGCACTAGACAAAGGCAAGTACTTTATGATATCCAACCATGAGAAATGTCAATTTATTGACAAACTTGGAGCAGTGAGAGCACTAGCTACCAGAGTGAATGAACTTTATAAAATGAATTTTACCACTAAAAACAATGAATACAATCCATCGGCATGTTTTTCCACAGATACTGATCTATTAGAAAACAGCTGCATAGATGATCATGATCCATACACATGTATGAAAGTAAAAACCATAGAGAGTATAAAGGAATGGCACAAAAAATTGGGTCACTAAAACTTCAAGCACATTAGAGAGTCCTTAAAAAGAAACAATATAGAGTAATATAGAGTGTGAGAAAGAGTTTGTTTGTGAAGCCTGTCTGGCTGGCAAACAACATCGATTAGTATTCGAAGACAATGAGTCACGAGCAACTGCACCACTAGTGCTGTAATAGATGCCCTTACAAAACGATTTACAGAACTGTAAAATTCATATTACTAAATGAAAGTAGATAAAATACCAAACGTGATTTTTCGGTTTATTTACAATAATATACTTATACATACGCATACTTCTTGTCACAAAAAAAAAATCAGAAACATAATTAGTAGTCTTTTTTGGTTCTTCTGACAACAGCGTCGGGTGATTTCTTATGCCCGTCCTAACAAGACCTAAATATTTTATATCACACCTAACATTTAATAAAATGGTTGTTTACTGTATGGACGCTTCGTTGTTTTATTTTTGTAGAAGAGTTTATTATGGTCTACAAATAAGTTAGTGTCCAATTTTTCTACAATGATATTGGTTAAATGCACATTTACGAAATTATACAATTAAGTAAAAAAATTGACATTGTTAAACATGATATGTCCGATATTATGGTATTTTTACTAAACGCCTACTTTTAAAAGACGGCAGTTCGTGTAGCTAATTCTCTATATGACCATAAGCCATAAGTATTAGGTTTTTTATGAAAAGACTTGGCAGATAGCGTACCAATAGTTCTTTACACTATGTGCTGCCATCTCATGAAATGCTCAGACGTTTCATGAAATGACGCATTTGTGTGACATTACCATTATACTTAAAATATTATGATACTCAGGACCAATTCTACAAATTTTTGTCCCTGATACTTCAGTTTTTGGTACCTCGTATGTAATAGTGTAATATAATTAAACGAGAACAAATAAAACTGATTGCTAAAAATTAATAAAATATAAATTTATATCTTTTTAAAATTTATATTGTAGTTTTAAATGCCAGACCGTAACAATAAGTAATTTCCTTAATTTGAAAAAAATGTTTTTTTTACAATATGCAATTATACCACTTCTAAATCACGTGCCTTTGCTGAACCCATTTACGGGTATTTTATCATCATCCAATGCCTGTATTGTAAGTCCCGAATTAACCTTAGTGATAATAACTAATATTAATATAAGGGGTAACAATTAGATTGAACTTTCTAACTATACATCGTAGCACACTCTCAACGGGGAATTTCATAGCATCTTAACTACTTATGTCGCGTTGTTTAAAGATTTTTAACCACAATCAACTAATCAGCAACTTTGACTGTAACATACAACATACGTAAATCGTCAAAATTCCATTTTGTGCCTTGACCACCACTGGTTAACACATTTTGACTATGACTGGGGAGTGTGAAACGGCACCTTCATCCTACGGGATATCCGATCTCATCCGGCCTGTCCGGCGTGAATAGGAAGGTGTCGATTCATTTTACACTCTTCCCTGAGGCAAGAGCACGCCGTGTTCCCAAGCGGTCACCCGCCCAAGTACTAACCGCGCTCGACACCGCTTAACTTCGGTGATCTGCGGGAACCGGTGCTTAATATGTCGACAGGCCCTTGCCCTGACTATGATTTCAAAAATTAAAATTTCTTTAAATTACACATTACACTATGTAAAAATATACGACCTTTCCTTTTCTCAGTGGCGGCTCGTCAGGTAAAAAATAAATAAAACCAGGACGAAATGTTTTCGACAATATTAAGGCCTCTTTCAGACGAGGACGTTGTATCCCAGACGCGTGTATCTCAGATACAGAAAAAGCATGCAGTTAAATTGTAGCTTACACACGGCATTCGACGCCGCATACAGTATCGCGCGACAGAATTTTTGAATCTTGACAAATCAGCCGCCCGGCGGCGAAGGAGTATCCGAGATACAGAATTATCATGGTGGCTTATGGACCTGTTCAGACATGCATACTTTTGCGACGCAAAAAGTTCCATTTCAGAGGCGGCCAGTATTTATTCAGAAGTGATAGTGAGTAGTTGAATGTTGTGCAGCTCTTCAAATGATTGTGGAGACATTCGATAATAATTCAAAAACTTTGTAGTGTCTTGTAATAAATCTTGATAAAGTAAATTATATGTTCCCTTAGCTTCCCTTAATTCTACCATAGGATGAACCCACAGAGTTCGTCTCCTTTTAAGTTTTTTCTTTTTATTAGATATACCATAACATAACGCACTCTTCAATATTCATGATTAACGACTGCACCGCACTGAAGCTTGTTAAGAAATGTGTAATAAAAAAGTATCCCAAAGAAGTATCGGGGTAGTATGCGGCTGTGATTCGGTATCTCGCATACAGAATCCCGCCATGTACCAATATAACTACCATTTTAGCCCTTAAAAAATAATTATGTTCAAATTAATAATATTAATTTAATCCGAATATAGCTATGCATAATAGAGCCACGGTTAACTCCGATGGAAAATAATTATACACTCTAGTGCATTTTAGCGCGCCCCAGTCGACCGCCGTGTTCTCTACTCAACAGCATTGGAAGGCAAGCAGAGCCATCCAGTCAAGCGGTTTTGTTTTCTCGTCGCTATGGTTACGTGACATCACTGGCCACCGAAACGCAAGACGTCACGCGTCACATGAATAAATTTGCATGTTAAAGAAGTGCAATTTGAAAATAGCAGTCGTATACCATTGTTGAGGCTTCGCGTAACTTACGGTTATAGATATCGTTTTAACTGTTATTTACTGTGGGATTAAAAAGTTTTGTTTCTGTTTTTTAGTTAATTCAATAGTGTGGAAGTACCTACTTGGTTCAATTGTTATTGTGTGTTTTAAAAATAAACCAAATTAATGACATAGTTTGTAATTTGTTGGAAACTCCAGTCAGTCGTTCGACAGATATGGATAAGAGAGACGTTTTGTTAAACGGGCGACCTACTGGAATCTTAAACATAGATTTTAAAAAAGAATTTAAAAAAAGTGACAGATCATATAAGATTAATTTTAAGTGTTCCTGGTTTTCAGAATATAATTGGCTATATGTACTAGTGCCGCCTTACAAAAATTGTTTTGTTGGTCGTGTTTACTCTTCGAATAAATATTGCGTTTGGACTAGGGACGGATTTACAGATTTTTTAAATATTACTCGATCGTTGCGTGAGCACGGGGATTCTGGAAAACACTTAAAATGTCAGTTAATGTTAAGAAATTTTGAACAAAATCAAAATACTATTGCCGATGCTTTAAAAGAAAACGCTAGACCTCAACCAAAGAATCGATGACGAGAGTCTCTTAATGAATATATTCCGCTGAAAAATATGTTTACCTTCGAAACATGTACGGCTTACTTTTAAAGTTTTTATGAAAAGAAACCCTCTTAATAAACTAGTAAAGCAGACTGTGGGTTATAATTATTTACTTATAATATTACTCCACTGACAGATGGATTACTTCCACAAAATTATTATTTCGATAATTAATAAGGAATTAAATAACAATTTTGGCACGTTTTGGTTAACGTTGTTCTTCACAAATTCAAGTTAAAGCAAGGTACTCAAGATTCTCTTTACAAAATTTCCATCAAGGTAAATTAGTATTTTTACTGAAATTAACAAAATAAGTGCATTCTTTCGGCATGATCGGGAATATGATTAAGTTAGTAGTCCTTATTGCCCTATATAATTGGAAGTTATCTACTGCAGCTTCGTATGGGTCTCCTACCACTGTAAAGTGTACAAGTATGGTAAGTCAACAAACCTTTTTTGACTAAAAATCCAGGTGTTTGGCTAGACTACCTGTCACATTCTATTGATTACAACTTATTATTTTAGTAAAATAATTTACTTATACAGGGTGGCCCGCTCTTAACGCAGGATTCCATAGCATCTAAACTTGGTACTCAACTTCTTAATACTAAAAAAAATAATAAAGAAGCAATATGCAGCAAATTATACAGGGTGTCCCAAATAGTCGGGGCATATCCAACATACTTTTTTTTGAATGGAACACCCTATATATTATATAATTTTCTAATGCCCCATAAAAATCCACGTATATTTGATATAAAATGTCAAATGCAATTGTTTTTGAGATATTCACGTTTAGAATATGCCATTTTCAGACTTTGACAGGCTGTAGCATTAAAACGGCGCATCTTAGAGAAGAATGGGTTTCACCTCCGTATATTTTTTTCTCTTGTTTAGACCAACTCTCGGTTTAACATGTTAAACCAAAATAACTGTTTAATCGTTTAGAACAATAAAAATCCACAGCTGACTGTGCAAAAATCATAAATAAATAAAAAGTTACGCGTGTACTAGCTTTGTACGCGGTTTTTGGTCAGGTTTGAACGAACCTCAGCCATCACTAAAAAATGAGCAAATTTCATAAATGCCAAAGTAAATTTCTACCTCTGTGAAATCGCCCTATCTGAATAATCGAGTATTCGGTACTCGAGTGATTTCAAGAATTGAGTGATCACTCAAGAGATTTTGTACTTACTTACCGAATACCGATTCCGTGATGATTCTGGGAATTTAAATAACTTTTTCCACTACTAACCTATAAAACGGCAATTATTGACCGATTATTAACCTTAGAAATAGATTTTTCTACCTTGATACTTATTATTGACCATGATTAATACTAAAAACAATCTACTCGAAAGCAGGTAACTTGACTTTACGCATCTGTTAAATATATTCTATGTTGTAAAGTTTCGATACTATAAATCAAAAATAATATAGGCTATGAGATAGTGGCGGCTCGTCAAGGGAAGTAGGTAAAGGGGCTCTTCACCAAAAAAGGAAATTTTTTCGACAATATAACACACGTGCATTTTGGTGCTAACCAGCCGACCGCATCAGTGAGCTCAAACCAGCAGTGAAGGGCAAACATACAGTCAAGCGGGTTTGGTTTCACCGTTGCTATGGTTACGTGATGTCAGTCACGCGTCAGCATGTAAGAATTTGCATTATGATGAAGGGAAATTTAAAAATTGGTGAGTCGTATGCACCAATGTTTTAGCTTTGGTTCGCGGAATTTATTTTAAGGCTTCGCGAAACTTAAGGCCTTACATTGGGTGCAATTGCAAGAAAAAATTGCCGGAAAGCATGCGCTTTGTCGACGTTTTAAACAGCTGATACAGGTTTTAAATGGGAAAACGTGCATCAGCTGATTAAAACGTCGTCGAAGCGCATGTTTCCAGGCCATTTTTCTTGCAATTGCACCCAATATAAAAAGACCTTTATTGTTTTTACTTGATTTACTGTGTGATTAAAAAGTTTTGTTTTTATTTTTCAGTTACGTTACTTAATTTAATTTTTATTGTATGATTTAAAAGTGAACCCAGTTCATGATATAGTTTGTAATTTATTGGAAACTCCATTTAGTCGTTGGACAGATGAGGATAAGAGAGACAGACGTTTTGTTACACGGGCGACCTACTGGAATCTTAAACACAGATTTTAAAAAAGAATTTAAAAAAAGTGGCAGATCCTATAAGATTAATTTTCAGTGTTACTGGTTTTCAGAATATAATTGACTATGTATTAGTGCCGCCGTACAGAAATTGTTTTCTTGGTCGTGTTTACTCTTTTCGAATAAATATTGCGTTTGGAATAGGGACGGATTTACAGATTTTTTAAATATTACTCGATCATTGCGTGAACACGGGGATTCTGGAGAACACTTAAAACGTCAGTTAATGTTAAGAAATTTTTAACAAAATCAAAATACTATAGCCGATGCTTTAAAAGACAACGCTAGACCTCAACCGAAGAATCGATCTGATTTACAAACACTAGCTATGTAAGTATGTACGTAATTAAAATAAAAATTAGTCAATGTTTGTTTACGTACCCGCACTATACCTAGCTCTTCACCAATTTTTAAGACCGCGAGCCGCCACTGCTATGAGAAAAAATAATGTGTTATTTAGGAGACTAGTACTCGGGTCATAATCACGCTTAAAATTACTAATGTCACAATACATTAATTAGAAACGGACTTTGTCACTTCAATATATTTTTTTTTAAATAACAATACTTTAATAATTTCATGAATAACTAACGTGACCATTTATTTTTTTTTATCAGAGCGGGACGTCTGCGAATAAAAAAAAATTATTGGTGTTCAGTGGCGTAGCCAGGAAATATGTTCGGGGGAGGGGGGGGGGCTCAGTGGGCGTAAGTAGGACATTTTTGTCTGGAGTATCCGAAAAAATTTTCGGTGCCACGCCCAAAGTTAGGCTTTGTTCACTTTTCTATTTTTTCCTCCAAAATTGCAGTTCGTAATGTCACCACAAAATGCCACAATTTTCTTATTCAAATCATTGCAAGATAATACTTCTTTCAAATAATCGACAATTATATCCGATGTTTCGCCTAGTTGCTCTCGAAACCCTATAAAATCTTGACTTTCACGCCTTCATAATATGGTAAAAAATAGCGAATCAAAACGGGAATAATTTTATTGAGCCATGATTTGAAGCATCTGTTAATAAAGTTATGAAGTGGGTTTCACGAAGGTGCTTTTTCAATTCATCCGTCGCCATAGGTGCCAGCACATTTACAACAATAGCCTGAGATTTTCTACGAGCACATCTCAATTTTTGCTCAAAACAGGTTTGAATTAATTAGAAGCACAATCGTTTGGTCTGTTTGCGAAAGCGGGAAATTTTTGGTAACGTGGGGGACAGCGGGACATAGAGCCTGAAAGCGGGACTGTTCCGCCCAAAGCGGGACGTATGGTCACCTTATGAATAACCCAACAATCGCAACCTAACCTAATCTCAATTTGACATTAACAAAGCCGCCTGACAAGACAAAAACAAATTTTCTTGCTCTTGCAAATTCCAAAGCACAGGTAACTTGATTGGAAAAAGTTACAGAACAAACCATTTAAATACAAATAAAATGTTAGAACTAGTAACATCGTTAAAATAAATAACTTGTAATGTGTTGGTGGAAAAAAATTATATTAACCATGGTTTAGCCAGATACAATTTTATAGCCCTCGCGACTTAAATCCCTTGTCGCTTTCCTCCTCGTGATTTAAACTCGACGCTCGGGCCATAAGTTTAAACCGAAAAACAGTTCTAAAATCGTAGAAATGTCAGAAATGGTCGATTTATAATGTGGGATTGAGAGCAAATCTCAGTTTAAGAGTAAGCAACCTGGTAATAACTTGTTATGTTACATTATATTAAGTTATGACCAGGTAAATCACTTTTAATTCTACTTACTAAACCTAGCTAGATGTTCTTTTACCCAATTTTATAAAGTCGATTTAAACCGAGGTCCAGTTTAAATCGAAGAAATGTCAAAAAAGTTATTTTATAATGAAAAGAAGCTTAGCGGCAAGCGGACAGAGTAGTGCGTCTATCTTTTGCATTAAAGTACACAGGGACGCCAAAGGTAATGGAATCCCTGGGGCACAGGTAGACAATGACAGGCTGTTTCGTTCTTGTTAGAACTCATCAGAAAGCCATAACCTGTAAGCAACTCCCAATACAGCGAGACTGTTCTTTTCAATGCGTTTTTAAGAAATAAAAACGCGATGAAAACCCAGTAACGCCATCAGTAGGAATCAACCCAATGCAAAAGATAGCCATCTAACGTGAAAACGTAGAAATAAATAAATCTAAATCAATCAAGCACGGAACGGCCACTTCGTCAGATAGGAAACCTTTCTCGCTTCTCTAATACCATCGCCACGGTTTTGTGGATTCAGATCCAGATCGCGCTGCAGTCGCCCACCGGTTTGCAGCACTATTCCGTAAATGCCGTGTGTAAGTATAAATAAAATAGTGAAATTTAGTGTCCGTTAAAATATATAAAGAAAAGGAGCTTAGCGGCAAGCAACTCCCAATACATGCTTACAGGTTATGGCTTTTTGATGAGTTCTAACAAGAACGAAACAGCCTGTCATTATCTACCTGTGCCCCAGGGATTCCATTACCTTTGAAGTCCCTGTGTACTTTAATGCAAAAGATAGACGCACTACTCTGTCCGCTTGCCGCTAAGCTTCTTTTCTATATATATTTTAACGGACACTAAATTCCACTATTTTAGTTATTTTATAATGTGGGATTGACAGCAAAGTTTGAGTTAAATGATTAACCTGGTTTTAATTTAATATAACATAACATAATATAATAAGTTATGACCAGATTGATTACTCATAAATTGAACTTTGCCGATGTCAATCCTACATTATAAATCGACCATTTTTAATATTTCTACGACTTTTTAAAATTGGTCCTAACAGTAGCTGTCTAAAACTTGATTAATAATATAATATTATTAATATAAATTGCGTAAAAATTAATACCAGTAAGAAGTTTTTTTTACTCATATTGTAACTCGAGTACTTGTGAGAATAATCGAGTGACGTTGATTATTTCAATAATCGAGTACTCAAATAAATGTTCACTTGAGTGATCCCAACTCTACTGCTTATCTATTCTAAAAAATATATGTTTTTGACCCCGCATCAAAATATTTCTTTCATCGATTAATTTTTGGCAGTAAACAGTTCATAATTTTTAAACCCGGTGAAAAGAACTATTTGTCGATAAGTTAATAATAATTTAACAATATTTTTTTCTGCATGAATTTAACGAAATACCGAATTTACGGTATTTTTTAATCGGTGTACATAGCGCTAACTTTATAAAATGATCGAGTTTTATTTACTTTTAATATTATTCGCTATTATACTATACAACTGGAAACTGGTTATTCCAAAATCTTGGTATGAATCTGCTGTTATAGATATTGTAAGTAAAGAACAAAATTATTTATTGGGATATTTTTTTCAATCCATGCATCTGGCCGTTGACAAAACGTTTAACAATAACAATAGTCATATTGATATAAATACCATAGAGCATTATAGTGTACAATGTACACTATAATGCTCTATGGTTTTCGCCACGTCACTATTTGAGAACTGCCAGAAATAGCAATTATATAGGGTGATTCCTAAGTTGATACTTCTTTTTTAGCTGCGTATAGAAGTCATTCAAATACACAACATTTTCAAATACCTTTTTTCAAAAAACTCAGAAATAAAGTACTTACATTCTTTTATTATACTACGAATTAAATACGGTTCTGCCTAACTTGCCCGTTAAATAACATTAAGAAAACTTCTAGATGAGCCCGCAAGGGAAAGCGTTTTGCGTTTGCGTATAATCTCGAAGAAACATCCGCACTTTTACGACACCATATCTATTAGTTCATTGTTTTCAAAATTTACCATATTTACGTATCTATCACCAATTTTAAAGTAAATTGCTTCCGAAAAACACACCGCGGCGGTTTGCTTAACACTAGCCGTATGACTAATACTAATAAAACATAAGAAAAACAACAGAAACTACAGCGGGGGTATGTTTTTATGACCAGGCCCGCACTTCGATTTTTTACTTCTCTATCTCGCCTATTTTTGAGTTTTTTGAAAAAAGGTATTTGAAAAAGTTGTTTATTTTAATGCCTTCTATACACAGCTTAAAAAGTAGTACCAACTTAGGAATTACCCTGTATTTTATTAGAAACTAAAAAATCTTATTTTCTTAAATATGAACCCAAAACTTTTCACAATAAAGCACCCATTTCGTAACGGCATGGTGACGAAGGGGGTACGATCAGGCATTACGGTCCTGGTAAGTGGGAGGTGTGGAGTTGTTTGTGTTATGTAATTTGTGGATGAACCGTAACTAAGTTTTTTATGCTTTTTGTTATTACAGGAGGAACTTGTGATAAACCCAGGATACTCTTTGGAGAGACACAAAGTTCAGACAGAAGATGGGTATATCCTGACACTTCACCGAATATCAATCGGATGCAATGACGCTGCTAACAAAAAAAAAAGAAAACCGCCCGTTTTTCTAATGCATGGTAATATTTTAATCATGGCTGATACCCTTGTGTTCAGTGGCGGCTCGTCAGGTAGGTGAAGGGTTCTTCACCAAAAAAAAAAAAGTCAGGAAGAAAGTTCTCGACAATATTAAATATTAATGTACCAATACACCTACCTTTTTAGCCCTTAAAAAATAATTATGTTCGAATTAATAATATTAATTTAATCCGAATGTAGTCATGCATAATGGGGCCACGGTTAACTCCGATGGACAATAATTATAAACACTCGTGCATTTTGGCGCGCCCCAGCCGACCGTGTCCGTTAGCTCAAAGCAAGTGACGACCCAACGCCCAACATTGCTATGGTTACGTGACGTCAGTCCCGCAAACAGCATGTAATAATTTTCATTATGATGAAGGACAATTTAAAAATAGATCAGTCGTATGCACCACTGTTTTAGCATTGGTTCCCCTAACCTTAAGATATTAACTTTGAGGCTTCGCGAAACTTACGGCTTACTGTTATAGATATCGTTTTTAAGTGATTAACTGTGTGATTAAAAAGTTTTGTTTTTATTTTTTAGTTAATTCAGTAGTGTAGGTACCTACTTAGTGTGTTTTAAAAATGAACCCAATTAATGAGATGTAATTTGTTGGATACTCCATTCCGTTGTTGGGCAGCTGAGGATAAGAGAGACGTTTTGTTATACAGGTTTTTAGTCAATGTTTATTTAAGTACCCGCACTATACCAGCTCTTCATCATTTTCTAAGACCGCGAGCCGTCACTGTTTCTGTTATAGTCAGTGTTAGAATCGGACTGCTGGCGAGGCTTATCTAATACTACTAGACATTTTTTTGACAGATAAGAGTGTACCTGATTATAATATAATATACATTTCATAACAAAATTAAAAGGAACTTATTTTTTCATTTTTGTTAGGTCTTTTATGTAGCTCTGTAGACTGGATCGTTAACGGTCCAAACAAATCCATGGGCCTCATTTTAGCAGATGCAGGGTATGATGTATGGTTAGGAAACAATAGAGGTAACACATTTTCTAGGGACCATGTCAGTCTGCACCCAGATAAACACAAAAAGGAGTTCTTCAATTATAGGTATGTGTATAGGAAATAATCTAATAATTTTATTATTAGAAAGTGGTTATATTAAAAAATTTAAATTGACTATTTGTGGTAAAAGCATTGGTAATCAGTGGCGCTGCCGGACTGCAGCCCCCCCCCCCCCCCTCCCCGGCCTAGGAGGTCGGATTTCAAAGTCTAATTGCAACCTAATTTTTCGTGTCACACTTGGCCTCTTAATTTAAATTTTTAAATAATGTATTCTTGGCTTAAATTACAAAGGTCTTGTAGGAAACGTTTACTTTTTAAACTTTTCCTTCTAAAGGTCCTGTTTTATATGGAGATTAAGGTTTCGGACGCATATCGTTTTAGTTATTAATTTATGATGCAATTTTATAGAAAAATGAATAATATTTTGTAGTATTTTTCTATTATATACTTGTCTGTTTCGTTTTCCCTTTTTTAGAGCTATTTTAAATCAACAAAAATATTATCCAATGTAATAAAATATTTTTACAACAAAAACAAAAAACAATTAGGTATTTATTTTTAAAGCTAAATTAAAGTAAAAATTGTAATTAAAACATTTTTTATGGAAGAAGTGTGATAATTTATTATAAAAAAAATAGTGCGGAAAGAAACGAGAATGCTTTATTATGAATATACAAAACGGCACTTAAGAAGGAGTATTTCAAAACCTATGTTAAAATTTTGGATTGACACAAACATTCATATTTTACGCAAAAATAAAAAATGTTTTTTTTTAAATATAGAGCCGCTAGGAATATAAAAAAAACATTTACAAAAACTAATTTAATCCAACCACGCAGAGGGGGAGAGGTAATAATTTATTTTCGAAATTTGATAGTCCTTAGGTAAATTTTAAACGAACTTTGGGCGTGACCCCGAAAATGTTTCTTTTCCACGTTCTTCGCTAGGTACTATATCATAAAATGTAGTCCCGACTCTCCTCCAGAAAAAAATGTCCTACTTACGCCTACTAACTATAATATTTTTAAATAAATGTTTAACCTATTTTCACACAATTTAAATATTGACATTGACAATTACCATGACAATCAACAAAATATCCAAAAGCGGGATTGCCAGCTAATTTTTCTTAATTCCAATTTAGTAACAACGATTAGTAAATAATGC
The DNA here is from genome assembly GCA_935413205.1 of Polydrusus cervinus. Classification (NCBI taxonomy): domain Eukaryota; kingdom Metazoa; phylum Arthropoda; class Insecta; order Coleoptera; family Curculionidae; genus Polydrusus; species Polydrusus cervinus. The sequence continues at coordinate 24,221,666 of OW284514.1, read as the reverse complement.
AAATAAAATATTGGTGGATATGCAAATTAACTAAATCTTGATTAAAGCTAATTGGAGAATTAACTTATTCTGATTAAAGTGTAAATTGGTGGATACGGGCATAAATGTTTCAGTCCCTTAATCTTAAACACGAAATTTGACAAAAAGGCCTTTATGTGCATGCTAATCTAAGAAGGCAAACTTTAGCAGTGATACACTGACTAAGGACTATAGGAAACACGATAAAGTGCATAAAAGTGATCCTTTTTTTTAGTTACCATGAAATTGGACTTTATGATCTTCCTGCAATGATAGACTATGTTCTCGACATAACAGGTTACAAACAACTAACCTACCTTGGATACTCAGAGGGTTTCACGTCATTCCTGGTTATGGGCTCATTAAGACCAGAATATAATAAGAAAATTTTAGTTATGAATGCATTTGCACCTGTAACCAACGTTTATAAAGTTAAAAATTTGCTTTTTAATTTTTTAGGTATTAGCTCAATAATTTTAAAGGTATGTACATGTATAAAAAAACAGATAAAGCCTAATAATTTGTGCAGATCACAACATGTCATCATCTTTGCGTAAATAATGTCTAGGTATATGATTGTGACAGTTTTATATTAGAATGTAAATTAGTAGAAATTGTTCGACTTGTCCTTGATGGAGAAGCAAATTGACGAAAGACATTTCTAGAAAGAATAATTTTCAGTCAATTTAAAAAATTTATGAAAAATATTATATAAGTTAAATATAATAGAGTCTCCATTATTTAATATAAATAAAAATATTTTTTAGTTACCAAAATATCTGGGATTCCACGAACTGTTTGGTCATAGTCAACCTTCGTTTTTAAGATGTTTAACTGCCATATGGTCAATTGGCAAGCATATATTTAAGTTGATGGGTTCATCCGAAGAACAACTTCCAGATAGGGTAGGTACTCGTGTACACGGATTGTCAACACAATATATAACACATAAAATAGTAGTTCTAAGCTCTCCTTACACCTGTAAAGTTATTTGTGAATTTATCATGAAATAACTTTACTTTCATGTCAAATAAATTCGTGAATTTCTTCTTGAATTAATTCATGAATTAGAACAAGTTTTTTTTTAATTTGTTTTTTATCTTGAATAAATTGAATCCATCATTTAACCATTTATCTGTTTTATAAAGTAAATTATGTTGTGAAAAAAGTTTGTTATGTCCGTAAAATTCTTAAAAAAACATCTCCCGCCCAGGATTATAATATTATAACCCTGACAGGTTGTAAGAATATTGAAAATAGAATACCCTGGATAAAGGGCGTCCATAGAACGGTATTCAAGGGGGGGGGGGGGGGGCAAAAAAGGTGCCTAGGTTGCTCATTCCTCTAAATCTATCCATCTCCAAACCCAACTGACTGTTCTAGGATCTCCATATTATAATACCAACAATTATATACCGGGCTAGGGCAGCCAAAAAACAAAATATATTGCAAGTTAGGGGAGTGCCTCATATGCCCCATTCACTGGACTTATAGAAAACATCATGATGGTCTTATTTCTTAATAATTTTTAGAAGAACTGTCAGTTTCCGTTACATTAATATATTATTTGATTTTAGGAATTTTCGAAAATTGTTTTGGCAAATTTCCCAGCAGGAATGTCTCTAAAACAAATAACTCATTACATTCAAGGTTTAAGGTCAGGTAAATATACAAAATATATATATATTTTTTACTAATTACAATTTTAAATACAAAATTTACATTAATGAGGATTATTGTAGTTATGCGGATGATTTAAAAGTTTTTGTAGCCAGAGTTAGAAACATAGGTCAACGCTGGGGGTGCTGAGGTGCTAAAAAAACAGATTGTGTGTACTTATTTAATTGCAATATATTTAAAAATGAAAACGAAATAGGTATTTTATTTTACCTTAAAGAAAAGTAAAAGAGAACTATTACGTTCAAAACTAACTGCATGCATCTATATCTAGTATAACGTATAGGTAACCTACCCACAAATCCACATTGCATTAAGCAAAATCAGTTTGTTAATTGAAATACCGAGGAAGGGGAACTAAATAGAAATATTTAAATAAAATGACGTAGGAAGTACCAATTTTCTGCTTCCCTTTCCTGGGACCTTTATAAATTCTTGTAGAACCATTTCCACATCAATTTTTTTAGCAAAGGAATTTTCTATATTTAATATTGCTAGATTACTAAATCTTTTTTGAGTTATGGTACTTCTTCATTAATAATACCCGTGAACCACACGGTACACGGAGAGAAAGTTGGAACAGAATCCGCAACTACCTAAATATATTTTAATTTGTACCAGAATTCGAATGCTTGAAATATTAATATCAAAAATTTATTACATAGGTATAATGTATATTATAAAAATAGGTTAGTTCTAAAATTAGCCTATGGCCTATATATTGTAAATGTAAATTTTTTTTGGGGGTGCTTATTTAGATTTCGGGGGTGCTTAGCACCCCCAAGTACCCCCCTAACTACGTCTATGGTTAGAACACAATTTAATTTTCTTCTACAGTCTGGAAAATACAACATTAAATATGGGTTTTTATTGACATTGACGGCAAAAATAATTAGTGAATCTGTCGCCGAGAAATGAAAAAGTAGAATAATAAATGTCGTCATTTTGTCGTTTTAGCTAATCACAATAGGGAACTTTCCCATATTTTTTTATTGCTTCAAAGTGTTCAGTCACTTTAAAAAATAATATGCAAAATATTACTCCTGACCTTTTTATAAATAATTAAAGTTCGCCGTCTGAGTTCACATAGTATAAATAGCCCGCTCTTGCGCTATGTATTATAGTACGCTTTAACGTCATAATAGCAAACTTTAATCGCTTCTATTTAATAATTTCTTTATGAAAGGTGGGTATTTTGATGATATTAGCTTACGCCTAACGGTAATATATTTCAAATTTAATTTTCTTGCAAGTTCCCTATTGTAACACATATACAGGGTGATTCCTAAGTTGATATGATTCTTTTTTAGCTGTGTATAGAATGCATCAAAATAAACAACATTTCTAAATACATTTTTTCAAAAAACTTAAAAATAGGCGAGATACAGAAGTAAAAAATCTAAGTGCGGACCTGGTCATCCAAACGTAGCCTGCTATACCTTATGTTGTTTTTGTCTTATTAGTTATGCAATTTACGGTCGGTGGTCAGTTATTTGGCAATCCGCTGCGGTTATTTTTTCTTAAGCAATTTTAAATTGGTGACACGTGAAAACAGTAAGATTTGCAAACCATGAACTAGTAGATATGGTGCTAATTTACGGTAAGTATCGTCAAAGTGCGGCTGCTGCTTTGAGATTATACGCAGAACGCTTTCCCTTGCTCATCCTATACCCAGGAGTATTCTTATTTTATTCAACGGGCAAGTTAGGGAGGACCGTATTTGATCCATAGTATAATAAATGAATGTAAGTATTTTATTTTTGAGTGTTTTGAAAGAGGTATTTGAAAATATTGTTTATTTGAATGCCTTCTATACATAGCTAAAAAGTATCAACTTAGGAATCACCCTGTATAATAAAGTTGCTATACTACTGCCTACCTTGTACTAGAATTTTCAGTCATTGTCATCAAAATTATTAAAAAATCTGATATGAATAAGCAATAAAAAAAACCTGTAACTAGGACTTTGTGAAATATACGTGCCAGAAAAAAGAACCAAGGTACTATATATATAGTAACAAAAACTCTTACGAGTGTTTACTATACCTTTGACTATACAAACCCTAATTTATTCTACCTGGAAATATAAAACTTTAAAACGTCCAAAAGATTGTTTATATTTTCGGAATAATAAAACCACAGAATATATAGCTACTATTCTGGTGGTAGTGGTAATTCTAATTCAATCAGTTCAATGTTCTAAGAGGTACACAGTGTTAAGTAAACATTTAGTGAATTCGCCAAATTGCCAAGAATCGCGAAGTGAGGTCTAGTGACACATTCGCTAGTTCGTTTTTTAATCAATATTTGGTTAATTTTTCCTTTTATTCAAAAATCGACCAAATACCGACATTTGAAGCATGATTACCTACAATTTAAAGTTAAACAAGTTTGAATGTATAAAGTAATAAAAGCAGAAAAAGAAAAATGGACAAATTTCACAAATTTTCGTTATTTGCTTTTATTAATTCATTAATAAAAATTTCTTTAGTTTAAAACTGTAGGTAATTGCTACTCAAGGACGGCTATTTGGCCGCTTTTTAAATAAAGCCAAAAGGATAAGAAATATTGATCAAAAATGAAATGGCGAATGCAATGCATAGATTTGACTCTTAAGTATTCTAGCATAGCACATAATATAATATACTATTGTAGTCTTGGATCTAGAAAATGTATATTTCAGGTATTTTTGGACAATTCGATTATGGAAAGCATAAAAATCTTGCCAGATATGGTAGTGAAAAAGTTCCCGTATACGATATTTCGAAAGTAACTAGTCCCATTATTTTATATTATGGCGAAGATGACGGTCTGGTAAATAATGATGTAAGTTTAATAGTACTCAATTTCATATATTGTAAAATATCTGTTTGCAGCACTGATTCCTCCCCCGTCTTTAGAGATGTATAGTCCTTTAAGACGGATTTCTCTTGGCGTTTTTCCAGCCTGAATTTCTGACCGCGCTTTTAAAAGGTCTAAGCCACAGATACAAAACTGTACAGAAAATAGGTATAAACTTTTCTTTATAATGTTAAAGTTAAAATATGCTTTAATGTTAGAAGAAAACATATTTATCAACATTAAACTTATTAATTAATTTAAAAAATATAGTGTAAAATAAAGTAAAGTAAAATATAAAAATGACAATAGTTATGACAAATACCTATATTATCATTAAAATATTAGAAATAAAATAAAAAACATAAAGTCTTTCTCCACTGGTTTATTAAACATAAAGTTAGAAGGTGGTAGATGTTCTACATGTTTCGGGTGTAGCAACACCCATCATCAGGAACAAAATATAAAGAGAAAAATTCATAGAAAGGAACAGACGTAAATGGTGAGTGATAATGAACCTCGATGGAGCTCTCATCAAGCCATGGAAGTTTAAATGTTGAAAAATGGGATAGTGATTAGAAGAAAATTGACATATTTAAGTCTTAACACTGACCATGGGCAACAGGTAACAGTGGTAAGAGGGGGCCCGTTTGGGCAAAGAGAAAAATTTTTAAGAAATGTAAAAAATGGAGACTCACAGGTCAAGAACCCTCATCACGGAAACCGTGGAGAGAAAGAAAATTTATTAGTTTAGCCCTCTTTTTAAGGGAAAAAATAAAATATTTTAGTTAAGAAAAGTAAAAGGCATAGAACTGATGTAGAATCTCAGTTCATAGCCGAAAAACTAAAAAATTTTAAAAATCTTTAAAACATTCTAAAGAAAATTTTAATTTAGGGGAACAAGCCCGAAAGGGCTGGAACCCCAGTGGTCGTTAATTTTAACATAACCAAAATTAGACTTTTTTAAAAAAAAAAAAAAAAAAAAAAAAAAAAAAGAACTAAAAAAGACTGGAGAATTGGAGTATTTTTAAACCTTGTATTAGGCACGAGGTCTATGAATTTTTCTCTTTATATTTTGTTCCTGATGATGGGTGTTGCTACACCCGAAACATGTAGAACATCTACCACCTTCTAACTTTATGTTTAATAAACCAGTGGAGAAAGACTTTATGTTTTTTATTTTATTTCTATAAATTAACTCCACTTTAAGAATGGACTACTTCTTCAAAATTAAAATATTAATTTACGGTATAACAAATATATTGCAATAATACATTTTTAACCGTGTTTTAACATTTTTTAGTCTGAAATTTTTTTAATATAAACTGTAATATAATTTTTTCCAGTCCTATATTAATTAACATTATTTTACGTACAGTTTACTCTACAAGTAAATCCATTCTCACGTTATGCACGACTGTGCGTAAAGAATAAAAACACACCACTGTGCGTTATGATCATAGACATAAAAGAAACAGAGACAGAATTGTTTACATATTATTGCAATCAGACCGATTTTTAACACAAAGCGATGATGACAAATTTCTGCGGGGTGCCCTAGATCTAACTCCTGTGTTTGAAAATAAAGGGTATACCTAATCATAGTATAATGAGTAAATTTTTATGTGTACTTAAGTAATAATAATACACTAAATTATTAGTGTGCTTTTTTCCATCAAAATACGCAATTTCTACTTTTAAAATTATTTAGTTTCCTAGTTACATAAAACTAAAGTGTATATGGGAAAAACCTTTGGCACCGCTGTACAAGCGTTTACTATTACTGGCGACGAGAATTTTGCCGAATTTTACGAGTTCATTCATTTTACAGTGTTTCACTGCGGGGCCTATTACGTTTTGCAATTTTCGATTGATTTTGAGTGTTTTTTTGGCAAAAGAGTTGTTAAAGCTCTTTTATTACCAATTCTAAATGGTTCGCCAGTGCGTGGTTTGCAAAAAAGTTGACTTTTCTAGCCCCGGATTGATATTTCGGCGGTAAGTGATGTTACGTTTTTTTAGCTTAACCAATGGTGTGGTTTATTGTATATTTAAAGTAAATAACTGCAAAAACAATTGCATTTTGTCTGAACTTCTTTAAAAAAACGTAGATGACGGATTAAATAAGGAATATAGATATTATTGTAAAATTCTAATCTAGATTTCCCAGTTTAAAGCTTTTCTTTACCCTCTACACATTTTTTAATGCACGTAGTTATTTACTTATATATTGCAGTACACACATAGACATTCTATGTCTGTACTATGTCTCATTACTTTACATAAAATGCAGGATTTGATTAAATGTTATCATACATCTAGAATATTATGTATATCTATTTATTTTTTTGAAAAAAATTACAATTTTCGTAAATTTTAAATACCTACTTTATAATATTGTTGTGGCATTAACTGTAAAATTATCTTAATGTTAGAGAGGTTTCCTGTCTGAAAGAAAATATATTATGAAAGGGTTTTACTAAACTTGGTATAGTATTTTTATTCCGAATTGAAGCGCTGTGCCGGTATACATTGAATAAATATTGACCATGGTTAGTTGATGTATACTGGCAATATGTTTATCAGTGCTTCAATTTGGAATAAAAGTAATACACTTATTACTATAGATTAGTACTAATTTTATGATAGGGTTTAAACCAGTGCCAATAATTTACCTACACACACAAAATTATATTAAAATAGTGTGTTATATTCCTACGTTGAAAAGTGGAGTATGTATGTATATAACAGCCTGTATATTTTAATCTAAAAAGATAGGATTTTATATTCTCTTTCTAAATATATAACACTATGGATGATATTGGTTTCCTAGGCGATTTATTAAAACTTCATTAGGTAAATCACAGTAGGCCATGAAACAAAAGCTAATATCCTAGAAACAACTATGTTAACAGTCTTCTAGTTGTTAATAACATTTAACGTCAATTTTATTTTTACCTATTCGTTTGTGAAAATGGTTTATCAACATTATGAAAAGTTTGATATTATATCATATTATATTGAAAATGAAAAATGCGAAGAAATAAAAAAGAGATTTTAAAATGTTATCTTTTTAGATTAAAATATACAGGGTGTTCCATTTAAAAAAATGAGGTTACGTCCGATAACTTTTTTACCTGACCCCGTATACTTATACTGAAACCGGCTGATTGTTCAGCAATCATTATAAAGAAACTTTTGTATAAAATATTTTTCTGTATCTCTTTTAAATATAGGGTAATTTCGAAATTGTCAATTTTTCGATTTTCCCTCGTATCTCTTAAGCAAGCGAAAATTTTCAAATTTTGATTTTACCATTTTAAGTTTGACCCGAAAAGAGCACATGACGCCTATATTACTTTTTCGATAGCACAAACAATAACGGAGATACCCTATAAAAGTGTCGAAAATGGGACACCCTGTACAGAAATTCTTGTTCTTATTTAAGAAATGGCATAAATTATGGCTAATAGTTCCCAGGTTAGTGGTAGAAAAAATATTTTACAGTACATTATAAATATTTTTTTATTAATGGACTTTTATTTTTCCCTAATCTCTAAACAAGGCTCACGCCACTGGTAAAGGTAATCGGCTAAGGGGACAGCCAAGTTACAGCGTTGCCATTTTTTATGCCATCCTTTTTCAACTTACTTAAAACTAAAAAAACATAAATGATTGTAAACAAATTGTGTTTATGAATGAAATGTTTTGTCTCCTCATTATATGTCTATGGTTATGATGCCTAGTATAACAATCAAATTAACCTGAACCACTCAAATCATCACATTTATCTATCTTGCGTTTTGAATATTTGACAGTGACATTGTCATTATTTGAGATTTTTAAGTTTAAATCGATACTTTATAAATTGATCTTTAATTTATTAGTAAGAGTCGTAGAGAATAGTATATTACGTATTATCTAAGTGTGGTAAAAAGCATATTGCGCATGAATGGAACCGCATAGCGGCGTGTGCGGTAATAACATGAGTGCGTAATAATTCCTTTACAACATGCATTACGTACTATACTTTTTCTACGACTCTTACTATATCTAGTCGCCCAAGCTTCTAGTATCCAAGCTACTACAGTTTCTTTTAATATATAATATATAATTTTAAAAGAAATGTGTACCAACTGGTATAAATTTTTTTTAAAATGGCGAAAAAACCACAACAATTTTTTATTTTTAGATTCTTTTAAATTGCGTAGCCAAGGAGCTTCCCAATGTAGTTAAAAAATTCTTGGTTCCGTATCCACAGTTTAATCACCTTGATTTTATATGGGGAAAAAATGTAAGCGAATTAAACAAAGAAGCTTTGGAAAATATCAATAAATACAATAAATGGACATTGTGAAAACAAAAACTATGAACATTATTTTGATAATTTTGTATGTTTTAAACAGAAATCCATAAGCCTCTTCCTGTCTGTACAGTACATACCTACATCCAACTTTTTTTACACTGACAATGATTTTGTTGAGGACTTTGTTATGAAACAAAATTTAAATATTGTTTGTTAGATTCTATAACATATTTTAGGTTTAAGAGAGGTTTGTAAGTAATAGTAGTAGTAATAAAAATGTGTAACTAATGTGTAATAAGAATAATTTAATTTTAGAAATAGTAAGAACTTACTACGCAAACAATAGTCTAATATAATTATCAAACTATTGAAGACTGAAAAAAACATATTGAAATTGTTTATTTAGATTAAAACAGAGTGTATTTGAAATATTTATTAATCGTATTTTAGAATAAATTTTAATGTTTTTTTTTTCTTGTGAAAAATTAAGCGATAATTAATTTACCTTCACCATCATGAGCTAAGCAGCGGTGTTGTCTTATTGTACATCAAAAATTTAGTTTTATTATAGCCTTATTGGAATTACAGAAATATAATTTTTTTCGCTTAAAGTTGTTAAATTGTAAGCTTCTTCCTGGAGTTTACTCAAAATCATAAAATTGAAAACCATCTGTTATCATGATTTTTTAAATTTAATTGTGGATTTAGATTATTTTCTACGCAAATACATAAAAAGCGAGCAATCTATCATGTTTTTGTATGTATCTTTATTACTTCTGTACCTGTTACTCTAAAAATAATGCATTATTTTTTAAATAAAAATAAATTTAAACTGATCATGTTCATTTTACCGCCGTGCCATTTCCATAATGCAAACACTTGGCAACATGAGAAATTTGTGAAAATGCCAGACCAGGTTTTCGCCATTCGCGTCTTTAAGAGGACACGTAACGTCTTTTTTCTTATTCTTGTTCTAATCAATGATGTTTCTATATACCTATTTCTAGGAATAATTAGTATTTTTTTTTGTCAATAAGAAAATACTTAAACAAACTTTTTACATTTCAAATATGGTATAAGTACTTAGTTCATATATGAGGTATTCAAATCAATTTAAATCCATTATTACGAATGGAAAATTCCTTGAAACAGTGGCGGCTCGTCAGGTAAAATAGGTGAAGGAGCTCTTCACCAAAAAAAAAACAACAGGAGGAAAGTTTTTCGACAATATTAAATATTAATGTACCAATACAGCTACCATTTTAGCACACATAATTATACTCGAATTAATAATATTAATTTAACCCGAATGTAGCTATGCATAATAGGGCCACGGTTAACCCCGATGGACAATAATTATAAACACTCGTGCATTTTGGCGCGCCTCAGCTGACTGTGTCCGTTAGCTCAAAGCAAGGAAAGACCCAACGTCCAACACGACTTTGATATTCACCGTCGCTATGGTTATGTGACGTCAGTCACGCAAACAGCATGTAACAATTTGCATAAGGATGAAGGGTAATTTAAAAATAAATCAGTCGTATGCACCATTGTTTTAGCATTGGTTCGCCTAACATTAAGGTTCGCGAAACTTACGGTATCGTTTTTTCGGGATTTACTGTGGGATTAAAAAGTTTTGTTTTTATTTTTCAGTTAATTCAGTAGTGTAGGTACGTACCTACTCAGTCGGGTGTTTTAAAAATGAACCCAATTTATGACATAGTTTGTAATGTCGTTGGACAGATGAGGATAAGAAAGACGTTTTGTTACACGCGTTTTTAGTCAATGTTTGTTTAAGTACCCGCAATAGGTATACCTAGCTCTTCGCCATTTTTTCAGACCGCGAGCCGCCACTGGCTTGAAAACGGATATTGAATTCAATTTGAGTCTCAAAGTCGATACAGCATTTTTTAGTATCGTATGGGGAACACAACAGAATCGAACTTGGATGGGAAATGGAACTGTCAAATTGATGCATCCTAACTGAACTGTTATTTGTGAATTTATATAAAAATAACTTTTTTATATTAAGTTAAATAATAAAACAGCACATTTTTCAGTGAAATTATTTTTAACCAAAAATATAAATAACAAAACAAAATTAATTTTAAAATAAATCATCTTGTCATGGGCCTATCTATCAGACGTTGTTGTCAGATTTATCGTAAAGTATAAGTTTAAATTTTTTACAATTAGCTTACATTTTTGACTGAGGGAGGCCGATAAGTTAATCCTGATGTTCTAGATTATTCTTAGACATTTACGTTGTTACATAGTATTGTTATTAATAATTAATATTATGGAAACAGTTACTGAAATATATGTATATGACACGATTTCCATGATTTTAAAATAATATTAAGAAATGCAATAAAACACACCTGAAAAGTTCTTCCAATAATTCTTCCGTAAAATTAAAAGGCCATATAAAATTAGTAAAAAATATTGCAAAAATATAGTAAAAAGTATTATTTTCGATGTCAGTCATTAATCTTAGAAAAATTCGATACTTTAACAAACTCACACAAATAAGCAATTCCAGTTTTGTTTCAAATAAATAAAAGTGCAATTTCTCGGTTTAATACCGTTATAAACCATTTTAATTGACGGTATCACAATATTGATCTTACCCAATTCTAAGCAGTTAAGGCAAGGAACAGCTGGCATAATAACATATTTTTAGGTCACAGAAAATGATCTGGAATGTTTGTCTCTTGCGAATTGTTTTTTCCTTGAAGTGACACATATTTAAACTGATGAAAACAGGAAATGGAGAAACTACAAGTTATCAAACAGTGTTATGGTTTTGAAAGGTTGTGGTCGCCAAATGTTAAAAGCTTATTCAAAATATTCGCATTTAACAATGATAATGATATACAGGGTGTCTATGAAATGACTGTACAACGCTTCCCCATAAATTCCTTAACCAAAAATAAGGCGATCTAGAGAAACTTACCTATATGTAATGTTGCTTCGTTTTGCCGTTACAGGGCGCCATAGTTTTCAAATTAATATTGTTTTTTCTGAATAATTTCTAAACGCCTTTATCGATTTCTACTAATTTTGGAACTAAGAATGACCACTATTAATAGCGTGTTTTTACGTATGCGCCATCTTTTTTTAATACCTGCAAATTTAAAAAAGGCGTGTGATTGGTAATTAAAAGTTCCTCTTTTTGTTACCCCCCGTATAAATGACTTTAATTTCTTCTTTGACACTAGCTGACTTCATGTTAAAACTTTTTGTCTCTTGTAAAATTTGGCCAGACATGCAGTTTCTCTGCAAAAAAATTATTTATCATACCGTGTAATTCATCATTGCTGTTTATTTAGAACGAGAAACAAGAAACAAAATTTAATTCTAAATAACTACCAACTAATTTGATTTTTATAACAATAGTTGTTCGAAACTTTTTCATGTTTTGCACCGTAAATAATTTTTTTGTAGAGGAACTGCATGTCTGACTAAAATTTTACAAAAGAAAAAAAAGTTTCAACATGAGGTCAGCTAGTGTCGAAGAAATAATTTAAGTCATTTATACGGGGGGTAACAAAAGGGGGAACTTTCAATTACCACTCACACGCCTGTTTTAAATTGGCAGGTATTTAAAAAAGATGGCGCATATGTCAAAACACACTATTAATAGTGGTCATTCTTAGTTCCAAAATTAGTGGAAATCGATAAAGGCGTTTAGAAATTATTCCGGAAAAAACAATATTTATTTGAAAACTTTAGCGCCCTGTAGCGGCAAAACGAAGCAACATTGTATATAGGTAAGTTTGCCTAGATCGCCTTATTTTTGGTTAAGGAATTTGTGGTGAAGCGTTGTACAGTCATTTCATGGACACAGTAAGCAATAATTGGAAGAAATCGTTAATTTTTTCTCAAATATATACCTGATATTTGATTTTTGTAAAAAAAAATTTACTTCGTCTCTATTTTCTTACAAAAAAAAGTAGAATAAGATCAACCTTTTTCCATAACCCTTTTCCCTATCTGTCTTTTTATTATTTTTTGATGTTTCAAAAATGTACGTATATATTTTATTAAAATCGGTGACGACCACTTCTGTCTTTCGACTCGTCGACGACATGAATTTGAGCGATTACTCAAATAAATTTGAACCCGTCTCCGTGATATGAAACGAGATATGAAATAAACGTCACGCCTTCTACATCTAGACAGAATAAAAGCCCTGCCAGGATTTTGAAACAGGAAGTTAAATGAAACGTATGGCGATTTTGTAATGCGGTAATTAGGTTTCGCAAACAACAATACTGCGCTCACAAACGGTTGTTTGCTGCTATTTAGCCATGTAATTTGTTACTGCAATTAAATTGATTGTTCTTAGTCATTAATGTGATGGCAGTATTAAAAGAAATTATTTTTATACTAGCAACAGGACAAAGAAATAATAAATTATATAAGTGTAGCCTTTGAAGTTTTATCAAAATAATTAAGAGTGAGATCTAGTAATTTCATTTTTTTTAAACAATATTTCGTTACTTTCTCCTTTTAACGAAAAATACCCATATTTAAAATATAATTAACCTGCAATTTAAAGATACGCAAGTTTGAATTTATTAATTCATTAATTAAAATTTCTTTAGGTCAAAACTGTAGGTGATTATTACTCAAGGACGGGCACTTTTAAATAAATCGAAAAGGATAAGAAATATTGATCAAAAAATTAAATGGTGAATTCATCACTATAGTCTATTTCAGAAAGGTGTAGTTAGAGTAATAAAATGAGAAATTTCGTCCAGTTCGGCTCAATTTCTGTGTCGGCCATAGGCGCACATGGAAGCGAAGGGGGATTTTTAAAATAAGGTTTGCTAACCTTTCAGTCGTTCGATACCGGAGATCACCACGACGACATGAATTCGAATGTTTTTGAGGACTATTTTGGTGAAATGATAAAATATCTTCCAGCTAATTCAGTAGTGGTTATGGATAACGCAAGCTATCATTCACGACGCACATAGAAGACTCCAACTTCATCTTGGAAAAAACAAGAAATTATCGGCTGGTATTGAATTTGAAAATAATTTGATAAAGAAGGAAATATTAGCTATAAATAGTATAAGAGTGAATTGTTTATCCCTTATCATAATAACACGCGTCAAGTATTTCTACTTGCCTTACCTATTCCTCGTTCTGATCAGATTAAAAAATCATTAATATATGGAGGCAATAAGATTTTTAATCATTTACCACTCAATTTGAGAAGCCTGCAAAGCTACAGACGATTTCGAAGGCTGACAAAAACATTTTTAACCAAACAAGCATATAAGCATATAATTTTATGATGATGTATAGGTTTGCTTTGTATCCTGTTATTTTTTATTTCTATACATGTACTTTTATTGTCTATTATTATTATTATTAGTTTTCACAGCTTTTTGTTGGTATTGCTGGTATTATTTACAGTACAGAGAAGAAATTCATCTTAACCTGTACTGTTTAGAAACTTCCGTACTATATGACATGTTTGGAGGATGACGCTTTTCTGAATTAGTTGGTATAAATAACCTGATAGGTCCAGTTTTTCCAAGTTGGGCTTGAAATTTTTCGTCATAGCTCCCTCCACCGATATTATGATCGGAATTATGTCTATTTTATCTAGCTTCCATATATTTTTAATCTCTATAACCAAATTTGAGTACTTGGTCTTCTTCTCCGATTCGGTTTTAGAGAGGTTGTGTGTTAGTGGGCAACCTATATCGATTATGAAAGCTTTCTTGGTGGTTTTTTCGATGAGAAGAATATCCGGACGGTTGTGGTCTACTGTTCTACCCGTTATTATTGCCCTGTCCCAGTATAAGAGATATTCAGGGGATTCAAGGACTGGCTCGGGTGAGTATTGGTAGTATGGTGGGAGGTTTTCCCTTAGCCCTAGTTTATGGGCCAGTTCCTTGTGGATGATCTTTGCCACCTGATTATGTCTCCCCAGGTAAGCGTTGGGGGCCATTGCATCACAACCGGCCGTGATATGTTCTATCGTTTCTCCGGGACAATTGCATTTTCTGCACACATCTTCCACATTTCTCTTCAAGATGACCTTTTCATAGTTTCGAGTTCGAATGACACGGTCTTGGATAGAGATTATTATTATTATTATTATTATTATTATTATTATTATTATTATTATTATTATTATTATTATTATTATTATTATTATTATTATTTTAATAAATTAGTGTATAGCCATGCCTAGGCATGTACATTAAAGTTTTAGGGATGTGACTTATTTTTTACCTTTGTTAACAAGAAGTTTATTATTCTTTAAACAATAAAGGTTTTTTTGACTTTGACTTTGATCTCTTCCTTACGAACGTAGTACGTGGGATGACGCGATGTCAAGTTTTGCGCCACGTCACTATGAGTGTTGTTATTACAGGAAGAACTTATGATAAAACCAGGATATTTATTGGAAAGACACAAAGTTCAGACAGAAGATGGGTATATCCTGACACTTCACCGAATACCGATCGGATGCAGTGATGCTGCTAGCAAAAAAAATAGAAAACCGCCCGTTTTTCTAATGCATGGTAATATTTTAATGAAATCTGATATCCTTCTGGTAGTCAGTGTTAGAATCGGACTGCTGGCGAGAGGCTTATCCAATACTACTAGACAATCTAGACATTTTTTGACAGATAACGCTGTGCCGACGCCGCGCGCCGTGGCGACAGTCCGATTTTGTTAACGCGTCCAAATTTCTGATCACTGCACTGGTTACAATATAATAGGGGAGATCAGGGTAAGATGGCGACACTAAGAGTAAATGAAAATACAAAGAAAATGAATTAATTTGAAAGTTAAATATCAATACATAAAAACATGTTGGTAACTTTGGGTAATGTTGATCTTACCAAAAGTATGAAAATATAAATGAGTTTTCTGCAAATAACCAAAAATCAAAAAAATGTAATTTTCGTCAACTTACCCCATACTAAGGTAAGTTGACGAACCTATTGGGGTAAGATGACTATGCACAAAAATCACAATGAAAATTGTGTGCCACCATGATAGACAATTACAACATTGCAACCAATTTTCAGATGGCAATTGGCCTAACGTTCCAAATAGTAGGAAATGACTCATTTGAAGTGTCTTTGTCTGTCTTACTCAAGATCTTGCGGAATATCTTGATGCGGGTGAACAAACTGACGTCATTTACACTGACTGCTCCAAAGCCTTTGATCGGCTCGATCATGGTATTCTTCTCGATAAATTGGCTACGTTTGGTCTATCAAAAAGACTTATTGCATTTTTTGAGTCATATTTGACTAACCGCCTACAATATGTTCAATGCCATGGTCAAAATTCCAGAGAGTTTGCTGCCACCTCAGGTGTCCCCCAGGGGTCACATCTGGGACCCCTACTTTTCATTATATTTCTTAATGACCTTATTTTTATCCTAGATGTCGATCATTTAATTTATGCCGACGATGTCAAGTTATATCTTAGAATTAGAGACGAGAGGGACTGCATGAAATTACAAGATAACTTTGAGAAAATGAATAGGTGGTGTGAGAAAAATAAATTACTATTAAATGTGTCTAAGTGCAGTATTATTACGTTTCCTAAAAAAGTGCATCCGATTGTATATGAGTATAGTATAAATGGGGATATGTTAAAAAGGTGTGAGTCTGTGTGTGATCTTGGTGTTGTGCTGGACTCAAAGCTCTCTTTCCGTGATCATTATTCTAAAATTGTTGGAGAAAGTTTAAAATTGCTGGGCTTTATTATAAGAAACGCTGGAGATTTCACGAGTTGGGACACACTTAGGTTGTTATTTAATAGCTTTGTTAGGTCACGCCTTGAGTACTCCTCGGTTATTTGGTGCCCTTTCTATCAAACCCACATTAGTAGTCTGGAAAAAATTCAAAGACGTTTTTTAAAGTATACCAGTTTTAAGCTAGATGGAATCTACCCTGAAATAGGGTTTCCGCACGATCGTCTCCTGGCAAGATTTTCAATGGAAAGCCTCGAAACACGGCGAACAAAATCTCAAATTATCTTTCTACATAACGTACTTTTCGGAAAAATTGATGCTGGGAATATTTTACAGTCCCTGCACTTTCAGGTGCCAAGGCCAACCTCGCGTAATTACCTGACTTTTACTCTACCAACTCCAAGGACAAATACACTTAAGTTTTCTCCATTACATCAAATATGTGAAAAATATAATAAAATTCAAAACCAGTTAGATATACATGCCTGCACTGTGGCCTCCGTTAAACGCCTGACTCTGTAATTATTTACATATTATATATCATTGTGTAATTGTTTTTACTATATCTATGTTGTTCTTTTTTATAATGCTTTGTATTATGTTAAAACTTTTTTTTTATATCCCATTCGATAATTGGATATTTGATTCTGTAGAATGTGGTAATATTAAATAAAGAAATAAATAAATAAAAATAGCTGACGTTTAGGTATCTCTATTTGACCTTTGGTTGAAGTATTAAATGTTTCTATTAATGTGGTCTGTGCAGGTGTAGAAACAGATTTTATTTTTTTAGCCAACACACTCAGAGGTATTTGATCCTCTTCATCAGACGACGACGATTCCGCGTTTTCTATTGACGACCTAGCTTCGTCATCATCATTATTTATCAAAAGGGCACCGTTCACTTCAGGTTGTTCAATACGTTCAGTTATTCTTGAAGGTACGAAATCACTGTCGTCAAAAACCAGAGGGTTAAAATGCTCAATACCACAAATTCTGAAGCCGCTTAAAACATTATTTACATAAAACATTAGTAGGTCCTATATTTTTGTCGGTTATTGCAATTCTTCGATGATTGATTAAAAAACGAATCACAAATTTGATTGTAAAATGCCTTAAAAGGACCGAATAACGAAACGTATAATGTAGTCGTTGGGTTGTGAGGGGGAGGAAATCCTACCAATACAATTCCATTTTCTCGACAAAAGTTGATTCCAGAAAGGGAAATATGGGAACTGTGATTATCAACCAGTAACAATAAAGAATCATTAATAGACATAAAAAAATTAGTTGCTTAATATATTGTTAGCATGGGGTAAGATGATGAATTAGTCATCTTACCTCCGTCAACTCACCCCCAGTGTGTAAATTTATCAAATTTTGATGGTAAAATTTAAACAGAAACTAAATATCAATAATTTTACTACTGGCAATAACTATTAGTATTAAAGAATTGCTGGTAACAACTTGGGTTTTTTCACTTACTTCAAAAAGGCACAAATCGTTATTAAAATTGAGCAAATATTACAAGCGATACTATCGACTACGTATGACAATGTATTATAGCACATAAAATAATATACTAATTTTCTACTCCCACATGGAAATTTGCTGTTTCCTTTACACTTAAGTGGCGAGTAAAGTAGGCTATTCCAGTTAACTGTGCGGGAAAATCTCATATCCATCCTAGTTAGGTTATGAAACTGACCAATCACAGTAGTCAATTACAGAGAAGCCAAATTTACATGTTGTAAATTCGTTTTCTGATAGTTAAGAGAAGTTAGGTTAACAATATGCTTTAAAAATATGCAAATCTGTCAGATGAAATTTGTTCTTTTTAAATTTAAATCAAACCATTTATCCCAGAGTCTATGTATACACAATATTCTCCTAAAGAGTAGACGAAATGGAGCAAAAATTGAAGGTATAATAACAAAATATATTTCTACCAAATTATTGTTATTTTTTGACCGAATTAAAGATTTGCGCACAGACGCACTTTCTTATTTCAAAAATATCTTTATTTTCACTCATTTCTAGACAATTACTACAAGCATTGCATAAAATGTACTATATATCTACCAATGAACGTTTTCTTACTAACCTTGGTTATTTTTTCCGTATAAATAATAGCTGTTTACGTATGACTGCTACCGTAGTGAGCGGGCCGGACAACTGCGCAACTATTTTAATGCGGGGCATTGGTACCTAGATGACCCCAGTAGTAGCACTTCAAAATTTAATTTTGTTATTTAAATATAGAAGTATGTCATCTTACCCCGTTCGTCATCTTACCCCGATCTCCCCATTTCACAATAAAATTATAAGCAACTTAATTTTTCATTTTTGTTAGGTCTTTTATGTAGCTCTGTAGACTGGATCGTTAACGGTCCAAATAAATCCATGGGCCTCATTTTAGCAGATGCAGGGTATGATGTATGGTTAGGAAACAATAGAGGTAACACATTTTCTAGGGACCATGTCAGTCTGAACCCAGATAAACAGAAAAAGAAGTTCTTCAATTATAGGTACGTGCAAAGGAAATAATCGTTTCCAGAAAATATAATTATTAGAATAGAAAGTGGTTTTATTAAAAAATTTAAATTGATTATTTTTGGTAAAAGCATTACCAAGTGTTTCAGTCCCTTAATATTAAATGTAAAAGTCGACAAAAAGGCCTTTATGTGCATGCTATTCTAAGAAGGCAAACTCAGCAGTGATACGCTAAGGATTATAATAGGATACACGATGAAGTGCATAAAAGTGATACTTTTTTTAGTTACCATGAAATTGGACTTTATGATCTTCCTGCAATGATAGATTATGTTCTCGACATAACAAATTACAAACAACTAACCTACATTGGATACTCAGAGGGTGTCACGTCATTCCTGGTTATGGGCTCATTAAGACCAGAATATAATAATAAAATTTTAATTATGAATGCGTTTGCACCTGTAACCAACATGTATAAAGTTAAAAATTTGCTTTTTAATTTGTTAGGTATTAGCCCAATAATTTTAAAGGTATGTACATGTCTAAAAATCAGATAAAGCCTAATAATTTGTGCACATCACATGTCATCATCTTTGCGTAAATAATGTCTACCGGGTGCTGCATCGTCGAGCGGGACATAGGAAATCCCATGTAATTTTAAATGGGGTCAATTATTGGCTTCCCTAATTATTTTAGAGAAAAATTCTATTTAGGTTTATTAAAGAGCACTAAAACCCACATTCAAAAGAATAACTTTAGATATTTTTGATGAGCCCGTTTACGGGTTATCGCCGATTTCTTTTTAACTATTTCTCCTTTTTATGGCCCCGTATTTGCGGGCACCAGTCAAGGTAAAAGATGACTGTCAAATAAAGTTGTCATTTTGAAATGTGTGCTTTATTGTTATAAAAACTCGTACATCGAAAATATTAGCCATAAATTACACTTCTGAAGAAAAAATATTGATGATTAAATGGTATTATCAAGGAAATAGATATCAAAATATGTCAGACATGTTTGCTGCTCTGTATCCGAATAGACCGATACCTGCAAAATCTACAGTCGAAAGGACTATTAAGAAATTTGAGACAAAAGGCACTGTAATAAATAATTGCAGATGTGAAGAAAGGCAGGAACAAAGAAGAGATGCAAGAAATGATAGGGACTTGCAAGTTTTATTGTGCGTGGAAGCAAATTATGGGAAGATCAGCACAAGGAAACTTGAGGATGACATAGGATTAGATCACACCACAGCGTTACGAGCTTTGAAACGACATAAAAATTATTCATACAAATATGAGAAGCACCAAGAGCTAAGAGATAGGGACGAAATACAATGACAGGAGTTTTGTTTTGGTATGGATAAAAGAGCAAACATGGATAGGGAATTTTTAAAAAACATTTGTTTCGCTGACGAATGCACATTTACCTGAAACAATGAACCCAATGTTCAAAATTATCGATATTGGAGCAAAGAAAACCAACACAGGTTTGACAACAAGGACGCAATATTCACAAAAAGTTAATGTTTCGGCTGGGATTTTCGGAGAAAATATTATCGGGCCATTATTTCTTACACGAAATTTAAATGCAGAATATTTTTTGGAACTACTTGAAGATCATATTTAACCTACTTTACATGATGCCGCCAGGGAAAATCAGGAAGTTTGGTACCAAATGGATGGCTGCCCGGCACATAGTACCCTGGCTGTCCGGGAATATTTAAACCGTGCTTTTAATGGAAATGTTATTGGCTTAAATCATACAGTAAATTGGCCAGCCAGGTCTCTTGATTTATCGCCAAATGATTTCTTTCTCTGGGCCATTAAAAAAACAGGATATACATAGATAAAAAATACCCAAATCTAGACGAGTTAAAAAATGCTATTTCTGCCGAATGCAATAGAATTTCCAATTTCAGTTTACCAACTAGCGAATGTAAGAAGAAAATTTTATGATCGTCTTGGTTATTGTCTAGCAGTCAATGGAGGAATATTTGAACATCTTCTTAAATCCTAAAGTTCTAACAATTTAATAGTACCTACCTATTAATTAGTAAAATATTGAAACATGTGAAATGTCATAATTAACCTTGTAATTGGATACCTTATTTTAGTTTTATTCAGATTAATTTGTACTCATAAATACAACTTTAATATTTTCGATGTACGAGTTTTTATAACAATAAAGCACACATTTCAAAATGACAACTTTATTTGACAGTCATCTTTTACCTTGACTGGTGCCCGCAAATACGGGGCCATAAAAAGGAGAAATAGTTAAAAAGAAATCGGCGATAACCCGTAAACGGGCTCATCAAAAATATCTAAAGTTATTCTTTTGAATGTGGGTTTTAGTGCTCTTTAATAAACCTAAATAGAATTTTTCTCTAAAATAATTAGGAAAGCCAATAATTGACCACATTTAAAATTACATGGGATTTCCTATGTCCCGCTCGTCGATGCAACACTCGGTATATGATTGTGGCAGTTTCATATTAGAATGTAAATTAGTAGAAATTGTTAGACTTGTCCTTGATAGAGAAGCAAATTGACGGGAGACATCTCTAGAAAGAATAATTTTCAGTCAACTTAAAAAATTTATGAAATATATTATATAAATTGTGTCCAGTCTCCATTATTTAATAGAAATAAAAATATTTTTAAAATGAAAAGTGTTTTGCCGGCGTGCATACAAGATTAAAATTGAAAAAGTTTTATGCCTCCGCTGGGATTCGAACCCAGAACCTCTCGATTACATGTCAAGAGGTTCTGGGTTCGAATCCCAGCGTAGGCATAAAACTTTTTCAATTTTAATCTTGTCTGCACGCCGGCAAGACACTTTTCATTTTAAAATTATTTACAGACACCAACATACCTACATTATAAAAATATTATTTTAGTTACCAAGTTATCTAGGATTGTACGAACTGTTAAGTCATAATCAGCCTTCGTTTTTAAGATGTTTAACTGCCATATGGTCAATTGGCAAACATATATTTAAGTTAATGGGTTCATCCGAAGAACAAGTTCCAGACAGGGTAGGTACTCGTGTACACGGATTGTCAACACATAAGAAATAGTACATAAAATAGTAGTTCTAAGCTCTCCTTACACCTGTGAAGTTATTTGTAAATTTATCATGAAATAACTTCACGTCCAAATTTCGATCATATCAAACAAATTCGTGAATTTCTTCTTGAAGTTATTCATTACTTGGAACAAGTTTTTTTTAAATTTGTTCTTTATTTTGAATAAATTGACTCCATCATTTAACCATTTATCTGTTTTATGAAGTAAATTATCATGTGTAAATATGTTATGTTCGTAAAATTCTTCACACACATTTCCCGCACAGGATTACAATATTATAATGCTTAGATATTGTTATGTTTATGCTTAGTAACTTATAATAATCACCCTGAAAGATTGTAAGAATATTTAAAATAGAATACCCAGAATGAAGGGCGTCCATAGAACGATATTCGGGGGGAAGGGGGCAAAAACACACATTTCCCGCACATGATTACAATATTATAATGCTTAGATATTGTTATGTTTATGCTTAGTAACTTATAATAATCACCCTGAAAGATTGTAAGAATATTTAAAATAGATAGAATACCCTGAATGAAGGGCGTCCATAGAACGATATTCGGGGGGAAGGGGACAAAAACACACATTTCCCGCACAGGATTACAATATTATAATGCTTAGATATTGTTATGTTTATGCTTAGTAACTTATAATAATCACCCTGAAAGATTGTAAGAATATTTAAAATAGATAGAATACCCTGAATGAAGGGCGTCCATAGAACGATATTCGGGGGGAAGGGGACAAAAACACACATTTCCCGCACAGGATTACAATATTATAATGCTTAGATATTGTTATGTTTATGCTTAGTAACTTATAATAATCACCCTGAAAGATTGTAAGAATATTTAAAATAGATAGAATACCCTGAATGAAGGGCGTCCATAGAACGATATTCGGGGGGAAGGGGGCAAAAACACACATTTCCCGCACATGATTACAATATTATAATGCTTAGATATTGTTATGTTTATGCTTAGTAACTTATAATAATCACCCTGAAAGATTGTAAGAATATTTAAAATAGATAGAATACCCTGAATGAAGGGCGTCCATAGAACGATATTCGGGGGGAAGGGGACAAAAACACACATTTCCCGCACAGGATTACAATATTATAATGCTTAGATATTGTTATGTTTATGCTTAGTAACTTATAATAATCACCCTGAAAGATTGTAAGAATATTTAAAATAGAATAACCTGAATGAAGGGCGTCCATAGAACGTTATTCGGGGGGAAGGGGGCAAAAAAGTTGCCTAGGTTGCTTATTCCCCCAAATCTATCCATCTCCAAACACAACTGACTGTTCTAGAATCTCCATATTGGAACACCAACAATTATATACCGGGCTAGGGGGCCAAAAAACACAATATATTACGGGTTAGGGGAGTGCCTCATATGCCCCATTCACTGGACTTACAGAAAACATCATGATGGTCTTATTTCTTAACAATTTTTAGAAGAACTGTCAGTTTCCGTTACATTAATATATTATTTGTTTTTAGGAATTTTCGAGAATTATTTTGGCAAATTTCCCAGCAGGAATGTCTCTAAAACAAATAACTCATTACATCCAAGGTTTAAGGTCAGGTAAATATACAAGATACTATAATGGTAACATATTTTTTAATAATTAGAATTTTAAATACAAAATTTACATTAATAAGGATTATTGTAGTTATGCGGATGATTTAAGAGTTTTTGTAGTGAGAGTTTTTAAAAGACCACAATTTAATTTTCTCCAACAGTTTTTTTTGTGAAATTTATTCCATTTTATTTTAGATAAGGAACATCTTAGAAAATCGAACCTATAAAACTATAGCTTTGAATTTCAATATTTAAAGAACGACGGATCAGTACAAAAATGTGGCAACCGTTTTTGGAGACAAACTAATGTAAACAACTTTGTGATTACGTAACATATTTACAATCCTTCTTTGGAAGATATGACATTAAATAAGGATTTCATTATAACATTGACATTGATGACAAAAATAATTACTGAATCTGTCGCCGAGAAATGAAAAAGTATATTAATTAATGTCGTCATTTTGTCGTTTTAGCTAATTACAATATGGAACTTTCCCATATTTTTTCATCTATTCAAAATGTCCAATCACATTAAAAAATAACATGCCAAATAATACGTCTAAAATATACCTTTATATATATTGCTGTCTGACGTCAGGTAGTATGAATAGCCCGCTCTCGCGCTATGTATTGTAGTACGCTTTGACGTCACAATCGCAAACTTTAATCGCTTCTATTTAATCCAGAGGATAAAAAACATTTCTTTATGAACTGTGGGTCTTTTGATGATATTAGCTTACGCTTAAGAGTATTATTTTTCAAATTTAATTTTCATGCAAGTAACACACCTATAATAAAGTTACTATACTACAGTGACGGATCCAGGATTTCCTGAGGGGGGGAGGCAAAAAAAAAGTGACTTAAAAAAAACGTATCCTGGCTCTGAAAATCTTCCTACTCTCAAAAATGACTTCTAAAAAAAATACTGACCCTTCATTCGCCCTATAATGTTCAAGGCTCAAAGAAAACAAATCACCAATTTTGTATGGCTCAGGAGGGGGGGAAATGCCTCCCCGCCCCTGGATCAGCGCCTGCTTTACTACTGCCTACTTTGTACTAGAATCTTTAGTCATTAGCCAAAATTATTTAAAATATCTGATATGAACAAGCAATAACAAAAACCTGTAACTTCGACTTTGTGAAATATACGTGCCAAAAAAAGAACAAAAGAACTAAAAGGTATAGTAACAAGAGCTCTTTAGAGTGTTTACTAGTATACCTTTGTCTATACCATATACAAACCCTAATTTATTCTACCTGGAAATATAAAACTTGACAACGTCCAAAAAATTGTTTATATGCTCGGAAAATAAAAGCACAGAATATATAGCTACTATTCTGTGGCAGCGAATTCTATAGGTTTAATCAGTTCAATTTTCTAAGAGGTACACAGTGTTAAGTAAATATAATCGTGAATTCTCCAAATTGTCAAGAATTGTGGAGAATTTCATTTTCAATATATTATAGCACATAAAATCATATACTAATTTTCTACTCCCACATGGAAATTTGCTGTTTCCTTTACACTTAAGTGGCGAGTAAAGTAGGCTATTTCAGTTAACTGTGCGGGAAAATCTCATATCCATCCTAGTTAGGTTATGAAACTAACCAATCACAGTAGTTAATTACAGAGAAGCCAAATCAAAACATTTATCCCATAGAGTCTATGTATACACAATATTTTCCTAAAGAGTACACAAAATGGTGCAAAAATTGAAGGTATAATAACAAAATTAATACCAAAATATATTTCTACCAAATTATTGTTATTTTCTGACCGAACTAAAGATTTGCGCACAGACGCACTTTCTTATTTCAAAAATATCTTTATTTTCACTCATTTCTAGACAATTACTACAAGCTTTGCATAAAATGTACTATATATCTACCAAATGAACGTTTTCTTAAATGGTGGAACATAAAGATAACCCGATAAAACAGACGAAATTATATAATTTCTAGAAAAAAATCCTTTTTTACTAAAATTTTTAAGGTTATGTTAGTTCTACTTACAGTATTGCCACCTCTTTCCACGTTAACAGTGTTGCTAGTTTGTAAATTGGCGATTATTTTCAAAAATTTGACCATAGCGAACGTTAAAAATTCATATTAATGCACAAAATCCATTTTTAACTGTTTAAAACGAATTCTACAGCTATTTTGTTGTACTTTTCGAGTTATAATTCTTACGCAAGCAGAAATAAACCCGACAAACCTATTTTTCTTCTGTGCATTTTAGTAAAACAATTATTAATCAAAAGGTATTTTGAGAAAATAAATTGTTCGTTTTTATTAATACATATATCGCTCTTTATCTGCTATTCAGCAAAAAACCGAATGTGAGAAAGATAGATAATATATTCAAAAATGAGTTTGTTTAAATATAAGAACTTACCCAAATCGATAAATATGTTACAGTGTAATTTGGTCCATGGGTTTGCCATCAAAATGAATTTTTGTTTAATTGTTTTTTATTACCGTTCTCACAAGTTCATGGCCAACTTAAAAGACAAGTTATGATGCCTAATTTAAATAATTTTTTTAAATTCTTAGCATGAAGTTCGGAAGTTAAGTCGTAGAAAAAATATACTGTTCAACTTAAGTGGATTGTCCATATTGCCATCGGAAGTTTACTTCAATTTATTTCCTCGTGCGATATGGACATCATATCCACTCTTGTTGTACAAACTACTATTATAGGCTTGGATCTAGGAAACTTATATTTCAGGTATTTTTGGACAATTCGATTATGGAAAGCATAAAAATCTTGCCATGTATGGTAGTGAAAAAGTTCCCGTATACGATATTTCAAAAGTAACTAGTCCCATTATTTTATATTATGGCGAAGATGACGGTCTGGTAAATAATGATGTAAGTTTAATAGTACTCAATTTCATATATTGTAAAAAATTTGTTTGCAGCACTGATTCCGCTCCCGTCTCTAGAGCTACATACTCCTTTAAGACGGATAAAAATACACAACTGTGAGTTATGATGCCTAGTATAACAATCAAGTTCACCTTGAACCACTCAAATCGTCACATTTATCTATCTTACGTTTTGAATATTTGACAGTGACATTGTCATTATTTGAGATTTGAAGTTCAAATCGATACTTTATAAATTATAAATCGATCTTTAATTTATTAGTACGACTCGTATAAAATAAGATATTACGTATAATTTTTATTTAATATTAAAATAGCAAAACTATAACATAAACTTAATTGTGTGTGGTAAAAAGCATATTATGCACGAATGGAAAAATAGCGAACGAGCCGCGTGGCGGCGAGTGCGGTAAATGCATGAGTACGTAATTGCTTTATAACACGCAATACGTACTATACTTTTTCTACGACTCTTACTAAACCTAGTCGCCCAATCTCCTAGTATCCAAGCTACTACAGTTTCTATTTTAAAAGAAATGTGTACCAACTGGTATACATTTTTTTAAAAATGGCGAAAAAATCACAACGCGTTCATGATTTTTTTAAATTTTTAGATCCTTATAAATTGCGTAGCCAAAGAGCTTCCGAACGTAGTAAAGAAATTCTTGGTGCCGTATCCACAGTTTAACCATCTTGATTTTATATGGGGAAAAAATGTAAGCAAATTAAACCAAGAAGCTTTGGGAAATATCAATAAATACAATAAACGGACATTGTGAAAACTGTAAACATTATTTTGATAATTTTGTATGTTTTTAACAGAAATTCATAAGCCTCTAGTCTGTACAGTACATCACATACAACAACCTTTTTTTTGCACTGACAATGATTTCGTTGAGGACTTTGTTATGAAACGAAATTTAAATATTGTTTGTTAAATTCTATAACATATTTTAGGTTAAAGAGAGGTTTGTAAGTAAAAGTGGTAGTAATAAAAATGTGTAATTATGTAATTATTATTATATTATTAAAAAACATATTGAAATTGTTAATTTAGATTAAAACAGAGTGTATTTGATATATTTATTATTGGTATTAATGAATAAATTTTAATGTTTTTTTCTTATGAAAAATGAAGCAATATACAGGGTGATTCCTAAGTTGATACTTCTTTTTTAGCGTGTATAGAAGGAATTAAAATAAACAACTTTTTCAAATACCTTTTTTCAAAAAACTTAAAAGTAGCCGAGTTACAGAAGTAAAAAATCTAAGTGCGGGCCTGGTAATTAAAACGTAGCCCTTTACTTTATATTATTTTTCTCCGTTTTTTGTATTGTTATTCATGCATTTTACGGGTCGGTCGTCAGTTATTTATTTTGGCAATTCGCTGCGCGTTGTGGTTTTCTGAAGCAAATTAATTTTAATAAATTTGTGAAAACGGTAAAATTTGAAAACAATGAACTAATTATGGTGTTAATTTATTGTGAGTGTCGTAAAAGTGCGGATGTTTCTTTTCTACACCCAGAAATTTTCCTAATGTTATTCAACGGGCAAGTTAGGCAGAACAGTATTTGATTTGTAGTGTAATAAATGAATGTAAGTACTTTATTTTTGGGTTTTTAAAAAAAGGTATTTGAAAATGTTAATTTTAATGCCTTCTATACACAGCTAAAAAAGAAGTATCAACTTAGGAACCACCCTGTATAATTTACCTTTACCACCATTAGCTCAGCAAATTTCGGAGTTGTCTTATTATGTGTCTTTTCAGAATTACAGAGCTATAATTTTTTACGCTCAAAATTGTTAAATTGTAAGCTTTTTCGTGGCGTTTACTCAAATTATAAAATTCGAAACCGTCTGTTCTAGCGATTTTTTAATTTAATTGTCGATTTAGATCATTTTCTACGAAAACAAATAAAGCGAGCAACCTATCATGTTTTTGTATGTATCTTTATTACTTCTGTAACTGTTATTGTAATAATAATGCTTTATTTAAAAAAAAATTAAACTGGTCATCATGAAAACCAAACAAACATTTAAAATAAATTATTAAATAAAAATAATTATTTCATATTTCTTCTTATGTTAAGATATATTCGTATATTCGAGTCGAATATCCAGAAACCTTTTTCAACATAATCTCACACGCCCAAAATATTTCGTTGTGACGATGTTACTTTTTCAGGATCATTTTGGCACATTTGCCGAACTACCAATAGCATTTAGCCAAATAGCTTTTCCTTGTCGATTATTGCTTCCATTCGTCAGAAAAAGAAAGGCCTGAAATTCAAGTAAATGAAGCGTTAACCGCCATTAAACGAACATATCTTCCGCATGTCTCTCATTCTTTTATCTCTTAGAGCATTTTGCTTAATCTTTGAACAGAGAAAAAATCAATATTATCTTTAATAAAGGACAACGCGTTTTACTGTCAATGTCTTTTAATAGTAGCATGAAAGTGCTTTAATAAAAGATTTGTATAGTAGATAATAACATTAACAATCCATAATATTCTCTAATTCTTAGTATACTTATTTGTACTTTTGGCGCTATTCTGGTCAACTCAAAAAGATAATAAATTCCCTTACGTCAAAAAGAACAATGTAAAAAAGAATAAGTAACTTTGTTTTTAGTCAAAACTAAATTTCCTGAAAAATGTCTAGTCAATGGTACTTTAACTTATACTAAAGGTATTTTTTAAGAAATTTCATTGAAGGGGAAGGGGGGCACTATCGGCTCGTCAAGTTTTGCTTGGTACCTCGGTAGCTCGCCACTCGTTTACTTTTTTCTTAAATGTTACGACGTCTAAGGGGATGATTGATGGCGGCAGAACATTGCTTGAGAACATTTTTAATGCAGAAGATGGTATCTGAATACAGTATTTACCTGAAGACGACTTGAGATACTTACCAGTTGAAACGTTGTGATTCAAAATAAATTAAGACAATGCAAGTCCAAAGCCAAAGAACTCTCATTAGACACGCGATCGATGAACTACGAAAAAAGACATGCGAGAGCAGGAGCGTAAGAAAGAGATACACATAGTAAAGGCATTGAGGTCAGGTTCTGTAACAATAATCGCTTTTAACACGGGATTGGGATTTAGCTGATTGAAGGGCAACAGGTAGGAGCAGACGCGCCCCCCCCCCCCCCCCTCTGAGCGTACCAAAATTGGTGTTTTTTTTTTTGAGCCTTAAAAATTGTAGGTCGTGTCAAGGGCTTGCATTTTTTTAGAAGTCATTTTTGAGAGTAGGGCCGGGATATGTTCTTTTTTTTAGTCGCCCGCCCCCCTCACCAAAATTCTGGACCCGCTACTGGGTCGGAGTGTTTAGCATGTATCTTTGTCGTGTACATGTGAATATACAGTCAGTTATATCCATCATTCTCTCATGAATCATCTAGCCAATGTTCATGAGAATTTGACAAGAGAAACGTCAAAGCATGAGAATTGTGCAAAATTGATCCCTTACTTTAAATTTCACCTCACGTCATTTCAGTTAGTTCAGCCAGTTAAGTTAATTTCTATTACTTTTTACTGAACATTTCGGCCGAAACAAGAGAAAGTTAAAGCTTCCTAATATGTCATTTCATTGCTGGAATAGCAATTAAAAGTTCGGCATGACTTTTCACATAAAAAGTTATTTTTATGGACACAGCTCACGAAAATCCCATATATCAAAAAATAAACAAAAATATGCGGAAAGTCATGTAGATGTTTTGCCTTAGAAACCCATTAACCGCGGTTTAACTTTATAATACTGTTTGTGTTAATGATCCCGGTCCGGCTTATACAAAACTTTTTCCCTAATTTTCTACCGCCGCAAACTAATTCGGGGATGCTGCGGAGTTAAGCCGATTTAATGTTTAAGAGCTACTTACTTCCCAATTTAAATGGTAAAAAATGTAAATATACCAAGTTTTCAGTTACAGCCAGCTTATTTCATTAGAAAATAATTCATCTTGAAAAAGAAGATTTTTTGTTGTTGTAAAAATCTGTATTAAACACAGTGGCGTAGCCGGATTCTATGGGCGGGAGAATCTTTTTGGAGCGCCATGTTTTTAATTTAGATATATTTTTCAGTGTAATAATATTATCACACGGAAAAAACAAATCCATTGGGAGAAATGAATAATCATATACCTTCAATGCAAAAGATCGCGCTTTTAAATAGATCTAAATGCAATCGCTCTTGAGTAATTCCCTTGCCCTAAATTTCCTATAAAAGTCTAAAATAAATACTTTTTCTCTTCGTTGAAAGTCATTATATCTTAATCTAAAAGTGGTTTTATTGGCCCAATAGTAGTTGGTCTTATAGATATTCCACCAGCATCTTGGAAAAGAAAAAAAAGAAACATATTCCTGGCAGCAGACTTGCTCAAACTAACCAAGACATTAAATTCACCTCTATTCTTCTTGTTAGCACTATTTTGTCTTTTATTTATTCTCTTTTATTAATGAATTAACTAATTGAAATTTAAAACATATTCTAATAAAAAAAAACACAAAAATACCAGAAAAAGAAAAGATCACACATCACGTCCTCAAGGACTTGCTCTAACTAATCAATACATCAAAACCCACCTTCAAAATGCCCTACTCTGCCTTTTTTATTTTCTCTTCAAATTTGAAAAAATTTAAAAAAAACACAAAAACATTACATTAAAAATATCTCTTAACTTCGTGAAGAAAACATACCCTTTACTAATATTTTTAACCCTTAACAGTCAGAACAGTTATTTTTCTTCAATGCACCAACCAAGGAAAAGGGAAATAATATATTTTTCCGAAAATCGATCGGAAATATTGACATTTTTGATAACACTTCTGAAAAAAAAGTCAATATTTCCTTACACTTCGTCGTTGCTAGACAACGGAAAATAACTGTTAGGAAATATGTATTATTGTACTGTAAGGAAATATTATTTCTCTATGGCTACTTGTAAACTAAAATGTATTAAGCTTGACAATTCACTATTACTGTGTTAGTAATAGTTACAACACAAATATTTATTGGCATCCTTTATTTGTGAACAAAGTTAATAATATTTATTTGAAAATTTTAACAAGTTGCTTGTAATAAGTTATTTCCTATTAATAATTTACGGAAAAATAGTATGTATACCTCGTAGAAAAAGCCACATTCCCGGACTCATTGTCAGTCTCGGCTTGCGCCTCGACATACAATCTTTACGGTCGTCCGCGAATGTTTAGACTTCCCTACTAGGTATACAATGTACTATTTACACCCAATTTTTTAATCCCCTATAATAACACTGTCTTATTAAATTAGTATTATCTTTTCGGCACACTTTTGCTGATTTTGGAATAATTTAAATAGTTATTAGTTTTACTTCAATGTAGTTTTTTCATATTATTGCTTATTTTCCTTACTTTTATTAACATTTTTATTGTTGATGATAACCTTCACTAAGGTCGAAACATGCTCTACTATTCTTCTACCCCTAAAAATATTTACGTTCTGGGCCTCAATTCTTCAAGCGGTGGAAATTATTCCCTTAGGGAAATATTCCGGTCGAAATGTCCCTACGGTAATCCCCAAGATCCACTTCTTTTAAATTTTTGAGTTACACGGGAATTCCAATGGTCTTATTGAAAACGTTCCCTACGAAATGTATTCAAGAATACGAGATCGCCATTTACGTGGGGGAAAAGAAAATTCCCATGGGAAAGGCTACTCCCATGAACCAAGAATTGAGGCCCTGGATCAGACTTTTATTCCTGCCATTGACAGAAATGATTTTACAAACAAAATTATCTGGTTAGTAGGTAAATCAAGAATTAAGCTAACAAATCACAAAAACCAAATGATATTTGTAGATCTATTATTTTATATTGGTTTCATGTGGTTGCCTCCTAAGCTGTTAGGTTTGGAGACAAATTATTATTAATGTATTTTTGATTATCGACAATAAAATTTCATGATTTTTAAAGGACATGCATATCATATCAGTACCTGGTAATTTGGTAAATATGTATTAGGCAAACCTAATATTTTTAGAAATTTGCAGCGTCTATTCTTCATGCTAAGTAGAATTAAGGTCCAATAAATTGTCATACCCTTTAGGAAAGTCTTGGAAATAGCCTTACTTACTTACT
This sequence comes from Polydrusus cervinus, assembly GCA_935413205.1. Taxonomy (NCBI): domain Eukaryota; kingdom Metazoa; phylum Arthropoda; class Insecta; order Coleoptera; family Curculionidae; genus Polydrusus; species Polydrusus cervinus. The sequence continues at coordinate 24,188,896 of OW284514.1, read as the reverse complement.
TACTTACCACACTGAAGCAAAATTTGGACTTACCTAAAACAAAAAAAAAGTATTGGTATTCTTGGTATATAACTATTTGAACTGTGATTATTTAGAAGAGTTATGGGCAAGGGCCTGTCGACATATTAAGCACCGGTTCCCGCAGATCACCGAAGTTAAGCGGTGTCGAGCGCGGTTAGTACTTGGGCGGGTGACCGCTTGGGAACACGGCGTGCTCATGCCTCAGGGAGAGTGTAAAATGAATCGACACCTAGCCATCCTATTCACGCCGGACAGGCCGGATGAGATCGGATATCTCGTAGGATGAAGGTGCCGTTTCACACTCCCCAGTCGGTAGATCACATTTGTGGTCGATGACCGGTTCAAGATGGCCTACGTAGTCGGCGAACCGTAAAAGAAAAAAAATAGAAGAGTTATGTGCCTTGTACTTTTAAATCTTTGAATCATGATTAACTGTGACCAATTCATTGACTATTATAATAACTAACAAAAGTACAACATACAAATAACCTATTAACATGTTCCAATTCCAAATGGATGTTTAAATTAATTATTATATCAAATTATTAATTACCACCGAAAGTGCCAGTCCCAAAGGACTAAATCAAATATTTTTTCAAAAATTTAATAATAAAAATCACACTTATTTCAAGATATATTTGTTTATTGGTAAACACTAAAGAAATTATTGCATAATTAACCTTTGTGCCCTTAATGAACGTCAAGATAAATCGTTCAAAAACAATTGCAGGAGAATTATGCAAATATTCGGAGATATGCAATTTAATCTGCTTTATCCGAAAGAATCTATCTGTCTCTATAAATTTATAAGTACATACAATACCTCTAAAATGCTTAAAATGTGTAGGTACAACAAGAGTAAATATGATGTCTATATCTCACGAGGAAGTAAATCGAGCACGACGCCGTAGGCGGAGTGCTCAAACTTTCGAGTTCGATATGGACAATCCACTCGAGTTGAACAAAATATTTTTTCTAATATTCTTTCTTAAATTTTTTTTAACAAGTTTCCCAAGCTATCGGGCTTGAACTCACAACCATTGGATCCGAAGTTCGCCGTTTTGGCTAGATGATCATTATGGTAAAACCAACTTAACTATAATGCTACATAAAATAAATTTTGTATACGCATTCAGCAGGTTGCATTATTGATAAAACTATTATAGAAGCGTATATTCCTCCACTGTTATATTATAGAAATATTTTAAGCAACTTAATCTCTACATGTTTCGAACGCAGAGGCATTCATCTTCAGGAGAATAAATAAAAGAAGAAAAACCAGTAGATATCACCCTAACTGAGCAATAAAATTGTGGGTTCGATGTAAGAATGAGTATAACGGTGAGAAAACAGGTCATTATACTCATTCTTACATCGAACCTACAATTTTATTGCTCAGTTAGGGTGATATCTACTGGTTTTTCTTCTTTTATTTATTCTCCTGAAGATGAATGCTTCTGCGTTCGAAACATGTAGAGATTAAGTTGCTTAAAATATTTTTATAATATAACAGTGGAGGAAGACTTTGTGTTCTTATTTCTTACCTTATATATAATTTAGTGTCTTGAAAAAAAAGGCGGAGCCTCAGTAAATACAATAAATTGTGATTGGTCAGTACTTTATAAGGACGTCACAGAAGAATCTATCGTTTATAACAATGTTGTCAACTAATGGAAAATTTCCGGATTCGTGAGAAATAAAAATCCATGGCACAAAGGAATGATGGGTCGGCGCTATCTCCAAAGGGAAAAGGGGAAATTTATACGCACAGTGTTATATTCGTAGGATATTCTTTATGATCACTTGTGGTGGTGACCTGCTAAAAAAATACTTTCTCAGTATTGTGTGAATTCGTGGAATTTGACTTTAAAAATGGGAAATATTATGGTTAAAGGTTGCAACACTGTGCAGCCCTGAAGCACTGAAAGTAATAAATATGAAAATTTGCCGTACAGTTAACTGGAATAGCCTACTTTTCTACTCAAGTGTAAAGGAAACAGCAAATATCCATGCGACAGTAAAAAAAAATTATTTTCGTTTCTTTTTAGAAGTTACACAAAGTAAACAAAGTTTCGCCATTTATTTAAGTAAGTATTTAATGCTAAATGGAGAAAGTTCTAACTGCTAGTTTCATCGTTATAATGAAATGTGCCCTTTGCAGCTACACTTATAGATATAATGAGGCGCTTCATGCTCCCAAGCGATGAAAACCACGACGTAATAAGTTTACACGTGTACTTAATGAACGTAATTAAATAATGCAATTATAACATGAATCCCCATCATACAAAAATAGATATTCAAATGATGCAGCCGCAAAACGGTTTGCAAATAATTCAATTTTACAAAACCCCTCTATTTCATTCTCCGTTTATGTTTATGGCCAACTCATTTGGACCGCTATTAAAAACTCGCCCTCCAATTAAAATAATAATTTCGTCTGTGCATATTGCAAATGTAAGGACCTCGGACAATCACCTATTTTCCATGATCATACAGGGTCGGCTTAGAAATCTGCTGCAAGTGTTAGCATAAATGTTTATATTAGGAGAAAGGTAACTTATTACAAGAAGGCATTCCAGATGTTCAGTACTTAAACTACAATGTCTATCGCTAAAAATTCGTTTTGATTTTGAAAAAGTCCTTTCAACGTCATAGGTACATTCTCAAAGATTGTGTAGATTTGAATCGTTGCTTTCTTTACTTGAAAAGAGTTCAGGTCGACTTATTTTTCACTTAAAATGTCCACCATGCATTTAACTGTACGAAATCCAGGATTTTTATTTAAAAATGTTTCAAATTTGGATATTTATGGATATACTTATTTGCAGTGGCGTATTTAATTATCCCCCCCCCCCCCCCCCCGAGCCTGGGAGCTCGGGTTTTAAAGTCTAATTGCAACCTAATTTTTCGTCTCACGCTTGGACTCTTAATTTAAGTCTTTAAATAATGTATTCTTGGCTTAGATTACAAAGGTCTTGTAGGAAACGTTTAGTTTTAAAACTTTTCGTTCTAAAGGTCCTGTTTTATATAGAGATTCATATCGTTTTAGGTATTGATTTATGATGCAATTTTATAGGAAAACGAGTAAAAAGAATAATATTTTATAATATTTTTCACTTTTTTACTTGTCTGTTTGGTTTTTCCTTTTTTAGAGCTATTTTAAATCAACAAAAATATAAACCAATGCAATAAAATATTTTTACAACAAAAACAAAAAGCAATTACGTATTTATTTTTAAAGACAAAGAATTAAAGTAAAAATTTTAATTGAAACACTTTTTATGAAAGAAGTGTGATAATTTATAATAACAAAACAGTGTGGGAAGAAACGAGAATGCTTTACTATGAATATATCGAAACGGCACTTAAATAGGAGTATTTCAAAACCTAAGCATTTGCACCAAAAACTGCTCTTAGATCTACGCTCCTAAAATGTAACATTTCTAAAAAAATCATCAATTTCGGCGTGGTGGGCGATGTTTACTTTATGTTTAATCATAAAAAACCGAGCCCGAAAAATGCTAGTTAGAGTCATACATACGTCTTATGTTAAAATTTTGGATTGATTCATTCATATTTTTCACAAATATAAAAAATGTTTTTTTTTTAATAAAAAACCAGCTAGGAATATCAAAAATAAACATTTACAAACAAAAATTTAATCCAACCATGCAAATGGGAAGAGGTAATAATTTAATTTTCGAAATTTGATAATAGTTAGGTGAATTTTAAAAGAACTTTGGGCGTGGCGCATAGGTACAATTTCATTAAATACAAGTAGTCCCGACTGTCTCTTTCTTCAGAAAAACAAATGCCCACCGAGTCCGTCCCCCCCCCCTAACCCCCCTCCCCCCCCCCCCGAGCTTATTTTCTGGCTACGCCACTGCCTATTTGGATTATTTTGGCTGCTTCATCACATCAGACAATAAAATTGAAAAATTAATTTTTTATACTTGGATCTTAAGTTTGTTTCACTGTAGAAATTGTTTATGTCGTGCTTTCCTCCCAATCAAGAACTAATTTTATATTGTCGGTTGCAGCCTCTAACCAAATTCCCGATCTTGTTATAACCGCTTCGGGAAGAAGTGACGTATGAGGCAATTTTTACCTAAATATACTGTTGTCGTAAAGTTAAGCAAAAATATTCATAAAAACTACCATGAAGTTTAGTGGACACTCTAATTAAATTGGCACATATTATTACATATTTTGCTGATGGCTATAAATAATGGTTTATTTTTAATTATTTGTGTTTAAAACAAATATTTATAGTTTGTCTGTATAGTTGATTAGTATGTATTTTATCTTTACTAAAAATAAGTTTTGGAAATTATAAAAAATATAAATGTTAAAGCCGACCCTGTTAAAATTGAAAATAAACATTTAGATAAATAGATTATGTATGAAAATAATTAATTAGTCAATAAAACATTAGTACATTTTTTTTTAATCCTCTTGGCGAGTTCAAACTGCTCAATTAGGATTTTTTATATTTTAATACATATTTATGTTATTTTGTTAAAACTAAAGATTTAAAAGGTAATAAGTGTATAAATTGCCATTGTTCAGTCAAATTAAACCTTAAAACCCACTTTCGGTTTAACCGGAAGTGAAGTCAACTTTTAAGTTTTAAATGGAAACCTACCATTTTTATTCGATGTTTAAATTATCATTTTAAAATTATTTTTTCTTTCTTTCCTAGAATGTCCATAACTTTGATAAAACAAGGTAAGTGGTAAAGAGTAGGCCATGAAAACGTTAAAATGATTCATTTTAATCTACTTTATGATATATGAAATAAACTTACTCGAGAAAAATGTAACCGTTAGAGCTATTTTATTTCCAACCTTCTTAAAAAAAACAAAGCGGAATTTTTTGATTTTTTCAAACAGCAATTCATCTTTGTATTATTTTTTTTTCCTCCGAGGGCCCGTCCGTGCGCCGGATGCACTTAAGCCAGGTTTGGCCCATTGTGCTCACCCTGTTGTTACTCCCACTCCGTGATCCCAGTTACTTGCGCTAGTTTGTGTAGGTCAACTGGGGAGAGAGTTAGGATGTCCTCTGGTTCCAATTTTGGTTGCCCAAGTATTTGTTGCCTCTTCTGATCTAGTGATTCGCAATGGCAAACTATGTGCTGTACAGTTTCCCTGACTTGTCCGCATAATCTGCAGTCAAGGTCTTCATTATACAGGTGCATTCTGTGCAGATGGTTCTTGACAGTCATGTGTCCTCTCAGAATTCCTTTTGTATGTATTATTATAATAATATTCTTAACTGAATAAGTAAGCAAATTTGTCCTTCACCTTCTTTATTAAAAACAAAACGCGCCTACGCGTTTCGGTTAACAAACCATCATCGGGACCAGCAGGTCAAAAACTTAGGCACTAAACAAATTAAAACACAACACTGGTACAGGTCAAGATAATTTTGTTATGGTATTCCTAATTTAATTTTCTTTCTAATGGTGTATCACAAATTAATAATTATTTATTAAGTAAGAGTCGAAATTAACAAGAAATATCATTATGACATAGTAACAATGGCGTTTTTAAATCGATATACATTAATAAATAGTAACTAGGTTTAAATTGTACCTAATTTACTAAGGAACTAAGTTTTACAATAAATCTACGCAGATACCTTTAATTATGGCTTTAAAAATGTATTTACAGGAATTCTGTTTACAGCTTTGCTACAGGGACAAGTGGTATAAATATTCGATGAAGACCTAAGACCTCCCGGGAAATTGAACTACTGTTTTAAAATTAAAAAGGTCTAAATGTAACTGATTGTAATTTTGTTTAAGCCAACGTAATGCGCCTAATAGAGCGAAACAATTAGATAGGATAATAAAATAATTGGCCATATTCTAGTCAGCAGGAAAATATTCGCATTCAGTATGTCAAAAAGAATAACCGCGAAATCAGTGGCGTAACCAGAAATTTTGCTAGGAGGGGGGAGGACCTAAAACCGACCAACTAGCGGCGCGGGTACCACGCCCAAAAAACCCTTTTTGGACCATAAAAAAATTTCAAATTAGAAAAATTATATAATATTTTTATAGAAACTTGTAGGGAGTTATACTAATCCACTAATATAAATAATTTAAAACTTATACAAACAATTTATGAAATAAGCATAACAGAACAAAAAAATATTAAGAATAAGGTTTATTTTTTATTTATTTGTTGCGTCGAACAAAGACATTTTATTTGTTTTACCTGTTTGGCTACAAGACTAAATTATGAAGTCCTGGAAACGAGGAGAAGAAAGACCAGTAGCTTACTGACAATTGGTAAGTGAAGTTCGTTTTCGTTGGACGTGAACAATATTAACTCGACGTGGTTAATAATTTGCCAAAGGGGACTTTCTTTTTTTGCAAAAGGGGACTTTCTTTTTGATATTTCGGAAATACAGTACATTAAAATTAATTATAATACACATTATTGAAAACCAAAAAAATATATTACGTATGCATGCAAACACCAACAAAACTTTTTAAAATAATAAATAAAACCCGAAGAGGGTGTCGCGCGCCGCGGGTGTATTTAAAAGTTTTAAGATTTGCGTGGATGTCAGTTTGTCTTACAAGCATTTTGTATTATGCAAGATGATGACGTGTTATTTCATTTGGTGCGTTATTGATAGGGTTACCGTAATTTCATTTTCCAATTATATTTTAACTCTTCTGGTACTTTGGACTTCGCCCTGGCTACGCCAATGCGCGAAGCAATAAAAAAAATCCGTTACGTCAACGTCAAAAATAAGAGTGAGTGGCACCTTCGTAATGCACCTCAATATGAAGAAAAATAAACATACAAATAAGTAAGTATATTTTCCTTTTAAAATCAGTTCATCAAAAGTAAAAGTTTATTTTTATTTAAAGATGATAATTTGTTACTTACTTCATCAACATTTGTTGGCGATAATGTATAATTACGCTCTGCTGGTAATCAGTCAATAAAAATTTGCCTTGTATACTTTTATATTGGCGGCCTGTTCAAAGTAGTCCGGTACTAACTTTATATACATAAGCTTTACTTATTAACGTTAATAGTAATTGTAATAAAATAGCCATCTTTTGCCAACCAACAAAATCCCGGTAAATAATATTTCAGAGGCAAATTTTTCTGAAACTACCACAACAATTTGGTAAAAACTGGATAAGTTTATGTTCCATAACAAAAGAACTCGGCAGTAACATAATAAAATGCATTACTAATTTTTTCTTTAATAAATTGCATTACTTTTTTTAAGAATATAATGTTCTCTATGTGTTTCTGTCCTGTGCAGAAAAGTAATGAAACATTCCTCATATAAAGAAATTAATTGTGATAACCATTTATTTTATTAAATTACTTTGTAATAAAGAAACTCAATTACTACCTACAAGTAATTACAAATTTAAAAATTGATTTAGTTTTGTAATTTCAACACAATGAGGAATGCCATTTCTTTCTTGCATCTGACACTTGTGTTTTTATGTTATTCCATAGTTAATTGTGTTCTTTTAGCTGTGTATTTTTTGTTACTAAAGTAAAATACATTATGGTGTTTTTATTTTATTCTAAAGTTAAAGAGTGGGTAATTAAAAGAGTAATTAATAATACATTTCTTTTTCTAAGTAAAAAGTATTTGAATTACTTTTATTCAATCGTAATATAATTTAAGGTAATATACCATTACTTTTTCGTAAAATAAATGGATAATATAATTAATTATTTTTGAAAGTATCTACTTTGTTCAACTCTGCATAACAATATGACCGTTTCGACGGAATGAAGTTTTCCAGACCAAAATCCAGAATACAACTTGAGTGAATCCGAAAGCACTAAAATTTATTTCTTGAAGTGAATTAGAAAAAAACTAAACAACTTTTTTTTTCGCCAATGGAAAGACGGTATCTAGGTGGGTGTGAGAAAGTTACAAATTTAAAAAGTTTATAAAAATCCATTAACAAACATGGACAGGATTCGCTTCAAAAGAACGCAATGTTTTTAATAAATATAGATATAATTTCAAATGGAGCTGGTAATTTTGGAAAAAAATTTAGAAATATTGTTCGGATGCACGTAATATACAGGGTGATTCCTAAGTTGATACTTCTTTTTTAGCTGCGTATAGAAGGCATTACAATAAACAACTTTTTCAAATACCTGTTTTTAAAAAACTCAAAAATAAAGTACTTACATTCATTTATAACACTATGAATCAAATACGGTTCTGCCAAACTTGCCCGTTGAATAACATTAAGAAAACTTCTGGGTGTTGGAGAAGCCAGTAAGGGAAAGCGTTCTGCGTATAATCTTGAAGCACTTTGCCACACTCGCAGTAAATTACCACCGTATCTATTAATTCATTGTTTTCAAATTTTACCATCTTCACGTATCAATAATTTAAAATTAACTTGCTTCAGAAAAATACACCGCAACGGATTGTTCAACACTACCCGTATGACTAATACTAATAAGAGATAGGGAAAACAACAGAAACTATAGCAAGGTATGTTTTGATGCCACGCCCGCACTTAGATTTTTCACTTCTCTATCTCGCCAATTTTTGAGTTTTTTGAAAAAAGGTATTTGAAAAAGTTGTTTATTTTAATCCCTTCTATACACAGCTAAAAAAGAAGTATCAATTTAGGAATCACCCAGTATAATTTAAATATCTCAATATGATAGATAGATAGTGTTTTTTTGTTCCAAAAAAAAAAAATTTCATCATAATTCATAAAAATTACAGTTTAACATTAGCAATAAAACAATAAGAAATTAAGATTTTTAATAGGGGGTTTTTTAAAAATTTTTGCCCGCAATTAACTATCCAGCAAGTTTGACTGTGACATACATGACATTAGCAGAAATAATTTTCTCACAATCATACTGGCCAGGTTACCTTAATTTTTATTTTTCTACTCAGGCACCTTTGATTATGAGTAAATAATGCCTGTTAATGACATTTGCGTTACATTTAAACTTACTTGTTAGTTAATTGTGATAAAAATCCTTATGTAACCCAACATTAAATTTATATACATTATCGCAAAATCAGTTAGGGTGTAGTGTGCTCTAGAAACCAACCAACATTTTAATTTTCTCTCCATTTGTTTTAATGGTAAGGTTTTTAGTTGACCTGGTAGTATGTTCTATACCAGTGGTTCCCAAACTGGGGGGCGCGTTCCCCTGGGTGAGGGGGGGGTCGCGAAGCAGCATTAGGGGGGGCGGGAGAGCTCTGAAAATTTGGCGATTACTACTTCCCATTTATCCATCAATCGCTGAAATGGCTTTGAAATATACCATTCTCGACGACCTACCTATGTGAAAAAGGATATTCTGTTTTAATGGGAATTAAAACAAAACAACGGAATAGGCTTGATGTTGCCAGTGATCTTCGTTGCGCACTTTCAAAGATGGCACCAAGAATTTCCGACTTTGTTAAAGAAATGCAGCACCACATTTCTCATTAGATTAGAGTTCAAATGTCACGTTTTTAAATAAATGAAGTAAAAGAAATGTATCTGTATAATGGAGGGGAGGGAGGCGCGACCATTTCTTGATTCCCAAAAGGGGGCGCCATAGAAAAAAGTTTGGAAACCACTGTTCTATGCTATAAGTCCAAAATAACTGTTAGTGATTCCTCGCTTTCACATAGAGTGTAAAGGGTGGTACGAAGTTATAGGAAAGAATTCCAGGGTATTTTTGAAATTCTAATAGAGCAGGATATTTATTTTTATGACTTTTCTTCCTATGACTTCATACAAAACGCTGCTCTTGCTATTGAAACAATGAGTCACTGACAGTTATTTTGGACTTGGAGTATAGATGTTCTTGTTCGCCCAGTAAACTCAAAAAATTACCATTCACAATTTAATTAAATTCCCTCATGGTTTCCAAAATTTAAAACATTGTCAGATTAAACTGACTCAATTATTACTATTGCCGTTATATTATGTTATATTATAAATAACAAACAGATCCACAAAGCCGTAACGATTTGCGACATGAGGCCAACATCTGTTGTCGGCTGATGTCCGTTTTCGCGTGAATGTCATTGCACACTGTAACTTTATATGAAAGTTAATATAACAGGTTGTGCATGTGCACTACAGATTTTGCAGTAACCACAGGATTTACTATTACGTGGTATGGTAATATAATCCAGGAGTCTTTCCTAGCAATAGTTTATGCGTATAGCCTGTAAATACATATTTGTGTGTGGAATATTTTAACTTTTAAATATTTTTTGATGCGAGCAACTTATCCAGGGCGTCACAAACTCTGGAATGTGATGGGTTCCTTGCTTTTCTTAGTCTAACGTAACTTTAATCAAAGTAAAAAACTATGTTTGGTAATAATATTTGTAAAAAACTAAAAGCTCAATCCTAGCTTAACTTATAAATAAATAAAAAATTGGGTTTTAACGATACAACAGGAAAACCAGTTTCTAAATCATTGGTTTCCTTTTCGGAATTAACAGCTGCATGCTTTCAAACAATCAAAATGCAGGAACCTGCGGAATGAAAGTTTACGTAATAATATTGAAATTATTTGGTGACTGCGGTAATGACCCGGTGTGTTGTGTCGTGTTACTACCAAGGGTTTCTTTTTTTAGTGAAGGGTGGAAATTACTTTAGGTTTTAGGTATACAGGGTGTATTTAGGCTTTAAGGATATAAGGTGTATCATATCCACGACATGGAAAGCTCATAAGTATTTATCACTTTAATTTTTCATTATGTAAACATATTTATACAGGGTGATTCCTAAGTTGATACTTCTGTTTTAGCTGTGCATAGAAGGCATTAAAGTAACAACATTTTCAAATACCTTTTTTCAAAAAACTCAAAAATAAGATACTTACATTCATTTATTACACTATGGATAAAATACGGTTTCGCCTAACTTGTCCGTTGAATAACATTAAGAAAACTTCTGGGTGTAGGATGAGCCCGCAAGGAAAAGCGTTCTGCGTATAATCTCGAAGCAGCAGCCGCATTTTGACGACATTCACCGTAAATTAGCACCATATCTACTAGTTTATTATTTTAAATTTTACCATGTTTACGTGTCACCAATTTAAAATTAACTTGCTTCAAAAAACACGCGGCGGCGGATTGCCAAATAAATAACTAAAATAGATTTGTATAGCGGCTGTGTGCACTTTTTGAAGTGGAATGAAAGACAAATTTTTGTATTAAAGTGCATAAGGGTGGGGCTCGTTCAAAATATCAAAAAGTAGTAGACAAATCATGGTGGGTGTAGAGAGAAATATATTATTTATCGATATAAAGGTATCGGCAATGAAAATGTAATAAAGGAAAAGCTATCTTTTATTTGATTCTAATATTCTAAAGTTTTGCACTAGTTCCCAAAAATTTAGGAACCACGGTACCGGTTAGGAACGAAAACAGATCACGCAATCTTCACAGACGGTTCAAAAATGGACGTTGGTGTGGGAGCCGGGGTCTTTTCCGAAAGTTTACAAATACAGAAATCGTATAGACTCCCCAACTATTGTAGTATTTTTCAAGCGGAAGTACTGGCAGTAGAGAAGGCGGTCAATATCCTGCAAGAACACCTTGGCTTGGGAGTAGCCTCGTCAATCACCATCTTCAGTGATAGTCAGGCGGCGATTAAGGCAATCTGTTCCAGCAGCGTTAAATCAAAGCTCGTAAAGCGATGCCGCAACAATCTATGCACACTTGGCAACCAACATCGGGTTATTCTGTGCTGGGTTCCTGGACACTCCAAAATAGATGGCAACGAGGATGCCGATGCGCTCGCAAGAGAGGGCGCAGGCATGCCAGCTGATCTAGCAGACAATACAGTGAACAAACCACTGGGATTGGTCAAAGAGGAGATTGACTACACGGCCAAGCAGCTTGCATAGAACAGATGGACAGTGTTGACAACCTGTAGTACATCCAGGCAACTGTGGCCCACATTCGATAAAAAGAGAACCGCAGAGCTATTGAGACACAGTCGAAAAGACGTGAGAAATATTACTGCGGTTGTTACCGGACATTGCCTCTTCGGTAGACATGCCGAACGTATGCAAATACCCACTAACGACTTCTGCAGAAGTTGCAGAGATGAGGAAGAGGAAGAAAGTATTCAACATTTTCTGTGTGAATGCCCTGGCCTCGCAAGAAGGAGGTTCACTACTCTGGGTGAATCATCTTTCGATAGCCTGGAGGAACTAAGCAACTTACAACTTGGACTGCTGAGCAGATTTCTGAACAGTAGTGGCTGGTTTAAATGAGTTGTTAAAATCCTTCCGCGGTTACGTCGCACAAACCATCAGAGATCTGATGAAGGTGGGTTCTACGGAACACGTGTGGTATCACAACGGACCTAATCAGGACTACGTGAGACTGTTTGGTCAGAACCAAGGGTCTGCCACTCTTACCTAACCTAACCTACCGGTTAGGAACCAGTGCTTTAGATGATTGGTCACAAAAGCTAATAAATAATGCCCTTCCCGCCAACACTGTTTGCTTTTTTTAACACTTTCTATGTCTAAAGAGTTTCTTAACAAAGGGTTGTCGAATTCTAAACAGGCATAAAAACTATTGTAATAAATAATACTTTTTATAAAAACTATCATAACTTAAAACACCCTGTATATAACCTTTTAATTGCCGCGTGCTTCTAAACGGCTGTAGCTAGAAAATCATAATGATAATAAATAGTTTATTGTGTATTTGAAACTATTATGACCGTAATAAATTCCTCATAATAAAAGTGATGCATTTTTCTTGTTATTTCATATAGTAGAGCTGCGGATAAGTCCTTTATTTCAAGTGTATTAAAGTCTTTACGATAATAGCGTGACATAAGATTGATAGTTTAACGGGATTGTTGCCTTTACCAACAACTATAAGATACGTATTATCCGATAATCCCAGCAGGTACTTTTTAAATATTTTTTTTAATACGGTGGATCTAGATTTATAGCCCTAAGGATGACCGAATGTAAGTCGAAATGTCGACTAATAAATAATTTGATCATCTAGGGTTTATTATTGACCAGTATCCAACAAACTTTACAAAGATAAACTTAACTGTGGTCACAAAACGCCAGTAAAATCAATAAACATTTTCAAATTGAAGATTTTAGAGTATTAGCATGCACAGAATACATACTTGCAGAACTAATGGTATAGAGTTTATTTTTAACAATATTCTATCAAAACACAAATGCATTATCTGTTATTTTACCACGATTTTCGAACTCGCCGATTCAATTACAAAGTATGTACAAAAAATAAAAACTAGCTATCTTAGAAACAGTTAAAAAATTTGAAAATTATTTTCAAAACAAAAATAAGCATATCACAGTAACACTAATAGACTAACACAAAATAACCTGACAGTCAAGCAACCGTTAGATCGCTAATATGCAACAAGGTAACCTCAAGACTGGTATGGGAATGTCAAGAGGAACTGATGGAGGCCCTGGCAAAAGTAAACAAAGTAATACTGCAGTAGGTACCAGGACACGAAGGTATTACAGGGAATAAAAAAGCCGATAAACTTGCAAGGAAAGGCTCAGAAAATACATTTATTGGTCCAGAACCGGCACTCGGAGTACCAAGGCGCACAGTACGAGACGCCATAATGCGATGGATCAGGAGTAAACTCAAAATCCACTGGAGTAACAGACATGGATTACACCACAGCAAAATGTTCATTGGGGATCCAGACCCAAGACTTACGAAACAGTTCCTTCAAATGACTAGGAACCAGCTGAGCACCATTACAGAAATTCTGACAGGACACATGGCTGTCAAGAACCATCTGCACAGAATGCAACTGTACAATGGAGACTCTCCATTGAGACCTTGACTGCAGATTATGCGGACAAGTCAGGGAAACTGTACAGCACATAGTTTGGCATTGCGAGTCACTAGATCGAAAGAGGAAACGAATACTCAGGCAACCAAAACTGGAACCAGAGGACATCCTTACTCTCTCTCCAGTTGACCTACACAAACTAGTGCAAGGAACTGGCATCACGGAGTATGTGTAACAACGGACAGGCCCTCGAAAAAAAAATCACAGAATGTACGACGAAGCCAGTTCACAATGCAAGGTTTAGTTCAACATAAAAGAAATACAAATATTAATAACAAAAGTGCAAACAAATTTACATAGAGTCATATTTTATAACTAGGACTAATTTTTTTATAATAAAATGTAAAAGACTAACAGTCGGAAACAAATAATGAAAATGATGTGAAACAACAGAGGTTCCTAGAATTTAATCTCTGCCATGTAAAATAAACCACTCTAACTCCCAAAGGCTTCCTAACCTTTTAGCTTTGTACCTAAAATCATCATTCCCATTTAAAAATAAAAGCTCAACCATACGTAACTTTAATTTCGACGGCAGCGAGCTCCCTAGGGAGCTTTGTTGTCGGTAGCGGCTGTCGTATTTATATTAAAAACAATGGTCCATTGTTACAGAAAAAGGAGAATCTTCTGCCTTGGCTATGACCGAATGCTATATGGAGACGGAGAAAAGCAAGCAATGTTGATTTACGGGATCATTATTTAATGGCCGTCGTTTCTTTGTCCACTTATTATGACTGTCTTTATAATGATAACAAAAGAAACTTTTTTAGTCCAAAAGTAAAACAAGTTTGCTTTACTGTATTCCATATTATTAAACAGGGTGGCATTTTTAACTGGAATAAACACTCAGGTAAAAATTCCACCTTGTATAAATACTTTTTACCATTGCCTTCTATCACTGGACGCCTAAAAATTAATGGCAAAAGTGACAACTTTACGGCTTTGCGCATATAAGCAAATTATGCACACTGTAATCTATTCATTTTTCGAGTTGTAAAGATGGACAGGATCGGAATTATCTGTTTTCTAATGGCGGCTCGTCAGGTGAAGTAAAAATTTTAAAAAACAAGGAGAAAAGTTTTTCGACAATATTAAATATTAATGTACCAATATAGCAACCAGACCCAACGCCCAACATGGCTTTGATATTCACCGTTGCTACGGTTACGTGACATCAGTCACGCAAGCAGCATGTAACAATTTGCATTATGATGAAGGGTGATTTAAAAATAGATCAGTCGTATGCACCATTGTTTTAGCATTGGTTCGCCTAACCTTAAAGTATTTATTTTAAGGCTTCGCGAAACTTACGGTTATAGATATCGTTTTTACGTGATTTACTGTGTGATCAAAAAGTTTTGTTTTTATTATTCAGTTAATTCAGTAGTGTACGTATCTACTTAGTTGTGTGTTTTAAAAATGAACCCAATTAATGACATAGTTTGTAATTTGTTGGAACCTCCATTCAGTCGTTGGACAGATGAGGATAAGAGAGACGTTTTGTAACACAGGTTTTTAGTCAATGTTTCTTTAAGTACCCGCACTACACCTAGCTCTTCACCATTTTTTAAGACCGCGAGCCGCCACTGCTGTTTTCCTAGTTTCTGTTAACTATACTCAATATTTACTTACAGGAAATATGAAACAGTGGGCCAGCGGCGGTGATCCAGTGCTGATCTTAACAATATCGGGACGGTTTGGGCCCACCCATTGCAATTTAACTAGTACATCAACTGCACCGGACATTGTACTTTTATTTGGGTAAATTGGAAGCATACATACTGTCGGGTTTTGATGAGAGCACCTACCTAATTTCATCGTAATGGTTACATACATATTTGTTTTAAAGTTTCTAGCTTTAAACCAGGGGTTCCCAAACTTATTTTGTCTACTGCCCACTTTGAGAATAAATTATTTTTTAACGCCCCCATTTTTTCACCTAGTTAAAAACCACTATAACTTCAAATTAAATTAATTAATTATTGTGAGCTATATTAGCGGAGATTAAACATTCATTCTAAACGAGACTTTTACTATAACCCGTTAACTTGAGACCTGAGCGCAGTAGGTAGTACACAACGGCGCTCAGGTCTTAAGTTAACTTTTACGGGCTACACCTGCCAATGAGAATGATTATTGAAACGCAACTTTATAGTATTCAGACAGTAGTCGAGAATCGAGAGCTCAGTCGGTGCTAAGAGTCCTCCTATCTAGATGAAATTACAAATCGCCCCCCAAGCCTCTAGACAACGTCCCCATTTTTTTTCTGGATCTCTTACCGCCCCCCTTTAGTCCTGCAGTGCCCACAAGGGGAAAGGCTGCTTTAAACTTTAAAAATTATTATTATGGCTTTTTTAACTATTGCAAATTGTCCAAAACTTATTGAATGGTGAACCCCCCTATATAACCACAATATTCCCGACTATAAATCGCATGAGCAAATCCTCAATAAATATTGGTAAAACAAAATAGCGGAAACACTAAAGCCGCCCAGATGTTCTTGCTTCATGCTTTGCTTTCAAATAACTGCAATTTTTCAAACAAGTGTGCGAAAGTCAAAAGTGATTCTCCCCTGTCTGTTACTGCCGCCTATCAATGGTTTGTGCTATATCTAAGAATAATGTAGAAATGGGGGAATAAGAGGCTTATATGACAAGACTAAAATCAATATTGTCCTATTTGAATAAGAATGCCTGTAAATCCTGAAAAGTTATGCTTTAGAACACGGAGATTAGATCCTGTTATACTGAAAAATATGTTTGGTTAATTCAATATACAACGTAATCCCGCTAACGATATTTTAAAGGCAAATTTATCTGGAACTACAAAAACAATTTGATAAAAACCTGTTTTATATTGAGCGGCAAGTATCATTCTTTCCAATAATGCAAAATTCTGATTTCAGGGGTCAGCGGTTGCCGAGATTTTAGCATCTGAACAATCGAATAGCCGGATTTCGTTGATTGGAAAAACTGGCTATTATCAGATTCTTTGTGACGTTAAAATAATATGGGTAAAGTGCAATATTTATATTTTTCTATTATAAGCCACGAGGAAGATTCTTAATACCAATATAGACTTTTTGTGTAGTCAGAAACAATTCCTAGAATGATCATTAATAAGATATCTTGCTTTTTTACTGTCATTCAAAAGCAAGCAATTTTATTGGTTCTCGTGGTTACAAGGAATTTTCACAGTGACGCAGACAGGGAAATTTTGAGAGTTAACACCGAGGTTTTTTGAAGTTTGTAGCGTACGGGGGGAGGGATGTTTTTAGGGGTTCCGGGGATAACCCTCCTAGGACAGTCACTTTTGCTAGTAGGGTAAAAAAGTAGGGGCCTTTTATTTTTTAAGTCATTTTCGATCGAAGGAAACTATGGGTATCGGCGCTGGACTTTTTTTTTAGACTTTTACTATTGATTGTAAAAATGTATGAAGAAAACCTCTCCCAGAAGGAATTTCCCTGTGCGCTACTGAGTTTTGATAAACATTTATCTCACAAAACTAATTAAATAGTCGAGCATCTAAGCCATCATAGCAGGACCAGTAAATTTAAAAAAAATACAGGACTGCAGGTTAAAGTTTAACGATTTAACAAAACCTTGACTATGGCAGTGGCTCAGAGGTGAGTTACTGGCATTCGATCGTGGCGACCCCGGTTCGATTCCCGGAGTGCGCATATGTACAATAAAAAAAGTATGTCCGAAATTCAGTGGATTTAAGAATGCAGGGAAAAGTGTAAAATGTATCATCTCCCAACCCACCCCATTCACACCGGTCCCCAGGCCGGATGAGATCGGACATCTCGTGGGGTGCGGAAGAAGATACACACTAATCGGTAGGTCATGCAATGGCAAGAAACTAAGCTCATAGCCCTTGGGGGGTGTCACATGACCGAAGATCGTGGTTGGGAACCCACGTTAAGCTGTAGGTCCCCTTGGGAATGGCCCTAGCAGCGAAGGAAGAGGAAAAAAGCCGAAAAAGCAAAGCAAGTAATAAAACATTGCTAAAAAATTAAAATGTAAACAAGCTAAAATAAAGGTAAAGAAAACAAGTAAACATAATATAATAAGTAATTTAATACTACTCAGAGACACACTAGCATTCTTACCGTGGCTTAAAATGACCCAACTCCCCATATCTTCTTAAAAATGGTGGTGTAGGTCCACCGCTAGATGTCGTACCACACCAACTTCTCCTCTTATTATCGACAGAAATTGTGGCTCCATCGGTGCTCGAAGGAGATAAACATAAACTTGCTCTTGTCCTTGGCAACTGTGTGTTGTTATTCGGACTGCGCAAGTCGTTATCTAACCTCAAAGGTAACGTTTCAGGTAACATTGTTGTCGATTGGCGTTACTTTAGGGACATGTTTGGATAAATGTTAATTGGGTTTCGCTAGAAAAAAAAATAAAAAACATGTAAACTGACCTCTTCAACAATGTTTTGTGGTTTTAAATATGCGATATCCATATTATGGCCGTAGCAGTTCTAGTTAGAAGGTCTTATACAATCATACAGCACAATGTTGTGTAATTATAATAATTCTATAAGGTTAATTTTTTAGTTTACTAATTTACTTTTTGTCTGATAAAGGTTTGAGACAATTATGTTTCTGAAATGATAGAAGAGTTTTTGACTTGCATTGTCTTAATTGTTTTTAAATCACAACGTTTCAACTGGTGAGGAGCTCCAGTCGTCTTCAGGATCAGAAAAATCATGGCATCAAATGTGTGGCAAATTTATGATGTCACGTTAATTTTGTCCAGGAGTTTATTTTGAGGAATAACTTTTTAGAATTATTCTATTTTTATTATTAAAATGTAAGCGTCTTGTCTACAGTTTATACAGGGTGATTCCTAAGTTAATACTTCTTTTTTAGCTGTGTATAGAAGGCATTAAAATAAACAATATTTTTCAAAACCTTTTTTAAAAAACTTTAAAATAGGCGAGATAAAGAAGTAAAAATCTAAGCCAGGTCATCAAAACGTAGCCTGCTATACTTAATGTTGTTTTTATCTTATTAGTCATGCGATTTACGGGTCGGTAGTCAGTTATTTATTTGAAAATCTGCCGAGGAGTGTTTTTCTGAAGCAAGTTAATTTTAAATTGGTGACACGTGAAAATGGTAAAATTTGTAAATAATGAACTGGTGAATACGGTGCTAATTTACGATGAGTGTCGTCAAAGTGCGGCTGCTGCTTCGAGATTATACGCAGAACGCTTTCCCTTGCGGGCTCATCCTATACCAAGAAGTTTTCTTAATTATTCAACGGGCAAGTTAGGTAAGACCGTATTTGATCCACAGTGTAATAAATGAATGTAAGTACCTACTTTATTTTTTAGTTTTATTGAAAAAAGGTATTTGAAAATATTGGTTATTTTAATGCCTTCTATACACAGCTAAAAAAGAAGTATTAACTTAGGAATCACCCTGTATAAGAGAAAGAAAGTGTTTGTTAAGGAAACTGTTTTATCAATAAATCAATAAAATTCGTCCAAAGAACGTAATTTTAAAAATGTTTATTTTATTTTAATCTAAAAGAATAGTAAAATGCAACATCACCACAAGGAAAAAATGCATACCGTCTAAAAATGACAAACATTATTTTATAGGTGTTAATGATGGAAGTAAGCTTATTTATATTATTCATTATTTCTCCACCCAGACCACTGCACTGGCGTACTGCACTCAAAAGATACAATACATCAGTACAAAAGGTCGTGACCTCATTTAAGCAGTCAAAAGCCAACATTCATTATGCAACCTACAACCAGGAACAACACCGTACAATTCGTACATACAACAAAGCAAGTCCTATACTCTTTAACATATATTTTGCATTCTACATGAGTGATTAAGATTCAGAAAAACCCAAGTAAAGTTGAATAAATTTTAATGAATGATTGATCATTATTTTATTTGTTATAATGATAGTGGGAAATACTGTTACCGATATGGAACGTTCCATTTCATACCGCGACTAAATAACCGTTATTTGGGAACGAACTAGATTATAAGGTTTGCAAAACAAAAATAAATTATTTGTCGAAATAAAAAATAATCTATCATTCCTTTCTATGACCTTGAAATCTCAAACCAATAAATAAAAAATTCAAATCGCTGTGATTAAACTATTTCTAAGATTATATACCTCAATCCGATTCTGACCAATTAAACGCTATTTTGCGACCAATCAGATGCATATTATACTGAATATACCCCTGCCACAACAATGCCAATGCATAACAACATCATAACAAGTTTAAAATATTTGATGGTTGCTATAGACCGTTTCTATAATAACAAAAATCCCTTTCAACAAATCAAGTTTTTGATGTTGTCAGATTCATGTCACATTTTTTTTAAAATGGAATCTTGCCGATTCGGTAATGTTTCAGTCGAAAATAAAAGAAAAAACGCTGAAAAGACTATCCCAGAAAATACAACAAAAACAAAAAAGTATATATGGACCCAATTCGAGAAATTCTGCAAAACACGGCAGTATATATTGACCAAAATACAACTATAATACAGCTTGCCGCTATATTGGAAGACTGGAGTTTTATTATGAAGAAAAAAGATGGTTCTGACTACAAGGAAGGGGTTATCAAGACAATGTGGAACCAAACAGTCCAACTGCTTCAAGAAAGGTACTTCAATAAATACAACATTAAATTTGATCCTTTTAAAGATCCTGAATTCCAAAAAGCACGTATGGCTAGAAATTCTAAAAGAAAACTGCTTCAGGCTGATCCAAAAAATCACCGGAAAAGTGCAAGAGCACTAACCTACGACGAGTACAAAAAGATGGTAAAAATTATTGACGAAAATAACCCCGAGGATTTACAGAAAAAGTTCTATCAAATAGCGGCTGTGGAATTAGCATGGAGAGGAGGAGAAGCCGAGACATGCCTAATTACGTATTTCAGAGAAGAATATTATAGCGATGGTACAAAAAGTAATAGAATGGAATATAACCCAATCTTTTCAAAAACATCCCAAGGCGGAGACAAGAAGCTTTCAAATTCAAAATGGTTAGTGGCAAACACAAAAGATGCCGATTTATGTCCAGTTCGCCTTTACAGAAAACTAATTTCAAAAAGAGGGCAAAATATAACTACCCAAAGACTATTCCTGACAGTAAATCCAAATTGGAAAATGGGAAATTGGTACAAAAACTGTCCCATTGGAAAAAATACTCTTTCTAATTGGACAAACAAGCAGCACAAAAAATTGGACTAGATACTGAGAAAGAAGAAATCACAAACCATTCCAATCGAGCCACAGCTGTCTCTACATTAAGCAAAGCAGGTGTGAGCGAACAAACTCTTGTAAAAATAACTGGACATAGTAGTGCTGCATCCATAAAGCCATACTTGCAGATGGACAAAACTCATCACGAAAACACTATTCAAGGTTTAAGAGGTCACCCTCCAACTAATGGGTTGGACCAACACGAAGCTCCAGTCTCTTGCAGCTCGAAGAGTTTCCAGCAACACCAGCAAGCCACTACTGTTTATTATAATAACTGTGTGTTTAACAATAATACTTATAACTAATTTTCTGTTAGTTTTATTACTTTGTCAATTCTTTAGGTTTTGTTTCGTTTTATCCGTTTTTCTAGTAGCTACATAAATCATTTTAAAAATCTTGCATTTCGTTGTATTTTTTCTTTTTTTTTGGTATATAATCTCAACATATACCACTCGAGGTAATTATTTTATTTAGAATATTCACCTCTTGTGATATATGAATAATTTTTCGGTGCGATTTCCACTATATTGGAAAAAATTCTTCTGATTAGTCAACACTTTAAGTGTGAATCTGTTCTTTTATTAAAAGAATTTTTTCGTTGGTTACTGAAACTGTTTTTTCGATTAAAACTAATTTAGTGACTGATAAAAATTATAAGTCCTCTATTTTAGTACCTATCTCCATGCACAAAACTATTTTAAGTTTTTTATAATATTAAAATATTTTAGTCAACTTGACAACAACCCTTTTCAACTTTTTGAGTCATTTCTTTCATCATCGATATACGCCAAAGGGGGATTAATGGGCACGGCATTAAAAAATAATTTACCACCGTGGCTACCGCGCCAGCAAAACACCGGCACCGCAACTACAAATCGCAGCGTTAAAATCAAACGGTCCCATGACATATACCACAAACAAACTTTATTAACTAACTAACAAATAAAGTTTTCATTTCATTAGATCCATCCCTAGACACGTTTCGCCATATCATGGCTTATAAATGGAGCTAGGGCCCGACGAAAGAAAGGAATAACTAAAAATTGGTTAAGCAGTATTTGTCGAGACACTCTTTCTCTTGAAAACAAGAAATAAAGGTAATAAATCTTTAATTCACAAAAAAGCTGTTTTTAATCTTAAGTTCACTTTTATACTTTCAAAATAAAATAACGAAATAAATTAAAAATTCTTTCTTACCTCAAAACATTCTTAAACTCGTTTTTTCCACTGTAAATCGCCCTGCTTAAAATGCGTCTGGGATCTCAAAGACTTCATGTTTTTTCCTCGGAATATTTGCAGCAATTTTTCTTGAGCTTTAGCAATTCGTAACGCACTTCCGACCTAGTTCCAACCACTGCGGTCGCAGGACCGCTCAATCGAAGTCTCAATCCTGCCGGCTCTAAAATTCAGAGAAAGTTTTGTTCCATTTAGGATTTAGGTTGTTTGATTTACACGCTTTTAAGGCCCATACACCGACGCTGAGGATTATGGTTTTTGGGGTAATAGGGGTTTAGAATGGGAAATATAAAGACATGAGCTATTTGTTTTTTCTGGTGGTCATTGACATATCTGTTTGCTTATCCCTTGAGTATACTAAAATTCTATATTGTAGAAATTGTAATAAAAAGTTAATAACAAAATAATTCATAAGCAAATTTGGTAATTCCAAAAATGTTTCGTTTCTTCTATACAGGACATTGATAGGCTGTAGTAGCGATCAAATTGTACAAGTGTACATACCTACATGTACAAGGTGACACATATTCAAATTTCGGTTCTTCTTTATTTAAAATTGTTACTTCCAATTGAATCAGTAGTGACTCCCACTGCATCCTTTTTCTAGGGACTACGCAAAATGCCACTAGACTTGGCAGGGCTTGATGAAGTGATAGTAGACACAATGCGGAGTTGCAGTAGCGCACCGGGGGTGCAGCCCCTTCCCCCAAGATCCGGCCAAATAAATCATCATGCAGCGATCTATCGATATTAAAACTGAAGTAATTTTGTGAAGGAAGCACTTTTCCTTTAGAAGTCCATGTTAATTGACAAAGAAATTTGTTTTTAGAAGTCAGTTTTGATAGGGGAAAAATGTAGGAGGAGAGCGGTACATTTTTATTCAAGTATCAGTCCCTCAAGACAAAATACTGGGTGCGCCTATGCGAGGGGGTACCAGGTAGGAGTATTGCTCTGGCCAAAATTAGACAAACCAACTGGTATTATTGTGCCTATGCTATACTTAACAAATAATCCCATTGCAATAACATAAAATACGATTTTAAATGTCAATAGAATAAAAAAGTATTTAATAGGCATGACATACCCTCAATTACGATCACCCATAAAAACTTCAGAATCAAAATGGTAAAATCAAAATCATTTAATTAATATATTGCCTTGTAATTGATTGGGCTTTTATTGAAATATAAATAAATTTCTATACATTCATACTTTCATCAAGCTTTTACACACATGTTCTATGCGAAAAATAAATTTATTACCTACTGAAAATGACATTTTAAATAATTTATTACATAACCGATTAAGCTGGGAAGTAAATAATTATTATTCCTTTTAATTCATATTATAATTATGTACAGATACTGTACATAGTATAATATGTACAGTATCTGTACATAATTATAATATCCAACCAAGACTGAACAGGTGCCTATTTTTTGAGATTCCTTGTATTTTTATTAAAACCAATATAGCCATCTGGTTTATGCTTGACCGTAAAATTTATTATTGCCATATAAAACGCGATTTGGTTTAAAGCAAACTAACTGTGAAGTAATATTGTGGTTTTTTTAACGGAACACCCTGTATATTCTTTTAATTTATTGAAAAGTCTTTTCTGAATGTTTTATCTTATAGAAAAAAGGTTTTCACCTCCCAATCTTAGTTTTTTATTCTCTATCCAAAAAAATCAACTTCCGATTTACCATGTTAAACCAAAAAACCTTTTTTAACGGTTTAACATGTTAAACTGGAAGTTGTAACTTTTAGATAGACAATAAAAAATTAAGATAGGGACGTAAAAATTATTTTCCTTTAAGATGAACAGTTCCAATGTTACAGCCTGTCAAAGTCTGAAATGCCATATTTTAAACGTCAATATCTCAGAAACTAATAAATTTAGACATATAACATTTATACAAAATAAGCGTAGAATTTAGTGGGGAATTATAAAATAATACAATATATATAGGGTGTTCCATTTAAAAAGTTATATTCGGCCACCCCTTATAATCCAATATAATTTAACTTGTTTTATTTGAAAATCAAAATTAATTAAACAGGGTGATTCCTAAGTTGATACTTCTTTTTTAGCTGTGTATAGAGGGCATTAAAATAAACAACATTTTCAAATACCTTTTTTCAAAAAACCTAAAAATAGGCGAGATACACAAGTAAAAAAGTGCGGGCCTCAAAACGTAGCCTGCTATACTTTATGTTGTTTGTCTTATTAGTCATATAATTTACGGGTCGGTGGTCAATTATTTGGCAATCCGCTGTGGTGTGTTTTTCTGAAGCAAGTTAATTTTAAATTGGTGACACGTGAAAATGGTAAGATTTGAAAACAATGAACTAATAGATATGGTGCTAATTTACGATGAGTGTCGTCAAAGTGCGGCTGCTGCTTCGAGATTATAAGCAGAACGCTTTCCCTTGCGGGCTCATCCTACATCCAGAAGTTTTCTTAATTATTTAACGGGCAAGTTAGGCAGGACCGTATTTGATCCATAGTGTAATAAATGAATGAAAGTACCTTATTTTTAAGTTTAAAAAAAAGTATTGGAAAATGTTGTTTATTTTAGTGTATTCTATACACAGCTTAAAAAGAAGTATCAACTTAGGAATCACCCTATATTTTATTTTCTGCATTAAAATAAAATAAACCAACCATGCTATTTTAATAATTTAACCCTAATTTATTACCACACAAACAATACTAATATTTCACGGAAATAGTACAGCAGATGGGGACAGAGTTTTACAAACAATATAATATATATTCATCCACGTATCGATAAAATCATAGCCGCGTTGCATTACAGGAGCTTAACTCTTCGATCCGTGACAAATTTACATTATAAATCTGATGTAGACTTCCTGTTTAATGGCGGACTTATATTATTTATAAAGCTTCTGCAGCTGTCTATTCCGCGTGCTTTGTGATTTTGCTCTAAATAAGTAATCTGTAGTAACATTGTAGAATAAAGTGTCTACATTTCTAATTTGTTCTGCATAGCATTAATTAAAAATGCTTTGAATTTTAAATTTTTGAATGGCAATATTAGTAGGGGAATGGAGGACAGGACCGGGTAGCGAGGCAAAACCGGGTACCCCCACTATAATGACGCGCAGGCGGGTTGTTGCCGCGTACTAGGAACACGTGTTTTCACGCCGTGCACAGCAGTGTCAAGTGTCAAGTAGTGTAAGTTTGAAAGCGGTGGTGGTCGCCATCTTGACTAAAAGTAGGAAAAATCGTTTTAACAGGTAAGTGATCTTATTTAACTCAATTTTTAATCTAATTACAGATGACTAGAGACAGATTTTTTAAAATTCGTAGTTATACAGTTAGATAGGGCATTTCCTTGCGAACAATTCTGTCGTATCGGTATTTATATTAGAAATTACGTGTAACCTTCATTTTGTTGTTTACCAATTTGCAACATATGGGGCAGAACCGGTGGGGCAAAAACGGGTAGTACCCGGTTGTGCCCCATATAAAATAATTATGTTTTAATAAAATTAGTTAGGTTAGGAAAGTACAAAATAGTATTTAATAGTATGTTTTATTATTAATTTCAAGACATAATGGTACGTAAAATGGCTAGATGACGATATGGACGAGTTTGTTTACCAAATTTGTGAACATCAATAAATAATTTAGGGTACCCGACCATACCCCTATCGCTTTACGCTTCTGCCCCGGAATCGGGGCAAAATCGTATTTCTTAAAAATTTAGTTTTTTACAAATATTGTTTCCTTGGATAGCGCATTGTTCTTGTAATTACACTATTTTGTCGGTTATAGTTATGTTGATTAATACCAGGTTTCAATATAACATTTTTATAACAAATTAAATTTGTATAGCTATTTTTACTTAGCTACCCGGTCCTGCCCCCCCCCCCCCCCCCCCTTCCCCTAAAACACTCTAAAGGGTGAATCAACGATAGAGTAACGTTAATTTTCTCCTTTTTCTTAAGAATTAGATAAAAATTTTAAATAGAAAAGTTGTAGAGACCATTGAGGTGAACATTTTGAAATTATGCTGGAGTATACGGGGTGGCCCAAAAAAACGTGGAAAATGGAACACCCTATATATTGTATTATTTTCTGATTCGCCATAAAATTCTACACTTATTATGTAAAATATGAATGTAAAATATGAATGTAAAAATTCAATAGTATTTAAGATATTGGCGTTTAAAATATGGCATTTTCAGACTTTGACAGGCTGTAACATTGGAACGGTTCATCTTAGAGAAAAATGATTTTTAACCCCTCCCCCTATCTTAATTATTTATTCTCTATTTAAAAGTTACAACTTCCGGTTTAACATGTTAAACCGTTAAAATGGTTTTTTTTTTGGTTTAACATGGTAATTGTTTTGATTTTATTCCATTTTTTTTAGTTAAGAAAATACGTTATACTCTTAAGGTTAAAATTGTTTTCACATCATATATATTATACAATAAATAAATACCAAATAACTCATTCTGAGCTCAATTTTAAAGATATTATAATAAAATTTTGTTTATTGGTATATTTTTGAACAAGGCAAATAGATTACCAACAAGTGTAGTCTACAGGTAAAAAAAGTTAAATTTCCTAAAATTCTCATAAAATACGGTGAGTTCTTGTAATTTAACGAATATTACCGACTAAAATCACTAACTATAGCGTAAAGATTTTGTTCTGGTTGGAAATCTTTGGACCTGTAAACCTTACAACAGTCATACATAGAAACTCTTAAATTTCGCTTTCTCCAATAAAATTATGAGATTATAGGATATTTTATGTCGATATTAATGTTCACGATGAAATTAAAGAAATAATAATAATCATAGTTATTAATTTCCTATTAAAATTCTAGTATAACATAGTCCCCATAAACTGAGCCAAATTATATTTTCTTGTGAATAACGAGGAGGAAACTGTAAACTTTGTTGAGTATATCTAATTAAATAATAAAAATTTATTAGTTTAATAATTATCATGGAAGCAAAGAAATAATACTGCTATGATTAAACAATTTATTTCCGCTAAATTATGTAATTTCCTGCCCAGTTCTCGCGTAACATATACCTAGGCAGGTAATGAACTTCTTTAAACTATTGTAATTAACACAAATACATTAAATATACTTATTTTGTTTTAGATAAAAAAAAGAATAAAATCTGTGGACGTATAAACAAGCACAAAAATGGTTACCACCAGAAACATTTTTCTAAATTATAAACTTAAAAGTATTTACCGCGAAAATGCAGCAACCAAAACTATATTTTGAGTCATTCCGTTATGATCAATATTAGATAGGTACGTTATTTGTCAGCGTCAATGGCTTACGAAACATTAAAGTTATTGAATTTTTCAAATGACACTAAAATAAATCAAAATCCCCATTCCGCTGATAATGCAGCTTTGTCAGTACATCGGTTGAGAGAGAAGGAATAAAGAAAACAAACGCTTTGAGAATGTTTTGTAGTCCAAAAAGGATCACAAATGCATTGTTGCATTTCGAAAATTAGCGGTAAAAAAATCTGGAAATACTCAATTTTTGAGTTCTTTCATTCGGAAATTTTCAAAATATTTTATAGACGAAATCCAATTAAAAGAGAATATATAGTTTCACCTATTTTACTGGCCAACCAGAATAATTTCTGCAGGAGACGTAAGACCCTTTCTGCTGAAGGATATTATAAAACAAATAAAATAATAATAAAAACTGTTTCATTTTATTGTTAACAAACTTTTACAGTCACTAAAAAAAAAGTGTATCACACTGGAATAAAAAATATACGAGTATTATATCTGGATTCAGGGAATTTACTTTAAAACAACGATTTAACAAATTTGCAGAAAATTTATAATATTTTAGTCATACCTTGCTATGATGATGAAATACCGTTATGCTATTTACAGCGCCAATGGCCCGAAAAGATGAAATCCTATTGAACCTTCCAATACCCTTGGTAATAAAGTAATCAGTCAGCTTTAAAAAATAATTTCTTTGATTGTACACAGTGGCGTAACCAGAAAATCCTAGAGAAACAAGGGGCAGGCTTTACTATTTAAGATCGATTAGCTATATTATTACCAACTTATTTTTAAAGAAGGGGAGATGTTATTCTACGTAATTTCTTACAAAATTAGAGGTACAAAACGACACTTTTTATTAAAATTTGTAAATAAACAAATATATAACAGGCCAATTCATTTGAAAGGTGTGGGGACATTTTGATGTTTACATCAATGACGTAGGTCACTGCCTGCTGCTACTCGTTGAGTAAAGATTCAAACCAATTGTTTAGCCAAGAAGCAAATCAAAATGGTAGTTCATTTTTTGACGTTTTTGCCAAGTTGAGTTTCTTAAAATAATTTCCGAACTTTTTAATTCTAAACCAGTGAAAAGATAACAAAAAATTAGTGTTTTAAGAGAACTGTCGCATCTTGCCGATAATTGATATCATTGTACTGAACCGTGTAGCCCGACGAGTTGTTTTTACGTTCTTCAGCACCAAGAGCGTTTCCTCGAAGGGAAATAAACCGTTTTCCACCGTATAAAGACTCGCCACCATTCTTTTTTGCTTCCAAAACATATAAAACACTCGTTGCAAGACATTGCTATCTAGTCTGTACTCCCGCAGTTGCTGGACGAGACACTGAATGTACTTCGCAGAAGAATCTAAGAAGTCTTATTTTACCACATCACATAGTGTTCTGTGCACAAAATCCTGAACATGTGCCTAAACATTCCTAACCTCTACTCTTCTAAACTGTTATTTGCAGAGTAAAAATGAAGAATAAACTAATAATTCTGTTAATTGTTTCTAACAAGTTCAAGTAAACAAACCGATGTCAACATCTTGTCATAATATTAACCTTAAAATATTAACAGCCCGATTTGTATTAGGCAATCCAACGATGTGTCCAAATGGCGGCTGGCTGGCAAATACTGCGTTGTAATTGGTGCACGTGACTATATAAATAATATTGCTGGTGACATTTAACGTGATTCAATATGTCGGTTGGCTGGTAAAAAGCATTGAGCCACCCGTTAAATGTCACCAGCAATATTATTTATATAGTCACGTGCACCAATTACAACGCAGTATTTGCCAGCCAGCCGCCATTTGGACACATCGTTGGATTGTCTAATCGTGATAGGATGTCAACGCCTTGTCACGATTTGACAAACAAAACTAACCTCAAATTATTTAGTTCCAGCTGCTAGCATGGAGGTCTCCACTCAAGGTGAGGTTTCCACTCAAGGTTAGGTCCCCCTTAAAGACGTCACCGCACCGAGATCACTCAAAGTCCCAAAATGAATCGACAAGAGATTCTGTTTCACTCACTCTCTTTGGTAGTAATAAATAACACAGCTAATTTAAAAATACTTATCCTAGTTTACAAGATTGCATTTAATGAACTAATAAAGAAAATAGTTTATTAAAATTAATAACTGTAAGAATGCAGCTTCAGATATTTAGAGTGACATTCTTTGGACCATGTCTAGCAGTGTAACGATTAACTGTTACGTCTTCGTCGGCCCACGAAAAATGACATTCTTTTAAACCTGTCAACCGCCTTGGAAATAAATCATGATACCCCTCATTCAATCAACTTTCACATCTACTGAGTAAGCAGGAACAATGACGACAAAGGATACAAAAAGTTTAGATAATATTTTTTGGTACAAGCAGAAATGATACTTTATTACGAAGATTAAGTTATGTATGAAATAAATAATTTATTCTGATATTAAGCTTATAATAATTTCGAATTAGATTGGTCTCTAGACTCAATTGTGCTATAAAATATATTCTGTTCCATTTTAAGTATAATAAATGTTTAATATTAATAGTAAATATTATGGAATGTCATCATCTAATTAATTATTGGGATAGTGTAGAAATATACAGGGTGATTCCTAAGTTGATACTTCTTTTTTAGCTGTGTATAGAAAGCATTAAAATAAACAACATTTTCAATTCAAATACCTTGTTTTCAAAAACTTAAAAATAGGCGAGATACAGAAGTAGAAAATCTAAGTGCGGGCCTGGTCATTAAACCGTAGCCTGATATACTTTATGTTGTTTTTGTCTTATTAGTCATGAAATTTACGGGTCGGTAGTCAGTTATTTATTTGGCAATCTGGTGGTGGTATGTTTTTCTGAAGCAAGTTAATTTGACACATGAAAATGGTAAAATTTGTAAACAATGAACAAGTAGATATAGTGTTAATTTACGGTGAGTGTCGTCAAAGTGAGGCTGCTGCTTCGAGATTATACGCAGAACGATTTCCCTTGCGGGTTCATCCTACGCCCGAATTTTGTTTAATGTTATTTAACGGGCAAGTTAGGCAGGACCGTATTTGATCCATAATGTAATAAATGAATGTAAGTATTTTATTTTTAAGTTTTTTCAAAAAAGGTATTTGAAAATGTTGTTTATTTTGATACCTTCTATACACAGCTATAAAAGAAGTGTCAACTTAGGAATCACCCTGTATATATCATGTAATTATAGGGTAAAAATGTCTGGTAAGTTTCACAAACTACTGAATATAATTTCATGAAAATTGGCAGATCCAAATAAATAAAAACGGCACACTTAACAAGAATAAAACCGTTTCGGAATTGTACAGGGTTAGGTTAAATAATGGGTTTTTATTTTAAATAGAATTTCCTTTATATTTTTTTAAGAATTAAATATTCCATTTAAAAATATTATGTTTGATGGATTTATTAGTCAACATAATTTAATAATGTAGAAAATAGGTATTTGCGCAAAATAGGTTTACGTGTTTAGATAAAAGTTTAAATTTAAAATTCATGGCTTTTAATATATTTTTTTTACTCCCACATGGAAATAAGACATGATTTCGCATGGAGATGGTAACCTTGGACAAGAATTAATAAATATTGGTCTAATGCTCGGAAATGAAATAAGTGTTTCCGCCAAAATATCGAATTCCAACTAAAATCAGCACTCAAAATTACTGAGTTCTTTAAACTATTATTCTTTAAACAACTACTAAATAAATAACGAGAAAGATCCATTAAAATTAATATCCACATTAAATGGCCATCGCGAGAATTCAGCAGTTTAAACAATATTAGCATTTTCATGCTGTTCAGCTACATACCGTTTCGGTTATTACAGAGCCAATGATCTATGAAAAATGAAATGCTATTGACCTCTTAAAATTTGAGGAAAATAAATCAAAATACCCCTTGTGGAAATAATACAGTGAATCAGCTTTGTTAACCAACTGAGTGAACAGGACAAAAGACAACAAGGGATAATATAAAAGCTTTAGACAGAGTTTTGTATAGTCCAAGGACAGAGTACTACGCCTTTAAAAATATCTCAAATTTTACAAGTAAAATTATTTTATTGTATAAGGTACTTATTTTAAGAAGTTAATACCATGTTAAATTAGTTCTTACTTCACCACCGCATCGCCGTCATTTTAATTAAAAAAGTTTTATGCGCCCGCTGGAAAATGAACGCAAAACCTCTCGATCACTAGTCGAATGCTCTACCAATTGCGCTGCGGAGACCGAACCAACTTTGGTCATATAACTTATTCAATTTTTATGTTAGTTTTATACAGTTTCGAATATCCTTTATTATTAAGGGAAAATAAACTCACTCATGACCACTGATCATTGATATATATTTGTATCTTTAATCCAAATATGGACGACACATATTACGACATTGTGCAGGAATCCGATATGGGACCTCTAAACAGCTGTAATAATTTACTAGTAGTTATTTAGGTGTCTGAAGTACTAAAATATGTTTAGCGGCGTGCTGACAAGTTTTTTTAATTAAAAAGTTTTATTTCTCGGTTGGGAACTGAAACCATCAGAACAACAAACTGCAACTAACATAAAAATTGAATAAGTTATGTATATGGCCGAAGTTGATTGTTGGTTGAGAGAATGAGCTTTTTCAATAAATTCTGAGTTTGACCCTATCGTATAGAGCAAGAAAGACTAATTTTTTTGCGGTTTCAGTTTTTAACTTCTTCAGTTATTTACTGAGAAAATAATTAAACAAAAAAAGTATCGAGTCTGGTTTTCTGTTTTTTTTTTACGGTTCGCCGACTACGTAGGCCATCTTGAACCGGTCATCGACCACAAATGTGATCTACCGACTGGGGAGTGTGAAACGGCACCTTCATCTTACGAGATATCCGATCTCATCCGGCCTGTCCGGCGTGAATAGGATGGCTAGGTGTCGATTCATTTTACACTCTTCCCTGAGGCAAGAGCACGCCGTGTTCCCAAGCGGTCACCCGCCCAAGTACTAACCGCGCTCGACACCGCTTAACTTCGGTGATCTGCGGGAACCGGTGCTTAATATGTCGACAGGCCCTTGCCGGTTTTCTGTTTCTAAACTGTCTTTTATCCAAACAAAGATAACAATATAATCGGTCGCACAACTGGCAAATAAAAGAATTGCATGTTATCAATCAAGACAAATAAAGAATGTTTTAAAGTAGTAGCAGTGGCGTGCATATAATAATAGGTAAAAAAGCAATGCCTACCCTGGGAACAATAAAACAAGCAGAAACAATTTTTTTGTATTTCAGTTTTTATCTGTGTAATCCAACTTTGGCCATTTATCTCTACATTAACATAATAAATAATAATAAAGGACCGAAAATGAATCCTATATCATTTCCATGAACGCATATTATTTGCTTATTTATTATATAAACTAGATCCCTGTATAAGCATTCCGTAAGACCGTTCTAAAAGCAAAGATCTCGCTGTACATTAGCGTCTTCTGCAAAAGCAAAAGCACTGCTTTTGTACCAGTGGAAGCAATCGAGAGAGCCGACAGGCAGTAGGGTAGAAAGAAATGTAACAAATAAACCCGTCATAACCTTCGACCTTCCTTCATCTATCAACCCGCGCAAAGAAAGCACGCGTTTGGTAAGTGAATGTGTGCCAATCTTCAAATTTTACCGCAGTTTGGAAAATACTTCGCTTTCTCAATACAAAATATGAAACATAAGTTTTATTATTAATTAGTTTAGTAAGGATATTTTTAAAGGGATAACGGATAAGGTATCGTAAAATAAGAAGTACTTTTGTGATAATTAAAATAATTTTGGCTGATAGGTTAATAATATTTAATAATCAGTATTAGCTTATCATATTTCACATGATAATTGTCCTCGTTTTTGGTAACATTGGTTTAATTAGATGGATGATAGATTATTAATTTATAATTAGTGTTTTCGCCGTTTTGCTAGACTTCGGCCCGTTTCGGGAAAAAATAACTATGGTGGCGTTGTTACTATTCCGGCTAGCAGCGCGTCTGCAGAACGATCCTTTTCTGGATTAAAAAGAATTCATACCTATGTACGAAACACACAGGGAGAGATACGCTTATTAACCAATAATCTCTCTGGAGAGCGACTTTTTGCAGAATTTAAAACGCAAAACGAATTTTTATGACGATATTTTAAAAGAATTTTTACGTAAAGACCGCCGCACGTGTTGAACTAATTTACAAATAATGTCGTTTTATTCTTTTTCTGTCAGTGTTCTTTCCACAAACTCAAAAACAAGACATTTTGTGACAAAATTTGAAATTTCGATGCTTGAATGCTACGAAAGGTAAATTTTTGCCTTAAATGCAATTATTTCCGACCCTGGTTAGAACGCCACTGAGTAGTAGTAAGTAGAATTGCGCCGTTAATAGAGTTGCGTACATATTTTCTTATCTTATGATTTGTGATACCTACTCTACTATAGTAGATTCTGTAACGAGGTTGGAATGAAAATTTGATCCGAGTGGAAGATTCCGAACGCGAGCGTACCGAGCGTGAGGAACCACGAGTATCGAATTTTCATTCTAACCGAGTAGCAGACTATATTTTCTCCACAAAAAAATACTATTCGCAATATTTGTAATTTCAGGTGGAGTATTATCCAGTTCCATATATGATTCATCCGATTTTTCACTCATATTTTGACTTGCACTAACATTTGTCTGCTGAAATTGACAGTTTCGAAATTCTTGGCAACTTATGTCGTTTAGATCAATTACAGAATATTCATTCCGTATCTTGTTATGGAATGAAAATACATGCAAAACGCATAAGAAGCAAGTGTTTCAGAATAAATATTTCAACTCAAGAGCGAGAATTTTTACATTCTATTATCAAAAATGATTTTGGAATTATTGCATTCAGTAATGGTCTTAAAGAAAATTTTTATTATTGAGATATATTTTCAATAGGTGTTAGTTCAGGATGTAAGTGAAAGTCTTCGTAGTGAAATTGGTGAACACTCGACTGATGATGGAGAAGTTCTGAGTTTAATTCCCAGAGGAGGCATACAACTGTTTCAATAAAAAAAAACAATCTAAACCAATCCTATTAAGAACAATAACTACATTACAACGTTTATTGCACATTAATCCCCATGACTAACAGGAATCGTGTATCGCATTTGTGCTACTTACACTGTACGCGATACAAAACCCTTTGTAGAACTTCCGAAACCTAAAGAAGTTTGAACATGAGTCAGAGCGACCCTCTATTGAATTTGGAATTCGTTTGATGCAGCAAAATTCAATTTTCCGTCAGTTCGCTTTTAAATTTAAAAATGAAATTGGTATTTCTTTTCATAAAGAGAAAGAACTGTGCATCATGGAAGAGTAACTGTATGTTCGATTGCTTGCCTAAACAGTAGCGTAGTCAATGCCAGTGGATCGATTTTGAAATAAAAATTAGACCGCTGCAAGCTTAGAACGATATATTATACTGAAAACATTATTTTTCTACTCCCACATGGAATATAAATTAATTTCATAAATATCCCTATTAAGACAGTTCCGACCTATCATTACTCTGTGCTTTGTCCTCACCAATCCAGAAACTTGTCATTAATTGACAACATTGTTATAAAAATTAGATTCCTTTGGGGTGTTCTTATAAAGTTGTACTGACCAATCACAGTTTATTGTATTTACTGAGGCTCCGCCTTCTTTTCCAAGACACTAAATTATGTAATTTATATGTATATGGTACAATATGTTATTAATTTGTTCAATATAACAAATTATATACGCATCTATAATAGTGTTATCAATAATGCAACCTACTGAATGTGTATAGAAAATCTATTTTATTTAGCATGATTATTGAGTTGGTTCTACCATAATTTCTAACACGATCCTTTGGCCGAGCCAGCAAAGCGTCGAACTTTGGATCCGATGATCGTGAGTTCAAGCCCGCAGTCTACAAACTTTTTTTTAAACATCTTTTAGCATAAGGTTCGTAAGTTTGGCCGTAGAAAATATATATTGTTTAACTCGAGTGGATTGTCCATATCACACTCGCAAGTTTGAGCAGTCCGCCTACGGCGTTATGCTCAATTTCGTTTACATCTGTTTAATAAAGGTTTCCAGATACAGTGAAACCTGTCATAATGGACACCGCTATTAAGAGGACATTTTTTCATAGTTCGGAACTAGATATATGAAATTCCATGAAATCAACCTCTCTTGGGCGGACTCTTCTTTGGGCGGACGCAGACAGGCTGTTTTCATACAAAGAGTGCGAAAACTCTCCTTTAAACGGACACATTTTTTTAAAAGTATTTGGGAGACGAATAAGTAAGGTGCAAAAACTCTCTGAAGACAGACCGACAACCAATCCCGTATGCGTGGCAGCGCGAAAGGACTTCGCCGAATAAAAGTAGTGTGATTCTCCGAAAGCAGTCCGCCTTGTATTTGTGAGTTGTAAGGTTAAAATCGTAAACAATGGCAGAAAAACGTCGCGTTTTCTTAGTACTACATCCTAACTAAAACTAGTGTATTTTGTTATGTTTAATAAATGTTTATTTGTACATACATATATGTAGTAATAAATTTGTATTTACATATTACCTAATAACAAATTTCCCATGGACGGACACCTCTATTAGGCGGCCACATTAGACAGTCCCGTAGGTGTCCGCCTAAGAGAGGTTTCACTGTATTTCGTTAAGTAACGTCAGTTAGGTAAAGTATAGATAAGTCAAAAAAGTGCTTTTACGCAACATTCTGTAATAGTGGAATTTAGTGTCCGTTAAAATATATAAAGAAAAGAAGCTTAGCGGCAAGCGGACAGAGTAGTGCGTCTATCTTTTGCATTAAAGTACACAGGGACGCCAAAGGTAATGGAATCCCTGGGGCACATGTAGACAATGATAGGCTGTTTCGTTCTTGTTAGAACTCATCAGAAAGCCATAACCCGTAAGCGACCCCCAGTACAGCGAGCCTGTTCTTTCAAGGCGTTTTTAAGAAATAAAAACGCGATGAAAACCCAGTAACGCCATCAGTAGGAATCAACTCAATGCAAAAGATAGCCATCTTTCGTGAAAACGTAGAAATAAATAAATCTAAATCAATCAAGCACGGAACGGCCACTTCACCAGTATAGGAAACATTTCTCGCTTCTCTAATACCATCTCCACGGTTTTGTGGATTCAGATCCAGATCGCGCCGCAGTCGTCCACCGGTTTGCAGCACTATTCCGTAAATGCCGTGTGTAAGTTAACTAAAATAGTGGAATTTAGTGTCCGTTAAAATATATAAAGAAAAGAAACTTAGTGGCAAGCGGACAGAGTAGTGCATCTATCTTTTGCATTAAAGTATTGCATTCTGTAATGTTTACAATTCCCAAATAGATTGGTTGGTGGCCATTTAATGTAATTTTATATTGCAATACTATAATTTTTTTGTTATCTCTCGCCAAAAGTTTTACAAAAAGGACACTCTTTGATGTAGAGATTGAAAAACTTCCCCATTTAAACTCAAGAAAAAATATAGGGTTTTCTATTCCAACGTCTAGTTAGACATCGTTTGGTTCGTTTTTTTTAAAATTATGGTTAAAAGAAATAACTTTACCGTAATAATACCCAAATTCCGTTAATCCAGTATATTGCTCCTAAATTTATTGCTATATTATGTAAAAACTCGTAAAAGATATTATATGACTCTTCCAAAAATAGATTTCTGTATTAGATCCATATGCATAGAAACATATGTTGCAAAATGATGTAATCTAATAGCTAAAATGTTATAATTTTTTAAACCGCGAATCTTACACAGATGGAAGTTTTACGAAATACAGGAAAAAAATTGTTAAACAGATTTTTGAAAAGTAATTTGAGATAAATTATACTGAAAGAGGTGATTAATTATACAGGGTGATTCCTAAGTTGTTCTTTTTTAGCTGTGTATAGAAGGCATTAAAATTCAAATACCTTTTTTCAAAAAACTCAAAAAGAAGGTACTTACATTCATTTATTACACTATGGATCAAATACTGTCCTGCCTAACTTAAACACTATTTTCAAAGTTGTGAAACAGCTGCCGCCCTTTGACGACACTCGCCGTAAATTAGCACCATATCTACTAGTTCATTGTTTTCATATTTTACCATTTTCACGTGTCACCAATTTAAAATTAACTCGCTTTGGAAAAACACACTGCAGCGGATTGCCAAATAACAAACTGACCACCGACCCATAAATTGCATGACTAATAAGAGATTAGACAAACAACATAAAGAATATCAGGCTACGTTTTGTTGACCAGGCCCGCACTTAGATTTTTTACTTCTGTATCTCGTCTATTTTTGAGTTTTTTGAAAAAATTTATTTAAAAATGTTGCTTATTTTAATGCCTTCTATACACAGCTAAAAAAGAAGTATCAACTTAGGAATCACCCTGTATATGATAGATAAAAAAAATGGCTTATTAATAAATTAGTGCCACTTGGTAGTAAAAAAAATACGTCCAGCAATGGTACATATCCTTAAAAAATAAGACTGAAAGGAAAAAGTTTAAAAAATGTTTCATGTTGCTACGGCTTCGACATCATACTAGCCATTTCACAATACCACTTTCTTTCTTTCACAAGATCGAAAAAACGTGTGACAAACAAAAGTTTCGCCTTTATCTTTTACGTTCGCCGCCCTTGGATTTGGAAAAGTTTCCTCAAAAGATTGTAGAGTTTTATTTCAGTCCTCGCCATTATAAAACTCTCTATTCCATCAAAGATACACCATCACGGTTGTAACGGAACTCTCCTATTTGTGTCTATTTATTTTTTATAAAAATTTTAATACAGAGGGCTTGGAAACACCAGTGCTGCTTGCGTTTTATGTTTAACTAATAAATTTGAAATCAGTCTTGGTTTTCTTCGCCTATGGTGAACAGTAAAATTGACTTTGCCTGCGCGACTGTAACAATCTAATGGAGCCAGCTCAACTTTAGCAGTGAATAACAGCTTCATGCGAAACAACAATTAACTTTTTTTTCCGTCTCGGATGCGAATCTGGCCATGTTTGGTGCTTGAGACTTTCACTGTGTGGCATTTTAAAGCTTGGAATTACGGCATTATTTAGCCATGAAATTTTAGAGTACGTTAGGTGTGCTATATTTCGTGTAAAAATTTAATTATGATCAATTTGTTACACCTTTTTGAAATAACAAGACCAACGAAGGAAACCAAATAAATTGTGACACTTGCCAAAAGAAATTGGTAAAAATATATGCAAGACTACAGCCAGATTATCTTAACCGCGTATTAAAAAAAACAATATTTAATAAGAGGCCAACTTTGTGTTTGTGCAAAATCGCTTTAAATTGACAATAACTGGAATTTGATAGTCCCCATGCACAGTAATATACTTAATACTCAAATACTAATAAAAATAAAATTACTTCTCATGCCATAAAAAATCTTACTTTCTGGAGTATTTCTAAATCTGACTTCTGACTAGATTTTTATTGAAACCCAAACAGTGTTGTCAGATTTATACAGAACTCCTTTCCACAAGCGTTTTAAACCCCTTCAAATCTGTTTCTGATCAAAGAATATAATAAAAAACATCGCCACTCCAAAATGTCTTCATGAATCTAAAGTGACTTCTAAAAAAGGATTATTACTTTATTGTTTTCAAAGAGCCTACAAGAAGCGTTTTTTTCCAAATGCCCAAAACCCTTCATATTTACAATATTTCTGATTGCAACCCTTCTGCCCTTCACGATCCCAAAAATTATTAATGAAACGTCTTTGAAACTAATAACACGTTCTTGTTGAACCTAAAAACGACTATGAAAAAATGTTTATTGTTCCTCCCAAGACAATGCTTAAAACTCAAAAGTTTGATTTTGAATTTATATTTCCGAAGGTTGAGTTGATTCCTGCTAGATAGTCATGTCGCGTATTCACTACTTATTTATTATTTTCGGAGTCTGTTGAGTCGCATCAAGTTATGATTTGCCGATGATTCCCAATAAGGACGAAGCAGCCGTTATTGTCTACCTGGCCCCAGGAAACTTATTGTTCTGGCATCCCTGCCTACTTTAACGCAAAAGGCATATACAGCTCGTGCAATATAGCTTGAGCTCTGACTTTTGGGTGCGCAGTAAACAGGTGGGGGGAGCTATCCGAGAGCTCATTAATCTGATGATCTTTGAAACGCACACTTCTGTACAGTCTGTCAGAAAAGTAGGACGTTCATTGGAAAAAAAGTTATTAGGTACTGTATTTATTTGTAATAATGCCTTTTAAGAGTAAAGTCTTAAACCGAGTATTGAGCGGTCAAAGCCGTGAAATAGTTTATAATTTAATACAATTTATGCAACAAGAGGCAGATACAGAAAGACCAGCAATGGACTTCAGAAAGATTCATGAACATGTTTCAGCCGCTACAAAGATAAGTCTAAGCGCAATTAAACGAATTAAGCAGGAAACCAAAAATATCGAATCCGGAGTAGTTAAATCTTTTTCCACGCCAAACAAAAAGCGTGAAAACAGAAAAAGCAAAATAGTCTTGGACGTTGCTTTTCAATGTGTTTTACACACAACAATTCACAATTTTCATATAACAGAAAAGCAAGTGCCAACTCTAGCGAAAATTCATAAAAAATTTCAAAATGATACCAATTACCAGGGATGCCTGAACAGTTTAAGAAAAGAAATAAGAAAAATTGGATTTCGTTGGAGAAAAATCAAAACCAATAGAACAATTTTAATGGAGAAACCTGACGTAAGGCATCTCCACATCCAATTTTTAAAGAAAATGGGAGTTTTCCGTGCAGAAGGACGGCCAATTGTTTATATGGATGAAACGTAGAATCTATACACATTCATCACATACATACACACCAAAAAGCTTGGAGCGATGAAACAGACGAAGGCGTAAAACAACCTGTATCAAGCACACAATACAATATAATTTACATATTGTATAGTTAAGTTTTAGTTTTGAAAAACTTCCGATAATTTAAATTATTATAAAAATAATTTTGTTGGTTGGTTGATTTTTGCATAACAGGGTCCAATTAGCAAACAAGATTAGCAGTCACTACGGCTTTATTAATCAAATCCCACTTTTACTTTCTACGCGGACTGTACTTTACTAAAATTCGGTATTAGGTATCTCTGTCGTACACCGACTCTCCTTTTCTATCATCTGCGCATCTCAGGGCTCAAGCTACATTGCATGACCTGTACACAACACTGCACACTGTCCGCTTAATTCTTACACAGTGTAACCTTTCAAACAATAAATGTCTCTGCAATAAAACAGTTTACGGAGAAGTGATAATTTGCTTGGGATTAAGAACCTATGAGTCATACCCGTTGCCGCAGAGTTTATGGCATTATATCAAATTATCAAGATAGAGCCATTCTCCCCTCGTTGCCTAAGGACTGCTAATGATGGAAATTGGAGCTTTATAGGATCTTACCCTAACGCAGATAAAAGCGAAGAGAGTTATCTATTGAAAAGTGTTTTCCTTCATAGCGAATTGCAGTTTGTAGTATGAGCTTTGAAGACGATAATGTAGATTGAATCAATAACTAATTAGTTTATTATGCTTGCTACCATTTTAAGTAATTTTATAATGGTAAAAGTCAGTGGTGGCTTATAGATATTCTGTAGGTATAAAGTTCAAAAATATTCAAAAAGCAAGGACATGCAGTGGAATATTGATATGAAGAAGCTTAAAAATAATACAAAATGTTTTAAGATCGCGGAGATTCTGGAAATTCGCCACTTTTTAAATGGATAAGGAAGAGCAATACCTCATTTTAAAGGTCATTTTACGTTGAGGAGTAGTTGGGGGGGGGGGGGGGAGGAGAAGGGAGAGGAGGAAGAGTAGGATGAGGATAAGAAGGGGGAGGAGAGAGAAGGGAAGAAAAAGGAGGTGGTGAGGTTGTGGTTTTCTCGATACAGTCAAATAAAGCAATTTGGCAATTTGTAAGAATACAAATTCAACAGGCCGACCTATTCAATCGGTACAGATAAAAAAATTTACCTAGAACGGCAAAAAAATCCATCTACAACAGATATTTTCCATACTCTACTTGAGGTAAAGAGGTATGTAAAAAAACAAGCTGTATTTTTTTAATGTATAAAATAACATGTAGTTCATGCATTTATAACCATTTACAACCAAAAACTATTGTGATTTTACGTTGTTAATTTAGTTACGTGTGATTCGTGAAGCAGCAAAGTTTGTTTACTAGTTTTACGCTCATTCTAGTAGGGATCTTATATAAAATATATTATTATTGTCACTGCTGCAATTAAAAAACTTTAGTGCGGTACTGACCACTTTTTAACCATTGACATTAAAGAATGTTAATGGAGTAACCTTGAGTAGTTGTAATAATAATGAATAAATACCACTCTGATACTTAGAAATACTGTGTCTCACTGTTTATGGCAATAACAACAAACTTTTTTATTTATACGACTCGACGGAATCAGTCTTGTTTCATCGGTCGGCTAAAATTATTCAAGATTGTAAATTAGCAATTTAAGTACATTGTTTAAACTTCTTACATTTTTACCATAAGATATAACAAGCCAAGTATTAATGTACCATCGCGCCGATAAAAAACTGGGACAGGAAATTTTTCTATTTTCTCCTAGACTATTAAGAATAATTTTACATCAAGCCTGGTACCAGTAAAATGTCATGAAAATTTGCATGTCAATAAAGATTGTCACTTTATGATTGACTCGTCAAACATACAATCATATAGCAAAAGGCAATTATTTATAGTCGGTTGCGAGATAGTGTTGCTATTAGGGATATTGCAGATGAACTGGGAGTAAGCAAGAATACCGTGCTATTGGCAAAACAAAAAATAGCAAGACATGGGACTATTATTAGGAATGCAGGTTCTGGTCCCCCTAAAATTTCTACTGATGATCATGATAGAAGACTGGTTAATTATCTAAGGGATCATCCCTTCGAAACTGCAATCAAGGCAAAAGAAGAGACGAATTTTCCAGGTTCTGCAAATACCGCTAGAGACAGGGTTCGAAATTCCGATATACGAAGCCGTTGTGCTGCCAATAAAAATTTTTTAACGGAAATAAATAAACAGGGCAGGTTAGAATTTGCACATGAATATATTAATCAAATAAATTTATGGGAAACAGTTATATTTTCTGACGAGAAAACTTTTCAGTCATGCAATAATGGGAGAATTCGGGTGTATAGCCTTCCGGCATGCGGTATGATGAGAGATACACCCACAAAACCAACCAAAGTGGGCGTTTCTCCATAAATGTTTGGGGCTGGATTAGCGCTAGAGGACCAGGACTTTGCCAAATCGTCGAAGGAAGACTAACTGCAGCAGTATACGTTAATATACTAAACGAAGTGATGATACCATCGGTAAACGCTGTATACGGTCAAAATTACACATTTCAGCATGATAATGCTCCAATACACACAGCGCGCATTGTACAAAATTTTCTCCAAGAAAATAACATAGCAGTTCTTCTCTGGGCTTCGAAGAGTCCCGATTTGAACCCGATAGAAAACATTTGGGGTGCCATGGTCAAATCTATGTATAAACATGATTTTCAACCTAGAAACAGGGATGAATTACGTCATAGGATAAATCAAGCTTGGGATGAAATAACTGTCGAATTATGTAGAGACTTAGTTTTAAGTATGCCACAAAGGCTCCAAAAAGTAATAAACAGAAATGGTTCTATGACCAAATATTAATTTTGTGTTGTTTTGACAAACTTTGTGTTCGCAATTTTTCTCTTTTTATTAAATTTATTTTATTACCTGTATTAGCTTTATTTATTATTTTGTGGTAATGGTAAATATAATAATTTATAAAATATTTGACTTTAAAAAAATCTAATAAATTTACTTTATCCATATTATATGATGTCTCTCAAATTTAACCACCCCGTATCGAAAAATACAAAACATTCCATTATGTAACCTAGGTTACTTTTTAAATTTTGAATGTTTTTCCTTTTTAGCTCTAGACACCTTTTATAGTCTAGGGGATATGTATTTCTTACATTGTTTTTGTAAATCTCTTGTCCCAGTTTTTTATCGGCACAATAGTACTTCGAAAATTGAAATACAACTTGCATAAAATTACTATTTATCACTTCATGATTGCAGCAATTGCCTACGGCCTACGGCCAAAGAGGTTGAAAAAAAAGGAAAGAGCCAGTTAAAATGGCGGTCACTACAATCTGAAAAAACAATAAGTTAACGAATGTGATGTTTTTCGTATTTATACAAAACATAGGTATAATAATTATTAGAAACGACAAAAAAACAATTAACAATTAAGTATTGCTAATGCTAAAATTCCAAATTAGGCGAGTGACATCTGTCACAATCTGTAATAATTGGGCAACAAATCCATCATCTGGTAACTTTGTCAGCAAGATAATTTCCAAAGAAATTTTTGAGAAAATAAGGAACATTCCCAATTTTTTTTATTGCTTATAAATGTTCAGTCGCATGGATAAATAACATATGTAAAATATTACGTTTTAAATATCGCTCCATAATTTTTTTATAAATAATTAATGTTCAGCGTGTGACGTCACGTAGTAGAAATAGCCCGCTCTCGCGCTATGTATTGTAGTAAGCTTTGATGTCACAACCGCAAACTTTAATCGCTTCTGTATAATCCAGGGGATTTTTTGTGAACTGTGGGTCTTTTGATGATATTAGCTTACGCTTAAGAGTATTATTTTTCAAATTTAATTTTCATGCAAATTTCCTATTGTTTTCATAGAAATTATCTGGCTGGTAAAGTTTCCAGGAGATGGAGGACAATACGGGACATAGTGAAAATTGCATTTTAGTCATAATGTATGAGCCAGATCATCTCAAAAACTCAGGGGCCCTGAACTCGCCCTTGGCATATTAAAACAGGCAACCAAATCAACATCCAATAGGTGGGCGCAACATTAACACCTATCCCGATAAAACAATACGATTGGTCCAGTGGTCAAAACCAAGCGAGGGCCACAAATGGGAAACACTCCAAAAAACTATCAACTGGAATGTTGCTTCTAACGCGAACCCAGCTAAAACAAGTGGTTGGCCTACTAACAGGACACTGCCACTTAAGAAAACACCTACATCGAATAGGAATTTGCAATGGTCCTATTGAATTCAAACTTTGCGGCGAAGAGGACGAAACCGCCTCACATATCATATATAACTGCGAAGCACTGACCCGAAGAAGATTCAAAATCTTTGGAGGAATCCAATGTGGGAATAACTTCCCGCATGACAAACTT
The DNA here is from genome assembly GCA_935413205.1 of Polydrusus cervinus. Taxonomy (NCBI): domain Eukaryota; kingdom Metazoa; phylum Arthropoda; class Insecta; order Coleoptera; family Curculionidae; genus Polydrusus; species Polydrusus cervinus. Next base: position 24,143,909 of record OW284514.1, on the reverse strand, counting down.
GCTGAACCTTATAAAAGGAACAAATATTTTCCAGCAACATAGGGGAGCACAATAAGCCACTAGGCTGCAGTGCAGGAAGCTTGTATAAAGAAAATAGTAAACGAAAAGAAGCCCGGTTTTTTCCCTCCTATACTGCGAGACCACGCCTCGGGCTCAGGATGTGATTATATCATTTTGTGTTACAATATACAATTATTTAAATAAACCATATCACATAAGATACAAACACATTTTAGAATAAGTACATACATATCCAAAAATTGTTCAAATTAAACTTAACTTTAATCTTATAAAGTCTTTTAGTAATCTCGTATGCAACCTTAAATTCAACAGCAAAATGAATAACAAAGCAGGACTGCGGGAAAGCGCACCAAAACAAATGAATTTCTCCGAAGAGATGACAGACCGAAAGGGTCTGTCAGAAACATACAGCCGTAAAATTTCGACTTTATGACATTTTAACAATATACTAAATCGGGCATTTCACTGCCATCAGCATACGCTTTAACTAAATTGTTTATTTTGAATAAAGTCGAGATAGAAGGCCGAGAACTTTGTGTTTGCAGGTATACATTTCCTATATGTTTATTGTGTTACAACTCTGGTTTTGGTTTCCGTTATAAAGTTTTGGAATGTTTCAAAGAAGTAATTATTTTATATTATGACCCAAAAGTCCGCTCCGTGGACTGTAACTCTTTTGAGTTAGGTATCATCGTGCTTGATTTTAACAATATCATATCTTTATATACAAGAACACACTGTAGAAAAGGATTCTGTCACTTTCAATAAAACTCTGCTTTTGTATCATTACTTATGGCTCGAACCACCACCCAGGTCCACTCCATAGGCACAAAGAAATTGTAATTTTTATATATGGAAACATCCTCAGCGGCCGCGCCAGGGGGGGGGGCACTGGCATACCCTAGAAACATGAGTGCCCACCCTGGTGCCCCCCCAAAATTGATGGATTCTGATTTGTAATGGAATTTCCAGGGGGAAGGGAGAACTTGGCTATGCAAGCTTGGATGAGAAAATAGCGGTGTGGTTTTTTTTAGGCGTCACTTTGGACAAGAGGGAAGTTTCGTTTGCCCCTACTAATGGCGTTATAGAGCGTGAAGGAGGCGGCAACCTTTTTTGTTTTAGAAGTCACTTCATTTGGGTAGTGCCCACTAAAAAATCATCGGGCCCACTTGTGACCACCCATCCCAGAAATCCTGGCGTCGCCACTGCTACCACGTGTATTAAAGCAACCCTTCCAGTATGCTGCAAACTCTTCACGAAAGGTGATGTAACGTTTTTTCGCAAAATTAGATATATGACTGAAATATTAGTAAATTAAAGTAAGTATTTTTATTATTAAAAATGATGGATAATGAACTCCATGTGAGCAGCAAAACAAAGTTTTAATTTTTTTGTAGTTTGTGTGAAAGAAAAGTTTATTCGACCTATTATTTTTGTCATCTACGTGGTAAACGTCAAATTTTCACTTTTTTTACGAACTAGCCTATATTGTTTGTCACTCTTCTTTAATTGTGTATGTCTACAAATTTCATTGAACCTAATTTTTATTTTTTAAATTACGACTTTACGCTGGAATTTCACTTTTTGGCAGCCAAATCAGGCGGCTTACAACTTCCTTAATAAATTTAAGTCACAATACTATAGTTATTATTACCTACTCTACTAAAGTGTTTTATATAATTATTCCGTATTTTTAGCTCTTCGTTATAAATAACTTGACGCCGACGGTATATTATTCACGCATTTTTTGTTTAGGCATTATAATAGTCATTTTAAAAGCTTTTAGGTAAAGAAGCGGGTATTTTGAAAAGTCTGAAATAAATCTAATGTTAAAATATTAAGTGTTACGCTTGTCTTTCCACAATTAGATAGTTTAAAGGTACAGTATAATACTTTTAAAACAATAAAACTTAAGTAATTACTTCATTTAAAGTTAACTTCCACTCTTCCACAAAACTATATCTGGATTTTATTAAATATTTGTCTGTGCTATTAAATCTTAACTTTTAAAAAATAATTAGGTTTACCCAGGAAAAATATATGTAGTTTGTTTTGTTTGTTCTGGGTGCCATTTTTCCTTTCGAACATTCAGCCAGCTTGCTCTTGGACCTACAGCTTAACGTGGATTCCGAACCACAACTCGCAGTCATGCGACATCCCCCAAGTGCTATCAACCCTCGGTTTATTGCCATGGCATGACCTTGTGTACCTTCTTCCGCACCCCACGAGATGTCCGATTTCATCCGGCCTGGTTACCGGCGTAAATAGAGTGCGTTGGAAGATGATACATTTTAAACTCTTCCCTGTATTCCTAATCTTTAACCTGCTAAATTTCAGACTTACTTTTTTTATTGTTCGTATGCCCACTCCGAGAATCGAACTCGGACCGCCACGATCGAATGCCAGTAACTTACCTCTTAGCCACTGCAGTGGTTAAAAAAAATAGTTGACTGGCTACTATTACTCAATTCCAAATCAAATTATATTTACCCTACATGAAACAGCATTAGCATTACCCTTCATACATACATTGTCTTGTTCGTTTCCCCTCTCTGTATTACTCATTCGGTAGAAATGTCGGGAATTTACAAAGAAGAAAATTAAATAGGCGGGTTGCTGCAGAAATGCAGGCGGGCAGGATTATTGAATGCTGCTGGTTCGTAGAAGTTTATTATAATTTCAAGCTCAGGCTATTTTGTTTATGAGAATGGTAAAGGAAAAAGTCTCGATTTTATACAAAAGAAACGAAAAATTAGGTTTATTTACAACCATGCATGTAATAATATTAATGACTGTTTGAAGGTTGAAGACAATTATGTTTCTTGAATGATAGAAGAGTTTTCGACTTGCATTGTCTTCATTTGTTTCTCGCATCACAACGTTTCAACTGGTAAGTATCTTCAGTCGTTCGTCGTCGGTTTGAACCTCCCTGTGTGCGCCACTGCTCGAAATTAATGAAACACTTGCCACCTAGGTTCGTAATGTACTATTTCTCCGACCAACCAGGAATATTCATCGATTTTGCAATCCGTTATAAATTTGGTCTGGTGATTTAGAAAATGCCTAACCTTAATTTTTCAGGATAAAAATACAGATGTTCCCTTTCATTAAATTATCCAAAAGACCACAATAGACAAGGTTTTAAAACAGTAAAGCTAAGACAGGAATCTGTGATGTAGGCTATTATGTGGGCCTATAAAATATAAAAAACAACAGTTGTGTGTTACTTGTGTGGGCACACAAGCGGGATATTTTAAAAAGATTCAAAGGTCGTTGTATGAGATGAAAAAGGACAGACAGGTGTACGATTAAAGTTCCAATGGTTCAATGTTCTCTACTTACGATTTTTCTATTCAGCTTTTGTTATTTATTTTGTAGTTTGTGTTTAAAGCTATTTTATAACGCCGTAAAAAATGTAACTGAAATTTTATGTAGATATTAATTTACGACTTTTCGACGTGATTAAATAATTCATTTCCGTAAATAATCATGATTTATGGGATAATTAAAATTTGATAACAAGCAGTAGGACAGGTGTATTAGATATTACCCAATATGTAAAAAGATAACGTTATTGGAATAAAGATAATACTTTTTAGGTTAAATAAACATTTAGGTTATTTTTTAATATTATTTAAACGGCACAGAATGTTATTTAGGGGTAGAAATAGTTGGGAAATGGTCAGTAAAACAGCTTACAACAGTAACTTATAATAGGTTACACCTATAAAGACATCTTTATCATCCTTTTTTAACATCCTTTTTAACATTCTTTTTTCTGGAAACGAATAATAATTTTAAAATAAGTGAACTTAATTTATGGAATAAATATTTTAATTCAATCAAAATTTAATAAAGAAGTTGAAATTAAATGGTAAATTTTAATTTTATTTTATAACCTAATAAATCACAATTTCGTAACCAGTTAAGTAAATCGAAACATTTTTGGTAGACGTACGTAGTTTTTTACATAGATGCGTATTTAATAAACAAAATAAGATACCGCGGCAGTCGCTCAGAGGTGAGGTACTGGCATTCGACCGTGGCGGTCCGGATTCGATCCCCGGAGTGGGCATACGCATAATAAAAAAATATGTTCGAAATTTAGTAAGTTTAAGAATGCATGGAAGAGTGTAAAATGTATCATCTCCCAACCCACCCCATTCACGCCGGAAACCAGGTCGAATGAGATCGGACATCTCGTGGGGTGCGGAAGAATGTATACACACTCCCCAATCGGTAGGTCATGCAATGGCAATAAACCGAGGGTTGATAGCCTTGAGGGTGTTGCATGACTGAGGATCGTCGTTCGGAACCTACGTTAATCTGTAGATTCCCTCGGGAATGGCTCTGGCAGCGAACGAACAGGAAAAAATTATAATAAAAAAAGATACATAAATCCCATTAAAATTCCAAAGTTACCCTCCACCCCTCAAAATAGGAAAAGAGGGTAGATCTCCCTATTACCTCACTAAAATTTCAAGAAAATATTTGATACCGTTTTCGAGATATTAGCAAGTTTTTTCCAAAGGCAAATTTCTCTGAAACTACAAAAACAATTTGGTAAAAACCTATTTCATATTAAGCGCCAAATATCGTTCTTTCTAACGAAGCAAAATTGGGGTTTCAGGGTCAGCGGTTGCCGAGATTTTAGCGTCTGAAAAATCGAATAGCGGGTTTTGTTGGTTGGCAAAAACTGATTCCTGTCTTCTAATACTTTCAAAACACTCACCCTGTAGATATAACGTGTACCATACTGAAGAACAATTTAAAATAATGGTTTAGACTAGCTGGACCGGTGTTTAGTCCCCTTTGAAAGGGCTTTTAGACTGCCGCCAGGGTAACATACAGGGTGATTCCTAAGTTAACACTTCTTTTTAAGCTGTGTATAGAAGGCATTAAAATAGACAACATTTTCAAATACCTTTTTCAAAAAACTGAAGAATAAGGTACTTACATTCTACATTCATTTATTACACTATGGATCAAATACGGTCCTGCCTAACTTGCCCGTTGAATAACATTAAGAAAACTTCTGGGTGTAGAATGAGCCCGCAAGAGAAAGCGTTCTGCCTGTAATCTTGAAGCTGCAGCCGCACAGACACTCACCGTAAATTAGCACCATATCTACCAGTTCATTGTTTTCAAATTTTACCATTTTCATGTGTTACCAATTTAGAGTTAACTGAAAAACACACCGCAGCGGATTGAAAAATAACTGACCACCGACGCGTAAATTGCATGATTAATAGACAAACAACATAAAGTATAGCAGGCTACGTTTTGATGGCCAGGCCCGCACTGAGATTTTTTACTGCTGTCTCTCGCCTATTTTTAAGTTTTTTGAAAAAAGGTATTTGAAAATGTTGTTTATTTTAATACCTTCTATACACAGATAAAAAAAAGTATCAACTGAGGAATTACCCTGTATAATCAAAGTCATGTGAGGACGCATTAAAGGCTTTCTCGAGCAGCTTACCATAGTTAAAATGTACTTTTTTATCGCTCTTGTGGTAGTATACCAATTAACTCTTCAAAATTTAAATGTATAATATACCACATGCCAAGGAAATGCTTTTTCTAAAAAGTAACATAAAGTGTAGGTAACCAATTAATACAACAAAAAACACATTAATACTCAGGGCATACGTATAATTAGTTGGAGAAAGTTAGTAATTATCTGCCATGCGTTGCGTTGTTTCCATGTATAAGTACATGTTTTTGTTCTCACACTTGAATACTGTTTATCAAAAAATCTGCAAGAAAATGAACTGACCTGAATAATAATTACGGTCTTCTGCAAAAAATGGTAGTGTATATTTCAAAAATTAGTTTGGAAACCAAAAAAAGTTAATGTGACCACAATTTTAAAATCCCAATGCGGGACAAACAAAAATGGCCACAGACAAATTATTTTCGGGTGCTAAGCCCAAAGAAAATACTGCCTGTTAATTTTTTTAATGCTTATAGGTAATTTAATACCTCTGAGATCAATTGACGTATATATGAAGGGTGCTTTGGTAGAAATGCCAAATCTGGGAAATCATGTGATGAAATAACTACTGTATATTTTGTTAAGATTGGCGAAATGTTATAATTTCTTTATCTTATTTCGAAACAATAAAACAGTAGTCGATTAGTCACCACAAACAAATAATGCATTTCCACCACATCATGCATACTGTACCTGCATCTGGTGATGGCAATAACATTTCTTTTTGATAGATAAAATATTATATAAACGAATTTCATAAGAATTAAGGGGTCAGTGAAAATTTTGAAAATAATATCAGGGCATCGTTTGTAATTTTAATGGAAAATATGAAATTAACATGACTAGCCGTAATATTTCTATTTTTGTGTTCTGCATGGCGGATGATATAAGTTAAACCTACCTATATAATTGAAACTTCTAAAAAAATTGAATTTTTTTTGGGGGGAAAAAAATAAGGTATCATCCAAACTAGCAGTTCTTATGAACCCCTTAGTAAATGCAACGATGCCGCGTGTTACGCTGGTATAGAAGGCTCTTAAGTATTTCCTCAACATTTTTTTACTATCTGGTATTTGGACCACTTTTTAAAAATGCCAGATCATGCATTGTTTCAGTTTTTACAGTGTTCTGTAAATTGTTAAATGCGAGTCATCCTAAATGTTATCAGTTGAAAAGACTTTTTGGTAAAAAAAATATTGGCCTGCGATTATTTACCAGTTTTACAAATCACTCCTTTGGAAATATTCTATGGACATTGTAGAACTGTACCACATATATACATAGGTACACTATATTGCTAATACCATAATTCAATGATGACACCACTGTAAGCAGATGATCAGGGGCTGTTGAGTTTGCGCAGATCGGAAATTTGCTTCTTGATGTAAACATGACAGGGCTGACTTTCAAAATATTTTTACAAGCTTTTATTTAAATTCACCCGTTTAGTTCCGGTGTGTACAGTGTACAGTTTATGGTCAAATAAAACTAAGTAACCAATATTTTACATACCTGAAATACCTTATTCCTGGTATTGAACCGCGATTCGTGCAAAAAGGATCATGCACTTCTTTCTACCCATCTTGAGATACAAGTCGCTAACGATAACAAAATGTCTGGTAAAGTTTTATACCTAAATTCGCACCCAAAACTTAAAAATAATATCCACAATCACACCCGGAACATCCGAACGAATACAACGTAAAAAAGATGGAAACGACTATAACTTACAAACTAACAAAAAAAAATGTCTAAAGTAAAGTTTTATAGATATTAACACCCAAAACTTGGAAATTATAACAACACGCGAATGAACGAAACAAAAGATGGCGACTAATAAGAATATAACGGCGAGTCGGTTCTGTTTAAGAGACCTTGGGTTCTGTTTACGTTCTGTTAGAAATCGTGTGGGTTGCCTAATTTTTTCCCTACTGCGCAAGCGCCACGGCCCCCAACTCAGGTTATTTTGAATCGCACGATGGGTGTATTCTTGCTTCGTGCGGCTGCTTGTATTGGCAATATAGTGTAAGTACATATGTGAACTGTACAAGTGTACATACCTAAAAAGTGACATCCCATACATAAATTATATAAATAAACAAAAGGAATTATGCATTTAAGTTTGAAAATGAAACTGGTTTACTTTATGTATAGTGAAAGTTTATGTTCAGAATCTTATTGTCATTTCGAGGCGGTTTCGCGATGCAGTAAAACGTAATAATATGTAATTTATTTATATAAGGTAATATTATAGTTTTTTAATAGTGATAGGCATTAAATTATACCTATTTTTATTTTTAAACATTTAGAGGTAAGTATGTATGTCTGTGTAGGTAGGTACATGTATCGTCGTTTCTGTTACCAATGGGCGTAACTGATAAATTGCATATAAGTTGAGTCTACAAATGAAAGTTCATCCAATTACTAGCTGGATGCAAATCACAAGTCGCAAATACATAATCATAAAAGAAACAAAAAATTAGGTAGGTCGGTTATTAATTAAAGCATTCTGTCAATTGACGCCAAATTCGTTTTGACAACCTTTGTCATTTCGAGTAACTTTCATTTTACGTGTTAAAAGACATTTGAAAGCGGAATATGGTTAGTTGGCACATAATCTGAAAATAAGTCGCATTATTCAGCAAAGTAAGATACGCTCATTTTTAAGTTTAATTAAATCCTGATAGAATTAAAAAAATAAGATTTAATCAACGACACGACTCGAACAAAAATTACATCAGAAGCTGTGACGTGCATCCAGCCAGTAATTGTACGGACCTTATTAGCAAGCTTTATGTCGTTAACAACGAACGTAACTGTATTATATTTTTTCTTAACTGATGCTTTTTGAATATAATTGAATTGAAGGTTTAAAAAGAACTCTCTCTGTCTTGAGGTATTAGTGGTATAACTTAAAGTATTTTTAAATTGGGAAGAAAATTAGGAGCACTAATTTTATTCTATTTCTAGAAAGCAGTAAACTTTTCAATGTTAAAAACATATTTTCGGGAAAAAAAGAAATATATTTATATATTTATTTATATATATAACCAAAAACTTTTTTTATATATTTACAAGCCATTTCGATCCGATCCTACAGGATAATAAAGAAATGACCGTAATACTAACCGTGTAAGGGCAAATTTCAAAGGTTGATAATCGGACTGATGTAAATTCTCATTACAAATAAGACTGATGCGAGAATGACGAAGGAATTAATATTACTTAGGACTGTCAGTCTGTCTTAAATTAAAAAACATAATGTTTCAAGAAAAAAAATATTTGTAGATTGGTCAAAGAACAAAGCAGTATTTTTTAGCTGTGGACCTTAAAATTTCGATAAAAAAACAGATTCTAGAATTAACATTGAAAAAACAACTGAAAACTATGCAGAGGGGTACAAAAACTTTTAAAATGTTGCCCCCTTGAACCCACTTTTTGAAAAATCTCTCTCAAAGTATATCACAAAGTATGTCAACTTATAGAATTATTAGAATATTAAAATACTACGCAATAAGAATTTTTTTTACGACCGTGCGTTTTAACCCATTTTCCCGCACGCATTTTAGTTTTGAAAGTGTCACTTTCCCGCACTAGTGCGGGAAAGTAAAATAATGCAAATTTTGACCTTATTAGATAGTTTTTTACTTAGGAAGTTATAACTATTGTTACAACAGGTAAATAAATATGATGTCATCCTCATCGACGTCATCTACTTACCAGTTAACACCAAATAACTTCACTGGAAAGGCAATTTTAAGTAATTTACAGAATGCAACAAATTGTGTTTTTAATATTAATATTTATATTAATTAGTAGTTTTTAGTTAAAGTTTTGTAATATGTATGTTGAAATAAAATAATTTTTGAAAAATGAGTTGGTATACTTTTTTGTATATACGGTCGTAAAAAAAATAATGTTCCTAACTCATGCGTAAAGTGTCTTTCCCGCCCTTGACACTTGCCCGAACTCCGCTCCGTGTCGTTCGGGTCAACTGCAGTCGCGTGCGGAAAATTATCACTTTCCGCACTTGTTAGGAAAATAACTATTTGATGTTATTTCATATTTTATGCGGAATAGAAAGAAAAGATGTTTTAAAAACTCTTTTGTTAGTAAAAGCTTTGCTTAAATAATTTTAATGGGAGAAAATCCTCGTTAGAACAATCTAAATCTCTCATATTCAAATGAGCAAAAAAAATACGTGCTTCTCATTTTTTAAAGCAAATCCTACTAAACAATAGTTAAGAGTTTTGTAACAACTTATTTAATTTAAAGGTAAAAATATGTGTGGGAAGCTTTAAATAACTTGTATTCGGGTAATAACAATGCTAATGGCAACAACAAAACTGATAAATTTAATGGCATTGACCTCAATACACTGTAATATTATTAAATACATACGCGCCAATTAATTCATGTATTTGAGGAACAAATATAAGAAATTAAATAATAATTAAAGGTTGGCCCATAAATAATTATGTTACAAATTTCATATTTAATTACTGTTTTAATAAAAAAAATCGCTGATGCAAATTATCGATTAATATTGATTTTAAACAAAAATAATTACATATTATTTAGAATATGGGGTGAATTAAATATTCAAAAGTAAAAAACTAGGTTATTAGTATTATTAACTGTTAAAAAATCTTAATCAGTCTATGCACAGAAAAAATATATGGTCATTAAAAATATATATATGGTTACTGCTAATTGCTAATAATTTGGGGTTTATTGGATACTCGTCGATACGACACTAACTAGCTAGGTTTGTTAAAATAAATTTAAAATATAGTTACTTCCATGCTGTTGTTATAAAATATTGTTACAGTGTATCATAATGTTATTATAATATGAAGACATACCGGGTGACACCTGTGCCCCCCCCCCCAATTTTCCGTAATTTTGGTAAAAATGTGAGATATTAATAACTGGGTAAATTGCCATTTTTCGACCAATTCAGGCCTTTGAAACCACGGTTTAACCGGAAGTGAAGTAAACTTTTAAATTGTAAATGGAAACTCCTTATTTTTATTCGACATTTAAATTTTATAAAATATTCTCTTTTCAAGGATATATCAGACTTTATCATTTGTTTTAAAAATGGGCGCCTAGATAAATTTTCCTTTGTTTTTAAAATGTCCATAACTTTGGTAAAACAAGGTAAGTGGTAAATAGTAGGCCATGGAAACGTTAAAATGCTTTCTTTTAACCTGCTTATTTAAGTTTGACGTGCTTAAGAAAAATGTATCCGTTAAGGTTATTTTATTTACAACCTATTTTGAAAAAAAACTAAATTTTTCAATTTTTTCAAATGCCAACCCATTTTTCTTTTATTATAATAATAATAATTTTCATTTAATTTTCTTTGTAACGATGGATGACTAGTTAATAATTATTTAATAGTGGAAATTACCAAGAAATATCATAAATGTAATTTCTAGACTTATATAAGCTTTGTCAAGAACAGTCTCGTATGCTGTGGAAAACAAACATATTATTGCTTTTTTTAGACCAAAATGTCAAATAGTATTAAATAAAATTACAAAGATTGAAATGAATGAATTGTTTTCCACGGCATACTTTTCATCATGGCTTTTTTGGTCTAGAAAATACGTATATCATATTTCTCGTTAATTTCTACTATTACCTAATAAATAATTATTAACTTCTGATATACCTATCATTAGAAAGAAAATTAAATAAAAAATGTTATTATAATAAAACAAAGATGGGTTGCAATTAAAAAAAAAATCGAGAAATTCCTCTTTGTTCTTAAAAAAAAGGTTCTCCCTATCGTCTGCTAGCTGTTCTTCTGCTTTAGAAAAAGTGAGTTCTTAAAAAAAAGGTTCTCCCTATCGTCTGCTAGCTGTTCTTCTGCTTAAGAAAAAGTGAGTTCTTAAAAAAAAGGTTCTCCCTATCGTCTGCTAGCTGTTCTTCTGCTTTAGAAAAAGTGAGTTCTTAAAAAAAAGGTTCTCCCTATCGTCTGCTAGCTGTTCTTCTGCTTTAGAAAAAGTGATTTCTTAAAAAAAGGTTCTCCCTATCGTCTGCTAGCTGTTCTTCAGCTTTAGAAAAAGTGAGTTCTTAAAAAAAAGGTTCTCCCTATCGTCTGCTAGCTGTTCTTCTGCTTTAGAAAAAGTGTGTTTTTAAAAAAAAAGGTTCTCCCTATCGTCTGCTAGCTGTTCTTCTGCTTTAGAAAAAGTGAGTTCTTAAAAAAAAAGTTCTCCCTATCGTCTGCTAGCTGTTCTTCTGCTTTAGAAAAAGTGAGTTCTTAAAAAAAAGGTTCTCCCTATCGTCTGCTAGCTGTTCTTCTGCTTTAGAAAAAGTGAGTTCTTAAAAAAAGGTTCTCCCTATCGTCTGCTAGCGTTCTTCTGCTTTAGAAAAAGTGTGTTCTTAAAAAAAAGGTTTTCCCTATCGTCTGCTAGCTGTTCTTCTGCTTTAGAAAAAGTGAGTTCTTAAAAAAAGGTTCTCCCTATCGTCTGCTAGCTGTTCTTCTGTTTTCACAAAAGTGAGTTCTTCAAAAGATTTTTTATATTGAATCAAATCACCAATGCGTGATAAACCATTTTTATTCAATGCATAAAATTGTATCGTTTTAATTAAATTAGCAATAAAATATCAAGCTTTGCTTCGCTTGGTACGTCCAAAATGCCGATGCAGAGTTATTTACTTTGCACGAATTCATGTGGAATGAAACACTGCCGGATTTTATTGAATTTACGTTCGTAGCGTGGTAACCGGTATGTTTGTATTGTTTTTCAAACGAACAGTTTGAGTGAATTATTTCATGTAAATTGTTGCATTTTCAAAACGTTTTAAATGTTTACGTTTAAAACGTTTGTTTCAAAGTAAGGAATTATGGAAAAAAAATTGTCTGCATATTTTAAATAGTATATCTGCATACAGGGTATATCACTTATAATGGTCATTTTAATACCTTTCTACATTAGGTGTAATTACAAGAAAAATTGCCTGAAAGCACGAGCTTTGACGACGTTTTAATCAGGTGATGCAAGTTTTCAATGGAAAAACTTGCACCAGCTCATTAAATCGTCGTCAAAGCGCATGTTTCAGGCAATTTTTTTTGAAATTGCACCTAATGTAAAAATACCTTTAATATAGTCCTTATTAAAGTGATATATATTTTAACTAAAACATAATGTACAAATACAAATCAAACATTTAGAAAGTGTGAGAATATTGTTTCAAAAAGTCTTACTTATTAGTGTATTTTTTTAAATGCACTTTTATTTAGGTAGTTTAGGTTTTATGTGTCGGATCTCTGATGTTGACATCACGTTTCATTTGGTTACTAAGTTCATAACACTTTGGAAATCCTCTCCTAAAGCTGTTCTTACACACATATTGTACCGTAATTAAATAATTATTAATTACCATCCTGTGCCTACGCTCATGGGCAAGGTAACGACTTCGGTACTGATGTTTCAGGCAGTTGTGGTACGCTAGTGCAGATTTCAATGAGAAAAAAACTGCCTTATTTTTTATCTACTTACTTGTTACTGGCATGCAATAATTTAACTGCGAGCCATTGGGGCTGAGCCAAATTGTTTTCACTAAGTAGACAACGGGGCTTACCCCTGGTATTAGGTAGGTGGTATTTTTACTATTTTTCATTGTTATATTTTGGATTATTGCTAATTTAGTTTAAATAAAATATTGAAGTTTATGATTAACAAATGTCCGATATAACTTCGCGGCCATTTTGTGCCAGAACTTACCGATTTCCTATTTTTTTTAGTTGTTTGTTAACCAACAAGCGGCGTAGGTGCAACAATATAACTCTTTCCCCAGAAACAACTGTGTTTTTTTACTTTTGGGCAAACCCAGAGAAATATCCCGTTACACTATATTTTTTCACAATTTCTTTGATTATAAAACAGATAAATGCATGGTTAAATAAAAGGTTCTAAGTATTTATATCAAAACCAGCAAGAACATATTTTAAAAAATTATATTAAATTTCTTTAATCTCATAATCCAACTAATTAAAGTGTGAATGTTAGAGGATCCGAACGCGTTTAAATTTCCTATGTTAAATTGCGACTTTTTACCCGAATAAAAAATTATTTTTTTTAAATAAAAATAACTTTTACATTCTCTAACTTATACGAAGGCGTAGACGGGCCGTGTAGTTTTTTTTTCTTAAATTTCGACTTTAAACTCGGAATATTACTAAATTCCGACTTTAAACTCTTGTAACATTCCGAGTTTAAAGTCGGAATTTAATAAAATTCCGAATTTAGTAATATTCCGAGGTTAAAGTCGGAATTTAAGAAAAAAAACTACATGGCCCCTCTACGCCTTCGTCAACATCTGTAGAGTCCTAATTTAGAAAGTTTTTACAAATGGACAGGATTCGGTTCAAGAACACGCAATGTTTTAAATATATGTATATAGATATGATTTGGCATGCAGTTGGTAACTGTGGAGAAGAATTTTAAAATATTGTTTCGATCCACTTGAGGAAGAAATTCACAAATTTATTTGACATCAAAGTTCGTTTTCACATCATCAAATTTGGCCTTGACGTTACTTTATGAATAAATTCACAAAGAACTTCACAAATGTAAGGAGATCTTAAGAAGAAACATTTAATTGATGACCGATATTTTTGTAGCACTTAAAAATATCTCATCATCAGAAAGATCTCAATCGGTCAACAATCTTTAGAAACCCGTTACTGGGCAGGTATCTAATCATTTTTTGTTGGTTTACTTAAAATAGTTGTCTTCAAAGGTATTATTATATTTTAATCATGGCTTTAGTTAATGAGAAGTAAAATATAGGATATGAAATTGACTTTAATATTAAAACTAATGCCAAGAGAACATAATGATTATTTCTTCTAATAATGGCGTTTCTAATAGTATGAAAATACAGAGGAAAATACGTACGTAGTAGACAAAAATCTTATGAATTAAAAAATGTCAAGCAATTTTGGTGTAAAATAAAGGTTATTTATAAAATTGCAATTAAACTTAATTATTGGTAAAATTAATTCAAATGGCATTTTAATGTTCAAAACATTGAACATATTTGTTAGAGCCAGTTGTTATTTTATTGTGAAGTATATTTTTAGCAAATAACCCAATTGACAGCAAGAAGATCCGGGAAGAGGAAAGGTTTTAGACAAAAGTGACAAATTACCTGATCTGTAATGGCAAAATCAAAATTCCATCACACATCTTTTATCTGGATCATATACATAAATACAGGGTGGGGACTTTAACTGGGATAAATTTGATATTATTAAAACTGCTGATGTTGCGCCTACAAAATTAGGTATGTGGGGGGTTTTAGAGCATGCGGAATTGGATTATGATATCGGAGGAGTTGCCAGATTTCTCAGCTTTGCGTTACACGTAGTAATTTTGTTGTTTTAAATGGAATGCCCAATTTATTTTTATTGCAGTTGCGTGTCTAATTTAGTAAGATCTCAAATTTACAAAATTCTATCTTCACTAGTTGTTGAGCTATGGCAACACTTGATGATAGTTCCATTTAAAAGTACCATGAGAATTTATATTTTTAAGGTTTCAGTTAAATAAGCCATTTTGGCATGACAAGAAGTTATTGACAAGCTTCAAGAAAAGCTTGTCAATAACTTAGTAACTATGGAGATGTTAACAAGGTAACGCTACTTTAAGTTAGATAAGCGTCCCGGTACTTTTTAATGAACCTATGTTGCCATAGCTCAGCAACTAGTGAAGATAGAATTTTGTAAATTTGGGTTCTTACTAATTTTGACACGCCCAATTCACTGCAATAAAAATAAATTGGGCATTCCATTTAAAATAACAGAATTACTACGTGTAGCTCAAAGCTGAGAAATCTGACAACTGCGCTGATATCATAATCCAATTCCGCATGCTTCAAAACCCCCACATACCAAATATTGTAGGCGCAGCTTCAGCAGTTTTAATAATATCGAGTTTATTCCAGTTAAAGTCCCCACCCTGTATATTTAACTATAGGCAATTACAAGATTGTATGACATATTATTGTGGTAACAACCCATGTAGAACGTAAAGGACCTGCTTTATTTTCAAATTTTTTTACTTGTTACTTAAAAGTACTTGCATCGCATAGGTTTAAATTACTACTTTTACCAAAATATTGCAAATTGAAATAAATACCATATTTACAATCTTTTTCGCGAAAAAAATATTTATATTTAATTATTTATTATCGTATACAAATTTCACGTTAATAACAACATTAACCTATGTTTCATCATTCATTAGTTCTTGGAATAAAAAACAATTTAACACTTATTAAAGAAAAAATTCTCAAGCAATTAAATTGGTGCTATAGTAAATAGGTTGCTTACCCGAGATTATATTGCACAACAATGACTTTAAAAACAATAACAATGATGGAAAAATAGAATATAATTACTACATTTTATTAATATGCGTTTTTTAATGAACATATTACAGTGAGCATTTTATTTAATTAAAATGTATTTTTACAAGTATATTTTCTTTCTTGCTATTTCTTATACATACCCTTGGACAAATTACTGTAGACAAAACCAGTGGCGTATTTAATGGGGGCTGCCAGTTTGCAGCCTCCCCCCCCCCCTTCGAGCTCAGAAACTCGGGTCTAATAGTCTAATTGCAAACTAATTTTTCGTCTTAGACCTTTTACTAATATTTTATATTCAGCCACAATCCGCTACATTTTAACAAATTTTCAATATTCACTGTTATCGATAGTCTAATTTTGCTACGTCTGGCAACAGTGTTTCTCGATAATCATAGTGGCACTAATAAAACTAAGTTCGAGCTGTCCGTCAAGCCGGCTATGTACTATTGTGCCGATAAAAAACTGGGACAAGAGATTTACAAAAACAATGTAAGAAATACATATCCCCTAGACTATAAAAGGTGTCTAGAGCTAAAAAGGAAAAACATTCAAAATTTAAAAAGTAACCTAGGTTACATAATGGAATGTTTTGTATTTTTCGATACGGGGTGGTTAAATTTGAGAGACATCATATAATATGGATAAAGTAAATTTATTAGATTTTTTTAAAGTCAAATATTTTATAAATTATTATATTTACCATTACCACAAAATAATAAATAAAGCTAATTAATACAGGTAATAAAATACATTTAATAAAAAGAAAAAAATTGCGAACACAAAGTTTGTCAAAACAACACAAAATTAATATTTGGTCATAGAACCATTTCTGTTTATTACTTTTTGGAGCCTTTGTGGCATACTTAAAACTAAGTTTCTACATAATTCGACAGTTATTTCATCCCAAGCTTGATTTATCCTATGACGTAATTCATCCCTGTTTCTAGGTTGAAAATCATGTTTATACATAGATTTGACCATGGCACCCCAAATGTTTTCTATCGGGTTCAAATCGGGACTCTTCGAAGCCCAGGGAAGAACTGCTATGTTATTTTCTTGGAGAAAATTTTGTACAATGCGCGCTGTGTGTATTGGAGCATTATCATGCTGAAATGTGTAATTTTGACCGTATACAGCGTTTACCGATGGTATCATCACTTCGTTTAGTATATTAACGTATACTGCTGCAGTTAGTCTTCCTTCGACGATTTGGCAAAGTCCTGGTCCTCTAGCGCTAATCCAGCCCCAAACATTTTTGGAGAAACGCCCACTTTGGTTGGTTTTGTGGGTGTATCTCTCATCATACCGCATGCCGGAAGGCCTATACACCCGAATTATCCCATTATTGCATGACTGAAAAGTTTTCTCGTCAGAAAATATAACTGTTTCCCATAAATTTATTTGATTAATATATTCATGTGCAAATTCTAACCTGCCCTGTTTATTTATTTCCGTTAAAAAAATTTTATTGGCAGCACAACGGCTTCGTGTATCGGAATTTCGAACCCTGTCTCTAGCGGTATTTGCAGAACCTGGAAAATTCGTCTCTTCTTTTGCCTTGATTGCAGTTTCGAAGGGATGATCCCTTAGATAATTAACCAGTCTTCTATCATGATCATCAGTAGAAATTTTAGGGGGACCAGAACCTGCATTCCTAATAATAGTCCCATGTCTTGCTATTTTTTGTTTTGCCAATAGCACGGTATTCTTGCTTACTCCCAGTTCATCTGCAATATCCCTAATAGCAACACTATCTCGCAACCGACTATAAATAATTGCCTTTTGCTGGGGGGTTAATTCTGGCATATTTACAAATAATATATGATTGTATGTTTGACGAGTCAATCATAAAGTGACAATCTTTATTGACATGCAAATTTTCATGACATTTTACTGGTACCAGGCTTGATGTAAAATTATTCTTAATAGTCTAGGAGAAAATAGAAAAATTTCCTGTCCCAGTTTTTTTATCGGCGCGGTGGTACCGTACTCGAGTTGTACCGTTAGTTTGTTAAAAATGACATTTCTACTCACTCAGCAACGATGTAATTAAACAGGTATAGAAAAGATTATCGAAAATTCATTTTTATTGATGAAGCCGCATAAAAATAAAAAAGCAAAAACATTTTCGTCTAAATATCTACCCTGCGTCATCATGTCTGAGTCATATAGGGAGCGGGTCCCTCAACAAAAAAATATTAAATATACGAATAAATAAATTCTCTGGATAAAGAAATGCTTACACAAGCGCCGAAAAAAATTACAGTACAGACCTTACACAATTATTAGGACTCAGTATCCTGAATTATATTCAATCCTTTCTCATTCTCGCATCAGTCTTGTTTCTTATGAGAATTTACATCAGCCTGTCCACTAATCCTTAAAATTTGCTCTTAGATGATCAGTATTAGGCAGTCCTCACCTTCTCACACAGGTAAATTTAAAAGAAACTGTAGTAGCTTGGAAATTAGGATACTGGGCGACTGGCTACTCGAGTTGCCTCTCATCCTCACATGGCCGATACTATAGTCATGCGGTAGCAAGCAAAAAAGGCCGCACATTCATGAATTTCAGCTTAAAAATTTGCTTAATAATTATTATTTTGCCTCACTCAAGAAACTGGAGAAGCGTGGTGACCCAGTATGTCGAGTTGCGGATACTCACGTTGCCGGGTCTTGGGGTCTCCCAGTCACCGCATCTTAGGTAGCGCCGTATGAGTAGCGTTATTCAAATATACACAATGGGGGACCTATTATCCAAGCATGCCTCCAAGCAGTGTCTCTTAAGTTTCCCCGTGTGAGGACTGCCTTACTGTCATTCCCTTATCAAGCAAGACTGTCTGGTGTATGATCTACATTAGCAGTAGGTAAATAGATTATAGATTTTAGAGATTAGGTCGTCATTTTAAGTCTTGGTAATAGTCTGTAGGGATTAATGATGTTAAATGCTTGGCAATTTTTGAAATCGTGTTCACTGTAAAATCAGATATGTATTATTCATGATATTATGCGAAGCAGTAAGACATAAAATCTAATTAAAAACCAATAAAATAATAAATACAAACCCAAGAAAAAGATCATTACTACTTACAAAACGAATAATAAAATGCATTAATTAATTCTACAACATTACATTTAGAACAATGTTAACCAGTGCATCAAAAGGAAGTTGCAGCAATGTTTTTAATCTTTCTTTGGCCACCTTGTTTTTCCTTTTCTATTTTTATAGTAAGATTGCGTAATAATTGACCCACCTAGTTTACCAACAACAACCAATTTCCTTTCATTATTTAAGTTGTTTTATACAAGTATTGCTTTGGTATTGAACCGATAGATGTAAGAGACTCAAGAGTACTGTTATTGTATGAGATCAACTTAAAGATCAGTTGCAGTGCAGTGGTCTGGTTTTATCTTAATGGAAATCATTATTATATTTCATGTTATGGTTAGTTAATTCATTAACTTTAACTTATTTTAATTCTTAACATATCCTGTTGATTAATTTATGCAAGAAACGTGCTTACAGTTATTATTTTATAAATATTATTTACAATTTTTAACTTCCAGTTATAGGTAAAGAACTCAATTAGGTAAAGTATACGATTTTTTCTGGCCGATAGGATTTAATAATGTCTTTAGATTATATAAAAACACCGCCAAAAAGGGAGGCGAACGAATCAAAGGGCCCAGAAGTTTTTTAATTCTTTATATTTCGGCAATATAGTTTAAAACGTCAAAAATACTACTTTATTTCTTTAACTGTCTGTTTATGACGATGTGAAGTTAACAAGTGAAAGGTATAGGGCCATAAAAATAAAATTTGTATTGCATAATATGTAACTTTGCGAAAAAAAAGTTTAGAAGCAGCTTTAAGATGACGACGTTTTAACTACAGCTTTTTGTATATTAACTACGAATCCGCAATGGAGATCATCCTAGACATTCCTCCACTTGACTTGGTGATAAAAGGAGATGCAAGAATGGGACTTTATAGACTGCAGAGTTCGACGCCGCTCTTAGGCAGGCAGAGAACTGGACACGAACTTTTAAGCGAAACTATAGGTTAACCTGAGTTAGTAAGACCCACAATGTTCCAAGCAGAAATCTACGTCGTACTTTTGCAATGTGCGTACAAAACAATAAGAGGGCTTACCTCAATAAGCGGATCCATATATATTCTGAGTCAAGCAGCCTTAGATCGCTAATATGCAACAAGGTAACCTCAAGACTAATGTTGAAATGTCAGGAGGAACTGGAGGCCCTGGCAAAAGTAAACAAAGTAACACTGCAGTGGGTACCAGGACACGAAGTTATTACAGTAAATGAAAAAGCCGACAAACTTGCGAGAAAAGGCTCCGAAAACACATTCATTGGTCCAGAACCGGTACTCAGAATGCCACGATGAACGGCACGAGATGCTATAAAGCGATGGATCAGGAATGAACACAAAATCCACTGGAGTAACAGAGAGGGATTAGCCCATAGCAAAAGCTTTATTGGGAATCCAGACCCAGGACTTACGAAACAGTTGCTTCAAATAAACAGGAACCAAGTGAGAACTATTACAGGAATTCTAACAGGACACATGGCTGTCAAGAACCATCTGCACCGAATGTAACTGTACAATGCAGACCTTGACTGCAGATTATGCGGACGAAATAGGGAAACTGTACAGCACATAGTTTGCCATTGCGAGGCACTAGATCGAAAAAGGCAACAAATACTTGGGCAACCAAAACTGGAACCAGAGGACATCCTTACCCTCTCCTCAGTTGACCTACACAAACTAGTGCAAAAAACTGGGATCACAGAGTAGGTGTAACAATCAAACAGGGTGAGCCCAATGGGCAAACCTGGTCTAAATGCATCAGGCGCACAGAAGGGCCCTCGGAAAAAAAACTACGAATACCTAACTACAATATATAGTTAAAAACCAATTACTTATAGGTTTATTTTAATGGGAAAGTAGGCATTGAAATTATAAGGTAATACTTTCTGATATTAAAAAGCAGCTTCTAATGTGCGTCAGCATAAAAAATACAATTACAATAGAAAGTGCATACATTGTGTCGATAAAATGTATCTATTTGGTATTTACTATTATCGAGATAATAACACAAAAATGTTTTAATTCAAGGTTTAATCGATAAACTTCGTAAACAGACCATACATTTTTAGAGAAAGGCAGCTTTGTAATGTACTTTTTATTGTAATTTTCAAAAGAAAGTCATGCGGATAACAAATTGAGAATCAAGACAATACGTATTAACTCAAGTGCCTGTAACATTTTCTTGTGTTTGATGTGAAATTTTTACCAATATGTATTTATAAAAAATAATTTTTCCTATATTTATTGATTTATTATCAAAAGTATACTTGCTTGTACATAAATTGTGTGCGAAAGTTATTTGTTTATAAAAAGAAAGTATTTTTAACAATACACTATAATTTTCATTGACTCATATTTTTTCCTCGAATTTCGAAAATACCTTTCGCATAGACACCACCCATTTTTTATGGAGAAAAAAAATTCAGTATCTTGGACATGGAGAAATTTAACGCGGACCGATACACTTAAGGACCCCCTCTCCTCCCCCCCACTTTGCCCGCCCATGCATGCATACATACTAACCTTAAATGTCTGAAATCTCGATCAAGGTGATCTTAAAATATCTGTATGTGCCACGATAAAACACTGTACTAACAGTACGAAGATTGCATTTAAATTTTACTCTTCAATATGGATAATTGCTTTACTGTACGATGAGATAAACTGCTATCTAATCTCCAAAAATAAATATTGTTCCTTGGGTATCTAAACGATAAGTTTATTAATTTTGACCCTTTATAAATAAATAATGTAAGTGTGCATTAATGTTTACACAATTTCAGTGACTAACTTCATTACAGTTATTATTAAAACAAATCCTTTTGGCCCTGGTTAATAATAATGAAATAAAGGCATTAGGTAGGTACCATTTTCTTACACGGATAGAAAGTTTTAATACAACGTATAAGAAATATACCTAGTAATGTTTATTATAATTTCTAGTAGTATAAGACTATAATTCAGTATAATATATTTTACAATAATATTATTATATGTCATTTGGTGACGGGTATTATTTTTGGTCCCATAAATTATTATATTATTTTGTAATCTTCATAATAGTTTCTATTAAATTAATGAACATTTTCTTTTTTCTAATAAGAAATATTTGTTTTTATTTGCTTGTACTAGATTTTATTGTAAGAAATATAAAATATTCTCACAGTTATTATTAATTAATTTCTTATATGGCATTATATAGTTTTTTATAATTTATTGTCTGTGATTAAATGATTCTATTATAATAAGATGTAGTACTTGGATATTATACAGGGTAAATCAACGGTAGAGTAAAGTACATTTCTCTCTTTATTTTAAAAACCAGATAAAAACGTTAAAGACAAAAGGTATAGAGATCGTTAAGAGCAAACAGTAGTCGATGAGTCATCACGAACAAATACGACATTTCCACCACATCGTTCATCTTGTACCCGTGTCTGGCGTTGGCAATAAAAGTTCTTTTTTTAAATACGAAGTATTATAAAAACGAATTTCACGAGAATTAAGTGACGCGGCGTCAGTGGAGATTTTAAAGATAATATTATCGGGTCATCGTTTGTAATTTTATTTTATATATTTTATGAATAACCGTAATATTTCTATGTTTATGTTCTACCTAGCGGATGATGTAAATTGAACCTACTTATATAATTAAAACTCAATTTTTTTTTCGCCAAACTCTAAGTTCTTGTGAACCCTTTGTATAAATTTTTTAATTAGACAAGCCAGACAGCGATGCCGCGTTTTATGCTGGTATGAAAGGCTCTTAAGGTGCATATTTTAAAATTATATTGGAGTATACAAGGTTATTCAAAAAAACGTGGAGAGTATCACCTGTTTTTTAATATATTATAAATGTATTTTTGAATTGTACTAAGAATTCTACACTTATTTTATACAGCATACTTACATATCTAAATTCAATTTTTTTTGAGATATGGACATTTTAAAAATATCATTAATCCCACTTTGACATGCTACAGGGTCCAAATGGTGCATCTTAGAACAATTCCTAAGATGTACCATTTGGTTTGATATAATAATTATATAGTAATTATGACTACATATTTTGGTAATTCCTTTCATTCCATTCGCATTAATTATCTTAATTCCTAAAAACATGTTCTGAATTGGGCCTTAAAAACGGTTAAACAAAAATAAAAATCACATTATCACAATAAATTAGCGAAACTAAATTAGTCTGATCTGTGATTAACCAGTAATTAATAAGTAATAATAAAATCAGTAAATAAAACTATACATACCACTTAAAGTGAACACAAAGCACGTTCCAATCCTTCGACTCGCCAATACTGTTTACTTTCACAAGCACACAAAATAACGAAACAATTATACTTCCACGACAAACTTAAATAAAACAAAAACCAACACAAAGGATTAAAAAAACGTTGTTAATTATAAATATGCAATAAATAACGAAAAAACCACCTTGCGATTATCTTAACCAAAATAAAATTTATTTTTATCCACGTAAGCGATTGAAAAGCCGGTAAACGTAACCGGTCGCAACGTCGACCCGTTCAACGCTTTCGCAAAGTCTGAAGGCAGGAGAGAAACCGGCAGTCTGGCTGGCAGCAGACCGCGCTTCGCAGGAGAGCCGAGAGGGATGCGTGTGAAGCAGGATTGAGTAGACGCGTGCCCGAAGAGATTTTTGGCCTACGATGGACGCGGGAAGCGGAAAGACCGTTGATTCATTAATGTAAAAAAAATCCGTTAGCTACCTATATTGTTTTTATATAATTTATTCACCTGATGTGCTGGATCAGTCATCATCTTTTAATAACGAATATATTTTAGTTGTTGATGAAGACCGTTTAAAAGGAGATGGTGTGAATTATCTTACTTCTATAATAATACGTTCAATGGTAAATTGAACATCTATAGGTAGGATGGATAGATAACTGAGCGTTGCTCATTGATTTCTATCTAACTTAATCCCTAAACAATAATGGTAAAAGTATAGTAAATTTACCCCTTCGCACTTATAAATAAAATCCCCCGAACTTGAGAATGCTTACTGCAATATGTCCATTTTCCGATTTCAAAAGAAGTTTTGTTAAGAATGTTACAAATTCGATGCTTACCATTGTGCTCTTTTAAACCGTAAGAGTGAGTGAGGATGAAATTAGGGTAAAATTGGGCAATTTAGAGACCACTAATAGGACGTTGACAAGCTTGAAAATTCCGAATACTTTCAAAGATATTAGGAAAAAAACGACAATAATTCTGGTTTCTGTGTTTATTTTTCCAAGCTTTCTTAACAGAAATGGCTAAAATAGTTTGTACAACAAGAGTGGACATAATGTCTATATCTCACGACAAAGTAAATTGAGTGCGACGCCGTAGGCGGAGTGCTCAAACTTCCGAGTGCGATATAGACAATCCACTCGAGTTGAACAATACATTTTTCTACGACCAAACTTACAAACCTTATGCTAAAAAAGTTTTCAGGCTACTGGGCTGGAACTCACGACCATTGGATCCAAAGGTAGATATTAGGTCGCTTCACCAGATCCTCATATTAGAAATTCGGGTAAAACTAACTTAAGAATAGTGCTA
Source organism: Polydrusus cervinus (assembly GCA_935413205.1). Taxonomy (NCBI): domain Eukaryota; kingdom Metazoa; phylum Arthropoda; class Insecta; order Coleoptera; family Curculionidae; genus Polydrusus; species Polydrusus cervinus. The sequence goes on along the minus strand of OW284514.1, from coordinate 24,119,317 downwards.
AATGAAATTAACTTTTTATGAACATTTAGCAGGGTGTATTATTGATAAAACTATTATAGATGCGTATATATTTTTTTATATTAAACAAGTTAATAACATATTGTACCATATACTTATAAATTATATAATTTACTCTCTTGAAAAAGATGGCGGAGCCTCAGTTAATACAAGAAACTGTGATTGGTCAGTACTTTATAAGGATGCCACAGAGGAATCTAATTTTTATAACAATGTTGTAAACTAATGATAAATTTCCGGACTCGTAATAACAAAGCACAGACGAATGATAGGTCGGTGCTGTCTCCAAAGGGAGTGTAATATTCCTAGGAAATTTTTTAGGATCACTTTGGTTATGATCTGCTAAAAAAGTATTTTTCAGTATTGTGTGCATTCGAGGAAAATTTCTTTGAAAATGAGACATTTTATTTTTAAAGGTAGCAACGCTGTGCAGCACTAAACAGTAAGACTATGAAATTTTGCCGTACAAGTAACTGGAATAGCCTACTTTTCTCGTGACTTAAGTGTAAAGGAAACAGCAAATTTCCAAGTGGAAGTAAAAACAGTTATTTTGGTTGAATATTAGCCAAAGAGTGTAATCTGCGGTAAAATTATGTAAGTCGCGCCGCGAACATAGAAAAAGTATAGTATTATCATACTTAAGGTAATATTACCCACTATTTACTCGGATTTCATCTTCGAAAATAAAAAATATGTAAAAAGGTGTCACTCCTGCTCGTAAATAATACTTTATTTAAATGGCGTTAGCACAAAGTTAATAGCATGAGCTTATCAAATAATTTCCTTAACCGAGTAACTCACAAAGGGTACAACAAGCTTTGAAACGCCGCTATCTATTAAAACAACTGCGAACTGATGCATTGTGCATACATTTTAATCAACTCGTATGTACCAAACATCAAACATCATCTATCAATGAATTATTCAACCATTACGCCACCATTACGCAACCCTTTACCACCGACTCGGGAATACACGCTACATTAAAAGTGGAAGGGGTAAAAGCTCGCTAAAGCACCGTAGGGGATATGGTGTAAATGACGACCGTCCAGATTATCACAGCCAACACATTTTTTTTCTGACTTCTTTCTAAGAGCTGTAAGAAAAATTGAATAAGGCTGTTTAAAATGTATATATACAGGGGCCTGCATCTTACCTCCCGTCTTCTATAGTTCACTTATTAATTAAGATAGGATTTTGATATTTTGCAGACTTTACTTGTATACTAGGACGCATTTCAGGAAAATGTTTTTGTTTATACAGGGTGTTCCAAAAAAGTGCGATGTCATACGAATCTATTTTTTCAGATTACATGCCATAAATATTCTAACTTATTTAAAGCCTCTTATAGTTGCTTACATACCCACAAAATTTTAATGAAATCAGTTCAGTATTATAGGCGAAAAAAAATAAACGCTAAGTAAAATCAGTTTTGCACCACTGGTTTTAAAAATTAATAAAATATAAAAATAATGCCTCGTTAATAAAATTTTACAAATGTACTTAATAAATAAGGTCAAATAGTCTTGAAATGAAAGGTATTTCTTGTATTCAGCGTAATTTATTCTCTATTGCCTAGCGCTTTCGGCCTACTACCTCAGAACCTAAGCCCTGATGATGGCCTTCAAGTAGGCCGAAAGCGCTAGGCAATAGAGAATAAATTACGCTGAATACAAGAAATACATTTCATTTCATTGAAAAACGGCGTACAACCGACCTCCCCCCCTTTTACATCAAATAGTCTTGTCAACCAAGTTTGATTAATACGAATTGTATAGGGTGTTCAAAGTTTAGTGTGAAACTTTGCAAACTTTAAAGCAATTTATTTTTCTTATTTCAAATTGGAACCCCCGTATATTATTATGTAATTTGATGCAGAATTAAAAATCAAACATTGGGCCTAATTACAACCCTATCGCAATTTCTAACGCATCAAAACGTATTTGCAGAAAACTCATTTTGTGGCTTTGAAAAGCAATTTATTGGTATTAACGTTTACTAAAGTGACAAAAAAGAATTATTGTCATATGCTCCTAATATGAAAATTATGAATGAAACGAGGCATTCTTTTTTTTAAATTAATTTTTAAACCCAGTGGTGCAAAACTGATTTTTCTTAGTTCTTATTTTTTTTGCCTATAATACTAAAGCGATAAAATTTTGGGGGAATGAAGGCAACTATAAAAGGCATCCAAATAAATAAGAATATATATAGCATGTAATCTAAAAAAATAGATCCTTATGACGTCGCACTTTACAGCCTGTATAAACAAAAATATGTTCCTAGGATACAGGTAAAGTCTGCAAAATATCAAAATCCTAACTAAATTAATAAGTGAGCTATAGAAGACGCGAGGTGAGGTGCAGGACCCTGTATATATATATATATATATATATATGTATATGTCAAAAAGGAATCATCTATATATAGAAACAGCTAAAAAACGGGACACTTTTCTGACAGAGAAAACGGGTTCTTGAATTAAATTAGTTACCTGAAACTCATCCCTAATTAAAAATAAAAAAACGTTTCAACTGCCCACTGTATTATAATTTGATATTTAAAAATTATGAGGTTTTGTATGATCAACATTTACACATGTTACCCTAAAAGCTCCCTAAAAGCGAAGTATAGTCATAGACCGTGCAGAATGTATTAACGGGTGAGTATATCGATAAATTTTTAATACGAATGGAATTTTGTGAATCGAAAGAGGGATCGCAACCGTATTCCCGTATTGTTTTTAAATGTACTTGTATCTCATATCTGAATGGATTTACAAGGATTTAGAATACCTAATTTGATGAAAATATATAATTGAAAATGGATAACATGCCAAAAGTACATTATATTGATGAATATAGGAAACTTGTTATTATTTCGTATTTTGATTGTTATTTAATTTATATTAAATTTATATACAATAATTTTTTTAAATATCAGCACCATTTTTCTTGACAAAATTAAATGAAGTCCATATTCACAATACAATAGGAAAAAACAACTTTGTTTTGAATCATAAATTTAAATCATTTTTTTAGAGGTATTATAGAATATAATAAATAAGATTCGGAAATTGAGACTTTGATTTTTTTTAAGTCGACAAATGGCCATTGCAGATCAACCATCACAGGTAAGTTTGATCTTTATATAGTTTAAGGAACTTCTAAGCTTCAGCTAGTATTTAAATTTGACGTTTCGTTCTTTAGATATCGACTTCAATCAATTTTTTTAAATATGGGCCTGGGATTTTAAAAACCGTTTTAGGTAATTCTAAGCCCTGGAAATTATTTTTAGGATGCCGATACTTTGGGTCTTTTTCTGACAAAATATCAGGCGTCTTTGAGTAAAAATGGACGGATTCTTTAAATCAGAATTTTTTTTAGTTTGGCTCTAAATGTTCAGGACCGTAATGAGAACAATAGATAACTTTTAAAAATGTGCTATTAGATGACAAAACGTTAAAATTTCAAAAACTTTTAAATTGTATTAAATTTCTAAAGCTTAGAAGTCCCTAAAACTGTATATAAAATTTCAGGTCAGTATTTAAAAAAAATTATTTGAGTTTGGTATCTAAAGAACGAAACGTAGAATTTGAAAACTAATAACGCAGTCAAATAGAACATAAAAACGGCTATGAGAAAGTGCTATTTGTTTGTTTCTTAAGTCAAAAATGAAGACACAAAAATTAAAACCTAAAACTAAAAATTTCTGTTTTTTCGGATATCTCCGAAGGTATTCGAAATATTTACAATTTTCTTTTACCAAATGATTAAGCTTCAAAATAAGCAACTTTGCCTTAATTTAACCATGTTTGTATTTCTTCTTATTTTGATTTTGAGATCCCCTTGTATGCACATGACTTTGTAGCATGGTGCTACTAGCACCCTGTATATATAGTAATTATATAGGTAAGTATTACATATAAGGTAATAAATTAATTAATAATTACTGTGTGGTGTTGAAAAACAATTTCCTTACTAGTGCCGAAAAACACATTTTCCACACTAAAATCTGTGTTGAAAATTAAGTTTTCCGCACGCTAATAGAAAAATTTTAGACCGCCTGCCCTTGACACATACACAGAAAACATTTTGGCTTTTTAGTATAAAATTTAAATTTATTGTATAAGTTATTCCAAAAGAAGAGTGTAACATGTGTAGCCAAAATTTACTTGAATGTCCTTCGTGTACCAAAAGAAATACAAAACAGTATTTAAAACTTTATTGCCTGACTCATTGCCTCATTATTATTGCAAACATGTCAAGTATGATAACGCAGATTGCACATATCTACATCTACTACATCATTAATTACAGGGTGGTAAATTGTAACCGGCTTATCAAGGTCCACCAGGCTAAATAATATTATCTTGTCTTCCAGTTTCCTGCGTCCCGTCGCGTCGATCCGTTCCCATGGAGAGTGTTTAGAGCTAGAGATCATTGAAGGCCTACTATGCGGATTTTAAAGGCCATTATATTTAGAGTGTGAGAACATTATTGATGCTAATTTTTTCACAATTTCATTATTTTGTATGCTTTTTCCTTACAATCGAGCTTTGAACTTCTCTATGTATCATGATGAAAGATACCGTGATGTAGTGATGCAGTGGCGTATTTATGGGGCTGGGGAGGCAGCACCCCCCCCCCCGGAGCCTAGGAGCTTGGGTCTAAAAATCTAATTGCAACCTAATTTTTTGTCTCAAGCTTGGACTCTTAATTTAAATCTTTAAATAATGTATTATTGGCTTAGATTACAAAGGTCTTGTAGGAAACGTTCAGTTTTTAAACTTTTCCTTCTAAATGTCATGTTTTATATAGAGATTAAGATTTCAGACACATATCGCGAAAAATTAAAGTAAACATTTTAATTGAAACATTTTGTATGGAATGGTGTGATAATTTATAATAAAAAAAAATAGTGCGGAAAGAAACGAGAATGCTTTATTATGACTATACAAAACGGCACTTAAGAAGGAGACTTTAAAACCTAAAAGCATTTGAACCAAAAACTGCTCTTAGATCTACGCTCTTAAAATACATGATTTCTGAAAAAATCATTTAATCTTGGCGTGGTGAGCGATATTTACTTTATTTTTAATCATGAAAAACCGAGCCCAAAAAACAATGGTTAGAGTCATACATAAGCCTTATGTTAAAATATTGGATTGACACCATTTTCACAAATATAAAAAATGTTTTTTTTAATAAAGAGGTTAGGAATATCAAAAAAAAAATTAAAAAAACAAATTTAATCCAACCATGCAGAGGGGGGGGGGGGAGGGGGGGAGGAGGTTATAATTTAAATTTAGAAATTTGATAGTAGTTAGGTGAATTTTAAACGAACTTTGGGCGTGGCCCCAAAAATGTTTCGTCTGCGGCGCTTTTCCGCCTTCTTCCCTAGGTACAATGTCATGAAATCCATGTAGTCACGACTGTCCCTTATTTCCAGAAAAAAACTGTCCTACTTAAGCCCACTGAGCCCCCACCCCGAGCATATTTTCTGGGTACGCCACTGCCGTGATGTGAATCATGTTGTTACGCCACACGTTAAATTGTTCAGAATATCAAAAAAGTTCGGAAAATTTTTTTCAACACACTGTATACTATTAAAGTAAACGTGGGCGACCCGGTATTTTAAAATTAAAAATTAATGGCATTTCACTTTTAGCTGTCTCAGACTTAGATAACACATTAGTCTAGTAGTACTAATTAATTTAATTAATGTCTGAAACAAACGGAGGGCAATGTATTTTTTATGGTTTTAAAGCACCAAGTGAACCACGTTATCACATAATTGCACTTCCCCACTCTCAGTATAATGTTTAGGTATAAAGTTATTTTATTTTCATCTCACCTAAGAAGTTATACTATATCCTTGACCAAATGGTGAATGGATATTACAGGCAACAGTTTTTAATTCAGTAATTTTGCATACATATATCGACCATAAACCAAAGAATTCGATTCAAAAACACTTAAATTAAATCATTTTTACAAATTGCAAATGTGGATTGAATTACCTCCCCATCATAAATATTGAATTCGTTAGTGAATAATTAGGTATGCATAGGTACTACAGAGTGACCCAACGAATATTTAAGCCACTTTCATAATTTGGCATTGATTGCATGGCAAAATTCTTTATTTTCATCAAGTGCAGGTAGTACCACCCAGGATTGGGTCAATTTATGGGTTTTGCCTATTGTTATTAATTTACAAACACTGAAAATGGTGTGACAAAGGCGTGCATTATGAACATAGTATTAGGTACACTTATTTTTTTATTAAACATTATCAAAAAAATACAAAATACAAAAAATACATTATATAGAAATTAAATTATAAAAAATCATAATATTCTTCGTCATCTGAGGAACTGTCATCTCCTCTTGACGTTATAATTAACGGGTCGACGGTCCGATCGATCAGATGGTCCAGATCCCACATTTGACATCACAAATGACATGATGGACTTTCGCCAGTTCTCTGGTGTCAATTCCTTAATGGCTTGATCAAACAGTACCTTAACGTCTTTCATTTTGAATGTCGTGTTGTATCTTGCTAAAAATCCTTTCACTTGCGCCCATATAAGTTCTATAGGATTTAGTTCGTAATGATATGGCGGTATGCGCAGCACAGTTACACTATGTTTTTCAGCTATTTCTTTCACGGCATATTTCATTAAACGACGTTTGAGTAAATTTGCTATAGCTAATAGGTCCTTCCTAATCAAATTATCTTCTTTTTTTTTTCTTTGGCGGTGAAACTGGACGGAATTTCCCATTTTATAACTCTACGCCTTTCTGAAATAAACTATACATATTTATAGCTAAACCATCTGGGATATCTTACGCATCGAAAGACATTAATATGTTAGGGGTTTAGAGCCTCTCCAACTGAATGAAATTAGCCCTCCCCCCCCCCTTCCCCAAAAAAAACCAACGGCGCCCATATCAGATGGGCCATATTTTATACGCAGTATCAAAGAGACATCTAACGGCTAACGTCATTGTCATCTGCCAAAAATCGTAGTACCCTATTTCTAATAACATTGAAAAGTTGCAATGATTCCAATCTATTTCATACCCTTTTTATAATAATTGGGGATGATCTTTCGGAGAGGCAATTTAAGCAGGAGCCGGATTAAATTACAATATTCCTAGTTTCTGGCAAATAGAAATTCCAATTATATTTTTAAATCATAAGCAGCCAAAATGAAACTAAAAAAGTGGCTGTTTCAATTTTACAATTTCATCAATTCAATTATCTACTAGACGTGCAGATGTATTTGTTTTCGTTTTTTAAAATGTACTAGGAAAATACAGGACGATTCGTTAGAATTAACGAAGTTTTTAAAGTTCTGAAATTGCGATATAATAATATAAATACGAACTGCTGATAAATGCCGATTATAAACAAATGTTTAATAGTACAATACTGTCACTGTGCACATCCAAGCAGGGCCGAACCGAGGGTTGGAGGAGCCCCCCCCCCCTCAACACTATGTAAAGTGGAAACAGTTGGAATATTTCAATGCCAATTGGGAATTTTCCGAAAGTCGGTATATATTTCTGTAGGTATTAAGATACACTTTAATACTAGTATTTAATAAGTATCACTCTCCCCCCCCCCCCCCCAACGGGAATCTGCGTAAGCGCCTACCGACAATAACAGTGGTAAAATGTTGTATTTGTGTATGTCAAAGCAAATAAAACAAAATAACACAATCTCGAACAAAATACGCATGGCGTGAAAAACCTTCATTAACCCCAAAAAAAGTTTTTATTTAGATCCAATTAATCTAAACCTTAACCAAAACTACGGACCTAAAGTTCCCATTAATCCATAAAGTGTACGAGATTCTTTAAGCTGACGAAACTACATTTTAATCAAGATTATATAAATTATGTCACGTGAGCCTAATTTATTCTGTTTATTTTTCGATTTTTAACGTCACAGGGTCAGGAAAATACACTCAGCGTACCAAGCAGCGTCCCATAATTTTAAAAATGATCTAAGATTAAAAGTACTCAGCATTTTTCTGATTCTTTTCTCTGATTCTACGGCTTTTTTGTTTTTAACGCCATGACGGCCTGCAAAGCAGCATTTTATTAAAATGTAGACAGCGTGCTGTACGTTAATATTCGCAGGATGAATTTGTTCGAATTTACATATTCGTTAATTGCGAAATCTAAAAGAAGCTTTAGCTGCAGTAATTGGGGATTAAATCTGTGTTTACCATAAAACCGATATTGTCTGACACCGTGAAGGGGTGCTTGGACAGGAAATTGAGCGGAAAATGATTTTTTACATGGGTTTTCAAGGAAATTTTATTTGTTAATATCGTGATTTTTAGGGTGTTGATAACAGTGGCGCATCAAGGGGAGAGGGAGGGTTACAACCCTCCCTATCCGGCGAGACAAACCACCGATATTGAAATAAAGTTTTGTTTTAGAGGTCACTTTGTTCCCGAAGAGAACTTTCAAGAGGGAGACAAGTTCTTCATAGTCACTTTGGGTCGGAAGAGAAATTTTAGTCGGAGAAGAAGTTTCGGTCCAAGTTGCTTAGTTCCTCCAGGCTATCGAAAAATGGTTCACCCAGAGCAGTGAGCCTTCTTCTTGCGAGGCCAGGGCATTCACACAGAAAATGTTGAATACTTTCTTTCTCTTTCTCATCTCTACAACTTATGCAGAAGTCGTTAGTGGGTATTTACATACGTTCGGCATGTCTACCGAAGAGGCAATATCCGGTAACAACCGCAGTGATATTTCTCACGTCTTTCTGACTGTAGCTCGACAATAGCTCTGCGGTTCTCTTTTTATCGAGTGTGGGCCACAGTTGCCTGGATGTACTACCCCTGCCAAAAATGGCTGATTCAATCTTTTAAAAAACTATTCAGGTTTAATAGGTTTTTATAGGAACGTAAATGCAATCATGGTTCTGTATAGGTAGGTCATTTTACACACATAGATCTTAAATAGGACTCTATATGTCCTTAATGGTAGACATTTATTGATAGCATTTAATATGTAAACTCTGAATAATTTTTATAAGTCTTAATAAGTTTTAATGCAATCGAATCTGAATAGTTTTAAATTGGATATACTAGTTCAAATTCTATAGTAGTAAATATGTACTTTCCAACTCAATGCTACTTTTAGTTTCTATAAGATTTAATAGGCAAAACCTTAAAAATTCTTTATATACCTTGACAAGAATGAATAGGACCTTGTTTTTATAGTTATTTTAATGAATATACGTATAAATATTACACAGGTATTGAAAGGAATTTTCATACTAAAGATTTGATTATTTTGGATAGGAGTGAATATGCCATAACCAACTACCATTTCATGTGAGGCAATGGTTATGAATATGATCTGGTTTTTAAACGTTCTTATATGAAAATGCACACAGAAATTTTATAGGTATTTAAAGGAATTTACATACTAAATATTTTATTATTTTGGATAGGAGTGACTATGCCATAACCAACTAACATTTTATGTGAGGCAATGGTTATAAATATGATCTGGTTTTTATACGTTCTTATATGAAAATGCGCACAGAAATTTTATAGGTATTTAAAGGAACTTTCATACTAAATATTTTATTATTTTGGATAGGAGTGAAAGTGCCATAACCAACTAACATTTCATGTGAGGCAATGGTTATGAATATGATCTGATTTTTATACGTTCCTATATGAAAATACACAGAAATTTTATAGGAATTTAAAGGAACTTTTATACTAAATATTTTATTATTTTGAATAGGAGTGAATATGCCATAACCAACTAACATTTCATGTGAGGCAATGGTTATGAATATGATCTGGTTTTTATACGTTCTTATATGAAAATGCACACAGAAATTTTATATGTATTTAAAGGAACTTTTATACTAAATATTTTATTATTTTGAATAGGAGTGAATATGCCATAACCAACTAACATTTCATGTGAGGCAATGGTTATGAATATGATCTGGTTTTTATACGTTCTTATATGAAAATGCACACAGAAATTTTATAGGTATTTAAAGGAACTTTCATACTAAATATTTCATTATTTTGGATAGGAGTGAATATGCCATAACCAACTAACATTTCATGTGAGGCAATGGTTATGAATATGATCTGGTTTTTATACGTTCTTATATGAAAATGCCCACAGAAATTTTATAGGTATTTAAAGGAACTTACATACTAAATATTTTATTATTTTGAATAGGAGTGAATATGCCATAACCAACTAACATTTCATGTGAGGCAATGGTTATGAATATGATCTGGTTTTTATACGTTCTTATATGAAAATGCGCACAGAAATTTTATAGGTATTTAAAGGAACTTTCATACTAAATATTTTATTATTTTGGATAGGAGTGAAAGTGCCATAACCAACTAACATTTCATGTGAGGCAATGGTTATGAATATGATCTGGTTTTTATACGTTCTTATATGAAAATACACACAGAAATTCTAAAGGAATTTAAAGGAACTTTCATACTAAATATTTTATTATTTTGGATAAGAGTGCCATATGTAAGAACCCATAACTCAATAGGAAACTACATATTCAATTAAAAAGTATTTTTCTATTAAGACCTTACCAGCATAGGAAATTACTATTCAAATAGAATAGTATTTTCCTACTAAAACCCCACCTGGAACTATAGAGACCTGTAAGAACCCGTAGCTTAATAGGAAACTACATATTCATTTAAAAAGTATTTTCCTATTCAGACCTTACCAGCATAGGAAATTACTATTCAAATAAAATAGTATTTTCCTATTAAAACCCCACCTGGAACTATAGAGACCTGTAAGAACCCATAGCTTAATATGAATCTTCATATTCAATGAAAAAGTATTTTCCTATTAAGACCTTACCAGCATAGGAAATTACTATTCAAATAGAATAGTATTTTCCTATTAAAACCCCACCGGAACTGTAGACACCTAAGAACCCATAGCTTAATAGGAAACTGTAAGAACCCATAACTTAATAGGAAACTACATATTCAATTAAAAAGTATTTTCCTATTAACACCTGATACGGAATCGCAGACTCCCGATAGTAATTATTTTTATTATAGATGGCGCGGCGTATAATAATCCGATGCCGGGGTTCATAAATATCGAGCCTTAATGTAAAAATCTCGAGAGCCTCGAGGACTCCGCTACCAGTCCGAAGTTACATCTAATAAACGCGGGGATCCGAAAATAGCAAGATCCCAAGACTTTCGGCTCGTTCGTATAGCCGACTGAGTGCCACCTGAGCAAATTAGTCTAGGCAAAATTGACTCAGAGCACGAGAATGCAGATCGAGGGCTATTAAGCCGAACCCCGGTCAACACACCTCACCAGCATAGGAAATTACTATTCAAATAGAATAGTATTTTCCTATTAAAACCCCACCTGGAACTATAGAGACCTGTAAGAACCTATAGCTTAATAGGAAACTACATATTCATTTAAAAAGTATTTTCCTATTAAGACCTTACCAGCATAGGAAATTACTATTCAAATAGAATAGTATTTTCCTATTAAAACCCCACCGGAACTATAGACACCTGTAAGAACCCATAGCTTAATAGGAAACTACATATTTAATTAACTATAGGATATCGTTAAATTATGCTTATTAGGACCCATAGGTTGGTAGGAAATTACTATAAATAGAAGGGTATTTTCGTATCGAGTCTCGTCAACAACTATAGGATATCGTTAAATTATGCTTATTAAGACCCATAGGTTGGTAGGAAATTACTATATAAATAGACAGGTATTTTCTTACTGAGTCTTGTCACCAACTATAGAATATCGTTAAATGTTGCTTATTAAGGCACATAGGTTAATATTGAAACCTATTACGCCGTTAAAGTTTATTCCTATAACTTCCTATTCAAAACAACTTAATAAGGCACGTTTATCCTTATAGCCTATAGGAAAGTACAGTTCCATTAGATGAGTTTATTCCTACAGATACATGTATTTCCAGATTAAAAATACTGTTAAAAACTATAGAATACTATATGTTTTTTTTATATGTTTCTATATGGTATTTTTGGCAGGGACAGGTTATCAACTCTGTCCATCTATTCTGTGCAAGCTGCTTGGCCATGTAGTCGTTTTCCTCTTTGACTAATCCCAGTGGTTTGTTCGCCGTATTGTCTGCTATATCAGCTGGCATGCCTGCGCCCTCTCTCGAGAGCGCATCGGCAGCCTCGTTGCCATCTATTTTGGAGTGTCCAGGAACCCAGCACAGAGTAACCCGATATTGGTTGCCAAGTGTGCATAGATTATTGCGTCATCGCTTTACGAGCTTTGAACCAAGCTTTAAACGCCTGTTGAGGTAAAGTTGAAGCTTGGCTCAACCGCCGCACTAAGCTTAAAACGTAATTGTAAAACCAGATATTAGAGTACTTTGAGTTCCGTAACAAGCTGTAGGAAAATAAACGGGAAGGAGACACGTTTTTTTAGAAGTCCCTCTTAATCGGAGACGTACCCCCCCTCCCTTAAAAAAACCTGGGTGTGCCACTAGTTTGTAGCATATAAGATAATAATATAATTGGTCGCATGACTGAAATTCCAGAATTGGGCGGTTAATAGGATGAGGTACGTCGTAAAGTCCATCCCAAAGTATATCGTCTTGATTTTACCCCTAATAAATCATTTATATAAGCATACCCATTGTCATTGCATAATTAGGTGTTTAAATGTTATCATTAATACCTACCTGGCTACCCAGGGGTGAAATAGATTAAAGAGTCGGTGGGTGTTATACGGTAATTTTAGGAAAAAATAATCACTTTTTTATATTTACCTGAAGTCCACCTCTGACGCCTAGAGTAAAATATCTAGAAGGGACCCATTTTATTACCTGGGACGGATTATTGAGTTAAGAAAAGCAAAAATCAAGACGATATACTTTAGGATACACTTTACATCTCTTCTTATTTTAGGATTTTAAACTTCCCACTTTCGTGCCATTTTTAATGGTTTCTAGGAAAGGGTTGTGATGATCTACGAAAATTTTAATTATTGAGATCTATTTTCAATAGGTTTAACTTCAGGATGTTAGTGGGGAATATATATGATAAATTTAATTATAGTGAAAAATCCAGTTAAAACTCCACCGACAAGATAATTTTCGAAGAAACCATTGTTGAGACAATTGTTTCCAGAGAAATTATCTGGCTGGTAAAGTTACCAGGAGATTGATGTAGCGGACCTTAAAAAAAGTAACTTAGAGTAAGAGTCACAAATATAATAATGTTGTTTACATTTCCGTCTTCCGTAAAAGAATTAAGCGACAATACCGCCTGTTGATATTTCACAGAGATGTATTCAGTAAATGAATACTATACATTTTAAATTGGTTCATCCTACCTTTTATAATAGAATAGATTACTTTAATACACCATTTCTTCCTCTCCTACAAAAATAAACAAATTACCACTTTTATCAAAACAACAAAACTAACAACTTAAAACCTAAAATACGTATCTGTAATAATGGCAATTACCGCGGACTACAAGAAAACCCCATCTAATGTATTCTAATAAATCTTCTATTGGCCCATTTTCCACTTCTCATTGACTTAATCAGTTAGAAATTGTAAAATTCGACCAATCAAAAGTATTTCCGATCGCTTGCAGCTGAGGTGACCTAAGCGCCCATTCGGCTTTGCTCTGCTCTTATCTATAGCAGATCCTACACAATCAGTCTTACTGACAGTCCTAAATGATGTCAATTCTTGGTCATTCTCGCATCAGTATTTTTTCTAATAAGAACTTACATCAGTCCGGCCATCAATCCTTGAATATTGCCTTTACACGATCAGTATTACTGGCATTCCTTTATCAAAACTATCAGTCTGAATGATAGTGTACGGTCTGCTATAAATTGTGATATACAGGGTGATTCCTAAGTTGATACTTCTTTTTTAGCTGTGTATAGAAGGCATTAAAATAAACAACATTTTCAAAAAACTTAAAAGTAGGCGAGATACAGAAATAAAAAATCTAAGTGCGGGCCTGGTCACCAAAACATAACCCGCCATAGTTTCTGTTGTTTTCTTATCTCTTATCAGTAATTCAATTTACGGGTGGTGTTGAGCAATCCGGTGTAAAGTGTTTTTCTGAAGCAAGTTAATTTTAAATTGGTGACACGAGAAAATGGTAAAATTTGAAAACAATGACCTAGTAGATATGGTGCTAATTTACTGTGAGTGTAGTCAAAGTGCGGTTGCTACTTCGAGATTATACGCAGAAAGCTTTCTCTTGTGGGCTCATCCTACACCCAGAAGTTTTCTTAATGTTATTCAACGGGCAAGTTAGGCAGAACCGTATTTGATCCATTGTGTAATAACTGAATGTAAGAACCTTATTTTTGAGTTAAAAAAAAAGGTATTTGAAAATATTGTTTATTTTAATGCCTTCTATACACATCTAAAAAAGAAGTATCAACTTAGAAATCATGCTTCTTGTTCACAAAAAAGCAGTGTAAACAATATTGCAATATTTGTTGGGCTTACTTCACCTATTTATATTATTTCAAAGGTTGCAGAAATATCAAATTTTATAATAGTGAAAGAACCGTTGCGTTTCGGAGATTAAGAATTCGTTGTAGAAACTGTCATACATTTATGGGTGGCACTGCAACTCTGGATTTACATTTGCACGAACTATAAAATGACATTTTTAAATAAAGAAGAAGATAAATGTCTTTTAATTCCCCCGTGTAAAAATGTCAGTTCTTGTACCGCATAGCAGACTGAGGCGAGACCGTATTTTATACGATTTCTTTTACCTAAACTTTTCTTTTTATTCGATTATGTCTGGTATAGTAAGCATTTATTCGTAAGTTAACGTCTTATCCTGTTACTCTTGCCTATATGTATACATAATAAATAAATGTAGGAAATTCACTTCACGTGTAGAATTAATTATTATTTGAAAAAAATACGTTTATTATTATTATTATTATTATTATTATTAATATTATTATTATTATTATTTTTCTCAATGTTAGTTTTCATAGCTTTTTGTTGGTATTGCTGGTATTATTTACAGTACAGAGAAGAAATTCATCTTAACCTGTACTGTTTAGAAACTTCCGTACTATATGGCAAGTTTGAATTCTGAATTAGTTGGTATAAATAACCTGATAGGCCCAGTTTTTCCAAGTTGGGCTTGAAATTTTTCGTCATTGCTCCTTCCACCGATATTATGATCGGAATTATGTCAATTTTATCCAGCTTCCATATATTTTTTATCTCTATAGCCAGATTCGAGTACTTGGTCTTCTTCTCCGATTCGGTTTTAGAGAGGTTGTGTGTTAGTGGGCAACCTATATCGATTATGAAAGCTTTCTTGGTGTTTTTTTCGATGAGAAGAATATCCGGACGGTTGTGGTCTACTGTTCTATCCGTTATTATTGGCCTGTCCCAGTATAAGAGATATTCAGGGGATTCAAGGACTGGCTCGGGTGAGTATTGGTAGTATGGTGGGAGGTTTTCCCTTAGCCCTAGTTTATGGGCCAGTTCCTTATTATTATTATTATTATTATTATTATTTCTCTCTTTATTTCTCACTTAATTTCAATTAATCAAGTGGTGTTTCTTTTCTGGGATGACGGGCTGTACCAAGTCGTCTCAGAGTCTATTGTTTGAATTGAGGAATGATCGCACTATATTGCATGTTTTAAGGATGACAGACTTTTGTATGTTTGTATGGATACCTGGGTTGAGACTGAGTTCCTCAAGATGTGTCTTGAAGATGTATGGGGTGATGCCTGTGGTTGAAATTATGAATGGTATGATCGTTACTTTTTTCTGTTTCCAAAGTCTCTGGACTTCCATGGCTAATTCCGAATACTTTGTTATTTTCTCTCTATATTTTGTTTGAATGTTTGGGTCGTTAGGTATTGATATATCTATAAGGTAGGTGATTTGTTCTTTTTTGTTTTGGAAAACGATGTCTGGTCTATTGCATGTTATTGTTTTGTCTGTATGGATTTCTACGTCCCAGTATAGTTTGAATTCGCTGGTATCTATGATGGTGGTTGGGGAGTTTTTATAGTATGGTATTTCTTCTGTAATTAGTTTGTAGGTCTTTGCGAGTGCCTGGTGAATGATTTTTCCTGCCATGTTGTGTCTTTCGGTATATTCTGTGCCTGCTAAGATTTTGCATCCACCAGTGATATGGTCTATAGTTTCTTTATATTATTATTATTATTATTATTATTATTATTATTATTATTATTATTACTATTATTATTATTATTTTTCCTACTCCCACATGAATATTTGCTGTTGTTTCCTTTACACGTGTGACGAGAAAAGTAGTCAATTCGAGTTAATTGTAAGGCAAAATTTCATATTTATTACTGTCAGTGCTGCACAGTGTGCAACCTTTAAAAATAAAATTTCCTATTTTTAAAGAAAAATTCCACGAATGCACACAATACTAAAAAAGTATTTTTTAGCAATTAACAACCAGAAGTGATCCTAAAGAATATCCTACGAATAGAACACTGTGCGTAAAAGTTTACCGTTTCCCTTTAGAACAGCGGCGATCTATCATTCCCCTGTGCTTTGGATTTTTAACGATTCCGGAAATTTCCCGTTAGTTGACAATATTGTTATAAAAATTAAATTCCTCTGTGGCGTTCTTATTAAATACTCACCAATCACAGTCTATTATATTTACTGAAGCTCCGCCTTCTTTTCCAAGTCACTATAAATCATGCAATTTATAATATGTATATGGTACAGCATGTTAATATTTGTTCAATATAACAAAATATATACACATCAATAATAGTTTTATCACTAATGAAACCTGCTGAATGTGCATAGAAAATTAATTTCATGTAGCATTATTATTGAGTTTGTTTTACCTTATTTTCTAACACGATCATTTGGCCGAAACGGCAAAACGGAGAACTTTAGATCCAATGTGAGTTCAAGCCCGGCAGCATGCAAACTTTTTAAAAATTTTAACATAAGGTTCGTAAGTTTGATTGTAGAAAAAATACTATAAGTAGGTATTCTACTTTTTTTCTTTCTCCAACTACATTTATTGTATATCATGTCTTAGACCGTTGAAAAACAGCCAAATGCTCAAGAAATCTATAAAGCTGTCACTTACCGTTTGACAATTATTATTAATAATCATGCCGGGGCACTTAAATTGTATAAACAGTCATAGCCAACTAGAAGTAACTGAACTTAAAATGTGCAGCAAAATTGACATATAAATATGGGATTATTTTGGATAATTTACCTCACGTAAATAGAACCAATCAGAACGCAAATTTTCATAGCAACCACCTTGGTAACGTGGTCTTTTCCGATAAGACCTACGACTAGCTCGGTAAGACCACAGTAGCTTTTTCTCAAACAAACAGTAATTTATTTCACGAAATCAAGTTTAATAAATAAATATTATAACACCTACAAAATAAAAATGACACACAACAGTATTTAAGGTGATTTTAGGGCATAAACTTAACTTAATTATTGACATTTTCAAAGAAATGTTTTGACAAAATGTCTGCAATATTAAACCCAGTGTGCTTTGCTTTGACGTGAGCTTAAGAAATCTTGGCGTTTTCATGGCAAGCGTGATGACAATTATTGATGAACGATTTTGATTTTTGACGTTCCACGCGTCTGATTTAGTTTTGGATTTTTAATTAATTGTTAGTTGTGGCACGTTTATAAACTTAAAAGTAAATCATAATTATGTGTTTGCATATTTTCCTTTATCACAAACGGCTTTTATTTCGGGTTCAGTAAATTATCCAATAAAATACACCTCTATGGTCAAATCACTTTAACTTGAGAAAGATGACACAAAAAACAATTGAAGAAAAATTAATTCCATTGGGTGAATCCATGGCAAAATTAAACGGTAACATATTTGTCGAATTAGCCGTTTTCCTTTTACTCACAGAAGAAAAAAGGGTTTATTCCTTTTACTTATAGAAAATTTTAAATTCCATTGAAAACATCAGGTTTATATCTATCTTTTTCAAATTTGACATTTTGCATAATACGAGACAAAAATGACTATAGTTATTGTAAAAAACGAACAATGTGTTGTTTTGTACCAAAGCCATTGTGATCTCTAGGTTTTCAGAAATGTTTTCTTGGTTGCCTACTTTCGCTAACAAAAAAGCCCAGTTTCTCAACAAAATAGCTTTAAATTCATTTAAAAAATACTTTTTGGGAATGAATATTAACTTTTGAGTATTCGTGATGGTAAAGTTTTTTAAAATTAATTACATTCTTTTCCAATTTACAGTAATAACATGGCACCGTTGTAACCGTTCGAAGTGGCAATACTGTAGGACATTTTTCTGACAAGCCGATGACATTACCTCAAAAGTCAAAAATATTATTTAATGTCTTTTTTGTGTGTTTTGTTCTGGTTTTATGGACTTGTCTTAGTTTTCTAACATTTAAGGACTATTTACCAGTTTAATTTCTATTTCTGTTGCATATAATAAAAGTTTTAAGGTCGATTGGGGCCCTGTTGAATATATCAGAAAATAATGTAAATAAGTGTGTTGGAAAAGGATTTACTTACAACAAAGGTAAATACAGATTTTCATTTTGTTAGATTTACATTATTTTTATGCTTTAAATTGTGCAGAAACATAAAAACCAGTTTAGAGGTAGGTATTTACATGTGTTAAGTGTTAAGTCTCATATCTTCAACTCTGGCACCATTTTGATCACTCTTTCAGGAAAAAAATTAATAAAAAACTGGTGTATGCATGCATAGGATCTCTGAAATTATTTTTTTGTATCCTATTTTTGGGGGTTGATATGACCAGAGCTAATAAGCACTGATTTGAGAGCTGTAATAAAAAAATTGTATTGTATAATGTATAAGAATAAATAAATAAATATTGTTCCAATATGATGTGCTCTATGCAAATATTTCAAGTTATGGACTCAATATTAAATTACTAACTGTTTTACATTACACAACTTTTTTTGATATCAGCTTAAAAACACATTAATTAATATAATTTTCTGCATAATGGGTATATACTTTACATTAAGATCGAACCACAAACCCGAAGAAATAATAATTTTTATCTGAAAATCCCCATTTGAAATGTTATTGTGCTCAATATAACCTTTTAGAGTTTATCATGTCAGTACATGTATGTCTGTTATGTCCTGGTATATGTTTGTCAGCAACTGCACTACCAATTTAATTTTTTTTTATTTTATAGAAAAGATTCCATGATGGTTACATACAAGATGACATGTAAAAACTTTAAAATATAGTGTTTCAGATCACGGACAACACATCTTATAGGAAAATTTGTGTAAGTTATTTATTTACACCAGGAAATCTATGCAAACCCCTCGGGAAAACCTAAGACAAATTAACTTAAAGCTGACATCTGTGCCTTTCAATAGCTTTGGGAGTCCCATATGAGATAGTAATAGTCCCTATATTTCCTTCCTACCCAACATCAAAAATACTTGCACATGTTCTAATTTTAATTTTTTATCAGCTTTTTAATTAGAATTGCATGTTGCAGTGATAATGTTACAAGAGTTTTTTATTTTTATTTTTATTATTAGTTAGCAGGCTCTTAGATGTTTTCTTGACATACATTTGTATCTGACAATTTTTTTTTCTGTTTTAGGAAAACAACTTACAGTTAAAATAATTTATTGATAAAACCGAGGATAAAACGATATCTATAATTCCAAAAAAATCAATATCATTGCATGTCAATACAATGACATGGTGAAAATAATGGGGAGACTAATGTCAGGTTGCATAAAGAATTTTCATAATAAATAACTAACCAGCCACTTTGACGGTGGCATACATGATATCGGCAGAAAAACTTTTTTCACAATCACATAGATCTGGTTGGCAAGTTTGATTGTGAGTAAATTATGCCTACCAATGTCATTTATGTCAGAGTCAAAGTTGCTGGTTAGTTAATTGTTGTTAAAAATCTTTGTGCAACCAAATATATAAGTTTTAAATACACTAATTTGATTTTCAAAACCCATATATCTTCATCAAAATTCAATCCATTCCATTTTCACTTCAATGGGTAGGCTGTCTTTTGGACCACTTAGTACAATGTGTGTTACTTCACTTTATGTCTTTTTTATACAGCGTGATCGTTAATAGTCATAGTCCAAAAAAAAAAATTTGAAATTTGTTTATTAAAAAAAAATAATTTCCAAAAATCGTTATTATTTTTTTAGAACCATTTATGAAAAGGAAAGACCTATCGTCGTGACAAAAAAAATGGCATTTATGGACTAATAAATTACTAATTTGGGAAGCACAAGGAAGCATGTTTATAGAATATGTTGTCGACATTCAGAGACGAGCCGCCTTAAGGCGAACGTCTAGGAGTAGGGATACAATTTCCTACTAAAACGATAGTACAGTGCGCACAAGCCCTCTGTCTATTACTCCATTTTAACTTAGTATGTCGAATCTGTGATATTATGTAGTGTGAATAAATTTATATACCGAATAAACTGTGTCTACTTTCAACAATAAACCACCGGTCACATCTAAGACATAACAGAATATATACTGACTTAAACACAGGACTAACGTTCTTGAAGAAGAATAAAACAGAAGGCTTCCTATTAGATAAGGACCCTCTGGTACTTAAGTTCAAAAGTCATAATTGTGAAAGTTCGAGTAATATTTATTTATAAAGGTTTTAGTAGAGTCATCGAACAAATATATTTTTTTAAATAGTACTTAGTTATATACAATTGCAACTCAAGCAAACTTAATTTTAATCCTGATTTCTTCATATATAACAAATATAGGGTGTATTTGTATACATAGATTATTATTTAATTGTCTAAATAAACTTACCTATTTTGAAAAATGAGAAAAAGTATAATGTAAGAATAAAGTATTGTTTGATTTCTATCAATAAAGAATTTTCATTTTTTAAAAATAACTATGCTAGAGAGACTGCTAAGTGTAAATAAAAACATAGTTTTAATCATGTTTTAATATATTAGTACACAAACACATTGTATTGTAAGTATTGACGTTCATACATTTATTAGTTGACTATACTTATAAAGATTATTTTATTTTTCCCATATTTGTTAACCATGCTCCCTAGGAATACTTTTTTCTCAAAAGTATTAAGCCGTAATGCTTATACATATCTAGATATTTTAAAATAAACCATAGTGTATAAAATATTACTAACCTAATTAATTCCTCTAAAATAATAGGTCTAAAAAACTCACAAATTATTATTATTTAGCAATAGTAAGAGGTAGAACCGATGAGACTATTCTGTTATCACATGTAAATATCACAGTGTGTAAAGGACGAATGAGCTGTTCCATTGTTTAATGTCTCTGTAAAGTCTATTCCTAAATTGGTTTATTGGGGTTGCATTGACTGTGTCTTCACTTAGTCGATTCCAGTTGTACACTACACAGTTCGAGAGAAAGTTTCTTTGTAGAAGTTTGGCACATCTCTCCTTTGATAACTTCTTATTAATCCACTATATTTTTGTTAATTCAAGCAACACATAAATACATACTTATGTTAGGGTAAGTGCATTCGATGCATTTTTCTGATATTCTTGACTAAAATATTGTTTTTAACAAACTTAGTTGGGTTTAAACATAACATGGCTGTGAAATTAAAATGCAGTAATCTTTCTCTTATAAAACTGTCCAATTAAGTTGTGTAGTAGAAACAGCTTTTCTTTGGAGTATTACATAGGTATATAAAGGTTTTAATTCTGCTTTCATCATAACATAGAGGTGTCCAATTTATATTAATTCTCGCACTAAAATCACTTCTTCAATGAAATTTAGGTATATATTAATTTTCATTCTTCCGCTCTCACCATAAAGGGTAGGTTTCCAGTCTCTTTATCAGCTTATTAAAAACCAAAACATTATTTTGCCACTCAAAGCAAAAAAGTTTTATTTATCCATAACTGGAACATCGCCAACATTTAGGTATTTTCAACTTAAATTTAATAAACTGACTGGTCAAAGGGCATAGATAACTAAACACATAATCCACAAATGTTGTTAACTATAATTTTCACTCAAATGTACGAATACCACCGAAGAAAGGTTTTAATTACAGCAAAATAAAAAATAAACAAATCTGACAGAATTGTCACTTTTTGAAATGTACCCTAACCTCACTTCTCTAAAGTGTCAAGTAAAATTTAACGCGTGTTTAATGGGTTTCTGTCATCTTTCTCAAGTTAAAGTGATATGACCATAGAAGCGGCGTCTTATCTTCATACCGTTGTTTTTCACTCGAAACTAGATTTTCTAAGAAAATTTTTACTCAATATAATTTTTACTTATAATCAAAGATAAGACCCTCGAGCTAAAGCTCTCGGGATCTTATCAGATTATAAGTAAAAATTACATTTCGTGAAAATTATCAGAAAATCGATTTCTTGTAAAAAACAGCGGTATTACCGATAAGACGCCTCCTCTATCGATATATTACTGTTGATAATTTACCTCACATATATAGAACCAATCAGAACGCAAATTTTCATAGGAACCACCTTGGTAACGTGGTCTTACCCGATAAGACCTACGACTAGCTCGGTAAGACCACAGTAGCTTTGTGTCAAACAAACAGTAATTTATTTTAAGAAATCAAGTTTAATAAATAACTATTATAACCCCTACAAAATAAAAGTGACACACAACACTATTTGAGGTGATTTTAGGGCATAAACTTAACTTAATTTTGACATTTTTAAAGAAATGTTTTATGACAAAATGTATGCAAGATTAAACCCAGTGTGCTTTGCTTTGACGTGAGCTTAAGAAATCTTGGCGTTTTCATGGCAACCGTGATGAAAATAAGCGAATTTGATTTTTGACGTTCCACGCGTCTGATTTAGTCTTGGATTTTTAATTAATTGTTAGTTGTGGCACGTTTATAAACTTAAAAGTAAATCATAATGTGTTTGCATATTTTCCTTTATCACAAACGGCTTTTATTTGGGGTTCGGTAAATTATCCAATAAAATACACCTCTAGAAGCGGCGTCTTATCTTCATACCGTTGTTTTTCACTCGAAACTAGATTTTCTAAGAAAATTTTTACTCAATATAATTGTTACTTATAATCAAAGATAAGACCCTCGAGCTAAAGCTCTCGGGATCTTATCAGATTATAAGTAAAAATTATATTTCGTGAAAATTATCAGAAAATCGATTTCTTGTGAAAAACAGCGGTATTACAGATAAGACGCCTACTCTATCGGTATATTACTGTTGAAAAGACAACCCTACACAAACTTACTCTTATTTTTAATGCTAAATAAGAAATAATTATAAGATGTGGAGTTTCAATTTGAAAATCTAGATTTTTTGCAGTTTTTTCAATCTCATCTTATTGTTTGAACACCCACCGTGTAATAATAGTTATCAAAATTTATTTAAAAAAAATCTATTAAAGCAGGTACTTGCCTACAAGAAATCCCACTTAAATTAAATAATTAGGGTTTCTTTATGGAAAAAATTGATAATTATTTTTTAAGGCTTTTTGTCATAAAAATTGAAATATTTCAAAAACGCTTAGACTTAGGGATAGGACATGATATACAAAATCTGCCTAGAATCTTGGATAGTATTTAAAAAAGTTATCGAATATAGGGTGTTCTATTTGAAACACGCAATTTGACATCTACTTTCGGTATAACCGGTGTGTGCCACCATATTAAAAATATTTTAACCCGATTGCCCCATACCATACATCACATTTTTAAAATTTTCATAGGTATAGTTCTCCATTTATAATAATGCAATTTTTCTCATCCTTAGTTTAAAACAGCCTCTCCCAAAGTGGGCGATAACGCCCCCTTGTGGGCGCTGCAGGCCTAAAGGGGGGCGGTAAGCGACCCAGAAAAAAATGGGGGTTTTGTGTAGAGGCTTGGGGGGATTTGTAATTTCATCTAGCTAGGAGGACTCTTAGACACCGACTGAGCTCTCAACTCTCGACTACAACTTGTGAACATCTTAATATTAGTAAGATTGCTCAAACTCGGTTCGATATTTCTCTCCGCGTAGTTCATATATCTGTCCTATTTTATTGAATAAATAAAATAAAAATCATGTTAATTGGTCGCTCCGTTTCGAAATGAAAGTAAAGTTCTCATTGGCAGGCGTAGCCCGTAAGAGTAAACTTGAGATCTGAGCGCCGTTGTGAACTACCTACTGCGCTCAGGTCTCAAGTTAACCCTTGCAGGTTATAGTAAAAGTCTCGTTTAGAATGAATGTTTAATCTCCGCTAATATAGCGCACAATAATTAATTAATTTAATTTGAAGTTATAGTGGTTTTTAAGTATGTGAAAAAATGGGGGCGCTAAAAAATAATTTATTCTCAAAGTGGGCAGTAGACAAAATAAGTTTGGGAACCCCTGGTTTAAAACAATGAATTTATCTTTGTATTTACTCATAAACAAAAAGTTTTGTTAAAACACAAATTTTTATACTTTTGCCAGACAACTTTAAAAATTCATTTATGAGTAATATAAGTCAAATTAATTTAGCAAACTTCTTGGATTTTCTACATAGCCAGAAAGTTTCAGCAGCCTGCAGAGTGGCCCGCGGTTTCATAAAATTTTAAATATGAAATTCTTAATTAAAAGTTTTACTTTATTTATTTCTGAAACTCGAAAAATTAGATTTGTATCGTAAAAGTTGTTCAGAAAGTAAAAGCAGTTATTGAAAAAGACTATTGTCACTAATTGTATTATGCTTGTAAAACATTATTTTATACAGGTTGTTTTATTAAGGCGGGCCACCAGCCATATCTCGGAAACTACTGGACATAGGAACTCATGGAAAAAATCATAATTAAAGTGGCCCTGAGAAAATCCGGAAAATAATTTCTAAGTTCCGCAAAAGGGCACAATTGTCATTGTCATTTCTTGCCCTTTCGAATTAGGCTTTTTACCTCTTCGTTCGCAGCCAGGGCAAATCCCAAGGGGATCTAGAGCTTAACGTGGGTTCCGAACGACGATCCTCACAAAGGGCTATCAACTTTAATTAAATCAAAAACTGTTATTATTACAAATAACTCTGAAGCAAAACGAAAATATCGAACTAAGGTTTTCACGTTATTTCTTGCAAATTTAATCTACTTTCTGATCATAATGTCCAAATTATACTATATGATTTAAGTTTTTAGGATTAAATGTAAAAACTGTTATTATTACAAATTGTGCCCTCTAACAATTTTATTAGGAACTATCGTGTACCAATGGATACGACAAATAAACGTACTTACAACCGTAAACCAGTTTTTTTGGTTTAACTTCTTTAAAAAAATTATTCTGTATACAGGGTGATTCCTAAGTTGATACTTCTGTTTTAGCTGCAGGGGCGGTTCTAGACCCAAAATATTGGGGGGGGGGCAATACATTGGCGTAGTCAGAAAATATGCTCGGGGGGGGGGGGGGGGGCAGGGGGCGTAAGGAGGACATTTTTTTTTCTGAAGAGAGGGATAGTCGGGATTATATGTATTCCATGGTATTGTACCCAGCGAAGAAGGCGGAAAAGCGCCGCAGGCGAAAAATATTCGGGGCCACGCCCAAAGTTCGTTTAAAATTCTAAAAACTACTATCAAATTTCGAAAATTAAATTATTACCTCTCCCCCTTTGCATGGTTGGATTACATTTTTTTTTTAATGTTTTTGTTTGATATTCCTAGCTGACTCTTTATTTAAAAAAAAAACGTATTTTATAATTGTGAAAGATATGAATATTGGTGTCAATCCAACATTTTAACATAAGACGTGTGTATAACCAGCGTTTTGCGGGCTCGGTTTTTCATGATTAAAAAAAAAAGTAAATATCGCTCACCACGCCAAAATTGATGATTTTTTCAGAAATCTTATATTTTAGGAGCGTAGATCTAAAAGCAGTTTTTGGTGCAAATACTTAGATTTGGAAATACTCCTTCCTTCTTAAGTGCCGTATATTTATATTCCTAATAAAGCATTCTCATTTCATCCCGCACTATTTTTTTATTATAAATTATCACACTTCTTCCATAAAAAATGTTTCAATTGAAATGTTTACCTTAATTTTTCTCTTAAGAAATAAATACCTAATTGTTTTTGTTGTAAAAATATTTTATTGCATTGGGTTATATTTTTGTTGATTTAAAATAGCTCTAAAAAAGGGAAAACGTATATAATAGAAAAATTCTATAAAATATTATTCTTTTTACTCGTTTTCCTTTAAAATTGCATCAAAAATCAATAACTAAAACGATATGCGTGTGAAACCTTAATCTCTATATAAAAGGGGACTTTTAGAAGGAAACGTTTAAAAGCTAAACGTTTCCTACAAGACCTTTTTAATCTAAGCCAAGAATACATTATTTAAAGATTTAAATTAAGAGTCCATGCGTGAGATGAGCCCCGTAGAACCGCCCCTGCGGGACTGGTTATCAAAACGTAGCCTGCTATAGTTTATGTTGTTTGTCTTATTACTCATGCAAGTTACGGGTCGGTGGTCAGTTATTTGGCAATCCCCTGCGGCGTGTTTTTCTGAAGCAAGTTAATTTTAAATTGGTGACACGTGAAAATGGTAAAATTTAAAAACAATGAACTAGTAGATATGGTGCTAATTTACGGTGAGTGTACTCAAAGTGCGACTGCTGCTTCGAGATTATACGCAGAACGCTTTTCCTTGCGGGCTCGTCCTACACCCAGAAGTTTTCTTAATGTTATTCAACGGACAAGTTATACAGATTTGATCCATAGCGTAATAAATAATTGTAAGTACCTTATTTTTGAGTTTTTTTAAAAAAGGTATTTGAAAATGTTGTTTAATTTAAATGCTTTCTATACACAAGTATCAACTTAGGAATCATCCTGTATGAGTGACAGTTTTTATTACTGCAGTATATGAGCTAACTTCTCACCCCTCTAATGGATTTTTTGCAAATAAAATAAAGCTTCGTTTTTTAAAGCGTGGTGAGTTATGAGCTACGGCCCCGTGTGAAAATTGGGTGTTTGACGTGAGGTACGAGCGTAATATAAAGAATGATAATATTATAATCTGATTAAAATAGAATCCTCGTGTCTGGCTGTGACTGATCGAGAACCTGTCGGATTATAATGCTGCCAGTGTCTGTTTCCACGCTGTATATGCCTTTAAAAGGCGAATCGCATAATAACGAATGGACACGTTTATTTCCGGTATATTGTTTGGAAGCAAAATTGAAAATAATTTAGCCTTTGAATTTAGCACTGCAGAGGCACCGCTAGCCATGCATATCTAAATAGAATAGAACATCAACAGAAACAGCAAATAAAATATTTTTATACTTTCCTCGGTCTGGGACCAGACTATTTTTTTCTGCATTTCTTTTTTAAAGTTCGTTAAATTTTAGACGATTTATGCCAGACCTAAACGATATTTCAAACCCAAATTTTTCTGCAACTACACAAACAATTCGATAAAAACCTGTTTCATGTTCAGCGAAAAATATTATTCTTTCTATAGCGAACTAAAAATCAGACTTCAGGAGTTAGTAAATGCCGAGGTAGTAGCCAGTGTTTGCCAGCAACCTAAACGATATTTCAAACCAAAATTTCTCTGCGAACCGAAAATCCGGTTTCAGGAATTTGCGAATGCGCAAGATGTTAGAGTTTGAAAAATTGCGGGGCTTTGTTGATTGGCAAAAAGTGGCTATTAACGTTTGAAAAATGAATGAGGATTGAAGAATAGGTTTATTAAAGAAGATAATATGAACATATTTTGTATATTTAAAATAAACGTATTATTATTTATGCGACAGTGTTATGTAATATACAATTATGGAGCAGTTGACAACCTTAGAAAGTATTTTTTAAGGAATTTTCAAAATAACTAAAGTGAAAATAAAATATAAATATTGCAGACAAAAAGTTTATCAGGTTAATAGGACCACTTGATTGTGAGAAAATTGTTTCTGGCAATGTCATTTTTATGTTTAAACACCTAAATAGAATCAAATACTTACTTTTCATCAACTATAATATATTTTTATTGACCGCGGCAGTGGCTCAGAGGTGAGGTACTGGCATTTGACGTGGCGGTCCGTGTTCGATCCCCGGAGTGGGCATACGCATAATAAAAAAAAGTATGTCCGAAATTTAGTAGGTTTAAGAATGCAGGGAAGAGTGTAAAATGTATCATCTCCCAACCCATCCCATTCACGCCGGTAACCAGGCCAGATGAGAGAAGAAGGTACACACTTCACAACCGGTTGGTCATGCAATGGCAAGAAACCAAGGGTTGGCTTGGGGGTGTCGCATGACTGAGGATCGTGGTTCAAAACCCACGTTAAGCTGTAAGTCTCCTCGGGAATGGCTCTGGCAGCAAACGAAGAGAAAACAATTACCCAACAAAAAATATATTTTTATTGGCATATTTATAATTATTTTGGAAAATGTGGGTTTCAAATATGTATGTTTAAGTAGAAATCACCGATGTAAGTAACCAATAGGTTGTTTTACAATGTTTTTGAGGTTTGGTTAAAATCAAACGGGTCAAAAAAATTACCGGCTAGAAAAAACTGCTTAAATCCGAAAATAAACGATTAAAATTTAAAATAATGAAAACCGTTTTATAATAATATTTTATTTCATTGCAGGGATTCCATTGCTCGACTCAAATCAAGTCTGCCTTTTTTGAGAAAAAGAAAGGTCTTCCGGGTGTCGAAATCCCTATTTGAGCTTTATTGTCAACTTTATTGTAGTTTCGCGATCGATTCGACTGGAACGATTGAAATTGAAAAGATTGTACAAGTCGTTTTTGACCATTTTAAAGTTAATCTTATGGAATGTTCTATATGTCTTTGGCCCATATATACCACCCTGCATCTAATTGATGACGTCAAATCTCTTATAATATCTAATAAATTGTTTCCTCACTTTTAGCTCATCGTGGCACGATAAAAAATTCAGTAGATCAATCGATATGTAAGAAGAATTGGCACCACTGCCTCCGGCATTCCTTCCAACTCTACTACGCATACAGGATAACTGACGATAATCTAGACTCGCGTCTATATCCTAGTCCGCTGCCAAGGTCAGGCGGATGGCGGGACATTTAAAAAATAGGTTGAAATGGATTTAATTCTTTTTTTACGTCACGGTGATGAGTCATAGTCGAGGTATTAAGTTTTCTTACAAGAACAGTTTGCCGGTTTATTAATTGGTGGCCTTGTGGGGCATAATTAAAATGGAGGGACAGGTTATTAACCAGTAAGTTTTGTTATGGCATGCGGCTGACACCAAATATAAAATATTTTGAAAGTAAAAACCTAACCGTCATTGTTTAAATAGTAGAACAGTTTATGTGTGCACAGAATGTGGAAGGGAATGCAGTACAAAATCAAATATTAATGTCTTCATATGAAATTTTTGAGAAGATTGGCGTCTACATCAAGAAACAGGGTGCCCTCTAAACTTAGTGCGTTAAGAAAACGTAGCTGAACAGATAGCCCACACTATTGAAATTTTTGAAGACAATTCTGAACAGAAATGATTTATTGCTTCATCTAAGAACACGGATAGTACTTCAGCCCTTGAATATTATACAGTCGAACGTACTAGTGACACTCAAGATATATGCCAATGCAATTTTAATTGCAATGAATGTATAACATGTGTGCCATACAGTATAACATGTGCAAACATATACATATGGTTTGTATAAGATACCCTCCTGAACCACAAAAAAATATATGCATTAAAGAAAACAATGTAGAAAATTCTTTATTACATATTAATCAGCATAAAAGTTTACATGATAATTATGAACATACATTTATATCCAGCCAACTTCATCAAACCACCAGAAGTACCCTTGAAACAGAAAAAAAGTCGGCTCTACAAAAATTCAACATTATAACAAGTTTAATATCAAGTAGCGATAATTTGGAAGAAATTTCTTATGCATCAAAAAACGCCACATCCATCATTTCTGGTATTAATGCACTAAAAACAACAATAATCCCTATGATTTCTTCTAACAATGACCCTCATAACAAAAAGTCGGAATTACAAAATCGAAGACTATGTCAACACCGGCCACATCTTTGAATTCCTTAAAACGTAAAAGAAAAATGTAAATAGAATACCGTAATATAAAAAAAAATTTACATATAATATTAATATTATACCTCGACTATGACTCAACACCGTGACGTAAAAAAATTATTAAATCCATTTCAACCTATATTTTAAATGTCCCGCCATCCGTCTGACCTTGGCAGCGTACTAGGATATAGACGCGAGTATAATCTAGGGGCCGCGAAATGTTTGCGGCCTCTACTTAAAGATAGAGTAAGATCAGCGACTTCGGCACTCGTTGTAGCTGAAACATCGCGGGAAATCAATCAGTTTATTTTAATGCCAGTAAAGCTTACTCATAATACAATGATCATAAGGTATGATATTCAGAGGTTATCACTTAAGCTTATCTGCGGTATCGAAGAATAAATAAACAATATCTAGGGTACATTCTGCACCCCTCCATCCTTAATGTCCACGAGCAGCCACTGTTATCGATAATGATTTCCAGAGTTTCCATCAGAACTTGACAGGTTAATCATCGTTCAGATATTATTAAAACCTTAATAAAATCTCATTTCATCGCCCTAATGCTAGCTGACTAAACTTCTAATCTGTTTAACGACAAAGAAATTGAAAAAAGGTCTCAAAAAAGTCAGAATTGATGGATAACTGGAACTGAAGGTTAGAGCGATCTTTTTTGTACTTGTAGGGTCAAGTGTGGTCAGATAAAGGGACTCGTCCGAGGGCAAGGAAATCAATCAGAGTGTCAATTAGTCCCTGCTCGTATAGTCGCGCCGGTTCGGTTTCATTCTCCGTTGCCTTCAAAATCGAATTATCAACGTCTAAACTTCCGCAAAGAACGGAAGTTTTAGTTATTGGCATGCCTGGCCGCTTTTGTAGAAGTTGGTAAAGAGTTCCTTAACTCCTTACGTGTAACGTAACGGAAGCTGCGGAAGAAAGAACGGCTGCAGTCGCTTATTTTATTTAATTAGATTGCAAAAGTGCAGTGTACATTCTTGATATTTTTTTAAAAAAGATCGTCAGGTCACAAAAGACTTGCGATTAGATTAGATTTTGTATTTTTTACAAATAAATTAATTAGTAAAAACTATACACAACATATATTACGTTTTCTTAAACTATAATTTAGCATTTCTATAACGATACTAATTTGTTATCAATTTTGACAGGTAATTTATTTGTAAAAAATACAAAATGTCTTCGTAACCAATTCTATCGTTTTTTGACAGACGACAGCAGGCATTTGTCATCGAT
The DNA here is from genome assembly GCA_935413205.1 of Polydrusus cervinus. Taxonomy (NCBI): domain Eukaryota; kingdom Metazoa; phylum Arthropoda; class Insecta; order Coleoptera; family Curculionidae; genus Polydrusus; species Polydrusus cervinus. Next base: position 24,087,909 of record OW284514.1, on the reverse strand, counting down.
CAGCTAATGTCGGGACCTCATAATTTCCCCAGATTTTTAGTGAGCCGTAATTAGCCCACACGTCACGTTGTGAATTGTGTTATGGAAAGTAAACATACCAGAATTTACCTGTCTTGGACTCCATATTGCGAGAGTACTCAAAACGTCTACCGTATAATTACTGACTGGATCCACGTCACAACTTGCAAATACATAGTCATAACAGAAACAAAAAATAGTAGGTCTGTTATTGGTAATAATCATTCATTAAGTATGTGAGTTTAAAGGGTCAAGTCATAGCCTTCTCGATGTAAGGAGAGTAAATGAGACTGTAGTTTCTCACTCACTCTTCGTTAAATTCTAGAAGGCTATGCGTCAAGTCAATTGATATTGATAAATAATCGTTTTGACAACCTTGGGATGAGGGAAGCAGGACCCTCATTTGTTACTGGTATAAATATCAGTAATAAAAAAACAAATTTAATTTTTAAAAAACATTTTGTTCATTATACACCTTAAATGTATGTTGTAAGTAAAAATTACATTTTCGTGAAATGTGACGAGAAATGATCGTAGGTTTTGACAATAATTTCAGATTGCTGCATGGAAGCTAATATTATCTCCCTCTCAAAGAGTCACAAATGTATATAGAAGATAGAAGAAAATTAATTTATAAAAAGGTTGCCGACATCAAAGAGCTTAGCCGGCATCTACAACAAGTTAAAAAAAATTGGTTATTCTACCCGAAATTCGGTTTTACTGAACGTAAAGCCAGAAAACCCGTTAAAAAATTTTTTTTTCGGCGCTCGTGTTAAAATTTCTCTATCCATAGAAATACAAGCGCCGAAAAAGTACATTTTTTCTGGCTTTCCAATCAGTAAAACCAAATTTCTTGTAGAATAATCTATTTTTCCGAAAATCGATCGGAAATATTGACATTTTTGATAACATTTCTGAGAGAAAAAGTCAATATTTCCTTACACTTAGTCGTTGCTAGGCAACGGAAAATAACTCTAAGGAAATATTTATTATTATACTGTAAGAAATAGTACATTCTGTAACGAGGTTGGAATGAAAATTTGATCCGAGTGGAAGACACCGAACGCGAGCGTAGCGAGCATGAGGAACCACGAGTATCGAATTTTCATTCTAACCGAGTAGCAGACTATATTTTCTCCACGACCAAAAATACTATTCGCAATATTTGTAATTTCAGGTGGAGTATTATCCAGTTCCATATCTGATTCATCCAATTTTTCACTCATATTTTGACTTGCACTAAAATTGGTCTGCTGACATTGACAGTTTCGAAATTCATGGCAACCTATGTCGTTTAGATCAATTACAGAATATTCATTCCGTATCTTGTTATGGAATGAAAATACACGCAAAACGCATAAGAAGCAAGTGTTTCAGAATAAATATTCCAACTCAAGAGCGAGAATTTTTACATTACATTATCAAAAATGATTTTGGAATTATTGCATTCAGTAATGGTCGTGGAGAAATATTATTTCTGTACGGCTACTTGTAAACTAAAATGTGTTAAGCTTGACAATTCAATATTACTGTGTTTTCATAGTTACACAAATATTTTATGGCATCCTTTATTTCTGAACAAAGTTAATAATATTTATTTCAAAATTCAAAAAAAGAGTTGTTTGTAATAAGTTATGTCCTTTTAATAAGTTTCCATTTACGGAAAAATAGTATGTATACCTCGTAGAAAAAGCCACATTCCCGGACTCCGTATTGTCAGTCTCGGCTTGCGTCTCGACATACAATCTTTACGGTCGTCCGGAAATGTTCAGCTTTTCCTACTAGGTATACAATGTACTATTTTAAAACTTGTTGGGCCATGTTACCAGGTTGATGTCGGCAACCTTTTTATAAATGAATTTTCGATGGTCTTTTCTATCATACCTACATTAAAACTTAATTTATTTTAAATGTATTTTAATATTGCATATTGGATGATATGAAATTCTGCCCGTTGAAGTCCCAGGCGAACAGAGGACAGTGACTACCGCCACACAGTCCGCGTTCTTTCTGCAACCAAATAGGAATAATTTGGTTAAATCATCCTTATATTGTCTTTTTTAGGGAATATTTTGGTGCCATTTGTGCCTTTTTCTAAATCTGATTTTTGTTAAAACTCATTCTGCTTAGGGATCAAAATATTATCATTTTTTACAAGCTACATGTACCAATTTTTTTCGTAATCTACCAATTTTTACCGATTTAACCTACCGAGTTTTATGCTAGGGGGCTGGTAACTGTCCCCCTAAATAACAGGGACCGTGCAACTGGCCTGTTATGATTAAAGGGGCCTTTATCCGTCGGTCGCCCCGGGGCCTCGCCCCCTCTAGAGACGTCCTTTGCCGGTAGGAACATAAAAGTTGCAAACAATTTGGCAAGCGACTCCGATTTGTGCTTTCCATAAAATTTCTTGGCAATATAAACGTTTTAAACGTCGGAAAGTATTCTACAATCCTATTATGGCCGTTTTATTTAACGTTGAGCTATGAAAATGGTTAATAAATTTGAAGTTTATCTCTTCGCTTGCATACTGCAAGGCAAATAGAAAATCCGCCATGAGTAAAATGATTACTTACGGCCAATTTAAGAACTTTGCATGTTGGATGGATAAAGATGCCACTTACCTAGAACAAAACGAATACAAAGTTAATAATTTTGTATAATATAGCGAAGGATTTCAAATACAATACATATAACTAAATTTTAAAAACAGTTCATGCTGTTCATTTTATAATTTTGTTATTAAATAAAAAAAACGAAAAAGATGGGTAATATTTGACTAGCATTAGTGGTAAACTAAACTATGGTTTTGGCCCTAATGTATACAGGGTGTCCCATAACTTATGGGCCGTATAGTAACTGGAGATACTAGACATCAAACCAAGCGGATTATGTCATATATGTTTTTTTTTGATAATTAAAATAATAATTTAATTATGTACTATGTTTTTTTATGCTAAGAAGAAAAAAAAATCATAGATTTATGAAGCCCAGTGTATGCAACTAGCGCCCTCTAGTTTGAAACTTAAAAATTTCTACAAATTCTTATATCTTGCTCATAAAAACATCATATTGCCAATTTTCAATTCGTTTCTTTGTTTTAAAATTATGGCTTATTTTCTAGAATAAACTTTTACTTTCAACACCCTGTATCTCTAGAACGAGTAACAAAAAAGTTATCTATGATTTCAAAATTTAGGATTAACGTAAAACGTAACACATTTAAGAGACGATGATCACACAAACTAATACATCACACCTGTCCATTTATTTTCAAGAAAGATTACGTGCATTTAGGTACCAAGAGTTAAGTGGATCCGAATATTATTTTTAAATTCTTCTTCAACGTTACCAGCTCCATGCAAATGTACCAGGTGGTGCATTGTGGCTGAAAACCTAGAAAAATTCATGCAAGTTTTAGACTGTCCAAACATTTGTTCCTCTGTTGACTTTAGAGCGGAGTTGTAGGAAGACTTTTTTAGTGTCTCCGTGTGGCGTGTGGCGAGTGTACATGCGGAGCTTGAACAATTTTGGACAACCCGATCTTAACTTATTTGAATGGAATTGCGGTTGGTTTTTCATAGGAATTCAATAGGTGATGCTTCGGGCATCAGCATTGATTGGGCTTGTCAACCTGTGATTTGTCATTGTCAAATGCATTTTAAAAATATTAGATTTTTTACTAGTATAGTATATTACATAACACGTGATGAAAGTGATACTTTTGAAACGAGGAGATATTTAGCACGAGGCGTTAGCCGAGTGCGGAAATTCTCCGAGTTTTAGAATAATCACTTTCACACGAGTAATGTACACTATTTTTCCTACGACCACAAAGAATTATTAAAAAAACCTTTGATTTGTGAAAAAATATTTCAACTCTAGAGTGGAAATACAAGGCACACTATTAATTTAAACATATGATGCCAATTTGACGGACCACCCCTATTTATTAAAAAGAACACATTTTAGAAAGTAGTTTAGTGTTTAACTTATTTATCATGTATTTTTCGAGTGATTTCGAATTAGAGTGTGAAAATACGCCATCTGAAATTATAAAAAACTTAAGAATATACTGGAAAATCTATTACCAGTCAAAACAAGCCCCGCTGAATAAAATGTCATATATTAAACACAACATTTTTATGTATGGCCTACAGATCGAAAGGTCACAGGTTTAAATCCCATCAGAAGTATTTGACTTTTTTTTGTAAAAACATTGAACAATTTATAGAATTAGGTATTTTGAATTGAAATCTTCCTTGTTGGATGAATTTTTAAAATGTAATCAAGGAAAGATGCATTAAATATAAATTTAAAAAATTCATCCAACAAGTAAGATTTCAATTCAAAATACCTAATTCTATAAATTGTTTAATGTTTTTATAAAAAAAAAGTCAAATACTCCTGATGGGATTTGAACCTGTGACATTTCGATCTGTAGGCCATAGCTCTAGTCTCTACGCAATGCAACACATAAAAATTTTATGTTTAATATATGACATTTTCTTCAGCGGGGCTTGTTTTGACTGGTAATAGATTTTCTAGTATATCCTTAACTTTTTTATAATTTCAGATGGCGTATTATCACACTATAATTCGAAATCAATCGACAAATACATGATAAATAAGTTAGACAATATACTGCTTTCTAAAATTTATTCTTTTTAATAAATAGGTGTGGCCTGTCAAATTGGCACCATAATGTTTAAATTAAATAGTGTGCCTTGTATTTCCACTCTAGAGTTAAAATATTTTCTTTCAATACGCGTGTGATATTCGGCGCTTTCGAGCCAAGTTAACCGTGTTTTTTTTCTCATTTTCATAGGTGGTCGTAGGAAAATATTTTTTTTTTTTATCTAGGACGTTATTATGAGTTATACAATAGAAGAAAAAGTCACTATGATAAAATGGTACTATACGGGGAAAAGCTTAAGTATTGTATCTGATTTTCCGTTTATTTCCATGATAGGCCCATTCCTACCAAGCCGGTAATACAAAAAGTTATTACTAAGTTTAAGGCGAAAGGCACTGTAATAAACAACTGCAAAGCATAGCACAGAATCATGAGACAGCCGAAGAAAAAAAATCATAAATAGGTCTTAATATCTTACTTCACCTCGAAGAAAATAAAAATATCAGCACTAGAACTCTCGGGCAAGGAGTAGAAAAACATCAGACCACAGTACTGCCAACTTTGAAAAAGCATACGAGGTGTGACAATTAAGTAATAGGACTGATTCCATAAAAACCGTATATTTAAAAATTATTCTACATTTCTGCTATCCCCTTCAAAGTAGTCCCCTTGGGCAGCTATACAACGATTCCAGCGCTTTGTCCATGCTTCGTAACATTTCTGGAACGCTCCGACTGGGATGTCCTCAAGTACCCTCGTCACGGCCGCTTGGATGTCCGTAATCGACTCAAAATGGGTTCCTTTGACCACCGATTTTGTTTTAGGGAACAGAAAAAAGTCACAGGGTGACATATCGGGAGAATAAGGCGGCTGTTGCAACACGGCGGTCCTTTTAGAGGCCAAATACTGAGACACGCTGAGGGCGGTGTGGCAAGGCGCGTTGTCGTGATGAACGATCCAGTTACGTGCGATGTCTGGGCGCACCCTGTTGACTCGTTTTCGCAATCTTTCGAGTACTTGGCGATAGTAGACTTGATTTACGGTTTGCCCCGATGAAACCAATTCTTTGTGGACGATTCCACGGCTATCAAAAAAGGTAATGATCATCGTTTTCACCTTCGACTTGCTCATGCGAGCTTTTTCGGGCGGGGGGCGTGCGGAGACAACCATTGTGAGCTTTGGCGTTTGGTTTCCGGGTCGTATTGGAAAAACCATCTCTCATCGCCTGTTATAACTCGATCAAGCAGCGTGGGATCGTTTTCCACTTGTTCCAAACAGTCTTCTGCGACAGTCATTTGAAGCTGGTTTTGTTCCTCAGAAAGATTTCGTGACGAGCACCACCAACACACGTCTACTCAACACGACACAGCAGGCGAACTAAACAAGCTAGAGCGATTATAAATATAACAATGGGGAGGGAAAGGATGCTGGGGAAGGGGAACGAAAGTTAAAGGTCGCAGGTTTACCACAAGCGCGGCAATAAAATCAGTCCTATTACTTAATTGTCACATCTCGTAAATATCATTCACATAAGTATCAAAACTATCAAGAATTGCTAGAGGGGGATGAAGAGCGAACATTACTTTTTTGTTTTGAAATGATGGAGCGAGCTAACGACAACAGATATTTTTTACAAAATATTAGCTTCTCAGACGAACGTACGTTTACATTAAATAATGAACCGAATATACAAAATTGTCGGTACTAGAGCCTACAAAATAAACATCGTCTTCCGTGAAATGTTTGGACATCGCACCATTTATTGACGGAAATATTACAGGCCCAACATATTTAGATCTTCAAAATCAAATTGGACCCGCACTGGAGGAAGTCGCTGATGAAAATCATCAGATTTGGTTCCAAATAGATAGTTTTCCGCCCCACAATTCACTTGTGGTACGCGAATATCCTAATAATGCCTTCAAGGGGCACGTTGTCGGTCCAAACTCAACAATTAATTGGCGAGCTAGGTCTCCTGACCTCTCACCAAACGATTTCTTCCTCTGGGAGAATTTCAATTTTTTTTATATAAAAGTGTAAGGTTTGAAAATTTAGGGCAGTTAAAAAATTCAATTTTTAAGCAATCTGAAAGAATTACCCAGTATCAACTCACTCATGTTCGTAGAGAATTTTACGATCGTTAAAGATATTTTTTTTAGCAGCAAATGGCGGTTTATTTGAACATTTATTTAAGAATTAACAGTATTCCAAACGATTGTTCAGTTTTCTTAAAATAAAATTATTAGGTTTTTTCTGTGACGGGAAAAAAGTTTGACATTTTATCTCTGTTGACAGGTAAAAAAATGTCGCTTTTTGTGAAATTACTTTTTTCCCCGGGAAAAAAGTGATGTGATTACTTTTTTCCCCGGGAAAAAAGTGATTATTTTTTTCCCGGATATAATATACACACATAAGTGAAGGTAGATATTTAATTTTAGAATATTTTATTATACAAAAAGTTACATTTTCTTTAAATCAAAAAGTACAATTATTAAATGTGCATTGCATGCATGACATGTTCATTTTACTATTCGGTACAGTCGAATTTTCTCGTGTTGTAATTATATTTTCTGCCATGGACACAACTGCCGTTGATGTACCTGGTCGCAAATCGGGTGTTCTTTCAGCACTGCCACAGGTTCTAAACACTTTATTAGGTATTTCTGTCCTGTGTGCTACCGATTCATCAACATACCCTTCAGCGACCGTTGATGACTTCCAACCGCCATGTTTCTTGAGTGTCAACAAGTCTCCCCCAGATTCAACCAAAAGTGTAGCAGACGATCTTCGAAATGAATGACCCGTGTATAAGGTAACATTTTTAAGTTGAAGAAAATTAGCTACTGTTTGGGGTACCTTATAAAACTGATTTTTACCCACAACTTGATTGATACATTTTCCATTGTGATATGCATAAAATAGGCGACGATCCTTTGCTGCTGTTGGACGAAGGGCTATGTACCATCGCGCCGATAAAAAACTGGGACAGGAAATTTTTCTATTTTCTCCTAGACTATTAAGAATAATTTTACATCAAGCCTGGTACCAGTAAAATGTCATGAAAATTTGCATGTCAATAAAGATTGTCACTTTATGATTGACTCGTCAAACATACAATCATATATTATTTGTAAATATGCCACAATTAACCCCCCAGCAAAAGGCAATTATTTATAGTCGGTTGCGAGATAGTGTTGCTATTAGGGATATTGCAGATGAACTGGGAGTAAGCAAGAATACCGTGCTATTGGCAAAACAAAAAATAGCAAGACATGGGACTATTATTAGGAATGCAGGTTCTGGTCTTCCTAAAATTTCTACTGATGATCATGATAGAAGACTGGTTAATTATCTAAGGGATCATCCCTTCGAAACTGCAATCAAGGCAAAAGAAGAGACGAATTTTCCAGGTTCTGCAAATACCGCTAGAGACAGGGTTCGAAATTCCGATATACGAAGCCGTTGTGCTGCCAATAAAAATTTTTTAACGGAAATAAATAAACAGGGCAGGTTAGAATTTGCACATGAATATATTAATCAAATAAATTTATGGGAAACAGTTATATTTTCTGACGAGAAAACTTTTCAGTCATGCAATAATGGGAGAATTCGGGTGTATAGGCCTTCCGGCATGCGGTATGATGAGAGATACACCCACAACCAACCAAAGTGGGCGTTTCTCCATAAATGTTTGGGGCTGGATTAGCGCTAGAAGACCAGGACTTTGCCAAATCGTCGAAGGAAGACTAACTGCAGCAGTATACGTTAATATACTAAACGAAGTGATGATACCATCGGTAAACGCTGTATACGGTCAAAATTACACATTTCAGCATGATAATGCTCCAATACACACAGCGCGCATTGTACAAAATTTTCTCCAAGAAAATAACATAGCAGTTCTTCCCTGGGCTTCGAAGAGTCCCGATTTGAACCCGATAGAAAACATTTGGGGTGCCATGGTCAAATCTATGTATAAACATGATTTTCAACCTAGAAACAGGGATGAATTACGTCATAGGATAAATTAAGCTTGGGAAGAAATAACTGTCGAATTATGTAGAAACTTAGTTTTAAGTATGCCACAAAGGCTCCAAAAAGTAATAAACAGAAATGGTTTTATGACCAAATATTAATTTTGTGTTGTTTTGACAAACTTTGTGTTCGCTATTTTTTTCTTTTTATTAAATGTATTTTATTACCTGTATTAGCTTTATTTATTATTTTGTGGTAATGGTAAATATAATAATTTATAAAATATTTGACTTTAAAAAAATCTAATAAATTTACTTTATCCATATTATATGATGTCTCTCAAATTTAACCACCCCGTATCGAAAAATACAAAACATTCCATTATGTAACCTAGGTTACTTTTTAAATTTTGAATGTTTTTCCTTTTTAGCTCTAGACACCTTTTATAGTCTAGGGGATATGTATTTCTTACATTGTTTTTGTAAATCTCTTGTCCCAGTTTTTTATTGGCACAATAGTACATTCGGTAAAATTTAATATATTTTTCAGTAACTACAAATCTCCTGTTGACATCATTCTTTGTTTGCTTAATTTTCACAATTAATAACGTTCCCGAATCTTCAATATCATCTAATGTTACCTGGCTGATTTCGCAAATTCGACAAGCTCCTGCAATCGCAAGTAAAACAACAACCTTGGCCATTAAATAAACTTCATCGGGAGCATTATTTAAAAAATCACTAATATTTGTACTCGTAAAAATCGCAGATTTCTTGGGTGTGTAGCCTTTCCCATTTTGTTTTAGAAATGTAATTAGTTTGAAATATTTTGAAATGTCTACATTATTATTGGATTGTAACATACTTTTAATCATTGAATAATTCGACCACACTGTTGATGGCTTTTGTTCTTGTGTCAGTTCCGAAAAATAGGCCAATAACACCGTCTCCGACAAAGAACTGCATGCCTTTTTCATCTTCCATTCTATAAATCTTGAAAACGCGTTTTCGTAAATTTTGCGCGATTTAGCTGGCAATAATTTTTGTGACGCTACTTTCGCTGCTTCTACTAATTCCGGTGGAGTCAGAGAAAACTCAGAATCAGACATTTTGAACTTTATATTATTTAATATAACTACTAATTAACCACTAAAGTTCTTACTTTTTATATTAAATCACGGAATTAAATTGACAGATATTTGATTATTTTAAAGGTTTCCTTAGAAACGCAGGTCCAATTGTCGCTATAAGTAAAACAGCCTACCTACTAGTTTAAAAAGTCAAATTTCACATCGATACTTTTCTGACTTTAATATATTGTAATAATATCGTCGTTTTTCCCGTTACAGAAAAAAATAGTGTATTATACACGGGAAAAATATTAGATTTTAGCTCTCGCTTATTTGTCTCCCTCCGCTTCGCGTCGGGAGACAACACAACCTCGAGCTAAAATCTAATGCTTTTTTCCCTTGTATAATAAATAACTATTTTTTATAAACAATTGTTTATTTTTAAATACCCTCTTATTTTCTTTCCCTTTTAGCAATTCTTGACGATTGATGATAAAATAATTCGTTTTCTACTAAAACATCCGTTTTGAAAATATTATTCGTTTTATTTGAAAATATTAGTAAAATCTATCTATCCAACCACGATGCACCACCCGATATATTAAAAGCATTGCGCTCTTTTGGAGCGAATCCTGTCCATGTTTCCTAACGGATTTTTAAATTTGGACTCAGATATTGTAGAATGTGAGAGAGTAATTTTTATTTAAAAAAATATTTTTTTTGAATAGGTACAATGAATTTTTTTTTTTTTTAATTATCATTGAGTTATATCTTTTTCCTCGGTTATTTTTTCTGCATGAAAATTACTATTACATTCACATAGATACCACCTTTCTATTGGCGAAAAAAATTCAATACCTAATTTAAGTATTTAGTTTTTTTGCGTGCGGAACAGTGCCGGTCCGTGACCTTTGGGGGCCCTGGGCTAACGATATCTGAGGGCCCCACGAAATTATATCAATTAGGCATTTTCCTTAAAAATGTTTTATGCGGAAAAATTTAACATTCGAAACTTAAAGTTTTTTATTTCAAACGAAAATACATTATAAACTTCCCCCTACCCCTGTAGTTATGGACTAAGGTAAGTCCATTTTTTTTTCATACATACAGGGAATTTTTCTTTCTTTTTTTAAAATAAAAATCTTGTTTTTTAAATTGTTTAAATAATCTTTTAATATTTTTTACTGAACAATTGCTTTTATTCTTTACAGATTCATACAATACACAGTGAAACAATTAGTTACTTTCTTAATAATTTTTCTATAAAAAAGGTTAAATAAACAACCTTTCTTTCTCCCCTTGGTTTCTGGGATAAAATTTCTTGACCTGTGAGTCTCCATTTTTCTTATATCTTTCTCTTTGCCCAAACGGGCCCCTCTTATCACTGTTACCTGTTGCCCATGGTCAGTGTTAAGAATTAAGTATCACATTCTTTAATCATTAACTCATTTCATATTATTTTATCTTTCATGGCTCCTGGAGAGCTCCATCGATGTTCACTACCATTTAATTTTGTTCCTCTCATTTAATATAACTATTTTTTTTCTCTTTGTATCTCATTCCTGATGATGGGTGTTTCTACACCCGAAACATGTAGAATGTCTACCATATTTTAATTTTATTACCTTATTAAACCAGTGGAGGAAGACTTCATGTTTTTTATTTATTCCCATAAATTAACTCCACTTTAAGAATGGACTACTTCTTCAAAATTATAAACTTAGGTAAAAGTAGTTAAAATAAACAGGTACCTTCTTTATCTTTGGTGAACAAAAAATTAAAGCCATTAATTTTTAACTTAAACAAGACATATTTGTTACAGAATTTTATATGTCATTGTTATCTGAGGTTTTTTATTTGTATTTTTTTTACTGGTTTATTGTTTTATTATTATTTTGAATGTTTGAACCTTTTTCTGTTTATCTTACCGGGAAACAGGGCCCGGAATCCGGGGGCCCGGGCTGAAGCCCATTAAGCCCATACGGAGATCCGGCCCTGGTGCGGAACAAACCCGAACAAAATTTATGGTTCCGTTGCTAAATAAAACCATTGTAATCACTATCAATTCCAGACTTAGCTTTAAAAATAAATATTTTTCTTTTCAATCAATAGAGTAAAAAAGTCCAAAGTTCAGCTTCGCAGACTCTATTGCAGCATTAAACAAATAATAGAAATAAAATCAACAGTTTTAATTAACTTGAAAATACACGAACACACAACTCATAAATATTTTTAAAATAAAAATGCAGCAGCAATAAATACAAACACATTTTTTAATTAATACTATACAATAGCGAGTAAATGTCAAGATTAGTATTTTATAAATATAGGGTTTTACGCTTTAATGTACCAATGAAAATTGCAATGTTTGCTATTGAATATTATTGTATGTATATTAATATACCGGGTGTTGCATCGTCGAGCGGGACATAGGAAATCCCATGTAATTTTAAATGGGGTCAATTATTGGCTTCCCTAATTATTTTAGAGAAAAATTCTATTTAGGTTTATTAAAGAGCACTAAAACCCACATTCAAAAGAATAACTTTAGATATTTTTGATGAGCCCGTTTACGGGTTATCGCCGATTTCTTTTTAACTATTTCTCCTTTTTATGGCCCCGTATTTGCGGGCACCAGTCAAGGTAAAAGATGACTGTCAAATAAAGTTGTCATTTTGAAATGTGTGCTTTATTGTTATAAAAACTCGTACATCAAAAATATTAAAGGTGTATTTATGAGTACAAATTAATCTGAATAAAACTAAAATAAAGTATCCAATTACAAGGTTAATTATGACATTTTACATGTTTCAATATTTTACTAATTAATAGGTAGGTACTTTTAAATTGTTAGAACTTTAGGATTTAAGATGTTCAAATATTCCTCCATTGACTGCTAGACAATAACCGAGGCGATCATAAAATTCTCTTCTTACATTCGCTAGTTGGTAAACTGAAATTCTATTGCATTCGGCAGAAATAGCATTTTTTAACTCGTCTAGATTTGGGTATTTTTTATCTTTGTATATCCTGTTTTTTAAATGGCCCCAGAAAAAGAAATCATTTGGCGATAAATCAGGAGACCTGGCTGGCCAATTTACTGTATGATTTAAGCCAATAACATTTCCATTAAAATCACGGTTTAAATATTCCCGGACAGCTGATCTTCCCATCATTTTCTTCCATGCACAATAAAACTTGCAAGTCCCCATCATTTCTTGCATCTCTTCTTTGTTCTTGCCTTTGCAAGTTCCTATAATTTCTTGCATCTCTTCTTTGTTCCTGCCTTTCTTCACATCTGCAGTTATTTATTACAGTGCCTTTTGCCTCAAATTTCTTGATAGTCCTTTCTACTGTAGATTTTGCAGGTATCGGTCTATTCGGATACAGAGCAGCAAACATGTCTGACACATTTTGATAACTATTTCCTTGATAATACCATTTAATCATCAATATTTTTTCTTCAGAAGTGTAATTCATGGCTAATATTTTCGATGTACGAGTTTTTATAACAATAAAGCACACATTTCAAAATGACAACTTTATTTGATAGTCATCTTTTACCTTGACTGGTGCCCGCAAATACGGGGCCATAAAAAGGAAAAATAGTTAAAAAGAAATCGGCGATAACCCGTAAACGGGCTCATCAAAAATATCTAAAGTTATTCTTTTGAATGTGGGTTTTAGTGCTCTTTAATAAACCTAAATAGAATTTTTCTCTAAAATAATTAGGGAAGCCAATAATTGACCCCATTTAAAATTACATGGGATTTCCTATGTCCCGCTCGACGATGCAACACCCGGTATATGGAATGGGGGGCTAAAGCACCCTCACCCCTCGATCGTGGTGTCCTGGTATATCTTGGGTTAAAAAATGTTTCATTCTATGTTGCTAAGTTGTTGGAGTTCTACTTTAAATAATGCTGCTGACAATACTGTCGCCAATTTTTAGATCTTGAAATTTCTTACATTTGCTGTATTCCAATAACTCAGTTGACCGCGAACCGCGACGCGTTGTTCTGTTCTAATGTGAGTAAAATATTAGGTGCCTTATCGTGTAAGGAGTAGATATTGAGTATTGTTCATTGTTATATTACAAAACCCGAACTATACTAACAAATATTATAAGTAAGTGTAATAAGAATCCAAATAGAATAACAAAGTCGGCACAAGAGTAGTTTTCAGTTCGTATTATAAGGGACCCACAAATTTATGTAGTCCATTACAGCCTTGATCCGGCCCTGAATAGGTAACAAATTCTTATTTTAAAGCTAGCCTACAATTTTTATATACTTTTTTATACTGAATTTACTATGTTCTGACACCCTTTCCACTTTTTCGGCTATACCTATAAAATTCAAACCCAAACGTATAATTATTTAATGAATCTCGAGATGGGGTTTTCCAATATACGAGTAAGCCTAAGTTACGCGTCGTAAATATTTAATGCTGGAATGTCGAATTTTTTCTTTAAAACATTTATGGAAACCAATGTAGAAAAATTTATAGCGACGGAGGTAGGCAATACGTGTAAAATTTCCAAATGTTTAATCCCTGGAGGGTCTTTTTGGGGCTTTTAAGGAATCTGACGGCCATAAATTCGGATAAAGTAGCGATAATTTTTAAACATAAGGTTGCAGTTCTTTAAATCGAGGCATATCAATAAATAGAATAGAATGGTATAAAAACAATTTTATATTATAAACAAAAATAATTTGACAAAGGGAAAATTTGGTTTAAAAACTACAATAAGCTGTACTTTGTTTTCTGTTTATAATCAAGAAAATAATCCGGTAAAAAATAATAATAAAATACGTGTTTAAGAAAAAGAATATTTATGTAATCTATCTAATTATGAAATTGAGAAGAAATAAAATAATTTACTACGGCTCGGCTGTTCTTTAATAACTAATAAATGGGGTTATGAGATCTGAGATAAGGCAAGTGCTTTCTGAATACATTCAATATTTACATCTATACGTACACTATTTAAATTTTTATAAATGGTGAATTTACTATACTCAAAATATTACTTTTAATAAACATAATGTAGGTCTAGTCTATTTCAGAAAGGTATGGAGTAATAAAATGGGAAATTCCGTCCAGTTCGGCTCAATTTAGGTGTCGGCCATAGGCGCAGGTAAATTTTGTGCATTAAATTAGAAAAAAAAGATAATCTGACAAAGAAGGAACTATTAGCTATAGAAAATTTACACCAATATCGTTTTATAAAATATGCCGTAGAACATATAGCTGAAAAACATAGTGTACTTGTGCTGCGCACACCGCCATAGCATTGCGAACTAAATCCTATAGAACTTATATGGGCGCAAGTGAAAGGATTTGTAGCACGACACAATACGACATTCAAAATGAAAGACGTTAAGCTACTGTTTGATCAAGCCATTAAGGAAGTGACACCAGAGAACTGACGAAAAGCAGTCCGTCATGTCATTAACGAAGAGGAGAAAATGTGGGATCTTGACCACCTAATCGATCGGACCGTCGACCCGTTAATTATAACGTCAAGAGGAGATGACAGTTCCTCAAATGACGAAGAATATTATGATTTTTTATAATTTAATTTCTGTATAATGTGTTTTTTGTATTTCGTATTTTATTTATAATGTTTAATAAAAAATAAGTGTACCTACCTAATACTATGTGCATAATGCACGCCGTTGTCACACCATTTTTAGTGTTTGTGAATGGACAACAATAGGCCAAACCCATAAATTGACCCAAACCCGGGTGGTACTACCTGCATTTGATGAAATAAAAGAACTTTGCAATGAAATCAATGCCAAATTATGAAAGTAGGCTAAATATTCGCAGGGTCACTCTGTAGTCCCTTTGCATACTTAATGAGCTTTTATTATTCTACACCTTTCTGAAATAGAGCAAATTAAATACCAAAAGTATTAAAAAAATATCGAAAAAATTTATTATAAAAATATTTTCTGAAATAGACTATAGAAAAGTACGTAAAAGATTAGGTTCAGGTTGTGATGAATGAAGTAGATAATAAATACAGTTTTTCAAAATATGTTTATGGAATTCATAGTAGGTACCTTGTTTTTAGATACTGACATATAGTTCCTGGGAAAACTCAGTAATGGGTTTTTAAGACTGTGTCTGGTTCAATGGTTTTTGTAAATATTATATTGTACGATGCGAGTGTTTTTATTTTGTTTGTAGGCATGGATCACTCGCTACGCTTTCTTTCCCTTCTCAGAAAATCAAATGACATTTTTAACGCTTATATCATAAACAGTTATTGTTGTAAACTCCTTGTCGATAAACATGTTTCTTTCTCACATTTAAGAATATTTGGTAGGTACATAATTTTTGTTGATTTTTTTCCTAAAACTAAAATCCTTTTGATTAAAACATTTTTGGGTATTTAGCCCTAAATTTGGTTAAAGGCAACCGCATTCGAATCCTTTAAAGCGATCCATACTACATGAATAAATCGTTTTTCCCTTTTCCTGATCCGTTCTATGCCGACTGAAGTCCTGTTGATTCTTCAGGGATATCAAACATGGCAAACATGAATATGGATTAGAGCTTTGCAGACGAACAGACGGAAAATATTATGCTGGTATTGAATAAATAAAGCAAAATATCTAGGTAAAAGAATTTTTTTAAATGTAGAATTTTTAAATTATTAAATTAAACCCAAAAAAAATGATAACAACCTACACATTACATTACATTGTAAAGTGTTTGCAACAGATGGTAGTCAAATTAGTTGCCCAAAAATGTTTTCCTATGGCACCATGTCCATTTAATTTTTTTGTGATGATGTTTTTCAGCTGTCATTAATTAATAGGTAGACAAGGGGCTGCAAAGTGGCCATTTAAATCACCCGATCTCAATCCGCCAGACTTTTTTTGTGGACTACATTAAAAATTTAGTAACTAGTGCCTTCATTTACTTAACATTTTCAGATAAATTGAATTTAAGTGAACAAAAATTCTTTTAAACTTGGTAAAAGAGCCCCAAACGGTCCTTAAACGACAGTTAGTTCACTGTCAAATTTCATTGTAACAGAAAAAATATAGGACACTCACTTTTGTAAGCCTGTCAGAGAAAAATGAGTATATCACAGAGGAAAAACTAGTAATATTTTAAAGAACAGAATTATTATGAAAGTTATGAAGCTGGATTAAGATAAATATAATATAATCACGGTATAGATCTACACGCTGATATAGTTATTTGTATTTAGTACAAAATTACACTTTCTTACATAAGAAGATAGATTTTCATTTCCTTTATGTCATCTAGAATTTCTTAATAATTTCGGGGCATTCTTAATCAAAGTCAGTAACAATTTGAAATGTTTATTCAAACCCAAACACCTCTCGGTTTAATTAATTCGTTTGTTTCCTGAGACACGCTTTCCGATTCAGCAGGAACGGGCCATTTTACAGGAAAACGATTGTTCTCGAGAATTAATTGTAGACATTTAGCTTTAGATTTTGAAACCACTTCCTAAATTTGTAGAAATATTTGTAAGAATAGATACATTGTACTAATACTTAACTTAAGATATCTTAAGAATTAAAAAACAGAACGTTTAAAAAATTAATACATGCTGACGGCCATCTTCTGTTAAAAAAGAAGGGGTAAGCTTTATTACCTTAAAAAGAATATAAAGTTTAAAAGGCCAAAAAAATCATTACGATTTTTTGCTATTTACGGTAGTAATTGTATGTAATAGTATATTACGTTTGCGAACGAGCCGAGTGCGGTAATTACGTGAGTACGTAATTGCTTTACAACATGCAATATCTTAAATAATGACAATGTCACTGTCAAATATTTAAAACGCAGGATAGATAACTGTCACGATTTGAGTGGCTGTTGATTGTTGTACTAGGCATCATACCGCACAGTTATTTGTTTAGTGTATACATCATAATGCACAGTTGTGCGTTTTTATTATTTACGCACAGTTGTACGTAAGAATGGATTTACTTATAGAGGGAACTGTAAAACAATGTTTAGGGTGTCCCATAACTAAACCGATTAAGTCCTATACGTTTTTTCGGATTGTTACTCGTTCTAGAGATACAGGGTGTCGAAAGTAAAAGTTTATTCTCGAAAATAAGCCATAATTTTAAAACGGTTTAATGAATCGAATTGAAAGTTGGCAATATTATGTTTTTATGCGCAAGAAATAAGAATTTGTAGAAATTTTTAAGTTTCAAACTAGAGGGCGCTAGTTGCATACACTCGGCTTCATAAATATTATTATTAGATGTTTTTCAATTATAGTTTCTTAAAGAAGGGCATTTTCTGAGTCAAAAAGTGTACTTGATTGATCTTAATATCTTTAACGGTTTTCGAGATATTTCCCTTTAAACATCCCAAAGCATAAAAAAATATAGTACATAATTAAATTAATATTTTAATTATTAAAAAAAATGTATATGACATAATCGGCTTAGTTTGATGTCTAGTATCTTCAGTTACTCTACGGCCCATAAGTTATGGGACACCCTGTAAAGAAAAGCAGACTACACCTGATCCAGTGGCGGCGCCAGGATTTTTGGGATGGGAGGGCACAAATGGGCTCGGTGATTTTTGAGTGGGCACTACCCAAAATAAAAGTGACTTCTAAAAAAAAAAAAGGTCGCGGCCTCCCGACGCTATAGGCAGCGACAAACAAAACCTTCCTCTTGTTTTCTAAGTGATGTCAAAAAAAAAGTCATCGTTCTCTTCAAAATACCATACAACCACTCATCAAAACTTTTATAGCCAATCCCTTACAAAACGGATCCATCAATTTTGGGGGGGCACTCATGTTTCTAGGGTGGGCCGGTGCCCACCCTGGCCCCCCCCCCCCCCTGGCGCCGCCGCTGACCTGATCTAATATAATATCATATATTCTTAAATACTTAACCGTTGATTATTGACAGCTGTAAAATATTTTTATAATTACAAAGTTATGGTTGTCAACTTATTTTGAACAATAAAGATTTGGGATCGTCTCTATATAATGTTACACTAAAGCTTTTCTCCGCATTAATTATTTAATTTAGTTAAAGTTTCAGCGCAGGTAACCGCAGCTGAATCCATTAGAGCGATGAGAATGGTTAATTTGGAATTCCTGTTTTCAATCCCTTACGGACTAAACTCTTCATTTCCCAGAGGTAAGGAGCCATGAGTTAATGAATATGCATAAAGAATTAAAGGCAACAATAACCTGAAACGGTTTGGGGATGTTTACAAATTCTTGTAATATTTCGTTCACAAAAATATTACTAAATAATTTAAAGAAGGGTTAAGAACAAACAGTAGTCGATGAGTCCTCACTAACAAATACTGCATATCCATCACATCGTGCATACTGTACCTGAGTCTGGCGATGGCAATAAAATTAATTTTTTTATATACAAATTATTATATAAAAAAATTTCACGAAAATTAAGTGGCGCGGCGTTAGTGAAGATTTTAAAAATAATACATAGGCATCGTTTGTAATTTTATTGGAAAATAAGAAATTAACATGAATAGCCGCAATATTTCTATTTTTATGTTTTGCATGGCGGATGATATGAGTTAAACCTATATAAATAAAACTTTCAAAACAAATTTCTTTGAAAAAAAAAAGGTATAATCCGCCAAACTAAAAGTTCTTCTGAACCCCTTAGTAAAATGGTTATATTTAATTTTCAATTAGACAAGCCAGGAAACGATGCTGCGTTTTACGCTGGTATGGGAGGCTCTTACATACATATCCGTTATGAAGAATTACGAGTATATAGGTAGTGTTGACCCCGACACTCTGCAGGTTTTAGCACTCCCAAGCAGGACTCCTGTAATTGTCACGTGTGTGTTTATAAGTAATTTTCTCTTAACATTTTACTTATCTTTATAAGTTTATTAGAGGGCTGGTAAGCTTTAGGGATCCAACCTAGACACATTAATCAATTCTGAAATGTGTTAAGCGAATCTCAAACTTCTACTTAAAGTTAATTAGGGAGAAATAATACTTAAAGTCAACCTTCACTAAGATATATTTTATAAGAAAAAATATACATGGTTCTACATTATTCGAACGTAGAAACGTTTATCTTCAGGAGAAGTATAATTATAGTAATGGAAATTGTGAGTGACACCCTCATAGAGCTTTTGAGGAAGTTAAATACTTGAAGAGAATAATGCTTACATCGAAGTAACGGAGAAAATGGTACTACCAGGATCTGAAGATAAAAATGGGAGTTAAATGGTATATCAGGGTGAAAAATGATAAACGTTATGTGTGAATAACCTAGTGAAGTAACTGTAACTTAAGTGGTGGAGTATATTGTTGAGAAGTTGTGGTAGAACGAAAAATTATGAGTGTTGGTAAGATAGATGCACCATTGTTGTCGTAACAGTATGAACTGTGGTGTTCGAAGACATATCAGAGTATGACCACTGTAAGTGACATGGGCAGTTTATAATAAGTAACTGTTGGAAGAATCTCAAGAAAACATTTTTTGTAAGTGGAGGTTTTATGGTTTTACTGTAAAATTTGGTTTTTTAGTTTTTTAAAAAATTGGAACGCTTAATTAGGGTAATCTTGAAGCATGGTATTCAATCAAGAATTAATCAATTTTTATTTTCAATCAAAAAAGCTCTATGAGGGTGTCACTCATAATTTTCTTTACTATAATTATACTTCTCCTGAAGATGAACGTTTCTACGTTCGAACCAAGTACATTTTTTCTTATAAAATATATCTTGTTATTAAGTTGACTTAGAGTCTTATTTCTCCCTATTTAACTTGTCACTTCACTTCAAGTATGGATGACTTCTTCAAATTCTACTTAAAGTATTTTTTCTTGAATAGAAACATTATAGGTCAGTTTACAGTTTTCAGGGGTGACCACTTAAAGAATTTAAAACCCTCTCCCGACCGCGGCATTGGATCAAAGGTGAGTTACTAGCATTCGACCGTGGCGGTCCGGGTTTGATCCCCAAGTTGAGCATACGTATAATAAAAGTGTGTCAAATGTATCATCTCCCAATTCACGCCATTTACGCCGGTAACCAGGCCGGATGAGATCGGACATCTCGTGGGGTGCGGAAGAAGGTACACACTCCATAATCGCTAGGTCATGTAATGGCAAGAAACCAAGGGTTGATAGCTCTTGGGGGGTGTCGCATGACTAAGGATCGTGGTTCGGAACCCACGTTAAGCTGTAGGTCCCCTCAGGAATGGCCCGGACAGCGAATGAAGAGGAAAAAATTACACAACCAAAAAAAAAACTTTCTCCTATATTATTTGTACAATTTTACATTTTATGTTTATTATGGTTATATCGCTGAAAATATTTTCGCGGCGCCACTGAAAACATTGCCTAAAACATGAACCCTTTCCAAATAAACTAATTATTATTCTCTTCATCACTCATCTCCAATTAATTACCATTGTTGTGAACGGGATAAAAGAATTACTCGAAAAACCTCCTAAGTAGAAGTAGTGGCAGTTTAGCAAATTAGTTGCTTTTGTTTAGTTGTCGGCAGTTCGAAAACACTGACTTAAAAAGCCTGTAAAATATAGTATGTACGCGGTAGTCTGTTGGTTCAAATATAAAACTAAAAAGGAATTGGTTCCGGAAAACTAATAAGTCAAAACAGTCCTTAAAAATGACTAGGAATATTTTGAACGATAGAAGAGTTTTGGACTTGCATTGTCTATATTTGTTTTACATCACAACGTTTCAACTGGTAAGTATCTTCAGTCGTCTTCAGGTGAATACTAAATAAGTAAAGTAACTACAGCTCTATTTATACTAGCTAGATGCACTGGAGCAGGGAGCATAACCGAGATGGGTGCAGTCATGCGTTTAGTTCGTGTGTGGTATTTTAAGTTTGCATCTACTTAACAAAGGTTTCCAGATATTTCTTATATCTAGTGAGGGCTTACTAAAACAATCTGGGTTCTGGTATATGGTAGCAGCTTCCTTGAACTTTCTTTTTCTCCAATGTGGTTCTTTATGCAGGATTTGAGCTTTTGTCCACTTGATGTGATGACCGTGTGTCCAGGCATGGTCAGCTGCACCTGATTTTTCGGGTTCTCCTTTAAGCGTGTTGTTTCTGTGTTCCTTGACCCTAGTTTCAAGTGGCCTTAGAGTCTCACCAATGTAAGATCGGCCACATTCGCAGGGGATCTGGTAGACGCAATTTTTCCTGTCTTTTTGACTTGTTGGTTTTGTCTTCGTCAGGTGTCTTTAGAGCTGAATACCGTATTGATGTTGTATCGTTGTCCTAGCCTTCTAATTCTCTCAGATACTCCTTTGACATACGGAATGTTGAGTGTTGACTGTGACTCTAATTGCTTCTTTTGTGTATTTGGCCGATTCTTGCGATTTTCCAATAGCTTATCAACTAAATGCATGGGGTAGCCATTTTTGTTGAGGTCGGTCTTGATGTTGTTAGTTTCTTCTTTGAGGGCTTAGGAATATTTTATTCGCCTAAAAATATTATCAGTAGTTCAAAAATTGATTAAGTTATTTTATTTAGGGAAGAAACAAGTTTAGCCATGGACGTCCACAAAAGGGGGGCACTTGTCCCACCAGGCTGGCTAAACAATTATTATCTCTTATAAGAATACCGTTGCAGTGTCGACAATTTCTGTAAAACCTTTTGTATTATACAGGGTCATGCACCTCACCTTCCGTCTTCTATAGCTCACTTATTAATTAAGTTAAGATTTTGATACTTTGCAGACTTTACCTGTATCCTAGAGCGCATACACAGTGTGGTCCGTGCGAACATGTCCTTTGATTTTTTTAGAAAAAAAGTGATACGCCACTGACATTTTTCCATATGAATATTATTTCTGATTAGACTGGTTAATTCTACATAAAAATGGTCTCTTGCGTTTTTATCAGGTACACCGTTCTTAATTAAAATTATTAAATTAAATTAGCTTCATGCATACCTAAGGTGGTCATTTCCAACAATTTTTATAAAACAAAATTTTGCATTATCAATGTTAATAATAATAAATAGTAGAGCTAACTTAATTTAATTATTTTAATTAAGAACGGTGTACCCGAGGATAAAAACACACGAGACCATTTTTATGTAGAATTAACCAGTCTAATCAGAAATAATATCCATATGAAAAAATATCAGTGGCGTACCACTTTTTTTATAAAAAATATCAGAGGACATGTTCACAGGGAAGCCACTGGTGGGACAAAAAAATAACTTTTATCACTAAAACATGTGGTTTTATGCCATATTAGCACATGTCAAAATTGAAAATATTATCTAAAGTACTTTCGGAGATATTAAAAAAAACGCATTAAATAAAATAAAATGCAATACCCTGTAGCAAAAAATTTAAGCCGTTTAGGACATATGTTTATATGAACTTTTCTTCATAAAATGACTTGAGAAATCACACCCTAAAATATTAGCACGTCATTAAGGAACACCCTGTATACACAATATGGGGCCTATTTTCAAATAATATCAGTTTATCAAAAATCTATCATTAAATATTATCCTCATCATCACTCATTTTCAATTAGCCCCTATTGTCCTAACCATAATAAAAATATATCCGAAAAACCTGCAACTTCGAAACAAGAGCAGTTTAGCAAATTAGTCGCTTTTGTTTAGTTGCCGACAGCCGGAAAATCGTGGAAAGTCCGTAAAATATAGCGCGAACGAGGTAGTCTGCTGGATCAAAGATAATCCTTTTTCGGCCGATAAAAGTTTTCCAAAAAAGAACTAATCTTTTACTTCAGGTCCACTGAATGTTTATTAGGATACGAGAAACTAGGTAAATGGAAAAACTCTGCAAAGATAAACAGTTAAAAGGAAGTTTACAGCCTATTTGTTATGGATTTATGCATCAGTAGATTATGTTTGAGTTTAACTTGAAGATATCAATCTGTTATGAAAAAACGGCCGTTTTATTGATCGTCGTTATAGTTTATTCGAAGAAAAAATAAACTTATTTACAGTTTTCACCGTGGCTTTACTCGTACGCCATTGTTCAACGATTAGGCGACCCATCTTTATTTATTGTAATAAAGAAGAATTAAAACATAACCCATCGTCTTTCGGGTAATCACGCAAGTCGTTGCAAATAAAACATGCTAGACAGAGAAAAAATTGTAAGGAAGAGTTGCAGATTAATTTGACTATTTTAGATTAATTTCATTATTTTTTGAAGTTTGTTCATTTACGTCCGACGTCGTTTTTTTGATTGCATTTTGTGCCTTGAAAATTTATTTATTCATAAAAATAGTTTTTTCGGAGCTTTTATTTTTGTTCTCTTGTGTTTCCGGTAAATTATTGATACGACAACTTATTGTAAAAAGTTCTAACTTTTAATGGTATTATAATATTTATAAAATTAGACTTTGTTTGACTATATTTCTTTGATTTGATTCGTACGATTTTAATGACGTATAAGTTATGACGCACGGGTAAGTAAATTCATTGAAAATACTATAGTCTATTTCAGAAAGGTGTAGAGTAATAAAAGCTCATTAGGTATGCAAAGGGACTACAGAGTGGCCCAACGAATATTTAAGCCACTTTCATTATTTGGCATTGATTTTATTGCAAAATTGTTTATTTTCATCGAGTGCAGGTAGTACTACCCGGGTTTGGGTCAATTTATGGGTTTTGCCTATTGTTATCCATTCACAAACACTGAAAATGGTGTGACAAAGGCGTGCATTATGTACATAGTATAAGGTACACTTATTTTTTATTAAACATTATAAAAAAATACATTATACAGAAATTAAATTATAAAAAATCATAATATTTTTCGTCATCTGAGGAACTGTCATATCCTCTTGACGTTATAATTAACGGGTCGACAGTTTGATCGATCAGGTGGTCAAGATCTCACATTTTCTCCTCTCCTTTAATGACATGATGGACTGCTTTTCGACAGTTCTCTGGTGTCTCTTCCTTAATGGCTTGATCAAACAGTAGCTTAACGCCTTTCATTTTGAATGTCATGTTGTGTCTTGCTACAAATCCTTTTACTTGCGCCAATATAAATTCTATATTTTATATTCGCAATAATATGGCGGTGTGCGCAGCACAGTTACACTATGTTTTTCAGCTATATCTTCCACGGCATATTTCATAAAATGATGTTTGTGTAAATTTGCTATAGCCAATAGTTCCTTCTTTATCAAATTATCTTATTTTTTTCTGTGGTTAGTTATCATAAATAATTTAATGCACACAATATATCAACGCGTATGGCCGACACCGAAATTGAGCCGAACTGGACGGAATTTTCCATTTTATTACTCTACACCTTTCTGAAGTAGACTATAGAAGTGACTGATGTATTGTCTTGTTTATTGGAAAGCAATTAAATTCTCTTAAAAAGGACAAGTTATGAAATACATTTACAGTCGTATTGGGTCTAGGAGCCCGGATGGGATTTTAACTTTAAGGACCCCCCTAGGATAAATGCGGATAATACCGTTTTCTTTTTCAAAGTATTTACTTGTATGCGGAGAGAATTGCAACATAAACTAATTGGGATAAAGGGTTTCATTTTAAATAGTACCTCCAGGAAAATCCCCGCTTTTATTAACTTGTAAAATTATTGCTGACTCAGCAAAAAGGAACCTCTTCTTCCATCTGGTAAGGGTTGCAAAACTTTATAAAAGCACACTTACTCGGAGAGTTCAAGTGTAAGAATAACCTCTACTCAAAGTCTAAATCCTTCAAGCATTGAAGAGTACTGCCCCAGAATCAGTAACTTTGCTTCAATTGCGTAAGTGTTCTTGACGTTAAATTATTTAATTGTTTATTTGTATAAAATTGGATCCTTCTCATTTTGGTCAGAGTTGTCTATTAAGAAGGAATTGTTTCTTTAAACTTGCTGGAATAACATCTTCCTGAAGTGAGTAAAAAGGGACAGTTTCTTTCCCTATTAGAGAACTACCTAATTTCACCACTTTATAATCTTGTGTCGTCATCGCTTTGTTGTTCACTAAATAAATCTCTTTAAAAAATAGTGATCAGCTAGTACATAAGGGCACATTAAACAATAAATAATAATTAAAATATAAATCAACAAAAGCTACAAAACCCAGTCGCCTACCATTTTAATACGCGTCAATATATAGGGTGTTTTATTTAAAATAAGAGAGTTGATATCTACTTCGGGTTACACCACCATATTAAAAATATTTGAATCGGGTGGCCCCATCTAAATTAGCATAATTTTGATATGTATAGTTTTTTATACAGATCGTAGCTGTTTCCGTTGGAACAAAACGTTGAAAAAAAATGAAATAAAGAAGTTTTCCCAACTTAGTTAAATAAGGACTCAGAAAGTTATTTAAAAATCCAGGATTCTAATTTTAAATCAATCAAGCCTCATTAATTCTACACTGAACCTGTCGACAAGGAAAAAAAGGTGGATTTATTTTAAAAGGGAAGTTTTAAACTCAATGAACGGTAAAATAAAACTTTCCGTGAGTGGAAATTAATGAATACATAAAGCCAAAGATTGAAAAGGTTTTAACAAAACGAAAAGGGGAAGAAAAAATCGCCTTGTAGGAATAATAATCATTTCTCTGATGTGCCTCTTCTTTCATTGTCAGTGGCGGATAAAAAAATGTTGAAAGAAAATTTTTAATTGAAATAGCAATAACGGATTACAAAAAAACAGCATTGTAATATGTAAGTAAATAAAAAAACCGTTGGAGTACACAAAGATTTTCAAACAGTAATGAACTAATCAGACAACCTTGGACTGTGACATAAATGATATTATATGCAGCGTAAGCCATTCTTATTACAGCGAAAAAGTTGAGTTGAGAGATGGTGACTTTAATGGATTTAACTTTAAATTGTGGTCTAAAAAAAGTTGGTTTGACATTTTCAACTTAAGCAAATTTAAAAAATTTCAATTTAAATTTTAAAAAAATGGACAATAGAAGTAAAAATGTTAAACATTAGTTACTTTAGTTAAATATTTACAAACAAACAGAAAAATAAATGAAATATGGAAAATTTCTATATATATAGGTAGAAACTATACACTAGTAGGTGTATATTATTATAATTATGTGTATGTGGTTACTATGATTCTCAAGAAAATATGTATATAAACGTGTAGACACAAAATTAAACGTTTTACGAGAGTAAAAGTTACAGGACATTGATCAATTAGGTATCAACCATACAATAAGTACTAGTTCAAATTAAATAAGTATTAAAAAACAAATGTTTCTTATTACTTCTCAAACTTTTTTCTCCTTTTCGTGAAGTACTAGTCTTCAGAAAAATATCATATCTTAAAAGATGTTTATCTGTGTTTTCCTGAATATAATATTGACCAGGGAAGCCTGTCTTTTTCGGTGAGTTTATCATTGATTTGTTAGTTTTTTTACATTGTTTATTTTTCTGAAGACTAGTACTCCACGAAAAGGAGAAAAAAGTTTGAAAAGTAATAAGAAAAAAAGACGTAATAGGCTACGCCCGTCGAAGTCTGTGGTCTACCAGAAGTGTCATAATAAGACTGCTGAGAATAATATCTGTCAGTAAAAATTGTGATTCGAAACCCACGCGAAATAGAAGGTTCCGTTTGGCTAACATTACTCAGATGTAAAACTGGGTTATCAAAAAGGGTCGCATATTTGCCTGCTTGCTTGGCGCTAAGCCTTTCCTCAACTACTATTATTACTAAGAGTAAAATTCCTGCACCATTATTATAACATTCTAAGCACGCCTCTGCATTCAGGTGAACAACGTTCTTGCTCCCTGTTGCACAGAACGAGATTTTTTATAATCTCTATTCTCCCTTAATTTAATTTCGCCTAGCCCTATGCGCGTTTTCAATACGTCTTAAAAGATGTTCGAAGGGCCTTGAGAGCGTCTTGGGCCGAGACAAATTATACACCCTAAATTTAAAAGCGCACTACACGGCTATAAGTAATTGGCTCCTTGGAGCAATCATTTTTGGGTAATGAACCTTTTTGAAGTGATGCTTATGGGTGGAATAATTAATTTAATTTTTTTTTATATTTATTCGATAGGGGAAAAATATAAAGCATTTTTTTGCACAGTAATAAACAAACACTGAAATTTTAGTAAAGAAAATAAAAAATTCTTCTCACAGTATACCGGGTGTTGCATCGTCGAGCGGGACATAGGAAATCCCATGTAATTTTAAATGGGGTCAATTATTGGCTTCCCTAATTATTTTAGAGAAAAATTCTATTTAGGATTATTAAAGAGCACTAAAACCCACATTCAAAAGAATAACTTTAGATATTTTTGATGAGCCCGTTTACGGGTTATCGGCGATTTCTTTTTAACTATTTCATCTTTTTATGGCTCCGTATTTGCGGGCACCAGTCAAGGTAAAAGATGACTGTCAAATAAAGTTTTCATTTTGAAATGTGTGCTTTATTGTTATAAAAACTCGTACATCGAAAATATTAAAGGTGTATTTATGAGTACCATCGCGCCGATAAAAAACTGGGACAGGAAATTTTTCTATTTTCTCCTAGACTATTAAGAATAATTTTACATCAAGCCTGGTACCAGTAAAATATCATGAAAATTTGCATGTCAATAAAGATTGTCACTTTATGATTGACTCGTCAAACATACAATCATATATTATTTGTAAATATGCCACAATTAACCCCCCAGCAAAAGGCAATTATTTATAGTCGGTTGCGAGATAGTGTTGCTATTAGGGATATTGCAGATGAACTGGGAGTAAGCAAGAATACCGTGCTATTGGCAAAACAAAAAATAGCAAGACATGGGACTATTATTAGGAATGCAGGTTCTGGTCCCCCTAAAATTTCTACTGATGATCATGATAGAAGACTGGTTAATTATCTAAGGGATCATCCCTTCGAAACTCCAATCAAGGCAAAAGAAGAGACGAATTTTCCAGGTTCTGCAAATACCGCTAGAGACAGGGTTCGAAATTCCGATATACGAAGCCGTTGTGCTGCCAATAAAAATTTTTTAACGGAAATAAATAAACAGGGCAGGTTAGAATTTGCACATGAATATATTAATCAAATAAATTTATGGGAAACAGTTATATTTTCTGACGAGAAAACTTTTCAGTCATGCAATAATGGGAGAATTCGGGTGTATAGGCCTTCCGGCATGCGGTATGATGAGAGATACACCCACAAAACCAACCAAAGTGGGCGTTTCTCCATAAATGTTTGGGGCTGGATTAGCGCTAGAGGACCAGGACTTTGCCAAATCGTCGAAGGAACACTAACTGCAGCAGTATACGTTAATATACTAAACGAAGTGATGATACCATCGGTAAACGCTGTATACGGTCAAAATTACACATTTCAGCATGATAATGCTCCAATACACACAGCGCGCATTGTACAAAATTTTCTCCAAGAAAATAACATAGCAGTTCTTCCCTGGGCTTCGAAGAGTCCCGATTTGAACCCGATAGAAAACATTTGGGGTGCCATGGTCAAATCTATGTATAAACATGATTTTCAACCTAGAAACAGGGATGAATTACGTCATAGGATAAATCAAGCTTGGGATGAAATAACTGTCGAATTATGTAGAAACTTAGTTTTAAGTATGCCACAAAGGCTCCAAAAAGTAATAAACAGAAATGGTTCTATGACCAAATATTAATTTTGTGTTGTTTTGACAAACTTTGTGTTCGCAATTTTTTTCTTTTTATTAAATGTATTTTATTACCTGTATTAGCTTTATTTATTATTTTGTGGTAATGGTAAATATAATAATTTATAAAATATTTGACTTTAAAAAAATCTAATAAATTTACTTTATCCATATTATATGATGTCTCTCAAATTTAACCACCCCGTATCGAAAAATACAAAACATTCCATTATGTAACCTAGGTTACTTTTTAAATTTTGAATGTTTTTCCTTTTTAGCTCTAGACACCTTTTATAGTCTAGGGGATATGTATTTCTTACATTGTTTTTGTAAATCTCTTGTCCCAGTTTTTTATCGGCACAATAGTACAAATTAATCTGAATAAAACTAAAATAAAGTATCCAATTACAAGGTTAATTATGACATTTTACACGTTTCAATATTTTACTAATTAATAGGTAGGTACTATTAAATTGTTAGAACTTTAGGATTTAAGAAGATGTTCAAATATTCCTCCATTGACTGCTAGACAATAACCGAGGCGATCATAAAATTCTCTTCTTACATTCGCTAGTTGGTAAACTAAAATTCTATTGCATTCGGCAGAAATAGCATTTTTTAACTCGTCTAGATTTGGGTATTTTTTATCTTTGTATATCCTGTTTTTTAAATGGCCCCAGAGAAAGAAATCATTTGGCGATAAATCAGGAAACCTGGCTGGCCAATTTACTGTATGATTTAAGCCAATAACATTTACAGTGCCTTTTGTCTCAAATTTCTTAATAGTCCTTTCGACTGTAGATTATGCAGGTATCGGTCTATTCGGATACAGAGCAGCAAACATGTCTGACACATTTTGATAACTATTTCCTTGATAATACCATTTAATCATCAATATTTTTTCTTCAGAAGTGTAATTCATGGCTAATATTTTCGATGTACGAGTTTTTATAACAATAAAGCACACATTTTAAAATGACAACTTTATTTGACAGTCATCTTTTACCTTGACTGGTGCCCGCAAATACGGGGCCATAAAAAGGAGAAATAGTTAAAAAGAAATCGACGATAACCCGTAAACGGGCTCATCAAAAATATCTAAAGTTATTCTTTTGAATGTGGGTTTTAGTGCTCTTTAATAAACCTAAATAGAATTTTCTCTAAAATAATTAGGGAAGCCAATAATTGACCCCATTTAAAATTACATGGGATTTCCTATGTCCCGTTCGACGATGCAACACCCGGTATAAAGAACTCTTGTGGGATGTTGATCATATCTCGAAGACGCCAACATGATCAAATGAAACAAGTACCATAGCCCCCCCCCCCTTTACTAGAAGGTTATGCAAGTAGTGTAGTAAAAAGTTTTGTTTTGTGTTGCCGTAAATTTGCCTTAAATGCTGAGGAGCCCCCAAAAACACTTAATTTCTGAGATAGTGTGGGTTTTTTGGAGAAAACATTAATAACACTTTAGAATAACTGTTATTTTGGTGGGTTACAAGCATTTGCGTCAACTTTTTCATGAATAAAAATTATAAATACCAATATTAGTTGAAAAATATTGTATTGTACTTGTGTTAATGTTTATTGCTTAGTGGGATGATTTATAAAATTCAGTTGTAACTTCCATACTCGTAAATAATAGCAGTCATTACCGCTCATTAAATAATAAATTATTAATTATACAGTTCATAAAATGACAGGAATAAATTAAAAATTTTAAAGGCATTTTTATTATCATTTACTGATCTCATTTAAACACCACAATTAAAATGTCTTTGTCTGAATGCCTATTTTGAGAAGCAGAACATTTTAAATAAATAAGAAATGTAAATTACTTACTTGGATTGTCAGCAATTATCAGCTAGAGTAAAATATTTTAAAGAATGATTTTCTAACCAGTTTTAAATTGCGTATTTAAATATTATTATAAGTTAAATTGAATTGACTTAACTTAAATTTAAACTATCTAATATTTAGTAAAAGTAGTTATTCTCGCAGTGGAGTGATATTATAATGGAAATAATTGAGAGTGGAGTAGACTTTATTCAATTATTTCCATTATTTAATATTTGCCAAACCGGAACCAAAGATATGATTTTCAAGGGCTGACATTTTTATTGGTAATCATAGAAACCCATAAAAATTACCATCTGTCTCTAGAGTTATGTACTAACAAGATGACATCACAGCCTCTGGATATTATATTTTGTAAGCTTTGTATTATGTATCTTACTAATATTTGTTAAGGATGTCAAAAAAGTAACTATTCGTTACTTGAGTACTCGTTACTCGTCAATACCCGAAGTAACGAATACCGATGCGAGAACAATATCGTTAGTTTGAATACTTTGATTACTTTAGTTAGGTTCGGTCTTCAGGTCTACTACTCAACTCGATTGATCGGTACGATGTGTATTGCATCATATCGAATAGTGTAAATAAAATTGACAATTATGATGCATATATTGAATATTGAGTATTGATTACTTTAAAATTTTTTGTTGGATTCGGCAGCGGAGCGGTCGCGGGCAAAGATGAAACGATTAGATCATATTTCATTGAAAATATGGGTATCAGCAATTCTGTGAATTCTGCAATTTTGTACTATTATTAAAATATTTAATATTATTTTATTTTCGTTGTGTAGAGAGAGTTAGAAAAGGAAAAGAGGTAATTTAAGTTGACAGCGTTGAAAATTTTATGTTGGTACAGTTTTTAAAGTTTTATTTTCAATTTATAAAGTAAGTATTTTTTTTTTTGATTAATACAATAACATGATAATGATTATTATTATAATAATTAT
The DNA here is from genome assembly GCA_935413205.1 of Polydrusus cervinus. Classification (NCBI taxonomy): domain Eukaryota; kingdom Metazoa; phylum Arthropoda; class Insecta; order Coleoptera; family Curculionidae; genus Polydrusus; species Polydrusus cervinus. The sequence goes on along the minus strand of OW284514.1, from coordinate 24,055,770 downwards.
CCTGTTCACATGGTTGTTAAGAATACTGATACTGGAATAAAAGACTTTGTAATTAGCCTTAAACTTTACATAAAATCGTTAAGTTATTAGTTTGTTTTTAAAAATATTTTAAATAATAATCATTGTAATCAAAGTAATCAAAGTAACGATTACTCCAAAGTAACGAAAACTGACATCTCTATTGTATTATGGTTATAACAAAAGAAAAATATCAAGAATATCTTAAATTTTGATATCCTAATTCCTAAAACTGGCCTAGTAAGTACTCAGTTGTAAAAGGTTTTGAGGGAGAGGAATAGTAATTTTAGCGCAATGAATAGATACGGTTACTATCGATATACCGAATCCTACCCACTATCGATAGTTCTCCATCACTATTGTCAAAACTGTGTTAGATATCAAAATACAAATTAGATTGCAGAACACTACCAAGAAGTGAAGACTTTACTATTTGTAGGATACAACCACCTGCCTGCAGACCGGCTTCGAACTCGTCTCCGTACAGGGTAGGTGTCTTGGTGTCTATCCTTTCTAAACCATAGTCTTGATACTAAAAATTACAATAATATCAACCTTCTAGGGTTGTATATAACTTTTAGCGCCATCTCTTAGTAGGCCTAATATGTTTGGTTAAGATAAATATTTAAAGTTGTTGTGGGAACTAGGTAAGCTAATCTAATAATTGCAACATGCCGACTTGGTTACCAATACTATGATACAGTTAAGAATAATATTCAGTTTCCAAAACTAAAGAATCTTGTTTAAACCAACCAAGTGATAGCTAAAATTTGTTTGGGAAACTAAATAATATTGATATACTAATAAGTCCATCTAGAAAAAAAATTAACTTGAGCGGTCAACTCACTTATTTAAGTGTTTAAATATTTTGCAAATCAAAACGGATAGAACATTCATAATTTTACACTACCTCTTTTTAGACAAAATCAGACTGGATTCCATTATTTCGTTATTTTTTAAAAGTAGGTTTTTATCCATATTGTAACGTAATATTTGTAATCAAAATGTTAATTAAAGGCGAAATGACCAGTGTGAACAGTTTATAAGGCAGGTTGATTAAACTAGGAACACGCTTAATTATAAATCTACTTTATGGTTGGACACCCTCCTATTTCCTTGACGTCTCTATTTAATCATGTTTGTATTAATTTCTCCCCTACAACACAATTGAATTTTGTCTGGTAAAATGTAAGAAATAAAAAGTTAGTTTAATAATTTTGAAACAAACTTATGAAAAATTGAAGATACAGAAAAACGGGGAAAATAAAACAAATACAATTAAAATTACAAAATGTTTGCAAAACAGTTTTTTAGCAATTTTAAAGAGCAGTGAATTTATCATAATATAAAATAAAAGTATACGGGGTGTTCCATTTAAAATAAGAAAGTTTTTAATATTTAAAGTTTTCACAATGAGCCCTTAATTGTGACCTCCCTGTATATTTTATGCCAGGTTTATTTATTTTTTGAGATTTGTTCATTCTTTAACTATACAATAACAACAGAATTTTAGTCTAGGAGCTAAGGTAAAAAATATATACGGATAATTTCATCTCTGTACATAATTACAAAATATGCAGATATCTCAGACATTAGTAGACTCAAGTAAAAAAGGTGTTCCATAAAATGTAATTAAAATTTAATGCAAAAACCAAAAATATTATAAAAAAATGCTTTATTGTATTTAAAAATTAAACTTAAAGGTACTTCCGGAATAAAATGTTAATATTTTATTTTAAGAGAGCATATCAATAAACTTAAATTTTTTCAAAAAAATATTTTCAGTAGTTTACTCAAAAGTTCTAATGTAAGCTCGTTGTGAATCACCCGGTAGTGATATATTTTACGTGCAATATCGATATATCGTTGCTATTTCTACCTTAGGTTTTATACATCTTTTACCAAAGTATGATTTCACTTTATAGGCCACAATCTCATCAGTTTTATAACAGCATATTATATATTTTTCACAATTATTACAAAATCACTTAAGCATATTTTTATTGTTGTTTTTGTGACCCATACATTTTTGATAACAATATGATTCAATGAAATGTTAGTCTTTATATCGCTCACAACGTTATAAGATTCTATCCACTTTAGTTTTTATATTATTATTGCAACCAATCAAAAAAGTTTTGAGGCATATTTTTCATTCTTTAAATCTCTTAAGTTTTGATACAGCTACAATAATAAGAGATTTATTACATCTTTATTAATGTTTAAAATTTAGTTTTTACTTATATTTTATATTTTTCATAATAGCAAATGATGTGATACACTTTTTACATTTTAGTAAGTTTTGATGGACATTTTATATCTTCTACAATGGTAAACGTTTTGATACACCTTTTATATTTGTAAGTATAGCAAAAGTCTTAATGCATACCCTCTTATATTTTTTACATTCGTTATCGTTTGCGACTCAATATATTTTAATAATTTCCACAGTACCAAATAGTTTGATCAGTGGCGGAACTTCAAATTTTGGGCCCCCCCCGCAAAATTAAATTAAAGGTCCCTTGTAAATAAAAAATTATAAGCCCTACAAACGCTGAACGCATGTCGGAATTCAAAATAAGTGTAAATAAAAAAAAAATAATTTTTTGTTATTGTTAAAAAAAAAAATGCTGCAGTTTTTCAAAAGGGCAGAATGCCCCAGGGCCCCCCAAGCCCCAGGGCCCTCCCGCACTGCTACCTTTTGCTGTATGGTAGTTCCGCCACTGAGTTTGATACAGGTATTTTCCACATTTCCTAAAGATTAATACACTGTTACCATTTTCATTTTAATAACTAGTTACTTCATTAAGCCAATTTATTAATATTATAACATGTAATAGGTATTTTTCGTGCTTTCTTGAAACAGGCTCTATAGTATTTTGTTCGTATAAGACATTTTCAAAATATAATGCCTCTAAAGAGAGCCTTAGTTTGTTTATAGGTTTTACTATTAAAAATAAAGGTGAGTTATTAAACGATTTTTAAATGACCCCCCCCCCCCCCGCCTTCCCAATTAAAATTTTAGGGGTTCTTTCCATCCCCGCTAAAGGGTTGATACAATATAATCCTCCTTGAAAATAAAGTTGATGTGTTTGAGACGATTTCCATATTTTGTTCTCAAATAGGTACTAAGGGATGAAATATTATATTAAGTTTTGAATTGACACTGTATAATAATCCAAGAAATCCTTGAAAGAGTAAATTTAGTATACAGTCTTAGTTTATTTTCTTTTTTATTAAAAGTAGTTATTTATTTATGTTATAAAATATTATCAAAACGAATTTCACGAGAATTAGGCGGCGCGGCATCAGTAGAGATTTTTAAGATAATATCGGGGCACCGTTTGTAATTTTAATGGAAAATGAGAAATTAACATGAATAGCAGCAATATTTGTATTTTTATGTTCCGCATGGTGGATAATTTAAACTTTAAACCTATATAATTGAAATTGAATAAATTTTCAATTTTTTTTTTTTGGAAATAAAATAAGGTACCATCCTCATAACTAGAAGTTCTTATAAATCCTTTAGTATATTTTTTGTATTATATTTTCAATTAGACAATCCAGAAAACGATCAGTTATAGTTTCACGCTGGTATGGAAGGCTCTTAAAGGAACCATTCGCAGCGTTTATGAGTTTTATAACTTGTGTTTGACGGGACGGTTCTTGTTATTATACAGGGTGATTCCTTAGTTGATACTTCTTTTTTAGCTGTGTATAGAAGGCAGTAAAATAAACAACATTTTTAAATACCTTTTTTGAAAAAACTTAAAAGTAGGCGAGATACAGGAGTAAAACATCTAAGTGCGGGCCTGGTCATCAAAACGTAGCCTATACTTTATGTTGTTTATCTTATTAGTCATGCAATTTACGGGTCGCCCAGTCAGTTATTGGGCAATTCGTTGCGGTGTGTTTTTCTGAAGCAAGTTAATCTTAAATTGGTGACACGTGAAAATGTTTAAATTTGAAAAACAAAACTAATAGATATGGTGCTAATTTACGGAGAGGGTCGTCAAAGTGCGGCTGCTGCTTCGAGATTATATGCAGAACGCTTTCCCTTGCGGGCTCATCCTGCACATAGAAGTTTTCTTAATGTTAGTCAAGGGCAAGTTAGGCAGAACCGTATTTGATTCATAATGCAATAAGTGAATGTAAGTACCTTTTTTTTGAGTTTTCTTAATTAGGTATTTGAAAATGTTTATTTTAATGCCTTCTATACACAGCTAAAAGAGAAGTATCACCTTAGGAATCACCCTGTATAAATTTTATTAAATTATCATAGCTTAGAGTTCGGGCCGTCGTGCTTAAATCTACTCAACTATTTACCAAAAACAACAATTTAATATTAAACTATCCTATTATACGATATAAACGCAAGAGAACATCCCCATATAATTATGAGATTAATGACATATTACGCATGAATGTTAGTTCTATCGCCGTCTCATGATAAAAGGCAACTTTATACATAAATGACTTTACCGAACTACTCTTCATTTGTTCACTAACATTTCAGTTTCCATACACATAATATGTTTCCAAGTTTGAAAATGACAAACGACCTGCTTTGTGCGAAGTGGTTGCTGATGTTAGTGACAAAACAACAAAACGGAGCGTCGTATCTAAATATGTAAATAGGTTTTGTCGCGTGTTGTTTATGGTGTAAATATGGTGTAGAATATTAGTCCAGACATGTATGTTTGATGTAGGTATTTTAAACGAAATACAGGGTTGCCCAGAAGTCAGGAATAAAATTAGTATAGCCTTAACCTGTAACTTTTGGGGAAAACGCTCGGACACGTCAACTTAGTTTTATATATGCTCACTTTTTGACGTTATTCGTTTTTTATAGACATTTGTCAAAGATATGACGACATCGATTTTTTTTAATGGAATCATACAGCTTGTTTTACATCATTTGAAAGCTAATATCTCGTAGAGTATGCTCATAAATTTTGGCGCGATTCTGTCAAGCTATTTCAAAATGGCGACTTTTTTTTAAATCTCTATTTAAATAAGCGGAAATGATAAATCATTGATGTTTTTTTTACAATTTTACCAGAACGTGAAAAAATTAAGATTTCTTACCTGAAAAGGTAAAAAAAAATCAATGATTTATTATTTCCGTTTATTTAAAATAGAGATTTTTTAAAAACTTTTAACAGTCGCCATTTTGAAATAGCTTGACAGAATCGCTCCAAAATTTATGAGCATACTGTACAAGATATTAGCTTTCAAATGATGTATAACAAGCTGTATGTTTCCAAAAAAAAAAAAAGATCGATGTCATATCTTCGACAAGTGTCTATAAAAAAAACGAATAAACTACAAAATGTGAGCATATATAAAACTAAGTTGACGTGTCCGAGCGTTTTCCCCAAAAGTTGCAGGTTAAGACTATAATTCTATTCCGGACTTCTGGGCCACCCTGTACAAAGCAATAAATCATTAGAAATTTATCAAAATGGCGTAATCATTTCTATGTTTTAATCTCTGTGATTAGGTTTTATCAAATGTGGATCGTACCTTACTTAAATTACGATCTCTAACATTGAATATTAAACAACACAATGAATCAGGCTGAAAGCTTTGACAGCTCCTATAGTCTATTTCAGAAAGGTGTAGAGTAATAAGAGCTTACTAGGTATGCAAAGGGACTACAGAGTGACCCAACGCATATTAGAGCCACTATATATAATTTGGCATTGACCTCATTGCATTGTTTTCATAAAGCGCAGGTGGTACCACCCGGGTTTGTTTGGGTCAATTTATGGGTTTTGCCTATTGTTATTCATTCACAAACACTGAAAATGGCGTGACAAAGGTGTGCATTATGTACTTTACTTTTAGTATTAGGTAGACTTTTTTTTTTTAAACAATTTAAAAAAATATACTATACAGAAATTAAATTATAAAAAATCATAATATTTTTCGTCATCTGAGGAACTGCCATCTCCTCTTGACGTTATTCTTAACGGGTCGACGGTCCGATCGATCAGGTGGTCAAGATTCCACATTTTCTCCTCTTCCTTAATGACATGATGGTCTGCTTTTCGCCAGTTTTCTGATGTCACTTCCTTAATGGCTTGATCAAACAGTAGCCCTACTCCTTTTATTTTTACTGTCGTGTTGTGTCTTGCTACAAATCCTTTCATTTGCGCCCATATAAGTTCTATAGAATTTAGTTCGCAATGATATGGCGGTGTGCGCAGCACAGTTACATTACGTTTTTCAGCTATATCTTCCAAGGTATATTTTATAAAACTATTTTTATGTAAATTTGATATAGCTAATAGTACCTTCTTTATCAAATTATCTTCAAATTCAATACTTTTGGTGGTTAACCTTTCGATAATTTCTTGTTTTCTCCAAGATGAAGTCTTCTCAGTGTGTCGTGAATGATAGCTTGCATAATTCATAATTACTACTGAATCAGCTGGAAGATATTTTATCATAGTCCTCAAAAACATTCGAATTCATGTCGTCGTGGTAATCTCCCATATTGAACAACTGAACGGTAAGTAAACCTTCTTTTAAAAATCCCTCTTCGCTTCCAATATGGACGATTATTAGTATCTTCCCTTTACCTGAAGGCACCTTAATACCCGTTGACAGGCCTTCCATGAAAGCTTGGCGAACATTGGTTATATTTTTGTCTTGCCCCAATTTTGGTACTATATAACCTTCATTAATCCACTTCTTATCAAGATAAAAGATTTTTTTCTGCTCTCTTCTGTACTTCATGTTTGGTTATTTATCATAAATAATTTAATGCACGAAACTTCCCTGCCCCTATGGCCGACACTTTTCCTTTTCCAACCCTCTGCAAGATAGATTAAAACATACAGTCCTTATATAATTTTTTATTCAAAACCTAATTCATTTGATACCTACATACTATATCCTTATATTCTTGTACATTAAAGAGCTATATTTCACGAAAGTCGGTCCTTTTTAAAAGTAAAATAAAGCAAGACGTAACACTCGCTTCTCATGTAAAACTTATGTTTTAAGAACTCCAGATGGGACTGCATGATTTATTTTTATAAGGATTTGTGCGAAACCGACTGGATAGGTATGAATAAATGGATGCATGCATAATACATCTGTTAAATCTTTTTAAATTTTAATGGAAGAATTCTAAAGACGAGGCACATAACTATAGGGTGAATAACAAATATTTTTATAATAAACTTTTTCGATATTCTTTTTATACTTTTGGTATTTAAATTGCTAAATCAGTGACGATGACGAGTAAATGACGAGGAATTTCCATTTATTTTTATTTAAAAGCATGACTTTTTTTTATTTATTTGATCATCGAACCATCAGGTTTCAAAAAGACTGGTCAGTCCTAAACCTTTGAGCCGCTGTTTTTCTCCGACTCTGACAAGATGCGACTCTCCTTTTGGTAAATTGGTATTTGAATAACACTTTAACACACAACGCTTAGTTTTTTTCTTTCTTGAATATGAATTTAAATCAATTTTTCCTTACTGGAGAAAGAAGTCAAAGAAACCAAAGGAACCCTCACAAAGCTTATGGGAAATAGCTTTCGGCTAATTTTTCTGAATTTCTAGTATTTTGTAGATCTTGACATCCTGATTAAAAGTGTCCATGGCCGTAACCCAATCCTATGACTAGTTTTTGAGTTATGGCCTTTTAAAGTTGGCAACTTTTTACTTTGAGATTTTTTAAATTGTCTGAAGGTTTCACTTGTTTCCTAAAAGCTGTTAATTTTTTTATTTTTCCTTATTGGTGAAAAAGAAGGCTTTAGGTTTTCTTTCATTTATATAGAAATAAAATATGTACAGAATGTTAAATAATTAATAGGCGGATTAAATAATTATTAATATTTAAAAATTATGAAAATCCAAAAAAAAATATTACTCATTTTTTGAATTTCAAAAACAAACGGCTAGATATTGTTCATATTTTAATATCTTGTAGTACCAAGTTATATAGAAGAAACCATGGGTATAGGTGGATGTAGCGTATATTGCCTGGTATTTTATTTCTCAAAAAAAAATTAAAGTTCTACTGAAGACATAATAAACGACTTTAATTTCTATGTTATTATTGATTCATTAATTTATTATCCAACCTGTACCTTTTTTTTACAATAAATATTTTTTAACACATTCTAATTTTAGATATACAGCGTGATCCAGTTATAATAATTTGCACAAGTGAAAATTTTTAAGAGTAGGAAGTCATTTTTGTACGTTTGTAAAATAAAAAATAATTTACGGGACATTAAGACATTTCAAATGTTTTTAGGAAAAAAAACAGTATAAACTTTACAGTAAATAAAAAGAATATATTCATAAAATTAAAACAAAAAGAAACTGATATTTTACTTTAATTTTAGAACAACATATGAATTAGAAAACACACATTTTATTAGGACTCTCTATCTCTATCTTGTATAAGAGCCAAGGTAAAAATTCTACCAAAACCATAAATTATAATATATTTACCAAAAAACTTTTTTAATTTCCCTATTTTTATAAAATGTTCTGTATTGTAAATTATTATAACTGGATCACCCTGTGATTAGAGTGTGTTAAAAATTAATTATTGAAAAAAAAGTTACAGATTGGATCATAAATAAATGTAATAATTATAACATTGCAATTAAAGTCGTCTATTACGTTTTTGGATGAATTTTAATTATTTTTTGAAAAATAAAATACCAGGTAATATACTCTGCATCAACATATGCCTGTGTTTTTTTCTATATAGCTTGGTACCACAAGATATTAAAATATGAATAATATCTAGCCGTTTGTTTCCAAAATTCAAAAAATGGGTAATAACTTTTTTTTTGGATTTTCCTAATTTTTAAATATTATTAATTATTTAATCCGCCTATAAATAATTCAACATCCTGTATATATTTTATTTCTATATAAGTAAAGAAAACTTAAAGCCTAATTGTCCACCAATAAAGAAAAATAAAAAAGTTAGTGGTTTTTAAGAAACAAGTGAAAACTTCAGACAATGGAAAAAACCTCAAAGTAAGAAGTTGCCAACTTTAATAGGCCATAACTCAAAAACTAGTCATAGGATTGAATTATGACCATGGACACTTTTAATCAAGAATTAGCCGAAAGCCATTTCCCATAAGCTTTGTGAGGAGTCCTTTGGTTTCTTTGATTTCTTTCTCCAGTAAGGAATAAAGTATATCAGGGGATATTACCAGGGACGCCACTGATAAAAATTTAAAAAACCTTTATCCTGGAAAAAATTTATTTTCATGTGTAGTTTGCATGCATCAATATTTTTGAAAAAATACAAACCGGTTTTAAAGATATTGGGAAAGATTTTTTTAAATTTAAACACCCTGTATCTCAAAAATAAAACGGTTGCTGACCTATGGTCATATGAAGAATTATTCTTAAAATCGTCCAAGCATTACCGCCCTTTTGGATTAGCATTCAATAATGCAACATCCTGTACATATAAATATTGAATAGTTCTATTCAGTATTTCACTTGAATTTTAAAAAGTAGTGATCATAGCAATCAATTCAAAATACGACAGCCTTTTAACAAAACTAATTTGTTTACAAAAAATTCTACTCGGCTTTTAAAAGATGGATTTGGGCCTTATCTTGTGCGAAATTGCCAGTAAACATGGCAGCATGTCCGTCTATTTGAAAAATGCCTGCACTTTATCATGTTCTTTTCAGAAGTATGTTTCTTATCGCGTCGTTTTAAAAACTGAAGGCACTAGGGGCTCCAGTCACGGATAAGTTAGTGTTAGCAAAACACAGATTAATATTTTAAAGATAAGGGATCTAAATTATGAGGAAAATTACTAATGGTTAACTTTTGATGTACCGATTAGCTAAAGCAGCAGATATGTGCCTCCTTTATAGCAGAATTTTTTAGCACTAAATGTAGAAAATAAATAAAAAATTGGAAGGAATTTATTAGATAGAAGTACTACCAGGAGATATATATTCTGTCAGACAGTCAAGCTGTCCTCAAGGCCCTAAACTTCAATCGACTCAAATCGAGGATCACAATGGAGTGCTTAAACAACATGAAAGACCTAGCGTCAAGGAACAACAGGGTAGAACTGCTATGGGTTCCTGGTCAGTCGGGGATAGCGCCGATAGCGGGCAACGAGAGAGCCGGTGAACTGGCTAGAGATGGGTCATCTCAAAAACTCAGGGGCCCTGAACCCGCCCTTGGCATATCAAAACAGGCAACCAAAGCAACATCAGACAGGTGGGCGTAACAACAACACCTATCCCGATGGAACAGGATACCTGGTCAAACTTAAGCGAGGGCCACATTTGGGAAACTCTCCAAAAAGCTATCAACTGGGATGTTGCTTCTAATACGCACCCAGCTAAAACAAGTGACTGGCCTACTAACAGGCCACTGTTACTTAAGAAAACACCTACGTCGAATAGGAATCTACAATGGTCCCATTAAATGCAGACTTTGCGTGAAGAGAACGAAACCGCCTTACATATAACTGCGAAGCACTGACCCGAGGAAGATTTAAAATCTTCGGAGGAATCCAATGTGGGGATAACCTCCTGCATGACAAACTTGGTAGGAATTTACTGGACCTTATAAAAGGAACAAATCTTTTCTAGCAAGATAGGGGCACAATAAGCCACTAGGCTGCAGTGCAGGAAGCTTGGGCCGAACGCCCGACCCCCGCCTTAAACCAACCAACCAACCAACTTCCAAGTAGCTAGTCCTAGTTAGAATAGTATTCACCTAAAGACGACTGAAGATACTTACCAGTTGAAACGTTGTTATTTAAAAATAATCAACGATAATGCAAGTACAAAACTCTTCTATCATTTAAGAAGCATCATTGTCTCCAACCTCTATTTTTTTATCATAAGAAATTTTTAAACTGCTAAACACGTTTAGTGTCAAAATTTACCTTACCAACGATTTAAAAATCTGATTGACTCCCTCCAATAAACTGCAAAAAGGGTCTACTAAATCCCTTTTTTACACCCCAAAATCATCTTTTATAAATATTCAACGTCCCATATCAATAGGTTCCGGGTGCTTTGACCCGACGCCTATTCCGGAATAATGGCGTCGGCACAGTCAGCGTCGGTATTCACTGTCCGTCGCACAGTGGTTTTAAACGAGAAAAAAATGCCGTCGCAAACGAAAATGTATTTTTAAAAAGCATAAAACACAAAGTCACTGTTTCAACAAAATGTTCCTAGATTTATTTTTAAAAAAACTTTAAGATTGCATATTTCGTCTTCATTGGAAAGGTGGCATCTATTCGGGTGTGGAAAAGTTATTTACATACAGAGTATTGGGTTCGAGTACATGCAAGACGATTTTCATTTTGTAGGCTCCAATACTGATAATTTTGTATATTCGGCTCATTATTTAATGTGCAGTTATCTAAGAAGCAAATATTTTGTAAAATATATCTGTTGCTGTTAGCTCGCTCCATCATTTCAAAACAAAAAAGTGATCCTCGCTCTTCATCTCCTTCTAGCAATTCTTGATGGTTTTGATATTAATCATATGTATGATTTTTCAAAGTTTGCACTACTGTGGTGTGATGTTTTTCTATACCCCTTGCCCGAGAGTTTCAGTGCTGATATTTGTATTTTCTTCGAAGTGAAGTAAACTATTAAGATCGCTATTATTGTTTTCTTGAGCTCTCTCATGATTCTGTGCTGTGCATTTGCAGTTTTTTATTACAGTACCTTTTGCCCCAAACTACATTTTTGTATTGCCGACTTGGTAGGAATGGGTCTATCAGGGAAATAAACGGAAACAGATACAATACTTAAGCTTTTCCCCGCAGAGTTGTGTAACTCATAATAACTATCTAGGTAAAAAATTATTACTAGTCCTATCACCAGTTGAATTCCAATGAAAAACCAACCGCAATCCTATTCAAATAACTTAAGATCGGGTTGCTCAAACTCCGCATGTACACTCACCACACAGAGACCCTAAAAAAGTCTCCCTACAGCCACGCTTTAAAGTCAACAAGGGAGCAAATATTTGGACATTCTAAAACTTGCATGGGATTCTGTTTCTAACCACGATGCACCACCCGGTAGATATAATTTCGCATTAAGCTGCTAGCTAACTTGGAGAAGAATTTACAAATATTGGTCAATGAGGGTAACCCTTGGTATAGATTTAGGTGTAAAACACCAATGCGACACTTTTTTCATATTTGAAACCACTGTGCATCGTCGAAATAAGTCATTGATTTTGTCCTCGATTGTGTTGCGATGCCAAACGATCTGATCATTAGCGTGAAGGTATGTAAAGTTATCGAACACCTGTTTGAAAGGGTTAAGAAATGGAAAACTTTTTCAGGTCAACTAGTATAGAAGGGTTATTTATTATATTATGTGGTGGAATAGGGGATGGCATAGGCGTCGGAGGAGGGGACTAGGGAAGTATTTGGCTTCTTCCCTGGGTTTCAAAATCGTAACTTTTAATAATTAAAATTTTGAATGAAATCATAGTTCGGCTATATTAATATTTACATATTTATTATTTTGTTCTTTTGGCAGAAAATGTTATACAATGTATTGTAAGAATTCGTATATTTCCCTCAGAGACCTGATATTTTCCAAGAAAAAGACACAAATTCTCGGCCTCAATAAATATTTTTCTGTCTGTTTATTTATGTCAGGGAAGGGGAAACATGTATCCCCTTAAACAGGCATCACCACGCCATATTAACAGTTAAAAAAAAATTTTAATTTTTTTAAAACAAACATAAACACATCAGAGTAACATAACCAGAATCTAGTTATGTAACCTATTATAAATATAGGATAGAAGCGTTTTGTACTTAAATTGTCTTTATTTGTTTTAAATTACAACGTTTCAGCTGATAAGTATCTCCAGTCGTCTTCAGGTGAATAATAAATAACTACAGCTCTATTTATACTAGCTAGGAGCACTGGAGCTAGTATAAATGCAGCTTTAGTTACTGTACTTATTTAGTATTCACCTGAAGACGACTGGAGATAATTAACAGTTGAAACGTTGTGATTTAAAACAAATATAGACAATGCAAGTCCAAAATTATTCTATCATTCAAGAAACATTATTGTCTCCAAACTTCACACCGACATATTATAAACATAGTAACAGTAACATAACTAGAATTTACTGTTTATTCTGAAAACAATTTAAACATTTTAAAACTAGGGTCTGATGATAAGGCGATTAAGGCGAAATATGTCACAGAAATAAACAGACAGAAAAATATTTATTTGGGGTCGAGACTTTGTATCTTTATTTCTTACAAAATATTAAAAATCTGATATACATACCAAAATTGTATCGATCCCTTTAAAACAAAATCATCTTTAACAGAAAATTTATATTTGTTTGGAAATTTAAGTTAGCAAAGGTATAAACTTGCAGGATTCAGATAATATACGGGAAAAGTTGTCGTTATTATCAAATCGAACAGAGAACGTTTTTTATAAATGCCTTTAGGGAATGCATTTGTAGGACCTAATTGGATTCTTGTAGGACTGAGATACGGTTCAAATTAAATTCTGCTTTTTTATTGAATTCGAATGTAAAGAGATTACAACTGGTTAGAATGAAAATTTTATAGGAACAGTAATAACGAAGAAATAAAATCGATTAACTATTTCTAAAAAAATGGTTTAATTATCTTCCAGTATATAATTAGTAAAAATATATCATATTTTAAAATGTTTTTAAACTTGACTTTGAATTTATATTATGCTTTGGTTATACGAGCTTATTCACGAATATTAATAATTAGTTTTTCTGTTACTTCCAATTGTAAGTATACAAGAAGTAGCTATAAACTACTTTAAATTTTGAAATAAACATAATAAAATAAAACTTTCGAATTTGTTTAAACATTAGCCCTTCAAAAGGTTTAAATAATTATTCTCTAACACATTCTTATCTTAGATATACAGGGTGAATCAGTTACAATGATTTACACAAGTAAGAACTTTTAAATAGAGAATAATTATTGTAAAAGAAAATTGTTACAGATTGGCATAATAATTAAATAAATCGATTAAAAGTCGTATATTACGTTTTCAGGTGAATTTTCAATTTTTTTTTGAAAAATAAAATACCCTGCAATATATTCTACGTCAGCCTATATCCATTTTTTTTCATCCATAACTTGGTGCTACAAGATATTAAAATATGAACAAAATCTAGCCGTTTATTTTCAAAATTCAAAAAATGATTTAAAAAATGTTTAATAGTAGTATTTATTTAATCCGCCAATAAATTATTTAACATCCTGTAAATATTTTATTTCTATATAAGTGAAAGAAAACTTAAGGCCTACTTTTCCATCAATAAAAAAAAATTAAAAAGTTGATAGCTTTTAAGAACAAGTGAAAACTCCAGACAATGCATAAAATCTCAAAGTAAGAAGTTGCCAACTTTAAAAGGTCATAACTCAAAAACTAGTCATAGAATTGGATTACGGCTATGGACACTTTTAATTAGGACGTCAAGATCTACAAAATACTAAAAATTCAGAAAAATTAGCCGAAAGACATTTCCCATAAGCTTTATGCGGGGTCCTTATATGCACATTTGACTGATTTATCCGCAACATGCTCCTCTAGGATGTTGAGTAGAAAAAGACAGATATCATCTGGCATCTGCAAATTGACGTCCGGGGTTCATTTGTACAACAGTTGGTTTTCTTTAAAAAAAATTAAAAGCAAGGTCTACACTTAAAGTGGAACAGTAAGATGAAGAAGGAAAGAAATAAGACTCTTAAGGCTTTCTACACCAATATATTAAAAAATGTTTTGTAATTATAAATGTATCTTAAAATGAAATTGTTAAAATAAATCTTAATATTTCAACGTCTGGTTAATTTAATTAAGCAACGGTCGTTGCTCATTACCCCAACCACCACGTGGCATGACCTGATAATTCTCTTTGTCTTCAGGTAAATCGTAAAAAACCATGTTCAGACATATTAAAAATTCAAATTGGAATCTCTATATTTATAATCTCTTGGGCATTTCGTCCTATCCATGGCATTTTGATATCGACGACTCACAGTCAACTTAGATTATTGGGTATTATGCGATAAAATCGATCGGACTTATCGTCCTTCTGTTTTCTTGCTTTTTGCTAGATTGCACATCCTACTTTATTTAGCTAATAGAGTGTCAAACATGGCGAAACTTCTGGAGAGATAGAAAATATAAAGTGGTGTTGTGATTCTTTCAAAACATGTAAATAAATAAATAATAAGTTTTTAACTAACTAACAATTTGCACGAAACTTTGAGTACGCGAATTAGTTTGGACTTTTTTTATGCTGTTTTTATATTTTTTCTATATTGTACTGGGTGTCCCAAATTCGATTCACACCATTAGAATCTCGGAAACTATCAAAGATGCAGCAAAGCTTAAATTGGGTCGAATTGTCAGTTTAGTGTAGTTACTGATGATGTATTTTCGGTTCAAAACGGTGAAATTATGGCAAAATGTTATTGGTTTATGTTTTTGGTGAACAAAATACTTTAAAAAATAATATTTAAATTTCAGGTCCATATTTAAAAATGTTGATTTGAAGATGATATCTGAAACCCGAAATTTAATTTTATACATTAGAAACTTTAAATGCCTAGCCAAAAAGAGCCGATAGAAAATGCTTTCCGTTTTATTATTTTATTTGTAAGTAACGTAGTTAATAAAAAACAAAAACGGGAAATTAAATTTTCGGTTTTTTTGAGATATCTCCGAAAATAGTCGGAATCTTTTTAATTTCTCACCGGTCTTTGGTTGGTTGGTTTAAGGCGGGGGTCGGGCGTTCGGCCCAAGCTTCTTGCACTGCAGCCTAGTGGCTTATTGTGCTCCTCTATCTTGCTAGAAAAGGTTTGTTCCTTTTATAAGGTCCAGCAAATTCCTACCAAGTTTGTCATGTGGGAGGTTATCCCCACATTGAATGTCTCCGAAGATTCTGAGTCTTCCTCGGGTCAGTGCTTCGCAGTTATATATGATATGTGAGGCGGTTTCGTCCTCATCGCCGCAAAGCCTGCATTCAATGGGACCATTGTAAATTCCTACTCGGCGTAGGTGTTTTCTTAAGCAGTGGCCTGTTAGTAGGCCGACCACTTGTTTTAGCTGGGTGCGCGTTAGAGGCATCATTCCAGTTCATAGCTATTTGGAGGGTTTTCCAATTGTGACCCTCGCTCGCTTGAGTTTGATCAGGTATCGGGATAGGTGTTATTGTTGCGCCCACCTATCTGATGTTGCTCTGGTGGCCTGTTTTGATATGCCAAGGGCGGGTTCAGGGCCCCTGAGTTTTTGAGATGATCCGGTTCTTGCCAGTTCATCGGCCTTTTCGTTGCCTGCTATCCCTGAGTGGCCAGGAACTCATAGGAGTTCTACCTTGTTGTTCCTTGCGGCCAGGTCTTTTAGGTCGTTTAGGCACTCCAGTGTGATCCTCGATTTGCGTCGATTGGAGTTCAGGGCCTTGAGGGCAGCTTGACTGTCTGACAGAATATATAAATATCTCCTGGTAGTACTTCTATCTAATAAATTCCTTCCAATTTCTTTTATTTATTTTTTACATTAAGTGCTAAAAAAATCTGCTTTTAAGGAGGCACATATCTGTTGCTTTAGTTAATCGGTACATCAAAAGTTAACCTTTACTTAAGCTTTAATTTATACAACTTTGCCCTAATTTAACCTTTGCCTTATCTTTTTCTACTCTTACATGGAAATTTGCTGTTTCCTTTACACTAAAGTGATTCGAAGAGTGGGCCATTTCGGTTAACTGAACGGATAAGATTTCATATACATCCTAGTTCGTATAAGAAACTGACTAATCACAGTGGTCAATTACAAAGAAACCAAATTTACATGTAAATTTTACGAGTCGTTTCCTGACACAATTTTTTTTTAAAGAGTGCACGAAATGGTGCGAAAATTGAAGGTATAATACCAAAATATATTTTTACCAAACTATTGTTATTTTCTAGCCGAACTAAAGATTTGCGCACAGATGCACTTTCTTATTTAAAAAAGTTTTGTAAAACGGTGATGGTAACAGTTTTATTACTTACCTTATAGCTTTCTTATATACTTTTATTACCTTTATATAACCATTAAATAACTTAATGTTACCATAAGTTGCGAATACTAGATTCTGTAACGAGGTTAGAATGAAAATTTTATTCGAGTGGAAGATTCCGAACGCGAGCGTAGCGAATTTTTATTCTAACCGAGTAGCAGACTATATTTTCTCCACGACCAAAAATACTATTCGCAATATTTGTAATTTCAGGTGGAGTATTATCCAGTTCCATATCTGATTCATCCGATTTTTCACTCATATTTTGACTTGCACTAAAATTTGACAGTTTCGAAAGCCTATGTCGTTTAGATCAATTACACAATATTCATTCTGTATCTTGTTATGGAATGAAAATATACGCAAAACGCATAGGAAGCGTTTCAGAATAAATATTCCAACTCAAGAGCAAGAATTTTTATTATCAAAAATGATTTTGGAATTATTGCATTCAGTAATGGTCGTGGAGAAAAATGTTTATTGGGCAATAAATCAAAAAATCGTACAAAATAATAACATTTTTTTTGTCATAGCAGCTAATTTAAATACTTTTATTGGTCCCCTTAGACTTTCTTTCGTTTTATAGCTAGGTTTCACAATATAATACGGTGAAACTAATTCTAAAAGGGTCGTCCAACTTTAATTGAACTCTACTCAACGTCTGAACAAAAAGTCACCTGTTTTTCTGAACATGGCCTTACAGCCAACGCTAAATTGAACAAATTTGGGGATAAGACTCTGGGGATCGAACAATAGATTCCAATAGCGCGAGAAAAATGGTCTGCTTTTATAAACGTATTTATTTTCTAATATCCAGAATCAAAATGTCTGTCTGGCCTTTTCCTTTAATAGAAATCTTCCTGGCGAAAAGGCAATAAATGTATTTGACATATCGAATTACAGATTTATGAGTATTTAATCCTTTTTTAAATTAAGTATTGAATTATTAGTTTTTTACAAGATGAACATTTCACCCAATCTGTGCCTAAACAGTTACCAATACTCCACGCTACCAGTTATTCAAATCGATTTAAATTTACTTTTGGTATTAAAAACAGGATGCAAATGGGTATTAAGTTCGATTTAAATCTTCAGAAAGGTGTAGAGTAATAAAAGCTCATTAGGTATGCAAAGGGACTACAGAGTGACCCAACGAATATTTAAGCCACTTTCAAAATTTGGCATTGATTTCTTTGCAAAATTCTTTATTTTCATCAAGTGCAGATAGTACCACCCAGGTTTGGGTCACTTTGTGGGTTTTGCTTATTGTTATCTATTTACAAACACTGAAAATGGTGTATAAAGGCGTGCAATATGTACATAGTATTAAGTGCACTTATTTTTTAATAAACATTATAAAAAAATACAAAATACAAAAAACACATTATACAGAAATTAAATTATAAAAAATTCTCTTTGTCATCTGAGGAACTGTCATCTCCTCTTGACGTTATAATTAACGGGTCGACGGTCCGATCGATCAGTTGATCAAGATCCCCCATTTTCTCCTCTTCTTTAATGACATGATGGACTGCTTCTCGCCAGTTTTCTGGTGTCACTTCCTTAATGGCTTGATCAAACAGTAGCTTAACGTTTTTTATTTTGAATGTCGTGTTGTGTCTTGCTATAAATCCTTTCACTTGCGCTTGTTGTTCAATAGGATTAAGTTAGCAATGATATAGGGGTATGCGCAGCCTATTACACTATGTTTTTCAGCTGAAATATCTAGCTATATCTTCGACGGCATATTTCATAAAACGATGTTTGTGTAAATTTTCTATAGCTAATAGTTCCTTTTTTATCAAATTATCTTTTTTTTTCCTTTGGTTAGTTATCATAAATAATTTAATGCACAAAATGTACCTCTGCCTATGGCCAACACCAAAATGGAACCGAACTGGACGGAATTTCCCAGTTTATTACTCTACACCTTTCTGAAGTAGACTATAGTAGCAAATGTCATACTTTCTGCGAGCCGAAATTTACGTTTCAAAAATTTGTGAATTAAGATATTAATTTTTTTAAATTCGAATAGTGGGGTTTTGTTGATTGGCAAAAACTGGCTAAGAACTTTAATGTACTATCAATATTACTATTACTGAAACAATATCCATTCTATTAAGTTGCATATTATGTACATATAACTAAATAAGTATTTATATTTTACTTCAATAGTTATAATTACAATAAATAAGTATTATAGGTATCTAAATCGTAACTAATTAATTTATTTTGAAAATAAATCAAACAAAAAACCGATTGTTAAATTTTAATGGTCTTTTAAACTTTAACGAATTAAATACATCAATGAAATTAAATTTCAACAATTCATTATGTCATTTCCGATTTTAAAGAAGCATTGTTTTCTTTAGCAAAGCAAAAAGAACCAATTATCAACAGTAATTTATAAATACTCCACTAGGCTTTAATCTTGCCCCCAAGAGCTTTCAAAACAACACAGTCATAATTAAAACAATTAGGCAAAACAATAGAGAGAACCAAAACGGCTTATCTCCATCAACAAAATAATTTCGACCCTTTTAGTAATATTTTGGACCCTTAGATGTATATTTTAACGAAGACACAAAATTTTACTAGATGCGTCGCCAGTGGCGTTACTTGAATAGTAGTAGCGAGAAAGATTCGTTTCGTTTATTCATCTAACTTGGTTTTAATAATTTTAAAATGAATTTAGTTATATCCTATCAAAATGATCCAAATTTCATTTTTTGAGTTTGGAATATGACAACAGGACAAAAGAGGTGACAAAAGTATAATTATTATAGGTATACGGGTCATTATCATTAAGAGGAAAACTTTTCACCAATCAAATTTTTAAAAAAATTGTTAAATACTTTGTTGTTGTTGTTGTTGTTGTTGTTGTAGTAATTGTAAGACACTAACTTATGTACCTTCTAGAACTAGTGACTGAGCTCGTATCATGATCAGTTATTATTTTAAGTTTACAATTTCTCTTGAAGTGTTGTGTTTCCGTGCTTTCCTTTTATGTTCTTCGTACTTTATAGGGTTCACTTATTCCCTCATTCATTTTATATTTAAACTGACTTAATCGCTTCGTTTTTTACTCGTCATATCAGCTCGAAATGATGAAAAAGGTATTGTCTGTCAATATTAGATTTATTTCACATACGTTTTCATCAGCCACCTCCGGTATCAACTGATAACGGAGGTGACAGAATTACATTATTTTTAACTTTAAAAATAATAAATAAATAAATAAATGTAGCTGTCATAATATTTTAAAGCGAATTTTCATGCCAATGTACTAAGTGATGAAGGATTTTTTATCTACTTACAAAATAATGTTTATAACGGTAGTGTCCAAGAACCTTTACAAACGGTTCAAACCGAAATTAATCACGCTCTGCGTTGCAAAAAATCAATCCATGTATACTTTTTTGTGGTCTCTCTCGACTTAACGTTGAGTTTTCAAATAGTAAAAAAAAGTTTTAAGGTCTGGTAATAAATCAAGTACGGCTTAAAAAGTTACCTACTTCTGATTAATAATGACCCACACAAGGTGTTATGAAAAATATGTATTATATTTATATGGGTGAAGTATTAAAATCAGTCTACATGCTCCACCTGGCCTAATCTGAAAAGAATATACAATCGGCTCCCGATAAAATACTATTAAAACAGTAGCGTCGAGTAATCAATCCTAAAAATGATGAATTTCTTACTTAACATAGAAAAACGACATTTAAAAATATTTTCTGCAATGTGTTTCTATAATAATATAAGCATTTACGGATTTCCGTATAATATATTGTATTGGTATTTCTATGCTTAGATTTCAGATGCTTGCCACCAGTTTTTGTAATGTATTCGCCAATTTATATCGGCCCACGTGAATGTAATGGAAACAAAAACTTTTACAGCTCATGCAGAGAATCAGTTTTTACTTTTATTAGGAAAATAACTCTTTAATAAAATTTTCCTCTTACTTTATTGGTATATTAATATTTTTTTTTTCTAAACTCTCTAGTAAAAATGTATTTAAATTTATTTTAAACGACTTTATCAAACTCTTCAGACAACTTATTTCTATAAAGCTAAAAGATAAGTATTCTATAGGGACTGGTAAAGCGGATCTATTTTTCTTTTGAGTTTACCTTCCCTTTCCCCAGAGACATATAGTGGTGGCTATATTATACGGTCTCCTAAACAAAATAAAATTATATTTTCCTTGTAAAGTTGTTTCATGATAGGACAATATGTAATTTTATTCTTATACCACACCTTGATCAACTCTGCAGACATGAAAAAGAAAAGTGTTTTATTCTCAAAGGAATTCGCCTAGTTTATTTAACAAAATATATCAATAACATAAAGGTCTATATTTCATGTAGTTCCTCAATTTCAATATACCGGGTGGTGCATCGTGGTTGGAACCATAGGAAATCCCATACAAATTATAGACTATCCAAATTATTGCTCCCCTGTTGACTTTAGCGCGTGGTTGTTGGGAGACTTTTTTAGGGTTTTTTAGTGTACATGCGGAGTTGGAACAACGGAGTTGGAACAATTTTGGACAACCCGATCTTAATTTATTTGAATGGGATTGCGGTTGGGTCTTCATTGGAATTCAACAGATGATGGAGGAGTTAAACCGTCCATTAGGCAATCCAACGATGTGTCAAAAATGGCGGCCAAGGGCAAATACTGCTTTGTAATTGGTACACCTGACCATAAAAATGACAATGGCGGTGGCATTTAACGGGTGACTCGATGCTTTTTTCCCTCCACCGCCATATTGTCGCGTATCAAAATGATAGGCGACGGAAACGTGTAGCTTAGATAGTTTAAAATTACGTTTTAATTTATTTTATCGTATCATTGAAGATTTAGTCATTTTTATATGATATCTTTATTAATAATTATTAACATCATAAACGTACTAAAACCTACATAACACCTTAGTTACTCATAATACATTAGTTACCATAATTTAATACGTTAGTTACGAAAGGATTAATAAAGCTATTAAATCAGTAAATTTAGAGAGTTTTCTCTAAAGTAGAGTTGTTACCTTAAGACTCACAAATGAGGCTATTTCAAGTGAGTTCAAGAGAAACAATTTCCGCTTTACAGTCAACTCATGCCAAAAGAGGAATAGACAGTTTTACACTTAAATCCACATTACACAGATTACTTACTGACTGGCTGGAAACTACTCTAATTCTGATATTTAGTTTTTACATCATTTACAGAGACTTGGGTGACCAAACGGGCAGAGGTTACCCTTACACTTGAAAACGTTAACAACTCCACTGAGTACGTGTTTCTTTGAGTTTTATAATGTTATGTAACCCCTACCAAAATAGAAAAGGGGTTCATTTTTCTATGTTAGGAATTATTAACATTAGGAGAAAAGCTTAATAAATGCACTATTCGAAATTAAACCCTTTCTTCAACCAATTCCAAACAGTTATTTTAATAAACCTTTGTCTACTGACTTCTTCTTCGAATCTTTCCACTACACCTATTTACCACCCATTAAGAGTCCTAACTTTACAGCGAAGTATTAGATGAGTCATCCATCCTTAAGGATACCAATCCATATCCGACAATATTGAATCACGTGGCTTGGATCCTCTAATTATTTAATATAAGTACCAGAAAGTTTTACATTGATTTGGCAGTCGATTTTGTTAATTTTTATGTATATGGAATGGCGGGTAGAATAAAGAAGCGATTTTTTAATGTATCTACACTGAAATTTGTTACCAACTTTGAGACGTTTCTCGCGGGATTATTTCGGAAAATAAATGTAAATTTCTCGATCATAAAAGGTGAAATAGAAACAAATGTATAAAGCACCAGTTTCATAAAACGTTTTGGCGGATGTATCAATAAAAAATTTGTCACTTCGTGACTCATTTTGTAAATTAGACGCGTGCGAAGCTTCTTATAAAACTTGTACTATTATATCACAAGATAAAAACACAATACTACCTAACTGCTTCACTGGTCCTTGATCTCGAATCGAGCAACAGCTCAGACTAAACTAACATACCTTTGTGCTTATTTTAAATGAAAAACATGCTCTTTTATTAAATTTAAGAGTTTATAACCTCATTGTCTCAATAGCATTACACCAATACAATCTGTTCCAAGAAGTGAAATATAAACGCGTTACACACGTCACTGGTTGCCTTATCCGATTTTCCGCTTTTAAGCGTCATCACGTACTCTTGGCAAATTGAAGTTTAAAATTGTCTGCTGTCACAGGAAAAACAACGGTAATAACTTATGATAGTAAAAACTTTCTTAAGAAATATAACTCGACTTTAGTTTTATTGGGATCTTGCGTTTATGATATGGGGTTTAAAAACTCAGTCACATTTGCTCCTTGCGGTTTTATATGATCATTATTTTTTATACCAATCCATAAATAAAGAAAAAAATCAGAAAGAAACCTTATTTGACTTTGTATAGTTTTGTCACGCTTACTTTTATCAACATTGTGATATGCTTCCGTATTAAAAGGTTAAAACTTAGTACATATAGCATACATTTTCTGTTTAATATCCAGTTTAATGTATGGTTTAAAGCTACAGCGTAATTTTGATATATTGTATGATTGATGTACTAAAAACAGATTAAACTTAAATATTGCTAAGTGAAATGTTATGACATATACCAACAAAAACACCACTTTTGATTTCAACCATAACATAAATGGTAAGATCCTGGAAAGACCTACTGTGTTTAAGGATCTAGCAGTTATTTTCGATAAAGAAATATCCTTTCTTCCTCATATTGATCACGTCGTGTCCACCGCCTATCACTTGGTTTTATTTTTAGAACTACTAGAGATTTTTGGTCACTTGATCCTTTAGTAACTTTGTATCGTTCGTATTGAAATACTTCTCAATTATTTGGTATCCGTTTTATAGAATCCACATTGCCAATATTGAGAGTATTCAAAGACGTTTTTTAAAAGCTTTGTGATATTGATCTGATAGAGTTTATCCCAAAAGAGGTTTTCCTCATGATCAGTTGCTGCAAACATTCTCGTTTGTTAGTTTATGCGATAGACGCACATGTTCTACCCAGTTATTCTTACATAAACTGCTCAATAACAACATTATTTGTGCTGTACAAACTGAACTTTACAATTCCTTGCCTAAATTCCCGAAATTTATATACGTTCTTATCACCTTCATGAACCAATATATTTAAATATTATTCCATCGATAGAATGTGTACATGTTACAATGACAATGTTCATGCCTATGATGTCTTTAATTGTAGCTTGAGCGCAGTCAAAAGACATTTTTATAACTTTTTTTTCTTTTTGTAGGATACCGATTATTACCACTGTATTGTTAGTTTTATAAATCTAGATAATGCTAATTTTTTTTTAGCGATTGGAGATGTGATGACTCCGTTATTTTGGATACTTCTACTACTATTTTTTGTTAATTTTGCCACCCCATAAATAAACTCTATAAAAATATACAGATTACAAGGGTATCGACAAGTTTATATAAATAATATTATAGCTTCATCCTTTAACTCCATTCATATAATATTAATCATAATCCCCATCGTTCTAATCACCTTTTATCGGAGAAAATCGGGCGCCTCCAGTCATCCCCGAAAGCTTCAGCGGGATTAAAAGCAGTAACAATAAATCTAAGGGCGGTTAAATAGATTACGAAAGACCCCTTAAGGAATGGGGAATGAAGGGCTTGATGCTAGTTAGCATACCTCTGCCCGCAATGATACTGAAAGGGGTTTATGCGATTGTTTCAGCCGCGGTGTAACCTTTCAACCCCTGTCGGGAAGTTTTTAAATCATTGCAAGAAACTATCTCAGAGAGAATTGGATTACAGTTTATACTGAGCGTATTATTTAAGACATTTAGTAGAATTCTTTTATATTCTAGGTTATTTTTAGTTCTAATGCGAGTGAGGTGATTCCTATAAGGTAACAATGTCATGAAAGGATCTCTTTAAGATCTTTAAATCGCTCCTATTCATTTTTGATAGGGACCATTTTGTGTCAGAGTTGAGTATAACTCTATTACACATATAGTTGAGGCCTTTTGCCAGGAGACCTATGCTTAATTCTAATGAACTGACAGTTCCTAAATAGCTGATGTTCTATAATCAATGCTAATTCTTATTATATTCAAAACATTCTGTAGATTCACTTCTATAACAGAAATATTCCAACTTGTCTTAAGGTATTTCCTTGACTAAAGAAGACGAACCGAAGTCGAAACAAGTATCCAAACTTAACAGATTTTCGAACCAAAGAATACTTTTGCTGCTTTGATTTCCAAGACTTTTGCTTTTGAACAAATGCGTGGGTATTTGCAAAATTCCAAAAGTTCCTTTGCTCTTGTCAAATGAATTTGAAGCAGTAAACTGGGATTCGGGTTTCACCTAAACCCAACGATATTTAAGGTACATTACTGATGCTTTCGGCCTTCCGGGTCTCATCAGTTAGGCGAAGAAGCTTAAAAGCTAAGTTGACTATGACTTCCTATTTACATTGTGGTTCTGATAATTTATTTCTTATATCATTTGGTAGGTAAATCCATCAGACTCGATGTCGTTGAATTCATCTTTAATCTGACTACCGGATTCTTTAAAATTATACAGGACGTTTATTGTGTTTGAGTTATCCCACGAATAGACGACAAAATAACTACACCAATAAAGACTTTCTCTCTTGTCCGAACCCCTAAAATCCTATTTTACAACAAAAACAACCTAATAAAAAATACGTGTTTCGGGACGCTGGAATTCTTTATTATTAATAATTTAAAAGAACTTGTGCTTTGCAAATTTCAACAATGGAATAAATTTCCAAAAGTAAAATTTTTATCGTTTTATTTTTCTTCCTCGCCAGTTAGTTATGCCATTAAACAAACAAAGAAAGTTAATAAAAACGTCTGTTTAAAAGTGTTTGATGTTGTCAACAGAAAAAAAACAAGTTTTAATTTTTCATCTAAATTAAAAGGAAGATAATTATTTCTTATTTTTCAGAATCTCATTAAACGACAGTGTTTAATGTTCATAAAAGTCAACAAAATAAGTACCTATTTAGTGAATTAAAAGAGATTTGTTTATACAGATGTCGGGGAAAATAGATAATTTAAAATATAAAATTGAAGAAAATTGAGATATAGGTTCGATTGCCAATTACATATAATTTTTTTATTTTAAAATTTTGACTTGTTGGCGTGGTTATAGTATATATCTATAATCATAGGCGCCGGAACTTCAGAATTGCTCTGGGGGCTTGGAGCCCGGATTTCAACGAATAAAAAAAAATCCTTTATTAAATATACACATAATATAATATAATAGTTAATAAATTTTAAATATAATAAGGCTCCCTCCACAGTAACTTTTAAAACAAAAAGGTCATCGATTCAAATTGTGGGCCCCAAGACGCGCGGGGCCATTCCTCCATCCAAAGTGACTTCTAAAAAAAATGTACCGGGCCCGTACGGCAAGACGGCTCTGGCCAGTTAGTTCCGAATGATCCAATGTTTTTGTGTACATTTGTGAATTATGTAGCTTAATTACCTCTTTGGTATTAAAAAATTTTCAACAGGAGATTTGAGGGTGAAAACAGTAGAACAGTAGTTTAAGTGTGAAAACAGTAGATCTTCTGTTAAAACAGGAGATCTGGTAACACTGGCTCCAACTTGACCGCGCCGATGCTTGACCTCGCTGACTAGGCCGTGATGTCAGATCTGCATGATGCGCAGATCTGACATCACGGCTGCCAACGTGTAGAAAATATAGATCGAGCGGATAATTAAAAATACCCATGTTTTTGAAAAAAATATTTTTAAAATATTGCATTTTTGTATTGTATTTTAGACGACTTTGTCTTATTTGCTACAAAATCCGAAAAATCACTAAAACTGGGGTATTTAACGAAAGTTTTCACTAAATCACTTTGGGTTGGTTTCGAAATCATTAAATCTAGTGAAATTTCACCAGACCTGGCAACCTTGAGACTTTGAGACCAGGGACTTTCCAAATTCTCTACGTGCTCTAAGCAAAGTGGCAGGCCAGGGTTGCCAGATCTAGCATAATTTAATTTTTTAAGCCAAAATAATTTTTTCCTAAATATTATGATAACCTGG
The DNA here is from genome assembly GCA_935413205.1 of Polydrusus cervinus. Classification (NCBI taxonomy): domain Eukaryota; kingdom Metazoa; phylum Arthropoda; class Insecta; order Coleoptera; family Curculionidae; genus Polydrusus; species Polydrusus cervinus. The sequence goes on along the minus strand of OW284514.1, from coordinate 24,028,527 downwards.
TAAATTAAAAAAGGAAACGACAACTGTAGATAAATTTTATAGAAAAAAATTAAATGATCAAATTTCAAGTAACGCACGTTCGCAAACGAATTGCTATTAGTATCATTATTATGTTTTACTATGAGGGTTAAGCTATGGGGGCTATGCCCCCAAAGAAATATGGCTCTGGGGGCCCAAGCCCCCAGAGCCCCCACGGAATCCGCGCTTATGTCTATAATAATAGATATCGGGGCCGCCAACGAAGCGGGAACGGAAGATCACATCTTTATCGAAGAACTTTACTAAAATAGGAATGAAATTAAAAGTGGTATATTTAAAAAATATTTTATTCCCGGTGGAGATATAAAGATTTTCAAATATAAAATTATGTCTAAATGCCCCTAGTTTGATTATAAGTTATTAACATTAAATACAGACGCAAGACTAACGTTTACAAATACTCAAAACTTATTGGTGCATAAGATAATTTAAAAAAAACATTAAATTTCCAATCAAATGCGTGGGATTCTGGTGGTTAGTGGGCATATTGGAATATTTTATTGCAGGTGAAATTCATTATTTATGATCTTGCTAAGATCAGCTGGTTTACATAACAGTTTCAAAGCGGACTAATAAATTTTATTAAAAATAAAACACGATTATTTCCTAATATTATGTACGCACATATTACATAACCCGTTATACGAAATTATTAATTTTTTTTTTTAATTTCAAAGAGCTTTTACAATATTATGATAATACCACAATTTATTTGTTAAGGTATTTTTTAAATGTAAATTATCATAATTTTGTCTTCAACTTAACTATTCTATCATATTAATGAGTAACAAAACTGTTATAATTTCCACTATTTACTTTAAATTGCCATAACAATTGTTTCGACACACAGTGTATTCGTCAGATGGTCTAGTCTAACTAAGATTAACAGATTTTTCAACATTTTCAAAATTATTAAAATCCAAATCCAAATTAAAATATCTAAATAAACCATAATTTTATTATTTAATGAACACTAAGAAGGAAACACAGGGTTATTAATGGATGGAATAATTACCTAAACTAATACAAGGTGTAACCTATAAGTTTAATAATGGGGAACTATTCAAGTCCAATTGATCATTTAATGGACTTGAATAGTTCCCCATTATTAAACTTATAGGCTACACCCTGTATTCGTTTAGGTAATTATTCCATCCATTGTTAACCCTTGTCGGGTTTTTCCTTCTTAGTGTTTATTAAATAATAAAATTATGGTTTATTTAGATTTTTTATTATTTGGATTTGGATTTTAATAATTTTGAAAATGTTGAAAAATCTGTTAATCTTAGTTAGACTAGACCATCTGACGAAGACACTGTGGGTCGAAACAATTGTTATGGCAATCTAAAATAAATAGTGGAAATTATAACATTTTTGTTACTCATTAATAATATATAATGAATTTCCATCAAGTATCTGCTACTTCAGTAGAATATTTAACTTTTTTAAATTAAAAAAACATTAAATACGAAGATCACAGGATCTCGGTGGCCACAAAGGAGTCTACTCATGTTAAGTCGGCCGGGGCCGGCGAACGTCAGTCCGTGGACTGTCCGTCCGCCGGCCGGCTATTATCGATAACCACACTACACCTTCAGTGTTGTTCAGCAATAACGGCCGGCAGTTCTGGCCGCATTTCACTACACACGCACAGTTTTTTATCGCCAGTTAAAACATGTCACACGAAGAGAGCGCAGCGGCAATTATTATTATTATATTACACGAGCAGAGAAAAAGGAAAGAAAAAACAATTTGGATAAAAGAGTGATTAAAAGACGTTGCACTTTTTCCTACATGAAGCTTATATGAGAACTCAGACAATCGAGTGTAAGTAATTTAAAAAACTTTCTTAGGGTTAATGATAATTATTGTTAAGGGTATATTTATTAAATTCTGCTTCTTTTTAATGTTCTAACCTTTTTAAGTTCCTTTGTTAATGCACTTCCCATATTATGTATCTTATATTCCACATATTCTACACAGTGTACCTTATCGTGCGAAAAAAAATAATTTCCCTCTAGCATAACATCTTTTAAACACGATCTATACCTTTTCCATCAACAAAAAAATTGTGACATTATTATTCTTTCATTAACAACAGCCCCCAGAACAAAAGCTTTTTCCCTGATTATAGAAAGTTTTTGTTTTCATTTCAAGAAGATTAAAAGACTTTTGAGTAACGCCTAAAGGTATCGTTAACAGTAGAATTTTCAGTCAGTCAGGAAACAGAAGCCATATTTAAAATATACCTTGTCTGTATTTTTGCTTTCAATTACAGTTAAAAAAATTTGTATACCTGTTATTCGCAGCGCCGGCGATTTGCAAAATTTTAAAATACATTCTCTGGAATTATAATTTTTGCTCTTTTTATTTTATGGTTGTGTGTTATAGTATATTTCAGAAAGGTGTAGAGTAATAAAATGGAAAAATCCGTCCAGTTCGGCTCAATTTCGGTGTCGCCATAGGCGCAGGTAAATTTTGTGCATTAAATTATTTATAATAACTAACCGAAAATTTTAGAGAATTATGTTAACGAGTATTAAGATAAAATAGTATTGTTTGTAATATTAAAATTTCAAGTAATTGCGTAATTAAATTCGGGAGATTACCACGAGGACTAAATTTCGAATGTTCTTGAAGACTATTTTGAGAAAATGATAAAATATCTTTCAGCTGATTCAGTAGTAGTTATGGATAACGCAAGCTATCATTTACGCCGCACAGAGAAGACTCAACTACATCTTGGAGGAAACAAGAAATTATCAAGTGGTTAACCACCAAAAGTATTGAATTTGAAGATAATTTGATAAATAAGGAACTATTAGCTATAGCAAATTTGCACAAACATCGTTTTATGAAATATGCTGTGGAAGATATAGCTGAAAAACATAGTGTAACTGTGCTGCGCACGCCGCCATATCATTGTGAACTAAATCCTATAGAACAAATATGGGCGCAAGTAAAAGGATTTGTAGCAAAACACAACATTCAAAATGAAAGACGTTAAGCTACTGTTTGATTAGGCCATTAAGGAAGTGACACCAGAGAACTGGCGAAAAGCAGTCCGTCATGTCATTAAAGAAGAGGAGAAAATGTGGTATCTTGACCACCTGATCGATTGGACCATCAACCCGTTAATTATAACACCAAGAGGAGACGACGGTTCCTCAGATGATATGAATATTATGATTTTTGATAATTTAATTTCTGTATAATGTATTTTCTATTTTTTTATAATGTTTAATAAAAAAATAAGTGTACCTAATACTATGTACATAATGCGCGCCTTTGTCACACCATTTTCAGTATTTGTGAATGGATAACAATGATGGTACTACCTGCACTTGATGAAAATAAAGAATTTTGTAATGAAATCAATACCAAATTATGAAAGTGGCTTAAATATTCGTTGGGTCACTATGTAGTTTCTTTGCATACCTAATGAGCGTTTATTACTCTACGCCTTTCTGAAATAGACTATAGACGCCGAGACAATTTTGTAAACATGTTGTACATAGTTCCAAGTGTTTAGCACACAGTTTATTTGAAAACGCAAAGAGAACCCATTCTTTAAAATGAATTCCTTGAAAGCTTTACCTAGCAAATAAATTCAATTACCTACTAAGCCCATATTTCTCCACAAAACTGAAAGAAAATTAACAATACCAGACGTCTCAAGCATGTTTCCTAAGCACAGGAAAAAGACAGGGACACGTCCACTTCATTAGGAGCACTGCAAGCTCAATTAGCCTTACATGGCCGAGTCGCCAAGATAAACTACCCGGCCAGTCAGCCAAAATGGAAAATACGGCCCTTTTGCCACGACAGAAAGCTGAATTAAGTCGTCTGGTTGATTATATTGTCCACAAAGATTTGCCCTGTAACACAGGGGAAACTGAGATTTATTTATTTATGTTACAGATAATAGTAATTTTTAGACGACCGACGCCGACGTTACAACCTTTACCTATTACTCAAAACAATACGTTTGTGGAAATTGTGTGTTTGAAAGCAAAGAGACATATGATTTTTATTTTTGATATGGTCCCTATACTATAGGGGTAGTAGTAGTCATCAGTGGCGGATCTAGAATGACTCCAGGGGGGGGGGGGGGGGGCTAAGCCTTCACCATTTTGTAAAAAGTAAAAAAAAAACACTTAATAATAGCCTTAAAAAAATACCTATTATTTTTAATTCACTAGAGCAACATAACAAAACAAAACAAAACTCAAAAAAATATAAAATTATACATAGAAAAAATAATTACGTATCCCAATTTTCAATTTCTAGACGTCGTCATTTTAGAAAACACGTTGATTACTAAATCGACATCAACTTGCCGTAACTTGTTGATTTGGGCGAGGGCTAGACCATTTAGCCTGTCTTCACCCATAGTGCTTCTAAGGTAAGTCTTCAGCCTCCGTAATACCGAAAACTTCTTTCCGCAGTTGCCATGGTAACTGGCAGAATGTCAAAAATATGGAGTAGCATTCTCAAATTTGGAAAAAAAAATTCTTCGCATTGCTTTAATTCCTCAATAGCAGTTTGGTAATTTATCACATTTTTGCCATTATTGTTCCCAGCATATCATCTTCACAGATCTATGAGGCGTCTATTATTTTGGTGTCTTCATATTTAGCAAAATGAGCCCGAATAAGAGCTTCCAAGGGGATTACAGACTCTATGCCATCAAAGCGACTTCCAAGTTGGCTGATAATGTGGTCAAGGAAGAGGTTATAAAGAGCAGTTCGAAAGTATTCTTCTGCACTTACTGACTGCATTAAAATTGGTTCTCATTGCCACCCCCGCCGTTTTGGTCCCGTAAATAAAAAACCTTATTATTTAGTGTAGTTGGCGCGACCTTTTTTTTTAGAAGTAACTTTTTTATTTGGTAAGTGCCGTCCTGGCGTCCCGTCATATGCTTGCCCCCGCCCCCGAAGGCTGGCTACGGCAAAGCGAATATAAAATCACCTCGTCTTAGAGAAGAACTAAACATAACAGCTTTGCTTGAAACATTAGCATCTCGGTCAGCCTCCAGTTCTTCGAGAGTTCTTAAAATGAGTATAAAAAGTTGTTTAAATGTAATAATAACACTTTCATGTCTCTCTACCCTACCTGCATTTTCTCTGAAGTCTAGATCCGTTACTGGTAGTGATTGAGAAGAGACTCAGACGCATCAAACAGATCTGCTGGTCATGCATAACGATTAACTCCGACAAATTTAATTTAATGAAAAGGAGTTACACAGCGTCCAGTATATATGAGTCGGTCATTATGACCTTTGAATGTCAGTATTTAAAGAAAGATGGATCAGTGCAAAATTGTGGCAACCGTTTTTGGAGACAAACTAATGTTTCGATCGATTTCAGACACAAGATATTGTATTATTTTATGTAATAAAAGACGGCGCGCTCCGAAGTCACATCGGTTTTTACGTAGCGAATGAATCATAGTGAGCCTATCTATTCGGCTTTCTTTAAATGTTGAAATTTAAAGTTATGATTGACTTTAACCGACTTCATCCGACTGACGACTGTTTCCAATTTATTGGGATTTGTCGGCCGTAGCCGAATGATTTGGTTAGTTACCACGTGTTATTTTAGAATAGTTAAAATATTTGTTAGCATCTTCTTGTAGGTTTTTATGTAAACGAATAAATTCTTTCCATATTTTCCTTTTTGCCAATAATGCGGCGCCGATCACCCAACATTCTCGTCTTTTTTGTTTTGCCAGGTGTCTTGTTCTGTACGAATTTTCCAAAAAATACAAATCATCTAAATCCCCTTTAAAAAACACCTCAAAGCAATAACTACGAATTATTGATTATAAGCTAGTTTAATTGCTGTCGCTTCTGGTGGACGATATACGCTCGCAGACAGTCATACGACCTAGGTCTTTCAATAAACGGACGACTAACTAGTCATACGACTAACTAGTCATACGACTACTCATCCAATGGATGAGCAGTCTTAAGTTCAAGGCATTCGTACGAATCAGTATCAAACATGCTTCCTATGTATTAGTAGGTATTGAATGATAGAATAGTTTTGGACTTGCATTGTCTTTAATTTGTTTTACATCACAACTTTTCAACTGGTAAGTATCTCCAGTCGTCTTCAGGTGAATACAGTATTCACCTGAAGACGACTGGAGATACTTTTCAACTGGAGATACTTACCAGTTGAAAAGTTGTGATGTAAAACAAATTAAAGACAATGCAAGTCCAAAACTATTCTATCATTCAAGAAACATCATTGTCTCCAACCTTCAAACAGATATTAGTAGGTATGATGTATCAATCATAAATGATTTGATCGTTTTGATTCAATCGCTTTCAACAAAGGAATGATCGACTCTTGCTTGGCAAAAATCCATCAATTGTCTCATGCCGAGCGATACGCAAACTTGACCGAGATAGAGAGAGATAAAAATGATTAAAATATATAACCTATCTTTTTGTTTCTATTTGACAGATCAATATACAAAAGTAGAGTTAAATAGATGCATAATATTGGATATAAAACAAGGAGAGAAACGATTATTTGTGTAGAATCAACACACAATTGGAATCGATCGTGTCGCTAGTGCCTAATCGCGGTATAATGAACTTATTTTAACATTCCAAACTGGTCATCCCATTCTTACCCACACGGGATTGTAAATGACCGATTGAAAAAATCTATTGAAAAGATTTGATCATTTTAGCTTCAATCGACGATTGATAGAATCCGTCTAAAATGAGCGAATGATACATCTCTAATTAGTCACTGTACATGATAGTTACTACCGACTCCTTTATTGTGTTCAAGAAGATTGCTTCCGACAACAGGCCATGGACTGGAGCGCGAAATTTTATGTCATAAATAAATGATTGTCGAGTTATCCTTTGTAACTATACAGTCTTACCGTAAAATATCCATTGACTATTGTTACCATAACCCTGCTGTTAAAAGCAATGAATCTGATTATAAGTTTCTTAGCACCAACATGCAATAGTTTTTCTTCACTTGCATCTATTTTAGTTAAAGTGATTTTTATTTGTTTAAAAAAATCTTTTCAATTCATTAGATATTCTCTTTTACATTTCCTTGTGTTTACATTAATATTGTATTAAGGCTAATGCCGATATTAATATTCAGTTACACAATGCAAATTTCTAGGTGTAAGTAAGAGAAGAAATAATTGTTCAATAATCATACAGGCAATAAATAATATTTACACTGAATTGTCAAATCGTAGTTTACGGTTACAATTATTACCTATTGCACAATTATGGGCTTGGAGTCGTCCTATACCTATAAATTTTAGATAATGGTGCTGTTCCTGATAATTACATGCCCATTAGTATACCATTAGTATAACCAACAAGATATAAAAAAAGTTGCATTTTAACTCTCAACAGAGTCGCTGATATGATTAGTAGATAACTTTTCCACAGAATAATAAAATTAAGTGGATCCAAATAATATTTTTCTACTCCCACATGGAAATTTGCTGTTTCCTTTATACTTAAGTGGCAAGTAAAGTAGGCTATTCCAGTTAACTATGCGGGAAAATTTCATACCACTCCTAGTTATGTTATGCAACTGACCAATCACAGTAGCCAATTACAGAGAAGCCAAATTTACATGTTGTAAATTCGTTTTCTGAGAGTAGGTTAACAATATGCTTTAAAAATATCCAAATCTGTCAGAGGAAATTTGTGCTTTTTAAATTTAAATCAAAAGATTTATCCCAGAGTCTATGTGTATACACAATATGTTCCTAAAGAGTACACGAAATGGTGCAAAAATTGAAGGTATAATAACAAAATTAATACCAAAATATATTTCTACCAAATTATTGTTATTTTCTGCCGAACTAAAGATTTGCACACAGACACACTTTCTTATTTCAAAAATATCTTTATTTTCACTCATTTCTAGACAATAACTACAAGCTTTGCATAAAATGTACTGTATACCTACCAAATGAACGTTTTCTTACTAACCTTGGTTATTTTTTTCTATATAAATAACATATATTATTATAAATATTTGTGCACAGGAATATTTTCCGATATATTTTGAACGGGGATCGAACCCCAATTGATCAAAACTTTTATTATACGCAACAAACATAGAAAATTAACTGGTAATTCTTCCTTAAATGGTGAGACATAAAGATAACCCGATAAAACAGAAGAAATTATAAGATTTCTAGAAAAAAATCCATTTTTTACTAAAATTTTTAAGGTTATGTTATTTCTACTTACACCATGCCACTTCTTTTTCCACGTTAACCGTGTTGCTAGTTGCTGAAAAATTTGACCATAGCGAACGTTAAAAATTGATATTACTGCACAAAATCCATTTTTAACTGTTTAAAACGAACTCTACAGCTATTTTGTTGTACTTTCGGAGTTATAATTCTTTACGCAAGCAGAAATAAACCCGACAAACCTGGTTGAGAAAATAAATTGTTCGTTTTTATTAATACATATATCGCTTTTTCTCTGTTGTTCTGCACAAAGCCGAATGTGAGAAAGATAGATATATTCAAAAGTGAGTTTGTATAAATATAAGAACTTACCCAAATCGATAAATATGTTAGTGTAATTTGGTCCATGGGTTTGCCATTAAAATGAATTTTTGTTCAATTGTTTTTTATTACCGTTCTCACAAGTTCATGACTAACTTAAAGGACAAGTTATGATGCCTAATTTAAATAATTTTTTTAAATTCTTAGCATGAAGTTCGGAAATTAGGTCGTAGAAAAAATATACTGTACAACACGAGTGAATTGTCCATATTGAGCTCGGAAGTTTTCTTCCTCGTGCGATATGGACATCATATCCACTCTTGTTGCACAAACTACTATTCTAAATTATTCTCCAAAGTTACCAGCTCCATGCAATATTATATCTACATACAGCGTATGTCCAGATTTAGTTAACACATGGAAAACTTTTTTATTTTCAATTTTAGCGCAAAAATGTATCCTTCATAAAAACTTTTGCTTGGCTTAAAAATAATAATACCCCTAAGAAAGTTAAGTTATATTATATATAACTAGTGGATAACAAAAATGCAAAGTGGAGCTTACACTACAAAAATTTGTTGTTGACCTGCAAATCTAATTGACGTAAAAAACAGAATTAGACGCGCTTATTGTAAAATCAAATGTCAGCAATTCATATGGAAAATTCTGTAAGACTCTTTAGAAATCAATTAATTAAATGCATAAGAAATGATGGTTTTGCCAGAAGCCTAATAATATTTTTGATACTTCTTATTGTCCTTATAACACAAATTTTTGATAGTTAGTTTTTGTCGGAACAGACCATTTTTTAAGAATATTCTCTTTTCAGACATGATTTTAGGTATTTTAAATTTTGTCGCACTCTGTATAATATAACTTAAATTTCTTAATGGCAATATTATTTTTATGGCAAATTTTTCGAAAAAATTGATATTAGAAAACTTAATATTAACTAAATCTGGGCAGACACATTATCTTTAAAAAATTGCATTTTCTTGAACCGAATCCTGTCCAAAACTTTTTAAATTTCGACTCTACAGATATTTTTATTAAAAAAAAATAATTCTCAATAATTTCTACAAAAAATAAACTTTAATAATTTTTTTAGGATTTTCATTGGCTTATATATTTTTCTTCGATTTTTTTTCAGCACACAAATTACTTTTTCACATCAACATATATCTCACCTTTCCGTTGGTGGAAACAGAAATTCAAAATCTTGCTTAGTTTTTTTTTAATTCGATTCAAAAAAAACATAAATTTAACATTCAGAGCGTTCCGTTCCATTTAGATCAAATATTCATTGCATTCTTTTGACTACGAAAGAGCAGCTCCAAGCATGAGTCAAATAAAGACTTGAGGGCGCAAATGATGCATGAAACAATGAGTTTTTTTAACCTATTGTACTCAAGCCAAGAATATTGAAACAAATAAATAAACGGGGGTTAAGAAACACCCCACTAAATATATAATTATATATATTATTATACATACTTTAGATAAGCACCTGTCACGAACATAAACGCTAAAAGAATTGTAAATATACTAAGTATCTTCTTGTACTTCATCGACAATGACCTGAAAGGGTCGAAACAGCTGACAGGCGACTGAATAAAAATTGTGATACATAACAAGTCATTAATTTCTTTAAATGGATTTTTAACAATAGATGTCTTAGTTTAAATTCTAAACATCTAAAACATCTTCTAATAATACCTAGACATTATAACACATCGCTACACCAACATAGCATTAGTTTGTGGCAGATTTTACTTAATATTTACTATACAGGGTGATCCCTAAGTTGATACTTCTTTTTTTAGCTGTGTATAGAAGGCATTAAAATAAACAACTTTTTCAAATACCTTTTTTCAAAAAACTCAAAAATAGGCGAGATAGAGAAGTAAAAAATCTAAGTGCGGGCCTGGCATCAAAACATACTCTGCTATATTTTTTGTTGTTCTTCTTATCTCTTATTAGTATTAGTCATACGGGTAGTATTGAACAATCCGGTGCGGTGTGTTTCTCTGAAGCAAGTTAATTTTAAATTATTGATACGTGAAAATGGTAAAATTTGAAAACAATGAATTAATAGATACGGTGGTAATTTACTGCGAGTGTGGCAAAGTGTTTCGAGATTATACGCAGAACGCTTTCACTTGCGGGCTCATCCAATACCTAGAAGTTTTTTTAATGTTATTTAACGGGCTAGTTAGACAGAACCGTATTTGATTCGTAGTGTAATAAAGTAAGTACTTTATTTTTGAGTTGTTTGAAAAAAGGTATTTGAAAATGTTGTTTATTTTAATGTCTTCTATACACAGCTAAAAAAAGAAGTATCAACTTAAGAATCACCCTCTATAAGAGATCATCGAAAATTCATTTATAAAAAGGTTGTAGACATCAACCTGGCATAATATATAATAATATATAAAAAAATTAATGCCAAAACTAAACTTTTTCTTACAAAAGCGGATTTAGATTCGTAATCTACGACCCAAAATACATCATTTCTGCAAGAATCATAAAGTTTGGCGTGGTGTATACACCTGTAACATCTAATTATTATCCAAGTTTCAGTAAGCCGTATCAAGATCCACTCCGTTTTCTCCAGAAGTAATATTTTATGTCAACACCTTACTCTTTTGTTTAGCTCAACGTAGATTAAGTAAAAGTGCCATTACTTATTCATCTATTCAACTGCTGCTGTGAAGCAACGTCGCTTCCTCAGACGTTAAGCAAAAATATTCAATTTCATTCAAAGTATCTTGTATGTTTCTGGCAGTCCTGGTTATATTTTGTTTAGCAATTTCCTGAATAGAATTAAACTACCCGTCCTCTTTTGCATTCTTAGCATTATAATCCTGTCAGAATGGTTCTTAAAGCAGCACAGTTTTAGCTATTTGCATTATTTCCTTATTTATGGAAATTTATATGCATTGTCTGGATATCCTTTTAGCCATTTTCCTTTTTCGCATTGTTTTATAAATTCAGCTCGAAATGGATGTAAAGAAATGCCGAAAATGGCCGGAATTGTCTATTTTGTTTCGGGACGACATCAATATTGGGGCATTTTGGTTTTGGTTTATTTCCTAGACTTTTGTTTTTGTAACCGAGCTAGACGTTAAACATTTTTTATTTGATATAAAATTTAAATATTTTAATAATAAAATATACCCAAGGATATTTGTGGATTTTGAAAATGACGGCATAATAAAAAAACATAATGTTTCACTGTATGTTGACATATTTTATAGACTTCTATAAATTTATAGATGGATTGTAAACAAAATTTAAATGCAGTTTTCTTTTCGAGGGCCCATCCGTGCGCCAAATGGCCTTAGACCAGGTTTGGCCCATTGTTTGGTTGTTACACCCACTCCGTGATCCCAGTTCCTTGCACTAGTTTGTGTAGGTCAATTGGGGAGAGGGTAAGGATGTCCAGTTTTGGTTGCCCGAGTATTCGTTGCCTCTTCTGATATAGTGACTCGCAATGGCAAACTATGTGCTGTACAGTTTCCGTGTCTTGTTCGCATAATCTGCAATCAAGGTCTCTATTGTACAGTTGCATTCTGTGCAGATGGTTCTTGACAGCCATGGGTCCTGACAGAATTCCTGTAATGGTTTTCAGCTGGTTCCTGTTCATTTGAAGCAACTGTTTCGTAAGTCTTTGGTCTGAATCTCCCATGAAGCTTTTGCTGTGGTGTAATCGCTGTCTGTTGCTCCGGTGGATTTTGGGTTCACTCCTGATCCAGATGCAGTTTGTAAAATAATATGTTTCATTTTAAGTGGATCCGATACCGGTAAAATTTGCCGTGTTAAATTGTAATTTTTCTTTACCTGAAAGCAGGCATGGCTCGTGAAGTTTTTTACAGTTGGGGTAAATTTTGATGGCGGTAACCTAACAAGCAAAATGCAGTTTAGTGCATAGTTTTGCCAAGGAATAATTATTTATCTACTAATAAACACCGCAAAAATATAAAATACTAATATTGCATTTTTGCTGACTTTTTGTTTAAATTACATCAAACAGTTTTACATTATAATTATTTTTTTATATAATTCTCATATCTTTATGTAGTTGTGTGTTTCAAGTCGATCCTTCTATCCTTTTGTTTGAAAAAATGATATATCACTAGGTCATTAAAACCATAAATACTAATAAAAGGTTTATCAAATGTCAACGCACCGCTTGTATTTTAAACTGTAATATTTCTTAAACTGTTGAAGTCATTGTTTAATACAAGTCACAAAACACATAAGTTCACCTCAAAAACACACATAAACGAACTAAATAAGGGGTAAGGGCATACTACGGGCGATTCGGCATTCCTAATGAAACAAAAGGTTTATGCAAATGTTGCAAATACAATCCGCATATATTGTAATAAGTTTTTCTTTGTCTATCGCAAAGTGTTAATTGAAATGGCATGATTCAGAGAGCTGTTTCACTGTGTTTCGTGCGCCGAAGTCTACGACGGATTTGTCTCTTTCCCGTCTCTTTTTAACTTCTTAGTTAGCGTATTTCTGCTTCTCTCTTAGTTTCTAATTTATTTATATAATCTTCTAATTCAATATAAACCCATAAGGTCAACAGTGAGCCAAACTAAAAAACGGCCGAGTGGAGCGGTTCGATGGTGGCCTCGATCTATATTGGGAAGTTTTCGCATGACACACTTTGGAGTATATGCATTTTTTGAGAGCATAATCATTTTTATTTCTTTTTAAAAATAAATTTGGTGCGTTAAATTTAAGTGAAAAGGGGAAAAAATCGTCGTAGACAATATATTTTTATTTTTTTTACATCTAATAAACAGAAACAGGAGTAAATCGGACACATAAAAAATGAACATATTCTTATTGCCAGTGCAAAGGTACTAGGAAAAAAGTAGTTATAAAAGCAATTAGGATTTTCGGCACTTTTTTTTACAAGAGTGTCTAACAACGACACAGATAGCGCTCCGTGCCACTTCTTACCGGTGTGTCCCACCAAGTGCTGCATAAGCAGCTTTGAGTTCTCCTTTCTTTCGTCGGATCCTAGCTCTACTGATGAGCTATGATATGGCAAAACGCGTCTAGGGATGGAACTGACGAAATGATAGGAAATTCTTCTTTTGGACTTTTTTTTTACTTTGGTAAATTAAATTAATAGAAAAAGTATTAAAACCCCACCAGAATGTTACACATTGACACACACGTTGATATTCAAAATGAAAAAAGGGACGTACTTATTTGGAAATAATACTTATTTAGAAAAAATTAATTTTGGGTAAAAGGTTCTCTTTTTACAATAAAACCCACATTACGCAACAAAACCCTGGAGAAAACCCTCTGTATACAAACAAATGAAAATTAGCACCGAAAGCCGAGATGGGTCCGGGGGATAAAAGTGTAAAGTACACCGTTGAAAGGGACCACATTCCCACGGGGAAGCTCTGAAAAATTCACCGGAGGGGTATAGATATACAACTACGTAAATTATTTAATTTAATTAAAAGGTGCTTCATCTGTTCTCGAGGATCGTAAATATTACACTAATTTAATTTAGGGGTTTTTAAAGCCCCAAGTTAACAGATTAATTTTTTCGCAGGAATTTTTATTATGGTAATTTGAAAACCTAATCTCCCAAGTTTCATTACATTCTTTTCTTTTACGTCTTGTTTGTTTATTGTTCTCTTAAATTATTAACGACATAATTTATGCCATTTACATACACTGCGTCCATTAATTATGGAATAGACAAAAAAAGTACTGGACTTTAAAATGTCCGTATTTTTATCAAAATTTGATGAATCCATTTTATTTTTAGTTTATTATACAGGGTGATTCCTAAGTTGATTCTTCTTTTTTAGCTGTGTATAGAAGGCATTAAAATAAACAACATTTTCAAATACCTTTTTTCAAAAAACTTAAAAATAGGCGAGATACAGAAGTAAAAAATCTAAGTGCGGGCCAGGTCATCAAAACGTAGCCTGCTTTAATTTATGTTGTTTGTCTTATTAGTCATGCAATTTACGGGTTGGTGGTGAGTTATTTGACATTCTGCTACGGTGTGTTTTTCTGAAGCAAGTTCATTTTAAATTGGTGACACGTGAAAATGGTAAAATTTGAAAACAATGAACTAGTAGATATAGTGCTAATTTACGGTGAGTGTCGTCAAAATGCGGCTGCTGCTTTAAGATTATACGCAGAACGCTTTCCTTTGCGGGCTCATCCTACACCCAGAAGTTTTCTTAATGTTATTCAACGGCAAGTTAGGCAGGACCGTATTTGATCCATGGTAATAAATGAATGTAAGTACCTTGTTTTTGAGTTTATTGAAAAAAGGTATTTGAAAATGTTGATTATTTTAATACCTTCTATACACAGCTATAAAAGAAGTATCAACTTAGGAATCACCCTGTATAGGCTGTCTCTTGGACTATTTAGTACAATGTGTTCGACTTTACTTTATGTCTTTTTTATTAAGAGGTTTTGCCGTGACGGCTAGTGTATAAGAGTTGCAGCATCTCTTCTAAATATATGAAGATATTTGTATTTTTTGTGTCGTAATTATCGTATATTAGCAAAACAAAAATATAAATTTTTTTATTTTAGGGGAATAAATAAAAAGCATGAAGTCTTCCTTCACTGGTTTAATAAGGTAATAAAATTAAAATATGGTAGACATTCTACATGTTTCGGGTGTAGAAACGCCCATCATCAGGAATGAGATACAAAGAGAAAAAATAGTTATATTAAATGAGAGGAACAAAGTTAAATGGTAGTGAACATCGATGGAGCTGTCCTGGAACCATGAAAGATAAAATAATATGAAATGAGTTAATGATTAAAGAATGGGATACTTAATTCTTAACACTGACCATGGGCAACAGTTAACAGTGATAAGAGGGGCCCGTTTGGGCAAAGAGAAAGATATAAGAAAAATGGAGACTCACAGGTCAAGAACTTTCATCCCGGAAACCAAGGGGAGAAAGAAAGGTTGTTTATTTAACCTTTTTTTATAGAAAAATTATTAATTTTTTTTATTTTAGTGTAGTATAATTTTTTATTCATGTGGTTTGTCTTCTCCACACTCGGTTGCGGGTATCCATCGAATTCGATGCTACGCTATAACTCTGACGCTACGTATACTGTTCGTTGCGGAACTGGCGGTCCAATGGCAAATGAGAATTGTTTCTAGACCGGGATATGTGCTGTAGTTTTTAGAGCCTGTTTTACGTATACATACAGAGCTGCAAAATTTTTAGTCTAGCCATGTTTAAGTTATTGAGTTTACTTTTTTGTTTTGCTTTTGATAATTTAAAAATGGATTTAATTTCGAAATATAAGGACTTTTGAAGATTAAACATTGACGAAAAATTTAAAATTAAACAAAACAGACGTCCTATGCCTAATTTAATATTAAAGTGTCTTCCACAAGCCGGGGAAAAAGTTATACCAGAAAATTTAATGAAAATATATATGAAAAGTATGGGTGGATCTGTGGCTGTGAGATAAAAAATAGTGTCATGATTTAGTACATCGCGCCGAAAAGGCCAAACTGCATGGAAATTCCAAACAGCACCTTACAAATCAAATGCGTTCAACCTTATAAGGAAAAAGAAATTATAATATACTAATTTGTAAATATTTCTGTTTCATGTCCACTGTGAAGTTTTTGCAACATTTGTTAAGTACATTTTAAATGTATTTTATTAGGACACAATATGTATAAAGGCGCAGTTTTTATGTTTTTAATTATTTTTTGTTGATATCTCTCTCCGCTCTGCAGCACTGTCTCTTTAACAGATCACGAGCCGCCACTGGGGTTTCAGTGTTAGGACATAACTTTTACAAATACAGGCAACAAGAAAAAAAATTGAAGCTTCTAGAAAAAATGCGTCGCAGACTTAAAATTTTAATAAAATCAAGTGCAATGGGAATAAAATCCAGTCCTTGTAGAAAATGTTGACACCTCAAGGGTATTTTTGTAATAGATAATTTATTGAAGGTAAAAATAAGAACACAAAGTCTTTCTCCACTGATATATTATAGAAATATTTTAGTCAACTTCTCTACATGTTTCGCATTACATTACATTACATTGGCTGATAGGGCTTTGAATGTAAAGGCCTTTATACATTGGGTGCAATTGCAAGAAAAAATTGCCTGAAAGCATGCGCTTTGTCGACATTTTAAACAGTTGATGGAGGTTTTAAATGGGAAAACGTGCATCAGCTGATTAAAACGTCGTCGAAGCGCATGCTTCCAGGCCTTTTTCTTGCAATTGCACCCAATGTAAAAAGGCCCTAAAAAACTACAGAATTTATTTTTTGAAAAAATAACGGAAAAGGTAGGAGACGAGATATGGAATATTTCGCTATCAAATTCAATTGGTAGTAGTCTACAAAAAAAACAATACGTTGCGTCAGAGACAAATTCTTTTTTATAAAAACACGTTTTAAAAAATAGTCAAGCAATATAAGAGTACAATTCATTTGGCTCCAACTCCGACTCAATTATCTCTAAGGATCTTTACTTTTAACCTACCCCCTTAAACCTTATTGGTATACATTGACACCGATAACTATAGTATACTTTCTCTCTCACTCGGGTTGTCAAATTTTCACTATTTCCATAAACAGTTGTTCACTGCATGCTTTCTGTGGGTCATAATATTTCCACATTCACGTATAATAGCTTTATAACTAAATCTCTATAATCTTACTAAGTATCAACATCCCTAAAATACCTATTTGGGATGATGTAACTTTGGGTCATATAAAGTCAGTAATTGAATTAAAGTTCCCCCTAATTGCACTGGTATTATAATTGAACGAGACCCCTCATAAAGTGTCATTTATATGATAATCTAATCTGTTGCTTCAAAGCGCATCCACCATATTGAATTTTGTGGTAAATTGTTAATGGGAAACAATCATACTTTAGTTAATTTTCCAATAAATAGATAGTTTAAGGAAATAAACTAAATTTATAAGTATTTGTTGTTTATTGTTATGGTGGCAACTCTTGACATTAAAGCAACTAATTTTATATCGTTAAACCAATAAGGTATTTTTGTGTGAAATACCTATAGACAGTGGCGTAGCCAGAAAATATGCTCGGGAGGGGGGGGGGCTCAGTGGGCGTAAGTTTTACACAGGCGAAAAATTTTCGGGCCACGTCCAAAGTTCGTTTAAAATCCACCTAACTACTATCAAATTTCGAAATTTCAATTATTACCTCTCCCCCTCTGCATGGTTGGATTAAATTTGTTTTTGTACATGTTTTTTACTTTTCTTTTTTATATTCCTAGCTGGCTCTTTATTTAAAAAAAAAACATTTTTTCTATTTGTGAAAAATATGAATATTGGTTTCAATCCAAAATTTTAACATATGTATGACTCTAGCCAGCGTTTTTCGGGCTCGGTTTTTCATGATTAAAAATAAAGTAAATATCGCTCACCACGCCAAAATTGATGATTTTTTTAGAAATCATGTATTTTAGGAGCGTAGATCTAAGAGCAGTTTTTGCTGCAAATGCTTAGGTTTTGAAATACTCCTTCTTAAGTGCCGTTTTATAATATTCATAATAAAGCATTCTCGTTTCGTCCCGCAATATTTTTTTTTATTATAAATTATCACACTTCTTTCATAAAAAAATGTTTTAATTAAAATGTTTACTTTAATTTGTCTCTTTAAAAATAAATACTAATTGTTTTTGTTTTTGTTGTAAAAATATTTTATTGCATTGGGTTATATTGTTGCTTATTTAAAATAACTTTAAAAAAGGGAAAACGGAACAGACAAGTATATAACAGAAAAATACTATAAAATATTAATCTTTTTACTCGTTTTCCTTCATAAATCAATAACTAAAACGATATGCGTCTGAAACCTTAATCTCTATATAAAACATCACTTTTAGAAGGAAAAGTTTAAAAACTAAACGTTTCCTACAAAACCTTTGTAATCTAAGCCAAGAATACATTATTTAAAAATTTAAATTAATAGTCCAAGCGTGAGACAAAAAATTAGGTTGCAATTAGACTTTTAGACCCGAACTATATACTATATACCTTGTTATACATAATAAGTTACTAAGTATTGTAAACTATTTTTATTTTAAGATAACGGAGTACAACACAAATTTTGCTAAAAATTTAGAGTGCTCCATTTATGAGTTGTAAAATACACTGTATATGTAAATTATGAAATAAATATTTGAGTATTTGAGTATTTGAGTATTTGAGTATTTGAGTATTTGAGTATTTGAGCTCCTGGGCTCGGGAGGGGGGCTGTAGCCCGGCAGCCCCCCCCCCTCCCTAAATACGCCACTGGCTATAGATCACAATAAAGTAGGTAAGGAGTTTGTACTACTACAGGAGTGAAGCAGCGTGCATACAATATAGGCGAAAAATTATTCTCAAGTTATAATGATCTGACTGACCCCTGTAATTGGTCAGTTTCATATCCTTACAAGGATGGATATTAATTATATCCGTTTAGTTAACTAGCCCATAAAGTTTAATGTTTTTTTTTTAAGAGATAAAAATAAGGAGATACTCTTTAAATTAAAGAACCAAAAAATTAGCAAGGATAAAAAAGTTCAGCAAGAAAATTCTTCCTCATATAATTTTGCTGACAACGTCCAGATCCTCTTAAAATTGATTGCAGAACTTTTAACAGGATTTCCATCCAATGCACATGTTTAAAACAACATAAATTGTCACTCCAAGTACCCGTTTCCTTATCGTGATCACAGTTCACTGACTTACCGGCTAAAATAAACCTCATTTTGCAAGCTTATATTTCCATTAGGTCGCGATTTAAGAGCGCTATCTACGTACAATTCAAGTTCAGATGGAGATTATATTAACAGCATAAAAAGCTCCGTGGCTTGTACCAGAAGTAAACCTTAGAGTTATGACGTTTTAACCATTAAATCCGTTAAAGCGATGGCTTCTAATGTATTTTTTGGTCGTCCATGTATAAGTGAGGCTATTAAGGGAGAAGAAAAACCTAACGAGAGATCGAGTAATTAGATAAAAAGGTTAATATTGACTCTTTAAACTATTTAATTTACACATAATAACAAAAACTACATGATATCATGAGATGATGATTAGGATTTGAGCATTCTTCCAAAGCTATGTAATAATTATTAATTAAAATTAATTTATATTCAATTTCGTAAGATAAGTTTAAACAAAAGTTTAAAACTTGGTAAAAATAGTGACCGATGGTTTGCATAAAGATTTCAAACAATAACTTATTTACCAGGCACTTGGAGGATTGTGATATTAATGGCAGTGGTAAAAACGACTTACTCACAATCAAAGCTGCCTAATTAGTAAATTAAAAATTAAGGTAACCGGGCCACTGTGATTGTTGTGTTGTTTTTAGTTATTCAACTTTTTTTTGCAGAAATATATTTGGTGTATAAGCAGGGGCGGTTCTAGACCCAACATATTGGGGGGCACCACATTGGCGTAGCCAGAAAATATGCTTGGGGGGGGGCGTAAGTAGGACATTTTTTTTTTTCTGAAGAGAGGGATAGTCGGGGTATTCCATGGTATTGTACCTAGCGAAGAAGGTGGAAAAGCGCCGCAGGCGAAAAATTTTCGGGGCCACGCCCAAAGTTCGTTTAAAATTCACCTAACTACTATCAAATTTCGAAAATTAAATTATTACCTGGCTTCCTTTGCATGGTTGGATTAAATTTTTTTTTTGATATTCCTAGCTGGCTCTTTATTTAAAAAAAAACATTTTTTATATATGTTTTTTATATTGGTGTCAATCCAAAATTTTAACATAAGACGTATGTATGACTCTAACCAGCGTTTTCCGGACTCAGTTTTTCATGATAAAAAAAAAGTAAATATCGCTCACCACGCCAAAATTGATGATTTTTTCAGAAATCATGTATTTTAGGAGTGTAGATCTAAGAGCAGTTTTTGGTGAAAATAATAAAGTTTTGAAATACTCCTTCTTAAGTGCCGTTTGTATATTCATAATAAAGGATTCTCGTTTCTTCCCGCACTATTTTTTTTATTATAAATTATCACACTTCTTCCATAAAAAATGTTTCAATTGAAACGTTTACCTTAATTTTTTTCTTAAGAAATAAATACCTAATTGTTTTTGTTGTAAAAATATTTTATTGCATTGGGTTATATTTTTGTTGATTTAAAATAGCTCTAAAAAAGGGAAAACGTATAAAATAGAAAAATTCTATAAAATATTATTCTTTTTACTCGTTTTCCTTTAAAATTGCATTAAAAATCAATAAACGATATGCGTGTGAAACCTTAATCTCTATATAAAAGGGGACTTTTAGAAGGAAAAGTTTAAAAACTAAACGTTTCCTACAAGACCTTTGTAATCTAAGCCAAGAATACTATATTTAAAGATTTAAATTAAGAGTCCATGCGTGAGATGAAAATGCAGCCCGGCAGTTCCCCCCTCATATACGCCACTGGGCGCAGCCACAATTTTTGGTAGCCTTCGCAAGCAAATAACGCCACAGCCCAAAATTTTTTAGGATCATGCTCAAATTGTATCAAATTATGTAAATAATAAAGCACCCGAAATTTTTTTTACCAGTGGCATGAATTTTATAGTTTTTTTCAGAAATGTTGGGGGTCCTGGGGCCCCCTGTAGAACCGCCCCTGCTGCATAAGTACTTATCAAAGGAGGAGAGCAACGCCATCTCCCTAAATTAAAAAAAAATGAAGCTTCTCAATTACACTTTGATTATCTACACAACATGCTCTATCTATACTCCAAGTCCAAAATTACTGGTAGTGACTCATCGCTTTCTTATAAAGAGCAGCGGATTGTATAAAGTCAGATGAAAACAATTTCATCAAAAATAAATATGTACTCTGCTCTATTCGAATTATAAATATACACTGGAATTGTTTTGCCGTATAATCCGCTGCACTCTATGCTCTATGTGAAAGCGATGAATCACTGACAGTAATTTTGGACTTAGGGTATATACTTTGTTACGAAAAATCGTTAAACTTTAATATAATATTGTAATTATTCTGATAAATTATCAGTATATCACACAGTATATAAACTTTAAAAAATGCGCAATAGTTACCATTGTTATTGTCTTATTCTGTGGGTGACAAATTATAAATTAGCAAACACAAATGATAAAACCATTATGCTAAAAAGATTTTTTATTTGAGTCACAGTTTTAGATTATATTGGCTGGAAAAAGCTAATATTTTGTTGTCCTTATTTCGGAGCTATATTTACAATTTTCTTTCACCAAATAATTAAACCCCAAAATACGCACCTTCGCCTCAATTTAACTATCTTCGTAACTCTTACCGTTTTCTAGATCCCATTGTACGCACACGAATTTGTAACACCCTGTATATGTCAATTTTTATGGGCACTGAAAATCTCCCGAACATTATCTTGGTATCTGTTTAAAGGTTGGAGACAATGACGTTTCTTGAATGGCAGTAGAGTTTTGGACTTGCATTGTCTTTATTTATTTATTATTTATTTAAATAAAGACAATGCAAGTCCAAAACTCTACTGCCGTTCATTATCTTGGTACTTGTATTGCGTGTTTATAATTATTTACCAACAAACTATCAAAATCCTGCTAATCGATGTTTCGAACGCAAAATTCTCTGACATTACACAAAAAATTGGGCAAATATCTGTGAGTGACACTATGTTTATTCCTGGTTTTTTAACCTTAAAAGTATAATAGTGAAGGTAAAAACTTACGCGCAAAAAGAATAGGAGTCACTTCCACATCCTGCGGATTGCATGAGAATCGAAGTATACCTGGTGATCATCATCTTGTTCCTCTTCCTTATAAAAATCGCACAAAAAAATCTATGAGGAATATTAATTATATATTTTAATGCACTTGGAAGTCTCTATAATAAACATAAATTTATGTAAAAGCTTCAGTTCTCATTGACTTTCACATTTTAATAATAACACTAATTATTTATTTATTAACGTTTGCCGAGACTTTGGCTGAAAACACTAATTTTACTTTATTGCAACCCACTTTTAAGTATTGTTATGGTTTTGATTAATGTTTGAAAGACTTTTAACAACTCTGTCATTTATCATTATTTTTGCACAGATACCAGTCATTGTGGTTCTTTAAACACAAAATGTAAATGGAAAAATATAAATTTTGAATATGTTATGCATTTTGAAGTTAATTAGGTAAGCAAATTATTACAACATAAATATTTATTGTGATAAATATGTATGTAAATAATTTCCTCACTTTATTTTTGGCATTTTGGTTTAAACTGCTGATTAATAATTGCTATATACTTATTAAGTGACATTTGACATTGACCTATTTCAATACTATTAACAATAAAGAAATTTGGTGTAAGATCACAGAAGATACTTCTTAAAGCCACTGGTATTGAAAGGTCATATAACTTTTTTCATTCAATTTTTATTAAAATTTATTACACCGGATGGTGCGTCCGAACAGGACACCTGCGTTGTAAATTTCAAGGAGGCCAAATATTCGTCCGGTATTTATTTCAGCCCAAAAATATAATCAAACCAGTGGCGTAGCCAGAAAATATGCTCGGGGGGGAGGGGCTCAGTGGTCATAATTAGGACATTTTTTTTCTAGAGAAAGGGACAGTCGGGACTAGTACATGTATTTCATGATATTGTACCTAGTAAAAAAGGCGGAAACATTTTTGGGGCCACGCCCAAAGTTCGTTTTAAATTCACCTAACTACTATCAAAATTAGAAAATTAAATTATTACCTCTCTCCCTCTTCATGGTTGGATTAAATTTGTTTTTAAATGTTTTTTTTTTACTTTTTTTTTAGCTGGCTTTTTATTAACAAAATTTTTTTTTATTTTTGTGAAAAATATGAATATTGGTGTCAATACAAAATTTTAATATAAGACTTATGTATGACTCTAATCAGCGTTTTTTGCTAAATAAAGTAAATATCGCTCACCACGCCAAAATTAATGATTTTTTCAGAAATTATGTATTTTAGGAGCGTAGATATAAGAGCAGTTTTTAGTGCAAATGCTTAGGTTTTGAAATACTCCTTCTTAAGTGCCGTTTTGTAAATTCATAATAAAGCATTCTTGTTTCTTCCCGCACTATTTTTTATATTATAAATTATCACACTTCTTCCATAAAAAATCTTTCAATTAAAATTTTTACTTTAGTTTTTCTCTTTAAAAATAAATACCTAATTGTTTTTGTTGTAAAAATATTTTATTGCATTGGGTTATATTTTTGTCTCGATTTTTGTTGATTTAAAATAGCTCTAAAAAGGGAAAACGGAACAGACAAGTACATAATAGAAAAATACTGTAAAATATTATTCTTTTTACTCGTTTTCCTATAAAATTGCATTATACATCAATAACCAAAACGACTTACGTCCGAAACCTTAATCTCTATATAAAACAGGACTTTTAAAAGGAAAAGTCGAGGGAAAAGTTTAAGAACTAAAAGTATCCTACACGACCTTTGTAATCTAAGCCTAGAATACATTATTATGCAGCCCGGCAGCCCCCCCCCCAAATACGCCACTGACTCAAACTCTTTAAAGAACACATTTAGAAAAACGTTCTTGTCCAATTTAAAGTGTGTTTTTCTGATAATTTAAGAGTTATTTAACAAAACGTTTTTTAAATGGATAAACTAACACATTTCTGGCAGTTGGTATGGCGAAATTCTATCACAAACTGCTGAAATTGAGTTTTTCAGTTGTTTCATATTTCCGTGCCGAATATTTTTATAAATTTTATCTGTTATGTGTTATCGTTTTATGGTATTGCGTTTGTGTAGCGATAAAACGATTATCGTTTTCTTGACTCCAATACCTGAAGTTTTGAATATTTGGTTCATGGTTTAACGAAAGGCAAGACTCATTGAAAAAATAAATATTTCCTAAAAAATCTCTATCGTTAGAGCGTCTCATCATTTCAAAATAAAAGTTTGATCTTTCTTCATCATCTTCAAGCAATTCTTGGTATTTCTCGTACTTATTAATTTTCTGTAACACTTGAAACATAGTACCGTGATGCTTGCCTACTATTTTTCCTAGTGTCCTGGTACTAAATATACCTTTATTTTCTTCGACATGAAGTAGTATATTTATTTCACTATCATTATCCCTCTCTCTTTATTATCTTTATTTTTACAACGGTACCTTTAGATTAAAATTTTTGATTTTTTTTTCTTATTGTTGATATGCCTGGAATAGGTCGGATAGAAAAATCTACCAAGAACAAGTCGGATACCACTTGACCACTATTTCTACCGTAATACCATTTAATCATTGTAATTGTGCAATACAGCGAAAAATTACATGATTTCTTATATATCTTATAAACTATTCAGTTCAAACGTCACCTAGTGGGTGTTCAAAGTATATTTTAGAATCTTGAGTTAAATTTAAAATTGCAGCATCTACCTAATAGACAACTATTATGTTCTACCTAAATTAATAAAGAAGCAATCAGTGGCGACTCGTCAGGTGAAGTAGGTGAAGGGGCTTTTCACCAAAAAAAAATATAACCAGGAGGAAAGTTTTTCGACAATATTAATTATTAATGTACCAATACAGCTACCATTTTAGTCTTGAAAAATAATTATGTTCGATTAATAATATTAATTTAATCCGAATGTAGCTATTCATGATAGGGCCACGGTTAGATCAGTAGTATGCACCATTGTTTTAGCATTGGTTCGGCTAACCTTAAGGTATTTATTTTGAGGCTTCGCGAAACTTACGGTTATAGATATCGTTTTTACGTGATTTAGTGTGTGATTAAATAGTTTTATTTTATGTTTCAGTTAATTTAGTAGTGTCCGTACCTACTTAGTTGTGTATTTTAAAAATGAACCCAATTAATGACATAGTTTGTAATTTTTTGGAAACTCCATTCAGTCGTTGGACAGATGAGGATAAGAGAGACGTTTTGTTACACTGGTTTTTAGTCAATGTTTGTTTAAGTACCCGCACTATACCTAGCTTTTCACCATTTTTAAAGACCGCGAGCTGCCACTGGAAGCAACTTCCGATAGAACTGAAAAAAACACGACGGTATTTAAAAGCATACAACAAAAAACGTAAACATACAAAAAATGTTTATTCTTTTATGAGTTTCTACAAAAGATCTTCTGAACGCTCATCATGAATCGCTCTGTATATTTCTGCAAAGTACGCTAGTTATAGATCACCGTTTTTAAAAAAGAGAAAGAAAAAAAATATCCCTTGTCTATTTCCAAACATGCAACTTTGACAATCACAGACTTTAATCAGTAAAATTGATTTGTTAACGAAACACTTTACCAAACTGTTTAGACTGTCACGTACTTGTGCCGCACAATAGTTTCCGTTTCACGCAAACAAACCACGAACCACGACCTGTCAACTTGACATAAGTGACACATGCAAATTACTTTGCGGATCCTCTCCAGTTAAAACTTATTGCATATTGGAGTCAATGGTTAATCGTTTATCTCATAGCTTCCTCGATTTAAAAGGAGTGAGTGAGACAGAATTCCTGGTCCTTTAGTTTCGGCACTATGACGAATCCGGGTGCGGGAAAGTCTTTAAAGGAAGAGGGAAGAGTCTGTCTCAAATGATGACCTCCCTTTCAAGGGCGACCAGAGGTTTAACTTAATACTTTGATGTTAGCTTTGTTTGTCACGAGAGACGTTGACATTGGTTTATCTATTAATGAAAAATTTTCAATATTTATTTAACTCAGTTACCGTTTTATTTACACCTTATTAGAATCAATTAACGTTCTTGGTTTGAAACTAATTATACTGGATAAACTTTGCAGTTAATGGATTGACGCCATTGGCTTTAACGTCACTAAAAGAAAAGTACCTATTATATTTCTTAATGTTCCGTTAAGACGATAGTGAATTCCCTTTTCTGCTGAACTTAAAATTTCTCATTTCCTTTTCGTTTGATTCTATTTCCCATGAAACATGTTATATTACAACCAAATTTGTTGACATTGTTTAAAAATATCTAAGTTTTGTTAGAATTTTAAAAGTATAATATAACTGTTATATAACTGAAGACGACATTAATTTTTCTATTTTAGTTTGTTATCATTAAGTTATATCTCCTCAACATCACAAAGTGATAGGCTATAAACATAAGTGTCTACCTCGACACTATAGATGTCGCCTTGGGTTAAGTGCTCTCGCTTTACACCTTTGAGCTTTTTTAATATAGTTGGGTGCACAATTAACTTTCATCTTATAGTCTCACTAAAGAGCTTTAATCTGGCCAAATGCATCTGAGGATCTCGTAAAGACAACATGGTGTAAATCTTAGTCAATTTAGTCATTACATAAATAAAACAAATATCACAATAAAATTTTTTTAGTAACATCATTAGAAAACTTAGACAATTCTGCATCATTTTGGTTGAAGCCTCATTGGTGAACAAACCCGAACAAACCGGACCTTGATAAGAGTGGGGGAAGCTATTGAAAGTATAATCATTTAATTTTCTGTAACTTCTAAACGACTTATCCGATTTTAGTAAACTTAAGCTTGTTTGGAAGAGAAAGGTAAGTACTTTTAATTGTATCTATTAGTACACGATAGTTCCTAATAAAATAGCTAGAGAGCGTAATTTGTGATAGTAACAGTTTTTTTGATTTTATCCCGAAAACTAAAATCATACGGTATAACTATGACATCATAATCGGAAAGTAGAAACAAGGGGGCTGTGGTAGAAACGTGAAAACCGCAGTCCGGTATCTTTGTTTGCTTCGGAATTATTTATAATAATAACAGTTTTTTTTGATTTTATTCCAAAAACTTAAATCATAAATAAATGATTTAGTTACCATTTTTCAACATTTTGGAAAATAACCCAACTTTTCTCGAATTTTTAAAAATATGTCAACATTTACAGGTAAAGCCGATTTTTACAAATTTTTATCCATGACATTTTGAATTATCATTAAAGTAAAAACTATAAAAACCCGAACAAACTAGAAATTTTCATAAATTCATTAATAAAAAAAATTCTCATTTGATGCTTTCTTTACTGACGACACTGTATATACGTACTTTACATTTGCTTTTTATATTACTTTTAATTTATGCTTTGAATTTATCACGAACTGCAACTGCTTTGTATTCCATTTTAATAAATCGCACATGCACAACACAATAAATTATGATATGATTCACATCGCACCACTAACAAAGTGTTTCCTCATTAAACCGTTATTTAAAGTTATTTACGCGAAATAACTTAAACACAACAAAAAATGTTATCGCTGTTTCAACCGTCATAAAGCGAATGTTTACGAACACTTTATTGCACAATACTACAAATCCGCTTTTCGAACGAGTCATTTTATAATCGTACTCGCCATATTCAGCGCCTTCGCAAAACAAAAGCAAGTGCGAAAATACGGTTTACTCGATACCTAGACGGGCTCTCCGTGGTGGTCACGCCGTTCTGCAAGCTGCCAGGAGTCGCACTTTGAGCCGGCTTCGCATGTTCTGCTTTTTTCAAAACGACCTTGACGATGCACGCGAGTTTAACCACCTTGTTTTGGTTAAGGTTTAAAATTACCCTGATGGGGCATTCTTCGGTCTTACTTATTTCTTGTATTTATCAGATTATCGTTAATGAAAGATTGCTACTTAGTGCTACTTCAATTTTCATACCTTTGATTGCTAAACAAGATGTCGAAGCAGTATTATAATTATATTTTTATGGGCAAAATGTTTAAGAGAAAACAGTAGTCGATGAGTCATCACGAACAAATACTGAATTTCCACCGCATCGTGCATAATGTACTTGTGTCTGGCGATGGCAATAAAATTTCTTTTTTATATACAAAATGTTATAAACGATTTTCACGAAAATTAGGTGGAAATTTTGAAAATAATATCGGGGCATCGTTTGTAATTTTAATGGAAAATAAGAAATTAACATAAATAGCCTTACTTAATATTTCTATTTTTGTGTTCTGTATGGCGGATAATATAAGTTAAACCTATATAATTGAAGCTTTAAAAAAAATTTAGGTAGGTATCATCGGAAAAACTAGAAGTTCTTATGAACCCCTTAGTAAAATGTGTGTATTACATTTTCAATTAGCCACGCCAGGAAACGATACCGCTTTTCACCCTGGTTAAACGGTTTGTAGGGTATTAGAAAAAGCAACATATAATGTCCTACCAAGACCTTCTATGATTTAAGGAAGACTGAGTGAAATACAATAGGTATAGCAATGTTTATAAAAAGAACAAGTGAAAATTTCGCGTTTACCACGTAGATGACGTAGGTCGTCGCCACTCATGCTTCTACTCGGAGAGTAAAGAAAAAAGAAACAAACCAACTGTCAATAGCTAAGAAACAAACCAAAATTGTAGCTAATCTTTTAACGTTTTTACCAATTTAAGAGTTTTTTAAGAATTATTACGGTATTTTTATTCACAAAGAAATAATGTGATAATACAAAGAGGTAATGTTGGGTCAATGACAAAGTTAATGATGATGATAATACCTACTATAAAACATCAAGTCCTTCCTGAAGAAAAAACTATTCTCAATAAGTTCCCAGATTATGGCAATTAAACTATTTAAAAAAAACTTGTTAGCTACACCTAAGAAGGGCTCACCAAGAAATGTCGATGGAGGGCCCTTTCTGGGCTTGTTATACAACTACAAATATATAATATATACATCATATTATAGACAAAGTATTCTTTCTATCCTGGCCCGGAAGATCTTTTTTTTTTAGTTTTTCTCGTATAATATACAAAGTTTCATTTCAAAATAAACCTCTCTAGATATCTCTTCATTTCGAAAGAAAAGATATGACAAAAAAAACGTCAAATATCGAGGGGAAAAGTTTGGTTATACATTTGATAGAAGTTGCTATATTTTAAACGTCAAAAAAAATTGAATTGAAGCATTATGATATTTTATACAAAATATACGCGGAATTTTATAGGGAATTAGAAAATTCTATTAAAAACAAAATTGTCGGATATGCCCTGACTATTTGGGACACCCTGTATAATTTAAAATTATTTTAAATTAAAAATAATTTTAAATTAAAAATAATTTTAAATTAAAGATCCAGTGCCTCCTTATAACTCTTTTTGACAAATATTAAGAAGCTGAGTAGGTAGTTTAGATGCTATAGAATCCTGCGTTGAGAACCAGCCACCCTGTACTCCTGTACATCATTACAAAAGGTATTAGGCAATCTGTCAATGTGTCAAAAATAGTGGCTGACGGCAAATACTGATTTGTTAAAACTAAATCAAAGTATTGATATAGAATTAATTCTTGAAATCCCCAACAGACAAGTAAATTTTCCATAACACATTGCACTAAAATAGAACTCGCTTATTCTTACAAAATAAACACAGCAACAACGCATAGATAAATGCTATAGGAGGCAAGGCAACGACGCGACGCGACAGCATCGGCAGCCAAAAGAGAAATATGTGCTTTATCCCCGCTACGTAGATGAAGAATTGTTGCCTACCTTTTCTATGATTGAATTAAATAAAAGTACCATTGAAATAAAAGAAATTAAAATTATTTTAATATTTCCTAGTTAATGATTCAATAATATATATTCATTTTGCTTAAAACAATATGTAATTTAAATAAATTACAGTACTATTATATAATTTAGTTATGCTCTTGATACAATTGTTTATTGGTTTTACAGGCAATCTTATTTTTCATCGGTTTTTAATATGTACTGTAATTGCAATAACACAATTCTTAATTGATTAAATATTATTTTCTTAACCAGGTCAATATTAAATGTATAATTAATCAAGATATTTTAATTTTATTGATTTAAATGTAATTTATTGTTTTAAGCTTATATTTTATTAAAACAATGTAAAGGCAGTCAATAAACACACTATTATTGGTATGAACAGGATATTTCTTCTGTGTAGATATTAAAATTTACTTATTTTGCCACATCACATCTAGAAATGGCATAGGGTGGTTTGTTTTGAATTGAAAGCCCTGTATATATGTAACTAAGGCATATGTAACATATTATTGTCATTGTGAGATCTTGATAAATTTGTTTCGTAACCGTAAATGCACGCTCCGTCAGTTACTTAAAATATAGCGAACAAAATATGTCGATTGCAGTTAAAATTAGAACCAAATGGCATTTTAAGATAAAAGATCAGCAGCAAGCTAATTTACTATGCAATATGAGTCTACTTGTAAAAGTAAAATAGCAAGAAGCGCCTTGACAACTAGTGAAAAGTTGCAATAAAACTGGTAACTCGTGCTGGACGCGTTAAATGTTTCCAGGGGATATTTTGGCCTGTATGTTCCCGATATACTGCTTCCGTGTTGTTGGAATTTGTACATTATAATATTTATAAAGAACTTAAACGTTAGGATGTTGCGCTTCTTACAGTGAAATTTACTAAAATTGTATGGTTTTTGAAATCCAAAACCGTATGTAGTTAAATTAAACGTAATGTTAGAGGCGGTAGTTTTAAGTTTTTGTAAAATCATGACAATAACTTAAAATAATTAGTTTTCAAAGTAAATTTTAAAAAATCAAAATAATAAAGATGATATAATATAGCAGTCAGCGCCACCAATTCTCTCGTTTTCCGACAGACAACAGCAGTATTTTGTCATCGATCATCTGCTATCGGAACCTCATAATTTCCCCAGATTTTTAGTGAACTGTATTATGTATTAGCCCACACGTGACGTTTTGAATTGTGTTATAGAAAGTAAACATACCAGAATTCAATTATCTTTGAAAGAACTAATGAAACAGATCTCCAAAACAGTACACCCAAAAAGGATATTTACTATGGAACTGCATACAGGGTGTTTTTTTGCATTATATTTAAACCCGTTAATATTACAACATTCGAACACACTATCATAAAATAATAAGCGAGAAAATTGATCTGGGGTAGTAGAGGGTGACTGGTTGCCAGGCCCTATTACTATTTTGTGCTATCCCTTTTTAACGTGATATATAGATAAGAACGGAGTGACGCCATATCGGCGCGTCGAGCGAACCGAGCGTTCAAAAATACTGTCCATTGGTTGAATTTTGCATGATGATTATAATTTCTAACTAATTAAGCCAATGAGAAGCGGAAAATGAGCTCAAGAGGTCAAGAGAATGTTCATGGTTCATTAGAGTAGGTTTTCTTGTAGTTCACGTTGCTCTTAAAATTTCTCGTACGGGAAAATCGCATCCTTTGTTATATTTTGTTATATTTTTTCTGGTGTTTTTTTACAAAAGACGGAAATATAAACTAGAGTACAGGTTACTCTAATTTACCAATAACTAACAATTACACTAAACCGCTTTTTTATTATTGACAGCTGTAAATAATTCAAAATCGAATTCCTTATACAATAACAACCCACCTGATTATTCATATATTTAACAATACGCGACCTACACTAGTTAAATGTTGACATAACTCAATGAATATCATTAGACCGATATATGTATTTTATTTATGCAAAGACGAATCTTGGTAAGATACTTTATCCTTAACTTTATCTCCTAAAGGTACCTCATTGGAAGAATGCAAAATAATAGTTGAAGCTGTAGAGCTACTTCGACCAACGGATTTGTATTTCACAGCAACAAGTTTTGACTATTCCTTCTATTCACAGGCAGCTTTGTTATTTATTGCCTAAGGACTTAATGACCATTATTATATTCTCTGAAAATTTAGTTTATTATCATAGTATCCATTTGCTTCTTTTGATCCTGGAGAGCTGTTTTTTATTATACATTTTAGATTACGGATAATTACATCGCTATATCCGCTATAGCAATTGAATCGAACCCTTTTCTATCTTGATCATCACAGCATAATAAAGCTGTTCAGTGTTCCTGTAACCTTAAACAACGTATGCAAAGTTCTAATGAAGCTGGTAATAAGGGACAGCAATAAGTAAAGTTAACATTTCGACTAAAAATTTGTATCTTCGGTTTTTTCATTATTACCTGATGGAACCATAGCAATTCTACTATAAAAAATCCGATATTGTTATGCAGACTATAAACGTTTTTAAAGGTCTTTTATATTAATTGTTAGTACAGCCTTGGACCAAGATTAAACTTCATTTTGACAACATCATTACATTGTTGTTGGTTGTCAAAATGAAGTCTGAGCTTGGTTCAACGTTGAAATAAGCTTAAGTTGTAATTGTACAGCCGAATCTAAATGGTCGTTTTAAATGGGAAAACTTGTATCGGCTGATTAATATGTCAACAAAGCGCTTGTTTTAAGGCAACATTACGAAATAATAGTAATTTAACCAACAAGTACATTAATAATGGCGATTAATGATCGAAATATTTTAACGCGTGAGCATAGCGAACGCGTTAATGTTCGAGATCATTAATCGCATTTTAATGTAAGAGTTGGTTAAAATGTTTTTTCGTCGACCGTATTTTTTACTAAAGTGAAGAAAAACAGTTAACAACTTTTATTTTACAATCCAGATTTCACAATTCTACAAATACTAATGACAGCGGACGACGTTTTGGATTGACGTTTTATTATTTTGTTGATTTGTTTGCATGGCTGCCTTTAATTTTAATTACCAAAATCGTGCATTTACAGAAAATCATGCATTAATAGGGGTCATTAATGAATGATTTTGGGAAATCGTGCATTTACAGAAAATCATGCATTAATGAATGATTTTGGGAACGTTAATATGGGATGTAAATACACGGTCGACGGAAAATTAAATAAACGACACTTACATAATATACAGTGCTCGTCTCTCAACTCTGGGAGCTTTCTTATAAATCCATTACTTAAAATATCAAAGAAATTTTATTGCGTCGTAAAGACAACAAATAGCAAACAATTTGACACTCTAAATTGCAGCAGTGCAAATATCGAACAGTCTGTCTGGCGGCAATATCGGTAATAAAAGCTTTTATAAAATTCTACGGTTTATCCAGTTTTATAAACCTTTAGTACCCGGGTCCAATAAAGCCATTTAAATTTTTTAAGATTGACAGTGGCGGTTCTTGTTTTCGCAGCGACATACATATATTTACTAATTGCTTATGCAAATTGGTTTTTATTGCTTCTAAACCGTTTTTTGAATTCAATATCGTCTATTTCTTCAAATAAATTGTTAAGCACTTTTACGTTCCTTGTTCGTACGATTTCCTCATCAACTGAGTCTGACGAGTCTAGTAAAGGTGGAAAATCTATTCAGTTTAACTTCATTTTTAAACGAAAAAACTATTAAGGAATGTTATTATTTATCATGCGTTGTCAAGTGTTTGTCAAGTTATCATAAATATAACAACAATTTTAAAACTTAACAGCTTGTTATTTCTTATCAGCTCAAAATTTCACTGTTAATTTTAACTCTCTGATCAGGCTTAAAACCCAATGGTGAATACAAGAATTGAATTTAACAGATTGACAAAGAATCTTAACCGACTGATAGTGAAAAAATACTTGTTGGTGAATACGGGTGTTAGTGACCTAGTTTGTTTTTATTGGAATCTTCATTTTTCTCCTTGAAAAAGACCAAATTATGGGCAGACCAATAGGTGTGTTGGTTCATAAATATAGCTTTTTATAAAATATTTTAAAAGAAGGTTCAAAATTTGTTTGTCAGTTAATAGTAACCCGTGGCTACCTGTTCTAAGTTCAGAAATAAAAAGACTGGTACAACCATAATATAAACAATAGCGATAAATCTAATCTACGATTAACATAACGTACGATCGACGCCATTAGGCTTAACTCGCGAAAGGCGAGGTTTCGTGTCGTTTGTTCTTGTTTCCGGTAAGGCAACCTATCTAACAAGTAAATTTTTTGAATGAGCGTTCAGAAAATTTGGTCTGGTTTAAGGGATAATTACCCATATATACTTAGACGGTCGTTTTAAAAAAATAAAGTATGAATTTTTTATATCGGATATCTAAGGGGTCACATGCGTCAATTACATAACACCCTGTAGAGGTGGTTTTTTAATTACGAAGACAAACTCTAAGGGGTGATTTTTGTATGTTTATGTATTTAATATCTTTAGGCTTTTCGAGATATAGAGATATATTAATTTCTTTTTTGGTCTTTTAATTTTTTTTTTCACAGTTTTGGGAACAATTTATTCAAAATTATCGTCTATTTCAGAAAGGTGTAGAGTAATAAAAGTTATGCGAAGTGACTGCAAAGTGACTACAGAGTGACCCAACGAATATTTTAGCCACTTTCATAATTTGGCATTGATTTCATTGCAAAATTCTTTATTTTCATCAAGTGCAGGTAGTACCACCCGGGTTTGGATCAATTTATGGGTCTTGCCTATTGTTATCGATTCACAAACACTGAAAATGGTGTGACAAAAGCGTGCATTATGTACATAGTATTCGGTACACTTTTTTTTATTAATCATTATAAAAAATACAAAATACAACATATACATCATAGGTACAGAAATTAAATTATAAAAAATCATAATATTCTTCGTCATCTGAAGAACTGTCATCTCCTCTTGACGTTATAATTAACGGGTCGATGGTCCAATCGATCAGGTGGCCAAGATCCCACATTTTCTCATCTTCTTTAATGACATGATGAACTACTTTTCGCCAGTCATCTGGTGTCACTTCCTTAATGGCTTGATCAAACAGTAGCTTAACGTCTTTAATTTTGAATGTCGTATTGTGTCTTGCTACAAATCCTTTCACTTGCACTCATATTATAAGTTCTTTAGTTCGCAATGATATGGCGGTGTGCGCAGCACAGTTACACTATATGTTTTTCAGCTTTAACTTCCACGGCATATTTCATAAAACAATGTTTGTATAAATTTACTATAGCTTATAGTTTCTTCTTTATCAGATTATTTTTTTTTTGGTTGGTTATTATAAATAATTGAATGCACAAAATTTACCTGCGCCCATGGCCAACACCGAAATTGAGTCGAACTGGACGGAATTTCCCAGTTTATTACTCTACACCTTTCTGAAATAAACTATAGCACAAATAGTAGGTACTTTACAAGAACCTATGAAACAACGGTATAAACATTTTAAGTAATCCATTTATTAAGATTCCTTTAAGCCCGTCAGTTTAATATTACGACGCCACTGACACAGTTGAACGTTTTGTCTTAAAATCATCCAAGAAAATACCTTGTTTGTCTATATGTATTTAGGTAACACCCTGTATATTATTTAGTTTATATGTATGTAGTAAAAATATATTAAAAATAGATTTGGCTATCGCGTGCTATGACACAGGTAAAAACTAGTAAATAAAAAAAAATTAAACCTCTTCTACTATGTGGTTATTTCGCCTCAACTTGCGGTTGCAATAAAGTTTATGATGATGTTTACAGGATTAATACCGGACATCTATACATTTTTTGCAACATTCTTAAACAATGAAAGTGTGGTTTATTTAAAAATCATTTTTTAACGTAATTTAAAACATCATAAATACCTACGAGGTATCTTTCTCTTGCATGGCACACGCATTAAACTAATTAGATATATCCATACCTACTAACTAGATATTTAAATAATAGAAACTCTTACCTCATAATTTCAAGTTTAATGAACCTTATGCAAATGAAAGCTTTAAAATATTACAATTGCAAAGCAAACAGCACCCATAAAATATTACTACACACGAGTTGTAAAACTAGTATAAATAAATTTTAATTTGGAAAAAAATATGATAATGCCAAATGTATTGATTCTCATATTTTAATTTAAATTTAAGTAAAAGTAATAATAATTCTATTACCTACAGTGGAATGCTGGATTTTAGAGCGATGATATAGTCTATTTCAGAAAGATGTATACGACAAAAAATTCCAGTGTATATTTATAATTCGAATAGAGCAGAATATTTATTTTTATGGAATTGTTTTCATCTGACTTCGTACAATCACCAGTAATTTTGGACTGACTTTGAGTATAAAGCATGTTGTGTATAGTCTATTTCAGAAAGGTGTAGAGTAATAAAAGCTCATTAGTTATGCGAAGTGACTACAGAGTGACCCAACGAATATTTTAGCCACTTTCATAATTTGGCATTGATTTCATTGCTAAATTCTTTATTTTCATCAAGTGCAGGTAGTACTATCCGGGTTTGGGTCAATTTATGGGTATTGCCCATTGTTATCCATTCACAAACACTGAAAATGGTGTTATAAAGGCGTCCATTATGTACATAGTATTAGGTACACTTATTTTTTATTAAACATTAAAAAAAAATCATAATATTTATCTGAGGAAACGGTTCGACGGTTTGATCGATCAGGTGGTCTAGATCTCTCATTTTCTCCTCTATAATAATATGATGCT
Organism: Polydrusus cervinus; assembly: GCA_935413205.1. Lineage (NCBI taxonomy): Eukaryota > Metazoa > Arthropoda > Insecta > Coleoptera > Curculionidae > Polydrusus > Polydrusus cervinus. Next base: position 23,991,614 of record OW284514.1, on the reverse strand, counting down.
CTTCTGCTTCCAATATGGACGATTATTAGTCTCTTCCCTTTACCTGAAGGCACCTTAATAACCGTTGACAGGCCTTCCATGAAAGATTGGCGAGCACTGTTTTTTTTTTTTATCTCGCCACAATTTTGGTACTATACAGGGTGATTCTTAAGTTTATATATATTTTATCTTTTAGCTGTGTATAGAAGGTATTAAAATAAACAACAGTTTCAAATACCTTTCTTCAAAAATATCAAAAATAAGGTACTTACATTCATTTATTACACTATGGATCAAATACGGTTCTGCCAAACTTGACCGTTGATAAACAATAAGAAAACTTTTGGGGGTTGGATGAACCCGCAAGGGAAAGCATTCTGCGTACAATCTCGAAGCAGCAGCCGCACTTTGACGATACTCGCACTAAATTAGCACCATATCTTCATTGTTTTCACCTCTCAACACCACCCGTAAATTGTATGACTAATAAGAGATAAGAAAAACAACGTAAAGTATAGCGGGCTACGTTTTGATGGCCAGGCCCGCACTTAGATTTTTTACTTCTGTATCTCACCTGTTTTTAAGTTTTAAAAAAAAATGTATTTAAAAATGTTGTTTATTTTAATGCCTTCTATACACAGTCAAAAAGAAGTATCAACTTAGGAATCACCCCTGTATATCATTAATCCACGTCTCATCAGGATATAAGATTATCTTCGCGCGCGAACTTGAGCCGAACTGGACGGAATTTCCCATTTTATTAATCTACACCTTTCTGAAATAGACTAAATTTATTGAAATATACATTTATCGTTCTTAAGCTTACCCCAAGTAAGAAAACACTGGCCTCAAATAGCCTACCTGTAAAAGAAAAGGAAGTTTTAATACATATAAATACTAAATGAAATGATTTTATTAGTCAAACAATTTTGGCAACATAAAAAGTAATTTGTAAACTTTTCGGGTCTCGGAAGGCCCAAGAAAAAAAAAACTAATTTCAAAAATAATTTAGCTGAATGTCAACAACAGTCAGTCCTCAATTTCAAGTGTTTGTTCCAGTTAACACAATCAAAACTTTACAACTGGAGAAGGGTCGTTTTAGACATTTCTCCACGACTTGTGACATTATTTAGCCTCTCTGGAGAGTAATATAAAAGCCTAATCTACATAGAAGTTTAAAGTCATAAATAAAATGAGAAAAAACACCAAAACGCCAAGACTGTTTCGAGCTGAAGGCATCATAAATATTGTTTTCTTTAATAAAAGTGGTTGGAAACGTTTCTCATAATATTCATGATGAAGTAGAATTATACAGTATGAAAAATAAGTGTAAGGAGGTATAGTCAGACACTGTGGTTAACCGATTTTTAACCTTCGAGCCTAACCAGAACAAGCCTTGGTATATATATTTTATTATGAAACATTTTAATAATTTTAACGTCCAACGTGGGGCCGAATGTTTAGTTAATTTACTCCCATATTTTTTATCTTTTTTTTTTGTTTAAGATAATGATTGCTAAATATATGGTTAATTAAGGGAAGAAATCAAAGCTATTACCTCTTGACCATTTTGGAGTCCAGCGAGGGTCTTGAACTATTGTTTTTGAGCTAATTAATGCATCCTATGCTCTAAAAAATATCGTGTAAAGTATATGCTTTATAAAAACTAATCCAACAAGTTTCTTGTTTATAGACACATTCCGCTATATTTTAAAAGAAATTTCAAAATTCACTATTATCAATAAGCAAATTTGGCTAAGTCGGGCAACAGTGTTTCTCGATCGTCATAATGGTACTAACAACTAAGCTTGACCTGTGCGCCAAGCCGGCTATGCACCGTACTCAAGTTGCACCGTTGTTAAAAACGACGTTTCTACTCACTCGCTTGAACGCGGAATTATTGTGAGTTATTGTCTTTGCTGGTTTTGTATAGATTTACCGGTTACAAGTTGCTAAATAGTTTGTGAGTTGTGTGACGAAAAAATAATTATAGTTTCGGTAAGTAAAAACGTTAATTTTACAGCTTTGGAATGTAGGTTTTTCTGGCTTTTCCATCAATAAAACTGAATTTCTTTTAGAATAACTAATTTTTTTTTAACTTGTCGGGCCAGGTAGATGCCGGCTAAGCTATTTGATGTCACCAACCTTTATAAATGGATTTTTGATGGTCCCTTCTATACTAACAGGACTGCTTTTAGTTTTATTTTTTACTTGAAACCCCGAACCCTAAAAACCTGGTTAGAAAATATGAGCCCTCAGCCCCCCGAACATATTTTCTGGCTACGCCACTGATAGACTACAATATATCTTATCGTACAGTAAGCTTTTTGAAAAACCTTTTAAACTATTATAAAATAATCAAACACAAAAGCTTCATGTAGACAAAAAACTATTAGTCAAGAAACCAGCAGGTGTTGCAGGAAAAGATAAGTGCCAAGAATGTTGTGCTTAATCGCACCATCATCGGCACTTGGCTGATGGACCATTGTTTTTTGTTTATTGAGGGGTGTTACGAGAAAGAAACATGGGCCCTGGAAAAGCAACATTTGGCCAAGTGTATCTTTGGGATTTAGCGGATTTTTTGACGCCTCTTGTGCGTGCTTAGGAAAGAAAAGCGAGAAGGATGTGTTTGTGTAAAAACTGAAAGGCAAAAACCTTAATGGATTGCAATATTACTGTCCAGAGTGTCCAGACCGTAAGTTGTTCGAAAAACTTTGCCGTCGTCTTTATGAAACCTTAAATATTATTTAAACTGTCAAACTAAAAATATTCTTGCCTTGTAAACTTTAGTACCTAAAAGATTGTTTTATAGGCATGAACTCTAAACGTTTTCGATATTTACAAAATACTTTTTTACACAAAAAAACCAACACTTATATAAAGATTAATACATTTAATTCAAGTATATGATAGGTTTGCCATTCCTCAAACAAAATAATACTGGATTCCATTTCAAGCTTATTCTTAAATAATAGGATAAAAAATAATTTATGGAAAGGATAGTGAGTTATTTCTTTTAGGGAAAATCGACATTCCATTTATTCTTACATTTAATTAATGCCTTATTCTTATTGTAAATCCCACCAAGATTAAACTGAGTTGATATTTTATTGATTTAAAATATATTTTATATTCCGTATAAATCTTGCTTATCTCAAGAAAAAATCGGATGTTTTAGTCGAAATTATACAGGGTGATTCCTAAGTTGATACTTCTTTTTTAGCTGTGTATAGAAGGCATTAAAATAACAACATTTTCAAATACCTTTTTTCAAAAAATAGGCGAGATAGAGAAGTAAAAATCTAAGCGCGGGTCTGGTAATCAAAACGTAGCCCTCTATACTTTATGTTGTTTTTCTTATCTCTTATTAGCCATACGAGTGGTGTTGAGCAATCCGCTGCGATGTGTTTTTCTGAAGCAAGTTAATTTTAAATTGGTGACACGTGAAAATGGTAAAATTTGAAAACAATGAACCTGTAGATACGATGCTAATTTAGAGTGAGTGTCGTCAAAGTGCGGGCTCATCCTACACCAAGAAGTTCTCTTAATGTTATTCAACGGGCAAGTTAGGCAGAACCGTATTTGATCCATAGTGTAATAAATGAATGTAAGTACCTTATTTTTGAGTTTTTTGAAAAAACGTGTTTGAAAATGTTGTTTTTTGTACTTACATTCATTTATTACCCTATGGATCAAATACGGTCCTGCCTAACTTGCCCGTTGAATAACATTAAGAAAACTTGTGTAGGTGTAGGATGAGCCCGCGAGGGAACGCGTTCTGCGTAAAATCTCGAAGCAGCAACCGCAGTTTGACGACACTCACCGTATATTAGCACTATATCTACTAGTTCATTGTTTTCAAATTTTCCCATTTTCACGTGTCACCAATTTAAAATGAACTTGCTTCAGAAAAATACACCGCAGCAGAATGCCAAATAACTCACCACCAACCTGTAAATTGCATGACTAATAAGACAAACAACATAAAGTAAAGCAGGCTACGTTTTGATGACCTGGCCCGCACACCGATTTTTTACTTCTGTATCTCGCCTATTTTTAAGTTTTTTGAAAAAAGGTATTTGACAATGTTGTTTATTTTAATGCCTTCTATACACCGCTAAAAAAAATTGTATCAACTTAGGAATCACCCTGTAAAATATACTTTTTTCACTACTAACCTATAAAACGGCCATTATTTACCGATTATTAATCTTAAAAGTCGTTTCTTTTTACCTTGACAATTATTATTGATCATAGTTAATAATGAAAACAATTTATTTGACACAAATTGTAATATATATTTGGTATAATTATTTTATCTGCTTTTTATATTCCGGTAATCTTTTGGTAGACGACATTGCTTACAAATGGTCTTATCGCATGTCGAAATACATAAAACTTCATAAAACTTGTTATCCATGTTGCGTGAATAGGAAGTATGGGCCCAAATTGTTTTCTTTTGTCGATATTGAAACCGCGTTTTATGTGGTTTTGATGGGATAATAACTACGATGTTTTGTTGTTATTGGGTTTTTTGAATTGTTGCAACACGTGGGTACTCTCTAGCGTGATGTTATATCCTAATATCATTTTTGGGGGATCTATTTAAAGAATTATTCCGTTTTTAGTTACAGAGGGTATCCCATTTTTGATACTTCCATAGTATCTTCGTAATTCTTAGTGCTATCAAAAAAGTAATATACACAGCACATGGCACCTATATTACTTTTTGATAGCACACTAGCAATTACGGAGATACCCTATAAAAGTGTCGAAAACTGGACACCTGTACATTGCGTGTAAGAGGGTGTGTGTGTTTGTTTTATGGCTCAATTTTTTGAAATTTGGCATTTTACAAAAAATAACTTTTCTTATTATTGTTTTTTCTTCTTTTCTTTTTTTCTTTTCGTTTTTTCTTTTCTTTTTTTTCTTTTATTTTCGTTTTTTTTATTTTTTTTCCCTTTTTCTTCTTTTTTTCCTTTTCTTCTTCGTACATTGCGTTATTTAATTTTAGCTTAACAATTTTTCAATTTTGGCTTTTTTTCAAATAAAATATTTAAAATACGTACCTTTATATTTATAGATAATAGAAAAAACACTCTAGCTTTAAGAACCAAGAAAAACTAACGATATTTTGTACTTAAAGTTTTTAAGTTTTAATTTTCTTGATATTTTTATATAAAAACTAGATATCTACAGTATCTATGATTACCCGCGGCGTCATAAATTATACGTCATTAAAATCGTACGAATCAAATCGTAGAAATATGGTCAAAACAAAGTCTAATTTTATAAATATTGTAATAGATGTCGACATACCATTAAAAGTTAGAACTTTTTACAATAAGTTATCGTATAATAAATAATTACGTTTAGACATAGGTATAGGACATGGTATACAAAATCTGCCTAGAATCTTGCGTAGAATGCAAAAATGTAATAATATATAGGGTGTCCCATTTAAAATAAGCAAGTTGACACTTACTTCCGGTATAACCGGAAGTGCCACCATTATGAAAATATTTTAGCCCGGTCGCCCCCATCAGCATCAGCATACTGTCAAATTTTCAAAATTTTCCTATGTATAGTTTTCTATATATAGATCGATTCGGTTCCCGGTGGGACACCCTGTATAATTTTCCAATTTCCTATAAAATTTCACGTATATTTTGGATTAAATGTCATATGTCTAAAATCAATTGTTTTTGAGATAATAACGTTTAAAATGTGTGTTTTTTCACATTTTGACAGACTGTAGCATTGGAACGGCGCATGTTAGAGAAAAAGTGGTTTTTCACCTCCCTATCTTTGATATCCAAGGATATCAATGGTTTAACATGTGAAACCAACAAAATTGTTTTACGGTTTAACATGTTAAACTGAAGGTTATAACTTTTAGATAGAAAATAAAAACCAAGATAAGGAGGTTTTTTTTTCTAAGATGAACGGTTCCAATGTTACAGCCTGGCGAAATCTGAAAATGCCATATTTAAAACGCCAATATCTTAAAAACAATTGAATATGATATTTTATACAAAATATACGTAAGAATTTTATAGGGAATTAGAAAATAATATAATAAATAGGGTGTTTCACTTTAAAAAAGTATGATGGAGATGTCCTGATGATTTAGGACACCTTATATAATTTAAAATAATTTTAACACCCTATAAGGAAAAAAAGGAAAATCTTCTTCTTTACTCATTGTTTTCGGTTAATAAACCGATGTGAGTTAGCGCTGCCTAGCGGGACTCCTGTAATTGTGACGACTGTCTTTACAGGCGATTTCCTCTTAACATTTACTTATTTCTATAAGTTTGTTAGAGGTGCTGGAATGCTCAAGAGTGTCTAACAATGACACAGATGGCGCTCCGTGCCACATCTTACTGGTGTATCCCACCAAGTGCTGCCTTAAGTAGCTTCGAGATCCCTTTTCTTTTCGTCGGATCCTAGCTCTACTGATGAGTCATGATATGACAAAACACGTCTAGAGATGGATCTGGCGAAATGAAAAGGAAAATCTTCTTCTTTATGCCGATTATGTTATATAAGTTTTTTTTATATAATTAAAATATTAATTTAATTATGTACTATGTTTTTAATACCTGTGGGATGTTTAAAGGGAAATATCCCGAAAACCGTTAAAGATATTAAGATCAATCGAGTACACCTTTTTGACTCAGAAAATCCCCTTCTTTAAGAAACTATAATTGAAAAACACCTAATATCACAGGTAAGAAAAAAAATCATAGATTTATGAAACCCAGTGTATGCAACTAGCGCCCTCTAGTTTGAAACATATAAATTTCTACAAATTCTTATTTCTTGCTCATAAAAACATAATATTGCCAACTTTCAATTCGATTCATTAAACCGTTTTAAAATTATGGCCTATTTTCGAGAACAAACTTTTACTTTCAACACCCTGTATCTCTAGAACGAGTAACAATCCGAAAAAACTTATATGACATAATCGGCTTAGTTTAATGTCTAGTATCTCCAGTTACTCTACGGCCCATAAGTTATGGGACACCCTGCATATTATATTATTTTCTCATTCCCTATAAAATTCTACGTATATTTTGTAGAAAATATTTAGTAGTTTTTAAGATATTAAAGTTTAAAATATGGCATTTTCAGACTTTGACAGGCTGTAACATTGGAACGGTTCATCTTAGATAAAAATGGTGTTACCTCCTTATCTTAGTTTTTTATTTTCTATCTAAAAGTTATAACTTCTAGTTTAACTTAACAAAACAATTTTATTGGTTTCACATGTTAAACCGGAAGTTGGTATCCTTGGATAAAGAATAAAAAATAGTAGATCTAATGCCTTGAAAAAGATTTAAAAAAAGGTGAGTAGTTTAGATGCTATGGAATCCTGCGTTGAGAGCGGGCCACCCTGTATTTATATCGATAAAAATACCTGTTCATCGAGTCTACCCCTAATATTATTCCAATAAGTCTACTAACTAACTAATAAAACATTTAGTTTTAAAATATGTAACTATAAAATAAATATTCTATTGTGGTTAGAAATGCCACAGTGTCTCTTTCTAATATTGCTGACCATAAATTGCCCTTTGTATTTCAATTTCGCGACCCCTATTGAGTGCCCCATTACTGCTAACCGTGGCAATTCACATAAAAAATAATTACCCAAAATATGCAATCAAGGCATTTAGGACCCTTCAGTTCACGAAAAAAACGACTCTACTTACTATAAAGCCTCCATCAGGGCAGCTTTCATAAAGAAACCAGTGAAAGACGTATATTATCTCTTTTATACCTCGCGCCGTTTAGAAAAGGCTTTGAAGAATTTAATATAGCCACGGTGTATGTTTTATGGAGCGATATTTTTTGCAAAACAATGCGAACCCCCGACGCGACTCTGGAGAAGCCGGCTTTCTTCTTGGATAGGGTATTTAGCGATAAAGTGCTTGGTATGTACAGTATGTCTCCCCGAAATTCCTGCTTTCTCTTGAGAGATTTTTAGCTCAACTAAAAATTTATTAATAAAATGGTAATTTCATTAAATTGCAAAGTTGTTTTTGAAAGTAGTTGATCAAAAATTTAATTAATAAGTTTAATCTATTGCTGATGATAATTAACTTCAAATTGGTAATGGGAAAGCTGTCTCCATCACAATGGAATATAGTATATTGTATCTAGTAGGAAAAATAGCATATTCTCCGACCAGGATAAAAATTGGTGGACGAGGCGCAAGCGTCCAAGGCCGATAATATGATTTATTTCATTGTGTCCAGAAACCCAACTTACCATGTACTCATTTGCGGCCGGTAAGTGGAACATTACAGTGTCAGGTACTGTAATGTATTGCCTAGCAACCATCTTTTGTTTTTAGAAATAATGACTTTTTACTTTGGATTTTTGACAAGTTGTCATTTAAAATTATAGGAAACAAAATGTTCAAGTACACATTATTGTACCAACTACCAACTTTAGTAAATGAAAAATGTTACGCAACTACAGAATAGGCTCTCTTTTACAATTTTTTAAATAGTTTACTTAACTAAAGTTAGTAATTTTTATTTTGTTTTCAATATATATCTATCGATACCAAATAACTTTGTAAAAGTATTTTTTCTACCAACTTTAGTAAATGAAAAATATTACGCAACTACAGAATAGGCTTTTTTTTACAATTTTTTAAATATTTTGCTTAACTAAAGTTAGTAATTTTTATTTTATTTAAACTATATTTAAATTATTTACTCAAATATTATAATTTTATCTATTTGACAGTGACAAGCAAACGACAGTCGCATTTATATTTTAAAATTTGTAATAAACATTTCTATTAAATCTTTTTAAAACGGATTATAATGACAAAATAAAATAAAATATCATACGATACACGTCCGTTAGGTGTTATTACAGCATTCGTTTATATTCCATACTCGGCTCCTACGTCGCCTCGTCCGTAAACCAACTCGCGATCTTTGAGCCAGCCTATACAGGGTGGCCCATTTGTCTGACAAAGTAATACCGTCTCTACTATTAAAGATATCAAAAAAAAGTTTTCATAAAAGTTGTGAGGTATAAAAAAATATATGTTCTAAAATTATTTTTAAACATACAGGATGGTCCAAAAAAGTAGGACAATAAAAAGATACATTTTTTTAATAGGACACCCTATATATTTTAGCATTTTTTGTTTTCTTATAAAATTATCCATATGACGCCATATTTAGTTTTTTAATTTTTTGCAACGTTGCCAGACAAAATGCAAAATTCTTAAAATTTTGGAAAAAACATGAAAGTAAAAAATTACCTGTATTTCTCAATAAGAGTATCGAAAATCGAAAATTTCTTGTAAGCTTGTAAGTTTAGGGATAGAAAAACTGTCTTAAATCTTTAAGTACCAAAAATTTTGCACAGGGTGTTTTCTGTTGACCTTTAAATGTACATAATTTTATAATACAATAACTCTGTTTTTTCAAATGAAACACCCTATATTTATTAGGCTCGTCTGATAGATAATGTAAGTATCTTTTAGTATTGTTAAGTTATACCTATACCTAAATTTACTATTTTTGGCAATATTTCGATTTTTATTTAAATTTTGGTGAAAATAACTATAGTTTTTATTTTTCTAGTAAGCCAAGACCAGCAAAGTAAAAACAAATGTAATTGAATATAATGTCATATTTATAATTATTATATTTATGTTTATGTTTGTGAACTTATTTTCAATATCAAGTTGCGTAATAAAAAAGAAATTTTATTTAACTAAATAAATACGTAACTAACTATGGTTATCAATTTATTTTAATATGACATTATATTCAATTACATTTGATTTTATTTTGCTGGTCATGGCTTACTAGAAAAATAAAAACTATAGTTTTTTTTACCAAAATTTAAATAAAAATCGAAATATTACCTAAACTAGTAAATTTAGGTATAGGATGACTTAACAATAATAAAAGATGCTAACAATATCTATCAGACGAGCCTAATAAATATAGGGTATTTCATTTGAAAAAACAGAGTTATTGTATTTTAAAATTTTGTATATTTGGATGTCAACAGAAAACACCCTATACAAAATTTTCAGTACTTGAAGATTTAAGACAGTTTTTCTATCCCTAAACTTAAAAGCAAGAAATTTTTGATTTTTGACACTCTTATTGAAAAATACAGGTAATTTTTTACTATCATGTTTTTTCCAAAATTTTTAAAATTACATTTTGTTTGGCCACGTTGCAAAAAATTAAAAAACTAAATATGGCGTCATATGGATAATTTTGTAAGGAAACAAAAAATGCTAAAATATATAGAGTGTTCCATTTAAAAAAAATGTATCTTTTTATTGTCCCACTTTTTTGGACCATCCTGTATGTTTAAAAATAATTTTAGAACATATATTTTTTTATACCTCACAACTTTTATAAAAACTTTTTTTTGATATCCTTAATAGCAGAGACGGTATATTACTTTGTCAGACAAATGGGCCACCCTGTATGTTAATGAGAATTGCCGAATTAGCGATGCTATAACTCGAGAGGCACCTTTTATTATACTGAATGCGTTTGCTCATATTTATCGGAGCTTAATTTACATATTTGCTTTATATTTGCAAAATAGCTGGAATACATTTAGAGCCGGATTACAAACAGAGTAGGAACAATAAAAACGGTAGTGCAATTAGCCAGTACATTACACCACTAGAATTTATAATGGATGAAAACAATATTTAAAAGCTGGACGCGTAACTTCTAAATTGCTTGCCGTTATTAGGGCCATATATTTAAAACGGCGCGTTTTCGCGTTTGTTTTTTGTGCAGCAATGCAGCAAAACCAAATATCAGGGTTTTAAAAGTAACAAATTGCGTCTGGCGTTGACGTTTTTGTCGTTTTTTAGTAATTCCACATTCAACAGGCTGCGCGGACTTTTAAAAGGTATTAAAGCATTTATGAAGATTAATATAACTGGCATTGATAAAAATGTATATAAAACATAACTAGATATTTCAGTATTTGTGTAGGTAAACGCGATCATTCTTTAGTGTATTTTTAGAGGATATTCACTTCAGGAGAATAAAAAGGAAGAGTGGGGCAAGCTGATATAAAGTATAATATTTGTAATGGATAATTCTTCTCGACAATAAAAAATTACTTATGTTAATCGAAAGGTTAGTATGTTACAAAAATAATGATAACATCTAATAATACACTCTATAACTGATCTGCAGGTTATTCTTTGGTTAGTGGAGTACACATGGTGCTGCAAAATCCATTAAATTCAGCTTTACCCCATCATTCTGCTCTGCCCGACTCTCTCTCCTATGCGAGAAAACGATGATCCAAAATAAGCGAAGAACAATGGTAGTAAATGTATTTTAAAGTAATTCACTGTAACTTTCAGCACTTGACATTATTAAACATTTGGAAGTTCAAACAAACGTGTTCAATTTGACCAAGGGCGTCGTCTATAATAAAATCCAGCAGTGGAGAGGAAAACTTACTCTGAACCTCTCAAAATAAAATGATCTCGAAGAAAAAAGAGATGGACCTACAGATACCAAAGTAATATGTATAAATGCTTATTTTATTTCTCCAATTTTGAACTCCAACATCAAAAAAATCTAAACTCATAAGATCGCTTGTTCATAAGGTCATTTGGCCAATGACCAGGGGCGGACAGGAATCATTTAGCCCCGGTAGCTACATGGCCCCAACCCTCATTATTTTTGCTATGATGGTTATTTCATCACCTAGCAGATTTTATAGCGAATAAATTGTTGTTTAAATGTTTAGACCAATTGGCTCCCAAAGGCCTTCTGGCCCCGGTGGCGATGGCCACCCGGCCGCCCGCTCCAGTCCGCCACTGCCATTGACCCATATACAAATTTGACCTACAAGTTCCATAGTCTCAGTGTCATGACACAAATAAATTAAAACATATAAGCGAGTCCAGAAGTTAAAATGGGACAATACATGGGACCAATCATATCGCTTTTTGGGTTATGTAACAATAGCTTAAAACGGTCAGTGATTGAAACACACCTGAAACCCTCCGAAATTCATTTGAGAGAGACAAAGAGACATTAATAACCAAACATTTCCTTATACCGCCGCATCGTGTCTTCAGTGTATTTTACTTAGTTTGTTCATGTTTGAGATTGATTTAACTGTCTTAATTTTTTAATGTTGCGCCTGGAAGAAAAACCGCGCCCGGTAAAAAACTTTTATATTGCTCAATAAGATCTACTTCCCTGTTTAACTGTTTACTTCATGAGCATGAAAACACATCCACCAATTTTCCAGATCATTCTATACAGACTACACTAAACGAAATACTCGACTTTTGTGTTTGTTTCATCGATTGAATAAATATACTGTACACACTTTCCTCATTTATATTGCCTGGCTTTAGTGCGTTTCGTCTATCTTGTCAAATTCGTCCGTTTTCCATTACCCAATGCAAACTTTAGGGATTATCGGCAAACATTACTTTTTATTTGATAGGGAAATTAGATTCTACGAAAATAAAATTATTTATTTATAGCACGATAAGGGCAAATTGGAAAAATAAAGATCTAGCAAATCAAAAATCTTTAAGTGAAAAAAAATTATTGTTTTCCCAAAATTATATAATCCTGGGATTTCAAAATAAATAGATTCAAAGATGGTATCGAAATAAGATTTAAAATTAACTTAAATCGTGAAAAAAAGGGTTACTAAAGACTTTGATGTCATGAATTGAATAAAGTTCTTGGTAGCAGAGACTACACTTTGTTTCATATTGAGTAGTTAACAAAAACCAGATAAAAAGATACGTCTTTACGTCTAATCCTGTTCATCTCCCCAAATGGGAACATCAGCATCTAAATCTAGGGCACTTAAGTAAATTTGCCACTTTTTCAATTATGTTTTAGGGGTGCAGTTGGATAGGTTAGGTTAGGTAAGAGTGGTGGCCCTTTGGTTCTAACCAAACAGTCTCATATAGTCCTATTAGGTCCATTGTGATACCACACGTGTTCCGTAGAACCCACCTTCATCAGATCTATGATGATGCGGGGTACACCGCAGAAGGATTTTAACAATTTATTCAAACCAGCCACTACTATTCAGAAACCTGCTCAGTCGTCCAAGTTGTAAGTTGCTTAGTTTCTCCAGGCTATTGAAAAATGGTTCACCCAGGGCAGTGAACCTTCTTTTTGCGAGGCCAGGGCATTCACACAGAAAATGTTGAATACTTTCTTTCTCTTTCTCGTCTCTGCAACTTCTGCAGAAGTCGTTAATGGGTATTTGCATACGTTCGGCATGTCTACCGAAGAAGCAATGTCTGGTAACAACCGCAGTAATATTTCTCACGTCTTTCCGACTGTGTCTCAATAGCTCTGAGATTCTCTTTTTATCGAATGTGGGCCACAGTTGCCTGGATGTACCACAGGTTATCAACTCTGTCCATCTGTTCTGTGCAAGCTGCTTGGCCGTTTAATCAATCTCCTCTTTGACTAATCCCAGTAGTTTGTTCACCGTATTGTCTACTAGATCAGCTGGCATACCTGCGAGTTCAGGTTCCAAGTTTACAACGCCTTGGATATTCCCAATCTCTCGGCTATCCAGGTTTTCTTCGGTCTTCCCCATTTCTTCTATTCCGCTTAGGATTCATTGTATAATCTGTTTATAAAGCTATTCATCGCTTATTCTACCCACCTACCCAGGTCCACAGAATGTTAGTTGTTTGATGGGTTGTTGAGTTTTTGCACATTTACTTTTTCTTTTATTTATTCGTTGGTTACTCTTTCTCTTAACGACAGTAGTTCACGATTCGTCAGAGTTTGCATCGATATAAATTGGAAATAAGGGTATAAAAGCTGCATATATAGGGTAGATTAATTATTTAGAGTTAGTTGAATTCTAAGTCAATAAAAAACAATTCTTCGTTGTAGCAGAGGTTGGCGAAAAAGCCACTATACTTGGGTTAAAAAACACATTGTATCCCTTATCGTCTAGGTAATGTCAGTCAGACAGAACCTATAGCTTATGGTGGAATCCGAACCACGTATATGTACTATTTTATCCTTTTTACGTTCTCAGAGGTCCACGACGCTCCTCTCGTTTCGATATTAGCAATAGCACACTGCATTCTTTTATCCAATAAAGTTCCGAACATACATTTTTTATGAAGCGTATGCCCTCTCTGAGGATCGAACTCAGACCGCCACGGTCTGAATTCCATTGAGGCAAATATATATATAAAAAACACTTGGAAGATGCATTAATCTAAGTGTCGACTTTTGTGGAGACCAGTTAAATATTCTAAGTAATTCTGATAGTACCCAAAACCATAACAAGATACCATAATGACCAAGGAAAAACCCTAGTAAATCCAATACTTACTTTATCTGGAATGAAGAATTTAGTTCTTTCATAAATCAAATTCTCCCAACACAATTTAAATTTTCGTACGATTTAACACTGTCATCTCATTACTTGTAACACGGCACCTGAGAAATAAAAGCCGTGGCGATACTAAGAGCTCGCCTAATAAATTTTTGCAGGAAGAACATTACATCATAATCTCCGGCTATAATTTTTCGTTGATCCTCTCCTGCGGTATTTCTAATTCGAACGGGGGTGTGATATTTCATTCGCGTTGCTGGTGACACGCCACCCTTCTTAGCCCCTTCAACGCGTTGTTTTGCAAATCCCCTAGATTAATCTTAGGGGGAGTTTAAACAACTCACGCGATCCGTGTTACCGGATAGCCATGCAACTTAAGATTTCTGTTCAGGGACTTGAATTTTATAATCGCCTTGCAAATCCCTGTGTATTGTGTTACATTTGAATATGCAGTGATAAGTTAATGCTCATATTGTACTTTATTAGCATTCTTTTTCTGTTGATTTTTTGACTAAAAAAGCAAGGTTATTGTAACGTTTAAAGTTTTGGACAAACCTGACATGATAATATTTCTCAGTTATAAAAAGTAAAGAAAAGTGTGAAAATACAAGTTATATATATCAAAATGTTATTCAATAAACTAAAAAAAAGTTAATTTCACAGTAAACTCAAGAAAGAAAGTGCCTGATAGATACGTAAAAAAATGGCAACACTGCAGCTTAAACTAAAACAGGCGCCCGCCAAGCTCTTGTGCAGGGCCGCAGCCAGAACCAAATTTTTGGTAGGGCTATTCGATTCCTTACCAGGGCCCATATTCTCACGCCCAAAATTCGTTTAAAATTCACTAACAAATTTCATCAAAATTATTAAAATTTGTTTTTGTAAATGTTTTTTTTTGATTTTCCTAGCTGGCTCTTTATTTAAAAAAAACATTTTTTATATTTGTAAACAGTATGAATATTAGTGTCAATCCAAAATTTTAACATTAGATGTATGTATGACTCTAACACGCGATTTTCGGGCTCGATTTTTCATAATTAAAAAATAAGTAAATATCGCTCTCCACGCCAAAATTGATGATTTTTCAGAAATCATATATTTTTGGAGCGTAAATCTAGGAGCGGTTTTTGGTGCAAATTCTTAGGTTTTGAAATACCCTTTCTTAAGTGCCGTTTTGTATATTCATAATAAAGCATTATTGTTTCTTCCCGCACTATTTTTTTTAATTATAAATCATCACACTTCTTCAATAAAAAATGTTTCAATTAAAATGTTTACTATAATTTTTTTCTTTACAAATAAATACCTAATTGTTTTTTGTTTTTGTTGTAAAAATAATTTATTGCATGGGTTATATTTTTGTTGATTTAAAATAACTCTAAAAAAGGGAAAACGGAACAGACAGGGGCAGGACAGGACTCTACACGTATGACGAAATTATTTAAATAATTTTATTTTATTAAACTTATCAAATAACTTGCAGACATTTTTGATTTTTCTATTTCAAAATCTTTTTTACCAGGTCTCAATATTTTTTTACCAGGGCTTCGCCCTAACCAGCCCCCTCTAGCTACGGCCCTGCTCTTGTGACTATAAGACCGTTGACTGGACTCTTGTGTCAGTAGACAGTGTTACCACAAAAATATTTTGATAAGCTTAAAAACCGTAACAGATTGACTAAAATAGTAACAGCATTATAGAATATCCAAAGTAAGTTCTTAAAAAAAAAAAAGAAAGGTTAGCACCCCTACAAAACATACGCAAAGGACGAAAAGCCGACCTAACCTACCCTTACACAACGGTACGCAAAGACTAACAAACCACAAACAAAAAGAGGTCCTTTCTCCTCCTACCCAAAAAAAAATCACACCTCAAGAAAACGTAACAGATTGCTTAAAGGCGTAACAGATCCTTTAAAAACGTAACAGATCAGCAACACTGTTAGTAGGTACACGATACAATAACGCCGGTATCCCATTGCGCGTGTATACGTCACGTTCGTACAACAAAAGTGGATATGATGTCCATATTGCGCTCGAAAGTTTGAACACTTCAATTTACTTCCTTGTGCGATATAGACATCATATCCACTTTTGTTGTACAAACTACTTTTGTAATCGAACGCTAAATCAAATTTCAACCGTAATTTTTACAGTACAATACATTCTTACTGAATCAACCGCTCTGTATCTCATATTTCTTACATGCTTACATTCGAAACGTACATAGCACGATCATAAAATGGATCGTTTAAAATATAAAAACCCTCGGCTTTTTGGCCATATCATGCTCTTACCCACCGTATCATATAGCACTTACTTTACGTACCCCGCAATAACCGTTTCGGCATGCAGGACACTCGAATGTTCTGCAGATGATACCTCGTTATATTTCCAGTGCTTTCGTGATGGCCATATTGCAGGACAAAGAGACGTTTCGTATATTTTAATACCTCGTTAGGCGATCTCCGGAAAATTGAAGGAATAAAATAAAATATTATTTAGATGGAAAAGAAAGATATACTGTATCCGAGAAAAAGAATAGGTAGATGTAAACAAAAGTTTAAACTTTAAAGTATTAAAGTATAAAAAAAACTGGCATACTTTGATAATAATGAGTTTGATGGATTTGTTCTTTAAAATTGCCATGCCAAGAAACGAATTTTAATTATATTAACAAAAACCAAGCAAATGTAAATAAGAAATAGTTAAAATTGAACATGTTATTAGATGTTTAAAATGTTTGCCATTGTTAGCTAGGCAATAGACATCGAATAACTCATGCTCCAACCAATATACAGTGTGTCCACGGATTGACTATCGAAGAGGAAAAACTTTTTTATTTGTGGGTTTATGAAACAAAGTTATTTTTCATAAAAACTACTGCTTGTTCTCAAACGACCAAAAAGCATATTATTTTTTCAAATTTATATACCGGGTGTTCAGAATTTAGAAAAATATAAAAAAAAGCTAAGAACAAGGTACCCTTATGTGTAAAGATAGGATAAAAAGTAATTAGTAAAAGTTGTTGTGGTTGAAAACCTACGTCTCATTACCAAATTTTGACTTATTTGCTGTACAGAGGTCGGCAAAAAGTTCCAACTCATGAAATATGATTGGCTTTAAATTAAGTGCACGGTTTTATTTTCAAACGTATTGATTTTTTAATAATATGGGTGGTTACTAGCCGTTTTCGACAATTCCTCGTATAAAGATAAAGATTTTACAGAATTATACCTTCTAAAGACTAACTAATTTGCAAAATGTCTTAATTTAAAACAATACATATTTTATGAGTTGGAACTTTTTGCCGGTCTCTGTACATTTAGCTAATAAACTTGATAATGAGACGTAGGTTTTCAACCACAACCACTTTTACTAACTACTTTTTATCCTATCTTTACACATAAGAGTAATTTGTTCTTAGTTTTTTTTATATTTTTCTAAATTTTGAACACCCGGTATATAAATTTAAAAAAATAATAATATGCTTTTTGGTCGTTTGGGAACAATGAAAAACAATTTTTTTCCATAAACCCACAAATGAAAATTTTTTTCTCTTCGATAGTCAATCCGTGGACACACTGTATATCCGGGTAACCCCCCCCCCTAATTTTTTCCATAATTTAATTTAAGTAAATATTTAAAAATTTAAGGAGTTAATAAGTGTGTAAATTGCCATTTTTCAGCCAATTTAAACCCTCAAATCCACTTCCAGTATAACCAGAAGTGAAGTCAACTTTTAAATTGAAACCCCCCATTTTCATTTGATGCTTAAATTCTATGGAAAATTTTCTTTTCGATCACATATAACACTTTATCATTTGTTTTAAAAATGGCCGCCTAGATCAGTTTTTCTTTGTTTTCTAAAATGTCCATAACTTTAATAAAACGAGGTAAGTGGTAAAGAGCAGGCCATGGAAACGTTGAAATGGTTCATTTCAACCTGCTTTATAATATAAAATTGACTTGCTTGAGAAAAATGTATCCGTTAGGGGTATTTTATTTACAACCTGTTTTTAAAAAAACAAAACGGAATTTCTCGAGTTAATTTTATACTATTAAGTAGGTTAAAATGAGCCATTTAACCGTTTTTTCCAAGGCCTACTCTTTACTACTTACCTTATTTTACCAAAACGATGCATATTTTATAAAACAAAGGAAAATTGTTCTAGGCAGCCATTATTCCAATAAATAATAAGGTGTGATATGTCATTGAAAAGACAATTTTCTATAGAATTTAAAGACAGAATTAAAATAAGAGGTTTTCATTTAAAATTTAACTTGACTTCACTTCTAGTTAAAGTGGAGATAGTGTCGAAGGTTTAAATTGATAGAAAAATGGCAATTTACACACTCATTAACGTCTTAAATTTTTAAATCGTTACACATCGTGACAATTTCGCTGTTATATTTAACGCATTCCACGTTGTGTTTTGGACTACATGTACTCGAACTATTTTCGAATGAATAACGATGTATAATATGAGCATGCAAACGTCTTCGGCCGCACAACCTGACCGTTTCGAGTCTTTAATTTTTTTTAACTCTTTTCTGTAATTTGTTCTAAGAGCATTTTTTTACATCTTCGATTTTCGCATCTTTTTTTGTTTTTATACATTTTTAATAATTTCTTGTAGCCAACCGCCTTCTTATCTCTATTACTATAGTCTTTTGAAGACGAATCCCATAACGGTAAACCGCGATAAAGTTTTTTAATATAACGTTTTCACTGGTAGTTTCACTCTCATTTTCATCGAGCTGGAAATCGCCGGAGATGTTACTTTCATTGCGTTCATGTTTATACTGACAAAATATTGTTAATATAGCCCTCAAACGGTCAATACATCTTCAATATAGTCGCCCCGCCCACAATATTGAAGAAATATACTTCAATATTTTGCCTCACACGATCAATAATATTGTCAATATTTGATGATATTGACAAAAATATTGATCGTGTGAGGGCCGCTTTAACATCACATGGTCAATAAGTATATTTATAAATATTCAGTCGCTACGAAATTTCGCATCTGTGTAATTTAAAAAGATGTACATATAGCTATAATTTTATCAACTTTATCGGATTGTAAGAAAAAAGTAAAAAAACCGCCTTCTTATCCCTATTACTATTATTATTATTATTATTGAAGACGAATTCCATAATTCTGGCATTTCATTTTTTTAATATAACGTTTTCACTCTCATTTTCATCGGGCTAGAGGCAGGGCGAGCCGCCGCGCCGGCGATATGACTTCCACTGCTTTCATGTTTATACTGGCAAAATATTGTCACTATAGCCCTCAAACGGTCAATACTTGTTCAATATAGTCGCCCGCCTACAATATTGAAGAAATATTTTCGAATCGCCAAAAATTCATCAATATAATGACAATACTTCAATATTTTGCCTCACACGATCAATATTATTGTCAATATTTAATGATATTGACAATAATAATGATCGTGTAAGTGCTGCTTTAAACATATTTTTTTATATTAAGTCTAGATAAAAACAAGCAACAATGGATGTCCCACGTCAGTATTGAATAAAGTTTATTCGCAAAAAGAGTACAAAAGTAGGTCTGCCTTTTCTGGTAAATTTAACAAATTGGTTCACGACAAAATTTAATGGTTGTAAATTGTAAGGTTGTGACAAAAAAAAGATACTCTTTTGTTTTGTGTGCATATATTTGTTTATTATGCTTTTTCTCTAAATCTAAATTTTACTCGTATACCTATGCGCTCTCGAAATTAATCCACAATCAAATAAATTTGTAAATACAATACGAAGAAAGTTTTTGTTCTGAACAAATAATTATTTAAAACAAATAAACCCAATTGAAATCAGACAACTTCAAGCAGCGTTTCAAAGGCATATTTATTTGGAGATGGGATGGCGTGGAATCCACAAGAGCTTTAAACAATGCGGACTGAAAATTAATTTCTGTTGCATTCTTAGTCGACGTCACTTTTAGACAAAGCGGTCCCTACGGCGATCAGAAGTTTCCAGTCTTAAACCCACAGAGAAACAATTACTCGGGAGTAGTTTCCTTAAGTAGGACCGACAGAGTAGGGTTTCCCATAGGGTTTGCAGATTTCTTGGATAAGGGTTTTTGATAAATTTGATATAAATATTTTCTTTGATGATAATGGTCGTAGCGGTTATTCCAACTAATTATGTCAGTTAGCGATTGAAGTTTATATGTTATTATTATTGCATGAGAAACTGGCTTGAAGCTGTTAAAAAAACTCTCATAAAGGAAAAGGCGAGGAAAAAGGTATACATTTTTGCTGATATTAATTTCATTAACAAAAAAATTAACCGTTCTTCCCTCCAAGGCTGATTTAATTAAATATTGACGACAAGTTATAGGTTAGGTTGTTAAAAATTCTTCTTTACTCCTTTTTGTTAAATATAAAACTGACATTTCTTCTAGATAAGTTAACCTCGCCGCCGTTGATATTAAAGTTAACTTTTGCCTTTTTTTATAAAACCCACCCTTAACTCTATATCTATAAAATTGACATAAGTATTCTTTTGCAGAAAATTGAGTCCACTTGTCAGACTCTGAGCCAAATAAATTGGGAGTCCCTCGGAGATCCGTTCTGGGACCGTCATTAGTTTTATTATATATCAACAATCTTCCCGATAGCTTTATATGATATAGCCAACAGAAAATATGATATGGCGCTGCGTAAATTGCGCATGGTAATCATCTTGATTTTTTAAGTTATCTTTTGGCACACAATAAGCGTTGGGAGATCACAACTTGCAATGTGGACAATAATAAAAGAAATTTGATAAAGACAAGTTTTTTCGGTTTTTTAACCACGAAAGCGTCAGTGTCTAAAATCGGTTCGTTGTATGGAGTCCGCTAAGCAATAAAACCTCTTGAGCAGGGTAGTCGGTGGCTCTCAAACAATAAATTATATTTGAGGTATTTTTGGAATTTGACGAATTACATTTTCTGAATAAAATAATTTAAGGTAAATAAAAAATCACTTTTTTAAAATAAATTTTCATGGTTTATGTTTTTCTTTGACAATCACTCTATTATTTCTTCCTTTTTCCAGCTGCTTGTTGGAAATTTCTCTTCGAGTCGTATGGTAAGAGGCATTTTCTAAAACAATTAAGTAATGGTTTTCTAACTTTTTTCCGCAAACCAATACTCAAATATTTGAGCATCCGTATTGCAGTGATATTCATCCGTTTTTTTGTTGATTAAAAAACTGGCGTTTAAAACAAACCATTCTTTATTACCAGCATGTATTATTATATATCTTTTTCCATTATTTGCACGGTTTCTGCAATAGCAATGTTTCGAATCATCCTGCTTAGATGATTTTGTTGAAGTTCCGTTTGCAAGTACCCATGTTTCGTCAAGAAAAACAACTTGCCTTTACAATTCCGATTTTTTAATTTTTAAATAACCTTTAAAAATTGTCATCTTTTTGAAATAATATTGGACAGCTTGCAAAGCACTTTTCTGTTGATCGTTTTTTTTTTTATATTTGAAGCCCATATCTTTTAATATTATGGACAAACTGGTAGTTCCAATATCGCAAAGTTATTTCTTCTTTATCTTTTCAAGAATATCTTTGAGGGTAACATATTTCTTGGTTTTATACATATCATAAACATATTTCTAATCAATAGTTTTAACCCTTAGGATAAATAAAAGGTTTTAAAATGCAGTCGAACCCTTTTATATTGTCTGTCCGATTCCTCTTCGCTCTTTTTTCGAAATCTTCTTAAGGTCCTATCTGAAACACGCACTGCCAAAACATACACTAACGGGCCCGAGTAATTTTTTTAAAATAACGTTCCACTTGTAATACCAAACGGCGGTAGCCCCCCCCCCCCCCCCTAAATACGCCCCCGTAACTGGTTAATAGAAAATTACATCCAGTATACTGAAAAGGTTAACGTCTAGATGGGCATTGTTGAAAATAGGGTAACCGAACCATTGTTTTCATTGATAATAACCTCACTGGAGAAATATATCTAAACTTCCTTCGAAATGATCTGGTTCCAGCTTTTCCCACTCTATTTCTATGATAATGATCCTCATTTACCAAGTTTAACCTTATGGTTTCAACAAGATGGTGCTTCCTCACATTATGCTGCCCATGCCCATTTAAGGGAGTAAGTACTTAAATACAATTTTTCCAGGGGCGATGGATAGGCCACCCAGATCGCCCGATCTTAACCCACTGGACTGTTTTTTGTTAGGCTCCGTCCAAAATGTAGTTTAAAAATCAAAACTTAACTCGAAATATATGCTTAAGGAGTCCATTCGATCCAAAATTTGGATAACGTTAATCTTATAAGTAAATCTGATACAAATAATTTGAAGACCATTTAATATCGAACCCAATAAAATGCGGACATGTCTAATAAAATAGCAAAATGTCTTCGCTTCATCAACGACATGCTCGGAAAATATTACCTTCCTTTATTAAAGCGACGGGCTATAGTGCCATCCACAAAAGATATTAAGTAATTGACTGGTTGAAAAATGGTCGTAAAGACGACCGTAAAAGCAGTAATCGTGTCACTTCAAGTCGCAAATAAATTATGATGGAGGAGCCCGACGACTTACTAAATTTCACTTAGCTAGACAGGAAATCAGTTTAGCTGACTTTGTATGGTTAGAATGAGAGAAAAATTAATATCTATAAAATGAGAGTAGAGAGAATACATAACTTTAATTATAATTCCGTTTAAATATATTTAAATATTTCATACATAATAAATCGCTTTCTGTAGCGACAACTACTTACAGTCATATATTACAGTGGCGGCTCGCGGTCTTAAAAAATGGTGAAGAGCTAGGTATAGTGCGGGTACTTAAACAAACATTGACTAAAAACCCGTGTAACAAAACGTCTCTCTTATCCTCATATGTCCAACGACTGAATGGAGTATCCAACTCAAATTACAAACTATGTCATTAATCGGGTTCATTTTTAAAACACACAACTAAGTAGGTACGTACACTACTGAATTAACTGAAAAATAAAAACCAAACTTTTTAATCACACATTAAATCACGTAAAAACGATATCTATAACTGTAAGTTTCGCGAAGTCTCAAAATAAATACCTTAAGGTTAGGCGAACCAATGCTAAAACAATGGTGCATACGACTGATTTATTTTTAAATTGCCCTTCATCATAATTCAAATTGTTACATGCTCGGTAACCATAGCAATGGTGAATATCGTTGGGCGTTGGGTCTTTTGAGCTAACGGACACGGTCGGCTGGGGCGCGCCAAAATGCACGAGTGTTTATAATTATGGTCCATCGGAGTTAACCACGGCCCTATTATGCATAGCTACATTCGGATTAAATTAATATTATTAATTCGAACATAATTATTTTTTAAGGGCTAAAATGGTAGCTGTATTGATACATTAATATTGTCGAAAACCTTTCCTCCTGATTTTATTTTTTTTTGGTGAGGAGCTCCTTCACCTACTTCACCTGATGAGCCGCCATAATATATTGTATTATTGACGATTTGTAGGAATTTTAGGGACTATTATTACAGATACTTACAATATAAGTACAGATTTCCTAAAATTTTAAAAATTGATAGAAAATAGACTAATGCCGAACTTGCTCTATATAATCTTATTCCTTTCTAAAAAAGAAAATGAAAAAACTATTCTATTTAAATCTAACTTTAGGGTATTTTATCGTCCCCTGCGTAGCCACCGTTAAATTGTGAATTAAACAACCAAAAGTAAGTTATTTTACTTTCCACTTCATTAAAACACGAAACTTTTTCTCTTAAATTGAACTTTCCTTCATCTACCTCGTTGAAAACAATTTTCCAACTACTCTACGGGCTCTTGCCCGAAGCATGCGACAAAACATCTGCTAAATTTCCCTAAAACGTTTTCGATGTAGTGCTTTTCATCTAACGATTAAGGTTTTATTTGCTTTTACATTCATTACATTCATTTTGTATATCATTTTGCATTAATGCATTAAATATGTAGTAATTGTCTCAAATGAGTAGAAAACTGGAGATTTTTGGAAAGAGAAACTGCATTTCTGCACAAATCTTAAGTTCGGTCAGAAAGAACTTTAGAATAGTTCAGTAAAACTATATTTTGGTTATAATGTTTAATTTTCTCACCATAGTCTTTGGGATATTTTAATTCAAATATAAAAAATAACAAATTTGATCAGACAGATTGGCTTCTTTTTAAAGTACTTGTATTCTTAACCTCACCTTTGATAAGTGTCATAAAGCGATTCGTAAAATTTATAACGTATAAATTTGGTTTCTTTGTAATTGGCCGCTGAGATTGGTCAGTTTAATATCCTAACTAGGATGAATATGAAATTGTATCACTTGAGTTAACCGGAATAGCCTACTTTTTCAATCCCTTTAGTGTAAAGGAAACAACAAGTATCCACATGTAAACAGAAATAGTAGTTTGTACAACAAGAGTGGATATGATGTCCATATGGCACGAGGAAGTAAATTGAGCACGACGCCGTAGGCGGAGTGCTCAAACTTCCGAGGGCAATATGGACAATCCACTCGAGTTGAACAGTATATTTTTTCTACAACCTTATGCTAAAAAATGTAAAAAAAAAAATTGTAGGTTGCCGGGCTCGAACTCACGACCATTAGTTCTATAGTCCAACGCTCTAACGTCTGGACTATCGAAGCGTTTAGTTAATTATCGGAAAACCAACTGATAAATGATGCTATATGAAATTAATGTTCTATGCACATTCAGCAGGTTGCATGATTGATAAATATATTATAAATGCGTCTAGATTTTATTATATTGAACAAATTAATAACAAATTGTACCATATGCATTTAAATTATATAATTTAATGTCTTGAAAAAGAAGGCGAAGCCTCAATAAAAATAATATACTGTGATTGGTCAGTACTTTTAAAAACAACATGTTAATTTGGCTTCTTGACTACTGTGATTGGTCAGTTTCATTACCTATCTAGGATGGATATGATATATTTCCGCACAGTCAAGGGCGTATATGGGGGGGGGGGGCAGGGGGGCCTTGCCCCCCCCCCCCCCCTGTAATTTCGATGCAAACACTTTTTAACACATTTTAATGGTAATGCATAGAATATTGTAATAAATTATAAAATACTCCACTTTACGAAGGGTTAAAACTTGGTTGAGGGCTACAACATCTGAGAACCGACTCAATGGACTGTGTATGCTAAGCATACATAGAGAACATGTCGCTAAAGATGCGCAATTTGCTGATAAGGTTATAAATAAATTCGGCAAAAATCTTCGCAAATTACAATTCGTATTTAAGAATTAACCAGTAGGTAACTTATTACTTGTTTCAACATAATGTTCCATGATACTTTTACTACACCATTGTTTATTCTTTTGTAATTTTTTTTTGTTTGTTGTTTATATTAGTTAATCTTAATAATAGTATAATATATGATATATTTAATAAATATCTTTTTTCAGTTTGGCGCGGATAACGGGGCCCCCGTGACGGGTGGTTTGGGGTTGGGGACAATGGGTCGAATTGTCTCGAAAAAACAATATTTTTTTTAAAATACTAGAAATTAAGAAATCCACGACAATCAGGCGACTGTAGGTTTTTAACATTTATACATTACACGGACTTTATGACGTTTTTAAATAATTTACTGTTAGATATCTGAATTTAATTATAATTGATGAAAAATCCTGTTTAGTGAAGAACTTCATGAATTTATTTGACGTCCAAGTTGTCGTATTACACTTTTGTCAAATTACTTCATGAAGAAAATGTAGGTGTAAATGAATTTAAAAAGGTCTAACCTAACCCTAAAAATTTTCGCCGCAGGCAAAATTTTAGATATTTCGCCCTCCCCTGGACGATTATCTATATACGCCCTTGCGCACAGTTAATTGGAATAGCCTACTTTTCTTATCACTTTAGTGTAAAGAATACAGCAAATTTCCATGTGGGAGTAGAAAAAAATAATTTTGTTATTCAGCAGCAGAATTTCACCACAACTTAATTTCTACCCTTTCCTCATGCCATCGAAACTAAAACCACTTTACGTGTCTAATAAAGGATTTTTGCGTGACTAGGAAAAGGTAACGCTTTTACCCCAGGTATCCGCCGTTAGTTATAAGTTTTCTCATAAGATTCGACCACACGCTGGCTGGTATAATCTATGGGCCTTGCACTTTTGAAACCGGAAGTTTTAAATCAAGTGTTAGACACAACCGGTATTATTAAGAGATTGCCTGGGTGTTAGCGAGTTTATAATTTACAGTGCTTGGTATAATGGTGCTTATCTCAGTTATGATGAAATGAGTTTTTGCTTACAAGTTGAAGTTTTACAATTATTTATTGAAACTGTTTCATAATTATTATTTCAAAGATGACTTGATAATTAAGGATCTATCTAGGCCTAGACTTCCTTTCTATATACGATATTATAGCGCTATGGTGCTGTCAAAAGATATTCTTTCGAACATGTAAATTTAATAATTCAGATTAATAATATTTACAATAATAGCAGGCGTAGGTTGTCCATAAGGTCATTTGATCAATGATGATTCTCAAAAAATACAAATATTCAAATATGTGTCATGCGAAAACTCCCCAATACCGATCGAACTATTCCGCTCACTATTCACGATTGACCTAATGCGTTTATATTATGGAATTAGAATGAACTGTAAACTAAGAGCGAAACAGACTTACACACTCTCGGAAGTTAAAAAGAGATGGGAAAACGCCAAATCTAGTCGCCGACTTCGTCAAACTTTCAGCCAACAAGTGTTTAGTTCGGTCAGTGTTTAATAAGCGTAGTATGTCATTAACCTTTATTTAGTTTGTTTATGTGTAGGTGCGTTTTTTAATTTTTTATGACTTCATCACTTCAAGAAATATTACAGTTTAAAACAAGCGGTGCGTTAAAATTTGAAAAACGTTTAGAAATTAAAGAAAATATTGCTTATTTAGTCGTGAAAATTTCTATAATAGTGCAGGTGCTTTTGCCATTTTACAGCTATTGTTAGGGCAAGGGCCTGTCGACATATTAAGCACCGGTTCCCGCAGTTAAGCTGTGTCGAGCGCGGTTAGTACTTGGGCGGGTGACCGCTTGGGAACACGGCGTGCTCTTGCCTCAAGAAAGAGTGTAAAATGAATCGACACCTAGCCATCCTATTCACGCCGGACAGGCCGGATGAGATCGGATATCTCGTAGGATGCAGGTGCCGTTTCACACTCCCCAGTCGGTAGATCACATTTGTGGTCGATGACCGGTTCAAGATAGCCTACGTAGTCGGCGAACCGTAAAAAAAAAATCTATTGTTAGAAATTTACCTCGGTGAAATGTTTTCGGAAAGTGTAAAATTATTAGAAATTTTATTTACTATTCCAATGACGACAGTGGAAAGTAAGAGGTGCTTTTCGACACTAAAAAAAATTAAGACTTAAGAAATTATGAATGCCATACACCAAGAAAGGCGAATGGTACGAACTGGGTGTTTTTCTGCAAACCTAATATCATCTCTTACTGACAATCAATACACAGTGTCATGTTTACAAAATATAAAAATATTAAAAACCAGCTCAGACGTTTTTAACGACTACATTTTTAAAATATTTTAGGTTATAACAAAAGAATAATGTACTCCCACCAATACAACAAGTATCAAATCATCATCAATCAGTGTTTACCTGAAAACGACTGGAGATGCTTACCAATTGAAACGTAGTGATTCAAAACAAATAAAGAAAATGCAAGTTCAAAACTCTACTGTCGTTCAAGAAACGTCCTTGTCTCCAACCTTTAAGCAGACACAAGTATCAAATCCCTAGTAATTCTTGACAGAAAGTTGATTCTATCGATGACACCCGAGTATTTTATCGACAGTTGAACATAGTACGAATATTCATGACTATCGATATCAATGTCGCTAGAAATCGATCGCTTCTTTTGTTGCAATTGATAAAACATCATCTGTAAGTTATCCTTACTTCATAGTCATAAAACTGAGACTATTCTCCATAATTCTAAATAATAATTTTTGAAATATTTATTACCCTATTTCCTGATTCCCCGGGTCGTCGCACTTAAGGTTTTAGCTGCGTAAACTTCATTACCCAAAAACACGATAATAATTTAATTTTTTTTAATAAACTTTGGATTATAAAAGTATATCTAGGGAAATTAAGGCATACTGAATTAGCAATTCAGCTTCTCAAAAATGAATTGAACTTCCATGAAGAGGTATATGGCCGCCTAAAAATTTCCCTGCAGAACAAGACAAACGAGGCGCTGTTATAATAGTTACGTATATTTCGCCGTTTCCTAAATTTATGGAATTAATATCCGGCTACGTGCGACGAAAGCCGAATGGGGGCCCAATGGGGGACACAATTAGTTGCCAGGTATTAATCATTATTCGCGAGACAATGCGAGACGGTATTTAGGGGGGGTTTCCCGGTCCCGGTCATCTGTTTACAGCCGATAAAGTTTGATTTATTAACGAACGGTTTAATCTGGAAAATGTGAATTTATATAATAGCGAGTTGTGGGGCCTATTCTGTTCATTTATTAATAAAAGCTTAAAACCGGTAATTGAAGTAGTGATTAAAACGGTCTGTGTTCAGTGAATAATAATAATGATATCTATATTTACCAGTATAAAAAAATGCAGCTTTTAGAACTTTCTGACAGGGTTATAGAAATTGTAGTTCCTTCTATCCCTATAGAGTAAAAAAAGTCGCACAAATGGGAACAATATTAAAGTTAACATAAATGAAATCTTACAGAAACGGCGATAGGTTTAATCCAAGCAGAGGAATCTCTAATTTTATTGTTAGGAAAGTGATATCAAATCTAATTACCACCGTATTCCTAAATCAGTTCATCCTATAGTTCTCCAACTATTCCAAGAACACAGCTTGCGTGAAGATCTATAGTCAGTTTATATAATCTGGAAATTAAAATAGGCGCATAGGAAACGACTCCATCATTATCATCGTCACTGTCATCGTCTCAATTATATTAATTATCAGCAGAGAGTTAGGTCGGGCGAACATAGACCTATAGATGAATATTCCCTGAAAAGCCGCAAGCAATGAAGTCGTTGTCCATCGAAGATAGGACTCTATATGAGCAATATTAGGTTGAAACATTTATCTTTGTGACTTCAAACCAAAATCATGACTTGTAGAGTAACGATCATTACATTGATGTAAACGATATCCATACAATGAACCCACATTTTTTTTATAACTTACTCGTAATACTTATTTGATAAACGCCAACCAAAATTATTTATTTATATTGAAATTTTTATCCGTGTAATATCCGGCAATATTTCTGTGTATGTAGAGGACCGGGACCGAAATGTTAATCGTCCATCATTGAAGATCATTTCCACGAACGCATTCGTTGCCGAACGCTGTATAAGCATCGCGTATGACCGTCCGAAAAGCAGATATTTCACATTATATTAGCCCCTTATGGGAAAGCAAAAGCACTGTATTTATACAAGTGGAAGCAAACGGGAGAAGCGGTAGGCAGTAAGCTAGAAAGAGATGCAACAAATACACGTGACTCGCGACTTGAGCCTAATACAATGTTTACCTATTCTATTTTCAACATCTTGTTTTTGCTAACCTTGTATGTTAGCATTTAAGTATGTTTATTCATTATTAGTTATAACACCTGGTATTTAACTGGTGTCAGTATCTATTATAATAATTTCTTTCATAGATATTGAAACCAAAAAATCCTATATAATATTTTTTAAAGACATAATTTCTAAATAGGTTGTCCCCCATCTATCGTCTTCAACTTAATAGAAGACACTTTATTTCAGTTAATACCATCCAG
Organism: Polydrusus cervinus; assembly: GCA_935413205.1. Lineage (NCBI taxonomy): Eukaryota > Metazoa > Arthropoda > Insecta > Coleoptera > Curculionidae > Polydrusus > Polydrusus cervinus. Next base: position 23,961,386 of record OW284514.1, on the reverse strand, counting down.
CAAACATTTTCTGAAATTTTTTAAATGGTTAAAGTGTTTTTGATAGGTATTACTAAATCATAAAATAGATCAAGGTGATAAAATATTGTAATAAACGATTGATGGAAATAAACGACATGAAGATGTTGCTGGTTGTTAACCTCGTTGACCATTGCTATCATAAAACATTACAGCTTAGTCATTCTGGGTTTATAATATTTAATAAACATAAAAGATTATTTGATTCATCATCAAAACATCTACTGATAAATAATACCATAATTTGAAAGCAATTATTAAATCAGAGTAAAATAAAATTTCTATATAGGGATCATTCAAAGGATAATGTAATTTGATGCACCAGTTATTAATTCTATGAGTAATTTTATAGCAAATTTTAAAGATTTTGCGTGGATACTTTAATGTATAAATGACGATATCCCTTTGTATATTTAATCCTTTTGATTAGCTGATGATGTTTTAGTATTACTTTATCTCCTATAATTTGTTTAAAATAGTTTAAATATAATTTGTATGATTTTAATCAATATGATTTTTTCAAAAAAAAATCATGATTAATTTTTTTTTTTAAATTATCCTATATAAACCTTCAACACACAAAAAGTATTTGTTCATATAAAAAATAAAACCCAGACGCATTTTTACGTGGTGTAATTTATGATTTTATTATAATAATTGAAAAGAGCAGCTGGTTATTACAAAAATAAAACTTAAAAAAATTAAAACCAAAAAAACTTTTTTAATACAAAAAATACTTAATTTAAACAAAAAAAAAATATAAAAAACCTAAGTGTTGTAATGCCTAAATAGAAATACTAGTTAGCTGCTTTCCCATCCAAATGACCGCTATTTCCAGTATTTTCAAGTCCGCCTACACTTCCCCTTTCACAGTTATCGCTTCTCTGTTTCTTTGCCAACTGGATAATTTCACTCTGGCTAGTTCCAGACTGTGACTGACAATCACCATGAAGAATTTCAAGACCACTGCTAATATCACTAGTTTCACTTTAGCAGGTTTCCCAATGACATTTTAGTCTGTCCGCTAGACCTTGCAATTCTTTACCACACTTTTTACATACTGCTCTACAACTTAGTTTGCCCACCACTTTCTTTTTTATAAAATGCTGACAAACACTAAGTTCCTTTCTGCCCCGTCTTAATATAATGTTATTACATAATGCTTAATAAATAAATCAGGCAACTGGTGACACACGAGGAGGAAATGCATGACTGGAGACACTTGGTTGTACGTGTGGATGGAATCAAGAGCTTGTACAAAGTAACACACAGTATTCTGTATGTAGATATAAAAGTGTGCGCTGGTGTGCCAGTGTCAGTGGCAACGCCAGGATCTTTAGAATGGATGGGCACAAGTGGGCCCGATGATTTTTGAGTGGGCACTACCAAAATGACTTCTAAAAAAAACGGCATCGTTCTCTTGAAAATAACACACAATACCACTCCTTTCTTATCAAAACTTTCATAGCCAAATCCCCCTTCCCCCCGGAAATTCCATTACTAAACCGAATCCATCAATTTTGGATGGGCATTCATGTTTCTAGGGTGGGCCGGTGCCCACCCTGCCCCCCCCCCCCCCCCCCTGGCGCCACCAGTGTGTGTAAAGAGGCCCGACACTGGGACACTACACTGGTATAGCCTATTTATTCAGTCACTTGATTCTAAATGAAATTGACAATCTCGATGTGGAGGAAAAAATGATAAACTTATAATTAACGAGTAAAACATATAAGAAGCTTAATGTTAAAAGATAAAAATGCGAGGAGTTTACACGTTCATAACCTTTTAGCCACCCGCCATTCCATTTTATTCGGCCACAACTCTTAAAGACCATCTTCGTTTTCTCTCTAATATGCCTTAAAGCTACGTAATGGCTGCGGGGGTAGTAAATCCTTTCTCCTTTTCCACTATGGACGTAAAACGCAGAAGGCCCATTAATTTTTCACAAGGCATGCACTTTAGAGGCGCCCCATTGTTGAATGTGCCTCACAAAAATTCTTATCTGAATTTTAGGGACCCATTTCTGTGGCGGTAAAACACCTGAGTACCCGCCATTATGGAAATTTTTGATTATTAATAGTTAAATAGGCATAAAAAGGAAATATGCTTACTTAGATTGCCGGATTAAACATTTACGCTGTGTTTTTGGTTATTTATGAGGGCATATTAAAATGAAAAAAATGAGTTTTATATTTATGTTTTAAGTAACAGATGCATCTATTTCGAATGATTTATTACGTGAAACATTCAAACAATGCTGCAGAAAAACACAAATAATTTAAATAATGCATTTTAAAAATGATTACGAAGTTAACTTATTTAAAATTTACAGGGTTGCTAAAAACGAAGCAATTATTTGCAATTAAACGAACATAGAACAAAACAAATTTTAACTTGTTTTTGTCTTTATTGTTGATGTCTAGTCACTATCGATAGTTTGATATCTCTACCGCGAATCAGTAGCGTAGCCAAGGGGGGTGCAGGGGGCCCTCTCCCCCCCCCCTACCCCGGAGATTTAGATTATAATTGGGAAATAAAAATACGTCAACCTTATCAATAACGCACCACATGAAATAACACATCATCTAACATACAAAATGCTTGCAAGACAAACTGACATCCGCAAATCTTAAAACTTTTAAATAAACCTTCTTCGGATTTTGTTTATTAATTTAAAAAACTTTATTGGTGTTTGCATGCATAAACTTTATATGACTATGGCGTCTAATAATTATCGATTATAGTTAAAATATTTTTTTGGTTTTCAATAAATAAAAAATAAACCTTATTTTTAATATTTTTTTGCTCAGTTATGCTTATTTCATAAAGTTTTTTTTTATAAGTTTTAAATTATTTATATTAGTGTATTAGCATAACTCCCTACAAGTTTCTATAAAAATATTATATATTTTTTCTAATTTGAAATTTTTTTATGATCCAAAATTGGGTTTTTTGAGTGTGGCACCCGAAAAAATTGTAATTACTCGATTTTAGATCCTTTTGGGCCCCCACACTAAATTTCTGGCTACGCCACTGCCGAGAACAGACTTGGTAAATGCCGATTATCAAATGTTATCAATCCTACAACTAACAGGAGTTATTGATTTGATCGAAGAGAATAAGGCTAATATCGCCTTAACCAGAACTCAGGATCCAGTAAAACAAACTGTCATCCTCCCAGGTGTCGAATAAATCACCGACATCACCGGGCTAAGGAGTCTGGAGGACCAATTATGATATTGGACATCGTACGCGTCACATTGCCAAGCAAAGCCACAGATGAGTCGCCCAAAAACGGCGCGAAAGTCTGATCAACAACTATGATATTAACTGACAGTCATGACTTGACACAACCAACGTCCACCTTAAGGCGTGAAAAACCTTATACGAGGCAGACCACCTCATCGGAGATGGAAGGAATACCTCCCACCAACAAGGGGGCCCTGTATTGTCATTGTCAAGAGCGTCCGGGGTTTCCACGCTGTGGACCCCTTCGTCTATTCCTCAGTGCACCGCGGCCTAACAACCGGGTCGGAGGGTTATGGGTTTATACCGTTGCCCAAACACTGAAGCGTTCACTGTCTTTCCATGATGATCATGGACTATGGAACACTGAAGCGTTCACTGTCTTTCCGTGATGATCATGGACTATGGAAAGACAGTGAACGCTTCAGTGTTTGGGGAACGGTATAAACCCATAACCCCCCGACCCGGTTGTTAGGCCGCGGTGCACTGAGGAACAGACGAAGGGGTCCACAGCGTGGAAACCCCGGACGCTCTTGACAATGACAATACAGGGCCCCCTTGTTGGTGGGAAGTATTCCTCCCATCTCCGATGAGGTGATCTGCCTCGTATAAGGTTTTTCACGCCTTGAGGTGGACGTTGGTTAAAGTGCCTGTGTCATGTCATGACTGTCAGTTAATATTATAGTTGTTGATCAGACGTTTGCGCCGTTCTCGGGCGACTCATCTGTGGCTTTGCTTGGCAATGTGACGCGTACGATGTCCAATATCAGGAGTTATTGATCTTATGCGGTTACTAAATCTAATATGTATATTTATTGTGGTGGTGCGGCTTTCAAAAAAGTGTATATACACTAGTAGCAACATTAGTCATAGTGGTAGTCATTTATAAGAAATTATACAGTGTTCATGTGTTTCAGGACACAAAACAAAAACCAAAAACCGAAAATATTGTGAAAAAAGTTTAGTGTAGATTTTTCCCAGGGGGGCCCTCCGAAATGTAACAAATACTGCCAATTCTTTAGGAAATCACTTATCTTCAAATTCACGACCTTTTGATCCTATTGGTTGCGACAGTTTTCATTTCCGGAGTAAATTGTGCATTTATCCTTGGAACGAACAATTCCGGCATCCTATTGCCAAATTTTCTACAGTTGTAACACTACTTAGAAGTGCTATATTATATTATTTAGATTAATTTAAAGCAGCCACTAATACTCAAAAAATTCAAAAAAACTTCTCGAATCACGAATTTCAAAAAAATTTCGATATCAAGTTTATTTTTTCAAAAAATAAATTATTATTTATTAGTTGGTGAGTTAGGGCCCATAATATCCATCTCCTGGCAACTCTATCAACAAAATAAATTCCAAAGAAACCATTGTTAAGACAGTTGTTTCCATAGAAATTATCTGGCTGGTAAAGTTACCAGGAGATGAATAATACGGGCCCTTAGGTGTTCAAATCCAATTATCTCTTGGTGCATTCATAGAACATCTTTACCCTTCTCGATTTACAAGGAATGAGTGAGACATAATTCCTAGCCCTTTCATTACGACACTTTGACTGATCTCAGGTCCAAAATTGCTGTCAGTGATTCATCGCTTTCATATCGAGAGTAGCGGGTTATATGTTACATATGGTTGTACGAGGTAGGAGGAAAAAAAATTCCATGAAAATAAATAGTATGTTCTGTTAGAATTTCAAAAATACATTGGAATGGTTTCCTCTAACATCGTACTACCCGTTGTAGTCTATATAAAAGCAATTAATCACTAACAGTAATTTTGGACTTGTAGTATAGTTGCGGGACGTCTTTGAGGGAGAGGCTGGGGTAAGTGATGGCCTCTTCCTTGCAGCTATTTGGTTTGTATCTGTCTGTACTAACCGTCGTCAAGAAGCAGAAGGCTGTGAAATCAGCCCCGTGGCGACCATCAAATTCTCACTTTTTTTTTATAAACAGGTTCGGGTTGTTCGGATTTTGATGATTTTTATATCTACACAGAATTCAATAATTGAAGATTGCAAATACCTAAATCTACCTCTTACCTTTCTTTCTTCTCTGGCAGTCTATAAGAACTCCTAACGCTTCTTCTTCTATCACTAGACTTTCGCCTAATTTCGACATCACTACCACTGATATCCGTATCCACTAAAGTCATAGTTTGTTTAAAAAAGTCACTATCAAGCGCGTTAACAGGTATCTCAAACGTATTATACGGCGTTATCTCTTTTTTAAACGCGTCAAAAATTTGCTTTGCCTCCACGTCAGGTGTAAGCTGATCTTTAGGATCTTGATATGGATCAACTAGCTGAGCTTCCTCATTTGACTGAGAAGCTTTATACAATGCTTTTGGCACCAAATCTGGAGCAGACTTTAATTTTAAAGCTGTAGGCCGTGGTATCCTTTTGGGTGGTACCTTAGGAGGAACCTTTGGTAATAATTTAGCCGTTTCATCAACTGGACTGATACTTTTTAGACTTGATACAGGCCTCTGATAATCTTGATCTGGAATATTCCTTAAAATATTCCTGTCAAACTCATCTTGTTTCCTCATTAACTTAGCTCTAGGAATGAACTTTTTAACGTCATAAGACATTTGTTGGACTTCGTATGACGTGTTGGTAACAGTTTTGCTATCTATGACCAATTTTAGGTTTACCTCAAAATTGCTAGATTTCTTTCTAGGAATTAGAGGAGTGTTACCTGATCGATCCAGACTGCTAAAGAAACTTAAGGCACTTTTAAAACTCGATGGACTTGGAATATCTCCCATGGTAATTTAATAGCCTGCTTGGATGAACGGACGTTTAGAGTATCCTGTATTTTCCATCTCGCATTGTTATGGGTACAGTAGAAGGATCATTTTAGAATTATTTTACCACAAGTATTTTTACTCTTCAATATAAAGACAGATTCCTGTAATCACATTAAAATAGTTATTGTTTGGAGATCACAAGTAAAACGATATATACAGGGTGATTCCTAAGTTGACACTTCTTTTTTAGCTGTGTATAGAAGGCATTAAAAAAAACAACATTTTCAAATATATTTTTTTCAAAAAGCTCAAAAATTAGGTACTTATATTCATTTATTACACTATGGATCGAATACGGTTCTGCCTAACTTGCCCGTTGAATAACATTAAGAAAATCTCTGGGTGTAGGATGAGCGCGTAAGGGAAAGCGTTCTGCGTACAATCTCGAAGCAGCAGTCGCACTTTGATGACACTCACCCTAAATTAGCATCATATCTACTAGTTCATTGTTTTCAAATTTTACCATTTTTACGTGTCACCAATTTAAAATTATCTTGCTTCAGAAAAACACACCGCAGCGGATTGCTCAACACCACCCGTAAATTGCATGACTAATAAGAGATAAGAGAAACAACATAAAGTATAGCGGGCTACGTTTTGATGACCAGGCCCGCACTTAGATTTTTTACTTCTATATTTTGATTACACAGCTAAAAAATAGGTATCAACTTAGGAATCACCCTGTATATATACCTATAGTCAGTTTTATCAAGTCCCCAGAAATGTAGAAACTTAATGAACCGAGGCAATGGTCTCACAAGTCATTAGATTTTCATATTTTTGGAGAATTTTAAGACTATATCTCGATTTGCTAGCAAGCTGAATCATCAATGTTTATAACTAGAAAGAAAGAGTCTGACTCTAAAACGTAATTGTGTATATTACAGATAATACCGGATGTTCATTTATTGTGCCTGTGGAAGATATCTCGTTACCAGTGGACTATATAAAAAAACTGTAAATACAAAAGTGGTGGGGGTTGATACCGTGCATCTTTTAAAAATAATTTTAAATATACAGAAATGCAGGGTGTATAAAATATACATTTTTTAAATGGGTCACAAGAATTCGTTGATGCTTATTTTGCCAGTCCTAAGCAGTACCTACTTTAAATAAAAATAAATCATATATCTTTAACAAACCCCTAGAAAAAAAAACACATTATGCTTATATCAGGGATCTGGTCGTACTAGACAATATTAAAGTAACCGCCACAACTATAAGATTGTTGTTAACATTTTCAACTTCAGTAAAATAATGGTGGCATATGGTGTCCCATAACTTATGGGCCGCAGAGTAACTGAAGATACTAGACTTTAAACTATGCCGATTATGTCATATAAGCACTAGTGCTGTAATAGATGCCCTTACAAAACAATTTACAGAACTGTAAAATTCATATTACTAAACGAAAGTAGATAAATAAATAAATTTGGGAAATATTATTGCATAAAACTATTCTTGCTGAAGTTATCTACAAAGTAATTATATTAAATTCTAATAATTATGTATGTGTATTATCAATTTACAATTTCACGTTTTAAGCTTGACTGCAATAGTAGGTACCAATGACACACAACAATGACATTATCTCGTTACTGATTAGAACCAAATTTCCATTACATATCCTAATAAAATTAATAACAGAGCTACGAGGTTTATCCTGGAAATTTCATTTTTATGAAAAATTTTATAATTTTTTCGTTTATATTATTACTTATAACGAGACTTTTATAGTACAGTGCATAGTTATTATGAATAGTAGTATAGATTCTGTAACGATATAGGAGAAACTTATGTCTCAATATTTATTTAATTGAGTAGGGGAATAATACACGCAGTCTGCTCCACTAGTTTATTATATGGATTTCAACAAACAAGTAGGCTATGAAATATTCTGTGAAATAATAAAAGTGTTCGTAACAAAAATTGAAGAACTTTTTTTGAAATATGACACGTTTTTTCAATTTTAGCTGCTCCTTTAAGTATAATACCATACTTATGAGACATTTTTAAAAAGATAATTTAATAAGCTATTTTTTAGCCCTAAATGAATGGCTTTTTGCCATTTAAAAATATTGAGTAATTCTTTCTCATTGTTTAAAAAAATATGACATATCTAAAATATTTTTGACAGAAGTATCTTTCTCAAAGAATGTTATTGTTTAACATAAAACGGGTTAAAATAGACCACTTTAAAACTTCCATGGCCCACTCTCAAAAAGTCGTGTTATATTAGCGACTCCATGGCCATCTAAGGATTTTCTTGAAAATTTTTCCTGGTAGCCATTTTAAAAACAAATGATAATGTATAATATGTCATTTTAAAGAAAATTTGCCGTAGAATTCAAATATCGAAAAAAATAATAGGTTTCTATTTAAAATAAAGAGTTGATACCACTTCCGGTCAAACCGGAAGTGATTTTAAAAGTATGACTTTACTAAAAACTAACAAAATATACACTTAGAATCTCCCGAAATTTTAAAATTTGTATTAATAAAACTACGGAAAAAATAGGGGGGGGGGGGGGGGTTAACAACATTCGTTGTTACCCGGTATACGTTTCATTTTCGGAAATAGGTAATCACATCACAACGCCGTATATGAAAAAAAAATATTTTCTTGAAGAGCATTAAAAAGCCATAAGAAAGTGCTCTTGGGTTTTAAAATAATTAATATTTTGTTTTACAAAAATAGAAACAGAAATTGATTTTCTCAGTTGTTTGTGGAAGTTATCGGAATTTTTTTATTTGTTTTTAACAAATGTATTAAAATTTGCATCTTTATCTTTTTTTAAGTAACTCTCTATCTTTTATAGTGACCGAATTTGTATAACTAACTGTTATCGATCGGTTTGTCCCATTATGCTAAGCAGTGTGAGTCAGAAAGAAAAAGAACGAAAGCACATCAACAATCAGAATTAAGTATTATTTATTTTTTATAAACTCTATTTATTATTTAAGTTTAGTTTATCGAGATACTGGAGAGCCAGCTTGGCTATGTGATAAGCTCCTGTTATCTCTTCCTCGTAATACTTTCACCCATTATGCACTCACTCTTCTCCGAAAATATAATGACAAATAAAGTGCCGTTTTGTGTTTCGCGCACACGATTGCAAACTTACAATAATTACACCGAAACAACTGCACTTAGAACTTTTATTTTCATTTTAAACCGGTATTTTAATCACGAACCACGGACTTTACCATAGTATAACTTTACTAAATACTTTTAAACGACTGACCGTAACTTGCTTAACAGAACACTTCAACTGAACCTTAATCAGATTTAAATGATTCACTTAACGACTCAACTTAACATTGTTGTAATGAATTGGTTCGCATTGGCACGCACTACAAAGTTAAAAATTTCTATTAATACTGATTTTTTTATTCCTTTTAATGAATTATGTGTATTGTTTACTTACAATAGGTTATCTTCTTATGATTACAATTACATGCCATAAATAGATTTTTATTAGTGTCTGTTATACTTTCTTAATTTTTTATGCCTCATTTAATTATTTATTAGAATAATAAAATATGAAATAACAAGAAAGGAGATAAAAAAATTTAGAAAAATTAATGATATGCAATAGAAGCGCATGAGAGAGAAAATACTTTCGGCATGCATATTGCATATATAATAAAAGTTCTACCGGTTGAATACTAAACAAAATTTCAATAATTTTGTTTCCATTTGTATAAATAGAGTATCTATGAATACTTATACCGGGTGTTGCATCGTCGAGCGGGACATAGGAAATCCCATGTAATTTTAAATGGGGTCAATTATTGGCTTACCTAATTATTTTAGAGAAAAATTCTATTTAGGTTTATTAAAGAGCAATAAAACCCACATTCAAAAGAATAACTTTAGATATTTTTAATGAGCCCGTTTACGGGTTATCGCCGATTTCTTTTTAACTATTTCTCCTTTTTATGGCCCCGTATTTGCGGGCATCAGTCAAGGTAAAAGATGACTGTCAAATAAAGTTTTCATTTTGAAATGTGTGTTTTATTGTTATAAAAACTCGTACATCGAAAATATTAAAGGTGTATTTATGAGTACAAATTAATCTGAATAAAACTAAAATAAAGTATCCAATTACAAGGTTAATTATGACATTTTACATGTTTCAATATTTTACTAATTAATAGGTAGGTACTATTAAATTGTTAGAACTTTAGGATTTAAGAAGATGTTCAAATATTCCTCCATTGACTGCTAGACAATAACCGAGGCGATCATAAAATTCTCTTCTTACATTCGCTAGTTGGTAAACTGAAATTCAATTGCATTCGGCAGAAATAGCATTTTTTAACTCGTCTAGATTTGGGTATTTTTTATCTTTGTATATCCTGTTTTTTAAATGGCCCCAGAGAAAGAAATCATTTGGCGATAAATCAGGAGACCTGGCTGGCCAATTTACTGTATGATTTAAGCCAATAACATTTCCATTAAAAGCACGGTTTAAATATTCCCGGACAGCCAGGGTACTATGTGCCGGGCAGCCATCCATTTGGTACCAAACTTCCTGATTTTCCCTGGCGGCCGGCATCATGTAAAGTAGGTAAAATATGATCTTCAAGTAGTTCCAAAAAATATTCTGCATTTTAATTTCCTGTAAGAAATAATGGCCCGATAATATTTTCTCCGAAAATCCCAGCCCAAACATTATCTTTTTGTGGATATTGCGTCCTTGGTTCGACAAACCTGTGTTGGTTTTCTTTGCTGCAATATCGATAATTTTGAACATTGGGTTCATTGTTTAAGGTAAATGTGCATTCGTCAGTGAAACAAATGTTTTTAAAAAATTCCCTATCCATGTTTGCTCTTTCAATCATACCAAAACAAAACTCCTGTCGTCGTATTTCGTCCCTATGTCTTATCTCTTGGTGCTTTTCATATTTGTATGAATAATATTTATGTCGTTTCAAAGCTCGTAACGCTGTAGTGTGATCTAATCCTATGTCATCCTCAAGTTTCCTTGTGCTGATCTTCCCATCATTTTCTTCCACGCACAATAAAACTTGCAAGTCCCTATCATTTCTTGCATCTCTTCTTTGTTCCTGCCTTTGCAAGTCCCTATCATTTCTTGCATCTCTTCTTTGTTCCTGCCTTTCTTCACATCTGCAGTTATTTATTACAGTGCCTTTTGTCTCAAATTTCTTGATAGTCCTTTCGACTGTAGATTTTGCAGGTATCGGTCTATTCGGATACAGAGCATCAAACATGTCTAACACATTTTGATAACTATTTCCTTGATAATACCATTTAATCATCAATAGTTTTTCTTCAGAAGTGTAATTCATGGCTAATATTTTCGATGTACAAGTTTTTATAACAATAAAGCACACATTTCAAAATGACAACTTTATTTGACAGTCATCTTTTAGGTGGTGGTCCGCAAATACGGGGCCATAAAAAGGAGAAATAGTTAAAAAGAAATCGGCGATAACCCGTAAAGGGCCTCATCAAAAATATCTAAAGTTATTCTTTTGAATGTGGGTTTTAGTGCTCTTTAATAAACCTAAATAGAATTTTTCTCTAAAATAATTAGGTAAGCCAATAATTGACCCCATTTAAAATTACATGGGATTTCCTATGTCCCGCTCGACGATGCAACACCCGGTATGTATTGTGTTGGTTGCCTTGGATCGATAAACAGTTTTCACGTGATTCATTTAGAATAGAAAATTGTGTCCTTTTGAACTACGTCTATAATAAACTAACATAGTTTTTTTTTATGTCAACGTACTTAATATTTAGAACAACAGTGAAAATAATCCAAGCTGTAAAGGCCTAAATAAAAATACATATAAGAAAAAAAAGATCTTTGGAACGACATTAATAAAAAACTATTTGAGTGATGCTGCCAAAATTAAAGATTATTTTAAACGTTAAACCGTTTTAGGTTGTGTTCATGAACTTACGAAGGGGTCAAAATTCATCTATTACAAAAAGGCGGTTGCGGTATTTACATCTTCTACAAGAACTTTGATTTTATTGCCATTTTACTTAATTTAACTAAATTTTTCCTAAACTCTTCGCATGCGAGGATTTTTTTTAAAAACTTCGATTACACTTATTTAAAAAAAACCATTTGTTTAATTAATTATATAATCTGTTTGAAAAAGTTTATGGATAAATTTCACGTACGTTTTTAATCCTATGACGTTTTGTGACTTAAAAATTCCTTAATTTCGAAAACGGCTTTTCCTCGTGAACATTGGCTAGATTCATGAAAGATTAATATATAACTTACTGTATATTTACATGTACACGACAATGAGAAACACTGAACACTACAATCTATTGCCGTCAGTTGCAATCAGCTAAAACCCGTCAAGAGATTATTGCTACAGAATCTGACATTGATGCCGTTAGTATGTGTATCTCTTTCTTTAGCTTATGCCCTCGCATATTTATTTCTGTACTTCATCAATTCGCGTGTCTTCTCTGCGTTCTTTTGATATAACAGAGTCGTCGAGCTAAATAATAAGTGCAGTATTGTTGTATTTGGTATATAGACTTTCTGGTTATAAACTGTTGGACTGTGTGTATCTATGAAGTAGTATCTTTATGAAAAAGCAAGTAAATATATTGTTTATTTGGTAATTAACTATTACATTAACACTAGTCCGACCTTACGCTCAGTAAAAACATTTGAAAGTGAATACGAAAACGAGTAAAACTGATTTGTAAAAATAGGACTATAGGGTAAAAATTCGTTCACGTTGATGCCAACGGTCGCTGCAGATTATTAAACGACACTCTATTTCCCACGAGAAGACGCGATTGTCCATGACAAGGTCTAGATACTATATTATTTTATTAAGAGATAAAATACTTTCTATACTTTTAGTCTGTTACATATTAAAAAACGCAAAAATAAATATTTGAAAAACAGTAGGAGGTGTTTGTGTAGTCAGTAGAACACCTAGACACCTATATTTGGGGGAAAAGGGGTTTCTTTAAGTCCCGTGTAGAAATCCTACACAATCTTACTACACCTTCTGAAGATGTCTTCTAAAAAAACTCGTTCTATACAGAAAAGGGTGTAAAAACACCAATTGGTCTAGTGTGCTAATCTCGATTTAAGGGGGCTAAGCTCCCCCAAGCTCCCTAGTTGCGCTCATGCGTGTAGTGACAAAATGTCACCGACAATTTTGAACAAATAAAAACAATATGGATAACAGGATAGCTAAAGATTCAAACGTTTGTCATCTAATAGATTTTTAATTTAGGAGGAAACTGCAATACTGCAAAAGTAGTGTTTATTTCTCATGCCGGATTCAATACAACTTTAAACTAGGCTTTTCCTTTCCAGACCGCATGATATAAACTTTTAACGAAATTAAATGGAAACTTCACCCACCCGTTATACAACTATGTGATTAAATAACACTTTTAGGTCACTTTATACACCAAAATCAGAATGTACCTATTCCTTTTATCGACATATATATCCGATTGCGACAAAGTACCCGGTGACTTGTAAAACGTAAACTAAATAATACTTGATTTCTCTCAGATGGGATTGTTTATCATCACTGTTAGAAAGAGACCACACAAAAAGAAAAAGAGATAACATCATCATGGCAATAGCGCGATAACGAAACGGTCGTAATGGGTATTTTGATAGGAAACAATAAAATGCGATGCAAAAATCTTAGAGGTATTAAATTTTATTACGAGAGAACAACAAAAATAACTATGGCTTAACTAATTTTGTATAGTGTCTGTTTGAAGCATTGAGATTATTCCAGTGGTGTACTTATTTAGGAGGGGGGAGCTGCCGGGCTGCAGCCCCCCCCCCCTCCGAACCACGGAGCTCAGGTCTAAAAGTCTAATTGTAACCTAATTTTTCGTCTCACACTTGGACTCTTAATTTAAATCTTTAAATAATGTATTTTTGACTTAGATTACAAAGGTCTTGTAGGAAATGTTTAGATTTTAAACTTTCTTTTCCTTCTAAAAATGATGCAATTTTAGAAAAACAAGTAACAAGAATAATATTTTATAGTATTTTTCTATTATATACTTATCTGTTCCGTTTTCCCTTTTTTAGAGCTATTTTAAATCAACAAAAATATAACCCAATGCAATAACATATTTTTACAACAAAAACAATTAGGTATTTATTTTTAAAAAATGAACGTTAAAATTTTAATTAAAACATTTTTTATGGAAGAAGTGTGATAATTTATAATAAAAAAAATAGTGCGGGAGGAAACGAGAATTCTTTATATATACAAAACGGCACGTAAGAAGGAGTGCTTAAAAACCTAAGCATTTGCACCAAATACTGCTCTTAGATCTACGCTCCTAAAATACATGATTTCTGAAAAAAATCATCAATTTTGGCGTGGTGAGCGATATTTACTTTATTTTTATTCATGATAAACAGAGCCCGAAAAACGCTGGTTAGAGTCATACATACGTCTAATGTTAAAATTTTGGATTGACCAATATTCCTCCTATACTGGTGAAGTGGCCGTTCCGTGCTTGATTTATTTATTTCTACGCTTTCACGATAGATGGCTATCTTTTGCATTGAGTTGATTCCTACTGATGGCGTTACTGGGTTTTCATCGCGTTTTTATTTCTTAAAAACGCCTTGAAAGAACAGGCTCGCTGTACTGGGGGTCGCTTACGGGTTATGGCTTTCTAATGAGTTCTAACAAGAACGAAACAGCCTGTCATTGTCTACCTGTGCCCCAGGGATTCCATTACCTTTGGCGTCCCTGTGTGTGTACCTACTTTAATGCAAAAGATACGCACTACTCTGTCCGCTTGGTACCGCTTTCTACTAGATATTTAATTTTTGTAAAAATTGGATCTAAAAAAATCATGTAATTTAATTGTATTTTTAACTACCACCCGTAAATTTAATAAATTATCTCTAACATTATCTAGGTTAAACGAGGTGACAATGTTTATTTAGAGTTTAATTATTGTTATTTTTTATGATATATAAAGCCACAAACAAGCCACAATTACTGATTTAACCATATATGCATTAAGCTCGAATTTTGATAATAAAAACATTATACAAAAAGAAAGAATTGAAAATAAATTTACGTCAACTGACCTAAATAAACAAAAAAGGGACTAGATGCGATCAGCCAACGCAATTCGTTTTTTTATTTATGTCCATTGACTTTGAAAAATTTATACTTTTAAGCCCGATAATTTCCATTAAACAATGGAAGAAGCTTCTCAGACGAACATTTTTTCAAAAAAGCTGTTATGAAATTAAGGAAACCAACTTTTAAATTGTTTTCAATAAAATCAGCTCACATTATACAACGGATACAATTAACGGATACAGCACTTTTTGAGGCATTAAATTTCATTAACAAGCAGTTGGACTCAGGTGGGTATATTTTACGACCTTAGTAAAGCTTTCAACATTATCAACGGGGACATTTTAAAGAAGAAACTCCAAGCTTATGGTATCTATGGGCCACCCCTAAAATGGATTGTCATACGTCACAAAGAGAGAGCAATACGTGGTGTTGCAGAGCAGAAACAATATGTGTAAGAATTTTTCCTACAGGTAAGACATCCTACCAATCAAATACGGAGTACCACAAGGGGGTATCCTGTCCCCATTGTTGTTTCTGATTTTCTGTAACGATCTGGCTGAGAATCTTTCCGTTGATTCAAATCAACATGAATGCCAATTTGCCGACGACACTTCGATCGTAATTGGAAATACTGATTTCTTGAAAATAATAGATGATGCAAACCTGTTATCTAGCCAACTTTTCGAATGGTGTGCCTTAAATGGTATATTGTTAAACCCTTCTAAATCGGTTGCAATTCAATTTAAAAAAAGCAGATCCACTGACAGCTTTCCACAGAGCATCTTAATAAAATCCGGTAAAACCACAATAAAAAATAAGGATAGCACCAAATTTCTGGGCGTCTATGTGGATAACCAGCTCTCTTGGGAATACCATATAGACCATTTAGCAAAGAGCATTTCAACCTCCTGTTTTGTGGTCCGAAATTTGTGTAGATAGGTAAATACAAGTATGGTTTCACTGTACATTAACGCCTATATACAAAGTAAGCTTTTATATGGAATAATAGAGTGGAGATCTAGCTTGGCATTTAATAGGCAATTATTGTTGCAGAAACGTATTGTACGAAGCCTGGAAGGAGCAGGCCATTTAGAACATGCGGCTAATCTATCCAAAAAGTATAGAATCATGACAGTTTATTCTTTGTATTTTTACAAACTTTTAATGTTCGTAAGAAAACATAGCCACTACTTTCCAACAAACTCTAGCTTTAATACGGGGATGCAAACAAGATATGCAAATGGTTTAAACGTAGTAGGTCATAATAGTAAACAGTATGAAAAAAGTTCTTTCTATATGGGTATTAAAGCATACAATAAATTGCCTAATCATATAAAAAACATGACAAGCATAAAAAAATTCAAAAAAACAGTAAAAAATATGTTAATGGAAAACCCCCTCTATTGCCACGAACAATATTTGAACTTATTTTAGTATTGTATGTAAGTAGTTTGTTTTCTGATGAATTGGTAAAAGAGCATGAAGGTCGTGTGATTGCAGTGTGTTTTTTTGGTTTGTTGTTTATCTTAATTAAGTTCAATTGTAATTATATATATATTGTATTTGTTATTTATTTTTTTTTAAATTGACTCATACTATGTTCCCTGTAAACCCATTGTAAATAGGAATGAATAAATAAATAAATAAATAAATAAAATTATGTTATAAAAAAAATACCTTGATTGAGTTATCGATCAAAATCTAAAGATATAATATTTAGAAGCTGTGACGTTATTTGGTGACTGAAATTTTTACTTGTACTTACAGTCTCTAAAATATCAAAACTTATAATCATTGTATCATGATTACCGATCACTTAAGCAAGACAAGAAACACAGATATACAGAGTGTCCCAAATTCGATGCTCGTCATGGGTATCTCGGAGACTATAAGAGATAAAGTATCGGTCAAATGGGGGCAAAGTTGCAGAATTTTGGGCCCAGTATTATCGGAAAAAAAAGTTGAGCTTTATTTTTTACTTTTCGAAATATTTAAAAACCTTTGAAATATTAAGTTTTTGTTTTTTAATTAATGTGACCTATTTTAACTGCTACAGAAAAACACATACAACATTGTTATGGCAACTTTTTTAGCTTTATACTACCGTGTTTTTAGAATTACGGTACAATGTTTCGTTTTTCTTAAATTTCTGACACATGGTTTGACAGGTGTAAAAAAATATACATATGGAAACATTCCTTTTTCGATAAGCTTTCCAAATTTAAAAGAAAAAAGTTGGTTAGGGCTGCGCCCTCTTCTTGGGTATTTTTATATGCTCAGTGTAAAATATATTTCTTTCATCTTTTTCAATGGACAAAGAGAGTCGTTTTACGCCCAGTCATATTAGTGATGGAGAAGTAGAATTACTTACATGCTCGCTAACTCAGTCAAAGTATTTTTTTCTTTTAAAATAAACGGCACTTAACAATTCATTATTTTTTTACGATGGAACATGTTAATGATTTTTTCATTTTTAAGGTGTTTTACAAGTGAATTATTATTGTGCGCAATCGAACCATGGCATAGATAAACATTAACATTAAACATGCACATAGTCGATTTATCGGAAGTCGCAGAAAGACTAATCCGCGTCGGCCTGAAAAATGATTATCTAATAACCGCAGTGTACCTGTTCAATCAACCGGTCATTGTCACTTCCGTGTTTATTTGTTGTATTACTTACAGTTTTATTAATGTTGAATGAAAACCGTTCAAGACTAATTTTGCTAAAAGGAAATAGTGGGTAGGAAGCAGGTGTACCTAACAGGAACCTTCTAATTTGGAGCGATACAAAAAAATATATATTTTTTTATCATAACCTATCTTGCATTTCTTATCACTAGTAATCTCCCTAGTAAATGACTACCGAAAATATTTCAGAGAGCATTAATTTTTTAATATTATTTTCGTAATTCATGCTCAAGGAGATATTTTCGTTAAAATATACAGGGAGATTCCTAAGTTGTTACTTCTTTTTAGCTGTGTATAGAAGGCATTAAAATAAACAACATTTTTAAATACCTTTTTTCAAAAAAACTCAAAATAAGCGAGATACAGAAGTAAAAAATCTAAGTGCGGGCCTGGTCATCAGAACGTAGCCCGCTATACTTTATGTTGTTTTTCTTATCTTTTATTAGTCATATAATTTACGGGTGGTGTTGAGCAATCCGCTGCGGTGTGTTTTTCTGAAGCAAGTTAATTTTAAATTGTTGACACGTAAAAATGGTCAAACTTGAAAATAATGAACTAGTAGATATGGTGGTAATTTACGGTGAGTATCGTCATAGTACGGCTGCTGCTTCGAGATAATACGCAGAACGCTTTTCCTTGCGAACTCATCCTACACCCAGAAGTTTTCTTAATGTTATTCAACGGGCAAGTTAGGCAGAACCGTATTTGATCCATAGTGTAATACATGAAGTACCTACCTTATTTTTGAGTTTTTTGAAAAAAGTTATTTGAAAATGTTGTTTCTTTTAATGTTTCTATACACAGCTAAAAAAGAAGTATTAACTTAGGAATGACCCTGTATAATTTTTTAATTTGACGGAATGTAATTCTTGAGAAAAGTTTAACAATATTTTTCAAGGCAACTGTGAAAAATATATCTTGGCTAGCTCGAGGTTTAGAGGTGCCCCAGGATTTTTAAAAATTGAAAATTGAAAACGTGGCGCCCCCAAAATATAATATTTCGCCCTCCGGTCCCTAAAGTTAGGGTACGCCACTACTGTCCCTATATTATAGGAATTGAAAAGGACTACAAGGAACAAGGATTCTCTAAAAAATTACCATTTCAAGCCTGAATACATATTTCTGACATTTTCTGGCAATGCACTAAATTGAGCCATTCGACTTGGCGTCGCAGTGAAAGGCAAATATCCGGAAATGGAGCCCCGATTTCTGAAATTGGCTGCAGGAGAGCTCTTCATTGTGCAATTCCGGAAGTCAATCATATAAATCATCGAAAACGACGTCCAAAGCAGGCCTAACGGTGACGTTCCAAATGCGTCTCAAGATTTTACGAGTTATTGTTGCGAATTGCGTTCGTCCCTAATTTGCATAAATATCAGGCCACAGCACTACGCGATATGAAGGAAGTTTCCTACATTAAAAGCGTCGGGACGGTGACTTCCTTTTCACCTGAAACGGGCAGGACATTTGCTAATGTCTGCAGGGTTTATTTGGATTTAGAATGAATTTTGCAGGTAGTTTGTTGTAAAATATTAAGTTTTATTGGAACAATACAAGCTTTTCAATTATCAGAATGCACCATTGTCAATCCTTTCAAAAATAGCTTCGGTTTTAAATAATCGTATTCACTAAATTTTGAGTTAGATTTTTAAAAACTATTTAAATTGGGATTGGAGAGAATCAGACCGTCATTTTTATTTAAAATATAATTTTTAATATCTTTTACAATACAATGATATTTGGTGATTACTTTTATTGTGTTCATTGGCTTTACATCTTTTTCCTGTATGAAAATAACTTTTTCACATCTATATACAGGGTGCTAAAAATTCGTGTGCGTATAAGGGTATCTCGAAAACGGTAAGAGATGCGAAGATGGTTAAATTAACGCAAAGCTGCGTATTTGTGGGCTTAATAATTCGGTAAAAGAAAATAGTAAATATTCCGAATGTTTTTGGAAATATTAGAAAAAAACCAAAAATTTTATTTTTAGTTTTTAATTTTTTGCGCCTTCATTTTGACTTGGAAAAAAAACAAAATACAAGATTGCGTTATTAGTTTTCAAACTCGACGTTTCGCTCTTTAAATACCAACCTCAAGTCAATTGTTTTAAATTTAAAATTCCAGGTCCGTATTTAAAAAAATTGACTTGAGGTTGGTAACTATATAAAGAACAAAACGTCGAATTTAAAAACTAATAACGCCATCTTGTAGAACATAAATAACAGCTATGAGAAAGTGTTTTTGGTTTTTTTCCCAAGTCAAAAATGGGGGGCTAAAATTTAAAAACCAAAAATAAAAATTTCTGTTTGTTTTTCGGATATCTCCGAAGGTATTCGAAATATTTACAATTTTATTCCACCAAATTATTAAGCCCTAAAATACGCACAGTTGCATCACTTTAACCATCTTCGTATCTCTTACCATTTTCGAGATCCCCTTATACGCACACGAATTTGTAGCATTCTGTAGGTTTCCTTTCCATTGGTGAAAAATACTCTATACTCTAAATAATTACTTTTCTGTAATTCGGAATAGGAAAAACTGCAATTTAAAACGTAAAATTTTAGCGCAGTCATATCCACAGAAATCTGAATTTTGGTTCGCTAGAAAGAATATTTTCTGTAGCTGAATATGAAACAGATTTTTATAAAATTGTTTGTGTAGTGTTAGAGAAATTCCAGTTTGAAATATCTTCTTCATGTGGCAATACCGAAATTTAAGCTTTACCAGACATTATAATCTGGCTCCAAAAATAAATACTAGAGATTAACGGGTATTTACGACCGCACTTAGCACCCATTTTATAAAAAACAATTCATCAGAACCATTTATCGTGAAAAGTACTTTACATACATATATCTATCAAGAACACTGACCGTTGTATTAAAAAGTTCCGTTCAAAATACCACAGTCACACTTCCAAACAAATTATTTATATCATTTCTAATAGAAGAATCACAGCTTGTCAGAGGAAGCCAGTGGCTTAAAGTTTTGGATAGACCAATCTTTTTCAACTCTGGCTTCATGATTACATATATTTAAGAAATAAATCAAAATTCCACAATTATTCAGATTTAACAAGGCAAGAATGACAAGCTGCAGCTTTTAAATCAATAACGAGTCAATCTCATACTTGGTGCTTACTAGCAAATTCCTATCGGTCCTACGTGATTTATCGTGCCTGTTTGAAAATTTTAAAATTGGTTGAATTTGAGTAGTTTTTTATTGAGCTAAAAAAATGGATAGCCTATACAAAAACACAATTATAGCACCACTATTTAAATGGCAAAACTATCAAATTTATTATTAGTTAAAGTTCCCATAAAATTCTAAACATAATAATATATACCTTACCTTAGTTTTTGATTAATCATTGATACTTAAAAAAACAGCATAACTCTAAATTTCCTAAACAAAACTCTTCCCTTTTAATTCATGCATAGTATGATTTTAATTTGTGAATCTTAACTGAATCATAATGACTTGTTGCTAGACTAAAATGTTTTCAACGTATTACATTATTACTGACAAAATGGCGGGCTTAAAAAATCAAATGCATTTACCTAATACTACACATTGTGTACACCTTGTTATTTTACCTAATAAAATTTTTTAAAAGGGACGCTTACTGGGTCTATTTCTATACTTCTTTTAATTTTTTATGTCGTACTAGTTCACTATTGTGATTGTATCGTTTAGTTACCAATTATGTACATATATGCCATTGCAGACATCAACCACTAAATGCAAACCAGGTAGCAGGAAAAACTTTTTTAGCTAATATTCTTGGTAGGTATATATTAAATATTAGATACATCTTTATTGAATAAGGAAATTGGTTTTTAAACCTATTGTTAATTGAGTTACAGATGAATACTATTTTTGCCCCTCCCCCACGGGGGAAAATATATAGGAAGAACAATATATGAAAATTAAAATTTAAAAACCAATAATTTATATAATATTAAATCGATCGTTCTATTCCATAATTCTGAGAACTTGTTAATAATATCATCTGAGAAATGCACTTTCACTTTTATTTCTCGTTTTTTCTAAAAGTTATTTTTTAATACATGTTTTTCATAAAAAGGAAATAAAATTAATAATTAAAAAAACTAAGTAAAACTATAGTGGTTAAAAAATTAAATAAACCCAACTAAAACTGAGATATTCTTAAACACACCGAAGAAGATTACTCATCAATAGTAGCGAATTCAAGAGGAGCTATGCCCCCCACCCCGACTTCCAGAAGTAAGCACTTGTGTGAGTTTATGATAATAGATCAAGAGAACATCTACGTTTACACCGGTAAAATTTGGAGACGTCACGACGATATACATTTTATAAGACCTCAGCCCCCCCCCCCCCCCCTGCATGATCATCAAGGAATTCACAAATTTAATGACTAACATACAAAACAATATTAGCGAAGAGGCAAATATAGTAACTATTCAAATTTTCAACACTGTCACATACATATGAGACGTCAGCATTGTCAAATCAATCAACTATTTTAATTGTCATGCTCTTCCGGTGGAGGTCGACAGTGTCGACACAAATGAAAATGAGATTGCTGTTGCTAGACTTTCGTAGAAAAACTAAAGTTTATATTGTTTGCTGCCTACAAGATGAAGTACATTGCGAAGTCAAGATTCCTTACAAAGTATCTTGTAGTATTCAGGGCCGTCTTAAACTAGGGTGGGACCCTTGGGCACACAAGAATTTGGGGCCCTTTTGGAAAGTAAAAAAAGCGAATTATAATAAAAAAATTTACTAAGTAATTATAGGTAATCAAATACAGTATGATATAATATGGCATTAATAATATTAGAATGCTGCTGGGTTTTTGGTTACGATTACGATAACGGTTTCTTTCGGGATTTCTGTTGAGCAAAATCTTCTATTATATCCCTAAAGTCAATTTTTTAAAGGATATCACTTTCTATGTACATAATTGACAAATTACTCAGTCGTTCTTGTAACATTGTTGTTCGCAATTCATTTTTTATTCTCTTATGCTGCGAAAATGACCGCTCTCCACTACAATTGGTAACTATTAGGCAAAGGAATATTCTTGTAGCAATTTCTACGTTTGGAAAAGTTTCTTCCAATTTATCTAATTTTATTAGGTTATGTAAGGTTGAGATATTTAAATCCGCTGATTGCTTGGCTATGTTTTTTAAATATTGGCTTAAATGAAAACATTCTGTTTTGAGCTCATCTGCATTCATGTCTTCATGATAAAATTCTATTCTTTGCATTTTTTGGTCAACTCACCAGATTCGATCGTTGTTAACTGACAAAGAAAACCAAATCGACTATCAATTTCTTAGTATGCTGCCGAACGTTTTTTTAAATGTGTATTTAATGTGTCAATTATGGAAATAAAAGTATCTACACGAAACTTTTCCTTGCCTCTCAACTGTGCAGTCTCTGATGATCTTTCAAAAAAAGTGATGCGTGTGCTGCGAAATCTTTTTCTTTCAAATGTATCTTTGTAGTCAGCATATGGATTTTTTTCTTTAGCAGCCGTTTCGTACTGATCAAAATTACTGATTTGTGAAAAAAAGTGTAATGTGCCCGACAAAAATGTTTTGAGAATAAATGTGTGTGAGAGAAATTGTTAAAGTCGTCGGGGCCCCCTGAGAATGGGGGGCCCTGGGCACGGGCCTCGTGTGCCCTTATGGTGAAGACGGTATTGGTAGTATTAGACCAATAAATTATTAGATCGGTAATAAATAAAAAAATATATTACTCAAGTAATAAACATTTTTAAAACAATTGAGTGTTTTTAACTTTTTTTTCTTGGGAAGTTCCTCTGAAGAGCCGCCACATCCCTCAATATAGCTTAAATCCTAGTGGCCTCATGTTATATGTATATAACATATAACACAAAGTTTGGGTAGACCCTTTTAGCACACGGAAATATAGGTAAGGGTTGTTATTTAAAGGTACATTTCATATGAATATTTTAGTGATTTATACTTTAGGTAAGGCGAAATTATTTGGCTTTTACCAACCATGCATTATTAAAAGGTACCGTTCTATATTTTTCTCTATTTACGAGCATTCGCCAGTGGCGGCTTTTCCATGAGGCGGCAAAGATTTGCGCCCCCCTGCTGCCTGCTGAAGATACAATAAATTTTATTTAAACTTGTTTGGTTCATCAGGAAATGATAAATAAATTTAGTTGATCTACCGAAAATTTAGGGGGATTGGAACCACTGTCTCCGGCTTTCTTTCCAAATCTTCTACGACCTTCGCAATACCTACCGATAACGGGCAGGGAACTGTTTGCGGCTTCGTTGAGACGTTGTCATGACGATCGAGTGGTAATGGGTGAGTTGATAAAACAAAATTGTGTTCGTTTCGCTGTGCCATGCCAAAAAACCTAATTATTCCTGTTAGTAACAATAGAATGTTATATCTCTCAATATTTAAACGTTTACCTAATCGCCTCGCCGATAAGGCGAGAAAAGTTTGAAAAACCTTTTACCTAGCTAAAAACTTTTCTAATATAAATTTGCACTTTAGAATTTACCCAAAATACACTGGCGAGCAAAAAATTTAGGTCACTTAATAAATATGCCATGTTCGCCCATGGTAACCATAAAAGGCATCGCATGATCTCCGAGAATTTCTGTAATGTATCTGTGAGATGTTAGGGAGCCATGTTGTACGAAGACCAATTCTGTGCGGGCTTGTGCAATGATTCCTGCCCAAACCATTACCGAACCACCGCCAAATGGAAGACGCTGGTCAATACAAACTGCCGCATATCTTTCTCCTGGTCTTCTCCATACTCGTCGACGTCCGTCAGAGCCATTGAGGCAAAATCGTGACTCATCTGTAAACAATACATTGCTCCAATCATCATCAATCCATGTCAAGTGATAGAAGCCTACTAGACCAAATATTTCGAAATTGAATTTATTTCCTTATTTTTTTTAAATTTCCTAAGTGACCTAAGTTTTTTGCTCGCCAGTGTATTATATTATCTCATTCGCTCATTTATGCATATCTATGATCTACGCCTTTCCATCAGTAGCGGCTGTAGAGCTGCAGCACCTGTTCTGATGAAAATATTTATATATTCCGATTTTTTGTGTCTAAATTTTATTATCCTATATTCGCATGGTGGTTTGAATGGTCCACACTCTACACACGCTACACGCATACTGTTCGTTGCAAAACTGGCTGTATACGTCACAAAACAAATAGTCAAGCCGACCAAAGGCAAATAAGAATTGATTCTAGGCCGGGATATCTGCTATAGTTTTTAGAGCGTGTTGTCTTTTAAACAGGTGACGCGCCGCCACTGCCTACCATACTCAATATCCACGAGTCACCAATGGCATTAATAAATTAAATTTAACTCCCAAGTTTAGTACAAAGACTGGTAGGTATAGTATAAGTAAATACCTACCTGTAATGTTTCAAATATATGCCAAATTTTGCTATTGTATCCTTTAGAAATAGTACAGCTCAAATAATTGTCGTTTGTGTTGTTTGGATATTATGTCCATATCGCACGGGGAAGTAAATTAAGCACGACGCCGTATATGGAGTGCTCAAACATATTATACCTTAAATTTTTGCACCATTTCGTGCACTCTCTCTCGCAAAAAATTGTGTATGCATAGACTCTGGGATAAATGTTTTGATTTAAATTAAAAAAGAACAAATTTTATCTAACAGATTTGCATAGTTTTGAAGTATATTCTTAACCTCACTTCTGCCAAGTGTCAGAAAACGTATACGTATAAATTTGGTTTCTTTGTAATTCACAACTGTGATTGGTCAGTTTCATATCCTAACTATAGGATGGATATGAAATCATATCCGTTCAGTTAATCGGAATAGCCCACTTTTCCAATCACTTTAGTCTAAAGAAAACAGCAAATTTCCATGTGGAAGTATAAAAATATTAAGTATTTTAGCTATCTTGTGGCAATTAATTAAATTAAAACCTATCGCGTATATACTCACTACTTATATATTCGTAGCTACAATATATCCTATTTATTTTTTCCTAACGCAATTAGATACATGAGGGGAATAGATTTATGCGAATACAAGAGAGAACGAACATTTTCTGAATACTAAACCACCCTTGTTTGGGGCAAAAGAAGAAGATACGTTTTAAAATGTATGTTTTAAACTCATATTTTTTGCATATACATATGGCGCCTTTACAGAACGCAGCCTTTTTACTGGTCTTTCATATGTTGTTGAACAGCGTACAGTGGTGATGATAAAATATGTACTTGGTGTCCCATTATGGATGGCCACCGGCCGTATCTCGGAAACTACTGGGCATAGAAACTCGGGGGAAAAAAATGATAACTAAAGGGCCATGAGAAAATCCTGGAAATAATTTTTAAGTTCCGCATTTTGGCGCAAGAGGGCGTAATTGAAAAATGCTTAGGTGCCCCGCCATTACTTAAAAAGGTTGGGTGTCCCTAATAATATATTGTTTTATTAAAAGAACTATACCTATAAATTTTTAATTTGAAAACATAAAAATCAATAAATTTGTGTTTTCGAACTTTAAATAAATTTTCCTGTCCTGTGATTTTCAGTACATACATACATATCCAGAAATGTAGCAGCTGATGCTTCGGATTTGTAATATTTCACGCTTCCTCGCCTAATCGGTTTCACGAATGCCCTTTTGCCTTTAGGACATTTTATTTCTCACCCTCCATGTCTACAATCGCATTAAAAGTTATTTCTGCAAATGGTTTTTTGGGGATTCTTCGTTAAAAACTGCTGAGAGCAATGGTTCTCCAGTCGTGAAATTACCGGTACCAAGTTTGTTAATCGGGACACTATTAAGATAGTGATGAAAGAGTTCGAAAAAGTCTTTTTTAAAGTACACATTATGGCATTTTAATTTCTGTAGTTATTAATATAACTTTTATTTATTTTATCTAAAATAAGCACACATTCTGATATAAAAAATTCCCGAGCGGGATATGGACAATCCAGTCGAGTTGTAAAGTATATTACTATCGACATTTTTCATAAAAACGATATATTTATTAATAAAAATAATGTCGTTTTCTGAACCATAGCTGCGTTGGTATGATGAGATGTATCCTTAGTTGCCTGCTTTAGCAAGAATAATAACGCCAATCCAGTGATGCCCGATTTAAGGAATTCCTTTAATATGAGGGGGTTTGGGAGTTTTCACAAAGTTTCAACTGGTAAACTCCACTCATCTTCAGGTGAATACTAATTAAGTACAATAACTACAGCTCTATTTATACTAGCTAGATGCACTGGAGCATGCCTGAGATGGGTGCAGTCATGCGTTCAGTTCGTGCGCTGTATTATAACATCCAACAAAGGTTTCCAGATATTTCTTACACCTAATAAGGGCTTTACTAAGACAACCTGGGTTCTGGTGTATGGTGGCAGCTGCCTCGAACTTCCTTCAGAAGGAGGCCGCTTAATCCAATCACTTGGTTATAATGGAAATATTGGAAATAGACAATATCCACGTGGGAGTAGAAAAAATACTTAGGTATTAATAATAGAAACATAATAGAGTAATTTAAAAATAACAAGTAAAATGAAAATGCTCAGAGTCATATTTCGCGCTTTTCAAGTTAATTAAATGGAACAGACCAGTTGTTAACTCTAAAAAGTAATTTGTGGCAAAAAATCTCCAGTCCATTATTTAAAGCTGCAGTGATGTAACCACAAAATGCGATCACCTAGGGACTAATACCCTTTCGTCTCGTCTCGTGAAGGTAAAATTGATTCTCAGGACGTGCAGGCCGTCTCCATGCAATAAATATGTCATTGGTGCCGCAGTCACGTGAGCGGAACGCGACACACGTCTTCATGGGGTTGTTAGGGACGGCGAAAGATGTCGCCAAGGGAGTAACGAATTGCGGCGAGTTTGTTTTTCGGTGACTGGATACAAATATGGGGGTTAACACGAACTTGGAAACTACTGTCGGAGATATTAAACTGGAATAACTTCAGAAAAAAAATGCACCCAGTTAACGAGAATTAATGAAAATTTATCAATGATACAGCTTTTGATTATTAGTATTAAGTTTTTTAGTGTTAATCAATTATTAGTGTTTTAGAACATAAACTAACGTAAATATTAATTATAAAAAGAAATACATAAAAGTCAATGCGTCTTTTTTTCGTCAGTTTATTCCCTTATATAAGGCATCACTATGGTAGCTTATTTTTTATTTGTTAAATATATTATTGCCTTGTCGACTAAAAAGGAGTTCTAGCTCTTTCGTTTAGGCACTTTGACGGATCAAGAATTATAACAACACATTTTAAATATTTGAGGTTAGTTTTATTTGTCAAATCATCATAAGGCGTTGACATAGTAAATCTACTAAGGCTCATTTATACTTGGAAACTTTAGTGGCGAAAAGTACTTGCTGCCAGTAAACATGCCATGTGTAAATTAGAGGAAAGCCTGACTTGAAGTAAAAAATCTGGCTTTCCTCTAATTTACACAAGGCAAGATTATTGTCCCCAACTTTTCGCCACTTTACTTTTCAAGTGTAAATAATCCTTTAGGCAATCAAACGATGCAACAACTGCTTTGTAATTGATACACACGTGACCATAACAATGACATAGCTGGTAACATTTAACGGGTAATTCAGGTAGGACACTAAGGTGTCACTTAACTAAAACTTTTACGTTGCATAATCGCGTTAAGTGACACCTTAAGTTAAGCCCCACCTAAAACGTCTTAAGTGGAACCCGTGCAAACGACCCTCAATGCTTCTTGCCTAAAACAGCCTTATTGAATCACGTGGTTTTCAGTTAGTTTTGTTTGTCAATTCACAAACCGTTGACATCGGTTTTGTGTAGCAGCAGGGGGCGACCTAAATAAACTATGTGGTACATCTTTATTCAATGATGTGGTAAATGAAAAATGTCCCTTTGTTTTGTATATTGTCTCTTACTGACTCTTCCTTCAATTCCAGAAGGTCATGGTTAAATATTATAGATTAATGCCATTATGAAGAAAACACTAATAATGTGTTAAATTCCACTTTATTTTAAAAAACACTATTAAAATAGTTGAGTTTAATCAACAGCTATTTTAATAGTGTTTTTTAAAATAAAGTGGAATTTCATATTTTAAATTATGAAGTTCCACCTAGTAAAGGCAGAGTCTATTCAATTAAAGCCTTTAAAGTTATTGAAAGAATTGTAGCGGTTGTTTACACCCTCTATGAATTGAAAAAGCTTGTATTTTCGGTGCAAATTTTTTTATTGATAATTAGCAGAGCACTTTTGACGTCAAGGGTCCTCATCAGTGTCTCTTTGTCAGGTATTAAACTTAGTTGAAAGTACAACGAACATCACTAGCAGTCAATGAAAACATTACAGTTTTTTATTTTAGTGAAAATTTGATTAATATTAAATTTTTCACATCTTTAATGGTTACTGGCACATGGTTTAATTTCGAGAGATTGAATTATTATTTATGATTAATCTAATTTACAAAACTAAATTAGCTTTTTTACTTTACTAGATTTAGTTATGTGTGGTAATAAAAACAGGCATGAACTTGAAGGTTCGGAGAAGAATAGCCAAAGCGCCAAAGAAAAATCTGAGATAAATCTTTAGGGCGAAAGTTCTTTGCTCCTAACTTCTGTAGCAGAAACCAGACGGAGAAGTTTCCGAACGAAAGAGATGTACTGCACCAATAAAAAGCGAAGGGGAATTGGAAATCATCAACAGATTTTATTAGGAGAATGGCTGTTTGTTATAAACGTTTAAACATTAAAAAAACATTAGTTGCTTAAGTTAAGAAAAACTACAATGAAAGTGGTAATGATCTAAACGATAGAAATCACATATACCTTTTTGTTTGGTCTAGATATTGACAAATTCCTATTTTAGTTAATTTAGTTATTTATAGCTAAATAAAGTTCTTTCTCGCACAACACCCTTTAAAAAGGCCATTATTAATCCTTGAAATCGATTTTCTCTACCTTAATACTTATTATTGACCATGATTAATCATAAAAACAAACTATTTAAAAGCAGGGAACTTGACTTTACATATCAGATTATTGGAGATGTTCTATGTTGTAAAGTTTCGATACTATCTAAATCCTCATAAGAAGAATAGTACTCAATTCTTAATAAAGCTTATAATTAGTAATGTCACAATATATTAATTAGAAACGGACTTTATCACCTCAATAATTTTAAAAAATATATCGACCATGATATTTTGAGGAACCAACCATCGCAGCATAGCCTAATCTCAATTCGACTTTAACAAAGCTACCTGACAAGACAAAAATTATCTTGCCAATTCCAAAGCATAGGTAACTTAATTGAAAAATATTACAGAAGCAATCTTTTAAATAAATACCTTAATTTTTTTATATAATTAATAATACTGCAAAAGTAAGTATCTTGTAAATGTGTTAGTAGTGGGAAAAATTATATTAACTATGGTTTAGACCGCTATACTATTTATAGCTCTCGCGTCTTAAATTCCTCGTCCCTCCGGCAATAATGATAGCTGTCTAAACCTTGGCTAATAATACACCATTTAGAATCTGTGTATTATATCTAATGATGTTGTCGATGTTGTATCTACAAAATGTCTATCATATATTTAGCAGTTGTGCGTTGTACTTTAGTTCCCACACAGTAAGCATTTTAGTATGTCGGTTCGTTACAAATAAATCTATATTCTTTGCTTTTACTATAAATGGTTGTTATTTATTATTTTTTAATAAAGTTATTTTGAGAAACTGCAAGAGAATTATGCACCATGAGTTGGAAAAAATACATATCTGCGTATCATGTCCTGATGTGAAATTTTGACACTGATAAATGTGGCTATATTAGGCCCAATTTTATAAAGTCCCCTTAAATCTAGATTTAAACCGTAGGTTAATTCTAAAATCATAGAATTGTCAGAAATGGTCGATTTAAATTATGGGATTTATAGCAAAGTTCAATTTACCTGTCATCAACCTGGTCCTAACTTGTTGCTATGTTACATTATATTAAGTTATGACCAAGTAAATCACTTCTAACCTTAACTTTGTTGTCAATCCTTCATTATAAAATGAACATTTTTGACATTTCTTTGATATAAACTGAACCTCGGTTTAAATTGACTTTATAAAACTGGGCAAAAGAACATCTATGATTTATACCGAGGTCCAGTTTACATCGAAGAAATGTAAAAAATGGTAATTTTATAATGTGCATGATATTGACAGCAAAATTCAATTTAAAAAAGTTTTACCTGGTCATAACTTAATATAATATAACATAAATGAACAAGTCATGACGAGGTTGATTACTCTTAAATTGAACTTTGCTATCAATCCCACATTATAAATCGATTATTACTGATATTTTTCGATTTTAGAATTATTCTTCGGAAGTTTATAAAATTGGACCATAGAAAGATACTCTCGTCATTTAAGAAAGTTCTTGCCTTTTTTCCCTTTGCTCACTGATATTTAATATCGAAATATTTTTTTATTTATGCAAGTTTATTCATAGAACAATTGATTAAATATTCAATTGCTGTTAATACTGTAGGTATAAAACAACGTTTATACAGTAAACTAAATGAAGTTGTTTCTTGGTGCGGACTTTTCATTCATTTTGGAAGGGAAAGTGAATTCGCCACTCCACCTCCCGATTATCCATTCACTCGTACCGTTTTATATTCTGAATAGAATAATAATTTAAAACCAGGCAGAAGTCCTGCCTTTGCTATTCTCCCATACGATTTTTATGTCTGAGCTTTTACCATTAATATTCGAAAAGTAGCGAAAATAATGGAAAATAATTTGTTCACCTATTATGCCCTTTTGGGGAAACGCTTCCTCTCCCGATATGTTTTAAAGACATGTTTTGTGTTATATTGTATAGAATGCTATAAATTCGTGTGCGTACAAACGTTTCTCGAAAATGGTAAGAGATACGAATATGGTTAAATTGAGGCACATTTGAGGTTTTTTGGGCTTAATAATTTGGTAAACTTGTTCGGAGATTTCCGAAAAACGAAATTTATAGTTTTTAAGTTTTCGCGCCTTCGTTTTTGACTTGAGAAAAAACACAGAAACACTTTCTCATAGCCGTTTTTTTTAATACTACAAGATGGCGTAATTAATTTCCAAATTCAACGTCAAGTCAACCTGGAATTTTAAAAACAGTTTTAGGGACTTCTAAGCTTTAAAAATTTATTATAATTTAAATGTTTTTCAAATTTATTAAAAATTCTTTATCCAGACCGAAGGAATTCAATTCAACAAGATGGCGCCTCCGCTCATTTTGGTTTACAAGTGCAGCAATTTTTTAACCTAATGTTTCCAAATCAGTTAAGAAGTCTGTCAGATTCCCAGACCTTATCCCTTTAAACTTTTAGTTGTGGGATGATTTAAAAAATAGAATTTATCAAAATTTTACTACAAACAACCGTAATTTATTATTACCGAAACGGAATTTATATATCCATATATTTATTTTATAGTTGAAGCTTACCCGACATAGTCCCCATTATCCAACAGTGGTTCATATGGTACAGCACCAGTAGAATGCAGTTCTTTGAGCATTTGATCTAAGTCGGTTGCCAGACTGGAAAGTAACTGTGAAAAAAAACAAAGAGTATTAATTGACGACGACGTCATCATCAATAATTGAAGCGGATGAAGCTGTTAACTGACTAATTGTTACATATTCATATTTTCAGTGAAAAAAGGTGCTAGAACTGGTTTCAAACTTCTAACCTTTATTCACAATTCTGTTAATAATAATTATTATTCACGAACTTGTAATTAATAAATGTCAGTTGGAAATCCGTTCTAGTATATTTCAGAAAGGTGTAGAGCAGTGGTTCCCAAACTGGGAGGCGCGCCCCCCTGGTGGGGCGCAAAGCAGCATTAGGGGGGGCGCGAGAGCTCTGAAAAACTGCAAAATTAATACAAATTTTTAACTTGTATCTGTATAATGGAGGGGAGGGAGGCGCGACCATTTCTTGATTCCCAAAAGGGGGCGCCATAGAAAAAAGTTTGGGAACCCCTGGTGTAGAGTAATAAAAGCTCATTAGGTATGCAAAGGGGCTATAGAGTAACCCAACGAATATTTAAGCCACTTCCATAATTTGGCATTGATTTCATTGCAAAATTCTTGATTTTCATCAAATGCAGGTAGTACCACCCGGGTTTGGGTCAATTTATGGGTTTTGCATATTGTTATCCATTTACAAACACTGAAAATGATGTGACAAAGGCGTGCATTATGTACATAGTATTAGGTACACTTATTTTTTATTAAACATTATAAAAAAAATACAAAATACAAAAAATACATTATATAGAAATTAACATATAAAAAGTCATAATGTTCTTCGTCATCTGAGGAACTGTCTCCCCTTGACGTTATAATTAACGGGTCGACGGGCCGATCGATCAGGTGATCAAGATCCCACATTTTCTTCTCTTCTTTAATGACATGATGTACTGCTTTTCGCCAATTCTCTGGTGTCACTTCCTTAATGGCTTGATCAAACAGTATAGCTTAACGTCTTTCATTTTGAATGTCATGTCGTGTCTTGCTACAAATCCTTTCACTGCGCCCATATACGTTCTATAGGATTTAGTTCGTAATAGATTGGCGATGTGCACAGCACAGTTACACTATGTTTTTCAGCTATATCTTCTACGGCATATTTCATGAAATGATGTTTATGTAAATTTGCTATAGCCAATAGTTCCTTCTTTATCAAATTATCTTCTTTTTTCTTAAGTTAGTTAATAACTTAATGCACAAAATTTACCTGCGCCTATGGCCGATACCGAAATTGAGCCGAACTGGACGGAACTTCCCATTTTATTACTCTGCACCTTTCTGAAATAGACTATAGAACTGGTTTCCAACTTCTAACCTTTATTCACTACGATTCTGTTAATTATAATTATTCAGGGAATTGTAGTGAATACAGGTCAGTTCGAAACCAGTTCTAGCACTTGTGTCCCCTAAAAATATAAATTAAAAATAAGTCAGTTAACACTTTTATCCACTTACCCCTTCAATTTAAAAACTTTACAAAAGTAAGAAGTGTTATTATATATTTTAGAATATTCCACTGTTCTGTTGTGAGGCCAAACTAAAAATATTTAGGGTCTTTTAAAATTTTAACTAAACCGTCAACTTTTATGTCATCCGTTTAATTCCCGTAATGGGAAAAACCCAACGCATTCCGGCAAATTAGCCGAATTTATTTGCCGACCATAACTTGGGGGTGTCATTTGCGCAATATGTTGGGCAGTAAAATTTGCATCACACATCGTAAAGACACGAGGGGCGATGTAACCCCAAACATACAAAGTGGCTAAAATTTCCTGCTTTTGGGGTTGTTTAAAATTTATTGAGATAATATGGAGAGTGTTGTTTTTCCAAAACCTTTAAATACATATCCTAATAAACATACGTCTATTTTAAAAATGATCTTTTAAAAAAAATGATGAAGCCGTTGAAGGTGTATCAAAATGATATATAGAAGAGACTATCGAAAATTAATTTATTAAAAGGTTTTCGACATCAAGGAGCTTAGCCAGCATCTACCTGGCCTGACAAGATAAAAAAAGAGTTATTCTACAAAAAATTCTGCTTTACTGATCGAGAAGCCAAGAAAAAACGTTAAAATAATATTTAGATTTAGATATTTCGACCAAAATGTTTTTCCTTTTTTGTTTTTATGAAGCTTCATCAATAAAAATTAAATTTCAATAGTCCCTTTTATACATGTCTAATTGCATCATTGCTGCTAGACCAATCAGAATAGTGAGGAGTGATTAATCTATAATAATGCCAATTGAAAATAAATGTACAAGGTATGCCCTACATTCAAAAGCTGTAAAATTCACATTTTTACTAGGTAAATAGGATTATTTTTTCGGCACACAACTAACAAACTACTTAGCAACGTGTACACAACGTTGTTTACTATTTCTATGTAACATTTTGGTCGAAACAAATTCCTAAATACTTTAATTTGCCTTCCGACGTAATCACATCTACAAGTTTGAGTTAAAAGGAAGGTATTAAGTATATTAAGTTTTAAATCTTGATGATCACAGTAATCAATCTAAAATGTATGTTTCAATATTTCAGTCACAGTACAAATTCTAATGCTAATATGATTGATCATAAATTTATTAAAAATATCATATAAAATTGCCTTTTAATAGCGTAAAAACGGTTCAATTCAAAAATTCCTCACAAGGTAACGTCAAAAATCCACTGCGCACCCTGTTGATATCATACCTTGTATAGTTGTATCATGTACCATCGCGCCGATAAAAAACTGGGACAGGAAATTTTTCTATTTTCTCCTAGACTATTAAGAATAATTTTACATCAAGCCTGGTACCAGTAAAATGTCATGAAAATTTGCATGTCAATAAAGATTGTCACTTTATGATTGACTCGTCAAACATACAATCATATATTATTTGTAAATATGCCACAATTAACCCCCCAGCAAAAGGCAATTATTTATAGTCGGTTGCGAGATAGTGTTGCTATTAGGGATATTGCAGATGAACTGGGAGTAAGCAAGAATACCGTGCTATTGGCAAAACAAAAAATAGCAAGACATGGGACTATTATTAGGAATGCAGGTTCTGGTCCCCCTAAAATTTCTACTGATGATCATGATAGAAGACTGGTTAATTATCTAAGGGATCATCCCTTCGAAACTGCAATCAAGGCAAAAGAAGAGACGAATTTTCCAGGTTCTGCAAATACCGCTAGAGATAGGGTTCGAAATTCCGATATACGAAGCCGTTGTGCTGCCAATAAAAATTTTTTAACGGAAATAAATAAACAGGGCAGGTTAGAATTTGCACATGAATATATTAATCAAATAAATTTATGGGAAACAGTTATATTTTCTGACGAGAAAACTTTTCAGTCATGCAATAATGGGAGAATTCGGGTGTATAGGCCTTCCGGCATGCGGTATGATGAGAGATACACCCACAAAACCAACCAAAGTGGGCGTTTCTCCATAAATGTTTGGGGCTGGATTAGCGCTAGAGGACCAGGACTTTGCCAAATCGTCGAAGGAAGACTAACTGCAGCAGTATACGTTAATATACTAAACGAAGTGATGATACCATCGGTAAACGCTGTATACGGTCAAAATTACACATTTCAGCATGATAATGCTCCAATACACACAGCGCGCATTGTACAAAATTTTCTCCAAGAAAATAACATAGCAGTTCTTCCCTGGGCTTCGAAGAGTCCCGATTTGAACCCGATAGAAAACATTTGGGGTGCCATGGTCAAATCTATGTATAAACATGATTTTCAACCTAGAAACAGGGATGAATTACGTCATAGGATAAATCAAGCTTGGGATGAAATAACTGTCGAATTATGTAGAAACTTAGTTTTAAGTATGCCACAAAGGCTCCAAAAAGTAATAAACAGAAATGGTTCTATGACCAAATATTAATTTTGTGTTGTTTTGACAAACTTTGTGTTCGCAATTTTTTTCTTTTTATTAAATGTATTTTATTACCTGTATTAGCTTTATTTATTATTTTGTGGTAATGGTAAATATAATAATTTATAAAATATTTGACTTTAAAAAAATCTAATAAATTTACTTTATCCATATTATATGATGTCTCTCAAATTTAACCACCCCGTATCGAAAAATACAAAACATTCCATTATGTAACCTAGGTTACTTTTTAAATTTTGAATGTTTTTCCTTTTTAGCTCTAGACACCTTTTATAGTCTAGGGGATATGTATTTCTTACATTGTTTTTGTAAATCTCTTGTCCCAGTTTTTTATCGGCACAATAGTACATAGCCGGCTTGGCAAATAGCTCGAGCTTAGTTGTTAGTGCCACTATGACGATCGAGAAACACTGTTGCCAGACGTAGCAAAATTCAACTATTATAATAGTGAATTTTGAAATTTTGGTAAAATCTAGAGGAATACGGCCGAATATAAAATATTAGTAAAAGGTGTAAGACAAAAAATTAGATTG
The DNA here is from genome assembly GCA_935413205.1 of Polydrusus cervinus. Taxonomy (NCBI): domain Eukaryota; kingdom Metazoa; phylum Arthropoda; class Insecta; order Coleoptera; family Curculionidae; genus Polydrusus; species Polydrusus cervinus. Next base: position 23,924,466 of record OW284514.1, on the reverse strand, counting down.
CAATTAGACTATTAGATCCCAAGCTTTTAATCTCGGGGGGGGGGGGGGCTGCAGCCCGGTCCCCCCCCCTCCCTCCCCAAATACGTCACTGGGACTTTAGGTACATACGTCGAGCAGGTGTAATTACTAATCCACACCCCACTTACACTGCCCTGAGGCTATGAACTTAAAATTAGCAAAAATAACCCCATATATGAATTAAAACGAAATAAATTCACAGAGACCACAAATCACCCCATTTCTGTCCCATTTCAACCCTCTCCTTACCGCAGGCGGGGGTGCAAACACATTGCCCGCATCCCACGGGTAGTTACCACCCTTCATAATTACGCGCCGATGGACGCCACTTGCGGTCCGTATGCATTTAATGTAAATACCGTGCATTTTATTGGAGCACTAAAATGTCTATGTAAAACCATAAACGCTTGAAATATGTTTGGTATGTGGATTCTCGAAGGATTTAGGATACTAATTCCACAAGGATACTGTTTGAATTTTTGTCATTTCTAGTGCTAGCTAGATGAGTTAAATTTCTAATATAACCTGACGATAGATCTAACCAGAAGTGAAATAAACTTTTTAATATTAAATTTAAACCCCCCATTTTTATTTAACGCTTGAATTCTATATGAAAAATTATCTTTTCAATGACATATCACACTTTATCATTTGTTTTAAAAATGGCCGCCTAGATCAATTTCAACTTTCAGGTAGGTACAGATCAGGCGCGGATCCAGAGGGAACGATGGCAGTTTCACCCCCCCCCCCCCCCTTGAGCCTTACAAAATGAGTTCTTTGAGTCTTAAAAATTGTAGATCGTGTGAAGGGTCAGAATTTTTCCCTTTTAAGAATAGCAAGATTTTTAAGATGTAAAAAGATTTTTAGATTTAGGCGAATGGAAGTAAAAAACTTATTGTTTTACTAAAATTTCCACTATGTCGTAGATATAGTGGAAATATAGTGGAAATTTTAGTAAAACAATAAGTTTTTTACTTCCATTCGCCTAAATTTCAATGGATTTCCACCAAATATCGACCGATTCAATCAAAAAGATTTTTAGAGCCAGGATACGCTCTTTTATTTTAAAAGAATTTTTTTTAGTCCCGCTCCCCCCCCCCCCCCCCTCAACAAAATCCTTGATCCGCTACATATGCTTGTAACTCCCCTAGAATAAATAATATTAAAAAGCACAATCAGGAGATTTTGAAAAACCTAAAAATCTATATTTACATTTTATATTATTTCATCTAGAGAAAGAAATATCGAACAAAAAAATGACATTTCATTTTTTTAACATCCATATAAATCCGCCCACTCCTCCTAGGAGTCAACGGCAATAATTGAAAAAATATATACCCAAGAATGCGAATCTACGAAGAAAGCATTGTGTTGGCAAGCCACAACAACAAGATGTTACAAATGATTGATGATGCCAAATAACTCTAGATACATGCAATTTATTTTGCAATTTGTAACATTTCCGTTTAATTTCAGATGTCAAGTTTTAGGAAAATTAATTTAAGAACGCTTGGGACTTTGTAGTGGTAAGTGCGTAAATGGAATGTATGTGTATCCATATATATTTAGTTGGCGGTGAATCCAAAATGAATAGATAGTGGCGCAGTCGTTTGAAAAATTAATTCGATTGCATTTTTTGGTTCTGCCCTGAAAATATTTTTGTGAATGCCCTCGATAATGAGCAAAAATTCTGGTGAAAATATTAGGAATTGTACTGCCGTGCTAAACTGAAGTGTCCTAACTGACAAAATTTTGTCCTAAATGCATTTTTGGGTACCTACAGTTTTGTTTTAACTATTTACAAAACTAAATCGTCGTCCTATCTCATTTTATAGACGGTCAATTTATATATTTCATATTGTCCTATCTACAAAATCATATATACTAAGATATTTTGTCCCAACCAACATTCAACACACATCTTTGTCGTAACTGTACACTTAGGACAATCTCGTTTTGTACCTCGATTATTCTTAAAATGCGATTACATAGCAAAAAGTCTTATCTGGCCGATTCAAGGCATTACATTTTCTTAATAATAAGGTAGTTAAGACCGGAGTTCCGATGGCAAATGCTAGAGAGAGAAACCACGGGGTAGATTTAACTCGAAGAAACACCCTTGTATCTGCCCTGGCTCCAATAATCCCAAAAACTCGACTAAAATTTACATAATATACACTATTCGCAAACTGAAATCTAGGGTGCCGATATAAACGCATTAGACGGAGATTATTAGTAGCGTTTAACATGTTAAACAGAGAACACGCTTTCCCTGCCTCTTACCTTCCATTCTTTAGAACACGCGGTCGAACCAGGCACGGGAGCCATCAATATGTCGACTCGGCCACACCACACATATATCCCCCCTTTCAGTTGGAATGTAGGAGTGGTTATGTGTCTCTTTTTAACTGAAGGTTTTGCCAATATGTGCCTTCTCTCTTGGTTGCATTAGAGATTTCGCACCCTAGATTCAAGTTTGCCAATAGTATATAATATAAACATATATTAGCAAGTCTTTGTCTTATCTGTAGCTCCAATAAATTTGTATAAATACTAAAGAAAAGTGTCCTATCTTACAAAAGTAAAATATCTGATTAAGTTAACTTACTAATTAAAAGGATATTATTATCGTTTACCTATTAACAAACTTCAGCTTGGGTATTGATTAATTTTAACACAGTCTAAGGGGCGGCACATAAAAAAAATTAAAACATAAATATCTCAAAACTTTATTTTATTCAGTTAGGACGCTTTAGCTTAGCACGGCAGTGTATTATCTGCGATTCAGAAGATATTTGTTAGTTACCTACCTGTATGTATAGACTGGAAGTAGTAGAACGAGATGATCGACGCACATTTCCAAACTGAATAAATCTGGACATCTTTCCTGAAACAAAAATACAACATTAGAATATTTTCCAGGAGTACATAATAGTAAGCGCCCCAAATATAAAATTATTAGAAGGTAAGAAATAAGAACACAAAGTCTTCCTCCACTGTTATATTATAGAAATATTTAAGCAACTTCTCTACATGTTTCGATTGCAGAATCATTCATCTTAAGGAGAATAAATAAAAGAAAAACCAATAGATATCACCCTACCTGAGCAACACAATTGAAGTTCAGTCAGGGTGATATCTACTGGTTTTTCTTCTTTTATTTATTCACCTGAAGATGAATGCTTCTACATGTAGAGAAGTTGCTTAAATATTTCTATATTATATATAACAGTGGAAAAAGACTTTGTGTTCTTATTTCTTACCTTCTAAATCCACTCCACTTTAAGTATGGACTATTTCTTCAAGATAAAATTATTATTTACTTTTCTGTTTTCTGTAAAAAAACACAGCAAAAAGTGGCTGCTCTTTGTGAACAAAAAACGATACACTCAAAAAATAGTTTGTGAAATTACAAGAAATTTTGGTCGCACTAAACTAATTTCTTGTAAAGTAACAAAAAATTTGAGACGAATGAGAATACCTATACAATATTTTATCACTTTCTAGCGTTCGTGAATTTACATCGCCAACGTAATTATACCTATATAATATAGCTAAATCAATTGTATTTGTACAACGCGTATTCACAACAAAAATCTAATTTTTCAAGTAAATTGTATTTTTATACAACGTGTATTCACAACAAAAATGGTAAATGTATATTTTTATTCGTCACACAATTTTTGTGACTTGTGACAAGAACACAAACTATTTTTTCATTGTAGGTTGTTGGGTTTTGTACATCTACGAAATAAAGGAATGATTTTTTATAATTATTTTGTAATATTTATTGCTAAAGTTTTTTACAGAAGATCGAAATGTAAACAAGAATTTTATATTTTGGACGGTTACTTTACAGGCTCAATCAACCAGGACTGAACAACGGCCTATTTTTAGAGTTTCTTGTACATTTATAAAAACCAATAACCAACTTAAAACCAACTACACCATCTTGTTTATTTTTTACAGTAGATTCTAAAATTGCTATTTAAAAAGCGGCTAAACTAAAGACAGAGGAGCAGTGATGTAAAGTTATTATTTTTTCAGTGGATGACAGTGTATATTTTTTAAGTTTAGGTAGAATGTCAGGATGGCCCAGTGTCCACCCTGGCCAGTGGCGTATTTAGAGCCTAGGAGCTCGGAGTCTAAAAGTCTAATTGCAACCTAATTTTTCGTCTCACGCAGAGACTCTTAATTTAAATCTTTAAATAATGTATTCTAGGCTTAGATTACAAAGGTCTTGTAGAAAACTTTTAGTTTTTAAACTTTTCCTTCTAAAAGTCCTGTTTTATATAGATATTAAGGTTTCGGACGCATATCGTTTTAATTATTGATTTATGATGCAGTTCTATAGGAAAACGAGTAAAAAGAATAATATTTTAAAGTATTTTTCTATTATATACTTGTCTGTTGCGTTTTCCATTAAAGCTATTTTAAATCAACAAAAATATAACCTGCAATAAAATATTTTTACAACAATGGTATTTATTTTTAAAGAGAAAAATTAAAGTAAAAACCTTAATTGGAATTTTTTTATGGAAGAAGTGTGATAATTTATAATAAAAAAAATAGTGGGGAAGAAACGAGAATGCTTTATTATGAATATACAAAACGGCACTTAAGAAGGAGTATTTCAAAACCTAAGCATTTTCACCAAAAACTGCTCTTAGGTCTACGCTAAACATGATTTCTGAAAAAATTATCAATTTTGGCGTGGTGAGCGTCGTGAGCGATATTTACTTTATTTTTAATCATGAAAAACCGAGCCCGAAAAACGCGGGTAAGAGTCACAGTTGTCCTACTTTAGCCCATTCAGTTCCCCCCGAGCATACTTTCTGGCTACGCCACTGACCCGGGCCACCCCCTGGCGCTGCCACTGTAATAGTATATAGTATAGTATAGAATCAAATTTCTAAGATTATAACTTTATAAAATTAACCCTGCGCTCTCAATGACATTTTATATCGCATTAAAAACAAAATGTTTGGTAAGCCCAAATAATCCACTTTAATTTTTGAACAAGAAATTCTTTATTACGCATGACATTTATTCAGGTATTATTTTGTTGGAAAAATGACACCCTCGGAAAATAAAAGGCTGTTTTTATTTTCGAAACTTAATCCCACAATAAACAACAAAAAAAGGAGCTTAAAAGTGCCGAGTATTCCGATATTGTGAGCAATCCTTGGGGAAAGTCCAAATTACAGTCATTCTGTCACACACAAACAGTCTGTATTGCAAACATCACATTTGCCACAAGTGTTATGTTCTATACATGTATACTTTTTTAGACTGGGGTGAATATGAGACGTAAATTGAGGGTCTGAATTTGATTTTAGACATTGGTATTTGAAGAGTTTTGATGTTTATAAAAGGTATTTTAAAAGATGTCAAGAGCTGAGATGGAAGGAGAAAATGTATCTAGCTAAAATAAATATTTCATGATTTCAGTCAAAGAAAAATGTCTGTGCTAGGCACATATACACTATATTCATATTGCCAATACAAGCAGCCGCACGAAGCAAGAAGACACCCATCGTGCGATTCAAAATAACCTGAGTTTGGGCTTGCGCAATAAGGAAAAAATTAGGCAACCGACACGATATCTAACAGAACGTAAACAGAACCGACTCGCCGTTGATTGAATTCTTATTCGTCGACATCTTTTGTTTCGTTTCTTCGTATGTGGTTATAATTTCCAAGTTTTGGGTGTTAATATTTATAAAACTTTACTTTAGATATTTTTTTTGTTAGTGTGTAAGTTGTTAGTCGTTTCCATCTTTTTTTACGTTGTATTCGTTCAGATGTTCCGTGTGTGATTGTGGATATAATTTTTAAGTTTTGGGTGCGAATTTAGGTATAAAACTTTACCAGACATTTTGTTATTGTCAGCGACTTGTGTCTCAAGATGGGTAGAAAAAAGTGCATGATCCTTTTTTGCACGAATCACGGTTCAATACCAGGAATAAGTTATTTCAGATATGTAAAGTATTGGTTACTTAATTTTATTTGACCATAAACTGTACACACCCAAACTAACAGGTGAATTTAAATAAAAGCTTGTAAAAATATTTTGAAAGTCGGTCCTGTCAAATGTTTACATCAAGAAGCAAATTTCCGAGCTGCGCAAACTCAACGGACCCTGATCATCTGCCTACAGTGGTGTCATCATTGAATTATGGTATTAGCAATATAGTGTATGCGGTGCTAGGTCCAAGATTTGTTACCAACCAGCCGCGAATGCAATTTTCAAAGTGGTTTATGCGTCATTTTAGTAATAACAAAAAGATATTTTTAAAACTCCTTTTTACGAGCTAAAGCTCTCGGGATCTTATCAGATTATAAGTAAAAATTATATTCCGTGAAAATTATCAGAAAATCGATTTCTTGTAAAAAACAGCGGTATTACCGATAAGACGCCTCCTCTATCGGTATATTACTGTTGAAAAGACACATTTAAGACATACGGGATTGATTCCACGGTATAAGAATACAATACAATAAAAGTATAGTAAGTAAGTACTTACTATACTTTTGTTGTTGGTATCTACGCTCTGCGGCACTAAAAAATAAATAATTTTCTTTATCACTGCTGTCATTGCAAAATTATTTCGCACATTTTGTGCTTTATTACTGTTTAAGCTCTAGTTTCCTGGACTAACTTTATCATAACTCATATTTTTCTATTTCGATAAAGTTAGTTCGGGAAACTAAACTTTAAACAGTAATAAAACACAAAATGTTGGCGAAATAATTTTGCAATGACAGCTGTGACAAAGAAAATTATTTATTTTTTGTTCCAAAGCAATCTTGACTAAATTGTTTAATTAGAACTTTCGTTTTTTACCCTGATTCAGGACAAATCATAAAATATTTCAAAAACTATGATATTTAGATATATGACATGTTCAACAAAAAAGTAAGGTTTTCGAAAGATAAATTCTTTTGCCTAAAAAAATTAGGCGGGTCCCATTTAAAAAAATTGAAATAAAGCATTTTTAAAACTATAGAGATGTCCAACTTGTAATGAACGCTCTGTATAAGAGATTTTTAAAAACATTATAATAAATTAATATATCGTACCTTAAAGTACTTACAACGTAAATTATATTTGCCTAGGGTTAATCCACAGGTTGCTATGATTTTTTAACGATACCCTTAAAATTACTAAAATTTCGGAGAAAAATTAATTACTTGGCAACGTTGCATTTCACTTTAAATATTTTAATAGGGTTGCAAAGTCCTTATTCCATTGAATCATATTCTAGAAAATTATACTGGGTGTCCCATTTAATTTTCTTTTTTATTATTCAGTACCACTTTTTGGGACCACCCTGTAGATTAGAAAATATTTTTAGATTATGTATCCTAAAAAACCCTTTAACTTTTGTATTACACTTTTTTCCCTTTCTTTGGTAGTTTAGGTGCTATCTAAGACAGACACCTTACTGACACACCCTGTATATGCTGTCTAATTTTGGGTTTCCAGTTATTTTAAAAAATGCATTATTTTGACAGAAGATTTAATTAGGTGCAGAGATATTTTTCATCAGAGGTATCACATCTATACAAGATATTAAAAATTTACACAATTTAACCATGACCTGTTATTTCCAACCAAAATGATGGGTCACACTATTTTTCCATTGTTATGCGTAAAAAAACATTGCGATATTTACTTTGATAAAGCAAGTTGACTTATATGTCAAAATGTATTTATAATTAGGAAGGTGTAACTAATATTAAATTATCCCAAGTTTAAAGTCAAAAGAAAAAGAAATGAACCTCGGCACCACGGTTTGTTAGACAAGCATAATGGAGAAAACACGCTGTCTATTAAGACCGGGTGACAAATTTGAACAAAACAATATACCTTGTTGCACATTATCAGACATATTTGCACATCCAGGCCATATAAAACCATATTGTTTAAAAATATTTTTTTATTATTGATGTTTAGCTAGTGCTGGAGAGCAGTATTAAAAAAATGATAAAAACATGTTGGGTGCAAGAGGTATTTGTGAATATTTATTGACTATAGTTGTGGTGCGTTATTTTGATTCTGTTTATGGAATACCGCTTTCTAGTAACAAGGTATGTAAAGTATCAAAAATGTCTGTAATATTGTAAATATTTTAAAAACTAGTGAATATAATTTTTTTTAATTGCCATATTCATAATACCGTGTTTTCCAAATGCAGTCGGTACTATTGCTAACTTTCTTATTACAATACGATACGACGCGTCGGTTAAATTAGTAAAGAGTTGTAGGTTCATGTGCTGATGATTATGGTGATATCAAAAAACAATTGAACATTCTTCAACTTCCTATGACTTGTCAGTTGTAGAAAAAAGAAAGTAGTAATAACATAATAAATTATAAAAAAACCACTTAAGAGCAAAATGTAGTCTATGAGTCATGTCATTCAGGGCCGTAGGTAGAGGGAGGCTGGCCAGGTAAAAAAGATTTTGAAATAGAAAAAAATAAGTGTCAAAAATGTCTGCAATAAGTTTAATAAAATAAAATTAATTAAATAATTTCGTCATACGGGTAGAGTCCTGTCCTGCCCCTGTCTGTTCCGTTGTCCCTTTTTTAGAGCTATTTTATATCAACAAAAATATAACCCAATGCAATAAAATATTTTTACAACAAAAACAAAAAACAATTAGGTATTTATTTTTAAAGAAAAAAATTATAGTAAACATTTTAATTGAAAATTTTTTTATTGAAGAAGTGTGATGATTTATAATTTAAAAAAATAGTGCGGGAAGAAACGAGAATGCTTTATTATGAATATACAAAACGGCACTTAAGAAAGAGTATTTCAAAACCTAAGAATTCGCACCAAACACTGCTCCTAGATTTACGCTCCAAAAATACATGATTTCTGAAAAATCATCAATTTTGGCGTGGAGAGCGATATTTACTTATTTTTAATTATGAAAAATCGAGCCCGAAAATCGCGTGTTAGAGTCATATAGTCTTATGTTAAAATTTTGGATTGAGTCTAGTATTCATATTGTTTACAAATATAAAAAATGGTTTTTTTTTAATAGAGAGCCAGCTAGGAAAATCAAAAAAAAAAGTAAAAAAAAAACATTTACAAAAACAAATTTTAATAATTTTGATGAAATTTGTTACTACCTAGTTAGGTGAATTTTAAACGAACTTTGGGCGTGGCCCCGAAAATGTTTCGCCTGCGGCGCTTTTCCGTCTTCTTTCCTAGGTACAATATCATGAAATACATGTATTCCCGACTGTCCCTTTCTCTAGAAAAAATGTCCTACTTAAGCCCATTCAGCCCCCCCCCCCCCCCCGAGCATATTTTCTGGCTACGCCACTGCTATAATATAATACATACATATGAATGAAGCATGTCGGATATTGGTCGTTCTAAAATGTAAAAAACTCTACGGCGTCCCTTAAAAATCAAATATCATTATATTTCAACGTGAGAATATGGGCCCTGGTAAGGAATCGAATAGCCCTACCAAAAATTTGGTTCTGGCTACGGCCCTGATGTCATCACGAACAAATCGTGCATTTCCACTGCATCGCGCATGTTGTACCTGTGTCGGTCGATGGCAAAAAAATTTCTTTACAAAATAATATATAAGCGAATTTTACGTGAATTAAGTGGCGCGGCGTCAGTGGAGATTTTAGAGATAAAATCGGGGCATCGTTTGTAATTTTATTGATAAATAAAAAATTAACATAAATAGCCGCAATATTTCTATTTTTATATTCTGCATGGCGGATGATATAAATTTTCAATTTTTTTTTAAATAAGATATCCGCCAAACTAGAAGTTCTTGTGAACCCCTTAATAAAATTTTTGTATTACATTTTTAATTAGACAAGCCAGGAAACGATGCCGCTTTTAATTCTGGTATGGAAGGCTCCTAATCGCAGATAATAAGCTTTAAAAACACACGATTTAATTAATAATAACTATAAGAATATTTTATATTTCCCTTAATAAAACTAGTAAATCTTGCAATAAAATCCAGTTAATTTTACAATAAAATTTAGTAAAAGCTAATAAATAATATTTGAATAAATAGTCCATACTTAAAGTTAAATGGAAATTTAGAAGGTAAAAAATAAGAACACAAAGTCTTCCTCCACTGTTATATTATAGAAATATTTTAAGCAACTTCTCTACATGTTTCGAATGCAGAAGCATTCATCTTCAGGAGAAAAATTAAAAGAAGAAAATACCAGTAGATATCACCCTAACTGAGCAACATAATTGTAGGTTCGGTGTAAAAATGAGTGGAACGGTGAGAAAACAGATACACACGTTGCACTGTGAGCAAGAAAAGTATGTGGGTTTGAGGCTTAAGGCACTGTGAACACTTTAAAGGTAGAATGAAAGGTTTAACATCTTTGTGTGAAAAAACTGTCGAAAGATGAAACTGAAGTGAAAGGGAATATTCATTTAAGCAAAATAAAGCTGTTAGCTAGTCATTTGAGAAAATATGGAGAAGAAGTGGATGTAAGTGTGAGGAAGATGACTATTAAAAATTATTTAAAAAAATTAATGTTGACTGGATGTAAACCTTATTGATTTACGAATAAAAGTGGTGAAAATAAAAGTAGAAATATTATTCATCTTAAAAAGACTTTTTAGAAACAAATTTATTTCAGCTCGACCGCTACCGCGTGCTTTTCCAAAAAGACAGATTATTAGGTGAAGTTAGTGACAGTTCATTGAAAAATTTCAACAGTGGAGGATGACTTTGTGTTCTTATTTTTTACCTTCTAATAAATAATAATATTTCCTATTAGAAAATATCGGAATATTTAATAAAGATGGTCATAAATTTTAATAGAAACTAATATTACTTTTATTTATTATATATATTTTATTATCTATATTACCAAAAATAATACCCTTCAGTAAATGAAATATAATAATTTTATTGTAAACTGTATTATCCCGGATTATGGTCCTACATACTATAATACAATTATTATATTTTTTAAACGTTGTAATATAAACTTCCCTCGTGGTAGAAACTGTAATCACAAAATGTTAATGATATGTATAATTTATATTATCAACTGATTGATTTTGTCGTATAATTCATATTTTTCTAGTTTCATATTTTCACAGTGTAAAATAACGATTTAATTTTTTTGCAAGAATCTTACAAGTGAAGAAAAGAGAGGCGCAAGTGAGGATATAAGAAATGACATATTGCTAACTGGAGAAAGTTCATCCAGAGCTAAAACTGAAAAAAGAGGTGTTTGGGATATTGGCTCTAATAATGATCATTACGGAGGAGATCCCCCGCGTCCATCTGGTCCACATCGTTATGGAGGTAAATAGGTGCATTCATTAATATAATATTGACTCATTATTATATTAAAAATCGCCGCCGTACAATAAGAAATAAAAAATTAGCTTGACGCATGACTAGTCATGCGTCACAGCACCTGCCTAGTATAAATAGAGCTGTAGTTACCGTACTTATTCAGTATTCACCTGAAGACGACTGGAGATGTTTACCAGTTGAAACGTAGTGATTCTAAACAAATAAAGACAATGCAAGTCCAAAACTCTACTGCCGTTCAAGAAACGTCATTGTCTCCAACCTTTAAACAGACACGAAGAGAGTTTGTATTACGTGTAATAACTTTTATTTTATTAAAATCGTAGCAGAGCGCTTTCGGCTTTCGCCATCTTTAGTGCTATTCGTCAATATACAATGATATCCTCAAGGTGGGATGGCATTTCGTCCACTTAATGATTTAAAACAATTAAAATTGTAAAAAAGACAACACGAAACAAAACATAAAATATCTTTGAGTTTAAAACAACATGCCGACAGTGGTAAAAGCAACGAACTTCTGGACGAAATGCCATCCCACCTTGAGGATATCATTGTATATTGACGAATAGCACTGAATATGGCGAAAGCCGAAAGCGCTCTGCTATGATTTTAATAAAATAAAAGTTTTTACACGTAATACAAACTCTCTTTTCTTCAATAAGAAATAAGACAAAAAAGTATTTGGTGGAACAGAAAGAGGTTCTGCCTAAACGTCAGTAAAAATCAATAAGTATTTTATTAGTTACATTTAATTTAAAAGTTGTTTTATAAATTAAATAAATTAAATTTGTGTATATCTTTGGAAAAGCTGTTACTAGTAGCAGCAACATATTTAATTTTTCATTTAGATGATTTCTTACTGCTTTTTTTTTGTTTATTTTTATTTTAATTTTCTTTTTTTATTTCTTTTTGATTTTACATCCTAGTTTTTTTACAGGACCTAACAAAGAGTTTTATGCCCTTTTAATTCTGCTTACAAGAAATACCTACACTTACTTAATATTATAATAATACTAACTACTACTACTAAAGACTAAATTAATACTTAACTATTTTTTATTTTAATTTTTTTTTTTATTCCTTTTTGATTTTACATCCTAGTTTTTTTACAGGACCTAACAAAGAGTTTTATGCCCTTTTAATTCTGTTTACAAGCCATTCCTACACTTACTTAATATTATAATAATACTAACTACTACTACTAAAGACTAAATTAATACTTAACTATTTTTTATTTTAATTTTTTTTTTTTATTCCTTTTTGATTTTACATCCTAGTTTTTTTACAGGACCTAACAAAGAGTTTTATGCCCTTTTAATTCTGCTTACAAGCTATACCTACACTTACTTAATATTATAATAATACTAACTACTACTACTAAAGACTAAATTAATACTTAACTATTTTTTATTTTTATTTTATTTTTTTATTCCTTTTTGATTTTACATCCTAGTTTTTTTACAGGACCTAACAAAGAGTTTTATGCCCTTTTAATTCTGCTTACAAGCCATACCTACACTTACTTAATATTATAATAATACTAACTACTACTACTAAAGACTAAATTAATACTTAACTATTTTTTATTTTAATTTTCTTTTTTTATTCCTTTTTGATTTTACATCCTAGTTTTTTTACAGGACCTAACAAAGAGTTTTATGCCCTTTTAATTCTGCTTACAAGCCATACCTACACTTACTTAATATTATAATAATACTAACTACTACTACTAAAGACTAAATTAATACTTAACTATTTTTTTTTTATTTTCTTTTTTTATTCCTTTTTGATTTTACATCCTAGTTTTTTTACAGGACCTAACAAAGAGTTTTATGCCCTTTTAATTCTGCTTACAAGCCATACCTACACTTACTTATTATTATAATAATACTAACTACTACTACTACTAAAGAGTAAATTAATACTTAACTATTTTTGGCCAGGTTTTTCCTATTATTTCCTATGGCACCATTTTATTATTTTTAATAATTTTAAATTTGGATAATAAGATTCAAATGTTTGTGCTTCTGTGGAATTGGTCCCAGATTCCATATAGAACTTATAATAGACAAAAAAAAATTATTTATATTTATTTATTTAATACTTCTGACAACTTAAATTTTGTCATCGTTTTCAGGTCCTTATGAATCCAGTGGTCCCAGTGGATATGGAAGTGGTTATCCACATCCAGGACTAGGTCCCCCTGGCCTTTCAGGTATTTTTTAGGAATCTATTAGGTACTCTAAAAATAAGTTTTATATATTTTTAAAAGCAATAATCTTCACAACAAATGTAATAGTATAAATGGCTTTTTTACTATAATAAAATGCACCATCAGCTTTTTTCTACTTCTGGCAAATAAAATAATGAAACCCAATATTTTATAGAGGTCTATGAAAACGGGCATTAATACTTTTATAATTTAAGAGAAATAAATAATGAAAGATAAGGAAACGTTCACTCATGCTTGATAATTTAAACAGGCTCTGGTTACTATGACGACGACCCTCCTCCTCACAGAGCTCCCGGGTATAGTTACCCTGAAAGGCCCGAACTAGATCACAGGCCAAGTGGTTATGGGCCCCATTATGGAAGCGGATACGGAGGAAGTTATGAAGATGATCATCACAACTATCAAGACTATCATGGTGGAGGAGGCGAGGGGCATGGAATTGGAGGGCATAAGGTAAACTTTACACTATAGGGACAATTCTATTTCAAGATTCAAGAAGATTAATTTCAGTTTTGAATGTTTAATCATTAGATTAATAATCATAGAAGTAATAAAAGTTTCCATTTAAAACCATATTCTTACCTATTTAGTTCCTGATTAAAAATTAAAATTGATGATGAGAGATGATAGATGAGACAACATTTTATTCTTTACAGCGTGATCCACAATTATTGCTAAGCCCAACAAATTAAATAAACTAGTCCAACAAGTTTAGGTATTTCATATTTTTTACAGGGTCTTGCGTTGAAGAAAATACTTCTTCCTTTGGCTGGACTTGCAATCCTCGGAGTAGCTGCAGCAGCTGCACACAATCCTGTTTTACTACAACTTGGCGTAGCTAATGGAAGAAGAAAACGATCTGCTGTACCTCCTGATGTTTATCCACCCAACCCAAAAGTTAGACCTCGAAAGACAAATTAAGAATAGTTACTATAATATGTATTTATAATTTATTGAACGCTGATGGATACTTTTATATATATTTTTTAATAAATAAAATGTTTAGCAATATTTGCGTTGATTATTGATAATACCGGCATACGTTCGATTTGTCTAATAAATTTTTCTTAATCTAGCCTATAGTCTTTTCAGAAAGGTGTAGAGTAATAAAATGGGAAATTCCGTCCAGTTCGGCTCAATTTCGGTGTCAGTCATACGCGCAGGTAAATTTTGTGCATTAAATTATTTATGATAACTAACCAAAGAAAAAAAAAGAAGATAATTTGATAAAGAAGGAACTATTAGCTATAGCAAATTTACACAAACATCGTTTTATGAAATATGCCGTGGAAGATATAGCTGAAATAGTTTAACTGTGCTGCGTATGCCGCCATATCATTGCGAACTAAATCCTATAGAACTTATATGGGCGCAAGTGAAAGGATTTGTAGCAAGACACAACACGACATTCAAAATGAATGAATTTCTCAAAATGAAAGGCGTTAAGCTACTGCTTGATCAAGCCATTAAGGAAGTGACACCAGAGAACTGGCGAAAAACAGTCCATCATGTCATTAAAGAAAAGGCGAAAATGTAGGATCTTCACCATCTGATCGATCGGACCGTCGACCCGTTAATTATAATGTCAAGAGGAGATGACAGCTCCTCAGATGACGAAGAATATTATGATTTTTTATAATTTAATTTCTGTATAATGTATTTTGTATTTTTTTTATAATGTTTAATAAAGAATAAATGTACCTAATACTATGTACATACATAATGCACGCATTTGTCACGCCATTTTCAGTGTTTGTGAATGGATAACAATAGACAAAACTTATAAATTGACCCAAACCCGGGTGGTACTACCTGCACTTGATGAAAATAAAGAATTTTGCCATGAAATCAATGCCAAAATATGAAATTGGCTTAAATATTCGTTGGGTCACTCTGTAGTCCCTTTGCACACCTAATAAGCTTTTATTACTCTACACCTTTCTGAAATAGACTATTAATGGGAGTTCCTCCTTTGACCATCATCATGAATCTATGTGTAGTCTTAAAATGCCACCCTAATTCTGTTTTAGTTAAATTATAGGTATCAACACAGGTATTTTCTGTTAAACTACATTACTTCATATAATTCGAGATAATGATTTAATTAAAGTTATTTTATCAATTATATTATTTAAACCGTATGACAATCTCAATGAAGGCGATTATTACGTCAAGAGCAAATAAATAACTACTCGAAATTATATTAACTCATTATTATGTTTTTTTGTATTTTCAGTCAATAGTAAACAACGACGTGGTACCAAATGAACAATC
This sequence comes from Polydrusus cervinus, assembly GCA_935413205.1. Classification (NCBI taxonomy): domain Eukaryota; kingdom Metazoa; phylum Arthropoda; class Insecta; order Coleoptera; family Curculionidae; genus Polydrusus; species Polydrusus cervinus. Next base: position 23,908,601 of record OW284514.1, on the reverse strand, counting down.
AAATAATCCTCCTTTCAGTTTTCGCTGGTTTAATTTACGCCTTTAATCCTGACGATGGTTCTCCGCCCATTAAGTATACCTGTATAGTAACCGAATTTGAAAGCTTAGTAAATGCTACCCGTACTTGTAAAGATATTGAAATAAGGGACCTCTTAATACCTGGCGGAGAAACTTTAGTTCTCGATCTACAAGATGATTCTACGGTTACTTTCAAAGGAAATAACTCGTTCGGCTACTGGAACTGGACAGGGCCATTGATGACAATTTATGGAAGAGGACTGACTGTGCAGGGAGATGCAGGTATATTTTATATTAGTTTTAATAACATGCATAAATTGTCTGTTTAAAGGTTAAAGATAACGACGTTTCTTGAACGGCAGTAGAGTTTTGGATTTGCATCGTCTTTATTTGTTTTGAATCACTGCTTTTCAACTGGTAAGCATCTCCAGTCCAGTCGTCTCCAGACATCTGGAGATGCTTACCAGTTGAATTCACCTCAGTTTTTTATTCTCTATCCGAAGAAACCAACTTTCGATTTACGATGTTAAACCAAAAAACCGGTTTTAAAGTTTTAACATGTTAAACCGGAAGTTCCAACTATTAGATATTATATATACCAAGAGTAGGAATGGTAATTGGGCTTAGATTATAATATTTAAATAACAAATGTTTTATTGTAGGTCATGTTCTTAATGGCCATGGTGAACTCTACTGGGATGGTCTTGGAAGTTGGGGAAAAACTAAGCCAAAATTCTTAACTATTGAAGCAAATGCATCAGTTTTCAAAAATCTAAACTTTTTTAATGCACCAGTGCATGGAATTACCATTAGTTATTCGCACGATGTCGTCATTACAGATTTTGTCATTGATAGTTCTGCAGGAGCAGTGGTAAGAATAAAATTGTAGATAACAAAACCAAAATTATAATAAAAAAAAGAGTTCACTTAAAAACAGGTCTGACCCTTTGATTAAAAAGATTGACAGGATCAACAACTCTAGAGCTCTAGCCTACAAATCGCAAGGTCACAGGTTCAAATCTCATAAGGAGTATTTGACTTTTTTTCTATAAAAACATTAAATAATTTATAGAATTATTTTGAATTGAAATCTTCCTTGTTGGGTGGATTGCATCTTTCCTTGATTAAATTTAAAATTTTTCATTCTGATTAATCTAGAAGTCAATCCAGGATTGGTCCTTCCTATGATATATAAAAAATGAAAAAGTTAAACTACAACTAAAGGAAAAGCCTATTGACAAACTATGAAACTAGATATTTAGTGGAACATAATCCTAAGTATGCTACTTTCAACACTAGTGTCGATGTGTCGATATTCTTTTTTTCAACACTAGTGTTAAATTATTTTTTTCACAAATCAAAGGCTTTTTTAATAATTCTTTGTGGTCGTAGGAAAAATAGTGTACATTACTCGTGTGAAAGTGATTATTCTAAAACTGTAATGTAATATCACATAATATACATACACTATATTGCTAATACCATAATTCGATGATGACACCACTGTAGGCAGATGATAAGGGTCCGTTGAGTTTGCGCAGCTCGGAAATTTGCTTCTTGATGTAAACATTTGACAGGACCGACTTTCAAAATGTTTTTACAAGCTTTTATTTAAATTCACCCGTTAGTTCGGGTGCGTACAGTTTATGGTCAAATAAAACTAAGTAACCAATACCTGAAATACCTTATTCCTAGTATTGAACAGCGATTCGTGCAAAAAAAGAATCATGCACTTTTTTCTACCCATCTTGAGACACAAGTCGCTAACAATAACAAAATATCTGGTAAAGTTTTATACCTAAATTCGCACCCAAAACTTAAAAATAATATCCACAATCACACACGGAACATCCGAACGAATACAACGTAAAAAACATGGAAATGACTAACAACAACTTACAAACTAACAAAAAAAATATGTCTAAAGTAAAGTTTTATAAATATTAACACCCAAAACTTGGAAATTAAAACCACACACGAATGAACGAAACACAAGATGGCGACGAATAAGAATACAACGGCGCGGCGAGCCGGTTCTGTTCAAGAGACCTTGGGTTTTGTTTACGTTCTGTTAGATATCGTGTCGGTTGCCTAATTTTTGCAGAAGTTAGGGACATTTTATTAGAATTATTTGATCAGCAACAGAATTAAAGGATTATGAAGAGGTTTAAAACGTTTTGTGAAGAGTTTCTATACGAATAATCTGGCAACACTGATCGTCAGTATTATTTTTAGGGCGTTGCTTCAGTTGGTCACGAGGGTCACAATACTGATGGTTTTGATGTTAAAATGTCAACCAACATTACAATTAAAGATTCAAAAGTATATAACCAAGATGACTGTGTCGCGCTGAATTCAGGTTAGTGTCTTCTTTAATTATAATTGATTTATTTAAGTATATCAGATTCAGAGCCATAAAAAAAAATCATAATAATTGTTTTAATAAATTTTTTTTCATAAATTGATGCATTATATTTAAATAGGTGACTCCTTGAGTATAAAAGAGAAACACTACAAACTTTATTTGTTTTAAAACGACCGCCTAAAAAATTGAATAAGTACCTACCCCTAAAACCACTCTTGCGGACGTCAACGAGAAAATATTGGTCGCGTTAGATTACGTTCGATTCGCCTTATGCTGCTTCGCGAAACGATTCGAGGCTAAAAAAGTATAATGGCGGCGGCCGTTCCTTCCTTATTTGGTTTGTTATTTACCTTTGCACTATTTAAATGTTTGTGGTTAAACAAATAATTTTCAATGTGATTGGTTAACAATAAAGTCTTTTGGCACAATTGTATTTTGGGATGTGATGTAGTAAATTGCGGCCAGTTTTATTAGTAGATTGGATTTATAACCATTGTTTTTTATTATGATTGTAGATTCTTTGAAGAGGTAGGTTTAATTTTAAGTAATCACGGGTCCCTGACATCAAATAATTGACATTTTAAATAAACAAAAAAACACATGTAACTCTTGTCTTATCACTCTTTCTTTATAACTCCTCCAGTGGCGGCGTGATCAAGCTATAATACCAAAAAACAATGGACAGTTTTCGTTAATTATAGTGCTGCGACATTTAATAGTATTTTTCCTCGAATGTCAGGATTAGTGAGTTTAAATATAATGCATCAATTCCATAAGACACTGTACCTATAGTGGTATTATAAATTAAAGATCCATTTACTTATATGACCATTTCAGTGGCGGTTCCTCGAAGGAAGTAAGGGAGGCTGAGCCTCCTCAGTAATTTCTGCCCTCCTACACATTTTCTTGGTTTATTACTTAAATAATAACTCTTAATTTACAGCAAACAAATATGTAATATATTTTCATTCGGATTCTTAATTTATTTCCTTATTTGCTATTTTTTCCACTGTTTAATATTTTTTTTACAATCTGACAATAGCGCATGAGGCTAGTGGCTGTTTAGTCTCCATGGGTTTGCCTAAAAGCCACGTTAATAAGCTCTGATAAATACGAAATTGTGAGAGGGAAATAGTAGTTTCTAACATTTTAACTACAATAAGTGGCAACGTCGACTGGAAAAGAGCCTCCGGACGAATAACGAGCGTGATCTCTCCCACGTGCAAATAGATCACCTGTTTTTTAACGCTTGCTAAACTCGTCTCGTGTGTCGTGAACCGCGCGCGGTCTTTTGATTTGATATTTGTTAGGTTAAATTTTAGAGTTTTCGCCTGGTTTGTGAAGTGGGCAGCGCATCGATTGGACATTTTATTTAGTTTAGCCGTTTAGTGATACTTTGGATTACCTATATTTTAAAAATAAGTGCCGCCGGCTTTAATTTAGACTGTAATTTAGTGGAATATTTTTTAACCAACTCGTTTAATTCCCTAAATTACGATGACAAACTTGTAGTGAAAAACAGACGTCTAGAGCCAGAATTAAAAAGCCTAGTAGTAAGTACAAGAAAACAAAACCGTGGCTTTAAAACATAATAATATTATTATCGAAAATATAATATTTATAACTGGATCCGAGGTAAGAAATAAATTGTTTTGCTGGTATTGATTTCGCACAATTACGTGAGATAGAAAATCATAATAATAAGGTTAGTGAAAATCGTGAAATTTTAACAAAATTAATCGATTTTATTTTATATTTGTCGTCTCAGGATCTAAGTTTTCAAGGACACAACGAATCTGAAGGGTCTAAGAAGGGTAATTTTAACGAATTATATTTGCAAGAATAATATTTTATTTAATTAGGAATAAGATACATTACTTAGTTTTTATTCAGAATTTGTTTTTATTTATTTTTTAAAATGGTTTTAAACGAATGACATCACGTTTAATTACGTTAAAATTCTAAAATGTGTAGTAACATCTAAGTCTATTTTTTTACCGTTTTGAAAAAGTTGAAATTAAAAATGTGATGGGAAGACTTAAACTCTAAATTAACTTTTAACGCAAATCATAATGTGTGAATCTATACCTACTTTAATTGAAAGAAAAAATCTCAATTAAATTTAATCTAATTTACGAAATTAGATAGACGTTGAGTGAATTTTTGACAAATTTTGGGCGTGGCTGCGAAAATTTTTCTTTCAATTGTAGCCTCCCCAATGAAATCACCCACAAGCCGCCACTGAATTATTTGGTAAAACTTGAAACAATATTATCTCTAATGCACGAATTATTTAGTACATCCATATGGCTGATGATCATACACTGGTATGGTTTTAATTCACAAATTTCTGTAGGTACCTACATATATCATTGTCAGAAATAAATTTAAAATCCAGACTACAAAAATGATGTAAGGACATTTTTTCTTAGCTGTTTTTAACAAATTAATGATAAGAAAATCTAGGAAATAGCCAGTGGCAGTTCCAGTGGGACCAGTCCCCCTCTCAAAATTATGAGAAAATGTGAATTTGTATCATATTTTACCATTAACGTATGAGAATGTCGAATTTGAATTTTCCGCTACTACTGAAAACTGCAGAATTGATGAAATGGGAACATTGTTTTTAAATGGAAAGAAAGTTTTAGCGGCTGGCGGATAAAGTAGTGCATCTATCTTTTGCATTAAAGTAGGTACACAGGGACGCCAAAGGTAATGGGTTCCCTGGAGCACAGGTGTTTCGTCCTTGTTAGGAATCATCTGAAAGCCATAACCTATAAGCAATTCCCAATACAGCGAAAATATGTTTTCAAGATATTTTTAAGAATAAATATATGATGAAAACCTAGTTAAGCCATCTTTAGGAATCAACTCAATGCAAAAGATGGCCATCAGACGTGAAAACATAGAACTAACAAAAAACCAAGTACGGTGGGGCAACCAGTATAGGAAACGTTTTCTGATGAGTCCTAACAAGGACGAAACAGCATGTCATTGTTTACCTGTGCCCCAAGAAACCCATTATCTTCGGCGTCCCTGTGTAGGTACTTTAATGCAAAAGATAGATGCACTATTTTGTCCGCCTACCGCTATATATTTCAGTCTATTTTACTTATACGGACACTAAACTCTACTACTTTATTGTTTTTAAATTTTACTTTTAGGATCTAATATTCACGTCGCAAACCTTCTATGTTATGGAAGTCACGGCCTCAGTCTTTCAGTCGGATTTAGTAATGACTCTATCGAACTAAATAGTTTAAGTAATATTCTAATCGAAAATTCCACTATTATCGATGCAATGGATGGAATTCACATTAAAACTCACATTAATGCTGGAGCTGGTTTAATAAGTAATGTTACATACAGAAATATTTTTATGATTGGTATGTTGTACTACTTTATAGTAATTTTTAATATATTTCAGTCAGTTTTGACAGTCACCAAAATCCCGCTAAACGATATTTCAAACGCAAATTGCTCTAAAACGATACAAACAATTTGGTAAAAACCCATTTCATATTCAGCGGCAAATATCATTCTTTCTAACGAACCGAAATTCAGGTTTCAGGAGTTAGTGAATGCCGAGATATTAGCGTTTGAAAATTAGATTAGCGGTATTTTATTGGTTAGCAAAAACTATTTTTTAGTACCTAGTCTACTTCAGAAAGGTATAGCGTAATAAAACCGTCCAGTTCGGCTCAATTTCGGTGTTGGCCATAGGCGCTAGTAAATTTTGTGCATTAAATTATTTATGATAACTAACATAAGAAAAAGAAGAAGATAATTTGATAAAGAAGGGACTATTAGTTATAGCCAATTTACATAAACATCGTTTTATGAAATATGTCGTGGAAGATATAGCTGAAAAATATAGTGTGCGGCGCACACTGCCATTGCAAACTAAATCCTATGGAACTTATATGGGCACAAGTGAAAGGGTTTGTAGAAAGACACAACACGACATTCAAAATGAAAGACGTTAAGCTACTTTTTAATCAAGCCATTAAGGAAGTTACGCCAGACAACTGGCGAAAAGCAGTCCATCATGTCATTAAAGAAGAGGAGAAAATTTGGGATCTTGACCACCTGATTGATCGGATCGTCGACCTGTTAGTTATAACGTCAAGAGGAGATGACAGTTTCTCAAATAACGAAGAATAGTATGATTTTTTATAATTTAATTTCTGTATAATGTATTTCTTGTATTTTGTAATTGTTTTATAATATTTAATAAAAAAATAAGTGTACCTCTAATACTATGCAAGTACATAATGCACGCCTTTGTCACAGCATTTTCAGTGTTTGTGAGTGGATAAAAATAGACAAAACCCATAAAATAACCCAAACCCGGATGGGTACTACCTGCACTTGAAAATAAAAAATTTTGCAATGAAATCAATGTCAAATTTTGAAAGTGGCTTAAATATTCGTTGGGTCACTCTGTAGTCACTTTGCATACCTGATGCGCCTTTATTACTCTACACCTTTCTGAAATAGACTATATGTAGTCTGAACTATAATATATACGTTAGATTTTGATCTTTTTAGGTAGTTATAGTAATGGCATTGCAATCGAACAGAATTACACAAACAGTCCATCAAGTTCAAAAGATGGAGCTCTACCATTGAACAATATTCCTATTGAAGGGCTACGATTTTATAACATTAAGGGAACAGTGTTAAATACGTCAGTACCGTATTATATTGTTTGTGCACAGGGAGGTTGTGACGATTGGGAATGGAAAGACGTGTTTATTAGTGGACAACAAGAGAGCGCATGTGTGAATTTTCATCCTGACGGAATTGAATGTGTTGACTATGTAATTTAGTTTATTTTTTGTTTTTCTAATATTACATTTTTTAAAACAATATCTTTGTGCCGCATTTATTAAATTGAGCAACTGGACCGGGTACCAGGCACAGGGCCGTAGGCAGAGGGAAGCTGGCCAGGGCGTGGCCCTGGCAAAAAAATATTAAGCCCTGGTAAAAAAGATTTTGAAATAGAAAAAAATAAGTGTCAAAAATGTCTGCAAGTTATTTGATAAGTTTAATAAAATAAAATTAATTAAATTATTTCGTCATACGGGTAGAGTCCTGTCCTGCCCCTGTCTGTTCCGTGTTCCCTTTTTTAGAGCTATTTTAAATCAACAAAAATATAACCCAATGCAATAAATTATTTTTACAACAAAACCAAAAAACAAATAGGTATTTATTTTTAAAGAAAAAAATTATAGTAAACATTTTAATTGAAACATTTTTTATTGAAGAAGTGTGATGATTTATAATAAAAAAATAGTGCGGGAAGAAACGAGAATGCTTTATTATGAATTTTTTAATAAAGAGCCAGCTAGGCAAATCAAAAGAAAAGTAAAAAAAAACATTTACAAAAACAAATTTTAATAATTTTGATGAAATTAGTTAGTACCTAATTAGGTGAATTTTAAACGAACTTTGGGCGTGGCCCCGAAAATGTTTCGCCTGCGGCGCTTTTCCGTCTTCTTTCCTAGGTACAATATCATGAAATACATGTAGTCCCGACTGTCCCTTTCTCCAGAAAAAATGTCCTACTTACGCCCATTCAGCCCCCCCCCCCCCCCCCCCCGGAGCGTATTTTCTGGCTACGCCACTGCTTATTATAAATATAATACATGCATATGAATGAAGCATGTCGGATGTCGGATGTCGGTCGTTCTAAAATGTAAAAAATTTGACAGCGTCCCTTAAAAATAAAATATCATTCTATTTTAACGTGAGAATAGGGGCCCTGGTAAGGAATCGAATAGCCCTACCAAAAATTTGGTTCTGGCTACGGCCCTGACCAGGCAATACCCGATAGGTACCCGACCTACCCATCCAGCTTAACTGGATATAGGTACATTAAAAAACCCGATTAGTCTTTACTTTTTCGACAAAGTTACCTCTACTTAACAAAATATAGTCTATAATATGTTACTTTCACCAATATGTCCTTATTTAATTATAATATACAGCGTGTCCGTGGATTTGCTTGCCAAATGGAAAACTTCTTTATTATTAATTTTTCGAAAAAAAGTTATACCTTATAAAAAGTTTTGCTTCTAAAATTATTAAGATTGGCTTAAGAATTTCTTTTCAATATTGTACAGGGTGTCTCAAAAAACGAAAAACTTTAATTCTAAATGTGAAAAAACTTTATACCAATATTTATTAACTGGCAAATTGGAAAGAGCGAAAAGCGCATTAAATCGTCAACTAATTTGTAGTATACAGGGCACTGATAAAGTTTTTTTTGAATAGTTAATTAACATTTTTTATAAACAATATGGTTAAATAATTAAATTTACCCATACATTATTACCAGGGGACTCGGAATTGAGACTAGATTTTTCTGCGTGGTTATTAGGCGTTATGGAGGACGATCGCCGTTTACCTTTTAAAATAATTTTTTCAGATGAAGCTGTTTTTACAACCAACGGTATTGTAAGCTCTCAAAACTCCCGTTATTGGTCAGTGGATAACCCTCATTGGGTTATACAGTGCCGAAACCAATATTCTGAAAAAGTAAATGTGTGGTGTGGTATAATCGGGGACCGATTGTTGGGACCAATATTTTTTGATGATAATATAAACGGTGAGATGTTTCTAAATTTTTTAGAAAATGATTTTAGTAATATGCTAGATGACATACCTTTGGCCGGTATATGGAACTTATTGCTCCAGCTAGATGGAGCTCCCGGACATTTTGCATTGCAAGTTAGACATTGGCTGAACAGAAATTTTGCTTATAGGTGGATAGGAAGAGGTACAGATCAAGATTTGCGTTTTTGTCATTGGCCAGCGAGGTCCCCGGATCTCACCCCACTGGATTATTTTTTGTGGGGTTTCCTCAAAGAAAGGGTATATAAAAGGCGGCCCCGAGACAGAGAACACCTCAAGAGACGAATAACTCAGGAATGTGCCGGGCTACGGGGACATTAACTATCGAATGCTGATGGACAACGGGGGGCTTATTGAAATTTAATCTTCTATGTATCGTTCTATGTTCGTGTTTACTGTATAATTACTAGTAATTGAAAAATTTGTTATGTGTAAATATGTTTATATGATTGTTTAATAAATTTTCAATTAGGTTATTGTAAATTATCTAAATATTTTAATCACTCTGTATACTAAATTAACCTGCAAATAGTACATTGATAGCTTAATAATAAATATTGCGATGGTATTTATCCATATTGTTTATAAAAAATGTTAATTAACTATTCAAAATAAACTTTATCAGTGCCCTGTATACTACAAATTAGTTGACGATTTAATGCGCTTTTCGCTCTTTCCAATTTGCCAGTTAATAAATATTGGTATAAAGTTTTTTAACATTTGGAATTAAAGTTTTTCGTTTTTGAGACACCCTGTACACTATTAAAAAGAAATTCTTAAACCAATCGTAATAATTTTAGAAGCAAAACTTTTTATAAGGAATAACTTTTTTTCAAAAAATTGATAATAAAGAAGTTTTCCATTTGGCAAGCAAATTCACGAACACGCTGTATATTTCACAAACCGGGTGACACAAGAAGGTACTAATTTTTTCCATAAATTTAGCAGTAAAGATTTAAAACTGTGGGATATTAATAAGTGTGTAAATTGCCATTTTTCGACCAATTCAAACCTTCGATGCCACTTCCGGTTTAACCGGAAGTGAAGTCAACTTTTAAATTTTAAACGGAAACCCTTTATTTTCATTTCACACAAATTCTATAAAAAAATTTATTTTCAATGATTTTACCGTTTGTTTTAAAAATGGCCAGCTAGATCACTTTTTCCTTGTTTCCTAAATTGTCCATAACTTTGGTAAAACAGGGTAAGTGTTAAAAAGAGTAGGCCATGGAAATGGTAAAATTGTTTATTTTAACCTACTTTATAATATAAGTTTGACGTGCTTGCGAAAAATGTTTCCGTTTACGCTATTTTATCTACAACCTAATTTTTAAGAAAACAAAGTGGGATTTCTCGATTTTTTCAAATGGCAACCCATCTTTGCTTTATAATAATAATATGTTTTATAATTTTCTTTCTAATGGTGTATCACAAGTTAATAATTACCTATATATTAGGTAATAGTAGAAATTAGCAAGAAATATATAAATGTAATTTCTAGACCTATATAAGCCATGAGAAGTTTTTTCAATACCAGTCTAAAAGTGGAAAACAAAAACATTATTTCTGCTTTTATTAGACCAAAATGTCAAATGGTAGGTACCCACTTTGATTAATTAATTTTTTCAGGAAAAAAATAGATTTAAAATATTTGTTAGTGCAATGTACCCCGTCTCCCCCTTATGAGCGCCAATGGATTTAGCTAGTCTATTGAAACTAAACAGCCTTCAATTCGCTCTTGAAAGATAGGTATTTATTTATACGCACATCAAGTGCAGTATTTTAGTTTGAAAGGCAATCTAAATTCAATAAAATTAATGCATCGCACCCGGAAAAGTATTTTTAAAATAGGTTTGGTGTGAGTACAACACTAAAACAAACCTCTGGAACAAAATAAATGTGAATGACCGATAATTTAAACTATTAAGTGAGGGCTTGACGCTTGACCGTTTAATTATTATTAATTTAATAGTTTAGCACCACTATTATTTAATAGGCTATTACCATAGCCCACTTTATGGTATACTTATATACCAGAATACCAATATAGGTCAAAATAGTATTCCATGTAGACCGGGCGACACAAGAAATTTTTTCTGTCATTTTAAAAGTAAAAATTTAAGTAAATTGCCATTTTTCGGCCCATTCAAACCTTCAAACCCACTTCCGGTTTAACCGGAACTAAAGTCAACTTTTAAATTTTAAATGAAAAACCCCTCGTTTTTTTTCGATAATTAAATTCTGTAGAAAATTCTCTTTTTAATGACATATATCACACTTTATCATTTGTTTTAAAAATGGCAGCCTGGATTAATTTTCCTTTGTTTTTTAAAGTGTCCATAACTGTGATAAAACAAGAGGTGGTAAAGAGTAGGCCATGGAAACGTTAAAATGGTTTATTTCAATCTGCTTTATAATATAAATTTGGCTGTCTTGAAAAAAATTTATCCGTTAAAGCTTTTTTATTTAGAACCTATTTTTAAAAAAAAACGAAGTAGAATTTCTCGATCTTTTAATGACCACCCATCTTTGTTTTATTATAATAAAATTCTTCATTTCATTTTTTTTTTCTGGCGGTGTATGACAAGTTACCTACTAATTATTTATTAGGTAATAGTAGAAATTAACAAGAAATATGATAAATGTAATTTCTAGACCCGTATAAATCATAATGAAGTTATGTCAAGTATGCCGTGGAAAACAATTCAATTATTTTAGTCCTCGTAATTTTATTTAATATATCATTTGACATTTTGATCTAATAAAAGCAGAAATAATATTTTTGTTTTCCACGGCATCTAGACTGGTTTTGCCAAACTTCTTATGGCACTGTTGTGTTGACTTCCGGTTTAACAGGAAGTGGCTTCGAAGGTTTGAATTGGTCGAAAAATGGCATATTACACACTTATTAAGGTTCCACATTTTTAAGTCTTTACCGCTACAGTTTTTGGCACTTTCTTTTGTCACCCGGTAAATTGCGGTTCTTCTTTTAGTCCAAATTTCAAAACTAAGCAAGTTATTGAGTTTTTTGTTGGCCAATGGAAAAATGATGTCTATGATTGTATGTGGGTGCGGGAAAATAGTAGTAGGTAGGTACCTACTAATGTTCATTGTATCGTAAAAACCATTAAAAAAATTTTAAAATAAATTTGGCTGAATGCAGTTGGGCATCCAGTAAGGATAATATAACAATTTTGGGCAATGTTACAAATAAATAAAAAAATATAACTATAGCTTTTTATGGACAAAATAGGCATTTCCACTTCACGCCATATTTTTAAATTAGTATTAAATATTACAAACAATATGTACAAAAGAAGATAGTTTCCTTTCATTTCGTCATATCCATCCCTAGACGCGTTTCGCCATATCAGCTGAGCTAGGATCCGACGAAATATCATGGCGTACACCAGCACGATGTTGCACGGAGCGATATCTGTGTCGTTGTTTGACACTCTGGCGCATACCAGCACATCTAACAAACTTATAGAAATAATTAAAAATGTTAAGAGAAAATCACCTGTAAGTATACAGAAGCGAGTTTCCTTTTCATTACAACAATATAACAAAAAACACAGTGCGGATTTTTTTGTTAATATTATTATGACGACGTGAATAAATAACATAAAATATTATTACCTGTGTATCATTTCCCCATTATAACTCCCTTCTACACATCACGATCAGCTGAACATTACGCCAATATTTTAAAAGTTTCAATTCACCACAATCCGTCATTCACCAGTTCACACATGAAATCACACAGAAAAACAAAACCAAGGTTTTTAAAAAATGTTAAGTATAAAACGTCTATAGGACAGCCGTGCCGTTTAGTTACGCAGATTCACTAGACTGGAAACAGTGGCAACTAAGGCGATTACATATCTTTCATGTTTATCCAAGAGCAAAGTCATGAAGACCGCGCTAAATGCGTAGGTTCGGTGGAGGTACGTGGGCCTATAGAATTTTTTTTAATATAAACAGCCTTATTCGATCCGTAACTTAAGAAATATAGTATTACGACGAACGAAAAATAAAACGCTGTTGCTTCGTCAACAATCGAAATTAATCTACATATTTCTCCACTTTACAGTCAAAAAATAACTTCTTACAAAAAAGAGTTACTTAGCGTGACTCATCTTTTGTAAAATCCTCGCATACGTTTAAACAAAACATCGAAATCATAACGTATCATTTTTACTAGGCTTGGATGAAAAAATGACAAATGTTTGACCATGTTTCAGTGGTTATAAATAAGCGACCATTGAAACTCTGGATAGAAGTGTTTGTTGGGATGCAAGGTTGACAGATATTTTAGTGATCAGTCACGCATGATATTGCTGTTTTACATTTTAACTAGCCTAGGTCACACGAGATCAGCTAAATTACCGGTGCAGAGGAACCTTACCAGCATCGATCCATACATAGATATAGGGGTGAAGCTAGGGTTACCACCTCTCCCGGTTTTCCGGGAGTCTTCTGGAATCGGGCCTTAAAAAGCGTCGGTCTCCCGTATTTCATATAATTTATCCCGGAAATTCAACATGTTAAAGCAGAGGTACTTTGATAGATTTTTTGTTTATTTTTATGTAAATGAATTTTTTTTTGGTCATTAGACTCCCGGAATCATTGGTAAAGGAAGGTGGCAGCTCTAGGTGAAGCACTGGAACAATGATTAAGTTGCGCATACACCAAGAACTTCTTTATCAGGAGAATGCACTTTGCCGAACAGACTTTCTCTTTGCTGTGGTAATAAAACTACTTTGCAAAGAATAATTCTGCTATAGAGGTAACTATAAAGTAATTTCGCTGTTTCTCAATAGTAATTGCTGTACTTCTCAAGTCACCTATAAATAACAATATAACACACTTTGCTAATGAAACAAATTTCTGCAAGGCCAGAATAGTATTTTTTAATGATAACCAAATTGCTTTTAGCTGTCTCTGTAGAGAGCTTTGTGTTAGCAAAATAATTATTTCTAGCGTAGGGATGCATTTTTTTATAGTAAAGAACGTATCTCTCTAAACAATTTGCGTGTACTCCATAGCGAGTAGAGTGCATAAAGGAAAAGCATACAAGTTTATTGGCTCTTGGCGAAACGGTAACACCCAAATACCGAATCTAAAGGCCTTTTTACATTGGGTGGAATTGCAAGAAAAAATTGCCTGAAAGCATGCGCTTTGTCGACGTTTTAAAAAGCTGATGCAGGTTTTAAATGGGAAAACGTGCATCAGCTGATTAAAACGTCGTCGAAGCGTATGCTTCCAGGTCATTTTTCTTACAATTGCACCCAATGTAAAAAGGCCTTAAAGAAATTTTATTTACTTTGGCAGCAACATTTTCCTTTAGAACCAGTAAAAATTCTTTTGAATAACTTTTTTGCTGTTTTATGTAAGTTGTCTCTAATTTTTTAAAATAAACTTAAAGAAGGAAGATAGAGCTTTCTGTTCCAAACCCTACATTATTATTATCCCTTCTGGAGAGTAGTTATACGACATTGTTCTTGGCTGAACCGGCACGAAGACCAATTACTTTGGATTCTTGAACGCACCCTAGTAGCTCTAATTGGTGAAGCGCCAAATACACCTCTATCATTCTTCTGTGCTAGTAGTTCAAAAACACCTTTGTTAAATGTCGATTGTATGAAGATTCTGTCAAAGTCAATAAAAATAATGAAAGGCACAAATATGGCGAATAAAAATAAAGAGAATTAAAATCGTAAATATGCATTTTCGACTAAATTTTATCAATAAAAAGCCTTTTAAACAACAGCAAATATTATTGTCTGCAACATATATTAAGTTGGTTTGAAAAGTTTTAGTGGACATTCGAAAACTGACTCGAAAGCGAACGTAATTGAACAAATATGGCAAAATTTGCAGACTATTTTATGATTTGTGGCCTCGACTACAATTCAGGCTTGGAAACCGATAAATATTTAGGTATTTTATTTACTAAAACATACAAATAGTATCATGTTAACTTTTATTAATTAATAACAATCTCGTAAGCCAGTAAATAGTCTTTTAATTGTCATCTTTTACTTCACTGTCTGTAAAGATTTCATAAACTAAAACTGTGATTTCAGATAATTTACATATTTCTCCTTTGGAACGATCTTATAAATGTAAAGTTCTTGCTCACTATCCTGAGCATAACAAAACAAATCCATTTGATGAGGCTGCTGTATGTATGGTAAGTAAAATTTTTAAACTGATGCTGCCATAAAATAATTAAAAACGACGGCATTCAAATTGTTCCATTGGTTGAAGAGCTGGGCTTATAAAATGTATTCCTGTATGTTGTTATTTTTATTTCCAGTTGGCCTTACCCAGTGGTCTCAAATTTAGAACTCAAAAACATTCCGTAACCCAAGCACCTAATTTTCATTCTTTCCTGATAACACGTGAAGATGGATCAAGGTGTTATGGTTTTAGTCTTATATTTTATGAAGAAGTAAGAAATCGAGATATATGTTCTGCCATGCAGACTTTACAGGTAAATGAAAATGAACAGTATTTTATTTAATTAAACTCATATGCTGTAATCAACGACTTGTATATTAGATATTTTGTTAGAAAAAAGACACAAAGTCTCGGCCTCAAAATTTTTACGGTCTGTTTATTTTTGTTGTGACATGTTTTGCCTCAAACTGGCATCTAAACAGGTAAAGACAAAACTTGCCGTACCTACGTAATATGCTTTTTACCACACTTAATATGTATAATACACTAATATCTAATACAGGTTCAATTATCCAAGGCTGTAATAGAGAAAAAATAATCTGAGATCTTTTTAGGCTATGTATATCACGGAACTTTCCAGCAATTTAAAAAACAGGCCAATACAGCAGGTTCAGAATCAAGGACCCCAATCCCGTTCCTTACCCAGACATTTTAAACTGAATACTCATAATCCAAAAGGCGCAGCTTTAACATATTACGATATTACAAAGGATAAATTATTTGTTTCTAAATGTATTGGAATAATTTGTCAATCAGCTTATGTTCAGGCAGCAAAAATATTTCTTGAAAATTTGTACAGGTAAGAATGACTTATTTTAAAAAGTTTTTCATTGAATAATAATGGTGTTTGTATGTTTCTTTAGTTTCAACATATTTTCCAAATTTATGTTATCATTGTTTTTTATCTTAGATGTGCACCCAGAAAATCTACCTCTATTATTGGTCTCAGCTTAGAAAGTTATGTGTTCAACTTATTATATGAGGTAAGTTCTACATTATGTAGGTACATATGTATATTACCATTGCAAGCTTAACTGTTTTTTCTAGGCATTACAACAGCTTTGTCAACATATTATGTTTTATGTAAAATTTGTGACTTCATAATAATAACGAAAATATAATATATTTTGGGTACTTATATCAATTTACCTCCCTGACAATACAATAAGAGATGTCCTTTTTTTATGTCTACTGCTCATTTTACCTTGTTATAAAATCACACACCCTCTCAGAAAAAGGGGCATAAGTCCAAACCAGTTTGAAGAGCCCTGGTATAATTTAGGGAAAAATTAGATATTCCACATTGCCTAATGTTAAAATTGATTTAACTGTCATAGTTATACAGGATAAAAAAAGGTTTTTAAAATCTAGAATTAGAATAGATCACCCTGTATACTATGTTTTTTTAACCATTTTTTTAAATTTAATTTGTTATAGCATGATTAGGAATTTGAAAAACAGATTTGGAGATATTGACATTTGTAGTATTGTTTTTCTTGCGTCATAGTTTAGTGAACGGCAGTAGAGTTTTGGACTTTCATTGTCTTTATTTATTTTGAATCACTACGTTTCAACTGGTAAACATCTCCAGACGTCTGAAGACGACTGGAGATGCTATAAAATCCTGGACAAAATGAACGCCACATCATAAATTTGCCTCATATTTAATGCTAATTTTTTCTGAACCTAGGATCCAATTCAAATGATTTTTTTGTATTGTAGGTTAGTTAGTTAACGTAATAGTTGATAGATGAGTTTTGTACTTGCATTGTCTTTATTTGTTTTACATCACAATGTTTCAATTGGTAAAATCTCAAGATGTAAAACAAATAAAGACAATGCAAGTCCAAAACTCTACTGCCTTTCAAGAAACATCATTGTCTCCAACATTTAAACAAACACAAGTAGTTTGGTGTTTCAGTTATCTAAACAAAAAATATTAATATGCTTTATCATGCCGTGGCAGTTATACAATTTCGGTACTAATAGTTTAAATACCGGTATTCAAATTTTTCTAGTTTCAAAATGTTTTGATAATATCTTTAGCTAGAAAAGAGATATTGATTTGAGGTTTTCACTGTCTTGTTTTAATTTTAGTTTTCCTAATAAATATATTAAAATGCAAATGATAAAACAATTAAATCGCCTTTAAACGAGACCAAGTTTGATCATTTCCGTTGGAGCAATAAGTACTTAAAGTTGCCCATAAGTTTTTCAAGATTTTTTTGACTGGCAGGTTTTTCAAGATTAAAATACATATACATATATTTTTAATACTGCTTAACTAGTATTATGCCCTCTAGCGGATGTATAAGAAACTTAAAAACAATTTCCAGCGATTTTTCTTGGTCCTTAAAACAATGACAATGACGATATTTTGCAAACAAACAAAATGCCGCTAATCGATTTTTCAGGCACTAAAATCTCGGCAGTGTAATGATAAGAATTAAGTATACTTGCCGCTGAATATAAAACAGGTTTTTAAACAAAATTTTTTGTATGGATTCAGAGATAATCATTTTTGAAATATCGTTTAGCGGAATTTTGTTGTTTGGCAAAATTTCACTATTATAAGAATATGGTTTTACCAAAATCGATTTGGAGCGATGGGCCGGTTATAAATATTCCAAATTAGTGTTTACCACTGACGTTGTAGCGACTGGTGGGTATCATGGCATTCTCGATGTTTAAAGAGTAGAAAAGAGATAAGTGTTTTCCTTGTCTTCACGTTCATCAAGGAGGGCATGGTGCTTGTGCTTTGTGGCGTAATAATTTAAAAAGAGCACATTCAAGGTTAACCAAGGGTATAACCGCAGTAATTACCGGTTGTAAATTGTTCTTATTCGAGTCCGGAAAGAGCGCTGGATAGGGGTTCTGTTCGCCCCCAGGGACGGCACTGAACAGACACTTTTAGAAGGAATATCTCAAAAACAACGTCTCTAAATTTTGGCATAGTGTTCGGTACCCTAAAATATTAAATTAGATTTAAATTGTCATTTTTATTCTGAAACCATTTCAATCCACCCTCGTAAGTAGCAAATATATGGTAATACAATTCGATTATCTTAATTAATTAATTTATTATAATATAAAAACTAAAATTTAAAAAATCGCTACTGATAAGACAGTTAATTAACTGAATAGTGCATTCTTTTGTTGCGATTTCAAATTATTCTATATTAACAATTATTATAGGTGTATTATAGCTTTAATAATGGTCGCTTTTCTAGCGATGTGTCTTTGCTTTTTATTATTCATAATTATTTTTTCTGTGCAGTATTTCAATAATTTCAGTAGAAATGGTCGTAAATGTTCTTAACAATAAGAATAGGTAACTTATGTAGAATTATTCCGGTAAAAAGTGTGTAATTTGGTATTCGTGCAACTCCAGATAAAGAGAATTTTTTTTAGGTATGTTGTAATTTGTTTCCTGTATTTTGAGAGTAAGGCATAAAAAACTAATCAAAACAATTCGACATGAGACTCTTAGAAGCCAAGGGATCATGAGTTCTGGTATATTCAGGATTTCGCTATATTTATTATTAACTGTAGAATTGTGTCCGTCAAAATTTGTTAGAATAAAATTGCAGACTTAAAATTTACAAAATATTTACTTATACCATCATAACATCCTTAGTTATTTGCCTGTTGATGATCGGTACTCTTTGATTTATGATTTTTTTAATGGACTCTTTCACTATAATCGAATTTATCATATTCAGTACTAACATCCTAAACTATACTTCACATCCAAAATTACTGACAGCGGTTTGTCCTAGGTCGGAAGAAAAAAATTTCATGACAAGAAATATTTTTTTCTATTAGAATATCAAAGATACACTGAAATTGTTTCCTTTAACTTCGCACAAACCCGCTACACTCTATATGAAAGCGATGAATGACAGTAATTCTGGACTTCTAGTGTAGAACCTATTGAAAAATATCCCAATTTTAATAATTTTTCCTAGAGTATCACAAACCTTTTCTAGAAACAATTGGAAACACGGCGGAAAAGATGGAAGTTTAGAAACCTGAGCGAGAAAGGATCTACCTCATCCTATTAACCTCGCAATTCTTTTATTTGCGAGTCGTGCGACCGATTATATTATTATACAGGTACAAATTGGGACAACTTAAATAACAAAATTAAAAAAGATTTTTAAATAATAAAAATGTATTAACAATTAATTTTGTTTTAAATCCAATATTGGCCCTATTTTATTCTTACTTTTTATAAACGACGTAATTTCTTACTTTGATGTGTCCGAGTGTCTAGTTTACGCTGATGACTTAAAGTTTTACACCAAAATTTCTCCTAATGTAAACTACTTGCAGTCTGATCTGAACAGGTTGATTACCTGGTGTAAAGCTAACATTTTACAACTTAATTATTTACTTATTTTCAGGATTGCGATTTGTTTAGGATTAGTCTTTATTCACTAAAAAAACTGTAATAACTTGTACTGTTTTAATTTATTTTAATCTGTTTTGGCTCGATAACTCTATTGTTTGTTTTCTACTATGTATTGTTTTTTTCTGCTGTAATTGTATCTTATATTTAGTACCAATTGGAATATTTTATTTCGTAGAGTATTTAAGGATAAATAAATAAATAAAATAACATACCACAAAATATGAATAGTATTAAAATAAATGATGACATTCAAATTTTGAAAGTTAACCAATGAAATATTTAGGAATAATCTTTAACTGTAAATTAAATTGGAATTTTCACATATTTGATTAAAAAATTAGGAAGTTTACTACCAATTTTTAGAAACATTTTGAACGTAAATCATATGGAAATATTATATTATGCATTAGTTAAAATGCATTTAAATTACGGAATTTTAGGTTGGGGAGGAATAAATAGAACTTTAGTTAAAAAATTAGAAATATTACAGAAATGGTTTCAAAAAATTATATTTAATAAGGATTATCTTTATCCTTCAATAAAATTATATTCTGAAACAAAGAAAAATTAATATTAGACAACTTTACATTTATAACATCTTAATATACATATTTAAAAATAAAAATCGTATACAGTTTAAAAACCATAATCATAATACACGTCATAAAAATGAAATAACCATAAAACCTAAAATAAATAAGTCCATAGGACAAAAAAATTTCAAATATTTGGGTTTTTATTTAAACGATTAAATAATCGTTGGTAAATACCAACAAAAATTAAAAAATATATTTCATTAAAAAAATATAAAGTCGAATTAAAAGCATGGATATTGGAAACAGATAACTTTAAAAAAATTTTGGAAATGTTTTAATAAATATTTTAATTAATAATGTAATATTATATTTTTCAAAATTTTATTATACCTATATCTTCAAAAAACTGCGTTTATATTTATATACATATACTTAAACGTTTTTTATTTGCAATTTAACTTTTATATAATATTAACAAATATTTAAAAAAAATATTTTAATATTCCTATATATTTATAATTTAAAATACTAAGATTAGCCCCTAACAAACACGTCTTCGGGGGATCAAAGAAGAAGTTTATTGAGGAAGATAAATAAACACATTTATTATACCTATTATTAATATTGAAAATAAACTTATTATTATCTTTGTTTCGATAACTAAAATAGAAAAGAAAAGATTAGAAACAGAACACCAGTCTCGAGCGTGTCGAATGAAGGCTGTCCCAGGTTACCCATTTGCCAATTTTGTTGTGACGTCGCGACGTCACAAGAAACCGACGCGTCGGTACCGGTGTTTTTATTAGAGAGCATATTTGGTTTAATTATTTTCTCGGTAAATAATTGAAGAATTTAAAAACTGAAACTGTAGAAAATTTTATTTTTTTATACAATAGAGCCAAAATCAAATTTTATTGAAAAAATCCATTATATATTGAACCTTTTAGATAAAAAAAAATAATTAAGACATGAATACTATTTATTTCCAGATTGAGTTGCCAGCTCCTGGAAAGAGCATACTTATTCACTTGCCGCCAGATCCTCATTTACCCCCGACGAATGCGATCCTACAAAATCCCGCCCCCCCAGTGGAGTTGCCACACTTGGATTATTCGTTGCGGTTAATGTTTAGTTGGCTCGGGGTTGATATTGTTGTGCAATTGTTTACCTGTCTCTTGTTAGAGAATCAAATATTATTAAGAAGTACAGGTAAGATACAATCATAATTATTCTTGTGGATACAGGTACTATATTTGTTTGTCTCATTTTTAGTGTCGGAACCGATCGAGTACTCGATTATTAAAATAATATTGAGTTATGGTATAAATGAAAAATAATATATAAATATCTCGTTGTTCATATTATTTACGCGATATCCTTCATTCTGAATCATCACTCTATATCCTTCACTCAGAATTTTGTTTTTGTTAAAAATATTATTATAAAAATCCTCTTTTAAACTAATAAAATTTTCATACATAAATAAAAATTGTGTACTTTAAAAAAAAACAACAAACTAATAATAATAAATAAATGACCAACTATCACGATACACCTACAACGGTAGGTATGTCCATTAAGCAAATTGAACTTTGAACATGGCTGCGCATGTCGTAACTGCGAGAGTGCGAGCACGGTTGCATAACCTTTTGACGCGACTGACGTTTCTAAGCTAACATAAGAAGTGGGCAAATATCAAAAATACAACGATAATTTTCTTGCACCTAATGTAAACCGGCCTTAAGCGTCCTCGCAGTGTCGTCATTTACTGTCTCCTCGGTCTACCCATTGGTGGAATTTTGCATTCGTTTAATAGATCTATGACATCTGGGGGAACACCTGCTCGGCATTCGGTATTTGAACTGTTACGTGGGTTCGGTAAACTCTACGCGCTGCATGTGCTCGATTTTTCAAAACCGAACCGTCGTCGAAATGTGAAAGAGAGTTTAGAGAATTTATGCGGAATAGCATACCGGTATTAGTGTATCGTGCTAACTAGCAGCTAACAACAATACAAAAAAAATTACATAATTACATTAAATAGTTCAACAAAATGACTGTTTCAGATTCCCAAAGGCTGATGGTTGTTGCAGAAGGAATGACTTCACTGTTGTTTCCTTTTACATGGCCTCATGTTTATGTTCCTATTTTGCCGGGAGAGTTGCACCACTTTTTAGATGCTCCAGTACCGTTCCTTATGGGTAAGTGAAGTTGAATTAATGATTATCAACATAATGGGTTAACATGTAAAAAGTACGCTAAGCGAGAGTTGACCACATGTATAAAACCAATATATTGCTAATGACATGTACAATATTGGTGATCCAGTTAGAGGACTACAGAGGGATACAGAATTTCACATCAATTTGAAAATCACGTAAACAGTGAACAGGGCCAATATATGAGGGTTATAAATTACACAGCACATAAAAGACACTATATCAACCACAGTAGTTTACGACACCTTAATTGTCCTAAATATTTTTTTGAAATAAAAACAACACAACACTTAATATTTCCACTAAAACAATCACAAAAAATTAACGACCCGGCCACAGAAGAGCCTAGGGCATAGAGGTATGATAAGTCGTCGCTTTCGCTGGGGTTTAGTGATTTTTTTAAAACCGTTATATATTTTTCTACATAAAAAATTATTTATACTATAAAAGTATAACTGATAATTCTTGTTTATCATTTATTGCTCTTCTCTCTAATTAGGCTTTTTACCTCTTCGTTCGCTGTCAGGGCCATTCCCGAGGGAACCCCCAGAAGATCCTCAGTCATGCACCCCCCCCCCCCCCCCCTCAAAAGGCTAACCCTCGGTTTTTTGCGCCATTGCATCATGACCTACCGATTGGGGAGTCTATACCTTTTTACACACCCCACGAGATATCCGATCTCATCCAGCCTGGTTACTGGCGTGAATGGGGTGGATTAAGAGATGATACATTGTACACTCTTCCCTGCATTCTTAAACCTACTAAAATTCGGACATACTTTTTTATCGTGCGTATGCCCACTCCGAGGATCGGATCGCCATGGTCGAATGCTAGTAACTCACCGCTGAGCCACCGCCACAGTCTGATTATTCTTAAAATTAAAAAGTAGGTGAATCACATTTTGCTAAAATAAGTTTTAATATTTTTTTACTAGGTCTGTATGCCTCATCAGAAAATATTAAGGTCGCTTCTGAAGCTAGCCTCTGTTACGTAAATATTGATAAGTGCAAGGTACAGTTACCAGAAGAGATGCCCATGTTTCCTCACCTTGAAACGTTTATTGCCGAAATTTGGTCTCTATTGGACAAGTATGGAGTTCATGTGCCAAATTCAGAGAATTCAAGAAATTTGTGGGTAGGTATTTTAACATTTATTATAAAAAAGTTAGTATTTGTTTTTACTAACTCTGTACAATTATAGAAACGGATTCATCCTCCATAGATGTGTTATTTATTTTTTAACTACAGCGACCAGTTGAATGGGCTTTTTCACTATTCTAATATTTGATAGTTTTGGCAATTAAATTGTTAAGTCGGTGCTATAATAGGATCAATAAAACTATTGCTAGGTCATACCATGATTTTTTTACATGCACAATTTTCACATGGTTTTTTGTTTACATCCCTCTTACATCCGAATTATTGTAGAATTTCGATGTATGTTTACCTAAAATAACTTTCTTTTTTGCTTGCTCATAGAGCAAAAAGATCGACAAATAACTTAGGCTAGACTTTTTTCAACTGTCTTTTCATTAGCTTGGTCTTCTGTCAATAATTTCGGTGTTGCCACATATGACTTCTTTTATGCCAGTTAATTAATATATTTTGTTCTTAGAACTTTATTAACTTATTTTAAGACAAAATATAGAAAACATTTTGGAAATACTATGATGTGTTGTGGAATTAGTCCATCTCTCAGTGGAGTGATATTATGAGTAGGGAAATAATACACACAGTCTGCTCCACTAGTTTATTACAAGGATCTCAATAATTAGAAAATCCTAATGTCGTCGTACATGTTTTGAAGGTAAAGACCTTCATCATCAGCGAATAAAATTCATTCAAGGTTTTACAAGAAGAGAGACCCTCAACATTGCAAGATGAACTAAAAGAGAAAAAAAAGGGGGAAATAAATAAATTATACTAAATTCAGTCTTTTGAAATAAATAAGTTATACAAAAATGCTATCCTCTAATCAGATCTCGGTCTCCCGGTTACATAAACAAAATTACTCATAACCATGATTCTATAATATAAACAAAACAGTAAACCTATATCAAGCAAAATACGTCTTAAAAAAAATAATGAATGATTCCTTTCTTTACAAATGGGTCGATTACAGTCGGCCAAACCTGATACTCTTTTATATAAAGAGTTGAAATAGTATATATTCTGTTTTCTTACCTGCTTTTCTATTTTCTGTTCTTCAAGCAGGTAAGAAAACAGAATATATACTATTTCAACTCTTTATATAAAAGACTGAATTTTAAAATTTAGTATACTTTATTTATTTCAAAAGACTGAATTTCAAAAACTTAGTATAATTTATTTATTTACCCCTTTTTTCTCTTTTAGTTCATCTTGCAATGTTGAGGGTCTCTCTTCTTGTAAAACCTTGAATGAATTTTATTTGCTGATGATGAAGGTATTTACCTTCGAAACATGTACGACGACATTAGGATTTTCTAATTATTGAGATCCTTGTAATAAACTAGTGGAGCAGACTGTGTGTATTATTCCCCTACTCAATACTATGATGGTTTTTTTATAATTCCGCATAAGTCCGTTTTGGACAATTATTTCTATTCGATTACTTTTCAGACTTTTTCATTGTATTATAATGTAAAAAATTTTAGAGAATATTGGCAACATTGTCAAGCTGCCGTTTTCATGACGTATATTCTATAAAGTCCGTACTTTTGTTCCAATAGTTTATTTATTTATTTTATCAGTGTTGGCTTAAACATATCAAAAAGTACAAACACAGAAACTTTTATTTTTTGTTCCTTTATACACTACAGCCAAAATAAAAATATAGTGACAAAGCCCATTCAAGAAAATTATGCCAAAATTCGTTTATTTTTGGAGCAATTAGGTTTAAACCAAAATTAGTTCAGGATCTTCTTAAATTACTTAAAAAATGTCTTGTCTTCCCTATAATAAAAATTATTTGAAGTAAACAAATCTAGTCCCAAAGTAAGACACAAAAATAGGTATTTTTTCGTTTTTTAAGCGACATCATATTCGGACATTTTTCTAGAATACAATTTTGGATGTGGCAATTTTCAAATAATTATCTTTGGTAATATTTAATATATATACAATATTCCATGCTTTTTGACACCCTATACAATAACCATTTTTTGCCAGGAATCTACCCCTAGAAGTTGTACATTACCTGGCAGACCTCAGAATCAAAGGAAACTATCAATACACAATACTCTTGACTGTGATAGGCCGCCCTCACCTCCAGGATCTGCTAGATCAGAAGCCCTGCAACGAATAGCCGATATTGTAAGACGTACTGGAGTTGCTTTGGATAAAAATGAAAGTCAGCAACCGTCAGATTCGTATATCGAAGATATGAGATTCAATAATGCTGTGCGAGAGACGTTTCTTAATAGATTTGTTCACATATTCCAGGCATATGAAAATTTTGTGATATTTCCAACTAATCATGTAAGTAGCTGGTTTTAAAATAATTTTTATACTTTAATGTTGCGTTGCATGAACAATCAATAACTAACCAGATATTCTAAAGTTAAACCATTTAATCGCGAATTAAAAAAAAAAACTGAATATTTTGCTTAGTAATTATCTTTTCATTAAATGTTCGAAATGACCTCTTGATTTTCAATACTAAATTTTCCTGATGGTGTACCTGATGATTTTTTCGAAGCGTAAGTAAAAAGGGTTAAGTGATACATTATTGTATTTGGGATAAAACTTAAACATACTCTTAAAAATAAAAATTCAGGTGCGTATTTAAAAAAGTTTTTAAAATGGCATATTTTCTCTCATCTAATCAACTTTATAGATATTACCATTTAGAAGATACCAATAATAGTAGTCAATCAGTTAAATTATCAAACCATTTTGTATTACTACCATAGTTATAGTCTATTTCAGAAAGGTGTAGACTAATAAAAGCTCATTAGGTATGCAAAGGGACCACAGAGTGACTCAACGAATATTTAAGCCACTTTCATAATTTGGCCTTGATTTCATTGCAAAATTATTTCTTTTCATTTAGTGCAGGTAGTACCACCCGGGTTTGGGTCAATTTATGGGTTTTGCCTATTGTTATCCATTCACAAACACTGAAAATGGTGTGCATTATATACGTAGTATTAGGTACACGTATTTTTTATTAAGCAATATAAAAAAATACATTATACAGAAATTAAATCATAAAGAATCATTATATTCTTCATCATCTGAGGAACTGTCATCTCCTCTTGACGTAATAATTAACGGGTCGACGGTTCGATCGATCAGGTGGTCAAGATCCCAAATTTTCTCCTCTTCTTTAATGATATGATGGACTGCTTTTTGCCAGTTCTCTGGTGTCACGTCCTTAATGGCTTGATCAAACAGTAGCTTAACGTCTTTTATTTTGAATGTCGTGTTGTGTCTTGCTACAAATCCCTTCACTTGCGCGCTTGCGCCCATATAAGTTCTATAGGATTTAGTTCTCAATGATACGGCGGTGTGCGCAGCACAGTTACGCTATATTTTTCAGCTATATCTTCCACGGCATATTTCATAAAACGATATTTGTGCAAGTTTGCTATAGCTAATAGTCCCTTTTTTATCAAATTACCTTCTTTTTTTTCTTTGGTTGTTATCATAAATAATTTAATGCACGAAATTTACCTACGCCTATGGCCGATACCGAAATTGAGCCGACCTGGGCGGAATTTCCCATTTTATTACTCTACACCTTTCTGAAATTGACTATAGTAACTTTTTAATACCATATATGTATAATAGACTCCGTGTGAACACTGTTATTTTTTTAGAATAAAGAAGACTGGTTTAATAATCGAGACGAAATGCAAAACTTTGACAAGGCTTCCTTTCTATCAGATCAACCAGAACACGATCGGCTTTTCCTGTGGCGATTTTTAGAGTCGCAAATGTTCGCCACCTTAATAGACAACAAAATCCTGTCTCAATGGGGAGAACTTGACAATAATCTCCTTATATTCGACAATAGAATAAAGCTCCTGAGACAGAGATACGGAGGTGAAAACCTACTAAGATCTGTGGCGTATGAGCCGTGTACGATCGTACACGAAACGCAGAAACTGTTAGAACGCAGGTTTCAAAATCCAGATTTTGAGTCGCCGATACCGAGAGAAATAATGAATACGAGGCCTACGGTTAGTCGACAATTTCCACTGTTGAATAAAGATATTTTGAATAAAACTCCGGTGGTCAGTAAAGGAAGTATACCGAGGGCAAGGGAGCTGAAGAAGGGTTATACTTTTGGTAAGCCTCCTCTACCATCTTCGGATAAGGGAGTTAAGTCCCAGAATAACCAGGATATGTCACCTGCTCTTTTGGCTCAAGCTAATTGGACGTTTGTTGAGAAATTGTTAGCGGTAAGTGTTAGGGAATTAATAATAATAAGTGTATTTTCAATATTTATTATATAACAAATGTGTTTATTTATTTTCCTCAATTAACGTCTTCTTTGATCCCCCGAAGACGTGCTTGTTAGCATTTTAAATTATAAATATATAGGAATATTAAAATATTTTTTTTAAAAATATTTGTTAATATTATATAAAAGTTAAATTTCAAATAAAAACGTTAAAGTATATGTATATAAACGTAGTTTTTTGCAGATATAGGTATAATAAAATTTTGAAAAATATATTATTCATAATATTAATTACCTAAAACATTCCCAAAAAATTTTTTAAGGTGTCTGTTTCCAATATCCATGCTTTTATTTCGACTTTATATTTTTTATTGAAATATGTTTTTTA
The DNA here is from genome assembly GCA_935413205.1 of Polydrusus cervinus. NCBI lineage: Eukaryota > Metazoa > Arthropoda > Insecta > Coleoptera > Curculionidae > Polydrusus > Polydrusus cervinus. The sequence continues at coordinate 23,880,388 of OW284514.1, read as the reverse complement.
ATTTTTGTTGGTAAATAATCGTTTAAATAAAAACATAAATATTTGAAATTTTTTTGTCCTTTTATTTTTTATTTTAGGTTTTATGGTTATTTCAGTTTTATGACGAGTATTATGATTATGGTTTTTAAATTTTATAAGATTTTTATTTTTAAATACGTATATTAAGATGTTATAAATGTAAAATTCTCTAATATTCATTTTTTTTTGTTTCAGAATATAATTTTATTGAAGGATAAAGATAATCTTTATTAAATATAATTTTTAGAAACCTTTTCTGTAATATTTCTAATTTTTTAACTAAAGTTCTATTTATTCCTCCCCAACCTAAAATTCCGTAATTTAAATGAGTTTTAACTAATGCATAATATAATATTTCCATAATGTTTTACGTTCAAAATGTTTTTAATGTTTCTAAAAATTGGTAGTAAAATTTTTAATTTTTTTATCAAATATTTTATGTGAAAATTCCAATTTAATTTACTGTCAAAGATTATTCCTAAATATTTTACTTAATTAACTTTCAAAATTTAAATGTCATCATTTATTTTAATACTATTCATATTTTGTGGTATGTTATTTGGATTTAAAGTAAAAGGAAGATAATTAGATTTATCAAAATTCATTGTTAAGAAATTTTTAACAACCCAATTTTTTATAATTTTAAAATCTATTTTAATTTTGGTATTTAAGTTGTCCTAATTTGTATCTGTATAAAAAACTGCAGTATCATCTGCGAAACTATGAATTTCTCCATCATAGTTTACATTAAATAAATTATTAATATAAATATTAAAAAATAATGGTCCCAAAATTGTTCCTTGAGGAACATATTTAATTACTTTAGGATAGCTTTTTCCTTTATCTATTAGAACATAAGTTGGTTTATCTTTTAGATAATTTTTTATTAATTCAAATTTCTTTTCTCTAAATCCAATATTTTAATTTTTTTTCCTACAGTAAATTGTGACTAACTGTATTTGGAAGGTAGTATTTAAAGTAAAGCTTATTTTTCTTTTCTTAGGACTGTAAGGCCAAAACCAAAAGGATGCTGCTCTCAAAATTAGGTGCCGAAGGTGTGACACTTTCGAGCAATCCCTCTTCTGACAGTTTCGGAGCAGTGGAAGAAAATACGCTGGTTGCAGCTTTGTGTGATTTCCTCGAAAGAGTTTGGTCTCACGGTCTGCAAAGGAAAAGAGGCAAATCGGCACTTTGGTCCCACTTACTCGCCTACCAGGAAAAGTATCAAGATCTGAATAAAAAAGATAATAATTATTTGTCATCAGGTATGCATTGCGCTGTTGTGTTTATATTGGAGTGAAGGAATCGCAAAGATGGATGGTTATGCGGCAGCTCTGGTAGAAAATACGAAAAAGGAGTTCAAGTTTTTAGAACCCCCCCTGGGAATTTGAACAGAGATTTTGTTAAACCATGTGAAGTGTGGAGAGCTGTAAGCACCCTCAAAATTGAGGGGAAGCAGGTTTCAAAGCAATGACGGCTAGCGGTCTTTAAAAATGGTGAAGAGCTAGGTATAGTGCGGGTACTTAAACAAACATTGACTAAAAAACCGTGTAACAAAACGTCTCTCTTATCCTTATCTGTCCAACGACTGAATGGAGTTTCCAACAAATTATGTCATTAATTGGGTTCATTTTAAAACACACAACTAAGTAGGTACGTACACTACTGAATTAACTGGAAAATAAAAACAAAACTTTTTAATTACACAGTAAATCACGTGAAAACGATATCTATAACCGTAAGTTTCATGAAGCCTTAAAATAAATACCTTAAGGTTAGGCGAACCAATGCTAAAACAATGGTGCATACGACTGATCTATTTTAAAATTGCCCTTCATCATAATGCAAATTGTTACATGCTGTTTGCGTGACTAACGTCACGTAACCATAGCAACGGTAAATATCAGAGTCATGTTGGGCGTTGAGTCTTCACTTGCTTTGAGCTAACGGACACGGTCGCTGGGGCGCGCCAAAATGCACGAGTGTTTATGATTATTCTCCATCGGAGTTAACCGTGGCCTTATTATGCATACCTACATTCGGATTAAATTAATTTTATTAATTCGGACATAATTATTTTTCAAGGGCTAAAAAGGTAGCTGTATTGGTACATTAATATTTAATATTGTCGAAAAACTTTCCTCCTGGTTTAATTTTTTTTTTGGTGAAGAGCCCCTTCACCTGACGAGTCGCCACTGTTTCAGAGCTGCATGACGACCATCCATAAAAATGGCTAAAGTGCGATTCCTTTCATCCATTTTTATAGTAATGGTAGGCGTATAATATAAATTTACTGTTCCGATAGTTAAAATAAACGGGAGAAACTAATTTAGTTCTATGCCGAAATTCATCTTAAAACTCTTGTTTAATTTTTAGATGTTACCCGTTTAACCACAAGCATGGAAAATTGGTCCAGTCCTGGTAGTGAAAGAAATAAAACAGACCTACCAGACTTGCCAAACACCATATTTTTTGACATTACCAATGTCCAGGCCATGCCTGATGTCAAGACAGGGATAGGTTTTGCAAGAGCATGGGTTCGCTTAGCTCTCGAAAAGAAGCAACTGTCTAAACATTTAAGAGTCCTGCTTCTAGATCAGAGCTTATTAAAAGAATTGTATAAAAGATCTGCCTTTTTACGCTGCGAAGAGGAAAAGGAACAATTTTTATATCATTTGCTCTCCCTAAACGCAGTGGATTATTTTTGCTTTACAAGTACATACCCTACGACTGTGATATCTTATAGAATCGTTATTGTACCTAACAAAAAAGGAGCCTATACTTCAGCAAATGTGTGGGTGGTTCTTTCAGGAACGTTGTCGGAAACACAGAGGATTGCTGTTCCAAAGAGTACTTATAGTTTCGAGCACAAACATAGAAATATTGGTGTGTTGACGACATTAAGAATCGGCCATGATAATTCAGGCATGTACGCTAAATGGATGGTTGATTACATTTTGGTTAGAAATGAAATGACAGGACATACTTACAGGTATTAACAACTTTTAAAACTTTGGGAATTATACAGGGTCATTCCTAAGTTGATACTTCTTTTTTAGCTGCCTATAGAAAGCATTAAAATAAACAACATATTCAAATACCTTTCTTCAAAAAACCCAAAAATAAAGTACTTACATTCATTTATTACACTACAAATCAAATACGGTTCTGCCTAACTAGCCCGTTGAATAATATTAGGAAAACTTCTGGGTGTAGAGAAGAAACATCCGCACTTTTACGACACTCACAATAAATTAGCACCATAATTAGTTCATTGTTTTCAAATTTTACCATCTTCACCAATTTATTAAAATTAATTTGCTTCAGAAAACCACACCGCGCCGCGCCGCGAATTACCAAAATAAATAACTGACGACCGATCCGTAAAATGCATCACTCACATACAAAAAAACGGAGAAAAACAATATAAAGTAAAGGGCTAAATTTTGATTACCAGGCCCGCACTTAGATTTTTTTACTTCTGTAACTCGGCTATTTTTAAGTTTTTTGAAAAAAGATATTTCAAAAAGTTGTTTATTTTAATGCCTTCTATACACATCTAAAAAAGAAGTATCAACTTAGGAATCACCCTGTATAACCACCATATCGACAGTAATATACCATTAGAAGAGGCATTCCATCGGCATTATCACACACATTTTACAAGAAATCAGAATGACGGATTTCAAAATTTCCTGAAATTGATTTGCCAAGTCAATTTCTATCTTACACCATAAATCAAATCGTCAATTCTTGGCCCGACTGTTAATAATACCTAATCTATTGGCAGTTTGTTATGTCGATATTTACTACCCTGAAAATAGATAGTTAAGAGGAACAACAATGGCATATTAAGCTTTACAAAGTCAATTTTTTACCTACGCCAATAGGCTATTTCATTATACCGGGTGTCCCATTATGGATGGCCACCGGCCGTATCTAGGAAATTACTGGGCATAGAAACTCTAGAAAAAAATCGTAATTAATGGGGCTTAGAGAAAATCCTGGAAATAATTTTTAAGTTCCGTTCCTGAGAAATTTATAATTTCAATATTTAATTTTCAATTGTGCCCTCTTGCGGCAAAATGCGGAACTTAAAAATTATTTCCAGGATTTTCTCTTAGCCACTTTAATAACGATTTTTTTCCCCTGAGCTTCTATGCCCAGTAGTTTCCGAGATACGGCCGGTGGCCATCCATAATAGGACACCCGGTATTTGGATTATAAAAAAACAATAAAAATATTTGTTTTTATTTTTCATATTTTTTTATGTTTAAGCCGTGCGTCAGTGCAACAATTAATTGACCCTGTGGAAATAAAATTCTCTAATAATAAAAGTATGTCAACCAATGGGCTCATTCACTAAATTTTGATTTTGGTTGTAAGGAGAGGAACAAAAAATAAAATTTTCTGTGTTTGTACTTTTTCATATTTTTAAGCCATCACTAAGAAAATATATAAATGAAAAAATTATTGGAACAAAAACACGGACTTTATCCAATATATGAAAACGACAGCTTGACAATGTTGCCAATGTTCTCTAAAATTTTAATATTATAATACAATGACAAAGTCTGAAAAGTAATTCAATAGAAATAATTGTTCGAAACGGACTTATGCGGAAAAATAAAAAAATCATCATTTTATTTTCAAAATGTTATCTATATTTTGTCTAAAAATAAGTTTATAAAGTTTTACGAACAAAATATATTATTTAACTGACAAATGGTTTTACATGTGGCAACACCGAAATTATTGATAGAAGACCAAGCTAATGAAATGATACTTAAAAAAAAGTCTAATCTAAGCTATTTGTCGATCTTTCTACTCCATGAGCAAATAAATAAAAAGAACAGTTATTTTAAACAAAAATACATCAAAATTCCACAATAATTCGGATGTAAGTGTGATGTAAACAAAAACGCCGACATGACAAGTGAAAGATTGGCAACGATGCTCACTGTAAATTTTTATTGGATCGACGTCATCTAGTAATCGCGCCAGTTTTGCGTTTTTAAAATTTGTGGAAATTGTGCATGTTTTCAAAGAGCTGCAAAGAATTCATGGTATGACCTAGCAATAGTTTTATTGATGATAAAAACTCCTATTATGGCACCAACTTAACAATTTAAAAAACTATCAAATATGAGAATAGTAAAAAAGCCCATTATTGCCATTTATTATTTCAAAAAAGTTTAACCAAAATACTTCCTTCTAGATTTACCTGCGGTCGATGGTTAGGTCGAGGTATAGACGACGGTTCGACCGAGAGACTCCTCGTCGGTAGCTTAATGTCCTTCAAAAAGGACGAGGAAGAAACTAAACCTACTGGTAGCCTCGGTAGGAGTACGCCAAGATCCAGGTCACCAGCGCCACCTCCTAGACAAGAACTGAAAGCTTCTGAGCTGCAGTACATGTTGGGTTAGTATAGGTTCTGTACAGATTCGACACTAAAGGAAGGCTTAGAGTAAGTATGTAATGTTCGGATTATAATAATGTGACTTAATTTCCAGGAGGTGTCGGTTCTGTATAGTCATTCATGTTCATACTCATAAATTTAGTTTAACACAGTGTAAACTCTCCATTTAATACAATACATTACTGTTTTCTCTTCTAGTAATTCTTTATGTTAATAACTGCATTACTAACTGCTCGATTGTCTTAATTTTGGCTTAAATTGTTTCTATATTTAAGTATTTTAAAACGCATATTCTATTATTATATCTAGTAAATATACTGCGTCCATTAAATTTATGGAATAGATAAAAAAGTACTTGAATTTCAAACGCTCATATTTCCATCAAAATTCGATTAGTCCATTTCATTTTGGGTTTATTAGTATGCTGTCTCTGCAAACCACACCCTCATGCTGTTAAGTCTGGTTATACAGGGTGTCCTTGAAGTGACTGTACAACGCTTCACCATAAATTCCTTAACCAAAAATAAGCAAGAGACGAAAAAGTTTCAACATGAAGTCAGCTAGTGTCAGAGAAATAATTAAAGTCATTTATACGGAGGTAACAAAAAGAGGAACTTTTAATTACCAATCACACGCCACTTTAAAATTTGCTGGTATTAAAAAAATATGGCGCATACGTCAAAACACGCTATTAATAGTGGTCATTCCTAGTACCAAAATTAGTGGAAATCGATAAAGGCGTTTAGAAATTATTCAGAAAAACAATATTTGAAAACTTTAGCGTCCTGTAGCGGCAAACGAGGCAACATTGCATATAGGTAAGTTTCCCTAGATCGCCTTATTTTTGGTTAAGGAATTTATGGTGAAGCGTTGTACAGTCATTTCATGGACACCCTGTATATCAAGTCGTGTCGTCGGCAAATATAGTACGAATTGCAACTTTATTAACCTGTTCAAGACCATAAAATACGAATAGTATAGGATTGATCCACGTACTTTATCTTTTACCCATGATTTATTTTTAGATTAGGTTAACATATTTTTTGTACTGGAAAAAATATTTATCAAAATAGTAAAAGAAAGTCTTAAGAAAATTATCGTAGGCAATATTAACATCACACTGATTATACAGATTATACCAACTTAAATCACAATACATAAAAACAACATTCACAAATAGCATTGTCGACGAGCCACCTACAATAATTCAAAGAAAAAATAATTTAAATCGAATTATAAGTTCAAACTCGGGGTTGGAAAAAACCCGGGGTTTTTAAATAAAGTCCAACCCACTGGGCTTTTTGGGTCTTATAAGTGACTTTTTTTAATTCTATACAGATCGTTTAGTACTGGAAAAAGCTTTGCAATTGATCAAAGTGTATACATTCTTCGTAATATTAATTTTTTTTTTAATAGTTTCTTTGGCGTTTTAAATAATTTATGACATTTATGTAGTATTCTCATTTTATTTGTTCCTATTTTTGTTAGTTGTGTTTAACGTTTGTTTTTTATTTTGTTAGTTAACAACTTAACGAGCGAACTGTTTTTAATTAAAGACTTGAGTTTTTGACACACAGAAATGTGTTGTTGTATTATGGTTTATTTTTTAAGGAATTATAAAAGTATAAAATGTTTACAAAGAGTTGCAGTTTAAGAAAAAAGAAATAAGAAAAAACCATTTAAAAACCCACTTCTTAAAACCTTGCGGACTTTTTTAAAGGCGTTATACCTAAATAAAACACTGGGCAGCCAACCCTGGAGAAAATATAGCGTTATATTTGTGACAACTTTATTATTTTGTGTTTATTTTGTCCAGGAGTTTATTTAGCATTAAACATTACACAAACTTGGCAACTGTCACTTTTTTACCACGCGAACTTCATAAAATACTTGTATATACTGTATACAGTCTCAGACAATTTAGAAAAAAAAATGACTTATAGTTTTACTATAATAATAATAATAATAATAATAATAATAATAATAATAATAATAATAATAATCATAATGATAATGATAATGATAATGATAATGATAATGATAATGATAATGATAATGATAATGATAATGATAATGATAATGATAATGATAATGATATCATGCCGAAATTCTTAAAGTTAATATCCACTAAACCCACCTTTATACAATATTATAACTACTTTAATATTTAAAACCCCATTTAAGGTGACTGTGTTAACAACATTGTAAAATGGAGATACACAAGAAATTCTGAAAGACATACAACACTCACGGCGCTCCTTTGCAGTGAAAATGGTTTAGTTCATTGTTTGGAGAATGTATTTCTTCTGGGTTTTAAGTCAGCTCGGATGTTCGTTGGTAAAAACTATTTGTGGGATTATTTTGGTAAGTATATAGGGCCTTAATATGTTTTTAAAGAATAACTACATCTAGAAAATATTTTTTGGATGATCGCCGGGTACGTCGTTGAATTATAAAGGAGGAGGAAATTTAAAAATAATAAAATAAAATTCCACGACTATTTAAAAAAGCAAAGTTGATGATGATTTGAAAAAACGAAACGTCGAAATAAAAATCTAGTTACACAAACTAATAGAGGAGAAAAAATGGTAATCAGAATGTAAACTTTATTTTAACATATCTCTTCAAATAGAGTCAGAAAAAAATAAAAACGAAATCGCAACAATTCGGTTTTGCCCAAATATCTTCGGAAGGATTTGTAGTTTTTTAAATTTGAAAAGTCATGGTTGCTAAATTTAGTAGGGTGCAACTTCTTTCTAATTTAGCCATCTCTGTATATATCTGGGACACCATGTATCTAAATAAATTTTGTAGGATGCTCTTAAGAGTAAAAAAATACCAACAATTATTTGTGTGCATGCAAGTTTATTTAGTCTGTGGTACTATTTGAATTTGTATTCTGTAAATTTATGAAAACATATATATTGTCATACATTTATTAATTATTTAATGATTTATTTAATGTAAATTGTAATGGAGAAATTCATAGTTTCACAGATGATACTGCAATTTTTTATACAGATACAAATTGGGACAACTTAAATAACAAAATTAAAAAGATTTTAAAGTAATAAAAAATTGGTTTGATAAAAATGTATTAACAATTAATTTTGATAAAATTAATTATCTTCCTTTTACTTTAAATCCAAATAACATACCACAAAATATGAATAGTAATAAAATAAATGATGACATTCAAATTTTGAAGGTTAATTAAGTAAAATATTTAGGAATAATCTTTGACAGTAAATTAAATTGGAATTTGCACATAGAATATTTGATAAATAAATTAAGAAGTTTACTACCAATTTTTAGAAACATTGAAAATATTTTGAACGTAAAACATATGGAAATATTATATTATGCATTAGTTAAAACTCATTTAAATTACGGAATTTTAGGTTGGGAAGGAATAAATAGAACTTTAGGTAAAAAATTAGACATATTACAGAAAAGGTTTCTAAAAATTGTATTTAATAAAGATTATCTTTATCCTTCAATAAAATTATATTGTGATACAAAAAAAATGAATATTAGACAACTTTACATTTATAACATCTTAATATACATATTTAAAAATAAAAATCTTATACAGTTTAAAACCCATAATCATAATACACGCCATAAAAATGAAATAACCATAAAACCTAAAATAATTAAGTCCATAGAACAGAAAAATTTCAAATATTTATGTTTTTATTTAAACGATTATTTACCCACAAAAATTAAAAAATATATTTCATTAAAAAAATATAAAGTCGAAATAAAAGCATGGATATTGATTGGAAACATAACTTTAAAAAAAATTTAGATATGTTTTAATTAATATTGTTATGAATAATATATGTTTCAAAATTTTAATATACCTATATCTTCAAAAAACTGCGTTTATATTTATATACAGATACTTAAACGTTCTTATATATTTATAATTTATAATACTAAGATTTGCCCCTAACAAGCACGTCTTCGGGGGATCAAAGAAAATGTTTTAATTGAGGAAGAAGGAAACACATTTATTATATTATAAATATTAAAAATAAACTTATTATTATTTGTTGTAGTTCGCGTAAAAGATCAATTTGAACAATATCTAATGGACGAGTTATCTGGCAATAAAACAGCTAGTTTAGAACGAAATCACCAAGAAACGGTTGCAGTATGGAGATGTTACTGTCACCTCATAGATGACATTATTCATTCAAGCACGAATTTGGGAAAAGACGGGAAATTCCAGTTATTTATTTGTTTAGGCGTGAGGTAAGTTAACTGTGCCAACACAAATAAAATGTAAAAGCTGGTCGAGACATTCACATGGTGTATAACAATAGGATTCCGTACCATTTGATTAGTTCTTTCATTTGACATCCCACTTAATTGAATATAATTTTAAAGGATGGTTTGTCCCCTGAATTTTTTTTTTAACTATGGATGTTTTATTGGTGGTTTTATAAAGAAGTGTATCCATGTTTTTTCTTTCAACTTTTGCAACTAATACTTTTTTAGTTAAAGAATACCCCGTCCTAGACCTCTTAAAGGGCCATTTTGACTGAAAATTAAAAAGAAAAAAATTCTATAAAAATACAGAGAGTGTCCATGAAATTACTGTACAACGCTTTACCATAAATTCCTTAACCAAGAATAAGGCGATCTAGGCAAACTTAACTATATGCAATGTTGCTTCGTTTTGCCGCTACAGGGCGCTAAAGTTTCCAAAATAATATGGTTTTTTCTGAATAATTTCTAAACGCCTTTATCGATTTTCAATAATTTTGGAACTAAGAATGACCACTATTAATAGCGTATTTTGACGTATACGCCATCTTTTTTTAATGCCTGCAAATTTAAAAATGGCGTGTGATTGGTAATTAAAAGTTCCTCTTTTTGTTACCCCCCCCCCCCCCCCCCCCCCCGCCCCCCTCTGCAAAAAAATTGTTTACCTTACCGTGTAATTTATCATTGCTTCAGAGCGAGAAACATGACAAAAATTCTAAATAACTACCAACTAGTTTGATTTTTATAACAATAATTGTTTGAAACTTTTTTATGTTTTGCATCGTAAATATTTTTTTTGTAGAGAAACTGCATGTCGCCTAAAATTTTACAAGAGACGAAAAAGATTCAACATCAAGTCAGCTCTAGTCAGAGAAATAATTAAAGTCATTTATACGGGGGGTAACAAAAAGAGGAACTTTTAATTGCCAATCACACGCCATTTTTAAATTTGCAGGCATTAAAAAAAGATGGCGCATACGTCAAAACACGCTATTAATAGTGGTCATTCTTAGTTCCAAAGTTAGTGAAAATCGATAAAGGCGTTTAGAAATTATTCAGAAAAAAATAATATTAATTTAAAAACTTTAGCGCCCTGTAGCGGCAAAACGAAGCAACATTGCATATACTTAGTTAAGTTTGCCTAGATCGCCTTATTTTTGGTGAAGGAATTATGGTGAAGCGTTGTACAGTTATTTCATTGACACCCTGTATAGTCGGGTCAAAATTGACGATTTTTCAAAATTATGCATTGATCTCTAAAAGAGGTTGACCGTATCAAAATTTCCAATTTCCACGTCCATCATAAAGTGCAAAATTAAAATCTTTACACTAAACAAAAATTACCACACAAAGAAGGAAAAAATCAGAGACGGTCAAAAAACTACAAATTACTAAATGATAAAAACGCCGATGAAAATTATAATCAAGAAATCTCAATAAAGTATTAAACAATATATACTTGCAATCACGCCGGTCACTGTCCCTAACTAACTATCATTTTGTAAATGTTATTAAATGAATTATTAATGTTCTAGGGAACATTTGCTACACAGAATGCTAGTTCCAATGTCGACTTGCAGAGTTACCCAGGAAATGTACGAAGAAAACTCGTTCCTCAGGAAAAGAGGTTTGTTGACGTTTCTTACTCAAATTTTAGCTCCGTTAGATGAATTAGATGTAGTGTTGGAAAACTCAGTTACTCATGGTATAAGCTCCCCCTCTTCTCATGTTTAAGGGTAAGAAAATGTATCGTTCTTCCTTTTATTCAGGGTGTTAAATTAGATTTTAAAAGTTAAGGTTGTAAACAACTTTAAGGACTTCTTCAGGTTAGAAATATACAAGCTCAGGCCTGCAAATCTAGCAGCAAAACCATTAATTATAGTCTATTTCAGAAAGGTGTAGAGTAATAAAAGCTCATTAGGTATGCAAAGGGACTACAGAGTGACTCAACGAATATTTAACCCACTTTCATAATTTGGCATTGATTTCATTGCAAAATTCATTATTTTCATCAAGTGCAGGTAGTAGGTGGGTTTGGGTCAATTTATGGGTTTTGGCTATTGTTATCCATTCACAAACACTGAAAATGGTGGCCATTATATACATAGTATTAGGTACACTTATTTTTTATTAAGCAATATAAAAAAAATACATTATACAGAAATTAAATTATAAAAAATCATTATATTCTTCATCATCTGAGGAACTGTCGTCTCCTCTTGACGTTATAATTAACGAGTCGACGGTCCGATCGATCAGGTGGTCAACATCCCACATTTTCTCCTCTTCTTTAATGACATGATGGACTGCTTTTCGCCAGCTCTCTGGTGTCACTTCCTTAATAGCTTGATCAAACAGAAGGTTAACGTCTTTCATTTTGAATGTCGTGATGTGTCTTAGTACAAATCCTTTCACTTGCGCCCATATAAGTTCTGTAGGATTTAGTCCGCAATGACAAGGCGGTGTGCGCAGCACAGTTACACTATGTTTACAGCTATATCTTTCACGGCATATTTTATACAACGATGTTTGTGTAAATTTGCTATAGCTCATAGTTTTTTCTTTATCAAATTATCTTCTTTTTTTTTCTTTGGTTTGTTATCGTAAATAATTTAATGCACAAAATTTACCGGCGCCTATGGCCGACCCCGAAATTGAGTCGAATTGGACGGAATTTCCCATTTTATTACTCTAAACCTTTCTGAAATAGACTATAAGTAATAATTATTTTAAAGTACTGAAAACTGACATAGTGTAGCATAGATTGCAGAAGGTCTCGAAGTCTTCCATAAGTTTTTTTTTAATGAACAAAAGGCTAATTTCTATAAATCTATAAAACTACAGAAACTGAACATTTTATCTTTTGGCCAAGACCTACATAGGTGCCTCATTAATGAAAAGTATATGCTAATGTGACGTCAAAAATTATAAATTTTTCGGCCTCATAAGTACTAAATTATCCGTATTATGAGTACAAAATAATCCTGCACTTTTACTAATTTATTACTGATTTAAAACTATACAGGGTGTCCCACCGGGAACCGAATCGAATATATAGAAAACTATACATAGGAAAATTTGACAGTATGCTGATGGGGGCGACCGGGCTAAAATATTTTCATAATGGTGGCACTTCCGGTTATACCGGAAGTAAGTGTCAACTTGCTTATTTTAAATGGGACACCCTATATATTATTACATTTTTGCATTCTACGTAAGATTCTAGGCAGATTTTGTATACCATGTCCTATACCTATGTCTAAACGTTTTTAACATATTTGAATTTTTATGTCAAAAATGACGTTTGCAAGCCTTAGAATAATTATCAATCTTTTCTATAAAGAAGTCTTATTTATTTAATTTAAGTGGGATTCCTTGTTATAAAGGACCTGCTTTAATAGATTTTTTATAATATTTTGATTATTAATATAGGGTGTTTAAAAAAATAAGATTAAAAATGAAATTGAAAAAACTGCAAAAAGTCTAGATTTTCAAATAGAAACACCCAAATTTTATAATTATTTCTTATTTAGCATTAAAAATAAGTGTAAGTTTGTGTAAAATTGTATATCTCAAAAATTTGTAGTTTTCGAAATATTGCCAATTTAGTATTTTTATATAGCGATATTGCAGCAGATTTTAAGTTCAGTTGCTCCTAGTTGGCTATGACGGCATTAAAGCTGTCACTTGCCATTTGATAATAATAAATAACCATGCCGGGACGCTTAAATTGTATAGAGTCATAGCCAACTAGGAGTAACTGAACTTAAAATCCGCTGCAAGATCGCCATATAAAAATATTAAATTGGCAATATTTCGAAAACTAAAAATGTTGAGATATACAAACTTACACAAACTTACCCTTATGTTTAATGCTAACTAAGAAATAATTATAAAATTTGGGTGTTTCCATTTGAAAATCTAGACTTTTTGCAGTTTTTTCAATTTTATTTTTAATCTTATTTTACACCCTGTATTAATCAAAATATTATAAAAAATCTATTAAAGCAGGTCCTTTATAACAAGGAATTCCACTTAAATTAAATAAATAAGGCTTCTTTATAGAAAAAATTGATAATTATTCTAAGGCTTGCAAACGTCATTTTTGACATAAAAATGTCAAAAACGTTTAGACATAGGTATAGGACATGGTATACAAAATCTGCCTAGAATCTTGCGTAGAATATAAAAATGTAATAATTTAAAATAAGCAAGTTGACACTTACTTCCGGTATAACCGGAAGTGCCACCATTATGAAAATATTTTAGCCCGGTCGCCCCCATCAGCATCCTGTCAAATTTTCAAAATTTTCTTATGTATAGTTTTCTATATATAGATCGATTCGGTTCCCGGTGGGACACCCTCTATGTATACTTTTTCTCTAACCTGTTGAAGTTGTTAAGTGTTGACTAGATATTAATATTTTTTATATTCTTTTATGTAAGTATTGTGATTTGTTCACCCTGTATTCTCTCTAGTCTGGTAGTCAAAAATTTTACCTGTCTGATATTAATTAGCTAAGTGATACAAACGAGATATTTCTATTAATTATATGTATGTATATTTTGTAAATAGCTATTCATTCAATTTGTTAAGTTTATCTTTGTCTGTATTTTTTTATTTTTTTTTCATGTACCTTTTTATTTTTGAAATTTCTATACTCATTTCGAAAGATAGCTAGTAAGTACTATTTTATGGTAAAAATAATTTATACAAAACAAAATTCTCCTGATTGATGCAATTTATTTATATTAAGTTTATTTAGGCCTATAGTTTTTTGGCAGTTTTAACATATCTTGTTCTCTGTTATATAGCTTCCGGCGTGTGTGGCAAATTTGTTAGTAAATGAATTACAAAACAAATTTTAAATGCTCATTTCCAAGTCAAGAAGTGACTTAAGTAGATAATGAATTATTTTCAAGTCGAAGTGAAGTACCGGGTGTCCCATTATGGATGGCCACCGGCCGTATCTCGGAAACTACTGGGCATAGAAATTTGGGGGAAAAAATTATAACTAAAGTGGCCATGAGAAAATCCTGGAAATAATTTTTAAGTTCCGCATTTTGCCGCAAGAGGGCGTAATTGAAAAGTAAATTTTAAAATTTTACATATCTCCGAAAATTCCACATTAAGGTATATCTTTGGTAACACCATTAAAAATCTTGGCTAATTATGCATCATTTTGGTGTTATGCTAATTGACGTACCGACTTTAATTAGAGGGGGGAAGCTGTTGAAAGTGTAATCATTTAAATCGCTGTAACTTATAAACGACTTATCTGATTTTTGCAAACTAAAGACTGTTTGGAAGAGAAATGTATGCACTTTCACCAATCGTATGTAGTTGTCCATAATAGTTCTAAAAAAAATGCTAGAGGGCGCAATTTGTAATAATAAAACATTTTTTGATTTTACTCCGATAATATAAATCATGCGGTATAATTGATACCATAATCGAAAAGTAGATGAAATTTGCTGGAAAAAATATTAAAACTGCAGCTTGATATCTCCGTTCGTTTCAGTGGGTTCGCCAATAGAATAATTTTTAGAACTTTAAATGAAGAAGCGATTATATATTTTTTAGAAAAAAAGTGGGACGCCACTGATATTTGTCCATGTGGATATTATTTCGGATTAGCCTGGTCAATTCTGCATAAAAATAGTCTCTTGCGTTTTTCTCCTCAGACACACCGTTCTTAATTAAAATAATTAAATTAAATTAGCCCTACTATTTATTATTATTATTATTATTATTAACATTGATAATGAAAAATTTTGTTTTATAAGACTTGTTGGAAATGGCCACTTAATAGGCAAGCTTCCGCCCGTCTAATTTAATTTAATTGTTTTAATTAAAAAGAAGAAGATATACCTTAATGTGGAATTTCCGGATATATTATGTAAAATTTTAAAATTTACTTTTCAATTACGCTCTCTTGCGGCAAAATGCGGAACGTAAAAATTATTTCCAAGATTTTTTCATGGCCTTTAGTTATAATTTTTGTCCCGAGTTTCTATACCCAGTAGTTTCCGAGATACGGCCGGTGGCCATCCATAATGGGACACCCGGTACACATTAATATACTGTGGAATTTAGTTGCTGGAGCCCACTCCCACTGTGTGCCCGCTTATCTTGCTTCAACGGTTGTGCTTACTATTATAACGGTTTTAGGGTTTGGGAGAAGCGTAGCTATTTTATCGTTATGCCAAACGTTACTACATGACAACAGCTACTTATCAAATAACAAATTTTATTGGCTATTGCTGTTGCCAAAATGGCAATAACTTTTTTTTACTAAATTTTGATTTTTTGACCCTGCCACATAAAGCAGGAAAAAATAAAATTTTAAGCTGTTTTAGGTTTTAAAGTATTAAATTGTTTACCGCAAGTCATGGGTTCGGGTGCTGAGGGCTTGGCAAGATGCCAGCTCCATTTATTGGTCACAACATAGCCCTTTCAATTTAAATGTATTGAGTGAGACAGAATTCTAACCCTTTTATTTCGTCACTGACGGATCCAGCTGCAGCGACGCGTTTAAGGGGGCATCTTACGCACTCTGGTAACCTCCCTCACAGTGACCAGTTGGTTTGTATCTTTGCTAGCCGAATAGCAGTAGGTTGTAACCTATGCCAGCCGTTAAATATTCTCTTGTGTTTTTATGACCAGGTCTGTATATAGGATCTCCCTCTTCTAATTTGGGGCAAAGTTGAATAATTTGGAGATTAAGTTAATGCCGGTGAGAAATTAAAAAAATTCCGGCTACTTCCGGAGATATCTAAAAAACCGAAAATTTCAGTTTCCCTTTTGATTAAACATATGGAAAAACTGAAAGCACTTTCTACAGGCACTTTGAGGATGCATTGATTTAATTTCAAGAATGATGTTTCGGTTTCCAAATATCATCATCAACATGTTTAAATACAAACCTGAAATGTAAGTATTAGTTTTTTAAAGGATTTTGTTTCCCATAATATAAATCAATAACATTTCGCCAAAATTTTACCGTTTTGAACCGAAAATCCATCATTGGTAACTTAAAGTTTTTTTGCAATGCGATCCTGTTAATTATTATGTTTACACATTAACCTTAAAAACTTTGTTACTGAGAATATTTTAGAATCTTTATTTTAATTATTATAATACTTTCTGTAAAATTCCTCTGACACCAAAATATTACTTAATACATTCTTTCTAGTTACGCCGTGTCCTAGCTAAATACGACTGCGTGCGATGCGGGATCTACGTTGCACGCACGCATCGTCCTTGTTTGCGGAGAAAGCGGAGGTGGCAAAATAGGAAACGAAATTTGCGGTCTTGCGTTTTGCGCATCAGTAGCAATGATGGCCTCAACACGTAGCATTTTGTTAGTGGAAAACAGTGCAGTTAAATTAAGACTATTAAAAAAATTAATGAGACGTAAAAGAGAAAAAACTCACATTATCTTTAGAAACAGGTTGATTTATGGTGAGTTTCATCATTTGTATCCGCAATTGCGTGCCGATGAAACAGCATTTCAGCAGTACACCGGGATGAAAATAATTGTCGAAAAAATACATGATACTTGTTATCACTACACAACAAACTTTCAGAGACCTATCTCCGTAGAAGAAAGTAACACCTCCATCGTAATTTGTCGGACGACAATTGACAAGAAAATAAAACCGTTTTAATTTCTAAACAAGGCATGCGATGCGACGTTGCTGCAAAGCACGCATCGCACGCATTTCGTGTTTAATTTGGACAACTTCATTTGTTGCTCTGCGTTTAGTCGTAAATGTCTACCGCATTTAATTTTAAACTATCTTTAAATGCATCATCAAAAAGTGCTTTCCGTTTTTCCATTTGTTTATAAGTAACTTCACAAAAAAGGGGAATTAAGAAAGTAGTCGGAATTTACTTAAGCTCTAAATTATGCAATTTTGCCCTAATTTAACCTTGGCTGTATCTTTTATAGTTTCCAAGATCCCAATGGTAAGCATCGAATTTGGGACACCCTGTACAGTAAAAATTTGTTTTCTGATAAAAATACTGCGTCAATATATTTTAAAACAATGAATGTATTCCGAAAAAATTAAATATGGGCCCGGCGTCGCATAACGGAATGACAGTGGCGGCTCGTCAGGTGAAGTAGGTGAACCAAAAAAAAAAACCAGGAGGAAAGTTTTTCGACGATATTAAATGTTAATGTACCAATACAGCTGCCATTTTAGCCCTTAAAAAATAATTATGTTCGAATTAATAATATTAATTTAATCCGAATGTAGATATGCATAATAGGGCCACGGTTAACTCCAATGGACAATAATTATAAACACTCGTGCATTTTGGCGCGCCCGAGCCGACCGTGTCCGTTAGCTCAAAGCAAGTGAAGACCCAACGCCCAACATGGCTTTGATATTCACCGTTGCTATGATTACGTGACGTCAGTCACGCAAATAGCATGTAACAATTTGCATTATGATGAAGGGCAATTTAAAAATAGATCAGTCGTATGCACTATTGTTTTAGCGTTGGTTCGCCTAACCTTAAGGTATTTATTTTGAGGCCTCGCGAAACTTACGGTTATAGATATCGTTTATACGTGATTTACTGTGTGATTAAAAAGTTTTGTTTTTATTTTTCAGTTAATTCGGTAGTGTACGTACCTACTTAGTTGTGTGTTTTAAAAATGAACCCAATTAATGACATAGTTTGTAATTTGTTGGAAACTCCATTCAGTCGTTGGACGGATTAGGATAAGAGAGACGTTTTGTTACACGGGTTTTTAGTCAATGTTTCTTTAGGCACCCGCACTATACCTAGCTCTTCACCATTTTTTAAGCCCGCGAGCCGCCACTGATTTAACCCTGGTATGGTTTCCGAGTTCCCAATGGTAAGAGTCCAATTTGGGACACCCTGTCCAGTAAAAATAAATTTGTTTTCTGATAAAAGTACTGCGTCAATATTTTTTAAAACAATGCATGGATTCCGAAAAAATTTAATATGGGCGCGGCGTCGCATAACGGAATGGTCACTTTGAGGTCAGAATATTTGCCTTGTGTAGTACCTTTTCCTCTATTGACAAAAGTGTCCGAATGTCTAGGATATTTTAAAGTACCCTACCTTATACTACTTATACTTTACCTACCCTATACTTTATATTTATTATATTGTAGTATTTAAACAAAACCAAAATCATTGCCAAGAAAACATTTTATTATAAACGTATCTCGTTATACTTTAGAGTATGTAGAGTAACACTTTCTTGCCCTAACAACAGTAAAAGACTAGATAGTGATTTGTAAGAAAAGTAGATGTATATTTTTTGTGTAAAAATTGGAATTAATAATAAAGATTTATTGGTAAAATGTATTTTTGTATATTATGTGTTTGTGTCCCTTATTATGAATACATGTAGAATATCTGTTTCACACTTTGCAAGTCTGTGACATGCAATTCACTGATGTATATTTTGAACCAATCCTCTTCAGGACATAACGTAAAACGTGCAGCAGTTGATTAAAACGTACAAAAAAGCGCAAACAAGATTTAATAAGAATAGAAGAATCTCACCCAGCAAAATATCAAATTACAAACAAGTTTTTTTTAAATCTTAACAATGTTTCATTATTTGATATCCATGGTTACGACCCCTGGCCATTCGCGTCAATAGATTTTTTGTCATTTGAGTCATCGAACTTTTCTTTAACATTTTTTTTTGCGGAAATAAAAAAAAATATTTTCCAAAAATCGATTGAAAATATTGAAATTTTTGATAACATTTCTGCAAGAAAAAGTCAATATTTCCTTGCTTTTCTTTTGAATTTACTAATCAGGCAACTTATTTTATTGTGATAGATATTTTCTTGTCATTGATGTCACATTCTAAGTAAGTGTCTGGTTAGTTAATGATTTAAAATCTGTATGCAAGTGACATAAAAGGCTATGATTACATATATTTTTAGTATTTTAAATAGAACCTTATTTTTTTCAGTCGAATTTTGAATTCTACGTCAAATTCTGCGCATAATTCATGTAACATACCATATCCTTATCTCTTAACGGTTTTAGAGAAAAATTACATCATAAAACGAAAATTATTTTACTAAGTGTTTAAAATGCAAACCATTAACTTCTTGACAAAATGCCAATCTACTTAAAAACACTTCTAAAACATTATTTACAGTATTTTCATTAGTTTGCCTAATTTCATATCTACTTTTTGACACACCCTGTATAATTTATTTTTGAAGCAAAAAATCCGGAAGAAAAATTTATGATCAACGTGTCCGAGCGTTTTTTCAAAAAAATTAATACCTGATTTTTAAATGAATTTGTTCCATATTTTAGCCCATCAACGGTATACAAAAAATATAAAAAGTGAAAAAATTTTAAAATTTAATTTTACTATAATCTCTTTTGTACTGGTACGCCACTGATGTTAACAGATGGTTATAATGGTAATAATTATATGTATGTAAATATTCACTATGAATATACCAATAATAGAACAGATAACCAATATAGGGAACTTTAACATTTTTTTATTGGATAAAATATTCAGTCACATGAAAAAATAACATAATATGCAAAATATTACGTCTTGATTATTACTCCTTACTTTTTATAAATAATTAAAGCTCGTCTCGTATGCCGTAGTATGAATAGCACTTTTGCGCCATATGTATACGTAGTACGTTTTGACGTCACAATCACAAACATTATAATCATTTTATCCCCATAGGATTAAAAAAGAAAACGTTGTCAGTCTTTAATGATATTAGCTTAAGAGTGAAGTCTAGTGACGCATTTGCCATTTCGTTTTTTGATCAATTTTCGTTACGTTTTCCTTTTATACAAAACTCGGCCAAATACCCATACTTGAAGCATAATTACTTACAATTTAAAGTTAAACAAGTGTGAATTTATAAAGTAATAAAAGTTGAAAAAGAAAAATAGACAAAATTCACAAATTTTCACTTTTTTACTTTTATTAATTTAATATTCAAAATTCATTTAGTTCAAAACTGTAGGTACTTGCTACTCAAGGACGGATATTGGCCCCTTTTTAAATAAACCGAAAAGGATAAGAAATATTGATCAAAAAATGAAATGGCGGATGCATCGCTAGACTTAACTCTTATTATTATGAAAATTATTTTTCTTTCATATAGTAAAGTTACTTTTTAGTGTGCGCCTATACGGCTATTTATAACCTAAAGTCGACAAATTAATTTTAAATTAACCCAAAAATTTTCCTCCAGACATATTGATAAACATACATACTAAAAAATATATATTAACTTAATAAATTTTATTAAATGAATTGGTAACGTCATTTTAATGACCAGAAATTGGGTTACGCCCCTGGTAAGAATAAATCCATAGGCGTACTCAAAACATATAATTCCGATAAATTGCCGGTGCATCCGAAAAACAGGGACGTATTAAGTAAGTATAGCAAATTTTTATAAAATTTACTTTTTCTCCTTGGTGTGTTCACTTTCACACCCAAAACGGAATAGCGTTAATAATAATAGGATTCCATTTGTTCAGTTCATGAGTTGAAAATCAACACAAAATTAAAACGGTGGCAAGGTCCCCCTAAACAGTTGGTAAGAAGATGATGATTTAATTATTAAATAAAATCAGCTAGGACCGTAACGGCTTATATTTATTCTTGTTCTAAGTCAAAATACTTAAAAAAACAACAGTTTTTAATATTGAGGTTAAGTAACCGCCATAAGATTATTGTTTACATTTTCGTCTACTTCAAAGCTTCAGAAAATATATTACAAAGGAATTATACATTTTCATACTTTTTAAAATTCTCTCTTACACGATCAGTATAACTGTTTGTCATTCCCTTATCAAGGCTGTTAGTCCTAATGATTATGTAGGGTCTCCATTACAAAATAATTAAATTTTTATTGGTATTTACATTAGTTACAAATAATTTTACTTTAGTCATTTTAAGATTGATATCATTCAGGACTGTCAGTAATAATGATGGTGTAGGGTCGCCTTATCGCTTCTTGTTCACAAAGAGGCCGCATTTATTGCTGAAGTTTCCTAGTTTGGAGTTTTTCTACAGAAGAATGTAAACAATAATGTTTTATTTGTGGTCTATACTTTATCTAAAAATTGTATTGAATGCTGTAAAGTATGGTATATTTGTCTTATGAAGAATATGAGATATTGATGGGGAATTAAACATAACCGGTAAAAAATTATTGATCTGTTTTTTTCGGAACCCTTTATCCCTTCTCCAAAAATGTTTTTTTTTTATTTAGAATCTTTCTTAATTAGTCAAAAATCTATTAAACATAAATCATATAGGTACTATCAAAAGTTACTGAAAACATTTTAATATATAGTAGCTCCATATAAAGAATATGTTATTATTTTAATTTTATTAAAAATAATTCTTTACTATTTATAAATTTTTGTAATTTTTTACTTCTATTTTATGTTCTTTCTACGTTATGATACGACACTGGTTAAGATCAAGTCATAACCGTCCGAAATATTTTCCCTATTACTAATTCCTCTTAAAAATACAGAGTCGAACTAAAAATATTTTGTAGTAAATTTTTTATTAAAAATCCTAAGGTGTTTTTTAAATTATTTTAGTATTTACAATATTTAGGGAAACATAATTACTCGTTTAACTGATAGCAACAACTATTTTTAAAAGCTTCCTTATTTTGATGGGAATTATAAAATGACTCTTGCAAAAAAGATCAGAAATATTTCTAATATGACATACATGAACGATAACAAGTTTTAAACAAAAACAACTCTAATCCGTAAAAACGTACGATTGGTAACTCAATGGTTAAGTTTTACTCTGGCTTTGGACCGTGTCGGTATGCTCGGAACTTTATAGTAGATAAAAGAATGCAGTAGGTATGCTACTATACCTATTTCTAATAGGTATCTAGACCTAGAGTGGCGTCATGGACTTCTGAGGAAGGAAAAAAGATAAACTATTATTATACACGTGATTCGGATCCCACAGTATGATATATATAGGTCCCTTCTGGCTGATATTACCCAGGCGATATATAGGGGATACATACATCCTATACAATGGGCCAAAGTATACTGGCTCTTCCACGAACCCATGCTAAAACGAAAAAAAAAACGTCAAAATAAGACACTAAGGATACCTTTTAAGGTTTTTGATGTCATCTATATAGGTACACCGTGGTCGTGACAAATAGCGAGGAATGTTCACAAGAAATGTTGTTATATATTCCTGATTTTTATGTTAGTGTTTGATTTATTTTTTCGTAATTTTTTTTATGTCGTGACATTAGAAAAGCATAATAAACATTTTATCCTGTTCTCGTTCCTCTAGATTTAAAAACCATTATTTTTTAGAATTACACGAACAGATATGTAGGTAATTACTGTTTGTAAAAATTTTGATGGTGAAAGAAAACTGACTTACGTCAAAAGTCAGAATACCAACTGCTAATGTCCATGGATATATTATTTTACCAGCAATACTTTGCAATCATGTCATTAAAACAACGGTGTGACAATATTTTTGTGTTTTCTATTAATCAAAAAATACGATTAGGAAATAAGTCATATTTTTTATCTGATAGTTAATTATAGTCAGTCTATTTTTTTAAATTTTACCTATTATACAAAACTTCTGTAAAACAGTTCCTCAGTCCAACCCTGTACCGGTAATGCATGTTGATTTTGATTTTATACAATCTTCAAATTGTAAAAATATAATAGGCAGGTAGGTAGTTAAATTCCGTTTTATTTTTTATAAAAATATTTTCCTGAAGGATTTTACAAAGAAAATTAAAAGAAGCGTACTATATATGAATGCAAAATATAGATTTATTACCATACAGCCCTCGAATAAAATTACTTTACTATTAATTTATAACTAAGTTAAACAGATTGATTGTAGAAAAAATTCAAAATTATTATTACTGATAGAATAAAGCCAAAAAATTTCAAAATTAACTTTAATCTAGCTGGCTGAAAATTGATTTACCCGCCAAAACAAAACACGTCCAAAAGATGGCGCTTCCTATTGTTAGTTAAATTCTAAAATGGCGTCTGAAAGTTTGGTGAGCAAAGTGCTGTAGAAATTTTTCTTTAAAAACGCTTTAATATGCGTTTTTTCTTAACTATACTATCAAAAAACTATAAATAGAAATAAAAACTCCTTTTTGTACATAAAAACGGCTTTTGAAACGTGTTATATGTGACTTTAAAGTGCCTAAAAACCTTGTGAATAGACGTTCTCCACACATCTCATGGAGCCATATTACTGCATTTTAGAATAAAATAACTGTCATTTTTAATTATTTTTCAAATGAAAAGTGAGTGTTTTCTTCATTTGTCTAAATCATGTACGTTTTCTTTGTTAAGGGTGGATTCATGGGCAACGTAGTTTAGGTGAAATACTTGTTTTGAAGTGGCCAGCGTTTCTTCCATGTCAGAGGTCATGATTGGTCTGATTTTTTTAAGCTCAAAACAACGTTCCGGCATTCATTTTCAGAATATTTTCTTTGTGAAATAGTTAAAATGGATCGCCTTTTATATAATTTCGGTAATATTTTTCAGCACGGCCAACCCTTTTTCTGTATTCTCCGCATATATTTTAAAACAAAAGGATATTCCAGTATTGATGTAATAAGACTGCTCAAGGTTACCCAAAATAATTTCATGCAGAAGACCGTAATTATCTCGATTTTATCATTGAACTGCAGTATTATAAAACCCAAAAACCCGATGTGAATCAAAAAATATTTTTTCAGTTGTTTTTAAAATAATATTTTGAGTTAATAATATATTTAATGGGATTACAAAAGTGAGCCGTTCATTGTAAAAGGAACCGGTTTTTTTCCGTGGGGAGGCTTGTGTATTCTGTTTTAAATCATAATTTTTATCTTTCTTTAGTGTAAGTAGTTAATTTCTTGGAGTTCTAAAAATATTTTTTGTGCAAGTTTTAATTGGTATTCCAAAGAAAAACTTGCTAATTGATTTTCAGGGTAGTACACAAGAAGACATTATTTTATCATCTTGCGTTATTTGTGATATTAAATAGGTTCGAGATTCTAATATTTTGACTGTGCTGTGATATGTGACAGACACGTAACTTACTGAGTATATTAAATAATATGGTTAGTCATGTATCAGTCAATTTTGTGGTAAAATGGACTAAATAGTTAGTATCCGTTACCTACCTAATAACTTATCTCATTCCTGTTTGAGCCTATGGCTAGCGTAGTCTTATTTTTTTCCTGTAGTAGGAATAATCACGTAAGATACTAATCTAAACTATTGAAAATACAGCCAGTACATTTATTTTATTTAAAAACATTGGCTCAGATCGTGGCCTTTCAAACTCAAACTCAAAATGAGCTTTATTGTCATAAAAAAAAAAATTTCATTGACAAAGCATATTACCAAATATGCCAAAGTATGCCTTGCATATGAAAAGGCCTACTACATATTTTTCAGGAAAAGCCATTGCAAGGTTTTTGTCAGAAGTCAAGTTGTTATTGAAAAAAAATGGTTAAGCGGTTATGCCTGGCTGTCTTTAAAATAAATAGGTTATGGGATATTTCCTATGAAAGCGTTAATATACCATTTTATTGTATGCAAGGCTACGATATGTGACTTTCTAGTCTAACAGCTGGGGTTGGTCACGTATCTCACCTTTTTTTTTTATAGCAAAGAATAATGCAGCTAAAAGCTAGTTAGTGTAAAATTATTAACATCACCAGCAACTAGAGATGTCTGCCACATAACTGAGCAGACTGCTGCATTTTGATAGCTTTAGAGGTTTTTCCGTTTTTCATTCTGCTGGGTATATCACAGTTAACTGTTTGTGATTAAGATTATAGTTATCTATAATCGAAAATATCAAAAGTTTGTATACTTTTTTATCTTCATAACATGAACAAATATTTTTTATGAATTTTTTTTTTAGTAAATTTCTGTTACCTACCGTGACAAGGTCAATATTTTTTTAGGATTGATGTATTTCGGGGTGTAGATTACAAATAGGAAAGTGGTGTTTGGCAGCAAAACTTAGTTAGATAGTGATAGATTACAAAAAGTACCTAAATTTAACAAAATATTCCCCCCTCGTGATTTTTTTATTCATAGTAATGTACCTATGTGGAACCTAACCACTAAAAAATACCACAGCACAGGCGACAAACCGAATTGCCAGTCTTCGGCTAACTTTTGACCAACCATACTGGTAGTTTAGGTTCTACCGGTTGGGGTTTTCCATCATGCAGATCCAGTATACGGAAGTGCTGATTTAACCTAATGCTCCACTTTATTTTTCTATCTTCACTCTTCACTAGGACATTTTTTGCATAAATGCACCAATTTCTACCTTTTGATCAGCAATTGGAAGTTTTATATCACTTTTTTTTTTTTTTTTTTGAAGTCCATCTCTCAGTGGAGTGAAATAAAATGAAGTAGTAGGAAAGAAAAACTCAAAGTCTGCTCCACTAGTTTAATATTAATCCGTACATGTTTCGAGAGTACAAACTCTCATCTTCATAGGTTCTCTCCTTTCTCTATTCCCGCTGAAGATGAGAGTGTGTACTCTCGAAACATGTACAGATTAATATTAAACTAGTGGAGCAGACTTTGAGTTTTTCTTTCCTACTACTTTATTTTAGATTAGTTCTAATTTTATAGAATGCATGTCCCAGACTTACCAAATTTAAAACGGACATTAGGAGAAGTAGGTATTAGTTTTAGTAAAATTCTACAAAATTGCAAAATAACCAAAACAATATTTGCCTCCCTGCAAGCTCACTCTCAAATAAATTAATAATATGCCTAAAGCCTAGTTCTCAGAACTTCGTTCTGTCGCTGGCTACACGTGTTGTGACTAATAGAAAATGAGTATTTTGACATGTGACTCCAATACTCATTTTCTATTGGTTACATCACGTGTCGCCAGCGACAGAACGAAGTTCTGAGAACTAGGCTTTGGGGTTCATTCCCACAGCAGTCACGGACAGTCCGTGACAATCAAGGTTCTGCGCAATAGACTCCGACGCGGATTTCTGGGTGTTTGGGTTGGTAAGATAACTGTCGGTAACTTGCCCATGATTGCTTTTGGGAACCAACCTTAAGTAAAGGTTTACTAGCATACTTTATTTTCAATTACAAAGAATTATGTTTAAAATAAAATACAAATACTTAAAATAGAGGCCTGAGATTAGATCACCATATTTACACAATGAAATAGCACAAATTAATTACCTAACACTAAAAATATTTTAAAAACTTGCATAGTCATACTTAAGTAATTTGTACTTTGGGACAGTTTATTTATTTTTGTGCAAAAACTTAGCTATAATAATTAACCCAAGGGGTTCAAAATTTATAAACCGCTACCCATAAAAATAATGTAAAATATTCGTTATCAGCTGCATATGATTCCCTCTCGGTTTCCCTGGTCACTTTGGATATTCCCAGTTGATATTTCTAAAGTATTTTCATATCTAGAAAATTTGTTATTTATGGGGATGATTCCATTGGATTGGGTTATAATATCCCATCCCACCCCCCCTATTGTACAGTCCCTCAAGCAAGGCACAAAATGGATTTTTTGAGTAATTTTGATTCTAATTTTTGCTGATTTATTCTTGCCTTTAATAAGATTTCTGGATAGAATAAATTTTGCGTGATGTGCTATAAATAACAAAACCCTATTATAGCTTTGATTAAAACTCGAATTCTAAGCTGCACTTTTTGTGTACCTACAGGTATTTTCTGCTTTACTAAATAAATCAATTTAAAGTACCATTTGTTTTATATGTTGGTAATAATTTATCCTATGATTTTTTTAAATAATTGTTTATAACAATAAAAAATAACAAAGCTGTTACCTATGTATAGTTCTTATCAAAAACATTTTTTTTAGTGCTCCATAAAATATTAATAGTTCTTATAGAACTTTTTCATATTACAATAGATTCTCGATTATATTATGAGAGCTAACCTGGCTGTACCAACCCTCTATTGGGAAAATGGGTGAATTAGATAATCAGAATTTTTATATAAATACATTTTTTTATGAATAGTAATATATATATATATATATGCCATTTTTCAATATTTTATAGACCTACCATGTCCGCTTAAAAAAAAGTATTATGGAATCCCCTGTACCCATCAGCCATCATTTAATTTTGGTTGATGCCGCAATAATTCTAAGATTCCTTGTAAAGAATATTGTATTGGTTATGCTTTTATCTTCAATAATACTGCATTGCCCAGTGTTTCGTGTAAAACAGTCTCATTGGACAAAAGTGATTTAAAAAATTTAGCGATGAAATGTGAGTGTAAATAAAATAAACTTTGAAAAGTTAGGATGGCACTAATCGTTTGTGAGTTAACTATTATAGGTCGGAATTTCACGACCCGACCCGAGCCGGAATTTTGCGATGCGGCCCGCCAATCCCGGCGGGCCCTGAAGGCCCGAAAAAAATTATTAGGCTGGAAAATTATTTTACAAATACTTCATTTAAAAAAGCACAAAAGTAAACCAAGACCTACCCGAAAGACCTGCTTGCCACCAGTCAGGGTGGCCCGTCAGGCCCGGAAAAAATTATTAGAGCCCAGTAACCCTAACATTTATTGATTAAGTGGCCCGACCCGAGTCCGAGAGTCGGGCGGGCCGCGTTAAGGCACGAGATAAAAACCCGGTCTATGCAGGGGGTGGAATAATTTTTCCCTTTTATTCAGAGTTCTATTAACGTTATGCAAAAACTATATGAATCATTTTTGGCTGCAAAAAGAAATACGTGTTTTAGTTACATATTTTTAATTCGCATCATCATTTTCCTTAGTGATCCATGTATAAATTTAGGAACATCAGAAATGGACAAGAAAAAAGTATAATACCAATAATAGGCCTTCAAAGGAAACCACAAAAAAAATGTAAATAACTTTTTAAATAAACCTTTTCCTTCTTATTTAGTGTTCAGGCCTATGAAAAAATAATTTAAGTAAAAAAAATTATTATTAGTATAACTAAATAAGATAAATTTACTTATTTTTTCAGATGGGATGGGCAAAAGCCCTCTAACCTCACTTTTCAATCGCTTGTACAGTAATCGTCTAAATGGACCCTGTAGGACCTTGGTACGCCTCCTATAATCGGCTCGCCGCGCAAGCTGCGGCTGGCGAGCACCATCCATTGGCCGCTGCGGCTGCAGCCGCGGCCGCAGCAGCTTCAGCTACAACCACAGCTTCCTCGGCACCGACGCCCGCTACAGTGTTGCCGGGCGGTTTCCTGTCGCCGCCGACCGTTGGATATGAAACTGTGTTTAGTCCTTTGTTCCATGGCGCAGTAGCCGCGAGTGGAGCTAAGCCGCATTATGTTGCACAGGTAAGTTTCAAGAATGAAGTGAATACAGATTTTCAGAATAAAAATCAAACTATTTATGGATAACTTTTTTATTATTAACTTTACGAAAAAAAGTTATTCCTTATAAAAAGTTCTGCATGATCCAAAACCTAAAGTGCAACCATCAGATATTAAATTTTTTCAGTCGTATACGAGGTTAGTCTAAAAATATGAGTTGGGTACAAGTACCTTTATTTGTGACAATATCGAAATCTGTAATTATAAAAAGTTTTTCGTTATAAAAAATTATATTCTGATATGCAATTACACTGAAAATTTTTCTCAAATAACCAATACAGAAAAATATTTTTTAGTGTAGAAGGATGTAATTGCATATTAGAACATAGTTTTCATACTGAACTACTTTTCATTATTACAGTTTTCGATATTGTCACAAATAAAGGTACTTTTCTCTTGTACCAAATTCAGATTTTTTGTCAAACCTCGTATACGCCTCAAAAAATTTTACATCTGATGGTTGCATTTTACGTTTTGGACCATACAGAACTTTTTATAAAGAATAACTTTTTTCATAAAAATAATAAAATAGTTATCCATATGACTACAACTTAAAGGGGGTGTGCGCCAAAAAACAACTTTATTTAAAAAAATAAAGAAAAAAAAAACTTAGAATAATAGTCTAAACCGCACCCTTCTATCGCAAATAATAACGGAGATATGCCTCTGCAATGATGTCATATTACAGCGCGTGACGTCACAAGAGCTTGGCCGCTGCATAATTTATTTATTTATTTACAATAAGAGTACACTACAGAATCATAGATTCTAAATGGTATCTAAAATAACAACATATATAACTATACACCATAAAACAGATCACTGTCTCTTCAATGCCACAAGACCAATTCTAAAAATATCACAGTTTGGAAAATGTCTATTGTAGTTACTTAACATTCTGTTGATGAAAGCACTTCGACCATAATTTGTTCTGTGTGTCTGTTCAAAAAATAACTGGAGCTGCCTGGTTCTCCGGACTGGGACACGGAATGAAATTGATTGAAGTAACCACTCACAGTTTATCTGGCTATTGAGTACTTTGTATAAAAAGACCAAAAGTGCTTTATTTCTCCGACGTTTAAGTGATTGTAGGCCACATAGGAGGAGTCTAGTTTCATAAGGAACGCTTTGATATGGAAAGTGCAATTTAAAAAGCAGATAATGTGTAAATTTATTCTGTACCCTCTCCAGTCTGTTAATGTGACATTGATAATGTGGGCTCCATATTACAGAACAATATTCCAAAATACTGAGCACCGAACAGTTGTAGAGGGCTGTCAGCGCCTTGATGTCAAAAATGTGCTTTGTGTGTCGTTTTATGAAACCCAGCAGCCTAAAACTTTTGAGGATGATGTTGTCTATATGCACATTAAATGATAAATCACTATCAAAAATTACTCCAAGATCATTAAACTGCGATACAACTTCCAAATTAACGCCATTAATACTGTAGACATCACTCTGCGGGTTAGTACATTTAAAGAATCTTAAAACTTTGCACTTCTTTACGTTAAGCTTAAGATAGTTTTTATCGCACCAGTCGACAAAACCGTCAAGGTCCCTTTGCAAATAATTGTGCCCTGGTGAGAAAATAAGTATAGTGCATGGAATTTACGTAAGTTTTAGCGCTTCGTATTCGTCGGGTTGTTAAAAATAATTTAATGAACACCTTACTGCCTGATGAAAAAATAGTTTGGAGATTTAAATAATGTACACAAATGTCACACAAACTTTAACCCGCTATTTCTCAGCAATGGTTAGTCGTGGAATGACGAGGTTTGAACCGTTATTCTCAGATTTTTTTGTACTAAAACTTTAATTTTTGGCGCACACCCCCTTTAGGTATACATACAGTGTAGCCCGATCTCAACGCAGGATTTCGTTGCATCTAAAGTACTTAAGTTTTAAAATATTTTTCAAAAACAACATCAAAGTTGAACGGCAGTAGAGTTTTGGACTTGCATTGTCTTTATTGTTTAGAATCACTACGTTTCAACTGGTAAGTATCTCCAGTCGTCTTCAGGTGAATACTGAATAAGTACGGTAACTACAGCTCTATTTATACTAGGCAGGTGCTGTGACGCATGACTAGTGGGCGGAGTCATGCGTGTTGCTAGGTGATGACGCATAACTGGATGAGTCATGCTTGATGAGTCATGCTCGATGACGTCATGCTCGATGAATCATGCGTTTAACTCTTGGGTGGTCTTATTCTAAGATTACATTTACTTAACAAGGGTTTCCAGACGTTTCTCATGTCTAATGAAGGCTTACTAAATGCCATCATGGAACTATTGGAATGCTGCCTTAACAATTCTTATTTTCAAGAAAAAGATAGATTCTTTAGCCAAGAGGACGGACTACCAATGGGCTCATCTCTCTCGCCCATAATCGCCAACATTTATATGGAATGGTTCGAATCCGAAGCAATAAAACAAGCAAAGAAGAAACCAAAAATATGGCTTAGATATGTGGATGACACCTTCATTATTTGGAACGGAAACGAGGACGAACTCAGAGAATTCTTACATCACATTAATAACTTTGCACCGACAATTAAATTCACCATGGAAAAAGAAGAGAACAACCAATTACCTTTTCTAGACGTCAATGTAGAGAAAAATGGCAACACCTTCCTAACCTCAGTGTACAGAAAACCTACACATACAGGGCAATATCTCAATTATACATCAAACCACTCAAACAACACAAAACATGGCATAGTAAGAAACCTTGTGGATAGAGCAATTACTCTCTGTAACTCAAACGAAGCTCTCAAAAGAGAAACTAACCACATCAAGACCGACCTCAACAAGAATGGCTATCCCATGAAACTGATTGACACAATATTGGAAAATCGCAAGAATCGGCCAAACACACGTAAAGCAGAGAAAGAGATACAACCAATACTCAATATTCCGTATGTCAAAGGAGTATCTGAGAAAATAAGAAGACTAGGAAAACGATACAACATCGAAACAGTATTCAGCTCTAGAGACACTTTAAGAAGCCACCTAACGAGGACGAGACCAGTAAGCCAGAAAGACAAGAAAAATTGTGTCTACCAGATCCCCTGCGAATGCGGCCAGTCTTACATTGGTGAGACACTAAGACCACTAGAAGTAAGGATTAAAGAACATCGGAATAATACCCGAAAAGGAGAGACCGAAAAATCAGGTGCAGCTGACCACGCCTGGACGCACGGCCATCATATCATGTGGACAAAAGCGGAAATCCTGCAAAAAGAACCGCACTGGAGGAAGAGGAAGTTTAAGGAAGCTGCTACCATACACCAAAATCCAGGTTGCTTTAGTAAGCCTTCGTTAGACATGAGAAACGTCTGGAAACCCTTGTTAAGTAAATGTAATCTTAGAATAAGACCACCCAAGAGTTAAACGCATGATTCATCGAGCATGACTCATCAAGCATGACTCATCCAGTTATGCGTCATCACCTAGCAACACGCATGACTCCGCCCACTAGTCATGCGTCACAGCACCTGCCTAGTATAAATAGAGCTGTAGTTACCGTACTTATTCAGTATTCACCTGAAGACGACTGGAGATACTTACCAGTTGAAACGTAGTGATTCTAAACAATAAAGACAATGCAAGTCCAAAACTCTACTGCCGTTCAAGAAACGTCATTGTCTCCAACCTTTAAACAGACAACATCAAAGTTATTTTAATTTATACAGGATGTCTCAAATAGTCTGAGCATATCAAAGATACTTTTTCTTTTAAATTATACATATATTATATTATTTTCTGACTCCATCTATATTTTGTATAAAATGTAATGTCCAAATTAAATTTTTTTTGAGATATTATCCACGGTTGCGACGATTTAAATCAAATTATAAATTTCTATAAAAACAAGTCGCCGAAGCAAATAACTCATCAAGAAATTCAAAAAAAAAGGAAGATAGTTTATTTAAAAGTGTTTAGATACATTATGTAAGTGTAAAAACATAACTAATCGTCATGAGTTCAGCGTAAAAAATATTCATAAATTACACTTAAAAAAACACAAACAGTTTACAACCACAAAAAAAAAATTTATAGTAACATAATATATAAGTCAATTGTACTGCTTATACAAAACCAATTTAGCGGCTTTTTCGGTTCCCAAGCGATTTCGAAGTTTGGAAGGTTTATTATTGCCATATTTAAGGAAAAAGTCAGTATAAATTGATAAAAAAAATCACGATTTAATCGAAAAAATAAGATTTATTATTTTTTTCGTGATGTATTGCAAACCTGATATTAACGTTTAAAATATACCATTTTCAGACTTTGACAACAGGCTGTAGCATTGGAACGGCACATAGAGAAAAATAGTTTTTACCTCCCTATCTTAGTTTTTTATTCTCTATTCAAAGAGTCCAACCTCCAGTTTAACATGTTAAACAAAAAAAAAATGTTTTACGGTTTAACATTTTAAACCGGAAGTTGAAACTTTTAGATAGAGAATGAGAAACTAAGATAAAAAGGTGGTGAAAACCATTTTTCTCTAAGATACACCGTTCCAATGCTACAGTCTGTTAAATGTCTGAAAATACCATTTGAACGCCAATATCTCGAAAACAATTGAATTTAGACATTTTATACAAAGTATATGTGGAATTTTATAGGGAATTATGAAATAATATATAGAGTGTTCCATTTAAAGAAAAAGTAGGTTGGATATGTCCCCAATAATGCCTCCCTGTAACTCTGTTTTTGAATAATATTAAAAAGTTGAGTAGTTTAGATGCTATGGAATCCTGCACTGAGAACGGGCCACCCTGTATATTTCAAGATGATACCAATTTTTGAAAATAAAAAGATTACATTTTTATTTGCTGCAGCCCGGCAGCCCTCCCCTAAATACGCCAATGAAAGAAATTTTTGACAGTAAACAACATGGAGGTTAACAACCCGAAGAATACTGAGCGCTAAAATTTACGTAAATTCTATGCACTATACTGATTAATGCAGCGGCCAAGCGTTTGTGACGTCACACGCTGAAATATGACTTCTTTGAAGAGGCATATCTCCGTTATTATTTGTAATAGAAGGGTGCGGTTCGGATTATTATTCTTAGTTTTTTTAAATAATGTTTTTTTTGGCGCACACCCCCTTTAATAAAGCAAGATCCGTTTAAACGACGTGCAAGGTTTTAATCTTTTTTGGGTAACGATGACACATAATAGGCAGAAATGGAAAAGAAACTGACTGGAGTTACGAGAGTTTATTTTCGATACTGGTTACCGAAATTAGCAAACTTTTCCCAACTGATTATTTTTTCGAGTGATGTTTGAAATCCAGGCCATAGTCAAGGTTACTAATCACACAAGTTGGGTAAATAGTAAATACCCTTTCCACGAATTACATAAAATTGCGCAAGCGCATTTTCCTGTTCTATGGAACTTGATATTAGCTTTCCAAATATTCTGAATAAATATTCAACGTTACCAAGCAGTTTAGTTATTAATTAATTCCTATATTTAATCTGTTCCAGCCTAAAAAGATAACATTTTGCCTACTACGTTTCATTGGAATTATTCTTAATATTCAGAATATAAGCGTGTTTTGATATTACATGTAGCTAGTATATCTTTCAAACCTTATATTTTAATAAGGGGGTCTACAAAATACTTAACGCAATTTGGGGGGGGGGGGGTAATTATAATTGAAAGAAATGGTCGACATACCGCTGAATGTCCCGTATATAATGGCAGGCTACCTGCAAGGGAATGGGCCCCTACTTTTATCTCTTTAGGAATATTACAATTTTTTTTGTGAACAAGCTAGTTACAGTGCCTATTATACTTGTAGGTGGCACCACACCGAGCCCTAGCTGCTCAAGCAGCCGCCTCAAAACAGGCAAGCGAATCGGGCGAGTTTCACCCTCAAGCCCAGGCATTTTTTGAACAAAACTCAGCATGGCAGCAAAACAGTCCCTTTGGCATATTGCCACATGAAAGCGTCGTTGCTACATCTGCAGGAAAAACGGTAAGCATTTTTTATTTTATTTATTAATCACCTCTATGTGTCAATTTGGTAGTGTGACACAGACAACAGGCCTGTTTAAAAATTCTTTGTTTTACAACAACATAAAGAGGAATAGTTTTTTACACAATTTTGTTTATAATACTAATTGAATATCGATGGTTTAGTTTTTTGTATTTTTTTTTAAGGTATCATATGAAAACTTCAACGCCCACTTTGCAGCTGCTCAGCAGTCCATAAGCAACCATATTAATTCACAATTGGCTGCTAATTCTAAAGCGGCGGCTAGCAATAGGTCCCAAAGCCCCCAAGTAACCACAGCTTCAGTGAAAGCAAACTCGTCCCAAGCTAATCCTAGTACATTCTTTCAGGTAAAGTTTATACATAAAAAAATTAATTAAATATACTGTCGTAGTAAAAAAAGTATGCCCCGAAAAATATGGGTATTGTGACAAGAACACATATTTCAAATTTTAGACATTTTAAAGTTCATAGTGTGTTATTTTTTGTTATAGGTGCCAGTAACTCTCCCCGAGAGCAGCACTTCTAAAACATTTACTTCCACCAACACTTCCAATCTTCAGCAATCATGTATTGTGTCATCACCTTCAACTACAAAAGAGTACAGAGTGCCACAGGCGCCAAATCGTGCTTTTTTAAGGTATTTTTTTTTAAATCATAGTAAAAATAAGTACCCCCTGCCTGATTATGACATTTTTCACATTTTGATAGGCTACAGCTCATGAAAAACCGCTTGCACATCCTTTATCTATTGTTTTTTTTTTCAAATCTAAAAATGCTAACCATAGGTTTAACTGTCGAATCACTATGTATGCCAGGTGACTACGAGCGTTGTCCCCTCCTTTTGATTTTCCGTACTAATATAAATACAAATTTAAAAAATTGTAAGAGATTATAGGTGTATATTTTGTGAGTTTTTAGAAAAATCATACTTTTAGAATATGGTATCAATTTTTTTTCGCAATCAAGTTGATTAGATAACATGAAGTTCAAATAGATTACTTTAAACATATTAATCAATTCATGGCAATTTGAGACTTTCTTTGAAGAGTTACCCTGGAAAACAGTTTGAGAATAATTAATGATAATATGTGTACGTCATTTTAAAGGGAATTTTACTTAGAATTCAAATATCAAAGAAAAAAAAAATTTTTTTATTTAAAATAAAAAAGTGGACACCATATTTTAAAAGTATGATTTTACTAAAAACTCACAAAATATGAATTTAGAATCTACTAATCTTTTTAATTTGTATTTATAACAGTTCGGGAAACAGAATACAACATTCATTGTCATCCAGTATAAAAAAAGAAAGAGCCGAATAGCATTATAATATTTTTTTTATTTTTAAAGGCTTTTTTACACATCGAAATAATATTAATTTACTTAATTACAATTCCAAGACAAAATTTTTAAATGTTTGAAAAAATTGTTAAAAATTTATAATTTCGCAAAAATTTGAATTGTAAAATATTTTCAACCGAATTTAATTTATATCAAATACAAGTCTACCCATGGTTGGTTTTAAAAAGCATTGTTTTCTTTATCACTGTCTAGTGTGATAATGTAGTTATGGCTTGACTGATATTTGTTTTGTCATTCAAAAGAATGTCAGATGTTAGTTGTAATGCATTGGCATGAATTTTAGTGTTGAAATGACTAATATACGGTATTCGGCTACAAAAACTTCTTAGTTAGTTTGATTACTGACTGAAACAATAAGGCAACATTTACAAATAATAAGCTGTATTTTTGTGTTGTAAATATTTTAATGTATCCTTTGCCCGACACTTTCCTCACCGTATATATTATATTCTTTGTGATTCACCGTGTATCCAGTTTGATTCGGACTTCTCAAATAATACTTTTTTAATGGAAAACCTTTTTCACAAGTTAAACAAGAAGTTGACTTTTTGTATAAAGAATAAAAAAGAGAGAAATGTGCTAGCGAGTTTTATTTAAGTTGTACCATAAAAAATGGAATTTTTTAAAAGTCAGTATCTCGTTAACTGTGCGTTTTAGGTATAGCAAGTTACTTTGGTTTGATTGCCCAAAATTCAAAAATATTACAAAATATAGGGTGTTTGATTTAAAAAGTAGTACATTTTTTGTTTCGCGTTTTTCTGCAACTGTGTAGAATCAAAAAAATAATTTTAAGTTGTAGGTCATTTGATATCCTTTGACTTTTGTAATGTTTTTGCATATTTTTAATAACAATGTAACTCTTATATTTTTCCGTTAAAAGTATCTAAGGTATTAAACTAAGTTCTGCAACAGAATAAACGCTATCGCAAGAAATCATTCGAAGGGCAGTTGACGATTATTTAATAGAGAATTATTTTTACACCGTTGATGAATGTGTGAATACTACTACAACAACCCTAATTCATTTCGCGAACGCTGAGCAATTTATGCTCTAAACTGAAGTGGATCCGAACAGTATTTCTAAATTATTTTCCAAAGTTACCAGCTCCATGCGAAATTGTATCAATATATGTATATTAATAACATTGCTTTCTGTTGATACGAATCCTGTCCATGTTTATTAACGCGTTTGTAAAAACTTTTTAAATTTGGACCCTACAGATATTGGACAATGTAAAAAAGTTATTTTTATTAAAAAAAAAATCAATGTTTAATAAAATTAATTTTAGTATTTTTTTTTAAGGTTTTCATTGGCTTATATGTTTTTCCTCGATTTTTTTTCTGCATGAACATAACTTTCTCACACCCACATATACTATAGCAAACCCAAACTATTCGCGGTTTTGAAGAGAGGTAATATCTAATCCAAATAAATAGTTTTTATGCCTTTGAACCAACGGACAGACACATTTTATACCTTCTTTATTAATTTTACCCTTATAACTCTTAAAGTATTTCAGTAATGTTAATTATTATTATAATAAAATTTTCCTTAGTTCTCCAAATCCGCCAGCACGCCCAATCGAGAAGTCATTCACATCTCCCCCCGCTAAGCAGCAGAGTACACCACAGATTCAAACAAAAGCGCAAACTAAGATTTATTCTGAACTTGGAAATCAGAGGGAAACTCAACAACAAAGGTAAGTTGTAGCAAAATGTTCACTTAACTATACAGGGTGTCCCACCGGGAACCGCATCGATCTATATATTATGGGAAACTATATATAGGAAAATTTGACAGAATGCTGATGGGGGCGACCGGGCTAAAATATTTTCATAATGGTGGCACTTCCGGTTATACCGGAAGTGTCAACTTGGTTATTTTAAATATATTATTACATTTTTGCATTCTAGGCAGATTTTGTATACCATTTTCTATACCTATGTCTAAACGTTTTTGACATATTTGAATCTTTATGTCAAAAATAACGTTTGCAAGCCTTAGAATAATTATCAATTTTTTCTATAAAGAAGCCTTATTTATTTAATTTAAGTGGGATTCCTTGTTATAAAGGACCTGCTTTAGTAGATTTTTTATAATATTTTGATTATTAATATAGGGTGTTTAAAAAAATAAGATTAAAAATGAAATTGAAAAAACTGCAAAAAGTCTAGATATTCAAATAGAAACACCCAAATTTTATAATTATTTCTTATTTAGCATTAAAAATAAGGGTAAGTTTGTGTAAGGTTGCATATCCCAAAAATTTTTAGTTGTCGAAATATTGCCAATTTAGTATTTTTATAAGGCGATCTTGCAGCAGATTTTAAGTTCAGTTGCTCCTAGTTGGCTATGACGGCATTGAAGATGTCACTTGCCATTTGACAATAATAAATAACCATGCCGGGACGCATGTTAAATGCAGTGATTTTTGCACTAACGAAGTTTCTACATTAAATGGGCCTTTTTACTGAATTTTTATTTTAACCCTACTGCATAATATAAAGCAAGAAGAAAGAAAATTTTCTACGGTTTCAGTTTTTGATTCTTGAATTATTTACTGAGAAAATAATTAAACAAATCTTTAATAAACAGGCGCGATACCACTTTTGTCACATGAAACCCAAGCAATAGACAGCCTTAGACTAATTTTTATCAGACGCACTGCTACCTGACTGATGTCTTGAGTCTGACGTTCCCGTGGCTAATCGGTTCTTTTCTATTTAAGTTATTACAACGCGCGGTTAATATGATGACATACATCTTTTTTATCTTATATTTTCAAACTTTCTGCTTTCGCTACGTTTTTATAAAGTTTTCAAAAAAAGGAAGACTTTGTTATTGAAATATATTTTCAGAAGATTTTAGGATGTTGGTTGTTTAAAATATTATAAATTCGATTATAGTGAAAAGGCCCCTTGCTTACTTACAGGGTTGCGACGATTTAAATCAACTGATTTTTTCAATTTTTATCATGATCTAAATCAAATTATAAATTGCTGTAAAAACAAGTCGCCGAAGCAAATAACTCATCAGGAAATTTAAAAAAACAAGTCGCCGAAGCAAATAACTCATCAAGAAATTCAAAAAAAGGAAGATAGTTTATTTAAAACGAAGTGTTCAGATACA
The DNA here is from genome assembly GCA_935413205.1 of Polydrusus cervinus. Lineage (NCBI taxonomy): Eukaryota > Metazoa > Arthropoda > Insecta > Coleoptera > Curculionidae > Polydrusus > Polydrusus cervinus. Next base: position 23,840,746 of record OW284514.1, on the reverse strand, counting down.
TTATGTAAGTGTAAAAACATAACTAATCGACATCAGTCCAGCGTAAAAAATATTCATAAATTACGCTGCACGCTGCCGAAAATTCAAGTTAACTTTTATGTCGCCGAGGAGATTTTCTAACGCTGTAAATCTAGATAAGAAATATTTTTGGGCGAATAGAGACAAAATAATGAAAATCGGTGATTTTAAAGTTCATTATTACCATATTTAAGGAAAAAATTTATATAAATTGAAAAAAACCAAAAAAATCACGATTTAATCGAAAAAAAACAGATTTATTGATTTTTTCAAAAAATCGTGATTTATTGCATCCCTGCTTACTTATAAAAGATGCTTTCTACAACTTTGTCTTCAGATTTAGAGGCATCCACTTGGCAATTCGATTTGTTTCGCGAGAAAGTCAGTATATTTTGATAAAACGATTGTCTGTAGTAGTAATTAATTATAATAAACTTGAGACAGGGTGAAAAGCTGAGAGATACACGGAAAATTATCGATTACGTTTGTCTTTGCTTCCACTCAGAAGCCTATCCACAAAGGCCCCAGCAGCGTCTGTTTTCCTCGATCGCTCTGAAAACTTCTGATGACTAAAAATTCTTGGTATTTATTCTTCACAAAATCAATAAAAAAATTATTTTTACTCTTAAGAAGTAGATTAGTTCCCTTGTCTAGCAAAATTAAAGTTACTTGTGTTTCTTTGGCTTAAAGTAATAGAGAGCTTTTGTAAGAAAAAGACACAAATTAAAAATTAATTATCAGATCTCTTTAAGTACAAATCGACGATTTATAAAGTTTTAATGAATCAAAATGTAAAAATTATCCGAACGTTTTTTTCTAATAGAACCAATGAGGAAACCCAAAGCCAGTCGTCGCCAATCAGCTTCTCCATAATGGACGCCCCCGGTCGTTTGAACTATGCTGGTAGCAATGCTTCAGGCAAGCGACCACCACACTTTCAACATAATTACAGACATTACCAGCAACAGCAGGGGCAAGGCTCCAACACCGAGGATTTTCAGAGGCCCAAAAGTGGACCGGAGTATCAAAATAGGTAAATAAATTAATATCTTAAAAGTTATTTAAAATTAACAGTTCATTTCCATAAATAACACCCTTTATCCATTTATGGAATTAAATTGGTATCAAGGATAAGTATGTATATTATAAATTTTTAAAGTTGGTTCATTAAGTTTGCAGGTAAATATATTAATTAATTTTTTCCCTTAGTTCCAATGGTTCAGACTGTAATGTTGTGGTACCCCGTCGGCCGAGCCCGTTACAAGCACATTCCCAGGCATCTCCATTGGGTCATGCTCAGAGTCCAGCTTATCCCATGTACAACAGCCCAATGAACTCCATGTCATCTCCGCAGCAGAATTCAAGCAGTCAGCAGGTAAGAAAACACCGATGCCGTATTTAATATAAATTTTTTTTTTAATAAATTTGTCAACACTGCACTTATTAAAAAGTGCCCAATAGGATTGTAGATGAAAAGGAGTATTTTTAATGAATTTCAAAAACGTTATTGTTGTTACTATGACTAGTATGGGACTTTTTTAATGTTTGTGAACACAAAGTTTTTTTCTTTCATAACCGACTTAATAATAAGTTTATTTTCAATATTTATAATATAATAAATGTGTTTAATCTTCCTCAATAAACTTCTTTGATCCCCCGAAGACGTGCTTGTTAGGGGCAAATCTTAGTATTTTAAATTATAAATATATAGGAATATTAAAATATGTTTTTAAAAATATTTGTTAATATTACATAAAAGTTAAATTGTAAATAAAAAACTTTTAACTTTGTATATAAATATAAACGCAGTTTTTTTTTTTGAAAATATAGGGTAATAAAATTTTGAAAAATATATTATTCATAACAATATTTATTAAAACATTTCCAAAAAATTTTTAAAGTTATCTGTTTCCAATATCCATGCTTTCGGAGTTAGACATTTCATTTCGTATCCTTTTCGTTATATTCAAAAAGCGGCCAAATAACCGCCTTAGGGTAGCAATTACCTTAAGAAATTTTGAATGATGAATTGATTAAAGTAAAAATGAAATTTTGTGAAATTTGTCCATATTTATATATAATGATCGCGTGGACTACACCACAACATTGGTATTGATTTCAATTATTGAGGTTCAAATTATATTATCCGCCATGCAGAACATAAAAATAGAAATAATATGGCTATTTATGTTAATTTCTTATTTCCCAATTAAGTTACAAATGGTGCCCCGATATTATCTTTAAAATCTCCACTGAAGTGCCACTAGATCTGGGGAAATTCGTTTTTATAATACTGCTTTATTATTATATTATTTATTATCTTATATTAAATATATTATAAAACATTTTATTCTTTGACTTTTTTGAAGTAAGTTTTGTTTTTATTTAAATAATTTTTTACCTTTTGAACTGAATAGGTTAATTATTTTGAAAACAAACTAAAATTTTATCCTGTGATGTCATAACATACCTTTTTATTCCTATAATACATCAATATTTATTTTATTTGTTTAGGTTGCACCTCCATCTCCCTTAGACGTTTCAGTACCACGACCGAATTCACAGGCTGGAGGTAACGTGGCCTATCCCTCAGTAATTACAAGAGCCTTAAATTCTGAAAAGGCCTTTCCAGAGCGATATGAGCACGCTAATCAGTCTAATCAACCAGCTCAGGTAATTACTTTTTCATTACAGGGTGCTACAAGTTCGTGAGGATCACGAAGATGGTTAAATTAAGACAAACTTGCATATTTTGGGGCTTATGGTGAAAGAAAATTGTAAATATTCCGACTATCTTTGGAAAAAATTCAGTGTTGGTTGTTAATTTTGGGTCCTTTAATTTTTGACTTGCGGAAAAACCAGAAAACCCTATTTTATAGCCATTTTTTATGCTCTACAAGATGAATACCAGTGATAACAAACAGTGCGTTTCCACCGCATCGCGCATGTTTTACCTGTGTAGGACGATGGCAATAAAATTCTTTTTTTTTTATAAAAAATATAGAAACAAATTTCACGAAAATTAAATGGCCCAAAATACGCAACTTTTTAATCCTCTATGTATCTTTTACGGTTTTCGATATCACCATGAATGCACACCAGTTGGTAGCACCCTGTATATTCAAAATGGACTAGTAATTTATTATACATTGTTATATTTAGGGTTGTTGGGATGAGCGACAAGGTCAGCAACAGCAGCAACGTAAATTTCAACCGGGCCAATCAAATACTCAATCTAACTATAACAATTCTAGTACCAGCTTAGAGATAAGCACACGACAGGGTGAAGGTCAACGGCAGCAGTACTTTGATTCGAATACCGGTCACCAAGTAAGCTCTTTCTTTTCAAATGTTGTTTTTAAGTTTTTCTTAATAAAGTCCGTACAATTACTGGCTGGATGCATGTCACAGCGTCTAACGTAATAAATAGTACATTTTTTCAGTTCTGTCAGCATTTAAATAAGCTTCAAAATGAGCATTCCTTTTTTTTGTTATTGTGTTAATTGTTCGCAGTAAAAATTTAATTAGATGAGATTTATTTAAAATATTTAGTATTAACTAAGTTTGTGCCAACAGTTGCGCTTATACAGATGATGCAATAATAAATGTTTTGTTTTAATTAATATATTTATATAGAATTGTTATTTAATTTTATTAAGTGAAATTTTAATCTTATAAAAAAAAATTGCGAGGTTATGAGGTTGAATGACTAATTAATTTTTAAACAGAGGATCTAAAACTGAATTTTATTTGTGTTAGGTAACTTTACAAGATCTATCGAGTTGCCGTGGCGATCCGATGAGTTTAGTTAAAAACCTGCAACAGCAACAGAGTTGTCAGGTGCCACAAGTAGAAATTAAACAAGAAGTGCCGAAACCGCCAAAAAGAAGAAAGAGTGTAGAAAAGCCTGTTCCCGCTGAAGTTCATCCGGCGCCAAGTGAGTGTACGAAATGCTAACACCTCCCATTAAAGATAAAATATATGTTTTTTACATGTTTTTTTTCTTTGTAACAATCATTTGTATTTTAGGTCGAATCCCTCCACCAGCTCATAGTTCGGGTCCTCAACAAAATGGTGTTTATTTCGAATTTGACAGGTGGAACCTTCCTCCTCCGCCGTCAAAAATTTTCAGTACTCAGGCGGCCTTACATCAGCAACACCAGGGGCTAATGGTAGGGACTATATAAAAATACTAGAAGAGCTTTCTACAAGTAGTAAAGTTTTATGCAGATCGATTTAGTGGTTCTGGAGCCATATTACTCACCTTTAAGCGGTTCCGAAAAAAAAAATTCCAGGAACCAGCTGTTGCGGCTACTTTATTTCATATTTTTAACTAAAAAAGTGATTAATAAAAAAACTTACTTTTCGTTACCAGAAAATTAACGAAACTAGCGTTTTTCTGTGATGACTGTTAAAACATCATTTTACTTCTTTTCAGGTGCCTCACCCTCACGGCCACCATCCACCCCCTCCCTTACCCTATTTCGCACCCTTCCATTTAGCCAACCATCCTTCAGAGTTTCAGTCTACGGTGGAACTTACACCACTGACCAACTACAATGAACAAGCTGCTCAGCAACACGTAGCTGCTCAACAGCAGCAGCAACAACACGTAGCTGCTCAACAACAACAGCAGCAGCAGCAACAACAGCAGCAGCAACAACAACAGGCGCAATACCAGCAGCCTGATGACCAGCCAAAAGTTGTTGTACCCAATATTGAGGAGGAGTTAAACTTTTTATCAGGAGGTAAGTTGAACAAAATACTCTTTAACATTATTCCCAGTTTACACAAAGCATGCTAAAATTTCAGTGGTCACTGATTTTTTATAACTTCAGTGTGAGTCTATTATTTTTTTTTCCTATGATGTCACCCACAGAGTAGCGCTGCATTTTTTTTCTCATTTTTTTTTTCATACCATATTTAAACCATCTAAGACCTCTACAAGTGGGAGAACGTTTTCTTACAAATATTGCCTTTTGTGTTATGACTAAATATTGTAAAGTATTTTTAATAATTAAGAAACTAATGTCTGTTTAAAGGTTGGAGACAATGATGTTTCTTGAATAATGGAAGAATTTTAACTGGTAAGTATCTCCAGTCGTCTTGAAGTGAATTCTAGTATTAAAGACGACTGGAGATACTTACCAGTTGAAACGTTGTGATGTAAATCAAATAAAGACAATGCAAGTCCAAAACTTATTCAATTAAGAAACTTTAAAACATTTTAGACACTACACCTCGACCGCCCACCATGAATCACTCGAACATGCATAATAAATCAGCGACACCAGCAGCCCCGAAACCACCAGGCGACAAGGTGTCAGGACCTGGGGCTGGCTTCATGAGCAGTTATCTGAAGTTCCTTCAGGGCGAACGAGATACATCACCACCACCGGCTATGAGGGGTATGTTTATGCGCCTTCAAGTCAGGCAAACTCAAATCTAGAGGGCAAAAAAATTCTGAGACAAATGTTTTCAAATTAATTGGGAATTAAACAGATCTAGCGTTATAGCAGGGCATAGCGCTTCCAGGAAATAGTGTTGGCTGTACGCCAATTAAAATATTTGTTAACTGTTAATTGATGTTGCTGAAAAATGCAACCCTTTGTGCCTTTAGAGAGAAGTAAAAAGAGTATCCAAGTAAAAACAGTTAACAATAACATCTTAGGTTATTCCGTTGCGACTTAAAACGAATTCGTTATGTATGCACTTATGTCCTTAACCAAAGAACATAACTAGTTATGGTAATCAGAACATAAATTAACATATTATCTCAAATTTCTTTTCCTTTTTTTTTATGAGAAAGTTTTTTTTTATACCTGGAACATTACTAAAGTGATAACTTTAATTCCATTAATCCAACAATTCAAGGATATTCAGTTAGTTTGCCTCCACTTGGTTATTTTTTCTTTAATTAGCAGATTAATAGGGACTAATATTCCTCTACCTTTAAATAGAATCATGTGATTTGCCTCGAAAATATAATTACAGTATACAATAATAAACTTTTTATGCAGGCGGTCCAGGTAGGAATAAGCAGACAGCAAATACATGGACGCGAAGACCTACGGAGGACGTGAAGCCTCCTCCTTTGCCCGGGGGCGCGGGTACACCCCCCGATACCAACGGGGCGGTAGCGGGGGGTGCGGTACTGCCCAATCTAAGTGGACCACCGCCAGGAGTTACGAGGCTGACGACCAGTGGAGACCCGCAGGATGACCCAAGGTAGATAGTTTTTTTTTAATATTAAAAATTACAATTTTTAAACATTTTAATGGTACTAGAGATGAACATGATAAGCGCCACTAACATCCGGTTGTACAATAAGAGCTTAAGTATGAGTTTTGTAAAGCTCTACTTAAAGTTGAACTTGGTTCCAAAAAAGGTATTTCCGCTGTCAAAAAACCATCAAACTTTATTTGTTGTCAAAGTTTAGGGTATTTACAATTTGCAGCTACTTTTTCCATATATTCTAACACAAAAACAAATTTTACTTCCAAAGAAGAATGTCTTCTATTAACTTTTGTTAAGGAGTTTAAAGGTACTTTGAAAAATAAAAAAACAGATAATATTACTAATAAAGAAAAAAATATTGAGATTAAATTTAATTACGAAAATTTGAATATGATCAGGTCCTGTAGTTTTGGGGCCGTCCGAACGTTTTCTATAGTTCCTAGTACATCCATAAAATCTTCATCATCCGATTCGTCTGATAAATCCAGAAAGTGTTCAACCTCATCATTCACATTCATAACTTTAAAATATTATTACCACAAATTTTAAAGTCAAAAATAATTTTTTATAAGGTTTATTGGGTTATATGTCATCATAAGTCATTAACTTGGTTTAAGCCTAGAAAAATGACAACTTACCTGAAAAATGATAGCTCAGCAGAACCTAGTTTAACTTTAAGTAGAGCTTTACAAAACTCGTACTTAAGTTCCCATTGTACAACCGGATCTTAGGCTCACCATTATAATGCCGGCAAAGTATATAACCATAATCAAAACTTACAGAAATGTTGTCATCTAATTATTTCTGCTACTTGTACTTTGTAATAGGACTATCATTTATTGTAACTCTGTAAAATGAAATAAATAATAAGGTTAAGTTTTTTTTTAATTCATTTTTTTTTCGTGATTTTATGTTTGTTATCAAAAGTCTCGGAATGGGTTTTGTAACTTAATAATTTACGTGTTTTTAGAGATCAGCTGTATGGCGAAAAAATATAGAAAATTTTAATAAATTTGTCCAGCCATTTGTTTAGTAGTAGACAAGTTTCAGAAGATGAGAGAGAAGATTAATTCTGTTTATTTTTTGTTATAGGTATTTTCCGCTGCCTAAAGAGAGGAAAAAAGACTCATTTGGCAGTTCCGATGATGGATTCAGTTCAGATGAAGACTTCTTCGGTCCTAGAAAAGCAAATCAGAAACCATTAGATCCAATAAGGGAAAAGTAAGTTGATTCTTGATCAGTTGAGATAGTTAACAAAAATGTTAACGTGTTTTGCGATTTGAACTAACCACTAACTTATCCCAAAGTTAAAAAAAGGTTAAAACCTTGTAATTCTAAGAAATTAATCGCTGAAATATAAAAAAACAAAATATATTACTTTGTATAACTAAAATCGTAGGTTCTGATGAAATTAGAATATTTGACTTTTGAATAAATGTGTTTTCCTCAGTTCAAGTCGCAAGAACATTGTTAAGATGCTGCTGTTCAGCATAAAACTACTTCGGTTTCTAAATTAATATTGTAGGTCACTGACTGTGTCCGATGATCCAAAGGTCCCGATTCCTGACAGTCATGGCGATGACGACAAATCTTTGCATGCAAATTCCAATATCTCAAGGTGTGATTCCATGCAGTATATAGTATTTTCGTCATAAGATTAAACATTGACCATTTGGAACCTACAGGTGTGAATTAAGACGGGACCGTACTTTCATATTTTGATTGTCGTTTTGTCAGTTATTGCTATTTTGTGTTAGAAAGAATTAAGATATTTCTGAACCACATTGCAAAATAGAACAATATTTAAACCTACTGTTATTTACAAAAAAAAAAGATAAACCCGGTCAGTCATCAACAGAACCTTATTAATTAAAATTGGTTGACACAAAAGTGACAAATGTCAACATTCAATCTAAGGCCAAAAATACTATATAACTACAGCGCTATTATTTAAAGTCGTTTAACCGATAATTCTATGAATACAAAGTCATTTTGACCTAAATAAGGTTTCGCTTAAACTAAGCCATCAAATTGACGATTGATTTTTCATTCAACATTTGGTAATCATAAACTCCTGAAGGCATATTGATTTGTCTTTGAATATGAATATATTTTTAAGCTTTAGAGAGTGTTATTATTGTTTATTATAGATGGTGGCGCATCGAAAACGAAACTGAGACATTTACTGACAGCTCAGTTTTTTTTTGGAAATACGCTCAGACCAGTCGATTTTATTTTTCGAGGGGGGCACAAAATTGGCAAAAAATCACGTTAACACATGCAGCCCCCTGGGCGGGGGTGGCACCACCCTTAAATCTCAAATGGAAAGGGGGGTTGAGTGATACCTTATTTTAAAGATCTTTTAATTCCTTTTACTACTAAACTAAAGTACATGAATCATTATAAAGGGAATTGAAAGACCTTTAAAATAAGGTATCACTCGACGTTTTTTCTATTTAAGATTTTAGGGGTGGTGCTACCCCCCGCCCAGGGGGTTGCACCTGTTAACGTGATTTTTTGCCAGTTTTGTGTCCCCCTCGAAAACAGAATCGACGGATGTCAGCGTTTTTCCAAAAAAGAACTGAGCTGCCAGTAAATGTCTCTGTCTTGTTTTCAATGCGCCACCCTATATATTATTATATTAGACACGTTTAGGGTGGGTTTTCTTGCATATTCCGGCGAATTTATAAATATCTTTACACAATAGTCCATAATTTTGACTCTGCCGCCTAGAGCAAGAAAAAAATCTAATTTTCAACCGTTTTAGTTTTTATATTCTTAAATTATTTACTGAGAAAATAATTAGGTAAACAAAATACACTCTAATAAAAACACGCGAAACCTCTTACCTTATCCCAGCACAGCAGGACGGTTCTTTAACCGACGCGCTCCTACCTGACTGATGTCTCGAGTCTGGTATTCGATTTCCAATGTGTTCTTTTCTATTCTGCTTTCGTGGGGCCCTTTTAATGGTTCAAAGAAAAATATTGCGCAAGTTTTATTGAAGTTGTAAATTACTTAATTCTTAACATGTTAAGGAAATTAAGTTAAGCAGACTGGAAGAAGGAAAATGTCCTTACACTTATGTGTACACTTAATTTTAATTTCTTGACTTAACATGTTAATGTGCATAATCATTTAAACTTTAATAAAACTTCTTTATTTTTTCAGTAGAGCAAGACTTAAAATACCCCATTTCCTTCAATTTGAAAAAAGTCACGTTATTTAAGGAGGTAGAACGTCATATTCGAAGACTCTCAACAGACCGCCAAAAACCAAATTGATAGCTTTATTCATATTCATTCACTAATGATTGGACTAATTTTAAAATCTAATTCGTATAAAAATACAATTAGTTTTGCCCATGAAAAATATAATATAATAAATTAAATTTAACATTCCTTTGAAATATTTGTCAAGTTTTACCGAACAAAAATCATTTTCCATCATAAAATGCATTGTACTAGTAGACATTTTTTTTACAAAAATATATCTATTCAACAGGGAAAGAGAAAAAGAAAGATTGGAGCGGAAACAACAGCGGTCAGGTAGACCCATAAAACCTGGCGGGCCCACCGACAGGAAAAGACAAAGAATGATGGAGAGAGAGAAAATGTTTAAAGATGGAAAGAAAATAAAGGATAAGGATAAAATAAAAGATAAAGGTAAGTTTGTAATAGATCTTACGTGTATATACACAAGGCTGTCTATTATAGCTGCCCCACTATCGGAATATTAGAGACCATATGGGCCCCTTGCACCATCAATCGGATTAACAGTCTTGCCAAGAATTTGATTTATGGTGTAAGATAGAAATTGATGACTTGGCAAATCAATTTCGGGAAATTTTGAAATCGTCATTCTGATTTCTTGTGAAAACTGTGATTATACCGATGGAATGCCTCCTCTAATGGTATATTACTGTCGATATGGTGGTTATACAGGGTGATTCCTAAGTTAATACTTCTTTTTTAGCTGTGTATAGAAGGCATTAAAATAAACAACTTTTTTAAATACCTTTTTTTAGAAAACTCAAAAATAAAGTACCTACATTCATTTATTACAGTACGAATCAAATACGGTTCTGGCTAACTTGCCCGTTGAATAATATTAAGAAAACTTTTGGGTGTAGGATGAGCCCGCAAGGAAAAGCGTTCTGCATAATAATCTCGAAGAAACATCCGCACTTTTACGACACTCACAGTAAATTAGCACCATATCTATTAGTTCATTGTTTTCAAATTTTACCATTTTCAGATATCACCAATTTAAAATTAACTTGCTTCAGAAAAACACCGCAGCGGATTGCTCAACACTACCCGTATGACTAATACTAATAAAAGATAAGGAAAACAACAGAAACTATAGCGGGCCACGTTTTGATGACCAGTAGCGGAACCACGAACGATCGCTTTCAAGCGGATCGACAAGGAGAAGTCGACGACTCTCTTGTCGAAGCGATCGAAAATTCGTACCAGAGTCAATCCCTTTACCGAAATCGTCATCTATTCGGGTGTTTCCGCTCTGTCGATAAAGACTTATACTCCATTCTAAAAACATTCCCTATGTTTCCTAGGTTATGATTAAAGGCCGATAATTTACAGAAAAAAAGAAGAATAAAATAGGTTATATTTTTGTTTGTTCTCGCGCGTTTATGGTCGTTTTTAAATATTTGGAGAGTTTCAATCGTTTCTTATTTTGTGAGTTATTATAGTTTATTACACAAAATGTTACCAGTAAATATTTTAATTTTAATGGACCGCGAGAGACGTAGGTTACGTCTACGACGTTTTAATTTGCAGAGGATGCGAACGTGGGACTCATTTAATCCTTTTACTGTGGACGACGTGGAATTTAGACGAAGATACCGACTGACTAAGCCACAGGCACAAATGCTGGTGGATATGCTATTGCCCCACATGAGGAATATTCCGCGAAGAGGTGCATTGTCCCCACGGACAAGAATATTTGCGGCACTGCAATTTTTCGCTACTTGCAGTTACCAGAGGCTAATGGGGCAAAGCGTAGATATTTCAGTACAAATCCAACATTCGATGTCAAACTGCATTAATGAAATTTCTTCCATCATAACAAATAATTTGGGTCAGAGATTTATTCATCATACCAATATTTCTACTTACCGTGTGTGAAAGAATGGCAAATAATTTTAAAAAAATTTTGCCGAAAAAAAACAACATAAACAAACCCAAACAAAACTAATTTTGAGGTTAGATTACTCATAGACAAGCTTTAGCGGGATTCACTTGTCAGTCGCTTTGTGGCGATTCGATTAAATCGATATATTTCCGTAAAACGATTGTCGGTGGTAGCGATTTTGTAGATTAACCTTGAGTCAGGGTGAGACGAAGAGAGACGTAAGGGGAAATTGTCGACAAACTGTCGATTACGATTGTCTGCAGACCACTTTAGATTTTTTACTTCTCTATCTCGCCTATTTTTGAGTTTTTTGAAAAAAAGGTATTTGAAAAAGTTGTTTATTTTAATGCCTTCTACACACAGTTAAAAAAGAAGTATCAACTTATGAATCACCCTGTATTGTAACTAAGCAAATTCCCCACTAGTTTTTTTACTATATCAGTAAATCATTTCCAGTAAAACCAGAAGACGTCCCCAAACGAGAACAAACCAAAAGGGCGGCCAAGGGTAAGAACAGCTTATCGGACATTATCAAGGATGAAAATGAACCTGAGGAACCCCCAGAGTTCCAGGATTCTGAGGATTCGGATCCGGCGTGGACGCCCGCTGCCAGTGCGGACGACGAGGACATGATGCTTCCGATGAAGAAGAAGGGCAGAGGGAGACCAGGTAAGGTTAGAAACGTAGTTTAAGAATAATTTAGTTGATTTTAACTGCAAAAACAACTGTTTATTGTAACATTATGTTTATGGCAACGACAATGAGAATTGTAATATCTATAAGCATTCATATCAGTTCACAGACAAAAAAACCCTTTAATATTATTTAATAAGATAAACTCTTTGTTTTCTAGTTCTTTTACCGTTTAATGGATAATTTCATTAGTAATGTGCTGTATGTTTTTAATGATTGGACATGTTCGATATTGCGATATTATACCGTGGTTAATCAATGTGTTTTTGGCCCTGTGGAGAAATGGATGTTATTTTTCATACTAAATTCCATGATAAAGTTCCATGTATTCCTAAATTTTTGTATTCTTTAAAGAGATATTATTTTCTAAAACTAATTATCAGGATGGGTAATTCAGCTGATGCGTCAACTGAACATATATGTATGGAAAATGGAACAGTAAGGGCGCTATGTCATTGAAGCTAGAGTAGGACATATACTGAACGCTTACTATTTTTATTTAAATTTTACTGCTTAAAGACATATTTTCATTATAAAATGCATATCTCTTGTATAAATGGAGTTAACCTGATGATTCAAAAAAAAAATGTTAGCAAGGAATTATTAGTAGGAAGACAACATCCCTAATTTCTACAAAGGGTGTTTACAACTTACGACAAAAAACACACCTTAATATAACATCGCCCTATCGAACATGACCCGTCATTTGCGTACATGCGTTATTTTTTCTATAAAATGATAAAGAACTGAAAAATTCGAATTAAAAATAAACTTATAAAGGATCAAACTTTGTAAAAAGTCCAGTGTGTTGTTTTTTTGTCTGGTAGTTTTTGTGCCAATATTAATCAGTTAAAAAAAATTCAAATCAAAATACTTAATAAATAATATTCTTCTAAAAGAGTTGATCATATTATATTTAATGATGAGGAATATTAGTTTAACAAACAATATTCCAACATTACTAATAAATCTAGTTTATCAACGACATAAAGATTCTTATAACTTAAAAAAACGTTTGATCTAGCCGGTGGTAAAAATAAGAAACCGAGGAATCTAATAGCCGCTGCCGCTCAGGGAGCGGGCATTAACGACTCCGATGGATTAGGAACATATCCCAGTGACCACCACAGTAAAAAATCGAAAGCCAGTCATAAGAATAAACAGGCTGTTCCGACGTTGGAGGACAATATTGCAGCTTCGATGCAGAATAATTATTCGGCTGTTAATGATGACAATCCGTTTAAGGTATATATGTAGTGAGATATTAAAAATATATATGGCTAGTTAGAGAACAAAATTTTGTATATTTTTTAAGCTGATATGTTGGAAATACAGGGTGTCTCTAAATTAGCGTGCAACATTTCTAGGGCGTAAAATACATCTAAAAATATGATAAAAATGTCCTATAAATACACCGAGAAATGCTTCTTTAGGGGGCTAGGGTCCCTCAAACAGGGTCGGAGGGAAAGGTTGTTTTTTTTATAGTAGCATGGAAACCATTTAAGTAATAATGGCATGGAAATTGGTACATGCCTTACAACCGATAAGTAATTTATATTGAATTTAAAGTGAAAATATTTCTTCCAGTGGCTTTGCACGAAGTGGGCAAAGTAAAAATGATCCTATATTTTTTATTTCTAAAATTTTTTAATGTTCAATGCAATTTTTTGAAACCCAGAGTTTTTTTTTTAAAGATGCTATTGTTTTATTTCGATAGGAAGAACCGTTTTTGAGTAAAATTAATTTTAAAAACAACGTCTTTCTTAAAAAGAAGGATAATCCATATGAGTACAGGTAATTCCTAAAGTTCTGTTACAAAAAAAAAATGATATTTTGCAACTTATGATACTCGAAACATTGTTTATAGGAACTTCTTTTTATTATTTTTAGACCTTTCAGACATTGATACATTGTTAAGGGTGACTTTTGGAATTATCTGAACTCATCCATATGGATTATACTTCCTATCGAAATAAAACAAAAGTATATTTTTTAAAGACAATAGATTAAGAATAATTAATATTAGAAATAATGTACCAATTTTCATGCCATTATATGCCATTTCTCCCCGATCCTCTTTAAGGGGCTCTGGCTCCCCTAAAGAAGCATTTCTGGGGATATAGATCATTTTTGGCATATTTTTTGATGTACTTTACGCCCTCAAAATATTGCACGCTTATTTCGGGACACCCTGTATAATACATAAACATTCTATACAATAACACATAACTTAAGATAAAAAAAAGATTTTGAGAGTACGTCGTGGAAACGATTCCGCATATCTTAAATTAATACTTTTGAAAGATAAAGTAGGTAAAGGTGAATGAAAAAAAAGAACTGTCCAGTTCAGAACTTTTAAAAAAAATAATATTACCACACTGTCCTTAATCAAAATTAAAGAAAAATATTCCACATCATGCAGTAAATCGCTTTGCCTTCGAATTTAGTATAATGGTCCTTTTCTAATCGAAACGTCGACTGGTTAAGAAGTTACTATTTCATTATACTTTCATGAAAATAACTTTCTTAATTTTTTTCTAGACCGGTGAATTTGTTGCCATAAAATCAGAACTGACGCAAGAATGGCCGGCGATCTGGAGGGTGGATGGTAAAACGCTGCTTCAGAAGTATGAACCTTTCGAGCAAAATGGCACTACATTGTATAGGAATATATCGACGGTAAGTTTTTTAGTACTTTTAGTTCTATTGTGAGCAGTTGGTATGCATACTTTGTCTAAATACAATAGAATTATAATTTAAAAAATAATGACCAATCACGAGAAAAACGGAAACACGTTTTATTAGATTTATAGGGGTTAAAAGAAATGAAAAAGATGTAACTAAACATAAGTTTATAAATTGGAACACTGTTCACGTGTACTTATATCATTTTTACGTATACAGCTGGCCAGAAACCATTTGAATTTTTTTTATTTTTTACTTTGAAAAAAATATTTTCTATGTTAGGATTAATTATATTGTTTAAATTTTTAGTACACATCATGGACTTCCGAGAGTAAAAAGCACTACGTTTCTGTGCCGGTCAAATACAAGTCGCAGAGTCAATTAGAAACGGTCGTCGAATTTTTGAAAGACGAAATGACGATCATCGACCCAAAAATACAAGAAGAATGCATGAAACAAAGCGAGAGTTATCAGGATAATTTCGAAGTGTATATACAGACACTGATCTCACAAGCGCTTGATAGCAATTTCCTTATGGAAATTTTCCAAGAAAAAGGTACTTTACTTAATTAGTAGTGAGTGATATCGATTAATCGGGAACTTGAAAAAAAATCGCGATTATGTTTCTTAATAGAAAATCAATTTTTTTTTTCATAATCGCCCAGCCCCAATATAACATACGAACCTACTTATTCTGTGCCCATAGAACATTTGAACCTTCAACTACCCAGTGTTATAAAGTTTATAATTGTTCAATTATTTTTACTGGATATATTTTGTATCAGCCGGCGCCATACAACTATTTTTGAAACATTTATCTTGGCTAAATATTTTCCTTTCATCTCGTCAGATCCATCCCTAGACGCGTTTCGCCATATCATGACTCAGCAGTAGAGCTAGGATCCGACGAAAGAAAGAAATTACTCAAAATTGTCTATTTATCTTGGCGTTTATTTATAGCACTAATGCACAAAATTACTCCAGGATATCTTAGTAGACAAATATAATAATATAAAATACATTTGATAACCTTAATATAAATGTAAAGCGCGACTGGAAAATACCTAAAAGCAATGTACATAGATTAAGATTTCTAAACTGTCACTTGAAAAGCCTTGATTATTTTTTTTATGCAATATTATTTTTTCAGATGAATATTTTCTTAGCAATGTTCAAACCATAGACGAAATCACAGACACCAAGAAACAGAAACTTTTGACGTTGCTACGGTGGCCGCCGAACTTACAGGCCGCCGTGTGCACGTGGCCTTGTTTCAACGTCCTTCGCGAGATAGGGCCTACGGACGCGCAGGCGCGCACGTGTGCCGCTTGCGGTAGGAATAACGTTGCTGTAAGGGTGATCATGTATGGGCAGCCTTACAATGCGACCACGTTGGAAGGTTGTCAGCCCGACCCAAATGCCATAAACGAAAAGGTAACTAAATATGTCAGTATTTTTTTTTATTCTAGTCTAGGAAAATGATATGAATATGAATATTGATAAAGTAGTAAAAGTTTTAGTGTCTATAATAACAATGAAGAAAGAAAATTAGCGGACAGTGCTGTATGTCTTTTGCATTGAAATTTCTTTTTAACGACAGCATCGCACATAAACATATTTCAAGGCCCATTTTTCTTAAAGTATTGCAATATTAGTGACATTTTGCCAACCAACAAAATCCCGCTAAACAATATTTCAAACGTGATTTTTTCGGAATCCACACAAACAATTTTGTTAAAACCTTAAATTCATCGGAAAATATAACTCTTTCCAGCCAATTGAAAATTCGGTTTCAGGCGATAGCCAAGGCTAAGATTTTAGCGCCTGAAAAATCAATTAATGGGATTTTGTTGGTTGGCAGAATGTCACTATTAATTAAATAGACATTTATTACTTTATATTAAGATTAAGGTCTAGTTACACATTCGCCATTTCATTTTTTACGTATATTTCGATTTAATTTAAAGATATTTTGATTGATGAATTAATCAGCAAAAAACGAAATTTTGTTAAATTTATCTCTTTCTATGTTTTTCTTTATAAATTCATACTTTGATAACTTTAATTTGTAGGTAATTATGCTTAAAACATTGGTATTTGGCCGATTTTTGCATCAAAGTAAAAAGTAATGGAATATTGTTCAAAAAATGAAATGGTGATGGCGTGACTAGCCCTAACTCCTAATATCATATTCTAAGATTTTAAGTGGCTAAAGTAGTTTTTCAGGATAAAATTATAACTTTTTTTGAGATTATGCCTAGGCATAGAAAAATTAAAACTATTCTTTGCATTACGGCATTTGTGTGACTTATATTGAATATCTACAGAGTGGTTGAACGATAAAAATTGCACAATCGGTAACGCAGTAACACTTCGTGAATATTTGAACTGATTTTTGTATGAAAAATAATACATTAAATTCTAAAAAATACAGCAATAAAGGTTTTTTCAAAAACCTACCACATATTCCTTAGATCAATTTAACTAAACTTACCTTAATACAAATTTGTTTAGCTTGGACGCAGTACGGCCCTGAAATTGCAATTTTGAAATTGTTTTTTTCTTATAATTTAAAAACGACAAAAAATCCCATAAGAAAATTATGATTAATGTCAATCCATAGAGCTTGGAATTTTTAATAATTGTATTTCAAATTTCTACGCCTTTGGGAGAAAAAGGGGTTTAAGTATAAAATTTAGATTGCGGAACTTATCTACTAAAAAAGAAGTACTCTTCATAAGACTGGAAACTCATGGTTTTTGCAAAATTTGTATTTTATTAATTCGCGGTATATTTTACAAACCACTTAGGATTGTAAAAAATAATTTGAAATGGTATCACATAATCTATAGATAGAAATTATACTTACAATTACACAACATGTTTATTCGTTTCAGAGCATTCGAAATGTGTTCAGTCTTCATTATTTGTTCAACATTAAATGGCCATATATTTGTTATTACATATATGTTTTTCTGTTTGTTTTAGGACTTCTTTATGTGTAGAATATGTGTAAGTCGAGTAGAACTGGCGAGTAAAGTTATTCATCAGAAATACCTTATGTATATAGAATGTGCAAAACGTGTTAGCGAAAAACGGTCATCGGACCCCACTAAGGATACCACATGTATATTAAATGAACTTTTGGCCGATGAAAATTGGCTTAATCAGGTATGTAGAAGCATTTTATAGGTGGAAATTATTCCCTTGTATTATTAGTAATGTAATTACTTTAAATTTAAAACAAAATAAGTCATCATCTACAGTGTGTCCACGGATAGAGTTTGGAAGAGGAAAAACTTTTTTATTAGTGGGTATAGAAGAAAAAGTCATTCTTTATAAAAACGTCGCTTGTGCTAAAACTACAATTTCGAATATCAGATTTGCGAATACCATACAGGGTTCGTCAGAAACAACATTTTTAATTTTTTGGATTTTGTTTTAAATAAATTTACTTAAAAACAAACAGCCATTGTTGCCTTATTACTAAACAGATTTTATTGTCTCTTGACTGCTTAGTTAAATAGATAGAACAGATAAAAAAAAGCACTGAGGGAAGTAGAAATTGAAGATTTTGTGTTATTTCTTTTAAATATTTATTAGTTAGTAGAAATAGTTAAATGTCATTGTAAGAAAAAAATGTATGATATTTGATTAATAAAGATTTTAATAAAAAAAAAAAATTACTTAAAATACGATTTTATATCCGGCCGAATAACAATTTTGTTGTTTGTCTACTTTTGAAGTATTTTTATTAATACATATCATATTTTTTTAATTTATTAAATCATAAATTATAAAAAATTAAAAATGTTTTTTCTGTCCAACCCTGTATAGTTATCGCAAATCTGATATTCGAAGTTGTAGTTTCAGAACAAGCAAAATTAATTTAATAAATCAAGGAATTAAAAAATTAATCCAGAAAACTAAAAATGTTTCTGACGAAATCGTAAATCTGATATTCGAAATTGTAGTTTTAACACAAGCAGAGGTTTTTTTAAAGAATAATTTTCTTTTATAGCTACTAATAAAAAAAAGTTTTTCCTTTTCCAAGGTCTATCCGTGGACACACTGTGCATATTGATATCTAATAATATTCGACAAATTAACAATTTCTAAAAAAACTCCGTTATTTTACTAGCAGTTCTTACAGTTGAAATTTAAAATCAATTATAATAATTGTCAAATTAAACAAGAGGTTCGATTTTTCTAACAAAAGTATGTGAATATGACGTCAAAAACTACACTTTTATTTGGAGGGTTTGAAACACTGCCCCCAGTTTTAAATATAAAGCTAGTTTAATTTGACAAGGGTTTTAAATGACAAGTGTAATGTTGGGTTGCACATATATTTAATATCAATTAACTAACCAGTAACTTTGACGATAACATATGTATACAGGGTGATTCCTAAGTTGATACTTCTTTTTTAGCTGTGTATAGAAGGCATTAAAATAAACAACATTTTCAAATACCTTTTTTCAAAAAACTCGAAATAAAGGTACTTACATTTATTTATTACACTATGGATCAAATACGGTTCTGCCTAACTTGCATGTTGAATAACATTAAGAAAACTTCTGGGTGTAGGATGAGCCCGCAAGGAAAAGCGTTCTACGTATAATCTCGAAACAAACGGCGCACTTTGACGACACTCACTCTAAATTAGCACCATATCTAGCAGTTCATTGTTTTCAAATTTTACCATTTTCTCGTGTCACCAATTGAAAATTAACTTGCTTCAGGAAAACACCGCAGCGGATTGCTCAACACCACCCGTAAATTGCATGACTAATAAGAGATAAGAAAAACAATATAAAATATAGCGGGCTACGTTTTGATAACCAGGCCCTCACTTAGATTTTTTACTTCTGTATCTCGGCTATTTTTAAATTTTTTGAAAAAGGTATTTGAAAATGTTTATTTTAATGCCTTCTATACACAGCTAAAAAAGAAGTATCAACTTAAGAATCACTCTGTATAACATTGGCAGAAAGCAACTTTAATTTTTAATTTATCCTGCAAATGTAATTTATTTTGTTAGTCAAAGTTGCTGGTTAGTTAATTTGTTTTATTGCTAAGTAGCCAACTTTTCTAAAAATACTTTGCAATATGTTTGAAAAACCTAACTTTTGTGTTTGTTTGGCCTAGTTTTGTTTTCAAATACTTTATAAATATAATGGTTTGTTTTTCTTTCCAGTTATTTACGGACGTACGTACATTATGGTCAGAAATAGACTGCATAGAACACAGTTTTAAAGTGAAGAGTATGTGTGCACAGTGAAAACAATTTACATTTTTTTGTTTCATTGTAAAAGACATTTTTAAATCAAAATTGTGTATATTTAATGAGAGTTTATATTATGATAAAAAATGTAATTTTAATTAACTGTAATGAAATATAGGTTATTAGGAATCAGTATGCGTATATATTGAGAATATCGTATATAGTTTTTTTATTAGCATGGTTGTTTAATACCAGTTATGCCACGCATTTTTAAGTTTCTTTGTGCTCTAAGTATTGTTTTAAAACGTGATATTCATTTATTGTAATTTTGTTAATTTGTAAATTATCAGCATCAGTTATTTAAACGGAGCACAAAAACTCAATAAAAATATTATTTCTAAATGTGGTTCCCTTCTTTCCCTTTTTTCTAGAAATAATTAAAAACACGGCGGGAAAGCTGAAAGTTTAAAAACGTGAGGCGATACGGGATGTGCGTTATCTATTAACCGCGCAATTATTGTATTTGCAAGTCGTCCGACCGATGATTATATTGTTATATTTGTTTCGATAACTTGAATAGAAAAGAACAACCCAACTAACATTTTTCGACGCAGGAACGTAATATCGACTAACGTCGTGACTTTATAGTGTTTCGCAACCAATAACTGTTACTGCCCCAATACTTAACCGCTACGTTGTATTCACTAATTTGGGGAATGATTTCTGGGTAGCGATTTAGATCCCATAACGGTTTTGGGACTTACACCGTTACTATTTTTGACGTAACGGTGTAGAGATAGTTCCTATACTGCTACGTCACAGTATAGCAACTGGTACTTCCTTATTGGACGATAGTATCTTCTTTTTTCCCTTTTTAAAAGAAAATGTTTGACAATTTCAATATTATGGCATGGTTATAATATGTTTATTAATGGAATGTTAAAGCTATTCTAGGGGTAAATGTTTTAACGCATTTAACTTTACAGATAAAAATATGAAAAATATTCTTTAAAAGTGAACGTGCTTGCACAATTCTTATTTTTAATAAAAAATATCTTCCTCACTAAAAGTTAAAGACTAGAAAATATATATAAATTGCTTCTTTAGACAACCGTACTTTTCATATTAGTACTTACAGGCAAGAAACGAGCGCCTATTGAAGATTAATAGCGATTTCGGTTTACAGATCTCGGGCACTCTGAGAGCGCTTTGTGACGTCATAGATCTGCCCGAGATCTGTCATAGCCATATAGTGAGATATCTCGATTTCGATAATCGAACACGCAAATCTCGGGGAGAGCACTCTCAGAGTGCCCGAGATCTGTAAACCGAAATCGCTATAAATGTAAGTAAAATTTAAAAATAGCTCAATTTTTTTATTGTACATAACATCGGATATTTGATTTAAAAAGTATGGCGGAGTAAAAAACTGTTACCATAAAAGATAATTTCTCCACCTAAAAGTTTTTTTTTCTATGTTGTAGTAACCCTTACTATAGGTTTTCTAATATTAGTAAGCGCTACTTTACCGTATTCTTATGAAGTAAAAGATACTAACATTTTACGATTAGGGCAACTAATATGTTACTAATTTCAAAGTCATACCAAAGCACCCAGTTAAGTCGCCATTACTCGTTGATTGTCACCCATTGATGACAATTACTTTAACAAAGAATTTTTAGTAACTAGCTACTAGCGACTTTGTAGTGAAAATACTATATAGATATTTTTAAAGTGAGTGGTCAGTTTGTGTGACTTTAACTGGGTATATATGTATTGGGTATATGGGTACCTTACTTTATATGACACATTTAGAGTAAATATAACGTTATTGTGTCTGTAACTCGGGACTAAGTAGTTATTTTTCGTTTAAATAGGCAATTGCGGTTCCAATTTCTACCCATTTCCCAACTTAAAGTTATTTAGACTTAAAACGGTATTTGTCACTGTCTATGCAATTTGGGAAATGAGAAACGGAACACCAGTCTCGGAGAGATTAGCCAGGTCGGAGCGTGTCGAATGAAGGCGGTCTCGGGTTGCCGGTTTTGTTGTGACGTCACGTCGTAGTGTTTTTATTAGAGAGCGTATCTTGTTAAATTATTTTCTCAGTAAATAAATGAAGAATTAAAAAACTAAAACTAGAAAATTTTATTTTTTCTTCCTCTATACGACAGGGTTAAAATTTGGGGAAAAAGCCCATTTAACAGGGTGTCTAGGAGCCGGAAAATCTGGGAAAAAACGGGAATTTTACAAAACCGAAAAAAAACGGGGATTCGACGGGAAAATCAAGTTTAAGCCGGGAATTTTGAATGAGCAGATAATTTCGAACTTAAAAATTTGAAGTAAAGTATTTATTCCTATAAACTGCATTCAAAAAAAGACAAGAATGGTTTATATTGCAACCTTAAAAAAGTCCAAGAGATTAATCTAGGATATGAGACTAGAGCGGCTAGCAAAAAATGCGTCTGAGTTAAAGATAAAGAAATGATGATCTTTCGCCAGGATTGTCGAAACTGCTTGATGTATACAGTTTCCAAACTTTTGGGAAAATGTCCGTTAGCATATAAATTAACTGAAGATAAGTTTCCTTAACCCCAATAAAACTGGAAGAGATCCAAAAAATCCTTGCAACTGATGTCCAAAGCATTTGAAATTTGGTTAAATTCAAACAGATGCAATGCGGCTAAATTGGAAGAAGCAGATAGAGCATTTAGAGACATTCTTACTGATCAGACTATGATAAATAAAATGAAAAATTATTCCAGATGTAACAGAGTAGATGACTTTTGGATGGAAACCATCACAAATGACAGTTTAAAAAACGTGGTGCAACTTCTTCTAACAATTTCTTATGGAAAAGCCACAGCAGAAAGGGGATTTTCTGTTAATAAGGAGATTTTGGTGGAAAATTTAAAAGAAGAGTCACTTATATGCCAAAGATTAGTGTACGATTCTCTACAAAAAATTGGAGGAGTTCAAACTATGGACATTACAAAATCCATGATACTTTCCATGAGAAATGTATTCAAGGTACAACACAGCACAAAAACATAAAAAGGCAAAAGAGGTTGACAGCGACTTGAAAAAAGGAAGCTTCAAAAGCAAGCACAAGAACTGGAAACTAAAAAGAAAAAAATTATCGAACAATCGCAAAAAGATTTGGTAGCTATAGAACAAGAAATCGTAAAATTAAAAAAGTAACTATATTATTTGGTTGTGTTTAAGCCATGTGTTTTTCAAATAAATGTTTTAAAATTTAACAACGAAAGTGTAGTTAATTTAGGAAAACCCAGCCGGGAAATTTTCAAAAACCGACCGGGAATTTTGTATTCGATTTTTGCTAGACACCCTGCCTGGTTTTTAGTATAATAGTCAGCTGCGCTCAGAAACGTAATATTTTCCCTTGCCCCACTCGCTGCGATGTAATTCTCAATAAAAAGTTTGTAAATCTAAAACTGTTGATAATAATTGCTACCTAAAGACAAGTATTTGGGCCGAAATGTGAGTTTGATGCAATGCACAAACTCAAAACCATTAATATTTGGGCCCTTCTACATGTTTATTTCCAAGGGTGACGTGGCTCAAGCTGGATTTCAATTCTGGTATGTTTACTTGCTATAACACAATTCACAACGCGACTTGTAAGCTAAAAATCGGGGGAAATTATCAGTGGCGACTCGCGGTCTTAAAAAATGGTGAAGAGCTAGGTATAGTGCGGGTGCCTAAACAAACATTGACTAAAAACTCGTGTATCAAAACGTGTCTCTTATCCTCATCTATCCAACGACTGAATGGAGTTTCCAACAAATTACGAACTATGTCATTAATTGGGTTCATTTTTAAAACACACAACTAAGTAGGTAAGTACACTACTGAATTAACTGAAAAATAAAAACAGTAAATCATGTAAAAACGATATCTATAACCGTCAGTTTCGCGAAGTCTCAAAATAAATACCTTAAGGTTAGGCGAACCAATGCTAAAACAATGGTGCATACGACTGATCTATTTTTAAATTTCCCTTCATCATTGTGCAAATTGTTACATGCTGACGTCACGTAACTATACCGCGGCCCTATTTAGCTACATTCGGATTAAATTAATATTATTAATTCAAACATAATTATTTTTTAAGGGCTAAAATGGTAGCTGTATTGGTACATTAATATTGTCGAAAAACTTTCCTCCCGGTTTTATTTATATTTTTTGGTGAAGAGCCCCTTCACCTGACGAGCCGCCACTAGAAATTACGATATCCCGATATCAGCTGATTGATGACAAATTCTGTCGGAAAACGATAGAATTGGTTGCAAATGGCATCAAAACTATGGCATTTAAATGAGTTCAGGTTTTATTACAATTACCGCAAAAAATGCATATTTAAAGTGCGCATGCGATAACACTTTTTTGGAAGTCACTTTTTATAGTAGCTAGAAGCCTTTTAAAAACGACAGAGCTAATTTTTTAGTTGAGTGCCCCCCCCCCCCCCCCCAGCTTTTCCTACTACACCCTTGCAGTAAGAAACCCTTATTCCAAAAAAAAGCTACTATATAGAAATGGTATTATAGCTGATATTATAATAAAAGTGAAACTTACGAAGCCTGCTTTGTATTAGGATGAATTTCGAACGTGAATGTGCACAAAAATTGGTGGTAAGCTTTCTTAAGGGATGGACGTACGACAAACTATCCCCGGGGATAATTTCCATCGCCAAAACGCGCGCGAAGATGCTTTAATGCCAACCACCAGTATACGTTTGAACACGTTTAGTTTTCTTTATATAATTCCTTTGTCCCTAAAACGCAAAACAAATATAAAAATCGAGACAAAAAATTGTTTTGCTCGGAGATATAGAAATGGGCAAAAAATATTATAGATCTCTAGACTTAGCATTAGAGAGCTTCCAGTTTTTTAATTGGTGAAACGATGACTGAAACGTATTTAAACCTTAAAGTGATGAGAGGCCATGGGGGCCCCCTTGAGCATATACAGGGTGGAATTTTTAACTGGAATAAAGTCAGTATTAAAAAAAGAATTTATTTACTGAAAAAATAGAGAATTACGGCTGCGCTTATTTTTAATTTGGCATACCTTTTCGTGTCTTTATGAAATTTGCCCCTCTTTCTGGGGTAGAAACCGCCCCCAACGTTTTGAAAAAATGGCCCGTTAAACGTAAAAAACTTTTTTTAAATACAATGAACTTAAGTAATTTTTTTAGGGTGTTCATTTTGGCTTATATCTTTTTCCTCGATTTTATTTCTGAATGAAAATAAGTTTGTCACATCCACATAGACACCACCTCTCCATTGGTAAAAAGAGAAATTCATTCTCTTGGTTATAGTTTTTCTGTCATAGCAAATTTTAACGCGGTCGGAACCACTTGTCGCGTCTCCCACTTTACGTTGGTTCTTTGCCGTAGTACATTCGCGGATAAACCAACGAAATTTAAGCGTGTTCTCAGTTACACAGAGGGTGGAATAGGGCCGTGCAAGGTCGCTGATTTTTACGCGTTCGTCAGGAAGGAACGGCCGTAAAGAATTTGATATAGAGCCATAACCGAGCGCATCACACGATGGCGCGTGGATTATTCGGTAACGAAGGGGGTAAGAGAGTTGTAGGCAGTGTTGCCAATTCTCCTGAATAATCGGTAAATCATGTATTGTTTCTTGATGATGAATTATACAATAAACATGATGAAATAAAATTATCGTATTTTTGGGAGGCGGCCGGCCTCAAGGAGGACCCGCCACTAGTTTCAAAAATACCCGCAATTTAACGTGGGAAAATTTAGCGTATTCGTAAACTTCATTAAAAACTTCCGTTTTGCGTAACACCAACATAAATAGTCATTCCTCTTCCCAAAAAATAAAAATATCAAACAGGTTTACCACCCTTTAAAAAAGTTTTGTTTACTTTTAACGCGGTTTTTAGCCGGTATCTTTTGTGTAACTGTTATAAATAAGCGGGGGGTGTAGACAGGACTATATTTGTCCCCTAAATGTATGGCCCTTTTAATGGGCAATAAATTACATTTTAGTAAATAATACGGTTTAACACGTGTTTGACACTAGTTGTGAATCCCATTTTCGGGAGTCATTAAGACCGTAAGGTAACTTGGAAACTATTTAATTGGCCACTATTCAGGCACGTAGCCAGGAAGCCCCCCCTCCGAGACCATACCTATAACCTATAAAGCACCTCAATTATTACCGGGTTTGTTTTTGTGCTTTTCTTGAGGATTTTGTGTTGTTTTTTTATTTTTTCCATTTGAAAACCAAGCAACATGATTCAAAAAAGAGCGTGGTTCCCAAAAAAATTTCGCCTGTGGCGTTTTTTTTTACACCTTCGGCACGGTTTCAATGATCCCCTCCCGAGAAGAAATCCTGACTACGTGCCTGCCACTATTGGTATGTTCTAAACGGTTATTTCAAGGAAGATAATTAGATTAGAAAAAATGTGTCATTTTAAAATATTTTTTAAGATCCAGTAAGTGCGTTGCATAGTTTTCGATTCATGAAATACGTTCAATGTTAATTTCTAACTGTCCAACTCAGGTTTGTATCTTGGATTTTTTTTTCTTTTTTACAAAATGGCATTGAATTTTTTTATTTGTTTATAATCAAGTTATCAACTTTTTTTTTAATACGGACCTGCCTTTTTAAATTATTATTAAATAATCAGGGGTAATACCACGGGTGCTTAAAAATTACCGATAATTTTCATGAAAGCTTGTTATTTATAATTCCACGAGTTCGAAGAACGAGTGGAATTAGTATAACAAGCTTGAATGAAAATTATCTGGTTAATTTTTATGCACGAGCGGTATTTAGGGAGAATATTTCTAGAATGAAATATATATAAAAAAAATTTTTTGTCATACAATTTTCAATTTCATATAACATAATTAAAACTGTAACTGAAATCCAATAACAATTATCTGTTGAGAGGGTTTGTTTTTCAAAAGCAATGAATTTCCCGAAGGGAACTCAACAATAACGATCACGTTCGCAGTAAAAAGGTAAAAAAAAAACTGTCTCGTCAAATAGGTTCGATTGTTGTGTGTTGGATATACAACGTTGTCTAGGCAACGTTGTATATCCGCTGATATTTTTTTTTATTTTTAACGTTTCTTATGGGAAAATTTATACATGAGTGAAATATTCAGGAAAATTTAATATTGAAAATCAACGAGTCCGTTTTCAGTTTTTAATAAAATGTTGATATTACTAAGCAAAATTTTCAGTTTTTGTTTTAAATTTACGATTGAATGTTTTAATTTTGTACCTAATTTCCCTGATGATCTAATAATTTTTCCAGAAACTTAAGTAATTAGGGTTGACGTATTTGGGATAAAATGTACTCCTAAAAATAAAACAAAAAAGCGGGCCTATTTAAAATAAATAAGGTTATGATAACTCAGAAAACAAATATCAAAAAAAAAATTGATAAGGTCATTTTGTGGAAAAAATACTAAGTTTTTATTTGAAAGACTTTTCCCACGGTTAAAACTTTTTAAGTTATTACAGGAATGATTTTTGGACATTTTTAACAAATCACCCGCTGTATCTCACGCGTTAAGAACAATTCAGCAAGGCAGTTATTGGATTTTAAAAATATTTCCTAAGAAATTACCGTTTGTGTCAATAATAAAATAGTTACTACCCGCGGACAAATTTTGACGATTTTGTGCTATTCAAAAAAACTTAGTCAGAAGACCTTTTCGCTTTCTTTAATCTACACCACTGTACTTTACATTAAGATGTCAAAATTGACAACTTACTAATCAATGTCTGAAAATGCTCTATAATAAAAAGTAAAGATATTTCTAAGATCAAAATGAGAAGCCTTATAATCTTTATTTTCATTTTTTTTTCTGTCAGTTTGGTTATTTCTAATCCAACGCCGCCAAAAGAACTTTCAGAAATAACCAACGGTAACTGTAAAAAAGCCAACGATGGGGACATGGTATTTCATGAAATTGTTGAAAAGGACAGCCTTCCGTTTATTTCCAGAAACGCGACTGCTTCGTACTGTGGAGACAAGAAGATCTATTGCATAAAGGTTCTAAATGAATTTAACAAAGAAAATGAGAAGGGTGGCGGAACAGCGTTTATAAAGAAAGGCGGAATCGGACATAATTTTGTAATTATAGAAATGCATTCAGAGAAAGGAAATCCAATGAAATTTCTTGTATTTATGTATGGTAATTAAGGCAAATAAATTTTAAAAATATAGGTTGTTACTAATTTTATACGTATACAGGGTGGAAACTATTAATTAACCACTACATTGGTATCTTCTAAACAGTAATTTCTACGAAGTTAATTAGCTAGAGAAAATGTAAATATCTATCATACGATCACCACGCCATAATTAATAATTTTTACAGAAATTTTAGAGCGTAGATAAAAGTTCTAAAAAACGATTTTCGTCGGAAACGCTTAGTTTTTAAAATATCCCTTCTTAAAGTGGTTTTTTAGGGGTTTATGTCGCCGCCGCAGAAGTTTCCATTTTTATTTTTTATTGCAAATAATCACTTTATTTTATTTTACACAATGGTAAGTAAACCTCTTCCTAGTTAAATATCAAAGAAAGGATTATTTTTCAATTAAAATATTTAATTGAAAAACTGATGTCGGGTTGCACAAAGAATCTTAATAATAATTAACTAACCAGGTTGACTGTGACATACATACATGACATTGGCCGAAATAATTGTCTCACAATCATACTGACCCGGTTACCTTAATTTTTAATTTACTAATCAGACACCTTTGATTGTGAGTTCATAATTCCTGTCATTGTCAGTTATGTCACAGTCAAACTTTCTGATGGTTAGTTAATTCTGGTTAAAAATCTTCGTGCAACCTAACATTAGTCTATTGGTGTTGCATCTATTCTAGGAGCTATTAAATTTATTTCAAGTGTTATTGATATACGCCCGACTGGAATATCTTTATATAAAGGCCTTTTTACATTAGATGCAAGTTGCAAGTGGTCGTTTTCAATGGGAAAACTTGCATAAGCTGATTAAATATATTTAAATCAACTAATGCAAGTTTTTCCATGTACTACCATTTACTTGCACTTGCATTTAATGTAAAAAGGCCTTTACTGCATTTAGGAAGCTAATTGTTCACTTGTTTATAATGCAAAATAACTTTGTGATGGCGGAACCAAAGGTTATATTAAAGAAACAAAAATAGAAGAGGAAAAAAGTACCAAACTGAATAAAACATGACCCGTTTTAGCCATTTTTTCTTAATCCTTATATCAGAAAGCCATATAAATTTGGCTTTTGAAAACTAACCTCCATGAACAGAAAAATCGTATAATTAGGCAATCCAACGATGTGTCAAAATGAAGCTGGATGGCAAATAATGCTTTGTAATTGGTACACGTGACCATAAAAATAATGTTGCTGGTGGCATTTAACTGGTGACTCAATGCTTTTTGCCATCCAACCGCCATATTGAATCACGTGGTTTGGATTCCCTAATAGTATTTTACGTTACAGTACGAGTTGCTATAGGCAACACATTACGGTATCTGATACTGTTATGTTCCATTTACAGGCCGCAAATGAGTAAAGGTAAGTAGATTTATTGGACAGGATGAAATAATAGATATTTACCAATTTTATGTATTCATATGGAGAATCTCCCCGCCTGTATAAGGAGAGCTAAACGCTTACAACTATTTTTGAAATAGTTATCTCCTAACTTTAATAATAGGGAGGCATTTATTCTGAAAACAAAACAATAATGAAATGTAAATATTCTTGTTAACAAAGGTAAAATAATATACAAGCAAGTAAAAATACATTGACCACGAGATACATCTCGGAGTACTTATTTCCATAGCTCAAAGGGCATTATTCGCCGCTATATAGGATACTACAAATTCATGTGTATACATGGGGATCCCGAACCCGGTAAGAGATACGATGATGGTTAAATTGAGGCAAAGGGACGTACTTTGAGGTTATGTTGGGTTGCACAAAGATTTTTAACCATAATTAAATAACCAGTAAGTTTACCTGTGACATAAATGACATTGGCATTGGCACGCAATATTTACTCACAATCAAAGATACCTAATTAGTAGATTAAAAATGGAGGTAATCGAGACACTATAATTGTGAGAACATTATTTCTGCCAATGTCATGTGTGTCACAGTCAACATTGCTCGTTAGTTACTTAATTATTATTAAAATTCTTTGTGCGACCCGACATTAGTAATTTGGTAAACTAAAATAATTGTAGATATTCCATAAACCTAAATTTTTAATTTTTTATGCCTTAAAAAAAACGTTTTCTTAGCCGTTTCTAAGTTCTATAAGATGACATTACAATAGTTTCCAAATTTGACGTTTCGTTCTTTGTCCTCAATGGCGTCTGCTCCTTAAGGCAATTCGCCAGAACATTGAGGCGACCACGATTAGCCTAGCCATTTTCGGAGTTTTAAACCGATACCTCTGCGAGTTGACGCTGCCAAGCGGGACTTCCTATAATTGCGACAAATGTCTTTACAGGTCATTTTTAAAACGTGTTTGAGAGGTATGTTTTAAGAGTGTCCAACAACGGTACTAGAACTCCCTGCACGCAATATCTTGCTGATTGATTAAAAAAAGAAAGATTTGTGTTGAATAGTGATATTTGTGTATTAAATTAATGTTATTATATAACGTCAGTAATAATAGGCTGGAAAAATGTTTTAGTTTTGTTTAATCGCTTTACTAATTTTTTTTTATAGATGTTTTCTAAACAAAATTTGTCGTTTTGCTCCCCAACCTTAAAATGTACATTTTATTTTCAAGTTACTGCTACTATGTGTTACTTTTTTTTTCACTTGGGAGCAATATCACTTTTCTGTTTTACAATATCTCAAGGTCTATAGCCAAAACCAGACGATTTAAAGTAGATATTTTAAATATAAAATAAATAAAAATACTAAAAACTACGTTTTTGGGGAATGATAAGTAGATCTATTTTTTATTAGTATTTTTATTTATTTTATATTTAAATTATCTACCTAAATAAATACCATAGATCATTAGTCTCCCTTTATTAGTATGTAATTAAAGGCCTCGGTGCCAGTTTATTTGTAACTGATTTGAGGTCTGAAATAAAAAAAAGATTCCTGAAATGTAATTTTCATAATTACTCCTAAAACTAATTGCTAGGGCCTAAGGTTCTACTGGTAAAAAAGGACAATTTGAAATACTGAAGATGTGTTATTTTATGACAAAACATTAAAATTTTAAAAAACATTAAATTGTACAAAAACAATCCAAAGAAAGAAACTTTGAATTTGAAAACTAATTACGCTATCTATAACGGCTAAGAAAGAATGTTTTTTTTTTTTGAAAAAAAGTCAAAGTACCTACTAAGGAGCAAAAAATTAAACATCAAAACTGAAAAAGTTTTTTTTCCGGATAACTTCGAAGATATTCAGAATATTTACAATTTTTTTTAGTTAAACTGTTAAACCTCAAAATCCGCAAATTTAACCATCTTTGTGTCTTTTACTGTTTTCGAGAGCCCATGTACACAAGCGAATTTATAGCACCCGACGTTAGTATTAACTAACCCACTTTTGCCTTATAATAAATCTTAGATGTACCCAACCAACAAACAGGGCTCCATCAAATGGAAACTTAAAATAGTTAATCTAATAGCACATGCACACCTAACTATAATGTACAGTTGTTTAAACTCTAAGGTTAACTAAAAACATTCTGTGGTTCAATGCCATGGATCTCCTTTAAATGAACATGTTTATATTCTAAAGTTATAAATTCCGAGCAATGTTCACACTTCTCCAGTCCGTGCACTCTAGAGTTAACATGAGCTCGAAGACCTTGAGCAGAAGAAAATCCTTTCTGGCATATTTTGCAGAAGATAGTTTTTTCTTCCTCTATCCCGTGGACTCCTTTCAAATGGGTTTGTAACGTTTGTTTTATTTTAAACCCTTTCCCGCATACTTGGCAATGATAACGATTTTCTTTTGTATGAACAAGCTGGTGTGTTACAAACTGAGTCCTCCTTCCAAAATCTTTCCCACAATGTTCACATTTGAATGGCTTGATTTTGTTGTGGGTTATATTTATATGATTTTTTAATTGAACTGAAAATAATGATTTTTTTTTAATAATGTATTATCAAAATATAAATTGCCTAACAAAACAACAATTGTGTAGTTGCGGGTATAGTATCGTTAAAGTCAATTGATATAAAGTGCTGGACAATTGCTTTCAAGCAAGAAAAATTTCGCCTAAATTTAACAGTTAATATTTTCTGAAACAAATATCATATCGATCTACGGTTTTGAATGGTTGATAGATTCATCCCTTGGGAAACAATTGTCAATGTTTTGAATTTTCTTAAACTGTCAGAAATTTTTTTTATACAGGGTGTTAAAGAAGACGATGATTTTTACTCCAATTTTAATGGCGTGTAACTTTCACAATAATATTTTTAAATTTTATCACTCTACGTCAATTGAATCACTGGTTTATAGCAACGAAAGTAATTTGTCAAATTTTTGATATCTGCTATATTTTAAGAAATACCGATATTTTTGGAAAACCTTGCTTTATTTCAACTTATTAGTAGCTAGATCTCACTGTGCGTTTATCGTGCAAACTTTGCGAGTGATTATTATACCTTATGAAAAGCTTGATTATGTTCAGCAACAATAGTTGTACCTGAATGTTGCGATGTGCAGTGGCGTACCTATAATCACTTATATGTCTATGGTTTATGAATACCTCACAATTTTTCACGATTGTTTTATATTGGAAAGTACTCGCCCTTAGATTAGGTAAATTTTTTCTTATTATTTAGTTTTTCATATCACACTATAGGTATATTATACAGTGTGTTTACAAAATTTTAACAAAGATAATTTTTTTAATTTAATTTTTGGAGAAAATTTATTTATTAATTTCGAGTACATTTAGGTACAACTATTGTTACTAAACATCAAGCTTTTCATAAGGTATAATAATCACTCAAAAAGTTTGCACGATACAACGCACAGTGAGATCTAGCTACCAATAAGTTGAAATAAAGCAAGGTTTTCCAAAAAAATCGGTATTTCTTAAAATTAAGCAGATATCAAAAATTTGACAAATTACTTTCTTAGCTATGAACCAGTGATTTAATTGACGTAGAGTGATAAAATTTAAAAATATTATTGTGAAAGTTACACGCCATTAAAATTGAGCAAAAATCATTGACTTCTTTAACACCCTGTATATAAAATTTTCAGACCGTTAAAGAAAGTCCAACATTGCCAATTGTTTCCCAAGGGATGAATCTATCAACCACACAAAACCGTAGGTCGATCATATCTGGTTCAGAAAATATTAACTGTTAAATTTAGGCGAAATTTTTCTTGCTCGAAAGCAATTGTCCAGCAGTTTAGATAAAAAAAACTTATTGACCAAAATGAAAGACGGCCCTATTAACCAGCTGCAAACGACATAGCTTATAATAATCTCCGGTCCTCACTATAAATATATTAAATATACCGGCACCTGCCAGCGGGTCTTTGATGTGACCTACCAAGGTAACTACTTTTTTTACGTCAATTGACCTTGGAAATTTCATACTACATTTTTCTTTTCATATTTTTCTGGAATGGAGACACATATCAGAAAATTTTTGCAAACAGGTTTTTCGACTTCCAAAACTGCAAACAAATTTCGTCAATATGTTGTTATGATTATTTAGGAATAAACATTTTTTTCAAAATCTAAATTATTTTGAAATGCATGATAAGCTACTTTCAGTCCTTTACGTTTTGTATTCACCTGTTTTTGTGTTTTAATAAATAATATTGTACTTTGCAACCTTGTTGTATATAGGTAGTATAAAGATTAAAGATGGGTCGGAAATCAAAATGTAATCTATTATTTCACAAATTTTTAAAAGTACAGTTTTACTTAATAATAAATAAAGCTGTATTTTTAAAAATGCATTTCTTTGTATCTAAACTGCATGAGAAAGTACTAGCAACAATTTAAATTTAAAACTTAGTATCATTATCTCACACAATTCTACAAAAATATTGCTGCTTACGCCTTTCAAAGAATTTTTTTCCACAAATAGTACATTCATAGTCCTTTTCACCATTTCCATGTTCTTTCTTTTCATGTCTCTCTAGCATAAACCGTACTCTATAACCCTTTCCACATTTGTCACACATAAATCTATCGGGTGTGGTTCTATGATAATAGTTTATGTGATCTTGTAATGCCTGGAATACAAATATGTTTTAAACTAACCTGTAATATGTCACTTAAATCACGAAGAGTCCATAGCAGCATAAAAAAATTAAGTATTTGTGTACTTGATATTACCTGGGCATTTTTAGATGTTTTTCCACAAGTGTCACAAATTACTGGATCAAAATTATGGGTGATCAAATGGTTTTTCATGTTCATTCCAAACATTTCCCTTTGGCAAATTGGGCAAGCTACGCGATCCTTTTTACCCACAGTTTTTAGAAATTCTGCATGTTCTGGCTTAATATCATACTCTACTTTTACATAATAAGGATCAGATACTGATTTCTTTTTAAACTGTACCTTCTTCTGAAGAGATTTGTCTTTACAACCTCTTTTTCTCTTAAACTTAATTTCTTGACTAACAATTTTCCGTTTTTTTCTAAGTCTTGTGGAAATTTTTTTAAACCCTCGCTTTTCTGCTTTAGTTAAATTTGTTTCTGTATCACTGTTCTTGTTAATATTTATACTTATGCTTTCAGAGGAATCACATTTGTCATCTTCATCATCACTACCGTGAACAGAATCATAAAAATCATCAATTTTAATTTTGTAATCTTGCATGGGCAATTCTGTACTTTCTGGGGTTAACGGAGGCAATTTATTTTTTACTAAATGATTTGTGCAAGTATCTCGAACATGGCGAATCTTCTTTTTATCACATTCCACAAATGTATCATTATTAAAGGTGTTAGTAGGATTAATAGTACAGTCCTTATCCAAAAGACCAAAGACAAATTCTTTTGTATCATAATTAGGAACTTCTAATTCATTTATTAATATATTATATGAATTAATTATTTGGTAACGGGTTAGCATAGCTGACTTTACTTCCTTGTGGCATTGATGACACGAAATCGTAGGTAAACCGTCTTTTGGGTCAACCTATAATTTAATTATTTTATGTTCAGCAAATGAAACTCTATAACTTGTCATACCTTTAAGCCTGTTAATAATCCAATCATCTTTGGAAAATCTTCTTCTTTAAAAATATCAATATGTTGTGCAGATTCCTCCAAACACAATCTGCATTTGTAGTAATTATCCATTTTTAGAAACTTTGAAAATTTATTTTAATTCAAGAAAACAAAAATAATAAACACCACACTGTCATTTAGTTGTCAAAGTCAAAATCAATAAATATAAGTGAAGATAGTCACAGTCGTAGAACTCGAAGGCATTTAAACTACTTGCTGTCGTGTCAATGCTGTATTACGTACACCATTTACAATTTAGAATGCACCAAAAATCACAAAGAAGTTTAATTGTTCATGTGGCAGTATTTCAAACACTATAATTTTATTTATTATAAAACACTACAGAAATAACATTTCAATTGGTATGTAATACTGATAAATACAACAAAAATTGCTCATACCTTCTTTGCCTTATTTGCAGATATTTCTGGTTTTTTAATCTTTCAAAAGTTATTAGAATAAGGATTTTGTAGGGATGCTGAGTGGATGATTAATAACAATAACATAGCCTACTTGATTTAAAATAAGTGAGTTCGACAGAATATTTAACTATTTTATTTGGGCTATATCAATGCTTAAAAATAAATACTCTAAGAGCGTTTACACACGGCACCATATATCGCGCGCGACAAAATGGTCGCAATATTGCTTTTACACCAAATTATGTCTTTTCTAATGAGCCATTTTCACACACAAGCGATATTAGAGAATACATAATTTGGTGTAAAGCAATATTGCGACCATTTATCGCGCGCGATATATGGTGCCGTGTGAAAACGCTCTTAGTCATTAAATATCTGCTCCCATCATCGAGATATTCAATGGCTCCCATAAAAAAAGCTCTTTAAGAGAAATATCATATAAAGTAACTGATTATAAACCATAATGCAACTGTACAAAAAAGTGTTGTGACGTCAACTAGTCATATTGAGTTTACTTTCTCTTATCCTCTTCATGGTAATTAAAAGGCGTCTTAGTATTTTTTTACCAAACAGGAACCCTAGAAGAACATACTTTCTCTGTCTTTCCATCCTCAGAAAAACCTCTTAAAGGTTCTTGACAGTGAATAAATTGTCCATTCAAGAAAAATATGAAAAGCAATGCTAGTTTGCCTGCGGTAATAATATGTCCTACATTTAAATTTGAAAGGTTCCTAATAAAAGTCAATAATTAAATGTGCTATTATTCAAAAAAACTTAATTCAGAGACCTCTACAGTTCACTTACCAATCATTTGACATTAAACAGGGTGTTTATAAAAGGTAATACCTACAACATATTCCTTAGATCAAAATAAATCAATTTAAGTAAACTTACCTCAGTTCAAAGTTGTTTAGTTTGGGCGCGTTATACTTAAAGTCGTTTTCTTTCATTGGCGTAGAAATTTGGAAGGTGTAATTTTATTAAAAACCCAAGTTCTACGCCTAACGATTGATAATAATCATAATTTTGATATGCGTTTATTTGTCCCATAGAACTATGTCAAACGTAAACTTTAAGCAAAATTGCCTAAGCTGTTTTAAAATTCTTACATAATTTATATAATTTTTTTTTTCAAAATTGTATTTTCAGGTTTGTACAGCACCCAAACTATGAAAATTTGTAATAAAGTAAGTTTAATTAATTCAATGTCAACAGATAAAGAAAAAGCTATTCAAAAGTATTTAAATATGGTATTCCTCAAGGAACAATTTTAGGATCATTATTTTTTAATATCTATTTATTATAAATTATGATGGAGCAATTCGTAGCTGCGCATATGATACTGCAATTTCTTATAGCGATACAAATTGGGACAATTTGAACAAAACGGATTTTAATATTATAAAAAATTGGTTTGATAACAATTTATTAACAATTAATTTTGATAGAACCAATGATCTTCCTTTTACTTTAAACCTAAATAACGTTCGTCGTGAACGTGTAAATATAGGTTTTTATAGTTATAGTCAGTTAAATTTAATAAATAAAGTACTATAAATTAATAGTTAAAGTGTTATTAACACCCCTATGGGTGATACTGATAAGGAGGATGAAAGTGTTAAAACCGGGACGCTTCCCGTTTCCAACCCTAGCGTAAATAGTGATTTTAACCTTCTAGATCAGCAAATTATTTTAAATAGTGGTCACAAAAACAAGCAAATATTGAAGACTTATCAAGATAAACCCAGACAAAAAAGTTACAATAAATGCATCGATGAATCGGAGAGTTTTCGCACGGCAGACAGTATTTTTACGGATGATATGGGCGAGAACGAGGACGTATTTAAACCAAGACATTCTGTAAGTCGTACTCCACCCCATGACTTAACTAGTTATGTAACACCGGATAATAGCTATCCAACAGCACCACAAAAACGGCCCAGGTCTGACTCAAGCCCAGGCTACATAGGGCGTAACAAACTCAGAAAGGAAGATGACGAAATAAAAATAGATCAACCCAAACGACAAAACAATGACGAAACTAATGGAGGAAGTAATTATGTAACCAGAAAGACTACTGAGGACATGTTAAATCATATTTTGGATAGCTTAGAAAGCATTCAAGAATATGTGTCTAGCGAAATAGAAGGCTACCAAAAAGGTGTTCAATTTGCTACTCTAAGAATACATAAGTATGTTACAGCTTTGGCTTATATTGTTAATTATGTACTCTTAGCTATTAAGTCTCCTACTCTGTAATTGGGTATTTCTATACCTGTTGGGTATTAAATAAATAAATAAATAAATAAATAAATAACATTATACCACAAAATATGAATAGTATTAAAATAAAAGATGCCATTATTATATGATATAATTATGAAAATTATTCAAGTAAAATATTTAGGAATAATCTTTAACAGTAAATTAAATTGGAATTTTCACGTAGAATATAGGGGCATTACACAAAAATATTTCTAAAAATTATCTTTATCCTTCAAAATAATTGTATTCCGATACTTAAAAAAATAACATTAGACAACTTAATAACAATAACATATTAATATAGTGCTTATTTGATAATTAACACCTTATACAATAAGCTTTTTCACTATAATCGAATTTATCATATTCAGTACTAATATCCTGAACTAGATCCTATTGAAAACATATCCCTATAATTTGAAGTTGTAGTCCATACTTGAAATGAAGTGGCAAGTTAAATGGGAAGAAATAATACTCTAAATCAATCCCTATAATAAAAATCTTCCTAGAGTATCACAAACCTTTTCTAGAAACAATTAAAAACACGGCGGGAAAGCTGCAAGTTTAAAAATATTAGGCGAAAAGGGATGTACGTCATCTTATTAACTGCATAATTATTTTATTTGAGAGTTGTGCGGCAGATTATATTGTTATCTTTGTTTCAATAACTTAAATAGAAACGAACCGATTAGAAACAACACCAGTTTCGAGAGGTCAGTCAGGTCGGAGCGTGTTGAATAAAGGCTCTCCCGGGTTGCCCAGTTGCCGGTTTTCTTGTGATGTCGGAATGTTCTTCCGCGTGTTTTTATTAGAGAGCGTATTTTGTTTAAATATTATTTTCTCAGTAAATAATTAAAAAACTGAAACCGTAGATTTTATTTTTTTTCGCTCTATACGACAGGGTCAATATCAAAATTTAGTGAAAAGCCCATGAAAATCCCATTTAAAACCTCATAATCATGATACAGGTCATAAAAATGAAAAACCATAGAACCTAAAATAAATAAGTCCATAGGACAGAAAAATTTCAAATAATTACGTTTTTATTTAAACGATTATTTCCCAATAAAAAGTAAAAAACGTATTTCAAAAAAAAAATATAAAGTCGAAATAAAAACAGATCATTTAAAAATATTTTTGAATTTTTGCTGAATTGCTTTAATTAATGTTGTGAATAATTTATACAATACATAGTATAATTTCAGGATCCTATTTACCACTTAATTTTTATGCAATGTTAACAAATATTCAAAATATTCTTATCAGATCAAGCACGTCTTTAGAGTATTGAAGAATAGGTTTATTATAGAAGATAAAATAAACACATTTATTATATTAAAAACATTTAAAATAAACCTATTTTTATATATAACTAAGAAAAGAATGTGCAAGCAATTTTTCTCAATGGTGTACCATAAATAAACTTTAAATTGGCTTATTTTGGTCTAAGGAATTCTAATGCTTATCATACTTAGTACATTTTAAAAACACGTCTACAGTACGAACATAAGTTTTTGTACTTACTTTTTTCGTAGAACCGTTTGCCACATATATGACATTCCAAGGACTTTTCACATCCTTGATGCTGTCGTTCCTTGTGTTTTTCTAGAAAACATGCCATCTTAAAACATTTTCCACACTCATCACAGACAACGCCATCAGCAGTCAATCTATGGTAATAATTAATATGCTCTTCAAGGGCCTAAAATAATAACATATTAAGAGGTTCATCTTATTAAAAATAACAGAATAATTATTGTCGGAGAATGTTTGTATGAACTACTAATACTTTAAGGCACTGGCGTAGCTAGAATTCTGTCTTGGAGTGGGGGGGGGGGGGGGGCATACAATGTTGAACTCGTGACATGAATGCAGGATAAAAAAAAATTTTGGGCACCACACTTAAAATAACGGTCCTTTTTTCGCATATCAATTTTTTTTGGCGCTTTTACCAATTTCTATTATTAATAATTCTCGAATAAATGTATCAAGGCAATTTTTTACGTTTTTGGTATGAAAACTACTAATAGTCGCTTTTAAATTTTTTCTATTTAGCAAGGAAACAAAATGCAGCACTGTAATGTATTATTTTTTATAACATTATTGCCCCCCCCAGCTACGCCAGTGTTTCGATCTCTTAATATTTATAAGAAAAGCTATAAAAATAACTATATATGAAAAAAATAAGTAAGTGGACATTGCCTCATAATCTTTAAAAGTTCCACTTGTATGTCAAATGTTTAACTTTTATATCAATTTGTTCATTATTTTCTGTTATGTCAAATGTTTTAAAAAAAATTAAATTTTTTTTTTGCATTGTGAGAGGATTTCGCTATATTTTTGAGAGCTTTGCATCTAGGTCTCTATATATAATTTTTACTATTACTTAATTATACCAAACTTACTATGTATATACATAGGATATGTACAATATTTAAGAGTAATGTTGTAACTTAAATCAATAAATAAATTAATACAGGTAATATATTAAATTTCAAAAAAATATTTTGTAGTCGTTTTCCCGAAAGTTATAAACGAACGCTCGTCGTCAATCACCCTGATACTACTACTCGTGTGAATAAAGTCAGGCTAAACCTGCCTGGGAATAACCAAAAACAAAATTTTACTATTTTACTTAATTGGTTTTAGAATAATAGCTTCTATACCTACTAATAAAACTTACATGAGCATTTTTTACAGTTTTTCCACAAAGATGGCATGTAATAGGATCATATGTATGAGTTAACAAATGATTTTTTAAACTTCCACCTAAAATTTCCTTTGAACAAACAGGACACTTGGCTCGAGCATGTCTTCCTACAGATTTAATATACTCTAAATGTTCTGGATTAAGATCATAATTTATATTAGTGCGGTAAAAACCTTCAACTTTCTTTGAGACACTCTTTTTTTTAACTTGTATTACTTTGTCTTTCTTTTTCTTCTTTTTTGTATCCAGATGGGGTTTAATTTTCTTACATGGCGGTCCCGCCCTCCAATCTTTACTTTGAAGCTTTTCAATTAGTTTTTTAAATGTGCGCTCAGTTTCACTTGATGGATTTGACTGCACTGCTTTAATGATGTTTTCAGCATTTGCCATTAGATTATCTGCATCGGTACTGACTAACTGATCTTTACAGTCTTTACTTTCTATATAATCTTCCCCGATTTCGTTAGAATTATTTTCCGATTCCGGATCTTCCTTAACACAAACCTTTGCAAATTCAGGATAAGATTCACTGCTAATATCATTAAAATCGTTAGCAAAACTGGAACAAAAAACAATATGGTCAACATCTGTCAGAGAATTTTCCCTTGTTTTGACACTACTTTCAACGGAATTATTTGAAACATTTACAAAACTATCACTACACGAAGGATCCTCATTCTTCACACTATTATCAGTATATATTGCATTATTATTAGGAGTTTCAAGAGTAGCTGAATTTAATTCTTCAAGTAAAATTTTATGCGAATTAATAATCTGATATCTTGTTAACATAGCTGTTTTAACATCTCTATAGCACTGTCGACATGATGTGCTAGGTAGTCCATCACTTGGATCAACCTAAAAAGTAATTTAAATTTGTAATAACAATTTACAAATATTTGTAATATTTTGCAATAATAGTTTGTATCAGTATAGGTATGAACCTGGCCCCAAAATTTCCAATCTTGTTCAAATTCAATGCATACAATAAAAGGGCTGTATACATGGACGTTCAAAGGAAGGGGGGCAAAGGGGCGCGCTTGCTTCTCCCCTAAGAACTTTTTATTTTAATTTATTCCCTTTTTTGATTTAATTAAAAAACTGTAAACTTTTTTGCCTGCGGCGCATTTTTTCTAGAAGCTTTACTTCAAAAAAGGACCATTTCTACTGTGCTCAAAGGGAAATTGTAAGGAGCAAGAAAAAAATAAAATTCCTTTATATAAGGACTCGTGAACGTTCATTCCTTCTAGGAAACTTTTGATGTCGAGCTAACTATGTGTGGCGAGTCTTTCACGATCATGATTTGTGTTTTTATAGAATGCTGATGAAGTTTGTTTTTTATAAGAGTTGTAACATATACAGAGAACAAATTTGCTAGAAGTTCCGGAAAAAAAGCAAAAACACAAAAATTTTTATGATGCATATTAGCCCTGCTCAAAATCGGGTATAGGTATAGTTTGGGTTTACTATATACTGGTTGGCCAAATAAGAATGGACGCCGGCCATATCTTAAAAAACATCTGTCACAATGTTTTTAAATAAAAAAATTCATTACAAAATCAACCAAGAGAAATCGCCGGAAATTATTTTTACATTCTTAAATTTACCGCTAGAGGAAGTTTGACTTGTGACTAAGAAGATTATAGGAGCTTTCGGAAACATATTTTCTCTTTTTTCAAAGAGTACTTTGGCAACCGAAGTGAAACTTACAGAAAAACATAGTTGATTACATATTTGCATGGCATCATTTATTGTTGGAAAGTGGTTTATTTAACCCTGTTTCTTGACAAATGTTTAATTAAAATTATTCTTCTACAGACTGACTTTAAAGATGTACAACAATAATTTTAATTTTATTAAAACTGTTTCTTTGGGAAAAACTATATTTCGTTATCCTTAATCATTAGCCAATATATTTGAGGAATCTAAGTCTATTACTTAGATACACAGTGAATCACAAATAATACACTATACCGGATGACAACGAAATTACTACCTTGTCACGTCATTATTAATTAATACATTATTATGGAATCTTGGTAGGTTATATAGTTGCACTGTGCGCACATTTTCAGTATTCAAACGTCTGACTGTTACTTCTGGTTGAATCGGAAGTGCACACAAAGGTGTTTAACTTTAGAAGTAGAAATGTTCTTTAAGAATAGAAGCAACTAGTTGTTAAAGGATAAATACTTAAAAGACTATAGTACCTTTAATCCTGTTAACAACTCGATCATTTTAGAAAAATCATCATTAAAAATTTCCACAGTTCGCCTCGATTCTTCTAAACACAACCTGCACTTGTAATAATCATTCATTCTTGGTTCTACTTAGTGGTACACTTTATGTTGCTTTTTATATATAAAAAACATGCGAGTATTACAAGTAAGAGTAATAAAAATTTTAAAGTATTAATGATATTGAACCATGGTCTTTATAATTTTTTTTACAAGTAAACACATATGAATATAGGTGCAAGGCACATTCTCTTTTAAGAGAGGGCAGCCCCGGTTAATGCCTATATCTTCCTTGTGTTTTATCATGTATCAAGCGGTCAATTTTTCCTTTGTGCGTACCACAATCACTTACAAAAAAATGTAATCTCGTCCGATGCCATTCGACTCCACTAATGTCACCCTCGGTGGCGGTGGTAGTAACTAACTAATAAATTTGTAAATAAAAACATGAAAAAGAATTTTTAATCCTCGTTTATGTGCTGCATAGCCTTCTTAATTTCAAAGG
Organism: Polydrusus cervinus; assembly: GCA_935413205.1. Lineage (NCBI taxonomy): Eukaryota > Metazoa > Arthropoda > Insecta > Coleoptera > Curculionidae > Polydrusus > Polydrusus cervinus. The sequence continues at coordinate 23,797,319 of OW284514.1, read as the reverse complement.
AGTGAATCAATTTCTATGATACTATAATTTACTGTATTATTATCATTATCATTAAAATGTTATCACCCATCTATATTCTTACACTGGAGAAATGTTATAGAATTTATTGAACACAAAAGTGTACATTTATTTTTGGAACAAATGTCAATTTGTTAATAGCGTTTGTGGCCATACATATTTTCTCATCAGTGGATCTTGGATATGTTACTTGACTGGGCCAGTATTTTACAGCCTCGGGTCGGGATAATCGATAAGACTCTTGCACGTACAGGGGCGCAGTGGATTTAAGAACAAATTTTTGGATACATATGCAATAAGTGACTAATTATTCGCTGCGGCTTTTATTTCATGCACATCTCGTAGATGATTAATCATATAATCCCTTGTAAACATTTCAGAACAATATTGACATTTTTCCGTTTCATGTATCCTAGAGTTTACATGCGCTTTTAATGCCACGTCTGAAGCAAATCCCCTTTTACAGATATCACAAAATACTTTCTGCACTTCTTGTACTTTATGAACACCCCTTAAGTGCGTTCTTAATGTCAGTTTCATCTTGAAACATTCCCCGCACATATGACAAATATATGGAGCCTCTTTAGAGTGTATCCTTTCATGAATTTTAATGTGATTTCTGGATTTAAATGTTTTTCCACAAAAATCGCATACATACGGCCGTATGTTTTTGTGCGTTTTATCCACATGTCGTTTCAGATGCACTAAAAACAAAATATTATTTCAATATTTTACTGACAGAAGTCGTTAATAATTTTAACCTAGTCCTCATAGGCGTAAATATGACAACGTAAGTGACACGTGATTGGGCAAAAGTCAGATGATTGACAATGAGTCTGTCAATCAGCTGACTTAATGGGTATCGATGTTTCTAAACAGAGAATAACTTATAAACTGATTTGACGATATGACCTTAAGTTCGCCTCGGGCAAACCAAAATATCGCGAAGGCGACACTAGCTTGAGTTTTATTAATATAAGGTTGACAACACAGAGAGTCAGAATTTGTACTCACTTACCCTGAAAACAATATTCGACTAATTGGAAATAAATTAAATGAATATATGAATATGAATAATCAATATTTTTTGCAAAACAATCAAGGACAGAGATTCTCTATACAACGTGGCAACGCTATTTAGGGACAATTATTATATTTTTAAGCACCGGCGACCAAAAATACACAATGACAGTGTAAAAGCATGACTCGAAAAAATATTATGAGGCAATACAGTGTGACATTGTGAATGGGACCTTAGCATTTGCTGATTCACATTTTTGCGAGTGCATCAACTAAACTTTTCTCCCGGAGCTTTAAACCCAGCGGTATTAAAGCGACCACGGATCAATAACCATTCTATTGGCCCTTTTTTCTGTGGACGCCGTTGACAGATTTACGGATCTTTGACGTTAAGCAAATGCGAAAAAAAAAACAATAGAAAAAACTAGTGGCCTGACCTAGAGTAGAGTTGCAGTAAATTCTCACATTTTGAACTTTGTAAAAAGACTTAATAAACCACAAAATAAAGGTCATGGAATATGGACGTCAAAGAGATTTCTCTGAATTCTGCGAGCAACTTACCGACCTTCGAACAAAATTTCGGAATTGGGATAGCTGTGAAAAAACGGTAGCTCTCTACTACCTAATGGTGGGATTGCCTTTTGCAAATGCTAGATTTCTACAAAATGCTTTAAATCAACTAGTCACAACTATAAATACACCGGATGCACAGGTGTTGGAACACAGCGCTAACGATCCTGAGGTAATAAAAAGTTTCTTATCAGAAAATCCCCAGTCTGCTTTGTGTTTGCTTTTAAATCATCTTCCACTTCTAAGGCCAGGAAACAAAGTTGCAGCACGTTGTTATTTAAATACAATTCGACGAATTTTAACAGAATTTATAACACCACCATTTAAAAAGATATACAATGAATGTGTCGAGATCATGTCCTATGTATACATACATCCAGCGTTTGACAAGGAAGATAAAACAACTTTTAAGCACCTATTAAAGCAAGTTTTAAACAAAGTTACCCCAGAAAATTTTATTCATTCTCCAGTTAATGAAAGCAGCGATGAGACACTTAGTTCAAACTCTGAGTTTTGTCAAAACAATAAAAAAAGATCCAATAGTCTGACACCTCACCCAGCATATGCAAGTGACATGGAAAATTGGCCATCACAAGAAAGTCTGGTACAACAGTTTCAAAAACCTAGAAGTTATTCGTTATCATGTGATAAGAATGTAGTGGATGCATCAAATATACACACTAGTAGTTCTGAAACTAAACTTGAGGAAATTATTATAAAAAACAACTTTCCCATAATGAAAAGTATTCTTTCATGGTTAAAGTCACTAAGGTTGCATAAATACAGCTGGATATTTCATAACCTTACATCAAGTCAAATGTTAAATCTTAATGATGAATACCTAACTGAAGTAGGAGTTACCAAAGGAGCTAGACAAAAACTATTAATAAGTCTTCAAAAACTCAAGAATAGAAGAAAATTGTTGTCTGATCTGGAAAAAGCTGTTATGAATGGCGGTGATTTACACAATGCCCTAAAAGATCTTAAGGGTGTTTTACAAAGTCCAATGCAAATTACGTTAGGAGAAGACCTTTGTTCTCTGTTTGTTAAAGTAATGGGTAAAGTTTGTACCCAGCTACTAATGTTACGTCAACCTTCGGATGAATATTTAGTATCCTTTAATTCTCTATGTGAAAAAGCGGAGACCTTGGAATGTTTCACCAATGACCAGAAAAAGAAGTTAACCATGTGGAAAGAACAGTTGGATGTAAGAAATGTAATAACACCATGTCCTCAAAGAATATGTTGCAGACAAGATATAAGAGTAAATCACCTCAATCCATCAACTAATGCATTTGATTTATTAGGAGATTCCACATCAAACACACAAAAGAGTTCATCATATCCTAATATGCAAATTAATACAGTTCCAACAATACACAGACACTCCGTGGATAGCGTAACATTAAAAAATCAATTGTCTTATATTAAATCCTTAGAACCGCATAATACATGTACTAATGTTAATAGTATTGTTAATAAATGTAATTCAAATTTTAAAAGCAAATCTAATTCTCAGTCGTTAAAAAATAATTATGAAATTGAAAATAGTCTAGAATCTTTATGTATTCAAATGATGGAACATGCTTTAGGACCATAGATTTTTAGAAAATCTTTTAACTTATATACTGAATATTTTATTTTGACAAATTTATATTTTAAAAAGGCTTATGTATTTTATCAATGTTATGTATTGTAAATAAATTATTGAATGAACTAGAATTGTGTTTTTTCAATCATAAAGAAGAAATATAATATATAAAAATCTTAGGTTTTGTTCAACATTCCAGATAATTTAGATTAACTATTTTCTGGTTGTGGAACTGGGTACTAGACAAACTTTAAGGGATGATTCCTTGATTTTTAAACAAATAGTTCCTATAAACATGTGTTAGACTTTCGGATCCATCCATATTAAAAATAACCTTTTATTTTAAATATTTCTTTAAACAGTTTAAGGGATAATTAATTCAAATTTATTGCAAATAAAACTTTTACAATTACCTATATAAAACAACGTTATTAACATTTAAAAAAACTTTAGGTTATTCGTGTTTTTTTGTGGTCATGACCACATGACCCCTTTAAGCCCTCAATTTTTTATTATGATGCCACTTACTAAGTTTGAGAATAAAATCTTTATTATTTTGTTCTTTAACGTTCCACCCTCTTTAAGATTTTTACAACTTAAAATAATACTCGTACATTATTATACTGATGGCAGTATTTATGTGGGACGTTTTTTTATTAAACTTTTTTGATCATACAAGGAATTGCCACGTAAACAGCGGAGACTACAGGGGGGGGGGGGGGGGGCTACTGACCCATTCTAAAAATTTTAGGGGATTAATTAACGTATTGTGTCCAGCGCATGGGGTAGTGGAAAGGAGATACTTTTTTTTTAAAGGACCGAGGAAATGACAATGTGATCAGGTGGAGTTTTAGAAGTCACTTGATTGGGGAGGAGTTTTATGTTATGAACAAGAGACGCGTTTTTTTTTTAGAAGTTACTTTTGATCAGGAAGTACACTTACAGCGGTTGCATAAAGAAATATAGTTCTCAATTAGCTTAACCGCGTATTAAAAAGACAAAATTTAATCAGAGTCTGGCAAAGCCAACTTTGTATTTGGACGAAATGACCCTATATTTTACAAGAACTGGCATTTGATAGAGTTTAACATTTTTTGCAAAATATTAGGTAATTTTCCGTAAATACGGAGTAGGCCTTGCCAGCCTCTGATTAAATTTTGTCTTTAATATACCGAGAACGTTTTTTCTTTATGCAACCCGTGTTAAAAGGTATTTGGTTTTTAAAGTTTATTTGGTTATTTTAATGTATGTTATTTACCACGGAAATTTTGATTATTCCATTGGTATTTGCACTTTTCATTGGCAAAACTTGTTCTTTGAGAGAGAAAGATGCCAATCTTTGTTTCTAAATCATTTGATGTTGATTATTTACTAAATGACTTAATTCTAAACGATTCTTTTTTACTTACAATTTTTGCAATTCATTTTTGTTAAATAAATTTTAATGCTATTTTTACGTTTTTCTTAAAATAACTTATCCTGCAAATCCAGAGGTCTGCATTTAATGTGCTCAATGGCGCAACCAGAAAATATGTTCGGGGAGGGACTCATCATTGGGCGTAACTAGCATGATTTTGTACTTAGGAAGAGAAGGCTGCGTGCTGTTGCAAATACTTATAGGTTTGGAAATATTCCTTTTTAAAGTGCCGCTTTGTGTAATGGTTAGGCTTTGGATCCATAACGAAACATTCTCTTTTTTATCGTAAATTATTACACTTCCTCAATAAAAAAGTAGAAAAATATAATATTTTTCTGTTTTTTCAATTAAAATGTTTACTTTTATTTTAGTCAAATAAAGATTTTCCTAACAGCGAGACTAAATGTCGCTACACGCAACTTCTTGCTAGTAGTTTTAATTTATGTATTTAAAAATAAATAAAACAGTCCCATGGTGGTCATTTGTTTTTGTTGTAAAAATATTGGGGGACAAAACTGCTTTATAATCTAGTAGAAGGTAAGAGATACGAAGATTTTTTTTTTTTTATGATAAAACACCTGCACTGTAGGAAAAATCCATTAAGGCGCTCTGGGAGCGGTGCGAGTGCGAAAAAAGCGATTAACGTTGGTCTTGAAACGTTGAAGATTGTATTCATTGGGAAACACGACCTCAGGAAGATCATTCCACAAAGATGACGTTCTCCAGATGAAAGAATTCTTGAACAATGAAGTTCGAGGAGTACTAAGCTGAACAACATATGGATGAGCGGCAGTGGTTTGCCGTGTATTTCTGTTTTGAATTGCTCTAGGTGGAATCAAGTGGGCAATGTCAGTCGAACACCTGCCATGGAAATATCTGTAAAAGAGAGCCAAATCACCAACCTGTCTTCGATGCTCCAGGCTATCGAGGGTCTTGGTCAGCTCGGGGTCGCCGATCAGACGAATGGCTCTCCTTTGAATGGAATCCAGTAGCCGAAGGGTGTGCTTGGGTGCAGAGCTCCAGACATGAGAGCAATATTCTAATGATGGTCGAATCTGGGCTTTGTAGAGTGTCAAAAGTTGATGAGGTGTGTACAACCTTTTGGTGCGGAAAAGTACACCAAGTCTTGGCAATTGCGGCAACGTGATAATGCCAAGACATATTACCTCCCAGATTGACCCCCAGCAAATTAATAGACGGTGCCAGGGGAATTGCGTGTCCTGCCATGACTATATCCGGTTCTGCAATGTTAACCTTTTTGAAGAAGACTGCTGCCTGGGTTTTCTTAGCATTAAATTCGACTTGGTTACTGTCACCCCAAGCCAAAATTTCGTCCAGGTCTTTGTTGAGGCGCAATACTTCATGCTGCCTGCGAAGATGTGCGTCGGCAGCGGATGTTTGGGGAGTCAAGGTAAAAGATGAGATGTGCTGTCATCAGCAAAGCTATAAATTGGATTTTGGGTTTTCACTAGAAGGTCGTTAATATACAGTAAAAAGAGGGTAGGCGACAATATGGACCCTTGAGGAACACCGGCATTGATGGTGAAGGTGTCTGAAAGAAACCCGTCAATCGCCACTTGCAGAGAACGGTTCTTAAGGAAGCTGGTTAACCATAAACAGAATCCATTAGGCATACCGTAGGATCGCAATTTACTTAGAAGCCCATCGTGCCAAACACGATCAAAAGCCCTAGATATGTCCAGTGCAACAGCCCGGAATTCTCCATGATGTTCGATGGTGTTGCTCCAAAGATGGGTGACATATGCCAGAAGGTCACCTGTTGATCTGGACTTACGAAAAGATGGTTAAATTGGGACAAAGTTGTATATTTTGGAACTTAATAATTTGATGAAAGAAAGTTCTAAATATTCTGAATTACTTTGGAGAAAAAAAACTTAATTTTCAGTTCTGGTTTTTAATTTATTGTCTTCATTTTTGACTTGGAAAAAAAATGTCATAGTCGTTTTTTATCTTTAAGATGACGGTATTAGTTTTCGAATTCAACGTTTCGTTTTTTAAATACCAACCCCCAGTCAATATTTTAAAATACGGACCTGGAATTTTAAAAATACAGTTTTTGGGATTTCTAAGCGTTAGAAATTTAAAACAATTAAAAGGTTTTCGAAACTTTAACGTTTTGTCATTTAATAACACATTTTTCAAATTGTCTATCTATCATTATGGTCCTGAACATTTAGGGCCAAACTAAAAAACATAGGTATTTGTGATTAGAACTAGTCCATTTTTACTCAAAGATACCTGATATTTGATACTTTGTAAAAAAAGGACCCAAGTAAATATTTTTTGTCTGTTTATTTTTGTTACATGATTGATACTGGCATCACCAGACCACAATTGCTTTTGAAACAAGAAACAAACATAAGCACATTACAGTAACATAACTAGACTAACACTCCAGTTCATCATTAATTTGCTTCTGTTTTACAGTATTTCGAGGTCTAAGGCAAAAACCATAGGAGTTAGGTATGTTATACCTATATAATAAATAAACATACTATTAAAATATAGAATTATTCCTCATGCCTAAAAAATTTACTTACTGAAAGTACATATTGTTACGGTAAATCTTATTGAAATAATAAACGGCCTAAACACCATAGTTTCTTGTAATATAATTTTAATATTCAAGCAACCCTAAAAACTATTTTCAGGGCCGTAACAGTAAAGAACGGATAATTTGAAATACTGTTATTTGATGACAAAACGTTAAAACCCTATAAATTGTATTAAATTTTAAAGCCTAGAAGTCCCTAAAACTGTATTAAAAATTCCAGGTCCGTATTTAAAAAAATTGATTTGTAGTTTGAATCTAAAGAAACATCACCTGATTTTCAAATTTCTTCTGTTGTTATTGGCAATTACTCGGCGTAAATGATATCTGAATAGGGTTTAGTGGGATAAATTGGTAGTTGGTACTATTTGTGTTAACTTCTTGTTTTGGACATAACATAAATGATTTTTTTGATTTGATTAATTATTTTGTCTTTGCTAAAAATAAATTTTGTGGGAGTGGGAGAGTAAGTATAAAGTTTAAACCGACTCTGTAGGAAGGAATATGCGATTGTCCAATGTCTAATAATAATGGTTTAATAACAATTTCTCCGTTTTGAAGTATGTGAAAAACTATATAAATATTAATGAATATTAAATATTACATTAGCATATTACACCTTCCAAGAATTTTATGATGATGTATAGGTTTGCTTTGTATCTTGTTATTTTTTATTTCTATACATGTACTTTTACTTTTATTGTCTATTATTATTATTTTAATATTAAGTGTATAGGCATCCTAGGCATGTAAAAACTAAAGTTACTCATTTTAGGGGTGTGACTTATTTTTTTTATCTTTGGTAACAAGAATTTTATTATTCTTTAAACAATAAAGGATTTTTTGACTTGACTTATTCAGGGAAAAATAATATTTAGGAATTTTATGTTAGCTCACAGTGAACCTAATAAAATACTTACTTTTTTCAAAGAACTTCTTCCCACAAATTGTACACTCAAAATCTTTTGTGCCACCATGTTCTTTTTTTTTGTGAAGATCCAACCTATATTTAGACCTAAAACACCTCCCACACTGGTCGCAGATATATTCGTCGGCTGAACTTCTGTGATAATAGTAAACATGGTGCCTGAGCGCTGTTGCGCTCTTAGAAATAAGCCCACAGAACTCACAATTAGTTGGGTTATATTCGTGAGTTTCCATGTGTTTTTTAAACCAATTACTTTTAACTTCTTTTTTGCATATTTCACAGGTAACGCGAGGCGCTGTCTTTCTTTCTTTTGGTTTTTTCTTTATACGTATCACTGTATCACCGGTTTTCCTTATTTTTCTACTATTTCGTTTTCTAACAAAGAAAACTTCATTTGAAGCTTTGAGAATAGGTTTTCTCCTAATTTTATTTGTCTCAGTATCGACCAATTCAACGCTTTCTTTGTCTGGTGTCCAATCTAGACATAGTATGAAAAAATTTCATTAATTTACAAATATTGTAAAAATTTAAAGATATATTTATTTATTTATTAACGGTAAATCCATTTTACATACAAAAAATTTATAATATGATACAGTTTCAGTAATACTAGTAATAGTAAGTAATACAGGGTTGTAACTACTTAATTTATCAGTATATGCCACTACTATAATCTTTTAAATGGTAATTTATACTAACTTTATTAGATTTAAAAAACTGTGCCATTTTTAAAGCTTTTAAAATCCAGTAACTGAGTTCCGAATTGGGTTGCGCTGTGTTCTATGGTAGTGGTGCGCAAACTGGGGGTCGCGAGAAAATTTTTGGGGGTCGCCAAATTCAAAGCATTAAAACCAACAGCCTAAATAGTCGTCTCTTTTCAATACTCTGTAATGAGATGGGTTCTGTGCATGAGACATTATTACTACATGCCGAAGTCAGATGGCTTTCACGCGGCAAAATATTGCGACGTATTTTCGATTTGAGAAACGAAGTTTACATATTTTTAGTGGAAAAGAAACATATATTGGCACTTTCATTCATTAATGAAGATTGGCTCGGAAAACTCAGTTACATGGTTGATATTTTCGAAAAACTGAACGATCTGAATATGAGTCTACAGGGAGAGAATACAAATATTTTAACGTTGAGCAGTAAAATTGAAGCATTTAAGAATAAACTGATACTTTGGCAAGGGGAATTGAACAAAAACAACACAGACATGTTCCCATGCTTCTCAGAATTTACTAAAGAAAATAATATAGATTTTTTGTTATTTAAAAACGTCATTTCCCGTCATTTGATAAAATTAGGAGAAAACTTTACAAAAAGGTTCGAAAAATTTCCAGAAAATGAATTAGGTTGGATCCGTAATCCATTTTCGTTTGATATTATTAATTCTAATATCCCTTTAAATGAAAAAGAACAGGTAATTGATGTTTCAAGCGACGAAACATTGCGCATTCAATTTAACTCTCTAACTTGCCAAACATTTTGGATATCGATTGGAAACGAATATTCCGATTTGAAAAGAAAGGCAATCAATATTTTGATTCAGTTTGCATCGACCTACTCATGTGAATCCAGCTTTTCAAAATTAGTTGCCATTAAAACAAAATATCGATCTCGATTGGATACAGAGGATGACTTGCGGCTTGCAATTTCCAATACAGATCCGAATATAGAAGCAATCATGAGCTCTTTGCAAGCACATACCTCACATTGACTTCTTATGATCTAAAGTTTTTTAAAAGTATTTTCATTAAAAAATATTTATATCTTTATGCATAAATAAAGCATTGTTTCATAAAATTATATGTCGATTCATTAACTGATTTGTATGATGTTACAACTTTTATAACATTTTTATGATGGTTTATAAGTTTGGTGCGCTATTTTAAAATGGCGTTATTTCAATCGATGACGTTAAGACACTCTTTTAAGAAGACCCTGTAAGAGCAAATCCCAGAAAAAATTTCAATGTAACTACGTTGACGATGAAAAAAACGCCTACTGTCTATCCAGGGGGTTGTGACAAAATTTTACACAAAATAAGGGGTCGCAAATGAAAATAGTTTGCGCACCACTGTTCTATGGCACCATGACGAACCCGTCACCGCAGCACCGCGTTGGTCTGGGGGATCCTTTATATGAATTTAGCTAGTTTTTTTTATTTATTTTCATATAAATTTTTTTAATTTACTAAGCAAATAATAACATTAGCAAAGTAACGAGTTGGTTTTATTTAACAACCAGCTATTTTTGAAAAATGACTTTGCCTTAAGCCAATCAGTACTTTATATATTTGTAATTTGTAGTAAGGAACTTAACTTACAGTGTTTCAAATATTAAAGCTCAAACCTAGGGTGATGTGTTTCTTACTTTTTTTTTATATAGGTACTAACACGAACTTTAAAATAAAACTGGACTGATAATGCAGATGGCCGCCATGCGAGTTTTTGTCTCCCAATAGCGATTAGCCATTATGTGACAAATTAGTGTGGCGACATTGAATTCCCTAGGTTTTTGGTGCGTTTGTCACAATGATCTGTCAACAACCATACATTGACCATACATAACCAAACATTTTTCTACCGAAGTTTTGACTATTAAATTGTGTTATATATTTTTTGGTAAATAATATATTATAAACAAACATGCGTTGCTTCGTAGTTGGATGTGCAAATGGCACATACACTTCGGGAAGTTTTCTTTCCTATCACAGGTAAGTTGTAAAACTAGTGTTAATATTTTTATAATTAGGTAGTTAACGGCTGCCTATCGGAAAATATATTTTGCCCCAATTTATACTTATCCCACAATACAAATAGCATTTTTAAAGTTATCTAATCCAGATCATATTAAATTGTAGTAAGCACCCAATTCTAGAAAAAGAAGTACCTATTAGGTAATATATTCGTTAAAAAATTTTTTTTTGCCTGTAGGTAAACAATAACTGTACCTATATAATTTCTGTACAATAAGCATTTCTACCATAATGAACACCTAATAAATAATAGATATCCTTAAACAAACTCTATTATGAGCTAGCTGATATACTCTCTTTTAGCTTTCCAAAGGACAACCAACTTAGTGTTGAATGGCTTCGACTCATTGGTCGTGAACTTAACCATTTTATTGTCTATAAAAGAGTTTGTTCTGATCATTTTTCTAAAGACTGTTTTACTAAGGAAAGTGGAAAACGAAGACTTATTCGGGGTGCTCTTCCCACACATAATTAGCCCGAAAGATGTACTGAAATGTTTCATGAAGATCTTGTAAAGAGGTTAAAACCAGAATTAGCATCATTAAGCGGATCTTTAAGGATTCCTGATTTGGCAAAAATTAAAATAGCATTAACAGAGGATGATCCTTCTTTACCATCAACATCTAGGTACCATATTTATAGTAAAGACTTTTAAAGATTGTGAGCATAGTACATCCATAAATTAGGTTTGTTCATGGGGCCTGACCTATAAAAGATTTTAAAGATATATTTTCACAAAATATTTGTAACATCTACAAATTAAAGCTACCATTAAAATATTGCTGTAGGCAAAAATTTGTATTAGAATTTATGGATACCATAAAAATTATCATAAATTTTGGTTCAGAGAGGGGTTTTTAGCCTGGTGGCCCAGTAGATGACTCGTACAGTTTTACAAATAAATTTAAAATAGAATGTGTTGACCTACGGGCCTTGATTTAGACGACTTTTTTAGTGCACATGGTGTTAAATTGTCTGAGGTCACATCGAGTCCTGCTACTTCATCAGCAACCAAATCCCCAGCATCCACATCATCCTCAGTAAAAAGAAGAATGATTAAAACTTTCCATAATTATAGGTAAGTAGTTTAGGTTAAATTATAAAAAAGTATTTTATTATAATATTATAGGTGACCAAAGAAGTATGCAATATATGTGAAATTCCTTTATTACCTATTTTAGTGTAAATGGTATTTGTAATAAAATAATTTTTAGCCTTTCTCCTGGACATTACAAAAAGGAAATTGTAAAAGGAAAACAAAAAGTAAATCTGTTAAACACAAAATTAAGAAATGTTAAGAAAACCAGTTTAAGAAGGGGGGAAAAATAACATCATTAAAGCAGATAGTTTTTGATTTAAAAAAAAAATTTGCGATGTCAACAGATGCTTTAAATGTGTTGGAGTCAACAGTTTCTGTAAAAAGTTACAAGAAGCAAATAAAAAATAATTTGCTTTATATTATATAAATTTAGTGATTTTGTACATTGTTGCTTACTGGAATATTTTGATAATTTAACTGGTTTATACTTATTTAAATACTAAATGATGTATACAGCTATTTGATTAGCTGGCTGTTACCCATTAAGGCCTTTTTGAATAAATATTTAAGTATATAGTATCTAATAAAAATACTGTCACTATAATTGAATAAATTGAATTGATTTTTGCAAGGTTTTTAAATTCTTTTTATTTCTATTTGCAGACCATACAAGATCTTTCAGTCTGACAGACCGGAATGATATCAATCCTTTGTCAGCCATGCACGCTGCAAAACTTTTTCTGATGAGAATTTTCATCAGTTTAGCCATCAATTGTTGAAATTTGGCATTACACAATCAGTATTACTAACGAACGTCAAGTTTGTGGTAATCCCTTTTCAAAACTATCGGTTTGAATAATGCTGTAGGGTCTGCAAATAAGAGCAATTTGGTAAAAAGCCCAACTAAAAACGAACGGAAAAACAATGAACTGAAAACAAATACAACGAGAATGTTTGGTTATGTCAAGACAATGACAGTTTTAAATTCATTGTTGCACACCCACCAAAACCCTAGGGAATTCAATGTTGCCACACTAATTTGTCACATAATGGCGGATCGCTATAGGGGGACAAAAAGTTATCTAGTAATTATCAGTCCAGTTTTATTTGTAAGGTTCGTGGGTACTAATCAAAATAGATTTTTTTCACCTCATGAATTACACAGAAAATGAATCCAATCACTCCATCCACACTCTTAATTTTTTACCACTACATACCTGCATCAGATATTGGATCTGACATTGGACTTGCAGGTTCTTCATCTGATTCAAACACATGACATTTCTCTTTAACATCACCCTCTTTTTCAACATTGTGATTTACACCAGGAACTTCACTTTTAGATTTTTCAATTAATAAGGATTGTTGAGGATTTGTTTCAGATGTTTTTTCACAAATTATCACCATACTATCAGTTGGGTAGCATCTTGATTGTTTTTCCGTTGTTTTACGCATAGCACGCATACGTAACCCAGTAGTACGATTTTTTGAATTAATGTTACTGTCAATTATTTCTGTAATTTTATCAGGTTCCTTTTTAACTTCATTAGATTCAGTACTATCTTTTTCAACTACATTATCCTCATTTATTTTTTTATTGTCTGCAATCGGGATGGTAGGAACATAATCAATATCTTTACATTTTGTCAATAATTCTTCTAGTAATGTCTTGTGTGATTGAATGATTTGTTTTTTTGTTCTCAGTGCAATCTTTACATTATTTGCACAATCTAAACAGGAGGTTGTGGGTAAGTTATCATTGGGATCAACCTAGAATTTAGAAAAAAGTCAAAGGCAACCTGATTTGATTAGTTATGAATGAAAAGTTAAAAAGGCTTGTTACATGAAAAAGAAAGGCGGGTTACACGAAAAGCAAAAAGGGACCAAATACCCGCGCTTTACTGAGTTATATATTTTCCTATACTGCTCATATTCCTGTTACGATAGTTATACAGATTTTATTTTCTTTGTCCTTACCTTCAAACCACTCAAAAGTTCAATCATTTTAGGAAAATCATCCTTAAATATGGGAATTTTGTTTCTAACCAACTTTAAACATAGTCTGCATCTATGTAAAGTACTCATCACGGTAATAAATAATCACAATAAAAATAAATTTTATTTGTATGTAAATATTGAAACTGAAATATATGCGGTTACCGCTTATCGTCGTTCAGCTACGTCCGTCTGTGTGGAAGGTCGGGGTTTTTATTAAAAGCAGCTAGCTTTTCAGCCCCCAGCCAAATTTTCAATCAAAACTATTTACACACTTCAATATTTATTTAAGCCTTAGCTACCCTTAGAAGTTATATTTATACACGTCCCCTGGTTTGGATTACCTAGTCAAAAGAATCAAGTTTAACCAAATCCTAAATTACAAAAAGAATAGTTTACATAATAATAACCATACCGCTATTTTTCTCAAACACAACAAAGTAATTAGAGCTCTAAAGTTCACATACTCAATAATTTATAAGGTTTAGGTTTAGTTTTTTTTTTTTTATTTAGCACCTGGCTAGTAAATACAACTATACAATTAGTTACAATCTTATTTATTATTATTATTATTATTATTATTACTTAGCAATAGTGAGCGGTAAAACCGATGAGACTATTGCATCTATTCTATTGTCACATGTAAAAAATCACAAAATATTACAGCGTATAATGGACGAATGAATTGTTCCATTGTTTAATGTCTTTGTCCAGTCTATTTTTAAATTGGTTTATAGAGGTTGCATTGACTGTGTCTTGACTTAGTCGATTCCAGTTGTACACCACACGGTTTGAGAGAAAGTTTCTTCTTAGAAGTTTGGCACATCTTTCCTTTGATAATTTCTTATTACTCTGTAAATATTTCGAAACATTTTTATTAAAGGTGACCAGACTATTTTCACTCTTTAATGCACCCGGTAGGGCATTATAGAGATAAACACCCTCATAGAACAACGATTTTTGTAAACTTGCTGACTTTACATACTGAATATTGTAGTTATGTCTTGATCGAATGTTATATTCAAAAAAGTTGGATCTTTTTTCAAGAAAATCCTTCAAATAGGCATAGGCAGGAAGTTGACCACGTTCAATTTTATATATTAAAATAATGTTTGCCTTTTTAATGCCCTGTTCAACAGACAACCAATTTAAGGTGCTCAGCATTGCTTTAATTGGGGTATATTTATTACAATTAAGAATTAAACGCATTACTTTATTTTGTTGTACTTGTAACCTGTATATATTTTCTTGAGTACATGATATTAATAATTAAGAACAATAATTAAAGTGTGGTTGAATAATTGTATTATAAACTAGTGTTTTGGCCCATTGAGACAGACAGTTTGAGACGCGACAAAAAAATTCAATTTTCTTACCTAGTTTTTTACAGAGATAGTCTATGTGATTTGAAAACGTTAGCTGAGGATCTAAAAAAATACCAAGATATTTTATTTCTGACACAAATTTAATTACACTGTTATTAATTTTAACTCTTAATTCTAAATCTAAATATTTTTTACAATTCGCTTTTGAACCTATTACCATGCATTTCGTTTTTAAAACATTTAATTTCAATTTATTTTGACAAAGCCAATCATATAATATTTCAAGTTCCGCGTTTAAAATATTAGTTATTTCTTCAAAATTGGTACCTGCTACACATATAAGGGTGTCATCTGCAAACAAATTAACAAATGACTTTTTTAAAACTTTGGCAATATCATTCACATAAATTACAAACAAGAGAGGACCCAAAACACTTCCTTGGGGTACACCCCACCTACTTTCCTATCATATGAAAATTTGTTATCCACCTTTGTTTTTTGGTACCTATTAGCTAAGTAATCATTGATCCAGTCCAACGCACTACCATTTATACCATATAAGGATAATTTTTTTATGAGAATCGCACGATCAATTTTCAGTTTCGCACGATCAAGATCAGTTTCGAATGCCCGTTGTAAGTCTACAAAAACACTAAGTACCACTTTATCATTATTTATGAACTTTCTCCATTTTGCACATACATATTGTAATGCCGATTCACAGGAATGTTGACTTCTACATAAATCCGGATTGTCCAACAAATAATAACTGATTAATCTTAAAATAATGTCTTAATTGTTGGCAAACTATTGTCTCGATGATTTTGTCTACAACTGGCAATAGGTTAATCGGCCTGAATTCAGCGAGAACCTTTGGTTTATACACTTTTGGTATAGGAATTGTTGTTGTTTTTAAGTCACTAGGTATTCTTCCAGTACGTAACGATGTATTTATTAAATATAAAAGAGGATAACCTATTACACAAAACAAGACCTTAAATAATTTAATGCTCAAAAGATATTAAAGTATTCCTGGGTCGAGTAAAGGGATTGGTTGCTCAAAAGGATCATAAGACTGCCCTTAAACGTGTCAAAACCCCGGTCAGATTTAAAACTTGAGACATCATATCGGGTATCGAGTTGAAATATCCTTAGTATAGAAATTACCTTAGGCCAGACATGGAGTGCAAACGGCGTAGGTAAGACATGATTGATCGAAAGTCAGCTGATAATTACGCCGTTTGTGCCCCATAAGAACTTGGGCTTATCGTAAACAGTAGACCCGAGTTCACATAAATATGACAGCCTAAGTCAAATATAATTGGTCGAAAGTCAACTGATTGACAAAATTAATGTCAATCAGCTGACATTTGATTAATCTAGTCTAACTTACACAGTCATATTTGCGCATTATTCAATGTATTTGCGCCCCTTTTGGACTCATCAGCCAGAGTTCTCATGGATCTCAAATATGACAGCATTACTAAGACGTGATTGGTCGAAAGTCAGTCAATTACGTCTGACTTACGCTGTCATATTTACATCGTTTGCGCCCCATGTGAACTCGTTCTCTCACTAAATGCGAAGACAGAGAGAAATAGTTTCTTGCTACTCTTTAAACATCAAGAAGGCCATGGAAATTACAAATATCGAACATCCCTACATTGCGTTAACATACCCGACAACCCTTTTTTCTTCTGTGTTCACGTCATGTGTCACAAATCAGCTGGTATGGGCAACAGTAATTTTTTCTCTTTGAAACCCAAGTTTATTAAACCAAAATAACTAAAATGGGAACTGTTTATAAGTGTAGATTATGTTTAAATACTACTTCAAGAAAAATTGATATTTTCAAAGATGATTTTCCCAAAATGATCCAATTACTAGCTGGAATAAAGGTAAGGAAGTAACCATTTCCACGTCATGTGCCTGCACTTTTATCTCTGAAAGTGAAACGACCAAGTTTTGTTGTGACAATATCCCCAACCCAAGTCTCTAGCAGGAATAAACAATAAGTACCTAACTATCTTTATTATTTAGATGTATAAATACCAAACCACAAAGCTCTGTTGACTCCTCTTCTCTGTAATAAAGTTTTACCTTATAAATAGTAATTAAATTTTAGGTTGATCTCAATGATGGCCTGGTAAACACATCCTGTCTAGAATGTGCAAAAGATGTAAAATTTTGTATGTCTGTCAGACAACAAATTCTAAAATCACATAAAATTCTACTCGAGGAACTATGGAATGCCAATGGTAATGTTTATAAATCTTTTGCAAAGATGGAAACAAGATCAACTGTAAATAAAAAAGTAAAGTCTTCAACTGTAGCTAAAAAAACGATAACACGTAAGAAGACAGTGAGAAAAAGAGAAAGAACCCCTGACAGCACAAGCGAAGAAGATGATGCATATGGTAATTACAGTGAATACAGTAATGACAGTGAAGGTGACAATAATTCTATTGAACCTGATGTTTCACTACAAGTAAAACCTGAAAGTTCTACAGCCAGCGAAGCTGGTGAAACTGTAGAAGAAATTACAGTAATTCATGAACTTGAACCAAAGTTTGATTCCAAAAGTGACAATGACTCTGGTAATTTGGATAGTTTGAAATTAGAATCTACCCTTGATACAACCAATTTAAAAACTGAAGAACACTCGGATAGTAAAGAACCGGTTTCAGTTCCTTCGGCTAAGAGATTACGTAAAAAAAGAAGCATGATAGCTGCAAGCAACAGAATTTTAAATCAATCAAATTCTCTTAGAGATCGAAGATATTCAAGTGTTATCTTCATCAGAAAATCAAGGCGTGAAAAAATGGAAAAGAAAAATCAGGCCAAAATAATTCCAACAAAAAAAGAGAAGAAAGTAGAAGATCCAAATGTTATCATAAAAAATGGAAAAAAATATGCCGCTTGTGAAATTTGCAAAAGAGAAGTTAAAAAACATTATATGAAGTACCACATGACCACTCATTTTCCAAAACATTTTAGTTGTGATATCTGTGGAGCTACTACCAGGAATTTAAGAGGTTTGAGATATCACAAGTTATATTGGCACTCTTCTAAATTAGACTATATTTGTGATAAATGTGGTAAAAAATATAGATCAAAACATGCACTGGATCTTCACAATAAGAAAGAACATGGTGGAATTAGAGATTTAGAGTGCAATATTTGTGGAAAAAAGTTTTTCCAAAAGAGTAAGTAATCTTTGTGTAGTAAATTCTTAATATGTGTATTTTGTTTTGTTTCATTTCTGCTTTTGGGTTTTCTCAATATCAAAATTTACTTAATCAACTCCTAATTTTGACAATAAAGTTAATAAATTTTTAAGTAGAAAAAAAAGGACAGGAGATTGGCCTTTCTGTATAAATAAATAAGGAAAACTTATATTTCTTAAGTACACATTGTTTATTGATTTGATTTGAGTAGTGTGGGTAATTAAATGGACAGTTTTCATGATGAACAATAAACTTTGATTTTATTGTCACAATTTTTTTATTATAATTTTCTATTGTACTTTGTACTTAATGGTATACAATTTATTATCTTTTTTGTTACATGATGGACATATTTCATTATTAAAATAATACAATTTGAAAGAAAAAGCATCAACCTAAGTATACCTAAATTTTCACCAGTGTTTTTGTAATCTACAGCTACCTTAACCAATTTATTTATTTCTCTTACAGTGCATCTAAAAAGGCATGTGGATGGAATTCATAAAAAATTGAGACCCCATAAGTGTGAATATTGTGGAAAAGATTTTACCAAAAGAACTCATCTTGTAACACATTGGCGAACTCACACTAACGAAACTCCCTATGGTTGTGACATGTGCGGTGAAAGATTTAAATTGAAACTGTCACTTAAAAATCACCTTAAAAGAGTGCATAATTTTGAGGAAGAAGAAAAAGTATTTTGTAATGTGTGTAATAGAGGATTTGCGACTGAACAAGGCTTGAGAGCTCATATTAACTCAAGGGTACATGAAGGACAAAAGTGTCAATATTGTTCAGAGATATTTACACAAGAATATTTAAAGATTCATTTACGAGATATTCATTTTCATGATGTAAATTATTATTAGTTCATTTTAATTGTATCTATCTGCAGTGGAACCACTGACGATCGACGTATGTATGCATATGATAAAAATTCAGGTATTAATATTTTACCTTAAAACTTTGTTGAAAGAGCAAAAAAAATTACCTTAGGCCCTTTGACATTACATGTTAGTGCAAGAAAAATTGCCGAAAGCACGTGGTTTGATGTTTTTTTAATCCTAATGGACTCATTCACTATAATCGAATTTATCCTATTCAGCACTAACATCCTGAACTAGAACCCATTAAAAACATGTCCCAATAATAAAAATGTTCTAAGAGTATCACAATAAATCTTTTCTAGCAACGATTAAAAACACGGCGGGAAAGCTGAAAGTTTAAAAACATGGGGCGAGCAGGAATGTACGTCAACCTATTAACCGCGCAATTATTTTATTTGCGAGTCGTGCGACCGATTATATTGTTATCTTTGGTTCGATAACTTAAATAGAAAAGAACAGATTAGAATCAGAACACCAGTCTCAGGAGACGAAGCATGTCGGATGAAGACTGTCCCGGGTTGTCCATCTTCCGGTTTTGTTGTGACGTCGGTACGTTCTTCCGCGTGTTTTTATCAGAGAGCGTATTTAGTTTAATTATTTTCTCAGTAAATAATTAAAGAATTTAAAAACTGAAACGCTAGAAAATTTTATTTTTCTGTGCTCTATACAATAGAACCCAAACTTGCCCTAAGTAAAAAGGCCTTTAGAAAGCTACTTTTGAAAAATTTGCGTATGAGTCCAGAGTAAATCTAATAAAGATAGGCGTATGAAACAGGCGCGGATCCAGAACTTCGTTTTAGGGGTGTCATTTTTTACAAAAACTTTTTTTTGTGTTTAATTTTCTCCTTAGGACAACGAAAACCCGCTGCATGCAAACATTTTTTGGATGCCACACCCAAAAAAAAAACAGTTTGGCTTCTCAATATTCATAGTCATTTTGTAGTCTGTTGCATTAGTTAAGACTGGGTTTAAATATTATTCCAAAACCTAATTGAATTTTTTGTGACTTATATTTATTAAAAGAAATATGAAATATTATTTGACCCCTGCGGGCTCCCATATTCACAGTATTTATACCCACTTTCTAAATAAGACAGATTTTTTGAAACTCTTATTGCTTTATCTATCCGCCGCCGTGGCATTTAAAGGGCGACTCAATGTTTTTTTGCCATCAACCGCCATATTGAATCACTTGATTTGGATTCCCTAATTTTACGGATAGAAACTGAAAATAAAAACGATCTTTTGACAAATAAAAACGCCATTTCTGTCATCAAAATTGTTGTTGTTGTTTGTAGTTAATGGCTCTGCTCCTTTACGGGCAATTTGCCAGCTCATTCGTGGCGAGGTGATCTTGTCTGGTTTTTCACCATATCATCCCCGCGAGTTGTAGTTTTGTGCTGTGGAGTAAGAATAACCGCCACCGGGGTTGGTTACCCGATCTTGGTTTTAAAAATTAGAACGATATGTCTATTACTTTATAAGATGAGGTGTTATTTTGTACAATACATCAAAGCATAAATACAGTTGACTTTTAGCTTGCTGAAAAAAGAAAATTAAAAAAAATTATTTATTCGTCAGATTAGTTTTTCAAATTATGTCAAATCGATATCTTAGTAAGCAAAAACGACTCTCTAATGTCATCGACATAATATCGATTGTCGGTGGTTCGTCTGCTAGTTTCCTTGGTACTGATAATTTCCTTTGTAACCTGTAGTTTGTTGAGCTTAGTTTACTCTCAAATTGTCAGTATTCCCTATTCCCATCAAGAAAATAATTATTAGTATTTATTGTAAGTAAGTTTATTACAAAATAAAATATCTTCGATAGTATTTTTTAAACACTTGAATTTTATTTAAAAAAACATTTTTTCACATCTGTCGTCGTACTCTACTAACCAAAGACCAACAGTTTTGAATTAATATTGGAAAAATGTGGCAATATAGGGTTACAATAAACATATTCATATTATGATTCCTCATTGATACAAATCAAAATACAAGATAGGTTAATTAAGTATCTACAGTGAAACCTCTCATACCGGACACCTCTGATAAGCGGACGCCTCTATTAAGCGGACATTTTTTCATAGTCCAGAACTAGGTATATGAAATACCATGAAAATCAACATCTCTTAGGCGGACTCTCATATGAGCGGACGTGGACAGGCTGTTTTCATACAAAGAGTGCGAAAACTCTCCTTTAAACGGATAAAAATGTTTTAAAAGTATTTGGGAGACGAATACGTACGGTGAAAAACTCTCTGAAGACAGATCGGCAACCAATTGCGTATGCATGGCAGCGCGATAGGACTTCGCCGAATGAAAGTAGTGTGATTCCCCGAAAGCAGTCCGCCGTTTATTTGTGAGTTGTAAGGTTAAAATCATAAACAATGGCAGAAAAAGTCGCGTTTTTTAGTACTACATCCTAACTACAACTAGTGTATTTTTGTTATGTTTAATAAATGTTTATTTGTACATACATATATGTAGTAATAATTTCACATTTTCATATTACCTAATAACAAATTTCCCTTGGACGGACACCTCTTTTAGGCGGCCACATTTAGACAGTCCCGTAGGTGTTCGCCTAAGAGGTTTCACTGTATATTTAAAAATAAAGCTCTTGCAAGCCATATTAAAGAGTAACTATGGTTGCAATTCCGGGATCCCAGAATAGCTTCCATTTTTAACATACTTTTCCGGTCCCGGGAAATTAAAATATAATCCCGGGATCGAAAAAAAATCGCTCTCTATGATATTACCAGAAATTTTATTAAGTAAAATCAAAGTTTTATTCCTAAAGAAACATAGTCAACCTAAGAAGCAGTCGGAGACATCGCACGGCGTTGTATTCAAGGTTGAGAGCAGTCATTCCCTGGGGATTACAATCCCAGGATAGCTACCATTTTTAACATACTTTTCCAATCCCGGGCTTACATAAAGGGATTCCGAAAATCCCGGGATTGTTCATTAAGAATTCTTATTTTATATGTATGAAGTACCTATAAAAAAAGCACAATTTAGTTTAATAAATGGAACGAAAAAGGAATTTTATTTAGAGAGCTGCTTTTTTAGTGGAAGGTACATGTTATTATTTGAAAAGTTAATTCGTCATTATTTTATATTCAACCTTGCAGAAGGGAGGGAAAATTACTTTAAAAAGTTTTTTGACCCATGTAGCTTTATTATTTTTAACTGTGTTACAATAAATTCGGAAACGTTTTATAGCCTCTGCTATAGCTAGTGTCTCTAAATCGTTAAATCGTCCTTACTTATTAATCTGCTATAATATACAGGGTGATGCCTAAGTTGATACTTCTTTTTTAGCTGTGTATAGAAGGCATTAAAATAAAGAACTTTTTGAAATACCTTTTTTCAAAAAACTTAAAAATAGCCGAGTTACAGAAGTAAAAAATCTAAGTGCGGGCCTGGTCATCAAAACGTAGCCCTTTACTTTATATTGTTTTTCTCCGTTTTTTGTATTGTTAGTCATGCATTTTACGAAAATCGAAGAAATCGTCCATATTTCTCAAAGAGACCGAGACTTTGTTGTCTTTCCTTTTTTCTTTAATGCATTTTACGGATCGGTCGTCAGTTATTTATTTTGGCAAATCGCTGCGCGGTGTGGTTTTCTGAAGCAAGTTAATTGGTGAAAATTATAAAATTTAAAAACAATGAACTGCTAATTTGTTGTGAATGTCGTAAAAGTGCGGATGTTTCTTCTCTACACCCAGAAGTTTTCTTAATGTTATTCAACGGGCATGTTAGGCAGAATCGTATAATATATTTGTTTTAAGACGCCATTACTATACCTGATTTAGAAAAAAAAATCATTTGAATACCAGTGTTTTAAAATTCAACTTTACATATTGAATATGTTTCAATGTACAAATAGTTTTTTTTTTTAATTTTGCCTTTATAAAATATATTATGTTGAATTGTTTACAATAATATTTAATAAGCGTTTGCTCTAAAAATAACCTTTGTATTTAATTGAATTTCTAACATTTTTAAGTTTATAGTTTTTTTTTAATTTTAAAAGTATAACTTCTCGCATAGGTGAGGAAAATAATATATTGCTAACCTTCTATGAAATTTTCCCGATGATACCTATAATATTTTGCTCGTTGTTCCATGTTATTTTTCTAGTCATTTTTTTCTTACGCATTATCATTAATATTAAAGATTTGTAGCAAAACAACAATTACTTTAACATAATAGGCATTTATATTACTAGTACGGTATGAGCTTCATTACAGTAACAAGAGCGGAATATTGCCACGAGGTCGTAGACCGAGTGGTGGTAACCACACGAGTGCTGTAATGAACCTTACCGCACGTGTGTGATATGCAACATTTTATCTAAGACCTAGATTTTTGGTTTTTTTATGTATTCAAAATGGCTTTCATATTATGCAGTGACCTTACACAAAAAATGACACTGACTGACGGAACAAAAAAAAATCTTTTAAAATCCAAAACGTTCAAAACACTGACTAGGTGTGCTGTCAAAGTGTATTAATTTTACTTTTAATACTTATAACAGAATATTTTGTGACTAAAAAAATCAGGGTCTTTCCAGGCCCTACTTGACTACGCAATAATTCACAGTGGCGTGCAAAGCCGTTTGAACAGGGTAGGCAAACATTTAATTTCCAAACAATTGACTTTAAAAATTTTCAACACAGTTGACATCGCCATTACCTCAATTACATGTACGTGGACATGTCCATTTCTCCATTTTTTTTTCGACAACAGACGGAGACGCGCGATGTTAATAGCAAAAGTAAACACTGGGCGAAAACATTAATACGTATTATTATTATAATAAATAAATTTCATCCACATTCGTTTTATATTCAGATTTTAAATCTAACATATCCACTTGATTGAACCCTAAGTCAATTATTATGTAAATTATAATTTAACATACTTATTAGCAAAAATGATCCTAAATCATCATACATAAAAGTACTTCTTATTTTATGTAATAAATTAAGATCTCAACTAACCTAATTATTGAACTATATAGGGACATGTTTTATATCGAGAACGCGTAGTATTTTTTGAAACTATGACAAAATTGGAAGATTGGCACCAATGCATTTTACCAACTCGGACGCGGGCGGATGGCTGACGGAGGCTTAGCTTGCGAGTCACGTGTATTTGTTCTCTTTCTAGCCTACTCAATGTTGCCAGGTCTGGTGATTTTTCACCAGATTTGGTGATTTTGAACCCCATCTGGTGATCTGGTGAAAACTTTTTAAAAAGTCTAATTTCTGGTGATTTTTCGACACTTATGATAAGCTTATATCTTAAAAAAAAAACCAAGAGAAAAATGGCTCGATTGTGTTTTATTCTTCTTTGTTAAAAATTCGGTGACATCGATGCAAAAACTTATTGAGTTCGGAAAGCGTTTGTCTTTGTCTGGAAACTCTCTACTTCTCTGTGCCGAATATTTCTTAGAAGCGGGGGATTCACAAAATTTGTATCTATTTTAGCAGTTACTGTTTTATTTAGCAGTTTTAGTATTGTTTTTAATAACAATAAGTTAATATAAGTACCCATTTGGTTAAAATAGGTAAGTTTTTACACATTTTTGCCGTTGTTATTGTCTTTGGTGAGACTTTTCTCTATTTTAAAAGCATGCAATAGGTATTTAAAATTATTTCAAAGCAAATTTTTTTTAGAAAAAATGTAGTTACTTAAGACCAGATTTTTTTTAGCATAAAATACCAAAATATGGACAAAAAAAAAGAATAATTTCATCAAATAATGAAAATTGTTTTAACTTTTCCGTTACAGCGGATATTATGAAAAAACATAATAATAGTATGTGCTCCTAATCCCAGATAGCACCGGACGTCCTAGGGACGTCCAGTTTAGATCCATTTTTAGTACATTGGTCCATGGACTAATTGTGGATGTACTATGTACGTCCATGTATTAACATCCACTGTACGACTGTTAGCGGACGTCCAAGCAGTGTCCATTTTACGTACATACATTTTAAATGCGATATAAAAGGAGTGTCACATGGATGGGACATTCTGTACCGTTTTACGGTAGTTTTACCGTTAAATATACCCATTATGTGAGTTTCATAGTTTCATCCTTTATAAAAGAGTCGTCATAATTTTTATGGGAGTACCTATGTTAAATTATGCTATATAGCACATTCTCTGTATGTTATAGGTTGTACTTACTGCTAAAACAATAAACCTGGAGTCGCCATTATTAGTTTTTTATAGTATATTATCGATGTTTAATTTAATAAAAATTTCACATCAATTTTAAATAATCCGCCATTTCTACCGCCCCGTTAGCGAATACCCAGCTTTCATTTTCCGGACGACGTCGTTGCCAAAAGTGCCTAAATCTTGCCATTTGTGAAGAATTTACTATTTTAAAAATTCGGCGTGGTCGCAGGTAAATCTGCATAAAACCATAAAATGTTCGACAATATATATTGGTTATTATAAGGATTACTTTAGCCCTAATATTGTTTAACTAAATATTTTATATAAGGTAATAATGTTCGGCTAAAACGTTTAGCGAAATCTTCAATTTCGTTCCGGCAACAACGCTAATTATTTGATGGTAGATATGTCTATGGTAGATGGCATGGTCATTGGTGAGCGTTAGCAATGGGCAGTTATCGATCAGAGTATTTCATAATAGAATAAATAATTCCGTATATTTACCAGTACTTGATTGATACCACTCTATAGTGAATGCATACTACAATATTTTTAACGGTCGAAGACTGTTTATCTTAATACTAGTAGAACATTATCTCACGATATGATTAAAAAAATAATTGAAATAATTCATATCGAATTATTTAATTCGATTCGTCCCATCCAGCCTTTACCTATGCAAAACCTAACCTATTATTTGTTTTCGCTATGAGCAGCGTGTAGTAGCCCGCCTTTATTCGTTCCTTGTGGTGAATTCATGTTATGTTCATGTTGTATTACTTGTATTGTTTCATTGTTGGGTCATCGTGTAACATTTGGATATTAAATATCCATTTCAAAGTGTTTAAACTGCGTAGGTACCTACAGAACAACCTTACAAAACTCCAACTTAAGAAGCTCCCAGGTAAGTGGCACTATATCTATTATATTAATCAAATCATTTTTATTTTGTCGTTTGGCTTAGCCAAATAGTAATTTTACTCTTTGATTATGCATAGTTAACCTATGCATGGTTGCTAAGGTATTTTTCATATATTTTAACTTTAGGTAAACACTTTTTCTTTTATTTTTAGGGGAATATAATTATACCTTCCTAAAAGTCCGATGGTCCTTCAAGTTTCGGGGCCAATAATACTACACCAGGATTGGAATACGTAACTGGTAATACTATTGTTACATAGCAGGTAGTTTATTTCAATTTTTTTAAATATGTTTTTAGGTGATAAAAAAGGAAAAAATGTTTTAAAAAGAAATATAGCCGCTTCAGAGGAGTCTTTTAATGGTCCTGCTAGTTCTGGGACCAATAATACTACACCAGAATTGCAAAACATAACTGGTAATAGCAATAATATAGTACCTACCAGGGAGAAATGTTATAAAATAAGTTTTATGTTGCAGAGTATCTAAGAAAAATTGTTAGGAAACAGAACATTATCCAAAGCACTCTATCGGAGGTGGCAGAAGACGTAAATGAATTAAAAAATTACATAAAGCATAAAAACCTTGAACAACAAGAAGAAAGAGTGTCTATTTTCATCGTATTGAAGTTGCCGATCGAGACGCAAGCGGAACTGGATGAACTTGAACAATTTCTTACTACAGATGCTCAATTAAAGAATGCTGTAAGTTACATCAAATATGCTTTTTTGTAATGCTTTTATTAAGTAAAAATCAACTGGTTTTAGGTAAAGGAAATAAGTTCCTCAGGTGGTAAAGATATCTACGACCTAATATACAGAGCCACAGGGAAGCTGATTACAAATGGCTTTGCATCGGGATTTAGTTACTATGGAAAAAAGAAAAAGATGAGGTTTTCTTCACTTAAATTAAATAAACTATTAATTGGTAAGTTTGAAACAGTCGGTAGTTTTCTTTTAGGTTTTTTTAATAATTCAGTTGTTATATTTTTTTGTTTTAACCTGGTGTAAAATAATGACCCAACAAAACGGAAACGGCGCTGGTTTTGGACACGTACTTAGCTTATTAAAAATTACGGCCAGACACGTCGATTTTGAATAGAAAGGAGGCTTTCATACAGATATGCAAACCCCTATCTGCAATGCCTTGGTCAGGCTGAGATTCACCCCCAAAATCTTAAATAGAATAAAGGGGGGTCAAAAGATCTTTTCATCCTTATTACTTTCTATATAAGTATGAACTCTGTCACCTTCCCAAGCAACTGTTGTCATTGTCAAAGTTTTGTAAATTCTTAAAAATTTACTAAAATAGTTTTATTATTTTGGCTTAATAGGCACAAAAATCAATAAAAGTGTAATTTATGACCACTAAAAATAAAATTTTATGAATTTTGTGCTCAGTAAACTTCAATAATAAAGTAAAATTAAATTTTAAGTATTGCAAAAAATTATATAGGCACCTTCTACTGATCATTAAGGTAATTTTATTGTTTTAGTTTACCAAGCGCATTATTCTTTAATCTGTTTTTAGTAAACCCAAATATCAGCTTTATTAATTTTTGGGCGAATAAGGCCAAAAAATTAAAATTAAAATTTTTAAGAATTTTCTAAAGTTTGACATGACGCTATTTTGTTTAAGAGGTATCACTCGGATTTTTAGGATAAATCTTACCCTGCCCAAGGGTTTGCAGATATTAGGCTTTGCATATTATGTTTTTTGTTTTTTTAATAAACTGAAGTGTCTAAAAACCAGTGGTGTAAATATTTGTTTTCGTTGCGCCACGCACCAATAATAAATATAACACTGTAAAACATAACTTATTTATTAAAAAGAAAGCTACAGAAAGGTTTTATTTATGTTTTTAGACTCTGCTGTGAAAACTTTCGGCTGTACAGAGAAAGACGCAGAACTGGCCATTTCGAAATGGCTAAGGAGATGTGGCGAGAGGGCCAAAAACCTAATAAAATAAAACCAAACGAAAATTTAATATATTACCTACGTTTTAATTTTTTAATAAATATTCATTTATTTTCACTTGTATTTATTTCACAATTGCAGGATCTATAGTTTTTTAGGGTGGCAAAAACAAGTCATTATATGAACGACCTATGGATGTCCAATAATGGACAATCTATGGATGTCCAATAATGGACAATCTATGGATGTCCAATAATGGACAATCTATGGATGTCCATACTTGTGACATCTGGACTTTAAATAGACGTCCATAGGACGTCCATAAGAAAAAAATGTACGTCCAGTGGACGTACCCACGTCCATCAACGTACGTCCAATGGACATCCATAGTACCACTTTGTGCTATCTGGGATAGAGCATTCAATTAGTCGGTTATTTTACCTGCCTATATTGTTAGAATTTGTGTTATTATACCGAAAATTTTGTTTTAGTCAGTAATAAAATGTGGTGCGAAGCAATATATTTGATTTTACATTAATTATAATATGTGTTGTATGTGATTATGCGAGAAATTAAGAATCTGGTAATTTCTTTCAAAATCTGGCAACTTTTAAACCAAGGTTCTGGTGATTTTTAATTTTTTGACCTGGCAACATTGAGCTTACTGCCTATCGGCTCTCGCTCGCTTTCACTCGTATAAAAGCAGTGCTTTTGCTTTCCCATAAGCGGTTAATGTAATGTAAAATCATTGCTTCTCAAATTATCTTACGGGATGCTTATACAGCGATCGAGTTAATCGATTAATAATAATTGGCAACGAATGCGTTCGTAGAAATGATCTTTAATGTTATACGATTAACTTTTCAGTCCTGGTCGTCTACATACACAAAAATATTGCCGGATATTACACGGATTAAAATTTAAATATAAAGAAATAATTTTGGTTGGAGTTTGTTTTATTGTTCCCAGGGTAGGCAATGCTTTTTTGTCTATATTGTATGCACGCCACTGATAATTAATGCATACTAGCGCCGGCGCGGCAAAAATATAATTGTGAAAAGAAGGTTAAATTGTTTTTACCATTAAAAAACATGTTTTTTAAGCAATATAAATAACAGTTTTACTATCTTACATTGTAGGTATATCACTTGTCTTAAAAACTAAATATTTAAATCATCGTCCTTAACATTATCCAGGCAGTATCAATTTACATTTTTTATTTGCAGATTTCCAATTTCATCATACATTTTAGAATTACAGTGAAACCTCTCATAACGGACACCTTTGATAAGCGGACATTTTTTCATAGTCCGGAACTAGGTATATGAAATTCCATGAACATCAACCTCTCTTGAGCGGACTCTCCTTTGTCATACGAGTGCGAAAACTCTCCTTTTAACGGACAAAAATGTTTTAAAGTATTTGGGAGACGAATAAGTACGGTGCAAAAACTCTCTGAAGACAGACCGGCAACTAATCCAGCATGCGTGGCAGCGCAAAAGGACTTCGCCGAATGAAAGTAGTGTGGGAATTCCCCGAAAGCAGTCCGCCGTTTATTTGTGAGTTGTAAGGTTAAAATCGTAAACAATGGCAGAAAAACGTCGTGTTTTTTAGTACTACATCTTAACTAAAACTAGTGTATTTTTATTATGTTTAATAAATGTTTATTTATACATACCTACATATATGCAGTAATAATTTTGCATTTACATATTGCCTAATAACAAATTTCCCTTGGGCGGACACCTCTATTAGGCGGCCAAATTTAGAGTCCCCTAGGTGTCCGCCTAAGAGAGGTTTCACTGTACATTATGTTCCATGTTTGTCTTTCATATGTCTCCAAGTACTTACTAAATATTTAAATCATCGTCCTCAGCATTATCCAGGGAGTATCAACTTACATTTTTTATTTGAAGATTTCCAATTTCATCGGAAATTCTAGAATTACATTATGTTCCATGTTTGTCTTTTATATGTCTCCAAGTACTTACTAAATATTTAAATCATCGTCCTCAGCATTATCCAGGGAGTATCAATTTACATTTTTTATTTGAAGATTTCCAAATTCATCAGATATTCTAGAATTACATTATGTTCCATGTTTGTCTTTTATATGCCTCTCCAAATAGTCATCTCTGACAAATACTTCTGAACAGTGCATACATTTTTTTCTCTCATGGAGTCTAAAATGACTAGCTAAAGCCACTGTGGACGCAAAACCTTTTCCACATACTTCACAAAATACAGTTTCCTCTTCGCAAATATCATGGGCTTGCTTGCGGTGAGTTTTCAAAGATACTTTTTGTTTGAATTTAAGACCGCAACTGTCACAACTATAAGGGGAACTTTCTGTATGTTGGCGTAAATGAACATTTAATGCATGTTTACTTGAAAAATCTTTACCACAGTAATCGCAGATAAAAGGACGGATTTTCTTGTGATGGCTGTTAATATGTGTAGTTAAGAATTCTAAAAAAGAATGAATTAATAAACTAGATTAGAAACACAGAAAGTATAGAAAAATGGTAAAATTTAATCAGATTAGTTAGTAGGTAGGTACTAGTAGGTATGTTAAGTGCTGGTACTTTCAAAATAATTATAGGGATGACCAATTTAATCATGATTAACTAAAGGTTTACCATTTTGAATAGCACACTTAACTGAATTCCAGATTTAAAATAGACAGGCACCCAGAATTATTGGGTCGTTCTTGAAAAAAGCTGAATTTTCAGTGGGTGCATTTTTTTTTATTCGATAATATAAAAATTACCACAAGTTATTAAAAAAGTCTCACTTGTTGCAATCTTTTTTTTTCATAAAATTATTTTTTCTGAAATAATTTATGTGTTGATAACGGAAATGAGATTGCTTTAAAAACAACAATTTATAGTAAAGAAAAGATGGTAAAGTATATTAAAAAAATATACTAATTTACTGCGTTTATTTTGTATTAAAAAAAACACACACAGATTATATATTATTATTATAGTTCTTTTCTTTTGTATTCTTCGTATTTTTCGGGAACACTTTTTATTTTTGCTCTCATTCTTCTTATGTTCTGCTTTACCTGTTCTTGTCTGTAAGATTTTTTGTTTTTCGGAGACACTTTTTCTATATTTTCAAGTCTAAAAATATTTAAAAAGATTAAAAAATTATGGGGTAAAGACCAACTCCGTTATCATTCAGATCATCACCGTTATCATTCATCGATAACGGCAATAATATAATGGAGTTGATGACCATGCATGTTTTAAATTTTATGTTATATTGTTAAAAAAAATGTTGTATTTTTTCTACGTTAAGGCATAATCTCTGGTAAGGCGCATAAAATAAATACAAAATTTCAAAGAAAAATATATTACTTACCTCAATAAACTGATCACGGTAACGACGATTTAAGATCGAACAAACTAACAGCACGTGTTTACATCGTATTTATCACGAAACACACAGCAACCGTACCCTTACGTTGTTAGCTTTGTACTGACCCATCGTTACGGAGAATCAACATGCATGCATGCGCCGACTTGCATCGCCTCTAGTGTTTGATACGAAGAATAATAATCTGATAACGGTAATGATGCCAGTAGTTAGTTACACGTAAAAAGATTTATATTTTTTCAGTTTCCAGAACTTAAATTGATATTAATTGATCGGAAATAAACAATTTAACCTATATGCAACAATTAGAAAGTAGTAAAATTTAGGAATTTACAGGTAGAATTATTTTTTCTTGTAAGTTATCTTCACAAATATGGTTGGTTACGATAACGGAGTATGATATTTGGGAGAGTTTCATACAAAAACAGAAACAACAAATTATATTTAGGTAAAAGTAATATAAGTGGAGTATAAACACCATTTGTATTAATTTTGTTATTACCTAGGACATTTTTTTTATATAAGTATTTTCAAAAAAGTAATTTTTTACTGGTAACCTCAAATTGAAGCTTTTTTGTAGAATGACCCTATTGTGACTTTTGGGAGTGTAATTTCATATTTTCTACTAAACATACCGTATTCAAAGTTTACAAAATGCATTAAACATTTTAACTGATATTATGGAACAGTCAGCAGGCTAGAAATTAATGTTCTCTTTTTAACTGACATTTTAAAAATAAATACAGGGTGGCCCGATCTCAACTCAGTATTCCATAGCATCTAAACTACCTTAACTTTTTAATACTTTTCAAAAACAGAGTTATAAGGAGGCATTAGCATTTAAAATTATTTCAACACACAGGGTGTTCCAATTAGTCAGGTCAAACATATTTTTTTTAATGGCATACCCTATATATTATACTATTTTCTAATTCCCTATAAAATGCCACATATTTTATATAAAATGTCATATGTCTAAATTCAATTGTTTTTGAGATATTGACGTTTAAAATTTGGTATTTTAAGACTTTGACAGGCTGTAGCATTAGAACGGCGCATCTTAGAGAAAAATGGTTTTCACCTCCCTATCTTAGTTTTTTATTCTCTATCCAAAAGTCATAACTTCCTGTTTAACATGTTAAATCGTAAACTCATTTGTTTGATTTAACATCTTAATGCAATTATGGAAGTTTAAGACGATTTGGGTCACCTTAGGTCAATCATGAAGAGAGGGGAGGAAATACCTTCATCCTTCTCCAGTTAATCCGCCCTTCACTTGGTTTTATTGATATTTTTGTAAAATCCAACACCCTTGCACCAACCAACCTCTAAGTTATACTTACTTCTTTCAAAGAATCTCCTTCCACAAGTTGTGCATTCAAAGTCTCTAGTTCCACCATGAGACTTTTTCATGTGAAGGTTAAATCTATGTCTATATCTAAAATGACGCCCACACTGATCACAGACATATTCATCTGCCTTGCATTTATGAAAATAAAATATGTGAGCACGTAACGTTGTATTTTTAGTAATCTTTCCACAAAGATGACATGTTACCATTCTGTTATCATGTGTTTCCAAATGTCGTTTCATGTTGGTATGTAGTATTGTCTTTTGACATACTTTGCATGATACAGGACTTAAAGGATCAATCTTTGGGCGTGATGGTGTAAGCTTAGGACATGGCCTCTTGGGTAATATAATTTTTGGGTTAGGTCTTTTTGGTAACTGTATATTTGATTTATTTAAAGCAAAGTTTAATAGTTGACGTTTAGGAGCTCTTCTTAACTGGGTACTTGTATTATTTAAAAGTGCTGGGATCCTTGTTACTTTAGTCTGCTCACAGTTTGGCTTTATTATTTTAACAATTGAGATTTCATTTTTATTTATAGAAGCGGAAAAACTTTGAACATTTTTTTCATTTAACTGATTGCTTATTTGTTCATTGGCAATAATACATTTCTCATTCTCCATTTTAAAATCATTTTTAACATCTGTTTGTAAGTTTCCATAAGCAACAAATCCATCTTCTTCAATTTTGCTCTCAGACCTCTTAATTTCCAAAGGAGTGTGGGAACCGCTATCATATAAGGCTTTAGTATGACTAGAATTTGACATGTAAGTCATGTTTTTTTTAGCTAGTGCCTCCTCTAGTAATGTCCTATGTGATCTTATAATTTGTTTTCTTACAACCATAGCTGCTTTAACTTTCCTTGTACAGGAAATGCAGGCTACTTTTGGTAAATCACCTGTTATTTCAACCTTAAAAAGGTAAAATCCAATTTTCTAGGGTAAAATCTTTGAAAGAATTAACACACATATTTGCAGCCTTTGAAAGAAATCAAATTATTTAAATTGTAGTACTATACAGCTATTCGATGAGAATAGACTCTTTGGAAGTCTTAAAGAGTTCAGTGTTACTTTTGGCTGCTGTCATGGACAGGATAGCAGATTTATTGTAGTGATTTTAATTCAAATGGTTTAAAGTTTTTTCTAAAATGTCAAACACATAACCTACTATATTGTAGCAACCTTTAGCCAAGTCACATCTTACATGTGTTTAAATTAGTTGCGAATGGACGAGACATAACGATTGGGACACTTTTTTTCAATAACAAACAGAGCTATTTTTAACAAAAATACTTTAGATAAGTACTTTAAACAAAATGTAACTTTAATTCTGAGAAATGAAATTTAATGCTTACTTTTTATACACAGACTCCATGTAAACTAGAGAATGAGGCTTTTATAACTGAAAGATTATTATCGTTTTTTGGTTTAAAAAAATGCAGTAACTCTATAGATGTGCTATAAACCTCTTATGTGCAAGAAACAAGAAAAGCAATAATTAGTATACTGGGTGTCCCATTATGGATGGCCACCGGCCGTATCTCGGAAACTACTGGGCATGAGAAAATCCTGGAAATATTTTGCCGTAAGAGGGCGTAATTGAAAAGTAAATTTTAAAATTTTACATATCTCCGAAAATTCCATATTAAGGTATATCTTTGGTAACACCATTAAAAAGCTTGGACAATTATGTATCATTTTGGTCTTATGCTCATTGGCGTACCGACTTTAATAAGAGGGGGGGGGGGAAGCTGTTGAAAGTGTAATCATTTAAATCGCTGTAACATATAAATGACTTATCCGATTTTAGCAAACTAAAGACTGTTTGGAAGGGAAATGTTTTTTTTTTTTTATGATAAAACACCTGCACTGTAGGAAAAATCCTTTAAGGCGCTCTGGGAGCGGTGCGAGTGCGAAAAAAGCGATTAACGTTGGTCTTGAAACGTTGAAGATTGTATTCATTGGGAAACACGACCTCAGGAAGATCATTCCACAAGGATGACGTTCTCCAGATGAAAGAATTCTTGAACAAAGAAGTTCGAGGAGTACTAAGCTGAACAACATATGGATGAGCGGCAGCGGTTCGCCGTGTATTTCTGTTTTGCATTGCTCTAGGTGGAATCAAGTGGGCAATGTCAGTCGAACACCTGCCATGGAAATATCTGTTAAAGAGAGCCAAATCACCAACCTGTCTTCGATGCTCCAGGCTATCGAGGGTCTTGGTCAGCTCGGGGTCGCCGATCAGACGAACGGCTCTCCTTTGAATGGAATCCAGTAGCCGAAGGGTGTGCTTGGGTGCAGAGCTCCAGACATGAGAGCAATATTCTAATGATGGTCGAATCTGGGCTTTGTAGAGTGTCAAAAGTTGATGAGGTGTGTACAACCTTTTGGTGCGGAAAAGTACACCAAGTTTCTGTGCAGCTGCCCTGGCAATTGCGGCAACGTGATCATGCCAAGACATATTACCTCCCAGATTGACCCCCAGCAAATTAATAGACGATGCCAGGGGAATTGCGTGTCCTGCCATGACTATATCCGGTTCTGCAATGTTAACCTTTTTGGAGAAGACTGCTGCCTGGGTTTTCTTAGCATTAAATTCGACTTGGTTACTGTCACCCCAAGCCAAAATTTCTTCCAGGTCATTGTTGAGGCGCAATACTTCATGCTGCCTGCGAAGATGTGCGTCGGCAGCGGATGTTTGGGGAGTCAAGGTACAAGATGAGACAAGTGTGCTATCATCAGCAAAGCTATAAATTGGATTTTGGGTTTTCACTAGAAGGTCGTTAATATACAGTAAAAAGAGGGTAGGCGACAATATGGACCCTTGAGGAACACCGGCATTGATGGCGACGGTGTCTGAGAGAAACCCGTCAATCGCCACTTGCAGAGAACGGTTCTTAAGGAAGCTGGTTAACCATAAACAAAATCCATTAGGCATACCGTAGGATCGCAATTTACTTAGAAGCCCATCGTGCCAAACACGATCAAAAGCCCTAGAGATGTCCAGTGCAACAGCCCGGGATTCTCCATGATGTTCGATGGTGTTGCTCCAAAGATGGGTGACATATGCCAGAAGGTCACCTGTTGATCTGGACTTTCGAAACCCGTATTGATGGTCGCTGATAATGTTAAGCCCTTCTAGATACTTTAGGAGTTGTTGGTTAATAGCTTTCTCCATTACTTTTGAAATTACTGAAAGCAATGCGACGGGTCGGTAGTTGCTTGGCAGGGTCTTTTTACCTTTCTTTGGAATGGGCTGGATACGCGCCGACTTCCAGCAGGATGGAAATATTCCTTTTTTGTAGGAAAAGTTGAAAAGTCTACAAAATACTGGTGTAAGTTCATCGGCGCATGTCTTGAGAACAATGATAGGAATTTCGTCTGGACCAGAAGCTTTATTGACGTCGAGTCCTTTAAGAATCCGTTTAACAAGACGCTGACGGAACACGATTTCAGACATTTGCGATTGAACTGGGGGAATGTTGGGTGGCGATTTTCCCTGAAAGTCTACAGTGGAATGCGAGGAAAACAGTTCAGCAAGTAGGTTTGCTTTATCCCCGGCTGTGGTTGCTATTGTGCCGTCTGAACGTGTTAGAGGTGGAATAGTTGACTTTGTAAAGTTTTGGCTGACGGCCTTAGCGACTGACCAAAAGGACCTTGATCCGTTAGGACTGTCAAGAAGTTTGTTTTTGATTCTCTCGTTATGAGCTTCTTTGCTTTGGTCTATCATTTGCTTACATTGGTTTCGGGTGGTAACAAAGATGGCGCGATTTTCAGGAGTAGGGTTTTTACGCCACTGTCGGTAAGCCAGGTTTTTAGATCTGACAGCACGCTCGCAATTCTTGCTAAACCAGGGCTTGCCGTTGGAAGGGCGCTTTTTGGAAAAAGGAATAAAGGCCTCCATGCTACTTAGAATGACGTCGGAGATCTCCTTTGCACAGACAGATGGATCATCCGAAGAAAAGCATACGCTTAGCCAGGGAAAGTTGCGAAAATGGTCCTTTAGGTCTTCCCACTTAGCTGATATATAGTGCCAAATCTTACGGGGTTTAGGAGGTTGTTCAGAACTAATTGGCAGCTCGCTTAGGGTTGAAATAAGTTTGTGATCGGAAGAGCCCAATGGTGGTTGTACGGTGACCGTATATAGGTCTGGATTTGAAGTTAAAAAGAGATCTAAAAGACTAGCAAAATCCCCAGCTCGGTCTGGAACCCGCGTTGGTTCTTCTACGAGTTGAGTTAGACCAGAACTGATCGCAAAAGATTCGGCCTCGCGGCCTTGCTCATCGTTGGTGTTTGAGTATTTAAGCCAGTTGACATTGTGGACGTTAAAGTCGCCACACATGCACTTTTACCAATATTTACTTGTCCATAATAGTTCTAAAAAAAAATGCTAGAAGGCGCAATTTGTAAAAATAACACATTTTTTTATTTTACTCTGAAAGAATAAATCATACGGTATAATTATGATACCTACCATAATCGAAAAGTAGATGAAATTTTGTAGAAAAAATATTTAAACCGCAGCTCGAGCGGTTATATATTTTTTAGAAAAAAAGTGGGACGCCACTGATATTTTTCCATGTGAACATTATTTGGGATTAGCCTGGTAAATTCTGCATAAAAATGGTCTCTTGCGTTTTTCTCCTCAGCACACCGTTCTTAATTAAAATAATTAAATTAAATTAGACGGGCGAAAGCTTGTCTATTAAGTGAAGGTGGTCATTTCCAACAATTTTTATAAAACAACATTTTTCATTATCAATGTTAATAATAATAATAATAATAATAATAAATAGTAGAGCTAATTTAATTTAATCATTTTAATTAAGAACGGTGTGCCTGAGGAGAAAAGCGCAAGATACCATTTTTATGCAGACCAGGCTAATCCGAAAAAATATCCACATGGAAAAATATCAGTGACGTCGCACTTTTTTTCTAAAAAATCTATACCCGCTTCATTTAAAGTTTTAAAAATTATTCTATTGGCGATAACGCTGAAACGACCGGAGATATCGAGCTGCGGTTTAAATATTTTTTCTACCAAATTTCATCTACTTTTCGTTTATGGTATCATAATTATACCGTATGATTTATTCTTTCGGAGTAAAATAAAAAAATGTGTTATTATTACAAATTGCGCCCTCTAGCATTTTTTTTAGAACTATTATGGACAACTAAATACGATTGGTGAAAGTGCATACATTCAAAAAGTCTTTAGTTTGCTAAAATCGGATAAGTCGTTTATAAGTTACAGCGATGTAAATGATTACACTTTCAACAGCTTCCCCACCTCTTATTAAAGTCGGTACGCCAATGAGCATAAGACCAAAATGATGCATAATTGTCCAAGCTTTTTAATGGTGTTACCAAAGATATACCTTAATATGAAATTTTCGGAGATATGTAAAATTTTAAAATTTACTTTTCAATTACGCCCTCTTGCGGCAAAATGCGGAACTTAAAAATTATTTCCAGGATTTTCTCATGGCCACTTTAGTTATCATTTTTCCCCGAGTTTCTATGCCCAGTAGTTTCCGAGATACGGCCGGTGGCCATCCATAATGGGACACTTTTAGAACTTTTTATTTTGTGATGGAAGCTGTAAACACAGCAAAAATTACGGTTTTCCCCAAAGGCTTTATTTTATATTTTTCTAATCATGTTAGAGTAACCAACACAAATACAGCTTTCTTGTTTATATTTCCGGGAAGCGATGTTCCCGTATGAAGAATTTAAAGAGTCAACGTGGACCACAAGAAACCCCACTCTAATGAACATTCTTTTGGCCTTTCGAGATCATTTTTCGCCCTTATTGGCTTAATCAGTTAGAAACTAATTATCGTGCAAAATTCAACCAATGGTTTTTTTCCGATCGCTCGAACTCGACGCGCTGATACGGCTTCGCTCCGTTTTTATCTATATATCACGTTAAAAAGGGATAGCATAAAATCATAATAGGGTCTGGCAACCAGACCCGCCTGTACTATAATGCTGCAAATTTCAAAGCAAAGGTAACTTGACTGAAAAAACAGCAGCAACCCTAAGAAGGTATGTTAACTTTAATTAATAATTTAATGTTGTAAATGTGTTAGTAGTGGAAAAAATAATATATTTACCACGGTTTAGACAACTATTATTGCCCTCACGTCTTAAATCCCTCGTTGCTGCGCTCCTCGGAATTTAAAATCGACGCTCGGTCAATAATAGTATCTGTCTTAATAATATACTATTATTTAATAGTTGTACATGTTCTTTATATTTATAAAGATCCAAAAATATATCGCTTTAGGCGTCCGTACACGAAACGAAGCAAATTTTATACATTAACGGGGTTGATATCATTTAAGGCTGTCAGTAATATTGGTAGTATAGTATCTGCAATAGTTCACAAAAAGGGCGTATTTTTTTGTTGGAGATTTTACTCAGAAGAAAAAAAAATGTAAACAACAATGTTATATTTGCGGCGCTTGTCTACTGTAAAAAGGTGGATTTATAGTCGCCGTAACGTAAGCCGTAACGTAAGGAATGAAAATAAACCATTTCTTAATTCTTACTGCTTAAGTTTTTTGAACTATAAAAAATGAATGTGTTACTAATCATATGTTTATTTTTCTTACGGCATACGTTACTTCTTACGGCGATAGTTCTCTGACGGCGACTATAAATCCACCTTATGGTTGTAGTTCTCTGTCCACCTTTTATATATAATAATATAGATTAAACAGAGAACTACAAGATTAAAATTAACAACTAACCTGTATGTTGGTCAGTAATTTAATCATTTTGGCAAAATCTTCTCTAAAAATATTTATAACTTTAGTGGAAATTTTGAGGCATAGTCGGCATCTATAGGTATTTCCAGATAGCATAATCTTATTCATTTTCTTGTAAAATTAATAAAAACAGAACCGTAAATATGAAAACTTTCTTCTTTTCACTTCTTTTGGCATCGGCTGAGGTTAGCGCCATTCGCCAGCACGATTTGGGCGATAGTAACGAGTGTGTTTTTACTGTTGCAATCGCAAGTCAGGATAAGCGTCTACCGTCTTTCTCTGTCGTAAGGGACACTCTTATTTCTAATCTATTAGAAACTTCAGTCTCCCCATAGATGAGGTATGTGCCATAGATGAGCTTTCCTATTAGCCTCCTTGACGCAAAAAGAAAGTTTTTACATTCTATAGGTGGTGATAGGTTGATTCGAATCCTACCCAGGAGTCCCATGCATGGCCTTCTAAAATGTTTCTAAGAGTAGAACGACAGAAATTTGGCTTCGGTGGGCAGAATAGCGGATTGCCGATATCCACCGTCCACACCACCCCGGTGAAACTTTAAATGAGAGATTTTGCATCACAAGGTCATTTTTGATTGAAGCTTTGCCACGGCCTCATCAGGGAGAAATTGGCGCTATCGGCGCATTCAGTATCTTCATTTGGCAGAGTGAGAGTAGGTTTTTGTAGCATATCGCATACTCTTGACGCATAGAACAGAAGGACAGTCCTATTCCAAACTACTTTATGAAACCATAAATTATACCCGTTGCTAATCGGATCAACTCGCCGTGTTAAGCTGTCAACAGAGTCAATTTATTTTTTCCACGTGTTTTTTGCAAGTTTATTAAAATTTTCTAAATTCGAATGATTTTTGACCATAAAAATGTCTAACATTTATAATTTCCTAAAATATTATTCCAGCCTACCATACAGGTAATTAAAATTGTGTATCATATAGTTAGGTTTGTTTATTAACTTTATTTGCATTATTATGCACACTTTTTATATTATATAAATTTACAATTTAAAATAAGCAAATACAACTTTGTTGTAGTTCTCTGACTTTATACATATTATGTTATCGATTAGAAAAAAACATTGACCAATGTTAAAGGAATGGACATGAGGACAAGGACAGCGAGCTAACTGAGTGAGTATTTTTATATATTATAACAAACTTTTACCACTTTGTTATCAACATGGCATAGTGTTAATCGCAGTGTTGGAGGCAGAAAATATATTCTTGTATTTCTCCAGGTTGCACTAATTCTTACTTAGTCCCTGTCACAGATGAGGACTCTAAAAACAAACACTTCAATTTCCTTTAAAAGATGCCCAACGTGTGCATACGTGAAAAGATCATTGCAACATTAATGCTAATACCGAGTGTACAAATTTACGAATCTGCGAGGATCTAACATAGAAAAAAACACATATTCAAATAGTCTTAATGTGGAGTTGTACCCTAACTATAAGATACAAATTATTGATAAAATCATACGTTTAGATATATATAAATACATCAAAGACACGCTACCAAAAAGAAATTATAGTTCAGGTCACAGTGAAAAGGTTAAAAAATTTAAAGAGACCAGTGCAAAATAATTTCATTGCTTCTATATCTAGATATCCTTTTTCTGAGACATTTCTAACATGGACGAAGAGATCTGACAAATTTATAGTGTTTTCTATTTACTGCT
Source organism: Polydrusus cervinus (assembly GCA_935413205.1). NCBI lineage: Eukaryota > Metazoa > Arthropoda > Insecta > Coleoptera > Curculionidae > Polydrusus > Polydrusus cervinus. The sequence continues at coordinate 23,755,728 of OW284514.1, read as the reverse complement.
CTCGGGCACTCTGAGAGTGCTCTCTCTGAGATTGTATGTATTGCATGTTCAATTATCAAAATCAAGTAATCTCACTACATGGCTATGACAGATTTCGGGCAGATCTATGACGTCTCTTAGCGCTCTCGGAGTACTGGTAATTGAAAACGCTATTAGTTTCGAGCCGATACTGCTTCTTTTTCTTTTGTTTCAGAGACTTCCCTAGAAATTCCCCATGGATTTAGAGACATTATTATTAGTGAGACCTGAAGACTGAAGAACATTACTTTATTTTCGTTAAAGTTGTTATTTTATTTTACACTGTTTTGTGGTCCAAGAAATTGTACAAATAGTTCTATTATGCATACGAGAAAAGGCATTGTAGCTTAGACTGTGTACTACTTATACGATTTTCTTTTGAAATTTTTTTTTGAAAATAAACATAATTTACTTTGTTAATATAAAAATGTGTTTTAATTTATTTCATAAAATAAAAACTTTTATGCAACTTTTTATTGAGTTAACTCGTGATTCATTACTTTTGAATCACGATTTAAATCAATAAAAACTAAAAAAATTAATAAATCCAAAATCATAAAACCGCCGTTTAAATTTCCCGCCATTGCGCCTCTGATAGCGCCGTGGCAAACTAAAGGTCTTTCTCTGTCTCTTCTTTCTCTCTCTTTTATGTTGCGTTTGTTTAACAAGGAGTTAACATTTCTAACCCTATAAGGGCCGGTATTTTCAGGGTATGTTAAATCAAGAATTATGTAACAATAGATTATCAGTAACCAACGTTTTAACAGTAGAATAAGGAAAATTAGTATTTTGACTCATTTTTAACGGCTGGTTAGCTAATATTAGATTTAATCGAAAGTACATATGACAACGTTGTATGATATGACCTTTATCTACTCCGTGGTCAAAGAATCCGCACAAACATTAACCAATCCTTCCTCTGTTAAGAGCTAACGAACGGTATTGCAGATTCAGCAAATCAAAAGTCAAGAAGAAGCTAAGGAAAAACACAAAAAAGAAATGGAACTTTTAAATTTGGAAATTGATATTAAAAAAAAACATATAATTGTTTATCTTACATTTTAATTGAAGTTTGGACTGTTGCTCTTGAGTACGTTGGTACGGTTTTTGTCATTCTTTGTTTGCTGTTAAGTATTAGAATATATGTAAATACCTTTTTTATAAAAAAATTGTTTTATTTAGCATATGAAAATATACAGAATGATAATAAAATTTGCTCAATTTGTTCTTAAATAAAACTTCTTATATGCATGATCTATTATATATTTAAAATTTGAATAACTGATTCCTTTGATAGTCTAAATCGATGAAAAAATTCTGCATTACTCCAAAAATTAAAGTGGTCAATGCGTTCTCTCATATTGTACTCTTTATGATATGGCATTTCTTCTATTATATTATCTAAATTAATTTCATTAAAAATATTAAGATATTCATCAAAATACATTCTACAAAATTGTTTATGTTGAAAAATCAAAAGCTTGACCCAAACAACGCCCTTCAAATAATTATTTCCTTCTACTTTCTTTCTCTTCTATAGGTTAGAAAACCTTATCCGTCCAATTTACTACCGGTTAGTTAACAAAGAATTAAAGGCACATTTACCCGATATTTAACTTTCTTTAGGAGTGAAAATACCAAAAATTTTGTTTAACAAAGGAGTAAAGTTAAACCGACCTTTAACCAATGATGAAGAAACCGGGCCTAAATTTTCTTTGGTCCACACCAAAGTTTTTTCCTTAAAAAAAATATTTAGGGTGGCTATATCCAAGTCCTGGTAATGCAGCTGTTACTTGCCCGTCGGATAAAATCTATCTGTCAGCTAAAACGTCCGTTAATGAATTTGTGTATATCCAACCATAGCTAAGTTCCTGTTAACTAACATTAGGTTTCCAAATGCCCATGTTGGAAAAAAAGAAGAAATCCTGCATCAGCTGATACAACGGCGAGTACAAGAATGTCAACGACAGTCAAAAATTACATACTATTCTTGTTTTAATTTAATATAGACAAGGATGGAAATATGTTAATTGTTAGGTTATGTATTAAAATTTTTCTTTCGTTCGAAAAGTAATACTTCAATGGTCGAGTTTTACACTTTGTAATTTTTATTGGGTCTTTTTTGATACTGTTCTTTCAAGGTGGTATGAAATGTCTATCAACGAGAAAAAAAAGGATCGTGCGTCCAATTTCACATTAAGAGAAGTTGATTTATTAATCGATTTAGTTATAAAATATCGTCATATAGTTGAATGCAAACAAACAGATGCCTGCTCATGGAAAGACAAAAATGATATCTGGGAGAAGATGTGTTCAGAATTTAATAGCAAGAGTTCATCTGTTATGCGAACAACAAAAAGCTTAAGATCAAAGTACGAAAGTTTTAAAAAAGAGCTAAGGAAAAAAAAGCAAAAGAAAAAAACTTAAAATTCCAAACAGGCGGTGGAAATTTCATAGAAGTAATATTTACACCACCAGAAGAAAAGCTACTACCCTACATTGCGTTAAGTGTTGAGGGACTTCCTTCTAGAAATGATGATGAATGTAGGCATAAAATTAATAACATATCACATTGCATAAAGATAAAATATCATTTGTAAAACTCAAATATATGCAAGTTGCTTTTGAATTAAGGTATTTTTTTTTTGTTTCTATAAAGATTTTTTTTAGTGATTGAACAAAACTTCGATGAACTACCCGAGGGATTGACAGATAATGTAGCGCCAAATAATTTGTTACCAGTTTTTCTGCAAGTGGAAGAACCTAATCAGGTAGATACAATCAAATAAACTATGTTGGTATTTAAATGTAGTCAACAAAAATACTTGACTCATTATTGGATATGACACAAAAAATATTATTAAACATATAAAACATTAATTAAAAATTTTTTTTTATTAGTGATTCATTCTGTTTACATATTGTTTTTATTTACAGAATTTTGAAATTATAAATATTGACAACTTAACCAATCCTAGTAACGCAGTTCTAAACTTGGAGCCAAAAATTCAAAAAACTCCCACTACAAACCAAAAAAAAATATTACGAGGTAGGTATATCCACTAGCTGTTGCTATATTTATTTAACAATGGGTTTGTTGGACCATGCAATAAGCATTGTTCCCTTTTTTAACTCTGATATAATTGCCAAACAAAATTGTTTTCTGGATACCTATGCATTTGACATACAATGTGTTAAAAGTAGGTAACAAATCATTTGAAAACGTAAAAAGTGCACTGACTATTATTTTGCTTTTTAAATTAAAAGTATTACTTAATAATTTTAATAATTACTTTTAATTAATTATTAGTTTTTTACTGTTTTAAACCAAAAAACCAGTAAATATTGCTTTTTACGAAGGTGTAGAAGGGCCACATGGAATAAAAAATTTTTAATTTCTTAAATTTTCGACTTATAACACGAAATTTTAAATTTTCGAGTTATAACTAGAAATTTCGCGTTATTAGTCGAAATTTTAAGAAATTAAAAATTTTTTATTGCATGTAGCCCTTCTACGCCTTTGTAGCTTTTTTATAACTTTTAGGAAGAAAAATTACCCCCCGACAGGATGCTATAACCGCTGTTTCAGCCATGGCTTTGTCAAAAAAAGAAGTTCTGTTACTTCAAAAGAAGTGTTTAATTCAAGAAATGAGACTAAGAAAACTTGAACATGATGCCAAAATGAAAAAAAATAAAGCAGAACTTAAATCAGCTTTGCTTGATGTTCAAATTAGAACTATAGAGAAAAAAATAAAATGCACCATGCTTCAAAAAATGTTAAATGGTCATTTAATTCTGGATTCATGAAGAGTGCATGAGAGTTTTCTAAATTGTACCTTTACGATTTTAATTTTGATTTTTTAATGGAAAATCTTTTGTTTCTGTGGATATTTTAAGAAATAAAGTACTCATGTTTCGAAATCAGTTTTTTATTATCAACTATAACACTTAAGAGCATAATCCCTACAATATAAAGTTTTTCATATACACATATGGTGTTTTAGAAATAGAAATGTGTTTTGTTCATGTTCCTAAGCATGAATTAGTCTAGCAAAATACTGGTGAATTAGTTCATTTCTGTGTGCATTTAACTCGTTATTAAACATATCATGATCAACAGCCTCATTTATAAGAGCCTCTATTTCTGGGTTGACACCCAATTCCGGTTCATTGTTTTGAATGGCTATATTGTGCAATATAACTGTAGCAATTATTATGTCCTGTACTGTTAACATGTCTAACCTTATGCCAAGAGAAAGTACTGGAAAACGCCGCTTTAAAACTCCAAAGCATCGCTCTACCACATTGCGTGTTCTTATTTGGGACTGGTTATACAGTCTCTCTGTGTCTGTCACAGGTTCTTCTAATGGAGTCATTAAATATCTTTCGTTGGCGTATCCACCATCACCAAGAAGTAAAGCATTTCCCAATCGTTCAGCATCAAATATAGCCTTCAACTGTGAATTTTGAAAAATAATACTATCATGGGCAGAACCTGGCCATCTGGCCACTATGTTACGTATTTTTAAGTTGTGATCACAAGCTGCCTGCACATTTAAGGAAAACCAACCTTTTCTATTGCGGAACGTTTCGGCTTGATCGCCTCCTGGCGATTGAATACGTATGTGGGTACAATCTATAGCTAGTAGCACTCTCGGAAAGGCAGCAATTTGGTAAAAGCCTTGCTGACCTTGCAAATATTCTTCACTATCTGGTTCTGGTAAATATATATACTCCCTTTTTAAAGAACAAATAGCTATTGTAACCCTTTTTACAACTTTTGATGCAGTAGTTGGCTGAACACCAGAAAAATCTCCCACAGACATTAATGTGTTTCCAGTAGCATAAAAACGTGAGCATATTAGTAGTTGCTGAAGGGGACTCAGTGCGAAGTTTCTGTAAATAAAAATTGTATGAAACAAGGTTAAAAAAATTATGGAAAGATACTGCACTTATGAGTAGCCAGACTTGTTTTTTGTATTAATGATATATTTTAATAATATTCCACTAACCTCTCTGTGTTGTAACGGATTTGAGGCTCAATACGATTCAGTATTTGCTGGACGGTTCCTTTATTCAAACGAAATCGCGCTATAAAGTCAAAATCGTCCCACTCATAAATATGTTCGGTTCTGGGCCTTACAGTGTACGGCCTTCTATTTATGATGAGCTCCATTTCATCAAGCTCCTCTTCACTATCCGAAGGAAATATATTCACGTCAAAAGGCAGATCCATAAGTTACCAAAATAGCTCCAACTTAATAAAACCTGGAGTGGTTTTTCAAGCATTCACAAAAAAACCTTAATTGTTTTTAATTCTTGATGTGATGTAAGATGTAAGTAGAAGTAAAATAAAATAATAAGCAAATGTCACTATTCGGAAATCCTCGTGTGAAGTCGCCGTTTTAAACTCCTAGCGGTCGCTTCTACCAACCGGTAATTTATCTTCCTGTTAGAAGGTATTTAACCCAATGATAACGATATCGGGAGATCGATATATTTACTTTTGTTGTTAACAGCTAGATTAATGTAACAGCAAGTTTACCAGGACATGGATATAGCGGCCCTTTTTAATAGTTGGAAACTAATTTTTAAATTAAATTGTTTAAATGAAATAATGTTTTCTGTCCTAAAGCATGGAGCATCACGAACTTTTAATCGTTCTTTTATAAATAAACCATGGCCCGCTAGGTTTGTTGATTAAAAAAAATAAATATCTGGCGTCTACAAAATAGCGTATTTTATCGAACGGTGAGGCAGAGCAACGTCCGGGATTCGCTAGTCAAACTGTTTACTTTTAGAAAAAATATTTAGTATTGGGAAATTTATTTGTTCAAAGTAAATCCGCGTTTTCTTTTCTAAAACTACAGAATATCGTGAACTTTCACCATATTTTTAAAATAATAAATAAACTGAAATCAATGTACCTATGTACGTTTTGTCAATTTAACTTTGGCTAATAACTATTTATGAATCTGTTAGCTTGGCTATTAAATAAACATTATTATTAATAAATCTGGACGTCGCTCAACCCCCTAATCGTCAATTAGGGGGATTTTTGTCTTTTTCTTCAAATATAAAACAGACCGATGACTTATTGTCTATTCCCTTTGATTATTAAAAAAATGACGTCTCTGATTGGTTAGAACTATTCTACTCAAGACCCGAGACAGTGTTGACCTCCTCTGTGCTAAACGAACACCTGTTCATAAAATGAGCAAGTTAGTTTGACTTCTTTATTCAGAATGTTTTACACCATTATAAAAGAAAAGTTTAAGTGTGCAATAAGCCCAGTGCCTGATTCTCACACACAAACAAAGAATTGGACTTCAACAAGATCATTGCATCTATATATGGAGAAAAAAAAATCCTACTTTACTACTAGGTATACACTTTTGTCCTGCCTGCTCAATAATACACATTTTTATTCGCTTACAATAAACATCTTTTCCGGTCACGCTTCATGATATAAGTTTTTTTGTTCACATGTCAAATACCTTGCAGAGTTCCTGCATGCGAGCAATTTAAATCTGTAGCAACTTGGTAGGTACAAAGTATAGTAGTTAAAAATATCTGTTTATCAAGTTTAGTTTCCCAAAACAATTAATTTCGAGTGCTTCACAATAATTTTTTTATTATATCTACATCTTTTGATATATTGCCCATACAAAAATAAAATTTGATTCTATTTACCCAACCACTGGTAATCTAATTGACTTTGATATTGCAGTGACACAAAACTAAGAAAATATTAGGAACAGAAAATATATAACAAAAATAATAAGTTTTACATTTCATTTTTTTAATAATACAAATTAATTAATCAACGAATCTTAAATACATGATAAAATAACCGGTCTTTTTTACCAATCTTGAACAATCTGAGGTGTTATTACTTACAAATTCATCCATTTAAATTCCCCATCATCAGCGACAGCGTCTTCTTTTGCATTTGAATGAGCTGAATTGATGTGTTGCTCAAGATATTCCTTTTCAGCGAAAGTATCAGAGCACCAGGGACATTTAATCTCTTTATGCAGGCGGGAATGTACATCCAATGCAACAATAGAGGCGAATCCTTTACCACAAATGTCACAGAAAGCCTTGTTTTCCTCTTCAATTTTATGACGACTTTTAAGATGCCCTCGCAATGATACGCGTTGTCTAAACCTCTCGCCACAAAAATTGCATTGATAAGGGGCTTCATTTGTGTGTTGTCGCACGTGAGTACGCAGTGCGTGTTTGCCAGAAAATCCCTTGCCACAATATTCGCAGATATGCGGTCGCAACTTCATATGCTTCATATTAATATGTTTCGTGAGATACACTAAAATAAAATAATTTATATTTAAATAAGCACATATATAAAACAATTATTTTGTCGTAATTTGGCAACACCTCATGTAAAAAATATTATTTATTTATTGGCATCTGCCAAAGGGCTAACGACCGGGGTCTTGTTCTTATAAATAAATATTACTATTTGTTTTGGGATGAAAATAAACATTTTTTTTATAACTAAAAGGATGATGAATTCGTGAGATAACTTACTTTTAAGGAAGAATGCTTTACCACAGGTTTCACATTTAAAATTCCTTTCTTTAGTGTGATCTTTCCTTTGATGGTATAAAAGCTTGGTCTTAGTCCTAAACGATCTCCCACAATCCTCACAAACACAGAAGTTCGGATTTTTATGATAATAAAAGAAATGCATCCGTAAACTACAGGGATTTTTGCATGTTTGACCACAAATTTCACATATTACTGGCGCGTCTTCATGCAATGTCATATGCTTCTTAAGGTATGCACTTCTGATTTGCTTGTCACATATCGGACATGTTTTATTTTTATGCCTCGTCATGTGGTTTTTGAAGGTTACTCTGTTGGTAAATTTGATCTGACACTGATTGCAGTACATCTTCAAAGGCTCTTTCTTTTTTGTCTGGGTAGAGGTAGCAAGCCTACTTGCAATACATTTTGCATTAATCTTTTTCCTATCCATCCAATTAAGAATATTGACTTGATCTCTTTTGTTCATCAATTTCCAAGCGTTAACTTTTTGTGTAGATTTAAGCTTTTCCATATATTTCATGTTAATTTCTAGTTTAAGATTTTGAATTTGTTTAACTTTTCGAGCCGATAGAGGACTGTCTTTGCAGATATTCACTTTAGTGTCAATATTTGGTAAAAGACGTGAATCATTTGATTCTCTTACAATGCTCTCGATTTTATTATCCTTGCCAATGTTTAATAATTGTGATATCTGTTTAATAGGCTTAGTAGTTTCATTATCGCCTTTAATTTCAGAAAAATTATCATCAGTACTATCAATATCATTGTCTAATTCTTCAATGTCAGACTCTAGATTATTTGAGGAATTATTCTTCTCAAGGAGAGTTTTTAATATTTCCGATGGCTTTTCAGAACTTGTACTTGCTGGAGTAACATGTGTGCTAGTACTAGGTATAATGATAGCATTATTAATACTTGGCCTTACAAAAGAGCTAGGTGTACTTGACCTGCTATTATTTGATCCTGATCTATTTATTTTGTTATTAAATGCTCTGTAAGATTGAATTATACGCCTCCTTATTAAAAAGGCTGTTTTTACATCTCTAGCGCATTTTAGGCACGAAACTTTTGGAAGACTATCATCAGGTTTAATCTAAAAAAACCAGTCACCCTTTTAAAATGATTTTAAGCAAGCTCTATTGATTACATTTTTTTTTATTTCACCTCAACTTTTCTGATTTTGATATATTTTACAATATTAAAATGGTACCTAAGTAATGGGATTATTTGTATGTACCATGATCTTAACTATAGTAGTATATCACCATAATTTTTCCTGGTCACTTAAAAATACCAGATTTATATCCACTAAAGTTGAGTCTAGTACCGTTTTTCAAAAGATAATTCTTTAAACAATAGTTCTTTGAAAAGATAATTTCCAATAGACAATTATTCGAGGACTGTTTTTCGAGTGCAATGATTATTTAGAAAAAAAAACAAGTATATTTTAGATATTTATAGCTTGTTTATTATACTTTTTACAAATAATTAAATGGTAGCAAGAAATACAAAGAAAGAGGCTTTCTTTATAAGAATAGAAAAAGTGTCCATTTGAAAAATTGCATGCATAGTGGTAAAACCAAATGTTTTAAAAGTTAAATAAAAACCGCCGTGCGTTTTATATGATTAATCAACCACATTTTGGTTTTTTGTACCTGGAAGTTGGTTGTGAAACAGGGCTTACATTATAAATTAACGTTTCGTCAGTATTGTGTGCAATGTAGAATATTACATATTATTGTGCATGTATGACAAAGTAGGTAGGACGGAGGTAGATAGATACTTAATTTGTAAATTGTAAGTAAAAGTAATGTTTGTTGTCTTTCACTAAGAAAGGAAAAAAGAACCTTGCCTTGGAAGCAGGAAGCCTTAAAACACACATTTTGAATTTACCTATGGTATTTTACTATAAATTACAATGTGCCTACCTTTAATGATGTAAGTATTTCAACCATTTTTGCAAAATCTTCTGTAAAAATGTTTACTTTTGCAACAGTAAGGTTTAAACACAGTCTGCATATCTCCAAATTTTTAACAGCGTTTTGTAATTCGCTCATTTTTTCTTATTAGATGAAATATCAATCAATTTTAACAAAATACTTTTTTGTTTTGGCCTACAGATAGATTATTTGACATTTAAGAAAATCAGCTGGTAAATACAGCCGTATGTGGAAAAGTCTGCAAACTTGACATAAAGGGAAGAAATAATAATTGAGGTTAGGATACTTTACTCAAAATCAAAAACAAAATAAAAGATCAGTTTATAGTTGGATTAATTGGTGTATGCCTTTAATTTGTGTTTATTTAGGAATAGAGTCAAAATGAATCGTTTTAAATATGTAAGTCCAATATTGGCAGATAACGAAAATACTCTAATATGTGAAAACAACGTAAGGTTATATGACGGAGATGTGAAAACAAGTTTTGAAGGAGGTGAACTGATTATTACAACCCACAGAATTTTATGGGGCCGTCCAGGTGCAATAGCAAAAGGACAAACCTGCTTGGCAGTCTTACTAGAATTGGGAATTTATATTGAGGAAGAATCACCCAGTGCCTTTAGCTTTAGACGATCTCGTAAAGTGGTTCTGCACCTAGCAGAAAGCAATGAAAATGATGCTGATAGACCTGTACCATATAGTATGTACAATTACATTAAATTATCCTTTAGAGAAGGCTACACTAATGATGTTATGGGTACTTTAAATCGATGTTTGCAAATGAAATATTGGGAAGCAAACATTCCTCCTCAAATTCAAAATAAGCCCTTAGATAAACCAGGGCATTCCCAAATTAAATTAAGGACTGGAATTGTAGGAATTGAAAGAAGTTTGCAAGAAAAACAGAAAGCCACAGATGAAAGTTTAACAGCAGCTTTTCAAGATTTAAACAAGCTCATGAGCATGGCAAAGGATATGGTTAGATTATCTCAAGTTATTTCAACTAAAATAAGGGTAAGTGGGTTTAATTTCGATTGTATCCCTTTTTACCTCCTCAAAATTATATCCTATTCAGGAAAGACAAGGTGATATTACAGAAGATGAAACTGTGAGATTTAAATCATACCTTTTGAGTTTGGGCATTGATGATCCAGTGACCAGGGACTCCTATAAATCTAATACTCAGTATTACAGAGGTTTAGCAAAAGAAATATCAGACTGTTTACTTCAACATATTGAGGATATGGGAGGTATGATGGCTTTGACAGATGTGTATTGCAGAGTTAACAGAGCAAGAGGTAATTATTTATTAACAGCTATGTCGGCTAAAGAGTTTCAAATTTAAAACAGTTCTAATTCAAATATTACCAGTACCTAAGTGGGGAAGTAAGTAAAAGAATAGGCCAGGTTAGTTTGGCATCTTGAATGCAATTTTGAAATGTTTCTCAGGGCAAAGTTCTTTTTTTTTTAATTGCGGATAACAATTTTTTAAGCAATATTTTTTTACTACTCAAAGGTTTGGAACTTTTATCACCAGAAGATATTTTAAATGCTTGTAAAGTAATGGAACCTTTGGGACTACCATTAAAACTGTATCAATTCAGTTCTGGTGTTATGGTGCTACAACTTAGTGGTTTAGACAGTGAAAGTATTGCTGAGACCACAGCTCTATTAGTAAGTACTACTTAATACTTTAAGCAATGATTTATGATCTTATAGTATCATTCATTAAAATAATTTAATAATTATTTTTGTAATATTATACAGGCTCTCACATAAGAAATAATAATTAGGTATTTATTTTTTAGATTGATGATAATGGTTCCCTCACGTCAGAAGAGCTGTCTCAAAAATTGGGTATTTCTGTAACTTTAGCAAAAGAACGCCTCTTAACTGCAGAAAAATTTGGTAGATCGTGTAGAGATGATTCAATAGAAGGTCTAAGGTTTTACCCTAATCTGTTTTTAACTAAAGAGGAATAGGAAAGGAAACACAATAATTAAATTAATATAAAAAAGTTTATATTTATGCCAATAACCATTTGTACATAATATGCTATATAAATTTATAATAATTATACAAAGATATAATACATTTTGTTTGTTAAAAATGTTTGTTGGCTATATACATATATAAAATGGAGACACTACATCTACAAGTAAGTATAAAGACAGTCTTAATATTAATAGAGGAACATAGAAATCCCATAGTAAAACAGGAGTATTGAGACCTTAAATAATTTTATATAAACATCTGAAACATTTTTAAAATCATTCAAAATAGATGCAGGTAAAAAGCATACATGACAAGCAAACCATTATTATTAAGAGTAGCCGGTACTCCCTCCCTTTATTTTTAAATATTTCTAAAAGTGATGATTTCAGGAGTTAATAAGTGTGTAAACCATAATTTTTAGCCAATTTAAACCACTTCCGGTTTAACCAGAAGTAAGTAAACTTTTAAATGGAAACTGGATGTTTAAATTCTATAGTAAATTATATTTTCAATGATATATACATTATCATTTGTTATTAAAATGGCCGCCTGTATAAATTTTTCTTTACTAAAATATTCATAACTTTGGTAAAACAAGGTAAGTAGTAAAGAGTTGGCTATGAAAACGTTAAAATGGTTCATTTCAACCTTCTTTAATTATAATGTATTATAATTCATATTAATGAAATAAACTTTTTTTTTTTAAAGGAGGTTGTAAATAAACAGATACATTTTTCTCAAACAAGATCATTCCATAATAATACATATAAAACAGGTTGAAACGAACCATTTTAATGTTTCAATGGCCTACTCTTTACCATAACCTTGTTTTGAAGTTATGAACATTTTAAGGTTTTGGTCTAGGCGGCCATTTTCAAAACAAATGTATGTTGATGAGTCAATGTAAATATAAAAAAAAAATGGTGGGTTTCTATTCCTATTAAAATTTAAACGTTGCCTTTACTTCTGGTTAAACCGGAATTGGTTTTAAATATTTCAATTAACCCAAAAATTGCCAATTTACACCCTTATTAACCCCTAAAATTTTTAAATATTAGAATTACGGAAAAACAGTGTCATTCTTGGTGTCATCCCGCATACCCGGTGAACACGAGATTACTCGCCATCTTGTTAAGAAATAATATATCTGATTTAAAATTTTGGGACGTTTTACGATTGGTTTATATACAGATTTATATGTCAAAGTGCTTAAATATCTGACTGTCCTTTTCTGTTCAACCGGAAATACACTCGACTTTGTTATTTTAAAGTAAACTACCTGTATATCTTTTTTTAAATTGAATTCTACGTTGAATTCTAAGTTTTAAACATGTATTATACGATTATACCCCATACCTATCTTTAACAGTTTTCAAGAAAATGGCGTTTAAAAATTGTTGCATAAGAAAATGTAAAAAGTTGTTAAAACCAAAATTGACTATAACAACTTTATTTATTTATTTAGCGACGCCGACGGCCAAATCCCATTTTTAACTTTTTCTTTGTAAACTAAAGTAAAAATTATGACAGTTAACAGATTTAAAGTAACTCTACCTAATAATACATTTTGCAAACCAACAAAATCCCTCTAAACGCTATTTCAAACATGATTTTCTCGGAATCCACTCAAACATTTTTGTAAAAACCTGTTTCCTATTCAGCGGCAAATATAATTATTTCCAGCGAATCGAAAATCCTGTTTCAGGTATCAGCCAGTGCGGAGATTTTAGCGCCTGAAAAATCAATTAGCGGGATTTTGTTGGTTGGCAACATGTCACCAATATAGACAGTAATCACAGTAAAAGTCAAGAAACAGGTGTCTTAAAGGAAAGTATTAAAAAAGTCATGGCCAATTTCTATTACCATTATTAACAATTCTAGATATGAGAGAGGATTTTCCGTAATTGTATCTATGATGGTCAAGAGCAAAAAGATTTGTAGAACTCGAAAATTGATCCGATGTAAATGGTCGGGCCATTCAATTCTATTCACTAATTTAAATAAAAAATATATATCACATTTAAATTTACATTTAGAAAGTGAGTCTCAAATCACTCTTAGCTTAATACCATCATAGGAGTCAACAGATAATTTTAAATTTATAAGAAATACATTTAACATTTTTTTTTACCTCGTCGATGTTTAGGGTACTTATATATTAAATAGGACAGATACCACACACAAGAAAGTTATTCCAAATCCCAATAACTTTAATGATTTGTTGACAATATATTCATAGTGAATATGAACTAGGTAAACTAACATCAACATCTTCTTAATTTGACTTTGATTTCATCCTCCCAATCACCTAATATTCTTTGCTGTATGGCTTGAGAATTCTGTCTGCCCTCGCGTACATCGTAGACGGCCATAACCATGATCATGACGTTATTTTTCGCATATTTGTTTTTTTATGTTAAACCAGTAAAGTTTGCTTCCATTTCGCCGTTATCAAACGCCATTTTCTTAAAAACGTAAATATAAATTTTGGGTATAAAACATGTAGGTATGTAGTTTTATACTGAGAACTTTATGTAGAATCAGATTTTAAAATATTGAACGGTTGAACCGGAAACAACTAGCAGATTGATTTAAGCACTCAAAATCTTTATCTAAAGCAATGCATACAACTTCCCAAAATTACAAATCAATATACAGGGTGTGTCAGTAAGGTGTATGTCTTAGATAGCACCTAAACTATCAAAGGTAGGGAAAAAAGTGTAATACAAAAGTTTTTTAGGATACATAATCTAAAAATATTTTCTAATCTACAGGGTGGTCCTAAAAAGTGGTACTGAATAATAAAAAAGAAAATTAAATGGGACACCCAGTATTATTTTCTATAATATGATTCAATGGAATAAGGACTTTGCAACCCTATTAAAATTTTTGAAGTGAAATGCAACGTTGCCAAGTAATTAATTTTTTTCCGAAATTTTAGTAATTTTTATGGTATCGTTAAAAAATCATAGCATCCTGTGGATTAACCCTAAGCAAATATAATTTACGTTGTAAGTACTTTAAGGTACGATATATTGATCTATAATAATGTTTTTTAAATTTCTTATACAGAGCGTTCATTATAAGTTGGACAACTCGATAGTCTTAAAAATGCTTTATTTCAATTTTTTTAAATGGGACCCCCTAATTTTTTTAGGCAAAAGAATTTATCTTTCGAAAACCTTAATTTTTTGTTAAACATGTCATATATCTAAATATCATAGTTTTTGAAATATTTTAGGTTAATCCACAGGTTGCTATAATTTTTTAACAATACCCTTAAAATTACTAAAATTTCGGAAAAAAATTAATTACTTGGCAACGTTGCATTTCACTTCAAAAATTTTAATAGGGTTGCAAAGTCCTTATTCCATTGAATCATATTCTAGAAAATTATACTGGGTGTCCCATTTAATTTTCTTTTTTATTATTCAATACCACTTTTTAGGACCACCCTGTAGATTAGAAAATATTTTTAGATTATGTATCCTAAAAAACCCTTAAACTTTTGTATTACACTTTTTCCCCTATCTTTGATAGTTTAAGTGCTATCTAAGACAGACACCTTACTGACACACCCTGTATATTATTTTTCAAAATGGTGAGTTGGCCAGTAATCTGGTGGTTACCGGGTTATTATATGATGACCACGTTATAAACACTAAGCCAACCTTATAAACAAAAATATCAAGCTTTAGTTTATTTACAATCATGACCTATGATTAAATTTTACAAAAATCTTTAGTATTTAATTTGAAAATCAAACTACTTGAAATTTAAGTTATCAACACAAAACTGTTTTTCCTATAACCATAACACCGAAGTTGTGATTATGACCAATGATTTATTTATAAGTAGGTATAATCTTGTTTCAACAAACTTCACTCGAGGGTTTCTGGCTACCAGAATTCCTCGGTCATTTTCCTGACTTAACACTTTCCTTATTTTACTATGAATAATTATTATTTGAGTGGCTGTATTCCTTGTCACAAATCAGTTCCTGATGGTTTGTTGAAATTTTAGGCAAAGTTCATGTCAAATTATAAATGTTGTTATATGATGATGATCCAAATTATAAATTTAAAAAAAATCTATAAATTTTTGGTTTATAATACTTTTAAATTAAACTGCCCAAAGAACTTAAAATAAAGTCTGATATTTAAGAGTACCTGCTACATAATAGAGTATATTTTTTTACTTGACATGGGTTCACGTATACTGGAAAATGAGCCAGTTTTTAGTGTAACCTTATTTAAACTTTAAATTATTTAATAATTTCATAAATTCTTAGTTTGCAAATTTTTTTAACTTCCTTCAGAGAAATTTCGATTTCTTCATTTTTATTATTATTTACTCTCGATTCGATTTGTGCACATATGGTGTCAATGTCCTCTTCCTTTGAACAGAATATGAAAGGAAATCCGTGTTGCTCCCTGTAACGTTTACTCAGTTGCTTTAGCCGTTTTTTCTCCTCAAATCTCAGACTCGTTGAGGTATTATTTACAATTTTTTGATGGGTATTGAATTCTAGCATTGAGTTGCTAAAACCTGCTAGTCGGCTTACACTGTCTGGATAGAGTTGAAGAATTTTTTCTTTTTCTGTAAAAAAAAGAGTATAAGTAATGGCACACTATACACAGGGTGTTAACGCGTCCTTGGGATCTTTTAAGAAGACTTCTAAAAATATTTTTTTAATCTTATGTCTAAATATATTTTTCGATGTTCCGGAAGTAGCTGTCACCTTTGTTTTTTAAATAGGATATGATTATTTTTATTACATTTTAGAATTTTTCTATAAAATTCAATAATTTTAGAATTTTTCTATAAAATTCTAAACGGTTATTTATAAATTGAATTTAATTTCGAAGAAAATACTTTTAGAAACAAAGTCATTCAATAATTTCAATTGAAGTATTCTTGCTTTATGGTATTTTATCTATTTGCTAATTGCTGATGTTTTTGGTTTTAACTGGTTTCCATTTTACTATACATAGATTTGTTAAAACTATAAACGATAAAAGCAACTATATAATCAGAACATATTGATATACGACACGTGTGTACTTAGTATATGAAAATAATAATATTTGTGTTAATAACCGAACACATATAACATAAATATACATGTCATTGACCCTAATAATAAATAGAACAGGATAAAGTTGGGCTCCTTTATTTTTTCTTTATTATTTTAATTCATTAAAATTTATTTCATTCATAACTATTTGCTATTACCAATAATAATTATTGTGTTATAAAAAAATTATTAAAATGTGTTTTTGCAACATAATATGTGTTAATATGAAAATTAAATCGGTGTCAAGGAAAAATGTTTAGTGTTCATTACAGGTAATGGTTGGCTTAACCCTTTACAGGTTTGAATGTCATCCAAAATTATGAGCCGTCAATTTTTTACAATGGCATTCCTAAACTGCGATAAATAATAAAAATAAAAGTTCTTTACATCTATTTGGATCACCCCGTACATTTCGTTAATTTTTTAATCAACAAAGAAGTGGCTTTGTTTGACACTGTGATGTTCTACTGTTTATTAATGATCAGGACGTAATAAAGAATACACTAGTTTAGCTTTAATGATTATTAATTTATTAGTAGTACTCAGAAATACAATTTGGTTAAGACAGTACCGTACGCGTGTCACTTAGGCTTTACTGCGTTATGGCACTGACTTGTACCATGTTGCTAGATGTATTAGTCCATAAATAAGTAAACAGACACCTTCCTTGATTTTAAGTATACATACAAAAATATTTGCATATAGTACCTACCCAAAGCCTGGGTCCAGAAAATTGATAACACGTTACAAAATTTGGAAGTACCAATAGTAAAAACTACCGTTATTATTTACTCTATCTCGTGTATGTCTTTTGTTTCTAGTGATTTTTTTAGGCATTTATCAGATCAATAGTTTATATTGTGACACCCCTAGTCATTGGCAGCGCCAATTTAACCATTAGGCGTACTAGGCGGCCGCCTAGGGCCCAGTGGCAAAAGGGGACCGGCAGGGGCCCCGAAAACAAAAATAAAAATAATTAAAAAAAAATTAAAAATAAGAATGCTTTTAGCGGGGAGAAGGGCCCGTCCTCAGCCTGCCGCCTAGGGCCCGACGCAGCCTTAAACCGGCGCTGTGCAATAGTTAAAAACTTAAAGAATTTGGAAAAAGAATATCATAATTTTAACATACTGTGAGAAATATGAAATACTAAATGGTAAAGACATTAAATTATATATAAAAAAAAATAATAGCTAAAAGCGACGCGCATCATTTTTATTTGATCGTTATTTTTACAAATAATGTACTTAAATTAAAAATGCAAAACAAAAAGTTGTACCCAATTACATTTTATATTGTCCAAAATCCTCCACTATGTTTCGCGGCTGTAAAAAAGGATTAATGCTTGTAAACAAAACTCAAATAGGATAATATAAACAAGAAGACCACGGAAGTTGCAGGAGGAGTTACTGGCATTCAACCGTGACGGTCCGAGTTCGATCCTCGGATTGGGCATACGCACAATAAAAAAAAGTATGTTCGAAATTTAGCAGATTTAAGAATGCAGGGAAGAGTGTAAAATGTATCATCTTCCAATACACCCCATTCACGCCGGTAACCGGGTCGGATGAGATTGGATATCTCGTGGGGTGCGGAAGAAGGTACACGCTCCCCTATTGGTAGGTCATGCAACGGCAATAAACCGAGGTTTGATAGCGCTTGGGGGTGTCGCGTGACAGAGGATCGTGGTTCGGAACTAAAGTTAAGCTGTAGGTCCAAGAACAAGCTGGCTGAATGTTCGAAAGGACAAGTGGCCATCAGTAACCCAGAGCAAACAAACAAAGCTCATATACAGCTCGTGCAATATAGCTTGAGCTCTGACTTTTGGGTGCGCAGTAAACAGGTGGGAGGAGCTAGCCGAGAGCTCATTTTTCTGATGATCTTTGAAACGCACACTTCTGTACAGTCTGTCAGAAAAGTAGGGCGTTCATTAAAAAAAAAATTATTACTATATTTATTTGTAATAATGCCTTTTAAAAGTAAAGTCTTAAACCGAGTATTGAGCGGTCAAAGCCGTGAAATAGTTTATAATTTAATAAAATTTATGCAACAAGAGGCAGATACAGGAAGACCAGAAATTGATTTCAGGAAGGTTCACGAACGTGTTTTAGCCGCTACAAAGATTAGTCTAAGCACAATTAAACGAATTAAGCAAGAAGCCAAAAATATCGAATCCGGAGCAGTTAAATGTTTTTCCACGCCAAACAAAAAGCGTGAAAACAGAAAAAGCAAAATAGTCTTGGACGTTGCTTTTCAAGGTGTTTTACGCAGAACAATTCAGAATTTTCATAAAACAGAAAAGCAAGTACCAACTCTAGCGAGAATTCATAAAAAATTTCAAAATGATATCAATTACCGGGGATGCCTGAACAGTTTAAGAAAAGAAATAATAAAAATTGGATTTCGTTGGAGAAAAATCAAAACCAATAGAAAAATTTTAATGGAGAAACCTGACGTAAGGCATCTCCGTATCCAATTTTTAAAGAAAATGAGAGTTTTCTTTCTTAACCCTATTGAACTACTGTGGGCACAGATGAAAGAGTTTGTGACCACAAGAAACGTCACGGTTAATTTAACAGATGTTATGAAATTAACCGATACTTTTTTTGAACAATTTTCGGTGGACCAGTGGAAATCACGTTGCGAGCGAGCAAAAAGATTTGAATTAGAGTATATGGAAAACGAACCCATGGTGGATATTGTTGTAGAAAACCTAACAATACATTTGAATGACACTGACAGCAGTTCAAGCGAAGACTCTGATGATTATGTAAGCGAGGGTTCTCTGTCCGAAAGAGAAGAATTAGACAGATGAAACTGATAAATATTATATAATAGTCATACATGTACTTTTAAAACTTAGACTCTTAATATGTTATGTACATACATCTTTAATTATATAAAGCCGAAATTGTGTCGGCCATAATAAAATTATAAAAAAAACAGGGATGCGAAGTAATAAATGCTCATTAAATATGGAAAACCCATTACTGAGGATTACCAACAATTTAAACACATATGAATAGATGCAAATATGTATATTGTTTCGAGAAAGGGCAGCCATAAAAGCATAATAAACACATAATTAGGCCATATTATGCAAAAAGCAACTAACCCTCAATGTATCTAAGTTTGCATGGTCAAAATATATAAAATAATTTTACTGTTAGAATAATAGAATTACAATATAATTTACATATTGAATAGTTAAGTTCAGTGTTGAAAAAATTTCCGATAATTTAAATAATTATAAAAATAATTAAAAGGAATTAACTATTTTGTTGGTTGTATGATTTTTGCATAACAGGGCCCAATTAGCAAACACGATTAGCAGTCACTACGGCTTTATCAATCAAATCCCACTTTTATTTTCTACGCGGACTGTACTTTACTAAAATTCGGTATTAGGTATCTCTGTCGTACACTGACTCTCCTTTTCTTTCATCTGCGCATCTCGGGGCTCAAGCTACATTGCATGACCTGTAGTTTCAAATAAAAAAAAAAGTTTTCTTAAGAAAATAATACTTATTTACCTGAATCTTTTAACGTATCCAAATAGTTCTCTATAGCCTTGATAACATCATTAATGTTTCCGAATGGTCTATTCTTTAAAATTCCAATTCCAGCCGCCAAACAGTGTTCCACTATATTTCCGAAGATTTTTATAAATCTGTCACTTTCCAAACTATTCACTTCGTTTATTGTTAAATATTGTGCCCACATGTTTTTTCATTAGCCGACTAGTACTACAAAAGTACTTATTTTTTGCAATTGAGTTTGTTTGTTACTGAGAAAGTGTGTTGATAAAGTAATGTTTATATAGGGTTATACGGGTTATCCGCGTTCTTCGACTGCGGTTTAAGGCTGGGGAGTTTTTTGATATAATATCGATTGGTATAGGAGATAAAGAGGAAATTGAATGACAGAAGAGTTTTGGACAGTGGGTAACCAAGGGCCTAAGAGCTCCGATTTAAAAGGGTAATGCAACTTAATTTTTCTTCCCATGCTCTTAATCCAAATCTTTAAATATTTATTAAAAAAATGTAAAACCAACAAAATTAATATATTAGTGCGCCTTTTGGTGTATAGGTATCTATTACACGCTTACCACTCTAAAATTGAAGATTTTTTAAGAAATGATGTTTATTTCGCTTAGATTACAAAGCAGTTTCTGTCGAAAACGCTTAGTTTTTAAAATTTTCCTCCTAAAAGTTAAAGCCATTTTAAATCAACAAAAATATAACTAATTTCAATCCAATATTGAGGCAGTGGCTCAGAGGTGAGATACTGGCATTCGACCGCGGCGGTCCGGGTTCGATCCCCGGAGTGGGCATACGCATAATAAAAAAAAGTATGTCCGAAACTTACTGGATAAGAGAATGCAGTATGCTACTAGTGATTCCTAATATCTGGACTGACAAGGACGTCATGGACCTCTGGGGGCGTAAATAGGATAACTAGTGCATACACGTGGTTCGGATTCCACGTTAAGCTGTAGGTCCGTCTGGCTGACATTACCTAGACGATAGGGGATACAATGGGCCTAAGTATACTGGCTCTTCCGCGAACCCCAGTAAAAAAAATCAAATATTTTTACAATAAAAACATTTCAATCATCAGTCTCCTATATTTATTTTAAAGAACAAAAATTAAAGTAAAAAGTTTAATTAAAACAGAAAAATACAAATAAGAAGGAAAAAAATTTTCTTTTCCCAACTAAGTCAGTTATCAAACATTTATTTACCTGTTTAGTACTCAATTAAAATAAATAAAAAACCTCTTCCTTACACTCAATTTAGAAGACTGCTTCCTCTCTTAGATCTTTCAATTAATATGCCTACTCCATAACTGTTCAAATGCTGTCTGTTTGAAGGTTGGAGACAATGATGTTTCTTGAATGATAGAAGTTGAACTTGCATTGTCTTTATTTGTTTTACATCACAATGTTTCAACTGGTAAGTATCTCCAGTCGTCTTCAGGTGAATACTAAATAAGTAAAGTAACAACAGCTCTATTTATACTAGCTAGATGCACTGGAGCATGACTGAGATGGGTGCAGTCATGCGTTTAATTCGTATGCGGTATTTTAAGTTTACATCTACTTCTGGTATATTGTAGCAGCTTCCTTGAACTTCCTCTTCCTCCAATCTGGTTCTTTATGCAGGATTCGAGCTTCTGTCCACTTGATGTGATGACCGTGTGTCCAGGCATGGTCAGCTGCATCTGATTTTTCGGTTTCTCCTTTAAGCGTGTTGTTTTTGTCTCACCAATGTAGGATCGGCCACATTCGCAGGGGATCTGGTAGACACATTTTTTCCTGTCTTTTTGACTTGTTGGTTTCGTCTTCGTCAAAGTGTCTTTCGAGCTGAATACCGTATTGATGTTATATCGTTGTCCTAGTCTTCTAATTCTCTCAGATACTCCTTTGACATACGGAATGTTGAGTGTTAATTGTGACTCTATTTGCTTCTTTTGTGTATTTGGCCGATTTTTTGTTCAAATGCTTCTGCCAATTGCTTTTATACATCCAATTGCTTTATTTCCTAACGACCCAAACTCTCAACCTTGTACCAGTGGGTACTTTCAGGGTTTCCTAGACCTGAACTGTGGTGGTATGTTTCTCCACTGTTAAATCTCCGAACGCGAACCTAAAGCTTAGGTAGGACATTGTCCACTTTTTTCCTTTCTTAAAGTTCTAGTAAAAAGTAACTTTCCTGAAGATGAATGCTTATGCGTTCGAAACATCTAAAGACTTTAACTTTTGAATAATTTTCTGAATATATCAGTTGAGGAAGACTTAAAAGACATATCGATATAGTTTCCTAGGTATACCGTTAAAACGTTAAACATGCTGATAAAGTCAAAGTTGATATTGCTCATCCCTACGTCGGACTTTTCCGATATTTTATGAAATTGTCACGCTACTTTTATCTCTTTAATGGCGCCAATAAACATTGTTTTTGAGATAACCGATTATAAAATAATAATTTATTTATTTAGGTAAATAGGTCCTATCTTTTTACCTAGTCGGTTAAGAATATAAGGCTATCCAAATTATCATTTTGGTAAAAACTGTTTTATATTCAGCGACAAACATTACTCGAAATTAGCGAATGCCAATCAGATATTTTTGAGCCCTTTCCGCTAGAAAGTGCAATCAGTGATAACTGAATTTGAATTAAAATAAATACATTCGTCTGCAGAGTAGGCATATATAGGTATGTATACAGGGTGATTCTCAAGTTGATCCTTATTTTTTAGCTGTGTATAGAAGGCATTAAAATAAACAACATTTTCAAATACTTTTTTTTAACTCAAAAATAAAATACTTACATTCATTTATTACACTATGGATCAAATACGGTCCTGCCTAACTTGCCCGTTGAATAACATTAAGAAAACTTCTGGGTGTAGGATGAGCCCGCAAGGGAAAGCGTTCTGCGTATAATCTCGAGGCAGCAGCCGCACTTTGACGACACTCACCGTAAATTAGCACCATATCTACTAGTTCATTGTTTTCAAATTTTACTATTTTCACGTATCACCAATTTAAAATTAGCTTACTTCTTGCCAAATAAGTAACTGACCACCAACCCGTAAATTGCATGAATAATAAGACGAAAACAACATAAAGTATAGCAGGCTACGTTTTAATGACCAGGCTCGCACTTAGATTTTTTACTTCTGTATCTCGCCTATTTTAAAGTTTTTTGAAAAAAGGTATTTGAAAATGTTGTTTATTTCAATGCCTTCTATACACAGCTAAAAAATAAGTATCAGCTTAGGAATCATCCTGTATACTGATGCGGTCACAATATAAGAGTATTACTCTATTATATTAGTAAAAAGTGTGTCGTGGCACCACGATGCCTATGTGTCTGTTTGCTGTTGATGCAATATCAAGCCAGTTTAGCCCGTTAAACGATATTTCAAAGGCAAATTTCTCTGAAACTACAAAAACAATTTGGTAAAAACCTGTTTCATTTTGGACGGCAAGTATCTTTCTTTCTAACGAAGCAAAGTTTGGGTATCATGAGTTAGCGGTTGCCGAGATTTTAGCGTCTGAAAAATCGAATAGCGGGATAGTAGCCAGTTTTTGCCCACCAACAAAATCCCGCTAAACCATATTTCAAAGGTAAATTTTTTTGAAACTACAAGAACAATTTGGTACAAACCTGTTTTATATTGAGCGGCAAGTATCATTCTTTCTATAACGAAGCCAAATTCGGGTTTCAGGCGACAGCGGTTGCCGAGATTTTAGCGTCTGAAAAATCGAATAGCGGAGCATTTGTTTGTTGGCAAAAACCGGCTTTTGTCTTCGTAAATGGTATATCATGTAAGTTGACCCAAAAAAAGCATTATACACATGCATGCATAATATTCCCCAAAATGTTTAACTTTCTTTAATTTTAAGATTACAAAAGAACATTTAAGGATAAAATAACAATAATAAAATCGAAAGTGAAACGTAGTTGTAAATGATTGTTTTAATTATTGTGTGTTTACATTAATTATTATAAACTAGACTAATAAGTTTGTTGTATCTGTAATCTTAACGTTAAATTATATTATAACTAATTAACACAATTTTCGTAATAAGAGCCATAACAATACCTTCTTAGTATCAGCGGCGGCGCTAGGGGGGGGGGGGAGCTGCCCACCACAAAATTGAGGGTTTTACAATGGAATTTCCGTGGGGAAGAGGGATTTGACTATGGAATTTTTGATGAGAAAATGAATACATATTGTGCATTTTGAAAAAGAATAATGCTTAAACGCTCAAACGGTAAGTCACATTCAATTGGTGGAGTTCTTCTTCGTCCATATACACATCATTACCATTGTTATTTTTTTTATATTAGAAATTATAGTATAACCATAGAGAACCTATACATTGTAGGTACTAAACAAAAATTTCGAATCCTATATTTTATAAGGTGCTCAGGAAATAGTCAAGAGCTCGCCATTCAATTGCACCACCCCTTCGTTTAATTGATTCACCAGGAAAACTTTCCTCTAAGAATTCCCTCACCACCCGTCCAAAATGTGGAATAGCCCCATCTTGTTGACGCCATATTTGTTCAGCTGGTAAATTAGGGTTATTATAGTTTGGGAATAATCGTCAAAGCTCTAAAACAACATTATCTTGTAAAAGTAATAAACATTGTTCAGAGTTCAAATTTCCGTGTATAAAATAGGGTTCTATTGAGGGTTGTAATAAATCACGATTTTTTTGAAAAATCATGATTTAAATCGTCGCAACTCTGGTTCTATGACTTGTCCACTAATAGTGCCACACCAAACATTGATTTTTTGTGGTCGTTGAGTGTAAACTTGTTCCATCCAATGTGGACTTTAGTCTAACCAGAATATATAGCTATATATTCTGTGGTCTAACTAATACCTACAGTTATGTCGATTTACATGCCCGTTTAAACATAATGTAGATTCATCAGAAAACACAATGTGGTTGACATTTTGATTTAACTTATTCATATTACTAACACAGAACTCAATTTTGCTATCAAAATCGTGTTCACTCAATTCTTGTAACTAGTGAATTTTATATGGTTTAAATTTTTCCCATTTAGTAATTTTTTGAATGGAATATCGACTCGTGTTATGATGTAAAGCCCTCTGTCTTATTGGGCTTTCTACTACATCTAACGTGACATTCAAAGAATTTTCTTTATTAGTAACACTTACTCCGCAATGTTTTGGAAACGGTTGATTTATATAGGGTCCCGTTTAGGGATCCCATAATTATGGGAATTCAATTAAGTAGATGCATATCCAACCAACCTTGCATCAACGCAACGTCGCTTATAATAATAAAAATATGTTTTCATCAGTTAAAAATAATGTTATAAAAGCTATTCGATATCGCCGATGAACACTATGTATGCTTCATTGTGAAAATTTACTTACAATTCAAAGTAAAAGTATTTATAGCGTTTGTCATATCGAGGTCACGTGGTTTATCTTATTCAGTGTCCACCAAAACATTATATAGCAATGGATTTTATTGTTTTAATTGCTTTATACATTCATGATAATGTCCATAACTTTAGTGATAAAAGACGATTATTTTAACATATTCCCTTTTGTTTTTACTCAAGGAAAAATTGCAACTTAATGCAATATTGTCACAGCTATAATAATATGCGCCAAATCAAAAATTGTACTTAAATGAAATTTTGAATATCATTGTCTTGAAAAAGTCGACACAATAATACTGGCTTCAGAACTAGAGGAGGATATGTATCATGTCTCAGTAAAAATGAACCATTCCTTGGGACAGGAATCAGGCAATATGATTCTATATTTACGTTACGGCGCTATAAGGATAGGAACTCTTAAGAATATTGATTAAATCCATTTACACTTGAAAACCAGGATCATGCAATACGCGCACCATGATGGACATTAAAAATTGACCATACCCATATCACCATACGCGTTGTATACAAAGGAGGGGAAACACGTTAGTAGGTCACCTTTGCGAATTCTAAACAGGTAAACATATTATTATTAGGAAGGAGAATATATAGTTATCCACAGCGTTTCAAATAATCAAATTGAATTATAACGATATTTTCCTCCAGCTTTTCAACCAACATCCCATTAATAATTTTTAGGATAACTCTTAAACCTGTTAGGTAGTTTTGAAATTTGGCAAAAGTCAATATATACCATTTATAATAAGTCACTTATTTTATTAAGGGTTATTCACTTCAATTTTTTTCAAATGATATCCGAGCAAAATGTACATACAGGGTGGCCCGCTCTTAACGCAGGATTCCATATAACGTCTAAACTACTCCACTTTTTAACAGTGGCGGCTCGTCAGGTGAAGTAGGTGAAGGGGCTCTTCACCAAAAAAAATAAACCAGGAGGAAAGTTTGTCGACAATATTAAATATTAATGTACCAATACAGCTACCATTTTAGCCCTTAAAAAATAATTATGTTCGAATTAATAATATAAATTTAATTCGAATGTAGCTATGCATAATAGGGCCACGGTTAACTCCGAAGGACAATAATTATTAACACTCGTGCATTTTGGCGCGCCCCAGCCGGCCGTATTCGTTAGCTCAAAGCAAGTGAAGACCCAACGCCCAACAAGGCTTTGATTTTCACCGTTGCTATGGTTACGTGACGTTAGTCACGCAAACAGCATATAACGCTTTGCATTATGATGAAGAGCAATTTAAAAATAGATCAGTCGTATGGACCATTGTTTTAGCATTGGTTCGCCTAACCTTAAGGTATTTATTTTGAGGCTTCACGAAACTTATGGTTATAGATATCGTTTTTACGTGATTTACTGTGTGATTAAAAAGTTCTGTTTTTATTTTTCAGTTAATTCAGTAGTGTACGTACCTACTTAGTTGTGTGTTTTAAAAATGAACCCAATTAACGACATAGTTTGTAATTTGTTTGAAACTCCATTCAGTCGTTGGACAGATGAGGATAAAAGAGACGTTTTTATACACGGGTTTTTAGTCAATATTTGTTTAAGTACCCGCACTATACCTAGCTCTTCACTATTTGTTAAGACCGCAAGTCGCCACTGCTTTTTAATATTTTTTAAAAATAGAGATATAAGTAGGCATTACAATTTAAAATTATTTTGAATTATACAGGATATCCCAAATAGTCAGGGCGTATCCAACGTACTTTTTTTTTAAATGGAACACCCTATATTTTATATTATTTTCTAATTCCCTAATAAATTCCACGTATAATTTGCATAAAATGTCATGTGTCTAAATTCAATTGTTTTTGAGATATTGACGTTTAAAATTTGTCATTTTCCGACTTTGACAGGCTGTAGCACTGGAACAACGCATTTGCAACGCATCTTAGAGAAAAATTGTTTTCACCGTTTTTTATTCTCTATCTAAAAGTTACAACTTAAGATTTAACATCTTAAACCGTAAAATATGTTTTTGGCTTAACATGTTAAACCGGAAGTTAGCTTTATTGGATAGAGAATAAAAAAATTAAGTTAGGGAGGTGAAAACCATTTTTTCTCTAAGATACGCTGTTCCAATTCTACATTCTGTCTGAAAATGCCATCCTGTATAAGTATAGATAGTATTAATTTTTTTTATCACAACGTTTTAACTGCTAAGTATCTTAGGTCACCTTCAGGTGAATACTTTATGTTTAATTATGAAGTTAATAACTACAGCTCTTAAATAGAAAAGAACAGTTTAGAAACTAACTAGGCAACCCAGACTCGAAAGAGTTTTTCAAAAGTTTCATAATCTTTTTTCTTTTATTCTTTTTTAATAAAACGTCAAAACACGTTTTACCCAATTTTCTAACCGCAACAATACATAATGCTATATAATACCAGGGGCTGATCCGGGGGGGCCAGCCCCCCTAAGCTCTTCAAAATGGATGTTTATTTTGAGCCTTGAAAATTGAAGGGCTTCTAAAGGGTCAATATTTTTTTAGAAGTCAGTTTTTTTAGTCGCCGCCCCCTCCCGCCTCGGCAAAATCCTGGATCCGCCACTACCCCTGAAAGAACCTATTAAAAATGTTATAGGTAACTAAATTATTAGTTTGAATAATATTGCGTTATCGAAAATATTAACAACTTAGAGAATTATTTTATGTCCTTACTTTACACACTTTTGACCAGTTTTTGCTTAAAGTATACCTTTGCATGGCGTAGGGCTCTTAAGGCAAATAATATACGCACAGCTGCTTTTTGGGACATGGTGTAATTTACTTATTATGGTTAGTCATCGAAATACACAGGCCATCGGCATTCTATACCCACAAGAGAAAGTGAGAGTATCCGTCCAGAAGAATATTTTACTGTGTTCAGACGTTTAAATTTTACTTATCAGTTTTTTAAACATTTTTATTTGTATGTGTTTAAATTGGGCATGGGTACAAATATGGACGGTTGTGGGAATTTCATGAAATACAGTCTTTTTATTGTGAATTTAATTATTTTTGTAAGTATTGTTGTATACTTATTAATTAATAATTGACTACAGTTTAGTTCCAACTGGCAGTAAATTAAAACAAATACATGTGGGTACTTAACTTGAACAGAATCGTAAGTAGATTTAGTAATTTCTGCAGCCGTATAGTATTATAAACTTCTAAATACAACCGTACAACCCTGCTCAGCCGAGTGCCCTCGTGTATTTGTTTTAATTTACTGCCTTGAAATAAATAGATTACTACCTAGTACTTACTACATATTCAATAGATTAAAGTTTTCAATTGTACCTAACGGTGATACCTACTATTTCGAAACCAAATGTGAAGGATTTGAGCCTTTTCCCAAATATATCTTTATGTTTAAAAGGTTTGGCTACTATCATGTACAGGGATATGAACATGGAGCGATTGGATTAAAAAAAAGGAGAATTTTAAAAGAACGTATCAAAATTATTTAGTGCTAAAATTTTTGGGCAATAAATTAATGATGATTAACTGGATCCGAACATTTTTGTAAATTCTTCTACCAGCTCCCATGCGAAACTATATCTACATATAAGTGTCCCTGACAGTGGCGACTCGCGGTCTTAAAAAATGGTGAAGAGCTAGGTATAGCGCGGGTACTTAAACAAACAATTGACTAAAAACCCGTGTAACACAACGTCTATCTTACCCTCATCGGTCCAACGACTGAATGGCGTTTCCAACAAATTACAAACTATGTCATTAATTGGGTTTATTTTTAAAACACACAACTAAGTAGGTACGTACACTACTGAATTAACTGAAAAATAAAAACAACACTTTTTAATCACACAGTAAATCATGTAAAAACGATATCTATAACCGTAAGTTTCGCGAAGCCTTAAAATAAAAAGGTTAGGCGAACCAATGCTAAAACAATGGTGCATACGAGTGATCTATTTTTAAATTGCCCTTCATCATAATGCAAATGGTTACATGCTGTTGGCGTGACTGACGTCACGTAACCATAGCAACGGTGAATATCAAAGCCATGTTGGGCGTTGGGTCTTCACTTGCTTTGAGCTAACGGACACGGCCGGCTGAGGCGCGCCAAAATGCACGAGTGTTTATAATTATTGTCCATCGGAGTTAACCGTGGCCCTATTATGCATAGCTACATTCGGATTAAATTAATATTATTAATTTGAACATAATTATTTTTTAAGGGCTAAAATGGTAGCTGTATTGGTATATTAATATTTAATATTGTCGAAAAACTTTCCTTCTGGTTTTATTTTTTTTTTGGTGAAGAGCCCCTTCACCTGACGAGCCGCCACTGGTCCCTGATAAGGATTCACTCTACAAGAATCTCGTAAACCATAGATAATACGGATATGATTAAATTAGAAGAAAGTTGTGCCCTAGTGAATTTTGCAACAATGTGTTTTTAAGTTTAAAAAACTCCGAATCCTTCCAAAGATATTTGATAAAAACCAAATTTTCGCGATTTTGTTTTTATTTTTTGGAACTCTATTTGACGAGATATTTTAATATAAAGTTTACATTCTGATTCCATTTTTTAGCCAGTTTTTGCCAACCAACAAAATCCCGCTAAACGGTATTCCAAAGGCAAATTTCTTTGAAACTACAATAACAATTTGGTAAAAACCTGTTTCATATTGAGCACGAATCATTCTTTCTAACGAAAAAAAATTCGGGTTTAAGAAGTCGGCGGTTGCCGAGATTTTAGCGTCTGAAAAATCGAATAGCGGGATTTTGTTGGTTTAACTTTTTTGACCACTTCGTATAACAAAATTATTTAACTTTGTCGCACTATAGAATTGATACTGGTGCACCTTGTACGGTAGATGCCCGCATCTAAAATTAAGCAACCAAGTGTGTATTCAAAATATGTTATATTAATAAAACTTATTTTTCAAGCTATTAAGGCACTTTTACTTAACTTAAGCTAATTATTACAATTGCCTATTGTGTAGTAAAAGTGGTGAGGTATTTTCATGGGCCTTCGGTGGGGAGCTTCTAAGCCTAATGATTTCAACTTTGTCAATGGCTTTACCAAATTTTCATTTTCCTAATTTTCCTTTTTAGACGTATTTGAAATTGATAGAAAATATAATATCACAATTTTTTACAAATAAAAATATTTTTTGTACAACTGTCAAAAAAAGTTGACATTTTTTCATCGCTATCGATACGTAAACCTTTTGTTTTTTTAACAGTGAAAAAAAGACTTTTTAACTGGAAAAATGATTTACAAAAAAAACGATAAAACATTACTTTTTAAAAAATGTATTGAATTTTTTTGTACAAATTTACTAATTAATTACCAACTACCAAAAAATCTCATTGGTTACAATAATAATTGATGGTGAAGTTCAAACAATTGCTTCCAATATTAATTCCCGAAGCTGGTCCACCTTGCTGCTGATCAGAAACGCTAGATATTCCTTGAAAAGTTGAGTCCACAATTGTATCAGTTATATTGATTTGTTTGGAAGTAGAGGAACAATTTAATTTATTAGAAATATCAATTTTATTACTCAAACTATCTTCTATATATCCTTCTGCTATGGCGGCAGATTTCCAACCACCGTGGCGTTTTATAGATGTCATGTTACCCCCTGCATTGGCTAAGAGAGTTGCAGAACTCCTCCTAAAACAGTGACCTGTGTAGCTCTTATGCAATTCTTTTCCCAGCCATTTTGCAATCAAGCTAGGAATTTCCCCTATTTTATTTATTCCCACATGTTGGTCAACACATTTTCCTCTTGAATATTTTAAAAATAATCTCTTTTTGTGTGTATGGGACGGCCTTAGTGCTCTATACTTGCGATATATCTCAATATAATCAGAATTTGAACCGGTAAACATTCTTGGGCAATAGGTCTTTGTATCCGGTATTTTAACAATCAATATAGACCCGGTATCTTCAATGTCATCAATAGTTACCTTCAATAATTCTTCACGGCGACAAGCACCGCTGATTCCCAAAATTAACGCAACCTACAATTAAAAAAATATTGAAATTACTGAAATAATACAAAATTTTGATCATCTGTACCTTATAAAGTAAATTTGTTTCATCATCAGCTTCTTGAATGAATTTATTAATATCGTCTCTCGATAAAACTTTAGATTTCTTCCCTCGGTATCCGACGTTTTTGTTCTTAATAAAAGGCACCAATTTTGAAAACTTCTTTATATCAATATTTTCTTTAACATTCAATGTACTCTTCAACATTGAGTAGACACTCCATAAAGTAGAAGGTTTTACAGTTTTTGATTTCTCCTCAAAATAGCATATAAGTACCTTTTCAGACACTTTTTGTATATTTTTCTTGCCGCACCATTCACGGAATTGGTTATAATTTTTCTCGTATATAAATCTTGATTTCGCCGGTAACATGTTAGCTATAGCTGAATTTGCTATATCGGCTATATCTGAAGGAATCTCGCTATCACTATCGTAATCTACATCCATTTTAAGTACTTATACTATTTATTTAAAAAATTGCAATAAATATGAACAGCTATCAACGTATGACAACAAAACAAGCAACGTGCCAACAAACCATTTCTATAGTAACGACAGGGCTGTTAACTTGATTATGTGAAATTATATGGTAAAATTTTTTTATAATATACAATTTAACCGATTAATTCAAACTTTCAGTTGTACAAAAAATGTTGTTTGTATTTCGTTTGTGAAATTCGTGTTTTAATGGCACATTCGAGAGAATTTTTCGCCTCGACCTGCGGTCTCGGCAAAAAATTGATACTCTCATATGCCATTAAAAAAACACTCACTTCACGCACTTAATACAAAAATAACTATAATCTAGGTATGTACAGGGTGTCCCAAATCCGATGCTTATCATAGGTATCTCGGAAACTATTAGATACAGCATCGGTCGACAAAGTTTCGGAAATTTGTATCCGTAAAAATTTTTTTTTACTGTTATCAACTTTAATTTTTTAAATACGGACCAGCATTTTTTATTTTATTTTTTGAAATCTTATTAAGCCCTAAATTCGACCATGTATCCACACTTAATAATTTTTAGACGTTTTGATGTTATCTTTACGTCATCAGTAATTTGATCAATAAATACGGCCCTAGCATTTATTTGAGATATAATTGCATAAAGCAGGAAATAAGTAATATATTAAGTGTTCTTCCTCTAGAATGCATTTTTGAGTAAGGCTCCGCAATTTAAATATCGCCTGTTGAACATAAAAAAGGGTGACTACTCACTATATCTGTCAACATAATTAAGCCAGACAATCAAGTATAAAGTTTCCGTCATAGCCACATTTGGCTTGTCTTGCTCTATTTTATGCTTTGTTATTATTTTATATTAAATCTTAAATATGAATTTTTTGTCAGTGCGGCTTGTGCGGTTGGATTGAACTTTTTATTTATTCAGTTTTTTAATTAACATTTTTGTTTGTTTTCTAATTATCTGCTTTAGATATATTATTATCAAAAACTACAATTAAATATATGCAATTTATGGTTAATCGTTCGATAGCCCTTTATAATCTACGCATCGTTTATCTAAGTAATTTGCCCTAAACATATATAAATAGATATTAATATAAATATAGTTAATTAATTTTATTAACTGTTAAATTCCGCATCTTGTATTTGGTAAAAATTGTTAAGTATATAACTGACACCAGAGCCGTATTTATTTAAAAGTAATTATCAAATTGCTGATGATGTAAAGATGACATGAAAACGTTTAAAATTTATGTGTGCGATACATGGTTAAATTTAGGGCTTAAAGAGATTTTAAAAAATAATATAAAAAATAAAGGTCCGTATTTAAAAATTAAAGTTGATAACAGTCCTACAGTCCACAAAAACGAAACGTTGTACCAAAATTCTAAAAACACGTTAGTATGAAGCTAAAAAAGTGGCTTTAACAACGATATAAGTTAAATATAGGTTGGTTTCGTGTAAAATATAGATGCAGCGGCATTTCACCTGACGAGTCTATACCTCCAGACGATTTATGATAAAAATATTGAAATAAATAATCTTAAAAGTGTATTTTCATTTATAGTGACAAATACTGTCTTGGCAAAAATATAATAATTTTGCGATTACGGTAGGTCACATTGTGGGAGATAAAATTTATATTGCACTGATAAAATTTCGGCGTCATTATGTTTATCTGTAGCATTGCACGTAGCCCTAATAATAATATATTCCATTTTCCTTAAGATTACACATCAAACAACGTTTTTTTACCAAAACATTGTACTCCTATAAGATTGTAATAATAATGAGACATTCGGAAGTGTGTGGTAGTGATGGCATTGTAATATGTATGCAATAGATTGTAATTGGTTATATATATAACATTTTGGTATTCAATGTCACGCAATATTACTGAGTTCAATCTGTTCAATATGCAATATCCAACAAAATGTTTCCACTTGTCGAAGTAGTAGTATACCAGATTTTTTTAGATTTTCAATGGTTTAGCCCCTATAATATAATAATATTAAATGTTACACATAATTTTTGTATTCTATGATGACGGGCGCGAACTTCTAAAACGATTACGTACATCATTTCACTATGCACAGGAAATTTAATGTAATAACTTTATTACTTAACTAATAATTATATACGCCCACCTAATTTGTAACAACTACAACATCCGTTTAAAAAATTGCCTCGTTTACTCATTTCATTAAATTCGCCGAAGATTTGTCAACCTGGCGCGGTCATCCATTGGCCAGACTGATGTGATTATTATTCAGGACTATCAGGAATGATCGTTTAGGATCCTCATAACATTAATAATGTTCTTGTTTTACTGTCATTAATAAAGATCGTGTAGGGTTCGATTTAAATGAAGCAGTGATGCGAGAATGGCAAAAAGGTTGATACCGCTCAGGACTGTCAGCCTAAATGATCGTGTAGAGTTCCCTTTTATTCCGGCGCCTACAAGAATATATAGATAGATAGAGACGTCTTTATTTTTGACTCGGCGAAGGTCAGCTTGCTTTACCAAAGTTTTACACAAAAAAACAAAATTCTAAAGTTAAATTACCTAAATCTAGTTAAGGCAGAAACTTATATATTAGCAATAAACTCTAATGATATACATGATATTCATCTTACACATATTCAAGCATAATTACCCAACAAAAAATTTCGATAAAATTAGTCCTAAAGGAGTTTAAACTTAGGTTGACGATTTTAGTACATATATCAGTAATAAAGCTTTTAGGAGCTATATAAGAAAAACTGCGTTGAAAGAGGGCAGTTCGGTACATTTTAAAGATTGATATAACGGGTTGTACGAGTGTGGGTAGAATGCCGGAAATGAAGCTTTTCACGTAGGTATTCGATCGATTATCTTAAGCCATTTTAGCTCAGGTAATTTGTAGCTAACATGTTCTCTTGCACGCAGTCGATAAATAAAGCGAATGCAAGAGTTCTAAACCTTTTGCAGTCTAGTCTTGCACTGCAAATCCAAACACGTCACGAAGTTACAATAGTTTGCGTGAGAGAGAACAAAAGTTTCACACAGTTCTTTTTTTAATTGAGGTAGTAAGATGTGTTTATTTTTATATAAGTTTCTGAATTCTGAGTGAAAAATACCATTTTTGATTAACTGTACCTACCTGACTTCTAAACCGAAGCTTGCTATTAAAAATTACCCCCAAATTTTTATATTCCTGCACAACGGGTAATACTGTATCGACCATAATCCATGTTGTCTGCTCCCCATTGGCTATCAGGTCCAAAATAAATTAATGCAGATTTTTTAACTTTAATAGACCATTGCTTGGAGAATAGTTATAAATCGATCTTAGGCACTGTGTAATAAGATTACTCTTTGCGCCAACATTGCCGCACCAAGGGGAGTTCAATGGGGCTACAACACCCTCAAGATACAAGATTTATTATGTTTGAAGTTGGAGACAATGATGTTTCGTGAATGATAGAATAGTTTTGGAGTATCTCCATGCAGTCATCTTCATATGAATACTGAGTACTACTAGTAGTACTGAGTATTCACCTGATGACAACTGGAGATACTTATCAGTTGAAACGTTTGATTGAGAACAAATAAAGATACCTAGTGCAAGTCCAAAACTCTTCTATCATTTAAGATTTATTATATTCTTGTACCTAATCTTTGATATTTTGTTAAATTAAACTATGATTTGTCTTATATGGGATTTTACAGTCAGGAAAGTTACGTACCTATACAGGGTGTTACAAATTCGACATATCAGCATTGGAATCTCGGAAACCGTAGAAGTTAGAGAAACGGTTAAATGGGGGCAAAGTTGTGCAATTCGGTGCTGATTATAATGCCGCTTTAAAAGTTTTCAAATTCCGAATACTTCCGATTTTATTAGAAAAAAAACGAAATTTTGCAAAATCGTTTTTATTTTTTCCTGAGCTCATTCGACTAGCTATTTAAAAACAACTGACACTTTGCCATTGCCACTTTTTCTCCTCTACAAAATGACGTTACTAAACTAAAGATCCTCCGCCATCACTAACTTTACTTTTTTAAATGTGGACCTGGATTTTTTTAAACCCTCCTACCCTCAAAATGTAATGGCGATATTACTTTCTCATAATAATGAATTATTGTCTTTGCTTATTTTTTTAAATTCATATTTTTTACACTTTTTGTCAGTCTGGTCCTGGCAACGAATTACAATATTATTTAAAAACTTTATTTTATTTAAAACATTCATACATAAGTAATATAATTTATTTTATAATAATTTTCTAATATTGCTAAATTTACATTATAAATCCGAATTTTCTAAATGTTCAAAGAGATTGCCGTTTTGCTCAATAAAACGATCGATTTTTCTTCCAATTTTGGCGACTCCTTGAAAGTAATATCGCCATTACATTTTGAGGGTTTAAAAAAAAATCCAGGTCCGTAGTTAAAAAAGTAAAGTTGGTGATGGCCGCTCGGAGACGAAACGGCGGATCTTTAGTTTAGTAACGTCATTTTGTAGAGGAAAAAAAGTGGCAATGACAAAGTGTCAGTTATTTTTAAATAGCTAGTCGAATGAGCTCAGGAAAAAATAAAAACGATTTTGTAAAATTTCGGTTTTTTTCAAATAAAATCGAAAGTATTCGGAATTTGAAAACTTTTAAAGCTGCATTATAATTAGCACCGAATTGCACAACTTTGCCCTCATTTAACTGTTTCTCTAACTCCTATGGTTTCCGAGATTCCAATGCTGGTATGTTTAGAAATATTTTTGGATGACACTGCATAAATGTATATCGTCGCTTCAGAGCACAATTAGCCTGATCCAAAATTCAATATTGTTACATTGAATATATTGGAAAAAGTGCAGGAAAACTTGGTCGGTTCAAACTGTATTAATATTATTTATTTACTTTTTAGCTTGGTGGTATTATAGCAACATCTCTAGGAATATGGATTTTGGTTGATGGATCATTTGCCAACGAACTTCTGGGAACAAATCTATATGCCGGATCGGCGTATGTTCTGGTGATAACGGGACTCCTTGTCGTGTTCATTTCCTGTCTGGGATGTCTGGGATCCGTCAAGGAAGTTAGATGTTTGTTAGTAATTGTGAGTAATGTTGTTAACTAAAAATCTTAGGCTTGTGGGCATTAGGTACTTTTGTTTCATTTTTTTTATATTCAAAATTTATACTGTTTTGACAGAAAACACAAGGTTATGTTATGGTTGGTGTACTCCATTGACTTCTGCCTAACATGATGCCTAAATAATAATAATGACAAAAGTGGCAAATTTACGTTTTAATTATTAATTTAGTTCAGTTATTTTAAATTTAAGATTCAAGTACATTTCTAACAATAAATATTAACCTGTTATACTTACACATTCATAAATATTATTACATTACTTTGTTTTCAAAACATGTCAAGGATATAAATCAGGGTCTATTTCTATACCAAAGAATTGATATAACTGATGATAATGGTAGAACACTTTATAAACAAATGAGTTGTACTATACTTCTCCGTTAATACTGTTTTTAAACATAATAAAGTTACAGGGTTCATCACAAAGTAAGCCCCATGTATGGAAACAGTTTTAGGTCGCGAAATTTCATTTCTTACCTACTAATTATAAAACCAAAAGACAAAAGGAAAGTTATTTTTAAGAATCACCCGGTGTAGTATAATTATGTATAATTTTTTTCCGTATTTCTGAAGTAAAGGTTTAAAAAATTTAGAAGTTAAAAGTGTGTAAATTGGCATTTTTCGGTCAGTTGTGAGGTCAGCTTTTAAAGCACATCATTTATTTCAAGAATGGTCGCAAGGTCAATTTTCCTTTGGTAAAACAAGGTAAGTGGTAAAGAGTACGTCATGAAAATAATAAAATTGTTCATTTTAACCTGGAAATATTGAATTCGGTTAATGCAAATCTGTCTCTTCTCGGTCTACCCATTGGTGGAGTCTTGCGGTCGTTTAATAGATCTATGACCTCGGGTGCATCTGCTCGACGTTCCGTATTTCAACTCTAACATGGAATCAGTAAAGGCTACGCGCTCGTGTAGCTCGAATATCACCTTGTTCGGTAAAAATTTGATAGTCTTTAGTTAATGATTATTCATTAAGTAGGTAATAGTAGAAATTAACAAGAAGTATCATAAAAATATTTGTCAAGACCAGTCTAATATGCTGTGGAAAACAAAAACAATAGGTATTTCTGCTTTTATTAGGCCAAAATGTCAGGGCGTTTAAGAATAATTACGAAGATTTAAATGAAAGAATTGTTTTTGACGGCATACTTGATATAACTTTTATGGCTTATACGGGTCTAGAAATTACTTTTATAATTTTCTTTGTTAATTCATACTGCTATTACTCATTTATTAACTTGTAAAACACAGGAAACGCCGTTAAAAATAAAACAAAATGAAGACTTATAATACCTAATACTAAGATGGGTTGCTATTTGAAAAAATCAAAAAATTCCACCAAATTTTCTTTAAAAGCGGGTTGTAAATAAAGTAGTTCTAACGGGTACATTTAGTGGCGGCTCGTGACCTGTTGAGACAGTGCTGCAGAGCGTAGGTATCAACAACTGGCATTCGACCGTGGCGACCCGGGTTCGATTTCCGGAGTGGGCATACGTACAATAAAAAAAGTATGTCCGAAATTTAGTGGATTTAAGAATGCAGGGAAGAGTGCAAAATGTATCATCATAACGAAGTCGAATCTACTCTCCAGAAGGGACATGATAAATTAGGGTTAGGAACAAAAAGCCCTTTTTAGGGCTTTTTGTTCCTAACCCTAAATGTATCATCTCCTAACCCATCCCATTCACATCGGTAACCCAGGCCGAATGAGATCGGACATCTCGTGGGGTGCGGAAGAAGATACACACTCCCCAATGGAATGTAATGGAAAGAAACCAAGGGTTGATAGCCCTTGGGGGGTGTCGCATGACCGATGATCGTGGTTCGGAACCCACGTTAAGCTGTAGGTCCCCTCGGGAATGACCCTGGCGGCGAACTTATTCTTCTTCTGGTGCCGTACGCTTTTTGTAGCGCGTTGGCGATCACGTGTTCACTGTATAATGTGAAGTGTGCCTTCTTCGGCTCTTCTAAATATCGTGGCGGCATCCGCGATGTTACACCAGTTTCTAATATTACGAAGCCATGAATGTTGTTTTCGGCCCGGTCCCCTTTTTCCCTCGATTTTTCCCATAAGTATAGTTTTGAGCAGACTATACCTAGGACCTCTTAAAATATGTCCCAGGTATGATGTTTTCCTTTCTTTTACAATGTCTAGCAATTGCCGATGTGTTCTTGCTCTTTGTAAGACTTGCTCATTTGATATGTGGTCTACCCAGGGAATTTTGAGTAACCTTCTCAGGATCCACATTTCAAAGGCCTCGATTCTGTTAATGGATTTGGCCTTTAGTGACCAGGTTTCTGCTCCGTACAGTAGTATTGGCCATATATAGCACTTGACAACTCGCAGCCGGAGATTTAAGGGTACTTCTTGCCGTAGGAGGTAGGTATTAAACCTAACAAATGTGCTCCGAGCAACAGCTACACGTATTTTGACTTCATCATCATTATCCCACTTGTCGTTCAGCGTTGTGCCAAGATACTTAAACTTGTTCACTCTCTCGATCTGCATATTATTGATGTA
The DNA here is from genome assembly GCA_935413205.1 of Polydrusus cervinus. Taxonomy (NCBI): domain Eukaryota; kingdom Metazoa; phylum Arthropoda; class Insecta; order Coleoptera; family Curculionidae; genus Polydrusus; species Polydrusus cervinus. The sequence goes on along the minus strand of OW284514.1, from coordinate 23,716,014 downwards.
GAGGTGTGCGTTCTCGTGAGGCTGTCGACTCACTATCATCAGTTTGGTTTTACTTATGTTGACCTCGAGGCCAAAATCTTTTCCCATTGTGTTTATAACATTTATGGTTGCTTGTAAATCCTCTATATTATCTGCTAATATAGCTGTGTCATCGGCGTAGGGCAAATTATTAATGGGAATGCCGTTCACCTTGATGCCTCTTGGGTTTCCTTCCAGTGCCAGTTGAAAAATCTTTTCCACGTAGACATTGAACAGCAGTGGAGATGGAATGGCGGCGAACGAAGAGAAAAAAGCCTAATTCGAAAGAATCGCAAGAAATGACATGACATTATAAATTAGGTTTCAACACCACCACCACCATTTTAACATTTCCGTGGCCTATTCTTTACCGCCTTCCTTGTTTGCACCAAAGTTACAGACAAGTTGACTACTGCCGGTTAAACCAAAAGTGGTTTTAACGGTTCTATTGGTCGAAAAATGACAATTTACACTTATTAACTACTAAAATTTTTTCTTGATTATTGTGTCACCCGGTAGGTACCTATACTAGGAAAATGTATCTTATACTTGGCCTAATCCTGTTTTATTTTTTACAGTAAAGTATATTTTTTTCCAGTATTTTATAGCCCTCTTCCTTATCTTTGTTACCATGCTGATTGGAGGAATCCTAGGATACGTTTTCAGAGGAAAAGTGGAAAAAACTATTCGATTGGGTATGGATCGATCGCTAAACGACTATGGAAACTACAGACCAATAACACAAGCCTGGGATGAAACCCAATCGAGGTTAAAATGCTGTGGAATTTACGAATATAGGGTAAGTACTCGTCATAAATAGTAAATCGTATGAATATTTAAGGTTAAGTACATAATATGAAGGTTATTTTTGTACGTATTTTTACCTATTTGTGTTAATAGAAGTATAATGAAGTTAAAAGGGATAATTAGGTGGGTGTACAAGGTTAGGTCTCACTATTATACCTAGATATAAATAAATATAAGGAAATATACATGGGTCATTTTCATCAGGAGGTAAACTTTTCACCAGTCAAATTATTAAAAAAATAGAAACATATACCAAAGTTACATATTTTGTTGTTTTTGTAATTTTAAAAGATACTAACCTACCCTCTTCTTTCTTTACGTTAAAGATAGCGTTTCCCATAGGCGCATTTAGAAAGGCTCAACACCCCCAGATTTGAGATTAGCCCCCTAGAACAATTATTGGTGTTTTGACATTATTTTTTGTATAAGATGATAAGACCTTTTTTTTAGAAGACATCTTTAGGAGGTATATAGTCTATATAGATGTATTCAGAAAGGTGTAGAGTAATAAAAGCTCATTAAATTTGCAAAGGGACTACAGAGTGACCCAACGAATATTTAAGCCACTTTCATAATTTGACATTGATTTCATTGCAAAATTCTTTATTTTCATCAAGTGCAGGTAGTACCTGGGTTTGGGTCAATTTATGGGTTTTGCCTTTTGTTATCCATTCACAAACATGGTGTGACAAAGGCGTCATCTGAGGAACTGTTCTCTCGACGTTATAATTAACGGGTCAACGGTCCGATCGATCAGGTGGTCAAGATCCCACATTTCCTCCTCTTCTTTAATGACATGATGGACTGCTTTTCGCCAGTTCTCTGGTGTCACTCTGATCAAAAAGTAGCTTAACGTCTTTCATTTTGAATGTCGTATTGTGTCTTGCTACAAATCCTTTCACTTGCGCCCATATAAGTTCTATAGGATTTAGTTCGCAATGATATGGCGGTGTGCGTAGCACAGTTCCACCATGTTTTTCAGCTATATCTTCCACGGCATATTTCATAAAACGATGTTTCTGTAAATTTTGCTATAGCTAATAGTTCCTTCTTTATCAAATTATCTTTTTTTTTTTCTTTGCGTCACTGGCGTTTTCGTTTCATATTTAATCTGACTTATTCTATTCATCTGCAGTTTTTTTCCCATATCAATTCGAAATGATGAAAAAAGGTTTTAGCCTTATATGTATGTTAGCGCAGGATTGTTTTTACCCCTAAATGAAAGTCTAAATTCTAAAAACAGGTTTCTATTGGACAACTCTCTTTACAAAGTTCAATGTCGCGCTCTCTTGTTCCCGACTGCTACGTTTAGACTGACTTGCGCGCCTTGCGCCTCTCCGGTTTCCTGCAGCTCGCTCGTCCTGACATGATGTTGACTGAGCATGCTTGGTCTTTCTGTTCACGTGATGCCTTATGGGTGGTAATAGGGTGATAACGCTAACATAAAAAAACCACACATAAAAATAGATGTAAATAAAATAGCCCTGACGGATACATTTTTTTCAAGTCAATTATATATTATAAAGCAGGTGGAAATAAACCATTTTAACGTTTTCATGGCCTACTCTTTGCCACTTACCTTGTTTTATCAAAGTTATGGACATTTTAGAAAACAAAGGAAAATTAATCTAGGCGGCCATTTTAAAAACAAATGATAAATATGTAATGTCACTGAAAATATCATTTTCTAAATTTAAGTTTACTTCACTTCCGGTTAAACCGGAAGTGGGTTTGAATTGGCCGAAAAATGGCAATTTGGGGAGATAATAAGTAAGTCATTTTCTCCTTAAATTTTTAAATCTTAACTTTTAAAATTACGGAGGTAGAGCACTTTTTTGTGTCACCCGGTGAGTTCTTGAAGGTACTTTTTTTTCGCTTTTTTCAACGATTAAACTTAATACGTTTTTAATTTACAAGCATTTTTTAAAATTATGTAAATTAAGGATTGGAAGGACCGGATACCAGATTCTTGCTGCAGAACTACATCTGCAGGAATACCAGTAAAATGTCAACAAATTGAAGTAAAGAATGATTTTACTATCTACACGAGGGGATGCTTGAACGTGACTATGGAATATGTTAAGGGACATGCTGTAATTATTGGAACCTCAGGAATTGTTGTTTCATGTTTCTTGGTAAGTAGGAAATAGGTAACATATTTCTATTTTAGAATAATTGGTATAGCTGGTATATAACTGTTATTGCTATTATACCTCTCTATTTTTTCTGAAATCATGTTTTATTTGTCAAAAACACAATTTCAAGTGAAAATACACAAAAAAATAGTTTTTTCTGCTTTTTTAATGAAGAAGAGTAAATGTTTACAATAAAAAAAACAATATGCTGCATTATAGCTCTGCATGGACCGGATTTTCACGACCCGACTAGGCCCGTCAACCAAAACCGAACAGCCCGGCAGGTCCGACAAGCCTTGCAGACCCATCAGGCCCGAAAAAAATTTTTAGGGCTTGAAAATTATTTTACAAATATTTATTTACAAAAAAAGCACATAGGCAAACCAAGGCTGACCCGAAAGACCGGCTAGTCGCAAATATCCGACAGGCCCGGCAATTCTGACAGGACAGGAAAAAAGTAAGGCCTGAGATGAAAACCCGGCCCGTGCAGACCTCTATGCTGCATTATGTAAACGAAACCTAACCCCTACAAAAGAACACTTTAGAAAGAAATATTCCAAGAACTAAGCATTTTCTAAAAAAACAGAGTTCAGTTCTAGTTCTGCTAGACTCAAAAATACATCTCAAAATCATCAATTTTGGCGTGATGAGCATATAATAGCATTTACCACAATGATGTGGCCACTATCACGCATACAAGCAGCCGCACGAAGCAAGAATACACCCATGGTGCGATTCAAAATAACCTGAGTTGGGGGCCGTGGAGCTTGCGCAGTAGGGAAAAAATTAGGCAACCCACACGATTTCTAACAGAACGTAAACAGAACCCAAGGTCTCTTGAACAGAACCGGCTCGTCGTTATATTCTTATTAGTTATTTTGTTTCGTTCATTCCTGTGTAGTTATAAATTCCAAGTTTTGGGTGTTAATATTTATAAAACTTTACTTTAGACATTTTTTTTTGTTAGTTTGTAAGTTATAGTCGTTTCCATCTTTTTTACGTTGTATTCGTTCGGATGTTCCGTGTGTGATTGTGGATATTATTTTTAAGTTTTGGGTGTGAATTTAGGTATAAAACTTTATCAGACATTTTGGTATTGTTAGCGACTTGTGTCTCAAGATGAGTAGAAAAAAGTGCATGATCCTTTTTTGCACGAATCGCGGTTCAATGCCAGGAATAAGGTATTTCAGATATGTAAAATATTGGTTACTTAGTTTTATTTGACCATAAACTATACACTGCACACACCAGAACTAAAAGGGTGAATTTAAATAAAAGCTTGTAAAAATATTTTGAAAGTCGGCCCTGTCAAATGTTTACATCAAGAAGCAAATTTCCGATCTGCGCAAACTCAACGGCCCCTGATCATCTGCTTACAGTGGTGTCATCATTGAATTATGGTATTAACAATATAGTGTAAGTATATATGTGGCCACCATACGAATACAACTAGGGTTACCAAGTTTTTCAGGAGCAAAGGGAGGGCTTTTCTCCATTGATCTTCTCCGATCAAAAGTGACTTAAAAAAAGGTCCTCGATCTCCTCAAACCTCTCTCCTTTCTAAAGTGACGTGAAAAAAACGGGTCGCTCCTGCCTTAATTGTCATACTGTGGTTGTACGTTGTTTAAAAAAAATGTATTGTACCTATCGAGGTTTTCTTATTAATATACTGTCTTTATTGTTTCAGATATCAGGAATGATCTTCTCATGTGCACTTTTTAAACTTATTAAATAGACTGCATCAATTTTTGTTGGGTTTCATAATGTGATTTGTATTTTTTAAAATTCTGTATTTTCAGTATTCTAAACTATTTTTGTATTGTATTATGATGTAAATAATTTAATAAGCTTTAGTTTGTTTTTAAGAGAAAATAAATGTGTAATTATATTAATTTTATGGAGCAATTCTGGAAGAACTACATTTTCACCAAAAGCCGCATTGTTCACTAAAAGACATGATATTATTAAACACCATTTTATTTAATCAAAATATTACAACAATAAATTACAATAGTTATATTGTGAAAACAAAAATATAACAAATAATAAAATATATAAATATATATTTTCCAAAATTAAAGAAAAGTTATCTTATACACATACACACAAGATTCATTAAGCCAGTTTATTTACAAAAAATATATTCAAATGAGCGTTCGGAAAGACAGGTATGTTTAAGAATATCCAAAACTAATTTTTTAATAAAATCTATAGTATTTCCAAACCTGACTGAAATAATTAAAAAAAACGTGTCCCGACAAGTGGGATTAAATAGTTCATTTTCAAAATATTGGTAGTCAGTTAAACAGATTTTTATAATCAATTTTGATCCCAGGCGACGTTGGCCTTGGATATTAAGTTTTTTTACTTTTCAATTAGTTCTAGCAAGATTATACCAGTAGTTTAAGCATTGAAAGTCGCCCAAAAAAATCTTATATCATAACATTCTTTACGGCAAGAGACACAAGAAAATTTTCATAGATATGGGCAAGACCTCAATGTGTTATTTTAAATAAATCTATGAATCTACAGGTTGATCAAACATTAAGATCCAGGACCAAGTTGTATTTTTTTTAAATATGCTTCCATGTAACATAAGCCTGGAATTAAAGTTAATAGTCCAGAAGTTAGAGCCGTCCAACCTGTACCAGGAAGCAAGAAACGTGGGCACTTTTGGTTATGCTGTTGCAAATACGAATTTCATAAATAAATTAGGATTATTCTCATAAAAATGTTTCCACAGTTCCAACAGCCAGTTAAATTTTGTTATTTTTTGTCATGTTACACAAATCACCCAATCATTAAACTGAAAACGACACTCCGGGTAGTTTTTAATCACCGAGACTTCAATCATTATGGCATTAACACTTTGACACCTTCATATTCCAGATAAATTTCACGTTCTGGCAAGTTGTATTTTTAATAAATAAATAATTGTTTTGTGCGAGTTATTTTGCCTTTTTATCAAAACATTTTCTGACCGAATATCTCTCGAACATTTATCCGTCGATGTCGGCTCTTCCTATCATTACGAAAATGCCTCATAATTTTATGTCAATCAATCGAAGGCACGTCGCCCTCGGGCTGTTACCAAGGCAGCGTGTTCTCGATTGATATAAAATTATCTCGTACATTATCAATATCCTAGGAATATTATAGCTAACAACGCATATTTATTACCACAGACAGTAAGTAAGTGGTAATTAGAGGGTTCGAAAATAGAAATACATTAGGGAGTTCCCATGAAAGTTATCCTAATTTACTTATGACATTAGACCGCCCAACAACGCTCGAACCTCGCGAAGCGAAAAAATGCTCTGGGCGGCAATGAAAAAGTGGCCGGCAGAAGTGCCTTCTGGTTAAATACTGCTAGCAGATGATTTTTTTTTTGAAATTTACTTGGTATAGAGATTGTCGAAAAATAGAGCATATTTTTCTGCGTCTGCCGCCACTTTTGGGCAGCGAACTGTCTAGGCAGATATGTAATTTTCTCCACGACCATTACTAAAGGCATAATTGCAAAATCATTTTTGATAATAGAATGTAAAAATTCTTGCTCTTGAGTTGAAATATTTATTCTGAAACACTTTCTTCTTATGCGTTTTGCGTGTATTTTCATTCCATAACAAGATACGGAATGAATATTCTGTAATTGATCTAAACGACATAGGTTGCCATGAATTTCGAAACTGACAATGTCAGCAGACAAATCTTAGTGCAAGTCAAAATATGAGTGAAAAATCGGACGAATCAGATATGGAACTGGATAATACTCCACCTGAAATTACAAATATTGCAAATAGTATTTTTGGTCGTGGAGAAAATATAGTCTGCTACTCGATTAGAATGAAAATTCGATACTCGTGGTTCCTCACGCTCGCGTTCGGAATCTTCCACTTGGATCAAATTTTTATTCCAACCTCGTTACAGAATCTATTATTCTATCAATACAAATGCAAGGAGTTAATAGAAAAAAGGCCTAAAGTCCTGGTATAGGTTTCATGCGTCTAAATTTCCTACTATAAGCTATTACAGAACTTTCTAAATTTTCGGAATATCGATGGTATCATATGAAACACATTTTGTATACAAATAACTAACTAAAAGACTATTAAATTTATTTAAGATCAAATTACTGGTTCGGCTGTTTTCTTCACTCATTGTATGGCTTATTTAAATTATATAGATATTAAATAAATTATAAAACCGATATGGCTTTGAGTTTTAAACTTAATATACAGGAAATTTTAACAGTTTTCGGCATAATTTATAAACACAATATTTGTGTGCGTAGTAGTTTATATAATTTGTGTTGAAATTAACCAAACTTTAATTTTATTATCTAAATTTTTTAACATGTAAAAAGATGGTTTCTTCTATTGGAGAAATGTGTTTGGAATTTATATAAATGCAAGTTTAAATTTATTATAGTTAATTACTGGTAAACGCGACTATCACAAGTACAAAATGATTTAATAATTAATATAATATAATTTCAATATTGTAACTAGAAAATAAGAATTAAGATAAATGATAATATATTAAAGAATATTTAACAGCCGGTTTTCTAATAATTTAATTCGGAATGGTGAATTTTGACGATCATATTTTAAAAGACACAAATATTAGGAACTCCCTGGCACCTTTAAAGTGCATAGAAAAAGTGTCGAGCCATAATTATTTAACTAAAAGTTATTAAAATATTACATTGCATCAAGTTTTTCGATCCAGAAACCGGCTATGAAGTAAGGACTCATGTTGGGTTGCATAAATATTTTAAATAATAATTATCTAACCAGACAATTTTGATGGTGACATCAATGACATTGGCCAAATTGATTTACACCATATACAAATTACCCGATCCGTGCCGATGTAGACAAAAGTTGACCTGACCGAAAATCGTACTTAGGAGCATGCGTAACAAACAAAATGCGTTCCAACCGGAAATTGACAATTTATAGGACGGTTTTTTGATTGATCTAACCAAAACTGTTACCGTTTTTGAACTGATTCTCGGACCGCCATTTAGATCCCTGCTCACCACACATCGGAATCAAATGTAATGACCTGCGCGTAAGATTTTAATCAGCTGGGACTAATATGTCATTCCTTTATTTATGATTTTTGCACAGTCTGTCGTGGATTTTTCTATCTGGGCATTTTTAGTGGCAGGTGTTCTTTCTGATTGCCACTGCGTTTATTTTTATTTAATTGAATACTTTTGCAATGAGTGTTAGAGGAGATGGTGATGTTCTATCGGGCATATTGATAGGTTTGTTCTTACAAAGATTTCTAGCTGTTTGGATTGGTTTGAAACCTGATCCATGATATTCTGTGGGAACAAGCCTATTGTCAACGAGCGAGAAAGATTGAAGCTAATATTAAATGAACCGAGAGTGAAAAATGAAACCTGTTTGGTCTTGGACCATTATGTTTAAATAAAAAATAATTGTAAGGTAATTATTAGCCTTGTATACCGAATGTCCCATTATGGATAGCCACCGGCCGTATCTCGGAAACTACTGGGCATAGAAACTAAGGGGGAACAAATCGTAATTAAAGTGGCTAAGAGAAAATCCTGAAAATATTTTTTAAGTTCCGCATTTTGCCGCAAGAGGGCACAACGGAAAACTAAATATTGAAATTCTAAATTTCTCCAAAAATTCCCACATTAAGGTATACCTTTGGTAACATCATTAGAAAGCTTAAACAATTCTGCATTATTTTGGTTTACGCCTCATTGGCGTACCGACCTTGATAAGAGTAGGGCTATTGAAAGTGTAATCATTTAAATTGCTGTAACTTCTAAACGACTTATTCGATTTTAGTAAGCTTAAGCTTGTTTAAAATAGAAAGGTAAGTACTTTTAATTGTCGTACACGATAGTTCCAAATAAAATAGCTAGAGAGCGTAATTTGTGATAGTGATAGTTTTTTTTTATTTTATCCCGAAAACTTAAATCATAATCGGAAAACAGATTAAATTTGCAAGAAAAAATGTGTAGACCGCAGTTCTTTTTCGAGTTTCTATGCCCAGTAGTTTCCGAGATACGGCCGGTGGCCATTCATAATGGGACACCCGGTATATAATCTGGTTACTTCCTTTTATTAAAAAATGGGATTTTTTTTATGTAAGAAAAAAGACACAAAGTCTAGGCCTCAAAATTAATTTTTAATTTCAAAATTTTGAGACTTTGTGTCTTTTTTCTTACAAAATATCAAATATCAGGTCTCCTTGAGTAAAAATGGACGAATTCATCGAATTTATACAGTGATTTGATTGTGAGAAAATCCCATTTCTCAATGTATTTTATGTCACCGTTAAATTTGCCTGGTTACTTAATTGTTGATTACAATCTTCGTGCATCCCAACAATATAATAAAAATGACAACTACTAAAAGTAACCTTTATAAAATAAAACAAATTCATGAAAATTTTACTTAGAAAAATACATATGGCATATTTTTCCAAAGGAAATATTCACTACACATACTCATTAGAGTTAGTAAGCTTTAATTACTTAAAACAGTATTGCTTATATTTTATTGTTTTATTAACATGCATTGGCAGTCAGCTAAACATCGGATGGTCCCTTAAATAACCTAGAATCCTGCAACCTAAGTAACATCATATTGATAAAATGGTGCAGCTGATTATATCTAGTAATTGATATATTTTTCATAAGACTGGGTCAGTGCGAATACTTTTTTAAAATTTTTAATAGACTTGCTGAATATGGAATATTATACACATTTTTGTGAAATGGTACAAATCGGCTTTTTCAATAAATTTTCATTTTTCTTGTAGTGTATAAAAGAACAAAAAAAAAATTGTCGGTCAACTTTTTTATATTCTTAAGCCATCGATCACCGAGAAAATAAATAAATAAAACAAACTATTGGAATAAAAATACGCACTTTATCAAATCTGTCATGAAAATGGCACTTGATATTATTGCCAACGTTCTCTATTTTTTTTTTATATTGTAATTAAAGCTGCAATGGAGCTGAAATTGCAAAGCGTCGCAGCGGGCCGGCTGCAAACGACCGCAAATTCTTGCGAGTTGTCTACCATCGCGGTGTTATCAAATTGGGATGCAACATACACAATTCCCCTTTTCTATCATCTGCGCATCTTAGGGATCAAGCTATAATGCATATCACAAGAAATGTTAAAAATATCTTAACGTGGTTTAAAGCAAATGAGTGCCTATTGTGTGGTCTTAAGATGTATTGATTAGTTTTGTTTAGTAAAAATTGTAATTCCACAATATATGGTGATAACTGAAACAGTACAAAATTGATTTTCACGGCGACGCCCTTTCTTTCCAAAAATACTTGTTTTTTGAAGGTTGGAGGCAATGATGTTTCTTGAATGACAGAAGAGTTTTGGACTTGCATTGTCTTTATTTGTTTTAAATCACTACCTTTCAATCCCCAGTATACTCAGTATTATGACTGGATATACTTATCAGTTGAAACGTTGTGATGTAAACAAATAAAGACAATGCAAGTCCAAACCTCTTTATCATACTTTTTCTTTGTTTCAGTGTTTTACAATAATCACACACAACAGTGGTTGAAACGGTGGCGGCTCGTCAGGTGAAAAAAAAATAATAAAACCAGGAGGAAATTTTTTCGACAATATTAATTGACCAATACAGCTACCATTTTGACACTTAAAAAATAATTCTGTTCGAATTAATAATATTAATTTAATCCGAATTTAGGGCCACGGTTAACTCCGATGGACAATAATTATAAACACTCGTGCATTTTGGCACGCCTCAGCCGACCGTGTCCGTTAGCTCAAAGAAAGTGAAGACCCAACGCCCAACATAGCTTTGATATTCACCGTCGCTATGGTTACGTGACGTCAGTCACGCAAACAGCATGTAATAATTTGCATTATGATGAAGGGCAATTTAAAAATAGATCAGTGGTTGGTCTAACCTTAAGGTATTTTTTTTTAGGCTTCGCGAAACTTACGGTTATAATATCGTTTTTACGTGATTTACTGTGTGATTAAAAAGTTTTGTTTTTATTTTCAGTTAATTCAGTAGTGTAAAATTAGTCAGTTTGTTTAAGTACCCGCACTATACCTAGCTTTTCACCATTTTTTAAGACCGCGAGCCGCCACTGGGTTGAAAGTTTTAGGACTAACCAATCAAACTTGGCTTCATTAAAAAGAATAGTTATTCTAATCAAACATAAATTAAAACTCCACAATAATTCAGATGTAAACAAAAACACTGATAATACAAGAATGATAAGCTGCAGCTTTCCGTTGGATAACGAGTGAAGCGAATGCTCAGTGCTCACTAGCAAATTTTTATCGGATCCACGTCATTTCTTGTGCGTAGTTGGGGATGGTTGGATTTGTTTTTTTATCTTTATTAATTTATAGCACCGATAATAGTGAAAGAGGTGGGTTAGTTTTTTCTCGTCACAGAGATACCAATACTTGTAGATATTTTGGCATTCTTTGAGCTATTAGTAAATAAATGTCTTTAAAAGTTTTGTTTAAAACAACAATAAATAATTTAAATTGTTTCAGCAAGTCTATGTAAAAATGAGGACGTAAAACTGAGATAAAATGTACTTTTTATCACAGAAAATTACAGTAAGAACTAGTGCGAAATTTCAGGATAGAATCCAAGAAAAAAAAACAGTTCTAAACTAGAAGCCTTTAGAAAAGAATACTGGTAAATTTACATTAAATACATACAGCCTGAATTTAACTGAAAAGTTCATACTATACATTCTACACTTTTAAATTAATATGCCTCATTTTATTTACAATATAATATACAATAATTTGAAAAAGATATAATTTTCAGTACTTACAGTTACATACAGTAGGATTAATTGGTGTTACGGTTTTCTTACCACAGCTAGCTTAGTAGGTAATGGACATCTATATTAAAATACATATTTTTTTTATTAGGACATTAGGTAGCTTAATATTACTAACCAGCAATGGTTCAAGTCTAGGGAATACTGAGCAGTACTATGTGATCATCTATAATACACAAACGTGCAATTGAAGTTATCATTGGCATAGAATTTGTTACCCGATATACATTTTGGCAATTCTTATTAATTTGTTGTTTGATATTGGTTTCGAAAAGGAATTTAACGAATACTTACGACCCAGGTATAATAATGATAGAAGTTTCTTTTTTTAATATGGGATGTTTGTTAATTTCTCTGAATTTTTTGTATTTTGTAGATCTTGACGTCTTGAATAAAAGTGTCCATGGCCGTAATCCAATACTTTATTTTTATTGGTGAAAAATTATGCCATAAGTTTTCTTTCACTTATATGTAAATAAAATATATACAAAATGTTGAATAATTTATAGGCGAATTAAACAATTAACAATATTTGAAAATTATGAAAATCTAAAAGAATATTATTACCAATTTTTTTAATTTGGAAAACAAACGGCTAGATATTGTTCATATTTTAATATCTTGTAGTTGATACTACATACATACTATAGTTGATAGCAAGTATATAGAAAAATAATTGGGCATAGGTTGATGTAGAGTATATTGCCTGGTATTTTATTAAAAAAAAAATTAAATTCACCTGAAAATGCTTAAAACGACTATAATTTCTTTGTTATAAATAATTCATTAATTTATTTTTCAAGGTGTAATATTTTTTATAATAATTATTTTTTAACACATTCGTAGATTTGCAGGGTTATCCAGTTATATGAAAACTTTTAAAAATAATAAAATTAAAAAAGTGTTTTTTTTTGAAATGACAAAATATTATTGTTAAATTATAAATAATTTTTTGCTAGAATTTTTACCGTAGCTACGTCAGAGTCCAAATAAAAGTATTTTTTTTGTTTTAATCTCATCAATATATGTTTTTATTTACTGTAAAGTTCACCCTGGCTCTTTTTCTAAAAGCATTTAAAATGTCTTAATTTTTGGTAAATTTTTTTTTATTTTACAAACGAACAAAAATGATAATTTATTAGAACCTGAAGGTAGTTTAAATACATCTTGTATAAGAGCCAAGGTAATAATTCTACCAAAAAAATATTTTATAATTTAACAATAATATTTGTCTTTTGACAGAAAAACTTTTTTAATTTCCCTATTTTGAAAAGTTTTTACTTGTGCAATATGACTGAACCACCCTGTATTTCTAAGATTAGAATATGTTAAAAAATAATTATTGTACAAGAAATGTTACAGATTGGATAATAAATTAAAGAATCAAGTATAATATAGAAAATAGTGCAATTTAGTGTCCGTTAAAATATATGAAGAAAAGAAGCTTAGCGGCAAGCGGACACAGTAGTGCGTCTATCTTTTGCATTAAAGTACACAGGGACGCCAAAGGTAATGGAATCCCTGGGGCACAGGTAGACAATGACAGGCTGTTTCGTTATCGTTAGAACTCATCAGAAAGTCATAACCCTTAAGCGACTACTACAATAAAAACAAAATCTAACCGTTTGTTTTCGAAATACAAAAAATTGGTAATCTTTCTTTTTTGATTTTCATAATTCTTAAATATTATTAGTTATTTAATTCGTCTACAAATTATTCAACATCCTGTACCGATTTTATTTGTATATAAGTGAAAGAAAACGTAAGAGCTCCTTTTCCACCAATAAAAAAGTTGATGGTTTTAAAGAAACAAGTGAAAACTCCAGATAATGCAGAAAATCCAAACTAAGAAGTTGCCAACTTTAACAGGCCATAACTCAAAAACTAGTTATAGGATTGGATTACGGCCATGGACATTTTTAATCAGAATGTTACGAAATACTAAAAATTCAGAAAAATTAGCCGAAACCCATTTCACATAAGCATTGTGAGGGGTCCTTTTTCATAGCACAGGTTCCTTTTTCTACGTTTTGTGTGGTCATGTTCTTACCTAACAAATAATCTCGCAAACTGGGCTTTAAAATATACTTAACAGCTGCTGGTTCATCGCCAATAGCGGCGTATACTTTGATATAATTTAAATTGAAATTTTGAAACGTGAACTCTACTTGCAAACTTAGAAAGTCCTTCTTGCAAAATATTCCTTGGTCTATAAGGTTTAGTATTAAAGCAACCAGTGGCTGCACGAATGCTGCGTACGAATCAAGAGAATCCTAATTCGCCTTAAATTGTCGCTTAAGTAATTCAGTTAGTACCTAATACATGATTCAAGTAAACAAACAACATTAAATACTACGCCGTCGGCCGTCCTCGTCACTTTAAACAGATAAAAACTGAATCACAACCTAGCCATCCTAGCTTGTGTTTCAATCAGGCGCTTTGTTTACTGTGGTTGTCATGGTAACGATCTATGTTGCAGCAGCGATACATCGTGGCAAAGATGTGATTCTTCCGTCTCCCTTTAAGTATTGATTCAGCGGCGTTTTTTTTGAAAAATATTTTCCAGATGGAATATAATGGATCGGAAAAACTTTAAATTATGAAAAATCTAAACCCAAATTGGACGTGTACTGTGATTCATTTGTCACGAGCTGCCACTGAAAGAAATTATAAAATTTATTTTAATTATCCCGAAATGTTACTGAATGAAGCCCAGGCTGTTGATTTATTTTAAAAATCTTACATCTTATGAATATGGCTAAGAGATCAAATTAGGTTGCACAATAAATGTATACCATATGTCCTGATAGTTGTACAACAGTCTAGTCTAAAATACGTTTCTTGTTTATATCACAAATATTTTAATTTAGTTTAAAAACTGCTTTTTTAAGTAGGAATGTATACTTTCATTCCGTCGACCGGTAAGCCTGGCGTTTCTATGCACCAAACTATCTGAAAACGAATACTATAGCTTTCTATAAGTATTTTATAAAATACCCAACCATTAAAAGAAATCATCAATTTTCTCTATTCGTAAAACGTAAATTTAGTGTTATTATGAACAAATCCGAACAAACTAATAAGCAAAGTATTTATGACATAAACAATTCTTACTTTCTATGCCTTACGTAGAGCTTTTCCTCTCTATACTACTCTGCTTAACCAAAGCCCCGTCAAGACTAGGCCTATGCATGGTCAGTCTCTTGCTGGTGGCTGGCGACGTAACTTCGGAATGAGAATTGCTAAGATGCAAAGCCTTAGCAATGCCATGCCTCAGCGACGTCGAGATCTTTGACAGCGAACCGCTCTGTCAAGGGAGTACTTCTACGTAGTTTTCTGGTATGAGCCCCGTTTTACCGTTGAGGGTGCCCTCGAGCCAGCCAGGTTCTTGTGACGATTTAACTAAATAAAAATAGTGGTTCATTTTAAACAATGTAAGATTTAAAAAAGTCCTCGAAATATGCAGTGGAATAGACCCTGCTCCCGCATGTCCTTAAGTTCTTAAGAACTTGACAGTGCTTAAGTTATCTTTCAAGAGTAGTAATAGACATGCGTAATCGATTTCAAGGCATACTTTTAAGACTTTTTTTTTGAATCTTTGAGTTTTTTGAAAAAAATTAATTGAAAATTGTGTTTATTTGAATGACTCCTATACACAGTTAAAAAAGAAGTATCAACTTATAAGTCACACAATTTATATATTACTGGTATACGATTATTAAGAGTTTATTATACTCAAGTTAAAGCAGCAAACCAAGACTAACCAATAACATTACTTATTAAAAAAAAAAAAAAATTCTTACCATTAGTTATTATTTGGTTTGGTTCAAACGACAATTCTCCATCATGTTCACCCAAACAGGCGTATAATGTTCTTACTCTCCTGAAACACAACATTCATTACCGTAACATACCTTTGATAGCAATATAATTACATATAATCGGGCAAGTGCAAGGATGGGAAATAATTTAGGCGTTTCTGGATATCGAGAACAATTTCACAAACATATATAAAATTAAGGAGTAAAGCAACATTTATTGCAACAATAATAATTGATGAAAAATAAAGTTGCTCAATTTTCTTGGAACATTTAAGAAAAGTCACATACAGCGAAGAAACAAATAACATAAATATATTTTAACAATTAAAATTGCAAAGAGTTAAATAACATCTAATTAGAAAAAAATTAGTTACAAATTTATAAAAAGAAATAGTTAAACTCAAAAATTTTTTTAATGGTGGAATGTATAGAATCTGAATTGTTTTAGGAGAGTAAAATCAAGGTTCAAACCGGCATAAAACTCTAGTAGAGATCTTGAAGGTAGACATACATGCTCAGACTTTTACTACGGCCAGCTGCGTAGGCTTATTGGATCGTGGAGTTTCGCGTTAATCCTCATAATACTCTACACTGCTTTTTTAGATCCCTAAACAAGGATTTAAAAGACTCGACTTATTAACACATGCCTACACGAAGCATGTTTACTCAACCTGACCCTTAAAAGCCTGATAGCATGTAGTCCCCGTCAGATTGTATAGGTTTCGGTCAAGGAAATACATCCAGTCTACTTTCTTCCGATCTCTCAAGAGTCTAGGAAGTAAGATTTCGAGGTTAAATTATTTTTCATCAATCCACAACAGGAATATAGAAGTCTCCAATTTACCTATAATATTTTACATACCGGACTCTATTCAAAGTGGGACTGGACCTTCCGGGTGAAGTAACATTCAAAAAGCCAGATTGCTTGGAAAGCTGCGTCCTATTTTAGTGTTTAGTAGGGGAAGCATGCAAGTAAGAGTAAAAGCAATAAGTAAGTGTGAAGAAGGTTAGTGGAGAGCAGTGACCAACGTCAAAATTGCAACCACACCGAAAATTAAGTATATTCTACTAAAGGAAAGGAGACCAAGTACAAAATGCGGTCTTAAAAGATAATTATGTAGTATATTATTTCAGTTTTAAAATAGATTCATTTATATACAGTGGATCCACGAATGTTCAAAATTACTACTCATCATTTTCAAATAAAGTGGGTTGTACGAGAAGAAACAATAATTCTAGTTTTTTTTTTTAAATTCAATTTTCAAGGAATATTTTTTTATCTGACTTCGTACAACCCGCTGCTTCCTATATGAAAGCGATGAGTCACAGACAGTTATTTTGGACCTATAGTATACTGGGTGGCCCTCTCTCAACGCAGGATTCGATAGCATCTAACTACCAAACTTTTTAATATTTTTCAAAAACAGTTTTGAGATTGAAAAGAAGGTTTTTTAGCGGCAGGCGGACAAAGTAGTGCATCTATCTTTTGCATTGAGTACACAGGGACGCCAAAGGTAACGGGTTTCCTGGGGCACAGGTAGACAATGACAGGCTGTTTCGTTCTTATTAGAACTCATCAGAAAGCCATAACCTGTAAGCGACCCCCACTACAGCGAGACTATGTTTTCAAGGCATTTTTAAGAAATAAAAACGCGATGAAAACCCAGTAAGGCGTTTCTTAAGAATGCCTTGAAAGCATAGTCTCGCTGTACTGGGGGGTCGCTTACAGGTTATGGCTTTCTGATGAGTTCTAATAAGAACGAAACAGCCTGTCATTGTCTACCTGTGTCCCAGGGAACCCATTACATTTGGCGTCCCTGTGTATTCAATGCAAAAGATAGATGCACTACTTTGTCCGCCTGCCGCTAAAAAACCTTCTTTTCTATTTAATTATACGGACACTAAACTTTACTACTTTAGTTTTGAGATTATTCTTATTATCCAATATCTTGAAAACCACAACTTCTGTAAAAAATCATTATTTGGCTTTTTCTATTTTTTCTTATAGTCTTGATAGCCGACCAAATGGACGAAGCCAAAAATTTATTAGACAGACCTTTCCTCCCTGGAAGCTTGACTGAAAATTAACATGGCCAAAACACAAATTATCACAAACCTCGTACTCAGCAAAAATATAGAACTAGCTGGGAAAGTAATCGACCAAACTACGTCGTACAAATATTTAGAACACGAGATTTGCATTGAAAGAGACAACCAAACTACCGAACTTAATCGCCGCATAAGATTAACTTGGGTAGCCTTCGTAAAATTAAACTATGTATTTAAATCAGACCTCCCAATGTGCCTTAAAAGAAAGACCTTTAATCAGTGCGTATTACCTGTGTTGACCACGGAGCAGAGACATTAACACTGACCAGAAAAATGATACACATAATCCGCGTGGCACAAAGAGAAATGGGAAATACGACAAAAAACAAAAGTAGTAGATGCAATAGATAGAATAGCTACTTTTAAGTGGAACTGGGCAGGACATGTCGCCAGACTGGCGGACAACAGATGGACCAAGCGAATACTGGAATGGAGACCAAGACAAAAAACCTATCGAAGTAGGGGCCGTCCTCCAACGAGGTGGACCGATGACATAAAGCGTTGTCTGGGAAACTGGATGCAAGTGGCGCAGGATCGGAACACATGGAAGAGATTAAGGGATACCTACATCCAGCAGTGGATACGAGAAAGGGTTGATTGATGATGATTTCTTCTTCTACGCTCTTTCATTCTTATGCTTAGAAAATCATTGTGAATGATATTTTTATAAGAAGCTAAAAAATTATAAAGAATTAATTTCTTCCGAAAACCGAAAAATAACAAATTTTACAAGTATGGTTAAGTTCATCCGTGGACACACTGTACAAGAAGCCTCCTACAGGAAAACACAAAGTCACTGTCTCATGTCATTATTACATGATTTTAGTTACAATTTTTTAATCAGGTCTGTTGAAAAAATTGACAACTTCCTGAACATTTATACCTTATATAAAATATATCCCTTCCACTTCAGTAGGACATTGATTAAACTACATTAAAGGACCACATTTTAGATGGAACAAAATACTGTGTTTACTTAATTGAAACTTTTTGCAACTCTGATATTCATCTTCGGAGTAAACCAAAAACCTTTTGTGGGTGAGGCGATACAGAGTAGTTTTCGTTTATCAAATTGTTTAGAACCATAGAACCCTCTAAAGGGTTGCAAAAAGTCTTAAATTTAATTTATACATGCATAACAACACATTATGCTTTGAATGATAGAAGAGTTTTGAACTTGCATTGTCTTTATTTGTTTTGAATCACAACGTTTCAACTGGTAAGTATCTCCGGTCGTTTTAAGGTGAATACTTATCAGTGGAAATGTTATGCTTTAAAACAAATAAAAACAAAGTAAGTCCAAACATTTTCTATCATCCAAAACACATCATTATCTTCAACCTTCAAACATACATATTATTTATTGTTGAAAAAATTCATTTAAAATTGGGTTTAAATACAGAGTCTACTTTTTTTACGTGGGGCGGATAATTACATTTTTATCGAAGAGCCTGTCAAAAATACTAAATATCATGAGATCTAGAATTAAAAGCGGCATATTTTAAAAATATTGTACATAGTCCGTACAATTATTATTGTCTGAATACACGTCACAGCTTCTGACGTAATTTTGGATTCGAATCATGTCGTTGATTAAGTCGTATATTTTAAAAATGCAATCAGGATTTACTTAAACTTAAAAAGGAGGACTTTTTCTTTTGCTGAATACTAATGAGACATATTTTTAAAATATGTTCCAATTAATTATTTTTCGCTTTCAACAACACAAAGGTTGTCAAATGAATTTTATGTCAATTGACAGAACTCTTTAATTAATAACAGACCTAACTTATTTTTTGTTTCTGTTATAATTATGACTTTGCCAGTTGTGACATGCATTCAGCCAGTAATTTTATGAACTATAACACACTACATGTCTGAATTCAATTGCCTCTGATATATTGACACTTATGCAACGGGCAAAACGGGTTATAAGTTTTTATGTTCCACTCAAAAATACCAACTTTCGGTTTAAGCATTAAACCTGTAAAAACGATTTTACAGGTTTAACCGAAAGTTGGTATTTTTGGGTAGAAAATAAAGACCCAAGATGGGAATGTAATTTTTTTAAAGATGTAATGTAATAAATGTAAATGTAATTTTTTAAATGGCAACATCTCAACATTGAATGTAGTGTACATTAGAAAGTAAGTATAGAATTCTTAGTTAAAGTCAAAAAGGCACTAATATCAAGTAGTTTCATTAAAAAAATACAAGTTAAGTACATCATACATTTTTGAGCCGCCCTCTATACAAATATTTTTAAAATATGCCGTTCTTAATTCCAGATTACATGCTGTATAAGTATTTTTGATCGATTGATGAGTTCTTCAATAAAGATGTAATCTTCATTTCCTACTTTGTTAGCAGACCCGGTATATAAGAGTTATTAAAATAAACAAAATTTTCAAATAATCCAAAAATTTGCAAGAAATAAGTTTTTACAAAATTAGAACAATCCTTATGGGGTCCCATGCATCGTCAATAAAATCTGTTTATAAAGTAGTTGTGTTGTGGTTTATTTTTGTTATAATGGTCAACAAGTTGCATGGTCTTAGTTATGGAACTTTATGAAAGTAATAAACTACTGGATTTACGGGCAGTGTTGCTGACTCCATGTTATAAATATTATGCTCCGTCACGGCCCAGTGGTTACCATGCATTAAGTTGCTTTCATTATCAAAATATATCTTTATTCGTAGTATTATAATGTATCATATGTCACTTTAGCTTACGACTAGTATATTATATAATATAATTATAAAACACTTTTTTATTAAGTACGTTAGCAATTAGCTAGGACACGCGTCAGAGCAACGCTCCAACGGGGCTGATGTTGACCCTTGGGTAAGTCAAAGTTGACTTTGAATTGATGTTTTTGGTCAGTTCCTGTAAGGCATATATCTTGGTACGATCAATAACATCAGGAAACCACTTAAGATTATGACTGCAGAGTGTTATGTTTAATCTAGGCACCGATATTAAAATAAAGTATCGGATGTCTAAGGACTCTAAGCCAGTTTGGTCGTTTTTAAATACATGTATTACTAGTTTATTAAATTCATTTATGTTTAAATAAGTGTTATTAATTAAACCTTCTTACATTCCAGTAACCCATACACTGCTATGAAAGAATTTTTATTTTAGCTCATGCTTAGAGAATTTGTTAGTTCACAATCGTCATTTTATTATATTAGCCAGCATTTTCTCAAGTACAAAGTAGCATAAAGTTGCTTTGAAAATAAATTTAAGTTTAAAAAAAAATTATTTGAAAATTTTGTTTATTTTAACGACAGACACACTTAGGAATTAAGAAATTTTCAATCATAATTTAAACAATAACTCAGTCAGTAACTTTGATATTGCATCCTTCCTGATTACATCAAACTAATTATTTTCTCTGTCTAACACATTAACTAAAAATTGTCCTAAAATTTACTGTCTAAATTATAAAGTACTCACACGTTGCCCGGTGACTTATACATCTTTGGATAACCCATGTAGAGGCTGGACCGTTCAGTTTTTTTCGGTATCGGCCCTATCAAAATGTTGCCGCCGTCCCTTGAGGCTGACGAAAGCGAATCATTGGAGCTGCTTGTGCTATTTGAGTCCGCTATAAAAAAAAAGATTTTTTAAAAACTTTTAGTTGGCAGATGCGCATACACGTTCGGTAAAAGAAGTTTTAGATGACATTTGATGAAAATATTACGTTATGGTCGAAACTAAGCTAAGGCAAGAAGTCACCCTTCATGTATGAAATATCGCACATTTTTAATCTATTCCGACTTAAAAATAATGCATTACATCTTTATTTCTCGGTATTCGAATGTGTATCGAGACTTCGTTTTCTTGGACATGTATACATTATGTCGGATATGGATTGGTATCCTTAAGGATGGATTACTCATCTAATACTTTGCTATGAAGTTAAGACTGTGATAAATAGGTATAGTGAAACAATAGTGCATAGAACAAGGACAAAACATTTTTGGTTTCGTAGGAGAAGTCGGCAGACAAATGTTTATAAAAATAACTGTTTGTAATTGGTTGAAGAAAGGGTTCCATTTTGAATACTACATTCAATAATGGTCTCTCTTATCAAGGATTGCTAATAATTCCTGACATAGCAAAAAGGAATCCCTTCTCTATTTTGGCAGCGGTTACAAAACATTATAAAAACTCAAAGAAACGCTTACTCAGTGGAGTTTTTTAACGTACTCAAGTATAAGGGTAACGTCTGCCCGTTTGGTATCTCAAGTCTCTCTAAATGGTGTAAACCAAAATGTCAGAACCAAAACAGTTTCGAGCCAATGAGTAAGTGGTCTTTGTAATGTTTATTTAAATGTTAAATTGTTTATTTCTCTTTTGGCCTGAGTTCACTGTAAAGCAGAAATTGTTTCTCTTGAACTTACTTGAAATAGTGTCTAATGTGAGTTTTAAGGGAAAACTCTTCTTTAGAGAAAACTCTCTAAATTGACCGATTTAATAACTGTATTTTTATTTCTCAAGACTTGCATGTTATTCATCATAATGTTATCGTCAATTGCTTTGCTTTGCTTCGATTTAATAAAACTATTAAACATCTTTGGTGTTTCAGTAAATAAATAGCGCACAACAAATTAAAACGTAATTCTAAATCATCTAAGCTACACGTTCTAGTCACCTAACATTTTGATATGCGACAATATGTTTACTTCCACTTATTAGGGTTTTAAAAGAAAAAAAATTATATTTCTCAACAATCTGTCACACTTGATAGGCTATCTTTATGGTAACTCGCTTATTCTTTATTTTAAAAGTCATTGCGAGAGTAAAAAAAAGTCTCAAAATATGCTGCGGAATCGATCCAGCATGTCTTAAATGGTGTGAAAGGTAAAGGTGAATAAAAAATAGTACCGTCAAGTTCTACAGTTTTTATTTTTTAAGAAAATTAAATATGGTAATTACGGTAGCACAAAAAGCTTTATAAGATAAGATAAGATAAGAAGCATTTATTTCAAAACAGGTTTGTATAATCACAAAGTTTGAAATAAGTCAAATAACAAAGAAATAAAATAACACTAGGTATAAAAGACACATACTATTTAGTTATGTTATAGGGCTCTATGAAACTGTGCAAAGTTCGTTTAAATATATCCAATCTTTCCAGACTCTTTATGTTGTTAGGTAATGCATTATAGAACGTAATGGCAGAATATGTCTAATTTTTCTCACTTAAGGTTAGTTTATGTTCAGGAAAATTATAATCAATATTTTTACGTCTAGTGCTGTATGCATGGTTAATTTTGAAGTGAGAAAACTTTTGAGAATGTTTCTTAATAAACATTATGCTGTCAACTATAAATATTGCCAGAACGGTCAAGAAATTGTGCTTTTTAAACATTCCGCGACACGATTGCTTATAGTCCAAATTTAAAATCAATCGGAGAGCGTCACAAAGGTCTTTTCTAGATTAGATACCTGGTGGCCCCAAAATATTAAACCAAACCTCAAAACCGACAAAAAGTTACTAAAATAAACCACTTTAGAGGAATTGAAATCCAAGTACTTTGTTATCACTCTAAGTAAATAGCAAGTTTAAGACAGTCTTCTACCTAGATCTTCAACATGATAACGCCACTTTAAAAATGAGTCAATATACACGCCTAAAAATTTACTCTCGCTCGCAACACTTATATCACTCTCACCGAGAGCAACAGTTTCAGGAAAATTTGATTTGTTCTGTTGTGTTCGAAATATAACGCACTGAGACTTATCGGCATTCAGGATCAAACCATTGTCATGGAACCACTCTTTAATAGATAAAAATTGATCGGCCGATTTATTTATTAAATTAGTTATGTTTTTATCTCGTATAATAATATTTGTATCATCAGCGTAATTAATCAAAGAAATAAGATTACTACAGGCATCTGGCAGATCATTTAGGTAAATTATAAAAAGTAAAGGACTCAATATGCTGCCTTGTGGTACCCCAGATTTATATTTAGATTGGCCAGTATTAATTACTACATTTTGGGTTCTTCCCCTTAGGTAACTCTTTATCCATGACAATGCACATCCCCTAATACCACATTTAGATAACTTATTTAACAAATCAACATGGCTTAAGCAATCAAACGCTTTGGAGAGGTCGAGAGAAATGATAGAAGGGTTTATTATATTATTATTGGCCAGTGGATTTATTTAACAGGGGATTTCAAACAAAATTCCTACATATAGTCATGGATTTTGACAAGTTTCGCGAAATTTTCACTAGGTTTATGGCTTTGTTTAGAGAAACAGGAAATGAAGGTAGGGGAAAACCTAAAGTTCGCACTGCATAAAAAGTAGAAGCGAGGCAAATTATTAATGTATTGTAAATAATATATTTACCTAAATGGTTATGCCTAAAACTCGTCGGGCTATGCAAGCTCGTCAAACTTTGAGGAATGTTGGACTCCGACTGAGAATTAATTGTAGGAACATAATGCTTAAACCGTTGGTGATTCGAGGGCCTGTGATCGCTTCTTGACATTGTATACATTGATCCTTCTGATGTAGGCTCATGAACTGAATACATGCTTGAGGGTAAAGGTTGTTCAATATAAGAAGATACTGTCTGTAATCGAAAAAATGTGTTTAAAATCTAAATAATTTATTATGGGTATACAGTGTATCCACGGATAGAGTTTGGAAGAGGCAAAACTTTTTTATTAATAGGTTAAGAAAAAGTAATTGTTTATAAAAACGTCTGCCTGTGCTGAAACTACAATTTCGAATATCAGATTTGCGATCACTAGACAGGATTCGCCAGAAACAACATTTTTAGTTTTTTGGATTTTTTTTTCAATTCTAATTTTCAATTCCTTGATTTATTAACTCAATTTTGCTTGTGCTGAAACTAAAATTTCGAACATCAGATTTGCGATAACTATACAGGGTTGGACAGCAATTTTTTTAACATTTTTTATAATTTACGATTGAATAAATTAAAGTAATATGATATGTATTAATAAAAATATTTCAAAAGTAGACAAAGAAAAATAGTTTTCTTACAACAAAATCGTTATTTGGCCAGATATAAAATCATATTCTAAGTAAAAAGGCAACAATTGCTGTTTGTTTTTACGTAAATTTATTTTAAACGAAACCAAAAAAAAAACATTTTTTTCTGACGAACCCTGTATAGTAAATCTGATATTCGAAATTGTAGTTTCAGCATAAGCAGACTTTTTTCTTTTATAAAGAATGACTTTTTTTTCTATACCCACTAATAAAAAAGTTTTTCCTCTTCCAAACTCTATCCGTAGACACACTGTATATACAGTGTTTCTACTTAAGTTGGCTACATATGGAAAACTTTTTTATCATTAACTTTACGAAAAAAAGGTATTCTTCATTAAAAGTTCTGCATGGTCCAAAACCAAAAATGCAACCATCAGATGTTAAATTTTTTCAGTCGTATACGAGGTGTGTCAAAAAATATGAATTTGGCCCAAGAGTAAAGTACCTTTATTTCTGACAATATCGAAAACTGTAATTATGAAAAGTTGTTCGGTATGAAAAGCTATGTTCTATGGTCATATCACTTTAACTTGAGAAAGATTACAGAAAAAACAATTGAAGAAAAATTAATTCAATTGGGTGAATCCATGGCCAAATTAAACGATAACATATTTGTCGAATTAGCCGTTTTCCTTTTACTCACAGAAGAAAAAAGGGTTTGTTCCTTTTACTTATAGAAAATTTTAAATTCAATTGAAGACATCAGGTTTATATCCATCTTTTTCACATTTGACATTTTGCATAATACGAGACAAAAATGACTATAGTTATTGTGAAAAACGAACAATGTGTTGTTTTGTACCAAAGCTATTGTGATCTCTTGGGTTTCAGAAATGTTTTCTTGGTTGCCTACTTTCGCTAACAAAAAGGCCCAGTTTCTCAACAAAATAGCCTTAAATTCATTTAAAAAATACTTTTTGGGAATTAATATTAACTTTTGAGTATTCGTGATGGTAAAGTTTTTTAAAATTAATTACATTCTTTTCCAATTTCCAGTAATAAAATAGTAACGTTGTTGGCAATCATTGAATAAAGAACTTTATTCAATGGTGGCAATACTGTAGGAAATTTTTCTGACAAGCCGATATAACATAACCTCAAAAAGTCAAAAAATAATAAAAGTTTTAAGGTCGATTGGGGCCCTGTTAAATATTATATCAAAAAATAATGTAAATAAGTGTGTTGGAAAAGGATTTACCTACAACAAAGGTAAATACAGATTTTCATTTTGTTAGATTTACATTATTTTTATGCTTTAAATGTTGTAGAAATTGTGCAGAAAAAAGTTGAAGACTGGAGATTTTTTAAATAAGTGAACAGTTAAACATAAAATCCAGTTTAGAGGTAGGTATTTACACGTGTTATATTCCTAATTTGCATGAAACTTTTAGTACATTTTACCATTTTCAATACCCATGTGGGTAGATAATATTTTTGTTCTCGGTTAGTTCAATAGAAATATATTTTAAGTCTCATATCTTCAAGTCTGGCACCATTTTGATCACTCTTTCAGAAAAAATTAATAAAAACTGGTGTATGCATGCATAGGATCTCTGAAATAAATGTTTTTTTCCTATTTTTGGGGGTTGATATGATATGATGTGCTCTATGCAAATATTTCAAGTTATGGACGCAATATTAAATTACTAACTGTTTTACACTACACAACTTTTTTTGATGTTACATTATATCAGCTTAAAAACACATTAATTAATATAATTTTCTGCATAATAGGTATATACTTTACATTAAGATCGAACCACAAACCTGAAGAAATAATAATTTTTATCTGAAAATCCCCATTTAAAATGTAATTGTGCTCAATATAACCTTTTAAAGTTTATCATGTCAGTACATGTATGTTTGTTATGTCCCGGGATATGTTTGTCAGCAACTGCACTACCAATTTAATTTTTTTTTATTTTGTAGAAAAGATCCATGATGGTTACATACAAGATGACATGTAAAAACTTTAAAATATAGTGTTTCAGATCATGGACAACACATCTTATAGGAAAATTTGTGTAAGTTATTTAGTTACACCAGGAAATCTATGGAAACCCCTCGGGAAAACCTAAGACAAATTAACTTAAAGCTGACACCTGTGCTTTTCAATAGCTTTGGAAGTCCCATATGAGATAGTAATAGTCCCTATATTTCCTTCCTATCGAACATCAAAAATACTTGCACATGTTCTAATTCTAATTTTTTATCAGCTTTTTAATTAGAATTGCATGTTGCAGTAATAATGTTACAAGAATTTTTTATTTTTATTTTTATTAGCATTTGTTAGCAGGCTCTTAGATGTTTTCTTTACATACATTTGTATCTGACAATTTTTTTTTCTGTTTTAGGAAAACAACTTACAGTTAAAATGATTTATTGATAAAGCCGAGGATAAAACGATATAATTCCAAAAAAATCAATATCATTGCATGTCAATACAATGACATGGTGAAAATAATGGGGAGACTAATGTCAGGTTGCATAAAGAATTTTCATAATAAATAACTAACCAGCCACTTTGACGGTGGCATACATGATATTGGCAGAAAAACTTTTTTCACAATCACATAGATCTGGTTGGCAAGTTTGATTGTGAGTAAATTATGCCTACCAATGTCATTTATGTCAGAGTCAAAGTTGCTGGTTAGTTAATTGTTGTTAAAAATCTTTGTGCAACCAAATATATAAGTTTTAAATACACTAATTTGATTTTCAAAACCCATATATCTTCATCAAAATTCAATCCATTCCATTTTCACTTCAATGGGTAGGCTGTCTTTTGGACCACTTAGTACAATGTGTGTTACTTCACTTTATGTCTTTTTTATACAGCGTGATCGTTAATAGTCAGTCAAAAAAAAAAATTTGAAATTTGTTTATTAAAAAAAATAATTTCCAAAAATCGTTATTTTTTTAGAACCATTTATGAAAAGGAAAGACCTATCGTCGTGACAAAAAAAAGGCATTTATGGACTAATAAATTACTAATTTGGGAAGCACAAGAAAGCATGTTTATAGAATATGTTGTCGACATTCAGAGACGAGCCGCCTTAAGGCGAACGTCTAGGAGTAGGGATACAATTTCCTACTAAAACGATAGTACAGTGCGCACAAGCCCTCTGTCTATTACTCCATTTTAACTTAGTATGTCGAATCTGTGATATTATGTAGTGTGAATAAATTTATATACCGAATAAACTGTGTCTACTTTCAACAATAAACCACCGGTCACATCTAAGACATAACAGAATATATACTGACTTAAACACAGGACTAACGTTCTTGAAGAAGAATAAAACAGAAGGCTTGCTATTAGATAAGGACCCTCTTGTACTTAAGTTCAAAAGTCATAATTGTGAAAGTTCGAGTAATATTTATTTATAAAGATTTTAGTAGAGTCATCGAACAAATATATTTTTTTAAATAGTACTTAGTTATATACAATTGCAACTCAAGCAAACTTAATTTTAATCCTGATTTCTTCATATATAACAAATATAGGGTGTATTTAACATAAGAAATGTACTGTAAACCTAAAACTGAAATATATTTGATTTGTATACATAGATTAATTATTATTTAATTGTCTAAATAAACTTACCTATTTTGAAAAATGAGAAAAAGTATAATGTAAGAATAAAGTATTGTTTCAGTTTGATTTCTATCAATAAAGAATTATTTTTTAAAAATAACTATGCTAGAGAGACTGCTAAGTGCAAATAAAAACATAGTCTTATAGTTTTAATCATGTTTTAATATATTAGTACACAAACACATTGGATTGTAAGTATTGACGTTCATACATTTATTAGTTGACTATACTTATAAAGATTATTTTATTTTTCCCATATTTGTTAACCATGCTCCCTAGGAATACTTTTTTCTCAAAAGTATTAAGCCGTAATGCTTATACATATCTAGATATTTTAAAATAAACCATAGAGTATAAAATATTACTAACCTAATTAATTCCTGTAAAATAGAAAATGGTCTAAAAAACTCACAAATTATTATTATTTAGCAATAGTAAGAGGTAGAACCGATGAGACCATTCTGTTATCACATGTAAATATCACAGTGTGTAAAGGACGAATGAGCTTTTCCATTGTTTATTGTCTTTGTCAAGTCTATTCTTAAATTGGTTTATTGGGGTTGCATTGACTGTGTCTTCACTTAGTCGATTCCAGTTGTACACTACACAGTTCGAGAGGAAGTTTCTTTGTAGAAGTTTGTCACATCTCTCCTTTGATAACTTCTTATTAATCCACTATATTTTTGTTAATTCAAGCAACACATAAATACATACTTATGTTAGGGTAAGTGCATTCGATGCATTTTTCTGATATTCTTGACTAAAATATTGTTTATAACAAACTTAGTTGGGTTTAAACATAACATGGCTATGCAATTAAAATGGAGTAATCTTTCTCTTATAAAACTGTCCAATTAAGTTGTGTAGTAGAAACAGCTTTTCTTTGGAGTATTACATAGGTATATAAAGGTTTTAATTCTGCTTTCATCATAACATAGAGGTGTCCAATTTATATTAATTCTCGCACTAAAATCACTTCTTCAATGAAATTTAGGTATATATAAAGTTTTCATTCTTCTGCTCTCACCATAAGGGTAGGTTTCCAGTCTCTTTATCAGCTTATTAAAAACCAAAACATTATTTTGCCACTCAAAGCAAAGAAGTTTTATTTATCCATAACTGGAACATCGCCAACATTTAGGTATTTTCGACTTAAATTTAATAAACTGACCGGTCAAAGGGCATAGATAACTAAACACATAATCCACAAATGTTTTTAACTATAATTTTCACTCAAATGTACGAATACCACCGAAGAAAGGTTTTAATTACAGCAAAATAAAAAATAAACAAATCTGACAGAATTGTCACTTTTTGAAATGTACCCTAACCTCACTTCTCTAAAGTGTCAAGTAAAATTTAACGCGTGTTTAATGGGTTTCTGTCATCTTTCTCAAGTTAAAGTGATATGACCATAGTATGCAGTTACACAAAAATTTAAAAAAAAATTTTGGTTAAGGAAAAAGGAAGGAACGGAAATTTTTCATACCGAACAACTTTTCATAATTACAGTTTTCGATATTGTCAAAAATAAAGGTAGTTTACTCTTGGGCCAAATTCATATTTTTTGACACACCTCGTATACGACTGAAAAAATTTAACATCTGATGGTTGCATTTTAGGTTTTGGACCATGCAGAACCTTTTATGAAGAATAACTTTTTTTCGTTAAGTTAATAATAAAAAAAATTGCCATTAGTTGCCAAATTAAGTAGTATTATTATAGGCTAAAAGGCATAAATATCGAAAAATTGCAGGAATCTCCATCTTCATGTCGAAAATTCGGAGTTTTCAGCCCTCTTGTTATAGATACCCCTTAAAGACGTAAAAAATTAATCAATACTTACACAAGTATATGGCATCTTATAACCAGCAGGCTGCCTATAGCTAGGCGAAACTCTAATAGGCTGATTGCCCGCATATATCCTATTGTTGGTCCCATAAACGTCATTAATATCCGTATTGGAAGTAGGTAAGTGGTTATTTGGAGGTAAATGTCCATATTTAGGAGGCCCGTTGCTCAAGTTATTAGCTTGGGGTATCCTTGTGCTTTCCGGCTCGCTAAAGAATAGTTTCTCATAGTTCGCGATTAGAATTTCCACTACGATGTTGTAAAACTTTAGGTCCATAATTGAGGCCACTGTTTCTTCTTCGGGACGGAGTAGGGTAGGTCCAAAACAGACGCCGAGGTTACTAACGTTCATTAGATTTTTATCGCACTTGCTTGCAACACTGTAAATGTAAAAGTAAGATAATTTTTTTTTATTAAACTTTCTTTTTACTTTAAAATGCCTTTATTCTAAACTAACTATTCTAGTTTATTACATGGAAGGGCGATATAATAATACAGAAAACGACTTTATACCGGGTGTCCGCGGAAAAAAGTTATAGAGGCGAGCCACCTTCCGCGGACACCCAGTATAAAAAGAAAAATCAAAAAAAAAAACTTCAAAAAGTCAAATTAAATAAAGTTAATCCAATTTAATTAATTATACAGGGTGTCCTGTACTGACTGTACAACGCTTCACCACAAATTCTTTAACCAAAAATAAGTCGATCTAGACAAACTTACCTATATGCAATGTTGCTTCGTTTTGCCGCTACAGGGCGCTAAAATTTCCAAATTAATATTGTTTTTTCGGAATAATTTCTAAACGCCTTTATCGATTTCCACTAATTTTGGAACTAAGGATGACCACTATTAATAGCATGTTTTGACGTATGCGCCATCTTTTTTTAATACCTGCAAATTTAAAAATGGCGTGTGATTGGTAATTAAAAGTTCCTCTTTTTGTTATACCCCGTATAAATGACTTAAATTATTTCTCTGACACTAGCTGACTAAAGCTTCAAACAGACCTACGCGGAATCGCTCCGTCCGGGCGTTTCGCGGGCGATATTTGCCATTTGATTACATGGCGGCTGATGCGTGGTCGCGTAGGTCTGTTTGATCCTTTAATGTTGAAACTTTTTTGTCTCTTGTACAAATTTAGCCAGACATGCAGTTTTTCTACAAAAAAAATTATTTACGAAGCAAAACATGAAAAAGTTTCGAACAATTGTTATAAAAATCAAACTAGTTGGTAGTTTTCAAATTAAACATTTTTTCATGTTTTCTCGTTTTGAATAAACAGCAATGAGGAATTACAAGGTATTGTAAATAATTCTTTGTAGAGAAACTGCATGTCTGGATACATTTTTACAACAGACAAAAAAGGTTCAACGTGAAGTCAGCTAGTCATAATTTAAGTCATTTATACGGGGAGTAACAAAAAGAGGAACTTTTAGTTACCAATCACACGCGATTTTTAAATTTGCAGGTATTAAAAAAAGATGGCGCATACGTCAAAACACGCTATTAATAGTGGTCATTCTTAGGTCCAAAATTAGTGGAAATCGATTAAGGCGTTTAGAAGTTATTCAGAAAAAACAATATTAATTTGAAAACTTTAGCGCCCTGTAGCGGCAAAACGAAGCACCATTGCATATAGGTAAGTTTGCTTAGATCGCCTTATTTTTAAATAAGGAATTTGTGGTAAAGCTTTCCACAGTTATTTCAAGGACACCCTGTATAATTGACAAATCTTATTTTGTTGGAGTCCTGCATACTGCGCATAATGGTAGAAGAAGAAATCTCTGATTGTCCGAATATTTTAAAACTTATAAAAGCAGTTAATTTTCATTATCACTTACTTAGTCAAATGTTTTAACAAAATCTTCAAAACTTCGAAATTGGTTTTTGGTATCTTATAAAGCAGGTTGTGAACTTCATGTATCCTATTTTGTCTAGACTCTCTTTCTACAAATAAAAAAAATATGTCTGTTTGAAGGTTGAAGACAATGATGTTTCTTGCATAAGAGAAGAGTTTTGGACTTGCATTGTCTTTATTTATTTTACATCACAACGTTTTAATCTCCAGTATACTCAGTATTCACCTGAAGACGACTGGAGATACTTACCAGTTAAAACGTTGTGATGTAAAATAAATAAAGACGGTGCAAGTCCAAAACTTTTCTATCATTAAAAAAAAATATGGTTTGTAAATGGAACGAATTTTCTTCTGTTAAAATCTAAAAACACACTTAAATTTTTGAGTTTAAATTATTAGTGTATTTTTTTCGAGAAAAAAACTAGGCGTTTTTTGCCGAATTTTTAATACAAAATATCAATTTTACTTACTGACTGCATTTATAAAATCGTTATGATGTCTGTATGACATAAGAGGTTCGGGCAAGTTTCGTAAATACGTTTTCAAAGCGCTAGTTATCGTTTTTGTTTCCCATTCCTGTGGATCATCCAGTAGAAGTTTCTCGTTTTTTCTTCTGTCCAATCCCATGGCTAAGAGTTTGCTTACCTTTGAGGTCACTCCAACAACCCTAAAATTTTATATATTCAAGTTTGAAATTCGATCTCTTTACATTATTAGATACGATTTACTTTCAATTATATGTATTAAATGACCCATTCTTAAACTGTGCGTTCTCTCCTTCGAAATGTACAGTAGTAATTTATACTCTCAGACCAATTACCCTTGACAAAACTATTTACTTTTGGCCATGAGGACGTCCGATGTTCACAGAATAAGAAATTACGCACTGTATGTTGCCAACTTGCACTAAATATACAAGTACAGTAGTTGTATTCATAAAAAAAGCGTACAAGAATTAGAATGAGAGGTAAGTTTTGTCATGTTTGCCTAAACTGACTTGTGTAAATGATTGTTTATCACACGTCATAGATTATCAAAAATACAAAGCACTGGCGTCGGTATAATTAATTTTGAAACTGCATGGTGGTAACGTTTGATAAACTTTGACAGAAGAAAATAAAAATGCCTCGTCAGTTGTCTGAAGTTGAAAAGGCTCAAACTATATCAAGAATCGAAGAAGGATGGTCAATCCGTGCTGTAGCGCAGTTGTATAATAGAAATAAAAAAAAACTATATTGAAAATTAAGCAATGTTGGGAACAAGAAGAATACCTAAAGAGAAAAATTGGTTCAGATCGTCCCAAACTTCCAACACTGAACAGGATGCTGCTCTTTTGGGATCTTTAAGAAATAATCCATTGGCAACTGCAAGGGATGCTGTTATTGATACAGTATTTCCTGGCTCCCAATCTACCGCCAGCAGGAGAGTCAAGGAATCTGAACTAAAACGTTGCCCAGCTGCGAAAAAAATGTTTTTTACATGCTCCCCATGCTGCCTTGGGTCGCTTATAGTCCCGATATCAATCCAATCGAAAATATTTGGGGTATAATCGAAATTTTAGGCCACAAAATTCAGAAGATTTATGGGAAACAATACATGCGTGCTGGAAAGAGCTTGATGGTATTGAGCTTGATGGTATCAAATATAATTCAGTCAATTTCGAATAGACTGGCTCAAGTAATAGAAAAATAGAGATATATGACCAAATACTAGATTTTATTTATTCTTGTTAAACGTTTTTTGTTTCTATTATAATTTATATAAAAGTGTTAAGATATATTATAAAATAAAAATATTAACTTTTGTTATTCTATTTAACTAACGCCCAACGCCAATACTTTGCATTTTTAATAACCTTTAATATGCGATAAGCCGGTTTTACGCAAATATGGTTAAAATTTTCTCTCATTCTAATTCGTGTACGCTTTTTTTTTATGAATAAGACTATAGAAGTTAAACAAGAACACACGCACAACAAACATAGAAAAATATTCATCTGTAAAAATACTAAATTTCAAATACCTTACTTTCCTTTAAACATACAGGGTGATTCACGTTGAGGGGCCTATTAGAAGATCTCGGAAACGAGTAAACTTATCTTTCTAAAAATTGTAAAGCCGGCATAATTGGCTTTGAGCTTTTAAAACATTATATTTTGACGTTTTTATTACTTCCGGTAACACCGGAAGTTAATGCCAACTTTGCTATTTCAAATAGAACACCCTGTATATTTTAGCATTTTTGATTACCTTTTTAAAATCTAAATAACTTTTGTTAATAATAATCTATTTCTATCTCTAACCGTTTTTGAGATACGAATTATAAAAGGATTTTTTGTGTAAAAACGCTCCGAGAAGAAAGTTTAGTAACTCTGAAACGAATAAAGATACACATTTAAAATGGTGTAAGCTTTCAAGTAATACATAGATCTTTAGTTTAAATAACTTAGGTTTCACGTTTTTTATACAGGGAGTTCTTAAAATTGTGCCAATGTTTCCATTTAAATAAATGTGCATAAGTCAATTTTTGCAAATGGAACACCCTATTTTTTAGCTTACTAACGCGTAGAGAATTAAATTTCCTATCTAAACGCCTAATATGTTACAATCCACATTTTCATCGTTTTGGAATTATGAGCAATTTAAATAAAAAATCTTAAAATTTCTGTTTGTGTTAATGCGACATTATTTTTGAAAATAAGGTTTCGACTGGGATTTATGTTTGACTTTGAGCTTTGTTGCCAACTTGTAAAGTAGGCTTTGACCAAAATGATTTTAAAGCTGACACTTACCTTAGCCCTGTTGTCATATTCTAGTTAACTTATTTAAAATTACGTTCATTCTTGGTAATCTGAGAATGGCGAATAATAATTATTAAAATAATTTTATATATCAGAAATAGCTGAGCAACGAACATAGGCACTTAATAATAAACGGTAGCAAACCTCAAAGTCAAACGAAAATCCCAGTCGAAGCCTTATTTTCAAAAATAATGTCGCATTAACACAAACAGAAATTTTAAGATTTTTTATTTAAATTGCTCATATTTCCAAAACGACTAAAAATGTGGATTCTAACATATTAGATATTTAGATAGGAAATTTAATTTCTACGAGTTAGTAAGCTAAAAAATAGGGTGTTCTATTTGCAAAAATTGACTTATGCACATTTATTTAAATGGGAACATTGGCACAATTTTAAGAACTCCCTGTATAAAAAACGTGAAACCTAAGTAATTTAAACTAAAGATCTATGTATTACTTGAAAGCTGACAAAATTTTAAATGTTTACCTTTATTAGTTTTACAATTACTAAACTTTCTTCTCGGAGCGTTTTTACACAAAAAAATTCTTTTATAATTCATATCTCAAAAACGGTTAGAGACAGGAATAGATTATTATTAATAAAAGTTATTAAGATTTTAATAAAGTAATCAAAAATGCCAAAATATACAGGGTGTTTCATTTGAAATGGCAAAGTTGGCATTAACTTCCGTTATAACCGGAAGTAATAAAAACGTCAAAATATAATGTTTTGAAAGCTCAAAGCCAATTATGCCTGCTATCAAATTTTTAGAAAGATAAGTTTACTCGTTTCCGAGATCTTCTAATAGGCCACTTAACGTGAAACACCCTGTATATTAAAAAATTGAATGGTTATATTTTAAAAGTAATACTCTCATCTTTAGGGCAAAAAAACTATTATTTTCCATGTTTGTCAACGTGACTGTTATATTTGCGATCTGATGGTTGCCTACCCTATTTGGTAGCCTTCAGTTCGTTAATCACTTTGTAACAATCAGATATTAGACGTGTAGAATGTTTTGAGCTTTTTGTATATAGTGACGTCACTTTAAGTGTTTTTTATAGTAGGTTCATTCATGGCTGAGGTCAGTAACGATTACCATCATAATGCCATCATATATCTAAACCTTTAACACATATTTCTCACGACTTACCTATAAATACCTTGTTCTTCCAGTCCTCTGTTCTCTAAAACTTCTATACATCTTTTTACAAACTGTAATCCAACGTCATCTAACACATAATAATTGTCTTCTACAGCATTCGTAGTTTTATTTGTAGGTATAGTATAGGTCTAAAAATAAATATTTAATTACAAAAACATTTAAATAGTGCAAAACAAACCCAAACGCGGATGTAGCTGCCTGCCTGCACTTTTTGGTGCGTAAACTCGACTGGAAACGTAAATTTTCTTCGCTGGAAACGTGAAGCATATGGCCGACCGTCTGTCGTCATTCAAACGCGGTTACATTATTACCAGGCGCCCACTCAACTCGGTTTTAGGGTTATTTACCCAAGTATTTAGACAGTCGTTTAAAAAAATATGGAGCGTTTCTCTAGGATACCCGAGGAGTCACCCATTTAATAATATAATGTGTCAATTGTATACTCATAGGCAAGGGCCTGTCGACATATTAAGCACCGGTTCCCGCAGATCACCGAAATCAAGCTGTGTCGAGCGCGGTTAGTACTTGGGTGGGTGACCGCTTGGGAACACTGCGTACGCTCCTCAGGGAAGAGTGTAAAATGAATCGACACCTAGCCATCCTATTCATGCCGGCAGGCCGGGTGAGATCGGATATCTCGTAGGATGAAGGTGCCGTTTCACACTCCCCAGTCGGTAGACCACATTTGTGGTCGATGACCGGTTTAAGATGGCCTCCATAGTCGGTAAATTGTAAAAAAAAATTGTATACACACTTAAATAAAGAAGTATTATAATAATCATACTTAATGTCCCGACCTTAGACAATTATAAAGGTAGCGAGTTAAATATAGAATGCTGCAGAGCCTTACCGGTTCCTTTCCATCCATAATATCCATCCAGGCGGTACGATCTTGCTCGGACAGAGCCTGCAGTGTATAAATAATTCCAGGTTTGCTATCTGCTTGAATATCGAAGCAAAATCTTTTATCTATCGAGTCTGACTTTCGCCTTATGCAGGACGTAATGACCATTTTCTCTGGCTGGGGAACCTAAACGCAATAAATCGTATTTATGTAAAAATCTTCATTTAACATTGAAGCGAACTTTGTGTATATATAAGGTTTAACTCGATGGTTACCTCAGACGAACAAGCAAAGAAAGATAAACTTTTTTACATTGGCAGTGACTGTGGTCATAGTCTATTTTATGCTACGGCGTAGAAAAAATTGAGATCATAAAAAAGCGCGGCATATAAGCAGCTTAAATGGCCTAAACCAAGAAATCGTGTGGTTTTCGTAGATGGTATCCCTAAATTTCTTCCGCTTCTCCGCGCAAACCGATTCTTCTTTTCTTTATAAATCGCCTCAATGGTGTGAGATTTATTTGTTTCGCAAATAAAATTCCAACAGCGTTAAATAAACAAGTCCGCTTTATGAATTTTCACTTCGTCTGAGGTTGAAACCAACGTGATAAATTATTATTAGTAACTGTGCAAAAAATAACGAAACAAAAAATATATTACCGTCTTTGTGGTAAGTTGATTATATGGAAGCATTGTAAACTCTTTAGTTTCTTTATCATATTTGCAGTAATGTTTGGTCCAAGTTGTGCCAAAAGCCTCTGAAATGATGAAAGCATTAGATGCAGAAATCACTCAAGCTCAAAAAAAAAATATTATAAAAATGGGCTGTATTCAGGTAAGTTAAAATACAGGATGTTTCACAATAGATGGAACGTCAGACGTTTATGGAAAACGGGCGATACATTTTCTTGAAAAAATAGGTTGCTCAGATAAACAACCATATGGTCTATCATTTTAAAATATTTTCAGCAATGCGGCGTTGCCGCTTCTGCCCGAAACAGGTGGCAACATCGTTATTTAAAATGGATTACCCTTTACAGCGTGTTCGTGGATTTGCTTGCCAAATGGAAAACTTCTTTATTATTAATTTTTCGAAAAAAAGTTTTGCTTCTAAAATTATTAAGACTGGCTTAAGAATTTCTTTTTAATATTGTACAGGGTGTCTCAAAAACGAAAAACTAATTCTAAATGTGAAAAAACTTTATACCAATATTTATTAACTGGCAAATTGGAAAGAGCGAAAAGCGCATTAAATCGTCAACTAATTTGTAGTATACAGGGCACTGATAAAGTTTTTTTTTGAATAGTTACTTAACATTTTTTATAAACAATATGGTTAAATAATTAAATTTACCCATACATTATTACCAGGGGACTCGGAATTGAGACTAGATTTTTCTGCGTGGTTATTAGGCGTTATGGAGGACGATCGCCGTTTCCCTTTTAAAATAATTTTTTCAGATGAAGCTGTTTTTACGACCAACGGTATTGTAAGCTCTCAAAACTCCCGTTATTGGTCAGTGGATAACCCTCATTGGGTTATACAGTGCCGAAACCAATATTCTGAAAAAGTAAATGTGTGGTGTGGTATAGTCGGGGACCGATTGTTGGGACCAATATTTTTTGATGATAATATAACGGTGAGGTGTTTCTAAATTTTTTAGAAAATGATTTTAGTAATATGCTAGATGGCATACCTTTGGCCGGTATATGGAACTTATTGCTCCAGCTAGATGGAGCTCCCGGACATTTTGCATTGCAAGTTAGACATTGGCTGAACAGAAATTTTGCTTATATAGGTGGATAGGAAGAGGTACAGATCAAGATTTGCGTTTTTGTCATTGGCCAGCGAGGTCCCCGGATCTCACCCCACTGGATTATTTTTTGTGGGGTGTCCTCAAAGAAAGGGTATATAAAAGGCGGCCTCGAGACAGAGAACACCTCAAGAGACGAATAACTCAGGAATGTGCCGGGCTACGGGGACATCAACTATCGCATGCCGTCAGAAGTTTTAGAAAAAAAATTATTAGGTGTATGATGAACAACGGGGGGCTTATTGAAATTTAATCTTCTATGTATATTTGTTCGTGTTTACTGTATAATTACTAGTAATTGAAAAATTTGTTATGTGTAAATATGTTTATATGATTGTTTAATACATTTTCAATTAGGTTGTAAATTATCTAAATATTTTAATCATTCTGTATACTAAATTAACCTGCAAATAGTACATTGATAGCTTAATAGTAAATATTGCGATGGTATTTATCCATATTGTTTATAAAAAATGTTAAGTAACTATTCAAAAAAAACTTTATCAGTGCCCTGTATACTACAAATTAGTTGACGATTTAATGCGCTTTTCGCTCTTTCCAATTTGCCAGTTAATAAATATTGATATAAAGTTTTTTCACATTTAGAATTAAAGTTTTTCGTTTTTGAGACACCCTGTACAATATTAAAAAGAAATTCTTAAACCAATCGTAATAATTTTAGAAGCAAAACTTTTTATAAGGAATAACTTTTTTTCGAAAAATTGATAATAAAGAAGTTTTCCATTTGGCAAGCAAATTCACGAACACGCTGTATATTATATTATTTTCCAATTCCCTATACAATTCCACGAATATATTGTATTAAATATCATATCTAAATTCAATTGTTTTTGAGATATTGACGTTTAAAATATGCCATTTTCAGACTTTGACAGGCTGTAGCATTGTGCATCTAAGAAAAAAATTATTTTCACTTAGTTTTTTATTCTTTATCCAAAAATGCCAACTTGTAACTGAAGTTGTAACTTTTAGATGGAGAATAAAAAAATGAGACGGATGAAAACAATTTTTCTCTAAGATGCGTTGTTTCAGTGCTACAGCCTGTCAAAGTCGGAAAATAGCAAATTTTAAACGTCAATATCTCAAATTCAATTTAGACATATGACATTTTATAGAAAATATACGTGAAATTATATAGGGAATTGGAAAATAATATAATGTATAGGGTGTTCCATTTAAAATACCGATGTAACCGGTTTCGGACAGAATATCTTAAAGCAACCAAATTTTTAAAGAAAACGTATCACCCGTTTTCCATAAACGCCTAACGTTCTATTCACCATTAAACACCCTGTATACTATCAAAGTCAAGTAAAGCTAATGTCAAAAGCAACTTAAACTATTTTAACTAGACGTAAAGTGAAAAACTCGGAGAAATTATTTTATTATCTGTTGGCCAACAAAGCTTTATTAATTTATACCAAAATTATAGCCTTTAAAAGGAAACACATTTAATATTGATGAACTTAATTTTTCTTTATTTTACGGCTGGGCCGAAATTTGTAATTTGATTTATTTTAAATGTTTAAGATTTTATTTTGACGTAACGAATGTTTTTTTTTATATTTAGATTTTTTTTGACGACTTATTATCTTTTTTCTTTATTTCTGCAACTGTTGAATTTCAGTAAGTTAGGTTGATCAGTGAAGTGTGTTAATGCAGCTTTATCATTTTTTTTTAAATGTCAAAGTCAAAAACAATGTAAATCTCAAAAAACGAAAACAGGACAAGTAATCATTTAAAATACGGGAAACCTACTTTTTTCCAATAAAAACAGGTAGCCCTCCTTGCACCCTTTAGATATGCTCAATGGAACCTCCTGTTTTTGTACTTCAGACATTCGCTTCCTTAATTGTTCGCTGAAGTCATCAAAATTGCCTCGAGTTTTTTGGATCTTCGATTGCAAATCTTTCATAAAGGGCTCAACGTCTTTTTTGATTTCGTGGCCCTGGTCAAAATAAAGAGATCATTTTAGTAAAAATTTTAAAATATACAGTGTGTCCACGTATAGAGTTTGGAAAAAAAAACTTTTTTTGTAGTAGGTATAGAAGAAAAAGTAATTTTTTATAAAAACGTCTGCTTGTGCTAAAATTACAATTTCGAATATCAGATTTACCATACAGGGTTCGACAGAAATTTTCTGTCCAACCCTGTATAGTTATCGCACATCTACTATTCGAAATTGTAGTTTCAGAACAAGCAAAATTGATTTAATAAATAAATGAATTGAAAATTAGAATTGAAAAGAGAAAAATCCAAAAACTAAAAATGTTGTTTTTGACGAACCCTGTATAGTAATCGCAATTCTGATATTCGAAATTGTATATTTAGCACAAGCAAACGTTTTTATACAGAATGACTTTTTCTTCCATACCTACTAATAAAAAAGGGTTTTCTCTTCCAAACTCTATCCGTGGACACACTGTAGACTCAAACACAGTCAGATTTAAAATACAAATTTAATTGTAATTTTGCAATAATTAAGAATTATTATTGTTTCACAAATATGTAAGGAAAATTATTTTCTATTCAGAGGCTGGAGGAACTAGCGTTGAAACATGGACATCGAGTTTGAAGACTTCCTCCGTCACTTTAATCCTACTGAAATGGTTTGGTCGGAATGTAAGCGCTATTATGATACAAAAATAAGTTCTATACATCCTGTAACAAATGACTCAGTTTGGGTATGTGGAATGATTATAATCGATTGATAATTTAACATCGGAAAAATGGAAAAATTATGTAAAACTCACTAATCAAATTATAAGTGGAATGGGAAAGAGTTATTGATGCTTCAGATACTCTTCCCGTAGTATTAACTTGGACGAATCTAATTCATCTGATGATGATCCTGGCGAAGATGATTTATTTTAATTATTAAAAAAGTATATTTCGTTGTTTTGTCATTTCTTATTCTGTTTTCTCCTATTATTACTTTTTAGCGTATGGCTCACATGAATAAGTAAGATAAAAAATATTTTAAACAAACATTCATAGGCTGATAAAGTGCACAAACAAAAAAAAAAGTATAGGATTAAATATTAAATTTGATAAATGAGTTTTATTAATTTTAATTTAACAGAATAAAAATATTATTTCAAAATTTGACTTGTTTAGTATCAGTATGTAGAACAAACTATAGAAAAATCATATCCTTTATCACCAGTAAGTCGAATTGACGCAAATATGGGAAACGGTGGAGAATAGGTGTATTCTTTTATTTCACCGGTGGATTCAATCAGTGGTGGAACTGATGAACTTATTTTTGAAGCTCGTTAATTAGTTTTATACCTACACACTTATAACGTCATCAATCAGTTAGTTTATTATTTTAGGATCTCTTTCTCTCTTGCCCATTGACGTTGATAGAAATCAACAGAAATCCACCACACATAAAAGAACACGATATACAGTGTGTCCGCGAATGGGGTCCCCAAGGGGGAAACAATCTTTATTATTCATTTTACGACCAAAAGTCATTCTTTATAAAAAGTTCTGCTTGTTGAGAAAATGAATGCACGATAAAAAAATGTCAGATCAGATGTACAGGGTATTAATAAATTAGGAAAATATAAAAATGCTTCAAGAGAGAAGTACTATTATTTATTATTTTTTACAAAAATTTTATAAAACAAAGTTGTTTATAAACTAACGTTAAGTCTGAATACAAATTTTGAAATAAAAATTCGAATTTTTAAAATAAAATATTAATAATTATTGTTTTCATTTAATTAGTTGCATTTTACAAAAAAATCAATATTTTGTATACGTTAATGTTTATGTCAGAATTTTATTTACATCTGTCAGTATTCTATTTCCGTAAAGGCATTTTCGAAAATGTTAACCAAAGAAGAGCGTATTTATTTAATACAATGTTACGGTATTGGAAATGTGTCTTATCAACACGCTATAGATGTTAATATTAATATTTAATTTTAAAAATTCGAATTTTTATTTCAAAATTTGTATTTAGACTTTAGTTTATAAACAACTTTGTTTTATAACATTTTTGTAAAAAATAATAAATAATAGTACTTCTCTCTTAAAGCATTTTCATATTTTCTTAATTTATTAACACCCTGTAGATCTGATCTGACATTTTTTTTAATCATGAATTCATTTTCTCAATAAGCAGATTTTTTTTTATAAAGAATGACTTTTGGTCGTAAAATAAATAATAAAGATTTTTTCCCCCTTGGGGACCCCATCCGCGGACACACTGTATATTCAACCGGTAACAGAATAGGCAATTTAAGAACGCGGTTCGACTCACCGGTGAAAAAATAATATACTTAATGTGACGTAACGGCCAGATGTAACTAAGCAGACTATATCATAAATTTTATTAATTTAATGCAGTTATAATGTTGATTTTCTTTACTAACAAAATTTCGTAGGCAAACTTACCTACTAGTTATAACATAACTAGTACTAATTTATAAATTGAACTACCTTAAAACGTCAAATGACTATGTGGTTTGTGTCTAAATTTACACCAGCAACTTTGATCTCTAATTGCATTTTGTGAGCGGATGGAATGTGTAGGTATAAAACTAATTGCCTAGATCGGAAGCCCATGCATGCGAATTCAATAGCTAATGAAGTTTATAATTAAGGCCAATTAGTGGCGCATCCAGAAATTTGGTTTGATAGAGAAGACCTATAGAGGGCGTTGTTTAATAACATGTACTTACAGGGTGATTTCATGACCATTTTTAAGTTGAAAAGTACGACGCCGACGTTTATCATCATTTAAACATATATTGAAGGGCCTGTCGACATATTAAGCACCGGTTCCCGCAGATCACCGAAGTTAAGCTGTGTCGAGCGCGATTAGTACTTGGGCGGGTGACCGCTTGGGAACACGGCGTGCTCTTGCCTCAGGGAAGAGTGTAAAATGAATCGACACCTAGCAATCCTATTTACGCCGGACAGGCCGGATGAGATCAGATATCTCGTAGGATGAAGGTGCCGTTTCACACTCCCCAGTCGGTAGATCACATTTGTGGTCGATGACCGGTTCAAGATGGCCTACGTAGTCGGCAAACCGTAAAAAAAAACAAAAAATAAACAAACGTATATTGTATAGCAGGTCAAACGTCTAAAGTATGAGATATTAACATTTAAAACATTAAAATTTCCTTATTACCCGTTCTTATTTTTACTTTTTATTTTCTGATTAAAAAATTAACTTCCGGTTAACATTGGGATACCCGGTTACACCGGAAATTAACTAGAAGTTAATTTTTTAAGTAGAAAATAACAAGTTAAGAAATGTAAAAGCAGTTTTTTTTCTAAAATCCACCGTTAAGTTGCTACAGCCTGTCATTTTGCCAAAAATATTATTTTTCATCTGGTAATATTTCAAACACTATTCAGTTTAGACGTTTGGCCTGTTATTCAAAATACTATATGTTTAGAATCTTGAGAAAAATGCAGTAAAAACATTT
Source organism: Polydrusus cervinus (assembly GCA_935413205.1). Taxonomy (NCBI): domain Eukaryota; kingdom Metazoa; phylum Arthropoda; class Insecta; order Coleoptera; family Curculionidae; genus Polydrusus; species Polydrusus cervinus. The sequence continues at coordinate 23,671,815 of OW284514.1, read as the reverse complement.
ATTCACTATAGTTTTTATCATTCGCTCAACATTCTGTACTTTGCAAACTTTTTTAGGTGGTTTCAGAACGGGGTGTGCAACAATAGTTATAACAATAAACACAACTCAAAAAAAAAAATAATAGAATTTGCCTTAGTGTTGATAAAACAAATAACACACACCTGGTGGTAGAACGTGAACCAAGCATAAACAAAAGCCAGCAATGTCTCTACGAATTCAAACTTTTTCCTCTCGTGGACCTCCTGAATTAGATAGACATAGTCCATGCTAGCAGCATAGAAATGGCGTTCGGCCATGTCCACAGAGGCATCGGCCTGAAACAATAATAAACTGTGTTAGACTGTGATATTTAAAATAAGCAGATTGGCAACATAACTTGCATTTAAATTAGCACATATGGCACCAAAATTAAACCCTTTTTATATTTATCAGAAATTTGAGTACATACTCTTGTCAGACAACTAACCAGAAAATTGTATTTTTATTTTAATAAAAACATAATTTCCTATCATTGACCTTCTATTAAATGTTTAAACAAAGTTAATCTCTTCAACGGCAGTAAAGTTTTGGACTTGCATTGTCTTTATTTGTTATGAATCACAACGTTTTAACTGGTAAGTATCTCCAGTTGTCTTCAGGTGAATTGCTTAAATAGTAGGGTGTGTATTTATATAGACCTAAAAAAGTATTAAACATCAAAAACCTATTTTTATATGTACATTTTACCTATATTGCCCGAACTTGTACACATTATCCTTAAACATACAAACACTGCATAGAATTTTTAAACAAAATCATTACATGAGTCCAAGAATTATAATATGCTGTCATGACACATATTTACCAATCACAACAAAGACTTACCTAGCGCTTCTAGAGCGCCAAATCATACTCCTGGCAAATTCAACTTAATAAATCTGGAAAGATCATAGGAAACTATCACAATACTTTTGATTTGAAGTTACAATCCTTGGAAGATCAATCACGATACACAGATGATGTCCAAATTATGAATGGCATAATGGGAAAAGAAGCAAATGGTAAAAGGGCATTCTTAATCGTGCGTGGGATGTGTATAATGGAAACCTCGACATTGCGCAACATGACAACCGAACGGATGCTACATTGCCAAGTTGTGTCGAGGTTTTGTGTTAATGGAAGAGTTTTTGAAAATAATAAAGACGCAATAGTATGATTGGTGTGATATTAGGTATATATTGAATTAGCAAGTGGTTCATTATTATTAAGAGATAGTTGATCATATCAAACGAAATCTCAAGATCGAAATAAAACTGGGTTTCACAATGCCGATGACGAATTTATTGTCAAATTATCGTACCTTCGCACAATGAGATAAAGTAACGCTACTTTACTCTGGATAGCTAGGTTTTATTTAGTTCTTTGTTTGGAAGTAGTGAAAATATCTGGCTAAACACTATTTCCATATGATTATCTAGAAAAATCGGAATAACAAAATACTTATGATAACAATTAGAATGCACTTATATAAATGCTCCAGTTATTTACAGATGTAGAATAACTCTTTGCTTTTTTACCTTAATTATTAAGGAATTTTAATGCAGGCTTCACCACAACATAAGCAAAGCATATTACCATTATTTTATGACAATTCGACAACCCTGTCTCCAAGCTACAAAGCCCAGACATCGATGACGTCACAGGTCGATACGCACATTCAGTCGGCTATGACGTCATTGTGGAAATTCGGCTGGTAAACTGGTGGCAGATCAAATAACTACAAAGGATTGACATGATGCTTATTGGAATGTTTCTTAAAGGGCAATCAGGTGTAAAGGTATTTTAGGAATTTCTGGAAAATCGGGATCTGTACCTACATCATTCTGAAGGGCAACGTAAAGGAATAAAAGAAAAATGATTACGCGTTGATTTAAAAATAACCTTCTACATTTACTAAATGTTTTTAAGTTACTACGTGTAGGGGCCTTTAAAAAAAGTTTGCTCCAAATTTGCTTTTCCAATTTTATAACCATAATAAATTTAACTTTAAAACCAATAAATATGTAACTTACTAAAGTAAAATATTTGTTTTTATTTTACCGTCTATTAAATAAATATACAGGGCCCCGTCAGATATTATACAGGGTGGATTATAAAAATGTTACGTGTATCAACATTAATTTCTTTAATGAAACTTATTAACAGAATTTTTCACGGTGTATGGAACGTTAGACGTTTATGGAAAACGAGAGATATGTTTTCTTTAAAAATTTGGTTGCTCAGATTAACAACCATGGTCTATCGTTTTAAAATATTTTCAGCAATGCGGTGTTGTCGCGTCTGTCCGAAACAGGTAGCAACATTGTTATTTTAAATGGAACGAACACTCTATATATTATATTATTTTCTAATTCCCTATAGAATTCCACGTATATTTTGTATAAAATGTCATGTCTAAATTCAATATGTTATTTTCAGACTTTATTAGGCTTTAACGTTGGAATTGGTTATCTTAGAAAAAAATGGTTTCCACCTCCCTGTCTTAGTTTTATATATTTATCTATTCAAAACTACCAACTTCCGGTTTAACCTGTTAAACTAAAAAATGGTTTAACGGTTTACCATGTTAAACCGGAAATTGTAACTATTAGATAAAAAATAAAAAACTGAGATAGGGAGGTGAAAATCATTTTTCTCTAAGATGCGCCGTTCCAGTGCTACAGCGTGTCAAAGTCTGAAAATGGCATATTTTAAAAGTCAATATCTCAACAACAATTGAATTTAGATATGATATTTTATACTAAATATACGTGGAATTGTATAGGGAATTAGAAAATAATATAATATATAGGGTGTTCCATTTAAAATAACGATGTTGCCACCTGTTTCGGGCAGAAGCGGCAACGCCGCATTGTTGAAAATATATAGATATTATTTAGGTTTAAGACGTCAAAAAATGTCAGTGAATGTTAATCAAATTTAAATTTACATCCAAAAAGTTTGGTAATCTTCAGGGACAAATTTTTTTTTTGACGAGCCAGTTCCTTTTTTGTAAACGGAAAACATGGCTCTGTTTCTTAAATGCCATAAAATACAGGTAATTCGGATTAAAGAACATATTAATTTGACGTGGATCTTCATTTTTGGGTACCTTGTACATTTGTATGAAATGTCTACCTTACAGTGGCGGCTCGCGGTCTTAAAAAATGGCGAAGAGCTAGGCATAGTGCGGGTACTTAAACAAACATTGACTAAAAACCCGTGTAAAAAAACGTCTTTCTTATCCTCATCTGTCCAACGACTGAATGGAGTTTCCAACAAATTACAAACTATGTCATTAATTGGGTTCATTTTTAAAACACGCAACTAAGTAGGTACGTACACTACTGAATTAACTGAAAAATAAAAACAAAATTTTTTAACCACACAGTAAATCACGTAAAAACGATATCAATAACCGTAAGTTTCGCGAAGCCTCAAAATAAATACCTTAAGATTAGGCGAACCAATGCTGGATCAATGGTGCATACGACTGATCTATTTTTAAATTGCCCTTCATCATAATGCAAATTGTTACATGCTGTTTACGTGACTGACGTCACGTAACTATCGCAACGATGAATATCAAAGCCACGTTGGGCGTTGGGTCTTCACTTGCTTTGAGCTAACGGACACGGTCGGCTGGGGCGCGCCAAAATGCACGAGTGTTTATAATAATTGTCCATCGGAGTTAACTGTGGCTACATTCGGATTAAATTAATATTATTAATTCGAACATAATTATTTTTAAAGGGTTAAAATGGTAGCTGTATTGGTAGGTAGAGATCATATCGCGATAGAAAACGGCGTTTTGACAGTTGAAAGCCACAGATGACATTCACAGCTGATTCTAGTTCCGCCGAAAAGTTACTAGAATTAGTGTGGACCGTAACAAGTTCACATGTCAGTTCGCGTCCTATTATTTTCGTTGTTTTTTGGTGTTTTTTAAAATGTTGTGGCTGTTTTTTATATAGTGTATATATAGAGTTTTCTGATTGAAAGTTAGAGTCATAACTAAAATGAAGCATAGTGATTGTTTTGTATACCAACATTTTAACCATATATACCATGTTTTACGTATTCTACCTAGCTGGTGCAGTATTACCGGCATTTATTACATTCTTTAATATTCACGAGCAAAGGAGAGTAGTGTGTCGATAAGTTAAATTTTTTAAAAGCTTTGTCGATAATATTTATGTTACTAGTACATTACTTTATTGTAAGTAATTCCTATCACAATATCTAGGTAGTATTCAGTGGATACCTTATAGGTTCTTGACTTTTGTTCCAATTTGGATAACATCTCCAAAAGTTTCTTGACAACTTTAGTTAAGAACGATGATTTAAATAGAAAAATTTGTTTAAGTCTTCTTTGATAAATTAAAATGGGAGATAAGGAACTTAATATTTAAATATTTTTTTAGTTTGTTAACATAAAAATAGTCCGGTCCTGTCTTTTTAGCCAACCTCTAAACGTAAAATAGACCAGACGTCAACAGGGTGCCATAAATGACAAGTGACTTGGCGTTTTCTTAAAAAAATTTGACTTTACATTAATATTTAATATTGTCGAAAAACTGTCCTTCTGGTCTTTTTTTTTTTTTGGTGAAGAGCCCCTTCACCTACTTCACCTGACGAGCCGCCACTGCTACCTTAGCATGTTCGTTGTAAGAGGGTGCCAGAAAGGCATTTGCCTTGCCTCTATTACCAAAATATCGTTGCGGTGTCAACATTTTCTACAATCTACATGATCGGAAGGAACATCGTGTAAGCAGTGTCAGTGATACTATTTTGAAAATGTTGCCTCCTTAAGTTTTCTTTTCCAATTTTGATAGAGGACATTCAAATGCAAAAATAAATTTAAAAAAGTAATCGTTAATGATTATTTAACAGGTTACATAACTAGTTAAGAGCAAATAAAAGTTCAGTGGTCACGCCTGCACAAGTTTTTTTTGAAGAAATTATTAATTCTTAATTAATATTAATGATGCCCACTAAAAACGACTAGTCAATAATGCTCTTAGAGGACATTCTATATTATGAATATTAACTTTCACTGTTTTTTGTTGATCAAGTGAAATTCAATTACTAGTGGCTGGTTTACTTGTATTATCATTACCAACTGAAAATACGATTAGTGCGATTCAGACAACTTTTTAAAAATTGAATTGAAAAAGATTTATAAAAACGTTAAATACTAAAGTACAGTGGCAGCAAAAATAATATTAATTAACTGTAATTTACAACGGGTGGATTATATTGGTTAAAGCTCTACAGAGTGTACCCAACTCTTTCTGATGGCGAACCTTAGGAAACAATTTGTTAACTTAGCTAGAAATATCGTAAGTAATAATAGTAGTTTTCGGCCAGGCCGTAACTTTAGCCACAGAGCGTATAGCTGTAGCTTTAACAGCTATTTTTGATTTTGCTGAGGGGACTGTGGAAGCCTTGGAGGGGAAGATTTAGCATGCCGTCTTTTCCTCGATCTTTATCCTAAGGCTTTTGATTATTATCTTTCTCACATGGACTTATTAGATACGTTATGGAGTGGCTAAAATTTGCCATGTTAAATTGCGGTTCTCTTTGATTCGAGTTACAAAATTATTGCGTCCATTAATTATGGAATAGTTAAAAATTAACTTTAATTTCAAAAGCCCATATTTTCGGGGATAATACCATGCATACAAATTTTCGAAAATTTTGGAAAATTAAATGTTTTTTGATAACTGCATGAGTTTATTTTCATCGTTGTTTCAAACTAAAAATTGCCCGACTCCGAAGGAGTTTAGTTTGAAACAACGATGAAAATAAACGAATGCGGTTTCCAAAAAACATTTCATTTTTCAGAATTTTCTGGAAATTTTTATGCACGAATGGTATTCGGTAGAAAATTTACAGAATAAATAGCTAACACGTTAACATTTTATCTTAGTTTTTTATGTACTAAAAGTAATATTACAATTATTGTAATTTATTATATATTGTGTGGTCTTATTTGAGTCCATAATACATAGGTTCTCTTGAGTGCTTGATGTTTTTTTACTAGACTTTGGGGTGCTATCTGTTCTCATTTTTTCTACAATGACTTCATGATGTTCTTGATCCATTTAAAGGTAGCTGGCAATTGATTTAAAACTAGCATGGCCAGTCATTTTTATAAGTTCCTGTTTTGCAATACCGCTTTTTTCTATGGTTGCTACAGTGCAATTTCCAGTGATGCAATTTCCACTGTAATTCAGTGGAAATTGCACACCTCTTATGGCATTTTTTATACATGAGGGAAATTTTCATCTAAAATCAATTAATCAGTTCCAATTTCAGTTTTTTTATTGGAAATATTGGAAAGACTGTCTTTAGAACCACTAAGTACAAATGGTGATAGCTAAAATATCTGGAATAAATGCGCGGCATGGGTAGATATTGGCTACAATTTTATGTACCTACTAAAGATTTTGTAGAAAATCCTGGCAACGCATATTTTTGTAAAAGGTAATACAGTTTTTGATATAATTGGTCAAGCAGATAAGTCCCCCCCCCCCCCCCCCACGCCCCCTTTGTATGTCCAATATTTATTAGCTAAAGGGTCCTGTATATTGACAGGCCATTTTGAAGAATTTTAGTTTTACCTTTTAAAAGCGAAAAATAGTTGGAACATGTTCTCAAAATATGTCTTCATTACTTCAGTAAAACCATTTTTTTAGTTTAACGTGTTAAACCAAAAGTTGGTATTTTTATATAGAGAATAAAAAACTAAGTTAGAGAGGTGAAAACCATTTTTCTCTTAGATGCGCCGTTCTGATGCTACAGCCTGCGAAAGTCTGAAAATGGCATATTATAAACGTCAATATTCCAAAAAACAGTTGAATTTAGACATATGACATTTTATACAAAATATAGGTGGAATTGTATAGAGAATTAGAAAATGTGTGTGCTCCATTTAAAATAACGACGTCGCAGGGCAGAAGCGGCAAAGCCGCATTGCTAACAATATTTTAAAATGATAGACCATGGTTGTTTATCTGAGCAACTAAATTTAAAAAAAAAAACGTATCGCCCGTTTTCCATAAACGTTTCCATTACGTTCCATCCACCGTGAAACACACATACGTTAACTTCCAATAAGCAAAATGTTTTATTGTGATTATGATACAAATTAACACTATTGTGTGGAGCTATTAAAAATTAACTAAATCTAATTACATATTTGTGCAAGAAATTTAATACGAAGTGATGATAATTACTACATCCTCCTACTATTATGTTATTTATGTCATCTTCTAAAAGAGGTATTTCAATTTATTTTATTTATGGTATAACACCCTATTGAAATTAAACGACCCACCTACATATTAGTTTCAAAGTAGCATACAAGGTGCTGGATATCCAGTTGGACTACTAGAAAATATTTTCGAATTTATAGTTTACTCCCAGTAAAAAGTATGTAGTACAGTGTTGAGAAAAGTTGAGTTTCTTGGTAGTTGGATTCCTCGTTAAAATGGACCTTCTTTATTAGATTTTTTTTAAATCTATTAATACAGGGTGTTCAAATAACAAGATCAAAAATCTATATTTTCAAATGGAAACCCCAACATTTTTTATAAGGGCGTTAAAAAACAGTCAAATTCTAAAGAAATCAATGATGCTGTTACTTGACATTCATAGCCAACTAGGAGTAACTGAACTTAAAATCCGCAGCAAAATCACCAAATAAAAATATTAAATTGGTAAACAAAATTTTTTTGAAATAGACATCCTAATAAAAACTTACCCTTATTTTTAATGCTTAATAACAAATTAAAACAAAATTTGGGGGTTTTCATTTGAAAATCTCATCATTTATAGGCTTGCAAACGTAATTTTTGACACAAAAACTTAAATAGGTATGTTAAAAATGTTTAAACTTAGGTACAGGACATGATATAGGTACTAAATCTTACGTAGAATCTAAAAATGTAATAATACATAGGGTGTAGGGTGTAATCGGAAGTACCACTATATTGAAAATAGTTTAGCCATTCATAGCATACTGACAAATTTTCCTGGAGAATACGGGGTGACCCAAAAAAACGTGGCAAATATAACTTGGGTTTTTTTAAATGGAACACCCTATATTTTCTGATTCCCCACAAAATTCTACGCTTATTTTGTAAATGTCATATGTCTAAATTCAATAGTTTCTGAGATATTGACGTTTAAAATATGGCATTTTCAGATTTTGACAGATTGTAACATTGGAAGGGTTCATCTTAGAGAAACATTGTTTTCACCTCCCTATCTTAGTTTAATATTCTCTATCCAAAGAAAGCAACTTCCGATTTACCATGTTAAACCAAAAAACCGGTTTTAACGGTTTAACATGTTAAACCGGAAGTTATAACTTTTAAATAAATAATAAAAAGAAATAAAATAAAAAACATAAAGTCTTTCTCCACTGGTTTATTAAAAATAAAGTTAGAAGGTGGTAGATATTCTACATGTTTCGGGTGTAGCAACACCCATCATCAGGAACAAAAAAGAGAAAAATTCATAGAAAGGAACAGACGTAAATGGTGAGTGATAATGAACCTCGATGGAGCTCTCATCGAGCCATGGAAGATTAAATGTTGAAAAATGGGATAGTGATTAGAAGAAAATTGACATATTTAAGTCTTAACACTGACCATGGGCAACAGGTAACAGTGGTAAGAAGGGGCCCGTTTGGGCAAAGAGAAAAAAATTAAGAAATGTAAAAAATGGAGACTCACAGGTCAAGAACCCTCATCCCGGGAACCGTGGAGAGAAAGAAAATTAGTTAATTTAGCCCTCTTTTCAAGGGAAAAAAGAAAATATTTTAGTTAAGAAAAGTAAAAGGCATAGAACTGATGTAGAATCTGTAAAGAATAAAAGAAATTGTTGAGTAAAATACATTGAAAAGATTATTTTAACAATTCACTCGAAAAATCTCCCTTATATGCAAGAAAACGGGGACTTACCTTAGTTCATAGCCGAAAAATTAAAAAATTTATTTAGGGGAACAAGCCCGAAAGGGCTGGAACCCCAGTAGGCGTTAATTTTAACATAACAACCAAAATTAGACTTTAAAAAAGAACTAAAAAAGAGACTAGAGAGTCGGAGTACTTTTAAACCTTTTATTAGACACGAGGTCAAAACGGAAAAGAATTTGAACTTGAACTTGAACCAGTGATTCGTCACTTGACACAGATCTTCAAGGTGGGGAAATGACATATATTTTAGCGGGTAATTTGAAGGAATATATTAAATAATAAATACCACAGCAAAGCGAAATACAATTCAACACCAAAATTTATAGCAAATATTAAAAAGAAAGAAAAATAAAAACATTAAAAATTCCCTGTCACCACTTACACAAACAAAAACATTGTACATTTTGGTGACCTCTATTGGGAAAGTTTAAAATTATTTATAAATTAAAGTTAGAAGAATACTATAATATGAAGGGTAGAAATCTAAAATATCAACAGCGACATCTACAAATGGAGGGTTGAAATAGGTATATGAGGTAACTGTAAAACAAAATATAGCTGAAGGCTGGATTGTTTAGAAGTATGGTTAGAAAAATTATTTTGAAAAATAAAATAAAGTAAAAGGACCGAAAAAGGAACGTTAGACCTAGAGAAGGGTAAGTTTAATTATTCAAAATTGAGAGAGTTAAAGAATTGAGTGGCACCATGTTGAAGTTGGTCATTTAAGCAAATAATATTATTATTGTTTAAGGTTTTGTTAATTTCAAGAATTTCTAACAGATCAAGTTTGTTGCCTTTATTACAAAAATGTAAGTATTCAGTATGAGAGTCCTGAATAAAATTGTGTTTATTGATATGTATGTGTCTAGAGAAATTAAATTTAATTTTCGAAGGTGAAAGATTAAGATTTAGAGCCTTCTCTATTTCTTTACAGTGCTCCTTAATTCGGATTGAGAACTTACGTCCTGTTTGGCCGATGTACACGGCGGAACACCACCTTCTAACTTTATTTTTAATAAACCAGTGGAGAAATACTTTATGTTTTTTATTTTATTTCTATAAATTAACTCCACTTTAAGAATGGACTACTTCTTCAAAAATAATAAAAAGTTAAGATAGGGAGGTGAAAACCATTATTCTCTAAAATTAACCGTTCCAATGCTACAGCCTGTCAAAGTATGAAAATGCCATATTTTAAACGTCAATATCTCAAAAACAACTAAATTTAGACATTTGACATATGACATTTTAAACAAAATATTTGTGTACATTTATAGGCAGTTAGAAAATAATACAATATATAGGGTGTTCCATTTAAAAAAACCTAAGTTATATATTTTTTGGGCCACCCCGTATACTCCAATATAATTTTAAAATGTGCACCTCAATGATCTCTACAACTTTTGCATTTCGAATTTTTATCTAATTCTTAAAATAAAGAAGAAAGTGAACTTTATCGTTGACTCACCCTGTATAGTTGTTTATACATAGATCGAGGCGGTTCCCCCTGTATATATAGATATAATTTCGCAGCATGGAGTTGGTAACTTTGGAGACGAATTTAGAAATATTGGTCTGGGCTCTGACCAAGAGTGTATCCTACGTCAGCACAGAGATGCCAGCCACGTATCAAGACTCAAAACTAAAGAATGCATTTTCTTGACATACTAGAGCGTTGTTCACATTACCCTATAAACGTTATAAGGCAGTGCGGTAATGTTTGTAATCACTTCAGTACATAGTATGCATGTCGATTTGGATTAGTGTTGCTTGGTTATGTGCAGTCCATACTAACTACATGGTCTATGGTAAAAGTTAGTCATTCAACCTCGATATATCTAAACGAGCGTACAAATACTAAAAATTATGACAATGCAAATACAAAGCATACATGTCTATATAAATATTGATATTGGTGTGAAAGACAAGATAATTGTGAGCGTCGTTATGACTTATTGGAAAAAGATAAATTTTACACTTTTATCTATCTATGACAATAAGAAGTAATAAATCCTATTTAAAACATAAATAAAGCTGATAAAAGGTTTCAAGTTCTAAGAACCATTCCTCGATGGTAATGCGTTAATTTCTCTACACAGACATTTTTTAAATGCATTTCAAATAATTACAAAACTCGTTTAGATATCACAAAATTGTCATTATAACATTATTCAGTGTTAATGTGCCTATTACATTATTCAGGTACTTTCTCATTATACACCGGTTTCCCCCAAAGTAATGATGATTAAAACAATTATTTAAAAAATAACTGTCATCAATGTTTTTGTCACAGCGAATTGATTTCAATAAAGCTTTAAGGAACTTTATAGAACGAGAAAATAGTAGACGACATCGTTTTGCTCTACTTATTGTAAGCTGTATTTACCCAGTAAACAAATAGTAAAATATTTATTACATTTTGCCATTGCATTTAATTTTTTTCTTATTCTATAGAACCATTGTTAGATATTGTGTCTTATAACGTTTTTAGTTTTTCAGAATACTCTCTCTGTAATAGATAGCCCAAGACAGCGGCGGATTTTTTGTCATAGATAATATCAAAGTAAATAACGCAGAATAAGTTTGGGTTAAAGTTAAACTAAATTAAAATAATAACATAATTGGTGTTGTATACAGACCTCCTCCTCTTGTTGGTTTCACAGATTTTTTAACTGAGTTTGAGGAAAATGTTTGTCAATTAATGTCCGATTGTGATAACTTGTTTTGTTTGAGTGATTTTAATATTACCGTACTCGACTTGGATTCCCATAATGTTAACCGTTTTTTGACTCTGCTTAGGAATTTTGAGCTGGAGCTGGAGCAGATCATTACTGAGCCTACGAGAGTTGCTTCTAATTCACTCTTGGATCTTATAATTTGTTCTGACATGAATCTGATTGCTGTTTCTAGTGTGGATTCAAACATCATTCTATTAGACCACCGGTTTGTCAGATGTAATGTGCCTTAAGCTACATGTAATAAAACCTGCACCTTTTTATAGCACCTACAGGGACTACAAGATTTTTTGATAGCATCCTCTTCAGGCGATCGATTTAGCAAGGGTTCCATTTGATAATTTATATTATTTACCTAACTTAAATGAAAAATCGAATTATTTAATACTTACCTGGAGAGTATTTTTGATCATGCCCCAAGACGAACTGTCAGAATTACTAAGCGAAGAGCTCCTTGGACCTCGCCGAATTTAGAATATCTTATGAAACTCAGAGATAAGGCTCTGTCTAGGTGGAAGAGAAGGAGATCCAATGAGAACAGATAATATTATAAACAGTTAAGGAATTATGTTGTGACTGTTCGTGATGTTGAGAAGAGGGCTCACCTCTAGGATAAGGTTAGAGTAAATAATGCAGAAGGTAACTAGGGATTATTAAAAAATCTCTATATGTATGGCAAAAAATCTCATTTAATTCCGGAATATCTTGGCGACGATTGACAAAACTAATCCAAACCTTGAAAATTTAAATTTTTATTTGAATAGTAGAAGGGAGAATGTTTCGGATTTTAGTTTCAGAATGGCAACTTTAGATGAAGTTAGGTTGGCAGCACCTTGCTCTGTGAAATCGAAGGCTGTAGGCAGTGATCAGATCGGCATAGACATGTTACCTCGTTGTTGCCCCATGATCTTGTCTGTCATTGTACACTTGGTAAACTCGTACATTGAGACATTTACAATTCCGGATGTCTGGAAGTCATCTCATGTAATTCCCCTACCCAAAGTTAGTTCACCTATCGAATTAAAGGATCTGCGCCCAATAAGTATCTTACCTACGTTGTCAAAGATCATTGAGAGGTTTTATGTGACCAAATTAAGGCTCATGTGGCACAGTGTGGGATCTTGCCGGGAGTACAGTCTGGTTTTCGCGGTTACTACAGCTGTTCGACGGCGTTACTTAAGGTAACTGATGATATTTTTACGGCTACAGACCAGGGAAAACTGACCACGCTAGTCCTCTTGGATTATACAAAAGCATTTGACAAACTGGATCATTCTCTCATGGTTAAAATAACGATGTTGCCACCTGTTCCGGGAGAAGCGGCAACGCCGCATCGCTGAAAATATTTTAAAACGATAGACTATGGTTATTTATCTGAGCCACCAAGACGTATCACCCGTTTTTCACCACACAAATCATATTTTAAAGTTACTTTTCCAGAAAAGCATTTGCATATTTCTTTCACTTACTCTACCTACTGTGAATCTGAAAAAACGGGATAATCGATTTTACTACATTTAATAATTCAAAGAAGCGTTTTTTCTCTATCCAAGCTTAATTATATAACATCTTTTAATACCGTCTCAGTTAACACTCATGCCAGGCGTTCCTCTCGACCGACGCCGACGTCATTGAAGGCAGTCCACTTAAAAAGCTATCTAAAATATACGTAAACTAAAATACTAAAACGTAAATTTGTAAATTATGTTCGTCGCTCGTGCTCAATGATGCTGATACATTCTATCTTCCCATTTTAGTTACCTACATCCTTTTCGAGAGTAGCCTGTTTATTATTGTTACCGGTACGGGCGTAATAATTATTTGCGACGTCCTTGAAATACCTGAATCGGAGATCAATTGTACGTACAAAAGCTTAAAGGACAAAACGGAAACTGTCAATTTTTTTTGGTATGAAAATGACTGCAATAGTGCAGAATGGGACAATGGATTGTTATTGCAGACTTCAAGGATTGTCTGCGTTTTATCACTAACCATAAACGGTGAAATAATTCTAATAGGCCCTTCCTTCATAGTCTAATCGCAGTATATTAGTTTCATTAGGCTCTATATAATGTGCGAATATCATATTTTGTTCGAGTTAAATTCTGTAACTGCTAACAGTTCTCGTACCCGTATTTGGGCTATTATTATTTTCAAACAGTCATTTCTACTGTATCGTTGGGTTTGAAATACCCACTATCAAATGATCCTTCTCGTCTTGATACCATCCCTCTAGAAACCCTATTTTACTATTTCAGTTATTTATTGTAAAATTAAAATAAGTACTCCAAAAATTGTTCTTATCTGTATGATAATCATTATGCCATGTAACCAAAGCCATTAGATAGGTCAAATTGAGAACAAAAGACAGAGGACAGCCTTGAGAACGTCAGGACTGGGACCTCTTTTTTAGAACGGGTTTTGTTGACAATCTAAATAATCTTATCATTCTTATTGGGTCCAAGTTATAATATACTATGCCATTATTTAATAAACACTAAAGGTAGGAACAAAAATAAACGTATTTAATATTGTTTCATCCAAACGTTTATTATTGATAGATTAAATTAGAAATTACTGCCCTATATTTCACAATTTAAATTGATTCAAGTCCAAACAAAGTTCAATTTTAGCTACTTTTAATATATCTTAAACTATCCTTGGTCTTTTGAATGCATATACAAATGTTGCTTGTCCTAAATTACTAATAGCTGTATTATTATGAATCTTTAAATCTGGCAACATTTTCCTTGTATTTACTAATGTAATACTAAATTCAAATACTCCCAACGAAAATGTGTACTTTGAATAACTGACGGTAAGCAGTTCAAAACCAATTTTTTTTTTCCTCTGAACAGTCACGTCTCTCCACTAAATGGGCAGACTGAGTGTAGATAACATTTATAACGATTTTTTTATTTATTAGGCTTGTACATTTTCTGTCATTTTTGGATTTTCTGCCAGGTTTGAATTTTTTCCAATTCGACTTGGAAATACCTCATCATCTTCGACCTTGCTTTATCTATCAGCCTGCGCCAAGAAAGCACACGTTTGGTAAGTGCATTGGTGCCAATCTTCAAGATTTACCGTAGTTTCAAAAATACTTCGATTTCTCAATATAAAATATGAAACACGCCTTTACAAGTTTTATTATTAGATAGTTTAGTTAAGATATTTTTAAAGGGATAACGGATAAGCTATCGTAAAATAAGAAGCACTTTTGTGACAATTCAAATAATTTTTGCTAATAGGTTCATATTATTTAATAATCAGTAAGCTTATCATCATTTTTCCCTAAATAATTGACTTTTTTTTTGGCAACAATGGTTCAATCAGGTGGATGATAAATTCTTAATTTATAATTAGTTTTTTTGCCCTTTTGCTACACTTCGCGCCTTCGGGTTTCGGAAAAAAGAAATATGGAGGCGTTAATTGTTACTATTCCGACTAGCAGTGCGTCTGCAGAACGATCCTTTTCTGGATTAAAAATAATTCATACCTATTTACGAAATACACAGAGGGACACGCTTAAGTGAGTTAACAATAATTTCTCTGGAGTGCGACCTTTTGCAGGATTTAAAAAGCCAAACCAATTTTTATGACGATGTTTTAAAATAATTTTTACGCAAAGACCGCCGTGATGAACTAATTTATAAATAATGTCGTTTTATTCTTCTTCTGCCACAGTGTTCTTTCCACAAACTCAAAAACATACACTTTGTGACAAAATTTGAAATTTAGATACTTGAATGCTACGGAAAGTAAGTTTTTGTTTTGCAATTTTTGCCTACTCTGGTTAAAACGGCATTGCACGCCACTGGGAACAGTGTCGCGTGGCGGAGCGGACAACGTTCAATGTAGAACGTTTCGGGCAATATTACATGTGATTTTTGTTTTGCGTTTTTAATCAGGATATGTAAAAACTGGTACGCCTATGGTTCCAATAGAAATGATTGAGCTTTAATAATGATACATCGTCTGTTGCAATAATATTTGCACTAGTTTGTACGTTTTTAAACACTCTTATCAGAGTATTTGAAACTTTGTATTATTGCAATATAACAATCATAATCGATCCTCAGTCAACGATACAGTCGCTTTACAGCCGGTAATAAACCTGATTATTGTAATCCTGCTCAAGGCATTGTTTTCTTTTAATAATAGTAATACTCCCCAATTATAATTATAAATAAATAATAATTAGTAGCATTTGATTACCTTGATATCTACATATGCATGTGTTTTGTTTTAACAATAAAATAAAAATATTTACTTTTTTTATCATTGACTTTATTTCGTAGATATTTTTTTATGATTAAGTTGTCTGGAATATGTATAAAATATTCATTTAAAACAATCTAACCATGAAATATAAATTTACATATTTTATTGTTTAAATATTTCGTGTAATGTAACCGTTATAAAAAAGGCTAACGTTTTTGAATCATAGTTTTTTGGTAAGATTTAGTTTCGTAACATTCGTCATAATCTTGAGTGTTTTGCTTTCTCCTTGATAATGCTAATAAGGCGCGTCAATCTCGGTTCACTTTCATTATCGTCTTCTCGGGGTAACGGCATATGAGCAACTTTAGCCCCCCAAGACCAATTATTGGTGATTTTACATCCTTTTCTATACCGCGTGTACATTTAAAAAGCCGGTAGCAGATATCTCGTTACCGTTTTAACATGTTAAACCAAAAAAACGGTTTTTCGGTTATAGTTATAACTTTCAGATGATAATAAATAACTAAGATTGAACCACGGCAGTGGCTCAGAGGTGAATTACTGGTATTCGACCGTGACGACCCGGGTTCGATTCCCGGAGTGGGCATACGTACAATAAAAAAAGTATGTCCGAAATTTAGTGGATTTAAGAATGCAGGGAAGAGTGTAAAATGTATCATCTCCCAACCCACCCTATTCACGCCGGTAACCAGGCCAGATGAGATCGGACATCTCGTGGGGTGCGGAAGAAGATACTCACTCCCCAATCGGTAGGTCATGCAGGCAAGAAACCAAGGGCCCTCGGGGGGTATGGCATGACCGAAGATCGTGGTTCGGAACCCACGTTAAGCTGTATGTCCCCCTCCGGAATGACCCTGGCAGCGAACGAAGAGGAAAAAAGCCTAATGCGAAAGAATGGAAAAAAATGGCAACTAAGATTGAGAGGTGGAAACCATTTTTTTCTAAAATAAATGTTAAAGCCTAACAAAGTCTGAAAATACCATATTTTAAACGTCAATATCTCAAAAACAATAGAATTTAGAGTTATGATATTTTATACAAAATAAACCACCAAAGTTTTGTGGGGAATTAGAAAATAACATAATATATATTATGGCATCCCATGTAAAAAAAATACTTGTTTGGTACACCCTACATTTCTGAGGCACCCTGTATATTTAAAACTATTTTAAAACATGCATTCTATCAACCCCAACCACTTTTGTATTTACAACTCTTTTATAAAGTTTACTGTTAACGTGATATCTTCCACAGACACCCGGTATAGGATGACTTTTTTTTAAGTCATCTTTTGGAGGTGCTTAGGTCCTAGATTACGCGACCGACCTTTTTTTAGAAGACATTTTCAGAAGGTATAGTAGGATTTCTACATGCATCTTAAGCCACCCCCCCCCCCCTCCCTCCTCTCCGCCCTCAATATGTCTAGTTACGTCACTGGGTAATGGATAAGTTTCTATGAATATAAAATGAACGAAAACAAATCAACATAAGGCGAAGTACATATTGTTCGAAAACAAACAAATGTAATAGCAGGAAAGAAAAAGGAGTTCAAACGCTTTTAATTTAGTTCAACACATCTGCTTCTCGTGGCTTGAGTTTCGTTTACATGACGAGCGCCAACTCGAAGAAAGAATGCATCATTTATCTTTAGGATATAATAGATTAGTTGATTGAATCCCTGAAATGAAATACCAATATGGGAAGTTGCAAACCGTCTCGCTCTGTAATTGTACGCACACTTTTGTCAGAGTTAAATAAAAATGTCAATTTTCAAACAAACCTCTATATAAAAAATAGGATATTCTATTTAAAAATGAACACTTGCTCATGTTTTTTCATACAAATCATGTTATTATCAGCAAAATTGATTGCAAAACAAAAACAGTTGTATGTTTGTAGTCTGCATTATACAGGGTGATTCCTAAGTTGATATTACTTTTTTAGCTGTGTATAGAAGGCATTAAAATAAACACCATTTTCAAATACCTTTTTTCAAAAAACTCAAAAATAAGGTACTTACATTCATTTATTACACTATGGATTAAATACGGTCCTGCCTAACTTGCCCGTTGAATAACATTAAGAAAACTTTTGGGTGTAGGATTAGCCCGCAAGGGAAAGCGTTCTGCGTATAATCTCGAAGCAACAGCCGCACTTTGACGATACTCACCGTAAATTAGGACACTGACCGTAACCATATCTACTATACTTCATTGTTTTCAAATTTTACCATTTTCACGTGTCACCAATTTAAAATTAACTTGCTTCAGAAAAACACACCGCAGCGGATTGCTCAACACCACCCGTATGACTAATAAGGAATAAGAAAAACAACATAAAGTATAGCGGGCTACGCTTTGATCACCAGGCCCGCACTTAGATTTTTTTTACTTCTGTATCTCGCCTAATTTTAAGTTTAAAAAAAAAGGTATTTGAAAATATTATTTATTTTAATGCCTTCTATACACAGCTAAAACAGAAGTATCAACTTAGAAATCACCCTGTAAACTAATTAAAAACTTTATTTACAGGGATACGCTGATTTACCGGATATGCATCGGCCATATTGAAATACCATCCTGGTCTCTAGGAGGTTGCTGAAAGTCTTTTTATTCAAAGCGTAAAAATAATAAATGCAAAATAACCCGACCTTACTTTCTTTATAAAAATGAGTGGTCTGCATAGAAGAACCTACGTCATATATATTAACTTTTAACACCTTTTATGTAAAAGTACTTTAAACAAAAACAGTTAATTGTTGGGAAAAATAGTTCTTTTATTTTACGCTTACATATAAATCGAACAATATATGTTATTGTTTCATAAATAAAAGAAAGTCGAATTATTAAAAGGCGTAGAGCGAAAAAATTAGGTAACAACGCTGAAAAAAATAAATTATCAGTAGTTTATATCCGGCAACCTTCAGGTGGTCTGAACACCTTTTGACGGATGATTAAAGAGTTTCTGTAGGTAACGATAATGTACAGCCTGTGAATTATGTAAATGTAAATTACCTAGTATTTAGTCAATAATTATGTGGGAATAAATATGTATTTGAAAATGTTGTTTATTTTAATGCCTTCTATACACAGCTAAAAACGAAGTATCAACGTGGGAACCCCCCTGTATAAGTATATATATTAAACATCGACTAAAATTCACGAAAATCTAAATTTGTGAGATATTTTATTGGTCATTGTATAACTGTTATAGTAAACAGCTAGTTTTTGCCACCCATCAAAATCCCGCTTAACTTAACGATATTTCATATTCATTTAACTTTGAACCTTGCCCTGATGGGCGGACATATACGGGGTGTCTCGAAATTAGCGTGCAATATTTTTAAGCCGTAAAGTACATAAAAAAAGTTGACAAAAAGGTACTATAAACAACCCCCCAGAAATGCTTTTTTAGAGGGCTGGAGCCCCTCAAAGAGGGTCGGGGGGAAAGTTTTCTTTTGTAATCGCAATCGTTTAAAATAATGTCATGAAAATTGGTACATGCCTTACAACCGATAAGTTGTAGATTAAAGTAAATTTAAAGTAAAAATATTTCTTCCAGTGACGGCGCACGAAGTGGGGCTTAAGGTAAATATAATTATATATTTTATTTCTAAGATTTTTCAATTTAAAACGCAATTTTTTGAAAATATAGTTACATTTTAGGCCAAAATAAGGCCCAATTAAATTGGATTATCGTAAAATTAGAGGTAAAATAATGTTCTTACTAACCTCTTGTAGAGTATTTGGATTTTTTGTAGTCTTATTCAAATATCTCTCTTGATTCTGGCAAAACTTGGCAGTTTGCTTTTCGAATTTCTTCTTCTCATTTTTGACGCCTCCGATGTACTTTTTCCTGAATTCTTCCAGGGGCTTGAGTACTGAAGAATTGGCGTTTTCTAACTGAAACAAAACATAAACAAATTCAATCATAAACCGGTACAACAGGAAACAGTGAAAATGCGGTTATTCATGGTAGTTACGTCTTGCTCGTGTAACAGTCATGGAAATAATAAAAAATAATCGTCGCCGCAAAAAATACATCAAATAAATAATTAGATTAACCGTCACGTATAGTCATTGGTGTAACTATGAAGCAAACAAAATCCCTCTAAACGCTATTTCAAGCGTGATTTTCTCGGAATCCACACAAACAATTTTGTAAAAACCTGTTTAATATTCAGCGGCAAAAATAATTATTTCCAGCGAATCGAGAATCTGGTTTCAGGTATCAGCCAGTGCGAAGATTTTAGCGCCTGAAAAATTGATTAGCGGGATTTTGTTGGTTTGCAAAATGTCACCAATATTTCTAGATTATTCTTTAAAGTTACCAGCTCTACGCGTCAACGCGAAACTATATCTATACAGGCGCGTAACTACAGGGAGGCCTAGGGGGGCCGAACCCCCCCCCCCCTGACTTTGTAAGCTCGCTACTCGCCACGCAAATATAGCATAATAAATGTATTTTGGTTGTCAGTTGTCAGCCAAACTTATTTGGCAATTTTACTCGTTGAACTTTGGGCATGTTTATTCAACGATGTACGAAATAATCTTGCCAAATATCACTCGACCATCATTTTTTTATTGGTTAAATTTTCCATTTTTCACTCAAACTTTTTTGGCAATACTCGTTGAACTTCGGGTTTGTTTATTCAAAAATTAAATCCCTCGAGTTTCGCTCTCGGGATTTAATCAGAATAAACAAGTCCAAATTCAACTCGAAAAATTTCCAAAAAAAGTTTTAGTGACAGCTGAAAAATCTAACCGATAAAAAAACGAGGTCTTGTGATATTACTGTTGATTATTGACTAAATTTGTTAAAATTTGGCAAAAAAAATTTCGCTCTCCGCCGACCCGCATCTACACAAGCCGCCATTGCAAGTCACAATAACAGGCCCACCCTAGGCCACCCCCAGGTTAGAGGGCTAGTTACGCCACTGGTGTCCACGGATAGAGTTTGGAAGCGGAAGAACTTTTTTATTAGTAGATATGGAAGAAAGAGTAATTCTTTATAAAAACGTCTGCTTGTGCTGAAACTACAATTTCGAATATCAGATTTACTATACAGGGTTCGTCAGGAAAAACATTTTTAGTTTTTTGGATTTTAAAAAAAGTACAAGCAAAATTGATTTAATAAATCAAGGAATTAGAATTGAAAAAAAAATCCAAAAAACTAAAAATGTTGTTTCCGACGAACCCTGTACAGTAATGGCAAATCTGATATTCGAAATTGTAGTTCTACCACAAGCCGACGTTTTTTTAAAGAATAACTTTTTCTTCTATAGCTACTAATAAAAAAGTTTTTCCTTTTCCAAACTCTATCCATGGACACACTGTATACAGGGTGTTACAAATTCGACATACCAGCATTGGAATCTCGGAAACCGTAGGAGTTAGAGAAACGGTTAAATGGGGGCAAAGTCGTGCAATTCGGTGCTGATTATAAAGCCGCTTTAAAAGTTTTCAAATTCCGAATACTTCCGATTTTATTCGAAAAAAACAGAAATTTTGCAAAATCGTTTTAATTTTCATTCCACTAGCTATTTAAAAATAAATGACACTTTGTCATTGCCACTTTTTCTCCTCTACTAAATGACGTTACTAAACTAAAGATCCGCCGTTTCGTCTCCGTGCGGCCATCACCAACTTTACCTTTTTAAGTACGGACCTGGATTTTTTTAACCGATTTTTAAACCCTCCTACCCTCAAAATGTAATGGCGATATTACTTTCTCATAATGATGAATTGTCCTTGCTTATTTTTTTTAATTCATATTTTTTTACACTTCTTGTCAGTCCGGTCCTGGCAACGAACTACAATATTAACTAAAAACTTTATTTTATTTATACCATGGAAGAACGTATACAGGTTGAATATGGTAGGATAAGGAGAAGATCGGTTGAAAGGGCTGTCGCCAAAATTGGAAAAAAAAATCGATTGTTGTATTGAGCAGAACGGCAATCTCTTTGAACATTTAGAAAATTAGGATTTATAATTAGTAAATTTAGAATTATTAGAAAATTCCTATAAAATAAATTATATTACTTATGTATGAATGTTTTAAATAAAATAAGTTTTTAATTAATATTGTAATTCGTTGCCAGGACCGGACTGACAAGAAGTGTAAAAAATATGAATTTAAAAAAATAAGCAAGGACAATTTATCATTATGAGAAAGTAATATCGCCATTACATTTTGAGGGTAGGAGGGTTTAAAAATCGGTAAAAAAAATCCAGGTCCGTATTTAAAAAAGTAAAGTTGGTGATGGCCGCTCGGAGACGAAACGGCGGATCTTTAGTTTAGTAACGTCATTTTGTAGAGAAGCAAAAGTGGCAATGACAAAGTGTCATTTATTTTTAAATAGCTAGTCAAATGAGCTCAGGAAAAAATAAAAACGATTTGGCCGAATTTCGGGTTTTTTCGAATAAAATCGGAAGTATTCGGAATTTGAAAACTTTTAAAGCGGCATTATAATCAGCACCGAACTGCACAACTTTGCCCCCATTTAACCGTTTCTCTAACTCCTATGGTTTCCGAGATTCCAATGTTAGTATGTCAAATTTGTAACACCCTGTATATTAAAAACTTTGCATTTTCTTGAACCGAATCCTGTTCATGTTTATTGACGGATTTTTAAAAACTTTTTAAATTTGTACTCTACATACAGGGTGTTTCACGGTCGATGAAACGTTAGACGTTTATGGAAAACCGATGATACGTTTTCTTCAAAAATTTGGTTGTTCAAATAAAACAACCATGGTCTATCGTTTTAAAATATTTTCAGAAATGCGGCGTTGCCTCTTCGGCCCGAAACAGGTGGCAAAATCGTTATTTAAATGGAACACCCTATATATTATATTATTTTCCAATTTCCTATACAATTCCACGTATGTTTTGTAAAAAATGTCATATGTCTAAATTCAATTCTTCGTCTTTACTCAATTCTTTTTGAGATATTAACGTTTCAAATATGCCATTTTCAGACTTTGACAGGCTGTAGCATTGGATAGGCGCATTTAAAAGAAAAATGGTTTTCACCTCCCCTCGCACCTCCCTATCTTAGTTTTTTATTCTCCATCCAAAAATACAACCTTCCGGTTTAACATGTTAAACCAAAGAAATGGTTTTACAGGTTTAACATGTTAAACCGAAAATTGCAACTTTTAGACAGAGAATAAAAAATTGAGATGGGGAGGTAAAAAATACAAAATATGCCTTGAAAAGAGATACCATTGAGGCGAGACAAAACCTATTTTGAAAATTTTGACAATAGGTACCTACAGTTATTATGGAATTCCGAAAAGGAAAAATCTACATTTCTACACGCTTGCCTTGATGAATGTCTTACCATTCGATTTCTCTCCTCCTCCACTTGGATGATCAATTCACTGAAGTTCTTCAGCGATGAACATATCGTCTGCTCGTCGTCGGTTTGAGTACCTCCAATTGTTTCAAACGTAAATCCCCTTAGACAGGAGGCAAATGATCTTTGGGCATTTCCAAGTTCTAGAAAAAAAAGTTATTATTTTTTAGCATTTCTTTATCTGTAAATCCATCTTTGATGATTGGATCAACCACCGCGTTATTCAGATTTGGCTTTGTATGACTTATGTTTCAGAAATTGTTTGTTAGGAAATAATTATTTTCTACTAAACTTAACAAGAAAATAGATACGTTTCTAAGAGTCTAAAAATTTTTGTTTTAGAAGCATTTGATTTTATCCAGTACAATCTACTCAGTACGTATGATAGTATATGGTCCATGAAATCAATGTATCCCGTATAATTTGATTCGTATGTAATTTCGATTCCATTATAATTGCTGTTTATTTTTAGACTCGAAAACAGGGCAAATGAAGCGAAGAACATTTTAACGCTTAAACTACAAGCATAATATAAAATATTTAAATTATTTCCAGACCCCAACCTGTTCCTTTTTCAAAAGTTAAATCAGGTTACGTCTAAAACAGACAAGGTTTTTTGGTAGTAATGGTTCTAAATTTTAAATAAGGATACTGAATATGTTGTAATAATTTCTATTCGCCAGTAAAATAAGGAAGAGTAAATATTAGTAGTGTGCAATCTATGGAAGCGATGGAAGAATCGCTTCCCTTGTTTGCCATACTCCTCCGTAGACTTGTTTCTTTTCAAATAAGCATATGCCCTGTTTAATATCGGGAACATTGCTTGATCAGTAGAGCGCAGCACCGTCTAACGTATAGTCATACATACTGCTCTAGCGCTATAAAAAGAAAGACTGAAGATGTACAGGGTGAGTCAACGATAGAGTAAAGTTTATTTTTTCCTTTATCTTAAGAATTAGATAAAAATTCGAAATACAAAAGTTGTACAGACCTTTGACGTGCACATTTTAAAATTATATTGAATTATACGAGGTGGCCCAAAACACGTGGGGATTATAACTTAGGTTTTTTTAAAATGGAACACCCTATACATTGTATTATTTTTTAATTCCCCACTTAATTCTACGCTTATTTTGTATAAAATGTTATATGTCTAAATTTAATAGTTTCTGAGATATTGACGTTTTTTAAAATATGACATTTTCAGACTTTAACAGGCTGTAACATTGGAATGGTTCATCTTAGAGAAAAATTATTTTCATCATTATTTTCTAGCTAAAAGTTACAACTTCCGCTTTAACATGTTAAACCGTTAAAACCGGTTTTCTGGTTTAACAGGGTAAATCGGAAGTTGTAACTTTAGATAGAGAATAAAAAACTAAGATAGGAGGTATATATTATTTAAATAGTGTAAAACTAAACAATCAAGCGAACGCCGTTATTAGACTGAAGTCGTTAAACGGCGAAAGGCAACCTCGCGAAAAATCAGTCGTCATTCAAATCTGGTTACGCTGAGACGCTCATTGGTGTTCGTCCAACTCGGTTTTAGGGGTACCTACCCAACTTTTTAAACGACCGATTAAAAAAAAAGTATAAGATACCCAACACCCTTCATAACAGGAAAACGATTGACATAAAGTCGGATCTCTGACACCCCCTACCATTAACCTTCTTAATATTACGAAAAAATAAAATATTTTAGCAGAACGTATGCACCTTCCCCAATTTACCTTTGAGTGCTAACTGCACATTAGTCTTCTATCAAATAAATACTGATTCCTTACCCAACTATAAAACGTACGATTTAAAAAAATTGTATTTCTTTAGTACATCCAAGGAGACACCCATCGTTCAAATATAAGTAATTTCCCAAGACACTGTTTACATAAATATCTAATGGTAATACATTGGGTTTTTAATAATAACTTAAAGGATAATAAGGATTAACTTGTAGTGGATTAACATTAACATGAGTAAATACACACATTTAAAGCCAGTAAATAACTCAAAAGAGGCTTTTATATCATAGAGAAATAATATTTTTTCATCGATATCAATAATTTATGTGAGGCATCTGTTGTATTTCAACTTTCTTATGACGACTGTAGCAAATACTGATAATTAAATTAATTTTTAATAAAAGATTAGATAAAAGGGTAATGATAATGTTGTAATAATAAACTTGCCAATATCAAAAGCACTATTAATAGACTCCGGAAAATATTTCAGTTCCATAAAATAAGCCATTTCATCTTTATTACAACATAGCAATATACAGTAAACCATGAAGATGCCATGAAACATTCTCTGGGTGGTAATTAAAGCCTATTACACAAAATATTTTAAATATTTATACATTAAGGTGGTCTACTATAAACATTATTATAAAAAATAGTCGTAATCTAAGTAACGTACAACGTAACAAGTTATTTTTAGTGGAGGAAGATATTTAGGCAATCTAAATTCCTTTTTACCCATAGAACGTTACTGTAATGTGGCACATGATGTGCAGGAGATTCGTCTAGCAACTTGACATAAAAACAAATGGGATTCTTTAAAAAATTTCTAATTTTTACCTTGGGACTTTTTAACAGAGCGAGATGATACAACCTGCTGTATATACATTTCAAATTATTTAATGTACCTAAACTGAGATTACATTGACATCGTTTTGGCATAGGACGTTGTATTACACATAGTAGGAACTTGGAGTTAAATAATATCAGAATCCTTGTTGTTCAAGTGAACTAGCTGATAATGATTTAAAAAAATGTTGCCTATTTTCATTTTAAATTGGTGTCAAAGTAGCCCTAGTATCGGGGCTTCTTCGATATACAATTTAAATAGATGCACTATCGACGTAACCTCTTGCATGTGCCACTTCGACACTTAAAAATACAGTTTTAAACATCCTCTGCGAATGTGGTTAATCTTATATCGATAATTTACCTCATATATATAGTAAAAAATCAAAATTCTAATTTTCATAGCAACCACCTTGGTCTTACCCGATAAGACATACCGCTAGCTCGATAAGACGCCCTGTAGCTTTTTGTCAAACAAACAGTATTTTATTTTAAGAAATCAAGTTTAATAAATAAATATTATAACCCCTATAAAATAAAAGTGATACACAACAGTATTTGAGGTGATTGTAGGGCATAAACTTAACTTATTTTTGACATTTTCAAAGAAATGTTTTATGACAAAATGTATGCAATATTAAACCAAGTGTGCTTTGCTTTGACGTGAGCTTAAGAAATCTTTTCATGGCAACCGTGATGGCAACAAACGAATTTGTTGTTCCACGCGTCTGATTTAGTCTTGGATTTTTAATTAATTATTAGTTGTGGCACGTTTATAAACTTAAAAGTAAATCAATATGATGTGTTTGTATATTTGCCTGTATTACAAACAGCCTTTATTTCGGGTTCAGTAAATTATACAATAAAATACATCTCTAGAAGCGGCTTCTTATCTTCATACCGGTGTTTTTCTCTCGAAACTAGATTTTCTAAGAAAATTTTCACTCAATATAATTTTTACTTACAATCAAAGATAAGACCCTCGAGCTAAAGCTCTGGGGATCATATCAGATTATAAGTAAAAATTACATTTCGTAAAATTAATCAGAAAATCGATTTCTTGTAAAAAACAGCGGTTTCACCGATCTATCGGTATATTACTGTTGATGAGACACTAAAGTAGCCTACTCACGTTCAGTCGGCCGGCCAGAATTTACCGGAGAGATAATAGCCGGCCGGCCGATTCCGCTACAACAAACCCTCACACACAGTTAAAGGTTGGAGACAATGATATTTCTTAAATGGCAAAAGAATTTTGGACTTGCACTGTCGTTCTTTGTTGTTTAATCACAACGTTTCAACTAGTAAATATCTTCATGTAGTCGTCGTCAGGTGAATACGAAAGAAACACCCATGGAAGAGTTGTTCGAAATCATTACAACAAACATTAAAACCAAGTGCTCCGGTATACATAAAGTGACAGCCTGTATATAATAAGATAAGTTTATTTTACCAAACATTATAGGAAATTAACTTTAAAACGCTTTCTTCAAATTGGCAGCAAGAAATTGCAGGAAACAAGCTAGAACCACATAGCATTTACAATTTCTGACGTAGTTTCCGTCGTAAAAACTTGTCCAGAAAAAAAGAACGTAATTTACTCTACTACTAAGTCGATTTGTAAGACTATGCGGGTACATAATACATATAGGATAATTCATCAACGTATATGCCGTAACAAGCTGTTAAGAAGAGGAAAAAAAACACGACGACTACTTCTATCTAATTACTATCGTCACGTTTCTTCAAGAAATATCTAAGTTAAACACGATAAATTATATATTTGAGGGAACAAATCGTTATAAAATCGACAGTGTTTGTGTCTACGCCGAGATTCGAACCAGAATATTATGTTAGTCATGTAAATATATTTTCAATAATGTGTATTTATTATCAACGACATTGCAGAATTTACTTACGTGATAAAATTTTTAGAATCAGACTAAATTCCTGTTTCTGGACAGTAATTTAGACAAGAAATATAATCGACCCAAAAATTAACCCCTGAGGAACTCCACTATTAGCTTTAACTAATTGGAATGATTCCTTCTAAGCTTATGGGCTTTATCACTAAATTTTGATTTTAACCCTATCGTATAGAGCAAATAAAATGTACTACGGTTTCAGTTTTTAAATTTTTCAATAATATGCTTTAAAAAAAACACGCGAAGCTACTTACCAACGTCACAACAAATCCAAGTAAGGGCAACAGCTCTGTGAACGACGCACTCCTACCTGTCTGAGGTCTCGAGTCTGGTTTCTCGTTTCTAAATTGTCTTGTCTATTACAATTATCAAAACAGAAAACAATACAGGGTGATTCCTAAGCTGATACTTCTTTTTTAGCTGTGTATAGAAGGCATTAAAATAAACAACTTTCAAAACCCTTTTTTCAAAAAACTTAAAAATAGCCGAGTTACAGAAGTAAAAAATCTAAGTGCGGACCTGGCAATCAAAACGTAGCCCTTTTTCCCGTTTTTTTTTTGTTTAACATGGTAAATCAGAGGTTAGGTTCTTTGGATAGAGAATAAAAACCTAAGATAGGGAGGTGAAAACCATTTTTCTCTAAGATGAACCGTTCCAATGTTACAGCCTGTCAAAGTCAAAAAATGCCATATTTTAAACGTCAATATCTCAAAAACTATTGAATTTAGACACATGACATTTACAATATAAGCATAGAATTTTGTGGGGAATCAGAAAATAATACAATATATAGGGTGTTCCATTAAAAAAAAAATTGTCAAAGACGTGACGACAGTTTTATGAGACACCCGGTATAATATTTTTTTATGTCAAAAAATGCACAATTAAAAATAAAAATTCACGGGTCCGAGCGTTTTTCCTAGATCTTTTTCCTTTAATTGATATTAATTTTATGCGGGACTTTTGGGAGACCCAGTATTTAACTAACATAACACTTTTCACATATGGCAACACCGAAATTATTGACAGAAGACGGATCGAATGTAATGCCAGTTGAAAAAAGCCTAACCAAGTTATTGGTTGGTATTTTTAAAATTAATTAAGCGATGTGTTGTAAAGTGCTGTTCAAATACCAGTGTCAGTGTTCCAAATAAAATATTCATATCCTTTTTATGAAAACAGTGTTTGAAAATTATAGGATATACCAATATTTTTGAAACCTGGCTCTATGAGCAAATAAATAAAAAACAGATATTTTAAATAAAAATACTCGAAATTGTACAATAATTCGGATGTAAACAAAAACACCGACATAACAAGTTGCAAGATCTGTAACGATGCTAACTGTAAATTTTTACTAAATCGACGCCATTTTAAATTTGATCGAATTTGTTCACGTTTTCAATAAGCTGCAGAAAATTCATATTTCACCGACTTAACAATTTAATGTCTGTAAACTATCAAATATCAGAATAGTGAAAGAGTCCATTTAAGGGAGACAAATTTCACTTTTGACATTTTATTACTTTATTAGTACTAAAGGGTGCAACTTTTATCTTATAATATACGTTTCACGCCCCTCGGATCCGTCCCTGCCTTTTATTTGTTTCTACTCATCATTTAACTCATATAATTTTCAGTGGCGGCTCGCGGTCTTAAAAAATGGCGAAGAGCTAAGTATAGTGCGGGTACTTAAACAAACATTTGACTAAAAATCCGTGTAACAAAACGTCTCTCTTATCCTCATCTGTCCAACGACTGAATGAAGTTTCCAACAAATTACAATTTATGACATTAATTGGGTTCATTTTTAAAACACACAATTAAGTAGGTACGTACACTACTAAATTAACTGAAAAAAAAAATAAAAATTTTAATCACACAGTAAATCACGTAAAAACGATATCTACAACCGTAAGTTTCGCGAAGCTTCAAAATAAATACCTTAAGGTTAGGCGAGCAATGCTAAAACAATGGTGCATACGATTGATCTATTTTTAAATTGCCCTTCATTATAATGCAAATTGTTACATGCTGTTTGCGTGACTGACGTCACGTAACCATAGCAACGGTGAATATCAAAGCCATGTTGGGCTTTGGGTCTTCACTTGCTTTGAGCTAACGGACACGGTCGGCTGGAGCGCGCCAAAATGCATGAGTGTTTATAATTATTGTCCATCGGAGTTAACTGTGGCCCAATTATGTATAGGTACATTCGGATTAAATTAATATTATTAATTCGAACATAATTCTTTTTTAAGGGCTAAAATGGTACAGCTATACATTAATATTTAATATTGTCTAAAAACTTTACTCCCGGTTTAATTTTTTTTTGGTGAACCTACTTCACCTGACGAGCCGCCACGGATAATTTTATATCGGGAAAGAAGTGTGTAACCAGGAGTGTAACAAAGGATGTTTACCAACTACAATTATGACAACAGCTGTTTCCAAATTTAAGAAAAAATGTTTTATAGTTTCAAATTAAAAGTTATTATAACAAAAACAAAAGGTTAAATTACTAAAGGTATGTATGTATTTAATTTAACATTAGTCATTTTTTCGCCGACACTAAGTATAATATTATTATGTGACACCATTACCTAATACAACCAATGTCAAACCATAAAAACACCTGTTAAAATTATAATACAAAACTAATTATTTTATAATCGTTTTGATTAAAACTGACCGTATCGCGCAAAAATCACAAGCCAGAAACACAGCAAATTGTTTAAAAAACAATTAAAACCTAAACCGTAAAATTATCATAAGAATATAAACAATTAAATAACCGTTAAATTGGTTGAAAACGCCTTGTGTTATAAATATACATTTTTATCTAGGGATGGGGAATTTAGTTGGTCTACTTTCATTAGTAATATGAATTTTACAATTCTGTAAATCGTTTTGTAACCATTACAGCACTAGTGCTGTAATGGAAAAAACGGTTTTATTAAAATTTTGCTGTTAAATAAAACCACACTTTTTAGAAGAATGATTTATTATTAACAATTATAAAATTAATTACCAATTATTCATTAAAATATAACACTTAAGGTTTATTATAAACGTTAATAATACACTTTTTACAGTTAGAAATTTGTATACCAGAAGTGGATGTGATGGAGCTCTTTAAGTTCGAATTTCCAATCATTAAATCCGTGTCTGACCCCATGATCTTCTTTGTTATTTGTTTCTTATTTTCTAAAGAATTCTCAACGTAGCCTTCTGCCGTAGAAGAGGATTTCCAGCCCCCATGACGCTTTAACATCTGCATATCTGCACCACTATCAACTAGAATGGTGGTTGAGGACCTCCTAAAACCATGTCCACTGTTCCTTCGGGATTATTTAATCCAAGTTTTGTTGTAATCTTTTTTGGTATACTTCCAAAACTATTAATTCCGACAGGCTGGGAGGTGCATTTTCCTTTTCCATGGAATACAAAAAACCGCCTGTGAGTTGCATTAAGAGGACGAGGTTTAGCATACTCTCAAGCCCTAATAGTTTTTTTCGGGCCTGTCGGTCTGTTCGGTATTGGGATCGGGATTGACGGGCCGGGTCGGGTCGTAAAATTCCGGCCCGTGCAGGACTGTAATACCAGGTAGTTGATATTTTTGTAAAAATTACTCTGTTTTTAATTTTTTTTAACGATGTAAATAAAGAACTGTCTATTTCCTTCCTTCTTTCACTAGCAGGTCGCCACAGTGCGCAGTGGTTCCAAATTTAAAAAAAGTGCCGCATTGGGGTTTTATACCTCTGTAATTTACAGGGTGCTACAAATTCGTGTGCGTACAAGGGTATCTCAAAAACGGTAAGAGATGCGAAGATTGTTTAATAAAGGTAAAGTTGCTTATTTTAGTGCTTAATAATTTGGTGAAAGAAAATTGTGAATATTCCGAATACCTTCGGAAATATCCAAAAAAAATTGACATTTTTAGTCTTTAATTTTTTGCGCCTTCATTTTTGACTTTGGACACTTAAGTATTTAGGGCCGTTTTTATGTCAGATGGCGTCATTAGTTTTTAAATTCAACGTTTCGCTCTTTAGATACAAACCTCAAGTATTTTTTTTAAATACGGACCTGGTATTTCAAATACAATTAGGGACCTCTAAGATTTAGAAATTTAACACAATTTAAAGATTTTCGAATTTTTAACGTTTTGTCATCTAATAACACATGTTTCTAATTTATCTTATTATATCATTACGGTCCTGAACATTTAGAGCCAAACTAGAAAAAAAGGATTTGTAATTTATAAGAATTAAGAGTCCATTTTTAATCAAAGAGACACGATATTTGATATTATGTTAGAAAAAAGACTCAGCCTCAAATATTTTAATATAAAAATGTGAAGATTGAAACCTTAATGTTGTTTTTTTACGTATTTATTTAATATGGATCTTCATCAAGTAACGATCGACTTAATTACATATTTTCTGTCTGTTTATTTTTGTTACATGTTTTGCCTGAAACTGGAATTATCAGACCATATAAACCTCGATATAAACAGTAACCAGTTTAAAAAATTTTAAATTGCATTTGAAACCAACATAAGCACATCGCAGTAACATAACTAGACTAACACTCCAGTTACCTTTTTTTCACTCGGGAACCTTAATTATCTTCTGCTTTACAGTATTTCTAGGTCTAAGGCAAAAACCATAGGACTTTAGGTACATCTGTTATAATATTAATAAAATAACTAACAAGACTCTCATGCCTTAAAAACTTACTTAGGTACTACTTAGAGTATTGTTACGGTACATCTTATTAACATAATAAACTGTCTAAACACCATAGCTTCGTGTAAGGTAATTTTAATATTTAAGTAATCCTAAAAATAATTGCCAGGGTCGTAATACTAAAGAAAGGATCATTTGAAATACTGATAAACGTGTTATTTGACGACAAATCGTTAAAATTTTAAAAATCTTTAACTTGTATTAAATTTATAAAGCTTAGAAGTTCCTAAATGTATATTTAAAATTCCAGGTCCTAAAGAATAAAACGTCCAATTTGAAAACTAATACCGCCATCTTGTAGAATATAAAAAACGGTATTTTTTTCACTATGCAGGGTGTCTCATAACCTATTTGCCGTAGAGTACCTGGAGATACTAGACATCAAACTAAGCCGATTAGGTCATAATATAAGTTTTTTCGGATTGTTACTCGTTCTAGAGATACAGGGTGTTAAAAGTAAAAGTTTATTCTCGAAAATAAGCCATAATTTTAAAACGGAAATAAGAATTTGTAGAAATTTTTAAGTTTCAAACTAGAGGGCGCTAGTTGCATACACTTCATATATCTATGATTTTTTTTCTTACCTGTGATATT
This sequence comes from Polydrusus cervinus, assembly GCA_935413205.1. Lineage (NCBI taxonomy): Eukaryota > Metazoa > Arthropoda > Insecta > Coleoptera > Curculionidae > Polydrusus > Polydrusus cervinus. Next base: position 23,638,618 of record OW284514.1, on the reverse strand, counting down.
AGGTGTTTTTCAATAATAGTTTCTTAAAGAAAGGCATTTTCTGAGTCAAAAAGATGTACTTGATTGATCTTAATATCTTGAACGGTTTTCGAGATATTTCCCTTTAAACATTCCAAAGTATAAAAAAACCTTGTACCTACATAATTAAATTAATATTTTAATTATCAAAAAAAAAACTTATATGACTTAATCGGCTTTGTTTAATGTCTAGTATCTCCAGTTACTCTACGGCCCATAACTTATGGGACACCCTGTATAAGTATAAGCTATATTTCCATGGGTAAGTAATATTTATTTACGAATTTTGTAAATTTAAAATTTTTTTAAAAATCTACTGGTCTAAAATATTTTTTCCGCTGTTTGGTATGCAAAATTACAGCTATTTATCTTTTACAGTATTTATATGGAAAATATTTTTTGAACTAACAATTTTTTGGATTTTTGGTGTGGGACTACCAAGAGATGGCGCTAAGGGCTATATATAAAGTGTAATGTCTTACACAACTAATAGTGTAATATTTTTACAGTATACAGGGTTGCCCAGAAGTCCGGAATAAAATTAATATCAATTAAAGGAAAAAGATCTAGAAAAAACGCTCGGACCCCTAAATTTTTATTTTTAATTGTGCATTTTTTAACATAAAAAAATATTAGACAGGGTGTCTCATAGAACTGTCGTCACTCTTTGACAATTTTTTTTAATGGAACACGCTATATATTGTATAATTTTCTGATTCCCCACAAAATTCTACGCTTATGTTGTAAATGTCATGTGTCTAAATTCAATAGTTTTTGAGATATTGACGTTTAAAATATGGCATTTTTTGACTTTGGCAGGCTGTAACATTGGAACGGTTTGGATTGGTAACATTGGATTGGTTGGGATTGGTCAAAGAGGAGATTGACTACACGGCCAAGCAGCTTGCACAGAACAGATGGACAGGGTTGACAACCTGTAGTACATCCAGGCAACTGTGGCCCACATTCGATAAAAAGAGAACCGCAGAGCTATTGAGACACAGTCGAAAAGACGTGAGAAATATTACTGCGGTTGTTACCGGACATTGCCTCTTCGGTAGACATGCCGAACGTATGCAAATACCCACTAACGACTTCTGCAGAAGTTGCAGAGATGAGGAAGAGGAAGAAAGTATTCAACATTTTCTGTGTGAATGCCCTGGCCTCGCAAGAAGGAGGTTCACTACTCTGGGTGAATCATCTTTCGATAGCCTGGAGGAACTAAGCAACTTACAACTTGGACGGCTGAGCAGATTTCTGAACAGTAGTGGCTGGTTTGAATGAGTTGTTAAAATCCTTCCGCGGTTACGTCGCATAAACCATCAGTGATTTGATGAAGGTGGGTTCTACGGAACACGTGTGGTATCACAACGGACCTAATCAGGACTACGTGAGACTGTTTGGTCAGAACCAAGGGTCTGCCACTCTTACCTAACCTAACCTAACCTAGAGAAAAATGGTTTTCACCTCCATATCTTAGTTTTTTATTCTCTATCCAAGGAAACCAACTTCCGATTTACTATGTTAAACCGTTAAAACCGTTTTTTTGGTTTAACATGGTAAATCGGAGGTTGGTTTCTTTGGATAGAGAATGAAAAACTAAGACAGGGAGGTGAACACCATTTTTCTCTAAGATGAACCGTTCCAATGTTATAGCCTGTCAAAGTCAAAAAATGCCCTATTTTAAACGTCAATATCTCAAAAACTATTAAATTTAGACCCATGAAATTTACAACATAAGCGTAGAATTTTGTGGGGAATCAGAAAATGATACAATATATAGGGTGTTCCATTAAAAAAAATTTGTCAAAGACATGACGACAGTTCTATGAGACACTCTGTATAATATATTTTTATGTCAAAAAATGCACAATTAAAAATAAAAATTTAAGGGTCCGAGCGTTTTTCCTAGATCTTTTTCCTTTAATTGATAATCATTTTATTCCGGACTTCTGGACAACCCTGTATATTATGGTAATGAATTGCCAACGATAAATAATGTAATTGTGTGCAAGTGTGTAATGAGCAGGTAATGAATATACTGTTTTACCACAAATGTTTAAATATATTACATTAAATTTTGCGTCGTTGTGTTAGCGGAACACAACACTGTTATTTTAAAAGCAAAAATGTATTTTTGTAGGAAAGAAAGAAAGTATAAGTTATATGAATCTACCGAGGAATCTACCCAAAGGAAATGTCTTAGAGGTTTTAAATTATTGTCATCCTCTAAAATATGCCCTGGTTGCATCCGAAGTCATTCAAGCAGACGCACATTAAAAGATAATTCGAGACTGTGATTTTAGTTGTGACACATTTATAAACATTTATTTATGGACATAATTCCAGACACGCACCCGCTCGGTTTTGCAACACAGAGGGGAAGAACTATCGAAATTACTATTTTTAGAGATCGACCTAGTATAGTTGGGTTTATTCTCGGGTTTATTCCAAAGAATTTTTCTTTATTTTGGATAATTTACGATTAAAATTTTCACGTGTTAAACATAAAACACAACTGTACCAAAAAACTTGTTATTAAGAAATTCGACATTGAAAATAATTTGTTTAACCATATTAAATACATACTACAGTTACCTTAATTATTAATTTAATATCAGGAAAATTTTATTGTGAGTAAATAATGCCTGTAAATGTCATTTATGTCACAATCAAACTTGCTGGTTAGTTAAATGCGTTTATGCAATTCAACATAGGTGTATTAAATAAATAAGCTAAACAGACCGAATGTGATTGACGGGTCGCGACGCCATTATTAATCTGAAGTCTCGCTACGTTTGTTCTCGTTTGAATTCGATTTCGGAGACGCGGCTTGACAGTGACGTAATCTAATAACTAAAGTATGCAACCCAAAAAATAATAGGGTAGATTCTTTTACATTGAGGTCATGCGATTCCATGTGCGTTTGGAAAAATTGGTCTGATTTTGTGGGCTTTACACAAGTTTCTTGGCGGTCAATAAAATAATATTTTGCATATGCCTACATAAAAAATTATTTTGCTAATAATTTAATTTAATTGCATATTACTTTGTTTTATGGATAATTTATTTAAATATAAATTAGCAGAACAATAATTAATTAAAAACGCTGATAATGAATGAATACATTTTTGAAGTGTCATTGAATTTGTTAATTGAAAAAGGTAAAAGTTGATTCCTCCAGGCAAGTACGCAAACGATGGGTAATACTAAATATGCAATAAAATCAATTTTATTTTTAATTCTGCTAGAAATCGACCTAGAACCTCTGGACTAAAGCGTTAACGAAGTAATATTATTATGACAGAAGTTAGTTAATACAATGCAGATTCTCTGGGGCCATGGGCTACCGCACCAGACAGGCGAGTTATTTTGGGTTCAGCCTTCAATGGACTCTTTCACTATTATCAAATTTGATAGCTTTATCCTTAGACCAATTTCCCTAAAAAAAATTATTTACATTTGGCCATGAGGACGTCCGATGTGTACAGAATAAGAATTTAAGCACTGTAGTTTCTTGTTCATTTTTCGAATTATGCTTTTTACCTCTTCGTTCGCTGTCAGGAACATCCCGAGGGGACCTACAGCTTAACGTGGATTCCGAACCAGGATCCTCAGATCATCAAGAACTCCCTACAAGGGCTATCAACCCTAGATTTTTGCGTCATTGCATGACTTACCGATTGGGGAGTGCTGTACCATCTTCCATACCCCACGAGATATCCGATCTCATCCGGTCTGATTACCAGCGTGAGTGGGGCTGGTTGGAAGATGCATACCTTTTACATTCTAAAATTCAGACATTTTTTTTATTTTTGCGTATGCCCACTCCGAGGATCGAATTCGGAACGCCACGTCGAATGCGAGTAACTCACCACTGAACCACCGCCGCAGTACGGACTGTAATTATCAAAAGATTGTGATCGCAATGTTGCTAACCTGCACTAAATATATAGGGTGATTCCTAAGTTGATACTTCTTTTTTAGCTGCGTATAGAAGGCATTAAAATAAACAACATTTTCAAATACCTTTTTTCAAAAAACTCAAAAATAAAGTACTTACATTCATTTATTACACTACGAATCAAATACGGTTCTGCCTAATTTGCCCGTTGAATAACATTAAGTAAACTTCTGGGTGTAGGATAAGCCCGCAAGGGAAAGCGTTCTGCGTATAATCTCGAAGAAACATCGGCACTTTTACGACACTCATAGTAAATTAACACCATATTTTTTAGTTTATTGTTTTTAAATTTTATCATTTTCACGTATCACACAATTTAAAATTAACTTGCTTCAGAAAAATACACCGCAGCGTATTGCTCAAGGCTACCCGTATGACTAATACTAATAAGAGATAAGAAAAACAACAGAAACTATAGCGGTCTATGTTTTTATGACCAGGCCCGCACTTAGATTTTTTACTTCTGTATCTCGCCTATTTTTGAGTTTTTTGAAAAAGTTGTTTATTTTAATGCCTTCTATAACACAGCTAATAAAGAAGTATCAACTTAGGAATCACCCCGTATAAGCAGTAGGTAAACGGAAACGCACGCACACAAAAAACAATTTGAAAAATATTCCTGTGTAAAAATAATATATGAAAAAAAAGTATTACTTTCCAAGTATGTCAACGTGACAACGTGGCGTCTGTTATATTTGCAATCTGATGGTTGCCTACCTTTTCTAGTGGCCTTCAGTTGATTAATCAATTCGTAACGATCAATTATTAGTTATTAAATATACTGTAATAAAATAACAAGGTCGATTGAAGTGTACAAGAAAAATTAAGTCATTTAAGCCCGGATATAACATTTCATAGGTGAGCACAAAATCGGCTATTTTCGTGACATCACGAACTGTGGCCAAAGCACTTTACAACCAGTATCTTTTCCATTTCAACATGTCAAAAAGTACAAACACCACAACAAAAATCAAAATTTAGTGATTCCGATTTCAATTACCCGCGAAGACTTTAGTCTTTTTCAGGAAGGTGCAGAGTAATAAAATGGGAAATTCCGTCCAGTTCGGCTAAATTTTAGTGTCGGCCATAGGCGCAGGAAAATTTTGTGCATTAAAATATTTATGATAACTAACCAAAGAAAAAAAAAGAAGATAATGTGATAAAGAAAGGAACTATTAGTTATAGCAAATTTACACAAACATCGTTTTATGAAATCTGCCGTGGAAGATATAGCTGAAAAACATAGTGTAACTGTCCTGCGCACACCGCCATATCATTGCGAACTGAATCCTATAGAACTTATATGGGCACAAGTGAAAGGATTTGTAGCAAGACACAACACGACATTCAAAATTAAAGACGTAAAGCTACTGTTTGATCAATCCATTAAGGAAGTGACACCAGAGTACTAGCGAAAAGCAGTCCATCATAACATTAAAGAAGAGGAGAAAATGTGGGATTTTGACCATCTGATCGATCGGACCGTAGACCCGTTAAATATAACGTCAAGAGGAAATGACAGTTCCTTAGATGACGAAGAATATTATGATTTTTAATAATTTAATTTTTGTATAATGATTTGTTTGTATTTTTTTATAATGTTTAATAAAAAATAAGTGTACCTAATACTATGTACATAATGCACGCCTTTGTCACACCAATTTAAGCGTTTGTGAATGAATTACAATAGGCAAAACCCATAGATTGACCCAAACCCCGGTGGTACTATCTGCACTTGATGAAAATAAATAATGTTGTAATGAAATCAATGCCAAATTATGAAAGTGGCTTAAATATTCGTTGGGTCACTCTGTCGTCACTTTGCATACCTAATGAGATTTTATTACTCTACACCTTTCTGAAATAGACTATAACAAATTTTTTCAGAAGTAAACCTTTCCAACAAAACAATTCACATATATTTTCGTTTAAAAGATCGATCAGCAGGTCTACAAAAGAAAAGTTCCATCAATGATAAATTCGACAACAAACTATGATATCGATAAAATCCTCATCCCTACAAGATGCTGCTGGCTGCAATCGAATCGAAGAATATTTTTCAGTCATGCGGTCGTTGACTCTTGCAGAAGAGATCGATAGGACAATGCAACCCCAACACTCCACACTTGTTTATTTGGGGGATAAAGGCACTTGCCGTTCTTTCTGTGAAATAGATACCACATATCCTCCTTAGATAATGTTTGTACTAATTTTAGAAATATATTTTCCCGTCTCAAGATACGATTTACCTTCTTTAGCATTCAAGCATTTAAAAATATTGTCACAAAATGTCTTGTTTTTGAGTTTGTGGAAAGAATACTGTGGTAGAAGAAGAATAAAAGGACATTATATGTAAATTATTTCAACACAGCTGTCTTTAAAAAAATATTCTTTTAAAACATCGTCATAAAAATTGGTTTTGCTTTTAAAATCTTGCAAAAGGTTCGCTCTCCAGAGAGATTATTGTTAATTTTCTCCCTGTGTGTTTCGTAAATAGGTATGCATTCTTTTTAATCAAGAAAAAGATCGTTCTGCAGACGCGCTGTTAGCCGGAATAGTAACAATTAACGCCTCCATATTTCTTTTTTTTCCGAACCCGACGGCGCGAAGTCTAGCAAAAGAGCGAAAACACTAGTTATAAAATAGAAATATATCATCTACCAAATTGAACAAATGTTGCCAAAAACTAAGTCAATTAATATGTGAAGTATGATGATAAGCTTACTGATTATTAAATATTATGAACCTATCAGCAAAAAATATTTTAATTGTCACAAAAGTGCTTCTTATTTTACGATACCTTATCCGTTATCCCTTTAAAAATATATTCACTAAACTAATTAATAATAAAGCTTATAGAGGCGTGTTTCATATTTTATATTGAGAAAGCGAAGCATTTTGCAAACCACGGTAAAACTTGAAGATTGGCACCAATGCACTTATCGAACGCGTGCTTTTTCTTGGCGCGGGTTAAAGAAAGGTCGAAGGTTGCGACGTCCCCCAAAAAAAATCATGGTACTGATAATTTTCCATTTACAAGTTTTGGCTGGTAATGTAGAGAAAAATTGTTATAAAAATTTTAAAAAACATGTAATATTTCACGTGGTATTTTTATTTTCACATTTGACAGAGATTAGTTGGGCCATGAACGATTTAACCTTGTTTTTTAGCTAGCTTATCAAAAAAACTTTATTAAGCTGATTTTGTGTTCAATTTAACGTGTATCATGAAAAATAGTAGGTAACTACTATCAACAGCGCGTGACAATTTTAAGTTTAGCTTTGGTAAAAATATGTATTCATTAATTTTTGCTCGTTCAATGCGGTTATATCGTGAAAAAGAGATAAGAAAAAAACATATTTTTCATTCCCAGAAACATTATTGACACGAATGCTATCTTTATTGCAAACGTTATTACAGGTTTAAGAGTATTTAGATATCTCTATATCAGTGGCGGCTCCTCCTTGATGCCGCGTAGCCGCTGGATAGAAAAATTTTGACATGAGCGCCGAAAAAATACATTTTTAACGAATAAACTATTTTTTTAAACTTATTGGGCCAGGTAGATGCCGGCGAAGCTGTTTGATGTCGGCAACCTCTTTATAAATGAATTTTCGATTGTCTCTTCTATACCACCTGCAGATAGTGTTAATCGGTTTCGAACTCTCGACATCATCACAGAGTAGATGTTTATATCCATACTAAAAATTATACACTTAAGGTATGCACCTGTGACGATCATAGACTATAAAGAACTTTTATCTACTTTCATTTAGTAATATGAATTTTACAGTTCTGTAAATCGTTTTGTAAGGGCATCTATTACAGCAGTAGTGCTGTAATGGAAAAACACCGGTTTTATTAAAATTTTTCTGTTAAATAAAACCACGATTTTTAGAAGAATGATATATTATTAACAATTATAAAATTAATTACCAATTATTAATTAAAATATAACACTTAAGGTTTATTATAAACATTATTAATACACTTTTTACAGTTAGAAATTTGTATACCAGAAGTGGATGTGATGGAGCCCTTTATGTTCGAATTTCCAATCATTAAATCCGTGTCTGACCCCATGATCTTCTTTGTTATTTGCTTCTTATTTTCTAAAGAATTCTCAGCGTAGCCTGCTGCCGTAGAAGAGGATTTCCAGCCCCCATGATGCTTTAACATCTGCATATCTGCACCACTATCAACTAGAATGGTGGCTGAGGACATCCTAAAACAATGTCCACTGTATCTTTCGGGATTATTAAATCCAACTTTTGTTGCAATCTTTTTTGGTATACTTCCAAAACTATTAATTCCGACAGGCTGGGAGGTGCATTTTCCTTTTCCATAGAATACAAAAAACCGCCTGTAAGTTGCATTAAGAGGACGAAGTTTAGCATACTTTCGAAAAATATTTAAACAGTTGACACCTGTCACATTTTCTTCTGTTATAACAAATTCTCGCATAATTTTGGTTTTCGAGAATGGAATCACAATTTTTACATACAAATCATTGTGTTCAATATAATCCAACATTAACTTAGCTAGTTCTTCGCCCCAAAAATGCCGATTATCATAACAACCTTCATAAGTAAATATGTTTCATAATCTGCAGTACTAAGAAACTTACATACGTCTTCCTTTGTGAAAACTTTGGACTTTTTGGCCTTGTAACCCTCTGAAGTTCTTTTCAAAAATGCGATTAGTTGAGAAAATCTGCTTATATCTTGACTGAAATCATAGTTCTCAACATTGAGTAGTGAGTCCATAGTGTAGATGGTTTCTAGGAGCGTTGCTTTACGGAAAAATAACCCAAAAGGATTTTCTCAGACACCTCCTTTATTTTGTTAGCTTTGCACTAATCTTCAAACTTCTGATACTCCAACTCATACCGCGCCTTGGATTTTGTCAGAACTAAACTTGAAATCGCTTCGTTTGCCGCTGCTTCTATATCAGAGGGTAAACTTCCATCAGAATCGCTCATTTTGAAATTAGGCAACTTAATAGCAGGTGCATTTTTATTTTAAAAAATGCCTTTTGCCAAATATTTTTATTCATAGATGAAAGTAGATAAAATTTTGTGCAATATCCTTGTTGTAAATTCATATTACTACACTCGATGTTTTATTAAACTCGGCTGACGCCTCGTTTGACAACTTTAACATCTCGTGTTGTAATATGAATCTTTACAACACTTATACCGTAAATAACTATTTCAAAGCCGACACTGTACTTTCAACTGGAATACGCAATTTTCCGAGGTCTAGTAATGACTAATGATGCTGATGTTATTAAACGTGAAGCCTAGACAATTTAACCCATATTCCCAAGATGGCGTAGGTAGTTTTTCAAGACGACTTAGGTGGGCATCATTATTATTAAGAATCTTGAAGTCGCACATTATCGAATTAATCTAATATAACAACTAATTTAAAATTAAGGAGGAAGGAAACTGGTGGGTGTTTTATTTTTATAATTTCGTACCGCAATCGTTTAGCAAAGAATGAAAGTTGTGTAATGAAAGGGATAGTTTTAATATTAGTTACATAATGAATAAAGATGAAGAAGAAAAGAAAATGATAAGAAAGTTTTGCTACACATTGATAAACATAAAATGTAGTCGTGGACTGGAGGCCGGAAAGACCGACGACAGTTTGCAGCACATATTTAAATATTAAGAAAAAAAAATAACCACGGAAAGGGGGAATCCCCCATATATGTAATATTTTTTGTCTGATGACTCACACCTATACGGGTGATTCTCTGGATAGCAAAATTTTTATACAAGCGCCGAAATAGTACATTGCATACCTAGTAGGAAAAGCTAAACACTCCCGGACGACCGTAAAGATTGTATGTCGAGGCGCAAGCCGAGGCTGACAATACGGAGTCTGGGAATGTGGCTTTTTCTACGAGGTATACATACTACATACTATATCCGTAAATCGAATATTATTAAAAGGACATAGGTAACTTATTACAATCAACTTGTTAAAATTTTGAAATAGATGTTATTAACTTTGTTCACAAATAAAGGATGCCATTAAATATTTGTGTTGTAACTATGGAAACACAGTAATATTGAATTGTCAAGCTTAACACATTTTAGTTTACAAGTAGCCGTACAGAAATAATATTTTTCTACAAGCGTGCGCGATTTACCGTTTTCCCGCACTCGTTTTGGTTCTGAAAGACCCATTTTCCCGCACGGTGTGGGAAAAGTTTTCCCGCACGGTGTACCATAAAAATATTTTTTTTTGTAATTTTATAATAAAATACAACTTTAATGAATAAAATATAAATTTTTAGACTCATTTTTAGTGAAAGTAAATGAGGTGTATTACAGAAACACTAATTTTTGTCGTTTATTATAAACATTTTTAAAAAAGCTGATTTAAAACGGTTTATTTCAAAAACCCCCTACATAGATGTTAACATGGTAACCACGACACATAAATAAAATTTAATTGTCAAAGTGACACCTTACAACAGTTTACCGGAGCGTGGCTTTGATTTTTGATTTCGTTAGATTCTGATACAAATGTCTTCCATAGATAATTTCTCGGACGATGAGCTTCCAGAAGATATTCTAGAAGCCGCAAGTGTCGCAAATTTGGATTTGCTACCAAAAAAGTCATTAGTCAGGTATGAAAAACAATACGAACATTTTGTTAGTTGATGTGAAGCGAAAAATGTAAAAGCACCAAGAGAAGAAGTACTTTTGGCATATATCTTGGAAACACACCGCCGATTTTTTTTGAACTACAATCATGGAAAATGCAGTACCCAATGTGTTGGAAATAATACCATAGGAAAAATGCCCTCCAACATTGCAGCTTATATAGGACTCAAAAATACAGAATTATACACAGGCCACAGTTTTAGACGTTCCTCAGCCACTCTACTGGCTAATTCTGGCGAAGAAATAACAAACATTAAACGTTTAGGAGGATGGATATCCACGTCTGTTGCCGAAGGCTACTTGGAGGAATCCATCACACAAAAAAAAGACATGTCTAACAAAATTCTCAATCTCAATATTCCATCAAATTTGAGCTGTAGTTTAGAAGCGTCCACGTCTTCAAAAACTGCACAGTTTCCCAGCAGCCCAAACAACAGCTCGATACCTCTTTCTTTGCAACCATCCGCAAAATACCTAAATGTATGGTACTTATGTATGGTAGTGGCGGACTGGAGCGGGTGGCCATTGCCACCGGGGCCTGAAGGCCTTTGGGGGCTAATTGGTCTGTATACGTTAATATTTATTCGCTATAAAATCCTCTAGCTGATGAAATGGCCATTATAGCAAAAATAATTAGGGTTGGGGCCATAGAGGCCATATAGCCACCGGGGCCAAATGATTCCAGTCCGCCCCTGGGTACTTAATAACGACAGGTTATTTATATATGTCTTATGTGTATAGTGCTAGATCCGGAGCTAGATCTCGCCGTCTTCTAATTTTTTTTTTTATGAATGTTTGTTAAATATAATAAAGCCTTTATTTATTTATAATATGTCTGTCTGCACTGGTCAATCCTTATTTCCTTATTGAACCACATAGATTATTATTGTATGCATCATGACATGCAGTTGGCCTTATACATTCACACAGACACTAAAATCGACAACGATTTAAATTATTTATGTCAAACCAATTTTATTAATAAACAATGCCGAACAATTTCTAATATAGAATAAAAGGTACGCTTTGTGAATCTTAAGTGGCTCTACTTGATATATTGTGTTGAGTTGTTGACATTGTGAATTGTGACAATACTTAATACATACATAAGAAACTAAATTGAATTAATGTTATTACAGGATGTCTTAAAGTATGTTACAATATCTATTAAGTATTGAAATAAACTTTCTCTTTTGATAACAAAAATCTACTTGTTAGGTATGGATTTAGTGAACTAGATCCTGTACTGTATAAGGGTTACTCCCTTCTACATACTGGGTGGTCAAACAAGCGACCACGCTGCCTCTATGTTTAAGGCTCTGGTAACCGGAAAACATTCCCATAAAAACTATGAAGAATATTGATAATATGGAAAATGTATTTCAGTTTTTAATTACACAGCTGAAATATCTTTTCACTAAAATCGTTTTTCTTTTTAATTATGACAAAAAAAAACAATTTTTTTCTTCTACCCTTTAAGACTGATGAAAAAGTAACCAGCACTTTTTATCTTTCTTAATAGCAAGCAGTGGCGGCTCGCGGTCTTAAAAATGGTGAAGAGCTATGTATAGTGCGGGTACTTAAACAAACATTAACCAAAAACCCGAGAAACAAAACGTCTCTCTTATCCTCATCTGTCCAACGACTGAATGGAGTTAGTTTCTAACGAATTACAAACTATGCCATTAATTGGATCCATTTTTAAAACACACAACTAAGTAGGTACGTGCACTACTGAATTAACTGAAAAATAAAAACAAAACTTTTTAATTACACAGTAAATCACGTAAAAACGATATCTATAACCGAAAGTTTCGCGAAGACTCAAAATAAATACCTTAAGGTTAGGCGAACCAATGCTAAAGCAATGGTGCATACGACTGATCTATTTTTAAATTGCCCTTCATCATAATGCAAATTGTTACATGCTGTTTGCGTGATTGACGTCACGTAACCATAGCAACGGTGAATATCAAAGCCATGTTGGGCGTTGGGTCTTCACTTGCTTTGAACTAACGGACGCTGTCGGCTGGGACGCGCCAAAAAGCACGAGTGTTCATAATTATTGTCCATCGGAGTTAACCGTGGCCCTATTATGCATAGCTATATTCGGATTAAATTAATGTTATTAATTCGAACATAATTATTTTTTAAGGGCTAAAATGGTAGCTGTATTGTCGAAAAACATTCCTATTGGTTTTTTTTTTTGGTGAAGAACCCCTTCACCTGACGAGCCGCCACTGTTTCTTTTTAATTATGACAAAAATAACCCACATTTTTTTCTTGTACCCTTTAAGCCTGATGAAAAAGTAACCAGCACTTTTTGTCTTTCTTAATTAATAGCAAGTGGATGTTGAGCCGTTTCTCCATATTTACTACCGCTGGAACTAAACGTCCCAGCCAGGCCGGCATTGCCAGACGATATTGTTGCAACCCAGAAAAAAAGGGTTTCACCTATAAACACTGCACCCAAATTTGTACAAGAATAAACAATATAATCCTTTCACTTCTTAACCTTTGGGCTTGCTGCACAAAATTTATTATTCTTATAATTGAAGTAAAGGTTATCAGGGAAGATGCAACATATATTTTTTAAATAGTAAAGATCCTAATATAAGGATAAAGAACAAAATGATGCAATTCTGTGGAAACCCGGATCAAAAAAGCCGTGTCTTCGGGTAAGTCGACATCGCGAGAGGGGCCAGAGTAAGCAATGATTGCGCCCTGGGCGAAAACATTTGGGGCGTTCCTGCGGTATGTTTTTGACAAATATCAGCACAACTTATATAATATGTCAAATGATGTCTGTTTGAAGGTTGGAGACAATGATGTTTCTTGAATGATAGAAGAGTTTTGGAGTTGCATTGTCTTTATTTGTTTTACATCACAACGTTTCAACTGGTAAGTATCTCCAGTTGAAACTTTGTGATGTAAAACAAATAAAAACAAGTCCAAAACTCTTCTATCATTAATGTTAAATGATTTCTGAGAAAAAGAGGCCCCATGCAATACAGATGTGGAAGTGGTTCGTTTTTCTAATTTTGGTATGGAAGCATATTAAACCAAATTTTGTCAGAGTTTACTTTAATCTTTTTGCGTGACTTGTAAAAATTGATGATTATATTTTAGGAAATTTTTAAGGTAATTGTATAGTAGCGACATTTTGCCTACCAACAAAATCATTTTAAACGTGATTTTCTCGGAATCCATAAACAATTTAGTAAAACCTGTTTCATATTTAGCGGCAAATACAATTATTTCCAGCAAATCGATAATTCGGTTAAATGCATCAGTCAGTACTGGGATTTTAGCGCCTGACAAATCGATTAGCGGGATTTTGTTGGTTGGCAAAATGTCACCGATGTTTAAACTTCGTGTCCTTAATCTTCAAATATATATTTAAGCACGTTTAAATAGCGACAGAAAGATGGCCAGGTGTTGATGTTAAAAAGAGGACCCATGAGAAAAATAATCCCTACAGAATAATTGACATTATTTCTTTTATTTAGACACGAAGCCGGCAGTTACCCGACCTACCATAAAGGGTTTATTAATTTTATTACAATGGTATCCCCTGGGGTACCCTTTTAAACGGACGACTAAGTTTCTTTTTTATTCATACATCGTTATAAAGATAACTTACTAAATTAAATACTACACTGAAAAAAAAGTTCTTTATATCAAACAAAAATTGATTGTGAGCCAAACAATCCTTTATTTGAGTAAATCCTAATAAAGTATTTGTTCAATATGAATGTTTTCCTATTAACGATTAACTCATTATTTTACTTAAAACCCAGGCATTTCGTAATAACTGATACACAGATTAGATTGGTGCATCAACTATTTATTTATTTCCGTCTATTAACGCATCTTTGTTTAAAATTAATTGTGTTTTGGATTTTTGTACCTGTTGTATGTCCGCGGCTGGGTTGTAGGAGAGGACAAATAGATAAAAAAGTAAAAGATACGAAAAAGGTGGTACTGTATGAACGTTTTTGCATGTTGTAAAAAAAGGTCGCCGGTGCTAATTTTAAAAAGGAAAGATTTGTTTCAAATTTTAAAAGAATTGTTATTTCAGATTTTTAGAAATTAGCACGGGTATAAAATCTAAAGTTAAGTGGGTATACTTTAATTCGACTTTAAATCTATTTATTTATAATAATAAAAAATTATAACAGCACCCCAGGCAAAATATTGAAAACGTTTATATTTTAAACTCGATTTTAAAGTTTTACTTTGTAATAAAAATAACATTTTTTAAACTTGGTTTTTCTCTTAATTTTCTTTAATTTTTTGCTCGGGCAGGTATAGCAGAATAGGGGTTGAACCCCCCTATACCCCCTCCTTAACAGCACCTCTTATAAGACCCATCTAGATTATATACCATTACGGGGAAATGCGATTGAAATAAAAGTTTTTATTATTTTATGTTCGATACTGGGCATATTTTTTAGTTTGGTGTCCGTTTCATTTTGTAGGATATTCTCACTGAAACGTTAATTATTTTGAACTAATTTAATAACATTATCCTGGTTCTATTATTACTCCTGAACATACTTTGACCTTCATGGTAAATTGTGCGGCAAATTACTAGATGACTGGAATAACAGATCAAAATTTTTATTCCTCCTACCAACGGACCATATCAATGTTAAATGGATTTTATAAGAAATAATATATTTTTATTCTTTCAAAATAAAAAGACAACTAAGGAAAACTTATAGGCAGACCCTACAGGATTAATAGTCAATACTTGACATGCAGTTAGTTGTTTACTACACTGGTTATTTCTTATTTGATATTTTATTGTTCAATTGTAGTATTTTATTCACAAATTTACTGTCCTAAGAGGGTTGGAAAAAATGTATAATATTTTATTTCTACTAAAAATATCATGGAAATACTTGAAAATTACGGTATACTTAAAAACAACCTACACTATAAACAGTATGTTGCTTGGCCCTCTTTCAGTTCTACTTACTTATCTAGTCTCTTAAAAGCCTTGAAGAAAAATGAAAAATTAAATTACTTACGTCGTGCAGCGCCTAAAAGATCCTTGACTTCCTTAATAATTCTTTTGATCTGTTGGTTGGTCTTCTCAAGTTCTCTTTCATGTTTATGTAGATTCTCCCTAAAATAGGGACTATCACTGAGACACTCTGTAAATTCCAAAGGAGGTAACACGACTCCCATTTTCAAATGTATATGAATGAGGAGTTCAAGTATTTAACTGCTGAATAAACTTTATTAAAGATAGTAGTTTTGGAAATAAATAGAGTAGTTCACTAAGACAAGTTTCGCGATCGCGTTTACATTTTCCAACTGGAATATTACATCCAACTGTATCTTCTTTGAAACGAAAACATGAACTGAATTAAAAAACAACCTGTAGGATTTAACGCGCAAGCGCTTAGACTCGAAGTTATTTGACATGCGTGTGACGTTCCAAAGAAGTATTGGCATTTGCTACACTAGTTTTCTTTTTCTCCAAGTAGGCGGATCTAGGTGGGCTAAATTTCGATAATAAACAGCTAAACCACAGAGAATTTATAGGTTGTTGCTATACGTCAAACTCAATAGGTGTGGGCTAAAAATAGTACATGCGAGATTGCATGCGAGATACCTTAAGAAGAACGACATACAGTTCAGCCTACCAATTTAGCGCCTTAAAGAGGAAAAAGAATCTACCACTTACTTCAAGCCATTATGTTGACAGAAAACAGCTGATCAAAATGTTTTTGTTGTGAAAAATACTCAAGGTAAACAAAGAGTAAAAATACATAAATTTTGTCCGTGTTTTAAACTGAAATCTTTGTGTCGGAAATACGGAACAAAATAAAATATATATCTAGCCAGAAATAAAAGCAGATCAATGATCATGATGTTGCGTTTTTGTTCTAAATATAAATGCGTGCGAATAAATGAACAATAGCTACAGGGTAGCTTTCCTGATTTTCTCTTGAATAATATCAAGTTCTTTTAGTGCATTTCGTGAACATGATAGTTCCATTAGAGATATTAGAACATATTCTTCTAAAATGTGATGGAAAGACACTGTTAACTGCCCGAAGAGCATGTGATACTCTACGAGAAACCATAGATTACTTGGCAGAGGTAAATAGTTTTAGTATGAATTCATTTTGTTTTTGTATGTTATTTACGCACCTATTACTTAATAAGACTGCCCATAACTTAATAGACGAAAATTACTTGATTTTGAAAACTTAAACTAAGGGCATATTATTAGAAGAGCATTGATAATATTTTTTCCCCATAAAGCAAGATATCATTGTCAAAACTATACCTATGCCTATATTTTATAGATACCCCTCAGATAACGATAATCAGGAATTTTTATCCCCAAATAACTTTTTAGTACTTTTTAATCTGTGCATTCTTGTCTATACCCTGTTTTTACAAAGGTTTGCATTTCTTACAATTGTATTTCTTTAGAAAACAAAACTTTGGGAATGGTGCTGTCAAGAAGAAATACCTTCTGAAGAATTGGTTGAATATTTGCCTAAATATGAAAAGTGTGGCAAGGAAAAGTGGCTTTTTATTTATGTTAATTGGTGTTCGTGGGAAAATATTGAAAATGTCACCATATTTGATCCTAAACTTTGCCCTATTAAATTCCAGAAAATTTCCAGTATAGCAGTTTCAAGTAAGTAGGTTTAAATAATTTGTTTGTAGATTATTAGAACTTGTTAGCTCTTTACAAGGTATTATATTTTCTTGAAAAAATGAGAAGAAACTATCATAGTAAGTAGGTGTGTCTTTATCAAAACCTGTGTCAAAACTTTATGTGATCAAGAAGATCAAATAAAATTTTACATTAAATAAATTCATACCAAACCCGAACACACCCAGTAGGGTTATGTGCAGCGATAAGAAGTATCTTATTTTGTTTTGGTAAATTGTACTTCGAACTTTCTGGGTTACCCATAACAAGAAGTTAAGGTACTATAAAATAATTTATCAGTGCCAAAGGTAGTATATGGAGTAAGGGGGCATAATATCGCCTTTGCTTTTTACACTTTTAATAAATGATCTTAAAAATGAAATTTTCTCTATGGTTAAAAAAAAAACACATAATTATAGACATAAACAAAGCCTTATTATGTGATTTTCTATACAGGGTGGCCAGTTCTCAACGCAGGTTTCCATCGCATCTAAACTATGCAACTTTTTAATATTAGATTAACAATTTAAAATATTTTATATTATATAGAGCGGGATGCAGAGTATCCCAAATAGTCAGGGCATATCCAACATTCTTTTTTTAATTGAACAACCTATATTATAGTATTTTCTAATTCCCTATACAATTCCACGTATATCTTATATCAAATGTCATAATATGTCTAAATTTAATTGTTTTTTTTTCAAATAAATGATTTATTTATTAGGGAGCTTAGCCCATTTACAAAATACAATCTGTATGTAATGCATATACTATATCTTAGAGAAAAATGGGTTTCACCTTCCTATCTTAGTTTTTTATTCTCTATACAAAGACACCAACTTCTAATTTAACATAATAAACAAAAAAAAATGGTTTAACATATTAAGCCGGACGTTTTAACTTAAAATATACGTGGAATTTTACAGGGAATTAGAAAATAATATAATTACCTACCATAGACATAAAAGAAACAGAGACAGAATTGTTTACATATTATCGCAATCAGACCGATTTTTAACACAAAGCGATGATGACAAATTTCTGCGGGGTGCCCTAGATCTTCCTGTGTTTGAAAATAAAGGGTATACCTAATCATAGTATAATGAGTAAATTTTTAGGTGTACTTAAGTAATAATAATACACTAAATTATTAGTGTGCTTTTTTCCATCAAAATACGCAATTTCTACTTTTAAAATTATTTAGTTTCCTAGTTACATAAAACTAAAGTGTATATGGGAAAAACCTTTGGCACCGCTGTAACGTCTTTTATTACGAACTGTGACGCGTATTTTACTCCTTCATTCATTGTATGTGAAATTACGGTTATACAGTGTTTCTCTGCGGGGCCTATTACGTTTTGCAATTTTCGATTGATTTTTAGTGTTTTTTTGGCAAAAGAGTTGTTAAAGCTCTTTTATTACCAATTCTAAATGGTTCGCCAGTGCGTGGTTTGCAAAAAAGTTGACTATTGTAGCCCCGGATTGGTATTTCGACGGTAAGTAAGATTACGTTTTTTTAGCTTAACCAGTGGTGTGGTTTATTGTATATTTAAAGTAAATAACTGCAAAAACAATTCCATTTTGTCTGAACTTCTTTAAAAAAACGTAGATGACGATTAAACAAGGAATATAGATATTATTGTAAAATTCTAATCTAGATTTCCCAGTTTAAAGCTTTTCTTTACCCTCTACACATTTTTTAATGCACGTAGTTATTTACTAATATATTGCAGTACACACATAGACATTCTATGTCTGTCTCATTACTTTACATTAAATGCAGGATTTGATTAAATGTTATCATACATCTAAAATTTTATGTATATTTATTTTTTTGAAAAAAATTACAATTTTCGTGAATTTTAAATACCTACTTTATAATATTGTTTTCGCATAACTGTAAAATTATCTTAATGTTAGAGATGTTTCCTGTCTAAAAGAAAATATATTATGAAAGGGGTTTACTAAACTTGGTATAGTATTTTTATTTCGAATTGAAGCGCTGTGCCGGTATACTTTGAATAAATATTGACCATGGTTAGCTGATGTATACTGGCAATATGTTTATCAGTGCTTCAATCAATAAAAGTAATACACTTATTAATATAGGTTAGTACTAATTTTATGATAGGGTTTAAACCAGTGCCAATAATTTACCTACACACACAAAAGTATATTGAAATAGTGTGTTATATTCCTACGTTGAAAAGTGGAGTATATATAACAGCCTGTATATTTTAATCTAAAAAGATAGCATTTTATATTCTCTTTCTAAATATATAACACTATGGATGATGTTGGTTTTCTAGGCGATTTATTAAAACTTCATTAGATAAATCACAGTAGGCCATGAAACAAAAGCTAATATTCTAGAAACAACTATGTTAACAGTCTAGTTGTTAATAACATTTAACGTCAATTTTATTTTTACCTATTCGTTTGTGAAAATGGTTTATCAACATTATGAAAAGTTTGATATTATATCATATTATGTTGAAAATGAAAAACCGAAGAAATAAATAAGAGATTTTAAAATGTTATCTTTTTAGATTAAAATATACAGGGTGTTCCATTTAAAAAAATGAGGTTAAGTCCGATAACTTTTTTACCTGACCCCGTACACTTATACTGAAACCGGCTGATTATTCAGCCATCATTATAAAGAAACTTTTGTATAAAATATTTTTCTGTATCTCTTTTAACTCCGAAAATATAGGGTAATTTTGAAATTGTCGATTTTCCGTCGTATCTCTTAAGCAAGCGAAAATTTTCAAATTTTGATTTTACCATTTAAAGTTTGACCCAAAAAGAGCACATGACGCCTATATTACTTTTTCGATAGCACTAACAATAACGGAGATACCCTATAAAAGTGTCGAAAATGGGACACCCTGAACAGAAATTTTTTCTTATTCAAGAAATGGCGTAAATTATGGCTAATAGTTCCCAGGTTAGTGGTAGAAAAAATATTTTACAGTACATTATAAATATTTTTTAATTAATGGACTTTTATTTTTCCCTAATCTCTAAACAAGGCGCACGCCACTGGTAAAGGTAATCGGCTAAGGGGACAGCCAAGTTACAGCGTTGCCATTTTTTATGCCATCCTTTTTCAACTTACTTAAAACTAAAAAAAACATAAATGATTGTAAACAAATTGTGATTATGAATGAAAAGTTTTATCTCCTCTTTATATGTCTATGTTACCTACCTATAAGGTGTTCCATTTAAAATAATTTTTTGTTGGATATGCCCTGACCATTTGGTAGAACATGTATAATTGAAAATAATTTTAAATTGTAGATTTAATAATGTCTTCTTACTCCGTTTTTAAAAAATATTAAAAAGTTGAGTATTTTAGATGCTATGGAATCCTCTTTTGAGAGCGGGCCACCTTGTATAATTTTCCCCTGACACACCCCTTATATACCCCTTGTTATACAATACAATAAAATATGTTCTGAATTCTAGGTGAATTAGTTCAACATTAAAATAAAAAATTTTAGGTCACCATATTGCAGTTGGTTCCGAGGATGGACGGTTAAGAATTTTTACCCGCCATTGGCAGCTAGTGTTTGAGCACCGAATTGTAGCTGTTAAGATAACAAAGCTAACTTTTATTGGATGTAAGTTAACATAATAATTATAACTTGCCAGCACAGGAAAAAATTAATTGATCATTTTTTACTTTTTTTCTTGCTGTTACACGGCATCTTGGTAAATGTCCTTGGCGCTTGAAAATTTTGCAGGGCCTTGAACCGAGTAGCATTAAAATTAAGCCCAGACCAAGGGCGTTGGGGTACACGAAAGACTGACTAGTATTTTCTTCAAAATTTAAGTTGTGGTCCCGTCGCATTTTGCCTATATAGTGCTCTCTGCCCCCACTAAAGATCTAGTCACGAGGCCCGTTTACACCCTCCAGCAATAAAACTATCTATCTACGTGGTTGTTAAATCAAAATTATTTACTTTTTAGATAATGATTACAATGATATAAATCACTTGGATATCTGTCTGGTGACTGCTTTCCCCAAAGGAATTTCCATTGTATCATTTAATGGTATAAGGAACTACCAGTATGATATTTTAGACATTAAGTCCCACAGGTAAGATTTTTTAAAACTAATAATACTTAAATTTCTCTGAAAATAAAATCTATTTTTGCACGATTTTTTTTTTGCAGATGTTAAAATGTTTTTAGTTTATTCCAAGATTAGTTCTGTAGTTGTTTATATCTATTAAGTTATAAATAGTTGAAGTAGCTTTTAGAGATTATACTTTCAACTGAGTTTCCTATAAGTTTATTATAAGTTGGGAACTGTTCAACTATTAGTAAGTTTTATTTACCATTGATGGAATTCCTTAAATTTAAAAATCTTGATACAAGAGTCTAACACAACGGTCCATTAATTTACAATATAGATAACTCGCGTCCCACCCAACTAAAAAAAAATTAAAATAATTTTTATTTGTAAGCAAAAGAACAACTTACATTATGAAACAAGTATGGGGGAATAATTTTAAAACACTGGTAGGTATACAAACAGTAACGAAGAATACAGATTAAACAAAATTAAATTTTAATCATCAAATTACTCCTCCGAAAATTAGATAATCAATTTACCTATAAAAATTAGTAGAGTTTTAAAAACCTCGCCATCGCTGGCGAGCAAAAACTTACTATTAGCTATAGCTATTATGTTTAGATAACATTACCGTAAATTTTAGTTGTTTTTATATATTTTGTATTTATTTACCTTGGAACTCTGCCATTTTTACTAGGAACTCTTAAATAATAATTCATTTTGTCATTTATTCTAGCTGGAAGGAAAGTTTAATGGCAGGGACACGTCTCAGAGACGGCTATATTGTTATGTCCAGTTTGGCTTAATGTCAATTTAATGAAATTTTACTTGACACAACTGAAATATATTTTAATGCGATTTTTAGTTAAATATGTTCCAACAGTTCGCAAAATAAATCGCATAAACTGCGTATTCCTAACTTTGATGCGCTGTACCTCAAAAACAGTTTGTTCTGCAAAAATAGTTCTCAAAATGAGGTGGTAGAGAATTCAACCAAAGGGCTGTTTTATTTTTGTCGAAGCAGCAATGATTTGTGAAATATTTAGATTTCAAATTGTGCCAACTTAATGAAATACTATGAGCTCGGTAAGGATTCTGAACTGCTTCGTAACTGTTCGCATGCGGAGTTCAGATAATTCGCATGTGCAGTTAAATAATTTTATGATCTGCGCACGCCATTATTTGAACAACGCATGCAAATAGTCCCGAATCGGTTCAGAATCCTTACCGCGAACAAAACTAATTTAAAAAAAATCTATCGAAAACCTGCTTTTATGAAACCAAAGTGCTTTTATTTATACTCCAGGTCCAAAATTATTGTCATTTAAGTGAGTCAAAGAAAAAAATTCATAAAAATAAATATTCTGCTCTATTACAAATTTAAAAATACACTGTAATTGTTTCCTCTAACTTTGTACAACCCGCTGCACTAGTGCTATATAAAAGCGATGAATCAGTGACAGTAATATTGAACTTAGGTAGGTTATTTTAGGAATTTTACTTACTTTATTTTAGTGTTTATGGCAACAATATATGCTTTGAAAAAGTAGGAGGAAGAATGACGATTATAAAAATTACAAATAGTTATGACAGAAGAGACGTAAAAGAAATGTGGTTCACAAGAATTTATTCACCTCGTTGCATAACGTGTTATAAAATGTGGAACGGTAAATGTACCTTTCTGATTAACAATAGCGTAAGATCCTTAAATTATGAAAATCCAGCTCTAACGCCAATGGAAGAAATGGAGAAAATTACAGATATTAAGTTTTATGCTCCAATGATGATTGATAGTTCTACGACCCAGATTTTGAGGGATAATGTGATTATCAGTGTTTGTGAGTAAAGTTTTCATGCCTTTAATAAGTTAGTATTTTACTCTTAGATTTGTACAACCAATTGAGTGTGCAGACAAAAGCTAAAATCGACAAATGCGTTTGTACATACCGCTACTTGTCATATTTTAAAGATTCCCCCCACAAGTGCTTTGCAATCATATGTTCCTTCTTTAGAAAGCGTCGTCTGCCCGCGTTCAGAACACGGGCGCCATTGTTTTTATTTCTTTGTCTACTTTTTAGATTGTGTATTGTTAATAATTTCTATGGTCTATTTCTTTTCGATTGCGAACGATGAAAGAAACCCGTTTTACAATAAAGAAATGCAAGAATTTTCATTTTTGACAAGTTGAAAAAGTAAGGTTAGGGATTTACGTCATAACTGACATTTTGTTGTTTACTGTTTATAGCGGTTAGAATTTTAAATAACACTTGTTAAGGCCGCTTTACTGTTTGTAATTTTTCTTTCACGCAAGAAAAAATTGCCCGGGAGTATGCGCAGAACGAGGCTAATGATCAGCTGGCGCAATTTGTATTGCTTGCAAGGCATATAACTCGGACCGTATTTTTATTGCCATTGCAAGCGCAATTCTGAGGATTTTCTGGTGATTTATGAGACACCAAACTAAATATAAAAATCCCTGACAATTATTTATGTTTTTTCTAACCTATAGCGGGTACGTTTTGTTTTTGTTGGTTTGCTTTCATGTCCTGTAATGATGTTTTGTTAAAATGAATGCACAAAAAGCGCCGGTAAGTCCTAACCAAATGTATTTTTATTTTAATGGTTCGCAATTGGTACATCACCTACGATCTTGGCAAGTCATTGCACGCTGTAAAACGA
This sequence comes from Polydrusus cervinus, assembly GCA_935413205.1. Lineage (NCBI taxonomy): Eukaryota > Metazoa > Arthropoda > Insecta > Coleoptera > Curculionidae > Polydrusus > Polydrusus cervinus. The sequence continues at coordinate 23,614,506 of OW284514.1, read as the reverse complement.
AGTGAAATTTTTATTGCCGCAATATTAATTGCTGCAAGACAACTTGCGTGAAAGAAAAATTGCAAACTGTAAAGCGGCCTTTAAGAAGATGAATTATTAGGTTGTCACAATGTTTGGCGTTTGGCATGGCCTTCTATATTTTGTCGATAAATCGGGCATCCTTTTTGCTTCAACACAAAGTAGGCATAGGTTTACTATTTTATTAACCGATTTTATGTACAGAAAGTTAATAGATTGTTTGTTTCGTAATATAACTAGAGCTAAAAGTTATTTTTAATTGCTAAAAGGTTTATAGTTAGCATATATTTGCTAGAAATCAATCGAACGGAAATGTCTTATTCTTCTTCTGTGATTTAAAAAAAAGACCTTTAATAAGTTGGCTATGTATTTATGAAGTATAAATTGGTCCATGATTTAACCAATTAGGTGAAGTTTTGTTCAATTTTTTTTCTGTCATCGTTCGCAATCGAAAAGAAATAGACCATAACTCAGGATGTTAGTGCTAAATATGATAAATTCGATTATAGTAAAAAGGCTTATCATTGCTGTCAATAGGATGACACTTACTTGTTTTTAAATTTACAAAAGAAAATATATAAAAACAAAACTTACTGTAGTATGCTCTACAGGGTGAGCCAACGATAGAGTAAAGCTAATTTCCTTCTTTATCTTAAGAATTAAATACAAATTCGAAATACAAAAGTTATAGAGATCATTTAAATTATACTGGAGCATTCGGGGTGGCCCAAAAAACGTGGCGAATATAACTTAGGTTTTTTTTAGAAACTAGGTTAAAAAGAATACAAATTTTTTTTTTATGATAAAACACCTGCACTGTAGGAAAAATCCTTTAAGGCGCTCTGGGAGCGGTGCGAGTGCGAAAAAAGCGATTAACGTTGGTCTTGAAACGTTGAAGATTGTATTCATTGGGAAACACGACTCAGGAAGATCATTCCACAAAGATGACGTTCTCCAGATGAAAGAATTCTTGAACAATGAAGTTCGAGGAGTACTAAGCTGAACAACATATGGATGAGCGGCAGTGGTTCGCCGTGTATTTCTGTTTTGCATTGCTCTAGGTGGAATCAAGTGGGCAATGTCAGTCAAACATCTGCCATGGAAATATCTGTAAAAGAGAGTCAAATCACCAACCTGTCTTCGATGTTCCAGGCTATCGAGGGTTTTGGTCAGCTCGGGGTCGCCGATCAGACGAACGGCTCTCCTTTGAATGGAATCCAGTAGCCGAAGGGTGTGCTTGGGTGCAGAGCTCCAGACATGAGAGCAATATTCTAATGATGGTCGAATCTGGGCTTTGTAGAGTGTCAAAAGTTGATGAGGTGTGTACAACCTTTTGGTGCGGAAAAGTACACCAAGTTTCTGTGCAGCTGCCTTGGCAATTGCGGCAACGTGATCATGCCAAGACATATTACCTCCCAGATTGACCCCCAGCAAATTAATAGACGGTGCCAGGGGAATTGCTTGTCCTGCCATGACTATATCCGGTTCTGCAATGTTAACCTTTTTGGAGAAGACTGCTGCCTGGGTTTTCTTAGCATTAAATTCGACTTGGTTACTGTCACCCCAAGCCAAAATTTCTTCCAGGTCTTTGTTGAGGCGCAATACTTCATGCTGCCTGCGAAGATGTGCGTCGGCAGCGGATGTTTGGGGAGTCAAGGTAAAAGATGAGACAAGTGTGCTGTCATCAGCAAAGCTATAAATTGGATTTTGGGTTTTCACTAGAAGGTCGTTAATATACAGTAAAAAGAGGGTAGGCGACAATATGGACCCTTGAGGAACACCGGCATTGATGGCGAAGGTGTCTGAGAGAAACCCGTCAATCGCCACTTGCAGAGAACGGTTCTTAAGGAAGCTGGTTAACCATAAACAGAATCCATTAGGCATACCGTAGGATCGCAATTTACTTAGAAGCCCATCGTGCCAAACACGATCAAAAGCCCTAGAGATGTCCAGTGCAACAGCCCGGGATTCTCCATGATGTTCGATGGTGTTGCTCCAAAGATGGGTGACATATGCCAGAAGGTCACCTGTTGATCTGGACTTACGAAAACCGTATTGATGGTCGCTGATAATGGTAAGCCCTTCCAGATACTTTAGGAGTTGTTGGTTAATAGCTTTCTCCATTACTTTTGAAATTACTGAAAGCAATGCGACGGGTCGGTAGTTGCTTGGCAGGGTCTTTTTACCTTTCTTTGGAATGGGCTGGACTCGCGCCGACTTCCAGCAGGATGGAAATATTCCTTTTTTGTAGGATAAGTTGAAAAGTCTACAAAATACTGGTGTAAGTTCATCGGCGCATGTCTTGAGAACAATGATAGGAATTTCGTCTGGACCAGAAGCTTTATTGACGTCGAGTCCTTTAAGAATCCGTTTAACAAGACGCTGACGGAACACGATTTCAGACATTTGCGATTGAACTGAGGGAATGTTGGGTGGTGGTTTTCCCTGAAAGTCTACAGTGGAATACGAGGAAAACAGTTCAGCAAGTAGGTTTGCTTTATCCCCGGCTGTGGTTGCTATTGTGCCGTCGGAACGTGTTAGAGGTGGAATAGTTGACTTTGTAAAGTTTTGGCTGACGGCCTTAGCGACTGACCAAAAGGACCTTGATCCGTTAGGACTGGCAAGAAGTTTGTTTTTGATTCTCTCGTTATGAGCTTCTTTGCTTTGGTCTATCATTTGCTTACATTGGTTTCGGGTGGTAACAAAGATGGCGCGATTTTCAGGAGTAGGGTTTTTACGCCACTGTCGGTAAGCCAGGTTTTTAGATCTGACAGCACGTTCGCAATTCTTGCTAAACCAGGGCTTGCCGTTAGAAGGGCGCTTTTTGGAGAAAGGAATAAAGGCCTCCATGCTAGTTAGAATGACGTCGGAGATCTCCTTTGCACAGACAGATGGATCATCCGAAGAAAAGCATACGCTTAGCCAGGGAAAGTTGCGAAAATGGTCCTTTAGGTCTTCCCACTTAGCTGATGTATAGTGCCAAATCTTACGGGGTTTAGGAGGTTATTCAGAACTAATTGGCAGCTCGCTTAGGGTTGAAATAAAAATGTATAAATCTTCACTTATTTTTTTATTGTACTATGACAATTGTTTCGACACACAGTGTCTTCGTCAGATAGTAGAAATCTAATGCAAATAATATTCTCTTAAAATATAATGGTAACCTACTCCAAAATAATGTACCTATTTTACAATTTAATAATAAAGACATTATAGTAATAAAGTACCGAACCCTAATTATGAAAACACACCTTTTCTTAACTAATCTGAAAAATATTTTTAAAAACTATTGTTATAATAATGTCAGGGAATACCGAATGGTTATAGATTTAATAATGGGGAATTATTCAAATCGAGCTGATCGTTTAATAAAATATTTAATTTTTTGTATTTGTTAATTTCCATACTTTCTAAAAAATTAAGTTTATTGATGTGTCAACATTTTTTATAAAAACTTTTATTTCAATCGCATTTCCCCTTAATGGTATATATAATCTAGATGGGTCTTATAAGAGGTGCTGTTAAGGAGGGGGGTTCAGCCCCTATTCTACTAAACAGCAAACGAGCAAAAAATTGAAGAAAATTAAGAGAAAACCCAAGTTTAAAAAATGTTATTTTTATTACAAAGTAAAATTTAAAAAAAGAGTTTAAAATATAAACGTTTTCAATAGGTATTTTGCCTGGGGTGCTGTTATAATTTTTTATTCATTATAAATAAATAGATTTAAAGTCGATTTTAAGTATACCCACTTACCTTTAGATTTTATACCGTGCTAATTTCTGAAAATCTGGAATAACAATTCTTTTAAAATTTGAAACAAATCTTTCCTTTAAAAATTTGCATTAAAATTTTTAAAAAAGGCAACATTTACAACAATACTCTAGGAAGTAAGCAAGTTTTTAAGGCATGAGAAGTGATTCTATTTTCTATTAGGATTTTATTTATTTTATTAATATAACGTAGGTATATCGTAAGTCCTATGATTTTTGCCTTAGACCTAGACCGAAATACTGTAAAACAAAAAAGATAATGCTCCAGAGTGAAGAAACGGTAACTGGAGTGTTAGTCTAGTTATGTTACTGTGATGTGCTTATGTTTATTTCAAAAATAATTTAAAACTTTTTTACTGTTTAGTTAGAAGATCTGATGATGCTAGTTTCAGGCGAAACATGTAACAAAAATATTTGAGGCCGAGACTTTGGTTCTCTTTTCTTACAAAATATCAATTATTAGGCCTCTTGAGTAAAAATGGACGGATTTTTCAAATCAGAAATCTTTTGTTTTTTAGTTTGGCTCTAAATGTTCAGCACCGTAATGAAATGAAAAAGATAATTTGAAAAATGTTGATATATGACAAAACGTAAAAATTGCAAAAACTTGTACATTGTATTACATTTCTAAAGCTTACAAATTCCTAAACCTGTATTTAAAATTCCAGGTCCGTATTTAAAAAAATTGACTTGAGATTGGTAACTAAAGAACGAAACGTCGAATTTAAAAACTAATAACGCCATCTTGTAGAACATAAAAAACGGCTATAAAAAAGCGTTTTATATTTTTTTTCTAAGTCAAAAATGAAAGCGCAAAAAATTAAAAACCAAGAATGGAAATTTCTGTTTTTTTTCGGATATCTCCGAAGGCGTTCCGCGTAATTACAATTTTTTTTTCGCCAAATTATTAAGCCCCAAAAACGCAACTTTGCCTCAATTTAACCATATTCGTATCTCTTACCGTTTTCGAAATCCCCTTGTACGCACACGAATTTGTAGCACCCTGTAGAGCACACTAGATGTCTAAATTCAATTGTTTTTAGAATAATAACATTTATCCCACTTTACCAGAAAAAAAATTATTTTCACGGCCCTATCTCTAGTTTTTTATTTTCTACCCAAAAATGCCCATTTTCGGATTAACGGTTAAACTTGTAAAACCTTCTCCACCCTGTACAATCTACATTAGAGGTTTTTCATAACTCAATCTGTCTTTAAAAACCTAACCTTAAACATTGTTGTTCTTTTTAGATAAGAACAATGTATCGGATAAGTCATCCCAAGCACCAGACATTATAGAAGATTATGTTGAAATAATCATACTTGGCAAACAAAAGAAGTATAGCAAGAAATTGTTTAATATGTGGGAAATCTTTAGAAGCAACATTACTTGCATTTATCTATATGGTAATACACTACTTATAGGAACGGATTGTGGAGATGTAAGTATGAAATTCTTTAAGTCTTAATCTGATCAACCCGTAAGTCCACATTTTGTGTATAAAATATAGGGTGATTCACGTTGAGTGGCCTATTAAAAGATCTCGGAAACGAGTAAACTTATCTTTCTAAAAATTTGATAGCAGGCATAATTGGCTTTGAGCTTTCAAAACATTATATTTTGACGTTTTTATTACTTCCGGTTATACCGGAAGTTAATGCCAACTTTGCTATTTCAAACAAAACACCCTGTATATATAACTTTTGTTAATAATAATCTATTCCTATCTCTAACCGTTTTTGAGATATGAATTATAAAAGGATTTTTTGTGTAAAAACGCTCCGAGAAGAAAGTTTAGTAACTCTGAAACTAATAAAGGTAAACATTTAAAATTTTGTCAGCTTTCAAGTAATACATATATCTTTAGTTTAAATAACTTAGGTTTCAAGTTTTTTATACAGATTCTTAAAATTGTGCCAATGTTTCCATTTAAATAAATGTGCATAAGTCAATTTTTGCAAATGGAATACCCTATATTTTAGCTTACTAATGTGTAGAGAATTAAATTTCCTATCTAAATGCCTTATATGTTACAATCCACATTTTTACTCGTTTTGGAATTATGAGCAATTTAAATAAAAAATCTTAAAATTTCTGTTTGTGGTAATGCGACATTATTTTTGAAAAGAAGGCTTCGACTGGAATTTTCGTTTGACTCTGAGCTTTGTTACCATTTGTTATTAATTGCATATGTTCCTTGCTTAGCTATTTTTAATTTACAAAGTCAAACGATAATCCCAGTCGAAGTCTTCTTTTCAAAAATAATGTCGCATTAAAGTTGGCATTAACTTCCGGTTAACCGGAAGTAACAAAAACCTCAAAAGATAATGTTTTAAAAGCTCAAAGCTAATTATGTGTGCTATCATATTTTTAGTCTTTTTGGTCTATTAGAAGATCTCGTTTCCGAGATGATCTTCTAATAGACCACTCAACGTGAATCACCCTGTATAATTGCATTTTTCATCTTTTACTTCCTCTTAACGTAAAATTAATTTTAGCTTTATTACTACCACGTTTCCAATTGGAAAAACTTTGATTTAAAGTACTACAGTCACCGACAGATAATTGGAAAACATCCTATCATCTGTATAACTGCAAAAGAAAACGAAAAAGAAAGGAAGTTCTATGTTTGCTCAAAGTTTACAATTCATGAAATTTCCGGATATCTCCCGAATTTACATGAATAGTTTATAGGTTATAGTATTTGTTTTATATTGTCTTTCAAAAGATTCAGTTTATGTTCAGCGATATTTAAAATCAATTTGAACTAGTTATTTTAAATAGATAGGAGCACATATCGGGCCGTATTTTGGTTAAGAAGAGTCGATACGTTAAAAATGTAATATTGCGCAACTCGAAAAACTTCTTCTTTTTCTTCTTCTTAGGGTGCCATGCAGATTCCTGCGTAGGCGTCCGTCCTTTCATCCTTATGAGATATTCCTATTTATTGCAGCGTTTTGGAGTGTTTGAAAATTATGTATCCCCGTCCACTGTCGAATATTTCACAACCAGGACAATTTCTTTCTTCCTATCCCTCTCCGTCTTCGATTCTACCTTGCAGGATAAGAGGTTGAAACTCGTAACGTGCTCCACGCATAATGTGTCCTAAGTAAGCTATTTTTCTTCTTTTTATGTCTTCGAAAAGTTCACGATCTATCAATTCTGCTCTTCGGAGTACTTCCTCATTACTTATATGATCAATCCATCAATTTTGTTTATTAAAGCAGTTTTCTGTATGTGCAGTTGCCTGCACCCCGTACAAGAGAACTGACCAAACATAGCACTTAACTTTTCTGTACCTAATGCTGAAGCTTAAATTCCTATCTACGAGGAATTTCCTAAGTTTTAGGAAGGTTGTTTTATCCTGCATTTTATCTCTTGCTCGGGTCTCAATTTTCGCTCAGCATACACCCCAAGTATTTAAATTTCGTGACTCGCTCAACGTCTTCTCCATCTACACCACGCATCCGTGGATACTGAATATTGTTTCTGCTGACAACCATAAATTAATATTAAGGGGGATTTCTACTGTGAATTTTTTTCCGACGTTTTTTGACTCTCTATAGCCTCTAGAATAGCCGTGTGTAAACGTTTTTACCAAATCTACTCCCAAAAAAAAGTTACATCCAATTTTATGATTGCTGGTCAGTTTTCACCACTAGCCGCTTTTGAGTTAAGCCGCGTTCTCAGAGCTACGTTCTGTCGCCAGCGACATCATCTCGACCAATCAGGATCGTCAGGCCAGGCTCGCAAAGTAGCAGGAAGAATCAGCTCGTTTATCGTTTTTTGAGGAAGAGGAGGGTGTAATCTACGGGCCAGGCATCACAGACTAAGTAACAGTGAGACTATTTTGTTGTGAGCCACCGTTGAAACTTTAAAGTTGTTTTTCTCGAAACCATGTTTTTCGCACTGGCGGAAAGTACTTCGATATGTTCAAATTATCAGAATTTAATGATTTTGGTCTTAAAATGCTCAGAATACAAGTGGTTATAGCCGCCTCTAAAATCAAGTATTTTGCGATATTACAGAAAATGTTACGGCCCTTAAAATACAAAAAAAATGGTAAATTTTCAAAAAAAAATTTAAATCTCGCGCCATTTTAACAGTTACTCGAGTTTTGACTTGATTCTAGTGGGGGTTATAACTACATGCTTACAATTGAAGAATCTGGGTCAATTTTATTTTTGTCATGAATAGAAAAATTTATTTGAATCCCGCTAGCAAGTTAGGTTTTTTTTTGAAGGGATAACTTCAGCACCCTGTAGCACCCTCAAGTTTTAAATTTTTGGGGGTTGAAAATTTTTTTTGGTACATCTTATCTTTAATAAAAAGAATTGAAAACTTGTTTTTCTGCATTTGTGTTATTATCCCCAGAAAAAAATCGTAAAGAAACGATGAAAATAGGATCATCACAGTAGAAATCTTCATTAATTTTAAAACCCATTCTTCTACTGGTTTCACTGACCTGATCTAGCAGTGTCTGGGAGGTCGTTTGCGTTGTCTGTAAGTATTGCCGTGTCGTCTGCATATCTTATATTGTTGATGGGGATTCCATTGATTTTAATGCCTAACACTCTTTCTGCATATAAGTTGAACAACATGGGCGATAGGATGCAGCCCTGCCTAACATCTTTCTTTATTTCAAACTGTTCTGTTGCTGTTGAGTTCTGTAGTTAAATTTCTGCTTTTTGGTTCCAGTACGGATAACCAATGAGCCTTTCTCTAACTAGCTGCAAATAAAGGCGCGAGCTGTGCTCACCTCACTGGGATCCGATTATAGGAAAATTATATTTGTCAGCTTATTTAATTGATTGTTGCGATCACGGTGAATAAAATAATGTATATTTATTAATGCCAATGAATTAAGGGACTAATTTATAAGTGCTATGGCAGTATGTCCCCGTGGTCCCTTAAGACGAACCACCACAGATCCAAAAGGATCTCTTAATGTTAAACTTTTGCCCAAACTCGCAGATTTTTAATCTCCCTGAACATAATTATAATAAGTAGGTATTTTTTTACCCCGTAAAGATAAGAAAGCTACAAGTATTCTTAACGTTTTATCAATTTTTTGTTCAATTTTTGATGTTCAATATTGATAACCAATATTTCATTAAGACCCAAATACCTAAATTTTTGATTAAGTTTGATGATTTAACTGGTACCGTGGTCATAAGTCATAAGAACAATGGTAATGTGTGTGAGCGGCGGGGGGGGGGGGGGGGGGGAGGGGGTATAGTCACTGTTTGCCCCAGGGCATCACCTGCCTGGAGATGGCACTGCTAAGAACTTTGAGGTTGATAAGTTGGTTCGTTAAAAAACCGAACTTGATCAAAAAATGTCAAATTATTTTATTATAAAATTTCACTGTTGTGATATTAAATCTTAAACAACATGAAAGGACATAGATCTTAGTAGGAAAATATTAGTTTTTTTTTTTGTATGAGGTGTGGAGTCACACCCTTTGACTGAACATAAAAGTATCAGATATGAATCCTGGTATTTTGTTGCTCAAGTCTTTTGTGGTTATTTGGTATTACTTGTTTACGTCGTATTTGTGCCATACTGTAATTTTATTATTTTTGTTCATCATTTCGGAACTGATTAAATTTAGTAATTAAATTGGCTCTTTTAGAGAAAAAGGCTATAGATTGTAACGACTTAGCAGTAATTAGGAAAGTATTGTGGTCAAAGCATCTTGCAAAAAGCAGATAAGACAATAAGTCGTCTTGGGTTTAAAAATCCGAATAGATTTCCTTTCTAATATTCAAATACACTTTTCTACATTTATTCCAAAAATAACTCGATATCAGATACCAACATCTGACAGCCAACAGTTATACAGACCAGGACAGCCTGCTGCAAATATTAGGATAGCTAGAGACTAAAGTAATTTGCTTTTAAATGCGGTGTGTTTGCGGATGGATTTGTTATCTTCAGTTTTTTCCAAAAAAGTCAATCGTCATTTTTTTTGCTTGTTATATAAATACAGTCCACATTAAATAACTTTAATTTTGTTGTACTGGTGCGCAGATACTACAAAGATCTGGATTTGCAAAAGTAAAAATAAGGTATAGTTATGAGTGAAGTCTAGTAATGCATTCGCCATTTCAGGTTTTGATCAATATTTCTTTTCGTTTATTCAAAAAGGGCCCAAGTACCCGTCCTTGAGTAGCAATTACCTACAGTTTTGAACTAAAGAAATTTTGTTAATGAATTAATAAGCTCAAAAAACCAAAAATTTCCATTTTTCTTTTTCTGTCTTTATTACTTTATACATTAAACCTTGCTTGACTTTAAATTGTAGGTAATTATGCTTCAAATGTCGCTATTTGGCCGATTTTTGGATAACGGTAAAAATTAACGAAATATTGATAAAAAAACGAAATGACGAATGCATCACTAGACCTCACTCTTAGGTCCATTCGTAGAACTGAATAAAGTTATGCGCTAGGCAGGCAAATGGTACAGATAACCTTTATTACCGCACCGTATTATCTGATGATGCGACACCAGATATCAGAATATTATGCTTGACAGAAGGCTGTCTCTCTATGTGTACAGCTAGACTTAGTTTAGTAAAGGATATACAGGCTGTTACTTAATGGTATGTACTTATTTTATTGGGTGAATCTTTGACCGATTTTAAGTTAAAATTTCATATAAGCAAAGAAAAGTTTGATTTGAAAAAGTTTTATGGCTCCGCTGGGAATTGAACACAGAACATTTCGATTAGCAGCCGAACGCTCTACCAATTGCGCTACTGAGACCCTAAAGTTCTCTCACCATCTTCGATCATATAACTTGTTCAATCGGAGATGTCGGTATGTCATCATCAATTTTCAATTCACTCAAAAAAATAGTTAATGTTTTGGCCACAATATAATAGAAAAAAATGTGTCTTATATAACCAGTAACTTAGGTTTTGAAAAGGCTGTTTGAATGTGCCAGCTGATATTTCTGGATTGCTGTTTGAATATTTTTGTAAACATTGTAATGGATTTTTTTTTAATATTAAACTTCTTGTACTGTGTTGTCAAGTAAGTCGCCATCAATATAAAATTGAAACTGTCAAACTGGGCCTGTCTGTTGACATAAACACATTCAAAAATAGAACCATTTTCGTATGTTAAAATTCTGTTATATTTAAGAATCTAGCAATATATTTTTTGTTAGACAGTTTTAATATACCTTTGCTCTGGATAATCTTACTGGTTACTTACCATATGTCAATAAAGAGGCCGATTGACATTAAACATGTCAATAACTTATATATAGTATAGGCCAGCAAGTGTATGGTCTATTTTACCCAATAAAGTACGCATTTTTAAATTCAATAATTACAGGGGTGGATCTAGAACCTTAATAAAGGGGTGGAGAGGCGTAGAATTGAAAAATATTGTTATTGTACTACAAGCTAAAAATTTTCCGAAATATTTTTAAATCATGTCATTCCGACCAAATTTAAAAATCGAGGATTTTCCCCTCGCTTGCTTGGGAAAGGGGAAGCGCCCCTTCTGCATCCGCCACTGGGTTATTAGGTTATAGTAAGAATATAAATATGGTGTAGTGCTATATTTTTGTAACACACCAAAATTAATTAAATTTTGATAAATAATGCATCCCAAAGAATTAAGTGTATTTTAGTCCTATATTGTAGTTTTTAATAAACCATTCATAATGGATTTTTATTTAAACTGTTTTGCTTGTTTCTTTCTTAGTGCGATGATTCTTTGAATAAAAATTCACAGCTAATGAGTTTACCCCGTTGTAGATAAAGATATAACCACAGTTTGTCATGCAAAAATAGCAATCGTCAAAATGATTGGTGGGTTTTCGCCATAGCATTTACAACTGCAAAAGGTATACTATTTCTCTTTTCTTTCATTTCTAATTTACCGCACACTTTACACATACTATATTGAGTTGCTTTTTCCACTCAACACTTAAATTTTACACAGAAACACTGAAAACCTGAAAACGAACAAATATATGACAGCTGTTAATCGGGTATTGATAAACATCAAACAGATATGAAAGACTATGGAGCAGGTGCCATTGAGACAAGATAAGGTATGAAAGACGGGCGTCCCAAAAATACCTTAATAGAAAATACGTTCTTAACGCTCTAACGCCACTTGACTTCCTTGTCTAATTTACACAAAACGACAAAGATATACCAATTTTCAGAATTCCTCGAGTGTTTTTTTAAAAAGTTGTTTACAATTGAGGTAATAATGGGTATTATTTGTGCTTCAAAGACTGACCTAAATTCGTATCCCCCTTTGCTTTAAGATCCTTGGGCGAAGCCATTCTATAGTCGATCTTCCACCGATAAATCCGAAATAGAAAGATTTGGGATATCTTTTATAACTATTGAAGTACCTATTTTTTTTTAATGGTAATCTTAATTTTCTATACAATGCTAGAAACATTTTGACACACTACGCAATAGGCCGATAATGTGAATGTTATAAATCAAAGGAAGATTGATAATCTTAGTAGGTTTTTGCGACTCCTGTCGCACAGCTTTTGCATGTCATTTGAAAAAACAATCGTACAAAACAGTACCTATAATGATTGTATCCTCACAGATTGACAGCTCGAGCTTAGTTGTTAGTGCCACTATGACGATCGAGAAACACTGTTGCCAGATGTAGAAAAATTCGACTATTGATAATAGTAAATTTTGAACATTTGTTAAAATGTAGCGGAATGTGGCCGAATATAAAATATTAGTAAATACTATTAGACCCCGAGCTTCTGAAGGAGGGAGGTGTGGCAGCTCGGTATTCTATCAGTGGCGTAGCCAGGATTTGGGGGCGGGGGGGGGGGGGGGGCGAAGTCTTTTAGGGGCGCTTATATTTTGCAGTACACATTTGGTCATATTTTTTAAAATTTCACATTTAGTCAAAAATGACTAAAAAATACGGTATACGGTATAAGGCATACGGTATTAAGCACCATTAAAGCAATTTATAAAAATTATTGGTGAATGACTTATAGGATCGATTTTTACAACACCAAAGACGTGTTTTAAATTTCAGCTAAAAAAACATAAGAATAAGATCTCAACATTGGGTAAAAAAATGCAATGTATGTTTTTCGTGAAACATATTAGGTATATATTATATTATGTTTTTTATTAACAAAGATTATAATTCAAATTATTTGTATTTAAATTAAACTAAAAATAAATCCTGTTATAACAAAAAGCAATCGAGGATAAACATTAAACAAAAGGTTATATATTATTATAATATTATAAATCAATTTAGGAAAATATAAATATAGCTATATAAAAAAAATTTTATATAGCGATTCGACGAGATTTAATGCTCTTGAATTTATCTAAAACCTCAGAAAGATCTAAGTCTTTTACATAACTACTTTCTATGTTTAATATTGCAATATCATTTAATCGTTGTTCTGTCATTGTCGAGCGATTATAAGTTTTAATATTTTTTAATCTATTAAATGACCTTTCCGCATTGGCACTGTTCGTTGCGATCGTAAGATATATTTTATAAATAATAAATATATTTGGGAATGAACTTTCAAGCTTATTTGAAATAAGATACGGAAGTATCTCATCGGTTTTTAGGGTAATATTTTCTTTTTGTAATTGTTGAAACAGAGCGCAAAATGATTTATATTCGTCGATTATTAAATTCCCATTTATGTCAGATTCATAAAAGGCTGACAGATCTTTAAGATATTTTATATTATCAGGTGTCGGAGAGATAACGTCTGCCTCTAAGCAAAAAAATGTATTTGCAATTTGAAAAAAATCTTCAAACCTTTCAGCTAGTGTTTGTATGAAAGTATCCAGAGCAACGTAAAAAATATTTGTTTTAAATTTTTTGCGCGGACAATTTTCAGTGTTATCATCTACTTTTTCATCGTGAAAATGTTTAACTTTTTTATGTCTTTTGGAAAAATACTCGTCTGAAATACCGCATTTTCTTGCCAATTGTTTTGCGTCCGATTCAAATTTATCAAAAGAAGTATCGTCGCTACGTAATTTTTTTAGATCCTCGATTGTGGATTTAATTAGCGTAGCGACAGTATTTAAATTGATTTCAACTTTTTGAAGATAGTTAGACAATATATAAATTTTACCAAGAACATCTTTCCAAAAATTTAACATAAAGATAAATTCAAAGGTTTTAATGTATTTTGAAAGTCCATTAGCTTCTGCCATTTGTCTAGCATTTAGAGTTATTTCACCATTTATAATATTTTCCAATGTTTCAATAACAACCTGAATATTCTGAAAAACGGAATCTACTGCTTTAGTGTGACTAGCCCAACGAGTAGTGGAAAGCTTTTTTAGAGACATTTTTCCCTCATCAGATTCATTTTGAATCTTTTGAAAAATATTTAATCTAGGAAGACTTTCAGTTGTAAAAACATATAGCTGTTCTAAGGTCCCAAAGAAAAGTTTTATTTATTTTTTTCAGAATCACACCTTACGCATCTTTTTTTGTAGAATTGAAAAAAAAGTAACTTATATTATTTAACAAACATGAAAAAAATTTAACCACAAATCACAACCATAATTATTAATTTTTTTATATATACCTATTATGCATATTATAGGATAGATACTTATTACTATTACTTACCCCACTTGTATAAGGTTGGCGTCGTCCGATTTAAAAAAAAACTGATATTTTGTTGGCTAGTGGACGTGCTTGCATACAATAATTGCTTTTGTTTTCGTTGTTTTCTGTAAGCAGCACCTGACTTTTTTTTATTTTATCGCAATAAACGAACAACAAACAGTATAACAGTATATTATCCAAAATAATTATCTCAATTACGCACACAAAACACAAAAATTAAATCGCCTACCGCGGCCTACCGTCATTGGCGACTATTCGACAATCAATAACTTAAAACTAAATACCTAGTAAGTATTGCATATAATATAAATTTCTAGTAAATTTCTAATTAGACACCTGCAGTATTTTTGGCGTATATTATATTATTGTGTCGTCTCTGGTCTCTGTGTTTGTCGGCATTCATTAAGGGAGCGGCTGCGAGCGGCATGTCATACGGTCACGGTATGCCGCTCCTTTGATGAATGCCGACAAACGGGGAGACGACACAATACTATTTAGGTACTTATTTAAAAGAAAATAATTTTAAAACAGGCATTTATTGTTTACCAATTTTGCGTCACATTTATTTCTCTTCCTATTCTTTATTAAAAATCATATATGAGACGGATTTTTTTAAATAATTATTATTTAGGTAGTACGTAGTAAAAGTGCGAAGGGGGCGCCAGGCCAGAGGGGGCGGGGGGGCGACCGCCCCCCTTCGCCCCCCTGTGGCTACGCCACTGTATTCTATATATACCTCCTAAATACGCCACTGTACCTACTGTTGATAAATTAAAACTAATAATTATTATGATTTAAATATATTTCTTTTATTCAGTCGTTAAAATATATAGAGTCAAATATGTACAGCTTACTATAATTTGTAATATGCCACACATCAAAACAAAGTTAACTTATTTAAGTAACAACCATATTTAGATAATAAGATTTAAAACATTTGAATTTTAATTAATTAAAGGCACTTATTACAATAAATAACTTAAGGGAATGTAAGCTAATAAATGAACAATTATTATAATCCGGACGAAAAGCGCCACAGGCGAAAAATTTTCGGAGACACGCCCAAAATTCGTCAAGAATTCACGACTATCGGGCGAATAACGAATTATCAGCTATAGCAAGGTAAAACAAATATAAATGGCCACTAAGAAAGCGCTGGATATCTATGTACCGCGCAGTGAAAGCACAAATCGCCTCGCAAATTTTACGCGGTTATATTAAGTAACAGAAAATTATAACAGAGTTTTTTTTTATTGGAAGATATTTCTTATAATTTTTTTTCTGATAAAATTTAAAGATTTATATTTAATACAAAAAAAAACTTTCGGAAGGGGGTGGGTATCCCGGACCCCCTGGACTTCAAAACCAGGGTAGCAGATGTTAGCGCCATGTTGCCAATATTAATGTATTCTCAAAACATCAGGATGACAGCAGTTAACAAAGCTTACAGAACTATCGCTAGAGGTAATCGAGTTATTTTTTTCAAATAAGAAAGGTAAGTTTGAAAACATGTCTGTCTCTTTCTACTCGTTAAACATCGAGAAGGTCATGGTTTAAATAATTAAATTTTGTTTAGGTGTCTCTATGGAAAGAAAATAATATGCCAAAGAAATGGTTTTTTATAAGCTAACTGCTAACCTCCCTATAACCAATTTGTCATAACTTAATTTTTCCATAAATATACAAACATTTTCCATAAAAAAAAAAAGCGTAGGGTAGTCTAGTTGTCGATATAAAGATAATGTAGGACAACAGACAACTATTTTTTTAACAAAATCATAAATCTACTGTCCAGAAGGGTCATTATTAATTGAATGAGAAAGCAAAATTTTCCTTTACCTTTAATATAGTATAAAAACAATTACTGCCTAGGCGTTTCGGTCAATACCATTATCAGGGCTAGCAGGTAAAAAACATTTTTTTTTGTATATAACTTTTTTTAAATTTGGTGTTGTTTGTTTGTTGACCGATACCAGTGTTATGTCTTGATTGTCTAGTGACTAAGTTTTTGACTTCCTAGCCCTGATGATGGTATTTACCGAAACGGGTAGGCAGTAATTGTTTTTATACTGTATTAAAGAAGGCGAAGCACAAGTTTGCTTTCTCATTCATGTAACTCTTTTTCTTTTACGATTCTTACGAGACTGCATATGGCATGCATAAATCTTAAATACGCAGGGCAGTAGAAATATTTTCTTCCCATCAACAATAAAATAAAATAGTTCCCTTAAATCCAACCCACTTGCACCACCTCTGCAATCTAGAAACATAATAAAAGGTAACAGTTGTTAGTGTCAAAAAGAGGCCCGCAGACACTATTTAGCTGGAAATCTCAATTCCACCGTGTTGTGCGAACAAGCAGAAGTCATTCCTGATGAATACAGGGTGATTTCTAAGTTGATACTTCTTTTTTTAACTGTGTATAGAAGGCCTTAAAATAAACATTTTCAAATACCTTTTTTCATAAAAGAGGCGATACAGAAGTAAAAAATCTAAATGCGGGCCTGGTCATCAAAACGTAGCCCGCTATACTTTATGTTGTTTTTCTTATCTCTTATTAGTCATTCAATGTATGGGTGGTGTTGAGTAATCCACTGCGGTGTTTCTCTAAGGCCCGTATTATTCATCTCCTGGTAACTTTATCAGCAAGATAGATTTCCAAAGAAACCATTCTTAAGACAATTGTCTCCTGGTAACTTTATCAGCAAGATAATTTCCAAAGAAACCATTGTTAAGACAATTGTCTCCATAGAAATTATCTGGCTGGTAAAGTTACCAGGAGATTAATAATACGGGCCTTAAGCAAGTTAATTTGAAATTGGTGACACGTGAAAATGGTAAAAATTGAAAACAATGAACTAGTAGATATGGTGCTAATTTAGGGTGAGTCGAGATTATACGCAGAACGCTTTCCCTTGCGGGCTCATCCTACACCCAGAAGTTTTCTTAATACTATTCAACGGGCAAGTTAGGCAGAACCGTATTTGATCCATAGTGTAATAAATGAATGTAAACTTACCTTATTTTTGAGTTTTTTGAAAATATTTTTTATTTTAATGCCTTCTATACACAGCTAAAAAAGAAGTATCAACTTAGGAATCACCCTGTATAAAAGGCACTACAATGACAGCTATTAGCTATGGTAAAACGCTAAAAAAATAACGTACGGCTATTGTCCAAACCAATCTTCGGGAGTGTAACTTTTCGAAGCTGACCACCCGATAGACTGAATTTGGCTACATGGGTATTTTTTTGTTCAGAATTTTGAAAAAAACATCTTACGTTATATTGCCGACGTGAAGCAACTATTGAATGGAGTTTACCCTAGACAAAACAATTACATTTGGCCATGAGGACGTCCGATGTTCACAGAATAAGAATTTACGCATTGCAGGCTTATTAGATTACCGAAATAAAAAAGTAAATAGTGGGTCTTATTCCCTTTTGTGTGCCCTTTTCTTTTATCACAATACACCCCCAAAAGAGGGGTACATTTCATGAAGACACGAAAAAAGTATGCCAAGTTAAAAAGAAACGCAGCCGTAGTATTTTTTCAGCAAGTAAAGAGGCTTCCTACTACTGAATTTATTCCAGTAAAAATTCCACCCTGTATTTATGCGACACCTTATTTTAATTTTAACATTTTCTTAACAAATC
Source organism: Polydrusus cervinus (assembly GCA_935413205.1). Taxonomy (NCBI): domain Eukaryota; kingdom Metazoa; phylum Arthropoda; class Insecta; order Coleoptera; family Curculionidae; genus Polydrusus; species Polydrusus cervinus. The sequence continues at coordinate 23,596,431 of OW284514.1, read as the reverse complement.
ACTCTTATCCTTCTGGCAAAAATAACTATTATTTTACAAGTTTGTCAATGTGACAACGTCGTATCTGTTATATTTGCGATCTCATGGTTGCCTACCTTTTCTAGTGGCCTTCGTCGTTGATTAACCAATTGTAACGATCAGCTGTCAAACAATAAATTTTTTCAGCCGGAAATTTGCTTTTTGCCATTATCATTTAGGAATCGAGAAGTCAGTACATACCATATAGGTGACGCAAGTGAGTAGAAGATTGTGTTAAAAAATAAAATAATCCTAAATAAGTCTTTTATTTATTTCATTGTTCGTGAGATGACTTTTCTACTATCCCTCTTACATGTGCAACAGGAAGCAGGAATTTTGTTAGGTACAACTAGAATTAATAAACAGTAAATTCTAAAACTTTTTTTTGTAATAAATACCATCTTAAAGTCTAAATTTACAATCTAATATATCAACAATGTTAAAAAATATTTACATAAAAAATGGGTTACTCTATACAATACAATTAAACTTAACTACATAAAAAATCTTAAAAATTAATTAAGCACCACTAAATGCTCGTCCAAATAAGGACAAAACTAATCACTAAAAATATCACAAAATCAGGGAGAAGGCAGTCAAATTATTATGGTAATAGTATATTACATAACAAGTGATGAAAGTGATACTTTTCAAACGAGGAGATATTTAGCACGAGGCGTCAGCCGAGTGCGGAAATTCTCCGAGTTTTAGAATAATCACTTTCACACGAGTAATGTACACTATTTTTCCTACGACCACAAAGAATTATTAAAAAAACCTTTGATTTGTGAAAAAAATATTTCAACTCTAGAGCTGAAAAAAAATATTTCAACTCTAGAGTGGAAATACAAGGCACACTATTTAATTTAAACATATGATGCCAATTTAATAGATCGAAAGGTCACGGGTTCAAATTCCATCAGGAGTACCTACTTGACTTTTTTTTATAAAAACATTAAATAAATTATAAAATTATTTTGAATTGAAATCTTCCTTCTTGAATGATTTTTTTTTATTTAATCAAGGAAAGATTCTATAAAAATAAATTTAAAAAATTCACCCAAAAAGGAAGATTTCAATTCAAAATAATTCTATAAATTATTTATTGTTTTCATAAAAAAAGTCAAGTGCTCCTGATGGGATTTGAACCTGTGATCTTTCGATTCGTAGGTCATGGCTCTAGTCTCTAGGCTATGGCGACCCATAAACATTGTCTGCTTAAGTTTAATATATGACATTTTCTTCAGCGGGGCTTGTTTTGACTGGTAATAAATTTTCCAGTATATTCTTAACTTTTTTATAATTTCAGATGGCGTATTTTCACACTCTAATTCTGAATCACTCGACAAATACGTGATAAATAAACTAAACTGCTTTCTAAAATTTGTTCTTTTTAATAAATAGGTGTGGTCTGTCAAACTGGCATCATATGCCTAAATTAAATAGTGTGCCGTGTATTTCCACTCTAGAGTTGAAATATTTTCTTTCAACACGCGTGTGATATTCGGCGCTTTCGAGCCAAGTTAACCGTGCTTTTTTTCTCATTTTCATAGGTGGTCGTAGGAAAAATATATTTACATGATCAAAGTAATGTATAATATAATAAAACTTTTTAAAATTACTTAATTTTTATGGAAGTAATTACGAGCTTATATAAAAAGAGCAAATATACTTTGAGTGTACTAAAATTACTTATTCAACAAATTAGCAATTATGTACATAATGATACATAATAAAAATAATCGCAATGTTATCTCAAAATAATAATAGAGTAAGCAAGCCAAAAAAATTATAAATTTTGGTGTTCCAGACAGAAAAACAAACTTATTAGTGATAATCAAAACCCAATTTTACCAAAATTGTCCGGATTTCGTTTCAATCTCTAATGTGCATAGAGTACCTTCAAACTGGTATATTCTGTGCCGTAATAATTTTGAACACATTATTTTTGTTAGACTAATAACAGTTTAGTTCTACTAAAAAATAGTAATTAAGTTCTTTTTATCTTTTTTATATAAGCATTTATTTACTTCCAATTAACAACAGAACGTCGATGTTTGGGTAAAACCTTAAGTACAGATAGAGGTCAAAAGCTTAGAACTATGTAACCATTTATTCTCTATAGTTATAATTTAATTTGTACCCCAGGCGCGTATACATAACAAAAAACGAGTAAAAAGTCAAATCACCTAGTCGGTCAAAAAATATTCGCAGAACAAAAAAAAAAGGATATATTATAACCTGCGCTACCAGAAAATATAGAGGGGGGGGGGGCGGGGCGGGGCGAGTAACAAGAACATTGTGTCCTGGAGGACTACATGCATTTCATGATTTTGTACTTGGTTAGAAAGGCGGAAAAGTGCCGCAGGGTAAAAATCTTCGGGACCACGCCCAAAGCTCTTTAAAAATTCACCCAACTAGGTAGGTACCATAAAATTTCGAAAATTAAATTTTTTACCTCTACCCCTTCTAACTAGCTCATGGTTTGATTAAATTTGGTTTTGTAAATGTTTTTTTTTTTCACTTTTTTCTTGATATTCCTACATGAATGTTGCGTTTCAATCCAAAATTTTCACATTAGACGTAGGTACGTGTGACTCTTACCAGGGGTTTTCGGGCTCGGGTTTTCATATTTATAAATAAAGTAAATATCTTTTATACGCTCACCACGCCAAAACTGAAGATTTTTCAGAATTAATGTATTTTGGAGCGTAGATTACGAATCTCAGAGCCGTTTTTGCTGCAAGTGCTTAGGTTTTGAAATATTAATTCTTAAAGAGCCGTTTTGTATAAAGGTTAGGTTTTGGATTCATAATAAAGCATTTTAGTTTCTTCCCGCACTATTTTTTTATTGTAAACTCACACCGCTTCAATAAAAAAGTAGAAAAAAATAATTAAAATTTTTACTTTGATTTTAGTCTTTAAAAATAAATAAAGGAAAAATTTTGTTTCTGTTGTAAAAATATTTAATTGTATTTGGTTATATTTCTGCTGATTTAAAATAGCTCTAAAAAGGGGGAAACTGGACAGAAAAACATTATAAATTAATCATCTTTTGGCGTGATGAGCGTGTAATAGATGTATCAAACTAATACGTACTATACTGATTTTGTGCTGTGTTAGTTTTACATTTTTTAAATCAATATTTGAAAATTTAGATTAAGAGTCCAAGGGTGGGACAAAAATATAGGTTGCAATTAGACTTTTAGACCCGAACTTCTAGGTTCGGGGAGGGGGGGCACTGATGTAACTCTCTTGATGTCATTAAGTTGGTGAATAGAATAGAATCTCTTCCATAAATTTTTTTTCTTTTTCTAGTAAAAAGTCCCCCCTCCCCCCCATATTTTAAAGCTGTATACGCGCCTGTCGTACCCTTCAATCTTACAAAGAAAATTTAGCAACAATACGTTTGTTAACAAGACCTTTATTTCCACTTATCAGTTTGTGAGGTTAACGCGGCCTTTTGGCGTAGATTAAAAATTTACCTCCAACGGCATCATATTGTAACATATTGATCTTCTGACGTAGTGGCATATCTCAAAAAATGAAAATTTGAGTCACGCGAGAATTTTTATATTTATTTTTAAGTACTTATTCGTGTGTCAAAGTCGCGTCCCTATTAGTTGAGATGTATTACGGTGTATTGTAAAAATAAAAATTCTGACTTGGAACCATTTCAATGAGATCAATTTATTTGTTCTTCTGGTTTCCTCAAAACTGAGTTACACCACTACGCTATGAGACCGACGTTATTATGCAAGAATGAAGAGTTTTTGACTTGAATTGTATTTATGTGTTTTTAAATCACAACGTTTCAACAGATAAGGATATCCAGTCGTCTTCAGGTAAATAAAGTCTTGCTTGTGTTTCATTGGGTTAGTTAGCGGACAAAATCGTTTTGAGTAATTTTTAAATCGTGACGTCATTTAGGTTCGTCACCAAAATTTTTTTTATACCTCACGTTAACCTGTAAGATTGGAGAATATCTCTGGACTCAAATATTTTTCTAATTGTCATATTATATTACATCAAAATTACATTAATAAATTTTCTCAGTCATAATTTTAGAATCTGCGCTATTCCTAAAGTATTTTTAATTTATATTGTATGTATACGTATACAGTATACATATAATTAAAACTGCAGTTTAAAAAAATGACCCAACAATCTCATATAAGTATTTATGGTTGCCAGAAGGTACATAGACTGGGCGATCATAATAAGTGACACCTTTTCACTATATTTAACGAAATAAGAGCTTTCGGGCCGCCTCGGTAATTAATAGTAATAAGATTCCTTTACAGTGTATAGTTTTCGAGATAAAAAAAATGGTAAGTATACTCATCGATGTCGTGGGACCTCTTTTTGAAAGTGAATTAAAAACGGTACAATATTAATATTCGGGCGTCATGGTCGTTTCATAAATAGCAAAAATGGTATCGCTTAAAATAAGTACCACAAAAATGTCGTTTAAGAATTGTAGTAATAGTAAGTAATTATTTTTATCACACGTCTAACCTACGCACAACCATCCATCAGGTTTCTAACTCTTCAATTCCTGGTTTTTGTCTTACAAAAAATATTCCAAAATTTTTGAAATATTACGTCATTTTAAATAGAATAAAGATCGAATCTATAGATGCAGACATTTTGGGCGGAGAAAATAATTTATTAGTATTTATTAGAAATTTCTATCCTGAAAGCTTTTTACATAACAAGCGTAAAATACCTACAGTCTATTTCAGAAAGGTGTAGAGTAATAAAATGGGAAATTCCGTCCAGTTCGACTTAATTTTGGTGTCGGCCATAGGCGCAGGGAAATTTTGTGCCTTAAATTATATATGATAACTAACCAAAAAAAAAAGAAGATAATTTAATAAAGAAGGAACTATTAGCGGTAGCAAATTTACACAAACACCGTTTTATGAAATATGCCGTGGAAGATATAGCTGAAAAACATCGTGTAACTATGCTGCGCACCCCGCCATATCATTGCGAACTAAATCCTATAGAACTTATATGGGCGCAAGTAAAAAGATTTGTAGCAAGACACAACACGATCAACATTCAAAATGTAAGATGTTAAGCTACTGTTTGATCATCAAGCCATTAAGGAAGTGACACCAGAGAGAACTGGCGAAAAGCAGTCCATCATATCATTAAAAAAGAGAAGAAAATGTGGGATTTTCACCACCTGATCGATCGGTCTGTCGACCTGTTAATTATAACGTTAAGAGGAGATGACGAAGAATATTATGATTTTTTGGAATTTAATTTCTGTATAATGTATTTGGTATTTTTTTATAATGTTTAATAAAAAATAAGTATGCCTAATACTATGTACATAATGCACGCCTTTATCACACCATTTGTACTACCTGCACTTGATTAAACGAAAGAATTTTGCAATGAAATCAATGCCAAATTATGAAAGTGGCTTAAATATTCGTTGGGTCACTCTCTGTAGCCCCTTTGCATACCTAATGACCTTTTATAACTCTATACCTTTCTAAAATTGACTATAGTATAGTTATTAACAGTTTAACTGAACGGTAACATTGGCCAAATAAAAAGAAAAAAAATAGTCGATGTCTAAAACATTGTCTTATTGTATTTCGCCTTCGGCTCGGGCCCAAAAACGTCTCACTTGTATAAAAAAACATTTTCAAAACTTGTAGTACAATTTACTATTTCTTTTGTATCAATTATTTTTAAATAATTTTTTTTTACATTTTCACCAAAAACTTTACCTACATTATTCACAGTCAGTGGTTCTTTACTCGTGAGTCATTATTCGACGATTAAGCGACAACGTCAATTACCATCTTTATTTATTATAATAATAAAGGCGAATTATAGCGCAGAACGTCGTTGCCAATAAAACGTGCTAGACAGAGAAACAATTGTAACGAAGAGTTGCAGACTTATTTGATCATTTAATTTTAGTATTTTTTTAAATTTGTCCATTGACTTCCGACGTTATCGTTTTTTTGATTGTCTTTTGTTTGACTTTTTACATTTTTGTGCCTTGAAAATTTATTTATTCCTGAAAATAGTTATTATCGGAGCTTTCATTATCGTTCTCTTATGTTTCCGGTAAGTACTTTATGATATGCATCGGCGTAGCTAGCCTTAGTTTTCAGGGGGAGCCTGGGCCCTAGTGTACGGTGGATTAAAAAATATATTGAATATTTCAGGGGTGCCCAGGGCCATCAGGGGGGGGCAGACCCCCTAGCTACGCCGATGATGATATGTACTTATTTATTGTAAAAAGAAGTTCTAACTTTTACTGGTATGTCGCGAAAAAATGTACGGCGGCGGTTAAAGTCCTCTAAATGAAGATATATGCTAAAAAAATAAATATTCATGTATACTTTATTGATAAAAATATTGTGTAAAGTGTTTTGAACGATCTATTAAATGTATGGATAATATTGGTTTTGTACTAGACGTAAATATTTGATTCAAAACTTTAAACAACTTTTAGGAAAAATACTTATAAAATTAATTTGATCATATTTCTTCAATTGATTCGTACGATTGTAATGACATATAAGTTATGACTCACGGATACTCTTCTGTATGGATCGTAAACAATATTTTTTATATCGTTGTTTTCCTCTTCGTTACGTATATTTGTGGACCTGTCAGCCCGCTAGTAACATAAAATAACTTTGGAAAATTTAACCTTTGAAATGAAAGCAACTCAAGGCCTTTTTATTTTTATTAGATGCAGTTGCAAGTGCAAGTAAATGGTCCTTTTAAATGGTAAAATTTGCATCAGCCGATTAAAATGTCGTCAAGGCGCATGCTTTCTGGAAATTTTTCTTGAATTTGCACCTATAATGTGCGCAAATTGCATTTACAGGTTCAATTGTCAAATACTTAAACTTTTAAACTTACTTTTGGTCTACAAAAAGCTTTCAATAAATACATATCCAAAGTCCTAACATTCTCCAATTTTAAACACGCCCAAAAAAATCATCAATTTCTTTAAATAGGTAACTTGAATTAAAATGCGTCTAATAACTGTAAATAATTTTTTGGAATTTTCACAAATATCTTCAACTATTTCATGTAGGTATGATGTATGTACCGTTAATAATTTCTCACGGTTTATGCAATTAACAAAGATTCTCCGAATTGTCTGTTTTTAAATTTTTGAAAGCCACATTGCACAAATCATAAAGTTTTTAATTTAATATTCAGGGTGATTCACGGCGAGCGTTCGTTGGAACTTTTGGCAGAATCACTGAAGATGTTATTCTCTTGAAAATTTAGGATATAAATCTAAAAATGCAATAAAAATAACCACATTCTACTTAGGGTGGGTATTATAAAACCTAATCGATAGATGAGCGAAGGTTAACTTTATTGGATGGACCAGGTACCAATTAAAGTTTATAGATGACGTATAGAATTGACAATGTTTGGTCTTTCTATAATGTTTTTATATTCTTCCACGATGGATATAAGAATACTAATTTCATCATCAGAAAAATGAACTGTTCTTCTTCATAACTCTTTAAAATAAAGTTATAGGTTAGGTTATTAAAAAATCTTCTCTACTCCTTTTTGTTTTCGATACTGAGGATTTTATAAAACTATCTGTCATTTTTTCTAATCTTCCCGTTAAAATTATAGTTATCTGTTGCCTTTTTTATAATAGCCACCTTTAAAATAACAAAGTTAACTGCTGAAATGATAGAAAAAACCCAACATTTGCCTATCAAAAAATATAAACTGGCAAATAAATATTTTCAGTGGTTCTCCCAAACGTTCTAACTAATCCTGTATATATATTGAAATCATGTTTAAATAAACAGAATATCAACAGTCGATAGTAAAAATGGTTAATACGCCATTAAATTTAACGGCGTATTATACACTACCACTTTCCATTGTTAATACAAAACTGGCCAAGAGATTATTTGCCTCATATGTCAAATTTGATTAAAAAATACAGCAAAAACTTTACTCTTGCGTTTTAGTTTCGCTCATATTTGACGTTGACGGTTGTGGAACCTCACGAGGCGCTCCACAAGTGACGCATAACTCTTGACCTTGAGTGGGAGTAGTTACCGTTGGGGTGACCGTTGCCACAACTGGAGAAGCAAATTGATTTTTGGGCGGCAAACTGGGCGTCATTTCATTGGGAGTGGAAGCACGGCTGCTGTCGTCGTCGCCCGAACTATCGAAAACGCATTGCCTCTGTAAAATTAGAAATGTTTCTATAAAAAAGTCAATGAAATGTTTTGTGAAGTTTAGCTTTTTTATAAATTAAGACACATCACCTTTTATTTTTTAATTATTACCTAACAAAACTATGCTATTTCGAATGGATTGATTTATATGACTGATCCCTTAATATAGTCCGTACAAATACTGGCTGGATGCACGTCACAACTCACAAATGTATAATCATAACAGAAACAAAAAATAAGGTAGGTCTGAGGATCCTGTCAATTGATACAAAATTCGTTTTGACGACTTTCATCATCATTTCGAATAACTTGTTGGAACATATTTTGAAAATATGTTTCATTATATTCAGCAAAAGAAGACATGCTTTATTTGAAGCTTATTTGAAACCTGACAGAATTGAAATATATCCTATTTCATCAACGACATGACTGGCATTAAAAATTACGTCAGAAGCTGTGACGTGCATCCAGCCAGTAATTATATGGACTTTCGTTGATTTAATAAGATTTAAAATAAGGATCTACCTGTTGATTGGTAATGACTATAGCTCTTATTTCGGGTAAGGGACTTATGCCTCCTCGCCTTGGACTTAAAGGTTGACTAACGTTTGAGTTTTCAATGATGTGGTCTTCCAACCCATCTATTTGCAAAATGCTTTCTTGGCTTCCAGTAAACTGTAAATTATACAAATTTATTATCGATAACTTAACATTTCGGTAATCACTGAAAATAATTTACTGATTAAACACGAACTGTGGTAAATTTTTAGGGTTAAGGTTAGAAATTAAACTGATAACCTATATAGTTTTAAGAGAACAACCGAATAAGATTTTTATAAGAATACCTTAGGAGTCTAAACACGTTCAGTCGGCCGTCAATAGTGCTTCGTGCGCAAAACTTTCAGTTTTGTTCACCGATAACGACCGGCAGTTCTCGGCCGGTTTCGATTATGGCCTCCATTTCACTATACACGAACAGTTTTTTATTTTCAGTTCGGGTTTGAGTAGTTATATAGGGCGTAATAATAATAATTACTATATAATATAATTACTAAGGGATAATTATCGACTCTGTTATCGGTACCCTCAACGAGGGTGGTGCTATTTGGCATTTTGACAGAACAAAACTATTAAAGCAAGTAGCTGTGCCGCTGTGTCCTTTCTCTGCAGTTTTATACTCATTGTAAAATTGTGTAGAATTTTGGATATTGACAATGCCTAGCTATAAAACGATCATTTACATGCACTTGCACCTTATGTAATACGGCCTTAAAAGCGTCCTCGTATGTGACGTCACATACACAAGACGGTGTAAAATACAAAATACGCTAATGATACTTTAAAGGGCCCTTAGCCTAAAGTTCCTTTAAAAATAGTAGGTGCAAGTGGGTTTTTCAGACCTTTTATATGATGCCGTTATACTGTGTGCTGTCAAACAATATTAATTAAGCAAGGTACTTAAAAACGCCCTTTATATAGTAATCCATTCGACCTATCCTTTAAAAAATGTGTTATTTGCATGCACCAATGTTAGAATGACATGCAATGAAACCGAAACGAACGAATTTAACCTTGACCCGTTTACCCAATGACATGAAAGCTTTCTTACCCTATTTTAAATATTTACAATGACTGTCAGTTAATCACAGGGAACAAGGTGCACCTCACTAGCTAGGAAACGAAGGAACACTAATGTTAATAAAATTTTGAGAGAATTAAATTTTTGTTCGTTTTATGCCGAGTTTCGGAAAGTATTTTAATCAAGAATAAAAGCTAACTTTAATAGTGACAATAATGAATAACAATAGTGGCAAAAAGTATTCTAAAACTGGACAAAACAAACAAAATAAGCACATTTTGGACTAGTACGTAAATATATGATGTTATGGAAATGAGTTTGGGGGCCGTAAAAAGTTGAGTAAGAACTCGTAAAATCAAATGGGCCGCATGTCAGGTTTCGTTTCATGGCTTGTGTAGAACAATGAATCTTTCTATAGAAACAATACACTGTTTCATATACTTTAAATAAAAAAAATTGTAAACAGCTAAAAACAGTTTTTTATTCCTTCGAACAAACGTGTAATTTTGTGTCGAATAAGGGAAAAATTGTGATATTTTAAAAGTAGATTTTGCAATTTGTGATTTGTTTATTTATGAAGTTGTTCATTTTATGCCGGTTTTGGATATATATAATGTCGATTTAATTATAAATATTTCACCAGTAGCGGTGGGACATAATACCAATAATAAAATATCACTACTGAACTGTTAAATATAATAGCATGAATATTTTAGTCGCGCCCCCTACAGAAACAATATACAGTGACATTTTTGTGAAGGTAAAAACTATTTTACCAACTTAACGTCGTACAGTAACAGTTCAAGACCTATGCGGAATTACATGTTTTGTTTTAGGGCCGGTAGAAGCACTAGATTAAAAAATATATCATACTTTTAACAATCCGTTATAAAAATTAATTTGTAATTGCAGTGCAGCTTTCTTACATGTTCCAATAGTGTGCAACCTAACCCGACTGGGTAAGGTTGCATTAAAATTATTTAAAATGCATACGACTGTATGCATTTTAAATAATTTTATTTATCTTGCACCATTTTAAGACACCAGTAGCATTTTAATGTTTAATTAAATTGCATAGTTACAATGATGATAATATTGATGTCTTAGTGGTGCTTAAAAAATTTATTGGTATCATGTTGGGTTGTATAAAGATTTTTAACCATAATTAACTAGTCAGCAAGTGACATAAATGACATTGACAGACAGTATTTACTCAAAATCAAAGGTGTCCGATTAGTTAATTAAAAATTTAGGTAAACGGGCCAGTATGATTGTGACAAAATTATTTCTGCCAATGTCATGTATATATGTCAAAGTCAAATTTGCTGATTCGTTAATTGTGGTTAAAAATATTTATACAACCCGATATTAGAGTATTTATATATACACAAGCTACGTTTAATGTTAATGAAGTTAATGTTGTCTGTATGAACATGAGTACCTACATGTAAACAAAATTAGAACCTGTACATGTAAACAAACATACAATATTACCTAGCCCCTAAATGTATCTATCAATTTTAATTTTCTTTATTCACTGTAGACTAGGAGTGGATTCGATTATACCAATATTTTTATTGATGTATTGAATGACGATATAATAACTATCGATAATTCGATAGTATACCGCGGCATTTTTTTTGGAATACGATTTTTTTCACAATTTAAAAAATAAAATTATAAATATCGATATTTGGATATTTCTTTGCACACCTAAATTTAAATAATTATAATAAATGAGTTAGTACAACGAACTCTTACTTATTAATAATGTTAGATAAGAAATTGTAAATCAGCAAAACCATTTAAAGACAGCTAACAAACAAACCAAGCAAAACACAAAAATAAAAAGAGTTTAATTACCTCCACCCAAAATAGACTCAGCAAAAAACCAAAAACTCTCCTGCTTTAAAAGAAATCAAAGGCAATGTGATGTGCGACTTGTGTCGGTGTGTATGTGGTGCTAGACAGAAATAATATCACAGCAAAAATAGGAATTTGGCAGTGTGCTACACCTCAAAATAGGTGGCGCTACTAGTGCCTAGTTTGTTAAGTAATATACTTCTATTTAGTGAGATAGATTAACGCTAGAACATGTAGATATCTGGATTGTACGGGATACTACTGACCACAAAACCATAATGCTTTAGGATATCCATCTTGCACATGGGACAAGTTCGATGTTCCAGTAGCCAAGGATCTATACAGTTTTTGTGGAATTCATGTCTGAAAGAAAATTAACGAATATTAATTTTATATAATATGTGAATAAATTCTATATAAAATATAACTGCTTAATAATCCAGACTGTCATCTCGTAGCACGAAACGTACCCCTCATCCAAACAAGACATAAAATTATAGCAGACTATGCTGAGCTTTATACTGCAATTTGTTTTAAACCGAAAGCCACAAAAAAGGTGCGTTTTTTTCTTTTTGACAAATTTAACCTAACTTTTTTAAAGGTGCATTTATTCATATTATTTTCAAATTGTCATCCATTTATTCATATTATTCCCGGAGTCATCGAACGGCAAGGGGTGATGTCGGCGTGGTATAGATAAAACAATCAACGAAACTTTTTTATAATAAATAAAAATAACTTAATATACCGTGAAATGGGGTGACTTCGAATCCTGAATTTTAAATTATTCTTGTTTTATAAAATATCGTTTTTTCGAAAAAGCATGTAAGCTGTGCTACAAAGGACCACACAACAACAATATTGTTTTATGCTCATAAAAAAAATTAAAAAACTTGGGGTGACTTTTCCCACCGACCTATTTTAAGTGATAGAGCAATGTCACGTCATTTTAAAGTGTAGTTACGAAAAATACGTTTTAAAAAATATATGTACCGATATATTTTGTTAGTTACAAAGACTTATGGACGCAGTTTAACATATTTATTTATAAAAAATACAAATTTATTCAACTATAGGTAACTCATTATAACTAAGATATAAAACACTATATCTTTGGTTACTTGAACATGGTAACATAACATAATATAAGTAAGCAACTAACTATAATTAAGACACATTTTTGCTTAATTTATATAGTCCTTTAAGTCGGTTCCGTTAACGGGGGTTACTTTGCCCACCACATTTTTAACTTCAAAAAATATTTTTGTGTCAAATATGCTATATACCATCATTATCCTTAATATTATATTAAACCTTTGTCAAGTACTCATCTCAAAATATCGTTGCTAACTATGAGAACTAAGTAAAAGTTAAACTCATAAAATTAACGAAAAAAAATGGTTGGGTTACACGGCCCTGTAACTGCTATATGCAACTGATACCAAGCTCTCCAGCCACTGTTCGAGTAGTTCGTCCCCACTAATAATTTCCAAGTGACACTTGCCTCGTTCCGTTCAAGTAGTGGCTAGGGGTCCATTCAGAATAGTTTTGGCCGTAATTAGGCAAAGTCCCCCCTAAGGCAAAGTCACCCCATTTCACGGTACTGCTTATGAACACTACTCGCAAGAGAAACAAAAAAAAATTGTTTGCCTAGCAGTGATGTAAAATAAATAAGGACTCGTTACAAAATAAGCGTTACTATGTGATCAGTAAAAATAACGAGTCCTAAATGTTATAAAAGACTCGTTACTTTTGGCTTTTCGTTACTCTGAATTTAAATCTAATTAACTATTCTACCTAGAATTTTACAACAAATGGCTTCGTTCGTGGACTTGATAGCCAATAACGGACAACAGACAAAACGTATCATAAATATTTTTCGTGTTGGATTTTGTATTTACCTCGTCGACGCGACGAAAACGGCGGCGTGTCGTTTTGCATGTACGTCGGAGAGATGGCGTATTCATATTTTGTTTAATTTGTTCTCGGGAAGTCATTCAGAAAGAACTTTCGATCTGAAGCACATTTCTATTGTATTATCTATCGAGTTTTAATTCTGTTGGGTGTAGAAAGCAATTTTTATTCTTATTTCTTTTTAATTTATATTTCTTTTTTAATTCACCAGACACTTATTTTTTTAAAAATAATATAAATTAAGTATTCTGTTTCTTAGATTGTATAGCGTAAACAAATTGTGTTTAGTCTGCACACTTTGGTATTTAGAATATTATAAAATTATGGAGCCTCGATTCCTAGAATCAGAAGCCCAAAATCAGAAATGAAGTATTATTTGTTTATATTTTATTTCAATTAAAAACAAATACAGATTTTCATTTTTTAATTCAATACGTGATGATCCTTTCCTATTTGTTGTTATATTGTATGTTTTTATGTGTTTTTAATCGCATATTTGAGAATTGACAATCATACCTAGATTTAATATATTTATACTACAAAACACGAGTATTTGGCAATCGATCAAAGCAAAAGAATAACAATTTTTCTATTTTTAAAAGTGACGATTTACATAAAGTAACGAGGCCTAATACCCAAAGTAACGAATCGGTCCAAGTCCTTAAAAGTAACGAAAATTTACATCGCTGTTGCCTATGACCATATCTATATTTAAATAAAACTAGAACCCCCCTAATCCTAATATTCAATACTAAAGTCTTAACAAGATAAAAACGTTTTGCCAACAAATATTATTTCTTTTTTAAACTATTTCCAGGAATAATTAAACAATATTTTGCTTATCAGTGTTCTAAATTGCTGCAATTGAGTTTCATTACCTAAAACTGCTTATGACTACGGCAATATGGATTGTAGCAGGCGCCGCGCGCTCGAGATCTGATTTTAGGATGTTTTTGAACCGGATAATTATATTTTAAAATTTACCAATTGACATCAATTACGGCGACTTTGACTACAATTTGGTGACATAACGAACATATGGTTAAATTTAATGTATAGCCACATATTAATTTATTTTTTAATGGTAGTTCATTTGGGCCAATCAACAAAATATCGATAAAGTAATTTTCAGGTAAAAAAGATTATTTTTCTATTTATTCCTTTATTAAAAAATGAACTGTGCATGCGAACAGTCCCGCATCGGATCAGAATACTTGCCACAAACAAAATATGAGTCGAGTAAAACCCTATCATTTTTTTGACGTGACGAATAATAAAAATTATTTCTTGACTATAGTCTATTTCAGAAAAGTGTAGAGTAATAACATGGGAGATTCCGTCCAGTTCATTAAATTATTTATGATAACTAACCAAAGAAATATAAAGAGGATAATTTGATAAAGAAGGAACTATTAGCTATAGCAAATTTCCACAAACATCATTTTATGAAATATGCCGTGTAAGACAACTGTGCTGCGCACACCGCCATATCATTGCGAACTAAATCCTATAGAACTTATAAGGGCGCAAGTGAAAGGATTTGTAGCAAGACACAACAAGACATTCAAAATGAAAGACGTTAAGCTACTTTTTGATCAAGCCATTAAGGAAGTGACACCTGAGAGCTGGCGAACAGCAGTCTATCATGTCATTAAAGAAGAGGAAAAAAGGGGGGATCTTGACCACTTGATCGATCGGACCGTCCACCCGTTAATTATAACGTCAAGAGGAGATGACAGGTCCTCAGATGACGAAGAATATTATGATTTTTTATAATTTCATTCCTGTATAATGCATTTTTTGTATTTTGTATTTTTTTATAATGTTTAATAAAAAATAAGTGTACCTAATACTATGTACATAATGCACGCCTTTGTCACACCATTTTCATTGTTTGTGAATGGATAACAAAAGGCAACACCCATAAATTGACCCAAACCAGGGTGGTACCTACTACCTGCACTTGATGAAAACAAATAATTTTGCTTTTGAAGAAGTAGTCCATTCTTAAAGTGGAGTTAATTTATAGAAATAAAATAAAAAACATAAAGTCTTTCTCCACTGGTTTATTAAAAATAAAGTTAGAAGGTGGTAGATATTCCACATGTTTCGGGTGTAGCAACACCCATCATCAGGAACAAAATATAAAGAGAAAAATTCATAGAAAGGAACAGACGTAAATGGTGAGTGATAATGAACCTCGATGGAGCTCTCATCGAGCCATGGAAGATTAAATGTTGAGAAATGGGATAGTGATTAGAAGAAAATTGACATATTTAAGTCTTAACACTGACCATGGGCAACAGGTAACAGTGGTAAGAAGGGGCCCGTTTGGGCAAAGAGAAAAAAATTAAGAAATGTAAAAAATGGAGACTCACAGGTCAAGAACCCTCATCCTGGGAACCGTGGAGAGAAAGAAAATTTGTTAAATTTTTCCCTTAAAAAGAGGGCTAAATTAACAAATTTTCTTTCTCTCCACGGTTCCCAGGATGAGGGTTCTTGACCTGTGAGTCTCCATTTTTTAATTTTTTTCTCTTTGCCCAAACGGGCCCCTTCTTACCACTGTTACCTGTTGCCCATGGTCAGTGTTAAGACTTAAATATGTCAATTTTCTTCTAATCACTATCCCATTTCTCAACATTTAATCTTCCATGGCTCGATGAGAGCTCCATCGAGGTTCATTATCACTCACCATTTACGTCTGTTCCTTTCTATGAATTTTTCTCTTTATATTTTGTTCCTGATGATGGGTGTTGCTACACCCGAAACATGTAGAATATCTACCACCTTCTAACTTTATTTTTAATAAACCAGTGGAGAAAGACTTTATGTTTTTTATTTTATTTCTAAATAATTTTGCAATGAAATCAATGCCAAATTATGAAAGTGGCTTAAATATTGGTTGGGTCACTCTGTAGTCCCTTTGCATACCTAATGAGCCTTAATTACTCTACACCTTTCTGCAATATACTATATAATATAGACCAAATAAATTCGTAGTGTATTAAAATATTTATCTACGTCATGATTACTTACCCACAAGGTAGGATTCTTAATGTGTCACTGGATTTGTAAGGTTCTATGCAAACTGCACAGCATTCGGCCTCGCCTTGGACTTCCTAATAAACATGTAAGCAATTAAAAAAGGTGTCATAAAAATTGTGTTTAATTTTTTGCATCCTGACATACAGTGTCGTCTGTAAAATCCGCATCGTATGGGAATATTAATGAATTTAAGAAAATTTTAACTTTTGGACAGTTCCATGGAATTAAAATTTTAAAGTAGAATTTCCAAGTTTTAATTTACCGCATTTCTTTTATTTTGTTAATTCTTTCTTATTGCTGTACTCACCTTGTCATCGGCCCTGAGATTTTTCGTTGGAATCTTTGACAAAGCTTTCTTAGCAGCGTTTCCTAGTTTCCTCTGAAAAAAAAAGTGTGATTAAAAATATGTTATCAAAAAGGTTGTTTATTATGACTTTTACAAACAAATAACAAAATGTAATCTTAATTCTTAAAACATCAAATAGTTAACAAAGTATGATATTGTAGATGAACATTAAGGACACTCAAAAGTAATGGAAACATCAAAGGAACCTATATAGACATGAAATATAAATGAGGGAGCAGGAATATTTAAAACCTGAAAGTGCGAAGGTCAGATTTCGGGGTGTAAAGATAATCAACAAGTGCAAATAAGAATTAATAAATAGTTATTTACGATATAAGTGTTGTAAAGATTCATATTACAACACGAGATGTTAAAGTTGTCAATCGAGGCGTCAGCCGAGTTTAATAAAACATCGAGTGTAGTAATATGAATTTACAAGAATATTGTACAAAATTTTATCTACTTTCATCTATGAATAAAAATATTTGGCAAAAGGCATTTTTAAAAATAAAAATGCACCTGTAAAAAGTACCTGCTATTAAGTTTACTAATCAAGTTTTTTATGTTACCTTTCGCATAGTTACTGTTTCGCATGGTTACTGTCGAAACTTTGTCAAACAAATTCAAAAATATAAAAAGCGTTTTTCAAAATGAGCGATTCTGATGGAAGTTTACCCTCTGATATAGAAGCAGCGGCAAACGAAGCGATCTCAAGTTTAGTTCCGACAAAATCCAAGGCGCGGTATGAGTTGGATTATTATCAGAAGTTTGAAGATTGGTGCAAAGCTAACAAAATAAAGGAGGTGTCTGAGAAAATCCTTTTGGGTTATTTTTCCGTAAAGCAACGCACCCAGAAACCACCTACACTATGGACTCACTACTCAATGTTGAGAACTATGATTTCAGTCAAGAAAAATCAAGATTATATTTTAATTAATAATTGGTAATTAATTTTATAATTGTCAATAATAAATCATTTTTCTAAAAAGTGTGGTTTTATTTAACAGCAAAATTTTAATAAAACCGTTTTTTTTTCATTACAGCACTAGTGCTTACAAAACGATTTACAGAACTGTAAAATTCATATTACTAAATGAAAGTAGATAAACAATATTAACGACCTACACTGACCTATTTCTGCGAGATGTGGTTTTATAATAAAACAAAGACTAGAAATATGTAAAGAAGAACCGAATATTCGAAGGAACTAGGATGGAAAAGAAGAACATATTCTAAGCTGTATAAACTGGGACACATATAGGGGATTTTATTTTTAGTGTAGAAAAATGCAATGGCTGGAACACCTACAGCGAATGGAAAAAAAGTAGAATTGTAAAATCAATCGCGTGGAGAGTCCCTGAAGGCCAAAGAAAAAGAGGCAGACACCGAGAAGAAGATAAAGAGAAGAGGCAGATCTGAAACAAGTTCGGGACTAAATGCAAAAAGGAAAAAACCGAAAGTAATGGAAGGAAAACTTAAAGTAGCTATGTACCTGAATGGTCTGCAAACATCTTTTATATACTCAAACATTTGCACTAATATAAATTGTCACACTCGTAATCATTCCAAAGGTCACAGACGGAGAAGACATAAAATTCCAAAGTATTTATTAGATGTTCAAAAAATATATAATACAAATTTACTTATAACACTAGTCATATTATATAGACTGCTGCGGTGACTCAGCGGTGAGTCACTGGCATTCGATCGTGGCGTTCCGAGTTCGATCCTCGGAGTGGGCATACGCACAATAAAGAAAGTATGTCCGAATTTTAGTAGGTTTAAGAATGAAGGGAAGAGTGTAAAATGTATCATATCCCAACCCACTCCATTCACGCCGGTAACCAGGCCGGATGAGATCGGATATCTCGCGAGATGCGGAAGAAGGTACACACTCCCCAATCTGTAGGTCATGCAATGGCGCAAAAAACCGAGGATTAGCTCAGGGGGGGGGGGGGGGGAATCACTGCAAATATTTCTTTAAAATTTTATATTTTATATAGTTTATATTTATTGATGTGCCCTGTTTTCTTAAAATAACCCTCTTTACCTTTTTGGGTAAAAACATAACAGAGAGCACATAAAAAAAATAACCGCGCAATGTTTAAAAGAAATAGTTTCAGTTCTAGCGAACGTTTGTCGTGAAACACCCTGTATATGAATTCAGCAACGAAATAAAAGAAAGTTCTATTAATATTGTAGATCACATTTCTAAATAAATGGTTTTTTATTTTTTATCATCTTCTTTGTTTTAAAATAAACTAATATCTTATATTTCACTAATGTAATTTTAACCAAAAAACAACAACATTAAGCTTGTATATCCCCACTTTGCCCGTCTGGAATAAATTATAAGTTTTTTATTAATAGTATTGGGAAAACACAAAAGTAAAATAATTATCATCACAAAAGTATTATTATGACGTACCCATAGGAATTTTTGCATTAATTTAACGCCATATCTAATGATGTGGTATAACAGGATATTAAAAGTTCAAAACTACACTTACTGACAAAAAAATCATTGCAACCAAAATTTCATATCCCCATCGACTATATTTAACTATTATTAATGCCAATTTTTACAAGTATCCTTTTCTGTAATCAATGCTTATTTTTGGTTATAGGGGGCACCGGGCTCGTTACGCAATTATTACCCCTAATCATAGTTTTTTGCCTTAATAAGTTAGGCAATAATAATTTAGTGTTTCAATGATTTCATAAAGAAAATAAATTAGTACAATAATAATAACAATAATTAGTATTTATTAAGTCCGGAATACGGTTCTAAAATAGGTATACATATACAGAATAATTCCTAAGTTGATACTTCTTTTTTAGCTGTGTATAGAAGGCATTAAAATAAACAACATTTTCAAATACCTTTTCTCAAAAAACTCAAAAATAAAGTAGGTACCATTCATTTATTACACTATGGATCAAATACGGTTCTGCCATCAGCGTAGCTAGCCTTAGCTTTCAGGGGGAGCCTGAGCCCCAGTGTACGGTGGATTAAATCCAATTTTTTTTATTGAATATTTCAGGGGAGCCCCAGGGCCATCAGGGGGGGGGGGCAGGCCCCCTTAGCTACGCCGATGGGTTCTGCCTAACATGCCCGTTGAAATACATTAAGAAAACTTCTGGGTGTAGGATGAGCCCGCAAGGGAAAGCGTTCTGCGTATAATCTCGAAGCAGCAGCCGCACTTTGATGACACTTATCGTAAATTTGAACCATATACACTAGTTCATTGTTTTCAAATTTTGTGTGTGTCACCAGTTCAAAATTAACTTGCTTCAGAAAAACACACCGTAGTGTATTGCCAAATAACTCACCACCGACCCGTAAATTGCATGACTAATAAGAGATAAGACAAACAACATAAAGAATAGCAGGCTACGTTTTGATGATCAGGCCCGCACTTAGATTTTTTACTTTTATATCTCGCCTATTTTTAAGTTTTTTGAAAAAAGGTATTTGAAAATGTTATTTATTTTAATGCCTTCTATACCCAGCTAAAAAAGAAGTATCAACTTAGGAATCATCCTGTATATTCATAAAATTAAAAATAATTTAAAAAACTCAGATCAATATGGCTAACATAAAAGCCGACATAGATCAAAGAACAAATCGAGGTTTCCGCCTCTCACCTGCTAGACTAGTTAGCGGCACAATGCTTGTCAGGCCCTTTGATCCGTTCGCCCTCCTTTGTGCGGGTATTTGTATTTAATAACATTCTTAAGTTAATAAGATAATTTTGGATAAATTTCTTTTAAAGTTGAATTTGTATTCTTGAATGAATTTAAATCGAAATAAAAATCCCCCATAAAATAATTATTTTAAATAAATATAAATGTCATATTTTTTTAGAAACTATAGAGAAGCCGTCGTCGAGGCGTGTGATTGAACGAATACCAGCAAATGTAAGTTAGTGACGGGTTCCTTAATTATAGTTCTCGCAAAAGAATAATATTAATATTTCTTAAAATATGTAATTTGAATAATTTGTATTCATATTATAAGGCGAAACACGTGTGTGCTGCAACAAGTCAGGATTTTTTTACGATTGTTTTTTTGGTTTGCATGTACATTAATAAATAAATCTGTTGATCGGTTTAGATTTTATAAATTATTTTTTTACAATAAAACAGTTTAGCAGCATCTCAGTTTTTCAAATCAAGTATTTTGTCTTAAACTATTTGAAATGTCGCTTAGATCAAGAAACGCACCCCTCTGAAAGCCGGGTCTGAGGCCCGGGCCTATTGAAAAAATCTTTTTGTAATATGATCTTAAAAAGTATAACAAAGTCTATACAGTTTGTATGACCACAGAAGGCTGCAAATTACAAAAAATACATATTTTTGTAAGTTGTACTTGAAGCTTTTTTTTTAACAAAATACAAGGAAACTGCTGGTACCTATCTGACATTCGAACCTAATATTTTAAATATCTCACAGCTGTTTGTGGATCGATTTTTTTGCAGTTAGTATAATTTGCTTAAGGTGGTTTAGGTGGTAGTACAACTAAATACTTACAGTAAGTTTGTCCTTGGTTCGAATATATCTGAATCTTTGCACGTAGTAGAAAACCAACCACGTCAGAGAAATTATCATAAGAACTATAAAGGTTATTGAGACGAACAGCACCGAAGTCCTAAAACAATATTAAAAAAATTACCAGACTACTGCTTACTGAAAAAATCAATGAATATTATTAACAGGTTGAGTGCCAACGTCCAGTATACTGGACACATTGGTTTCTTCTGAGAGCCCGCGTCCAGTTAACTGGACACATTTGTAATGTGGTTTTAATGAGAAGCGCAGAAAGCTGGGGTCGGGGAATGAATTGTAATTTCGGCTGCGGGCTATGTATAATTTCGCGCCAACAATTTTAAACAAATGATCCAAATATCCGTCTGTTGAAATTTAGGGAACAGATTATTATGGCCCTTATTGGAAAACATGGTGCGGGTTCGACCGATCAGCCCCATCTTTCGTCAGGCCCTATACATTATTTAGAGCCTAATCCACCCACCCCAAAGGACAAGTGTGCGATGCTAAGATGCAGACAATGCAAGAACCGAAAAACCAGGTATTTTTGTCCTCTTTTTCCTGACAGACCAGGGCTCTGCGTACATCCATGTTTTAAGGATTTTCACCAGAAAAAATGATAATTTATGTTATTAGAAAAATGTTGTGGTCAATTTCTTTATTAATATAACCCCGTTTGTGTTTAATTTGTTTTCTTGTTGTTTACTTCGCATTTTTGATAGGTCATATTAGCTTTTTTTTGTATAATAATTAAGTAAGTGTCCAATTTACTGGACGGTGGTGTGAGAAATAAAAGTTTTAAAAATACCCCAGCGTCCAGTATACGTCATACAGTCAAATTGATATGAAACTGATACCGAGTGTCATAATAAACTTTTAGGGATATAAGCTAGTTAGATATATTAATATGTCATTTTGGGGTATGGTTAAGGAATGCATATTTTCTGTTGGCACTCAACCTGTTAAAGATAAATATATAACTAACAATTTGTTAAATTCTACGGAGGAGCGTTCTAAAGTGTCCATGGGTGGTCGTTTAGTGCGACAAAATATACTAACCCCAGCCGATACTTGGATAAAAAAAAACATTTGACGTCACTCACTGTCAAACTACATTACAACGTCAAAATAAAATGTGTCTCTGTCAGTGCGTAGCCCGATTTTTGTGGTGGTGGGGAACAAACATTTAATATATTTTAAACAAATAATTGGTAAAATTTTCGAAAATGTTGCACAGCGCATAAATGTTACAGGGTGTTACAAAATAGCTATTCATTATGTAAAGGCGCGGCGGCGCTAATCAAGAGGGCCCCTCCCTTTGGCCCCACTTCGCTACGCCATGCGCCACTAGTATCTCTATTATACTTTGTAATTTTACTTTCTTAATTGTATTTTTCTATTTAACAGTATAATTTAAACACTAACAAAATACAACATAACGTATAAATATATACGAAAAGGATGTAAAGTTTTCTAAATATAATAAAACAGCTCATAAATATTAGTCGTTTTCCATGATGTGTCAGGTCGTTGCTTATTAAGTATCAAGGTGTGTTGCCTCGACGAAATTATCTTTGGATTAAATTTGTGCATACACAAAGAAAAAAAGTATAAGTATTAAGTTTTCTCTAATAAAAAGTGACTTCTAAAAAACGTTTCCCCCAAAACTTCTCTGATCAAAAAAGTTTTAAAAAAAACGTTCGTCTCTACCTCCAGAAGAAGGCGGATCGGTGCACGGTTATTTATTTGGCCGGGTAGGGAGGGGGGGGGGGGGGGGGTAGCCTAAAAGGTATAAAAAAAATTTCATTCGAAATACATTTTGTTCTACTCGTACATGAATATTTTCACCTTTGAGTAAATTTCATTCTTGTTAGCAATAAATGAAGCCTTATTTTCAGCAGATTACCTCACAAATGGTCTTAAAGAATATCCCATGAAAAACGTAAAAATTTCCATTTTCCCCTTTGAGACAGCGCCGACCTATCGTTTCTTTTGTATAAAGAAATAAAAAAAACGGCAGCTTGACAATATTGCCAATGTTCTATGAACAATTTATATTATAATACCAATAATGGCAAAGTGTGAAATAGAAATAATTATCCAAAACGAACTTATGCCGAAAAATAAAAAATCACCATATTATCTCCAAAGTGTTATCTATATTTTGTCTTAAAATAAGTTAATAAAGTTCTAAAATATATTATTTAACTAGCATAAAATTGTTCACATGTGACAACACCGAAATTATTGACGGAATCCGGGGAGACTGATAGAATGCAATGACAGTTAAAAAGAGCCTAACCTAAGTTATTTGTCGATTTTTCTGGTTTGTGGGTAGTTTTTGAAATGAATTAAAATCACGGCAGTGGCTCAGAGGTGAGTTACTGGCATTCGACCGTGGCGACCCGGGTTCGATTCCCGGAGTGGGCATACGTACAATAAAAAAAGAGTATGTCCGAAATTCAGTGGATTTAATGATGCAGGAAAGAGTGTAAAACGTATCATCTCCCAACCCACCTCATTCACGCCGGTAACCAGGCCGGATGAAATCGGACATCTCATGGGGTGCGGAAGAAGATACACACTCCCCAATCGGTAGGTCATGTAATGGCAAGAAACTAAGGGTTGATATATAGCCCTTGGGGGATGTCGCATGACCAAAGATCGTGGTTCGGAACCAACGTTAAGCTGTAGGTCCCCTCGGGAATGGCCCTGGCAGCAAACGAAGAGAAAAAAAGCCGAAAAAGCAAGCAAGCAAATGAATAAAAAAAAAATTAAAATATGACTTATGTTAAAACATGTGTACCAAGAAACAAAAACACCGACATAACAAATGAGAAGGTCGGTAATGATGCTCACTGCAAATTTTTATGAAATCGACGTCATCAAGTTATCGCGCCTGTTTTGCAATTTTAAATTTGATCGAATTTGTGCACGTTTTCAATGAGTTGCAGCAAATTCATGCCAGACACAGCGTCTAACAGATATTGTTAACTAAAAAAGGAATGATTTCAACTTGAAGAAGTATAGTCCATACTTAAAGTGGAGTGAAAATTTAGAAGGAAAGGAAAAAGAACACAAAGTCTTCCTCCACTTTTATATTAAAGAACAATTATTTTAAAGGGTTGAAAAATTCTCTACATGTTTCGAATGCAGAAGCATTCATCTTCAGGAGAATCAATAAAAAGAAAAATTATTAGATATCACCTTAACGGAGCATCCAAATTTGCAGGCACAAAGAACCGGTTCAATGAATAGAACGGAGAGAAAATCATAATGTGACTTGCATTATGAAAAGGAGAAAAAGAATTACGGGTTTATGGCTTAGGGCACATAAGAGTTCTAATGTAGAACGAAGGGTTCATCCTGTTCAATATAATCGACCATATTTTTCTGCTGAACCCTTCGTTCTACATTTGAACTCTTATGTGCCCTAAGCCATAAACCCATAATTCTTTTTCTCCTTTTTATAATGCAAGTCACATTATGATTTTCTCTCTGTTCTATTCATTGAATCAGTTCTTTGTGCCTGCAAATTTGGATGCTCCGTTAAGGTGATATCTAATAATTTTTCTTTTTATTGATTCTCCTGAAGATGAATGCTTCTGCATTCGAAACATGTAGAGAATTTTTCAACCCTTTAAAATAATTTTTCTAAAAGTGGAGGAAGACTTTGTGTTCTTATTCCTTTCCTTCTAAAAAAGGAATGTTATGAAAATCAGTTTGGTCACTACTTTAGATAATGTTTGTTAAGCTTTGTTCCAAATATAACCTACTTACGTTCACGGAAACGATTGATGTTTATATCGAAAGCTAATTAATAAAGACCATCGCCCTGTTTTTATAGAAGCGGTCAAAGACTTTATAGTAAGGCCCTGAACCTCCAGCCCTCTACCTCGCAACGGTCAAGCATTTCCTTTATATTTTTAGAATATTATTGATGGAATTAATTAAAATACGGCAGTAACCGCAGACTTGATCATTATCCATTTATTTAGTAGTACGTGTTCAAGGAAAGCCGGTTAAAACGACAACGAACTGCTAAGTAAATGGACAAAAGATGTCCATACAGTACGTTAACTTCGCACTGTTTATTCAGACAACTAAAAACAAGGTTGCAATATGCTAAAACTATATTTTTATTGTCTGTTAACTTATCAGTTATCCTTACACGACTTTTCCTGATTTCGGCTTTCCGATCAGGAAATTAATGTGGCTCTACGTACGTAAAACTGCGGAAATAGTGTTACGCTTTCGTCGCATCGATTTGTTTTTTTATTTCTTTCCACCTTGACATTTTGAATATTTATGAGATTTCGGTTATTTTATTTACATAGACTAGGTCGAAAAAGAAATGGGTATTTTGCTAAGTTAATCCTTTATAACTTTTTTGATTTTAATCCGATTTTTACACTATGTTTGCCATTTTATAGAAAATTTAATTAGGAGTGTGCTGAATTTTTTAAAGATGGGTCGGTACTGCGATATATATACCGGATGATTCAATGTGTGTTTTTTTGTCCTAAGTGTTAAGCACTCTGTAGAGATATTAGGGCTTTTATTTTTCATTTCAGAAAGGTGTTGTAAAGTAATAAAAGCTCATTAGGTATGTAAAGGGACTACAGAGTGACCCAACGAATATAGTAAGCCATTTTCATAATTTGGCATTGATTTTTTCCAAAATTCTTTATTTTCATCAAGTGCAGGTAGTACCACCCGGGTTTGAGTCAATTTATGGGTTTGGGTATTGTTATCCATTCATAAACACTGAAAATGGTGTGACAAAGGCGTGAATTATCTACATACACTTATTTTTTATTATACATTATAAAAAAAATACAAACTACAAAAAATGCATTACCTATACAGAAATGCAATTATAAAAAATCATAATATTCTTCGTCATCTGAGGAACTGTCATCTCCTCTTAACGTTATAATTAACGGGTCGACGGTCCGATCGATCAGGTGGTCAAGATCCCACATTTTCTCCTCTTCTTTAATGACATGATGGACTGCTTTTCACCAGTTTACTGGGGTCACTTCCTTAAGGGCTTGATCAAACAGTAGCGTAACGTCTTTCATTTTGAATGTCGTGTTGTGTCTTACTACAAAGCCTTTCACTTGTGTCCATATAAGTTCTATAAAATTTAGTTCGCAATGATATGGCGGTGTACGCAGCACAGTTACACTATGTTTTTCAGCTATATATTCCACGGCATATTTCATAAAACGATGTTTGTGTAAATTTGCTATAGCTAATAGTTCCTTCTTCATCAAATTATCTTCTTTTTTTTTGGTTAGTTATCATAAATAATTTAATGCACAAAATGTACCTACGCCTATGGCTGACACCGAAATTAAGCCGAACTGTACGGAATCTCCCATTTTATTACTCTACGCCTTTCTGAAATAGACTATAACAATTTCTTGTTAAAGTTATATGTATTCCTATCATTTTCTTTTTTAATTAATTACGTTATCTCTTTTTTTAGAAGAGATACGATTTTTTAAATAAAACTCCTTTTTTAAAGCCTTTTTTATTGAAAAAATTTTTAGTTAAGTTTAAAAAAATTAGCAACGTGTATCTAGCTTCAATAACAGAGCGCGTTCTGCTAAGTAATGAGTAAGTGTGACGTGTTTCTTGAGGGATTAAATTATATTCTTGGGAAAGTGTTATCCGTAGCTCTTGTCTTGGTTGCATATGGCGATGACGAACAGCTCTTTTCAACTAATCCCAATGTTCAATTGGGTTCAAATCCGGACTACATGCCGGCTAGTCTACTTTTTATTAGCATAGCAAAGCTAAGTTAAGAGTTCCTTTTAAATATTTAACCCCAGCCCAGGAAAGATTTTCAAAAAGGAACGTTCAACTTGGCTATGTAAAAGTAACTAAAAGGAAAGTACCTATTTTATCAGTCCCTCAGTTTATGGCAATATTTTGAGATGACTATAATAGAACGTATTGTCACTGGACACCAGCGGCGGCGCCAGGAGGGCAGGGTGGGCACCGGCCCAGTGGCGACTCGTCAGGTAAAGGGGTTCTTCACCAAAAAAATAAAATAAAACCAAGAGGAAAGTTTTTCGACAATATTAAATATTAATGTACCAATACAGCTACAATTTTAGCCCTTAAAAAATAATTAGGTATGTTTAAATTAATAATATTAATTTAATCCGAATGTAGCTATGCATAATAGGGCCACGGTTAACTCCGATGGACAATAATTATAAACACTCGTGCGTTTTGGCGCGCCTCAGCCGACCGTGTCCGTTAGCTCAAAGCAAGTGAATACCCAATGCCCAAATAGCTTTGATTTGGTTACGTGACGTCAGTCACGCAAACACCAGATAACAATTTGCATTATGATGAAGGGCAATTTAAAAATATATGAAATTTTTGATGAAAAAAGAGTGGTATTATAGAAGGATGTACTAAGAGATAAAGACAACGATGATGACCTTTCTTTCTTAGACGTCAGTTTGGACAAGAGGGGAGTTTTGTTCACCCTGCATATGGCGCTATATAGAGCGTGGGGAGGCGACGACCTTTTTTTTTAAAGTCATTTGTGATTTGGGTAGTGCCCGCCCTAAAATCATCGGGTTCGCTTGTGCCCACCCATCCCAAAAATCCTGGCGCCACCACTTCTGGACACTGGGCTAAATAAATTTGTATTTGGTGGATTGATGAGTTTATATTTAAAAGTTTAGCAGGATTTCTGACGCAGTATTCAAATAAAGTTATGGCAATTTTTTTTTCAAATAATTTTTCTCGTCACTACTGGTATTCATATACATTTTTAAATAGTTAATAATTACAATCGAGGTAAACATTTACTGACATTAGAAATAAATCGTAACTTTAACATATCCTAATGTTGGATTGGACCAATTTTTTACTCTTTTCTCTGACACCGTAACTAGTTTCCCATTGGCCATAATAATTATTTATGATTATAATAAATGTTTAAATATTCATATATTTCCATTTACACACAATCATAAGGTACTAGGCGTTGCAGTTCATGACGACAAAACATACTAATTGGATTATCTAATAAATTATGCAATAATAAACAATAATACATTTTTCCTTGTGTGAAATAAACATTAATAGTGTGTTGTCAGTTGATTATTTCGAGCTCAAATAGTTTTTTCAGTCATATGTACCGGGTGTCCCACTAAGAATGGCTCTCGGCCGTATCTTAAAATAATTAATATCTAAAAGTATCTTAAATAATTAAAATAATTAAATTAAATTAGACAGGCGGAAGTGACACAATTTTTATAAAACTAAATTTTTCATTATCAATGTTAATAATGATAATAATAAATAGTAGAGCTAATTTATTTTAATTAAGAACGGTGTGCCTGAGGAGAAAAACGCAAGAGACCATTTTTATGCAGAATTGATCAGGCTAATCAGAAATAATATCCACATGGAAAAATATCAGTGGCGTACCACTTTTTTTCTAAAAAATATATAATCGCTTACTTTTAAAAATTATTCTATTGGCGATAACGCTGAAACGAACGGAGATATCGAGCTGCGGCTTTAATATTTGTTCTAGCAAATTTAATCTACTTTTCGATTATGGTATCATAATTATACCGTATGATTTATTTTTTCGGAGTAAAATCAAAAAATGTGTTATTATTACAAATTGCGCCCTCTAGCATTTTTTTTGAAAACTATTATGGACAACTAAATACGATTGGTAAAAGTGCATACATTTCTCTTCCAAACAGTCTTTAGTTTGCTAAAATCGGATAAGTTACAGCGATTTAACTGGTTACACATTCAACCGCTTCCCCCCCTTTTATTAAAGTCGGTACGCCAATGAGCATAAGACCAAAATGATGCATAATTGTCCAAGCTTTTTAATGGTGTTATCAAAGATATACCTTAATGTGAAATTTTCGGAGATATGTAAACTTTTAAAATTTACTTTTCAATAAAATTACGCCCTCTTGCGGCAAAATGCGGAACTTAAAAATTATTTTCTCACGACCACTTTAGTTATAATTTTTTTTCCTGAGTTTCTATGCCCAGTAGTTTCCGAGATACGGCCGAGAGCCATTCTTAGTGGGACACCCGGTACAGTGATGGGCTAAAATATGGAACAAATTCATTTAAAAATCAGGTATTAATTTTTTGAAAAAACGCTCGGATACGTTGATAATAATTTTACAGGGTGTGCCAAAAAGACGTACATAATTTTCGTTTTATGATGTAATTTTTCTCTATAACCGTTAGAGATAAGGATATGGTATGCTACATGAATTATGCGGAGATTTTGGCGTAGAATTCAAAATTCGACTGAAAAAAATAGAGTTCTATTTAAAATACCAAATTTTTTTGCTACATATACTTTTTGACACACCCTGTATAATTTCTTTTTAAGGCAAAAAATCCGAAAGAAAAAATTATAATCGACGTGTCTGAGCAATTTTTCAAAAAATAAATACCTGATTTTTAAATGAATTTGTTCCATATTTTAGCCCATCACTGTATATGGAAAGCTGTGATGTTCCCATAATATTATCAGCACATTGTGTTCTTTATTAGAACTAAAACTATAATTATTGTAACAACAGCCCGGTAAATCGATTTAATTGCGAAAAAATCAAATTAACACAAACGCGTAAATTTCATATCAAAATAATGACACGGTGAAAACACGACGACGTTTTTTGCCACACTAAACGACCTCTCAGCAAGTACAATATGATTTAAAATTAATATGTAAAAGATTGCTAACAATCCATTTGCCTACCCATTTTTCAAATTATTGGTTCCGCTTATAGCCATTTAAAAACGACAGAAATATTGAAAAGTTCCATGGCTCATGTCAGTGGTGGCTCGCGGTCTTAAAAAATGGTGAAGAGCTAGGTATAGTGTGGGTACTTAAACAAACATTGACTAAAAACCAGTGTAACAAGACGTCCCTCTTATTCTCATCTGTCCAACGACTGAATGGAGTTTCCAACAAATTACAAACTATGTCATTAATTGGGTTCATTTTTAAAACACACAACTAAGTAGGTACGTACACTACTAAATTAACAGAAAAATAAAAACAAAACTTTTTAATCACACAGTAAATCACGTAAAGACGATATCTATAACCGTAAATTTCGCGAGGCCTCAAAATAAATACCTTAAGGTTAGGCGAACCAATGCTAAAACAATGGTGCATACGACTGATCTATTTTTAAATTGCCCTTCATCATGATGCAAATTGTTACATGCTGTTTGCGTGACTGACGTCACGTAACCATAGCAACGGTGAATATCAAAGCCCTGTTGGGCGTTGGGTCTTCACTTGCTTTGAGCCAACGGACACGGTTGGCTGGGGCGCGCCAAAATGCACGAGTGTTTATAATTATTGTCCATCGGAGTTAACCGTGGTCCTATTATGCATAGCTTAATATTATTAATTCGAACATAATTATTTTTTAAGGGCTTAAATGGTAGCTGCATTGGTACCTTCATTAATATTTAATATGGTTTTATTTTATTTTTTGGTAAAGAGCCCCTTCACCTACTTCACCTGACGAGCCACCACTGGCTCACGTGTTATCCGTCAGTCCCCCCCCCCCTTCATAAATCAGCATCTCGTGATTAAAAATTAAAATAATTTCTTAAATTAGTCCCAAATTAGAAAATATTCCCGTTATCAACGCGGATATTTCAAATCGTTTTATGAAGCCAATGTCCTTTCTATTGCTAAAAAAAACATAATACTAACTAACCTATTTGCGAACTTTATAAATAGATATCTACGAAACATCATGGCAAACAATAAAAAAATGAAATAAATCACAGCAAGGTTACTGACCTACCAGATTTTTGTTAAAATATTGGTAGGAATTTGTGAATTACAGCTATAATATACCTTATCTTATGCGCTGGCATCTTTATACGAAACAGTTATAGTCTATTTCAGAAAGGTGTAGAGTAATAAAAGCTCATTAAAAGGGACTACAGAGTGACCCAACCAATATTTAAGCCACTTTCATAATTTGGCATTGATTTCATTGTAAAATTCTTTATTTTCATCAAATACAGGTAGTACCACCCGGGTTTGGGTCAAATTATGGGTTTTGCCTATTATTATTCATTCACAAACACTGAAAATGGTGTGACAAAGGCGTGCATTATGTAAATTGTATTAGGTACACTTATTTTTTATTAAACATTATAAAAAAAAATATTATACAGAAATTAAATTATAAAAAATCATAATATTCTTCGTCATCTGGGGAACTGCCATCTGTCCCGTTATAATTAACGGGTCGACGGTCCGATCGATCAAGTGGTCAAGATCCCACATTTCTCCTCTTCTTTAATGACATGATGGACTGCTGTTCGCCAGTTTTCTGTTGTCACTTCCTTAATGGCTTGATCAAACAGTAGCCTAACGTCTTTCATTTTGAATGTCGTGTTGTGTCTTGCTACAAATCCTTTCACTGGCGCCCATATAAGTTTTATAGGATTTAGTTCGCAATGACAGGGCGATGTGCGCAGCACAGTTACACTATGTTTTTTAGCTACATATATATTCCACTGCATATTTCATAACACGATGTTTGTGTAAATTTGCTATAGCTTCCTTCTTTATCAAATTATCTTCTAATTCAATACTTTTGTTGGTTAACCAGTTGATAATGTCTTGTTTTCTCCAAGATGAACTTGGAATCTTCTCTGTGCGTCGTGAATGATAGCTTGTCTTATCCATATTTACTACTGAATCAGCTGGAAGATATTTTATCATTTCACCAAAATAGTCCTCAAAAACATTTCAATTCATGTCCTTGTGGTAATCTCCCATATTAAACCAATGAAAGGTTAGCAAACTTTCTTTTAAAAATCCCTCTTCGCTTCCATGTGCGCCTATGGCCGACACCGAAATTGAGCCGAACTGGACGGAATTTGCCAATTTATTATTCTACACCTTTCTGAAATCGACTATACAGTAAGGAAGAGTGAGTGAAAGACAATACCGGCGAATTTATATAAAAAAAAAGTTAAAATTGATTGAATTGACAAGCAAAACTAACCCCATTTAGTATGTCAACCACGTGATTCAATATGGCGGTTGGATGGCAAAAAGCATTGAGTCACCCGTTAAATGCCACCAGTAACATTATTTTTATGGTCACGTGTACCAATTACAAAGCAGTATTTGCCTTTCAGCCGCCATTTTGACACATCGTTGGATTGCCTAATTGATTTGACAAAAACAACTAAAACCTTAAAATATTTAATATATCAACGCCTTTATTTTTTGTCATGATTTAACGACCAAAACTAACCTCAAATAATTCAGTTCTGGCCGCTGACATGGAGGTCATCACTGTCCGTTAGACCCCCCTCCAAGACCCCCCCCCCCCCGCACCATGGTCCCTCAAAGTGCTCAAAAAATTAAAGGGCTAGAAATTCTGTTTCACGCACTATTAAATCGAGGAGGCTAAAAAGTTTTGACAATCGGTAAAAATTAAAGTTTTTATTTTTATTGTCATTCGTGATTATAATTTACAATATTAAAAAACGTATTTTAGCCTTAAAATTTGTGAAGAATTAATAACAAAGCTTATTTTCATGACTTACGCACAGCCTTGATTCTATTTTTTATAGACAACCGCGATAATTTTTTTCATAGCAAATTTGTCAAATCATTTATTAATAATTATTGTTAATGATAACATACATTTTTATAATATGTACTTGCAATTTTTACGAATTCGAAAACAATGACCAATTTGGTACTTTACTTTATTAATATTTGCTTTTTGTAAACACCTTTAGACACAGCAATAAGTATGTTTGAGCAGCTTGAGAGCCTTGCGTGGTTATCATACCATAAAAAATGTAAACACTTATTTTATCTTAACATTGGTTTTAAATTAAAAAACAAACCGTAATAAATAACGTCCTTATATTTCCAGTTTTCATGGAAAAAGTATTAATATTGCCTGGCAATTAAACTAAATTTATTATTAAATGTTGAGTGATGTTTAAAAGGTTCTGTAGTTACCCAACGTTAGCTAAATCGGTTAAATGATTTTTAAGAAAACCTGTAAACGGATACACTCGAACAGCTATTATGCCGGCGAACTTCCAGGTAAACATCCGTGCAAAAATACCAGGGCACCTATACGTATTTCTCCTGTATGGTCAGCGCGGTGTACGCGATGCAACAGCGATACAAATAATAGACCAGATCGAAAACTGATTTAATAGAGAGAGAAAATTGTTTACCAATGTATTTATTATTGTAATACTTGTTAAGTATAGTCTATTTCAGAAAGGTGTAGAGTAATAAAATGGAAAATTCCGTAAAGTTTGGCTCAATTTCGGTCTCGGCCATAGGCGTAGGTAAATTTTGTGCATTAAATTATTTATGATAACTAACCAAAGAAAAAAAAGAAGATAATTTGATAAAAAAGGAACTTATAGCTATAGCAAATTTACATAAATATCGTTTTATGAAATATGTCGTGGAAGATATAGCAGACAAACATAGTGTAACTTTGCTGCGCACACCGCCATATCATTGCGAATAAAATCCTATAGAACTTATATGGGCGCAAGCACAGAATCTATATTGCGTAGCTATATAAACTGTGGCGCAAGTAAATTGTTGTAGCAAGACACAATACCACATTCAAAATGAAAGACGTTAAGCTACTGTTTGATCAAGCCATTAAGGAAGTGACACCAGAGAAATGGCGAAAAGCAGTCCTTCATGTTAATTAAAGAAGAAGAGAAAATGTGGGCTCTTGACCACCTGATCGATCGGACCGTCGACCCGTTAACTATGACGTCAAGAGGAGATGACAGTTATTCAGATGACCAACAATATTATAATTTTTTTATAATTAAATTTCTGTATAATGTATTTTCTGTATTTTTTTAATAATGTTTAATAAAAAATAAGTGTACCTAATACTATGTACATAATGCACGCCTTTGTCACACCATATTCAGTGTGTGTGAATGGATAACAATAGCCAAAATCCATAAATTGACCCAAGCCCGGGTGGTACTACCTGCACTTGATGAAAAGAAATAATTTGGCAATGAAATCAATGCCAAATTATGAAAGTGGCTTAAATATTCGTTGAGTCACTCTGTAGTCCCTTTGCACACCTAATGAGCTTTTATTACTCTACACCTTTCTGAAATGGACTATAGTAGTAATCAATATTTTAGGAGAAGCAATGCTTCCCTTGCTTCCATGTGTTGCATATGTATAACTTTTTTAGTGCACCCCCATTGAGACATACAAAAAAATCAAAACAACATTTTTGTACCTGTTAATATTTGCAGCCTTTGAAGACGTATGTCCAGCAATGGTAATGTGAACATAAACATTTGAGTCGTTTTCTGACAATTTGGCCAGTTCTTCTCCCTTCCATTTGTAAATAAACACAGCACTTATATTTCCTAAAACAAAGAAAAAAATATATTTATAATTGCCGCAGTACTAGTAGCATTTAGGCTTATTTAAAAAAAATGCTTCAAATACATTTTGGGAAAAAAGAAGATAAACTTGAAAATGTCAATAAGAAGATAGATATTGAAAAGTTAAAAGGATAAAATACATTTTAATTTGAAGAAGTAGATACTTGAAGTGAAGTGGCAAGTTAATTAATGGGGAGTAATAATACCTAAGTCAACCTTCACTAAGATATATTTGATAAGAAACTTTTATTTTACTCTACATGTTTCGAACGTATAAACGTTCATCTTCAGGAGAAGTATAGCTTATGTTGAAATAGATATTAGGAAATTGTAAGTGACACCCTCATAGAGCTTTTAAGGAAGTTATTTAATTGAAAAAAAAATGTTCAAGAACTTCCATAGAAGTAGGGGACAAAAACATACTACCAAGTTATATAGATAAAGTTGGGAGAATGGTTGATAAAGCGTATTTCAAAGTGACGAAATGAGAAACGTTAGGTAATAGCTATTTATGTCATCAGTTACGAAATGCCTAATTTTGTGTAACGCGTGAGATTTTTGCGGAACGAACGAAGTGATTTTCGCAAAAACTCACAAGTTACACAAAATTTCATTTCGTAACGTATTGCATACAAGTTTTTTTCTAATTTTGAAGAAAGTAATAAAAAAATAAAATTTAATATAAGTGATAAAAATTTGGAAAACATAAATTTAGTTTTTCTAATTTTGACATATAACTGATGGCATAAATAGCTATTGTTGCTGTTACTTCATGTTAGTTGTCAGTTTGACATTTTGTAAAAAAGTCTAGACGGAAGGTTTTTAGCGAGATTGATATATTTTTTGTTTTATTTTTTTTAAATGAGTCATTCAAGTTTTGAAGAGCTACCAAGCGATATTGAAGAGGCAGCAGGTAATGCTCTATTATCAGTAATTCCCAAAAAGTCAAAGGCAGTTTATGATTTGGCATACGAAAAATTTGTTACGTGGTGTGATGAGAAGAAAATTAAACATGATAATGAGAAAGTTTTACTTGCATATTTTGAGGGTAAGAAAGATCTAAAAGTTTCCACATTATGGACACTTTACTCAATGTTAAGGTCTGAACTAAATCTGAAAAGAAATATTGATATTAAAAAATATACAAATTTGGTAGCATATATTAAAAGGCAAGCGGACGGGTACAGTGCTAAAAAGTCAAAAGTTTTTATAAAAAAAGATTTTGCCAAATTTTTATTGGAAGCTGATGACAAAGAATACTTAATGGCTAAGGTTGCAATGATAATTGGAATGGCAGGAGCATGCAGAAAAGCAGAATTAACTTTTCTTCCAGTTGAAAATGTTATAGACGAAGGAAGCCATTTTCGTGTTGATATCCCATCTTCAAAAACAAAAGTTATACGGCAGTGTGCAATTACCACTAGAGACATTGAAAATACGAATCTTGTTGAAATATTAAGAAAATATATTAAGTTGCGTCCCCAGATTCTTAAACACAACATATTTTTTGTAAAATATGCGAATGGAAAATGTACCAGAAATCCTGTGAGAATTAACACATTTAGCAGTCTGCCAAAAGTTATTGCACAATTTCTTGGTCTTTCAAATCCTGTTCTATATACTGGCCACTGCTTCAGAAGAAGCTCTGCCACTTTCCTAACAGACAGTGGCGCTGATCTTTTAAAATTAAAGAGGCACGGAGGTTGGAAATCTAGCTCTGTTGCTGAGGGATATGTTGAAAATTCCATGAATAATAAACAACTTATAGCGCAAGAAATATTTGGTGAAACATCTAATGCAATGTGCGTCGCTTCCCAAATAACAGCAAGTTCGAGCAATGAAAAAAATATGTCGTCGGGAATTAATTTGAATAATTGCAATAATTGTGTTATCAATATTTATAATAATTAATTAATTTATAATTTATGTTTTTAACTTGTATTATAACAGTTTAATAAATAGAATAATTCTTTTTGTCACTAATTTTGAAATACATTTTTCGTCACCAATTGCATAAAATTTTACTTTATGCAACTAGTTTCAAAAAGTAAGACGTTTCATAATGTCAATCAGTTTTAAAAAGTGTCACTTTATATGTCAAAATTAGAAAAAAATGATATTGAAACTGAAAGCATTATTGTCACCTAACGTTTCTCATTTCGTCACTTTGAAATACCCTTTATCAACCATTCTCCCAACTTTATCTATATAACTTGGTAGTATGTTTTTGTCCCCTATTTCCATAGAAGTAAATCGAATTAAAGAACACTTTTTCTTTAATTAATTAACTTCCTTAAAAGCTCTATGAGGGTGTCACTTACAATTTCCTAATATCTATTTCAACATAAGCTATACTTCTCCTGAAGATGAACGTTTATATGTTCGAAACATGTAGAGTTAAATAAAAATTTCCTTATGAAATATATCTTAGTGAAGGTTGACTTAGATTTAGAGTATTATTTCTCCCCATTTAAAATACATTTCATCAAAATATACTAATTAAAACCGTCAGTAAAAAACGTTACTTTCCTTCAAATGCCATAATGTTGGAATAAAGCCAGTAAATTCACATGAATGAATTTGCTGGCTATTTACAAGAAGAAAGCGTTAGTGGCCAGCGATCAATAAAAATTTGCCTTGGAATCTTTTATATTACAGCCTGTTTAAAATAGTTAAGGTCCAGCAATTATTAGACAATTTTGCCAGGAGCCTTTTTTTTACGTTATTGTTACTTAATACTTAGGGACTAGTGACTAGGGATTGTAATCCCGAAGAAAATATAAACAATCCCGGGATTTTCGATCTCCTTATGTATGCCCGAGATCGGAAAAGTATGTTAAAAATGGTAGCTATCCCGGCATTCTGGGATCCCGGGATTGCAATCCCTACGTGCTTCTCCGACCTGCAGCAGTATACCGGGGAATCCGGGGATATATGTATATACTGCTTTTAACCTTGAACACAACGCCGTGCATTTTAAGTCTACGACTGCTTTTTAGGTTGACTATGTTTGTTTAGGAATAAGACTGAGTTTACTTAATAAAATTTCTAATAATATCATGAAGAGAGTTTTTTTTTCGATCCCGGGATCGGAACAGTATCGTAAAACTCGTAGCTATCCCGGCTTTGCAATCTCTACTAGTGATGCATCATATAACTTTTGGATCAATATTCCGTATCATGTTAGATTAATCCATTAAAAGGCCAAATACCCGTCTTATGTCGGGTTGCACAAATAATTTT
This sequence comes from Polydrusus cervinus, assembly GCA_935413205.1. Taxonomy (NCBI): domain Eukaryota; kingdom Metazoa; phylum Arthropoda; class Insecta; order Coleoptera; family Curculionidae; genus Polydrusus; species Polydrusus cervinus. Next base: position 23,558,201 of record OW284514.1, on the reverse strand, counting down.
AATAATAATTATTTAACCGGCAAGTTAAACTGTGACAGACGTAACATTGGCAGAAATAATTTTCTCACAATCATACTGACCCGGTGACCTTAATTTTTAATTTACTAATTACGCACCTTTGAATGTCAGTATATAATGCCTGTCAAAGTCATTTATATCACAGTCAAACTTGCCGGTTAAATAATTATTATTAAAATTCTTTGTGCAACCCGACATTAAAGTTTTAATTTAAAGAAATTTTGATTAATTAATTAATGTGTCATATGTCTAAATTCAATTGTTTTTGAGATATTGACGATTAAAACATGCCATTTTTAGACTTTGACAGGCTGTAGCACTGGAACGGCGCATCTTAGAGAAAAATGGTTTTCACGACTCTATCTAAGATTTTTATTCTCTATCTAAAAGTAACAACTTCCGGTTTAACATGTTAAACCGGAAGTTGGTATTTTTTGAATTAGTAACGTCTCGTGACATTTAAATGCGGGGGTTGCACTTAAGTAAAATTATAAAAATATATAAAAAAATAGAAAAATCGTACACCTACATATGTGAGAAATTCAACATTACCAGATATATCTAGTCATCAAAATTAAAAATATAAATGTACAAGTGCAATGCAAGTGGCGATTGACGGGTTTCTCTCAGACACCTTCACCATCAATGCCGGTGTTCCTCAAGGGTCCATATTGTCGCCTACCCTCTTTTTACTGTATATTAACGACCTTCTAGTGAAAACCCAAAATCCAATTTATAGCTTTGCTGATGACAGCACACTTGTCTCATCTTTTACCTTGACTCCCCAAACATCCGCTGCCGACGCACATCTTCGCAGGCAGCATGAAGTATTGCGCCTCAACAAAGACCTGGAAGAAATTTTGGCTTGGGGTGACAGTAACCAAGTCGAATTTAATGCTAAGAAAACCCAGGCAGCAGTCTTCTCCAAAAAGGTTAACATTGCAGAACCGGATATAGTCATGGCAGGACACGCAATTCCCCTGGCACCGTCTATTAATTTGCTGGGGGTCAATCTGGGAGGTAATATGTCTTGGCATGATCACGTTGCCGCAATTGCCAAGGCAGCTGCACAGAAGCTTGGTGTACTTTTCCGCACCAAAAGGTTGTACACACCTCATCAACTTTTGACACTCTACAAAGCCCAGATTCGACCATCATTAGAATATTGCTCTCATGTCTGGAGCTCTGCACCCAAGCACACCCTTCGGCTGCTGGATTCCATTCAAAGGAGAGCCGTTCGTCTGATCGGCGACCCCGAGCTGACCAAGACCCTCGATGGCCTGGAGCATCGAAGACAGGTTGGTGATTTGGCTCTCTTTTACAGATATTTCCATGGCAGGTGTTCGACTGACATTGCCCACTTGATTCCACCTAGAGCAATTCAAAACAGAAATACACGGCAAACCACTGCCGCTCATCCATATGTTGTTCAGCTTAGTACTCCTCGAACTTCATTGTTCAAGAATTCTTTCATCTGGAGAACGTCATCTTTGTGGAATGATCTTCCTGAGGTCGTGTTTCCCAATGAATACAATCTTCAACGTTTCAAGACCAACGTTAATCGCTTTTTTCGCACTCGCACCGCTCCCAGAGCGCCTTAAAGGATTTTTCCTACAGTGCAGGTGTTTTATCATAAAAAAAAAAAAAAAAAAAAAAAAAACAAGTACCCTATAAAGGCAATGAAAGCCCAAAATAAATCTATAAGTAGGTATTTGTAAAATCCTAAAGCAAACATGGTTGAAAGTTGCGCAAACCTTCATTGTTCCATTGTCCATACTTTTGTAAAAACATTAACGCGTGCAGGGTCATTCTCAATATTCAAAGTCCTTAAGATATTTTTGAGTTATTAAAATAGAATATAAACACTTAACGTGTCTAACTATTGATATTTCCGTATTCTTAAGTGCTTTAGAAGCACATTGCTTAATAGCATTTTCATTTAATCAATCATTATAGTATTTATGTTTTACCTATCTATTATTGATCTATAATACCTTAGAAACGGAATATGTTATGATAGCAATAATACCTGCTATCACACCTAGGGCATTATAAGCGGGCATTATGATAATGCCCGCTTATATTACCCTAATGCGCTAATATGGAAATTTTATTGCTTATCCAATTTTATTTCTCTCACAATAAAGATCAAGTTTATACAAAAAATAATTTTTTCTTTAAACAATACTAAAAATTAAACTTTATTTCCAAAATAAAACTTTTAAAAAAGATATGAGACGATGGTATTGCGAAATGTCTATATTTTCATAGACCATCAACGTAGACCTTAGGGTAGAATACTTGGTCCAGAGAGAGTTCGGACTGTATTTTTCCGACTAAAAATAATAAAGTTTGTTAAACATATGTATTAAAATAAAATCAATAACTTACCAGTTCCTGGAAATATGCCATTAAAACATTTTCGGTTATTTGAAGAATTGTGTTCGTATCTTTCCAAATACCAAATATGCCATACTCCCGATCATACTGTTGCCTTGATTTAACTGGCAAAAGATTTTCGGTCGCTTTTATGACCTTTTCTCTTATATTTTGTGGAATTTCTTCCATTTTGAGCAAATCGTTAAATAAAAAATGCCAACTGACTAACTGACAGAAACATCAAAGTCAAACTTAACACCAGTCATTATCTACTTACGTATACAGGTACAGGTGCAACTTATTTTTTATATTGCGAATAAATAATGCAATTAGTCATTGAAAAACTCTTTTTTAGGTAAAACATAAAGCATTGTATGCACCACGGGCTTTACTGGACTATAATGCCCATCAGGCAGAAACCTATCCCTCGGGCCAGAGGCCCTCGGGCTATTTCTACCTTCAGGGCATTATAGTCCCCGTAACGCCCTTGATACATAAATAGCTATATTGCCCTCTTGAAATATGTAATTGATATTAAAAAACTATAAAGTTTCAACAGCGCCTTTTTTTTAAGAAAATATTTTTCTCGAATATACTATGTCGATGGAAACATATTCTGAACACGCTGAAACTAAGACAGGGAGGTGAAACCCATTTTTTTCTAAGATGCACCGTTCCAATACTACTAAACTGTCAAAGTTTGGAAATGCCATATTTAAAACGTCATCTCGAAAACAATTGAATTTCGACATATGACATTTTATACAAAATATTCGTGGAATTTTATAGGGAATTATAAAATAATATAATATTTAGGATGTCCCATTAAAAAAAATGCAACTTTAGTCCGCCATACTTTTTTGAACCACCCTGTATAATGTAAAATATTTTTAAAATATGCCGCTTTTTTTGACAAGTTTCTCGATAGTGATTTAATCTTCCGTTCCCGCTTCGTTGGCGAACCCGGGTATAGCTGAATTTTTATTTTATTTCGTTCTGAAAAAAGATACAGAACGTTCTAATTAAAATAAAAAAGTTAGATTTTTTCTGACTAATCCTGTAGCGGCCTGGTTCTTCTTATGTCTTTTGAGTCAATTTCCAAAAAATTACATTACATGTGTTTTTAAAATATACAGTGTGTCTACTTACATTGGCAACTAATAGGAAACTTTTTTATTATTAACTTTACGAAAAAAAGTTATTCTACATAAAAAGTGTTGCATGGTCAAAAACCTAAAATGCAACCATCAGATGATAAATTTTTTCAGTCGTATACGAGGTTTGTCAAAAAATATGAATTTTGCCCAAGAGTAAAGTACTAAGACTAAGTATGTATATGAATGAAATGTAATTATGAAATTTTGATCGGCATTAAAAATATGTAATTACACTGAAAAATATTTTTTTTTATTTTTAGAAATTTATCGGTAATTTGAGACAAAATTTGTAAAGACAAAAAAATATTTTTTAGTGTAATTGCATATTGAAACATAGTTTTTCATACCGAACAACTTTTCATAGTTACAGTTTTCGATATTGTCAAAAATAAAGGTACTTTACTATTGGGTAAAATTCATATTTTTTGACAAACCTCATATAAGACTGAAAAAGTTTACCATTTGATGGTTGCATTTTAGGTTTTGGACCATGCAGAACTTTTTTTGAGGAATAACTTTTTTTCGTAAAGTTAATAATAAAAAAGTTTTCCATATGTAGCCAACTTAATTAGACACAGTGTACTATGAAATATTTTTTGACATCCTATACCTAAAACCTCCAATTTATCATATAAAATACAGGCATATTTAGACGCAAAGAAACCTCTCTTTATTATTTTTTATAAACCTGACCCATGTGGCGACAATACCAATTACAGTTAGTTCTTAGGAACTCGCAAGAAAAAATATATTTTATTTTACAAAAATACATTTTTAAGAAGCTTTACGCAAAGGGATTAGTTTTAATGAAGCTGACTTCTTTCAGTGACTGCTCTGGAAAATGCTAAAACAAGGAACAAGAGAAAAACCCTTATCATTATCAATTTTAAGGGATTTAAAGGCAAACAAATTTTTATTTTTAACAAACTTTTAAAAAATATTATATATAAATATTTCAGATCATAAACAGACATAATGGGCTTGTTCGCTAAATTTTGATTTTGAGTCTATCGAACAGAGCAAGAAAAATAAAATTATCTACGGTTACAGTTTTTAAATTCTTATTCAATTATTTACTGAAAAAATAATTAAACAAAATACGGTCTTGAATAAAAACACGCGGAAGAACGTACTGACATCACAACAAAACCGGCAAATGGGCAACCTGAGACAACTTTCACTCGACACGCTCCGACCTGACTAATATTTCGAGACTGGTGTTCTGTTTTTAATTTATTTTTTTCTATTTAAGTTATCGGAACAAAGATAACAATATAATCGGTCGCACGACTGGCAAATAAAATAATTGCGCGGTTAATCTATTCTCATCTTATGTTTATAAACTTCCTGCTTTCGCGCTGTGTTTTTAATTGTTTCTTAGTTACTCGGTGCCTGTCTGTCATATGAAAAACGCGCGTCCTTTAATAAAAATAATTTTAAAATATGGGCGACTTGCACGTTTTGTTCTTAGTACAAAAGTAACTTATTAATCCCGCTCAAAGGCAGAGAAATAAAATATTTGCAGGCCGACCTCCATTACCCATTCATACCCTACATTATTATGCGCTTCGCATATAAATTCAACCTCGACGTTCTGCGTCGATTTCCAAAACCTTGGCCTAGACAAACATGGAAAAAAGCCACCCTTTTGGCATTAAATCAGAACATTAAAAATCCTATTTATCATGTCATATTTGACATCGATCGGGGGAAGACAAGGTTGCCAATTTTTAATTTAGGAGTTTTAAGGCGTCCCAAATCTGTAATATTATACAGGGTGGCGCATCGAAAACGAAACAAAGACATTTACTGGCAGCTCAGTTCTTTTTTGGAAAAACGCTCAGTTTGTTTTCGAGGGGACATAAAATTGGCAAAAAATCACGTTAACACGTGCAGCTCCCTGGGCGGGGGTAGCACTACACCTAAAATCTTAAATGGAAAGGGGGGTCGAGTGATACAATATTTTAAAAGTCTTTCAATTACCTTTACTACTGAACTGAAGTGCATGAATTTTACATAATTATAAAGGGAATTGAAAGACCTTTAAAATAAGGTATCACTCGACCCCTTTTTCCATTTAGGATTTTAGGGGTGGTGCCACCCCCGCCCAGGGGGCTGCACGTGTTAACGTGGTTTTATGCCAATTTTGTGTTCCCCTCGAAAACAAAATCGACGGGATTGAGCGTTTTTCCAAAAATGAACTGAGCTGCCAGTAAATGTCTCTGTTTCGTTTTCGATGCGCCACCCTGTATAGTTTGTCACGAGGGGTAAACCACTGGGGTATTTTATTGTACAAGCTGTGGGTATTTTTGGGTATTTATGGGTATTTTTGGGTATTTTTTGGGTATTTTTGGGTATTTTTTTGGGTATTTTTAGGCGTTATTTGGTACTTTCAAGTGTGTTTCCTAATAAAAAGTAACGGATTCATCAATTTTTAAAATTTAATGGCGATTGCGCGCATGCTCGGCATAACACTTTTTTGCCGAGGGTTTTGTCCACTAGTCTTTTATAACTTATTCCTTTGTCTTGGTTTAGTTAGTAGTGAAGGTCCATCGTAGATACCTTACTGTGTAGTAAGTAGGGTTCGGAATTGTATTCGAATATTCGACTATTCTAAATTCGAATTTTTTGTAGTTAAAAAATTCGACTATTCAAATATTCGACTAAACTACAAATATTCTTTCATTTAAAAAATGCGTTTCTTTATTTCACGTATGTATTTGGTTTTGCAAATTTGTTATATAAAAAAAACGTTCTATTTTCTAAGTAGTTTCTTTTAAATGCACTAGTGGTGCAAGTTTGCATTATTGTTATTCGATAATTTAGATATTAAAAATGACTAATACTTAAAAATGTTCCTTTATTATGTTAGCAGTTAAACCACTTTCGACTATATTCGACTATATTCGACTATATTCGAATTATTCGACTATATTCGAATTATTCGACTATATTCGAATTATTCGACTATTCGAATAACATACCAAACGACTACTCAAATACTTATATTTTAAAAATTCCGAGCCCTAGTATTAAGCCCCTAATAGTGGTTAGTTTTAGAAACTAGGTTAAAAAGAATACAAAAATGTATAAATCTTCACTTATTTTTTATTGTACTATGACAATTATTGTTTCGACACACAGTGTCTTCGTCAGATAGTAGAAATCTAATTATTAGATTATTATTAGAATCTAATAAAAAAAACTATATAGAATCTAATTATTAGATTTCTACTATCTGACGAAGACACTGTGTGTCGAAACAATAATTGTCATAGTACAATAAAAAATAAGTGAAGATTTATACATTTTTGTATTCTTTTTAACCTAGTTTCTATAATGGATCTTCATCAAGTAACGGCTACATCTATTGAATAGTGGTTAGTTTTGTTGATTTAGTTTCAATACTTTAAGCACCCGCTTGACAGAGGGTCAAATTTACTGAGAGAATTTATTACGTTAAATACTCGGTTAAATATTTGTGTTTTTAGAGTTAATCATAATTTAAATCATTAAAATTTATATAGTATTTTTAGTTAGTAGGTACCGAGGTAGGTACCTACTAACGTTTTATACTTATTTTATTCAGCCAAGTTCAAAACCAAATACCCACAAAAGTGGTTTAGTTTAAGAATTTGTTCCTACTATGCCAAAGTTTAGACTGTTAAGTTTTGTTGATTTATTTAGCAAATTTCTTAAGTAAATATTTGTGTTCTGTTATGGTTAATCATAAGTCTAATCATTTATATTTAGTATGTTTAATTAGTACGTACCGAGGTACCTAATGTTTTATACCTATTTTATTTAGCCAGTACGAAATACCCACAAAACTGTCCTATTTTTAGTATGTATTCCTGTCATGCTAAAGTTAGGCAGTTAAGTTTATTTTTTATTTTTAGCAAATTTCTGAAGCTAAATGTTTGTTTTTAAGAAATAAATGCTGGTCTTCAAAATAAATAGTGTATCTTTATTAAAATGAAATAAATAACACGCAAGGTCATTAGCGGAAGTTATTTTTTACTGAGGTATTTTTAGCTATTTCCGGGTATTTTTGGGTATTTTTGGGTATTTTTGAGGTATTTTTCAGAAAACAAGGTATTTTTGGGTATTTTTTGTTAAAAAGGGTATTTTATTGTACAAATTTAAGGCAGTGGTTTACACCTCGGTGTGTCACACTACCAGATGAACCTGTCACTATGCTTTTATTTTGTACTTTAGGAGAAAAAAATTGAGTAACTCTTCATAAAAATGATTGCTTATTTTGAAAAGTATTCACAGAATCCGGATAGAGTACTTAAAGAAATCCTAACCTATTTATATGTTGGTGTTTCGTATAGTTTGTTGCCATTAAAAAAAATTGTTGAATGTTCTTTCAAAGCTTACACGATTACTTGCGACTATAATCCCAATTTACCGGCTAAACAAATATGGTTTCAACGTTTTAAGTGCGAGTGCGTAATTGCTTTACAACACGCAATACGCACTATACTTTTTCTATGACTCTTACTGATAAATTATAGATCGGCCTATAATTTATAAAGTATGGATTTGAACCTCAAATCTCTAATAATGACAATTTCACTGTCAAATATTCAAAGCGTAAGATACCTATATATGTACTTACATATCACGATTTGAGTGGTTTAAGGATAACTTGATTGTTATACTAAGCATCTTAACGCACAGTTGTGCGTTTTTATCTTTACGCACAGTTATGCGTAAGAATGGATTTACTTATAGAGTGAACTGTACATAAAACAATGTTTACTGATAAAGGAGTACAAAAAAATAATTACACTATTAGTTATGTAAGAAATTTCCGTAGTTTCATGTAATATTGTAGGGTATATAACTATTTAATAGTACACAAGTTCTTTGTAAGAGTACACTTTATTATATAGGGTAAATATTGGTTATAAAATTAACTAATTCTTTAAGAAATGCATGAGAAATAAATTTCAAACCACCTGAAGTGAAACTTTACTCTTGGTAGCATGTCACCACCTGTAGACCGGTTTCGAACTCAGTGGCGGCTCGCGGTCTTAAAAAATGGTGAAGAGTTAGGTATAGTGCGGGTACTTAAACAAGCATTGACTAAAAACCCGTGTAACAAAACGTCTCTCTTATCCTCATCTGTCCAACGAACGAATGGAGTTTCAAACAAATTACAAACTATGTCATTAATTGGATTCATTTTTAAAACACACAAACTAAGTAGGTAGGTACACTAATGAATTAACTGAAAAATAAAAACAAAACTTTTTAATCACACAGTAAATCACGTAAAAACGATATCTATAACCGTAAGTTTCGCGAAGCCTCAAAATAAATACCTTAAAGTTAGGCAAAACGACTGATCTATTTTTAAATTGCCCTTCATCACAATGCAAATTGTTACATGCTGTCGCGTGACTGACGTCACGTAATCATAACAACGATGAATATCAATGCCATGTTGGACGTTGGGTCCTTACTTGCTTTGAGCTAACAGACACAGTCGGCTGGGGCGTGCCAAAATGCACGAGTGTTTATAATTATTGTCCATCGGAGTTCACCGTGGCCCTAATATGCATAGCATTCGGATTAAATTATTATTATTATTATTATTATTATTATTATTATTATTAATTCGAACATAATTTTTTTTTTATGATTAAACACCTGCACTGTAGGAAAAATCCTTTAAGGCGCTCTGGGAGCGGTGCGAGTGCGAAAAAAGCGATTAACGTTGGTCTTGAAACGTTGAAGATTGTATTCATTGGGAAACACGACCTCAGGAAGTTCATTCCACAATGATGACGTTCTCCAGATAAAAGAGTTCTTGAACAATGAAGTTCGAGGAGTACTAAGCTGAACAACATATGGATGAGCGGCAGCGGTTCGCCGTGTATTTCTGTTTTGCATTGCTCTAGGTGGAATCAAGTGGGCAATGTCAGTCGAACACCTGCCATGGAAATATCTGTAAAAGAGAGCCAAATCACCAACCTGTCTTCGATGCTCCAGGCTATCGAGGGTCTTGGTCAGCTCGGGGTCGCCGATCAGACGAACGGCTCTCCTTTGAATGGAATCCAGTAGCCGAAGGGTTTTTTAAGGGCTAAAATGGTAGCTGTATTGGTACATTAATATTTAATATTATCGAAAAACTTGGTACTTGAAAATGTTATTTATTTTAATGCCTTCCATACACGGCTCAAAAAAAGTATAAACTTAGAAATCATCCTATATATCGTAAAAAATACAGTAGGGTAAAGTCGCCAAAATCGTACCGTGGCCTAAATCGTACCACTACAAGTTTCCATATTAGACGATAAATTATACGACATCTATCGGACGTTGTTGTAGTGTCTAACTAGTGCCAGTTGCATAGTATAACCGTTTTGCACCGGTTGGGTTTCGCTAAGCGGAAAAAGCAAGTTAAAAGAATTCGGCTATTTTCATGTTAATTTTGTTGATTTTTTGCAAGGCTATATCTCATTGGTAAGTAGTATTTATACATATTATATTTTTTTTTAGTAGCATAGCCTGGGAAGTTCTTGTAATTTTGCAAAAATTGACTTTAATTTTAGATCTATATGGGGTTAGAATTGTATTATTTATTATTTTGATTGACAGTTTCCTAAATCGTACCACACACACACATGAAAAATGTTCCAACGTGACACGTCTTAATAAGGACTACATGTGCGACTTTTGTTTATAGGTATATTTAAAATTATTTTCAAAGGTGTGATAGATTTTTTTATTTGTAAAATACTTAATATAAACAATAATTTTGTGTAATTTGTTGTCTTTACAACAAACTGTACTCATTCTTATTGAATATACCCCAAAAAAACACTGTGATACGATTAAAAAACACACTAGTACGATTTAGGAAACCAGTTTCTTAAATCGTACCATTTTCTATTCCTTACAAATACAGCTGTTTTTTATAAATTAAATAAAAAATAATATTATAAAAATTGCAGTTAGTGTCCAATAGACCGATCTATTGTTTTAAACCAAAAAATATACATTTCATTTATCAGTTTATAAAAAAAAAATTAAAACCAAAAAGAGGTACGATATAGGCAACCTTACCCTAAATATTGTGAAATAATTTTTTATAATGTAATACGGTATTTATATCTACAATCTTCAATACAATAAACTTCTACTATATTATTAACTATTTATTATTACCTATAAATTACTGCATATCTGACATGCACGCCACGTATTGGTGATAGGATGGATGTATTGATTTTTGCTCTACATAACGAATATAATTTTCCTCATTTAGATTATTGTTATTCAAGGGTAACAAAATGGAAAAACGAGTTTTTATCAATTAACTAAAATAATTTCATTGTACTAATTAGTTCGTATTAGTTTATTTAACCGTCGAATGTAAGTTGGAAAAATATCCGAGAAATTTAATTAAATTTTAACAATCAATAAAGATAATTATTATTAAGGGCCAAAGGACGTTGTCATTTCTTGCCATTCTTTGGAATTAGGATTTTTAACTCTTTGTTCGCTGCCAGGGCCATTCCCGAGGGGAACTACAGCTTAACGTGGGTTCCAAACCACGAGCCCCGGTCATGCGACAATCCCCCCCCCCCCCCCCCCCCCCCCCCCCCCCCCGCCGTGGATATGACCAGGTAAATTACTTTTATCTACTTTCATTTGGTAATATGAATTTTACAGTTCTGTAAATCGTTTTGTAAGGGCATCTATTACAGCACTAGTGCTGTAATAGATGCCTTTACAACACTAGTGCTGTAATGGACAAAAAAAACGGTATTGTTAAAATTTTGCTGTCAAACAAAACCACACTTTTTAGAAGAATGATTTCTTATTAACAATTATAAAATTAATTATATACAAATCATTGTGTTCAATATGATCCAACATTAACTTAGCTAGTTCTTCGCGCCGACAAGCCCCAAAAAGGCCGATTATCATAACAACCTTCATAAGTAAATATGTTTCATCATCTGCAATACTAACAAACTTACATAAGTCTTCCTTTGTGAAAACTTTGGACTTTTTGGCCTTGTAACCCTTTGAACTTCTTTTCAAAAATGCGATTAGTTGAGAAAATCTGCTTATATCTTGATTTTTCTTGACTGAAGTCATAGTTCTCAACATTGAGTAGTGAGTCCATAGTGTAGATGGTTTCTGGGAGCGTTGCTTTATGGAAAAATAACCCAAAAGGATTTTTCTCAGACACCTCCTTTATTTTGTTAGCTTTGCACCAATATTCAAACTTCTGATACTCCAACTCATACCGCGCCTTGGATTTTGTCGGAACTAAACTTGAGATCGCTTCGTTTGCCGCTGCTTCTATATCAGAGGGTAAACTTCCATCAGAATCGCTCATTTTGAAAAACGCTTTTTATATTTTTGAATTTGTTTGACAAAGTTTCGACAGTAACCATGCGAAACAGTAACTATGCGAAAGGTAACATAAAAACTTGATTAGTAAACTTAATAGCAGGTGCATTTTTACAGGTGCATTTTTATTTTTAAAAATGCCTTTTGCCAAATATTTTTATTCATAGATGAAAGTAGATAAAATTTTGTACAATATTCTTGTTGTAAATTCATATTACTACACTCGAATCTCGATGTATTATTAAACTCGGCTGACGCCTCGTTTGACAACTTTAACATCTCGTGTTGTAATATGAATCTTTACAACACTTATATCGTAAATAACTATTAACTCGAACTCTGCTGTCAATCCCAGATTATAAAATGTATTCAGTTTAAACTGGACCCCGCCCCGGTTTAAATCGACAAAAGAACATCTATGATTTAAACCGAGGTCTAGTTTAAATCGAAGAAATGTCAAAACTGGTCATCTTATAAAGTAGGTTATGGCAGTGGCTCCGAAATTAAGTAGGTTTAAGAATACAGGAAAGAGTGTAAAATGTATTATCTTCCAACGTAACCCATTCACGCCGGTAACCAGGCCGGATGAGATCGGACATCTCGTGGGGTGCGGAAGAAGGTATACGCTCCCCAATTGGTAGGTCATGCAATGGCAATAAACCGAGGGTTGATAGCCCTTAGGGGGTGTCCCATGACTGAGGATCGTGCTTTGGAACCCACGTTAAGCTATAGGTCCAAGAGCAAGCTGGCTGAATGTTCGAAAGGCCATCAGTAACCCAGAACAACAATAATGTAGGTTTAAAAGGACTTTATAAAATTGGGCCTTAATAATACGACTTAATATTACTTAGACGTTAATTACAAATAAAATATTAATTATTTAAAGTTTTGCAGCAGCTTTTTAAAGTTTTCTCTCTGCCGTTGCCTACGTCATTGTACTTTATATGATTGATTATGACTCTACAAAGGACTAAATATATAATATTTGGAGGTTGTGGCGCAATGTAGTGAGTGAATTTTCCATTTGTAACCATGGAAACACAATAAAATTAACCATATCTGTTTCTAGGATTACAGAGCATAGCCTCACATTTTAGTAATCTTTGTATCATGGTTGTATTCGATGTAGATGCTTCTTTACCGGCATGTGTTCTCAACTGATTTCGGCTTATCAGAAGTAGCTGTTTTGTCAGTTTCGTGTCTGGGTCCCCAATGAAATTTATTGAGGTTCAAACACTGTCTGTTGTTCTAATGGATTTTGTGTTTACTCGTGGTCCATTGTTTGAGTGTGGGTTCTGGACCTATGAATGTTTTTCGATCCCTTTCTCGCAAGTTCGTCGCCTTTTTCGTTTCCTGAAATCTTCGGGTCCTTGGTGCATTGTTATCTTTTGACAAGGTCACCAATTCCCCTTAAAACTCCCATATCAACTCTGACGTTACCTTAATACCCTTAGCCTTTGACACCCTCAATTATTGCCTTGATAGTCTGCATCCATACCCTGCATGACCGTAATAAGAATCGCATTATTTACTAACAACATAACATTTTATTAATTGATAAAATAACTGCAATAATTCTAAAAATAGATTTGTATGCTAATCAGTGACATTGATTTTTTTTTCAATAAGAACAATAACTTTTTAAATGTTTCTTTTTAAGGAAACATTTAAAAGCACATCACGTTGTTGGTTTGGGGAGGAAATAACAAACACGCTCAACAATAAAACAAATACTACAAAACAAATATTTGATATTTATATATACCAAATTAATTACTTTAAAGTTATTTGCAAAACACACCTTTGAATTAATGCCTTGTACAGGACCTGATTTTAAAATTATTATCATAAAGCTATTCTAATCACAGTCTAATATAAGCAAAAGAAAAACAGAGCTATTTAGATTAGACAATGAAACATACCAGCGGTCATAAGAAGGTACTATTTTATGCCAGTAAAGAGTAAATTTTTATAGAAGTAAAAAAGTTTGTGATAAAAACTGGCTAATAAAACAAACACCCAAATAACCGCGGCGGTGGCTCAGAGGAGAGGTGAGTTACTGGCATTCGACTGTGGCGACCCGGGTTCGATTCCCGCAATGGGCATACGTAAAATAAAAAAAGTATGTCCGAAATTCAGTGGACTAAAGAATGCAGGAAAGAGTGTAAAATGTATCATCTCCCAACCCACCCCATTCACGCCGGTAACCTGGCAGCGAACGAAGAAGTAAAAAGTCTAATTCGAAAGAATGGCAAGAAATTACAACACCCAAATAAAATTTTATTTGCATTTTGGGAAATCTTTATCATAATAGAATGTTTCAATCTCCGCTTTAATTCCTCCAAATCACTGCCTAACTGAAGTTAAAAGTCTACATACAATTTTAAAAGTTGAGTTTCTTAAGGCACTTAAATAAAAAAAAAACTTTATAATATAAAACTTAAAGGACGCAACTGGATTAAGGCCCTTAATCCCACAACCGGGATTACTGTGAAATCCAATACTCCCTAGATAGGTCTGTGCCTTGTCCCGTATAGTCCAGGAGGCAGTGACGATTTTCGGTTCTTATTTTCCCAGTCAGCAAACAGGGATAGAATTATTGGGTTTGTTATTCTAAGCAAAATTCATATATATAAAGTAAGTGGACTCTTAAGAGGAAAAGTTAGTCGTTTCATATATTATTATTTTTTTTTTTAAGTTCTTAAGATAGAAAGGGGAGTCGTGTGTTTTGAACACATAATTTGAATTTCAGAAAAAAGTATTCCTCGAGCCGGACTCGAACCGACAACCTTGAACTTACTTCCTTGATGGCGCAATTGGTTAGCGCTCTGTACTGGATATACGGAGGTTGTCGGTTCGAGTCCGGCTCGAGGAATACTTTTTTCTGAAATTCAAATTATGTGTTCAAAACACACGACTCCCCTTTCTATCTTAAGAACTTAAAAAAAAAAAAATAATAATATATGAAACGAATAACTTTTCCTCTTAAGAGTCCACTTACTTGATTTTCTTATGAAACGAACCGATGGATATTAATCAGCCGCCTAATAACATGCATCTAGTTGCTGAAACCGGTGATGTTGCTGTTTAAAAGGGTAAAATGATTTATAAGTATCTATCACTCTGTGTATATATATAGGGGGGGGGGGGGGGGGGGTCCGATGGGTTGAGGCAGAAAATGCGTTAGAAAGTACAAATATACTGCACTTTTTTTTCCAGTGATAAAAATAGTTTTATTAGTGAAAGATACAGTGAATTTAAGAAAAAAAATAGTCTGGCTAATCTGTAAGGATGGGTAATATGTCTGTAAATTGGAAAAAATTTAGCGAAACCATTGCCCTTATATTCGCAGTCCTAAAAATTTGTTAGATGATAGTTTATATTATAATAACAACTGAAAATATAGTCTGGCTAATGTGGAACACCCCGACAGCCTTGCCAGACTCGTCCAACGCTCGACAGGCGCGCTAAATTCGGCATGTTCAATTCAACCTTGCCGAGAAGGTAGCCACGTAGTTATAAGCCATAAGTACGATCTCTAAAATCTAAATGCGAGTAACTGACAGAGATAGGGATATAAGGGACTTAGGGCTAGGCAGCTGCTCTCAGGTCACTCGCATTCCAGCGTCGTTACCTAAATACGCACCTGCCGCTTCCTCTCCTCATTTAACTATCCGACTTGTGAGTCTGGCGGGGCTTTAGTGATTGTAAATGACAGCCAGACGTGTATTTTCTATGAAATTATAGTATTATTTATCATGTGACAAATATTCAAATCTGGGAAAATAAGAGCAAAAATTTTGTAATTTTCACGATTTTCAAGATGCCGCCAGACTCATTTGCCAATTTCGTAAATCAGCCAGACTTACTTTTGATTATAGTTGATGATCGTACCAAATGATACGATAAATTTCAAGTATGGGAAAATAAGGGTTACGGATCCCAAAAATCGGTCAAATTTTCGCATCCGTAAATTTTCAGTCAGACAAACTTTCCTCCACTTGGGATGTGCCAGACTGTTATTTCCGTTAATAAAATTACTCACTTTAATTAATGCCAAATATTATGACTGGGAAAATAAGTGGACTTGACTTTTTTTTATCTCGTGAACCAATCCGAAAATTTTAGCCAGATTCACAAATTGTCGTTTTGTGTCACCATCCGAGCAGACTATTTGATATTCACCGACTGGGAAAATAAGTACAAAAAAAATTCACTGCCTCCTGGACTAGTATATTTCAAGATTAAATTCCAAAATAGGTTATAGTAGGCAGCTGTGGGTCTTTATCATAAGAATGGGCATTTTACTGTTCCTGGGTCCAATAGTGATTTTCAGTTTTTAGTATTTGTATATTATTTAAGACAAATCGAATCATTATACAATATTTTCTTTAAATAAATGATTTGTTATTTGTTTTAAAATACAACATTATAGTCTATTTCAGAATAGCGCAGAGTAATAAAATGGGAAATTCCGTCCATATTGGCTCAATTTCGGTGTCGGCCATGGGCGCAAGTAAATTTTGTGCATTAAATTATTTATCATAGCTAACCAAAGAAAAAAAGAAGATAATTTGATAAAGAAGGGGCCATTAGCTGTAGCAAATTTACACAAATATCGTTGCATGAAATATGCCGTGTAGATATAGCTGAAAAACATAGTGTAACTGTGCTGCGCACACCGTTATTTCATTGCGAACGAAATCCTATAGAACTTATATGGGGCGCAAGTGAAATAATTTGTAGCAAGGCACAACACGACATTCAAAATTCAAGATGTTAAGCTACTGTTTGATCAAGCCATTAAGGAAGTGACACCAGAGAACTGGCGAAAAGCAGTCCATCATGTCATTAAAGAAGAGGAGAAAATGTGGGATCTTGACTACCTGATCGATCGGACAGTCGACCCCTTAATTATAACATCAAGAGGAGATGACAGTTCCTCAGATGACGAAGAATATTATGATTTTTTATAATTTAATTTCTATATAAGTACCTAATGTATTTTTTGTATTTTGCATTTTTTTCTAATAAAATTTAAAAAATAAGTGTACCTAATACTATGTACAGGGACATTATTTTAAGTATCTCACCCGATTGGCGACTTTGCTATCGACCACAATAAAAAAACAATTATGTACTCCCTAACAGCTTTTAGTGAAAAAGCCAGATTTGATGTCAAAAAAAATCTATGTTTACAAATTTGACAGATACGACGCCATATTGGATTTTCTTAAATGGCAACCCTACCTTATAGTAAGCCAGCTGCATTCGCCTATTTGTTCCAACATTAAAAATGTATAATTGTCAATATTTATTTTCAGCCGTTCCGGAGATACGAGGCTTCGAAGTTGGTGATTTTGTTATCATGGAATTAACAGAAGCTTTGATATTAGAAACTCAATTTTTTCTGGAGATACGTAATTTCTTATGGCGGAGCCACCCATGCTATTGTTATATATGTCAGATGTCAGAAAATGACAGTTACGACGCCATTTTGAATTTTTTTAAATGGCAACCCACATTTATATTTACGTCAGTGTATGGCATTTCGCGGTCCGATTTCAAAAATATATAGTTGTCGATATTTATTTCCAATCCTTACCGAAATACGACCTTATCAAAAACTGCATCGTGTGATTATGTGTTTTAAGTATCTCACCCCATTAAAAAATAGAAGCTTTGTGATTAAAAAATCATTATTTTCTGGAGATACGTCATTTCTTATGGCGGAGCCACCCATGCTATTTTCATATATGTCAGATGTCAAAAAATGACAGTTACGACGCCATTTTTATTTTTTAATGGGGTGAGATACTTAAAACACATAATTGTACGATGCGGTTTTTAATACGGTCGTATTTTGGTAAGGGTTAAAAATAAATATCGACAACTATATATTTTTGAAATCGGACCACGAAATGCATTACAATGTGGGTTGCCATTTAAAAATATTTAAAATGGCGTCCTAACTGTCATTTTCTGACATCTGACATATATGACAATAGCATGGGTGGCTCCGCCATAAGAAATGACGTATCTCCAGAAAAAATTGATTTTTTAATCACAAAGCTTCTGTTAATTCGATGATAACAAAATCACCAACTTCGAAGCCTCGTATCTCCAGAACGGCTGAAAATAAATATTGACAATTATACATTTTTAATGTTGGAACAAATAGGCGAATGCAGCTGGCTTGCTATAAGGTAGGGTTGCCATTTAAGAAAATCCAATATGGCGTCGTATCTGTCAAATTTGTAAACATAGATTTTTTTTAACATCAAATTTGGCTTCTTCACTAAAAGCTGGTAGGGAGTACATAATTGTTTTTTTATTGTGGTCGATAGCAAAGTCGCGAATCGGGTGAGATACTTAAAGTAATGTCCCTGTACATAATGCACGCCTTTGTCACACAATTTTCAGTGTTTGCGAATGGATAACAATAGGCAAAACCTATAAATTGACCCAAGTACGGGTGGTACTACCTGCACGTGATGAAATCAATGCCAAATTATGAAAGTGACTTAAATATTCGTTGGGTCACTCTCTAGTCCCTTTGCATACCAAATGAGCTTTTATTACTCTACACCTTTCTGAAATAGACTATAGACTGATTTGATTTTAAAACAACTTCATTCATTGTATAGTAAGTTACATACTTTAAGGAGGGGGGGGGGGGGGGGGGGGGGGGGGGGGGGGCAATAGCCCCCGCTTGGATCCGCCCCTGTTTTCCATTCCCCCCGTTACATGAGAAACAAAGTTTAAAAAAGAGTATTTTAATACCTTTAGACTAAAGTAAATCCTATGTACCATTTTGAAGAAATTCAGTGACAGCGGTGGGCCAAAGATAGCTTTATTTTACACGCAGAATTTATGTAAAATTTTGTTCATGATATATTTTAAGCTTCATTGTTTATTAACATGCTGTAAATTAACGTTTTTGTGGCAATCACCCTTATACTAACAGTCAAATGGATTTGCTGGTGTGGGTATCCCTAAGATATGTATGTTATGGATGCCGGCCCGTATATGGGGGCCACCAGAATGAGCAGCTATTTTTAGATTAAGTTAAAATTGGACTGATAATTTTATATTCATGCTTTATGATCTGGGTTTCCCGGCTTTTAAGGATCTCAAAGTCATTAATTTTTCCAGCTATAAATTAAAATTTGTAACAGTACGTAAGCACGTAGTAACAGACTGCCGAGATATACAGTAATACAGTATACACACGCTAATAGCATCCCGGTAAAAAAAATATTAAAGAAGAATAAGAGTTTCCTTTCTTTTTATCAGATTTATCCCCAGACGCGTTTCGTTCACTTATGGCTCATCAGTGAGGCTACAGAATCAGACGAAAGAAGGAAACGAGCACGCAACAATATTAAATAGTTTAGGAGTAAAAGCCCTTGCGGCGCCATCAGTGTTGAAGCTAGACACTACTAAAGCATATCCAGCGCCTCCAATAAACTTATAGAAATAAGTAAATTCTGAGAGAAGTCCCCTGCAAAGTGATCATCATCACCAATCTTTCACTTGTCATGTCAGTGTTTTTGTTTACATTCCATTTATATCCGAATTAATGTGGAATTTTGATGTATTTTTGTTCAAAATAACTGTTCTTTCTATTTATTTGCTCATAGAATTAGGGAATCCAAACCACGTGATTCAATATGGCGGTTGGATGGCAAAAAGCATTGAGTCACCAGGTAAATGCCACCAGCAACATTATTTTTATGGTCACGTGTACCAATTACAAAGCAGTATTTGCCATCCAGCCGCCATTTGGACACATCGTTGGATTGCCTAATAGAAATATCGACAAGTAACTTAGGTTAGACTTTTTTCAACTGTCATTTCATTAGCTTGGTCATTTGTCATAATTTCGGCGTTGTCACCTATGAAACCTTTTATGCTAGTTAAATAATATATTTTATTCTAGAACTTTAATAACTTATTTTAAGACAAAATATAGATAATATTTTTTTTTTTACTTTTGCGCATAAGTCCGTTTTGAACAATTATTTCGATTGCATTACATTTCAGACTTTGTCATTGTATTGTAATATAAAAATTTTAGAGAACATTGGCCACATTGTCAAGCTGTCGTTTTCATAACGTATTTTCGATAAAGTCCGTGTTTTTGTTCCAAGGGTTTTTTATTTATTTATTTTCTCAGTGATAGCTTAAATATATCAAAAAGTACAAACGTAGAACATTTTATTTTTTGTTCCTTTATACACTATAACCAAAATCAAAATTTAGTGAAATTTGCAATTGGAATTAAACCAAATTAAGTAGGTCATTCGGTTAATGGGGGTCAGAGACCAGATGTTAAAACACACAAACATTTTTACGACATAAATCATCATAATTTACCGAACTTCCTTAGGTTGGTTATGTGTGGACCACATGCTGTATTTATTATAATTTTGACAAGTGTGTTCAAAATGAAGTCGGCCCTATTGCTAACTTTCTAATTATAAGATATATGACTTCGGTTAAATTAGTAAAGAGTTGTAGTTTTATGTGCTGATGATTATGGCGATGTCAAAAAACAATTGACCATCAGAATCACGGGTTTATACTTTAGTAATGTCCGCAGGGAAGAAATAATACGAATATTTCCATTACTATTTTATTCGCACATATTCGGAACAATTACAATTTTAGGTACCGCGTAGGTAGGTGTGTTAAGCCCAATCATTACTGCAGGTACCGGAATGTAGGAATCTTAATCTAAGAACCTTTTCTCGTCTAAGCTAAGAACGAACAGGCGCGGAAATACAAATATGGACACGTGCGATATTTAAATTGAATATATAAATAAAACTGTGATATATCACACTCTCCCACGGTTATTGTGGTTTTGGACGATATATTAGGGTGTTTTCTTTATAGACAGTGGCGGGTGGCGGGGTGGCCATCGCCACCGGGTCCAGAAGGCCTTTGGCAATTGGTCCAAACATTTAAACAACAGTTTTTTTTTAAATTTTTTTTAAATTTTATAATTTTAAATGTTTTCCATAAATAAAGACATATTCTTCCATGTTGTTCATTACTGCCCTTTACCGTAGAGACTCTATTACTACCTCTTTATTATATTAACTTATTTTGAACTTTGTTTATGCTACCTAGATTTCAAATAAGCTTTAAAATTATTTCTGTATACGTTAATATTCGCTATAAAATCCGCTAGTTGATTAAATGGCCATCAAAGCAAAAATAATGAGGGTTGGAGCCATAGAGGCCATGTAGCCACCGGGGCCAAATGATTACAGTCCGCCCCTGTTTATAGATTCCCTCAATTCTTCACAATCCCAAAAATTACCCTTTATATTAAAGGAATTCCTTCAATTCCGGCAAGACTACTTACATAAAATATTTGGAATAATCTGTAATTTCTTTATACCTCCAAAATAATGTTCTCTATGATTAATTTACACTTAAACTGTTTAATCCGTTCTAATGCTCCCTATGAGTTGATAACAATTTTATTGATGTTCTAAATCTAAAGTAAACTCTTTCAGCCAAAACAAAACTATATAAAAAAAATACCTAGACTATTTTAAACGAGTAGAATGATATTGATTTTCAAAGGAAATTATTATACAGGACGTTACAAATTCGACGCTCACCATTGGAATATTCGTAAGCGGTACAGTGAAAAGGCCGGATTTTTATCTCGAGCCTTAACGCGGCCCGGCCCGACTCTCGGGCTCGGGTCAGGCCGGTCCATTTAATCACTAAAGGTTCGGGTTTTCGAGCCATAACAATTTTTGCCGGGCCTGATGGGCCAATCGGGCCTGCCCGACTTTTGTGGTCAGCCGATCTTTTGGGTCAGGGTTGGTTTGGTGCGTTTTTTAAAGAAATATTATTTGTAAAACAATTTTCAAGCCCTAATATTTTTTTTCGGGCTTTCTGGGCTCCCCGGGTTGACCGAGCTGGTCGAGCCTACCAGGCTTGTCGGTCGGGCCTGCCAGGCTTGTCGGGCCTGCCAGGCTTGTCGGGCCTGCCAGGCTTGTCGGGCCTGCCAGGCTTGTCGGGCCTGCCAGGCTTGTCGGGCCTGCCAGGCTTGTCGGGGCTGCCAGGCTTATCGGGCCTGCCAAGCTTATCGGGCCTGCCAGGCTTATCGGGCCTGCCAGGCTTATCGGGCCTGCCAGGCTTATCGGGCCTGCCAGGCTTTTAAGTAATAAGATTTTATTTTGCACGTTCTTTACAATGGCCCGGAAATGTGAGGTTAGAATCATCGCTCAGGTGAGACGAAATGCGCGGACAAACACTAGCCAAAACCTAAAAACAAATGAATAGAGAGTAGACAGATATATTTAGTAAGTAATCAATATTTTTACCCCATTAATTAATTACTTTAGTACCTAATATTTAAAATAATATAGGTTATTGGGGTCTAGTGCGCAATATTTTAGAGGAAGCAGTGCTTCCCTTGTTTCAATATGTTTGTGGGTGAGCCGCACGACGTGCGAAAGTGCCAGCCTAACAAACTGACAAAAACATTTCATACAGAAATAACTAATCCCTTGAAATTGTTAATAAAAATGGTTATCTAGCCATGAAAAAGTATAATATTTGTGTCATATTATTTCCTTATAAATGAACGAATGAACATTTCCTTATTGCTATTTTTCATGGCACAGCAACGACCAGATAATTTTACTGGAAAAAAAATTCGAAAAGCCAGTTTTTAAGAAAATGTACCGTTCTTGCTATTATACAACATGAAACCGATAAATAGCGCATTATTAGTACTTTATTAAAAAAAATATTATAATGCTGTGTTTACTGTCCTTCAATAATCTTTATTTGTATCAATTCAATTATAGAACCGACCACGTCTTTTATCATGAAACAAAACTTATTTATTAAACCTTGATTTTTTAAAAACTTTTTTCTTTATTACACAATTAAATTAACTATTATACATTAAATTACCAAATCGAACGATGCAAAACAATACCACCCAAATGGAATAATTAAAAAAAACAACTTTTGTTACGTCCATTTTTAATGCAATTAAACGTTTTGATAAATAATATACTAACACGGTCTAATTGAGTTCACTAATTAAGTTTGTGTAGTCGTTTTATTGGTTCAACTAATAATTATTGCAGGCAATGTAATTTATTACATTTAAATTTGCATCCGTACCAACGTATCTATGTTGTTAAAAAGCTTTTAAAAGATTTATGTAGTATAAAGGTAAATTTATGGGTTTGACTTCCTAACAATTTCCATGCAGAATAATTTAAACATTTTAGTTCAGCTGGTTTTAAAATTACAAATTAAAAGAATCTATTTAACACAGCGGCGGCGCCAGGGGGGGTCAGGGTGGGCACCCTGGAAACATGAGTGCCCACCCTGGTGCCCCCCCAAAATTTATTGATCCGTTCTGTAAGGGACTTGGCTATAAAAGTTTTGATGAGTGGTTGTATGGTATTTTGAAGAGAACGATGACCTTTTTTTTTTAGACATCACTTAGAAAACAAGAGGAGAGCGTCGGGAAGCCGCGACTTTTTTTTTTTTAGAAGTCACTTTTATTTTGGGTAGTGCCCACTCAAAAATCACCGACCCCATTTGTGCCCTCCCATTCCAAAAATCCTGGCGCCGCCACTAATTTAACATCCAACTAGTTTACCAGGTTACTCCATAGACATTTAACAAAAGGTAGATAGCTGACTAGTGGTGGACACCAAAAAAAAATAAAACCAGGGGGAAAGTTTTTGACAATATTAAATATTAATGTAACAATACAGCTACAATTTTAGCCCTTAAAAAATAATTATGTTCGAATTAATAATATTAATTTAATCCGAATGTAGCTTTGCATAATAGGGCCACGGTTAACTATGATGGACAATAATTATAAATACTCGTGCATTTTGGCGAGCCCCAGCCGACCGGTGTCCGTTAGGTCAAAGCAAGTGAAGACCCAACGGCCAACATGGCTTTGATATTCACCGTTGCTATGGTTACGTGACGTCAGTCACGCAAACAGCATGTAACAATTTGCATTATGATGAAGGGCAATTTAAAAATAGATCAGTCGTATGTACCATTGTTTTAGCATTGGTTCGCCTAACCTTAAGGTATTTATTTTGGGGCTTCGAGAAACTTACGGTTACAGATATCATTTTTACGTGATTTACTGTGTGATTAAAAAATTTTGTTTTTATTTTTCAGTTAATTCAAAAACGTACGTACCTACTTAGTTGTGGGTTTTAAAAATAAACCAAATTAATGACATAGTTTGTAATTTGTTGGAAACTCCATTCAGTCGTTGGACAGATGAGAATAAGAGGGACGTCTTGTTACACTGGTTTTTAGTCAATGTTTGTTTAAGTACCCGCACTATATCTAGCTCTTCACCATTTTTTAAGACCGCGAGCCGCCACTGTAGCTGACGTCCCATAAGGACTGTACATTTAAAATATAGCCGCCTAGAATTTAACAAAAAGTGAGTTAGAAACTATAACAAGCCAATTAATTTGAAAGAAGTGGATGAAATCTTGACGTTTATTAGGTAGATGACGTTGGTCGCCGCTTGCTGCTACTCGTTGAGTTAATTTTATTTTATTATTGATAGCTTATACAGGGTGTGTCAATAAGGTGTCGGGCTTTGATAGCACCTAAACTATCAAAGATAGGAAAAAAAGTGTAATATAAAAGTTAAATGGTTTGTTAGGATGCATAACCTAAAAATATTTTCTAATCTACAGGGTGGTCCTAAAAAGTGGTACTGAATAATAAAAAAGAAAATTAAATGGGACACCCAGTATAATTTTCCAGAATATGATTCAATAGAATAAGGACTTTGCAACCATCTTAAAATTTTTGAACTAAAATGCAACGTTGCCAAGTAATTAATTTTTTTCCGAAATTTTAGTAATTTTAAGGGTATCGTAAACAAATCATAGTAACCTGTGGATTAACCCTAGGCAAATATAATTTACATTGTGGGTACTTTAAGGTACGATATATTGATCGATAACAATGTTTTTTAAATCTCTTATACAGAGCGTTCGGTATAAGTTGGACAACTCGACAGTTTTAAAAATGCTTTATTTCAATTTTTTTAAATGGGACCCCCCTAATTTTTTTAGGCAAAAGAATTTATCTTTCGAAAACCTTACTTTTTTGTTAAACATGTCATATATCTAAATATTATAGTTTTTGAAATATTTTAGGATTTGTCTTAACTTAGGGTAAAAAAGGAAATTTCTAATTGAATAATTTAGTCAAGATTGCTTTGGAACAAAAAATATATAATTTTCTTTATCACAGCTGTCATTGCAAAATTATTTCGCTAACATTTTTGTTTAAAATTTAGTGTCCCGAACCAACTTTATCGAAATAGAAAAATATGAGTTATGATAAAGTTAGTTCAGGAAACTAAAATTTAAACAGTAATTAAACACAAAATGTTGGCGAAATAATTTTGCAATGACAGCTGTGACAAAGAAAATTATTTATTTTTTGTTCCAAAGCAATCTTGACTAAATTATTCAATTAGAACTTTCCTTTTTTACCCTAAGTTAAGACAAATCCTAAAATATTTCAAAAACTATGATATTTAGATATATGACATGTTTAACAAAAAAGTAAGGTTTTCGAAAGATACATCCTTTTGCCTAAAAAAATTAATGGGGTCCTATTTAAAAAAATTGAAATAAAGCATTTTTAAAACTGTCGAATTGTCCAACTTATACCGAACGCTCTGTATAAGAGATTTAAAAAACATTGTTATCGATCAATATATCGTACCTTAAAGTACCCACAATGTAAAGTATATTTGCCTAGAGGTAATCCACAGGTTACTATGATATTTTTACGATACCCTTAAAATTACTAAAATTTCGGAAAAAAATTAATTACTTGGCAACGTTGCATTTTAGTTCGAAAATTTTAAGATGGTTGCAAAGTCCTTATTCTATTGAATCATATTCTGGAAAATTATACTGGGTGTCCCATTTAATTTTCTTTTTTATTAATCAGTACCACTTTTTAGGACCACCCTGTAGATTTTAAAATACTTTTAGGTTATGCATCCTAACAAACCATTTAACTTTTGTATTACACTTTTTTTCCTATCTTTGATAGTTTAGGTGCTATTAAAGCCCGACACCTTACTGACACACCCTGTATATTAATGGTAATGCGTCTAAAACAAAAATATAATTTGGTCAGGCACCTGTTAATCCTATACTTATTTATTCATAAACTTATCGACTAGGTATATAACAACAACAATACATTAGAAAATATCACAGTCAATAGTTCAGTCGAATTAGTTTAAAAATGAGACCTTTAAAAAGATATGTACAGACAATAAAATAGACAGGCACAAATCACAAATTAAAATCAAGGTAGATAAATATCGCTACTCGTTATGATATTGGCGAGTGCCTGTAACATGCTCCACGTAAATGTCCCTTGTCCATTTGATCGCGTCACTGCACATCAGCTTGCGCATGAGGCCGGCATATCTTTGGGATATTCTGCATATACGGATCACCTCTTCATTGCCCTGGAACCAGGAGCCAAGCGCCCCAACCACAAAGGCGTGAATGGTCACCTCCTTCCCCTGGGCCTCCAGTTCAGCCCGCAGTGGCGTATACTTATCTATCTTCGCCTGCCGGGCGCGTTCCAGTGCCTCCGGTCCATTCTCGAACGGAATGCAGACATCGATCATGTTTATAATGTTGTCTTTGACAATCACGATGTCCAGTCTAAGGTTCGAGACCGAGTCTGGGACCGAGGGGTTCACCCTGACCACCCCTAGATGTTCAGAGATGGCCTTGGTTATCCGGTTCTGAATGGCATTGTGCCGAAGTTGCCAGGCCGCGGAGTGCATCCTGCAATGGTTCACAACATGTGGGAGAGTCTCGTTTTCTCCACCGCACCTTCTGCACCGCTTGTCTCTATTGCCCCATTAAAAACCAACTGCTTAGCCAAGAAGCAAACCAAAATGGTAGTTTATTTTTTTGACATTTTCGCCAAGTGAAATTTTTTTTAAAAATTTTTTTAATTTCAAGTTTTTCAATAACTTGAAAAGTCCTTATATTTCGAAATTAAATCCATTTTTTAATTATCAAAACCAAAACAAAACAGTAAACTCGATAACTTAAACACAAAAGATGGCAAACGCACGGCTTCACACGGCTACACTAAACATTTTGCAGCTCTTTCTATATACGTAAAACACGCTCTAAAAACTATAGACGATATCCTGGTCTCAGAAACAGTTCTCATTTGCCATTGATCGGCTCAAGGTCGACCACTTGTTTTATGACGTATACTGCCAGTTCTGCAACGAATAATATACGTAACGTGTGTAGCATAGAATTCTATGAATGGCCGCGACTGAGTGTGGACAAGACAAACTAGATGAAGACAAATTATAATAAACAAATATACACATCACAGCAATATAACTAGACTAATACTCCAGTTACCTTTTTCACTAGGAAGCATTAATTTATAAGGCAAAAGCTAAATGAATTAAGGTATATTATGTTATATTAATAAAATAAATAAGAATACTAATAAAAAATAGAATTTCTTTTCATCCCGTAAAAACTTACTTTCTAGACTATTGTTAGGGTAAATCTAATTGCAATAATAAAAGGTCTAAACACCATAGCTTTTTGTAATGTTATTTTAATATTTACGTAATCCTAAAAATAATTGCCAGGGCCGTAATAGTAAAGAAATAATAATTCGAAATACCGATAATGTGTTATTTGATGACAAAACGTTAACATTTTCAAAACTTTTATATTTTATTAAATCTCTAAAGCTTGGAATTCCCTAAATCTGTATTTCAAATTTCAGGTCCGTATTTATAAAAATTGACTTAAGGTTAGTACCAAAAAAAATAAACGTCGAATTTGAAAACTAGATACATCATCTAGTAGAAGTCAAAAATTAACGCGCAACAACTAAAAATCCCTGTTTTATTTCGGATCTCCGAAGAAATTGGAAATATTTGCAATTTTCTTTCGCGAAAAAATTAAGACCCAAAATACGCAACTTTGCCTCAGTTTAACAATCTTCGTATCTCTTACCGTTTTTGAGATCTCCTTGTACGCACACGAATTTGGAGAACCCTGTATATTTGTGACTCACTAAATACAAACAGAAAAACCATTTAAACGAGATAAGTTATGCACAACAAAAAATATTACCTTAATCATAAAATATGCACAAATTCTTTTTTTTTATGAAATTTGTTTTTTACTTACTTCTTGGATCACTCGTCAGTTTCATTTTATCCAAAGATGAAGAATCTCTGTCGTTATAAACGAGTACTCCGGCAGCTCTACTCTTAAAGGCATTGTCAACTTTCACGTCAAAATTGCAGTGGCCTCTTTTGATTAAAGCAATCCAGGGTGTACCTGTACAAAATAATAATTAAATGAATGACTGTAGAAAAAAATTATCGGAATAATTTAGATAAAATTGTCATATTCATATGAGAAGTTCACTATCACATCAGTATAATGGACTTTTCCACTTAATTTTGATTTTGGTTGTAGTATATGTATAAAGGGAACATAAAATAAAGTTTCCTGGGTTTTAACTTTCTTGTTCTGAAAATCCCTTGGAAAATCCATTCGCGTTCATTTCTCTTTGGTAGAAAAATAAAAAAAGTTTTGTGTTTTTAAAAGAATTATGTTTATTAGCTTCGTAATATATGAAACATGACTATCCTATTTTGTAACCCTAATTAACGTTTTTATCAATTAGCTTATCACGGCAAGATCTGCTAATATTATTCATGACTTAATAAATGTAAAAATAAACTTTAATTAAATTAAGTACTGATAATAATCATTTTAAAATTAATTTGTTCCTACAATAGCTAAATAGCAAGAAGGAAACCCAAATATAAGGGGGGGAGGGGGAGGTGTGCTTGACCATTGGTATTTACTAGAAATTCTTCAATCAGTAATAATTTTGATAGATGAGATGATAGTGACATTTCGCCAAACAACAAAATCCCCCTAAACGATATTTCAAAAGTGATTTTCTCTGAATTCGCACAAACAATTTTGTGAAAAGCTGCAAGTATAATTCTTTTCAGCGAATTGAACCATGTTTTAGGCATCAGCTACTGCCGAGATCTTAGCGCCTGAAAAATCGATTAGCGGGATTTTGTTGGTTGGCAAAATGTCACCAATTTTAAATAGTAAATTGCGTTATTTTAATTATTATGATTCATTCGGATTAATGCGAGGAGTTTATTGGATACAAATTTTCAATGCATGATATATTCCATACTTAAAATGGAGTAGTAAGTTAAATAGGAAGAAATAATACTAAGTCAACCTTCACTAAGATATTAGAAAAATACTATCCAGGGTGATTCCTAAGTTGATACTTCTTTTTTAGCGGTGTATAGAAGGCATTAAAATAAACAACATTTTCAAATACCCTTTTTCAAAAAACTCAAAAATAAGGTACTTACATTCATTTATATTATGGATCAAATACGGTCCTGCCTAACTTGCCCGTTAAATAACATTTAAAAAACTGAGTGTAGGATGAGCCAGCAAGGGAAAGCTTTCTACGTATAATCTCGAAGCAGCAGCCGCACTTTGACGACACTCGCCGTAAATTAGCATCATATCTACTGGTTCATTGTTTTCAAATTTTACCATTTTCACGTGTCACCAATTTAAAATTAACTTGCTTCGGAAAAACATATCGCAGCGTATTGATAAATAACTCACCACCGACCCGCAAATTGACTAATAAGACAAACAACAAAGTATAGCAGGCTACGTTTTGATGACCAGCCCCATACTTAGATTTTTTACTTCTGTATCTCGCCTATTTTTAAGTTTTTTGAAAAAAGTTATTTAAAAATGTTGTTTATATTAATGACTTTTATACACTGCTAAAAAAGAAGTATCAATTTGAGAATCACCCTCTATAATAGATTAAAATTATAAATTACCTGGTGGTGGGAGCTTTCCATCCAATCGGGAACTGTCAAAAGGATGAATACATCCAGTATGATCATCAGTTCGATGTCTGGAAGTCACGTGAACAAGAAGTCCGTATGCAGGACCTGAAAAACGAAAAAAATTATTACAAATCAAATCAATATTATTTATTTAAGAGCAAACAGTAGTCGATGAGTCATCACGAACAAAAAGTGTATTTCCACCACATCGCGCATATTGTACCTGTATCTGGCGATAGCAATAACATGTCTTTTTTTATATACAAAATATTATAAAACCGAATTTCACGAGAATTAAAAGGCGCAGGGTCATTGGAGATTTTTAAGATAATATCGGGGCATCGTTTGTAATTTTAAAGGAAAATAAGAAATTAATATGAATGGCCGCAATATATCTATTTTTGATTATACCGGGTCCGCCAACGAAGCGGGGACGGAAATTTAAATCATTATCGAGGAACTTATCAAAATTACTAAAGCAGCATGAGGACTTAAAAGCGGCATATTTTAAAAATATTTTACATTATACAGGGTGGCTCAAAAAAGTGTGGCGGACTAAACTTGCATTTTTTTAAATGTAACACCCTATATATTATATTATTTTCTAATTCTCTATACAATTCCACGTATATTTTGTATAAAATGTCATATGTCTAAATTTAATTGTTTTTAAGTAATTGACGTTTAAAATATGGCATTTTTTGACTTTGACAGGCTGTAACATTGGAACGGTTCATCTTAGACAAAAATGGTTTTCACCTCCCTATCTTAGTTTTTTATTCTCTATCCAAAGAAACCAACCTCCGATTTACCATGTTAAACCAAAAAAAACGGTTTTAACGGTTTAACATAGTAAATCGGAAGTTGGTTTCTTTGGATAGAGAATGAAAAACTAAGATAGGGAGGTGAAAACCATTTTTCTCTAAGATGAACCGTTCCAATGTTACAGCCTGTCAAAGTCAAAAAATGCCATATTTTAAACGTCAATTACTCAAAAACAATTGAATTTAGACATATGACATTTTATACAAAATATACGTGGAATTGTATAGGGAATTAGAAAATAATATAATATATAGGGTGTTACATTTAAAAAAATGCAAGTTTAGTCCGCCACACTTTTTTGAGCCACCCTGTATAATGTAAAATATTTTTAAAATATGCCGCTTTTAAGTCCTCATGCTGCTTTAGTAATTTTGATAAGTTCCTTGATAATGATTTAATCTTCCATCCCCGCCACGTTGGCGGACCCGGTATAATTTGAACCTATATAATTGAAACTTTAAAATACATTTAAAAAAAATAAAATATCAACCGCCAAACTAGTAAAACTTTTGTATTAAATTTTCAATTAGATAAGCCAGAAAACGATACCGGGTTTCACGCTGGTTGGAAGGCTCTAAGATCAGGATAGATAGTTTCTTTGGTAACGTTTCAGTTCATTAATTCACCGTCAGAAATATGTATAATTTTTAGGGCTTTTTGTTTTATTTACGGGTATGGTTGGGCTAAATCAACGTTATTAAATATATTTGTATGTTGTTTTCTGATCAACATATCGTAAAATTTAAAAAACGAACAAAAAATGCTGTGGAATCGATCCCTTATATCTTAAATCATTACTCTTGAAAGGCAAAACAGGGTAAAGCTAAAAAACTGTCAAGTTCTAAAGTTTAAAAAATGGTCCAATATAATCTTTCTTTTCGATATGGCCGCCCACACGCTAAATTTCGACGAATTCAAAGGCTTCTCCATAAAGAAATGTGGATTTTCAGAGGTTCAGGTTTTAATTTGTTGAGAATTTACTCAACGAGAGAGGTAAAACTATGCCTCGTCAGTTAAAAAGGGGGTTTTCAATAACGTTTTCATTATTATGCAAATTACCCATAAACCAATCTGAATATTTCATTCGCTAAGCCTGGTCGTTTGGTAACAATTTTTGAACTGACCTTAGACTGTACGCATTCATCTCATCACATTTTAGGATTTTATTGCAGGTTCCGTAGGATACAGTTATGTATGTACTTGTAATTCTTGCGTAGTGCCAACTTTAGGTCTCCCACTGCCTTCCTTTCAAAATAATAGTCAGATATCCTAAATATATTTATTGTTTTATTTTCTTGCCATATATTAGTACATACAGGGTGTTCATTTGAAAACTTCCCACCACGGATTTATCGAAAACCACTGATTAAAAGGAAAAAGGCCGAGACACGTCAAAAGATGTGCCAAAGGCGACAACTTTTTAACCAAAAACTACTTCACCCCCTTTTACCCTCTGCCCCCCGGGGTCATCCCCTTAAAAATTTTTAATGACAAGGGGTATTAAGTAATAGCTTGTTTGAAAGGTCTTTCAAAGTGCTTTATTTGACGTTTGATTTTTTAAAATAGGTCGATTCGTTTTCGAGAAAATTAGAAAAAATCTTTATTTATCTTAATTTGTTCAGATAGAAAAAAAACACAGGAAAATATCACTTTTTCAATGTGTTCAAAATGTTGCCCGTTATTGGCCAAACAATGATATAGGCGATGTTCAAATTCCTGACAGACATTTTCAAAAACATGTTGTGGGAGATCATGGCAGCTTTCGATGATGCGTTGACGAAGTTCATCCAAAGTTTCAGGTTGGGGAGTTACTTTTTATTTCAATAAGTGTTCAAAAACCAACATAAACAGCAATTCGGAAGATTATACGTGGCAGCAACCAAATAACAACCAGATTTTTTTCCCGCCTTCTTTTTATCAACACAGATAACATGGGCGAACTGTATTTATTCTTATACCTGTTTAGTTTTTTATAGTTGCTAAGAAAAAGAAATAATTTAATTTGTTGTCAGTTACCTTTGTGACAATCTCGGGATAGTGAAAATTAATTTATTGATTCACATTTTACTTCCAAAATGGTTTACACACTAGCCGAAAGAGTGGACATGATTCTAATTTATGGTGCCCAAAATCAATGTGCTCGGCAAACTGCCGTCACATTTAACGCCAGACATCCGGAGAAGATAACTTCGCATAGGTATGTTTTGGGCCTTGATACTAAATTTACTCAAATTAGGTCTGTTGCAAAAAAAAACGTAATCATCGTAGAGTTTTGGATGAAGCCGCTCAAGTTGAAGTTTTGGGTAATTTTGGCATAAATCCTAATACTTCATTACGCAAAATTGTTGATGCGACTGGTATTTCAATAGGCTCTGTACACACAGTTACTAAATTACATAAATTTCATCCATTCAAAATGAAAATATTGCAAGAGTTAACCGAAGATGATTTCAATAGGTGAGTTAAGTTTTATGAACAAATGACTGCAGCGATTAATGATAATACCATTCATGTAAAAAATATCTGCTTCAGTGATGAATGCACATTTTATCTAAATGGATTTGTTAATAAGCATAACTGCAGGTATTGGAGCAATGAAAATCCTCATGCTTTTGTAGAAGGGCATACTCAGTACCCCCAAAAACTTAATGTTGGGCAGGCATTTTGGGAAACAAAGTGATTGGGCCATTGTTTATTAATGGGAATTTAAATGGAGGTATTTATTTAGATATGTTGGAAAATACCATCAATCCGCTTATCACTGAAACCATTGAAAACGAAATCGAAGATGATGGATACTTGATGAGGCTGAAATATATTTCCAGCAAGACGGCGCTCCTCCTCACTATGTTCTTCCGGTTCGGCAATGGCTAGACGACGAGTTTCCAGAAAAATGGATAGGGCGAAAAGGGGCTATAGAATGGCCTGCTAGATCTCCTGACTTGACGCCATTAGACTTTTTTCTATGGGGCCGTTTGAAATCTATTGTGTTCACTCCCCAACCTGAAACTTTGGATGAACTTCGTCAACGCATCATCGAAAGCTGCCATGATCTCCCACAACATGTTTTTGAAAATGTCCGTCAGGAATTTGAACATCGCCTATATCATTGTTTGGCCAATAACGGGCAACATTTTGAACACTTATTGAAATAAAAAGTGATATTGTCGTGTGTTTTTTTTTCTATCTGAACAAATTAATATAAATAAAGATTTTTTCTAATTTTCTCGAAAACGAATCAACCGATTTAAAAAAATCAAACGTCAAAATAAAGGACTTTGAAAGACCTTTCAAACAAGCTATTACTTGATACCTCTTGTTATTTAAAATTTTTAAGGGGATGACCCTGGGGGGCAGAGGGTAAAAGGGGGTGAAGTAGTTTTTGGTTAAAAAGTTATCCCCTTTGGCACATCTTTTGACGTGTCTTAATCAGTGGCTTTCGATAAATCCGTGGTGGGAAGTTTTCAAATGAACACCCTATAGATAATCGGAAAAATCAACTGAATCGAAATAATCTGTCATTTTTCATAATTTTCGTAATCGCCCAGCCATACTCATCATAACCATTATGTTACATAAACAGTTCTTTAGGGATATTTAGGTCACTGATCAATAAAAAATATTAATTCATACAGTTTCATCCCAAAACAATTATTTTAAAAAGTTAACGAAAATATTATTGAAAACATGATCCTTGTCGGTTCCTCTTATCAGCTAATAAAATACTAAAATACTGCTGATTTGATAAAATTATCAAATGGAAAAAGTTCTTATTGAACAAAGAAAAACAATTTTGTTCAGGTTTGCTTCTTATTATTAAAGAACTTTTGTCGAAGTTATCCGAGATTTCAACGTAAAGCACAAACAAAATTTGCTTAGGGAAACTAATGAATTTGTCGACAAAATGGTTTGTTTTGGTTTGTGTTATTAATTAGCAGAAAACATTTTTTACCGTTGGGAAACCTAAAGAAAATTTCTACACCCTCCTTAGGAGGGGATTTTAAATGGAACGCTGCTTATAGTGGCTCTGGGAATAAGATTTCTCTAAAACCTAAAAATACGTCCTGAATGATTTTATCATGTAAAAAAAATTGGGACCCCTAAGAGGGGGGGGGGGGGGGGCGCAGCCCTAACCAACTCTTTTTCATTCATTGGAAAAGGACTTTGTCTGTATTTTTTAACATGTGTCAAACCATTTTTCAGAAATTTAATAAATAGTTATTTACATTGCTAGATGCGAAAGTTAATTTTTTGGTGTGAGGAGATCTTTGAATTGCCGAGGCGAAGCCGAGGTGATTTAATACCTCCGACCACCAAAAAAGGCTTTCGCATCGTTTAATGTATTAAATTTTTTCTACTACTGTTCTCTGATCAATATATTATTAAGTAATAAACTTTGATTTTGTTCAAATTAAAATGATAAAATAAGTTTTTTTTCACCTGTAAAATAATCTATGACAACTAGTTAATTGAGTATTGTCAGTCTGTCAGTTCGAATAAAATAAGGATTTTCCACCTGTAAAATAATCCTTTTTTTTTGTCCTGGCACCGAAAGTAATCCTTTACATAACTAGCAACGTATAATATTCAGGTAACCCGAATGTTTACTTTCGTTATCTGTCGTGTTGCTAGGGCCCGAAAGTTAATTTATTTATACAGTAGTAGAAAAAATCAATTTTTAACAAATAATTACACAAATAACTTTAAAACTGCAATGCCACTTTTTTAAGGTAACAATTGTTAAAAATGTGCCCCATGAACCTGATGGCACAGAGTCTTCTAGTATCCAAGCTAAAGTCCGTACAATTACTGACTGGATGCAAGTCACAGCTTCTGACGTAATTTTTGATTCATGTCATTGATTAAATCGTTTATTTTTTCAATTCTGTCAGGATTTAATTTAACTTCAAAATGAGCATTTCTTCTTTTGCTGAAAAATGAGATATGTTTTCAGACTATGTTCTAATTAATCATTTTTCGCTTCCAAATTACTTTTAACACGTAAATTTAAAGTTCTTCGAAATAACAAAACGAATTTTACGTCATTGACAGGATCCTTTACTTACCTTATTATTTCTTTATGTTATAATTATGAGATTATGTATTTGCGAGTTGTGACGTGCATCCAGCCAGTAATTGGATGCACTATACAATAGTTTCTTTTAAGTTTTCCCGTGCCAAGACTGCCTTATAGTAGCTTAAGTTTACTAATTACCAGACATAGGGTTGCCACCTCTCCTGGTATTCCGGGAGCCTCCCGGAATCGGGCCTACAAGAGCGTGTCTCCCGGGCTTTATATAATTTCTTCCGGAATCCAGTTTACATCACGCTGCAGGAGCGTGGAGGAGGCGACCTTATTTTTTTTTAGAGGTTATTTGGACCAAAAGGCAGTATTGTTTATCTTCTCAGCTTATTGCGTTATAGAGCGTGGGGGCGGCGACTTTTTTTTTGTAGAAGTCGTCACTGGTGAGGTTTTTGTTTATTTCGTATGTAAATAAACGTATTTACCTACAACTTTTTTTTTTGGTTATTAGACTCCGGGAATCGTTGGTAAGGAAGGTGGCAACCCTAACCAGACACTACAACTTGCAAGGAATCTCCCTATACTATAAAAAAGATTCAATAAAAATAGTGGCTGCGCTATTTTAAAGTTTCTCCCAACGGTCTGATCGTTTTACAAACATAATGCATGGTGTTAAAATTAAATAGAATGTCAATGGTATTGCATGACAAAGTTATCTATTTTAAGTACAGGCCTAACGTGTTTTGTTTGGAAATAGTATAATGAACTACAGGTTATTTCATTCTATATTACGAGTAAGTATTTAACTCGTGTTAAGGTAACATGTAGACAATGGCTTAATTTTTTATATTTTTAGTTTCCCAATTATTTACGACTACCTATGTGATCATAATTCATATTTATGATGTACCTATTTGTTATCCAGTACTGACTAATCGAGTTAGCAATTTAATTTACTATATAGGTAAGTATAGGATTTAAATTTACATGCAAATAATAAATATATTGGTGGAAACAATAAAAACATAATATTGTGTTTTGGTCGATTCAAAAAATATTATTTTATGATAAGGCGGTAATAAATGTAATGTCGTAAAAAAAACTGATTATTTCTAAAATTATTGTGATTCTTCCTCAGATGAAATTAGACATGAACGCAAGATCATGTGATGCCTAGGGAATTTTCTATTTGCGTGCTTTATAATTCTTACAGAGACTTTTAATATAAATCTATTTAATAAGGGGATATCTACAAAAGGAGGGTGTCAACGTTTAAGTTACGTCGTGATATTAGAACTGCAAAAATTAGCAATCTTTTGGATTGGAAATTAAAAGTATTTCTTTCCTGAATATAAGTATAACCCTTTTCACAATAAAGCACGCGTTACGTACAAAGATTGGTTAGGGCAGGCATCACTGTCCTGTTAAAGTAAGGAGAGACGGGTCAAAAATTGAAGAATTTTAGGAAGAAAAATATCATCCATAGTCATCGATCAATTTAATAAGAAACATCAATGCACTGAATAATAATTAAAATACAAAAATTAAACAGGAAACATGAAAACATTATTAGCCAACAACAAGATCAATGACTGAATAATTTATTTCACATACTTACAAGTAATGTATTTTATATGAAAATCGATTGATTTGTTGTAAGAAGATAAGCTCCATCGACCGAAACAGCCAAATTTGTTACAGTCTAGGAGCCCGACCATAACCTATATGAAAATACATTCTCGAAAGTTGTTGCTAGAATGTTAAGATATGACAACTGAATGGTTAACACTAGGAAAGGACATTCAATATTTAGCATAAGTACTAATATATAACAAATATATGAAGCAGCTTCCTTCAATTCATCACATAGTCTGCATTCTGTGGGTTCAATAAGGATTTCTATTTTTTGTGGACGTTATTTTATGTGACAATATTATACCAATAAGTCTATCACTTGTGTTAGCTGGGTAAACATTTATATTTTTATGACAAGCTTTGTCCCATTGTAAGGGATTTTGTCTTTATTGTGGCCTTCACAAATTATATTTAATAGTCGTTGGTTTTCATAATTCAATTAGGAGTTCTGGCAACCTGAACTTTTGAAGCAACTCCAGCTTCAGTGAGTTTATCTGGTTTTTATTCCCCTCTACCTCTAAATAATCAAGGACCCATAGAAGTTAAAGTTGTTCGTAAATAAAATAAGTAAGATTAATCTTAGTTTAAGGCCTTAAGGGTAACTTAACGTTGAACCTCCTGCTTCTGCTGTTTTTCATCCACCATTTTACCATATTATGGATCAGAGAAGAAACTGCTACTAAATGATTTTTTGATGTAAATAACTTTTAAAGTAATCTGTTACATTTCCAAGAGATAATTTTTGATTGTCCATGAATTTCGTGTGGCCTACTTCCCCGATGTGTTTCTTAAATTTTCGTTGGCTTTCTATATTATGTCTTGGGGTTGTTTTTTGGTTTGGTCTAGTGATTGTTTAAATGATAAGTTTTTACGTCCGAACCGTGTTATTAATAAATACTAGGTCTGATACGTTATTGAATGATAAAGAAGGAGGGGAATTTAAAAATAATAAAATAAAATTTACCGACTTTTTAAAAAAGCAAAGTTGATGATGGTTTTGAAAAAACGAAACTTCGGATTAATAATTTAATTACACCAACTTGTAGAAGAGAAAAAATGGCACTAAGAATGTAAACCTTATTTTTATATTTCTGTTCAATAGAGTCAGAAAAAAATAAAAGCGCCAACATTCAGTTTTGACCAAATATCTTCGGAAGGATTCGGAGTTTTTTAAATTTGCAGAATTTGGTTTTTTCTAACTTAACCACCTCTGTATCTTATATGGTTTACGAGATTCCTGCAGATGGCATCATTATCTGGTACACCCTGTATATATTGTTATTCGAGAATTATTTGGATTTTAGCAACGATCAATAACAACAAATAAACTGGAATTAGCTTTTTGTGTTGTATACACAGTCAATGTCTGATAAAGATTTAATACCCAAACATGTTGTTAATCGCAAATTCAGTAAAGACTTTTGAATAATTTCGAATATAAATAGAAAATTCCGATAAATAATCATATTCGGTCATTGTCCTTAGCCTTGAATTAGACATGTTAACCTTACTATTATTGTTTGCTTAGTTGTTGATTTTTTTGTACGTCGTTATTTTAAAAATACTTTTTATATTTTTATTTACAATTTTTGTCAAAAGACTATCAAATTTTAGCTATTTAGATTTTTCCCTTGGGCGAAACCCAATACATTTTTAAAGGCCTTTTTACATTGGGTGCAATTGCAAGAAAAATGGCCTGGAAGCATGCGCTTCTGCGACGTTTTAATCAGCTGATGCACGTTTCCCATTTAAAACCTGCATCAGCTGTTTAAAATGTCGACAAAGCGCATGCTTGCAGGCAATTTTTTTCATGCAATTGCACCCAATGTAAAAAGGCCTTAACAGTTTGAATGAAAGAATAACATTTTCTAAATATAAATTCTACATACCAATGTAACCTCCTCCGAACCTCCCAACTTCAGTCTTGTCCCATTTCCACCCATGGTCAGTCTTGAAGGTAACGTTTAAAAAAGCCGAAGTAAACGAATTGTCGTCCGAATTGAGGTTAAAGTTTAAAGAGTTGGAGGACACCCAGTCCTCCGGCGTCGCTTCCGAAGAAGACAATTTAAGGAAATTTAGGAAGATAAGAATAAAGATCGGCGATCGGTGGTTTAAGTTTCTGGCCAGTGAACACCACAGACACATGTTCGCCGATTACAAGGTCTGGAGGTTTCGGAATAATTTTGATGAATTTTGGGATCTGAAAAAAAAAATTATGTTAATAATGTTGTTTGGAATGTAGGTTTATAAATAGAGTAGGTAATGGTGTTTTCTAATGACAAAAGAAATTTACATAGAATGCATTTTTATTATTGCCGTACGAAACACCGTACTCCATATATTATTATTATATTTCAATTAAAAATGTAAATTTGATTGAATCGGTCGATACTTAGTGGAAATCCATTGAAATTTAGGCGAATGGAAGTAAAAAACGTATTGTTTTACTAAAATTTCCACTAACAAATGTTAAATCTTTTCTAGGAGGGATAATGTCGGTAAAAACCCATTTTTAGGTACATTGTTATTATAAGTTATAGATGGTATTTATAAATAGTAATCCTTGTTTATATTTTCACACCTGAAGAAGCTGCCGTGCAGCGAAACATGTCGTAAAAATTCATTACAGTGTTTTAAATATAGTGGAAATTTTAGTAAAACAATACGTTTTTTACTTCCATTCGTCTAAAAAAAATGTTAACCCTAGAAAAACAAATAAAAAACTACGTGATGGCATAATATGATGCCTATTATTTGTAAATTAACAATGTACCTATATCTTAGTTCTACATTAAAAATTGGAAAAAGGATCACTCAATTACAAGAACTCTGGTGGTCAATGGTAATTCAACACACTGGCATAGGCAAAAACGTACATTATCATAGTAGGGTCATTCCAAAACATTAATTGTTGAAGAAAGCTCGCCATTTTTTTCATTTACTTATCTTCAATATCTTTGTTTAAAATAGATATAATAATAACATGCAACACTGCTTATAGCGCTCTGGGAATAAGATTTCTCTAAATTCCAAAAATATCTCCTCAAAGACTTTTTATGGGCCTCGTTGTTGTCATGTAAAAAAAAGGGACCCCAATGGGGTGCGCAGCTCGAATAAACCTTTTTTTCAAATTAGACGATACCACTTGTGGCGCCTTTTGGAAAGCTTATTAAAAAATAGGGATTTTCCTACGACCACCTTTGAAAATGAGAAAAACACACGGTTAATTTGGCTAGAAAGCGCCGTATATCACAAGTATGTTGAAATATTTCCATACTAGTGTTGAAATACAAGGCACATTATTTAATTTAAACATATGGGGCCAATTTGACAGACCACCCTTATTTATTAAAAAGAACAAATTTTAGAAAGCAGTAATTGTAAAGTGTTTAACTTATTTATCACGTATTTGTCAAGTGATTCAGAATTAGAGTGTGAAAATACGCCATCTGAAATTATAAAAAATGTTAATAATAATGGAAAATCTATTACCAGAAAAAACAAATCTCGCTGAAGAGAGTGTTATGTATTAAACAACAAATGTGTATCGGTAGCGATAGCATAAAGAATAGAGCTCTAACCTACAGATCGCAAGGTCACAGGTTCAAATTCTATCAGGAGTATTTGATTTATAAAAACATTAAATAATTTATAGAATTATTTTGAAATGAAATCTTCCTTGTTGGGTTGATTTTTAAATTTATATTTAATGCATCTTTCCTTGATTAAATTTACAATTTTTCATTCTGGTTAATCTAGAAGTCAATCCAGGATTAGTTCTTCCTGTGATATATAAAATATGAAAAAATGAAAAAGTTAAACTACAAATAAAGAAAAAGCCTATTGACAAACTATGACATCAGATATTAAGTGGAACATAATCCTAAGTATGTTAATTTTAACACTAGTGTTCATATTTTTTTTAACACTAGTGTTGAAATATTTTTTTCACAAATCAAAGGCATTTTTAATAATTCATTGTGGTCATATGAAAAATAGTGTGCATTACTCGTGTAAACGTGATTATTCTAAAATTCGGAGAATTTCCGCATTCGACTGATGCCTCGTGCTAAATATCTCTTTGTTTGAAAAGTATTAATTTCATCACTTGTTATGTAATATACTTTTCCATATTTTTTTACAACTGTCAAACCATGTGTCAGAAATTTAATAGAATCTAATTTTTAACGAATAATTACGTTAAAAATAACTTTAAAACTGTGATGCCACTTGTTGAAAATGTGCCCCATGAACCTTTTGGCACAGACAAAACCGATGGTAGAACTCTTGCTTTACTCTTTTCAAAACTTATGGAGTGATTAAACTTATCTCTGCCCGAATCCTTGTCTTCAACTCTTCCAGATTTCTAGATCTGTTGACACAGACATCATAAATAAAAATCTAAGGTTGTAATATCCGGGGATCTGGGCGGCCACTCTATAAATCCGCGCTCCCCTCTTTGGGGTCCCAATTTCTTTTTATATGTCAAAAGCGAAGCCCATAAAAAAATCTTTGAGGGCAGATTTTTGGATTATAGAGAAATCTT
This sequence comes from Polydrusus cervinus, assembly GCA_935413205.1. Classification (NCBI taxonomy): domain Eukaryota; kingdom Metazoa; phylum Arthropoda; class Insecta; order Coleoptera; family Curculionidae; genus Polydrusus; species Polydrusus cervinus. Next base: position 23,516,253 of record OW284514.1, on the reverse strand, counting down.
ATTTCCAGAGCCTCTATAAGCAGTGTTCCATTTAAAATCCCTACCCTGTATACCTATTTTCTAAAATGATTCACACTGAATTCACTATTGACTTAAACTACGTTAAATTGAGAATTCCGAATAATGTTTGTTGACTTTTATAATTATTATTAATAGATAACAGGAAAACAAGAGGATTAGTTGTAAATAGGTTATTGATTTTTCGCAATTACCCCATTGTCTCGTATTAACTTGTTAATCTAGAAAAAGTCCTGTAATGCCCCTCTATACAGGGTGCCTGTAATGTGTTATTAGTACAGTAAATTTTTGTTTGCTAAAATGTATATTTTCAGAGAGGGAACTCAAAAAATATGCTCCTGTTCAGTCCTGGTTAGATGACCCTGTACATTTTATTGTACCTACGCATTCATTAACTTAAAACTTAAATATTAATGTAACGCACAGAAAAGCATAAGAAGAACAATAATAATTTTTTAATGCTTTGTTTGTATCTTGGTGCTACTTAGTTCTGTTTTCTATTTTCCCTAATAAATGAAATTCACTGGTATAATTTCCATATAATTTACAAGTTCAACTTTGTTTTACTGTATCCCATAATACTATAATTTCCACCTAGTATCGGCTGAATCAATTAATTTAATTAAATACTACATTAAAATATGTGCTTTTATACATATGTATACTTTTATCATTAATTTTAACCACATAGTAAGCACCAGTAATTTCACTTGAAGCCTCAAGGCGAAAGCGTACCTATTACAAATCAATTAATTTTACACTAAATAATTTTACAGTGTAATACTTCAGGTAATACTTCTTTTGTAACTACATACGCATAGAAGTAATTATTAAGGTAAGGAAAATTTCAAAAAACTCAAAAATAAGAAATTTTATTACAAAAATATCTTGCTATGGCCTCAAATAACTCAACGCAGCAGTTAGTTGCATTTTGATGAAATAAAAAGCAACATATTCACTATTTTGTTTAGAAAATGTGCCATTTTCACGTTTAACAAATTAAAAGTAACAAAATACCCTCAGATTTTGACACTTCCGTCTGCCGTTCTTCTGCTTCTATAAAAAGTAAGTTCTAAAAAAAGAAAAAGGTCCTCACCACCATCTGCTGTTTTTCTTCTCCTACAAAATATGAGTTAAAAAAGAATCCTTTCGCCGTCTGTCAATGTTCTGCTTCTAGAAAGAAGAAGGTCCTCATGGGGCCTCTCGAGGCTGATACGTTATCACTGACTCGCTGGGTGAGGTTGAATAAATCCTACAACACCTCCTGAAAGTATTTTCTAAAGATTGCTGAGTAGGTACCTTCAAAAGGCGACTTCTAAAAAAAGTCATCCTATATAAAGGATGTAAAAGTACCAATTGGTCTAGGGGGACTAATCTCGATTCAGGGGGGGGGGGGGCTCTCGAGTTGCGCTTATGAACACTGCTCCTGTTTTTCTAACTACAGCTAATTCATAGATTTCAAACCAGAAGAGTGAGAAATAATATACATATAACGCTTTAACAACCCATTGTTTTTTATTCTCAGCCAGTTAAAAAAGGCAAGAACCTTATCAACGTAATGCAAATAAAATATCATGGGGACCCATAGCAAAACAATTGCAAGGTTAAGAAAATATAGCCTAGTTGAGGCAACCGTAGAACGTGTACGCTTAACTTTAATTTTTTTTCCAATGAAAATGATTTATGTTATTAATGAATGACCCGTAGAAATAAAATTTAAAAAAATGCAGTGTGATTGTCGACATTAGCGTCCAACAGGGGGAACAAGAGAAATCATCTTGACCTCCCCCAGCATTTCCAAAATGTTAATATAAAGTTTACACTCTCATTGCCATTTTTTATCCTTTACAAGTTAGTGTAATTAGATTTTTACTCCGTGTCGTTTCTTCAAAACCATCATTAGCTTTGTTTTTTTAATTTTATTTTATTATTTTTAAATTCCCTCCTCCATTATAATTCAATGACGTATCACATCTAGTAATAATAACACGTTTCAGACTTAAAAACCCATCATCAATAAGAATAAGTGCAAATTCATCTTATTTGAAACTACAAACCCAATCTGTCTCAACTCTATAGTAGATTGTGACAGGCACTTATTTAAATCAATTATAAATACTTGCCAAATGACAGATTGGGTTAATGAAATCGTTTAGTGCAAATTAACTTTTATCTAATTTCTTGAAACTTTTATGATTTTGAGGAGTTGTGTAATTGTAGTTTTTTTTTTAATAAAAATTATGGAACATTATTCAAGAGAAGAAAAATTGGATATGATTTGGAGTCTAGAGTCAAATTATTTTTAGTTGGCTTTGAAAACAAAAGAAAATTGATAGATACAAGATGAATTAGCACTTATTTTTATTGATGATGGGTTTTTAAGGGGGATTTCTACTGTTATGGTCCTATTTTCATCGTTTCTTTACGATTTTTTTCTGGGGATAATAAGACAAATGCAGAAAAACAAGTTTTCAATTCTTTTTATTAAAGATAAGATGTACCAATGAAAAATTTTCAACCTCCAAAAAATGAAAAACTTGAGGGTGCTAAAGTTACCCCCTTAAAAAAAAGTTACTTGCTGGCGGAATTCAAATAAATTTTTCTATCCATGACAAAAATAAAATTGACCCAGATTCTTCAATTGTAAGCATGTAGTTATAGCCTCCACTAGAATCAAGTCAAAACTCGAGTAACTGTTAAAATGGCGTGAGATTTAAAATTTTTTTTTGAAAATTTACCATTTTTTTTGTATTTTAAGGGCTGTAACATTTTCTGTAATATCGCAAAATACTTGATTCTAGAGGGCGCTATAACCACTTGTATTCTGAGCATTTTAAGACCAAAATCATTAAATTCTGATAATTTGAACATACCGAAGCACTTTCCGCCAGCGCGAAAAACAGGGTTTCGAGAAAAACAACTTTAAAGTTTCAACGGTGGCTCACAATAAAATAGTCTCACTGTCACTTAGTCTGTGATGCCTGGCCCGTAGATTACAACCTCCTCTTCCTCGAAAAACGATAAACGAGCTGATTCTTCCTGCCTCTTTGCGAGCCTGGCCTGCCGATCCTGATTGGTCGAGATGATGTCGCTGGCGATAGAACGTAGCTCTGAGAACGCGGCTTAACTCAAAAGCGGCTAGTGGTGAGAACTGACCGGCAATCATAAAATTGGATGTAACTTTTTTTGGAGTAGATTTGGTAAAAACCCTTAAGTCCGAAACGTATTATTAATACTAGGTGTGATATACATATATGGGCTAATATTTTCCTCTCCGGACTCTTATGAGTATGAACTATGCATTGCTATTAATTTTTATTTTTATTGCATTATTACTATCGGCGAAGAAGAAAGACTAACAGCGGGTTGAATAAAGATATATAGTTCTCGATTAGCTTAACCGTGTATTAAAAAGACAAAATTTAATCAGAGGCTGGCAAGGCCAACCTCAAATTTATGAACTGACATCTGACAGCGGTTATCTTTTGCAAAATCTAAGGCAATTTCACACAAACACGCAGTAGGCGTTGCGTTTTTAATACGCGCTAACCAAGAACGATTTTTCTTTACGAAACCCATTGTTAATAACTTAAATATTTAATATAAACTGTTGGACAATTGCTTTCCAGCAAGAAACATTTCGCCTAAATTTAACAGTTAATATTTTCTGAACCAGATATGATATCGACCTATGGTTTTGATTGGTTTATAGATTCATCCCTTGGAAAACAATTGCCAATGTTGGATTTTCTTTACCTGTCAGAAAATTTTATATACAGGGTGTTAAAGAAGACGATGATTTTTGCTCCAATTTTAATGGCGTGTAACTTTCACAATAATATTTTTAAATTTTATCACTCTACGTCAATTAAATCACTGGTTCATAGCAGAGAAAGTAATTTGTCAAATTTTTGATATATGCTATATTTTAAGAAATACCGATTTTTTTGGAAACCCTTGCTTTATTTCAACTTATTGGTAGCTAGATCTCACTGTGCGTTATATCGTGCAAACTTTGCGAGTGACTATTATACCTTATGAAAAGCTTGATTATGTTTAGTAACAATAGTTGTACCTAAATGTTAGGATGTACAGTGGCGTACTTATAAACACCTATGTGTCTATGGTTTATGAGTATCCCACAATTTTTCACGATTCTTTTATATTGGAAAATACTCGCCCCTAGATTAGGTGTTTTCTTCTTATTTTTTAGTTTTTCATATCGCACTACAGGTATATTATATAGTGTGTTTACAAAATTTTAACAAATAATTTTTTTAATTTAATTTTTGGAAAAAATGTATTTATTAATTTCTAACTTTCTAACACTATACTCATAAAACATAACATAGGTGTTTATAAGTACGCCACTGTACATCATAACATTTAGGTACAACTGTTGTTACTGAACATAATCAAGCTTTTCATAAGGTATAATAATCTTTCGCAAAGATTTCACGATACAACGCACAGTGAGATCTAGCTACCAATAAGTTGAAATAAAGCAAGGTGTTCCAAAAAAATCGGTATTTTTTCTTGCTCGAAAGCAATTGTCCAGCAGTTTAGTTAAGGATTTGTATTATTTACGAAAAAACAACGTGTACTTGGGTTTACATGTCGTACACCAACACTAAGGTTAGGTTGCATACAGAGTACATTAAGATCTGAAAATAGCTGGTAACCTCGTGTCGCAATCGGAAACGAGAAAGTCAGTACCCTTTGTTTATCTTTGCATAACAGAGGACACAACTAAGTTTAAAATAAAGGCTTGCTGATCAAATCTTTTATACATTTGGGACTTGTGATTGACACAGAACTGAGATTCACCGAACATGTCAACATCTGCATTAAAAAAGCATTTGCTAACCTTAAATTAATTTACGGGCAAAAAAGTATATTAAACGAGAGTCTTAGAAAAAAACTTTGCGATTCTATTGTGCTGTCACATTTTAATTTTGCTGATTCAGTCTATGGGCCTTGTCTAATGGCTGCCGATTCATATCGAATTCAGCTCATCCAAAATTGTTGTGTACGTCTGATTGGAGGCATAAGGGGAAGAGAGAGAGGTGTGTCTGCTAAACTACGTGAGATTGGATGGCTTAGAATGGATGAAAGGCGAATATTGCACTCACTTGTTTTATTTAATAAAATTCTACTTAACCAACGCCCACAATACTTATATAACAAAATTAAATTTCGGAATGAGGCGCATAGTCTGGATATTCGATATAAATATACTAATACTACGCCCATACATTCTACAGCCCATTACGAACGTTCCTTCAGTTTTAGTCTTGCGAAATATTATAATAAGGTTCCTGACAGCATAAAATTTTTAACAGGTACAAGGTTTAAAGGGGCAATTAAGAAAATTATCGGCAACTTTTTATAGTTCTGTCCAAAGACCATAATACATACTGTGTATCTATATGCATATATCGAGCTGATTATTATTGTGTTATTGTTGTGTTTGACATGTATTTGTTTTATTCTGAAATATGTTTAATTATGTTTTTAATCCCTTGTAGAGGGTATAATCTGAAAATTTAATAAAATTTTGTTTATATACTTTAGTGGTTAAGTGAGGAAGCTTGCTTCAACTTCGCCTTTTGTAAATTATTTACAATAAAGTCATTTATTATTATTATTATTATTATTATTATTATTATATACAGGGTGTTATGGAATTGATACTTAATATTTAAACTCATAAAGGTCAAAAGTTTTGTCTCATTCATAAGTTATCGAAACAGTGGCATGGCCAAGAATATATTATAGTCTATTTCAGAAAGGTGTAGAGTAATTAAATGGGACATTCCGTCCAGTTCGGCTCCATTTCAGTGTCGGCCATAGGCGTAGGTAAATATTGTGCATTAAATTATTTATGATAACAACTAACCAAAGAAAAAAAAAAGATAAAGAAGGAACTATTAGCTATAGCAAATTTACGCAAACATCGTTTTATGAAATATGCCGTGGAAGATATAGCTGAAAAACATAGTGTAATTGTGCTGCGCACACCGCCATATCGTTGCGAACTAAATCTCATAGAACTTATACGGGCGCAAGTAAAAGGATTTGTAGCAAGACACAAAACGACATTCGAAATAAGGCATTAAGCTACTGTTTGATCAAGCCATTAAGAAAGTGACACCAGAGAACTGGCGAAAGCAGTCCACCATGTCATTAAAGAAGAGTACAAAATGTGCGATTTTGACCACCTGATCGAACGGACCGTCGACCCGTTAATTATAACGTCAAGAGGAGATGACAGCTCCTCAGATGACGAAGAATATTATGATTTTTTATAATTTAATTTCTGTATAATATTTTTGTATTTTTTTATGTTTAATAATAAATAAGTGTACCTAATACTATACACATAATGCACGCCTTTGTCACACCATTTTCAGTGTTTGTATAAATTGACCCAAACCCGGGCGGTACTACCTGCACTCGATGAAAATAAAGAATTTTGCAATGAAATCAATGCCAAATTATGAAAGTGGCTTATATATTCGTTGTGTCACTCTGTAGTCTCTTTCCATACCTAATGAGATTTTATTACTCTACACCTTTCTGAAATAAACTATAGCTTTGTTTCAATCCAGCAAGAAAATCGTTTCTAAACGGTAATTTCCAGCCGATCAAATGGATTTTGAATTTAGCAATTGATTTTGCAATGAAAAAGTAGTTGAGCGACTGGAGATTACCGTTCAGTAACGATTTTCCTGCTAGGTTTGGAGCAAAGCTAATATAAAACGATACGTTGATTTCGTTTGATGAACACCTAGTAAAAGACGATGGGCCTGTGACGTACCTTTAAAGAAAATAACGATTGAAATGTTCTGCTTCTGATCTGTAGCTTACGAAAACACCTATACAAAGAACAGGATCCTATTAACTGTCTACTGTCTCCTAGAATGCAGCGTAAAAAACGCGCTTCACATGTGATATATTCCTACATGGGTAATTTAAAAGGCACTTTATACACGACCAAATAAGAATTTGACAGTTCTTAAATCTTGAGATTGAAGATACATTTTACAAACCTATGCAATTTTAATGTATTAATTACATTCCACTCTCTTGTGATTAGAAAAATATTCTCAAATGGGTTTAGCAATAAACCCTTTTTTCTTCAGTGGTAACCTTTACTCTCATCGTAGTGACAATATAAGTAATACAATCAGGGGGCGGACTGGAATAATTTGGCCCCGGTGGCTACATGGCCTTTATTGCCCCAACCCTCATTATTTTTGCTCTGATGGCCATTTCATCAGCTAGCGGATTTTATAGCGAATAAATATTAACGTATACGGAAATAATTTTGAAGCTTATTTGAAATCTAGGTAGCATAAACAAAGTTCAAAATAAGTTAATATAATAAAGAGGTAGTAATATAGAGTCTCTACGGTAAAGGGCAGTAATGAACAACATGGAAGAATATGCCTTTATGGAAAACATTTAAAATTATAAAATTGAAAAATATTTCAAAGTTAAATAAATAGAAAAGACAAAACAATACAAATGAACGCAACTCAATAAACAAAATTAAAATCTCAATAAGGGTGATAGATGTTTCGATTCTGATGCAACAACATCAATTATTTTATTGTAATCAATATCGAAATCTCTCCGCCTGCTTATGTTATTATTATGCATAGGTGGAGAAAATGTTCATTTTTGTACATCTTTTTATTAAAGTTTTAACATTTTTTGAAAAAAAAAATTGTTGCTTAAATGTTTGGACCAATTGGCCCCCAAAAACCTTCTGGCCCAGGTGGCGATGGCCACCCGGCCACCCGCTTTAATCCGCCACTGAATATAATTATTTGTTAACTCTATTACAGCCAAGCGCGGCTTGTCCATAAGGTCATTTGGTCAATGACTCACCTACAAATCTGACCCACCTTGTTATCGTATTTTTTGAAAAAAAAAAAAAATAACTATTCTTCACAAAATCCAAGTTCCATAGTGTAAGTGTCCTGTGAAAACTTCCCAATATGTTGTTCGAAGGACTCGCGGCCGTTTTTAAGTTAACCAATGATTGACCTTATAAGAATGACTTGGAACCTAAGAGTGAGACAAACATATAAGCGAGTCCAGAAGTTAAAATGAACCAATAAATGAGATCTTTCGTCGACGGCAGGACCAATCATATCAATTTTTAGGTGGTGTAACAGTAGCTTTTTGAAACGGTCATTGAATGAAACACACTCGAAACGCTCCGAAATTATTTTCAGTTAGACAAAGAGTAATTAATAACCAAATGTGCGGCATTGATTTGCAAAATTTGCATGAAAGCCTTGATTTCTTATTTCCTTATATCGCCGCATCATGGCATCGTGTCTCCTACAGTGTATTTTATTTAGATTGTTTATGTCTGAGATTGATTTGATTGTCCTATTTTTTTGAGTGTGATGTATTGTTGTGATATTTGTAGACTATAATTATCTAGTTGCAGTATCTATTTTCAACTGGCACTGCTAGTAAACAATAACCTAACCACTACCGCTGCATTAAGATTTCAATTTCAATAAACAAGTTTTCCGATTATATTATAGCTTTATTTTGCACAACCTACACATTATTAGATATTATTATATCGGTGCCAGTTCAAAATAAATACACTTTTTATTACGTTTAATTGAAAAATTTTACGTTACTAGTTGTCCTCAAAATTTGCCCTACCTGTACAGCTCATGTACCTACGTACAGCTGCTTACTTACAGCAATAAATGTAAAGTGTTTAACTTATTTATCACGTATTTATGAGTGATTCAGAATTAGAGTGTGGAAATAAGCCACCTGGAATTACAAAACGTGCTAATAATATACAGGAAAGCCTACTGTCAGGGAAATCAAAACCGTTGAAGAGATATTTGTATAAATATGACTTATTAGTCTTTATAAGTGCCTTAGCGTAGAGGATAGAGCTCTAGCCTAATGATTGCAAGGTCCCAGGTTCAAATCCCACCGGTATTATTTGATTTTTTTTATAAAAACAGTAAATAATTTATAGGATCATTTTTAATGAATCCTTCCTTATTGGGTGGATTTTTTTGTTTATTTTTTATGCATCTTTCCTTGTAATAAGTAAATGAAGATTTTTTAATTTTGATTAATCAAGAGGTCCACCCAGGATTATAGTTTATCCTAATATTTGTTATAAAAAAATGTATTTCAAATTTCTAGTCGTGAAGAAAGTATAGTCTGCTTCTAAGTAAGAATGAAAATTAGCAAGTGGTTCCTCTCGCATTGAATTTTCATTCTAACCTTGTTACAGAATGATTATACTATTCTGGACCTGATTCAAGAGACTTGCTATGAAGTTCCAGTGTGAGATAATAAGGCCACCCACCTGGCTGTCTTAAACCCAAAAATATTCCACAAAACAGATGTTCCTTGTTGTTCATTGTCAACGCCTATACCTAATATTATTACAGCAGTGATAAATGTAAAGCCTTGACAATTTAAATCTATTATGCTAATATTTCATCCAAGATGTAATTAAGATTCATAAACGCAATGGCAACGTATAAATTCTAAAATGAAAAAAGGTTCCTTGAAAACCTGAATGTTTTCCTTGAACGCGGATGTTGCCTTTTTACCAGTACTTGAATACTTAGGTAGGTACTGTGTTTTTACTGAATATTATTACAGTGCACGATAAGTCTAAATATAGAATTTATATAGATTATTAAGGTTTTTGCAAATATGCAAGTACCAGGCATTAGTACATAAAGATCAATAAATAATTAAAGTTACAAAATTTTTTTTAACAATTCAAAAACTATACCTAATTTTTTCCACTTCCACATGGATATTTGCTGTTTCCTTTATACTTAAGTCACGAGAAAAGTTGGCTATTTCGGTGAACTGTACGACGCAAAATTTCATATTCATTACTGTGCTGCAACCTTCAAAAATAAAAGGTCCCATTTTTAAAGAAAAATTCCAAAAATGCACACAATACTGAAAAAATATTTTTTAGCACATCACAACCACAAGTGATCCTAAAGAATACCGTACGAATATAACACTGTGCGTAAATTTGTTGCTTTTCCCTTTGGATACGGCGGCTCGCGGTCTCAAAAAATGGTGAAGAGCTAGGTATAGGCGGGTACTTAAACAAACATTGACTAATAACCCGTCTAACAAAACGTTTCTCTTATCCTCATCTGTCCAACGACTGGAGTTTTCAACAAACAAACTATGTCATTAATTGGGTTCATTTTTAAAACACACAACTAAGTAGGTACATACGTACACCACTGAATTAACTGACAAATAAAAATAAACCTTTTAATCACGTAAAAACAATATCTATAATCGTAAGTTTCGCGAAGCCTCAAAATAAATAGTAAATACCTTGCCCTTCATCATAATACTAATTGTTGCATGCTGTTTGCGTGACTGACGTCACGTAACCATAGCAACGGTGAATATCAAAGCTATGTTGGGTGTTGGGTCTTCACTTTGCTTTGAGCTAACGGACACGGTCGGCTGGGGCGCGCCAAAAGGCACAAGTGTTTATAATTATTGTCCATCGGAGTTAAACCCCCTATTATGCATCTACATTCGAAATAAATTAATATTAATATTTCAAACATAATTATTTTTTAAGGGCTAAAATGGTACCTAGCTATATTGGTACATTAATATTTAATATTGTCGAAAAACTTTTCTCCTTGTTTTATTTCACCTACTTCACCTGACGAGCCGCCACTGACGTTAGATCTTTATATTTCATGAATTCGGAAATTTCCCATTAGTTGACAACATTGTTATAAAAATTAAATGTCTTCTGTGGCGTTTTTATAAAGCACTGACTAATTGTCAGTGGCGCATATACCGGGGGGAAGGGGTGGGGGTGGGGGGTTAAATGGGAAGTAATTTACCCTGACCCCCCACCCCGGGAACTTAATTTTTAAACCTTTTTAATTATTTCATTTGTTTTAGGATATGTTTTTTTTTTGTTTTAATTATCAGAAGTAAAGTATTTTTTTACACAGAATAAGAATATTAAATTAGTAGGGGGGGAATAATACACATTGTCTGCTCCACTAGTTTATTGGAAGGATTTCTTATTTAGAAAAACCTTAGTATCGTATCGTACATGTTTCGAAGGTAAAAAAAATGATACGATTACTAAAATTAAACTAAAAATGTTTTCGAAAGATCCATCATAATGATTACTCTCTACTTCCTAATTTTAAAAAGTTTTTAAAAATTTAAATTTTTTAACCTTAATTACATTTGTAAAACTTAATTCAAAACTTTTTTCTTCTTTTTCTGTTCCACAGTTTAACATGTAATGTTGAGGGTCTCTCGTCTTGTAATAAATTAATTTCATTTCGCCGATGATGAAAGTTTTTTACCTTCGAAACATTTACGATACGATACTAAGGTTTTTCTAAATGAGAAATCCTTCCAAAAAGTGGAGTAGACTGTGTGTATTATTCCCCTACTCATAATATTACTCCACTGAGAGATGGACTACTTCCACAAAATATTAAATTTTAGCTGCAACTGTGCGTTTTTTCAAAAAAATATCATTCTTAATAACTTATGTTGATTTTTTCCACAGTCACATTACAATATTTTTCAGAGAAATGAAATTTTAATACTTAAATATTGCCACTACCCCTCACCAAACTCAAACTCTGGAGGCGCCACTGCCAATCACAGTTTATTGTATTTACCGAGGCTCCGCCTTCTTTTTCAAGACACTATACATTATATAATTTATATTTATAGGGTGCAATATGTTATTAATTTGTTGAATATAACCAAATATACAGGGTGTCCCGAAATTAGGTGACAATATTTTAAGGGGATAAAGTACATCCAAAAATAGGACTAAAATCCTTTATTATATTATCCAAAAACGCTTCGTTATGAGGCTAGAGCCCCCCGAATCGAAGCTATGATAAGCGGTTTTTTCACAATATCTTAGAAACTGATTGAAGTATCAAAACAAAATTTGATACATGTTTTACCCATGACAAGACGCAATAAATGGTTTGTTTAGCTTAGGTGTATTTCTTCCAGTGGCGTCCCACTGGGTAGGTAGTGAGGAGAATATTGCCCTAAATTTTTTATTTGTAGGATTTTTTAACGCCAGGTGAAATTTTTAAAAGCACTAAAGTCTTCTATTGAAAAAAGATACTCTTTCTTCATTTTGGTAGGATTTACCATTTTTCAGTAAAATCGATTTAAAAATTTTCTGTTTTTTACAAGCCGTTAAAAAGGCTAAGGTGTTTTTTGCATATCTCAGCAAACACTTGATATTAAAACATGAAATTAATTAGAAGTTCTACTAGCGACAAGGCATATTTATTAAAGGATGTAACATTAAAATATTTTTTCAGTGGTGTCTAGTGTTGTAAATGGAAATATTTCCGTTGGAAATATTTCCATGGAAATGGAAATATTGGAAATTTCCGAACTTGTCTCGGAAATATTGGAAATATTGAGAATATTGGAAATATTTTAAAAAATATTTAAAACTTGTTCTAAATGATTCAAAACAAATGATTATTATTATATCTTTTATATTTATACATTAAAATGTTTGTTTTTCTTGGGTTTTCGGTCACTCTTGAATAAAATATTTTTCTTTATAAGGGGTTAACGTTTTGGTTTTATTAGGAAACCATCATCAGAACTACTATAGTTCATAACCCAGTCTCCTGGTGGAAAGGACTTTGTTCTTCATCTTCTTTATCAAAAGTAGCGTCACGAATTTTGATGATGCCAGCATCTTCAGCAGCCACTGAGCGCAGTTTTAGCGTTTATAGTCACATTCATTCTAAAAAGAGAAACAGGCTTACTAATGACAGAGCGGCTAAATTGCTCCAAGTATCCCACAATGAAAACTTGAAAAGGGCGATAGGTCAATTTTTATTTCCGACACTGACACTAGTGACACTGTTAAAGATTTTGAAGAAGTTGACTGGCATGAAGAAGACCCTAATGCCGAAGATAATATTGAGGATGATGACGACAGCGATGAAGATATGCCTCTTGCTCGACTTGTTTGTAAAAAATAATTATTTTTTTTTACAAATTTGACCCTATTTCTATTTTTTTGATGTTTAACATTTATTTGTGTTCGTGTATAGGAAGCGTTCTATTTTTTGTTGTTATTTTTTAAATATTTAGTTTTTTCTTATTTTTTTTTAGTCTTTAATTGGTTTCCAATATTTCCATATATTTCCAATGTTTCAGGAAATATTTCTGGAAATATTTCCAAACATATATTTCGGGAAATTTTACAACACTAGTGGTGTCGCACGGATTGGAGCCTAAAGTAAATATTACTATTTTTTTTTTATTTGAGGGGCTTTCCTTTTATACCATTTTCAAATTCTCCGTGCCTCACAAAACATAACACGCAGGTCTAGATTTTGCATCCAACAAAATGGAAATCATTTTGAACATTTGCTTAAGAATTAGTGTCCCGTGTGGTTTTACAATTAAATTTGATTTGCAATTTGTTATTCTTTTATCTTCTTATACAAATAAATATTTAAAAAACAAGGTCTAAAAATCAGTTGAAAACCTTATATTTTGTCAAATTACAATAATGGAAAGTTTTATTAACAAAAAATTTAAAAATTTTAAAAAATTACATTAAAAGTATGAAAGCCCCTCAACTTAAAAAAAAAATTGTAATATTTACTTTAGGCTCCACCCCGTGCGACGCCACTGGAAAAATAATTTAATGTTACATCCTTTAAAAAATATGCCTTGTCGCTAGTAGAACTTCTAATAAATTTCATGTTTTAATATCAAGTGTTTGCTGAGATATGCAAAAAACACCTTAGCCTTTTCAACGGCTTGTAAAAAACCGAAAATTTTTAAATCGATTTTACTGAAAAATGGTGAATCCTACCGAAATGAAGCAAGAGTATCGTTTTTCAATAGAAGACTTTAGTGCTTTTAAAAATTGCACCTGGCGTTAAAAAATTCTACAAATAAAAAAGTTAGGGCAATATTCTTCTCACTACCTACCCAGTGGGACGCCACTGGAAGAAATACACCTAAGATAAACAAACCATTTATTGCGTCTTGTCATGGGTAAAACATGTATCAAATTTTGTTTTGATACTTCAATCAGTTTCTAAGATATTGTGAAAAAACCGCTTATCATAGCTTCCATTCGGGGGGCTCTGGCCCCATAACGAAGCGTTTTTAAAGGTATATTAATAAAGGATTTTAATTCTATTTTTGGATGTACTTTATCCCCTTAAAATATTGTCACCTAATTTCGGGACACCCTGTATACGCATCTATATAGTTTTATCAATAATGCTGAATGTGTATAGAAAATTAATTTCATATAGCATTATATTAAGTTGGTTTCATGAGCATTTGGCCGAAATGGCAAGTCGGCGAACTTTGGATCCATATAATGGTCATGAGTTCAAGCCCGGCCGCCTGCAAGCTTTTAAAAAAAAAATTACCATACGTTTTTGGTCGTAGAAAAAATATTTATTTTTTAAAATTAATTTTTAATACCAAGAAATTACACGATAATAGAAAATGGTCAAAACCGATGTCTACAATGATGCAGATGTAAACAAAAACATCTACAAGACAAGATCGATAAGCTGCAGCTTCCCGATCGATAACGAGTGAAATACATGCTCAGTCAGTACTCACTAGCAAATTTCTATCAGTTCTAACGTTCATGTTTGAAGATTTCGAAGTTGGTTTAATTTAAATAGGTTTTTAATGAGCTGAAAAAAATTAATGGTACTACCTATCAATCAAATCTAGTGAAAACCCAAAATCCAATTTATAGCTTTGCTGATGACAGCACACTTGTCTCATCTTTTACCTTGACTCCCCAAACATCCGCTGCCGACGCACATCTTCGCAGGCAGCATGAAGTATTGCGCCTCAACAATGACCTGGAAGAAATTTTGGCTTGGGGTGACAGTAACCAAGTCGAATTTAATGCTAAGAAAACCCAGGCAGCAGTCTTCTCCAAAAAGGTTAACATTGCAGAACCGGATATAGTCATGGCAGGACACGCAATTCCCCTGGCACCGTCTATTAATTTGCTAGGGGTCAATCTGGGAGGTAACATGTCTTGGCATGATCACGTTGCCGCAATTGCCAAGACTTGGTGTACTTTTCCGCACCAAAAGGTTGTACACACCTCATCAACTTTTGACACACTACAAAGCCCAGATTCGACCATCATTAGAATATTGCTTTCATGTCTGGAGCTCTGCACTCAAGCACACCCTTCGGCTACTGGATTCCATTCAAAGGAGAGCCGTTCGTCTGATCGGCGACCCCGAGCTGACCAAGACCCACGATAGCCTGGAGCATCGAAGACAGGTTGGTGATTTGGCTCTCTTTTACAGATATTTCCATGGCAGGTGTTCGACTGACATTGCCCACTTGATTCCACCTAGAGCAATACAAAACAGAAATACACGGCGAACCACTGCCGCTCATCCATATGTTGTTCAGCTTAGTACTCCTCGAACTTCATTGTTCAAGAATTCTTTCATCTGGAGAACGTCATCTTTGTGGAATGATCTTCCTGAGGTCGTGTTTCCCAATGAATACAATCTTCAACGTTTCAAGACCAACGTTAATCGCTTTTTTCGCACTCGCACCGCTCCCAGAGCGCCTTAAAGGATTTTTCCTACAGTGCAGGTGTTTTATAAAAAAAAAAAACAAAAAAAAACAGTTGTATTGATAAAACATACTTATAGCATAGACTTAAACGAAAAAAAATGTATCATATCAGTGCCCGCTACAAGGGACATCAAATGAAAGTTAATTAAATTAAAAATAAGAAAATAAATACTACTAAAATTTAAGGATATTTCATTATAATTTATTTCAGAAAGGTGTAGAGTAATAAAATGGGAAATTCCGTCCAGTTAGGCTCAACTTCGGTGTCGGCCATAGGCGTAGGTAAATTTTATGCATTTAATTATTTATGATAACTAACCAAAGAAAAAAATAAAAGAAGATGATTTGATAAAGAAGGAACTATTAGCTATGCAAATTTACACAAACATCGTTTTATGAAATATGCCGAGGAAGATATAGCTAAAAAACATGGTGTAACTGTGCTGCGCACACCGCCATACCATTGCGAACTAAATCCTATAAAACTTATATGGGCGCAAGTGAAAGGATTTGCAGCAAGACACAATACGACATTTAAAATGAAAGACGTTGGGCTACTGTTTGATCAAGCCATTAAGGAAGTGACACCAGATAACTGGCGGAAAGCAGTCCATTATGTCATTAAAGAAGAGGAGAAAATGTGGGATCTTGACAACCTGATCGATCGGACCGTCGACCCGTTAATTATAACGTCAAGAGAAGATGACAGTTCCTCAGATGACGAAGAATATTATGATTTTTTATAACTTCATTTCTGTATAATGTATTTTTTGTATTTTTTTTATAATGTTTAATAAAAATATAAGTGTACTTAATACTATGTACATAATGCACGCCTTTGTCACATCATTTTCAGTGTTTGTAAATGAATAACAATAGGCAAAACCCATAAATTGACCCAAACCCGGAAGATACTACCTGCACTTGATAAAAATAAAGAATTTTGCAGTGAAATCAATGCCAAATTATGAAAGTGGCTTAACTATTCGTTGGGTCACTCTGTAGTCCCTTTGAATACCTTATGAGCTTTTATTACTCTACACCTTTCTGAAATAGACTATAAAAAAAATATAAACTGTTATTTTTAGGCACAATAAAACTCAAGAAGTCGGGATTATCTTACGTTTTAATACCGCCTATTTTTCCTATTTAGGATTAAGATAAAAGTATTTGTACTTGATCTTAATAAGCCTTGTTAAAAGAAAGACAATGATGAAAAATTCCCAAGTGGAAATAAGGAATGGCGGAAATTCCACTGTATGAGACGTAGCACGTAGGTAGTGGTAGTAGCTCTATTATATAAACCGCAGACTTGATCTATACACTAGATTACACAAAACACCGTGATACCATAGAACTTAAAATTAAATATGTACAAATAAAAGCATTAAAAAAGTATTGGTTTCAAATTAGGAATATGTATCGACCGATTAAAAGGTGAAATAAATGACTAACATGACATGCTTAATAATAACATTATTCATTTTTTTTCCCGGAGATTATACAGATTTCACATGATGACTAGAGAAATTTCCTTTTAGTCAATGTAACTTTTGAAGAGAAAGGAGTGCTAACATTTCAGTTTTTAGATAGATAGTAATTAAAGAGGTCCGGTTTATTTTTTTTTTGGAAATCAGTTTGGACCAGAGAGGAGTTCCACCTGGGAGAGAGGCCATGCGTGGAGGAGGCGACGTTTTGCTTTTAGAAGTCAGTTTGGACTAGAGGCGAGTTCCACTTGCGAGAGGGGTCACGTTTACTGTGGATGGGTGGAGATAAAGGCCACGCACGGAGGCGACTTTCTTTTTGGGGTAGTGCCCACCCTAAAATCTTCGGGCCCGTGTGTGCCCACCCATTTCAAATTTCCTGTCGCCGCCGCTGAGCCAATAAACGGATCAGACATACATTTTGCAAAGTTTACGTGCCAACGGCAGGAGCTTTACACCAGATGTCACAAATTTTCACTTAGGCTTACTTATCTCTATAGAGTAGATATTATGACATTTGAAAGAACAAATATAAGGGTTATAAACGTCTATCTATCTATTTATTTGGTATAAATCCGACTAATATTTCTCCAAGGTTATCAGCTCCATGCGAAATTATATGTATCCATTAAATTAGAAAACATGGCCCAAATCCTGGCCATTTTTTTCCGGGGGCCCGTCCGTGCCCCGGATGCACTTAGGCCAGGTTTGGCCTATTGTGCTTACCCTGTGTAGTTGTTACACCCACTCCGTGATCCCAGTTCCTTGCACTAGTGTAAGTCATTTGGGGAGAGGGTAAAGATGTCCTCTGGTTTCAGTTTTGTTTGTCCGGGTATTTGTTGCCTCTTCCGATCTAGCGACTCGCAATGGCAAACTAGGTGTTGTACAGTTTCCTTGACTTGTCCGCATATTCTGCAGTCAAGGTATCCATTGTACAGTTGCATTCTGTGCAGATGGTTCTTGACCGCCATTTATCCTGTCAGAATTCCTGTAATGGTTCTCAGCTGGTTCCCCTTCATTTGAAGCAGCTGTTTTGTAAGTCTTGGGTCTGGGTCCCCAATGAAGCTTTTACTGTGGTGTAATCCCTGCCTGTTGCTCCAGTGGATTTTGTGTTCACTCCTGATCCATCTGCAGTATTACTTTGTTTACTTTTGCCCGGGCCTCCATATCCCCTTGACATTCCTATACCAGTCTTTTGAGACATGTTTATTATTGGATTTTTTAAAACTTTTTAAATTTGGACTTAAGAGCTAATAAAAATATCACTTTAGAACTCTCGGGCAAGAGGTAAAAAAATATCACACCACAGTACTGCGAACGTAATACTATTTAATCGGTTTTATTGTAAGTAAAATAATTCGTTTTCTATTAAAAGATCCGTTTTGAAAATAATTTTCGTTTTGTTTGAAAATAATTAGTTATATCAAGTGTAAAATGTATCTGTAATAGTTATTTACGATATAAGTGTTGTAAAGATTCATATTACAACACGAGATGTTAAAGTTGTCAAACGAGGCGTCAGCCGAGTTTAATAAAACATCGAGTGTAGTAATATGAATTTACAGCAAGAATATTGTACAAAATTTTATCTACTTTTATCTATGAATAAAAATATTTGGCAAAAGGCATTTTTAAAAATAAAAATGCACCTGTAAAAATGCACCTGCTATTAAGTTTACTAATCAAGTTTTTTATGTTACTTTTCGCATAGTTACTGTTTCGCATGGTTACTGTCGAAACTTTGTCAAACAAATTCAAAAATATGAAAAGCGTTTTTCAAAATGAGCGATTCTGATGGAAGTTTACCCTCTGATATAGAAGCAGCGCAAACGAAGCGATCTCAAGTTTAGTTCCGACAAAATCCAAGGCGCGGTATGAGTTGGAGTATCAGAAGTTTGAAGATTGGTGCAAAGCTAACAAAATAAAGGAGGTGTCTGAGAAAATCCTTTTAGGTTATTTTTCCGTAAAGCAACGCTCCCAGAAACCATCTACACTATGGACTCACTACTCAATGTTGAGAACTATGATTTCAGTCAAGAAAAATCAAGATATAATTATTGTTAATAATAAATCATTCTTCTAAAAAGTGTGGTTTTATTCAACAGCAAAATTTTAATAAAACTGTTTTTTTTTTCATTACAGCACTAGTGCTGTAATAGATGCCCTTTCAAAACGATTTACAGAACTGTAAAATTCATATTACTAAATAAACGTAGATAAAATATTTTTAAAAAGCCTACGGGTTGCAAATTATATTTGACAATGACAAATCACAGGTTGACAAGTCCAATCAATGCTCTGGTGTCCGCCGCATCACCTGTTGAATTCCAATAAAAACCCAACCGCAATCCTATACAAATAAGTTAAGATCGGGTTGTCCAAAATTGTTCAAACTCCGCATGTGGACTCACCACACCAAGTCTTCCTACAACCCGGCTCTAAAGTCAACAGGGGAGCAAATATTTGGACAGCCTTAAACGTGCATAGGATGGATTCCTTATGTTTCCAACGACGATGCCTCACCCGGTGGGAACGTTATTTTCATACAAAAAAAACTCGAAGAAAAAGATATAAGCCAATGAAAATCTTAAAAATAATCGCTAAAGTTACTCATATAAAACCGTGTTGCAAAAAATATTATAAATTATTTTTTTTTAATAAAAATAACTTTAAAAAAAATCAATTATTAATAAAATGGCCAGGATTCGGACCAAGCGAAAGCAATATTTTTGGTCTAATTTAATATAGATCATCCTTAAACGAATTAGTATAAGAAAATACTTACTTACATACAATTTCTATGGATCTAACCCTCTTTGCCGAAGCAAGGTACAAAAACGAACAAAGAACACCCGCGCCGTCAAAATTATTATTAATTAAGATCAGTTTAATAATGAACCGTGTATACGGGACCTCGTTTATAATCTCTAGCACTTTCGCGCACCTATTTATGCTGCTAATTGATGTTATACCGATACTAAATGTAAACCTTAAAAAACAGCATAATATAATAAAGTAACAAAATATTGTACCTTATCTTTAACAAGCAAATATCCTTTTAATCCTTAGCGGTACGATAACCAGGGGCGGACTGAAAAAATACTGGATAATTCTAGTTCTCTGTGAGCACAATCTGGTCGTAACAAAATATTAAGTAGTATCCAGAAGGTCATGTTGTGTGTAGTTTGGTAATGATGACCAGACAATTTGATAAATGTACTTTTTCACAGTTTCAAGTTTGATAATTTTAGTGGGATTTGAATTGTTATAGTTCAGAAAGGTGACGAGTAATAAAAGCTCAATAGGTATCCAAAGGGACTACAGAGTGACCCAACGAATATTCAAGCCACTTTCATAATTTGGCATTGATTTTATTGCAAAATTCTTTATTTTCATCAAGTGCAGGTAAAACTACCCAGGCTTGGGTCAATTTATGGGTTTTGCATATTATTATCTATATTTACAAACACTAGAAATGATGTGACAAAGGCGTGCATTATGTACATAGTATTAGGTAAGTATATTTATTTTTTATTAAACATTATTAAAAAAATACAAAACACAAAAAATACATTATACAGAAATTAAATTACATATAAAAAATCATAATATTCTTCGTCATCTGAGGAACTGTCATCTCCTCTTGACGTTATAATTAACGGGTCGATGGTTCGATCGATCAGGTGGTCAAAATCCCACATCTTCTCCTCTTCTTTAATGACATGACGGACTGCTTTTAGTCAGTTCTCTGATGTCACTTCCTTAATGGCTTGATCAAACAGTAGCTTAACGTCTTTTATTTTGAATGTCGTGTCTTGCTACAAATTCTTTCACTTGCGCCCATATAAGTTCTATAGGATTTAGTTGGCAATGATATGGCGGTGTGTGCAGCACAGTTTCAGCTATATCTTCCACGGCATATTTCATAAAACGATGTTTGTGTAAATTTGCTATAGCTAATAGGTCTTTCTTTATCAAATTATCTTCAAATTCAATACTTTTGGTGGTTGACCAGTCGATAATTTCTTGTTTTCTCCAAGATGAAGTTGGAGTCGTCTCTGTGCGTCGTGAATGATAGCCTACGTTATCCATAACTACTACTGAATCAGCTGGAAGATATTTTATCATTTCACCAAAATAGTCCTCAAAAACATTCGATTTTATGTCCTCGTGGTAATCTCCCGATTTGAATTACGCAATTACTTGACATTTTATTATTACAAATAATACTATTTTATTTTAATAGGTACCCTTTATTCTAATTCTCTAAAAATTTTGGTTAGTTATCATAAATAATTTAATACACAAAATTTACGTGCCCCTATGGCCGACACCGAAATTGCACGTACGGTCAGGCACATATGTAGTGAAAATGGTCCCAACCGAAAACTGACGATTCATAAGACGGCCCTTTAAAAAAAAAACGAAATTTTTAGAATATTTTGCGCCTTCCTTTTTGACTCGAAAAAAACAAAAAACACTTTTTCGTAGCTGTTTCTTATGTTCTACAAGATGGCGGTATTAGTTTTCAAATTCGCCGTTTTATTCTTGAGACACCTACGTCAAGTAATTTTTTTTATATACGGACCTGAATTTTATATACAATATACAGTTTAAGGGATTTAAACTGTAAAAATGTAATACAAGGATTTTGAAATGCTAAAAATGAAACCTGATCAAGAGGAGTCACCTTATTCCCATTTCGTACTGTAAAAATAATGCAAACATTAAACTTATATTTCAACTTCTTATTAGCGACTATCTAAAACTATTCAAAATTGGGAAAATGGTAACGCTATCTCAAACAGCAAACACACATAAAAATAGTGTTAAGCAAACTTAACGACGCGGTGTCAAAAATCATGACTTATGACCAAAGTATTAAGTCAACATTACTAATAATTATTAATTATGGCTTTAAGCTGCGCAATATACAATATACCTAAATAAATAAACATGTTTTTATTTAAAACCTAATATATGTGACCATTGACAACTTTCAGCTACATACATAATTGGGTATTTTTATTTGACAGCCAATTTTGGCCAATCAATAAAATCCCGCTATTTGAATTTTCAAACGCTAATATCTCGGCATTCACTAACTCCCGAAACCTAAATTTCGGTTCGCTACAAAGAATAATATTTGTCGCGGAATATGAAACAGGTTTTTATCATTTTATAGGATTGCATAAAATGCCGAACCGATCAATAATTTAATTACTTCTTAATTCTACCTTTACTATAACTCTTTCATTCAATGATCTTTTCCACCTTACATCTGTGTGTGCTATCCAGAATTTCATCACTATAGTCTATTTCAGAAAGGTGTAGAGTAATAAAATGGGAAATTCCGTCCAGTTCGGCTCAATTTCGATGTAGGCCATAGGCGTAGGTAAATTTTGTGCAGATAATTTGATAAAAAAGGAACTATTAGCTATAGCAAATTTACAAAAACATCGTTTTATGAAATATACCGTGGAAGATATAGCTGAGAAACATAGTGTAACTGTGCTGCGCACACCGCCATATCATTGCGAACTAAATCCTATAGAACTTATATGGGCGCAAGTGAAAGAAACACACAACACGACATTCAAAATGGAAGACGTTAAGCTACTGTTCGATCAAGCCTTTAAGGAAGTGACACCAGAGAACTGGAAAAAAGCAGTCCATCATGTCATTAAAGAAGAGAATAAAATGTGGGATCTTGACCACCTGATCGATCGAGCCGTCGACCCGTTAATTATAACGTCAAGATAATAATTTAATTTCTGTATAATGTATTTTTTGTATTTTGCATATTTTTTACATGTTTAATAAAAAATAAGTGTACCTAATACTATCTATATATTTCACACCATTTGGTGAATGGATAAACAATAGGCAAAACCCATAAATTGACCCAACTCCGAGTGGTACTACCTGGACGTGATTAAAATAAAGTATTTTGCAATGAAGTCAATGCCAAACTATGAAAGGGGCTTAAATATTTGTTGGCTCACTCTGTAGTCCCTTTGCATACCTAATGAGCTTTTATTACTCTACACCTTTCTGAAATAGACTATAGTTCCTTTCTATAACTATTTTGGTATATGTTTCTTTATTATTGAGTTTTCGAATACAATCTAAGTTGACCATGAACAGGGACGTAGCAAGTTACAACCGGGCCCTGGTGCAAGACCACAGCGGGCCCCCTTCATCATTAAAAAAAAATAGTCTACTATGGGTTACAAATTTTATTGCACAAAAAATGCATGGCGAGTGCATGGTGGGTAACATAACGAAACGAATTAAACGAATACAAACCTAATTCTAAATAACCTTACTTATTTTATTTACGCTGAAAAATCTACTTTTCTTGCCTTTTGATTAGCAAACAATGAAATAATTTTACTGATATCTAACGTTCTGGCTGTCTGATTTTCAATGGATAAAATTGCCAAACTAGAAAGTCTGCTTTGCGACATTTTATTTCTCAAATAATTCTTAATCAACTTTAAGATTGAAAATGATCTCTCCGAAGTGGCTACCGATACGGGAATCATTAGAAAAAGTATAAAAGCACAGCATATTTCTTTAAATGAACTCGAAATCATTTCATCGCAAATAACTATAACGCGCCTAAATGATAAAATTTCTTGAACAAGCGAATGTGATAAATCGTTGGAATAAAACTTAACTAGATTCTCAGATAGAAGTACTAGATTAGCATCAGAGGACTCTCTTAAGGTAGAAGGAAAAAGTGCTTTAAACTTTAAAACTACGTTGTTTAAACCTTTAAATCGATTTTCCAGTTGTGATATAATAACGTCCAACGTTAAATTAAACACCGACACTTGGCATTGGACAGTCGTTCGTCACACGACAACTCATCGAATTGTTTTTTTACTTTGCGAATTCTGTTATTTTTAAAACTTTGATCAATTCCCCAACTAGGAGCTCTAATGCGGGTCGTAGCGTCGTAGCGTAGCTCGTTTTCGGCGCGTGGCTAGAAGAGAAATTGACAAACAACGGCAACGGTTGGCGTGAACGGCGTCGAGCCAGCAAGCAGGCAAGGTATACCCACTTCGTGATCCCAGTTCCTTGCACTAGTTTGTGTAAGTCAACTGGGAGAGGGTAAGGATATCCTTTGGTACCACGGCCTACAACCTATAGTATCTAAGAACCTTGACTCATGACAGCCTCGCGGCGCGCGGCGTTGTCGCTTGTTTGTTTAGCTCGCGGCGTTGTCGCTTTTTTGTTTCGCATTATGATTCCGATCGGATTCGCGGGCCCCGTAGGGGCCCGGGCCCTGGTGCGCAGCACCACTCGCACCCCCTGTTGCTACGTGCCTGACCATGAACTTAAAGCTCCGTTAAGACATTAGTCACATTTTCTTTCCTTTCTTAAAGTTAAAGTTATTTTCCTGAAAATAAATATCTATACACTCGATACATATATTATAGAGATTCTAACTTTTAATACATTTTTCTAAATCAGTGGAGGAAGAATTAAAGTTTCCTTTTTCTTTCCATTTTTTTTTCTTGTTATAGGATATTTAAAATAGCATTCTCTTATCACGCATTTTCTTTTTATCTTCTTTAGTAATAGTTTGTTTATGCTAGCATAATAATAGTTAGTATTGCAGGGTTGAGAGTAAAAGCGCTTGCTCACTGTCTTGACAGATGAGCGCGAACTCTGCCTTTACTGAAAAAATTGTAGCCTTTGTTGCCTTAATGACCTATTGTAGTTTAGTTTTTTTTTCCGAATAAAAACAATCATTTTTAAAATGTCAGCTGATAAATACTTTATTAATTTACAGAAAGTTTAAAAATGCATGAAAATGGTGAAAAATATGTCACAAAAACGTAATGTCAAAGTTAACGGGATTTTTTCAACTAATTTTGATTTTGGTTGTAATTAACATAAAATAAAATGTTCCGTTTTGACTTTTTGATATTTTTAAGCCATCACTGAGAAAATAAATAAATAAAATTTTTAAACAAAACTATCAAATTTACGTCCTGAAAATGATAATTTGACAATGTTGCCAAGAAATATAACTCAAATAAATAAAAGGAAAAGTTATTTTTATCAAAATTTCACAATATTTCAGATGTAAACCAAAAACACTGACAATACACGAATGACAAGATGCAGCTTATCGAACGATAATGAGTTAAGCGCATGCTTAGTGCCCAGAAATTTTAAAATTGGTTAAATTTGAGCAAATTTTTAATGAGATGAACTGAAAAACATGCATAGTATAATCTACAAAAGTTTTATTAATGAAAAAATGTACAAGTAGAGTTAAACCTACTTAGTTCAAATTTGTCATTCAAAAAAATGTAACATTCGTCCCTGATAAAAAAAAATGCTTAAAAGTTCAGTTATAACAAATCACTTCCAAAATTGTTTTTTAATTGTCTTATTTTAAACAATGCAGCGGATGAAAAACACAATGGGATGCTAAACCTTGATCTTTTAACATTTTATAGAATAATAAAGGCCAGTGGCCTCACAAACAGAAAAAGTCTGGTTTCCTGAACTTCTTAAGCTTATAATACATGTACTGTATCAGCAGCTTAGTTCCACAGCCTCGCTGGCGGTGAACTTTGTGAGAAAAAAAACAATGTGGCAATTCATTATCGTCATATTTGTAGTTTTGACATATTAATTGTTACGTCGATGTTATAAAGAGTTCTTTTCTTCATCGATAAAACTGTTGCTAGGTTATATAAAAAAACAAAAGCAAGAGTGTTTTTTAATGTGTCGCCACTGATGATCATCATTAAAAACCTGCTCAAATGCAACCAATTTTAACAGCTCAAAACAGGCACGATAAAAAATAAGGTGGGTCTGATAAAAATGTGTAGTTCTCTCTTAGAACCTTTAAAATTAGATTTCACTAATATTCTTGGTGGGCCACTACTCACCCTGCCCCTCCCTGGACGCCGTCACTGATGATCATCATTAAAAACCTGCTCAAATGCAACCAATTTTAACAGCTCAAAACAGGCACGATAAAAAATAAGGTGGGTCTGATAAAAATGTGTAGTTCTCTCTTAGAACCTTTAAAATTAGATTTCACTAATATTCTTGGTGGGCCACTACTCACCCTGCCCCTCCCTGGACGCCGCCACTGATGATCATCATTAAAAACCTGCTCAAATGCAACCAATTTTAACAGCTCAAAACAGGCACGATAAAAAATAAGGTGGGTCTGATAAAAATGTGTAGTTCTCTCTTAGAACCTTTGAAATTAGATTTCACTAATATTCTTGGTGGGCCACTACTCACCCTGCCCCTCCCTGGACGCCGCCACTGATGATCATCATTAAAAACCTGCTCAAATGCAACCAATTTTAACAGCTCAAAACAGGCACGATAAAAAATAAGGTCGGTCTGATAAAAATGTGTAGTTCTTTTAAAACCTTTAAAATTAGATTTCATTAATATTCTTTTAAAATAAAACGTATTTTCGTATTATAAATGTATACTGAATACTTAGGGATATTAAAATAAAGAATTTTTATCAAAATTTAATAAGAAAAATGCTGAAATGGTCTTAATTTTAAAAAGTGTAGGAAGAAAACTTATTTACGGCCTTAACCTTTACAAAATATTTAGCGCGGATTTCAAAAGCAGCAGAATGAAAATGGTTTTTGCCATCAGATCATAATGTTTCATTAATAATAAAGGCTTTTCTAATAGGGGAAGGAGCAATTCCCTCCTACGACGTAGTAATAACCGACGTTATACTAGTAAGGTATTTTTCTACTACAGTGGGTAAAATACTTACTTTACGCACTAAAGGAACTGTATCAAATTTTTACGATAATGCGTAAAGTAAATTAAGTAGGTACATACATTACTATGGATCTCTGCATTTTTAATTATGATTGGTCTGGTTATAGCCATGGACAAATGGCGATTTTCGAATTAGGCTTTTTCCCTCTTGGTTCGCACTAAAATAACTGAATCACTTCAGAAAAAAAATCACAAATGGGGTGAAAATGAAAGTAGGTTAATTAATGAAAAATAATACAAATCTTAAAGGTATAGTTAGTACTAGAGAGAGAAGTAGTAGTACAAGCGCCACTATATTAACCAGTAGGTATAGTATATCTGTAAGAACAATGTTTATAAATTTATGATATTTTATTATTTATATAGGTAATATCTAACAATTTAATTCTTATGTTGAGATTTTCATTTTCTTGTGTAGATGTATACACTACTGTATGGTAAGTATACTTAAATGTATTTTGGGGTTGGGCATATAGATTGTACGGGTGTATAAACTCATTTTTTGACGTAAACGTTTAGTTTTTAAAATATTATTTTTAAGTGTCTAATGTGTACATTATTAAATTTGTCAATTTTTTCAGGTTCTGTTGACTGGTATTATTTTACGCTACTTTTTTGCAAATTTTATTCAAGTACCTACCTAACACTTTCTTATAAAATATGTAAACTATTTATTTATATTTTCCTATTACCCGCACGTGATTCGCTTTCAGTTTCTACCCCATACTATAGCCTCAGAAACAAAAACATTTTTGAGATCCTGGTTTAATACTCTATGAATACTATCCTTAAAAGTTCAAATTGGACTTTTAAACCTTATTCGATCTGTATTTAGGTCATGCTGGTCGTTTCTATAACATTGCCAAATTTCTGTAGTCTATATTAGTGGCGCAATTAGACACTTTTATATTGGGGGGGGGGGGGGGGGGGGGTAGCTGACCACATATCATTATTTAAGTGGATCCGAACGCGCTAAAATTTCCCAAGTAAAATTGCAGATGTTCTTGAAACGAATTACAAAAAAAAACTATACCTTAACAAATTGTTATGAAAAATGAACAGAATTCGTACACACCCCCCTCCCTACACGCGCGCCCATTCTCGCAAGTAAAATAAACTGCTTTAGAATCACAATAATGAAACATCTTATATTTTATAAGAAATTTTGAGCCTTGGATGTTGTCTTTACGAGTTGCACAAAAAATGTTCTGAAGGCACGACGCAATAACATAAAAGTTCATATTATCATTTCGTCTAAAACAGACGTTTTTAGAATTTGAAGTAGTTATAAAACCAAAACAATCAATTTGCATTCTGATGAAATGGCCCCTACCAGTTGAACATTAACTAAAACATAATTATAAAACTAATTATATTTCAAGTTCTTTGCCCAATGTAACTATTCATGTGCATTTAATTTTAGCACGTGAAAATTTGAGCTCTTTTTCCAATTTTACGCTATTTATTTGGCTTACCTTTCTATCTGCTAATATCGATAAAAATTATCGAGAACGATGCACATTTCATCAATAACGCCCGATAATAAAATATGCGACCCGAAAATAAACCTTTTCTTTGTCAGCATCACACTGAAAAGCGATTTTTGATTGGAAAACTGCACTTTTCCTGTGAAGACTGAAAATTTACGCCTGTGATTCACGCACTTTGCGCAGAACCGCTCGATCCACGATTTTACAGTCGTCTGAAGTCGGCCGGGCTTACGGCAGGAGGTCTGATTTTTGTTTTGAACCCACCTTTCCTTTTTATACAGAGTGGAATTAAGGAAGTTACTCTAATTTGAAGATATTCTATAAAAAAACATTTATTTTTTAAGTAATCAGGATTTATTATGGTGAAGTATATTAAGGAACAATTTTTTTGATAAAAATCTTGTATAACATACATGACAAACAGAGGATATGATATTATAGTGATTGGCGATGTTCATCGATGTTTTGCCATCGCTATTAAGGGTCACAAACATCGATGGTTGACTCCGCGTTTCGGTATTTGACGTCAATATTGTGTCCTATTGTGGGATGGAAACGTTTTTTTTAAATAATCTTGGATTATAGGGCGAAGATTTGGTGGCAGGAACGTTTTATTTAAAAGACATTTTGAATTGGACCGAAGTTTTGGTGGATCGAACGTTTCTACTTAAGTCCTTTTGACCGGATGGACGCCGAGCTTTTTTTTTACATAGATGTTCTGTAAGAATTTTTTTTTTGACATCAATGGTTGTTTATTTTGATGTTAACATCGATGGTGAACATAGATATTAACGTGTCGATGTACCATCATTATATGACCACTAGAGTACTTTTTTGGGATTGCCTCGTCCCGACGCTCATAGATCGGAGTGGGGAGAACCATACATGCGGGTCCTCTAGCAGAGCTCTCCCACTCCGTCGATAGCCGATCGAGACGGTGCCTTCATTGCCTTCAGCCTTTATTGCCATCAGCCCTCATTGCCTTCAGCCTTCATTGCCTTCAGCCCTCATTGCCTTCAACCTTCATTGCCTTCAGCCTTTATTGCCTTCAGCCTTAAGCTTGCTTTTAACCACGAAGAGGCGCGTCACGCCATGTGGTATTGAGACATCGTACCTGGTGACACTTCACTCACAAGCAAGATAGTCCAATATTGGGTATTATTTACTGTATATAAGGCATAATTAATAATAAAGCTGCAAGAAACATGATGACCTGAGTTATCATAACCGATCCCGTGAAAATTTTGGTGGAAGCGCTGGGTTTATCTTGTCAAAAGGATTTCTAAAAAAAGTTCTTTTCACACCTAATTTATTTGGTGGAAGAAGTTTTGTCTTTAACCCACACTTGAATGTGACGTTTCTTGGCCGAGAAAATATTCATATTCGCCCGATACACATACACCACGTGTCCTATCGATTTTCAAAAAAGATGCATTCTTTATCTTAACATTGGATTAAAAAGTTAAATACAAAAATAAACCGTAATAACCTTCTATATTCCCAGTGGAAAAACAATTAATTCTATGTGGCAATTAAAGTTAATACATTACTAATTATAATTATATTAAATTATTTTTTAATGGTTCTATACCTAACGTTAGCTAAATCTGTTCGGTAGTTTTTAAGAAATTCTGTAAACAGATACACTAAAACAAAATATCTTATGAAATCTGAAAAGCATTAAGAGGTATGCGGTATGGAAATATAGTATATTATTATGTTTAGTAGATATTTCATATTTCAAGATCGTGTGCATGAGATTAATTTAAAGGAAATACATTTTCATATCTTTTATAAACTTGCCCCTTTCCGGGTCGCAATCGCTTCCGGGTTAAAATACATCGTACAAATTTTAATTTTTGTTGTTTACTGTTTTTAATTTTTCCACAAAAGTAGAGACGACCGTGGTGGTCCCCGGGTTCGATCCCCGGAGTGGGCATACGCATGATAAAAAAAGTACGTTCGAAATTTAGTAGGTTTAAGAATGCAGGGACGAGTGTAAAATGTATCATCTCCCAACCCACCCCATTCACGCCGGTGACCAGGCCGGATGAGATCGGACATCTCGTGGGGTGCGGCAGAAGGAAGAATATACACACTCCCCAATCGGTAGGTCGTGCAATGGCAAGAAACCAAGGGTTGATAGCCATTGAGAAGTGTCGCATGACTGAGGATCGTGGTTCGGAAACCACTTTAAGCTGTAGGTTCCCTAGGGAATGGCCCTGGCAGGGAACAAAGAGGAAAAAATTACACAACAAAAAAAAATAGTTAAAAACAAGGCGAGATAAAAAGGGTTACAATTAATACTCCATGCGGACACCTACACAAAAAAGAGTAAAAAGATTACAAAGAAGCCTTAAAACGATTCACGTGTATTCGTCGCATGTATGTACATATTTAAACATTTCGGAGAAAAAATATGTAAAGATTTTATGTGAAACCATATATTATAGCGTATGCGTGAAACCTATTTAGTTATTTTTTTAAGTGAGTTTAAACCCATTAGGCGGATAAAAGAGAAACTTTTTAGGGGCGGTTAAGGTAAGTGTTAAAACTATAATGAAAGAATAAGAGACAAATTCAGGTGTAATATTTATTATATAAAAGCTCTTGCGATGCCCCATAATTAGATGACGTACCTGTCACGTTTACAAATTTATTCTTAGAGCATTTAACTGTTATAAAATTTAAAAACATAAAAACTTTGCTTTTACGGCTTTTGGAAGACACTTCAATATTTAAGTTAAACATAGGACATCCGTTTCATTTAATTTCAAGTATTTTGTCAATATTCAATATTGAAAAGTCCTTTTATTTCGAAATTAAATCCATTTTTCAATTTTCAAAAACAAAAACAAAACAGTAAACTCAATATCTTAAACACAAAGGCAGACCGGCAAACGCACGCATTCACGCGACCAGACTAAAAATTTTGCAGCTCTGTGTGTATACGTAAAACACGCTTTAAAAACTATAGCAGATATCCCAGCCTAGAACAATTCCCATTTGCCATTGGTTTTGTGACGAATATACTGCCAGTTCGACAACAGTTTACGTAGCGTATAGCATCGAATCTATGGATAGCCGTGACTGAGTGTGGACAAGACAAACCACATGGATAAAAATTATACTTAAATAAAATTAAAAAAATTGGTTTTGTAAATATAGGATAACTAAGACACAAAAAATAAAAATATATAAATATTTTCATATTATCAGAATGTAGCGCAGCTCTTATACACTAGCCGCCACTGGTATCGATAGAGCAGACATTTGACATTTTTAATCAGTTAGGTATTTATGGTTATATGGACTCCTTATGTAGAAGTGGTCAAGAATACTCCTTTTTAACCCTCAGAAGCAAAAATTCACAAATTAAGTAATTCTAGTTATTGGGATCTAATACTACATGCGTTTCCATTACTTTTCCAGAGGACTTGGTGCTTGCCCAGCTCTGATTATGTATAAGGCGTGATTCAGTTAGAGGAGACGTAACGCCGACGTGCGGCGGCGACGTAATATTGGCGTGGCCTGGTTAAAAACATACAGACAAGGCATATTGGTAGAGTAGATGGATGCAAATACAATCCAATACATTTCTATGACAATAGTTTTATCTATTATAATTATAAACTGTTGGATATTTCTCTTTTAATTCTCAAAACCTTCAAACACTTCCAAAAAAAATTAAATTCAATATCATCACGCATTTTGAACGTATTGATGCAGCATATGTTCAAAAAGTCACATCGGCGTCGCTTTTGTGCGCCACTCGAGACTGGCAAAAAAAATATATCGTGGGAAACAAAGTATTGTGCCTGCGCCAGGTCTGCTGTGTGAACTGTTATTATATTTCTATAGAAGTGACGGAAAACACGCCGCTTTAGCGCCACGTCGGCTCTACGTCTCCTCTGTCTGAGTCACGCCTTAGTAGTAGGTGTGTCTTTTTTAACTAACATGAATTGCTCAAGATAGAACAATGATTTCTCCTATTATAAAATATAAAATTACCTCTATGAATCAAGGATCTTTTAAATGTTTGTTTTAAGTCGATGTTATGAATTAATATTAGTTTATACCAAACTGTATAAGTATTATCAGTTTAAACAAAACAAAACACCTTATTTTTTTTTTTAAATTAAATTTTCAAGTTCCGTGGGAAAAACCTGAAACAAAAGAATGAATTTAATATTGAAATTTATTGAATATTTTTTAAGTACGGATCTGCCGCGGTTAAATAGAATATCCAGATATGATTGGTTGAAAATAAATACAAGGTTAGCCCATGTAGCAAGCGCCACATTACTTGATTAAAGGAAGACTTGACGTCATGCATCATGTGACGTATTTTGACAGTGTTCAGTTCAATTTCGACAAATAAATGACAATTACAATAGTATTTTGTTTGGTGTTTTGGTGAAATTTGTTGTAATTGTTGTGAAAAATGGAAAATCCTGAAGAAATTCTGCATAGTTTAGAAGAATTTGCCAAAATGAAACCAAAAGACATACCGCGAGAACTGGAAGAGTATCTAAAATTTGTAGCTAAGACGGGGGATCCAGTTTATCAATGGCCAGCCATCAAAAGCCTCTTCCGCGAGAAACTTATCAATGTAATTACAGAATTTTACGAATCCTGTTCTTCCATGGAAATTCCACCTTGTCCCAATGTAGAAATGTTTAATTACGACCTTATGAAAAATTTTATTCTAGAGAAATTGGACACGTTTGCCTCGGCGCCCTTTACATTGCAGCGAATTTGTGAACTGCTTACAAGCCCTCGAAAAGAATATACAAGAATTGATAAATATATGCGAGCTTTAGAAAAAAATATTTTAGTTGTTAGTACAATGGAACCTGGTGGCCGTAGAACTGAAAATGGAGATGGTGTAATGAATGGTATCGAGTCGGACCACGAACATGTTCCTGAGCCTGGTAATGAAATAAACGTAGAGGAAATGGATGATTCACCTTCGTGGCCTCAGAGTATTCAAACTAACAATCATATTGCTGAGCCAATTTCGTTTGATAACTCTGAGAATGAGTACCATGTGTCGTCCACTAATCAAGAAATAGTTTGTGTTCAGTATGTTTCTGTTGAACCTTTAGAATCCGAAAATTTGCAGATCCAAAATGAGGAAGTTAAAGAGTCCGATATTTCTGTTACTATTACTGCTCTAAATGTCAAAAAAGATGAAGATCAAGAAGAAACATCTACACCAGAACCTGAAAGTCTGCCAGCTATAGAACCTGCAAAAGAAACCACAGAAATGGCTATTGTAAGTGTAAATACCAAAAGAATGCCACCTTTTTATGTGTTAACAACATTATTTGTATTTGATTTTAATTGTAAGCTTTTAAACTTGGTTAAAATGTAGTTTACTTTAAATGAGTAGGTACTGGTGGTTGTTTGATTAATTTCGTAATTTAACTTGAACCTTGAAGAATTAAATTAATGCTTAATCTAACAATAGTTTTTACCCAATATTTTTAAATGTGCAAATACTTTTTAACTTTTTTGGAAATATTTTATTTACTTAAGTATATAATATTTTTAGGATCAAGATATTGAAAAGACTGAAGTTGAAACCAAGATGGACTTACAACCTATAGAGCATATATCGGAACCCATAGATAATGTGGTAAAGGATGCATCAAAATACAGTGATGAAACTGTTTCTTCTAATCTGATTGATGACACAGCCGATATTTTACCCACAACTACTTCTGAAAAACCTTTTCAACAATCTGACCCCATTCAAGCTACCTTGTTAGAAACTGAAAATACTGAAATTGAAACTGTTTCACCTGAGAATAGTGTAACATCTTCTGAGAATTCTCCTACTCAATCAAGTACTTTAACTGATGCCCTATCTCATGATGTTACAATGGAAAGCTCTAGTAACCTTGTGGAAGTTTCTGAATCTTCCAAAGAGACATCAGAAGTTCAAGAAATAAAGGAAGATACTGAAATATTGGAAACGGATAGCCCCGGAGATGTGGATTCTACCACAAAAGCATCAGAAGAAGATGACATTATTACAGAAGGTATAAAGGTGAGTGAAAGTACTGATTCAGAGGTGATTTTAACTGAAATTAAGCCTCGAGAAGAACCTTCATCTGTCGAAGATACTCAGAAAGGTGAAAGTGAAGGGTCCACTACATGCGATGATGCTGTGGTAACTGAAACATCTAAGCAGCCAGATGAAAACCTTAAAGTAGAAACAACAACAAGTGAAGTTTTAGTTGATCAAGAACAACCTAAACTTGAAGTAGCTAAAGTGATATCTGAAGAAATTTTAAAACCTGTTGAATTGCCTGAAAAGTCTGAAGTACTTGCTGAATTAAAATCCATTGAAACTCCGTCTGAAGTTTTAATAGATGTTGAAGAAAAGGAAACACCTATGGAGGTTGATACAGCACCTGAAAACCTCTTGGATTCCATCGACAAAGATACAGCTACTGTGGAGGAGCCTAAAGCATCAGAACTGCCAGTATAAATTTATGACTACAATTTAGAGATAATTTAAAGGGTACAGTTATAAAAAATAAGCCTCCTCTTAAGATACAACCCCACAGGACTGGCTGTCTGGTTTAACTCAATTTGATGTGTTCTTTTACTTTGTTAATTAAAAATACCATTAACTAAAGAATAGTAGCTGACTTATTACTGATAAGTATGTTGCAATTTCCATCAAGTAATAGCTTCAAGGAATCAGGTATTTTTCTGTAAATAGATGTTTAGCTTAATTTTAGTTGTTTTACGATTTTTGACACTAAATAGGTATACATTTTAGATTGCATTCTGGTAATATTTATGTTTGAGTCATGTGTCATGAAATACTATGCATTTTTTATAGAGGTTCAAGTTAATTTTTTAATTTAATAAATTAAAAATCCAAGAATTGCCGGTTTTATTTTCATTCTTTACAGATTAATCAATCAATAGGATTATTTTGAAGTTTTACCATCTTATAATTTCAATAACAAAATAACCCCCTACCCCCTATTCAATCAAGGGGTTTAAAATTTAGTAAGGGTCTACTAACAATAGGAAAACAAATGTTGGTAAATATTTAGTTATATCATCAGGTCAGTGATCAGTATGTGCCTAATTTGGTTTATAATTTATCATTATAGAATCTTTCACTAAAGGGGTCAACCACTAATCGTAATCAATGTACACTTTTGTGGGAGACAGGTGGCAATTACTCTGGAAATCACGTGAGAATAAGCTACGATTTTTGGGTAATTTTTATTATTTACTTTAAGGGGGATTTCTACTGTGATGGTTTTCAAAAAATCGAAAATTTTTTCCGACA
This sequence comes from Polydrusus cervinus, assembly GCA_935413205.1. NCBI lineage: Eukaryota > Metazoa > Arthropoda > Insecta > Coleoptera > Curculionidae > Polydrusus > Polydrusus cervinus. The sequence continues at coordinate 23,480,482 of OW284514.1, read as the reverse complement.
TTTTTCGACTCTATAGTCTCTAGAATAACCGTGTGTAAACGTTTTTACCAAATCTACTCCAAAAAAAAGTTGCATCCAATTTTATGATTGCCGGTCAGTTCTCACCACTAGCCGCTTTTGAGTTAAGCCGCGTTCTCAGAGCTACGTTCTGTCGAAGTTGTTTTTCTCGAAACACTGTTTTTCGCGCTGGCGGAAAGTACTTCGGTATGTTCAAATTATCAGAATTTAATGATTTTGGTCTTAAAATGCTCAGAATACAAGTGGTTATAGTCCCCTCTAGAATCAAGTATTTTGCGATATTACAGAAAATGTTACGGCCCTTAAAATACAAAAAAAATGGTAAATTTTCAAAAAAAATTTTAAATCTCGCGCCATTTTAACAGTTACTCGAGTTTTTACTTGATTATCTAGTGGGGGCTATAACTACATGCTTACAATTGAAGAATCTGGGTCAATTTTATTTTTGTCATGAATAGAAAAATTTATTTGAATTCCACCAGTAAGTTACGTTTTTTTTGAAGGGGTAACTTCAGCACCGTGTAGCACCCTCAAGTTTTTAATTTTTTGGGGGTTGAAAAATTTTTTTTGTTACATCTTATCTTTAATAAAAAGAATTGAAAACTTGTTTTTCTGCATTTGTCTTATTATCCCCAGAAAAAAATCGTAAAGAAATGATGAAAATAGGACCATCACAGTAGAAATCCCCCTTTTATGGTTAACATTTTTAAATAGAAATCAGTTGGGATATTAATTGGTGAGAATACTTAGAAATTTATGAGAAGCACCTAGGAATCAGGTGGAAATATTCCTAAAAAATGCAATCAATCTACATTTTTAAGGAGGGTTGCTGAAGTTAACCCCTCGAAATAAAAAATGTATAATTTGGCCACCATTAACTCTGTGAGTACTTTGAATTAAAAATTTTTTTTTAACCTACTAGAAACAGAAATATTAGGAAATTTTGATAATTTTAAAAAGAGAAAAAGAAAATATGAGAATGTATACAGTATGTTTGCTGATGGGGTTTAGCAGAGGACAAAAACACCAAAATGCGAAAAAAAAAGTTTTTGCTTGTAATAAAAATAAAATTCTTAAGTCGCCTTCTGAAAAATTTAATTGTTTTTACAAGCAGCATTAAAAATATGAACTGTTTTTTGCGTAACAGTTAACACATCCTTATTATTTTTTTACCAAAAGGACAAATATAAAGTATATTTTAAATTAAACCTTATACAGAAGTATAAGATTTCTTTAAAGAATTTAAATATTAAAAGTAGGTCACAACTATTTTCTTTCATACCTTTAAGAGTGAAGTCTAGTGATGCTTTCGCCTTTTCATTTTTTGATCAATAATTCTTATTTTCGGTTTATTTAAAAAGGGGTCAAATATTCGTCCTTTAGTAGCAATTACCTAGAGGTTTGAACTGATAAAATTTATTAATTTATAAAATTATTATTAATTAATAAAAGAAAATACCAAAATTTGTGAAATTTGTCCCTTTTTCTTTTTCTGCTTTTATTACTTCATAAATTCCAACTTGCTTAACTTTAAATTGTAGGTGATTATGCTTCAAATGTCGGTATGTGGCCAATTTTTGGATAAAAGAAAAAAGTAACGAAATATTGATCAAAAAACGAAATGGCGAATGCATCAGTCAGCTACGGGTTAAATTTTAAACATTTTTTGTTTTTTTGGTAGAAAATGATTCCAGGGTCTCTCTGATAAGGATGCACCCTACAGGGATCTCGTAAACCATATAAGACACAGATATGGTTAAATTAGAAAAAAGTTGCGCCCTACTAAATTCTGCATTATTGTGCTCTCAAATACATATACAACGTGTTACAAATTCGACATACCAGCATTGGAATCTCGGAAACTATAGGAGTTAGAGAAACGGTTATTTTATTCGAAAAAAACAGAAATTTTGCAAAATCGTTTTTATTTTTTCCTGAGCTCATTTGACTAGCTATTTAAAAATAAATAACACTTTGTCATTGCCACTTTCTCTCCTCTACAAAATGACGTTACTAAACTAAAGATCCGCCGTTTCGTCTTCGAGCGGCCATCACCAACTTTTACTTTTTTAAATACGGACCTGGATTTTTCTTAACCGATTTTTTTACCCTCCTACCCTCAAAATGTAATAGCGATATTACTTTCGCATAATGATGAATTGTCCTTGCTTATTTTTTTAAATTCATATTTTTTACACTTTTTGTCAGTCCGGTCCTGGCAACGAATCACAATATTAATTAAAAACTTTATTTTATTTAAATCATTCATACATAAGTAATATAATTTATTTTATAAAAATGTCCAAAAAAATGTTCTAATATATCTAAATTTACTAATTATAAATCCTAATTTTCTAAATGTTCAAAGAGATTGCCTTTTTGCTCAATAAAACGATCGATTTTTCTTCCAATTTTGGCGACAGCCCTTTCAACAGATCTTCTCCTTATCCTACCATTTTTATAAATAACATTTTTTTTAAATAAAGTTTTTAATTAATATTGTAATTCGTTGCCAGGATCGGACTGACAAAAAGTGTAAAAAATATGAATTTAAATAAATAAGCAAGGACAATTCATCATTATGCGAAAGTAATATCGCTATTACATTTTGAGGGTAGGAGGGTAAAAAAATCGGTTAAGAAAAATCCAGGTCCGTATTTAAAAAAGTAAAAGTTGGTGATGGCCGCCCGAAGACGAAACGGCGGATCTTTAGTTTAGTAACGTCATTTTGTAGAGGAGAGAAAGTGGCAATGACAAAGTGTTATTTATTTTTAAATAGCTAGTCAAATGAGCTCAGGAAAAAATAAAAACGATTTTGCAAAATTTCGGTTTTTATCGAATAAAATCGGAAGTAGGTATTCGTACTTTGAAAACTTTTAAAGCGGCATTATAATCAGCATCGAATTGCACAACTTTGCCCCTATTTAACTCCTATAGTTTCCGAGATTCCAATGCTGGTATGTCGAATTTGTTACACCCTGTAGAATTTTCGCAAATTCATTTTTCTTTTTTTCTGACTCTATTTGAAGAGATATGTCAAAATAAGGTTTACTTTCTCATTACCATTTTTTCTTCTCTACAAGTTGATATAATTAAATTTTTATTCCGACGTTTCGTTTTTTCAAAACCATCTTCAACTTGCTTTTTTAAATAGTCGGGAAATTTTATTTTATTATTCCCTCCGCCTTAATAGTTCAACGCCGTATCACACCTAGTATTAATAATACGTTTTCGGACTCAAAAAATTGTCAACAATAAGAATAAGTGCAAATTCATCTGACTCAACGGCTGTGACAGGCACTCGTTTAAATAAGTTATAAATACTTCCCAAATGACCGATCAGGATAATGAAATCGTTTATGCAAATGAACTTTTATTTAATATCTTTGAAGTAAAAATTTTATGTTTTTGAGTTGTTATTGTAGTTTTTTTTAATAAAAATTATGCAACATTACTCAAGAGAAGAAAAATTGGATATGATTTGTTTTCGACGTCCAGAGTCAAATTGTTTCTAGTTAGCGTTGAAAACAGAATGTTAATAGATACAAGATGAATTAAGTCAAAGTCAAAAAATCTTTTGTTGTTTAAAGAATAATAAAATTCTTGTTAACAAAGGTAAAAAATATGTCACACCCCTAAAATGAGTAACTTTGGTGTATATGCCTATACACCTAATATTAAAATGATTATAGACAACATGTATAAAAACAAAAAAATAACAGGATACAAAGCAAACCTATACATCATCGTAAAATTCCTGAAGCTTTTGCTTTTTCGGTTAAAATTTTTTGTTACCCTTCGAAATCGTCTGTAGCTTTGCAGGCTTCTCAAATAGAGTGGTAAATGATCAAAAATCTTCTTGCCTCCATATATCAAAGATTTTTTAATCTGATCAGAACGAGGAATAGATAAGGCAAGTAAAAATGCTTGACGCGTCTTATATAATGATTAGGCATGAACAATTCACTCTTATACTTTTTATACATCCAATATTCAATTTCTAGAACAAAAATGCAACATACAGTTAAGATTGAATATCTCAAAAATAGAGGACGATGTGAATCACGATATCCAGCCCCACAGACATATCTTACTGCTCGCTTCTGCAGCACGAAAACGGACTGAAACAAATGCTGCGAACAAGATCCCCAGAAGCTGATGTCATAGCTCAATCAATGCATAGTAAGCATTCATACCCATGGAAAAGCCCAAATTATTTGATATTATCCTAAGAGCGTAGCAACCTGAGGAAATTCTCTGACACAATCCTATAATATGATCCTCAAATCGAAGGTTCCTAGACAAACCCAGAAATTTACTTACATTAGGCATAGAGACCACTTCGTTTTCCAAATAAATATTTCCTATGTTACACCTAAAATTTAAGATGTTAGTCTTAGAGATGTTAAATGACAATACATTTGAGTCACACCACTACTTTATCAAACCTAGATCACTACTAACCATTAACTGGATTCGCTCGGTATCCGTGTCGTGCCAAAAAAGAATAGTGGTATTGCCAGCAAAGATAGTAAACTTGCCGGCAATTGGAAGATGGGGTAGGTCATTAATGTATGAGAAAACTTTTTCTCATATACTCCGGTCCGGTACTTACCGGACCCAACACAGAACCCTGTGGAACTCCAGCCCTCAAGCCCAGCTCTCTGGAGCTACTGTTATTAAATGATAGGTTTCTAAGTCCGAAACGTATTATGTGTGATACGTCGTTGAATTGTAAAGGAAGGAAATTTAAAAATATTAAAATAAAATTTCCCATGTAGGTACTATAAGTTAATGATGGTTTTGAAAAAATGGAATTACACCAACTTGTAGGGAAGAAAATATGAAAAATGTAAACTTTATTTTAACATATTTATTCAGTCATAAAAAATAAAAACAAAATCGCGCAAATTCGGCTTTGCCCAAATATCTTCTGAAGGATTCTGAGTTTTTTAAATTTGAAAACACAATGTTGCAGAATTTAGTAGGGCGCAACTTTCTTCTAATTTAACTACTTCTGTATTTTATGTGGTTTATGAGAACGCCCTGTATATGATGATATGATAAACAAGGTTGACAAGGCATATTAGTATATTTACTCTAGCGGCAGCAATTTTTCTTGGGCACTTTCCTCAAAAAATGTTTTTCTCCAAAAGCTTAACGACTAATTCCAAAATACAATCGGCGTCCCTTTTTAGTTGTACACCCGGTATATGGAGATTTCGTTGGGTGGCATAAGGGAATACAAAGTCTTTCAAAACTAAAATGGTTTATTTTATTGATATAAAGTAATATTTAAAACATTTTAACAATATTTACAAAATGCAAAAAGTAAATTGCTAGTAAGTATTTAATTCCTAAACAGAAAACATCAACTTCGAATTTTTTCTCATTTGTCCACAATAATACATTGCTTAGGTCCTATTCAATTAAACTATTTTCAATATCTATATGTACAATAATATTACGTAAAAAAGTATGCTCTAAATAAACGTCACTCAATTGCTCCAACTGAAAAACACGATTTCTCTCATAATAAAACAATACATATCTCTAAATAAATTAAAATCTTATTTACTAAAAACTCATTCATTCAAATCAGTCATACACAATTTTATTACTTAACTTAGGTATATAACGCAAAACTAAACTTTCGTTTCTTAACCTTACGTTACTCAGATCTTAAGGGTTCTGAATTTTTAATTCATTTCTCAATATTTTGCCGCTAGGATTTCTAGGGATGGCACTAATAAATTTAACACCTCCGGCCAATTTTTTATAATGGGTTACTTTGGAACTGATGACCTTTTGAATATCGGCTTCGTTGAGATTTTGACCTGGTTTTGTAACAACATAGGCCCTAGGTACTTCACCGGCCAAGTCATCTGGTACTCCTACCACTGCTGCATCGACAATGCCTTCAATTTCTAAAATCAAATTTTCAAGTTCTGTGGGTGAAACCTGAAACAAAAAAAACATCTTTAAAACACTTTTTCGTCGGCAATAAAACATATACAGGGTGATTTATGACGAGCATTCGTTAGAACTTTTGGGAGAACCACTGAAAATATTTTTCCGAAAATCGGTCGGAAATATTGATATTTTGGATAACATTTCTGAAAGAAAAAGTCAATATTTCGTTACACTTAGTCGTTGCTAGGCAACGGAAAATAACTGTTAGGAAATATTTATTATTGTACTGTAAGGAAATATTATTTCTGTATGGCTACTTGTAAACTAAAATGTGTTAAGCTTGACAATTCAATATTACTGTATTTTTATAGTTACAACACAAATATTTATTGGCATCCTTTATTTGTGAACAAAGTTAATAATATTTATTTCAAAATTTTAAGTTGATTGTAATAAGTTATGTCCTTTTAATAATTTTTGATTTACGGAAAAATAGTATGTATACCTCGTAGAAAAAGCCACATTCTCGGACTCCGTATTGTCAGTCTCGGCTTGCGCCTCGACACACAATCTTTTCGGTCGTCCGGGAATGTTCAGCTTGTCCTACTAGGTATACAATGTACTATTCTTGAAAGTTTAGAAGTTTATATTTTTACATGGGTCTTAACCTAATAAAATATTGATTTTTTTCTGGTTATACCGGGAGTAGCTGTCAACTTTGTTATTTTAAAGAGGATATGATTATTTTAATTAAATTTTTGGATTTTTCTAAACATGTGTAATTTGTTTAACATGTCAAACGTCCAAAATGAATAGTTTTTAGGTATTAGCATTTAAAAATTACATTTTTAACACTTTGACAGGCACACCTTAAAACGGTACATTTAAAAAAACGGTTTTACGTTCATATCTTAAATTTTTATTTTCTATTTAAAAATTTTAAATATGTAGAAAATTAAAATCCAAACACAGGAATGTGCAAGCTGTTTTTATCTAAGATGTTATAGTCTGTCAAAGTTTCATTGTTCAAATGCCAATATCTCTAGAAACTATTCAATTTAGACGTATGGCCAACAAGATATAAGGTTTGTTTAAAATCCGGAGTAAAATACAATAATACAAATATATTTAAAATAACAAAGTTGACAGCTACGATAAAACCGGACATGATAGGAAAACGCCAATATTTTAGGTATAGAAATTAAAAAATATAAAAATGCAGTTTCAAGAAAATGTGTCCATGCACTTGCTCTCCCAAAAGTATCAACGATCGCTCGTTGTGAATCACAATCTCTTTACACGATAAAACTTTTTCAAAAATCGCTGCAACTGTTGAAGCGCGCGTGCGCAGAATATGATTTGTGAACGACCACTAAGATCCGGACTTCCATGGACATAAATTTGGCTGTGTAACTGAGTACCTATTCTATAAGTCGTGATTGGCCAAAAAAGCTGCCATTTGAAAATGGCGTCTGACTTACGCTTTCAAATTTACGTCCATGGGATCTTAAACTACTTCTATTCTTACCTGATTTCCCTTGACTTTAATGAGTTCTTTGCATCTGTCGACAATGTAAAAGTAGTGATCTTCATCATAATATACAACGTCTCCCGTGTGTAACCAACCTTCTTCATCGATAGACTCGGCGGTAGCTTTTTCGTTGTTAAGATATCCCATCATAACCTAAGAAGAATATAGAAATGTAGGTATTTATAACTAGTTACAAAATTTTTTAATACTACTGTACTATATTTTCAAAAATGTTTTCAGTGACGTATCAACTACACCACCATCATTTTGATAATGTGATTTATTTTTGTTTTGATGCTTTCTGATTAAAATGAGATTGTCAAGTTACGTTACTTTTTATATTTTTGAATTTATAAGTAGAATTATTGTTATTAATAAAAATCAGTCCGAAAAAAAAACTAGAGAGAAGGTACCTGTTCCAATGGCTTGACAATACTTCTGTCAATGTTATTACAACATAAAATCATTTCAGAAATATCATCAACAGGTCTGTATATTGTTTCGAGTATATAGTCCATACAATTACTGGATGCACATCACAGCTTCTGACGTAATTTTAGATTCGATATTAAGCGTATCTTCTTTTGCTGTATAATGAGACACATTTTCATAATATATTTTAACTAACTATTTTTCGATTTCAAATCACTTTTAACACTTAAATCCGGTAGTTCAATTACGGCTTAAGTTTACTTCAAGGTTGAATCAAGCTCAAACTTCATTTTGCAACCAACAAGAATTTAAAGTGATTGTAAAAATGAAGTTTGAGCTTGATTCAACGCTGAACTAAGCTTAAGCCGTAATTGTACAATCGGATCTTAAAATTAAAGTTCCTCGAAATGACAAAGTTTCTAGAAACGAATTTATTAATTTGTCAAAGTCAATTGACAGGACTCTTTAATTTAATAACAGACCTACCTTTTTTCTGTAGTAATTATGTATTTGCGAGTTGTGACGTGCATCCAGCCAGTAATTGTAAGGACTTTAGATGGAGGAAGTTATTAAAGAAAGAAGATAATAAATTTATTGTGTTCAACAGAAAAGATTTGTAACTTGTAAAAATATTGATGGCTAACATAACATTATCCGTTTTGTAAGGTGACTAATAAGTTTTATTAGTGAGATCCTAACTTACTTGTGGTCCCCTAACTAATAATTCTCCAGTTTGATGTGTTCCCAGGGATGTACCAGTTGTTAAACTGATCACTTTGGCCTCAGTTCCGGGATAAAGGATACCTATTGTTCCAATTTTGGATGGAGGGGTCAATTTTGGCATAATGAAAGTTACAGGACTTGTTTCTGTCATTCCATAACCTGAAATGAATAAAATTGTGCGTTTAGGTTTATAGATCATATAAAGCAGTTTAATCTGATTGGGCAATTTGACATTGGCCAAAAACATTATGCTACAATAACTTTATTCCAGCGGTGGCGTCGCCAGTGGACATATAGGGCAAGATGGGCATTGGCCCACCCAAAACTGTCCAGCTTTTGTTTCTTTTAGAAGTAACCTTAGAGTCGAGAGAAAAGCGTTGGGAGGGAGATCGGGAGTCACGATCCAAGAGAAAAGTTTTTTGGAAAGGAGATACTTTTTTGAGAAGTCAAAGGGAAAAATAAAATACAATATAGCACTTGCTGCTATCAACAATATACGACAATTCCTTTTTTCTCCTGAGTAGTAATTATCTTAAAAAAATTCCATGTTTCCGCAATAGTTTCACTAAATTATCATCGAATCGCGCATAAACCGTTAAAAAACAAACTTTGAGGTTAAAGTTCTCAGCGGGGCTTTGAAGTCCCAGAAACAACTTAGAGCTTTTCAATAACTATAAAGTTCCACGAGGGACTTTATGGAAATATAGGAAACTAGTCAGTTCCACTAAGTTAACATGAGTTCAAAAATTTTAAGTAACACTTCCTTTCTTGCAGTAGAATACATTTTAAAGGATACAGTTTTTTTAAAATTTGCTTCCGTTCCAATTAGGGAATCCAAATCACGTGATTCAATATGGCGGCTGGCTGGCAAAAAGCATTGAGCTACCCGTTAAATGTCACCAGCAATATTATTTATATAGTCACGTGCACTAATTACAACGCAGTATTTGCCAGCCAGCCGCCATTTGGACACATCGTTGTATTGCCTAATAAGCAATAGACAAAGATAAGAATATGTTCATGTGAGGTAGTTTCATTTTAGTTGCAATAACAACAATGTTACGATCTGGTTACTTCCCCAACATGTTGACGGAACGTTTCCGAAAAGTGGCGGGCACGTATAGGTGTGACCATAAAATCATTCCCCACTTTGGTAGAAAGTGGTAAAGAAACGCGATACATAATATTTACGCCAGATGTCATCTTTCTAATGAAATTTGAAAAAGTTATATGGAATAGAGCCATTGTACAAATTATTAAGTATATTTTTACCTTGTCTAATCGTAACTTCAGGATTATCAATTTTCTGCCTAAATTTCGTCAGGAGTCCTTCTGTAAGAGGAGCAGCTCCCGAGGTGATATCCTCCACCGAACTTAGATGTTCTTTAGTGACTTGTGGATGTGATGCCAAAAATAAAAGTAAGGAAGGTACTACAAAAAGAAAGGTCGGTCTGTAGGTTACCAATGCGTTGATATAATCTTCTGGGGTAAACCTGAAATATAAAGTAATCAATAAATTGGACATTGATTATGATTTATAAAAAATTGCAAAGGTATTTATAGAAAAAAAAATTTGTCATTTCTTGCCCTTCTTTCGAATTAGGCTTTTTACCTCTTTGACTCACCGCTGAGCCACCGCCGCAGTTAACTATCAGAAAATATTTACATTAAAGTGGATAACTAATATTTTAACATAAGTAGGTAGTAAAATAAAAATAATGTTAGGTATTACATAGATAAAAATATATATAGAAGAATTATTATACAGAGTGTCCTGACATTAGGTGACAATATTTTAAGGGGATAAAGTACATCCAAAAATAGGACTAAAATCTTCTATTAATATACCTTGAAAAACGCTTCGTTATGGGGCTAGAACCCCCCGAATGGAAGCTATGATAAGCGGTTATTTCAAAATATCTCAGAAACTGATCGTAGTATCAAAACAAAATTTGATACATGTTTTACCCAAGACAAGACGCAATAAACGGTTTGTTTAGCTTAGGTGTATTTCTTCCAGTGGCGTCCCACTGGGTAGGTAGTGAAGACAATATTGCCCTAACTTTTTTATTTGTAGGATTTTTTAACACCGGGTGCAATTTTTAAAAGCACTGAAGTCTTCTATTGAAAAAAGGTACTCTTGCTTCATTTCGGTAGAATTCACCATATTTCAGTAAAATCGATTTTAAAATTTTCGGTTTTTTACAAGCCGTTGAAAAGGCTAAGGTGTTTTTTGCATATCTCAGCAAACATTGATATTAAAACATGAAATTTTTTAAAAGTTCTACTAGCGACAAGGCATATTTATTAAAGTATGTAACATTAAAATATTTTTCCAGTGGCGTCGCACGGGGTGGAGCCTAAAGTAAATATTACATTTTTTTTTTAATTTGAGGGGCTTTCCTTTCATAATATTTTCAAATTCTCTGTGCCTCACAAAACATAACACGCAGGTCTAGATTTTGCTTCCAACAAAATGGAAATCATTTCGAATATTTGCTTAAGAATTAGTTTCCCGTGTGGTTTTACAATTAAATTTGATTTGCAATTTGTTATTCGTTTTTGTTTTATTTTAAGTCTCTTATAAAAATAAATATTTAAAAAACAAGGTCTAAAAATCTGTTGAAAACCTTATATTCTGTCAAATTACAATAATGGAAGGTTTTATTAGCAAAAAATTTAAAAATTTAAAAAAACTACATTAAAAGTATGAAAGCCCCTCAAATTAAAAAAAAATAGTAATATTTACTTTAAGCTCCACCCCGTGCGACGCCACTGAAAAAATATTTTAAGTAGAATTTCTAATAAATTTTATGTTTTAATATTAAGTGTCTGCTGAGATATGCAAAAAAAAACACCTTAGCCTTTTCAACGGCTTGTAAAAAACAGAAAATTTTAAAATCGATTTTATTGAAAAATGGTGAATCCTACCGAAATGAAGCAAGAGTACCTTTTTTTAATAGAAGACTTCAGTGCTTTTAAAAATTGCATCTGGCGTTAAAAAATCCTATAAATAAAAAAGTTGGGGCAATATTCTCCTCACTACCTACCCAGTGGGACGCCACTGGAAGAAATACACCTAAGCTAAACAAACCCTTTATTGCGTCTTGTCATGGGTAAAACATGTATCAAATTTTGTTTTGATACCTCAATCAGTTTCTGAGATGATTTGAAAAAACTGCTTATCATAGCTTCCATTCGGGGGGCTCTAGCCCCATAACGAAGCGTTTTTCAAGGTATATTAATAGAGGGTTTTAGTTCTATTTTTGGATGTACTTTAACCCCTTAAAATATTGTCACCTAATTTCGAGACACCCTGTATAAGGAATCGTATAAGTATACCTATTCATTTAAAAATTATTGGTATACACATCCAGGTCCCAAGAAGTTAGAATTTGGTTATAAAGTTATAAATTTTTTAAGTGGGACACCAGTTATTTTTGAATTCTTGCGACCACTAAGTTAAACTGCTGTAGTTTTTTCTATATCTAGAACTATAGTTTTAAAAGTTTGAAACATGACATATTGACAGTTTGATTGGCTTACAGCATATTAAGTGCAGATATATAACCTTTTGGTAACACAAATACTGGTGTTCTTACCTTGGAATTGTGATTAGATGACTGCCTGACTTAAGAGAAATATTCATAATACCGTTAAATCCGTATATATGGAAAAATGGAAGCACCGTAAGAGCCTTGTGTTTTTCTCCACCTAAAAATACACAAATTAAAAAGGGTTATATTATTTAAATGTTCGTGGTTAAACTTTGGCACAGGTTACGTTCAAGATGTGAAAGTTTGTTGTGATATTGTAAAATTCAGGAAAAGTTTAAACCGAAGATTGGATTTATAACGATTTATTATTATGGTTGTACATTTTGGGCCAGTCAAGGTTTTTGAAGTAGGTTTAATTTTTAACTTAGAACATGACAAATAACATAACATCCACCCAGAAACATAGTCACAAATTACTGACCCAAGTTAATATTGAAGGGTGACCCCTCTCCACCCGACAATTCCATAACACACTGTAATAATGATAAACTGAGTTATATTACTAATGCTCACTTTTAGCTGTGATATTTCCTATAAGTGACGGATGATCAGATTGTACTAAATTTGCTACAAGATTCTTGTGAGACAACATAACTCCTTTGGGAAGACCAGTTGTACCACTGGAGTAAGGTAATAGGGCAAGTTTATCAGGATGAACTGTAGGTAATTCGGCTTCATATCCTGCCGAAAGTAAGCTCATGAGTCCGTGTACGTTGTTGGCTACATCATCGTCGCCTCCAATACAGATAGTGGATCTAAAAATGTTAGACTCATGTATTGTATGAATAAATAAAACATTATATTGAATTTAAAAAATATATTAATTTAATTAAGATGAAATAACGCATTTTCCGTTTTCGGAATATACAGGGTGAATTTTTTCAGTAGAGTAAGTTTGGTAACAAAAAATTCCTTAAAAAAAATTCAAAAACACTGGTTCCTTTTTTTTCACATTTTCCATTCAGGAAACTAACCCAACTTATTTTTTTCAAATGCAAATATATTGTGATAGCTCGCGGAATTTAGCCCAAAAGTGCAATATAAACCCTCTATTTACTTTTGAATTTCTGTTCCAAACCAAGAAACGCGATGCCACACAGTATAGTCGATGAGTCGTCACGAACAAATACTGCATTTCCACCACATCGCGCATATTTTACTGCGTCTGGCGATGGCAATAAAATTTCTTTTTTTAAATACAAAATATTATAAAATATAATTTTACGAGAATTAAGTGGCCTGGCGTCGGTGGAGATTTTGAAGATAATATCAAGGCATCGTCTGTAATTTTAATGGAGAATAATAAATCAACCTGAATAGTCGTAATATTTCTATTTTTATGTTCCGCATGGCGGATGATATAAGTTGAACCTATATAATTGAAACTTTAAAATACATTTACAATTTTTTTTTGAAAAGAAAATAAGGTAAGTACCTACTATCATCCGAGTTTTTAAAATTTTTCTTGCTTGTCGGGTACACACAGAAATTAGTTATGCCTTTTTCCGTCAGCTATCACAATACATATTATATTAAAAAAGTTGGGTTAGTTTCTATGTATAAATGTTTTTGGATTTTTTCAAGAAATAGAAAGATTCTTTGTTACCGAATTTACTCCAGTTACAAGATTCATCTTGTATATTACTTATATTAGTTTATATGAATTCAAACACTCTAAAATCAGACACTTAAGTTAAAAATCTATTACATGCAATAGCGGCTCTTCAAGTGAAGTGCAAACAATTTATGAAATAATCATCTTTGCTTTCGTTAATAATACAAAAGTCAAATATATAAAAATTACTCACTTGTATCCTTGCAGAGTTGGTCCTATTGTTGTTGCAATTTCTAAAAGTAGTGGAATTGTGATGATCATTTTTACAGCAGCATTTTCAAACTGTCTCTTAATCTCATCTGAAAACATAAACAAAATTCTTGAATTATTATTAAATGAAAACTTTTTAACCTGTTCAAACTGTAAAAATTGTTTTAAACGCTATTTTTGTGGTCAGAGAAAATAGAACCACGTTAGGTTTTGTTTAAAATTTAATTGTTATTAGCTCTGTCTTGTGTTCAATAGGAATTTGTACTGGTTCATTTAATAATTGCAATTACTTTTTGAAGTAAGTAAAAATCGGAAATTGAATACTTGATTTCTATGATTAAGAATTTTTATTTTTGATTTCAAGTAATTTAATTTTTGATTTCAAAATTTCTTTATTCGTTAATATTGTATTATACATATCCTTTTGTGCCTAATTTATTTACATATATTACATAATAAATATTATAAATCAAATTCCATGTTTAGGTTAGGTTAGGTTAGGTAAGAGTGGCAGACCCTTGGTTCTGACCAAACGGTCTCACGTAGTCCTGATTAGGTCCGTTGTGATACCACACGTGTTCCGTAGAACCCACCTTCATCAGATCACTGATGGTTTATGCGACGTAACCGCGGAAGGATTTTAACAACTCATTCAAACCAGCCACTACTGTTCAGAAATCTGCTCAGCCGTCCAAGTTGTAAGTTGTTTAGTTCCTCCAGGCTATCGAAAGATGATTCACCCAGAGTAGTGAACCTCCTTCTTGCGAGGCCAGGGCATTCACACAGAAAATGTTGAATACTTTCTTCCTCTTCCTCATCTCTGCAGCTTCTGCAGAAGTCGTTAGTGGGTATTTGCATACGTTCGGCATGTCTACCGAAGAGGCAATGTCCGGTAACAACCGCAGTAATATTTCTCACGTCTTTTCGACTGTGTCTCAATAGCTCTGCGGTTCTCTTTTTATCGAATGTGGGCCATAGTTGCCTGGATGTACTACAGGTTGTCAACCCTGTCCATCTGTTCTGTGCAAGCTGCTTGGCCGTGTAGTCAATCTCCTCTTTGACCAATCCCAGTGGTTTGTTCACTGTATTGTCTGCTAGATCAGCTGGCATGCCTGCGCCCTCTCTTGCGAGCGCATCGGCAGCCTCGTTGCCATCTATTTTGGAGTGTCCAGGAACCCAGCACAGAATAACCCGATGTTGGTTGCCAAGTGTGCATAGATTGTTGCGGCATCGCTTTACGAGCTTTGATTTGACGCTGCTGGAACAGATTGCCTTAATCGCCGCCTGACTATCACTAAAGATGGTGATTGACGAGGCTACTCCCAAGCCAAGGTGTTCTTGCAGGATATTGACCGCCTTCTCTACTGCCAGTACTTCCGCTTGAAAAATACTACAATAGTTGGGGAGTCTATACGATTTCTGTATTTGTAAACTTTCGGAAAAGACCCCGGCTCCCACACCAACGTCCATCTTTGAACCGTCTGTGAAGATTGCGTGATCTGTTTTCGTTATATTCTGATTGCCTTCCCACTCTTCCCTACTCGGAATGAGTATAGAATACCTTCTATCGAAGCATGTTATTGGGACAGAGTAATCAGTCGGGTCTCGTAGATTATTCCCCGGGTGAATCTTTAGTATACTGCTGTGCCCGTAGTTAGTTTCCTTCCAGAATTTCGACTCTTTTAGTCGCAGGGCACTTTTTGCAGCTATACTTTTTCCATAGATATCCAAGGGGGGTATATATAACATGACCTCTAGCGCCGCTGTCGGGGTTGACTTAAGGGCTCCGGTTATTCCTAAACAAGCTGCCCTTTGTATCTTTGTTATTGACTTAGTGTGCACTGCTTTTTCCAAAGCGGTCCACCAAACCAGGACCCCGTATATTAATATAGGTCTTATAATAGCTGTATAGATCCAGTGTACTATGTGGGGTTTTAGTCCCCATTTTTTTCCAATTGCTTTTTTGCAGGCATATAATGCTACCGACGCTTTTTTAACTCGTTCTTGCAAGTTTATGCCCCAGTTTAGCTTGGAGTCAAGTACCAATCCTAAATACTTTGCTTTTTCCTTAAGCACTAAAGCATTATTGTCGAGTACTGGGAGTCTGAAGTTCTCGATCAGAGTGCAATTCCATGTTTAACACGAAACAACTTTTAAAGTACATATATTCTAATAGGACTTGTACAAATATGGAATATTATAATTATAGTAGAATACTATTGCATACCAATTTGAAATATAGATGATAATGTTTTAATTTAACGGTAATAAATATTCATGTGTAATAATAACTGTAATAGTACATTGTTTACCTAGTAGGAAAAGCTGAACATTTCCGGACGACCGTAAAGATTGTATGTTGAGGCGCAAGCCGAGACTGACAATACGGAGTCCGGGAATGTGGCTTTTGCTACGAGGTATACATACTATTTTTTCGTAAATCGAAAATTATTAAAATGACATAACTTATTGAAATCAACTTGTTAAAATTTTGAAATAAATATTATTAACTTTGTAAACAAATAAAGGATGTCATTAAATATTTGTGTTGTTACTATGGAAACACAGTAATATTGAATTGTCAAGCTTAACACATTTTAGTTTACAAATAGCCGTACAGAAAACAACGACTAAGTGTAAGGTAATATTGACTTTTTCTTTCAGAAATGTTATTAAAAATGTCAATATTTCCGATCGATTTTCAGAAAAGGTTTATTGTGTACATGATTTTAAGAAATACATTTAAGTCGTGGAAAACTAGCTACTTGTTTGTATTGCCTACCTGGCGTATATAGGGGATTTACAAATGTAACCGTCAATCCAGCTTCCATAGCTCCATGACACACTATGATGTATTCGGGGATATTGGGCAGTAGCAATCCAACTACATCTCCTGGTTTTAATCCGCAATGACTAAGAAGGGCCTGGGCGCATCTGTTAATTAACATTCTTAACATACCATAGGTGTAGCTTCTGCCAGATACTGCACAAGTCTAAAAATATTACCTTAAGATTAGTGAAACGACTATGGCCGTGGTTGCCTAGAAAAATTCTTTTACACCTGTCAACCTAACACATGTAAGCAAGTTGTTAAAATATGCCTGTAAAGCTATGGAGGTGTAAATTTAGTTACAGAAACAATCCAATAAAAACTTTTACACATTTGACATAGTAGTTAGTCTAGTCATGTCATATTGTCAAACGTCTAAGCTTATAGTGGTTGAGACCAAGGCTACCTTTAATGTGAGAGCCTTATGAAAGAGAAAATCAATAGTATATTACATAGCCAGTGATGAAAGTGATACTTTTCAAACGATGAGATGATGAATACTGAACAGTATTCACCTGAAGACGACTGGAGATGCTTACCACTTGAAACGTAGTGATTCTAAACAAATAAAGACAATGCAAGTCCAAAACTCTACTGCCGTTCACTTAGGATTATGTTTCACTTAATATCTGGTTTTATAGTTTGTCAATAGGCTTTTCCTTTATTTGTAATTTAACTTTTTCATTATTCATATTTTATACATCATAGGAAGAACTAATCCTAATTGACTTCTAGATTAACCAGAATGAAAATTTTTAAATTTAAGCAAGGAAAGATGCATTAAACATAAATTTAAAAAATCCACCCAACAAGGAAGATTCAATGCAAAATAAATCTATAAATTATTTAATGTTTTTATAAAAAAAAGGCAAATTCACCTGATGGGATTTGAACCTGTGACCTTGCGATCTGTAGGCTACAGCTCTATTCTCTACGCTATCGCTACCGATAAAGATTTGTTGTTTAATACATGACACTATCTTCAGCGCGATTTGTTTTTTCTGGTAATAGATTTTCCATTATATTATTAACATTTTTTTATAATTTCAGATGGCGTATTTTCACACTCTAATTCTGAATCACAAATACATGATAAATAAGTTAAACATTTTACAATTACTGTTTTCTAAAATTTGTTATTTTTAATAAATAGGGGTTGTCTGTCAAATTGGCACCATATGTTTAAATTTAATAGTGTACCTTGATATTTCAATACTGAGTTGAAATATTTTTTTTAACACGCGTGTGATATACAGCGCTTTATAGCCAAATTAACCGTGCTTTTTTCTCATTTTTATAGGTGGTTGTAGGAAAAATAATTAATCGGGCTACAGATGGGCATATGAGTTAAATTGATTTTTTGCATAATATCTGCTATTTTGATTTGCTTCTTAGTTTGCTATACAGTCGGTTTGTATCTTTGTCAATGCCAAATGATGCCAGGCAAAAAAAAGAAGACCTAGAAGAAAGTAGAGATGCAGTATTGCGAGAACTAAAAAAGGAAGATATGGAAAAGTGGAAAAGGACAGCTCTGAATGCTAAAAACCTGCAGGAGGTCATTGAAAACATCTGAACTGAATACCTAGAAGTAGGTAAGGTAAGCAAACCTAAAGGTCTTAGTTGATACAAAAGAGTAAAAGTTAAAAAGTAGCAGAATATGACCTATATTAGGCGACAAATTCTAATTAAACAAATAGATAAAACACATTTTTACAATGGCATTTTCACTGCTCTTATCATATGTAGCGCCCACAAAGTATTCTATTAATTATTCATGTCGTTTATCATACATAAGGAAGCAATAGTAACGCGGTAGTTTAATGAACGAAACAAAATCATTCTATTTTAATACACCTGTGCAATATATTGAATTTAAAAATATAATTAGCTTTAAACTGGCAGCATTCCTTGGTCTAATTTGATGATGTATCTTACCTACTGTATTCAAAATATATTGATGATATATAGGATGACATTACAGATGAGTAATAAGTGTTTTAAGGAAGATAAGGTCAGTGAAGATTTTTTAAAAATATCGAAATCATATTAACAAGGAAATAATGACTATAACCGATACAATAAGTATAATAAGGACAAAGTACAGTAACTCTAACGACTTTAGTCATTAACTACTGACGTAGGAATGTCCATGTAATAGTTGTATATGATTTAAAACTTACCGATGCTGGTTCTTCAATCCAATCATCCATATCCTTGTAAACATAATTCGTTAAATCTTCATTCGGAATGCTACCACATGCCCCGACTGGAGATTTTAAGACTCCGTCAGTACTGCCATGTCTAATTTGATTAAACAGCCTCTTGTTAAGATGATGTTTGGAATTTGGGTGTTTTGGAGTCCTGGATCTGTTAACCTGTAATACGCATATGTGTCATTCTCAGGTCTAAAATGACTGTCAGTTGCTCATCGCTTTCATATCGAGAGCAACGAGTTGTACGAAGACGGAGAAAAAAATCCACGAAAATAAATATTATCTGCTCCATTAGAACTTTAAAAAAACACCGAAATTGTTTTCTTTAACTTCCTACAACCCGCTGCACTCTATTTGAAAGCGATAAACCATTGACAGTAATTTTGGACTGATAGTAGGCATCTATAAATGTTAATTTAGATACTTATTGTAGATGTGCCCGAATATTTATTTTACTTAATTTGTTATAGTCCATTTCAGAAAGGTGTAGTCATAAAATGGGAATTTTCGTCCAGTTTGGCTCAATTTCGGTGTCGGCCATAGGCGTAGGTAAATTTTGTGCATTAAATTATTTATGATAACTAATCACAGAAAAAAAGAAGATAATTTGATAAACTGGAAGGAACTATTAGCTATAGCAAATTTACACAAACATGGTTTTATAAAATATGCCGTGGAAGATATAGCTGAAACAAAGTGTAACTGTGCTGCGCACACCGCCATATCATTGTGAACTAAATCCTATAGAACTTATATGGGCACAAGTGAAAGGATTTGTAACAAGATACATGACATTCAAAATGAAAGACGTTAAGTTACTATTTGATTAAGACATTAAGGAAGTGACACTAGAGAACTGGTGAAAAGCGGTCCATCAATTAGTTAAAGAAAAGGAGAAAATGCGGGACCTTGACCACCCGATCGATCGAACCGTCGACCCGTTAACTATAACATCAAGAGGAGATGACAGTTCGTCAGATGACGAAGAATATTAGGATTTTTTATAATTTAATTTCTGCATAATGTATTTTTTGTATTTTATATTTTTTTTATAATGTTTGACCCAAGTGGTAGTACCTGCACTTGATGAAAATAACAATATTAGCAATGAAATCAATGCCAATTTTTGAAAGTGGCTTAAATATTCGTTGGGTCACTCTGTAGTGCCTTTGCATACCTAATGAGCTTGTATTACTCTACACCTTTCTGAAATAGACTATAGTTGCCCAGTCTCCTAGTATCCTAACTACCACACTTTCTTGTAAGTTTTCTTGTGTGATGTATGCCTTACACTCTTTATAACATTTTATCCGCATCATTGTAAACGTCATTTTACAAAGAATATTATTAGGTAAAAATCCAAGGTTACCGCAATAAAAAATCCAGTGAAGTTTGCCTGTAAGAGTAAACATACCTTGTGTATCATTATCTACCAAAAAAACAACTATTAAATATGTTTTTAATTAAACCCTAAGCCGAAGTTTCATATTCATTCATTAAAATATTTTAATATTAAAACCTAGTTGGAGAAGAATAACTTTTTTTCGTATCTTTCACTTTTTGGTTCATTTGACTTCTTCTAAACTTTATCCGCGGACATACTGTATACATTTTATGAAATTTTTCTCATTCAACGATTCTTTCAGTTTTTATAACGGGCAAGATCCTAATATAGACTTAAATTGTGGACACACCGAATTATTATTAGTAATTACTTAATAAAAGTGAGTGTAACATAAAATTTAATTTATAGAAGATTATTAATAATAATGATGATGATAATAATAGTACCTATTAGCTATGTGTATGTGGGTATATGTATAGAGAAAAAGAAAGTCTAAGACAATGATTTACGTTTTAAGTAGGTAATGATGGTTTAGCTGCACAAAATCACAATGCTTCAATTGCCAAACTGTCTTGTATTTTCACTACATATCATTAAATACTGTAAAATTTTTAACCGGAAAATATTAATGAGCAACTAAGTTTTGTGATTTTCACTTTATGTTGCGCTTCCCCTTGCCTCCCTCACTTCCCTGACCACGCATACAGTGGCGTAGCCAGAAATGTATATGTTTGGGGGGGGGGGGGGGGGCAGAATGGGCGTAAGTAGGACTTTTTTTTTTCTGGAAAAAGGGACAGTCGAGACTACATGTATTTCATGATAGTGTACCTAGTGAAGAAGGCGGAAAGCGCCGCAGGCGAAAAAATTTCGGGGCCACGCCCAAAGTTCGTTTAAAATTCACCTAACTACTAACAAATTTCAAAAATTAAATTATTACCTCTCACCTTCTCTGCATGGTTGGATTAAATTTGTTTTTGTAAATGTTTTTTTTGATAAAAAAACATTTTTTAAATTTCTTGTGAAAAATATTAATATTGGTGTCAATCCAAAATTTTAACATAAGACGTATGTATGACTCTAACACGCGTTTTTCGGGCTCGGTTTTTCATAATTAAAAATAAGGTAAATATCGCTCTCTACGCCAAAATTGATGATTTTTTCAGAAATCATGTATTTTAGGAGCGTAGATTTAAGAGCAGTTTTTGGTATAAATTCTAAGGCTTTGAAATACTCCTTATTAAGTGCCGTTTTGTATATTTATAATAAAGCATTCTCGTTTCTTCCCGCACTATTTTTAAAAAATTATAAATCATCACACTTTTTTGTTGAAAAAATATTTTATTGCATTGGGTTATATTTTTGTTGATTTAAAATAGCTCTAAAAAAGGGAAAACGGAACAGACAAAATAAATATATAATAGAAAAATACTATAAAATATTACTCTTTTTACTCGTTTTCCTATAAAATTGCATCATAAATCAATAACTAAAACGATATGCGTCCGAAACCTTAATCTCTTTATATAACAGGACTTTTAGAAGGAAACATTTAAACACTAAACATTTCCTACAAGACCTTTGTAATCTAAGCCAAGAACACATTGTTCAAAAACTTAAATTAACAGTCCAAGCGTGCATGAGACAAAAAATTAGGTTGAAATTAGACTTTTAGACCCCGAGCTCGTAGGCTCGGAGGGGGGGGGGGGCTGCAGCATACGCCACTGTACGCATATATTAATATGTTTTTACATATCAATATAATCCGATACTGGATTTTCAATATCGATATTCGTTATTATAATATTATCAATATTTAATAATGGATCCTTCCAATATCGTCCAGCTCTAGCTAGCTTCGATCAAAAACTTAAAACTTACCGAAAACATTCTGTTATCCATTGATCCATTGGTTACTAACGTCAGTAATCCTACAGCCCCATTTTGATGGGGCTGCATTAAAGGATGGTTTAAAACTTGCTTGAAGATTACCCTAGACATTTTGTCTATTTGTACAGTTGTAATGAGCAAAATTAAGGTAAAGTAGAGATATCACAGATTGGTCCTGAAACAAAATATAATGTGTAAAAAATGAAAGGAACGGTATATTTTACAGTATCTAAGGTCGGTTCTGCTAAACATAGAAATAAATCACAGCATTAACAAACTTACATTAAATATGGCGCTAGTGTAACGGTGCAGTTATTAAAATTGAATATTGCAATCTTTAAACTGTTCGAAAATAAAATGTGTAGCTGTATTTATAATTTTTTAAAAAAATTTCAATTAATGATAATAGAAGCAATTTCAATTTTTTATATACCGTTATAAATATAGGGGGGCCAACACTGATAATGTAATCTTTAGTAAAAAGTATGTAGTAAAGATAATATAAATGTTTTCGCACCTTTGGACTTTATTTTGATACCACCTAATAAATAAACTGCGTTCTAAATTCTTCGGAACTGATTACGATTAGATAGACGCAACTGTACCATTGAACTTAGTTTAAAGTTTATATTAAAAAAAGCGTGCTGCTCTCAACATATTTGATTTTTAAAATACAAGTAAATAACGTTATAAATAGGTATTCCAAATAATCAAAAATCAGTGTTAAGAGTTGGTGACATGTGAAATTATTCATTTTTTTCGTTTGCTCCTAATGATTTTATCATAATCTTATGATACATAAGATTGACTTTAATTATTAAGAACCAATTAAATTGAAGCTTGGTTATGTATTTTTCACGTATTGGGTTTCAAAATTTAAGAATGGTTTTCGAAATATTTACGAGTAGTACATATCAATTTATAAAGGGCAAAATACCCCAGAATTATTTTCTAAATTTAAATTACAAATCTATTAAATAACAAACGATGCAACGTTTAAACCTTAATTATGCTATCCAATGAAACCAAATTCATTCATTAATTAAATTTTACAGGGGATCTTTTATGGTAACCGAATGCTTGCCAGTGGCGGCTCTTCACCAAAAAAATGAAACCAGGAGGAAAGTTTATCGACAATATTAAATATTAATATACCAATACAGCTACCATTTTGGCCCTTAAAAAATAATTATGTTCGAATTGATAATATTAATTTAATCCGAGTGTAGGACCACGGTTAACTCCGATGGACAATAATTATAAACACTCGTGCATTTTGGCGCACCCCAGCCGACCGTGTCCGTTAGCTCAAAGCAAGTAAAGATCCAACGCCAACATGGCTTTGATATTCACGGTTGCTATGGTTACGTGACGTCAGTCACGCAAACAGCATGTAACAATTTACATTATGGTGAAGAGCACTTTAAAAATAGATCAGTCGTATGCACCATTGTTTTAGCATTGGATCGCCTAACCTTAAGGTATTTATTTTGAGGCTTCGCGAAACTTACGGTTATAGATATCGTTTTTACGTGATTTACTGTGTTATTAAAAAGTTTTGTTTTTATTTTTCAGTTAATTCAGTAGTGTACGTACCTACTTAGTTGTGTGTTTTAAAAATGAACTCAATTAATGACATAATTTGTTGGAAACTCCATTCAGTCGTTGGACAGATGAGGATAAAAGAGACGTTTTGTTACACGGGTTTTAAGTCAATGTTTGTTTAAGTACCCGCACTATACCTAGCTCTTCACCATTTTTTAAGACCGCGAGCCGCCACTGACGCTTGCAATGCTTTTTGAAATATTATCGTAGTATCACATTATATTGTTTGTTTGAAGGTGGAAGACAATCATGTTTCTTGAATGATAGAAGAAGTCTGGACTTGCATTGTCTTTATTATAACAAATAAAGACAATGTAAGTTCAAAACTCTTCTATCATTAATCACATTATAGGTATATCACTTTAAATATGACATTCATATCAACTTCAGGTTTACTTGTTGCGGTAAAAAAAATTGTTATGCTTTTTGTTGCTTTTCTATTAGGAAAAAAGTAAATAAATCCCATTAACGATACTCAATTGCAGACTCTACACGATCAGTATTACTGAGAGCCGGGACAGCCCTGAATGTTATCACGTCCATACATTTTCGAAATTGGCTCTTAATGTTCTGTCTGAATGATCGTGTAAGGTCTGCTTTCAGAAGCGAGACATGTGTGAATGACGAAGTATTGATACAACTCAGGATTATCAGTCTAAACGATCGTATAGGGTCTCATTATGGAAATTTGTATCAATAAGGCCAGGGACATACCGAAGAAGCTGATAATTAATTGAAGAAAAGATATTTAAAAATTGCCATCCACACTACAAAAATAGCTGATTTACTGAAATAAGGGCAGTTTATTATTTTCCTTATATGTAAGAGTAGAAAGGCAAAATACAACGGAAAATGTATATTATGTCTTTTTCAAAAATTCTTAACTAATATCGAGATATGCCTCCCCATCCCTAGGTATTACCTTAAATTGGATACACTTTCTCTAAAGTAGACAATAATGATATGCAAAATATTTTGAACAATAATTGATGTTGATAGTTAGATCTATAATAAAAGCAATTGAATACACGCTAGTTGGAATTAAAATGTATAAACAGATTAATTTGGTTCTGTAACAAGCTATTATTGTCGCAGACTTGTTTTTATTGATACGTTTACAAACAACATTTCCTTTAATTCAAGAAAATATATTCGCGCCAGCGGAGTTTAAATTATTTTTAACTGATATATCTAAATAATTATAGCATATGGCGTAAAGATTGGGTACAAAGTACAAAGATTAAAACTAATATTATTAATTTTGCCAACGGTACCACCTAAAAAACGTCTATATGACGATGGTGCTATTTTTATTTTAAATTTTAATGTTTACAAAAATTTTAATTTAGGAAAATATACAAGGCTATAGGTACGAACCTTATTTGGTTGGGGGCAGGGCCGTAGCCAGACTCGATGGTTAGGAAGGGCAAACAAATTTGTTGGGAGGGCGAATATATTTAAAAGAAAATTATTAGTACAAACAAGAAAAGCGCAAAAAATTTTCGAGGCCACGCCAAAATTCGTCAAGAATTCACTCAACCAGAGTAATCTGGAGTGGACACCAGTGGCGTAGCCAGAAAATATGCTCGGGGGGGGGGGGGGGGTAGTGGGCGTAAGTAGGACATTTTTTTAGAGGGACAATCAGGACTACATGTATTTCATGACATTTTACCTAGTGAAGAAGGCGGAAAAGCGCCGCAGGCGAAAAATTTATGGAGCCACGCCCAAAGTTTGTTTAAAATTCACCTAACTACTATTATTAGTCGAAAATTAAATTATTACCTTTCCTCCTCTGGATGGTTGGATTAAAATTTTTTTTATATTCCTAGCTGGCTCTTTTAAAAAAAAATTGTAAAAATTTGGTCAAAAAAACATTTTAATGTATGTGTGTATGACTAAAATATGTATGATTAAAAATAGAGTAAATATCGCTCACCAAGCCAAAATTGATGATTTTTTCAGAAATCATGTATTTTAGGAGCGTAGATCTAAGAGCAGTTTTTGGTGCAAATGCTTAGGTTTTGAAATACTCCTTCTTAAGTGCGGTTTTGTATATTCATAATAGAGCATTCTCGTTTTTTACCGCACTATTTTTTTTATTATAAATTATCCCACTTCCATAAAAAATGTTTCAATTAAAATTTTTACTTTAATTTTTCTCTTTAAAAGTGATGATAAATATGAAGAAAATCCAAATATTTTCCAGGAAGGGCGAAATCTTTTCCAGGAAGGGCGCCGCCCTGCCTGCCCCCCCCCCCCTCCCCCAGGCTGGAAATTCCATTGTAAAACCGAATCCCTCAATTTTGTGGTAGGCCCCCGGCTACGGCCCTGGTTGAGGGCAAAATGAAAAACTTTAAAAGTAGGTTTGTTACCCCGTTTTACTTTTTACTATCTTTATGGATCATTTAAACCTTTGAATTTCAACAAAAAATTGATTTGATTGATTGAAATTCAAAGTTTAAACTAATGTAAATTTAAAAGTAACGTAAGCGAACCAGAAACTATAGTTACGCCACTGACGAGATCTACTGGTTCGAGCAATTAAAGTTTATGCAATTCTGTAGAAAGTTGCCTAGTCTAAAATGGGTGTATGAATTTCAACTAAATAAATTAGGAAAAATTAAAATATTTGGTGGTGATTGACTTTACTTGGGTCTGGAATTTTAATACGTAATAATCTAAAGCACATGCATTGGAAAATGCTTTAGGATTTTGCTGTCGTATGTGCAGAGATAAAATGCACCCCATAAACCGAGCTTATTTATAAGTTGAAAAGATTGTGTCTTGGAATGTAGAAAAAACACTTGGGTCAGGTTTTTAGTAATCTATAACTATGAAACCATCCAATAACATTTATTTTTCCTATTAACATATTTATTTACTTTCGACAAAATAGGCAGTCAATTATATTAAAAAATATTAAAACTTAAAAAGTTTTGTGTAGGTACTAAAATAGAGGACTTATAATTTTTATCAGTCACTTAATTAGTTTTAATCAAAAACAGTTTAGAAACCAGCGAAAAAACTTTTCAAATAAAAGAAAAGATTCACACTTCAAGTTTTTAACAATCAGAGGAATTTTCTTGTTAGTATTTTTTAAGTGCGATAAAGTATATAAAGAATATCCATCCGCGATGATGGGTACCAGTTTAAACCACATACACTATATTGCCAATACAAGCAGCCGCACGAAGCAAGAATACACCCATCGTGCGATTCAAAATAACCTGAGTTGGGGGCCGTGGCGCTTGCGCAGTAAGGAAAAAATTAGGCAACCCACACGATTTCTAACAGAACGTAAACAGAACCCAAGGTCTCTTAAACAGAATCGGCTCGCCGGTATATTCTTATTAGCTGCCATTTTTTGTTTCGTTCATTCGTGTGTTGTTATAATTTCCAAGTTTTGGGTGTTAATATTTATAAAACTTTACTTTAGACATTTTTTTTGTTAGTTTGTAAGTTATAGTCGTTTCCATCTTTTTTACGTTGTATTCGTTCGGATGTCCGTGTGTGATTGTGGATATTATTTTTAAGTTTTGGGTGCGAATTTAGGTATAAAACTTTACCAGACATTTTGTTATTGTTAGCGACTTGTGTCTCAAGATGGGTAGAAAAAAGTGCATGATTCTTTTTTGCGCGAATCGCGGTCCAATACCAGGAATAAGGTATTTCAGGTATGTAAAATATTGGTTACTTAGTTTTATTTGACCATAAACTGTACACACCCGAACTAAATGGGTGAATTTAAATAAAAGCTAGTAAAAATATTTTGAAAGTCGGCCCTGTCAAATGTTTACATCAAGAAGCAAATTTACTATCTGCGCAAACTCAACGGCCCCTGATCATCTGCTTATAGTGGTGTCATCATTAAATTATGGTATTAGCAATATAGTGTATGTATATGTATATGTGGTTTAAACCCCTTGTATATAATGATTAAACGTCGCCAAAGTTTTTTCCCCAAAAAATCTAATTACATAAAATATAAAGAAAACTCCATATTTTTGGTAAATCAGTCACGTATCATTATGATTAGGATGTTTATTAATAACAGGTTTTAGAGTGTCTAGCACTGTGCAAAGGTATTTCGTTTATTATTACATACAAAGTCCAAAAGTTCAATTTGAAAAATACTTAATAAAAAATACTTATAATTTGAATTAAAACATACAAAAAGTGTAGCCTTGTGCGTTATCTTATTGTTCAAATAGTTTTTAAATTTTTGGACAATAGGCAAAAAATGTAATTGTTAGAAAACTATGAATTTAAAATATTTTAAAAAGTTGTAAATAATTTTGTTATCTCATTAAAAGATGTTACCCAAGACGATAATGTTACCGAATTTTTTTAGCATTTCAGTAGCGTCTTGTAAAAACACCAGAAAGAGATACATGGACAAATTTCAAAAAATTTCAGCAGTGGCGGCGCCCGGATTTTTGGGATGAGTGGGCACAAGATGATTTAAGGGTAAGCACTACCCAAGTCAAAAATGATTTCCAAAAAAAAAATCGCCGGCTCCTCCACGGTTTATAACGCCATAAGCTGAGTCAACAAAACTCTCCTCTTGTCCATACTGACGTCTTAATAAAAAAAAGGTCATTATCGTTCTCTTTATCTCTTATTACATCTGTTCAAAATTACATTTTTTCCAATGAGTTTGTAGGGTACCTACATACTGTTATAAAAATTAAAAATTAAAATATTAAGAACCCTGTCATACCATAAACATAAAATAAATATTCTCCTTAATAATAAAATTTAACTGCCTTCGGTATGGGATATTTATTTGTTTATGGTAGGTTGGAATTCCCTAAGACCAGAGGGTTAATTATAAAGTAGGTACAAGAGGGGACATAAAATTTCATGAAAACGGTTGGGAGTGCAACTTTTTCCTTGGCCAAAGACGGTCGGTTTTTAACTTTACAAGAAAAGCACACAGCTTCTCGGTTGTCACTTGTCACCCTGTACTACGGGTTAGATTTTTTGTGTGTACTCACTGTACAATTTAAACCATTAGTTTACCTTTGTCACCCTGTACTACGGGTTAGATTCTTTGTGTGTACTCACTGTACAATTAAAGCCGCTAATTTTCCTTTCGGTCATTTTCGGTAGATACTTTTGTTACCTAACTCGGTAATATAATAATAATAATATAGTCAGTTTTAATTTATTTAACATACTGTGTGCCTATCTGTCAGCTACCATTTTTCCATTTACCGTCGCATTGTTAAAACTTTGTAAATATATGTTCCTGTTATCAAAAATAAAGTGTTTTTCACCACCCCAAGACCTATGGAGATATAATTATTTATTCGCAACGAAGTAGTTGCTGGTCCTTCAATATCGAAGAAATTCCTGTTGGGCAATCCCCAACATTTGGCCCAGTCGACCCGGATCTACAAGACAGGAACCAAGGTGGTGACAAATAAGTGAATTTTTCCACATACACGGAAACAGGAGCAGCTCACTGATGCACTGGATAGTCGTTTGCTGATGAAGATTATAAGGTCAGATCGTTTTAATTGCAATATTTTCACTGATGAAAACTTTGACTTTGGTGTTACAAAACACCCCTTATTAATCAGAGACAATAGGTACTCAATTTATAGATAATTTTTGTCCCATTTTTAATATATTATATTTTGTGCACATTTATTATTAAATAACTATTCTTAACAGAGTCACAGAACTCGTTAGTTAGTAAACTTCATATAAAAACCACTTATTTGTACTTAAACAAGCATCCATTTGCTTATTATTTAATAGGCCTTACTACAGGTTGGATAATAATAATTAACAGAGTCACAGAACTCGTTAGTTAGTGAACTTCATATAAAAACCACTCGTTTGTACTTAAACAAATATCTATTTGCTTACTAGTTATAGGCCTTACTACAGGTTGTATAATATTAATTAACCGAGTCACAGAACTCAAATATTTAAATGGTTTTTATTTAATTATTGTTAAAATATTAGTTGGATTTAAATTGAATAGAGCATATTTGCTTATAATTTATATGCCTTTTCTTAGTTTTTAGACTGAGTCACAGAGCTCACACTGTTTATAAAAATTATATTTTGTTTATTTTCATTGCACTATTACTTGTACGGATATCAATATAAATTTGCATCATTTTTAAAATATTTACCACAGCATAGTGCTTATAAACGTAGTGACAGTAGTAGGAAGTTTTCAGTGAAGGTATTATTGTAAGTGATTTAACTAACTATTGCGTATACATTATCACAGGTTATTTTGATTGTTCGGTAGTGTTTAATTGATTGTTTCAAGTTTTTTATATAAAACAAAATAACTAAACTGTGTTTTTGCTACTAAACAAACATACTATTCAAATTTGTTTATTGTTATTTTTAACATATATATTTACATTTTGTTTCCTTAATTACTTATCTTCAAAATGGAGGCTTTAGTTGCTTTACGTGGTCGACATAAGAGCGCGATAACTCGCGTAGAGAAGTGGTATTCCACAAATAAAGATCATAATGATATCACGCAGTTTGTTTTGCGTTCCGAATGTCTAATTAAGGCCTTCCAGGAATACAATCTTGTCCAAGACAAAATTGAAATTGAAGATGAGGAACAGGAAAGTGACAGAGAATCTACCGAAAATCGATATTTTGAAATTTTGGGCGCGATTAAAAATACGATTACGGCTTTACAACAAGCTACGGTCGCACAGATTTCAAGTTCAAATCAAACGCAAAGTTCCTTTGTTAAGTTACCGGACTTGCAGATTCCGCAATTTACAGGTGAAATTGTACAGTGGAAAAATTTTATTCAATTATTTGACAGGGCTGTCATTCAAAACTCAAACTTATCAGGTGCGGAAAAATTAACATATTTAAAATCATATTTAAAAAACGAACCTTTGAACTTAATTAATACTTTAGAGATAGAAGATTCCAATTTTCAGATAGCGCTAGACACTTTAAAGGATCGGTATGACGATCAGCTTGCTATAATATATGCCCACATTAAAAATCTATTAGAATCGCCCTCCTTAAGTAAATCTTTCACTTTACGACATTTTATAACCTATATTAAACAAAACATAGAGTCCTTAAAAAACCTCAATGCTTATAGTTTGGAGTTGTTTTTGGTTTATATTTTTGCTCAAAAATTAGACAGTGGCACTAAAAAGGCTTTTGAGTTTGGATGTGATACAAAAAATCACCCAAGGCTCGATGATTTCGTAAAATTCTTAGAGGACAGATGTAAAATTATCGAACGAAAAATTCCTGAGTCAACAACTGACCATAAAAAATCACAGCCCTCGAGAGTTTCACACCATGTACATTTTTCACAAAATGTGCAGTCAAATTTATCAAACACAATAAATTGTGCATATTGTAATCTTTCAGGACATAGAATTTCAAGGTGTTCTAGTTATCTTAACTTGCCATATTCAGATAAACAAGACTATATAAAAAGAAACTTTCTTTGTTCAAACTGTTTAGGTAACAATCACCGTTTTACTGACTGTCGCTCACCGGGATGTACGATATGTCAAAATAAACATCATTCTAGCTTACATATTAACAGACCCAACAATACATTTAACGGGAGTCGTAACTTACACCCGAGAAATCAATCACCACGCAATTTTCCACAACATACTCCTCAAAGTTTTGCTCATTCAAGCACTAGACAATTTCAGCCACGAGGCCAAGTAAACACACAAAATAATTTTCAAAATTCAAATCGATATTTAAGAAATACTAATCAAGGTCAGTCACACACTACCAACTCAAACAATTCAACTACAAACTCTACATCTACACACATGCCTAGTACGTCACATTTAATAAATAATGTACAAGCCCCACATACACAAAATCAACCCTCGACACGAGACGTTGTAAATCAAAACACACACACTGAGCAAGTTCTTTCTACTCTTTTAGCGAGCGGAAAATCACTCTTAGCCACTGCTCAAGTGACCTTGTATACGACAGAACAAATCCCAATTACAGTCAAGGCAGTTTTTGACACCTGTTCTACTACCTCGCTAATGACAGAAGCGTTAGTAGAAAGGCTTAAACTTAAAACTAAGCATGCCCAAGTTAGCATTAACGGTGTTGATGGCATTGCAACAACGTCAAATAAAATTTTAAATAATGTCGAAATTCACTCAAAAATAAATAATAATTACAAATTTACAATAAACTGCACAGTTGTCAAACAAATTACTACAAAATTACCACAATTTAACTTACAAATTAATAAAATACCTATACCTCCACACATTACATTGGCTGACCCTGAATTTTACACACCCTGTAGCATAGACATTTTACTTGGGGCCGATATTTATTACTCACTTTTAAAAGGAGGAATTATAAGAATACAAAAAAACTTTTTGACACTTTTAGATACCCATTTAGGATACATTGTAGGAGGCGCGGTCCCTACGCAAGTTATTTCGCGTAATACATGTGAAACAAACACTAAACAAACAGTAGACACTTGCCTCTTTTTACAAAATTCTGATGACCATTTTTTACAAAAATTTTGGTCAATTGAGGAGCCACCCTCAAATTTGAAAACCATTTTAACACCTGAAAACGAACTTTCAGAACAAATATTTACTGACACCACAAAAATCTTGGACAACGGATCTTTTCAAGTCAACTTACCATTAAAATCGATCGACGAACACTCAAAATTAGGTGATTCATTTCACATAGCAAAAAAACGATTTTTTAACCTAGAAAAGCGTTTCGAAAATAATACAGAGTTATTTTCTCAATATAAAAATTTTATAGATGAATATATTACTTTAGATCACGGAAGATACATTCCATTAAGTCTTAAAAACGACAACAATAAAAACAAATATTTTTTACCACACCATTGTGTGATTAAACCCGATTCCACAACAACAAAATTACGCGTGGTCTTTGACGCGTCATCTAAAAGTTCTTCAGGCTATTCTTTAAACGACATTATGCTAAAGGGTTATACGGTTCAACCTGAACTTTTTGACATTTTGTGTAGATTTCGTTGTAATAAATTTGTTTTAATTCTCGACATTGAAAAAATGTATAGACAGATAAGGGTTAACCCTGAACAGACATACTTACAAAACATTCTTTGGAGGGACAACCCCAATGAAAACTTAAGGTGCATTGAACTCCTGACGGTAACTTACGGCACAAACAGTGCTCCCTATCTAGCCACAAGAACTTTAAACGAACTTGCTTACAAAAAACAACAAGACTTTCCATTAGCTGCAGAAGCAGTTCTACAACAATGTTACGTAGACGACATACTGTGTGGTAGTAATTCCCTTATTGAACTTAACGAACTTTACATACAGTTAAACAGACTTTTTGCCTCTGCAAATTTTAATCTACATAAGTGGTGTTCTAATTCAACTGAATTCTTAAACACCATTTTTCAAAACATGGAACAAGAAAATTATGACATTAAAATAGAAAACGTGTCCAGCAAGGTTTTGGGAATCAGTTGGAACCCAAAATCAGATATTTTTTCAGTTTCTCTACCTCAAAACACTAATATAAATTTAAATACAAAACGTGATGTGCTTTCTAAAATCGCACAGATGTTTGACCCATTGGGTTTTATAGGTCCAGTGATAGTAGTAGCAAAAATTATTATGCAGAAAGTATGGATTAATAAATTGGGTTGGGACGATACTTTACAAAACGACCTATTAAGGGAATGGACACATTTTTTTGATAATATTCATAAACTATCTTCTTTAAGTATTCCTAAGTATCTTCTCTGTGACAAAGTCATTCAATTTGTTGAACTCCATGGATTTGCAGATGCAAGTCTCAAGGCTTACGGCGCCTGCTTGTACATTCGTGCAGTTTATACAGATAATACGGTGTCATCAAAATTAGCAGTCTCAAAAAGTAGAGTAGCGCCAATTAAAACAGTTACCTTGCCCAGACTAGAGCTCTGCGCAGCCGTATTATTATCAAACTTAATTAGTAAGATAAAATCTACATTTGAGGGTAAATTTGTTTTTAACAGTATAAATTTATGGAGTGACTCACAAATTACACTTTCTTGGTTAAAATCTCATCCTTCGCGTTGGACAATTTTTGTTTCAAATAGAGTCGCAGAAATTCAAAATTTAACCCCGGACTGTAAATGGCGGTACATTGAATCGGCTAAAAATCCAGCAGACTGCTTAACAAGAGGATTGACACCTGACGAAATTTTACATTCAACCCTTTGGTGGCACGGACCACAGTTTTTAACAAACATAAATCTTGACTTAAATTTATATGACTTGGACATAAACATTGACCAATTACCTGAACAGAGAAAAACGGAAACTGTACTCATTAATATGACAGACGATTTTTGGCAAACCTTATTTGAAAAATTTTCTTCGTTTGTTCGGCTACAACGAACTGTTGCTTATATTTTTAGATTTGTCAATAACTTAAAACCAAACGCTAATATAATAAACAATGACTCTCTAACAGTGCAGGAATTACAAAACTCATCAAACTACATAATAAAAACTTTACAAAAAATTTATTTTTCACGGGAGATCAAGGAAATAACCGCAAATAAATCAATTTCAAATCGAGCTATTTTACAGCTTTCCCCGTTTATTGACGACTTGGGACTCTTAAGAGTTGGCGGACGTTTATTATACTCAGACTTGCCATTGAATCAAAAACACCCGCTGTTGCTTCCATCCAACAATCATGTTACCTCTTTGTTGCTAAAAAGGGAACACATAATACTAGGGCATGCCGGACCTCAGAATGTACTATCAAACTTTAAACTTAAATTTTGGCCTCTTAACGGCTTAAGAGAGATCAAAAAGATAATTAACAATTGTTTAACGTGTTACAGATTTAAGGCACAAACGTGTCAACAAATTATGTCAAATATACCGGAATACCGCGTAAAACCAGCTAGGCCCTTTTCCAAGGTTGGAGTAGACTTTGGGGGACCGTACTTAGTTAAAACTTCTAAATTACGACGAGCACCACTGATTAAATCTTACATCGCGATTTTTGTTTGTATGGTAACAAAAGCTGTACACATTGAACTAGTATCCGATCTGTCTACAGACAATTTTATTCTTACTCTAAAACGGTTTATAGCCCGCAGGGGCGCTCCATCTATTATTTTTAGTGACAATGCCACAAATTTTTTGGGGGCAAAAAATCAATTAAAAGACGTTTACGATTTCTTTAAAAATAAAAATAACCTTAAACAGTTAGAAACCTTTTTAACTCAAAAGGAAACTGAATGGAAATTTATTCCACCCAGAAGCCCTCATTGGGGGGGACTTTGGGAAGCCGCGATAAAAAGCACTAAATACCATTTATACCGCATTATAGGCGAATCACATTTTAATTTTGAAGAATTAACTACAATTTTAGCCCAAATTGAGGCAATATTAAATTCACGTCCATTATTACCCATATCCACGGATCCTTGTGACCTGACTTATTTGACACCCGGTCACTTTTTAATCGGCGATAGTATGACATCTCTCCCTGAACTAGACATGGACAGACATTCCTGAAAATCGTTTATCTAGATGGAATAGGTGTACTCAAATTCAACAGCTTTTTTGGAAAAAGTGGTCAAGGGATTATTTAAATCGATTACAAAATAAACCAAAATGGTTAAAGCCTCAGTCAAATTTAAAATTAAATGATTTAGTGTTGCTAAAAGAAGACAATACACCGCCTTTAAAGTGGCCTAGAGCTAGAATCATAGAATTGATGCCGGGCAAGGATCAAAAAATTCGCGTGGTCAAAGTAAGAACGGCAGATGGAACTCTTACTAGACCAATTACTAAAATCTGCCCGTTGCCAGAACATTAATTAGACATTTCTTTGAAGATATATTTTTTTTACTACATTTTTGTTTGAAGTTACAAAACTTCAACGCGGGGCAGTATGTTCAAAATTACATTTTTTCCAATGAGTTTGTAGGGTACCTACATACTGTTATAAAAATTAAAAATTAAAATATTAAGAACCCTGTCATACCATAAACATAAAATAAATATTCTCCTTAATAATAAAATTTAACTGCCTTCGGTATGGGATATTTATTTGTTTATGGTAGGTTGGAATTCCCTAAGACCAGAGGGTTAATTATAAAGTAGGTACAAGAGGGGACATAAAATTTCATGAAAACGGTTGGGAGTGCAACTTTTTCCTTGGCCAAAGACGGTCGGTTTTTAACTTTACAAGAAAAGCACACAGCTTCTCGGTTGTCACTTGTCACCCTGTACTACGGGTTAGATTTTTTGTGTGTACTCACTGTACAATTTAAACCATTAGTTTACCTTTGTCACCCTGTACTACGGGTTAGATTCTTTGTGTGTACTCACTGTACAATTAAAGCCGCTAATTTTCCTTTCGGTCATTTTCGGTAGATACTTTTGTTACCTAACTCGGTAATATAATAATAATAATATAGTCAGTTTTAATTTATTTAACATACTGTGTGCCTATCTGTCAGCTACCATTTTTCCATTTACCGTCGCATTGTTAAAACTTTGTAAATATATGTTCCTGTTATCAAAAATAAAGTGTTTTTCACCACCCCAAGACCTATGGAGATATAATTATTTATTCGCAACGAAGTAGTTGGTGGTCCTTCAATATCGAAGAAATTCCTGTTGGGCAATCCCCAACAACATCCTTCTATAATACCGCTCCTTTCTCATCAAGAATTTCATAGTCAAATCCCTTTTCCCCCACGGAAATTCCATTACAAACCCGAATCCCCCAATTTTGTGTGGGCACCCATGATTTAGGGTGGGCCAGTGCCCAGGGCCCACCCTGACGCCGCTGCTGTTGACGAGCAGGTTGATTAGTGTACAAAATTAATACTATTCAACTTTATAATTTGATGTACATATCCTGTAAAATGAGCACAACACGCCCAAGATATTAAGTCCAGTACATACACGTGTATCTGATAAAGGAAAAAAAATTTTTTACATACTTCCAATTAGGGATAAGTGGTTATTTTAAAAAAATTTAAAGTCAATTAAATAAATATTGTGAAATTTAATACCTTAAATCTTTAAGGATATGGCAGATATTTATTTATTATCATATTGTTTTTAAGAGATATAAAAACAATAGACATCAATCATGTCCGAATCTAAGTGCATTCTCTTTGGGTAAAAACTGATTAACAAATTGAGTTTTAAGTGCTGACAAGAATATACACACCAATATGCTTGAAAGGCAAAAAGGGCTAATCTACTGCTTTAACTCTTACTCAGAAAAGTTGGCAATTATAAAATTTAATCTGCTACTAAAATATCAATCGCATGCCACACTGAAATTTGATATAAACATAACTAAAAAATTGATTAAACCAATCATATTAGAAATACTAGGTCATATGTTATTGTAGAATGCGATGACATAAACTGACAAAGTTTTAACTTCACATTATTTTGTTCCATTGACATTACATATATCCCTTGTTCCTTTTTTAAAACATTTATATTGAAATGTGTATGAATGAATGTGTTACTTGGAAAGTCATTTTGCTTTTGTGGAGATAAAATGACAATTTGTATATGGGTATGACCTCTAGAAATAGATGTAATTGTGGATCCGCACGGGTGGTGATTGGTCAAAAGTCCGCTGATTAACAGAATCAATGTCAATCAGCATTAGACTTTTTTTACTGCTTCTTTTAAAATAGTAGGTTATGGTTGAATGATAGAAGAGTTTTGGACTTGCATTGTCATTTGTTTTAAAAAAATCAAATACAAATATATACAAACGAAGATAATGCAAATCCAAACCTCTATAATAATTCAAAAAACAAAATTGTATCCTACCTTTAAACAGACAGTGTAGGTATAGTAATTTCAAATCTAATGCAGGACCCTGTATAGTATACTGTGTTAGTACCGGGAGGACGCATTGGTCAAACACCTTTCGTTTGAGACAAATCGGTATATCTGCCTTTATCACGTGTTTCAGGCAGTCCAGGTCAGTCCTATCCTTCTGTTTAATTCGCAGGTCTGATTATCTCTACCCATTCGGAGCTCATGTCCCAGGTATTTGTAAGATGTTACGTATTGAATTTCCTGTCCTTCCATCATTAAGTTTTGACTGGAAACTAAGTTCGTCATAAATTGAGTCTTGGCAATGTTGATTTTTAAGCCTACCTTTTTTGAAACTACGGATAGTTCTGCGATCATTTCAATTGCTTCGTCTAGTTGGTCTGTGATCATCACGATATCGTCAGCAAAACGTAGGTGGTTGAGCTTTTCTCCATTAATGTTTATGCCTTTATTGTCCAAGTCCATCTTTTTAAACATGTATTCTATCAGAGTTGTGAAAAGTTTTGGCGAAATTGTGTCACCTTGCCGAACACCTTTTTCAATCTTGAACCGATCTGTTTCCGCATGTATTTTCACTGTTGCCGTTGCATGTTCATATATGTGTCGTAGTATGGAAATGTAGCGGTGATCTATACGACAGTTCGCGAGAGCCTTAAACAGTTCGTGGTGGTTTACGGAATCGAATGCCTTTTCATAATCGACGAATATTAGTATTACGGGCTTGTTGTACTCTATACTTTTTTCTATTAGCGATTTTATCACCTGAAGATGGTCATTCGTTCCATATCCGGCTCGGAACCCTGCTTGCTCTCTTGGCTGATACAGGTCCAGTTTATTAGTAAGCCTTGCGGTAATAATCTTAGTGAATAGCTTATACAGATGTGTTAACAGACTTATCGGTCGATAGTTTTGTAGGTCTGTGATGCTGCCTTTCTTGTGCATAATCACGATAATGGCATTTTTTTAGATTACATGCTATAAATATTCTTACTTATTTGAATATGCCTCTTATAGTTATAACAACGTCCTTCTTATAGTTACCTTCATACCCCTAAAATTTTAATGAAATCGATTCAGCATTATAGGCCAAAAAAATGCGTTAGAAATTACGATAGGGTTGTAATTAGGACAAATTTTTGATTCTTAATTCTGCATCTAATGACATAATAATATACAGGGGTTCCGATTTGAAATAAGAAAAATAAATTAATTTAAAGTTTGCAAAGTTTGACACTAAACTTTGGACAGCCTGTACAATTCGTATTAATCAAACTTGGTTAACGAGACTGTTCGACCTTATTTATTAAGAAAATTTGTATAATTTTAATAACGAGACATTATTTTTATTTTTTATTAATTTTTAAAACCAGTGGTGCAAAACTGATTTTTCTTAGTTTATATTTTTTTTCCCCTATATTACCGCATTTCATTAAAATTTGAGGAGTATGTAGGGGTAGGCAACTATAATAAGAGGCATCCAAATAAGTAAGAATATTTATGGCATGTAATCTAAAAAATAGATCCTTATGACGTCACACTTTTTTGGAACACCCTGTGTAAACAAAAATATTTTTCTGAAATGCGCCCTAGAATACAGGTAAATTCTGCAAAATATCAAAATCCTAACTTAATTAATAAGTGAGCTATAGAAGACGGAAGGTGAGATGCAGGACCCTGTATAGTATACTGTAAATGTTTTTCCCTAATATTTTAACGCTTTCTTTTCTTACCAATGCATGGGAGAAATTTTGAATCCAGCGTAGCTACGCGTATAATCTAAAAACTGATTTTATATTAGAAAGTAGGGCACAATTATGATTTCTTCCAATTCACTATGTTTACGCACAATTTCAGGGCACAAGGTTATATTTACAAATACCTACGCATGGTTAAAATATACCCTCCGCACGCATCCGGAGGCTGTTGGACATTACTCCATAAGGAACAGATACCCTTAACGACAGTCTTGTTAGTCCTATAATTCCTCAAATGATAGAGCTTACTCTTCTAGGGGTGTTCATATCCAAAGAACTTACAACAAATCAATATCGTTTCTGGGGGTGTGCTTCATTCATATAGGGAAGTAGGTTACGCTTTGGACTTTGGACCAGTTTAGAGGCACGTTAAGATAGAAAAAGTAGATATATTCGTATATTGCCCAAAGGAGGGTATACATACAATGCCCGGTGTTTCATATTTGCTGTAAGTATCGAAAACTAAACAGAAATTAGGTTAACAGATAACTTTGGTCCTGTCTATTTTTCAAATTGAAGTACAGTGCGCATACTCATATCCGGGGGACTTAAGCTTGAAACCACATATATACCAGGTGATTCATTAAGGGTGACGAGCGGCCATATCTCGGAAACTACTGGGTATAGAAATTCAGGAAAAAAAAATTATAACTTAAGTGGCCA
Organism: Polydrusus cervinus; assembly: GCA_935413205.1. NCBI lineage: Eukaryota > Metazoa > Arthropoda > Insecta > Coleoptera > Curculionidae > Polydrusus > Polydrusus cervinus. The sequence goes on along the minus strand of OW284514.1, from coordinate 23,440,336 downwards.
TGAGAAAATCCTGGAAATAATTTTTAAGTTCGGCATTTTGCCGCAAGAGGGCGTAATTGAAAAGTAAATTATAAAAGTTTACATATCTCCGAAAATTCCACATTAAGGTATATCTTTGATAACACCATTAAAAAGCTTGGACAATTATGCATCATTTTGGTCCTATGCTCATTGGCGTACCGACTTTAATAAGAGTTCTTTGTTGAAAGTGTAATCAGTTAAATCGCTGTAACTTATAAACGACTTATCCGATTTTAGCAAACTAAAGACTGTTTGGAAGAAAAATGTATGCACTTTTACCAATCGTATTTAGTTGTCCATAATAGTTCTCAAAAAAAATGCTAGAGGGCGCAATTTGTAATAATAACACATTTTTTGATTTTACTCCGAAAAAATAAACCATACGGTATAATTATGATACCATAATCGAAAAGTAGATGAAATTTGCTAGAAAAAATATTAAAACCGCAGCTCGATATCTCCGTTCGTTTCAGCGTTATCGCCATTAGAATAATTTTTAAAATTTTAAATAAAGAATATTTTTTAGAAAAAAATTGGGACGCCACTGATATTTTTCCATGTGGATATTATTTCGGATTAGCCTGGTCAATTCTGCATAAAAAGGGTCTCTTGCGTTTTTCTCCTCAGGTACACCGTTCTTTATTAAAATAATTAAATTAAATTAGCTCTACTATTTATTATTTTTATTAACATTGATAATAAAAAATTTTGTTTTATAAAAATTGTTGGAAATGACCACCCCGCCCGTCTTCCCGTTGTTCCTTATTAATATCTTGTACTCAGGAAAATATAGGTATATAGGCTGCAAATTCAGCAAAATAAGGTTATGCGAATTATTCTCAAATATAACAGATATATACCCCAGTCAAAAACATGTTACAGAGCTTGAACTGGCTATCTGTGGAGCAGAGCATTAAAAGGGCGAACTTAGTTCTCATATATAAAATAGAACATGGGCAGTTGCCAAAATATTTTAATGCTTTTCTTAAAAAAATATCATATTTCCATGATTACAACATTCGGTCTGAAAAAAAAAATATAAAGATGGTAAAGACTACATCCCTACAGAATTCCTTATTATTTAAGGAAGTTCGCCTTTTTAATGCCCTCCCGGAGAGATTGAAAGAGCAGATACTTTGAGTGATTTTGGCAGAGAGGTATTTCACTATTTGAGGGACACGTAGATTAGGGTTTATTTTGTTATTAGTATTATATATTTTGTAACTAACATATAAAAACTGTTTTGTAGTTTCTCGAAGTAATATAACTAGCCAAGTGCTAAATAACGATTATTGTAATTATTATTACTGCCAACTTTGAAAACGCATAAATATTAATCATATGTAAGTAAAATAATTTGTTTTCTAATAAAAGAGTCGTTAAAAAAATAATGTTTATTTTATTTAAAAATATTACTTAAAACTAGTGTAAAATGTATCTGTTAAAGTGTTTAAAAAAGCTACAGTTTGCAAATTTGGACAATCGAAAACTTGCATGGGATTTCCTATGTTTCCAACCAGGATGAACCACCCAGTATAAAAAACTATGAACATCGACCGTATACCTTAATATCGATTGCAGCAAATATAAAGTGTGCAGCGATTATTATTAATTATTAACTCCTACTCAATATTTCGTTTATTATTATAAACTTCATCAATATTTTATTTATTATTATAAACTTCATATCGTTTATCAAGTGATGAAGTTCATAATAGTACACGAAATATTGAGTAAGAAAAATTGACCGCCTATACAGGGTGATTCCTAAGGGGATACTTCTTTTTTAGCTGTATATAGAAGGACCAGGTAATATTCCCGCAGAATTAATCAAATATGGACCCGACAAGCTGTACGAACAACTAGCTATACTGTTCCAAAACTGCATCGGTGGCGGAGATATTCCGGAAGAATGGAAATTATCCTTCCTTACGCCTATACACAAAAAGGGCACCAAAGAAAACTGTGACAACTACCGAGGTATTGCGGTAACGGCCACAATCAGCCGACTCTACGGAAAAATATTGAAGAACAGAATAGAGCTCGAATATGCAGATAGCGAAGCAGAAGAACAAGCAGGCTTCCGCGCAGGAAGGTCCACTGTGGACCACCTATTCTGTGTAACCCAACTCATAGAAAAAATGTCAGCCTTTAACCGGGAAGTACACCTCCTGTTCGTTGATTTGAAGAAGGCTTACGACAGTATACCATTGTCAAAACTTTGGGAGACATTAGATGGGACTAATCTGAACGTTAACTTAATAAGGTCAGTAAAGGAACTATATAGAAATAGCCATATTAAAGTCAAAACCGGCAACAAAATGTCAGACGGATTTACACCGAATAAGGGCCTCAAACAAGGATGCTGCCTGTCGCCCACTCTGTTTAAGATATATCTCGAACAAGCACTAAGGATATGGAAGAGAAAATGCGGCAACATGGGCATACCTCTTAATAATACAAACTTATATACTCTTAGTTTTGCAGACGACCAGATCATAATGGCGCAAGACTACAAAGACATAGAATACATGACTCGAAAACTCATTGAAGAGTACAAGAAATGGGGGCTGGAAGTGAACATCTCAAAAACAGAATACATGTGTGTTGGCGGAATACAGCAGGATCTACTCTTGGAGGACGGACAAATCATCAAATCATGCCAAACTTACAAGTACTTGGGAATAAATATTTCAGACAGTGGAACACTAGATTATACCATTAAAGACCGGAACAATCAAGGCAGAAAGGCTATTGCTATGCTAAATAGCATCCTATGGGACCAGAAAATCACAAAGCGAAACAAACATCTAATATACAATACGATCCTAAAAAGCATAGTCACATATAGCTGCGAAGTTTGGCAACTAAAAGAAAAGACCATAAAAATGCTAGAGGCAACGGAGATGGACTTCTGGAGAAGATCGGCAGGAAAATCGAGAAGGCAAAGAGTTCGAAATGAAACAATCCGCGCAACCATGAAAGTGGGCCACACAATAACAGACGAAATAAGAACAAAACAACTAAGGTGGTACGGACATGTTCAAAGGATGGAGGAACAACGACTCCCTAAACAAATACTCACCTGGACACCAGCCGGAAGAAGAAAGAGGGGAAGACCGAGAAGGAGTTGGAGAGAGGGCATCGATAACGAGATCAGAGAGAGAGGACTAGATGAAGACCTGTGGAATGACAGAGACCTATGGCGATTGGGAATCGGAAGACGTCGAGGGACGTTTTAAACCCGATTATATATATATATATAGAAGGCATTAAAATAAACAACATTTTCGAAAAAACTTAAAAATAGGCTAAATACAGAAGTAAAACATCTAAGGGCGGGCCTGGTCATCAAAACGTAGCCTGCTATACTTTATGTTGTTTATCTTATTAGTCATGCAATTTACGGATCGGTAGTCAGTTATTTGGCAATACGCTGCGGTGTGTTTTTTCTGAAGCAAGCTCATTTTAAATTGGTGACAAGTGAAAATGGTCAAATTTGAAAACAATGAACTACTAGATATGGTGCTAATTTACGTGTCGTGTCGTCAAAGTGCGGCTGCTGCTGCTTCGAGATTATACGTAGATCGCTTTCCCTTGCGGGCTTATCCTATACCCAGAAGTTTTCTTAATGTTATTTAACGGGCAAGTTAGACAGAACCGTATTTGATCCATAGGATAATAAATGAATGTAAGTACTTTATTTTCGATTTTTTTGAAAAAAGGTATTTGAAATTGTTGTTTATTTTAATGCCTTCTATACACAGCTAAAAAAGAAGTATTTACTTAGGAATCACCCTGTATATTATATTTGCTTTCTAGGTAGCTGGTCTCAGCTAATGGTAAAATTTTCATAAATCATTCCATTTATTTCTGGTCCTTCTATACCTGTCATTCGCTACAATCAACATCAAAATTAATATTACATGTAATATGTACTTATATAATATAATTAACACTGCACCGGCCAAATAATTATTGACATTGATGTCTTCATTAAACCCGAAAACAGAAATAGGTAGAGATTGAGACGATCTAATTTGTCATTTCAATGGGGCGCGTAAAATTTGAGCCAATGACACCGGTTGGAAATCAGGTAGATTTTCGAAGTTTCTACGGGGTCAAATCACGACGAAATCGTAAGCATATACGTCACATTTTAGCGATATAAAGCTTGATCTTAACTTAATTCGGTATACGCGTGGTTCCGAAGTTCCTTTAACTCAGTGGCGGCTCGTGATAGTCGATACAGGTGGAGCCAAAATATCAAATCAAAAATCTTTGATGAGAGTACAGGGTGTTTGTTACAAATTCGATACATTGACATTGCTATCTCAGTAACTATAAGAGATATAAATTTGATTGAATGGAGGCAAAGTTGCACATTTTATTGAGGAAATTTGTTAAAATAAAATCCGATGACTTCCGGAGCATCCGAAAAAAACACAAGAAAAAATTAATTTGTGTTTTTATTGTTTTACGACAAAATATTGATTTTTTGGACAAACCAAGAGCACTTACTTAAGACAATTTTTTATGCTCTTCAAGAAAATAATCTTATTTTTCAGATACGATTTTCATTTTTTAGATACCTATATCCTATATCAACTCAATTTTTTCAAATTCGGACCTGAATTTTTTTAAAATTTTTGAGTAGCTTTTGACCTCTTAAAATTATTATCTTGTAAAATACTTAAGAAAGTGCCCTTGGTTTAAAAAAATAATAAGTACCTACTTTTGTCATAAAAAAATAAAAACAAGTTTTTCGTACATTTTTTCGGATATCTCTGGATATCATCGAAATTTGATTAAATTTCTTTTTAACAAATTGTTTAGCATTAAAATATGCAACTTTTCCTCCATTTACCAAACTCTCTATCTCTTGTAGGTACGGAGATAGCAATGCTAGTGAATCGAATTTGTACAACCCTATATATAAAAAAAATCGAAAAACTTACCGACTAATTAAATTGAGCATTTGCAATAGTTGTAACAAAAAATGTTCACAAAACACTCAAATTATCTTATAAGAAAACTCTATAGGTTCGTCTTTTTTGTTATTTGAAAATGATTCAATCACTTTTGTTCTTGAAGTCATCAATATTGTTTACAAAATGTTTTTCGGCAGGCTACATACCTAAAGCGCTAAGTCTTTCCTCTTTTATTTTATTCATTTTTAAATTGATAAACCGGAATCAGGAATATTATTATAATCCACCGACGGACTGACCTAAACCTAACCTACAAGAATAATTTATGTTAAACAGTAAAAACTGTTTAAAATAAACCTATTTTTAAATTAATATCTCGACAAACCATATTCAAAACAGCTGCCATCTAATATCAAGTAGTGATAACAAAGACGAAGGCCCGATTCGATTGGAACGACAAAATAAAGCACGTGTAAATCCTCCAATCACGGACGGTCTAAAGATCTGGCCCGCCACAACATTTCTGAATTCCTTTTGCGTCAGTAAGAGAGGGCGATATATCATTATCTCTTTTGTAAGCGATGAACCTTCGATAAACAGTATGGCCATACATAGAAATCGTCGGCGCTGGGTAGCGCGAAGGAATTTTCGCGGCGTCGGGGAGTTTTTGCACCATTAGGCGTTATCAGATATTAAATGAACGCAACGTCTTGAATTTTAAATTATTCACCGTTATAAAAAGAATGAAGCGTAAAGATGCAAAGCAATGATTATGAGTGTGAGTAAAAAAATAACTTGGTGTACAGGTAGGTAGGGCCATGGCACTGTGGCCCTACTGTACGAGCCGCCAATGCTTTAACTTTAGAAACAGTATACAAAAACGGTGGACACTGTTGCCCATTCCAAAAATTAAAAGGAATAGCAGGAATGTGACAATGAAGTGTATAAGAAGAGAAACTATAAAATTAAAAATAATCATTTAAATAATGTAACTATTTGCTTGATTAGTACCTGACCATACATTTATTGAACTTTTATGAGTAATATACCTACAATTTCTGAGAAATAATACATATTAAAAATAGGCAAATAAAGCAGTTCTTATCAAAGTATAACGACATACATATTTAGGTGTACCTATTAAAATATTACAATGAAATTAATATTTTGAGTTTTCATTAAAAAGTAATCCATTTTGACCTTTATGAATAATTTAATGGTTTGTTTTTTCAAACAAAATATAATTATGTCTATAGGTTTAAAAATCTTTAATAATGACCTAGTTGTTCACCTTTGTCGTCTTGCTTGGCTTCTAACCTCAGCGGTGCTTAAATTCTATTTTTATAACGGGGACTTTGAAAAAAATAAAAAGTATGAAAATGTATAACGATTACTGAATTAATTAATAATACTAATAATAAGTAATAACCAATGAAAACTAATTACTAAAGTTCATTGTATTGTAATAGTTATTTACGATATAAGTGTTGTAAAGATTCATATTACAACACGAGATGTTAAAGTTGTCAAACGAGGCGTCAGCCGAGTTTAATAAAACATCGAGTGTAGTAATATGAATTTACAACAAGAATATTGTACAAAATTTTATCTACTTTCATCAATGAATAAAAATATTTGGAAAAAGGCGTTTTTAAAAATAAAAATGCACCTGTAAAAATGCACCTGCTATTAAGTTTACTAATCAAGTTTTTTATGTTACCTTTCGCATAGTTACTGTTTCGCATGGTTACTGTCGAAACCTTGTCAAAAAAATTCAAAAATATAAAAAGCGTTTTAAAAAATGAGCGATTCTGATGGAAGTTTACCCTCTGATATAGAAGCAGCGGCAAACGAAGCTATCTCAAGTTTAGTTCCGACAAAATCCAAGGCGCGGTATGAGTTGGAGTATCAGAAGTTTGAAGATTGGTGCAAAGCTAACAAAATAAAGGAGGTATCTGAGAAAATCCTTTTGGGTTATTTTTCCGTAAAGCAACGCTCCCAGAAACCATCTACACTATGGAATCAATATTGAGAACTATGATTTCAGTCAAGAAAAATCAAGATACCTATAAGCAGATTTTCTCAACTAATCGCATTTTTGAAAAGAAGTTCAGAGGGTTACAAGGCCAAAAAGTCCAAAGTTTTCACAAAGGAAGACGTATGTAAGATTCTTAGTACTGCAGATGATGAAACATATTTACTTATGAAGGTTGTAATGATAATTGGCATTTTTTGGGCTTGTCGGCGCAAAAAAACTTGCTAAGTTAATGTTGGATCATATTGAATACAATGATTTGTATATAAAAATTGTGATTCCATTCTCGAAGACCAAAATTATGCGAGAATTTGTTATAACAGAAGGAAATGTGATAAGTGTCAACTGTTTAAGTATTTTTCGAAAGTATGCTAAACTTCGTCCTCTTAATGCAACTCACAGGCGGTTTTTTGTATTCTATGGAAAAGAAAAATGCACCTCTCAGCCTGTCGGAATGAATAGTTTTGGAAGTATATCAAAAAAGATTGCAACAAAAGTTGGATTGAATAATCCCGAAGGATACAGTGGACATTGTTTTAGGAGGTCCTCAGCCACCATTCTAGTTAATGGTGGTGCAGATATGCAGATGTTAAAGCGTCATGGGGGCTGGAAATCCTCTTCTACGGCAGAAGGCTACGCTGAGAATTCTTTAGAAAATAAGAAGCAAATAACAAAGAAGATCATTGGGTCAGACACGGATTTAATGATTGGAAATTCGAACGTAAAGGGCTCCATCACATCCACTTCTGGTATACAAATTTCTAACTGTAAAAAGTGTATTATCAATGTTTATAATAACCCTTAAGTGTTATATTTTAATTAATAATTGGTAATTAATTTTATAATTGTTAATAATAAATCATTCTTCTAAAAAGTTGGGTTTCATTTAACAGCAAAATTTTAATAAAACAGTTTTTTTCCATTACGGCAGTAGTGCTGTAATAGATGCCCTTACACAAAAAATAGAAATACATGAATAACAGGTGCTGTAGCTCTTATACACTAGCCACCTCTCTCTCTACCTAAAGTTTCTATAAAAAAAAAAATATTTTTTCTAATTTGAAATTTTTTTTATGGTCCAAAAAAGGGTTTTTGGGCGTGCCACCCGAAAAATCTTTCGCCTGCGGCACTAGTTGCTCGGTTTTAGGTCCTTTAGCCCCCCCCCCCCCCAAACTAAATTTCTGGCTATGCCACTAATGAATGTTCCTGTTATCTGTCAATAGAGGACACACCTCCGTTTTTTAGAAAGTATGTCTATTAATAATTGATACGAGTGATACATTAATACCAAAATAAACTTATTTATGTATTTTAAAAATTCAAAAAGTTTATGGAGTTTACTTTTTTTTTATAATATTTATACATTTTACCCCACCGCGATCATTTTTCTATTAAGTTTTCTAAATAAGATTCTACAATGCCAGCTTTTAAAAAAATACTGATCAAAATATTTTTTATAGACGACCGTCATTTTTTTTTTGTTTTTCATAGTAGGAGTAAGCGAGTAAGTAAGAGAGTAGCAAAAAACCTTATATATTAAAGTTCCTGCATTTATAAAACTAAAAGGAAAGCAATAATAAAACAGGAAAAATAGCCGTGATAGATGCGGCACATTTACAAGGTTAACCTTAAAAACCAGAAAGGGAACATTTTTCGATAAAAAAATTATTCTAATTTAACCAGTGTTAGTCCTCGGCAACTTTGATACAGCGGTTACCAGCTGCTTGCAGTTTACAAATAAGACCGGGCTTGCCCAACCACTTATTGCTCATATTTATTTCTTTGTTCGTAATTCTTAAATATTTCAAAGATATAACTATTCATTTTAATAGCACATATTAACAATTTCTTAATTTATTTTAATAAATGACCATTGATTATTCGATGACAATGATATTTATTAGTAGATTTGTAGATTACAATGTCATTGATTAGTTGATTAATTCCACAGAGTCGATCCCGAACATTTATTCAAAGAATTATCGCATGCGCACGTTAATATTAACCATCACCGCGCATAGCCAATTGGAAAGTACGCATGCGAAAATACTATGAATGTGTTCGAGATCGACTCCGCGAAAAGGACTAATGTCATTGATTCATTAATGATAATGTCACTGATAAGTCCATGATAATGTTCTTGGTGTACTTATTTTCAACTGACCCCGTATTTTGCCCAACATACTGTTTCCTTACTATCGCTGCCAGTTGAAAATAAATGCACTCAATCTTCAACTTTTAAGCATTAAGCATTTTTTGTAGGGGCTGTCCTTTAAGACAATAGAGACAATATAGCAACAGTAAAAAAATTGTAATATGGTTTGCTGGACAATTGCTTTCGAGCAAGAAAAATTTCGCCTAAATTTAACAGTTAATATTTTCTGAACCAGATATGATATCGACCTACAGTTTTGAATGGTTGATAGATTCATCCCTTAGGAAATAATTGTCTATGTTGGATTTTCTTTAACTGTCAGAAAATTTTATATACAGGGTGTTAAAGAAGACGATGATTTTTGCTCCAATTTTAATGGCGTGTAACTTTCACAATAATATTTTTAAATTTTATCACTCTACGTCAATTGAATCACTGGCTCATAGCAAAGAAAGTGATTTGTAAAATTTTTGATATCTGCTATATTTTAAGAAATACCGAGTTTTTTGGAAAACCTTACTTTATTTTAACTTATTGATAGCTAGATCTCACTGTGCGTGCAAACTTTGCGAGTGAAAAGCTTGATTATGTTCAGTAACAATAGTGGTACCTAAATGTTATGATGTACAGTGGCGTACTTATAAACACCTATATGTCTATGGTTTACGAGTATCTCACAATTTTTCACGATTGTTTTGAAAGTACTTGAAAGTACTCGCCCCTAGATTAGGTCAATTTTTTCTTATTTTTTAGTTTTTCATATCGCACTACAGGAATATTATACAGTGTGTTTACAAAATTTTAACAAAGATTTTTTTAATTTGATTTTTGAAAAAAAATGTATTTATTAATTTCTAAGTTTCTAACACTATACTCATAAATCATAGACATATAGGTGTTTATAAGTACGCCACTGTACATCATAACATTTAGGTATAACTATTGTTACTGAACATAATCAAGCTTTTCACTCGCAAAGTTTGCACGATACAACGCACAGTGAGATCTAGCTATCAATAAGTTAAAATAAAGCAAGGTTTTCCAAAAAAATCGGTACCTATTTCTTAAAATATAGCAAATATCAAAAATTTGACAAATTATTTTCTTTGCTATGAACCAGTGATTCAATTGACGTAGAGTGATAAAGTTTAAAAATATTATCGTGAAAGTTACACGCCATTAAAATTGGAACAAAAATCATCGTCTTCTTTAACACCCTGTATATAAAATTTTCTGACAGTTAAAGAAAATCAAACATCGACAACCGTTTCCCAAGGGATCAATCTATCAACCATTCAAAACCGTAGGTCGATATCATATCTGGTTCAGAAAATATTTAACTGTTAAATTTAGGCGAAATTTTTCTTGCTCGAAAGCAATTGTCCAGCAGTTTATTTAGTATAAGGAATTAGAATAAATTTACATTTAGGGTCTTTGATAAATCAGGCTTCACACCTTAGACCAGGCAACCCTTGTCTAAGCTTCACACGGTATGGGAAATTTTATTATAATATAATTTCAGAAAAAAAAATCGAGCTTAAACTAGCTAGTAAAAAATGAAATGTTTACTGTATTTCTACGGCAAAAACAACTATAAATCATTACAGTATTGACGACACGAGTTTTCATTTAAAAATAACGAAACAGTGCTGCTTATCATGAAAGATAATAATTAAGACGTGGTTAAAATTACGGAAAACGTGAAAAAAAAATTACTGATAAATGTAATAACAATAACAAAAATATTGGGTTTAAAACCACCAAAAACATCTGCAATTGTCCATCTTACTAACAGATCTAGAAAGAATTTGGTTCTAAGGAAAGTGTTTAAATTTTCATAATTTTTATAGGGTTTTATTTTCAATAATGGACAACTAGAGACTCATATAGTAACCAAATTTAAATTTTTGGAACAGAAATATGAATTAAAATTGATTTTTCATCCCATGAGGGCAAGTCGTTTGAACGACAATATATATTTAAAAAAATGCAATATTTTAGACAAAAGCTGCTACATACGCATAGTTGATCTAGCGGTGCAATAGTGGTAGTATTTTAAATTTTTGGTATGGATAAAAATTTATAAATAAAAGCACAAAGAAAATAAAAAAAATTACCTAGTTACATAAAAATTATGAAATAAAATGAAAGCATAAGTAAAAGTCCAACAATTCGAACATTGGACTTTCGCACTTTGGCGCTCGTGTGAAATAGGTACCGTTTCTCTACAAACAATCACTTTTCGTGTACTTTTTTGTATGAAAATAATTTTTAAACTTTAACACTTACCTAAAATTAACTCTATATTTTCAAAATACAATACAAGGAATCACTGTCAGCTCGAAAAAGTCGCGATTTTTTTTTTATAAAACTTGCTTTTAAGAGATGGCAGCGATATAATTTGCTTGCGAGGTGAAGCGTTATAGTGTAATGTTTATTATGTGTGGTTATGAAGGCGCACAAGACTGCCGGTTAGGTAGTAAAGCGTTCAAGAGTCCAAAGTCCAATTTTCTAAAGGCGGCGAAAACTAGGCGCGAGGATGCAGTGGCGGCGACAGATAATTGGAAGAAATACAGTTTCTGGGATGAATTAAACTATTATAAGTATATATACTGATGGGACAAATATAATAGCAATATAAATCAGTAATCCAGTTAAATAATAATTATAACCGATCAAGACTATTAATATATTTGTGATTTACCAATAACTACTAAGGGGCTACTAGTTTTATTAAGAATACCAATTACCCTATACACAATAGCTATTTATCTACCCAGGTAGTTAAATAGACTATAATGCCCGGAAGGCGAAAGCTACTAGCCCGAGGGCCTTTGACCCGAGGGATAGTTTTCGACTGATGGGCATTATAGTCTAGCAACAAGCCCGAGAGATAGTTTTCGTCTGATGGGCATCAGGGACGTAGCGAAGACCTTTGGTTTGGGAGAGGTGAAATTCCTAAATTTCCCAACTTTATAAAATATTTTATGTTTTACCTATCTATTATTGATCTATAATACCTTAGAAACGGAATATGTTATGATAGCAATAATACCTGCTATCACACCTAGGGCATTATAAGCGGGCATTATGATAATGCCCGCTTATATTACCCTAATGCGCTAATATGGAAATTTTATTGCTTATCCAATTTTATTTCTCTCACAATAAAGATCAAGTTTATACAAAAAATAATTTTTTCTTTAAACAATACTAAAAATTAAACTTTATTTCCAAAATAAAAATTACAATTTTGAAATGTCCCGGAAAATGTAGCTGATCCCACTATAGAATGGTCGGTGTTTTTTGTGATGGTAGCAGCGGTGGTAGCACTAACGCTATTTTGTATAGAAGAACAGTCTATTAAAGAATTTTCAATAGTCGCTACGGAATTAACCTCGGAATTAACTGAATTGGCAATCATTTTGGCTATTTTGTTTTTGGATGAAATACTTTCTTCTATATATCCTTCAGCTACTGAAGAGCTTTTCCATTTCCCATGTTGTTTTAGCGTTTCAAACGAAGCACCTGCCTCAACAAGTAAAGTTGACGATGTGCGACGCAAACAGTGGCCGGTGTAAGCTTCTGCATTATCCAGTTTTAAAAATTTTGCGATCAATGTTGGGACGCTTCCTATGGTATTTTTTCCAATGGGTTGTACTGTACATCGACCCTTTCTATAGATAATAAAGAATCTTCGCTCCTTTATTCCAGCTGGTCTTAATGTTGTATACTTTTTTATTAAATTTAAAGCGCCTAAATCTTCTTCGATGATAGTAAAACTTTTTGAAGTTGAAGTTTTAGTTTCTGGTACCTTTATAACCAAGACTGTTCCTCTATCTTCAATGTCATCAATGGTCATTTTGACCAACTCATCTCGTCTTAAACCTCCAAAAACACCCATTACCAATATGACTTTGTGTACCAAGTAGATATCATCAGGAGCCTTCTTAATAAATTTTAATATTTGTTCTCCTTCCAAAACTTTAGACTTCTTCGGGACGTATCCTTTCGACTTAACTTTTAAAAAAGATATGAGACGATGGTATTGCGAAATGTCTATATTTTCATAGACCATCAACGTAGACCTTAGGGTAGAATACTTGGTCCAGAGAGAGTTCGGACTGTATTTTTCCGACTAAAAATAATAAAGTTTGTTAAACATATGTATTAAAATAAAATCAATAACTTACCAGTTCCTGGAAATATGCCATTAAAACATTTTCGGTTATTTGAAGAATTGTGTTCGTATCTTTCCAAATACCAAATATGCCATACTCCCGATCATACTGTTGCCTTGATTTAACTGGCAAAAGATTTTCGGTCGCTTTTATGACCTTTTCTCTTATATTTTGTGGAATTTCTTCCATTTTGAGCAAATCGTTAAATAAAAAATGCCAACTGACTAACTGACAGAAACATCAAAGTCAAACTTAACACCAGTCATTATCTACTTACGTATACAGGTACAGGTGCAACTTATTTTTTATATTGCGAATAAATAATGTAATTAGTCATTGAAAAACTCTTTTTTAGGTAAAACATAAAGCATTGTATGCACCACGGGCTTTACTGGACTATAATGCCCATCAGGCAGAAACCTATCCCTCGGGCCAGAGGCCCTCGGGCTATTTCTACCTTCAGGGCATTATAGTCCCCGTAACGCCCTTGATACATAAATAGCTATAAAAAAATAACAAAATTTAAAAAGTATTTATTTCCGACCTACCCATAATTATCAAATAAACTATGTATAAAAAAACATTAATATTATATATAAAAGAAATAGATGAAAAAACTATTTCTTCAACTTAATACGCCTTTGTTTCAGTTCTGTCCATTGACTGATGGCCTCGGTAAGATCTGCATTAACAAGATATCTTTTTCACTTTTTATGATCATTAGAGAATCCAACCTCTCTGAGGTCATATATGATCATATTTTTAACAAATTTCTGCAAACTAAATTTTCTTTCATTTGTTGCCGTGGAATATCCGGCCGTGAAAATTAATTGACATAACATAACTGCGTTCTTAAGAGGTGTGTTCTATTGATCAGCTGTGTGCTGTGTCCATATAACACCTTGCATTGCGTTAACACTGTGATCTTTACAAATACTAAAAAGAATGTCAAGCTGTGCTTGAAGTACATGCTCATCTGGTCTCAAATTAGGGGGAAATAGCGCCACTTTTTTGTAAACTAGAAAAAAAAAAAGAAATTTTTTTTTCTCAGATAAGGGAAATTTGAAAATATTATTTATTTTTGATAAATTTCCTAGTACCTACATAGAATAAGTTATTAAAAAAAAAATCTATTAGTGTATCCAGATCTAGATCTGCAGCATTATCAACAACACTATCGATTCTTTTAGGTTAACTCGTCACCTGTGATGTTTTTTAAATTCTTCTTGAGGCGAAAATCCTAATTTTGTACAAAAAAATAATGGCGCTTTTAATCAAGTCGTTGATATGGCTTTCATCCCCCCCCCCCCCCCCTCCCCCATTACTCCATCCCTAATGAGCATTTTAGTATACCAACTACTCCAACTAGCCCGAGGGATAGTTTTCGACTGATGGGCATTATAGTCTAGTAACACCTGTGGTGTCTACAATACTTTATTTTTCAATAATTTTAAAATATACCTAAATAATTTCATGATTTTTTTTAAAACTATTTTCCCCAATTTTTAGTATTTAATGAGCTTTAATCGGTTGCCATAGAATAAGTTTGACGGTTGCCAACGGTTGTTTATTTTAAGCGTCTTTTACGTTTTATAAACGAAAATATGGAATTTCCACAAATTATTTTATTAAATTTGCTGAAAAAGCTAAGGAAACCTTATAAGTATAAAGCCCTGTACGACAAGGAGTATGAAAATACAGTACAATCTCGGTAACGTGAACACAAAAATTCTTAGGAGTTCATATTAACGGAACGTTTATGTTAGAGAAATTTCCAAAAAATACGTATAAATACAATTACATTGTATACCTAGTAGGAAAAGCTGAACATTCCCGGACGACCGTAAAGATTGTATGTCGAGGCGCAAGCCGAGACTGACAATACGGAGCCCGGGAATGTGGCCTTTTCTACGAGGTATACATACTATTTTTCCGTAAATCGAAAATTAGTAAAAGGACATAACTCATTAATCAATTTGTGAAAATTTTAAAATAAATGTTATTAACTTTGTTCACAAATAAAGGATGCCATTAAATATTTGTGTGGTAACTATGGAAACACAGTAATATTGAATTGTCAAGCTTAACAAATTTTATTTTACAAGTAGCCGTACAGAAATAATATTTCCTAACAGTACAATAATACATATGTCCTAACAGTTATTTTCCGTTGCCTAGCAACTACCAAGTGTAAGGAAATATTGACTTTTTCTTTCAGAAATGTTGTTTTTCGGAAAGATATTGGCATTTTGATTTTCCTTTTACTTTAACCATTTTGAACTGGCGGCGATACAAAAACAAACAAGATTTATTAAGTGGTTCATATTACCGTTATTAAACACTGTTCATACTATAGAGTGGTCAATGCAAAAAATATTATTTTCATATTACTGAGTCGTTCATATTATCGCGATTGTACTGACTGTATTCTACAATGGAAAGTAAAAACCAAATAACAAAAAAAAAACAGAACAATATTATGTAAAAAAATCGTTAAAAATAAATACAAATTTTGTTCAATGTCTTCTTATATAATAATTACAGGGTATTATAAAAATCACCGGGCATTAAAAACTTTATCGCTCGCTTAATATTTTCTATGATATTATGATGATGTTGACAGCAACCGTTTCTAAGGTATATATTATTAAAAAATAATTGATAGATAAAAAATAAAACTATTTACATTTGGTCATGAGTACGTCCGATGTTTACAGAATAATAATGTATGAACTGTAGTAATAAAAAAAATGCGATCGCAACATTACGTTATCGACCTGTACTGATTATATAATCAGCACGTAAACGAGAACTCAGGCATGCAAAAAAAATGTATCTGTAAAAATAATAAATATTTATTTATTTACACCTTATTTGACTTTTAACATTTTCTAACGAACGACATATTTATATTTTGAAAGTAATATTATAATTTTTAGAGAAAAAATTATTACTTTCAAAGTTTATCAATGTGACAATGTCCCTTAAATTTGCGATCTGATGGTTGCATACCTTTTCTAGTGACCGTCGTTTTTATAAAATGTATTGGGGGATGTGCTCTGTACATACAACAATAGATTCTTTATGAATGAAAATATTTTGTCCAAGGTAATTGGTATGAGTGCATGCCTAAATAAGATATAATAGATAAGATACCACAAAATGGTTTGACTTACATTACCATTATCTACCAACAACATATGTTTTGTGTTACAGACTTCAGATCACTTCATTTTTTTTTGAATCAGCGCATGTATCATCATCTTTTAAATCATCTAATTTAATATTATATTATTTTTGGTCCGCTCCAAAAGTTGAAAACCATCTTGTTGTAGAGTTGCAAATGATACTAAAAAAAACAAATTAAAATTACGTGAGATGTAGCAGTATAGTTCTTTCAAGTATAATGAAATTGAATATGAATTGAATGAAGTTACGTTAGCTTTGTTTAATTTTTTTAACTTATAAAAGACATGGTCGGTTTTTCTCAAATTTCCACTTTAATAAAAAAATCTGACAAATGCCGTGTCTTTAATTGCGTGTATAATTCAACTATCTCCATTGCTTCACAAAAAAATATTATTAACTATAAAAAAAAAGTTCTTATTAAATAGAATAAAACAAGTAGGTAGATATACATCTAGAAGGATCCCAGCCTATTAGTCAATCGACAGTGTCTAGGGTAGCAATTAAGTGGAGAACTTTCCATAATGTTAAAGATAGTGTTGGTCGTCCTGGTATACTTAAAGAAAAAAAAAACATATTCTTATCACTATCACGTAAGACCCGCAATCACGTATGCAGCCTTGGTATGGTAGCCAAAGGTACAGCAAAAAACCACAACATCAAAGCTAGGCTAGGAAGCCTGCAAAGACTGCTTGAGCATTACAGGGGCCATGAAAGCAACCCCCACATCCGCAATGGAAATCATCCTAAACCTTCCTCCGCTTCACTTGGTGATAAAACAAGAGGCAAGAATGGGACTCTATAGACTGCAAAGTTTGACGCCGCTCCTGGGCAGGTAGAAAACTGGACACGAACTTTTAAGTGAGACTATAGGTGGACCTGAGTTAGAAATGAGATCAGATCACATAAATTCAAGGTTTCGCCATGACATACCATACGAGGTCGTAATAATCAATTATTGATGAACGAAACGCATGGAACAACAAAACACCATAAACTACTACTGGGGCAACAATCTGGTACACACACGGTTCTAAAACCACAGACGGTATTACAGCGAACGAAAAAGCCGATAAACTTGCAAGAAAAAGGCTCAAAAAATACATTCATTGGTCCAGAACCAGCACTCGGGGTACCAAGGTGCACGGTACGAGATGCCATAAATCCATCCATTCTTGGTCCTCTTCTTTTTACATTATTTATAAACGATATTGTCAATAGCCTTACTATTTGTTGTCTGCTATATGCAGATGATCTAAAAATTTTCTGTTTAATATCATTAAGTTTAATGGACTGTTTAAAGCTACAGCGTAATCTGGATTTGTTGTATGATTGGTGCACTAAAAACAGATTGAACTTAAATATTGCTAAATGTAATGTTATGACATATACAAACAAAAACACCACTTTTGATTTCAATTATAACATAAATGGTAAGATTCTGGATAGACCTACTGTGTTTAAGGATCTAGGAGTTATTTTCGATAGAGAACTATCCTTTCTTCCTCATATTGATCACGTCGTATTCACCGCCTATAAAATACTTGGTTTCATCCTTAGAACTACTAAAGATTTTAGGTCACTTGATCCGTTAGTAACTTTGTATCGTTCTCTTGTTGTAGCTAAATTGGAATACTCTAGAATCATTTGGTCTCCGTTTTATAAAGTCCACATTGACAATATTGAGAGCGTTCAGAGACGTTTTTTTGAAAGCTTTGTGGTATAGATCTGATGGAGTTTATCCCGACAGAGGTTTTCCTCATGACCAGCCATGTATTGTTAGTTTCATAAATTTAAATATTGCTAATCTTTATGTTAATTGTTAAATAATTTATTTTAATTTTTACTTAATTAAATTCTGTTTTCTACCTGTTTTGTAACTGGGAAACTGTAAAACAGTGTATGAAATAAATAAATAAAGCAATGGATCAAGGGTGAACACAAATTCCCCTGGAACAACAGACAGTGATTACATCATAGTAAATGCTTCATTATGCGGACAAGACTGGTGAACAGTACAGCACATAGTTTGCCATTGCGAGTCACTGGATCGGAAGAGGCAACCAAAACTGGAACCTGAGGACATCCTCACCCTCTCCCCAGTTGACCCACACAAACTAGTGCAATGAACTGGAATTATAAAGTGGGTGTAAGAACCAAAAAGGGTGAGAATAATGGGCCAAACCTGGCCTAAGTGCATCCAACGCACGGACGGGCCCTCAGAAGAAAAAAAAATTAGATATAGTTTAATGACTGAAACAATACCAAATTGAAAGAAGCATGGTTATATTTAAGATAAAACTATCTGTTACAGTATGATAGTACAACCAATTTTCTAGTATAAAGATATCAAATTTAAAATTTTGTACTACCTGAGATAATTTAGTTCACATTCCTTGCCTACGCCACTGAGCATTTAACGCTTGAGGTTATTTTAAATCTTTCATAGTGACAGGTGGGGAGAGAAACTGAATGTTTTCGACTTTTTCAATTCAATCGACCCCTTCAATTATCTTTAAATTGACGGATGAGCATACATTTCAATTACAAAATAAATAACATAATCGGACAGTTCTGGTCATGGAATGATAATTTCAAAAATCTTTTTAAAAAATCCTTAAATAACTATAGAAATAAACATAAGCACATCGTAATTAACGCGCAAACAAACAAGGGCAAAGTCCAAGAACAGTTTTCCTGCTATTGTACACGAGTTTACCAGACACAGTTGGTCGACAACACGATCAAAAGATGTTTATCCAAATTATATTTTTGGATTTCAAAACTAGTGTCTATAAACTACTACTGTGTTTACCGATAGCGCACACCTTATTCTACGACCAATGAAACGCCTTTACGTGATACACACCTTAAATTTCAGATATCTTAAATTAAATGTGTTTCTTGTGTGTGCCATTGCATTGGTTTAATTCTTTATTAATTATTATGGCTACACACAGTTTTGTAAATTACATTTACATAAACAGTTTTATTATTAAGATGAATATTGATAATAAACGTTTACGCTTGTAGTATTGATGACCATGACTTTATATCCTCAATTTACTAGTTTAAGTGTAACTTTGTTTTATCTTAAGTGAATCCAAACAATATTTATAAATTCTTCTCCAAAGTTGCCAGTTGCATCTATATACCGGGTGGCACATACAAGACTGTGACCCCCCCCCCCACCAATTTCTTTGCGTAATTTTAGCAGTAAAGTCTAAAAATGTGAGACTTTCATAAGTGTGTAAATTGCCATTTTTCGACCAGTTCAAACCTTTGAAACCACTTCCGGTTTAACCGGAAGTAAAGTCAACTTTTTAATGGAAACCCATTATTTTTATTGTGTTTAAATTCTATAGAAAATGCTCTTTTCAATGACATAAAATATCACACTTTATCATTTGTTTTAAAAATGGCCGCCTAAATCAATTTTCCTTTGTTTTTCCAATATCCACAGTTTGGGTAAAACAAGGTAAGTGGTAAATAGTAGGCCATGGAATCGTTAAAATGGCTCATTTTAACCTACTTAATAGATTACAATAAATTGACTTGGTTTTCTTTCTAACGGAGTATCACAAGTTAAAATTATTCATTAGATAATAGTAGAAATTAACTTATTATTTAATTACTCGAATAAGCTATAAGAAGTTTAGTCAAGACCAGTCTAGTATGCCGTGGAAAGCAAAAATATTATTTCTGCACTTATTAGACCAAAAAATCAAATGGTATTAAATAATAGTTACGAAGATTGAAATGAATGATAAGTTTTCCACGGCGCATACTTGACTTTACTTTATCATGGCTTATACGGGTCTAGAAATGACATTTATGATATTTTCGTTAATTTCTACTATTATACTTAATAGATAATTATTAACTTGTAATGCACCGTTCGAGAGGAAATTAAATGAATTATTTAATTATAATAAAACAATGAGAAATCGAGAAATTTCGTTTAATTTTTTTTTGCCCCACATTTTCCTCGCAAGTATACATACATAGATAAGACAGACAGACAGCCATACATAGACATAGACAGACCGACAGCCAGACACAGTTAGATAGACCGATAGATTTTTCAGTTAAGTTTTTGATTGTTTAAAATATTCCCACAGAAGTTAGAAAAACATGTTATCTTAAACTTAGACGTAATTAGCCAATTAACTTAGAAGATGGTTAGGGAGAGCCTGGACAATGGTAATGTGATAAAGAAAAATTGGAAATAAAAGCCATCACTAGGCCACCCTGTAGTGACGCTGCTGCTTGTGTACAACAGTTTTGCCAAACAGTATCCCTGTGTGTCGTAATAATAACCTAACCCTGTATTACCTACCATCTCTTCGGGTCTACGTCGCGACGTCATCATCATCATCATCATCATCATCATCATAATCATCATTACCTTGTTTATTATATATGTTTGTATTAATCGCCATGCTACCAGCAGCGCCTAGTAAGATATGTCTAAAGCTGCCAGGAACATAATATAGTGTTCAGATTTTCCATTTCCTAGCTGCGTGACTGTTATCATAGATGGCGCCATTAATTACATATCTAAAATAAAATGTGAATGGTTCTATAATCTTTTTTGTCTTATGTGATTGCTTTTAAAAATAAATTTTATTTATCATAATAAACTTACACTGTGAAATAAAACTATAATATCATGCTTATCGTAGTAATTACGATATATACATATTATGTACATGAACGAAATTTTCTATCCATTGGATGGTGTTATGCAAAACAATTTTAACCCACAACACATTTTTTTGTAAATGTGATAATTCCATTTTAAATTTTTGGTCAATCAGTATTCCTGAATATTTTATAAATTCAACTTTTTATATTTTATTCTGGCATGAGCAGTTATCATAGTTAATATTAACTTTTTTATATATTTAAACAATTTAAATCATGAATTTTAATTTTTTTAAATTTATTAGGTTGAATATCTTCATAACAAGAAAAGGTTAAAATAAAAAAAAGTTAAATAAAGACAATGCAAGTCCAAAACTCTACTGCCGTTCAAGAAAAAGTTAGTAGGAATAAAATTGGCCCCAAAACAGTACTCTGAGGAACACCGCAAATTAAAGTAGTTTTTTAATATTAAAATCTTCTATTTTTACTTTTTGTTCTCGGTCTTAAACACATTGTAGGCAATACCTCTAATTCCATTATATTCTAGTTTAGATAATTTAGAATGTGATACGTATCAAATGCTTTTCGTAAATCTAAGAAGATGCCAATAACTTTTTACCTTCATTTAAACATTGTAAAATAAAATTAGTAACATTAAAGATTGCATTCTCTGTTCCTAATTTTTCCCTAAATCCAAATTGATTAGGTGAAATTAATTTGTTAGTTTCTAAAAATGAATATAATTAATCTTTAATACATTTTTCTAAAAGCTTTCCTATTGTATTTATTAAAGACATTTTCTTACTTTTAGATTATAGCCGTTGGAGACCCGTCATCCAAATCCACAAATGGTGTTTTTAACATTATGGGTTATAAAAAGGACTTAAAATATTTACGAAATTACTCTATGTTTCTACCATGGCCGTCTAGAATTTAATTGTGGCGTCTCGCTTGTACTGAACCGTGTAGCCCGAAGAGTTGTTTTTACGTTTTCCAGTACCTAAAGCGTTTCCTCTTTTTTTTTGTTCGAAAATTCTCACAGCTTAAAACAAACCGTTTACTGCCTTATAAAGATACCGATACCGTTCTATATTGCTTCCAAAACATATAAAACAGTCGTTTGAATAAAGTGATGTCCAGTCTGCACTCCCGCAGGTGCCGGACCAGATGCATAAACATGGATATTTTTGACAGGCTAAAACAAATTTCAGCGACTTTTCCTCGGACACCTAGTGCCGGTCATCTTGAATTTGTCGACGAAAAAGTTGAGCCTTGTTCAACTGGCGATTCTTTCAAGTGAAATGAATCAAGTCAGATGAATTGGAGGTTTACACGTTCAATTCAGTTGAATTCAAGCGAGTTGTTCAAGTCACTTGAACCGTGTCAACGCGGCTTTACTCACACACACGTTCAAGTAAACAAACCGATAATGTCAACATCTTGTCATAACACTAACCTTAAAATTCTAACAGACGCCGATGTGTATCGTGAACGGATGTCACGCCTTGTCACGATTTGACATACAAAACTAACCTCAAATTATTTAGTTCTGGCCGCTGACATAAAGGTCTCCACTCAAGGTTAGGCCTCCCTCAAAGACGTCCCCGCACCGAGATCATTCAAAGTCCTCAAATGAATTGGCAAGAGATTCTGTCGCACTAACTTTTCTAACCTCGAGAAGGCAATAATGGTTTTTGGTTTATACCAAGAAAAACGTATTACTTCAACATTTTTTTTATAGAACCGGGTCATAGAAATAACATTTTTTTAAATTAGTATTTTGTGGATTAACATTGTATTGCATAACAAACTAGCTCCCTACCTGTGGTGCTCGAGGACAATTCTCTGACAATGAGCTCCTGTAGACTATATGTATACAGGGTGTCCCGTAACTTATGGGCCGTAGAGTAAGTGGAGATACTAGACATCATACTTAAGCCGATTATGTCATATAAGTTTTTTCGGATTGTCACTTTGGTTTTTTTTTGTTAATTTAATTATTTACTATGTTTTTTTATGCTTTGGGATGTTTAAAGGGAAATATCTCGAAAACCGTTAAAGATATTAAGATCAATCAAGTACACATTTTTGACTCAGAAAATGCCCTTTTTAAGAAATTATAATTGAAAACACCTAATATCACAAGTAAGAAAAAAAATCATAGATTTATAAAGCTCAGTGTATGCAACTAGCGCCCTCTAGTTTGAAACTTAAAAATTTCTACAAATTCTCATTTCTTGCTCATAAAAACATAATATTGCCAACTTTAAATTCGATTCATTAAACTGTTTTAAAATTATGGCTTATTTTCGAGAATAAACTTTTACTTTCAACACCCTGTATCTCTAAAACGAGTAACAATCCGAAAAAACCTATATGACATAATCGGCTTAGTTTGATGTCTAGTATCTCCTGTTACTCTACGGCCCATAAGTTACGGGATACCCTGTATCTTATGTTGCCCTGTTATAGTGGGATAATGGCCATAGTGGTTTATGAAAACCCAAAGTCAAAAGAATTCCATGTCTTATAGACCAAAAACGGCAAATAATTCTAATTCCAACATCGAATTTTTTGCTTCTCATGTTTTGTTAGTATCGGTTAAACGAGCGGAATCGCTATCGGCCAATTTTCAACCATGTCCCTGCAAAAAATTCTGTCATCAAATTAAAGGTTATTAAAAGTCAAGATTTTTTCGATCTGTGTCAAAATTTTTTAAGTTACATCCATACTTGAGCGCCCTTTAAAATTATATGTGCTTGAAATTAAAATAATATTGGTTTAAAAAATGAGGAGAAAAAAAATTGATAGGAAAACAAGATAAAGAAACAAAATGTCTACTAGCGCAGGCTTCAAAGTTCGGGACAGTGTAACATCAGATATTTTTACAGCGAGGGCCCGGATAAAAGGTAGGTAACGTTTAGTATTATTTTTTTTTATTATAATTGATATGATCATTATATTGTTGATATATCAGCTATAGAATTAAATTAGAAACGAGTTGCGAATTTTAAGGCGCAGTCAAGCACGTAACTGAAAATACTGAAATATTACAAATGGGGGGTGTTGATACCAAGTTTAATATTGTTTACAAAGAAATATTTACCAGGAATATTTGTATTTACTTTTTATAGAAATAAAACAACCATATCTATCGTACAAATATTAAATATAATAAGAATATGATACTATGAATGGGAAAATTCTTTTTTATTTATTCCAGCATTTATTTTGTTCCACAGAAAAGTTCTTACATCTGCTTAACAAAGGTTTCTAAATATTTATTATATCTAATAAGCGCTTACTAAAACAATCTGGGTTCTGGTGTATAGCAGCTTCCTTAAACTTCCTCTTCCTCCAGTGTGGTTTTTTATGCAGGATTTCAGCTTCTATCCACTTGATAATGATCCTTTGATTCGAGTGGCCTTAGTTTCTTACCAATGTAAGATCGGCCACATTCGCAGGGGATCTGGTAGACACATTTTTTCCTTTCCTTTCGGCTTGCTGGTTTCGTCTTCGTCAGATGGCTTCTTCATCTGAAGACGACTGTAGATACATTCCAGTTGGAACGTTGTGATGTAAAACATATAAAGACAATGCAAGTCCAAAACTCTTCTATCATTCAAGAAGCAGCATTGTCTCCAACGTTCTAACCGACACTACTGTAATTGTTCGAAATATTTTATATGTAGCTGGCAAGTGGTTAATTCTTATATTCGGTTTTTTATTTTGGGTGTGGGGGAGGGGGGGTTACAACCCTTAGCGCACGGGTATATGTGTTGGCTTGGCAACCAAAGTAACAAGCAAATGTACGCTGTTAGCACAATGACAAATATATAAATATTGTCGGGTTGTGCTAAGATTTTGACGGTGACATAATATAACATTGGCAGTAATATTTTTCTCACAATTACAGTGGCCCGATTACTTAACTTTTAATTAACTAATCAGGCAGCTTCGATTGTAAGAACATAATGCCTGTCAATGTCATTTATGTCACAGTCAAACATGCTGGTTAGTTAATTATTGTTAAAAATCTAGTGCCACGCTACATAAACTATAGCTATTTGTTTTTGTTAATTAAAAATTTCAATGTTTAAATACCTTATTATGATTTGGGGATGGGGAGAGGGGAGGTCAGACTACCTACCCCTGCAAATGGAAATGTTTATAATATTCAACCAATGCATTATAAAGGCGGTGGCATAATACTAGGAGGGCAGGACTGCTAAATGCCAGGGGTCATAGGATTTTTTTAAAAATTGGATTATCAGATAAGCATAAATGACTTCATTTTTTAAAATACTACCTATGTAAAGATATTTTAAGTTCTATTTGTATACATAAATCTTTGCTCTAAATTAGTCTAAATACATAAATATCATAGATAAACCGATACCATTTATACGATTACGTAGATTTTTGTAATGTAATGCGAGAGTATCCTTGAGATCTGTGGAAATTTCCACGCCATCCAGGAAACTTCCCGAAACTGAGACACAGTGTGAACTACAATCAATACATCCTACTAAGTTTGTAGTCCCAAACCGGTCATATTCTGGAATATTTCAGCCTGTGTTCACTCTGTAGTTGTGTCAGCTGAAAATAGCCAGGGCCGTCATGAGGAATTTATTTTACAAATACTAAATCTAACGCCAAAGGCGTGTATTTCCATGTGGTTTCCCAATTTTGTCCGCAGAGCCTCCAGTCTAGGTCACAGTAGTACAGTTGCATTTGATGAAGGTGTTTTTTAACAACCCTGTTTCCTGTCAGAATACCTCTGATGGTTCTCAGCTGATTGCTGCACATCAGAAGTATCTGTCTTGTCAGTGTCGGGTCAAGGGGTCCCCAATGAAATAAGATTTATTGTGGTCAGTGGCACAACTAGATGGGAGGGGGGGGGGGGGAGCTATTTTACTTTAGCTCACGTTTCACCTCACGAGATTATATTGAATTAGAATATTACATAAATGAATTGGAAACTAAAAGCGAAACAGACATACGCGCTCTCGGAAGTTAGAAAGAGACGGGACAGTGACAAATCCGGACGTCGACTTCGCCACACTTCTCGTTCATTTGGCCAGTTGTTTAATCACGTTTAATAGGCATTTACAGAAACAGAGTCAAACACTTCGTGAGTCATGCAAGCTATCGCAGCCAAAACTTTGCGTGCAGATATTTTAAAATCCGTTAAAAATAATTATGACAGAATAAACGTTTCAAGCTTAAATCAGAATTGGAAGTTTTATTTGGTCGTGAAGATGTCTATAAAAGTGTGGGTGCTATAGCCATTTTACAGCTATTGTTAGAAATAAACCTCGCTAAAAAGTTTTCATGAAATTATTAGAAGCTTTATGTTCTAGTAGTCCAATAACGACAGTGGAAAGTGAGCGTGCTTTTCGACACTAATAAGAATTAAGATAAAAGGATCGATTTGATATATATATAAACAAATAACTACTTAAAGTCAAGAAAATGCATTAAAAAATATTAAAATAAAGCTGTTTGATGTATGTAATTTAAAAAATAAAGTCATAGCAAGAATGCATTTTTAGCATTTTAGGTTTTTGCGGTGTTTATTTGTAGGTAAATAATTATTCCTTGGCAAAACCATGCGCTTAACTGCATTTTGCTTGTTAGGCTATCAAAATTTTCCCCACCTGTAAAAACTTCCGAGCCGCGCCTGATTTAGACCAAGAACGTATAATAATCTAAGCTAATGGCTAATATAAAGATCTTACAGCATATTCTCTGAGTTTCTGTGTCCGAATGAATTTTTATTTTCACCGTCTAATACAGTTAAGGACAGAAATTTCCAGTTTTACTTACTGTACAGAAAAAGATTAACTTCCGGCTTTACCACAATATTTTTAATCCGTATCTGCCTCGCACATGGCTTACAGGTAAAACAACTCGCGCAAACTCCATAAATATTCCTTCCCAGCGGTTCATTTAGTTCGATAAAGTTCCAACAGAAATTCATTCATCTATAAGTAATTTAAAAAATATATTCTAAAAAAGCGTGAACAAATCAATTCGTGTGTTTTTGTAAAAATATACAAGGTATAAAGCCTTAAGATAATAATTGATAATCAACAATGGGTTTGTGGAGAAAGTATCCGAGAGTTCCGTCGGTGAATGACTTTCAGAGTAAGTATTTTTTATTTAAATACTTATTTAATCAAATATTGATTTAAACAACCAGACATTATGATGGCATGATAGACATAGGTTAGTGTTTTTGGATTACTTTAAGTGACCTACCTCACTGGTCCGTCAGATGTTCTCTATCATTTGTGTTTTTGTATTAGACGTACTTATTACCGGTTGTTTTTATAGGATACCCGGAAAATCTTAAACTTCTAGTGGTAGAAAATATCGTTTTAAAAATAGATAAATCGTTGTTGCTAAGGACGACGATAAATATTTTTTCCAGAAAACGATTAAAATGCGCCTTTGGTTTTTATCGTTTCCTTTTCCTTGGAAAAGTTTACAAGGATCATATTTCAAGTTTAAAAACAAAGGTAAAAATTTAAATTATCGCTATAATTTATATAATTTATATTATCAAGAATTTTTCTTTAAATTCGGGATAAATATATTTATTTACGTCTATCGAGCGATTTTGCGTTTTTTTAATATTCAACAATAATTATTATTAAATTGATGCTTGCTTGTTTTTTTTTTTGGCATTGTACCATTAAACTGTAAATAATCTGTTACATTATATTATAAGGATATTATAAAAATTATAAGTAGATAATGTATCTATCAGATGTCATGTCATAGCACATAACATAAAATTTATCGATTAGTGGAAAATTTTGGAGCGCTTTTTAGAGTTGCTTTATATCAGTTTAACTTCGCTTAGAACCTGTTATATAAAAATGGAAAGAAATAAGAAAAAGGTCTTTTTCACTGATATATTTCCGAAAATTATTTAAATGTTAGATTCTATAGGTACATGTTGTAAATTCATCTTCAGCAAAACAAATTTAATAAAGAAAAAAGAGATCAAAAGAAATTTCTTTCTTTTAAAGTCTTGTTTTATGGTAATTTCAATAAAAAAAAAATTAATAATGCAAATTTAAATTTAAAAAAAAATAGGTACTATAGTGAATGCAAAATGGCACGTTCCACTTTGTTGGAAGAGATTACAGGAAATAGAACACAAACTAATTTAACCAGAAGTTGATATTCACCTTTTTCTTTCCTTTATTGAATTCTTGAATATTTATAAGCTGGAAACCTGTACATAGAGAATGTCTGTTAACGGTTGGAGACCGATGCTTCTTGAGTGATAAAAGAGTAGTGGATTTGCATTGTCTTTACTTATTTTAAAACACAACGTTTCAACTGGTAAGTACCGTCAGTCGTCTTCAGGTGAATACTAAATAATTACACTAAATTAACTACAGCTCTATATTTTATTCTAGCTAGGTGCACTGGAGCATAACTGAGATGGGTGCAGTCATGCGTTCAGCTTGTGCTCAATATTATTCTATTACATCTGCTTAAGAAAGGTTTCCAGATATTTCTTATATCTAATGAGAGCTTACTAAAATAATCTGGGTTCTGGTAGCAGCTTTCTTGAACTTTCTCTTCCTTCAGTGTGGTTCTGTCCACTCGATATAATGGCCGTGTGCCAAGGCATGGTCAGCTGCACTATATTTTTCGGTCACATCTTTTAGAGCATTGTTTCTATGTTCCTTGTTTCCAGTGGTCTTAGTTTTTCACTGAAAAAATCCTGCATAAAGAATCACACTGGAGAAAGAGCAAGTTCTAGGAAGTTGCTACCATAGACCAGAACTCAGGTTGGTTTAGTAGGATAGTAGACCCTCATTAGATACAAGAAATATTTTAAAACCGTTGTTAAGCAGATGTAACTGCAGAGCACAAACGCATGACTGCACCCATCTTAGTTATGCTCCAGTGCACCTAGCTAATATAAATGGAGCTGTAGTTACTGTAATTATTTAGTCTTCACCTGAAGGCGACTTGACATACTTTTTCAACTGGTAATGAAACGTTGTAATTTAAAACAAAAAAGACAATGCAAGTCCAAAACTCTTCTGTCATTCTATCTAGAGAATCAACTAATTTTCTAAAAAATAATTATGAGACAGCGAAGTTTCTTTCCATTTCAATTCTAACTCCACTTCAAGTAACGGATCAAGTTTTTGTATAAAAGATTGTCATTTATTAAAATTGAGATTGTTGCGAGGGGATCAGTAATACATAACAAAAGGGATGCGCAATACCATATGATGTTTTTGCGTATCGATATATTACCTTTCGACACTTGATATTTTGTATCGATTTTTTTCATTCGATAAATATCGAGTATCGATATTTTTTACGGTGTATCGATACATCACGATGTGTAACTTGGCAGGGCCGCAAACGACAAGACCTTTGTTTAGAAGTCACTTTTGACATGAGAAATTCGGGAGGTGCAGACGAGTATTAGGTTCATAGGAGCCTGTGTATCGATATTTTAAGTATCGATCTTTTACGATTTTTACTTTAATACTTTCGGAAATGGTTAGTATCGATAATTTTGGTGTATCGGAATATCCCTATATAATAAATACTTATTTTATACTTAGATCATTATAAATCTATATTAGTTTGAAAATCATTATTCCAACAAAAAGGAAAAAATAAAAAAGTTTTCTAATAAAAGAAAGTCAGTCAAATAGATTACTGAAGATTCTTTAATCTTAAATATACTACCTCTACCTCAGGTTTTAATAATTTAGTAAAAACCAGAGGTGCATAGTTTATGCCAAATAAGATGTTTCCAAATTAGTGGCGACGAAATTGAGTCGCGAGACCTCATCCCTGTGGCAGTGGCGGCTCACGGTTTTAAAAAATGGTGAAGAGCTAGGCATAGTGCGGGTACTTAAACAAACATTGACTAAAAACCCGTGTAACAGAACGTCTCTCTTATCCTCATCTGTCCAACGACTGAATTGAGTTTCCAACAAATTATAAACTATGTCATTAATTATGGCTTCATTTTCAAAACACACAACTTAGTAGGTACGTCCTACACTACTGAATTAACTGAAATATAAAAACCAAACTTTTTGATCACACAGTAAATCTCGTAAAAACGATATCTATAATCGTTTCACGAAGCCCTAAAATAAATACCTTAAGGTTAGGCGAACCAATGCTAAAACAATGGTGCATACGACTGATCTATTTTTAAATTGCCTAATTGTCATAATGCAAATTGTTACATGCTGTTTGCGTGACTGATGTCACGTTACCATAGCGACGGTGACTATCAAAGCCATGTCAGGCGTTAGCTCTTCACTTGCTTTGAGCTAACGGACGCGGTCGGCTGGAGCGCGCCAAAATGCACGAGTGTTTATAATTATAGTCCATCTGAGTGGCCCTCTTATGCATAGCTACATTCGGATTAAATTAATATTATTAATTCAAACATAATTATTTTTTAATGGCTAAAATGGTAGCTGTATTGGTACATTAATATTTAATATTGTCGAAAAACTTACCTCCTGGTGTTTTTTTTTGGTTTACGTACTTTACCTGACGAGCCGCCACTGCCCTGTGGACTTTTATTTGTGGGGTAATTTAATCAATAATAGACTGGTTAATATTAAAGATTTAAAGTTTTTTTTTTATACGGTTCGCCGACTACGGAGGCCATCTTGAACCGGTCATCGACCACAAATGTGGTCTACCGACTGGGGAGTGTGAAACGGCACCTTCATCCTAAGAGATATCCGATCTCATCCGGCCTGTCCGGTGTGAATAGGATGGCTAGGTGTCGATTCATTTTACACTCTTCCCTGAGGCAAGAGCACGCCGTGTTCCCAAGCGGTCACCCGCCCAAGTACTAACCGCGCTCGACACAGCTTAACTTCGGTGATCTGCGGGATCCGGTGCTTAATATGTCGACAGGCCCTTGCCCTTAAAGTTTTGTATTAGAAATGAAATATGTTGTAATTCGATCGAACTTTTAACAAAATCTTAAGGGGATTTAGAGCAAAAAAATATTTGCAATATTTCACTTTTTGAACTCCCTGTATATTTTTTGATGTCTGTTTTTGAAAAATTTATATTTAAAACGTATTCATTAAAACAATTTATTGAATAAGCTGTTTAGAAAAAAATAAAACCATAAAAAATAAGTAATAATAAAGATAGGTTAAAAATCTAATTAATTCAAGTTTTATTTATAATTTAATAATTGTGCGTCAAACGGAAAGTTAAAACCTATCAACTAAAGAGGTTTTCTATGAAGAAAGCAGAAAAAAGATACAAAATTCTACTGCTTTCTTGTCTATGGCTAGGAAATTATTCTAAATATGATTACCTCATTATTCAAAATTACGAGTCTTCATGCCGGTAAACATTTTCAGAATATTTTAACACCAGCTTCAATTTTTAAATTAGGAATAATTCGTTTGACACCTAAAAACAAAAATAATATTAATTTACAGGGTGATTCACATTAAGTGGCCCATTAGAAGATCTCAGAAATGAATAAAGTTATCTTTTTGAAAATTTGGTACAAGCGTAATTAACTTTAAACTTTTAAAATATTAACTTTTGATGTTACCGGAAACTATAGCCAACTATAGAATACCTTGTATAGGGGAGAGGGGGGCAAGAGTAAACAGGTGGGCAAGAGTAGACAATGCAATAACATTTCTAATTAATAATTTTTTCGCTGCCAATGGTTACAGTAGTGTAAACCATGTGCTTTTAGTTCTCTGCGCAACTTTGGTTTGAATTTCCTCAAAAACTAAGCCGAAAATAAGGTAAATTTATTTTTAATAATATACGATGTAACAATAAAGAGATAATTTAGATCGTTTATTCGCTTGTAGTAGTTCATTTTTACTTCTTACCATTTTTTTACAAAATCTTTAAAATCTAACCTATCAATCACTGTTGGTATATAACGTCGCCAGTGGCGCGTTATTAAAAAAGCTGGCTTATTAAAAAAATTTGTTTTTTGGGGCAAGAGTGAACACATGTGTTTACTCTTGCTTGCCCCTTGAAAAATATGTGATGAAGAAGGGGGTGGGTCGGGTTTAAAATCAAAAAATAAAATGGTTAACAAACAAATAATAAAGTGGGACAAAGGATGAAATAAATGTATGTAATGGAGAAGCAGCTGGTGTATCTGGTATAAAAATAAAAAAGAAAGTAGTGAAGAAAATAAAAATAACTGATAAAGAGGATTATTGCGAATGTATTTATTGTAGCGTTAAATATAGTCAATCAAATGAGAAATGGATTCGATGTGTCACCTGTGGTTTATGGTCACATGAAGACTGTACCTACAGACCTTGAACCTTTTGATGACGTTTTTACTTGTGATTTTCTCGTCCTACCTAGGATCTTTCTTGTTGTTTGCTCTTGCCTCATACCAGAGGGGCAAGAGTAAACTTTTGGAGTTTTCAAAATATTTATACATATATTTTTGTGTTACTGGTTTACCAAAGATTGTTCTATGCTAAGCAAGTTTATTTCAAGTTCTGCCTAATAATTAAAAAAATCTTAAGTGTTCACTCTTGCCTCCCTCTCCCCTACATGAGCACTTTTGGATACCTTATTAATACCTAAATAACTTTAGTTAATATTAATCTATACCAATCTCTAATTTTTAATATTGTGCCAATCTGACAATTTAGCTAAATGTACTAAGTCAAATTTCGCAAATGGAACACCCTATGTTTTTACTAACGCGTAAAACATTAAATTTTCTAATTAAATCTCTAATAAGTCACTGTCCATATTTTTAGTAATTTTGGAATTATGTGCAATTCAAAAACATCTTAAATTATCTTACATATGTTCATAAGACATTGTTTTTGTAGAGTAGACTCCAGTGGCGGCTCGTCAGGTGAAGTCAGGTGGGCATCGGCCCATCCAAAATTAAGGGATTCGGTTTTGTAATGAAATTTCGGTGGGGGAAGGGGGTTTGACTATGATGAAAAAAAAGTGGTATTATAGACGGATGGAAAAATGACGATGATGACCTTTTTTGTCAATTTGGACAAGAGGGGAGCTATGGCGTTATAGAGCGTGGGGTTCGCTGAAACAGTCTGCTTCACGGTACAAACTGGTCCGCGATAGTTCTGTTTTGCTATAAAAGTCTGTTCCGTTGCATCAGTCTGTTCCGCTGTAACAGGTCGCACTGCTGAAATGGAATGCAATCGCCACAAAAACTGTTTAATCGGAACAGGAAAGCCTATCCGCCAATACCTGTTCCAGCTAAAAACCTATTTCGAAAAAAAAAACATACCCTGTTCCAAAGTGTCATCCCTAGTTAAATTTGTATTCTAATATTTTAATTTTTATCAGGTATAATAATATACTGTAACTTTTAAAAAAATTGTCGATAAAAATGGTTTTTTCTGACATTAAGCATGTTTTGACTTTGACTATCAGAACTGAGGGAGCCAAAAACACGTATACCTACATGAATTAAATTTTAGTTTTTCCACAATTTGCCAGTGATTGCATTTATTGTTTTTGACAAAACTACGCAGACTTATGATTGTTTTGCCGAGGTCACAACTTATCGCTAGTTACTATGTGCCAATCTTTTTTGTCGTATTATGAACAAAACATCGATTAAGTACTTTAAAAGGAGGTACACAATTTTCTTTGTCGTCAATTGATGAGTGTGGGAGGATCTAAAAGAAGCTCGTTTATTGATTTCATTCAAATCATATTTATGTATAAAATTAATAAGTTTTCTTGTATCTGAATTTCTCTCATTTTCAAGCTTCTTGATCTCGGAAGACGGCTGCTTTTTTTGATGAAAAGATGAATGTACGTGCGTAATTTGATTGTTACTTTTTTTTTTGTTATTTTAATTATTTACTGTTTTTTTTATGCTTTGGGATGTTTAAAGGGAAATATCTCGAAACCCGTTAAAGATATTAAGATCAATCAAGTACACATTTTTGACTCAGAAAATGCCCTTTTTACGAAACTATAATTGAAAAACACCTAATATCACAGGTAAGAAAAAAATCATAGATTTATGAAGCCCAGTGTATGCAACTAGCGCCATCTAGTTTGAAACCTAAAAATTTCTACAAATTTTTATTTCTTGCTCCTAAAAACATAATATTGCCAACTTTCAATTCGATTCATTAAACCGTTTTAAAATTATGGCTTATTTTCGAGAATAAACTTTTACTTTCAACACCCTGTATCTCTAGAACGAGTAACAATCCGAAAAAACTTATATGACATAATCGGCTTAGTTTGATGTCTAGTATCTCCACTTATTCTACGGCCCATAAGTTACGGGACACCCTGTATATGATATTGGCAGTAATATTTTTACTTATCTTTTAATTTACTATTAGGAAGCTTCGATTGTGAGTATTTATGGACCAGTCAAATTTACTGGTTAGTTAATTATTGTTAAAAATGTTTGTTGAATAAGGTTATTAACGCAAACCGATTTTACAGCCCTTCAGTACCTATTATTATTTAACTATCAAATTTCGAAAATTAAATTATTACTTTTCCCCCTCTGCATGGTTGGAATAAATTTGTTTCTGTAATTGTTTTTTTTTGATATTCCTAGCTGGCTCTTTATTAAAAAAAAAACATTTTTTATATTTTTGTGAAAAATATGAATATTGGTGTCAATCCAAAATTTTAACATAAGATGTAATATGACTCTAACCAGCGTTTTTCGGGCTCGGTTTTTCATGATTAAAACCAAAGTAAATATCGCTCACCACGCCAAAATTGATGATTTTTTCAGAAATCATGTATTTTAGAAGCGTAGATCTAAGAGCAGTTTTTGGTGCAAATGCTTAGGTTTTGAAATACTCCTTCTTAAATGCCGTTTTGCATATTCATAATAAAGCATTCTCGTTTCTTCCAGCACTATTATTTATATTTTTGTTGATTTAAAATAGTTCTAAAAAAGGGAAAACGGAACAGACAAGTATATAATAGAAAAATACTATAAAATATTATTCTTTTTACTCGTTTTCCTTTAAAACTGCATCATATAAATCAATAAGTAAAACGATATGCGTCTGCAACCTTAATCTCCATATAAAACAGGACTTTTAGAAGGAAAAGTTTAAAACCTAAACGTTTCCTGCAAGACCTTTGTAATCTAAGCTAAAAATAAATTATTTAAAGATTTAAATTAAGAGTCCAAGCCTGAGACGAAAAATTAGGTTGCAATTAGACCCGAACACCTTGGTAGGTGCTATAGTAGGAGGTTATTTAGGTTAGGCTAAAAATATGTTACTTATTGCAAACAGTGCAGAAATTATAAAAAGTTAACTTCTGATCTACGCATGCATAGAAGATATTGGTAGCAAATAAGAAGGACCTTCCATACCAGCGTGAAACGCGGCATCGTTTCCTGGATTGCCTAATTGAAAATTCAATACAACCTGGCGGTTCACACAAACTTTGGCGGATGATACCTTATTTAAAAAAAAAATTGAAAATTTATTTTAAAATTTAAATTATTTTTAGTTTTACTTATATCATTTATTATATTATTTTTATTTATATGATCATTTACTTATATCATTCGTCATGCAGAACATAAAAATATAAATACTACGGCTATTTAAGTTAATTTCTTATTTTCCATTAAAATTACAAACGATGCCCCGATATCAATGTCCACTGACGCCGCCCCGCTTAATTCTCGTGAAATTCGTTTATATAATATTTTGTATATAAAAAAATAAATTTTATTTCCATCGCCAGACACAGGTACAGTATGCGCGATGTGGTGTTAATTCAGTATTTGTTCATGATGACTCATGCATCGACTTCTCTGTTTAGCCGCTCATCACGTTTAGTATATCACTTTGTATACATTAAAGATTCTTAACCACAATTAACTAACCAGCAAGTATATGATTAATAATATATGTATATTTATTACTGCCACGATATAAATATATTAAGGGTTGTGGGTTTTACAGCATTGTTTTCTAGTTAATCATAATATCATAAATAATGCTCTTTATTTTAATTATTTGCGATAAAACATTTTATTGTTTTAGTTGTTTACCACTGTTAATTTGCAATTTAATAGCAATCGTTAAGGCCGATATAAAACTTGTCAATATTTACTAAAGTAACATTTGCTTAATATAAAAAATATTACAATAAACCCGATAATCTAAAAAAAATTAATTATTATTCGCGCATATAAACAAAGTCCCCCAACTTTGAGTATGCACACTGTAATATGTATTTTTTTACCCCTTTATTAGAAAACATTGTTTTACGTATAGTTTACTCTATAAGTAAATCCATTCTTACGCACGACCGTGTGTAAAGAATAAAAATGCACAACTGTGCGTTATGGTGCATCATAAATACACAATTGTGCGTTATGATGCCTAGTATAACTATTAAGTTAGCCTTGAATCACTCAAATCGTGACAACATTACATCTTGCATTTGGAATATTTGACAGTAGCATTGTCATTATTTGAGATTTAAAGTTCAAATACTTCAAATCGATACTTTGTAAATTATAGATCTTAAATTTATTATTAAGAGGCGTAGAAAAAGTATAGTACGTATTGCGTGTTGTAAAGCAATTACGCACTCATGTAATTACCGCTACGCGGCCTGTTCGCAATTTTTCCATTCGTACGTAATATGCTCTTTACAACACTTAGGCCCTAATAAGTAATGTACTATTTTCGTTTTTTTTTACCTACTTTGTGTTAACTACTCAATACTTACAGAAAATGTGACACACCGGGCGTTGTATTACCTTTCTTTGGGCAAAATGGCAGCATACAGTTTTCGTTATTTGCAGTGGAGACTCATACTTCAGGCCGCATGGCCGCGCGCCTCCTGTTAAAGATACGATAATTTTATTTGATCATATTTATTGTTTAACTAATCGGGAAATAATAAATAAATTTGATAATTCAGTAGAAATACTGCCTGCAACTCTCTTATCTCATACCACCTTCGTTACCTACTAATCCAAGCGCTATCATGTAATGTGCTCGGTACCGAATTCTTTGCGGCCGATTCTTTCTTACAAACGAGTAAAATCAGCGACCTCGCTTCATAGCCCTATTCCACCCTCTGTGTAACTCGAAACACGCTAAAATCTTGCTGATTTATCAGCATTTATTGTGCGGCAAACGCCAAAATACCTACGTAAAGTGAGAGCCGCGGCAAGTGGATCCGATCGGGTGATAATTTGCCACGTAAATTTCTGTTTTTATCAATGGAAAGTAACTTTTTTCCGACCTTATACATACAGGGTGTCCCATAACTTATGGGCCGTAGAGTAACTGGAGATACTAGACATCAAACTAATCCGATTAAGTCATATAAGTTTTTCGGATTGTTACTCGTTCTAGAGATACAGGGTGTTGAAAATAAAAGTTTATTCCAGAAAATAGGCCATAATTTTAAAACGGTTTAATGAATCGAATTGAAAGTTGGCAATATTATATTTTTATGAGCAAGAAATAAGAATTTGTAGAAATTTTTAAGTTTTAAACTAGAGGGCGCTAGTTGCATACACTGGGCTTCATAAATCTATGATTTTTTTTCTTACCTGTGATATTAGGTGTTTTTCAATTATAGTTTCTTAAAGAAGGGCATTTTCTGAGTCAAAAAGGTGTGCTTGATTGATCTTAATATCTTTAACGGGTTTCGAGATATTTCCCTTTAAACATCCCAAAGCATAAAAAAACATAGTACATAATTAAATTAATATTTTAATTATAAAAAAAAAACTTATATGACATAATCGGCTTAGTGTGATGTCTAGTATCTCCAGTTACTCTACGGCCCATAAGTTATGGGACACACTGTATATGAAAAAAGCAGCTAAAAAAACATTATTTCTTGATATTCCAGTTGCATACCAAGTCCAACAAACTGTAAAGAAGAAAGAAGTTAAGCTTTAAAAATGATTATATCAAGGAAATTTCTATCTTCTTTATATTTTATTAATTGCTGTTTTTAAAACACAAAATTATTATCAAAGCCCCCATCGAACACTATTGTATTATTCTTAATATCCTGTTATTTTATCAAGCTGATAACAAATAACCGTATTTTATAGAAAGGTCATAGTCCAGCCTTCTGGATGGCCACACCGACAAGATGCGAGTTTTAACAATAAACAATTTTTGTAAAACATTGATAATAAAACGATTATTTCCGTTAATTTATGATAAAAATTTGGTGTTTCATAAAAAATCCTGGCAACAGTTTATTAGGCATTTTTATAATTTATTGTAATTGGTCATAGACATAGAGATTAGTTTTGTAAATAAATACAAGCAAGATACAATAATGCAGGACAATATGTATACTTACATATTATCTGTCTTACAAAATATTTAATAATTATTCTTTGTTATCTTAAACCAATACGTGTTAGAAAGTAACATCTGGTGCAGTGGCGTGTGTTATTGCCAATTACACTTGGGAACAAATTTTGTAAAAAAAAATCTGGCAACACTGCATGGAGGCAATATATTATTTTACTTATACATGTTATATTAATACAGCAGAAGAGTTCCCTTCCAGTGTTGCCACAAAATTTTTTTTCTACTTCCACATGGAAATTTGCTATTTCCTTTACACCACGGCCGACTAGCTAGTCGGCCGTGCTTTACACTAAAGTGGCAAGTAAAGTAGGCTATTCCAGTTAACTGTGCGGGAATATATCATATCCATCCTAGATAGGTAATGAAACTGACCAATCACAGTAGTCAAGAAGCCAAATTGACATGTTGTTTTTAAAAGTACTGACCAATCACAGTATATTAGTTTTACTGAGGCTCCGCCTTCTTTTTCAAGACATTAAATTATATAATTTAAATGCATATGGTACAATTTGTTCAATATAATAAAATCTAGACGCATTTATAATAGATTCATCAATAATGCAACCTGCTGAATGTGCATAGAAAATTAATTTCATGTATCATCATAAATCATGTATTTCATTTATCAGTTGGTTTTCCGATAATTAACTAAGCGCTTCGACAGTCCAGACGTTAAAGCGTTATACTATGGAACCAAGGGTCGTGAGTTCGAGCCTGGCAACCTACTTTTTTTTTACATTTTTTAGCATAAGGTCGTAGAAAAAATATGCTGTTCAACTCGAGTGGATTGTCCATATTGCCCTCGGAAGTTTGAGCACCCCGCCTACAGTGTCGTGCGATATGGACATCATATCCACTCTTGTTGTACAAACTACTATTCCAACCGTAACAGATTAGCTTAAACCTGTAACAGATTTACTAAAATAGTATAGTAATATCTCTCAACTTCCAATCTAAAGTGACTTTTAAAAAAAAAGGTGAACACCCCTACCCAAGCTACTCAAAGGGCGAACTCGACCAAAAGTGACAAAAAGGGTCCTCCTACCCAAAAAAAAAATCAAGTAAACGTAACAGATTGCTTAAAGGCGTAACAGATCCTTTAAAAACGTAACAGATCTGTTACAATTGTAACAGATCGGCAACACTGTTCCCTTCGTCAGACCCATTCCTAGACGCGTTTGACCAGCTTATGGCTCATCACTCATTAATGAGACTAAAAAGGATCTGACGACAGGAAGAATAGCTCAAGGAGTATAGCGAGATACTGTATCCTGGGGCGATCTCTAGTGTCGAAGTTCCACACTTATATTAATGGCTGATTATTTTGGTGATGTTGAAGAAATAGGTACTTAAAATATCAATCAAATGTAAAAAAAGTAATATTCCTTCTTGTCTTCTTTCAATGTTACAAATGTCAACGAATGTTGTTGTAATATAACATGTTTGGTGGAACTGCAAGTTTTTTGTGCTCGTTATCGATGAAATTTTACTAGAAACGGGAATGTTATTAATACCATGACGGGGACTAATTGTTATTATTTAAAATAATGTAAATGATGTTGACCGCCACTGCATTTTAGATAATAAAAGCTATTTACCTTTTAAAGAAATCTCTGGGCTATTGTTCTAATATTCCAAAAGTCCGTGCGTTTTATTAGTCATTATTTAGTGGTAAATTCAAATTAACCTTATTAAAAAACATTTAGCAAACATTAGCTTGATTGATTTGAAATTAATACCTACTTTAAAAAAAATTGTTTAACAAAAAAAAAACGTTTAGTTGTTCTCGGATTGAACTTAAACAACAATGACTTTGCGGGGTTTTAACAGTATTCCTGAAGATATTACACCACTTACAAATGGACTTTCTAAACTTTCTATTAAAGGTAAGCGATCCAGGCCTAGTTTAGTATAATGTAACTAAACAATTAGTGTGATACTTTAAATTTATATTTTTTATTCAATTTCAATTGGCTTTTAAAACGTAAACCCAAAAATGTTAAATTAAATTAATTATATTTTACAATATAGTATGAGAAAATCACATCAAAGTACATCCATTAAACACGGTATTTCCCAAGTAAGGATTGATTGTACATATATACGTATTAAATTGTGCAGGTGCTGTCAATAAAGACTATTAGATGTACTTATGATATAAAATCGGGATTTTTTTGTTTCGGGTTTAGGTTTTTTTTAAAAAATAATATTTACGTTTATTAATATTAATTAATTACGAATTAATAAATATAATCGTTAGAATTATTCGGTGTGACACATAATTTCAGATACTACATAAATATTAATTAATTAATATATTTAATAATCTAATGTTGGATTGCACCATGGTCTTATACGCTGTACGTGAAATAAATAAAGATAGACATTAAGGCCATGGCAAAAGCTATTATTGTGGGGTAGTTGGGGGAATACCCGAAATCCTGGATTCGTTAGAAGCGTCCGACCAATTATTGTAAATTATTTTTCCAGGTTAACAACTCAATGCCAAATTATATCTACAGTGTGTCCACGGATAGAGTTCGGAAGAGGAAAAACTTTTTTATTTTTGGGTTTAGAAGAAAAAGTTATTCTTTATAAAAACGTCTGCTTGTGTTGAAACTACAATTTCGAATATCAGATTTGCGATTACTACACAGGGTTCGTCAGAAACAACATTTTTAGTTTTTTGAATTTTTTTTTTCAGTTCCTTGATTTATTATCAATTTTGCTTGTTCTAAAACTGCAATTTCGAACATCAGATTTGCGATAACTGTACAGGGTTGGACAGAAAAAATATTTTTAATTGTTTATAATTTATGATTGAATAAATTAAAGAATGTATTAATAAACATACTTCAAAAGTAGACAAAGAAAAATAGTTTTTTTTACAACAAAATCGTTATTCGGCCAGATATAAAATTATATTCTAAGTAGGAAATTAAAAAAATTAAAATGTTGTTTCTGGCTAACCCTGAATAGTAATCGTAAATTTGGTATCGAAATTGTAGTTTCAACACAAGCAGACGTTTTTATAAAGAGTGACTTTTTCTTCTAAATCTACAAAAAAAACGTTTTAAAACATTCACGAACATTTTTAGCTTTTTGGATTTCGTTTAAATGAAGAAATTAACCACTTTGAGAAAAATGTTTATTAGACTTTTTGGCACAATTGGTGTAATAAATCACGGTTTTAAAAATATTTTTATATAATTTCAAAAAAAAAATCGAAATGAAAATCATTAAAAACGTCATTTTTGATGTACCCTGTATAGCAATCGTAAATTTGGTATTCAAAATTGTAGTTTTTTTATAAAGAATAACTTTAACCCACAAATAAAAAAGTTTTTCCTCTTCCGAACTCTATCCGTGGACACACTGTATATTGTTATCTCGGTAACTATAAGAGATAGAGAGTTGGTTAAATGGAGACATAGTTGTATATTTTAATACTGAATGACAAGTTAAAAAGACATTAAAAAAATTCGAATGACTTCCGAAGATATTGGCAAAAAACCGAAAAAATCAATTTTTGTTTTTATTTTTTTTAATACAACAGGGTGTCCCAGATAAGGATGCACTCTGTAGGAATCGCGTAAACCATAGAAGATACAGAGATGATTAAATTAAAAAAAGTGTGGCCCAACCAGATTTTGCATAATTGTGTTTTCAAATTAAAAAAAAATCCGAAGATATTTGGGTGGTATTTCAGCGATTTTGTTTTTATTTTTTTCTGACTCTATTTGGAGAGTTATGTTGATATAAAGTTTACATTCTTATTCTTTTTTTGTTTTCTACAAGTTGGTGTAATTGAATTTTTAATCCGACGTCCCTTTTTTTCAAAACCACCATCAACTTCACTTTTTTTAATGGCCGGGAAATTTTATTTTATTATTTTTAAAACATTTGAACATTTTTTGTTGACTGAAAATGTGTTCTCATGTTCATTATTCCTTTAGTATTACTGAATCAGTTAAGATTAATCGGTAAAACGGAATAGTGAAAACACGGCTTTAGGTAAATACGTACAAAAAAAAAGTTAAAACCCCTCAATGGCCTTGTTATAAAAAAATTGTAAACAAACTATCAGACGCTATATTTGTTGTCATTTTCTCTCTGGCGCCTTGATTATTGCCAAAACGTTTATTGAACTAGATAATTTCAGATTCACGAATTGTATTCTTGGACTTTGTACCGTTGTCCTTCTTGATACCGCTCCAACATCTCGATTGTTGTTTTACAAAAAATCTGTTTTTAGTTTATAAAAATGTAGGAGGAATTCTTAAAATAGATTTAATTAGGAATGAGATGGTGCACCAATGAAACTACAAAGTTTAAAGTAGATCGCTACAAAGTATTGCAAAAAGTTATTTACATCATGAATTTTTTAAGATTATTTTACCTTTTTGGCTTATGCTGTTGATTAGCGAACCATTTGTTTGCATCCAAGCAATTCACTTTCATTATCGCTGTGGGTCCTAAAAGATTGAAAATTGTCAGAAACCTAAATTTAACTTTAGGTCAAAAGTACGTACGTATTCTTAGTTTTGCATAATACTATAATATCTGAAATTATGCAGATGAAACTAGAAAAATATAAAAATAGGACATTTCTTTATTATATGCAGAGATTAAGGTTATTTATACCACAATTTCTTAAATGGTAGAAGAGTCTTGGAGTTTTGTTTCTAACCTTTAAACAGAGACTATGATCTTATTTAGAATGTTATTAGTCAATTACAGTTTTAGACTCCTTACAAAAATGTCGTGTCGACTATCGTTACACTAAACTAATATATAACATATATAAAAATGCTACCATGATGGTAAAGCTGCACGAAAACACCAACCCCATAAGAATAGGTAGAGGAGTACGCCAGGGTGATACTATATGTCACCCAAACTGTTTATCATCGTTCTGCAATACGCCTTCGGAATGCTTGAATGGAGCGAAAAGGGTTTGAATATAGTTGGCTTAAATCTAATAGATCTGCGCTTCGCGGATGACATAGCTTTGATGTCTGACAACCTACAAGATATTAGAAAAATGCTGGAAGATCTTCAGGAAGTATGTGCTCAGGTCGGGCTAAAAATTAATATATCAAAAACGAAATTTATGACGAATTTGGTCCCTAGTGGAAATATTGCTATCGGTGACTGTGAGGTGGAGCTGGTGGATAGGTACACATATCTTGGTCATGAAATAAGAATCTCAAGAGACAATCAAACATGCGAATTAAAAAGAAGAATTACGCTCTCTTGGGCTGCATACGGCAAACTTGGGGACGTGTTTAGGAGTAATCTCCCAATTTGCCTGAAGCGAAAGGTTTTTAATCAATGCATTCTACCGGTTATGACCTACGGCGCCGAAACTTTAACTCTGACGGTCACATCTGCAAAGAATCTTAGAATAACACAACGCAAGATGGAAAGATCGATGCTCGGTGTGTCACTTCGCGACCACGTCAGAAATGAGGACCTACGTGCGAAAACAGGAGTCACGGATGGTATCTACCAGGTGGCAAAGCTCAAGTGGAACTGGGCTGGACATGTGGCCCGCATGACAGATGGACGATGGACAAAAAGGCTGCTCGAGTGGAGACCAAGGGCTGACAAGAGAAACAGGGGAAGACCTCCCACGCGATGGACGAACGATATTAAAAGGATAACTACAAACTGGATGCAGAGCGCTCAAAATAGAGGACTTTGGGCAGAAATGGGGGAGGCCTATATCCAGCAGTGGATGCAAAGGGCTGATTGATGATGATGATAGTCAATTACTAGATTGGGTTACAGATGTTAAAAGCAGTGATGGGATTACTCGAAAATCGATTCCTAAAAATACTCACAAACTCCTCTAGTATAAGGCATTAATTAATAAAAGTACTCGACTACAATGCAGAATCGGGTATATTCAACAATTTAATACTTTGTACTACAAATGCATAACACTAGTTGAACATGGTATCAGTATAGAGAAGTTAGAATATTCTGAACATCCTGTACATATGTCAAACAACGTAATATTTTAAAGATGTTTGGATTAGTGTTTTCCTTGCCAATGCATTCAGTATTCGCGTGACCTAAGCGTGTTGGTGAAACCAAAACAAAAATACATGCGG
The DNA here is from genome assembly GCA_935413205.1 of Polydrusus cervinus. Classification (NCBI taxonomy): domain Eukaryota; kingdom Metazoa; phylum Arthropoda; class Insecta; order Coleoptera; family Curculionidae; genus Polydrusus; species Polydrusus cervinus. The sequence goes on along the minus strand of OW284514.1, from coordinate 23,395,695 downwards.
TTTTTATACGTTGGAAACTATCAGTACATACAGCGTATCCCAAAAAACTTTTCCACCGATTTTTTTTTAAATATTTTGTTTTAGAACGATCCTTAGGTAATCAGTGTACAGTCAACTGGTTTATTAGTATAAATACTCTCATTTTAATTTTTTGTAAGGACCGATAAAGGATGTTCATGATTTCATAAACATCCGTCCAATATTTCTAAATTCTTCTACAAGGTTGCCAGCTCAATGTGAAAGTCTACTGGGTGGTGCATCGTGGTTGGAAACATAGGAAATCCCATGCAAGTTTTAGACTGTTCAATATTTGCTCCCCTGTTGACTTTAGAGCGGGGTTGTAGGTAGACTTTTTAGGGTCTCTGTGTGAGTGCACATGCGGAGTTTGAACAATTTTGGACAACCCGATCTTACTTGTTTGAATAGGATGGCGGTTGGTTTTTCATTGGAATTCAACAGATGATGACTTGTCAACCTGTGATTTGTCATTGTCAAATGTAATCTGCAAACGGTAGAATTTTTAAAAATCTTTAACAAATACATTTTACACTGAATTTAACATTATTTTCAGAACGGATCTTTTAATAGAAAACGAATTATTTTACTTACAATAAAACCTACTAAATACTATTAAAATCATCAAGAATTGCTAAAGGAGAAGGAAACAAGAGGGTGTTTAAAAATAAACAATTGTTTAAAAAAAAAACCTAATAATTTTATTACTACTATACCTAGCTCTTCACCATTTTTTAAGACCGCGAACCTCATGGTAAACGTCAAATTTCCGCTTGTTTTTTTTTTTATGAACAAACCTGTATTTTATTTCTCACTCTTCCCAAATCGCAAAAGGCCTTAATGTATACATGTCCGAATTCGCAATCAAACGGTTTCTATTAATGTCATAATGTCAACTATCAACTCTTAGGTGATAAAATGGCGACATATCATGTAGGTGAGATAACAAATGATTCGACTTGTTATTTTCCCACAATTATTAATTTAAAGTGGAATTTTTTTCGTCAACCCTAATCAAATGAATTATTAACTATTTGATTGCGGTTTTACTGTGTATACATACATAAATACAAATAGCAGTCATATCACGCTCTAACGGAATGATAGAAAATCGTTTAAACATTTGAAAACAATAAAATTTTACAGAAATAGAAATCCTAAAGTATGGTGCTGTGACATTGAAAAATATATAAAAGTGGCCTGATATAAGGAGGTGCTGTGTATATTTTGGCGTTTATAAATTTATATATTTGCTAAATTTCTTTGAATCTTATTAGTTTTATAGTTTTAATTTTTCTGTTTCGTAAACTTTGATCGCTGTTCCAAGTGATATAAGTACAAAAACTGTTGATTCAAAGGTGTATTTAAAATAATAATGTATCAAATCTGTTTATCATGACCAAAATATAAAAGTTTCCGTTGTTCTAAAATTCATTATTTAAACAAATATTTTCAAAATCTTAAAACCAATTTTAACATTTGTTTCTCTTCATCAAATTTATAAATTTCCTCCTTGTAAGTTTCATATTATAATGTGATGTTGAGTAGTGGTGCAAAGATTTTTATTGAATGAGTTACCTTTTCGAGGCTATATGATAACTTGACTACAAAATTAGAACAATATTGTTAAACTATGACACTATAGATAGAGATATCGTACATATTGTAAAATATGCTAAGTACATAGAAATTCAATTTGAGTGAATGAAAATTAAAAACAACGCGATCCGTCATCTTAAAAAATATATTCACATGGACAGGAGAGTCTCATTTTAATAGCTACTTATACAATAAGTTGCGAAATGACTGTCCAACGAGGCAAAGCCGAGTTGGACAACACGTCTAGTGGTTAAAAGACATCGTTTCGTAACGAATTATATACAAGAATTTTTGTAGAAGCGGAGAATTTGATAATTTAAGCTTTTATTAGTATTTTTAAACATTTTGAAAAGTAGGCAGGCAATCTGTTTCTAAGGCATTGTTTATGCATTATTTAATGTCAAGTGTCGTCAAATTCGAAAGTCGCGTTTTGCTTTTTTTCCCGCAAAGTTTTTCGAAAAAAATTACTTCAAATGAGTGATATTGACGAGTTTTTGGAAATTGAACAAGCTGCTGAAGCTGCGCTATCCACGTTATTACCAAAAAAATCGAAACATTTATACGAAAAAACCTAAGACAACTTTGAAACCTGGGCCAAAGAAAAACATATTGAGAACTTTACAGAAAAGGTATTACTAGCCTATTTCCTCAAGCTATCCACCACCTTAAGAGCGTTTTCACACGGCACCATATATCGCGCGCGATAAATGGTCGCAATATTGCTTTACACCAAATTATGTGTTCTCTAATATCGCTTGTGTGTGAAAATAGCTCATTAGAAAACACATAATTTGGTGTAAAAGCAATATTGCGACCATTTGTCGCGCGCGATATATGGTGCCGTGTGAAAACGCTCTAAGGCCATTCACTTTGTACATAATTGTACATTTAACATATATAATAAATAGATAATTTTCATTGATTTTAATGTTTCATTTTTACTTTTAGGCACTAGTGCCTAAAACTGTCACGTTTAGACACTAGTGTCATTTCGGAATTCTAATCAATATCGAAATATGTCTATTTCGAAACGCTTTCACGAAAAAGTCTTTTTCAGCCCTGCAATAATAATTGTAAAACTTTAAAATTTGCCGTTTTAAAATGGCGATTAGGAAAAATATGAAAAAAAAACTTATTTTCGGTGGATCTCCGTCATCTTCAAAAATAAAACAATAATCTCATAGGTGTGTTGTTTTTTTTAATTCAAGATCTACGAAAAGATATGTTTTTTAAAAATATATTTCCGATTCATCATTTTGAAACGGCACATTTTAAGTTATTAAAATTGGAAAAGACCTTTGAAATGAGGTATGTACCACCACTCGACTCCCTTTATATTTAAAAATGTTTTATAAAATAATGGATCTTGGATGCCATCTTGAATACCAACAATTTTTGTGGAATAATAGGTATTTTACTTAATATTAATCCATTCTTAAGGTAGTAGGGGGGGAGGGGGACTTTATGCAATCATCTAAGTCAGTCATACTCAACCTGCAGCCCGCGGGCCGCATGAGGCCCGCCGAGCTTTTGTGAATGGCCCACCAATTATCTAACTTTGATAAAGGCTACTGAGGACCGTATCGATATTACCGAGGAAAACTGTTTGACAATTTTAACTTATATAACTGCAGACAAATTTTAAAAAAGGTTCCAAGCTTTAAGGAAAATAGAAATATGTATATTGCTTGTAGAAAACCCTCTGTCATCTGGAAACGATGACCATCTCACAGGTAGCTTCAGTTTTAAATTGTAGTTATGCAAACTTGTTTGATGAGTTCATACTCATCAAACGACTTTGCATATTTACAATTACATATAATTTCAAAAACGATATCAACCTAGAAGTTCTGTTTAAAGAAAAAAGGAATAAAGGGAATACGTGGAATTTTGGAGCATTGTCCCGCAAAAATATAAAACCGTTCAAAAAGTGCCCAAATTCTATAAACACGTTTTGGACCTACATACGTTTGCGAATCTTCGTTTTCGCGAATGAAATACGCAAAAAATGTGTAGGTATGTACAGAAACAAACTTGCGGACTCCCATCTGGATAATGTAATAAAGTAATAAGCCCGATCTTGACCGAGTTTTAAAAGTGTTCACAATTTCAAAAATCTCATTAAAACCAAAATTTGGGATTGTGAAAGCTGCTTCCAAATTTTGTCAACCTTATATTATAAGACTTATAAGATCATCCTTCTTTGTTATTTGGATAAACCATTAAATTTAAATTACGTTTTTTATTAACACCTAAATAAATTTCTGTTGTGGCCCAATGCACCTTTACTAAAACGTCTATGTGGCCCCTATAAAAAAAAGGTTGAGTATGGCTGATCTAAGTATTATAATCGGTTTGATAATATGTCTTTCCGAGAATTGTATTTTTTAGATTAATGCTCTTTTAAATTTTATCTTAAACAAGTAATTAATTTAAATTATGTACTACCGGTTGTCACCGTCATTCAATCAAAAGCTCTTTATTTTGTAAAACATGGGCCCTTTGGCCATGGTTTACCTAACTAGTAAAAAGTTTGCGAATGTGATGTCAATATCTTAGATATGTAGTTAGGAGGAATTTCAAGTATCGAGCCTTCATTTAAGTAATAATTTGGTTTTGCTTTAATTACAATATACATAATAAATTCAATTGAATTCTTTTTGGATTCAAGTAGGTTTTTTTTCCATACTAAGGAGCTTTCAAAATTATGGTTATACAATACCTGGAAAATAGATAAGAAGACTCGTGTCGTTGAATGTTTTAAATCAAATTAATTAAGTTGGAATACATTTAAATAATCAAATCACATAAAAATGAAATAGCCGCTAGTAATGAAATGGTAGGGATCGAGAGATGGTGATGGTATTTACCAGTCTAATCTCTGATAAATGAGTTCTTACCCAAAACTTCTACTCTCATCAAAAGTGACTTTAAAAAAATAGGCCTCCTTAAATAAAAAGGCTTGTAATCCCCCGTTCCTTCTCTACTATTGATGGGGGGTTTCACGCCCTTGAAAAAGGAGCAAATACTTTCGACTTTCTAGGAAGACACCAACTATACCCGATTTTTGTTCAAGTTCACGGCCTAGGGGGGGGGGGGGGGGGGAGGTTAAGAGACATACACAGAAAAAATACAATAGGAACTGTCAAATTAAGAGCTCCGCGATATCAAAATGTTGGTAATGTCAATACGTCACTGAGAATATAGTAGAGTTGTACCGGGTGATCAACTGAGAATGACCGCCGGCCATATCTCAGAAACTAGTAATCGTACAGCATCCGGGTAAATTTTTTTATGACAAAAGTACCCAAAAGAAAATGCTGGAAATTATTTTTAAGTTCCGCATTTTGCCGCAAGAGGGCGTAATTGAAAAGTAAATATTAAAATTTTACATATCTCCGAAAATTCCACATTAAGGTATATCTTTGATAACATCATTAAAAAGCTTGGACAATTATGCATTATTTTGGTCTTATGTTCATTATTGGCGTACCAACTTTAATAAGAGGGGGGAAGCTGTTGAATGTGTAATCAGTTAAATCGCTGTAACTTATAAACGACTTATCCGATTTTAGCAAACTAAAGACTGTTTAGAAGAGAAATATATGCACTTTCACCAATCATATTTAGTTGTCCATAATAGTTCTCAAAAAAAATGCTAGAGGGCGCAATTTGCAATAATAACACATATCGAGCTGCGGTTTAAATATTTTTTCTAGCAAATTTCATCTACTTTTCGATTATGGTATCATAATTATACCGTATGATTTATTTTTTCGGAGTAAAATCAAGAAATGTGTTATTATTACAAATTGCGCCCTCTAGCATTTTTTTTAGAACTATTATGAACAACTAAATACGATTGGTGAAAGTGCATACATTTCTCTTCCAAACAGTCTTTAGTTTGCTAAAATCGGATAAGTCGTTTAAAAGTTACAGCGATTTTACTGATTACACTTTCAACAGCTTCCCCCCTCTTATTAAAGTTGGTACGCCAATAATGAACATAAGACCAAAATGATGCATAATTGTCCAAGCTTTTTAATGGTGTTATCAAAGATATACCTTAATGTGGAATTTTCGAAGATATGTAAAATTTTAATATTTACTTTTCAATTACGCCTTCTTGCGGCAAAATGCGGAACTTAAAAATAATTTCCAGCATTTTCTCTTGGGCCTTTTTGTCATAAAAAAATTTACCCGGATGCTGTACGATTACTAGTTTCTGAGATATGGCCGGCGGTCATTCTTAGTTGACCACCCGGTACATGTCAGGAAACTAGAAAAACTTCTTTTCCAACCTCTAGAAAAATTTTGGACCCTTAGAAAAATGTTGAAATTCTCTTAATCTTGTCTAGGAACCAAAAAATAGTACGCGTCATACGATTTTGAAGGTTTCAACTAACTCCGCTTATTTATCTCATGAGAATTAGGCCTCAGGGTGGAAAGTAGAAGTCAAAAAACGTCAACTATCCACCTTTCAAAGATAGATGAAATGTCATTATTACATGTATGGTTGTAAAAAAAGGTGTTCCAAACTCTAAAGGTAGATTCAAATATTAAACTGAGATAATGAGTTATTATTACTAAGTGCTGCGACACCTGGTGGATAATAAACACAATTCGTAGAACATGACTTTTTCCTTATGGTATAAATACGTGAGTGAATGAGAAACCGCTAAAATTACTCACACTGCAATTTACGATGCACAATCTCCATGCGTGATATTTAGAAACAAATAAATGTATCATGCCAAGGTGTAATGATTATAATGTTGTCCTTCAGGTAATCTCAAGTTAGAATTAAAATTTAAAGCAATAGGTAAGTAGTAAATAAGCCATTGTCAAAATTGGTATGAATACATATCAATGTGATCTACATCTCTGTGGGGGCTTTATATTTTCTTATTTATAATATTGTAATACGATATTTATATTTTATAGAATCGAATTAAAATCCTTTAATTTTATAGAATAAACTTCAAACAAACTTTCTATGTGATTAATAATATATTTTTATGGTGTCCTATTTTGTTGCCAATAAAAAATGAGTGGGTTCAAAGTGATCGGCGAATGACGCGTAACATTTTCCAGTTTTCCATTGTATTAACTCACAGCTAAAGTTTCACCAAGAATTCAACATGCCTGTTCACTGGCAGAACAATTTAGCAAGTATGTAATTTTGATAGATATTTATAACAGGAACATCACAATGACATAATATCATTAAATACGGGGAAAATATTTGACATTTCTTTTCATTTTGATATATCATGGGGACTAATGGGGCATCCGCCAACCCCCCCCCCCCCCCCCCCCCCCCCCCGCTTGTGTACTTAGTTTGTTGTTTTTTGGCAATAAGCAAAGTTATTGTTTTCTTTATAGCGATAAATATAACTGTCACTGTCATCTGCGGATCAATGCCCCTATTTATAGTTCTCCCTTGAGGTAGCCTCGACACTTAAGGAAGTCTTATATGCCAAAACGGATTTCAGAAACTGTCAATATCGAGAAAGCAGTATTTTTTTAAATTTCCGATTATATCTTTAATGCCCGCCTCACATTCGAATACATTTGATAAAATTGCTGCAATTTCTAATTTTATTTCAGTGAATTGTATGTCCCAGACTTACCAAGTGTGAGACGGGCATAAATCTATCTACCTCTACTAAACTCATTAGCAAAAGTTTTTCTCTATCCGAGTTACCCATACAATTCTGACTGATAATAAACAAATAATGACATTATAGTGTATTTCAGAAAGGTGTAGAGTAATAAAATGGGAAATTCCGTCTAATTCGGCTCAATTTCGGTGTCGGCCGTGGGCGCACGTAAAGTTTGTGCATTAAATTATTTATGATAACTAACCAAAGAAAAAAAGAAGATAATTTGACAAAGAAGGAACTATTAGCTATAGCAAATTTATACAAACGTCGTTTTATGCAATATGCCGTTGAAGATCTAGCTGAAAAACACAGTGGAACTGCGCACATCGCCATATCATTCCGAACTAAATCTTATAGAACTTATATGGGTGCAAGTGAAAGGATTTGTAGCAAAACACAACACGACAATTAAAATAAAAGACGTTAAGCTACTGTTTGATCAAGCCATTAAAAAAGTGACACCAGAGAACTGGCGAAAAGCAGTCCATCATGTCATTAAAGAAGGGGAGAAAATGTGCGATCTTAACCACCTGATCGATCGGACCGTCGAAAGATAACGTCAAGAGGAGATGACGTTTCTCGGATGACGAAGAATATTATGATTTTTTATAATTTCATTTCTTCAATGTTTTTTTTTGTATTTTGTATTTTTTTTATAATGTTTAATAAAAACTAAGTGTACCTAATACTATGTACATAGTGCACGCCTTTGTCACACCATTTTCAGTGTCTGTGAATGAATAACAATAGGCAAAACCCATAAAATGACCCAAACCCGGGTGGTACTACCTACACTTGATGAAAATAAAGAATTTTGCAATGAAATCAATGCCACATTATGATGCTTAAATATTCGTTGGGCCACTCTGTAGTCCCTTTGCATACCTAATGAGCTTTTATTACCCTACACATTTCTGAAATAGACTATAATGACGTAACAAAGTCAGGTTGAACACTTCAGCTTTTCCTTGAGTAAGGAAGCCTTAACGCGTTTTTCAGGGAACAACTATAAATGAGCATTAGCGTTCGATCATGGGAGGTGGATTAATGGGGGATGGTGGTGTTATGTTGTGTTAGTAAAGGTGTCCAAATTATCAAATATAATGATATCTGTATATTACCTCAGGCTGTATTAATGATTTCCAATCGAGAACATTTTTAATACAATTGGGATAGTTTAAGAAGATTTTGGGCACCTTTGGTCCCCGCTTTTATGATGACCTATTAAATCTGTTTAGTGTCAACGTCACAATATTAAAACTGTATAATGAAAAACAATTAAGTTTAATCGATTATATTTTCCATGGTTGTAGTTATGTCATACGGAATTACACTTTTCCAATCTGTCAGTTATGTATAGTAAGTCAAAATTAGGCCTTAGAATTGAATATTTGTGTTACCATAAAAATAGAAATTCTTATTTGCAAACTGTTTTGCAGGTGTCATTGTTTTTTCATGTATATATTATGCGATTACTCTATTATGTAAATAACTTTTTGTACCAGGATTTGTACCAAAAATAAATGTACTTATTAAAATTATGTTAATAAGTATTTAAAAAAAAACAAATATTATTTTATAAATACCAAATTTATAATGTCAAGTTAAGTTATGTTTAGGTTGTTGTCAGTCCCGTGAGACTAACTTCAATCAATCAAAAATCAATTTTTTAGGACTAAAACTAAAATTAACTAATGTCTATAATAATTTAATCACACAATAAAATGCAAATTTTTACAATCTACTTTTAATACCTTTAAAATAATTAAGTTAAGATAGTTATTCAAATGTATTAGGTAAAATGGAATTCCCATCTGGTCCATCCCTTGCCCCCATAAAAATTAAAACCATTTTTATTTCATCTTAAATTGACCATTTCCAATATGATAGTCATATTGTGAATATAAAGTTCTGTGAAGTGTAAAAAAATTAAATAAGGGTATGTTTAGCTTATATTTTATACTTGATTATAGTTTTCTATATTTTTTTATTTTTTGTATACAATAGTTTCTTTTCTCTTTTGATTGTTTAGACAAATATTTTTTTATAGTTCTGATGATGGTTTCCTAATAAAACCGAAACGTTAACCCCTTATAAAGAAAAATCTTTTATTCAAGAGTGACCGAAAACCCAAGAAAAACAAACATTTTAATCGATTAAAACGGTCAGGAAAACAAACTAATACTAAAATTAACGCTATAAATAATTAAGTACGGTGCGGCTGTTTGAAAGTATGTTAATTTTTTTCGCCATATTACCCAGCGGCATCATGCGACGACAGTTTAAACATTAAACAAGTTTATTGTTAAAATGACTATATTATTTTTTTTACAACCCCTGTACATAAATGTAGGCATAAAAATATGTTTACTCTAATAATTAATTACTTTAATCTCTGTCAACAGGCTTAAACATAATGCTAATATTTATACACAGCACATTATAGCATAAGTAAAAGTTATACAAACAAAATATGCCAAACATACTAACCAGTGAAATGATAGGGATAATTATATCAGTTTGTACACGGTGGGGTAACTTTTCACTCCGGAATAAGGACGATGCTAACTGGTATCGATGTACTATCGACCACCCCTATTTTTTAAATATCTCTTAAAATACAATTATTTAGTATTCACCTGGAGATGACTGGAGATACTTACTAGTTAAAACGTTGTGAGTCAAAACAAATAAAGATAATGCAAGTCTAAAACTCTTTCTACATTCAAGAAACATTATTGTCTCCAACCTTCAAACAAACACTGTTGCCAATATGACATATCGCTTCTTTTGAGCGATATGTTTATGTCCTGAATTTGTTCGGGGATTGGCGTCGTCGGCGTCGGATTTTTATTAAGAGACTCAGTTAGATAGAAGTTAATGATCTATATTTAACTCCCGCTACTTCCGTGGTTTTTCATCAAGGTTTATGTGAGTTTTAGAGGTTTCTAGTTTTTTAAATTCATCGCAATTTATTCTATATTTCCTTAACCCCCTTTTCTGGTACACCGTGTGTGTCTGTTTATAGTACCGCTGGAGATTCTCGACAATCATGATACAATCTGTATCCAAAGTCCTCGCTTCCACCTTTATTGTATTTTGATAACAGAAATAGATATCCCCCTCCTTGACATGAGGAAACCACACGCGAACCACATGGAAATCACAATATTTAGGTGATAAATATCAATTCATAGTTTAGTTTTCTAAAACCTTAGAAAGGTGTGCATTCAAAGGGTTATCTGCATAAATCTGTAGTTTATCACGTTATCGTAAAATTTTGTTTATTTAATGGAACTTAGTTTTAATTTGTTATTAGAATTGTTTTATTGTGTGCATTTTTATAAGAGAAAACACTGGTCCTCCGGGACATTAGTGAAATTTCCCGAAAGATAAACTTTATAGTAATTTTTTTAAATGGCTCCTTCAATAGCTGTAAGAAAAATTTTAAATGAAGAAATAGAAGAATCTTTTAGTAAGTTTGATGTGTGATTTATGTTTTTGTATTATTATTACTTTTAAAAGCAATTAAAATAATAGTTATACTTTGTCAGAGCTAAATGACATTACAATGTAAATTTTTGGTGGGTAGTTCAGCAATCTCTGGTCAGTTCCATGCGACTTTATATCCACCGGGTGGATGGTGGATCGTGATTGGAAACATGGGAAATCCCATGCAAGTTTTAGACTTATCCAAATATTTGCTCCCCTGTTGAAAATTAGACTAGGGTTGTAGGGAGACTTTTTTAGGGTCTTTATGTGGTGAGTGCACATGCGGAATTCCAACAATTTTGGACAACCCGATCTTAACTTATTTGAATAGGATTTTGGTTGGGTTTTCATTAGAGATGGGACCGAAGCCGAATATTTATTCGGTATTCGGCCTATTCGGCCACTTTTTGACTATTCGGTATTCGGCCGAATATTCGGTTTAAGACCCCGAATATTTAAATTTTTTTTTAAGGTTGCGATAAAATGGGAAAAGGCTGATTTTAATGATTTTTTATTTTCAAATAAAAATTGCAATAGGTACGTATTTATAAAAACATAACTGCAAAAAAAAAATCTTTACAAACTTAAAAATAATTAATACTTATAGTTAATAAGTGGTAGATTATTGTGCAAAAACACCAAGCTCTCAGCTCTCTCAGGTAATAAACAACTCCTCTTTTTCTCATAAACATTTCCAGCTTCGGAGAACAAGCGTTCACTGTAAACAGTACTTGCAGGAGCTGATAAATAAACCTTTGCCATCTGGCTCATTTTTGGAAATTTGAGGGAGTATTTTTTCCACCATGCAAACGGGCAGTGGTCTTTGTGCAGTATTTCTTCTGACAAGTAAGCATTTAACTCAACTGCGATCCTGTTTTTTAGGGGGGTTGTAGAGAGCACTAGTCGATGCTATTTCCTTATAACATTCCCAGAAAGTGGCGTGTGATTGATTAGTGTTTGTTTCAGACGATGCAGTTTAGTTTATGTTTATATTGTCATCATTGCTGCTGCTGGAAAAGGGTACAACAAATGTACGGAATTTTAAATAAGTTGAATGTAAAATTTTTTACTTGATCAATTCTTTTGTGATTTTCTTGAGGACCTTGTGTATTTTATATTTTTTCTACTTGAAAATCAACAACATTGAAAAAAGGACGTAGCACCCAATTTTTGCCTGCGGCGCTATTGCCCCCCCCCTCATGAAAAATAAATATCTACGACCTTGGTACGTGCGTGTTTCGTTCTTGCTTTTACCCCTCCATAATGTGGAAAACAATAAAAAAAAATGCGAGAATTATTCTATTCCAAACTACAATAATACCTAATTAGGCAAGCCGATTTATTTTACCCACCTTTAATATGATTTATAAGCGAAGTGGTCGTAGCTCCTTTTCCTTTGCCCCCTCTTGAAATTAAAACATTACACAATGTACACTGGGCTTTTTTATCGTCCTCGGTATCTTTAAAGAAGATCCAAACTTTTGACTTTTTGTTTTGGTTCATTTTATTAATATAAATATTATAAATCGATAATAATCTATAACATCAACCACCCTTAGCAACAGAGTACCTTACACTAAATAGGCTTGCACGGCGCGACCGTCGACACGTGCCAATACAGGTCGTAACCCGCAAAACTCGATAAATCTTGGCGGCTACGCCTTCAGATCAATCAAAACTGTAATATTCGGTATGGCCGAATATTCGGTATGGCCGAATATTCGGCCGAATATTCGGTTTCAATTTGGCCGAATATTCGGTATTCGGCAAAACCACTATTCGTCACATCTCTAGTTTTCATGGGAATTTAACAGGTGATGCTGCGGACACCAGCATTGATTAGACTTGCCAACCTGTAATTTGTCGTTTTACGATCGTTTATAATATTCTTCAGCAGGGGGTTTATTTGAACATTTAATAAAGAATTAACAATATTCCAAAAGATTGTACAGTTTTTTTTGAAATAAAATTATAAAGTTTTTTTTATAAACAATTGTTTATTTTTAAACACCCTCTTATTTTCTTCTTCTTTTAGCAAATCTTGATGATTTTAATACTATTTAATAGGTTTATTGTGAGTAAAATAATTCGTTTTCTATTAAAAGACCTGTTTTGAAAATAATGTTAATTTTATTGGAAATTATTAGTTAAATCTAGTGTAAAATATATGTTAAAGATTTTTTAAAAGCCTACAGTTTGCAAATTAATTTGACAATGACAAATCACAGGTTGATAAGTCCAATTAATGCTGGTGTCCGCAGCATCACCTGTTGAATTCCAATGAAAACCCAACTGTAATCCTATTAAGTTAAAATCGGGATGTCCAAAATTGTTCAAACTCCGCATCTGCACTCACCACACAGAGTCCTAAAAAAGTCTCCCTACAACTCCGCTTTAAAGTCAACAGTCAAATATTTTGCCAGTCTAGAACTTGCATGGGATTTCCTATGTTTCCAAATACGATGCACCACCCGGTATATTAAGAACATTGCATTCTCTTGAACCGAATCTTATATATGTTTATTGACGGATTTTTGAAAACTTATTTCATCATTCAAGTTTCATTCATTTCAATTTATTTTACAAGCAAAAACTTTTATAAATAATGCCTTTTTTTCGTATCTTTGATTTTTGGTCCATTTGTCTTCCGTCTATTAATCCTGTATATATTATAAAAACTCTTTTATTGCTATTGTCAAAACTGGATCTATTGTCTATACACAAAAAGCTAATTAAATAGCATGATTTTTAGTTGCTTTTGCTATCACAAAAAGAGGCAAAATATGTAAGTAGATCAAAATGATGCTTTACTCTTAAGTCTTCTCGATAAGCCTTGGCGTCTTGGAAACTAGTGACGCAAAACGGATAGCAAACATATATAAAAATGTATAACATAATAATAAAATCATATTATAATTGATTTTTGAATCATGTCTGATATTACTTGCTTTACACTGGATGGCACATTATCAGCGACAGGGGCAAAAAAATCCGACTGAGGTCGAAGATTGACGTCATTCGAGAATCTCGAAATTGCACCAGCAGACCACCGGGAGCCGGCGTGATTTTCAGCTGTTTTTAAAATAAAAATATAAACAAAATTGAAACTGTTCAGATTGTGATCAGTCTGGAATTTGTGATGCCTGTGCCAAAATATGAAACAGCATTATTAAACTTCCTACTTTTTATTCGTTTTAGTTATTTTGGGATTTTACTTGAAACAGTGGGCTAAGAAATATTTATGAGGGACAAAGTTGAAAAATCCTCAATATTTTTCTTGAAGTTAAGAATATGGGTTTGATCAGACTTGAAACTATTTTTATAGGGTTTAACCCAATAGACTGTATGTAACTTTTATCAATGTAAAATGTCTGCGTTATAACTATTCTTAGTGGGATACGTCAGTAATTGCACGATACACTAACACTGGTATAAATACTAATGCGCATACATTATCTATCCCTCTCCCACATTGTGACGTCACGTACGAGGACGATTTAAAACAGTGGCGGCGCCAGGATTTTGGGATGGGTGGGCACAAGCGGGCCCGATGAATTTTTGAATGGGCACTACCCAAATTAAAATGACTTCTAAAGTTTATTTCAGAATGGCGTAGAGTAATAAAATGGGAAATTCCATCCAGTTCGGCTCAATTTCGGTGTCGGCCATAGGCGTAGGTAAATTTTGTGCATTAAAGTATTTATGATAACTAGCCAAAAAAAAAAAAAAGATAATTTGATAAAGAAGGAACTATTAGCTATAGCAAATTTACACAAACATCGTTTTATGAAATATGCCGTGCAAGATATAGCTGAAAAACATAGTGTAACTGTGCTGCACACACCGCCATATATTTGCGAACTAAATTCTATGGAACTTATATGGGCACAAGTAAAAGGAAAGACACAACACGACATTCAAAATAAAAGACGTTAAGCTACTGTTTGATGAAGCCATTAAGAAAGTGACACCAGAGAACTGGCAAAAATCAGTCCATCTTGTCATTACAGAAGAGGAGGAAATGTGGGATCTCCACCACCTGATTGATCGGACCCTCGACCTGTTAATTATAACGTCAAGAGGAGATGACAGTTTCTCGGATGACGAGGAATATTATGATTTTTTATAATTTCATTTCTTCAATGTTTTTTTTTTGTATTTTGTATTTTTTTTATAATCCTTAATAAAAAATAAGTGTACCTAATACCATATATAATGCACGCCTTTGTCACACCATTTTTAGTGTTTGTGAATGGATAACAATAGGCAAAACCCACAAATTGACCCAAACCCGGGTGGTACTACCTGCACTTGATAAAAATAAAGAATTCTACAATGAAATCAATGCCAAATTATGAAAGTGGCTTAAATAATCGTTGGGTCACTCTGTAGTCCCTTTGCATACCTAATGAGCTTTTATTACTCTACACCTTTCTGAAATAGACTATAAAAAAAAGACATCATTG
The DNA here is from genome assembly GCA_935413205.1 of Polydrusus cervinus. Lineage (NCBI taxonomy): Eukaryota > Metazoa > Arthropoda > Insecta > Coleoptera > Curculionidae > Polydrusus > Polydrusus cervinus. The sequence continues at coordinate 23,380,457 of OW284514.1, read as the reverse complement.
TCGTCTTTATGTCTTATTTTATTATTACTCCTTTCTCATCAAAAATTTCACAACCAATCACCCCCTCCCCTGAAAATTTGTTCGCTTTTTACAATGACAGGCAATGCGAGGTTAGAACTGTCACTCGCGTCAAACGATTACTAAGCAACGTCCTCATATGTGACGACATGCGCAGAGATGTTCAAATTTCAATTTCCTTATCGGCAGACCATCGTAGGTGTATCGTGAGTAAGTGTATTATATCATTAGGTGCGAGTTCTTAGTAACATACCAGTCATTGGTATCTTTAAAGGGTTGCTTAACGTGGCATTGGCACATCGTAAATAAATATTTGACCAGGTGTGTTCCATCCTCAACACATAGACAAGAATTGATACCTCGTATAGTTTTAACAATTATACTAAAACTATTAAACGCAGTTTTATTAATAAACATATACAAACTTGTAAACAATGATAAATGTATTTACATTGAGGCAGTATTGTTATTTTATTGATACATTTTTGAAATTTACTTCTCTCGGGAAAAATTATGCGATAGCAGGACCTGACAACTGATGTAAAATTTTTCAGTTACCAACAGAATTCTATTGCCCAAGTTAGTCGGCCGGTACCGTTTTTTAAACGCGAAGTGATAAGTTAAGTTAAATTTTCTGTTCACTCTATTAGCGTTGATTATTATTTGTAAACTCAAAAGCTGTTAATCAAAATAAAGATTGACCAAAGCCATTTAAGCCAACTGATAACTTTCCTGACCTTAAGAAAGTCGACTTTGTCCATTAAAGAAGCGGCAAAGTATATTATTTATCCAGTATTGTTGAGAACATTGTCACGATATGAGATTTTTTTATTGATCAATAATAAAGCTGTCTAAAAAATTTTTGAGTCGTAGTTCTCGAGTATCAGTATTGACAGCAATGAGTCTTTAGCACAAGTTTCAACTGAAAATCTTAAATTTTACGAAGTTAAGAAGTAGTATAGCATTAGTGTATTATATTTTTTAAAATGAGATCCAATCAGTCCAATCATATAATCAAAGTTACTCCCGCAGATGTGGTCGCCTCCTCCGGGACCATGATAGTCATCTCCAACCGACTGCCGTTCGTATTACAAAGGAATAAAGACGGAACACTAATTAGGAAGGCCAGGTAAGTGTATTTACTTATTTTCTTTTTTATACTATTTTCCTACGACCATCTATGAAAATGAAAAAAAAGCACGGTTAATTTGGCTAGAAAGCGCCGTATATCACACGCGTCTTGAAAAAAAATATTTCAACACTAGTGTTGAAATATCAAGGCACACTATTAATTTAAACATATGGTGCTAATTATAGCCTATTTATTAAAAATAACAAATTTTAAAAAGCAGTAATTGTAAAGTGTTTAACTTATTTATCATGTATTTGTCGAGTGTGAAAATACGCCTTCTGAAATTATAAAAAATGTTAATAATATACTGAAAAATCTATTACCAGAAAAAACAAATCGCGCTGAAGAGAGTGTCAATCTTTATCGGTAGCGATAGCGTAGAGAATAGAGCTCTAGCCTACAGACCGCAAGGTCACAGGTTCAAATCCCATCAGGTGTATTTGACTTTTTTTACAAAAACATTAAATAATTTATAGAATTATTTTGAATTGAAATCTTCCTTGTCGGGTGGATTTTTTAAATTTATGTTTAATACATCAAAGGCGTTTTTAATAATTCTTTATGGTCGTAGGAAAAATAGTGGGCATTATCCATGTGAAAGTGATTATTCTAAAACTTTTCGCTATCGGCTGACTTCTCATGCTAAATATCTCCTAGTTTGAAAAGTATCACTTTCATCACTTGTTATGTAATATACTATTTTTTATAGTGTTACCTTAAAGTCGAGATCTAATATCACTTAAGGTTCTTATTTCTATAGTTAAAAAGGTAGTTTGAGTAGCATAAAGATAAAAAAGGTATCAAATGGACACATATTTTCACATTTTATTAAATACCTTGAAGTATCTTAAAATAATAACTTTGCCCAAAGAGAGATAGTTTACTACTTGTGGCATCTGCGGAACAAAGGTTGCACATTCTGTGCATTTTCATTATTTCTCACCAAATAATGTTGAGGTACAAAAGTTCATACGTGATCCCCTATTTGATAAATTGAAATTGACTAAAGGCTGTGTGTATCAAACTCACGATTTTTTTTATAATGGACCATTTTTTAAATTTGTATGATAACCTATAATTTGTATTAGTAAAATGTAAATGGTAGATACCATTTCGTATACCGGGTGATCACGAGATTAGATTAGCTTGACACTTTTAAAAAAAAGATATATCGATTTCAAATTTTGGGTAAAGTACCTATACAGGGTGACAATTTGAAAACGAACAGGCAATATTAAATGCTGTTTGTGATTTTATGTAAAATTTCAAGTGTAAAACAAGTCACAACTCATATCTAACTTTAATAAATTTCAAGAAAATAGCGTTTTTTGTTAACTGATAATCCTACTGAAAGCTGTCAAAACTCAAATAAGTGTTTTGGCGTAATTTTTTTCAATCTGTGCATAACACTGGCTAAAAATCATTAAAGCAAAAAATATTATGAAGGACAATATATGTTATTTTTAAACAAGATAATACAAAAAATCCAGATAAATTAAATACATTAAAAATGTTTCCCTTAATACTAGAGCCAGTTGATGCAGTCAAAAATTGCTATTTCTTAACAGAAAATTACAACTTTTAACCAAGAAATTTTATAAACGGAGGTTATTATTTGACGTCGGTTGATATGTTATATTTAGGGTTATTAAAATAATAAGAAACCCTATTTTATATGAGGTTCTTAGAAGCCCAGGGATTCAAGTGTATCTTTTATACATTTGGAGTTAGGTAGGTACTGAAATAAATATTTAGTAACGGATCTATTTACGTTGTCACCATCTCTGGGTACCTAATGGCTACAGCGAAATCCTGAACATACAAGAATGGGAAAACTTTGAATTTGATCATCTCAAAACCAGGAAGAGTGCATCCTTTTGGCCTAAGAGCCTTATATCCAATTTGTCAAAAAAGTTAAATAGGTGGAGTAAAAGTGGTGTATAATATAAAAAAATGTTGAGTGATACATAATTTCCAGGGTTCTCGGGACTAGAAAAAAAACGATGGAGATACGACGCCGGTATCTATTATACTAAATTTGTTCATAAATTACGAAAAACTACAAATAAGTGAAATACAAATTTATAAAAAAGATAAAACAGGCATCAAAACTGTTCTAGAAAACAGGAGTCATCACAATGTCAGTTAATGATGACCGCAGGTTATTTCTGGGCAATTAAAATTGTCAAATTAGTTTCGCCAATTAAATTTCTAGATTCTTGTACTTTATAATCATTATTTTGTATTTAGTTTGAGGTATAAACTTAATTTATATTATCTATTTGAATTAAACCATAGTTATTTATAGAAAGTTAGCGGTGGCTATCTCCTTTCTTCCATGGTTATGTCGTTCTTTGGAAACAATTTTTTATAATATATAACTATTTTTGATTTTAGCCTTAAATGTTAGACCATGTTCAATAATTGATATCTTTTAAATCGTCTAGCCCTTTAAAGTTCACAGGCGCATGTAAACGAACCGCGCGCTTTCTTGTGTCCATCTTTAGAAATAACTTTCTTCCAATAAATGCCTTAAATTAAAAATATATTACAAGACAAAGTTGGAACCTTTAACTATTCAGTAATAATAAATTTGTACTTATCTCATTAACTATTAGCAGCGATATTTGGTGGCAACTGAACCTCTGCCACTATTCTTAAAATATTTATCCAGGCCGGCGTTTACTCACAACACAAACGTGAAATTTATAGAAATTATTTTAGCATTTATCAATGAACAAATACAGCGTATCCCATAACTTATGAGCCGTAGAGTAACTGGAGATACTAGACATCAAACTAAGCCGATTAAGTCATATAAGTTTTTTCGGATTGTTACTCGTTCTAGAGATATAGGGTGTTGAAAGTAAAAGGTTATTCTCAAAAATAAGCCATAATTTTAAAACGGTTTAATGAATCGAACTGAAAGTTGGCAATATTATGTTTTTATAAGCAAGAAATAAGAATTTGTAGAAATTTTTAAGTTTCAAACTAGAGGGCGCTAGTTGCATACACTGGGCTTCATAAATCTATGATTTTTTTTCTTACCTGTAATATTAGGTGTTTTTCAATTATAGTTTCTTAAAGAAGGGTATTTTCTGAGTCAAAAAGGTATACTTGATTGATCTTAATATCTTAACGGTGTTCGAGATATTTCTCTTTAACATCCCAAAGCATAAAAAAACATAGTACACAATTAAATTAATATTTTAATTATCAAAAAAAAAACTTATATGACATAATCGGCTAAGTTTGATGTCTAGTATCTCCAGTTACTCTACGGCCCATAAGTTATGGGACACCCTGTATATCTGGAAATTAATTTGAGTTTTAGTCGTTTTTGAGTTAATATGATTCATTCCGAAAATACAAGAACATAATAAAATAAAAAGGTATTTACCGCCTATCAATTTTCTGTTGATGTAGGATAAAATAACGAGAAAAATGAATTATTTCTATTGAATTTGATTGTGATTAAGACAGTTTTTTCAAAATTAATACCCACTTAAAGTCTATCGATGCTTGACCTAGATTGTTATCTTATTTTGTATAAAAAATAAAAGAGAAACAGCCCATCAAAAGCCCCCTTTGATAAGACCTAAATTTCAATTAAATTCTTAAAAATGTTTGTTATTGTTATTAATTTCAATTAGGGAATCCAAACCACGTGATTCAATATGGCGGTTGGCTGGTAAAAAGCATTGAGCCACCCGTTAAATGTCACCAGCAATGTTATTTATATAGTCACGTGCGCCAATTACAAAGCAGTATTTGCCAGTCAGCCGCCATTTGGACACATCGTTAGATTGCCTAATAAAGGATAACCCTATTTGTGTTTTTGGTAGCAAAATACGAATTGTTACAGTCCCAATTTATTTAACAACAGTACTAACACTAGAAACAAGGAACATTTGTTAAATCAACTTGGTGTCCGACTTTTAGTTTAAAGATTAATAATATTAATTAAGAGTAACTGACCAAATAGGTACAAGAATTTCTTGTGTAGCTTTGATTGATACAATAACAAGAAAAAAATACGGAATACTCATAAATATCTCCTAGTGGTTTTCCATCTTAACCTAGGTTTAAAAAGTTGTAAACAATCGTATCCATCGGTGAAATATTATTCAATTAAATAGATACACAACTTCCTAGATTACACAGATAAGGAGTCAAGTTGGATTTACTACTTAAGTACCGTAAGCAGAGGTTGCTTTGGCACCTGGGGTAACTTTTGGACATACTCACGTCATTGTGATACTTTTTTTCTAGTTTGTTTGTTTCTTTGTTGTTTTTTGGTTTTATTATGGATTCTCTACGTTATATGTCTAATGTACTAAAAATACTAGGCCAAAACCTTTGAGAATAAGCTATTTGGTGGACATAGCAGTCATTAGACATCAGAGCTTTGAGTAAAAAAATAGCTGAAATGAATATTTTATGATTTAAAAAAATGTGTTATCGTTATTTTGAAGGAAAATTACAAAGAAGGTTTAGAGAAATGTAATAAACTGAACTGATTCTTTATTTTAATGTTTTATGCCAAAGTAACCTAATTCGCTGCTTACTTTGGCACCCAAAAATATATTTTTTTCTCGATTGTCTTTTAATATTTTTTAATCTACAGTGAAACCTCTCTTAGGCGGACACCTATGGGACTGTCTAAATGTAGCCGCCTAATAGAGGTGTCCGCCCATTGGAAATTTGTTATTAGGTAATATGTAAATGCAAAATTTATACACATGTATGTACAAATAAACATTTATTAAACATAACAAAAATACATCAGTTTTAGTTAGGATGTAGTAGTAGTATTAAAAAAACGCGACGTTTTTCTGCCATTGTTTACGATTTTAACCTTATAACTCACAAATAAACGGCGGACTGCTTTCGGGAAATCACACTACTTTCATTTAGCGAAGTCCTTTCGTTGCCGGTTTGCCTTCAGAAAGTTTTTGAACCGTACTTATTAGTCTCCCAAATACTTTGTCCGTTTAAAGGAGAGTTTTCGCACCCTTTGTATGAAAACAGCCTGTCCGCGTCCGCCCAAATGAGAGTCCGCCCAAGAGAGGTTGATTTTCATGGAATTTCATATACCTAGTTCCGGACTATGAAAAAATTTCCGCTTAATAGAAATGTCCGCTTATCAGAGGTGTCCGTTATGAGAGGTTTCACTGTATTTTGAATCATTTTTAATCTTTAAGACGTACAATGGTAATTTTAATTGTCAAGTAACCCCGTTTTACGGTACCTATACTTACTGTCTACGACATGTGCACAATATTTTTAGCAGATATAAAAAGATAGTTGAGTAAAATGCTAATAAATAAATGCCATATAAAGATAAAATTTTTGATAAGTACCTAGTTCGATTTGTTTACTAATAATATTATTAACATTTGACATGCTACTCAACCGAAATTATTTGTAGTAAATAAAAATATTATTGTTGGGTGCATTTATACAAAATTATAATTTTCTAAAAATAAGAGTAAGTCAATGGTATCTTAAAATGAAAGGTTCTAGTTATCGTTAACAAGGAATATGTCTACTAATATCAAAGTCCGACGGTATTCCTAAAGGCTGTTTTAACGTCAACTTTTATAAGAACTACATTGCTTACTAATGTATTTTGCATCTACACGACCTCATCAGAATACCGGTTAAGTGTATTTTTTAACTCACCCTACTAATTTTATATCCAGTATTCAGAGTATTTTAACTTCATTTGATATTCCGGTATCCTTTACATCAGATGAACTGGGTTTCAGACCTGATTAACCTTATGTATACCTAAATGTCTCTTTAGAATATCCATACATTTGCGAGTCAGATTGGAATATAACTCTAGACATTCTAATGAATTTGAGGGTCGCTTGCCTGTTAAAGAAAATGTTTCTTTTGATACTTCCTGACTATATCAACTGTTTCTAAGGTTGCAGAAACCTTTAAAGAAAATTATTTTTTAAACTTGCCGTGTAGGTAATAATTCTTCACCATATACACAACTCATAAAGATTCTATAAACAGATGAAATACCTTCAAATACTATACTCATTCCGAGTAGGGAAGAGTGGGAAGGCAATCAGAATATAACGAAAACAGATCACGCAATCTTCACAGACGGTTCAAAGATGGACGTTGGTGTGGGAGCCGGGGTCTTTTCCGAAAGTTTACAAATACAGAAATCGTATAGACTCCCCAACTATTGTAGTATTTTTCAAGCGGAAGTACTGGCAGTAGAGAAGGCGGTCAATATCCTGCAAGAACACCTTGGCTTGGGAGTAGCCTCGTCAATCACCATCTTCAGTGATAGTCAGGCGGCGATTAAGGCAATCTGTTCCAGCAGCGTCAAATCAAAGCTCGTAAAGCGATGCCGCAACAATCTATGCACACTTGGCAACCAACATCGGGTTATTCTGTGCTGGGTTCCTGGACACTCCAAAATAGATGGCAACGAGGCTGCCGATGCGCTCGCAAGAGAGGGCGCAGGCATGCCAGCTGATCTAGCAGACAATACAGTGAACAAACCACTGGGATTGGTCAAAGAGGAGATTGACTACACGGCCAAGCAGCTTGCACAGAACAGATGGACAGGGTTGACAACCTGTAGTACATCCAGGCAACTGTGGCCCACATTCGATAAAAAGAGAACCGCAGAGCTATTGAGACACAGTCGAAAAGACGTGAGAAATATTACTGCGGTTGTTACCGGACATTGCCTCTTCGGTAGACATGCCGAACGTATGCAAATACCCACTAACGACTTCTGCAGAAGCTGCAGAGATGAGGAAGAGGAAGAAAGTATTCAACATTTTCTGTGTGAATGCCCTGGCCTCGCAAGAAGGAGGTTCACTACTCTGGGTGAATCATCTTTCGATAGCCTGGAGGAACTAAACAACTTACAACTTGGACGGCTGAGCAGATTTCTGAACAGTAGTGGCTGGTTTGAATGAGTTGTTAAAATCCTTCCGCGGTTACGTCGCATAAACCATCAGTGATCTGATGAAGGTGGGTTCTACGGAACACGTGTGGTATCACAACGGACCTAATCAGGACTACGTGAGACCGTTTGGTCAGAACCAAGGGTCTGCCACTCTTACCTAACCTAACCTAACTCACCCTACTAATTTTATATCCAGTATTCAGAGTATTTTAACTTCATTTGATATTCTGGTATCCTTTACATCAGATGAACTGGGTTTCAGACCTGATTAACCTTATGTATACCTAAATGTCTCTTTAGAATATCCATACATTTGCGAGTCAGATTGGAATATAACTCTAGACATTCTAATGAATTTGAGGGTCGCTTGCCTGTTAAAGAAAATGTTTCTTTTGATACTTCCTGACTATATCAACTGTTTCTAAGGTTGCAGAAACCTTTAAAGAAAATTATTTTTTAAACTTGCCGTGTAGGTAATAATTCTTCACCATATACACAACTCATAAAGATTCTATAAACAGATGAAATACCTTCAAAACTCATTTGTAAAGCTGAAATACTTTTTATTTCGTTAATAACCACGAAACTCAAAACAACTATTGCTCTGACCTAGCTCAAGCTATAAATAGATTAATGCCCAACCCTAACTACTACAGTTATAACTATCTTAAGTCTTTTGGTGACACCACTTTGTCTGATTAGAAATCCTACCGTAAACGTGCCCGTTTGTGTCCCGTGGTTGTGTCTTAGTTCACTATTAATTTATTGATCAATGCGAGTGACAACCATCAGTTAGAAGGAGATGTCGATATGTGTGGAATGTCAGTAGGAAATGGAAGCCCTGGCAAAAGTAAACAAAGTAGTACTGCAGTGGGTGCCGGGTCACGAAGGTATTACAGGAAATGAAAAACCCGACAGTCTTGCGAGAAATGGCTTCGAAAATGCATTCATTGGTCCAGAACCGGCACTCGGAGTGCCAAGGTGCACGGTACAAGATGCTATAAAGCGATGGATCAGGAGTGAACACAAAATCAGTAACAGACAGGGATTAGCCCATAGCAAAAGCTTTATTGGGGATCCAGACCCAAGACTTACGAAACAGCTGCTTTAAATGAATAGGATACAGCTGAGAACCATTACAGGAATTCTGACAGGACACATGCCTGTCAAGAATCATCTGCACAGAATGCAACTGTGCAATGGAGACCTTGACTGCAGATTATGCGGACAAGACAGAGAAACTGTACAGCACATAGTTTGCCATTGCGAGTCACTGGATCGGAAGAGGCAACAAATACTCGGGCAACCAAAACTGGAACCAGAGGACATCCTCACCCTCTCCCCAGTTGGCCTACACAAACTAGTGCAAGGAACTAGGATCACAGAGTGGGTGTAACAACCAAATGGGGTGAGCACAATGGGCCAAATCTGGCCTAAGTGCATCCGGCGCAAGGACGGGTCCTCGGAAAAAAAAATGTGTAGAATGTCAAACCATAAGTTAGTCGGGCTATGCTAATGCCAACTTTTTTGTAGTTCTAAGCAATGGGGATGGCCAAATTAAACCATTTGGTTAGTTAATGGAAGTTAACTGCAAAGCTGAAGAGCTTTCAAGAGATACTTTATTGTTGGTAAAATATTTATTATGTATATTATTGAACATGGTGTCTTGATAAACTTCGTTTGAATAGCACATGTGACGTACTCTCACGAGCTATATGTAATCTCTTTGTTTTCGGTCTAAATTTAAAACATTAACCAAAAATATACCAGTTGTTTTTTATTTATGTTATAATGGTCTACAGTGCGTATATAATATACATACAGGGTGATTCACGTTGAGTGACCTATTAAAAGATCTCGGAAACGAGTAAACTTTTCTTTCTTAAAATTTGATAGATGGCATAATTGGCTTTAAGCTTTTAAAACATTATATTTTGACGTTTTTATTACTTCCGGGTATGCCAACTTTGCTATTTCAAATAGAACACCCTGTATATTTTAGCATTTTTGATTACCTTAATAAAATCTAAATAACTTTTGTTAATAATAATCTATTCTTATCTCTAACCGTTTTTGAGATATGAATTATAAAATAATTTTTTTTTGTGTAAAAACGCTCCGAGAAGAAAGTTTAGTAACTCTGAAAGTAATAAAGGTAAACATTTAAAATATCGTAAGCTTTTAAGTAATACATAGATCTTTAGTTTAAATTTCTTAGGTTTCACGTTACTTATACAGGGAGTTCTTAAAATTGGGCCAATGTTTTCATTTAAATAAATGTGCATAAATCAATTTTTGCAAATGGAACACCCTATTTTTTAGCTTACTAATGTGTAGAGAATATCTTACAATCCACATTTTTAGTGGTTTTGGAATTATGAACAATTTAAAAAAATACCCAAATCTAGACGAGTTAAAAAATGCTATTTCTGCCGAATGCAATAGAATTTCAGTTTACCAACTAGCGAATGTAAGAAGAGAATTTCATGATCGCCTCGGTTATTGTCTAGCAGTCAATGAAGGAATATTTGAACATCTTCTTAAATCCTAAAGTTCTAACAATTTAATAGTACCTACCTATTAATTAGTAAAATATTGAAACATGTAAAATGCCATAATTAACCTTGTAATTGGATACTTTATTTTAGTTTTATTCAGATTAATTTGTACTCATAAATACACCTTTAATGTTTTCGATGTATGAGTTTTTATAACAATAAAGCACACATTTCAAAATGACAACTTTATTTGACAGTCATCTTTTACCTTGACTGGTGCCCGCAAATACGGGGCCATAAAAAGGAGAAATAGTTAAAAAGAAATCGGCGATAACCCGTAAACGGGCTCACAAAAATATCTAAAGTTATTCTTTTGAATGTATGTTTTAGGGCTCTTTAATAAACCTAAATAGAATTTTTCTCTAAAATAATTAAGGAAGCCAATAATTGACCCCATTTAAAATTACATGGGATTTCCTATGTTCCGCTCGACGATGCAACACCCGGTATAGATACAAACCTGAGAATTAGCAATATAATCTTTTGTAGTGCTGGTGGTTTGGTCACTGCTGTAGCGCCAGTCGTCATCAATGGAAATGGTTTTTGGGTTGGTTGGCCTGGAATCCATCTTGATGATCCTAACGAAGCCATTCCAGAAAGCGACCCCTCTGACATTACACCGACTGCTGGTCTTAAATCAGAAAAGGTAACGTCCGACATTAATACACAAATACATTGTATGACATCCAGACAAATATTTCTAGATCTAACACAAAAGCATAACATAAAATCATACATTAAGTTATGTCAAATAAGTAAATAATTTGCAAAAAACAGGAATCTTTGAAAAACTCTGATACTTTTTTTTAGAGAAATACCTTGTGTAGGCGTTAATAGTACAAAATGCCGACTTTCTTGACCTATTATATGTACTTGATTTTTGTTGATACACAACATTATTTATACGTTTAAAACTATTTTTAAATTTTGATTGTATAAACAAATTCCAATAAAAACATATTTTTAAGACAAACAAATTAAAAAGCACGTGACTTCTAAAAGGAGTGATAAACTAGACAGAGTTCTGCCAATAAAGAAAATCATGTTTCGCCCAATTTCCTGTAATTACAAAAATGTAAAGAAAAATAAAATGAAACAGTTTTGGAAATAATTGAATTTTCTTTGGACTAATAATACAGTAATGACTAGTAGTTGCGCAAATTGTTCTTTAACTTCGTTTTAAAAACATCCAGCCTATAGATAGCTAATAAACATTATGTTTTCTTCATTTTTAGGTAATAGCGGTGCAAATAGATCCAGATATCTTCGACTCATACTATAATGGATGCTGCAATGCAACGTTCTGGCCTCTGTTTCATTCAATGCCTGATAGGGCTACCTTTAAAGGAGAACATTGGAAAAATTACGTCACTGCCAACAAAGAATTTTCCGAATGTACAATGAGAGCTCTCAGACAAATACCTAGAAATACCGGCGATATACCTCTAATATGGGTGCATGATTATCACCTGATGTTATCAGCGAATTGGATTAGACAGGTACGGTTCTTGCTACTTGCTAAGTCAATATTAAATTTATATATGTTTTGAGTGATGTTATTAAGCCCAAGTATATTTTTTATAGTATGCTGAAGAAGAAGGAATAACCTGTAAGATTGGATTTTTCTTACATATTCCATTCCCCCCATGGGACATATTTCGCCTATTTCCATGGTCAGATGAAATCCTACAGGGTATACTTGCCTGCGATATGGTCGGTTTCCACATAACCGACTATTGCCTTAACTTTGTCGATTGTTGCCAAAGAAATCTCGGTTGTCGTGTCGACAGAAAAAACTTACTTGTTGAGCACGGTGGAAGAACAGTAAGAGTAAGACCGTTACCCATCGGTATTCCTTTTGAGAGGTTTGTGGAACTAGCTGAAAAGGCGCCGAAAGTTCTTTCTTCCACTAACCAAAAAATTATCTTGGGAGTAGACAGATTAGATTACACCAAAGGCTTAAGGAATAGACTTTTAGCTTTCGAAAGGTTGCTAGAGAAATACCCGGAACACTTGGAAAAAGTAACGTTGCTTCAAATTGCTGTGCCATCAAGAACAGACGTAAAAGAATATCAAGAATTAAAGGAGGAGATGGACCAGTTAGTTGGAAGAATTAATGGTAGATTTACTACTGCTAATTGGTCGCCAATCAGGTAAACCATCCACTGTTTTTAGAATTCATGATGGGGTATGGGTAGATAAAAATATAGGGGCATCTCTTTTCTTTTTAAATAAGTCTCAATGTAAGCTTTTAACCAAATTAGTAGTAGTAGCTATAGGGTGGCTCAAAAACTTGACAAGACCAAGGTTATTTTGCTTACCATTAAATTTTTTCCCAAGTATTGCAATCCCCTTAACCCTAAATCAATCTTCCCGTTCGGATATCGAAGGATATAGAGGTGGTGATATCCTCTTTTTGTAAAGTTAATATCTCAATCTGCCTAGTGGTTCACAAGTGCCCTGAATACAATTAAGTCTCCTTTTGCTGCCACGAAGGACAAATTAGATCCATCTCCCATGTCATGAGCTTGATTATTAAGCATCTCTTCTCGAGAGTTTTTAATAACGCTATAGTTTACTTTCAATAATCCTGACAATCCCATCATTATATTTATTTATTTATTTAAACAATTCTAGAGAATGTTTTTCCAATTGACCATCCATACATTAAGTACATCAATCATTATTAAGACGTAAACATTACAGATTAACAAATTATTAATTAAAGATAATCAATTTAGTTTTAAATAGAGTTTAGTAAAAGTTGATGCAATTGTATGATACACATAATATCTGAAATAAATCAGTTTTCGTGATTTTCTAGATATATCTATGGCTGTGTATCACAAAACGAATTAGCTGCATTCTACAGAGATGCTGCTGTGGGGTTAGTTACACCCTTAAGAGACGGCATGAATCTGGTAGCTAAAGAATTCGCCGCTTGTCAAATCAACATACCACCTGGTGTATTGATTGTGTCTCCATTTGCGGGAGCTGGAGAAACGATGCACGAAGCTTTGATTTGTAATCCCTATGAAATTGATGACTTTTCAGACTGTATTCATAGGTAAGGAGAACACGAAAAAGTAATAAGAAATACAGGTTCAGGTTTATTTGTAATCAAGTCTACGTTGATCAGCAATACTATAATAAGATAAAGAATACAATATTTAATTTAAATATTTTTTGTATAATATTCTTTCAGGGCTCTAACAATGCCAGAGGACGAACGCATATTGAGGATGAACTATTTGAGAAGAAGGGAAAAATTGAACGATGTTAATTATTGGACAAAAAGCTTTTTAAGTGCGATGGGATCACTTCAAACGCAAGATGAACATGATGATGTTGGTTCTGTATCAATGCCTGCTGTAACTTTGGATGATTTTGATGAATATTTGGCAAAGTACGTTACTTCATCCAGAACATTTACAAATACAGAATTATATACTTGTGTAGATTTAGGAATATTTACAATAATAGCTAAGGCTACAATACTACAATTTGTTTTAGATATATCGGTAACACGCACAAACTGGCACTCTTGTTGGATTACGATGGAACATTAGCTCCGATTGCCCCTCATCCAGATTTAGCAATTATTCCAGCAGAAACCAAGAAAGTTTTAGAAAGATTATCAAACCTGTCAGATGTTTATATTTCCATTGTTAGCGGTAGGAATGTTGATAATGTTAAAAAAATGGTAAGTTTTCAGACACCAGAATCCAAAAATATACAGGGTGTGTCAGTAAGGTGTCTGTCTTAGATAGCACCTAAACTATCAAAGATAGGGAAAAATGTGTAATACAAAAGTTAAAGGGTTTTTAAGGATACATAATCTAAAAATATTTTCTAATCTACAGGGTGGTCCTAAAAAGTGGTACTGAATAATAAAAAAGAAAATTAAATGGGACACCCAGTATAATTTTGTAGAATATGATTCAATGGAATAAGGACTTTGCAACCCTATTAAAATTGTTGAAGTCAAATGCAACGTTGCCAAGTAATTAATTTTTTTCCGAAATTTTAGCAATTTTAAGGGTATCGTCAAAAAATCATAGCAGCCTGTGGATTAACCCTAGGCAAATATAATTTACGTTGTAAGTACTTTAAGGTACGATATATTGATCTATAATAATGTTTTTTAAATCTCTTATACAGAGCGTTCATTGCAAGTTGGACAATTCGATAGTTTTAAAAATGCTTTATTTCAATTTTTTTAAATGGGACCCCCCTAATTTTTTTAGGCAAAAGAATTTATCTTTCGAAAACCTTACTTTTTTGTTAAACATGTCATATATCTAAATATCATAGTTTTTGAAATATTTTAGGATTTGTCTTAAATTAGGGTAAAAAAGGAAAGTTCTAATTAAACTATTTGGTCAAGATTGCTTTGGAACAAAAAATAAATAATTTTCTTTGTCACAGCTGTCATTGCAAATTATTTCGCTAACGTTTTATACTTTATTACTGTTAAATTTTAGTTTCCTGAACTAACTTTATCATAACTCATATTTTTCTATTTCGATAAAATTAGTTCGGGAAACTAAAATTTAAACAGTAATAAAGTACAAAATGTTAGCAAAATAATTTTGCAATGACAGCTGTGACAAAGAAAATTATTTATTTTTTGTTCCAAAGCAATCTTGACTAAATAGTTTAATTAGAACTTTCCTTTTTTACCCTGATTTAAGACAAATCCTAAAATATTTCAAAAAATATGATATCTAGATATATACATGTTTAACAAAAAAGTAAGGTTTTCGAAAGATAAATTCTTTTGTCTAAAAAAATTAGAGGGATCCCATTTAAAAAAATTGAAATAAATCATTTTTAAAACTATCGAGTTGTCCAACTTGTAATGAACGCTCTGTATAAGAGATTTGAAAAACATTATTATAGATCAATATATCGTACCTTAAAGTACTTACAACGTAAATTAAATTTGCCTAGGGTTAATTCACAGGTTGCTATGATTTTTTAACGATACCCTTAAAATTACTAAAATTTTAATAGGGTTGCAAAGTCCTTATTCCATTGAATCATATTTTAGAAAATTATACTGGGTGTCCCATTTAATTTTCTTTTTTGTTATTTAGTGCAACTTTTTAGGACCACCCTGTAGATTAGAAAATATTTTTAGATTATGTATCCTTAAAAACCCTTTAACTTTTGTATTACACTTTTTTCCCTATCTTTGATAGATTAGGTGCTATCTAAGACAGACACCTTACTGACACACCCTGTATAGTTTGTTTAATAAATAGCTAAAAAAAAATCGTTTTCACTCTATTCCTCCCCGATACCTCGAAGAGTAATATGGATAACTTCTTACATTCCAGGTTGGAATAGAAGGTATTACATACGCAGGTAATCATGGTCTCGAAATTCTTCACCCAGATGGTACAAAATTTGTTCATCCCATGCCAACAGAATTCCATAGTAAAGTAGGTGATCTCATGAAGCAGCTACAAGAAACCGTATGCAAGGATGGCGCTTGGGTAGAAAACAAAGGCGCATTGCTGACGTTCCACTACAGAGAAACTCCTCTTCATTTAAGGTAAAAATTAATTTTCTAAATATCTTGCTATTCAATCAACGACAAAAATAAAGTATTATGAGGGGTTGTAATATATTCTTCTTTTTAGGCCGGATTTAGAAGCACAAGCAAGAAAAATAATAGAAGAAGCTGGGTTCCTGGTTGGTAAAGCACACTGTGCCATAGAAGCGAAACCACCTGTACAATGGAATAAAGGTAGAGCTTCAATATATATTTTAAGGACAGCATTTGGTGTCGATTGGAGTGAGAGAATAAGAATAATTTATGTTGGTGATGATGCGACCGATGAAGACGCTATGGAGGTAGGTTCCTTTATACTCAATTTTCAATTATTATTGTTATTGTTAAAATTGAACCTGTAGATCTTGTGTAATTGAGTTTTAAATATACAAGTATTCCACCAGTAAAATTTTAATTTTTTTTCAGGCCCTTAAAGGTATGGCGGCTACTTTCCGTGTAACTTCGTCACAGATTGTAAAAACGTCTGCTGAGAGGCGTCTACCCTCAACTGACTCTGTACTTACTATGTTAAGATGGGTCGAAAGACATCTTGCCCGAAGGAAGCCTTCGCTTGACTCAAATAGCAGCTACCGGAGAAATTCCTTTGCCAAAACAGCCTCAATGGGCGTTCAGATTGAAATGTCTATGCAGGTAAGAAAATCATTAAAAAAAACTTAGAAAACTGAATGTAAAGAAGTAGCATTACCTGTCTACTACGCACTTTTGCCCCGACAACAATCCCGAACAAACCCGGGGGGTGCAGTATCATCTATTTGTTTTGTTTATTGAGAAAACATAAAAAACTATGACAATCTCGTTCACAGAGAAGACAGAAGTCCAACTTGTCTATTAGTACGTGTGTCTCAATTGTGATTGGCTAAATCGAAAAAATTACGACATTAATTTGTCTTTAATCTCGGTAATAGCTTAGCAGGTAGCTTTAAAACTGCTACCCTAACTATTTTTGTCTCTAAAATCGGATTGTACAATTACGGCTTAAGCTTAGTTCAACGTTGAACCAAGCTCAAACTTCATTTTGACACCCAACAAGAAAGTAAAGTGATTGTCAAAATGAAGTTTCAGCTTGGTTCAACGCTGAACTAAGCTTAAGCCGTAATTGTACAACCGGGCGTTAATGTCATAATTAAACCTTTGTTTAAGTGTCGTTTTTATAAGTATTTTCCAAAAAAGGTATGGAAATAGTATGTTTAATTACGTATATACAGGGTGTCCCATCGGGAACCCCTTCGATCTATATATGGAAAACTATACATAGGAAAATTTTGATAGTACCTACTTATGCAAATGTTGATCAATATGTTGGCACTTCCGGTTATACCGGAAGTAGGTGTCAGCCTATTTTAAATGAAGTACCCTATTAATTATTACATTTTAGAATCTACGTAAGATTTTAGGCAGATTTTCTATATCATGTCCATACGTCTAAGCGTTTTTTTATGTCAAAAATAATGTTTGCGAGCCTTAAAATAATGATGAAGAAGAACAAGCCTTAACTATCTAATTTAAGTGAGATTATTGACAAGGACCTGCTTTAATAAATTTTTTATAATATTTTGATAGCTATTAATTAATTCAAACAATAAGATAATAAATTAAACGTAACTTCGTGTTTATTTTATAGAATATAAATCAGAAAATACATTATAATGACTTAATTGTGCGATAAAAGAAGTTATAGAATATTTTTTTGCAGGTTCCTGGAGCAGTCGGAGGATCAGTCAGTCCTCTATCAAGCAGCCCCCCACCAAATGGAAAAGTCGGCAATACTTTATCGCCGAATCCAGATAATGTAACGAACAATTCCCACTAAATTTAACTTTATATTTGTGATTACTTTTGTAACGAGAATCTACTAGAAATTATGTAATATGTATGTAATTTTGTTTGAAGTAGAGATTTAAGGTGGCAAGAAATTGCATCCTAATCATTTTTCAATATTTTTCTCGTCATGAAGTAGTTGAAAACTTTCAAAGTTGAAACGAAAATCGAATTTCTACCTCGTCGTTAAAAATAGTCGAATCAGTAGTGGGTATCAATTTTATAGACTAATGAAGTAAAATTAAACGTGTTTATAACCTCATTTCAATAGGCTGTAAAGCAATAAAGGCACAACATAAGCCAAATAACCAATCAATTACTGATAAAAATTGGTCAGGAAAGCAAAGTGGTATAGCAGCATTACTCTTTTAGAACTCCCGCGCACTATCGATCAAAGTTAAAAACTATCCCCTGTATTGATAGGCGCGATCTGGGCATGTGACCTTGGTCTCTACTGTGCGGAGGCTCTTATATGGTCAGATAAACTAATTTTTTTAAAATTATTGAACAAAAACCTAAGGTCCACATTTTATTTACTCAAAAAAAAACCTTGCTATTTAACTACTCCTTAAACCGTTAATAAAATGCTTTACAAAATAGGTTTTTACACTTTGAGCATCTGTTTTTTAGTTCTCAGTATTGAATAATCGGACGTTAAAAAATAGTTAACTTAAATTCGCTTAAAATTCACTTACAGTTACAATAACATCTTGTACTTTGAAAATATAACACGAAAAGAAAAATGTAAATATATATGTAATTTTTCTTAAGTTGCACCGTAAGGTATGCTAAAAAAATGTGCATATCAAAAATGATAGTATGAAGTTAACTTAAGTTAATTGGTTCGGTCGATACTAGGTGGACATCTATAACTATAGTATTCTGGGGTACAGTAAAACAAAGTTGATCTTGTAAATTTCTACTATTTTAAAAACTACAGTGTTTGCGAAAAAAGTATTATTTTTTTTTAATATAAACTGCTGGATAATTCAAGCGGACCGAGCTAATTGTTAGGTGAACTTTGGAGTAAAATATTTTACGAACGAATAAAGCTATCGATGCGCGGTTTGCAAAATTTAAAAGAGAATTTAATTCTTAATTTGCACATTTTTTCCGATTTTTTTTTACTTCTAACCTTTCAAAGAGAAGTATGTTTTTTTTACCAAAGTTTCTAAGTACCGGATTTCCACAAAAACAATTTCAAACTATTTTGGATGGCATTTTCTTAATCTCCTATTTATAGAGAACAAAATAAATTCTCAAATTTTTGATATCCCTCTTTGTTCATGAAATTTCGATTTTTTTCTCAACCCCTGTAAATTTCAGGTATTTTTGTCATTAGGCCACAATGTTTTGTAAAAACGGGTTTTGGTAAGTGATTATAACTTCTTAGGACCACCTCTTTTGCAACGAGTACATTTTAATTTCTTGCGTTTCGTTGTAGCCAGTGGCGTACCCATAATCGGTTTTATTTTTATTTTTTTCATTTTATAAGCCTCCATTTCCACACATCGTGTGTTTCGTGCCAGGATAACTGCTCACGACGAAACGCAAGAACTCGTTGCAAAAGAGGTGGTCCTAAGAAGTTATAATCACTCACCAAAACCCGTTCTTACGAAACATTGTAAGGCCTAAGGACAAAAATTTACAGGGGTTGAGAAAAAAATCGAAATATCATGAACAAAGAGGGATATCAAAATTTTGAGAATTTATTTTGTTCTCTATAAATAGGAGATAAAGAAAATGCCATCCAAAATAATTTAAAATTATTTTTGTGGAAATCCGGTACTTAGAAACTTTGTTAAAAAAAAACATACTTCTCTTTGAACCCTGTAGACAGTTAAAGGTTAGAAGTAAAAAAAAAATCGGAAAAAATGTGCATATTAAGAATTAAATTCTCTTTTAAATTTTGCAAACCGCGCATCGATAGCTTTATTCGTTCGTAAAATATTTTACTCCAAAGTTCACCTAACAATAAGCTCGGTCCGCTTGAAATTGTCCAGCAGTTTAGTTTAAGTTTACTAGGTCAACTTTGTCTTACTGTATTCCATAATATTAAAGTTAACTTGCTTAAGAAAGAATAAAATGTTGACTTTAGTGCATGTTTTTATAAATTTTAAAAACCTATCCATAACTTCGAACAGTTCGAACATAAAGCTAAAACAACTTAAAAGTTTTTGCTTTATGTTCTTGTACATAAAATTGTAAAAAGGTTATACTCTTATGTACTGGTAGATTCTCTATAAATGTATATAGGTGTATTTGCAAAAATAAAAATGGTGGGGAATTCAGAGGATGTGATGATCGAACTGACATTATGTCAATTGGATTAAAAATTATGCTTGCGATACCTGCCAATATTATATGATTTTTCAATATATACTTTTTAAATTAATTTAAAAGTACCTTAACTTCTTGCATGTTTTGTAAAAGAAAGGTAGGTACAAGTGTGTCTACGTACACTAATGTCACTTAAGCCCGTAAATTATGGTGTAAAATTTCTGCCACCTTAAAGGTCAAAACCTTTCGTCACTTTTGGAACTTATCACTGAATTTGTATAAGGTTCTATTTTAACTTACTGGAACCCAACCTGTAACTGTCTAGACTGATTTTATGTTTTCTTGCGCAAATATGTTTCTATTTTTGTTTATTTATATTTATTTTTTATAGTCGGTACTATTATAGTTCGTACGGTGATACTCATTTGTTTTTTGTTTAATGTTATTGTACACCAAATTATAAATAGTGAATAAATCTAACTATAACTACAGATAATTTCAAATATTTTTTAGATCCCAAGTGTTTTACAAGACTTTTGGAACATTGTTACTGTATTATAATAGCGTAAACTTAATAAAATATATAGCATCATTTTCATATTCTTATAAATTTTATGTTAATATACTGAATTTAAGTTACGTTTCTAAACATTGACATTCATTTTATTTAAAATATTTTTTTAATTTCAAATAAATTATCTTATTGCTGTTGTCTTATTGTGTTTTATTTGCTCTAGGTTTAATTCGAATTTTTCTCTTTTCAGAATGTTTTGATAATAAGTTTAGCTAGAAAAGAGATATTAACTTGTGGTTTTCACTGACCTTCTCATTTTAGTTTTCCTTTTTACTATGCAAAATCTGACACACGGTTTCATTTAAAATTCCGCATATTTTAATGATCAATCAATCAGATGGTGCCCTCAAAAACGCATAATGTACAATAAATGATTAAACCTCTTTTAAACGCGACCACTTTTGATAATTTTCGTTGGCCCTATTGGCAGTTGCTTAATTTTTTTCGAAAAAAAAAAATGTTTTTCTTTTCTCCACCCCTTTAGAGCGAAGTCTAGCGATGCATTCGCCATTTCATTTTTTGATTAGTATTTCTTATTTAATATCGAACGCCTTTTCTACATAAGTAAGCGAACTTTTGGCCAAATCGGTTCAGAACCTTATGAGCTATCCTGGGGAGAGACAGACAAAGTATAGAGTTATTACCCGTCCTTGAGTCGCAATTAACTACAGTTCTACAATTTATCCATTTTTTCTGCTTTTGTTACTATATAAATCCAAACTTGTTTAACTTTAAATTGTAGGTAATTGTGCTTCAAATATGGGTATTCGGTCGATTTTTTGATAAAAGGAAGAACGAAATATTGTTTAAAAACGAAATGGCGAATGCGCCACTAGACCTCACATTTAAGGAGTTAATGTTGGACAAAAATTGCTCATTAGTTTTTCAAGATTACAACACATAAATTGATAATAAGGCTTAACTAGGCATATTACGGGGAAATCTTCGTTTTCTTAGAGAGTTGAGTATTACACCCTCTTGAGAAACACAAAAATAAAAAAAATTAAAACCACTTTTCTCATTAAAATATTTTTCCGAGAACTGTACGATTATTGGTTTCCGAAATAAAGCCACGTCCTCTCGTATCTGATCACTCGTTACGAGACTATCTTTAAAGTGAGGAAGGAAAGTGATACTTAGATAAATACTTTTAAAGGAGTAAAAACCATTGACTTCTATTTTGTCTATGGGGAGAGAATTTGGTGATGTAAATTAAATTATTATTCATGGCGATTGCGCAACCGCACGAATTGCTTCTTTGTGCGCAGTGACAAACGTTTTATCTCGCATAGACACCTGATTTGTCAGTTGATGTTCAGACGTCACCGTAAAAGGTTAAGGTTAAAACGGTCTGTGTTTGTTGGACAAAAAAATATTCTTATTATAAGTATGGAAAAAGGTACATGTATTATATTTTTCTTATTCGTTGTATTAACCCTTTCCAATTTAGATTGCAGCGCGAAGAAAGCAAGTAATAACGTATTTGACGATTACGAATGTTATTTGACCCAGTAAGTAGACCTTTTACAACGTATCTGTTTTACTAATATAATAAAATAGCAACAAATTTAACAAAGTGATAATAATGGATACGTATTATGCACAATCTGCTTCCAGTTAATACAAGATAAGCAAATATCTACGCTTTAAAGCTAATCGCCTTAATTTTAAACTAAAATTATTTTAATTATCTAACATAAGTCTCATTATTAACCTCTATAAACATATTTATAATCGTGTGAATTTAATAGATCAATATTATTTAATGTGATTATGTCCCATAAACTCGAACAAAACATGTCGTAAATTGTAGCAAAAGGGCACTTAAATATTTAATTAACCAGAAAGCGTAAATTGTAACAAAAGGGTACTTAAATATTTAATTAACGAGATCAATGTATAATGATGATCTTAGTACAGCTCAATAATATAATTATGGTAAGCGATATTAAGTAAACACTCTCTCGTTTAACAATGTACTTAGATTTACTTAAAATAGTAATGTTAATACTTTAGGATTAGATCGACATCTTTACGTGAAAAACTGTATTTATATTATGCGAAGTGCATATGTATGTTTATAAAATTACGACTACTTTTACTATAATTTAGTCTCTACTTATTTGCTACATCTTAAATAAGTCCGGTTTAAATGTAGGTACCGTATAAATAGACAAAAGAAGCTTAGCGGCAAGCGGACAGAGTAGTGCGTCTATCTTTTGCATTAAAGTACACAGGGACTCCAAAGGTAATGGAATCCCTGGGGCACAGGTAGACAATGACAGGCTGTTTCGTTCTTGTTAGAACTCATCAGAAAGTCATAACCCGTAAGCGACCCCCAGTACAGCGAGCCTGTTCTTTCAAGGCGTTTTTAAGAAATAAAAACGCGATGAAAACCTAGTAACGCCATCATAAGGAATCAACTCAATGCAAAAGATATAGCCATCTAACGTGAAAACGTAGAAATATAAATAAATCTAAATAAATCAAGCACGGAACGGCCATTTCACCAGTATAGGAAACATTTTTCGCTTCTCCGTACATCTCCAAGCTTTGTGGATTCAGATCTAGATCGCGCTGCAGTCACCCACTGGTTTTGCACTATTCCGTAAATGCCGTGTGTAAGTATAAAGAATAGTAGTATATTATATAATTATTTATACTTACACACGGCATTTACGGAATAGTGCTGCAAAACCAGTGGGTGACTGCAGCGCGATCTAGATCTGAATCTACAAAGCTTGGAGATGTACGGAGAAGCGAAAAATGTTTCCTATACTGGTGAAGTGGCCGTTCCGTGCTTGATTTATTTATATTTCTACGTTTTCACGTTAGATGGCTATATCTTTTGCATTGAGTTGATTCCTTATGATGGCGTTACTGGGTTTTCATCGCGTTTTTATTTCTTAAAAACGCCTTGAAAGAACAGGCTCGCTGTACTGGGGGTCGCTTACGGGTTATGACTTTCTGATGAGTTCTAACAAGAACGAAACAGCCTGTCATTGTCTACCTGTGCCCCAGGGATTCCATTACCTTTGGAGTCCCTGTGTACTTTAATGCAAAAGATAGACGCACTACTCTGTCCGCTTGCCGCTAAGCTTCTTTTGTTTATATATTTTAACAGACACTAAATTCTACTATTTTATTTGTACCGTATAAATATAAATTTATGAATATTTACCTTTTATAGATATCTTAGAGATGCCAAAAACCTGGCTGTATTGCTAGATTATGATGGTACTCTGACACCAATAGTAGAACATCCAGATTTGGCAAAAATCCCTCCCAACACAAAAACAATTTTGGAAGATTTGTCGCAGACACCTAACGTATTTGTAGCTGTTATTTCTGGAAGAAAAGTTGACAATGTTAAAGAAATGGTAAAAAATAAAAGCCCATCTGGTAATTCTATTGAAATAGGGATTTTTTCCGATGTTGATAAAACATGTTTTTGCTTACGCATTAGGGTTGAATAAAAATGGTTTCTTCTTTAAACCGAGTAATAAACCATTTTGTCATAGGCTTCAAAACGTGCCTTTGGATAAATAAAGATTGTTCTCAAAACCTGATCGACCTATCTGAGCATCTTCTGGTCCCTCACGCGACCTAAATAACGTTCATGACATAGTGCTTAAAAGATAGGGTAAAAATCCCTTCCAAACCAAACTTTATCATTAGGTTCCTTATTGTCTTTCAAAATCGCATTTCTTAGGTTACGTATGGACAAAAAGATTGGATGATATGCGTCCATACAGACTGTTGCATCGTTAGGTGGGACATAAAAAATCACATGCAAATTGTAGAGAAAAATCTCTTTGGAATTGATTAAAGAGCACTAGGAATTGTGTCCTAGAAAACTGTTTAGTAGTCTTTCGATAAGCCATTGTTGAAGTTCGTGAAATTTGTTAATAAACAAAGAAATCTTTATTTGAGGCAGAGACTTTTTCTTATAAAATATTACACTCCATCACGCGTCTTGTAACAACTGAAGCATCACCAGCTGTCTGTAACCAAGAAAATTGAGATTTAAGCCAAATTAAAAAGTGCTCAGTTGTATTTAACGTTTATCCTTTTGCAGTTAAATAATACAGAAAAATTATTAAATATACCAAGAAATTACATTTTTTGGAAAAAATAACTAGGAAGCACGTATTGACTCTCTCGAGCGAAGTATGAGAAATATCATTCTCAAATGTTGCAATTACATTTTTAGGAAAATTGCTTGGAAGCACATATTGACTCCTTTGAGGGACCCGAAGTATAAGAAATATAATTTTTAAATGTTGCACACTGATCTGTGGTACATTAAGGAAGAGAGCGCATTAGGTGTTTGCGGTCCCGAAGCATCGCGAACCTTGCTAGTACATACAGCCCGCACTCATTCCATTTTTTCAAATGTACACCTTTCCACCAAGTGTTCTGGGTATGGTCTATTAATAACAACTAAATGCACTTTTTGATAACTATGACAAAGCAATTCTCAATAAAAATTTGAAATCACCCTATTACGCATATCGTGCACCACTCGGGCCCTTGTACCATTACCAGTCCTCCAAAATAATCGTCATATTTAGGCGTGATATTTGTAGGTTGACATTAAAAATATCACTTATGCCGGAAACCACGGCATGGAAGTTATTTATCCCAACGGATCAAAATACAACCATGAACTCCCAGCCGAATTTACTGACCAAGTAAAAGAACTCAAAGCCAATCTTGAAAAATCAGTGGTTAAAGATGGCGCTTGGATAGAAGATAAAGGTGCCACTCTTACATTTCATTTTCGAGCAACTCCGGAAGAAAAAAGACCAGAAATTCAACGAACTGCAAGGGAGATTATGGAAAAAGCCGGTTTTAAAGTTGGGAACGCGCATTTTGCTTTGGAGGTTAGACCGAAAGTTGAATGGAATAAAGGAAACGTAGCTTTGATGCTTCTGGATAAGGAGTACGGTGTGAATAAGTGGCAAGGAAACGTGAAGGTTATTTTTGCAGGAGATGATACGACAGACGAAGATGCTATGTTGGTAGGTTATTATACAGGGTGGAGACTTTCACTGGAATAAATTCGATATTATTAAAACTGCTGAAGTTGCGCCTACAAAATTTGGTATGTGGAGGTTTTGGAGCATGCGGAATTGGATTATGAAGTCGGCGCAGTTGCCAGATTTCTCAGCTTTGCGCAACATGTAGTAATTCTCAAGCTTAGTAAGTTCCCAAATTTTCAAAATTTTATCTCTACTAGTTGCTAAGATATGACAACACAGCATTTTCAAAAAAATTAAATTGCATTATTTTATTATTTTCGAATGAGCATTAAACTTATCGGAAATGCCCGAACATATGAATACAATATGAACAGTAGACGCTGCTTCATATTTTCGGGCGTTTCCGATAAGTTTAATGCTCATTTTAAAATAATAAAATAATACAATTTAATTTTTTTCAAAATGCTGTGTTGTCATATCTTAACAACAAGTAGAGATACAATTTTGAAAATTTGGGAACTTACTAAGCTTGAGACGCCCAATTAACTGCAATAAAAATAAATTGGGCATTCCATAAAATAACAAAATTACTACGTGTAGCGCAAAGCTGAGAAATCTGGCAACTGCGCCGACATCATAATCCAATTCCGCATGCTTTAAAACCCCCACATACCAAATTTTGTAGGCGCAACTTCAGCAGTCTTAATAATATCGAATGTATTCTGTTAAAATCCCCACCCTGTACAAAGAAATCAAAATTTCTGTTAGTAACTCATCCAGTAACGATTAAGTAGCACAATAAAATCTGTTATTTTCGCGATAAATTTTGTAGCCTTTGCCCCTCCAAGTACTTCATAATAGTCCATTTGAAAGCGTGACGTTATCATACATCGGAAGCTTCGAACAACCATCTTATTCCCCGACCACTCTCACAATACTAGAAGGTCACGAGAACTATATCTGCCGATACCATCTTCCACCCTTATCAAGAACTCATTTATGAAAGCCGTAAATTATATAATCATATTCCGGAATATATAAGGGACCTTCCTACTCTTAAACTATTTAAAAGAACTGTAAGGGAACTACTGGCGGAGAGAGCCTATTACGAGTTGGTTGAGTATTACAACGACACATTTTAACTCAGTGTGTTAACAGGATTGGTCATTTTGTAAAATTTGTTTTGTGTGCCATTTACTCGTAAGTTGTTTGTCGCTACTTGCTTGTTTTATAGCGTGTTATGTTTTTGCCTTTGATTATTTTTATTGTGTACTTTTTAAGGTTTAAGCATGGTTCTGTTGCACCTGCTTGTATACAGGGTGACAATTTGAAAACGAACAGCATTTAATATTGCCTCTACCAATGATAGTATGAAAATTTGGCGAAACACGTCAATTGATATATCGAGGGGGACATTTTTTAAGACATTTGTTGTCGTGTTACTTTCAACCCCCTAACCCCCAGGGCACCTACCCCTAAAATTTTAAATGGCAACCCCTATTTATTTTGACATTTTTGTGTTCCTTATAAAATTCTACATAAACTGTATCATTTTTTTTTTCAGAAAATGTAATTATTTTATTTTTTCTAGTGGCGATATCGAAGACGAAATGTAAATAAATAAAGGAATTTGGAATGTATTTCTACATTTCGTCTTCGATATCGCCACTAGAAAAAATAAAATAATTACATTTTTTGAAAAAAAAAATGATACAGTTTATGTAGAATTTTATAAGGAACACAAAAATGGCAAAATAAATAGGGGTTGCCATTTAAAATTTTAGGGGTAGGTGCCCTGGCGGTTAGGGGGTTGAAAGTAACACGACAACAAATGTCTTAAAAAAGGTCCCCCTCGATATATCAATTGACGTGTTTCGCCAAATTTTCATACTATCATTGGTAGAGGCAATATTAAATGCTGTTTGTTTTCAAATTGTCACCCTGTATATATTTTAGCTTTGTTAACAAGATTATTTCTTTAGAACAATAAAGCATATTTTGATTGATTGATTGATATTACATTTAAAATAGCACAGTAATTCTGATGAACCTGTACTACGATTTTTGAGGCGGATAAAATAAATGCGACAACACAGCGATACGTACTTTCCTCAGTTCACACCGCAAACAACCCTAAAACTTCGTCTGAACAGGGTTTTTCCCTTATTCAATTCTTTGATTTATTATAGATTTTTAACTTTAAATGCGTGTATTTTGTTTATTTAAAATTATATTCTTGGGTAACTTATCTCCCTTGTATATGATATCTGTATTAAATTAAATATTCTACTTTATTAGAATTTCAATTTAAGTTTGTCTCTTTTTTTCTTTTTGTATAACTAAAGTTTGAAAAAATTTATTTTAATTATATTTTAAGCAACACATATAATATTAATCCTCCTGGGCAGGAAGACCCCGGTCGTTAGCCCTTTGGCAAATGCCAATAAATTGTAATAAATATTAGAATTTCAAATTACACGCCACTGGAATTGTGTCTTCTCACGTTGCACATCCCGATGCTCTCTATATGAAAGCGATGATTCACTGACAAAAAGGTTGTTAAGTATCGTTATTAAAGAAATTCAGGAGCTTAAAAATTTTGATATCAACAATCAAATATTTCTAAATAATGAAAGTTTATTGTAGTACGACCCAGATTACCCAGAAAACTAATAATTATATTTTTAGGCTCTAAAAGGTAATGGAGCTACGTTTAGAATAGCACCGAATGCTGATATACAAACTCATGCCGTGAAACTACTGTCCTCTATACAATCAGTAGTTAACATTTTACAGTTTGTGCAGAACTTATTTAAAAAGTAATTTTTTATATGTAGTATATTTTTGGCAAATAAAATTTTTTATTGTGATATCCTTTTTTATTATTCCTTTCTTGAAGGTTCTATGGTTTAAGGATTTTCTACTCGCGACCACATATTATACACTATATTGCTAATACTATAATTCAATGATGCTACCACTATAAGCAGATGATCAGGCGCCGTTGAGTTTGCGCAGATCAGAATTTTGCTTCTTGATGTAAACATTTAACAGGACCGACTTTGTATATATATTTTTACAAGCTTCTATTTAAATTCACCCGTTTAGCTCGGGTGTGTACAGTTTATGGTCAAATAAAACTAAGTAACCAATATTTTACATACCTGAAATACCTTATTCCTGGTATTGAACCGCGATTCGTGCAAAAAAGGATCATGCACTTTTTTCTACCCATCTTGAGACACAAGTCGCTAACAATAACAAAATGTCTGGTAAAGTTTTATACCTAATTCGCACCCAAAAATAATATCCACAATCACACACGAAACATCCGAACAAATACAACGTAAAAAAAGCTGGAAACGACTACAACTTACAACCTAACAAAAAAAAATGTCTAAAGTAAAGTTTTATAAATATTAACACCCAAAACTTGGAAATTATAACCACACAAATGAACGAAATAAAAGATGGCGACAAATAAGAATACAACCCAAGCAAGCCGGTTCTATTCAAGAGACCTTGGGTTCTGTTTACGTTCTATTAGAAATTGTGTGGGTTGCCTAATTTTTTCCCTACTGCGCAAGCGCCACGGCCCCCAACTCAGGTTATTTTGAATCGCACGATGGGTGTATTCTTGCTTCGTGCGACTGCTTGTATTGGCAATATAGTGTATGTATATATGTGCTCGCGGCATTTTTACCTTTTACTTAAAACCCTTTAAAGCTATTGAGTAAACGAATAACGATAGATAAAAAATGCTTGCACACTGTTCAGATTCGATCTGACATTTCATCATATATAAATCCGTTTCGAAAAATAATAATAAAATAATAAAAAATTAATAAAGTAAGCTGTCATAACTTATTTAAAGGTTTGATTCTCAAAAAAAGTTTTTCTAGTAAAAATTTCGTATTTTTTTGGCTGGATGGGATTATCAGTTTTTTTTGTAATTTGTTATAACTGAGTAAATATCCTAACTTTTTTTTAAATACGGAAGTGAATTATATTATATACATTTATTTTATTTTTAACAGTACCTACAATGATCTAAACTGCTGGACAATTGCTTTCGAGCAAGAAAAATTTCGCCTAAATTTAACAGTTAATATTTTCTGAACCAGATATGATAGCGACCTACGGTTTTGAATGGTTGGTAGATTGATCCTTTGGGAAACGGTTGTCGATGTTTGATTTTTGCTCCAATTTTACTAGCGTGTAACTTTCACAATAATATTTTTAAATTTTATCACTCTACGTCAATTGAATCACTAGTTCATAGCAAAGAAAGTAATTTGTTAAACTTTTGATATCTGCTATGTTTCAAAAAATACCGTTTTTTTTGGAAAACCTTGCTTTATTTTAACTTATTGGTAGCTGGATTTCACTGTGCGTTGTAACGTGCAAACTTTGTTAGTGATTATTATACCTTATGAAAAGCTTGATTATGTTTAGTAACAATAGTTGTACCTAAATTATATGATGTACAGTGACGTACTTATAAACACCTATATATCTATAGTTTATGAGTATAGTGTTAGTAGAAAGTTAGAAATTAATAGATAAAGTTTTTCCAAAATTTAAATTAAAAAACATATATTTGTTAAAATTTTGTAAGCACACTGTATAATATACCTGTAGTGCGATATGAAAAACTAAATAATAAGAAAAATTTACCTAATCTAGGGGCGAGTACTTTCCAATATAAAACAATCGTGAAAAATTGTGAGATACTCATAAACCATAGACATATAGGTGTTTATAAGTACGCCACTGTACATCATAACATTTAGGTACAACTATTGTTACTGAACATAAATAAGCTTTTCATAAGGTATAATAATCACTCGCAAAGTTTGCACGATACAACGCACAGTGAGATCTAGCTACCAAGAAGTTTAAATGAAGCAAGGTTTTCCAAAAAAATCGGTATTTCTTAAAATATAGCAGATATCAAAAATTTGACAAATTACTTTCTTTGCTATGAACCAGTGATTCAATTGACGTAGAGTGATAAAATTTCAAAATAATATTGTGAAAGTTACACGCCATTAAAATTGGAGTAAAAATCATCGTCTTCTTTAACACCCTGTATATAAAATTTTGTGACAGTTAAAGAAAATCCAACATTGATAATTGTTTTCCAAGGAATGAATATGTTTCGCCTGAAACTAGCATCATCAGACCTTATAAACAGTAAAAAAATGTTGAAATTATTTTTAAAACAAACGAGCGCATCATAGTAACTCCCGTTACCTCTTTTTCACATTAATTTTTATCTGTTTTACAATATTTCAGTGCAGGTCTAAGGCAAAAACCATAGTACTTAGGTATGTGTTGGAAATTTAATAAATAAAATCTCAATTTTTCCATATCGGTCAGTATAAAATTGGTTTATAAACGCTATTCAGGAAAATTTCTTAGTATTAGGATCGCAGAAGTGTACCTAATAGAGAAATATTTGAGGCCGAAACTTTGGGTATTTATTCTTACAAAATATCAGGCCCCTTCAAATAAAATTGGGCGGATTTTTGAAATCATATTTTTTTCAGTTTGGCGTGTTCAGAACCGTAATGATATAAAAAGATAATTTTTTGAAAAATGTGTGATTTCAAAAACTTTTAAATTGTATTAATTTTCTAAAGCCCAGAAGTCCCTACAATTATTTAAAATTCCAGGTCCGTATTTAAAAAAATTGACTGGAGGTTGATATCTAAAGAACGAAATGTCGAATTTGGAAACTAAGAACGTCATCTTATAAAACATGCTAAGTGTTTTTGATTTTTCCCACGTTACAAATGAGGGCGCGAAAAAATTAAACTCAAAACTAATTTTTTTTTTTGAAAGTATATTTACTATTTTTTTTCACCAAATTACGCAACTTTACTTCAATTTCACCATCTTCGTATCTCTTACCGTTTTCGAGATCCCCTTGTACGCACACGAATTTGTAGCACCCTGTATATATAAATAGGTTATAACTACTAATAACACCATTTTGTAGAGGAGAAAAAATACGAAGATTTTATTTAAAGAACTTTTTTCTAACAATAAAAACCATTTTAGTCGCTCATATTTAATAACAGAACTTCTTATCAAAATAAAAACACAACTTGTAAAAAATAAAACTTGCTTTAATGTATAAAAACAACTAAAATTAAACACACTCATTTATCTTAACATAGAAAAAATAAATTAAAACAATATACCTACATATTTACTTCTAAAACTAAATAACTTCTAATAACGGGGATTAGTAATTTCTTTAAAATAATCACTGGTTTTAAAAACCAAATAAATATAATTTACATTAATATGCAACTTAAATCTTGTTCTTTTTCTTCTGAAAAGCCTCATATAAACATGTTTTTATAGCACAAAAATAAGTGATCTTAACGGAGTGTTCGCCCTTTTTTAAATCCTTTATATATACTTATATTTTATATAATAAATGCAGCAGTGTTTTGTGTAATTAATTGTTTATTTAAAAACATTTTGTTGGTTGACTCATATCTAACTGGTATAATAACTAACTATTATGGTACCTATTCAATAAAATGTTCTGCTCAATTAGAACATCAAAAATACAGTTCACTGGGATTGTTCCACCTCACGTCGCACAACCCGCTGCTCTCTATATGAAAGCGATTTATTATTTATATTGTTAATAAATCTATATACAGTGTTTGCCATATTTACAAGAAAAGTAGTATTTTATTACAATCATAGAGAAATTCCATCAAGAGGAATGGTCCAATGTAAAAATGTTACCGCTCATAAATTGTAGATGACGGGAAAAGCTGGCGCCAAACGTTGTCTGTAATAAACATTAGGCGAGCGCGAATATCCGTCTAAAGTCAATTTTCTTATCGGCCTTTACTTCCGAGGCCTAGAGTCTCGCTTTAACCCATTTACTTATGCAGTGGCGGCTCGTCAGGTGAAGTAGGTGAAAAAAAATTAATAAAACCAGGAGGAACGTTTTTCGACAATATTAAATATTAGTGTAAAAAAATTAATTATGTTCGAATTAATAATATTAATTTAATCCGAATGTAGCTATGCATAATAGGGCCACAGTTAACGTCGATGGACAATAATTATAAACACCCGTGCATTTTGGCGCGCCCCAGCCGATCGTGTCCGTTAGCTCAAAGCAAGTGAAGACCCAACGCACAACATGGCTTTGATATTCACCGTTGCTATAGTTACGTGACGTCAGTCACGCAAACAGCATGTAACAATTTTCATTATGATGAAGGGCAATTTAAAAATAGATCAGTCGTATGCACCATTGTTTTAGCATTGGTTCGCCTAACCTTAAGGTATTTATTTTAAGGCTTTGCGAAACTTCCTGTTATAGATATCGTTTTTACGTGATTTACTGTGTGATTAAAAAATGTTGTTTTTATTTTTCAGTTAATTCAGTAGTATACGTACCTACTGAGTTGTGTGTTTTAAAAATAAACCCAATCAATGACATAGTTTGTAATTTGTTGGGAACTCTATTCAGTCGTTGGACAGATGAGGATAAGAGAGACGTTTTGTTACACGGTTTTTTAGTCAATGTTTGTTTAAGTACCCGCACTATACCTAGCTCATCACCATTTTTTAAGACCGCGAACCGCCACTGGTGGGATGTCTAAGTTTACTTAGTTTATGCTACAACGCATGATACCGTTTCCATGTAGAATTGCCAGGCTAATCAGAAAAATGTCAGAGAACATGTTTATTTTGTTGCCTTTTAATTTTCGTCCATTTTTAGGGCCCCTTCAAGAACCTAGATTTTTCTCTTAGTGGGTAATCTACTTACTAGTACCCGCATCTACTATTTTATAAACATAAAATTAACAGAACCTAAATTCACATTTCAAATTTAAAGGCATCTCAGCTCTTACAATACAAGGGAAACTTCTTGAAATTCACAATACTGTAACGCCTTTTTAATATTCGATGGTTCTTCATATTCTAAAAACGAATTGTTCCTGTACATGCAAATAAAATCATTATTAATAGTTAATTAGTAATGACAGCGTTTGTTCCTAGAGCTTTCATCAATTGATAACAATCTTGCAATTGTTTTTGGTCCCCTATCCGCTCTAGTGTCTTAGCGGCCTCAACAAGCATTCCTGCTCTTTCACCGGGAGAAGATAATAATTGGCCAGGTAAATGTTTGCAGGCCATATAAAGAGCAGTTGCATGTTGCCTATCGCTGCCATTTTCTTGACTGTTTTTGTCACCTAAAAATTTACATATTCAAAATATTTCGTATAAATAAAAGCAAAACTACTCTTTAACGTACAGTAGAAAAATGCAGCCAAAAAAATATTTTTTATAAATTTTGCATAAAACCTAACTGGGAGACCATAAAAGAACATACATTTATTTTATGTTAGAAATGATTATTTTTTTCGTGCCAAGGTCGCAGTGACACAATTCCTTCGCTGTATAAAAGTACCTATAGAATATATAACTTTATTTTAACTGTTGGCATATATAGGGTGATTCCTAAGTTGATACTTCTTTTTTAGCTTATACATTTTTTCAAAAAACTTAAAAATAGGCGAGATACAGAAGTAAAAAATCTAAGCGCGGGCCTGGTCATCAAAACGTAGCCCTTTACTTTACGTTGTTTTTGTCCTGTTTTTATCTTGTTAGTCATGCATTTCACGGGTCGGTCGTCAGTTTCGCTGCGGTGTGTTTTTCTGAAGCAAGTTAATTTTAAATTGGTGATAGAGAAGTAAAAAATCTAAGTACGTGCCTGTACACCAAAACATTGCCCGCTATAGTTTCTGTTGTTTTCTTACCACTTATTAGTCATTCAATTTACGGGTGGTGTTGAGCAATCCGATGTAATGTGCTATTCTAAAGTAAGTTAATTTTAAATAGAAAACAATGAACTAATAGATAAGGTGCTAATTTGCTGTGAGTGTCGTAAAAGTGCGGATGTTTCTTCGAGATTATACGCAGAACGCTTTCCCTTGCGGGCTCATCCTACACCCAGAAGTTTTATTCAACGGGCAAGTTAGGCAGAACCGTATTTAATTCATAGTATAATAAATAAGTCCCTTATTTTTGAGTTGTTTGAAAAAAGGTATTTGAAAATGTGTATTTTAATGCCTTCTATACACAGCTAAAAAAGAAGTATTAACTTAGGAATCACCCTGTATAATAATTGACTTCCAACCAGCTGAGTACAGTAATTTCTGAGGCATGGGCATGTTAACATCTTTGTTTATATTTTTATTGTAGATTACCTTTTCCACAAATAACTGAAGTTTTGCTATGCCTGTGCCTTAGGCTTCGGTCCAGAAGTTGTTGTGTTCTACCAGGGGCAGCACCTGCCATTAATCTTAAAGTTGCTTCATAAAGAAACACTCTTGAAAGTGCAAACTAAAAATAAATTGTTTATTTGTAAAATGTATCTTTAAAAAGACATGTAGAATAACTTTTTTAACATGTGAGGAACAACTTAAGCCGTCATTTTGTGTCTTTTATTTAAAGCATTTATTATTATAACGGTTAAACTTAACTGTGAAAGTTATTACGTGGAGTACACCGAAACGTTGTCCTCAATATTGTTAATAAAATGTATCAAAACAGCCAAAAACCATAATGAAAACTTAACAAAGTGAATGTAAGTATTAGGGTTTTTTTCTTACCGGTAGATGCTGAGTAAGGGACCTAAGTGAAGCAAGATCCTTGTTAAAAGCAGTCAAGCAACTGTTTGACGCTGGTGGCTTAAGGCCTTCATCCACGCTATCTTCCCATAATGAAGTTCTAGTCTCCAGTAACCAATCACACACGACAAGTTGTGACAGCTGAAATTAATTAAATTCATTTAATATCATGAAAACTTGTTTGGCTGGTTTTGTAACTAACAAAATCAAAAGGATAACGTTTAAAAAAAAACAAGCTCTATCTGCATTAGTTAGAACAAGACGGCAGGAGTTTGGAGAAATCTGAAGACTTCTTTTTGGAGACGAACAGGCGAGGCTTGTCCATAAGGTCATTAGGTCAATGACCTCACCTAAAAAATTTATTTTGTAAAACATAATGATTATCCTTTAAAAAATTTAAAGCGTGTCATTCAAAAACTCCCCAATAAAAATCGAAGCGCGCCGCTCGGTCGTTTTCTAGTTTAGCTCAAGGTTAACGTTATGGGTTTTTATAAAATTAGAGAAGATATTAGTTTTTTTCGGGTTTTAAAAGTCGTACTGTGCCAAAACCGTCCTGGGTCTGCGCGGGACTACTTGCGCATACAAGTGAAGTTTCTGGTGATTCTTGAATCATCATAGAACTGTTCACAAAGTGTTAAAACGCGAACACACCCTTAAGCTGAATTATGACATTTGGTATCTAACCTAACTTAATTTTGCCTGTTTCTTTTAAACTTGGTGCTGTTTATAGATATTATTTACACTAAAGGAATTTCGAGATGGATAATGAAGGTAATAAATATATTTTACCATGATTTTTTAAGGAAAAATATGTAAAATCTAACCTCAATGTAATTAACTGGATGTAGCTCGATTCGAAAATGCACAGCGTAAATGCAACTGCGCATGAGCAAAAATTAGTTCAAAACCAGTCTCGACCTGGAACTAAGAACCGATTGAACAGTTCTTAAACAGTCCAAGAACTGCAAGATATTTAACCCGAATACCCGGTCCTAGTTCAAAAACAATCCTATATTGGTTTCGCACTAATTCGAATATGTCAATTTTTATTGCGCATGATCCGAACAGTTTAGGAACTGTTCTAAGCGAAACCCGAAAATAACTTATATAAATGAGTAAAGACGAAGATTTTCCTTTTCATTTCGCCAGATCCATCTCTAGACGCGTTTCGTCATATCATGACTCATCAGTAGAGCTAGGATCCGACGAAAAGAAAAGGGATCTCGAAGCTACTTAAGGCAGCACTTGGTGGGACACACCAGTAAGATGTGGCACGGAGCGCCATCTGTGTCGTTGTTAGACACTTTTGAGCATATAAATTAATTGGAAATTAAGAGCGAAACAGACATAGGCGTTCTGAAGTTAAAAAGAGACAAATCCGTCGTAGACTTGGGCGCATTTCGCGTTCATTCGGCATCAGTGGTTCAATCACATTCAATACGCATTTATGGAAACACAGTCGAACAGCTCCGTGATTTAAAAAAAATATGCGGATTGTATTTGCATAAACCTTTTATTTTATTAGAAATGCCTAATCGCCCGTAGTATGTCCTCAAACCTTATTTAGTTCGTTTATGTGTGTTGTTGACGTGTACTTATGTGTTGTGACTTGTATTAATGAACAATGACTTCAACAGTTCACGAAATATTATAGTTTAAAACAAGACAATGACATTTGAAAAATATTTTGTTGGAAGTATTTATAATTTTAATGACCTACTGATTTGAATAGTGAAAAACTTAGACTAGACCATTTTTTCAAAGAAAAGGGTGAAGGATCGATTTGATATACAAACAAACAACTACATAAAGGTAAAAGAATTATATAAAAATCAATAAAGCAAAAGCTGTCTGATGTAATTACAAAAAAAAAGTCTGCAAAAATGCAATTTTAGTAGTTTATGATTTTGCGGTGTTTAGTCGGTAATTATTTAATTATTCCTTGGCAAAACTATGCACTAAACCGCATTTTGCTGTTAGGTTACTGCCATTAAAATTTGCCCCACCTGTAAAAAAACTCACAAGACGCGCCTAAAGACAGACGTTGGAAGTTTTTTTAGATACCCATGAAAATAAGTAAGAAGCTTCAAACTCCTGCAAATCTAGTTCCTAGAAGGAAAATTCAAACCAATCCAAGAAGAATCTACTTAAGTTCTACTTTGTGAAGGCGACATTTAGTTCAACCTCACTAGAAATCCATGCAATAATTAGATGTGTACTTAATCCTTTTTCCCTCGATGACGTTTTTAGCAACGATGATTGCACTGAAGAAACACTGCACTTCATAAAAACATGCAATGCAACTACAATGCACCAACGTCTGCTAAATTTAGTTAAGCATTGTCTTGAAAATGTATCCATGTTAGGGTGAGGTGTTAAACTACCAATGAGTTCAACATTATAAATATATTATTGTTTGTTTCTAACTTCATTCTTCTGTTCTCTTTTACAACACCAGCAAAAAACTAAATTAACAGTCTTATCCCCGTAATTCATTAGAACTAAACTTCACTTTTAAAAGAAGTTGTAGTAATGTTTACACAAAAAAAAACATAATTCTATAAAGATAAAATATTCTTTGAAATATACAGGGTTATTTCTAGGTTGGTACGTTTTTTTAGCTGTGTATAGAAGGCATTAAAATTACCAACTTTTTCAAATGCCTTTTTTCAAAAAATTCAAAAATAGGCGATATAGACAAGTAAAAAATCTAAGTGCGAGCCTGGTCACTAAAACATAGCCCGCTATAGTTTCTGTTGTTTTTCTTATCTCTTATTAGTCATTCAATTTACGGGTGGTGTTGAGCAATCCGCTGTAGTGTG
This sequence comes from Polydrusus cervinus, assembly GCA_935413205.1. Classification (NCBI taxonomy): domain Eukaryota; kingdom Metazoa; phylum Arthropoda; class Insecta; order Coleoptera; family Curculionidae; genus Polydrusus; species Polydrusus cervinus. Next base: position 23,342,066 of record OW284514.1, on the reverse strand, counting down.
TTTTTCTAAAGCAAGTTAATTTTAAATTGGTGATACGTGAAATAGGTAAAATTTGAAAACAATGAACTAATAGATAAGGTGCTAATTTACTGTGAGTGTCGTAAAAGTGCGGATGTTTCTTCGAGATTATACGCAGAACGCTTTCCCTTGCGGGCTCATCCTACACCCAGAAGTTTTCTTAATGTTATTCAACGGGCAAGTTAGGCAGAACCGTATTTGATTCGTAGGGTAATAAATGAATGTAAGTACTTTATTTTTGAGTTTTTTGAAAAAAGGCATTTGAAAATGTTGTTTATTTTAATGCCTTCTATACACAGCTAAAAAAGAAGTATCAACTTAGGAATCAGCCTGATTGTGCTAGCAGGCAAAAGATGTAACAAAAATAAATAGACAGAAAGATATTCGAGACCGAGACTTTCTGTCTCTTACAAAACATCAAATATCAGGCCTCTTTGAGTAAAAATGGACTGATTTTTCAAATCAGGAATCTTTTGTTTTGTAGTTTGGCTCTAAATGTTCAGGACCGTAATGAAATGGATAAGATAATTTGAAAAATGTGTTATTAGATGACAATACGTAAAAATTTTAAAAACTTGTACATTGTATTAAATTTCTTAAGTTTAGAAATCCCTAAAAACTGTATTTAAAATTCCAAGTCAGTATTTAAAAAAAATGACTTGAGGTTGGTAACTAAAGAACGAAACGTCAAATTTAAAAACTAATAACGCCATCTTATAAAAAAACGGCTATAAAAGAGTGTTTTTATTTTTTTCCCAAGTCAAAAATTAAAAACCAGATGGAAATTTAGTTTTTTTTCGGATATCTTCGAAAGTATTCGGAATAATTACATTTTTTTTTCAACAAATTTTAAATCCCAAGATACGCAACTTCGCCTTAATTTAACCAACTTCGTATCTCTTACCGCTTTCGAGACCCCCTTGTACGCACACGAATTTGTAGCACCCTGTAGAGCACGAAAAAATTTTGAAAATATTTCTTTTGTTTACATTCTTTATTTATTTAGTAAAATTAGTTGAATTTTGAAATTTTTAGAGAGCTCTTACTAGTTTTTTTCTCTTTGATAATTGGACCAGAATTGTTCTGGAAACGTTAGAGTCGCATTTTTTAGATAGATGAGATTTCTGCAAAAACAAATACTACACTAGAACATATTAAGTTTGAGGAAAATTTTATCATTCGCACCTTTGGAGAAACAATGACATAAATGCAAATTTTTCCTAAAATAAGTTGTTAATACCACAAAATCATTAAAGCTCAATTCCGTCTGGAAAAACAAAGAGAGAATTGTAGTGCTTCTTTTTGCGATAGATGGCGGATATGTCTTTGTGGCATTGCCGCTAATGATTCACAGTCCTGGTGCTACAACGTCAAAGTAGTCAGTTACTCGCGTTATTTCGTAAAAAGTGCTTGTGTATAAACCTACATTGACGTAGTAACAGGGACGTGAATTATTAGCGGCAATGACATATCCGCCATCTATCGCAAAAAGAAGCACTATAATTCTGTCTTTGTTTCCCCAGACGGAATTGAGCTTTAATAATTTTGTGGTATGAATCATTTTGAGAAAAATTTGCATTTATGTTATTGTTTCTCCAAAGGTGTGATATACAAGTGACTGCCAATATCTTATACAGAATTATATTTAAAATTTGATTTTCCTTAATCTTCGGTAAAGCACACAAAAATATTTTCCTAATATGAATCCGCCACAATCATATAGACATTATTTGTTTTATTTAGATTTAGTGGTTACAGTTTCTGATACAAAGTTCAGAATTATCCCAATTATATTTACATAAATCACAAACCAACTGCTCAAGAGTCAATATACTGATGACATTTAGTAAAATTACACACACCTAAGGACAAATACTTGCTAAATTATTTTTTATTTCCATTTACTTTGGAGATATCATTAAAATACTTACCAGAATTAAGTTATCTTCTCTCTTACAACTACTATATGTCAAACTATCGGCTAGTAATTGACTCGCATAATCACATTGAACATGAATCTGCTTGGCTGGAATCTTCGAATTCATCGTCAAATAATTTCTTCTTGCCACATAGGCAGCCAATATTGCCCTGGGCAAGGGGTCGCTCAGAGAACTTAAAGCCTCTGGAAGATTCTCCAGTTTCTTGTACAACTTTTCAGCTTTTTCGTCCTCTTTAAGCAACCAACAACATGCAATGGCAATAAAAGTACCCCACCATTGCGCAACATGATCTTGATAAGCTAAAATTGAATTAAAATTATTAAAGGTCCTGATCGTCTGATCAAAGTCCAATGATATTTATTATCTTTGCAAGATTATTTTTTTTGTGGTCTTCTGACTAAAGGTCATAGGTAAAATATCACACCACCTACCTAGTCTACCAGCTGGTAACGAGAAAAATCAATAAGCTGAGTATGAGTAATATATAAGTTAGAATAGTAAAATTACCGATAAAAAAATATTGAGAGCAAAAAATTTGAATACCTAATTTTTATTACATTTTTTTAAAGGCATTTAAAGACTTGGGCGACATTAAATAGAATAAATTAGCGATAATTTTAACAACTTCTAGGCTATAAATAAAATTATTAAATTTTGCATATAAATAATCTACATGTACGTATGCATTAAAGAAACAATACTAAAGTGGCCATATACCTCATAAAGCAGAGATAATACCCCTATTTTTTTTCTATGGAGTTCTAGAAAGAACAAGGCCAAATATTTTTATAATAAAAAAATATAGCGACTAGCGGACAGGTATATATTGCCTTTTGCATTAAGATAATTCCGTAGCTATCCGTATAATGGACATTCCTGGGCCAGGCAGACAATAAATGAACGGTTTCATTTTAAAGTTCTAAACATGGATATAGGAATTTGAATTTGTTATGACTGTGCACTCCAACAACTCCACAGACACCGCGGCGTCGAATTGCCTTATGTTAAGGCAGTCAGTAGCCACGTAAATCCAAACGCCGCGCCGCATCGTACCGAAGTAAAAATGACCGAGTCTATCGCCAAAATGATTAATAATAAAGAACTGAAAATGATAATTTATCGACAAATATCGGCATCTGTTAGTGACCAATAAAACTCTTGGCACTTATTATATATATTATAATTAAAATGTTTCGAGTGTTAAATCAAGAAGTGTGACATTTCTTCAGAGAATATATCTTTTTAATAAAAATAAGTTAAATTTTTAATAGTTATAATAATAAATATTTATTGTATCTTCCTTAATAAACTTATTCGTTAATCCCCCTGAAGACGTGCTTGTTAGGGGTAAATCTTATTATTTTTAGCATTTAAAATCATAAATACCTATATAAGAATGTTAAAATATTTTTTTTTAATATTAGTCAACATTAGGTACTTATATAAAAGTTAATACCTGCAAATTTAAAATTAGCGTGTGATTGGTAATTAAAAGTTCCTCTTTTTGTTACCCCCCGTATAAATGACAAAAATTATTTCTCTGACAACAGCTGACTTCACGTTGAAGCTTTTTTGTCTCTTGCAAAAATTTAGCCAGATATGCAGTTTCTCTGCAAAAAAATTATTTACAATACCGTGTAATTCATCATTGCTGATGAACGAGAAATATGAAGAATATTTTAATTCTAAATAACTACTAACTAGTTTGATTTTTATAACAATTTTATCGTTCGAAACTTTTTATGTTTTGCATTGTAAATAATTTTTTTGTAGAGAAACTGCATGTCTGGCTAAATTTTTACAAGAGACAAAAAAGTGTCAGCTGTTGTCAGAGAAATAATTTTAGTCATTTGTACGGGGGGTAACAAAAAGAGAAACTTTTAATCACCAATCACACGCCATTTTTTAATTTGCAGGTATTAAAAAAAGATGGCGCAAACGTCAAAACACGCTATTAATAGTGGTCATTCTTAGTTCCAAAATTAGTGGAAATCGATAAAGGCGTTTAGAAATTATTCCGAAAAAACAATATTAATTTTAAAACTTTAGCGTCCTGTAACGGCAACACGAAGCAACATTGCATAGAGGTAAATTTGCCTAGATCGCCTTATTTTTGGTTAAGGAATTTGTAGTAAAGCGTTGTACAGTCATTTCATGGACACCCTGTATATTAAGATGTTATAAATGTAAATTTGTCTAATGTTCATTTTTTTGTTTATTTTTTTGTTTCAGACTCTATTGACGGATAAAGATAATCTTTATTAAATATAATTTTTAGAAACCTTTCTCTAATATTTCTAATTTTTAACTAAAGTTCTATTTATTTCTCCGCAACCTAAAATTCCGGCGTAATTTAAATGAGTTTTAATGCACAATATTATATTTTCACATTAGGGATTCCATTCCAGGATGTAAACATTTTGTTAAATAAATATCAGGCTTCAATAAACTTAATTAAGCAAAAGTATGAAAATATATGCTTACATATTCCTCCAACTTTAAATACAGTCCTTGCGTCTATCGTGATGTTGTCGTTAAGCAATTCTAGATAAGTCAAAGCATCATTTAAATCTGTTTTCTTATCCTGCGTCATTTCGCTCTTTTGACCTGGCGCTACAAGAATTGACAGAGCTTTTTCCAGAAGGTGTTCATGATATATCTGCAACAAATCCATAGAAATTAACAAGAAATATATATTGTGAAAAAGTTGCTCATAGCACAACCTTAATTTTCCCAAATATATTTAACTACATAACGGGTATTGCATCGTCGAGCGGGACATAGGTAATCCCATGTAATTTTAAATGGGGTCAATTATTGGCTTCACTAATTATTTTAGAGAAAAATTCTATTTAGGTTTATTAAAGAGCACTAAAACCCACATTCAAAAGAATAACTTTAGATATTTTTGATGAGCCCGTTTACGGGTTATCGCCGATTTCTTTTTAACTATTTCTCCTTTTTATGGCCCCGTATTTGCGGGCACCAGTCAAGGTAAAAGATGACTGTCAAATAAAGTTGTCATTTTGAAATGTGTGCTTTATTGTTATAAAAACTCGTACATCGAAAATATTAAAGGTGTAATTATGAGTACAAATTAATCTGAATAAAACTAAAATAAAGTATCCAATTACAAGGTTAATTATGACAGTTTACATGTTTCAATATTTTACTAATTAATAGGTAGGTACTATTAAATTGTTAGAACTTTAGGATTTAAGATGTTCAAATATTCCTCCATTGACTGCTAGACAATAACCGAGGCGATCATAAAATTCTCTTACATTCGCTAGTTGGTAAACTGAAATTCTATTGCATTCGACAGAAATAGCATTTTTGAACTCGTCTAGATTTGGGTATTTTTTATCTTTGTATATTCTGTTTTTTAAATGGCCCGAGAGTAAGAAATCATTTGGCGATAAATCAGGAGACCTGGCTGACCAATTTACTATATGATTTAAGCCAATAACATTTCCATTAAAAGCACGGTTTAAATATTCCCGGACAGCCAGGGTACTATGTGCCGGGCAGCCATCCATTTGGTACCAAACTTCCTGATTTTACCTGGCGGCATTATGTAAAGTAGGTAAAATATGATCTTCAAGTAGTTCCAAAAAATATTCTGCATTTAAATTTCGTGTAAGAAATAATGACCCGATAATATTTTCTCCGAAAATCCCAGCCCAAACATTAACTTTTTGTGGATATTGCGTCCTTGTTTCGACAAACCTGTGTTGGTTTTCTTTGCTCCAATATCGATAATTTTGAACATTGGCTTCATTGTTTAAGGTAAATGTGCATTCGTCAGTGAAACAAATGTTTTTTAAAAATTCCCTATCCATGTTTGCTCTTTCAATCATACCAAAACAAAACTCCTGTCGTCGTATTTCGTCCCTATCTCTTAGCTCTTGGTGCTTTTCATATTTGTATGAATAATATTTATGTCGTTTCAAAGCTCGTAACGCTGTGGTGTGATCTAATCCTATGTCATCCTCAAGTTTCCTTGTGCTGATCTTCCCATCATTTTCTTCCACGCACAATAAAACTTGCAAGTCTCTATCATTTCTTGCATCTCTTCTTTGTTCCTGCCTTTCTTCACATCTTTTGTCTCAAATTTCTTGATATTCCTTTCGACTGTAGATTTTGCAGGTATCGGTCTATTCGGATACAGAGCAGCAAACATGTCTGACACATTTTGATAACTATTTCCTTGATAATACCATTTAATCATCAATATTTTTTCTTCAGAAGTGTAATTCATGGCTAATATTTTCGATGTACGAGTTTTTATAACAATAAAGCACACATTTCAAAATGACAACTTTATTTGACAGTCATCTTTTACCTTGACTGGTGCCCGCAAATACGGGGCCATAAAAAGGAGAAATAGTTAAAAAGAAATCGGCGATGACCCATAAACGGGCTCATCAAAAATATCTAAAGTTATTCTTTTGAATGTGGGTTTTAGTGCTCTTTAATAAACCTAAATAGAATTTTTCTCTAAAATAATTAGGGAAACCAATAATTGACCCCATTTCAAATTACATGGGATTTCCTATGTCCCGTTCGACGATGCAACACCCGGTATATTGAATACATTAATTATGGCATAAGGGGGGCATACACGGGCGTTCATGGGTTAATACATCAACGCACAACCATCAACCTGCAAACAAAAACTAGCCTGTATGGGTATTCATTCGTCGCGAACATGTATGCGCATTGAAGAAGTGTGTCGTACTTCTATAAACGCGCGTACATGAGTATGCGCTGAAGTGCGACTGCGTGTGTGCCCGGCAAACATCAACGTGGTGTATTTTTAACGATCAGTGAGGTAGGTCAATTATTAAATTAAAAATTTGAGAAGTTCTGGTTTGTCTGACGTTTAGGGTGTTATTTTTTTTAAATTAACACTTCGTTGAACGGTAAGTTTCAAAATGTATTTAAAAAATTGGAACAGCACCGCGGGCAATTTTATTCAAAATAGTGAAAACTATTATTTTAACGTTTTACTTTGTAATAAAATACCATATTCAAATGATTTACTCGGGTATCTAAGCCGCCAACGAAAAATTTCAATTTCAATTAAATAGGAATATAATTAAGGTTTTTGTGTGTGTGTACAGAGGCGGTTCTAGACCCAAAATATTGGGGGGCACCACATTGGCGTAGCCAGAAAATATGCTGGGGGGGGGGGGCGTAAGTAGGATTTTTTTTTTCTGAAGAGAGGGATAGTCGGGACTATATGTATCCCATGGTATTGTACCTAGCGAAGAAGGCGGAAAAGCGCCGCAGGCGAAACATTTTCGGGGCCACGCCCAAAGTTCGTTTAAAATTCACCTAACTACTATCAAATTTCTAAAATTAAATTATTACCTCTCCCCCTTTGCATGGTTGGATAAAAAAATTTTTTTATGTTTTTTTTGATATTCCTAGCTGGCTCTTTATTTAAAAAAAAACATTTTTTCTATTTGTGAAAAATATGAATATTAGTGTATATATTATGTATGTATGACTCTAACCAGCGTTTTCCGGGCTCCGTTTTTCATGATTAAAAAAAAAGTAAATATCGCTCACCACGCCAAAATTGATGATTTTTTCAGAAATCATGTATTTTAGGAGCGTAGATCTAAGAGCAGTTTTTGGTGCGAATGCTTAGATTTGGAAATACTCCTTCTTAAGAGCCGTATATTTATATTCCTAATAAAGCATTCTCATTTCATCCCGCACTATTTTTTTTATTATAAATTATCACACTTCTTCCATAAAAAATGTTTCAATTGAAATGTTTACCTTAATTTTTCTCTTAAGAAATAAATACCTAATTGTTTTTGTTGTAAAAATATTTTATTGCATTGGGTTATATTTTTGTTGATTTAAAATAGCTCTAAAAAAGGGAAAACGGAACAGACAAGTATATAATAGAAAAATTCTATAAAATATTCTTTTTACTCGTTTTCCTTTAAAATTGCATCAAAAATCAATAACTAAAACGATATGCGATCTCTATATAAAACAGGACTTTTAGAAGGAAAAGTTTAAAAGCTAAACGTTTCCTACAAGACCTTTGTAATCTAAGCCAAGAATAAATTATTTAAAGATTTAAATTAAGAGTCCATGCGTGAGATGAAAATGCAGCCCGGCAGCTCCCCTTATATACGCCACTGGGCGCAGCCACAATTTTTGGTAGCCTTCGCAAGCAAATAACGCCACAGCCCAAAATTTTTTAGGATCATGCTCAAATTGTATCAAATTATGTAAATAATAAAGCACCTGGAATTTTTTTTTATCAGTGGCATGAATTTTATAGTTTTTTTCAGAAATGTTGGGGTCCTGGGCCCCCCCCCAGGCCTCCCCGTAGAACCGCCCCTGTGTGTGTATGTGGAACAGAATTTCTTTTTCTAGGTTTTTTAACACGAATAGTGCACGCCATTGCTACCAAACCCATTTCCTTTGACAGTGTTTTTATGGACATGTAAGGCCGTGTGTGCCCACTGTCCATACAAAAGTGGTATTTATATCTTAGAACATCTCTTACCGTGTATGTTCAAATTAAGTTCACGTTGATGTACGACGTATATGAATGCCCGCTAATGTATTAACACATTAACGCCCGGGTATGTCCCCCTATAAATAAAATAGTATATTGTGTATCTAGGAGTAAAAGCAATACATTCATGGATTGATATTTTAGCCATCATTCTCTATAAAAAAACGTAAAGTAAAGTCAAACACATTGCACTAAGTTTTTTTTTTAAGGTTCGCCGACTACGTAGGCCATCTTGAACCGGTCATCGTCCACAAATGCGATCTATCGACTGGGGAGTGTGAAACGGCACCTTCGTCCTACGAGATATCCGATCTCATCCGGCCTGTCCGGCGTGAATAGGATGGCTAGGTGTCGATTCATTTTACACTCTTCCCTGAGGCAAGAGTACGCCGTGTTCCCAAGCGGTCACCCGCCCAAGTACTAACCGCGCTCGACACAGCTTAACTTCGGTGATCTGCGGGAACCGATGCTTAATATGTTGACAGGCCCTTGCCTATTGCACTAAGTATAGTCCAAGACACAGCCTACCGATAAACTAAAAATGGAAGGGATGGATCTAATTTTGACGAAAATATGCTCGTTTGAAATTCAATTACTTTTTGACATATTCCATAATTTATTAATTGATGCAGTGTATTTAACATTCTGTGATTGTAAATGCTTACCTTCATAAGCTGAATTAGAGGGTCGACATTATTACCCAACTTAGTATATGGCATACTTTTAGCTTTGCATTGTTCAGAAAATTTAAAAGACAAAAAGAATTTGTATCCATATGGAGTAAATAACCATTTAAGCCTTAGTGGAATTGGGTCACAAGAATTTGTTGATGCTAATTTTGCCAGTCCTAAGTAGTACCTTAAATAAAAATAAATCATATTATAATTTTAACAATCAACGGGGAAAAAAACACATAATAATGGAAGCAAAATATATAACAAAGAAAGCCAATGTTGTAGTCAGTGGCGGCGCCAGAAAAATTCCGATGGGTGGGCAGAAGCGGGCCAGATGTTTGAGGGTGGGCACAGGAATATTTAGTATTTTTTAAATACAGGGTGGCCCATTTGTCTGACAAAGTAATATACCGGCTTACTATTAAAGATACCAAAAAAAAAGTTTTTATAAAAGTTGTGAGGTATAAAAAAATGTATGTTCTAAAACTACTTTTAAACATACAGAATGGTCCAAAAAAGTAGGACAAAAAAAAAATTTTTTTAATAATATATTGTATTATGTTCTAATTCCCCACAAAATTTTAGGCCTATTTTGTATAATATGTCATATGTCTAAATTACATTGTTTTTAAGATATTGACGTTTAAAATAGGGAATTTTCAGAATTTGACAGGCTGTAACATTGAAACTGTTCATCTTAGAGCAAAATGGTTTTCGCCTCCCTATCTTAGTTTTTTATTCTCTATCTAAATGTTACAACTTTTAACTCTAAAACCGGTTTTTTGGTTTAACCTGTAAAACCAAGTTGTAACCTAGATAAAGACTAAAAAAAAAAACTAAGATAGGGAGGCGAAAACCATTTTGCTCCAAGATGAACAGTTCCAATGCTACAGCCTGTCAAAGTATGAAAATTACATATTTTAAACGTAAATATCTCAAAAACAATTTAATTTAGACCTATGATTTATTATACAAAATAAGCGTAGAATTTTGTGGGAAATTAGAAAATAATACAATATAATTATAGGGTGTAATAATAAAAAAATCCTAAATTATATTTGCCGCGTTTTTTTTGGCCACCCCGTATACTCCAATATAATTTTAAAATGTGCACCTCAACGATCTCTACAACTTTTGTATTTCGAATTTTTAACTAATTCCTAAGATAAAGGACAAAATTAACTTTACTCTATCGTTGCCTCACCTTGTACATTTAGTGATTGAAATTATTTTTCTGTCATTTTACTTACTTAGCTATTATATGCAAAAATCCTGGCAAACTAGCTTTGATTCTTAAAGCCACTCCAATATAAATGTCAATAATGTCAACTGACTTAATTCTACCTTTTGCGGCTTCAGCTAAGTTCAGAGCATTTAAGGAAGTTGTCAACCCAAAAAGATGACAAATTTCTTCATGACCTTCCACCAATTGCACCTTATGTAAATCATTAAAAACTTGGGCCAATTCTTTGCAAGAAGTTTGAGCTTCGAACCTTGTTAGTCTAGAAAGAAACATTTATCATATAATAAAAGAGATGGTATTAGTAAGGTTTACAAATTTTATAAACCACATTTCTAGTAATTATTTAGTAGTGATTTGGTGAAGAAATAATTAAAATTTTGAGTTTTCACTTGTGTTGTCACCATGTCATTATTTTGGTATGCACTTTGGTATTCATTTTGCTACAAACGATTTCGAAGGCTAACAAAAAAATTTTAACCAAAAAAGCATATTACACCCTTCAAGAACTTTATGGTAATGTATAGGTTTGCTTTTGTATCCTGTTATTTTTTGTTGCTGTACAGGGTGATCCCTAAGTTGATACTTCTTTTTTAGCTGCGTATAGAAGGCAATAAAATAAACAACATTTTCAAATGACTTTATTCAAATGGATCAAATACGGTGTAGAATGAGCCCGCAAGGGAAAGCGTTCTACGTATAATCTCGAAGGAGCAGCCGCACTTTGACGACACTCACCGTAAATTAGCACCATATCTACTAGTTCATTATTTTAAAATTTTACCAAGTATAGCAGGCCCGCACTTAGATTTTTTACTTCTGCATCTCGCCTATTTTTAAGTTTCTTGAAAATGCTGTTTATTTTAATGCCTTCTATACACAGCTAAAAAAGAAGCATCAACTTAGGAATCACCCTGTATATGTACATGTATTGTCTATAATCATTATTTTAATATTAAGTGTATAGGCATGCCTAGGTATGTTAAGTAAGTTACTAATTTTAGGAGTGCGATATATTTTTATACACAACTTTATGTTGGGTTGCATGAAGACTTTTAACCACAATTAACTAACCAGCAAGTTTGCCCGTGACATAAATGACGTTAACAGGCAAAATGTATTTACAATAAAAGGTGCCTAATTAGTACATTAAAAATTAAAGTAACCATGATTGTGAGAAAATTATTTATGTCAATGTCAAGGATGTCACAGTCAAACTTGCTGGTTAGTTAATTGTGGTTAAAAACCTTTTTTTACGTTTTAAACCCAACTGTCAATTTAGTACGGTTTTAAATTTAGAACCCTTTAGATCCGCTAGATCAATCTCCTGGAAACTTTACCAGCCAGATAATTTCTATGAAAACAATTATCTCAACAATGGTTTCTTTGGAAACTATCTTGCTGGTAAAATTACCAGATGGATCTAGCGGACCTTAGCGAATATGGCTGGCCGAATAGCAGATCTACCAAAAAGAAATATGAATAAATAGCAGACTTTTTTAGACACAAACTCACCCATCAACAAAAAATCCGCCAGCGTGTCTTGATAAATAACGACCTATCCATAATCGATGCATCATCTGTCTGAATAACTGCCAACAGAAACATAAGCATAACTCTACGCGACTTGTGGGCAACGTTATCCCGTATGCTTGTAAGGAACGAAGTAGTTCTTGCTTTGCTCCTGCTTTATCTCCCTTAAAAGAAAATATTATTTTAGGCCCGGTTGTACCATTATGGCTTAAGCATAGACCAAGAAAAAAACTCTAATTTATCGATGCCTTAAGCTTAATTCAGCGTTAAACTAAGCTTTAAATTCCTGTTGAGGTTGTACAAATGAAGTTTAAGCTTGGTTTAATGCTGAACTAAGCTTAAGCCGTAATTGTACAACCGGATCTTAAAAACACAATATTATATCGTAAGAATGGGAAAGTAATATTTTTTTTCGCCTATTATAATACCCATTTCAGTTGATTTGTCAAGATTTTATTAGAGAAGGCTTACCTCTAGTAAGTATATATCCGCTTGTTTCCTATGTATCCAGTATTTTTGTGCTTCCTTCGATTTACTTGAAATGATAGGATCGCCATAGACAAACATTTTAATAAGACAGAAACAAAGAATGAATATATTTATAAACCATAACATAAGAGATGATGGGGAAAACGATACAGTTTGCTGTTCACTCCCTAAAAAAGTTAATCAGTTTTACAACAAAATATTATTCGTTTTAAATTAGGATTTACTTAATTATCCTAAATTAAACATATTTAATAATAATAAGTTTATTTTCAATATTTATAATATAATAAATGTGTTTATTTATTTAGTCAATAAACTTCTTCTTTGATCCCCCGAATACGTGCTTGTTAGGAGCAAATCTTAGTATTTTAAATTATAAATATGTAGGAATATTAAAACATGTTTTTTAAAAATATTTGTTATTATTATATAAAAGTTAAATTGCAAATAAAAAACGTTTAACTATGTATATAAATAATATACCTAAACGCTGTTTTTTTTTTAAAGATATAGGATATAAAAATTTTGAAAAATATATTCTTTATAACGATATTTATTAAAACATTTGAAACGGTGGCAAAGTTGTGAAATATTGTGCCCAGTAATACAGGGTGATTCACGTTGAGTGGCCGGAAACAAGTAAACTTATCTTTTTAAAAATTTGATAGCAGGCATAATTGGCTTTGAGCTTTTAAAACATTATATTTAGACGTTTTTATTACTTCCGGTTATACCAGAAATTAATGCCAACTTTGTTATTTCAAATAGAACACCCTGTATATTTTAGCATTTTTGATTACCTTATTCAAATCTAAATAACTTTTGCTAATAATAATCTACTCCTATCTTTAACCGTTTTTGAGATATGAATTATAAAAAAAAATTTTGTGTAAAAACGCTCCGAGAAGAAAGTTTAGTAACTCTGAAACCAATAAAGGTAAACATTTAAAATTTTGTAAGCTTTTAAGTAATACATAGATCTTTAGTTTAAATTACTTAGGTTTCACGTTTTTTATACAGGGAGTTCTTAAAATTGTGCCAATGTTTCCATTTAAATAAATGTGCAAAAGTCAATTTTTGCAAATGGAACACCCTATTTTTAGCTTACTAACGTGTAGAGTGTTACAATCCACATTTTTAGTCGTTTTGGAATTATGAGCAATTTAAAAAAAATCTTAAAATTTCTGTTTGTGTTAATGCGACATTATTTTTGAAAAGAAGGCTTTGGCTGGGATTTTTGTTTGACTTTGATCTTTGTTACCAATATGTAAAGTAGGCTTTGACCAAAATGATTTTAAAGTTGACACTTATCTTAGCCCTGTTGTCATATTCTAAGAACTTATTTAAAATTACGTTCATTCTTGTTAATCTGAGAATGGCGAATAATAATAATTATTCTAATAACGATATTTTAAATATATTTTAAATTCATGGTGAGTGAGTGAGTCTACGTATCATAAGCCGAACATAATAAACGATATCCACAATTACCAGCATTAAATAAACAATTTAGTTGAGACTAATTTTTTAAAGTTTGGTCATACTAAAGCCTAAAGGACATTTCAGAAGCCTGTTTTGAACTCCTAAGAAAAGAAAACTACCGTTTTAGGATATTTTCATGCCTATCCAGATGCGTCTATTCGATGTGCGGAAAATGATCTGGGTATAACGTATTCTTTAAGACCGAAGACTACACAAATAATTAATTTACCTTCGCCATTCTATCAGCTTAACAATTTCCCGTGTAAACCTTATGGCAGATAGATTATTTGATTTGTAAGAATTACGTTAAATTATTTGTTATTTTTTTTTTCTGGCTGAAAGTTGTAAAATTGTATATTTCTCCATGGTATTTGCTTCACATTACGAGATTCAAAACCGTGTGTTAGTTATCGTATTTTTTTTATTTAATAGTCGATTTAGGCCATGTTATAGGCAAAAAAATTAAGAACTGGAAATAGCACTATATTTTTATATATAACTATTACTTCTGTACCTTCTATTCTACCAATAATCCATTATTTTTTTAATAAAATGAAATTGAAGCTTATTGTGTTTCTGTTAGCGCCATTTCCATGTTGCAAAAACTTGGCAACGTGGCAATTTAAATACGTCGAGTCGAGTCGGATAGGTTTTTCAGAAGGATGAAGGATGCAACATTTGAGCATTATTTGAACATTTCTCGTTTTATAATATTATGATATATATCATATAATTTGTTGTGGTTTGTTATTTTTATGAGGTTCATTGTGAATATTACGATGATTGATTTGATTACATTGATTGCTAATTCAACATATAATAGTATAAAATGTTTTCATCATAAGGGATAACTTTTAAAATAGATTGTGAATAAGTAGTCTTCGTTTGTTTAAACTTTAAAGGTTGAATACAGACTTTTCTTTAACGGCAGTAGAGTTTTGGACTTGCATTGTCTTTATTTAATAAATAAAATAAAGACAAACCAAAACTCTGCTGCCGTTCTAGTGTTTGTTTATATGGTACATATAGGCTAGGGGCTACTATTTCTTAGAAGTAAAAGGGTGAGAGAGAATAAAATGGTGTTCAGAAAAAATTGTCAAAATGTTGGATGGAATTGACAATAAATTTTTTTTTATTATTTTTGGTCTTAAAATGAATATTAAAGATTCAATTATTTATAAAAATGTCTGCTTGATAAGAAAATGCCATGTAAGTTATAAAACAGATGTACAGGGTGTAAATAATTTAGGAAAACATGCTTTAAGAGAAAAATATTATTTTTTGTTATTCTTAGCAAGAATTATACTAAACAATTATTTTATAATACAATATAAAGTCTAAATAGAAGTTTTGAAAAAAAATTCGGTTGTCGTTTTAGAGTTTGTGGTTAAAAAGGACCAATAAAATAGTTTGATATACCCAGTATAAAGAAAATGAAAAGGATGCGGGTAAGAGGGACTATATATTTATCAAATGTCAAGCTGAGTATCTACATATTGAATGAAATTTGAGGGACATGTGTAGAAGTTCGAGGCATTTTTCTTTTCAAATCTGTCGTACAGTAAAGTAAGTACCTAGGTACGATTGGGTGGGCAGACATAATACGAATTTATGGAAAAATAATAGTAGTTTATAACAAACTCCACTCAAGCAACTAAAAAATAATTAACTTGAAACTGATGTGAAGTTTGCAGAAAAAGATAGAAGCCAAAATATCGAACATTGTCGCATGGGCATCAGTGGCGTCGAACTATTGACTAATTGAGCACTAATAGCACTAAAGATTAAATTCAGTGGCGTTCACTCGCAAGCAGTTTCAAGTTTTCCATTTTTGACTGCTGTCTTATTATAATTAATAATTCGAAATCTAAACATAGCAACTTATTTATATTTACAGGGTAAGTAGGCAATGGCGTAGCCAGGTGAGGGCCAGGCGCCCCCCTTGCGCTTGGTGCCCGTCTACTAGTCTACATCATAATAAACCTTATTATTTGATATAGGTCCATTTTTGCAAGAGGAAGTTCGTGGTGGAGGTGTCGACCTCCTATTTTTTAGAAGTCACTTTTTATGAAGAGGGGAGCGCCCCATCATATGTTTGCCCCTCCCGCCCCCAAAGGCTGGCTACGCCACAGTAAGTAGGGTGCTACTAGTGCTACAGTTTTCCATCAGTGGCAGTTATAAGCCGAAAATGGAATTCATTTCAAATCTTGGTGTTTTGTATTTGTATATACCTCATTTCAATAGTCCGACGCCACTGCCCATTCGACAATGTTCGTTATTTTGGCTGCTTATTTTTTCTGCCAACTTCACACCAGTTAACTTGAACTTTTTAGGCGTAAATAAATATATTTTGCTTCGCCCGTCTTTTTTTATGTGTACCTATGAAATAGTTATCATAGTTAAATATGTTGTTTTTGAGGTTAGAGGTAAAAACATTTTACTTATTGACCATTTTCACATGACGTCACAAGGTAGTCGCCATTTTGCCTGGAGGACAAACAATGCAAAACTAGGTTAAGTGAAGTGTTGTGTTTTTATGTATTTTCGCGGTTATTTAAGTGGTTTTATGTACTATTTTCTTTAAATCATAAAATAATAAACTTAAATACTTTAGTAATACCATCATTTTGTGTAGTAGTCAGTTGTGGGATGAGAGGAAATCGAGACAATGTAAGGTGTTTCAGAATACCTGCTGCTTGAAAAATGCTAAAATTAACACATCCATCCAGACACAGGCAAGAGATATTAATAAAAGCAATTAAAAGGGGACCATTAAGTGTAGTAGTCCATACTTGAAGTGAAGTGGCAAGTTAAATAGGTAGAAATAAGGTTGCCTTTGAGTATTATTGCTCCCTATTTAGTTTTAATTTGTTTTATTATATAGATGGCTCATGTGATCCTAATCTATGTATGTTTTGAATTTGTAATTGGCTGAATCCATTAATATATTATTAATCTTTAATAAAACTTTGATACCAAATTTACTGATGTGTTTTATTTTGTAAAAACTATCTTCCGTACATTTGTTTAGTTTACAAAATATATAATTCAAATTCCTACTTTAAAGTATGCAAGGTGCATGCAAAAATATCAACATTAAGATCCGGTTGTACGATTACGGCTTAACTTGGTTAAGCGTTGAACCAAGTGAAGCTTAAGCCCTAATTGTACAAATTTTCCTAAGTAAAATAAACAATATTTAAAACACAAATTGGTGTGTGTGTCTTTTAAGAATATTATCAATCAATAATAAACTTTTTTTGGCACTTGGTCCAAACGGCTAATGACTGAAGTCTTCCTACCATATACAAATAAAAAAATATGTAATAATATTATGCTACAAATGTCACTACTTTACATTTAAAAGTATGTTTATATACTATCTGCACATAAATATTGAACAATAATAATTATAAAAAGTGCAAACAAAAATACACAAATGTGCACTTGGGGCAATACCACAATCCTTCAGGAATTTCTGTAATATAAACACATGAAAAGTGCTACCAAGCAATGTCACATTTTTTATTATCACACTTTATCATGGGGCTACTGTCGTCTACCTTTTCACACACACAACACAGAGACCTTTGCTGTTCCGGCTTTTTGTGTAAAATATTTTCCCAGTAGTTCAGGTTTGTTAATATATTTAAAAAAGTCCAATGCTTTTGTTAAGTTTACAGTAATAAAATGTTCATCATACAAAATCCTTTCAACGAACAAATTTTGTTTTGACCATAGCACAAAGTCATAATACTTATTTTGTTTCGGTTGCAAACATTTGACACTGAACTTGGTGGAAATACATGTGGTTTTTATTCAGTTTGTATTTACCATTTTCCACCATAAAACATAACGTTCCTTTTGCAGCAAACTCTTCAAAATCCAGGAAGCATAGAGAATATAGACACACATACACTTTCATTTTTCTTCATTTGTTGTCCAGTATAAAAACTATGTGTTAGGATTAAATAATTTACCCTGTCAATCATAGTTATTTCAGGCAGGGAATGTAAATCTACACTAAAGTCTTTCAAAAGGTATGGATCTTTGTCATCGATGATTTTTAAATGTACCTATGTCTTTCACACTTTAAGATAAATGTTCATACTAAGCACTTCCCTCCATTGCTAAAAGTCGTTTCGATTTGCTTTTACTAGAGTTAAAACACTTATTTCCACTAAAATAGGTATACACAGATTAAGAATAAAATCAGTTAATCACAACAAATCAGCTAAAGCGTCGTTTTAAACCACTTTTTAAACTAGTAAACTCAAAACTCAACTGGTTTGCATTGCTTTTGCATGTAACCTTTATACGGTGTTTGTCCTCCAGCCAAAATGGCCGACATGTCAAAGTCAGCTGTTTGAAAATGATCAATTGATGCCTTAAAAATTAAAATGGGTACCTAGAAGAGAATATAAATTTTTTAAATGCTGTTTTCGCTCGTTATTAGAATAAAAAATTTAAAAAAATAAAAAACATGTTAAGTTGATATAATATGATAGTATGATATAAAAGTTAATAAATCCTCTCAAACATAGATTCCTAATAAATTATAAGAAAAATAATTGAAAACAGTGGAAGTTATCAAGGGCTTCTATAAAACGTTTTTTAGGATGGGCAAAAACAAAACGTTATAACAACGTCCTATGAACGCCCCTTAATAAAGTAAAACTATAATAAAGTCAAAACTCGGGTATTAGAAAATCTTGACCACGCAAAGGTACTTTTGTTATTCCGCATCGAATGACATAAAAATATACCGGGCTCCAATTGAAAATTAAAAAAAAAATTGATGTAAAAGTTTGACACTTAATTTTGAACACTCTGTATAATTCGTATTAATCAAACTTTGTTGACAAAGCAGTTAGACCTTATTTATTAAGTACCTTGTAGAATTTTCTTAATGGAGCTTTATTTCTATTTTTCAATAATTTTTAAAACGGTGGTTCTTTTTTATTTTCTTTTCGCTGATATCACTGAACCGATTTCTATAAAATACTTGTTATATGTGGGTAAATATATAATAATAAATAAAGTGTCCAAATTAGCAAGAAAATATATGACATGTAATTTTAAAAAACATATCATGACGTCACACTTTTTGGGATACCCTGTATAATCAAAAATATTTTTTGGAAACACTTCCTAGTATACTAGTAGAGTCTGCAAAACATGAAAAGCCTAACTTAATAACTCTGCGCCTTGTCCCAGATATTTTATACCTCCATAGACCATTATCTTAACTCTATCATGATGACATTCTTAAAACTGGTGGCTCAGATCTATTTTTTTCTTTTCTTTTCGCTGATATCACTAAACCGACTTCTATAAAATACTTGTTTAATGTGGATAAATATATAATAATAAATAGTGTCCAAAGTAGCAAGAAAATATATATATATATCTATGTAATTTTAAAAAATATATCATTACGTCACACTTTTTGGGACACCCTGTATAATCAAAATTTTTTTTTAAACGCGTCCTCTGGTAAAGTGTGCAAAACATGAAAAGCCCAATTTAATAACTCTGCGCCTCGTCCAATATATTTTATACCTCCATAGACCATTTTCTTACCTGGATGATGATGACTCATCTCTTCGTACCGGCTCGGCTTGTCTTGAATTTAAAAATTAAAATAAAATATTAAATATTATAATTATTAGGAAAGTTATCGGCGTTGTTGCCAGATTTGGCGTAAAGTATTATTTCCATTAGCTTACATTTTTGACCGAGAGAGGCCGATGCAGTCAATCATGATATCCTTCTAGGGTAGTCTTCGCTCTTAATCCAAAGAATCTTGCAAAAACATAAATTGCATTGTTATAAATGGATTACACTTCAAGCTCTTTTGCCTCACGATAATACGAAACGAATTTATTTTCAAAAATAATGTCGCATTAACACAAACAGGAATTTTAAGATTTTTTATTTAAATTGCTCATAATTCAAAAACGACTAAAAATGTGTATTGTAACATATTAGGCATTTGGATAGGAAATTTAATTCTCTACACGTTAGTAAGTTCAAAAATAGGGTGTTCCATTTGCAAAAATTAACTTTTGCACATTTATTTAAATGGAAACATTGGCACAATTTTAAGAACTCCCTGTATAAAAAACGTGAAACCTAAGTAATTTAAACTAAAGATCTATGTATTACTTAAAAGCTTACAAAATTTTAAATGTTTACCATTATTGGTTTCAGAGTTACTAAACTTTCTTCTCGGAGCGTTTTTACACAAATTTTTTTTTTATAATTCCTATCTCAAAAACGGTTAGAGATAGGAATAGATTATTATTAACAAAAGCTATTTAGATTTTAATAAGGTAATCCAAAATGCTAAAATATACAGGGTGTTCCATTTGAAATAGCAAAGTTGGCATTAACTTCCGGTATAACCGGAAGTAATAAAAACGTCAAAATATAATGTTTTAAAAGCTCAAAGCCAATTATGCCTGCTGTCAAATTTTTAGAAAGATAAATTTACTCGTTTCCGAGATCATCTAATAGGCCACTCAACGTGAATCACCCTGTATACTTTATTTTATTTCTTGAAATCGCTTTAAGACCTAAATTCAACCATATATCACACTTAATAATTTTTAGACGTTTTGATGCTAAAATAATATTACTTACATGCTAATATAGTTCGTCCGCCAGGCACACTACTGTCTGCAGTTGAAATTTTGCTCAAAGCAAAACCGAACGGATTAAAGGCTACCATTGCCAACATAAACATGCACAGTGTTAATCTTGATTGGTCTAACATTCCTCTGGATATGGGTACAACCTGCGAAAATAAATCGTTTTATAACGCTTTCCGAAAATACAGGTTGTTCTCAAAGTTAAGTCATTTATTTGAACAGGTTGTAGAACTCGTAAAAATAAGTAATTGTACCAAAAATCATTTATATAAAAGTTGCAGAGTAAGTAGGTAAGGTAGCTGTCCCATATACTTTTAGATCGTGTCAACTTGATAAAATGGGGACAATTTAGAAGAAACAAATTGATTGAATTAATACAAACCTGTATTTTTAGGCACTTACTGAAGTGTCCTGTTAAAAATTTGCTAATTAATTCAGTAATTTTACCACCTTAAGTATTATAAAAACTCCACTTACTTCATCATCACTTTCGTCTCTGATATTTGTAGGATACTCTGGGCTCGATGGTAAGGAATGATCAGACGAGTCAGAATGAGGCGGTGTATCATCTGGGGCATATTTGATGCTATTTGTAAGAAGATTTTTAAGAGTGTTTTGAGTGGCGGACATTTTGAGTGCCATATTTTCTTCTTTCAGTCGAGAGTTGGAGTTTTGAAGGAAACGAATATAATCGATTGTTTTACGTAGGATGGCCGATTTGTTTAACTAAAATAAAAAGTTTCAGATTGTTAAATAGTGTTCCCCATGATAAGTTAAATAATTTTAAATTTCAATTAAAAATAATTTGAAAAAGTAAAAAAAAATGTTAATTTTTTCTTTTTACCTTTGCATCTTCGCCTACAACAATATTTTTTAATTCCACAATTTTATCATTAATACTAGTTCTATATTTTCTCTCAATAGCGTTGTGGGCACTTCTTTTTACCTCTTTAACTATTGGTACCTTCCCTTGAGGCATTCTATTTATAGCAACCTAAAACAATATATTATTTGAAGAAATAGTCCATACTTAAAGGGGGTGTGGGCCAAAAATTAAAGTTTTAGTAAAAAAAAAATCTAAGAATAACAGTTCAAACCTCGTCATTCTACGACTAACCATTGCTGAGAAATAGCGGGTTAAAGTTTGCGTGACGTCACAAAAGCTTCGGCTAGTGGCGCTCTGTACATTTTTTTAATCTCCAAACTATTTTTTCATCAGGCAGTAAGCTTTTCATTAAATTATTTTTAACAATGCGACGAATACTAAGCGCTAAAACTTACGTAAATTCGATGTACTATACTTATTTATGCAGCGGCCAAGCTCTTGTGACGCCACGCGCGTAAATATGACATCTTTACAGAGGCATATCTCCGTTATTATTTGCGATAGAAGGGTGCGGTTTAGACTATTCTTAGTTTTTTTTCTTTATTTTTTTAAAATATAGTTCTTTTTTGGCGTATACCCCTTTTAAGGTGGAGTGGGAATTTATATGGAAAGAAATAAGGAACTTTAAGTCTTCCTCCACTTATATATTTAGAAAACAAATTTGAAGTTAAAATCTCTACATATTTCGATGTCAATCCTACCTACTATGTACTTGAGTTCTGAGAAGGCTCCTTTTCTGCAATTATTTTAGTAGTGTTTCTTTGTTATTAAATTTTCTAATATAATCTAATTTAAACATGCATCTAGAGCTGCGTTAAGACATCAATCACCTTTTCTTTCCTTTATTAAAGTTGTTCTCCTGAAGATGAATACTTATACATTCGAAATATGTAGATTCTAATTTCTAAAAAAAATTGTTTTCTCAATATATCAGTAAAGGAAAACTTAGTTTCTTATTTCTTTTCATTATATTATTATAACAAACCTATAATCTAACTCATCAAGTGAAAACAAGAAATATTATATAGTAAATCCGTGAAATTGTATCTGTTTGCGAAAAAACAATTATGCATTGCATAATGGATATAATTAGTTTTTAAT
Organism: Polydrusus cervinus; assembly: GCA_935413205.1. Classification (NCBI taxonomy): domain Eukaryota; kingdom Metazoa; phylum Arthropoda; class Insecta; order Coleoptera; family Curculionidae; genus Polydrusus; species Polydrusus cervinus. Next base: position 23,319,500 of record OW284514.1, on the reverse strand, counting down.
GTGGACTTCATTATGCACATCCTTGATATTTTTACTATTGTTGTGCCAGTGGGACAACAATTTTTATGACTTTTTTGGAAACTTTGTTTAACAAGTACCCATTATACAGTGAGAATAATAATGCATTTTATTGTATTTAAATTATTATAGTTACAATATCTTACCTTATTTTCTGTGTCCAACATTACGGGTATGCTGGTTGTAGTAAGAATTTGAGAATTGCTTAGTAACGTATGTAATGAAGGAGTGGAGCTTGCAGTTGTATACATCACCGTCTGCGTGGGTACAACATTCTCAGTTGTAATTAATTTTGCCTACAATAAAAAATCTATTTTCGAATAAGCTCAGAATTTAATATTATTTAAAATTTTATTTTTAAGTTTTTTTGCGGGGCTGCAGCTCCCCCTAGTCTAGGAGCTCGGGTCAAAAAGTCTAATTGCAACCTAATTTTTCGTCTCACGCTTGGACTCCTAATTTAAATTTTTAAATAATGTATTCTTGGCTTAGATTACAAAGGCCTTGTAGGAAATGTTTAATTTTTAAACTTTTCCTGCTAAAAGTCCTGTTTTATATAGAGATTTAGGTTTCGGACGCATATTGTTTTAGTTATTGATTTATGATGCAATTTTATAGGAAAACGAGTAAAAAGAATATTTTATAATATTTTTCTATTATACTTCTCCCGGTTTGCCTTTTTTAGAGCTATTTTCAATCAACCAAAATATAACCCAATGCAATAAAATATTTTTACAACTAAAATAAAAAACAATTAGGTATTTATTTTTAAAGAGAAATATTAAAGTAAACATTTTAATCAAAACATTTTTTATGAAAGAAGTGTGATAATTTATACTAAAAAAAAATAGTGCGGAAAGAAACTAGAATGCTTTATTATAAATATACAAAACAGCACGTAAGAAGGAGTATTTCAAAACCTAAGCATTTGCACCAAAAACTGCTCTTAGATCTACGCTCCTAAAATCATTATTTCTGAAAAAATCATCAATTTTGGCGTGGTGAGCGATATTTACTTTATTTTTAATTATGAAAAACCGTGTCCGAAAAACGCTGGTTAGAGTCATACATACATCTTATGTTAAAATTTTGGATTGACACCCATATTCATATTTTTCACAAATATAAAAAAAAATTTTAATAAAGACCACCAAAAGACACCAATATTCACAAATATTTAAAAAAAAATTTTAATAAAAAGCCAGCTAAGAATATCAAAAAAAAAGTAAAAAAAAACATTTACAAAAACAAATTTAATCCAACCATGCAGAGAAGGTGAGAGGTAATAATTTAATTTTTGAAATTTGGTAGTAGTTAGGTGAATTTTAAACGGACTTTGGGCGTGGGCCCGAAATTTTTTTGCCTGGGGCGCTTTTCCACCTGCTTCACTAGGTGGCAATATCATGAAATACATGTAGTCCCGACTGTCCCTTTCTCCAGAAAAAAATGTCCCACTTATGCCCACCCCGAGCATATTTTCTGGCTACGCCATTGGATCTACTCATATTAAGAAGAATATGAAGAGTTCTATGATATTTTAGATGGAAAGTTATAATTTTCTAAATTACGATTAGCTGTTACATGTACTGCTGAAGTTAAAATGTTATTGCAAAGAATCTAAAAGGTACTGCAAAGATCTCAGAAGTCCTGCAAAGGTCTTGGGCGCTACATGTGTATATCTACTGCTGGAAGGTGATAACCAATGATTATAAACTTAAATTTTACCACAGTTTTAGTAGTCTCTTTATGAAGGGCATTTATGTCAAAACTATAATGTTTTATAAAAATATTCAAATGTTTCTTAAAACATACCTGTAAGACTACTGGTTGCATCTGATCACTCGCCAAGTGACCAATGTTTTGAACAATCATTGGTGCCTTGGAAGTCTGTTTTAAACTCTGTTTCCTTCTACTTGGGACTTGTGATTGCTGCACAATAATACGCTGATTCGTTTGTAAAGGTAAAGTACTGTAAACAACATGAGATGTCGTCTGAGGAACAGAACTAGAGGAAATTAGGACTGTTTGAGGTTGTTGGGGAGTTGGAATACTGGGCGACACATTTTTAACCTGTAACGTAGGTAATACTTGGTTAGAGGCCCCATATGAAGACGAATTTCGATGTAAGGTAGGTGGTTGGTAGCTTGGAGATAAATGTGGTGTAACATTCTCACTGTATGGACTATCACTTTGGTAAGCGCTGTCATTGGGGGATAAGGTCTCGGGATCCAAGAAAGTATCATTTTGAATACCATCAAGGTCAAAGTCCATGGGAAGTTCGTCAAGTTGCGAAAGCAAGGCTTCATCTTCAAAGAGTTCACTTTTAAGAATCTCTGAAATAAAATATCCATGTGGATCTCCCAATTAGGAAATAACTGCTGCATAACAGCAGGGATGTTGGTTATAGAAACTTATGAATAAATTAAAAACAGTAAATAACAAATTTTATATTTATTCTTTCCCCTAAGTATATTTTCTTTTTGATTTTCCTATAAGTACTAGTCATTTTTATTATAAAAACCAACGCCTCTCCTTACATTGATTATTATACCACCATTGGTAGATAGTGGATAATTTAGTCTTTACAAATACTATTTACTAGGGGCTTGTAAAAAATGTTAAAATGCAACAGGTACACTACTATACATTGCCAGCATATTTTGATCAGTTTGTTACTTGAGGGGGAATATTCATTCATACTTTACAAGAAGTGTAAAAACACAGAATCTCTTACTAGTCAGGTGGAGGCAAACATTTAAGAAAGCGTGAAAAATAAATTTTCAAACCACCTGAAAGTGCCTTATACTATAAGGTTGTACAGTGTTAGACAAAATACAACCAGAGCTGTGAGTAACTTAAGTAACTAGATACTTTTTAGTACTTAGTTACTTAAAATAACTAGATACTTAGTAACTTAGTTCTTTTTTGAATCATGCCAAAAGTAACTGTAACTTCGTTACTTTTGAAAAGTAACTTGTATCTAGTTACTTTTTAGGAGTAACTATACACTTAAAAAGTAACTAGATACTTTTAAAGTAACTAAGTTCCTTTTAAAGTAACTAAGTTATTTTTAAAGTTAAGTTAAGTTAGGTACTTTTAAAGTTCCTCTAGGATACCAATTATGCACACATGCCGTCCATCAGATGATGACCAAGGGACGATTGGCGGCCGTTAATCAGATTTTCACGAAGAGACAAGCGTCAAACAGCAAACTGGTTGGAACGCGAAATTTCTTGAAAAGCATTTTATTCTACTTGTTCTTTGTTCGAATTAACCCTTCTTAGTTTAGTTTACTGATAGTAAGAGTGGTAGTGCGTACAGGAACATGAGTTATCACTACCTGGTAAATTTATGGTATCTAGTTCAAAAGCATCTTAGTAACTTTTAGAGTTTCATAGTTACAATTAAAATAACTAGTTACTCAAAAGTATCTTAGTTACTTTTAGTAACTAGTTACAATCAAAGTAACTAGTTACTTTAAAAGTATCTTAGTTACTTTTAAATTATCGTAGTTACAATCAATGTAACTAGTTACTGTAAAAGTATCTTAGTTACTATAACTAAGTAACTAAGAACTAAGTTACTTTTAGGTAAAAGTAACTATTCTTTATAAGTATCTAGATACATTTGTGCAAAAGTATTGAAAATGTAACTAGTTACTTTTCTGAAGTAACTTTCACAGCTCTGAATACAACCTTATAGTATAAGGCACTTTCAGGTGGTTTGAAAATTTATTTTTCATGCTTTCTTAAATGTTTACAAGAAGTGTTAATGATTTTTATGTCTTGAGAGCCAAGTACCAGTATTTATTGTCATTCTATAACGGATTGAACAGATTTAACCATATACCAGGTTAGAATAAAATTTATTGTGGTTATAAATAATGTAGAATATTCAAAATTTTATTATTGTGACTATTTATTATTGTTATTGTAACTTGTATGATTAGTAGGTGATTATTTACAAATAAATTTCATTCATTTAATTTCCCTTTTTTATTTATCAGTTTAAGTTGACACCTACAGGCTTGGACAATAGAAGGTAAAAAAAATAATTTGTAAGGTATAGGATACTCTCCACAATTAAAAATGTACATTAATTTGACTACACAGCTTAATAGGATTTGTTGGTAGCATAAATCTAAGGGATCCGAGTTTCCGTTCTGAAGTAAAGATGTTTAAAAAAAATGTATATCTTGAAAAAAAATATATCTAGAGAGACAGGTGATAAATTACCACCAATTATATTTTACATCTAACTACGACATTCAGCCAAAGCTGTTGCATAAGCTTCTGATTTTTCATCACAATTATTTTCAGTACTTCCCAAAAAAAACTACAAGAAAAAAATCAATGTTTTGGCATAACAGATAATATTAATAAGTCAACTCTGTCTATAGGATATTGTTTAATATATTAATAATCAGAAATTTTACGGTAAACAGAGTTGCGTTGTATATTGAAGAAAGGTCCAACCAAATCTCTCAGCTAGAGCTACCCTTTTCTCACCTCTTGCAAATCCAGAGAAATTATCTAATTACGAGGGAAAAAAACTTACCGTCTAATCCAGCTAGATCGGACATCATGTTGTAGTCCCCCGGGGGGGCGAAATTGCTTATATTCTCGGCCATCCCCTTTGAAGCTTTATTTTTATTTTTGCAATAAATTATTAAACGAGATCACCATATCCACTTTTAGCGAATCAAATGTCACTTTGAAAAGCGGATGATGTATGACGTCATTGAATTAAGCATGCGCACTTCGAATGGAAAGAGCGGGTTCACCATTAACACCGAGCTATGGTCCTGCCTCACACTGAATTATAAACCATGCCATGACCTTCTCGATGTTTAAAGACACAAAAATTTCTTTTAAAGAGTAAAACGGGACAAAAAATGTTCTTTTTGTAATACACTTAGATTAGGACTTCCCTGGTCTAAGGTAATACAAATGTACGATCAACTTCTTCTCTGTGACAGATGATTTTCTCTGTGTTAGCACAGAGTAAAAAAAGCATAACCTTCTTTGTTTGTTCTGCCTCTCCTCTCTCTCTACACACATATTTTCTTTTAATCGTCCGCCGTTTTGTCCAATCGCTCTGCCTCTTATTTCAGTTTTAGAAGGCCATATTTTTGATTAATCCAATTACGCACTGATACTGTCAATGGAAAATGTTTTCTGTCTTCACTTCTAAGTATAAAATCACTGCTATCAGTGTGCCATCTGTCGGCTATTTTAGCAAACAAATGATTAAAGAAAGCAAAGATAGGTGACGCCATATAACGGCATCTCTTCTGTGCTTTTCATGTCTTGTTTTCAATTTTCATCACAAACGAGAAGCGAGACGAGAGGTCTTTTGTGTTTACTTTTACCTTTGTTCGAGTTCTGTGGTGTGTTTACCAAGTTGCTTTTCATTTTCAAAACGTGTTCTATGTTTAAAACCGACAACAAATTCCTGAAAAATTATTGCTTGTATGAAAGTAGGTATAAATAAATGTACCTAATAATCCTAATCTTTGAGTGTATAGGCCAGAGAACTACGAAGTTCTCTGGTATAGGCATCATTCATAGAAGTTGTTTACTTTTTAGCTTTACCCCGTTATTTTGTGGTTTAATACATTGAGACTGCCATTTTTAATACAGATTTACAAATTTTTCACCAATGGAACTGGGAAGGATTGCACAGTTTATAAGAAGGTGGTTATACAGGATCATAGTTTGAGCGATTGGTAAGTATACTACCTACATAACTAAAAATTTCAATCCAAACTGGAGGAAAGACTTGATCTGTAAAATTAAATGGAAACGGTAGACAACTTATAAGCCTTCTTCCTATAGCAATCACTGACTAATCACGCATCTTAGATTAAATAATCAGAAGCGCGCTGACTAGTGAGTGATTCCTGTAGGAACAAAACTATAGTCTGTAGTCTGATGCATGGCGACACTGTTCTAGAACTACAATGCCTGAGGAGGCAAAGCAGACAGATAAAAAAAGTCTTAAATCATAGTTTCAGCCAGAGTCATATTTTGTCGCTTCTCTGATGGTTGCTTTTCTTAAGCTCAAGTTCACAAAGCAATTGAATAACTACCTAAAACGCATCTCCCCTTTTTGATTTGTGAAGAAGGAAATAAATAAAAGTCAAACTTAAAATATATAATATAATTTTACTTCACTTACATCAAAATATGCTTTACATACTTGTGCATAGTGCATAAATCGATAAGAGAACTAGGTATTAGTAACATAAATATAAAAAATTGATAATATAATTTCAAATTTTAAAAGGCCCATATTGGTATAAATTTAATAAGGAGCATCTTATTTCCTTTAAATCTTTAAATAATATTATTTTGTTAAATAAATATAACAAAAAATTGATTTCTAAAAACATAAAAAATGTATAACCCTTGGCCAAAAAATGGTTCATCCAATTTATACAGTCTAAAATCCTATTAAGGAGCACTGGATTTTTTTTGTCCACACCTGTACATAAAACTTTGAAAAAAGGCATTTTACATCTCCAATACATACCTATACAGAAAATTCTTATAAAAACCCTTCAAGAACACTTTCATATTTCGAAAAATATTTATCTTTTACAATAAACAATAATGCTAATTGCTAGAAATGAATTAAACTATTATTAATTTAATTTAGTTTTCTGAAATAAGATACCCTCCACAAGTTGCTATAAATATTTCAAAAATTTGTTGATGGCCTTTGTAATTATTTAACAGTACTGCTTACAATGCTATTCTTCCTATAGGTACACACTTTTTAAACTTCATATCAGCATAATAAGACATTGTAATCAGTAATAAAGGTTGTGTAAAAATGCTTGTTGACAGTGACATATTTCAACAATATTAAATATAAAATATAGGTATGTAAAGATGGCTTAAGTATAACATTTTTAAATAAATACCATGTTATGATACTGTAAAAGTATCTTTTAGGGTCTTGTTCTATAATATTAATTAAAGTAACATAATTCTTATCCTTTTTTCTCGCGTTCTTTTCTCGTTTTTGCAAAATTTGACTAAAAATTACTGCTCTTTTTATACAACCTTTTTAATTGATTACTTATAGTGTTCCACTTTATAAAAAAAATTTTTTTAGCATGTACTGTATGTACTGCCTGTACTGTTATCATAAATAGAACTAAACTGATTTTTAAAAAAATCGGAAAAATAGCAAAATAACGCGAACCACACTTGAAGTATATATATACTAAAAGTTATAAATTCGAACTTTGTAAATTTTTAAGCCTTTCAGTAAATACGGAAGTTAAGGTATATAGGTATTAGAAAGTTGAACTTTATAAGTAATCACCCTATATAATAAAAAATATTCAATATATATATAAAAAAAATTAATTAATGAGGTAGATAGAAATTGGGAGACTACTGATCCCCCAAAGTGGGTATAAATAAACTGGTTAGTAATCGAGAGATCTGTATAAATTATAACAAACTCTAAAAATACTCGACAACAATAGTAGTTTATAACAAATAATAATATAATCAGTCTTAACTTAAATGGCAAAAGTTACATATACATATCTGTACCTACCAATCAAAACGTGTGTGCTTAGTTTTTGATTTTTGTATTTATTGCAATCAAACAGTGTTCTTTTTAAACATTAATACATCTACTGGAATGTTAAACATAATTATTTTTTTAATAATAAATTGAAGAAGTGGAAAGGCACAAACTGTATTTATAATATAATATTCTCTTTACATGTTTAATATATTGGTCCACGATTCCGCTGTGTAGTAAAATTGAACAAAGTTGTGATTATATTAAAAACACAAATTCAACATCAGTCTTATAACAAATAACCTGTCGAAAACATCAATTAAATTTACCCTGTACAAAGAATTGCTACTTGGTTATGGAAATGGTTAACAACTCTTAATTGTCTTTTTTAGTCAATGAGTAAATTTTGGACAAAAACGGTCTAGTCTAACAAAAAAAAAATTATGCAACTACAAAACACAACGGTTTCAGAATAAAGTTCTGTACAGAGTGATGAACTAAGAAATGAGCTCTGTGAATTAAGTAACTTGGTAACGAATAAGTAATAAATTATAGTAACTGTTCTATGGCATAAAGTTTATGTACCTACTTAAATAAATTGTAAACCATATTTATTACATATTGGATAATTCTTGTTAAACTTGTCCTTCTACAGAAGTCTATTGTGCTAATTGTTAAAAATCTTTTGATGTATATACTATATACCTATTGAATCTAGTAGTTAAAAAAAATCAATTGAAGCTTTTTTTTAAATAAAAACAAGTGATGTGAGAATGGCCAGTTTTTGGCAGCCCTTAAAATCCCCCAAAACGTTATTTTAAACGTAAATTTCTCTGAAACTACACAAACACATTCAGCGGCAAAAATCATTCTTTCTAGCGAACCGAAATTCGGGTTTCAGAAGTTAGTATTTGCGAAGATATTAGCGGTTGAATATCGGGGTTTTGTGGGTTGGAAAAAACTGACTAAGAAAAATAAAAGTTATTGTAGAAAATATTGACACCGCAACGGTATTGTTGTAATAGATGATATTTTTTTGGTCAGTCAGGGAATGGGACGAGCCCCCCTCCGATATAATAATAAAATGGTTTACTTAGTATTAGTATCTGCACATTTTTCGGTAAGCTGTATGCTTATGTTATATATGCTTTGCCAAAAATCGATTCGGTTATGCGATTGAGATTATTCAATTTTGACGTCTTAGAATTTACTTCGTTTTTATGAGCTTAATAAATCGAAAAAGAAATAGATGAGCTTTCGTGAGCAACACTTTGCTAAAGTCTTAGAGTTTGTATTCACTCCGGGAATATGCTTGGTAGTGCTATCAAAACTGTCACACATCTAATGAAAATATTTTACACTCTTCGTTGTATAAGTACTTTTTATACTTCAAAAATTTAACTTCTAGCGGTATAAATACTAATATAAGTAGGGTTGTTAAAAAACGGAATTGTTTTCATATAATAATTTTTTTTATTTATGTACCGATATTATTGATTTGTATCTTGTTTAAGAGAGGATGAATCAAGAGGGACCGATAATCTCACATTTTTGACATTTGTTGAAAAAATAAAATGGCGGACATACCTCAGCTTGGTTAAACTTTGAAACTGTTCATAAATGTTTAAAATTTCAGAATCTTCCACGTAAAGATATACCTACCGCCTACCGTTCTATTCAAAAAAGTTCCAGCTAGTTTTAAAGTCTTAACCAAATTGAGATGTTTCCGCCATTTTGTTTTTTAACAAATGTCAAAAATATGAGGTTATCGGTCTTTCTTGATCCATCCTCTCACAAACAAGATAAAAATTAATAAAATCGGTCAATAAATAAAAAAGTTATTACATAAAAACAAAATTCCGGTGTTTTAAAGTACCCTATAACACGAACGTGAACGTATACGAATAACGTAAGTTCTACATCGACTTTGAGCATTCCCACGATAATAAGGGGGAAATTATGAAGAATTCAATTAACAGAACCTTGGGGCCATTCTACGCAAAAACTATGCTAATTATAATTATTAGGGAAATTGGAAAAAGTTAATTTCTCTCAAAATGAGCGGATTTTCATGTATAGAGTGTTACGGAATTGACGCATTATATTTAAATGGGTGACTCCTAGGGTATCCCAGAGACACACTCCATACTTTATTTTTTTATAAAACGACCGTCTAAAAAGTTGGGTGAGTGTGAGTACCCCTAAAACCAGGCCGATGCCAATGCCAATACATTATTAAATTCAATGTGGGTCTTGTGGCACAGTTGTACGTGTTTTTTGTTTAAACGATGAAAAAGGTTTTTGTGATGTAAATTGCGGTAAAAGTTTTACTTAATCGTAAATTGGATTTAGAGCTATTGTTTTTATTATTGTTGTGTCAGTTTTGGGATTGCTAAAAGGTATAGATTTACTTTTATTTCTTAAGTAAGAACAGGCAATCAAGCCAGAAAGAAACGTTTAAAATTTACTTTATTGGCGCTTGTCTACAAATTTATTTATCCAGAGAATCACCCATATTATATTTCCCTGGACAGAGAATTTTTTACACGAGCGCCGAAAAATTACATTTAACGTTTTTTCTGACTTCTCGTTTCCGTTTGCGTCGAATGGCCGCCTGATGGTTGTAGCTTACTTATTACTCAAGGTATGCTATTTATAAATGTCAAAAATCGATTAAATGAAATAATTTGTTTACTTACATCTTTGTTGGATTATTGGTACAGATTTTTAACAATAATTAACTAACCAGAGTTGACGGTGACATTGTCAGAAATACTTATTTTATCACAAAGTGACCCGGTTATCTTAATTTTTAATTTACTAATCAGGCAACTTTGTTTATGAGAAAGCTTGCTTTCTTTTTCGGCTTTTTTCCTCTTAGTTTGCTGCCAGGGCCATTCCCGAGGGGACCTACAGCTTAACGTGGGTTCCGAACCACGATTCTCAGTCATGCGAGACCCCCCAAGGGCTATCAACTCTTGTTTTTTTGCCATTTGACCTACCGATTGGGGAGTGTGTATCTTCTTCCGCACCCCCACGAGATGTCCGATCTCATCCGGCCTGGTTACCGGCGTGAATGAGGTGGGTTTGGAGATGATACCTTTTACACTCTTCCCTGCATTCTTAAATCCACTGAATTTCGGACATACTTTTTTTTAATTGTACATATGCCCACTCCGGGAATCGAACCCGGGTCGCCACGATCGAATGCCAGTAACTCACCTCTGAGCTACTGCCGTGGTCGATTATGAGAAAGTTATACCTGCCAATGCAATTTCTGTCAAAGTTGCTGGTTAGTTAGTTATTGTTAAAAATCTTTATATAACCCAACATATTCTTACTAACACACCGGCATAGGCAAAGCGTGTTATGTTTATTATTTTACCAATTCTGGAGGTTAAGTATTTGAAGGTTTCATAATATGTACTTGATGTTTTTTTTTTAATAACCAATCTTAACACATTACCTAACCTAAACTAATCCCAAAACCATATTTTATCTTTCAGTATATTCATTTTTAAATCACATGACGTTAAATTGTTACAGTTTAGCACAAGTTGGGACATACAATTTACATTCTGTTTTAAAAAATCAGTATCTATTTTTTAAATAAAATGTATGTTTTCTTTTACTTTAAGGTAGGCAATGTCATTTTTTAGATAGAACAAGTAACGAAAATATATTAACGGTGCAGTTTCTTGTCGTAATAGGTTTTTATAGCATTAATCTGTAAAAATATTTGAATATCCGGACAGCGTTCTTTCAGATAGTATATTTCGGTGGTTGAATGTTAAAATGGCCAATCCGCCATGCAGCATAATATACTTTACCGCTATTGTGCGTTATTATTTCTGTTTTTTGAATGATAGAAGAGTTAAGGTGTTTACTCACGTTGAGTCGGCCGATCGGCGGCTCTCAGTCCGTGGACTGTCCGTCCGCTGACCGGCTATTATAGACAGTTACACTACGCCTTTAGTTTTGTTCACCGATAATTACCGGCAGTTCTGTGCCGGATTCGATTGCGGCCTCCATTTCACTAAATGCGCACTTGCTATTCATATTACACGATCAGAGAAAAAGGAACAATTTAGATGAGAGAGATGGAGCTTATACGAGAACTCAGACAATCGAGTGCAAGTAATTTAAAAAACTTTCTGAGTGTGAATGATAATTATTGTTTCGAGTATTTATTCCATTCTGCTTCTTTTTCATATTTTAACCTTTTTAGTTGTATTTCTCATATTATGTACCTTATATTCCACAGATTCTACAATAGCTTTAACATCTACAGGTCGTGCATTGTAGCTTGAGCCCTGAGATGCGCAGATGATAGAAAAGGAGAGTCGGTGTACGACAGAGATACCTAACACCGCATTTTAGTAAAGTACAGTCCGCGTAGAAAGTAAAAGTGGAATTTGATTGGTAAAGCCGTCGTGACTGCTAATCCTGTTTGCTCTTTTGGATTAAATTTTAAATTATTTCACGGCTTTGACCGCTTAATACTAGGTTTATGACTTTACTTTTAAAAGGCATTATTACAAATAAATACAGTAATAACTTTCTTTCCAATGAACGTCCTACTTTTCTGATAGACTGTACAGAAGTGTGCGTTACAAAGATCATCAGATTAATGAGCTCCCGGATAGCTCCGCCCACCTGTTTACTGCGCACCCAAAAGTCAGAGCTCAAGCTATATTGCACGATCTGTATGTTTTGTATAGTAAAAGTAATTCATCAGACGCCTTCGTTCGCAAAAGCTTTGTTGGCATATAAAGTCTTTTATTTTCCACAAACATTTATGATTGCGGTATAAATCAATAAAATCTTTGATATTTGAACCTTTTTAAGTTCTTTCAAAAAAAAATTTCGTCTGAAGTAAAAGTAGTTCAGTTTTAAAAACAGTTACTATACTTATTTAATATTCAGCTGAAGACGACTAAAGATACTTTATCGGTTGAAAAAACGTTGTGGTTTAAAAACAATTAAAGATCATGCAAGTCCAAAACTCTTCTACCATTAAAGAAACATCATTATCTCCAATCTTTAAACAGGCAATCCTGTTTTTGTTTTAAAATATTTATGATACTTAACTTTAATAATAATCAATATCTTGTTCTAGTTGTCATTGCAAGCCTATTTATTAAAAAGTAGACAATAATTTTTAAATTGAACCCCACTGTGTTTATCGCATATTATACAGGCTTAAAGCCCCTCAGCAATAGTTTTATAAAAATACACAAAAAGTAAGATTGTCAAACGTTATTTACCTACCTATGTTAATCATTAAAGCTTCCATTTGTGTGTATCTCCAATTGTATATTTTTAGTTTATCAACTTTTTTATTTTCTTTTTGAAATTTAAAAAAATCAATGTTATTATACAGGGTGATTCCTAAGTTGATACTTCTTGTTTAGCTGTGTATAGAAGGCATTAAAATAAACAACTTTTTCAAATAGCTTTTTTCAAAAAACTCAAAAATAGGCGAGATAGAGAAGTAAAAAATCTAAGTGCGGGCCTGGCATTAAAACATATCCCGCTATAGTTTCTGTTGTTTGTCTTATCTCTTATTAGTATTAGTCATACGGGCAGTGTTGAACAATCCGGTGCGGTGTGTTTTTTTGAAGCAAGTTAATTTTAAATTATTGATACGTGAAAATGGTAAAATTTGAAAACAATGAATTAATAGATAAGGTGGTAATTTACTGTGAGTGTGGCAAAGTGCTTCGAGAATATACGCAGAACGCTTTCCCTTGCGGACTCATCCAACACCCAGAAGTTTTCTTAATGTTATTCAACGGGCAAGTTAGGCAGAACCGTATTTGATTCGTAGTGTAATAAATGAATGTAAGTCTTTTATTTTTGAGTTTAAAAAAAAGTTATTTGAAAACGTTGTTTATTTTAATGCCTTCTATACGCAGCTAAAAAAGAAGTATCAACTTAGGAATCATGCACCCTGTATTGTAAATTTTTCTTGGGAACATACTTTTGACAATTTTTCTTTTTTAAATTTAACTCTACAATCACTTTATAATCAAAAAATATTTACATCTTTTAAAGATTAACAAAATTAAACACCGGTTTATAACATTTCTACTCTATCGACCTAACTCCTAAACCTCGCTAAAGTATGCAGACCTTATCCCTTTGCTTCTCTCCCAAATATTAATAGTCATCAGTCTCATAAAATAAAAAAACATAGTATATCTATCAGTCTTATGAGTTGCAGTTTCCTTTAAAGGAACTATTGTAGCAAAATTGGTGAGCATTGGTCCCCATACAGTGCGAATAACTATAAACTACAACAAACAGGCACTCAGTTACGTTTTAAAACTCTTAACCTAAAATCTTATAGATAAAAACATTTCTAAAGCTAGCGTTGAGTACGGGTGGTCAACCACAGACATTTGATATTGCACGGTTGATTTAATATATTTCTCAAATTGTTTTTTAATTACCTTTGAACTTTCATAGCACTAAAGGCGACCTCGGCTGTTTTGAAAAATTCTCAGTCAAAGAAACAGTCTAATCCGCCTCTCCTTCCACACGCATTTCCCTTCTCACGTCCACCTTAAAGTTGTCCATCAAAATTTCTTCCTTTTTTATAATGGCGGACATTTGGTTCATTGGCGGCATAATAACCCGCGACTCAATAGCTTGTTTTCTATTTATCGACAGGTCCTCGACTTGATCTTCCTCCTCCTCTCTATCCCTTTCAGAGCTTCCATTCGTTTGGTCGCTGTGATGATGATCGCTTCCTGGGGCTGGAGAAGGAGTAAGACTACTGTGCCTCATGTATTTAAGCATTGTAGGACTGGGGCTAGGGCTACGCGCTTGTCCCAAGTTATTGGGACTAGTAGAGTGTCCAGAAGCAACAGCATGAACTGCAGCTGCAGCCGCCATTGCTGCTAGAGCTTCTCTTTCATCACCACCCCTACTATCCAAAGCATGTTGAAGAAACGTACTTGCTTCCAAAAGCGCCGAATTGTTATTGATGTTTTCATCGCTTTCAGACAGATGACCCCCATATGGAGACCCAGAACTATAAGGGAAACATGCTGAGCTACCATTGTTTCCTCTCTTAAATGGTCTACTCGTTGTAATTCCCATTTTCTTAACCTTATCATAAAGAGTTCTAGAAGGAACGCCATATTTCCTGGCCGCTTGCAGTGCGGACATTCCGTTTTTTACCGCCTCAATAGCAGACATAATATCATTCCTGGTGTATTGTTTATATCTCTTCCATTCAGGTTTCTGAGTAGGAACGTATGGTGCAATTCCCGATGTTACGGTTGTTCGAATGTCATGTGTATAAGATTGGGGAGAAGAAGAGGGAATGGCTAATTTGGATTTTTCTTCTTCGTCAGTCATTCGTTCCGCGAAGTCAGTGTACGGTGATTGGGCATCTTCGGAAGGTTCATTCTTTAGATGCTAAAACAAAAAGTTTAGCATTCTTAGATAACCTTATTAAAAGGGCCATGGGTTAAAATTAATATGGTTAATCGCTACTTACTTTCACCATTCTTTCTTCGCTTCCAGAGAGATCCGAGTTATCAGGATGGCACACCAAACTAACAGGCTGTGAGGAGTCGGTTTGTCCTTGTCCTAACACCGTCCTCAAGATCGGAGTGTCCCGTTGCATCAAGAGACTGCTTAGTTTTTTTCTTTTTAGAGGAGACATATCCGAACTTACTGCTTCGTATGCGCTAGTTAACATGGCGGCTGCAGCGGTTGCTGCTGCGTGGGGATGCGTCTGATTTGGAACCTGAAAGATTGAGTTAGTAAAAGTAGGTGGCAAATTGTAGATAATATATTTTTATGATGTAGTGGAATAATACTATTTCAAACTTTTGTGTTACAATATGTTGTATCTTTACTACTTTTTCGTAAATTTACAGTAGAGGTGTATACATTTTATCTATAAAACAAAAGACACACCATAAGGCAGGGGTTCCCCTATGGCGCCCCCTTTTGGGAATCAAGAAATGGTCGCGCCTCCCTCCCCCTCCATTATACAGATACAAGTTGTATTAATTTTGCAGTTTTTCAGAGCTCTCGTGCCACCTATAATGCTGCTTAGCGCCCCCCCCCCCAGGGGGGCGCGCCCCCCAGTTTGGGAACCCCTGCCATAAGGCAAACCGTAACCTTTTACTATTTGAACTCTGTGAGTAGTATGTATAGTATTGATATTGGTTTTAAAAACACTTTACGGAAGAAGTTTTTTAAAACTTTTTTTTTTTTTAAATACGTCAATATACTTACCGATGCTGTGTGAGGTGGTAATGGTAATCCAGGCACAGCCCACATGGGTAAATTCATTCGGGCATTGTGGTCAGTGTGTGGTTTCCTCTCGTACGAACTATACGGGGATTTGTACATCGAATTCGTTGAATGGGGCGGCGAGCTTATTCTATTGCTGCTATGGACGGGATTCGGTACGATGGAATTTGACGTTGGAATCTGGGGCGCTTGATCTACTTGCGGGGGTGGTTCTTCTCGAATTGGACTTCTACAAGATCTGAGAAGAAAACAGTTCGTATTTTTAAATTTATGATATAATTAATTGTTTGAAAATAAATCTAAAATCAAAATATGCTTTTTTGTCTGAAAGGCAAATAAACTGCTGGACAATTCAAGCGGACCGAGCTAATTGTTAGGTGAACTTTGGAGTAAAATATTTAACGAACGAATAAAGCTATCGATGCGCGGTTTCAAAATTTAGAAGAGAATTTATTTCTTAATATGCACATTTTTTCCGATTTTTTTTTACTTCTAACCTTTAACTGTCTACAGGGTTCAAAGAGACGTATGTTTTTTTACCAAAGTTTCTAAGTACCGGATTTCCACAAAAATAATTTTAAATTATTTTGGATGGCATTTTCTTTATCTCCTATTTATAGAGAAGAAAGTAAATTCTCAAATTTTTGATATCCCTCTTTGTTCATGAAATTTCGATTTTTTTCTCAACCCCTGTAAATTTCAGGTATTTTTGTCATTAGGCCTCACGATGTTTTATAAGAACGAGTTTTGGTAAGTGATTATAACTTCTTAGGACCACCTCTTTTGCAACTAGTAAATTTTAATTTCTTGCGTTTCGTCGTGACCAGTGGCGTACCCATAATCGGTTTTATTTTTATATTTTTCATTTTATATGCCTCCATTTCCACACATCGTGTGTTTCGTGCCAGGATAACTGCTCACGACGAAACGCAAGAAATTAAAATGTACTCGTTGCAAAAGAGGTGGTCTTAAGAAGTTATAATCACTTACCAAAACCCGTTCTTATAAAACATTGTAAGGCCTAATGACAAAAATACCTGAAATTTACAGGGGTTGAGAAAAAAATCGAAATTTCAAGAACAAAGAGGGATATCAAAAATTTGAAAATTTACTTTGTTCTCTCTATAAATAGGAGATAAAGAAAATGCCATCCAAAATAATTTGAAATTATTTTTGTGGAAATCCGGTACTTAGAAACTTTGGTAAAAAAAAACATACTTCTCTTTGAACCCTGTAGACAGTTAAAGGTTAGAAGTAAAAAAAAATCGGAAAAAATGTGCATATTAAGAATTAATTTTTTTTTTTAATTTTGCAAACCGCGCATCGATGGCTTTATTCGTTCGTTAAATATTTTACACCAAAGTTCACCTAACAATTAGCTCGGTCCGCTTGAATTGTCCAGCAGTTTACCTTATTGACTAGCGGCCAACGTAATAGCTTATAAATATTATCTCGCCCTTCCTATTAAGATTTCAAATACACCGGCATCTACCAGCAAGTCCTTGATGCGACCAGCCAAGGTAATTAGTTTGGACGTTCTATACACTTAATTTGCCACAAAATTAAAATCCAATACACACCTGTTTTCTTCCACCAACCCTTTAACTTTCAGTGCTTCTGCAACCTTCAGTAGTGCAGCTAATTGATCCTGGGCAACATTTACTTCCCCCCTGTACATGTATTCCAGAATAGCTTTTATTTCACAGTATCTGACGTCTTTTAGTACCACTACGGGATGTTTACACGGTAGTTCTGTGAAAAGGTTCTGAAACAATAAAAGAAAATCATTTATCGCTCTTGGACCAACACAACGTCAACAATGTAAAACATGTTGGGGTATGTCGATTTACTTTTAAAAATATTTATACATTTTGAAGGCCAAAACTAGCCCAGCTTGAAAAAATAATTACGCGTTCATCGTTACAAATTATTAAAAAAATAAATACAAAGCATGTTTGTGATGTGCAGTTAAAATTTGAGTTGATTTGATGAGTTTGAGTTGAATATTTGCCATTTTGAAAATTTATTGTTTTTAACACGTCGCTACGCGCAGCCAAATGCAATCCAAAGTAGAAATACAACATAGAATAGAATAGAATAGAATAGTAGTTTGTACAACAAGAGTGGATATGATATCTATATCTCACAAGAAAGTAGACTCAAACGTTCGAGCGCAATATGGACAATATACTCGAGTTAAAGAGTATATTTTTTCTACGACCAAACCCTTATTTTAAAAAAATTCAAGAAAAGTTTGCAGGCTGCCGGGCTTAAATAACTCATGACCATTGGATCGAGTTCGACGCTCTGCCGTTTGAGCCACAGGATCATGTTAGAAATTATGGTAAAACCAACTTAATAATAATGCTACATCAAATTCATTTTCTAAGCACATTTAGCAGGTTGTATTATAGATAAAACTATTTTAGATGCGTATACAGGGTGATTCCTAAGTTGATACTTCTTTTTTAGCTGCGTATAGAAGACATTACAATAAACAACATTTTCAAATGCCTTTTTTTTTAAACTCAAAAATAAAGTACTTACATTCATTTATTATACTACGAATCAAATACGGTTCTGCCTAACTTGCCCGTTGAATGACATTAAGAAAATTTCTGAGTGTTAGATGAGCCCGCAAGGGAAAGCGTTCTGCGGATAATCTCGAAGCACTTTGCCACACTCACAGTAAATTACCACCTTATCTATTAATTCATTGTTTTCAAATTTTACAATTTTCACGTATTATTAATTTAAAATTAACTTGCTTCAGAAAAACACACCGCACCGGATTGTTCAACACTACCCGTATGACTAATGCTAATAAGAGATAAGAAACACAACAGAAACTATAGTGGGGTATGTTTTAATGCCAGGCCCGCACTTAGATTTTTTACTTCTCTATCGAGCCTATTTTTAAGTTTTTTGAAAAAAGTTATTTAAAAAAGTTGTTTATTTAAATGCCTTCTATACACAGCTAAAAAAGAAGTATCAACTTAGGAATCACCCTGTATATTTTGTTATATTGAACAAATTACAATATATTGTACGAAATACATATAAATTATATAATTCGGTGTCTTGAAACCGAAGTCGGAGCCTCAGTAAATACTCAGTACTTTATAAGAACGCCAAAGAGGAATCAATTTTTATAACGATGTTATCAACTAATGGTAAATTCCGGATATTCTTTAGAACACTTATTGTGGTTGTGATCTGCTAAAAAAATACTTTTTCCGTATTGTGTGCTTTTCTGAAATTTTTCTATAAAAATGGGAGATTTTATTTTTAAAGGTTTCAACACTGTTCAGTACTGACAGTAAGAATATGAAATTTTGCCGTACACTTAACTGGAATAGCCTACATTTCTCTTCACTTAAGTGTAAAGGAAACAGCAAATATCCATGAGGGAGTAGAAAAAAAAGTAAGTATTCTTTTCCATACATAGTATTATGGAATTGATGCGTTATATTCAAATAACTCCTTGGGTGTTCATTATTATATTATATGGTTCGATATCGTTATCAAGTAATTCTTGCAGATGCAGACATTTTGATGGGATAAAAATTAATGTATGTTTATTACCTGAAAATATGGCGAACAAGCTGCTAAAACCATCCGATGACATTTAATGGAACTTCCTCCATCACATGCTATCGTGACGTCGGTAAAAGCTTCATTCTGGAGAAGTTCGTCGAAGACAGTCAGCAGATTGGACCGATGATTGTTCCATCGCAGGCAGTACTGCTGCGATTGAGTCATGGTGATGGCAGCCAGTAGCAGTCTCTGAAAAGAAGGTATTGTTTATTGAATATGTTCTATAGTCTATTTTAGAAAGGTGTAGAGTAATAAACGCTCATTAGGTATGCAAAGTGACTACAAAGTGATCCAACGAATATTTAAGCCACTTTCATAATTTAGCATTGATTTCATTGCAAAATTCTTTACTTTTATCAAATGCAGGTGGTACCACCCGGGTTTGGGTCAATCTATGGGTTTTGCCTATTGTTATCAATTTACAAACATTAAAAATGGTACATTAGGTACACTTATTTTTTTATTAAACACTATAAAAAAAATACAAAATACAAAAAATACATTATACAGAAATTTAGTTATAAAAAATCATAATATTCTTTGTCATCTGATGAACTGTCATCTCCTCTTGAGGTTATAATTAACGGGTCGACGGTCCGATCGATCAGGTGATCAAGATCCCACAATTTCTCCTTGTCTTTAATGACATGATTGACTGCTTTTCGCCCGTTCTCTTGTGTCACTTTCTTAAAGGCTTGATCAAACAGTAGCTTAACGTCTTTTATTTAGAATGTATTGTTGTATCTTGTTACAAATCCTTTCACTTGAGCTCACATAAGTTCTATAGGATTTAGTTCGCAATAAAATGGCGGTGTGCGCATCACAGTTACACTATGTTTTTCAGCTATACCTTCCACGGCATATTTCATAAAACAATGTTTGTGTAAATTTGCTGTAGCTAATAGTTCCTTTTTTATCAAATTATCTTATTTTCTTTGATTAGTTATCATAAATAATTTAATGCACAATATTTACGTACGCCTATGGCCGACACCGAAGTTGAACGGAACTGGATCGAATTTCTCATTTTATTACCCTACACCTTTCTAGACTATAGTGTGACAGAAACTATTAGCGATAATTAGTATAATTACTGACTAGGTACATATTTTTCTAAATATTCAGTAATTTTTGCTGGTTTTTCTCCCAGCGATAGCCTTAAATTAAAAATCTATTACAAGGCAACAACGTTTCAACCTTTATTTATTTACAATATAAAATGTAGGTAAATGTAGGTTTGTAAGTAATTTTGAAATATTTATCTGTAGGTACCATTAAAATAAATACGGTATCGATGCTGTATCATTGTCCTAGTCTTATTTTCTTAGATACTCCTTTGACATACGAAATGTTGAGTGTTGGTTGTGTGTCTTTTTGCTTTTTGTATGTTTGGGCAATTCTTACGATTTTTAAATTTTGGAAAGAGACACTTTAAGAAGCCACCTTACGGAGGACGAAACCAACAAGCCAAAAAGACAGGAAATACTGTGTATATCGGATCCCCTGCAAATGTGGCCAATTTTATTTTGGCGAGATACTTAAACCATTCGAAATAAGGATCGAAAGAAACAATACGCAGCGAGAGCTGCCATGTAAATACGTCATAATAATTTGACAAAAATTAGTGCCAATGCATGATGTTATCAAGTGTTAATCAACAAAAGTTTTCCAAGTTTTTACGACAACAATGTTTATTATTTACTTTTACTTCCTAATTACGTGATATCATTATAATAGAAAAAATTATAAACAGGTTATCAAAATTATCATGCGGTTGGTATTTTAGTGCAAAATTATGTTGACATTATACATCTTGTTTACGGTCTATTTCCTATTGTCACGTAATCAGTGGCGGCTCGCGGTCTTAAAAAATGGTGAAGTGAGTACTTAAACAAACATTGACTAATTCATATTTTTAATTACTATTAGTAGGTGCAGGGACATTATTTTAAGTGTCTCATCCGATTGGCGACTTTGCTATCGATCACAATAAAAAACAATTATGTGTTCCCTAACAGCTGTTAATGAAGAAGCCAAATTTGATGTCAAAAAAAATCTATGTTTACAAATTTGACAGATATGACGCCATATTGGATTTTCTTAAATGGCAACCCTACCTTATAGTAAGCCAGCTGCATTCGCCTATTTGTTCCAACATTAAAAATGTATAATTGTCAGTATTTATTTTCAGCCGTTCCGGAGATACGAGGCTTCGAAGTTGGTGATTTTGTTATCATCGAATTGACAGAAGCTTTGAGATTAGAAACTCAATTTTTTCTGGAGATACGTAGTTTTTTATGGCGGAGCCACCCATGCTATTGTCATATATGTCAGATGTCAGAAAATGACAGTTACGACGCCATTTTGAATTTTTTTAAATAGCAACCCATATTTATAACTACGTCAGTGTATTGCATTTCGCGGTCCGATTTCAAAAATATATAGTTGTCGATATTTATTTCCAACCCTTACCGAAATACGACCGTATCAAAAACCGCATCGTACGATTATGTGTTTTAAGTATTTCACTCCATTAAAAAATAGAAGCTTTGTGATTAAAAAATCAATTTTTTCTGGAGATACGTAATTTCTTATGGCGGAGCCACTCATGCTATTGTCATATATGTCAGATGTCAAAAAATGACAATTACCGCCATAAAAAATTACGCATCTCCAGAAAAAATTGAGTTTCCAATCTCAAAGCTTCTGTTAATTCGATGATAACAAAATCACCAACTTCGAGCCTTGTATCTCCGGAACGGCTGAAAGTAAATATTGACAATTAAACATTTTTAATGTTGGAACAAATAGGCGAATGCAGCTGGCTTACTATAGGGTAGGGTTGCCATTTAAGAAAATCCAATATGGCGTCGTATCTGTCAAATTTGTGAACATAGATTTTTTTTTACATCAAATTTGGCTTCTTCACTAAAAGCTGTTAGGGAATATATAGTTGTTTTTTTATTGTGGTCGATAGCAATGTCGCCAATCGGGTGAGACACTTAAAATAATGTCCCTGTACGTAAACTACTGAATTAAATAAAAAATAAAAACAAAACTTTGTAATCACATAGTAAATCACGTAAAAACGATATCTATTACCGTAAGTTTCGCGAAGCCTCAAAATAAATACCTTAAGATTAGGCGAACCAATGCTAAAACAATGGTGCATACGACTGATCTTTTTTAAGTTGTCCCTTATCATAATGCAAATTGTTGCTATGCTGTTAGCGTGACTGACGTCACTTAACCATAGCAACGGTGAATATCAAAGCCATGTTGGGCGTTGGGTCTTTACTTGCTTTGAGCTAACGGACGCGGTCGACTGGGGCGCGCCAAAATGCATAAGTGTTTATAAATTATTGTCTATCGGACTTAATCGTGGCCCTATTATACATTCGGATTAAATTCATATTATTAATTCGAACATAATTATTTTTTAAGGGCTAAAATGGTAGCTGTACTGGTACATTAATATTTTATATTGTCGAAAAACTTTCCTCCTGGTTTTATTTTTTTTGGTGAAGAGCCCCTTCACCTACTACACCTGACGAGCCGCCACTGCAGACATCTTGTTTACGGTCTATTTCCCATTGTCACGTAATTTATTTGGTTAAAAGTCTGGGATAGTACGAAAATATTTATTTCCAGATAAAAATCGTGTATATAGCAAATAATTTTTGACAAACACAATGGTCGACCGTTTATCTATAACAAGAATTCTCTAATACCAGTTTACCTAAATTGGTTTTTAATTTGGTAATTTTTTTCAAATTTACAAAAAGACGTAGATTATTGCGAAAACATTCCCCGCATCATTAGTGGAAAAAATAAGTGTGTGTACGTACACTTTGTTAATTTTTACTAACAGAAAAAGTTGTTTGTAATTAAACTTTGTACCTACTTTTTAATTAGATTTTTTTATTTGGTTCTTTGGGCCTTTGTAGTTCTTGTCATTATACCTTTAGAGATTATAGAAACTGTTAAAAATAATTACTTATAGTCTATTTATTTCCAACCGGCAGGAATTTAACACAAATACACCTGAACAGGGTCGTATTTAAAAGTTTATAATTCTAAATGGCTGCACGATTTTAAATAAGACACAATAATACGACAACCAATCTCGTAATACGACCCCGTTCAGGTCAAGTGTCCACGTCTGATTTGGGCAAAGCACTCGAAAAAAGTACTTTCTTTCACCAAGCCCTTTGGAATAGGCGCGGAGCCAGGGGCGGAGGCAATTTCGCCCCCCTGAGCCTCACCAAATGGGTGTTTTTTTTTACTGTGAGCCTTAAAAATTTTAGGCCGTGTGAAGGGTCAGAATTTTTCTTAGAAGTTACTTTTGAGAGTAAGGAGATTTTTAGAGCCGGAATACGCTCTTTTTTTAGAAGTCACTTTTTTTTGTCCCCCCCCGTCAGCAAAATCCTGGATCCGCCTCTGTTTTGGAAAAGTTATTTGAAATTCTTCTTATGTTCTTCTATCTTGTTAGGTACAGGCGCGTACGCAGGAATGTGTATCACATCATAGTCGTAGGTAATATAAAATATCCAAAAAAAAACACAGAACACAGCACAGTTGTGGAACTTAAAACCTAACATTTTTGGTATATGCATAAAAAAACGAAGTTTATCTAAGTAATATTTGGAATAAGAAACACAAATATAAAATAATTATTGTCACCATGCATCCCAAAATTTTCAAACGCTACATATAAACAATAGACCTTATAAATTAATTTACAAAATTATATCAAATCTTTTTTTTTTTTAAGTTCATTCAATACTTCTTCCTCAGAAATTTTTATATTCGGGTGAACATACAAAAGAGCCAGCCCATTCATCCTCTCTTCACCCATAGTATTCCTAAGATAGGTTTTAAGCCATCTCAGAGTGGAAAACCTCCTCTCAGCCGTTGCTGTGCTCACTGGGAGTGTGCAGAATATTCTCAGAAGTTGTGATATATTGGGGTATATTCTTTCGTTGCCAATTTTTAAAAATTGAGTCGCATTTGATGGATATTCAACTTCAACAAGTTTTTAGAGATATCCCCACCTTATATCAAGTATCTTGGTGGTAAAATGTCGGCAATTCAAGAAGTTTAGAAATCTGCTGCTGTCCTAATATTTTGTCCGACTTCTTTGGAATTAATATTTTGAATGATGCTAACAATTCTTTGTGTTTAATCAACCTAATTTTCAATTGTGCTAGGACAGTGTCCAAGAACGGGTTAAATATTAAACCAATAATATTCTTCTACTGTTTCTCCTGGACAGTTACCCCGCATTGTCTTTCTTCCTGTTACCCTAGGCTGTCTTAGTTCAGAGTCAAAAAGTTTTGATAAAATATCTCTTGCTTCGATAAATATTTTTGTAAATTCTGTTTCGGATGATATTCGCATTTTATTCAAACTCTCGATGCGATTCTCTGCTAGGGAAATTGCACCGAGGAGATCTATACTCTCTCCTTGAAAGATTTTTGATAAAGGCAGGGTATATGCGAATATCATTATTAAAAACTGCAATGCGCGCCTGGGAGGGGGCAATCGCCCCCTTTGCCCCCCCCCCCCCCCCCGCATATGCGCCTGCTTAGGTAACTCTGTTAATTTTGTTTTTAAATTTATACTTCGTGTAACGACTTTTTCTTGAAGTAAAAATAATTTAATATAGCGACCTTACACGATCACTATTTTACTGACAGCATTATTGATATGACATTAAATTGTATATAAGAGTAAAAAATATAGAGGATTGTATCGCGCTTCAATATAATCTTGATTTGGTTGTTGCATGGTGTGCTGAAAATAATCTGCAGCTGAACGTTGGAAAGTGTAATGTTGTATCTCTTACTACTAAATCCTCAATAATTTTATACGATTACTCAATAGACGATCGATCACTCAGTTTCACGTGTCGAGGAGTTCAAAGACCTTGGTATAACTTTTGATACAAAACTCTCTTTTTGTTCACATATAGACAATATCATTTCTGAGGCTTCAAGGGCATATGGTTTCATTCTCCGTTGTACAAGAGAATTTGTAAATATTCAGGCTATTATCACATTGTATAATTCGTATGTAAGATCTAAATTGGAATATGGGGCAGTGGTTTGGTCTCCGGGTTATAATGTTCATAGTGACAGAAAAAGTTCAGCGGAAATTTCTAAAATACATTACATTTAAGCGAGAGGGAGTTTACCCTTATCAGGGATTTCCACATGAGCAATTACTTAAAATGTTTAACTTATCTTCTTTAAAAGAACGACGTAATTACTCCTTTTTAATAACTTTGTTTAAACTATTAAATAATATTATTGACTGCCCAAATATCCTATCCAGAATTAATTTCGGTGTACCTCGCCTAAATAGTCGTTATAATAACTGTTTTTATTTGGACACTCCTCGTACACACATTTTAAGGTTCTCTCCGCTTTATGCAATGTGTGATTTGTATAATAAAAATATTCATATTGATTTTTTTAACTCGTCATTATCGGAGTTGGGTCAAAGTCTTAAGCATTGAAAACCTCTGGCATAATTTTTCGGTAATTTTTTGCTGGTTTTTAATTTTATTTTGTAAAATATCTTAGTGTAACTAGTAATCTATTGTATTGTGCCTTAAAACTTGCCAATTTTTCCTAATTTCTTTAATTTTTATTAGTGTTAATTTTGAAATATTTAATTGTTATACATTACAGGGCTTGTATACATGTTTTGTCCTGCCTTGTAGTTGGGTATGTAATAACCTGTAAGGCATGTACTTAATAAATAAATAAATAAATGTCAATCATAAAATTACTAAAGTAATACCATTTATTACTAAATAATTCATAATAATAATGTAATTATTTTCTAATGGGACGCTACACTATCAATCAGACTGACAAGTCTTATTGATAAGGGAATTAGAGTAAATCTGATCGTGTAAGGGATAATTTCAAAAATTGATATTATTCAGTACTGTCAGTCTGAATGATCATGTAGACTCTACAATACAGAGTAGAGATGTAATTTTTTATCTGATTAAACTACAATAAATTAACTATATTAGACGATCTCTGGAGTTTAGCGCGCACGCCCTTGTGTACACGATGGTAAGGTGGATGAGTTTCGCGATTTCCAAGGTTTCTGTCAGAACAGAAAATTGCAAGGTTTTATTATGTAGTTACTATGTGCAATTCCTTGATACTTTCACCTGCTCTGATTTATTTTTCAGGATTAAACGGCACTGCCTTGTTACCAATAAATTGAACTTTTTGCTTTTTAATAATAGTCGTATAAAAAATGCAGTAAACGTTGGAGATAATGACTTTTTTGAATGGCAGTAGAGTTTTGAATTGTCATTGT
This sequence comes from Polydrusus cervinus, assembly GCA_935413205.1. Taxonomy (NCBI): domain Eukaryota; kingdom Metazoa; phylum Arthropoda; class Insecta; order Coleoptera; family Curculionidae; genus Polydrusus; species Polydrusus cervinus. Next base: position 23,292,722 of record OW284514.1, on the reverse strand, counting down.
CTATTTGTGTTGAATCACAACGTTTCAATACAATACAGTAATACTATTTACTACACAGTATTCACCTGAAGACGACTGGAGATACTTACCAGTTGAAACGTTGTGATTTAAAACAAATAAAGACAATGCAAGTCCAAAACTCCACTGCAATTTAAAAATGCAGTAAATAACGCAGTGTGTTATCGAACAAATATTAAAATAAAATATACCGAGATTGATATTGTTTATATGTTGTGCATTACTTACAGTTTGTACAAATATTCGTTTCCATGAATACGGATATTTACTGATGCTTATAGAAGAAACAAAGGATTAAAAAGTAACACTTGTCAACCGAGTCACAAACATTTTAGAACTAGAAATTTCCTTAATTACTAATTGTAAACAATTTTGCGAAATCGCAAATATTTTAATCTATTTTTAACATTGGGGTTTGCATACATATAATTTATAGTATACTACGACAAACGTTCAAAACAATACTCCAAATTTAAACAAAATGTAAACAAGAAAATCTTCCGTTTATTTAACATGTGTCATAGTATTGTGGACCGAAATAAAAATTCAGCAACATTAAGTTATTTCTCATGTTGATCAGTGACGACTAATGAACCTTAAGCCAAGCGTCGCATGGCGTCTAGTAGCATTATCGCATCTATGATTTATTTTTACTTCATTTCAATCGACTTCCATTTTTATGTCGCGTATGATAGCTTCGCATGATACTTGATTTCTTGAATATGTGTGGTGGAAGTCAATGTATGAGTTGCAAATTCAAGTAGTAATTATTATTACTTATGTATAATTTTTAAAGTTGAACACATGACGCTTTGACAAATATCATAAAGTGACAGTAACGGAACGGTCAATATCCCAACCATACTTTTTTATAATGCCTAATTTCTTGTTGTTCTCTTGTTTATACCGCCATTATATTCCCGGAGTTTTAAAACTAAGCGCTCCTTTCTTGATTTGAGAAAAACGAATATATTTTGGATGATATTACTGATGACACGTGTTAGTTAAATTAATTTAATATGTCACACATGGTACATGGAATAGGAGTGTATATGTCCAGTCTTAGTCAACCACGAGTGCTGCTAATATTGGGTACTATAATAAATATATTCCACTTAAATAAGCGAATGAGATATACCTGTTATAGGTAAGTGATAAATTCAAAATTGCCAGTGGTAATATAAATTATTTCTTATTAAATTTAACCTTCTGAATATAGTGTTGGACATACCGTTTTTTTCTCAGCACTCTTTATGTAGGGTCTAATAGGCAAAAGGTGCATCAGGACTGCAAAAATTATTCCCCGGACACTGCTTTCGTTATTTATAAATAGTTTTGTGGGTAAATTTAACTTGCGTAAGAGCGCGGCTTTTTCCGGCGTAAACACGAATATTCGGAAAAGATAGCGCGAATACTAGAATAACAAGGGCTTGTGACAGTTTATTACCAAAATATATGCATTTAAAAGTTGCGTGCGCGGAAATTTATTGCAATGATTTGATGAACAAACTGGGCGCCGCCGACGTCGTCGTGGACCATTGTCGACGTCATTAAAACTTAATGTTATCGAGAGGAATCTTTACAAAAATGTATTATATACTTTTTCTTGATTCATTAAATGTATTTAAAGTTCAGTTATAGCAGTGGGGGCTCGCGGTCTAAAAAAAAGAGCTAGGTATAGTGCGGGTACTTAAACAAACATTGACTAATTTTACACTACTAAATTAACTGAAAAATAAAAACAAAACTTTTTAGTCACACAGTAAATCACGTAACAACGATATCTATAACCGGAAGTTTCGCGAAGACTCAAAATAAATACCTTAAGGTTAGGCGAACCAATGCTAAAACAATGGTGCATACGACTGATCTATTTTTAAATTGCCCTTCATCTTAATGTAAATTGTTACATGCTGTCGCGTGACTGACGTCACATAACCATAGCGACGGTGAAAATGAAAGCCACTTGACTTTATGTTGGGCGTTGGATATTCACTTGCTGCTTTGAGCTTATGGACACGGTCTGTTGCCACGCCAAAATGCACGAGTGTTTATAATTATTGTCCATCGGAGTTAACCGTGGCCCTATTATGCATAGCTATATTCTACTTAAATTATTATTAATTCGAACATAATTTTTTTTAAGGGCTAAAATGGTAGCTGTATTGGTACAGTAATATTTAATATTGTCGAAAAACTTTCCTCATGGTTTTTTTGGTGAAGAGCCCTTCACCTGACCAGCCGCCACTGAGTTATAGTCTTTATAGTGTACGTGCCGAGAACAGGTTTTAGTCTTGCAAATTTATATAGTTAGAAATGGGACACCCAGGAAGGACGACAGCGTTTCTAAAATTATTGTACAAAGTTAGTCAGAAAACATTTTATTTGAAACGTCCTGTATATTAAAAAAAATATACGGATTTTCAATCGCTACCATCTTGGCATTCACTAACTCCTGAAACCTGAACTTAATTTCACAAGAAAGAATGATATTTCCTCTAAATGTGAAACCGGTTTTTATTTGTGTGGTTTCAGAAAAACTCGCAATTTAAATATTGTTTAGCGGGATGGGAATTTTTGGGGAGATGCTCTTAATAGCCAGTTTTTGCCAACCAATAAAATCTCGCTATTCGAATTTTCAAACGCTAATATCTCGGCATTAACTAAGTTCTGAAACCTGAATTTCGGTTCGCTAGAAAGAATGATATTCGGTGCCGAATGTGAAACTGGTTTTTACCAAATTATTTGTGTAGTTTGGGAGAAATTGGTGGCTGGCAAAAACCATCAAAAATAAACCATAAATATAATATATAGGTACCTGTTAAATCCAGCCCCAAAAATCAAAATTCATCACTTCCCGAGACGACAACACAAATCACCCCGTTATAAAAGCTTAAACGTTAAAAGCCCTTTCGCAAAAAATACAAAAGTTAACCTCACTTATCTAGGATTTCTCTATGACCCGCACTTCTCAACTATCTTTTTACTATGCGCGATATTCGCTGTCAATTCAAAAACAACCCTTGAAACGGTCCCGTTTGAGGATACGCCCCTTCCATTGGCTAAAAAACCAGCCTCTCTCGCCCCTCGCCTATTTCAATAGCCCTGATGTAACCGGGGATTTACCTGTTCTATCTTTAAGTGGGGGAAGGACAACAAGTATTTGCGGTTGAATGATTTTATCGGCATAATTTTATTTATTAAAAGGCCTTTTTTCTGCCGGATAAAGGGATGTTTTATGGGGGTGGTTGTATTGTCAGCGACAATAAAGAAGAGAAAAGGATTGGGCAGTTTTTTATGTATTTCGTATATAACTTTTATTATGGTTTTTTAAAATAAATTCCAAGCCTTTAAAAGATTGATACCTTTTGTTACGCCGAATGCAAACGAGAGGAAAAATAACTATAAGCAGTGGTGGTCGCAGCGTTTTTCAAAGGGGGCAGTCGGTTTAGTTTAAGATCACTTTGAACTGTGAGGAAACTTCTTGCTACTGTGCGACAGAGCTGGCTTTGCACATGACCAGTACCTACCTGCGCCAAAAGTTTACAAAAATGCCGATCTATGTGGCGACATAGTGTATGCAATTTTATCTAGGCCACAGTTTATAGAGTAAAAACTGTGTCTAGGCCACGGGAAATTCTAGAGAAGCGCACCAACTGTTTTAATTTTTTTATTTTAGCCTCATCATCTATATCGTATAATCATTTATTTTTTTATTCCTTAAGAAATCGTGTCATACGTTAATAAAAGGACCAGAGGAGGAGGGGGGGGGGATTGTCCCCTCTAGGACCGCCACTTAATCAGGCTTAAAACTTAGCAACTGACAGTGCTGATTTTGTCAAGAGTTTGACCTAAGAATTTATTAATTATTCATCTCCTGGTAACTTTACCAGCCAGATAGTTTCTATGGAAACAATTGTCTCAACAATGGTTTGGTTTGGAAATTATCTTGCTGATAGAGTTACCAGGAGGTCAGTAATACAGGCCTAAAAGGCCCGTATTATTAATCTCCTGGTAACTTTATCAGCAAGATAATTTCCAAAGAAATCATTGTTAAGACAATTGTCTCCATAGAAATTATCTGGCTGGTAAAGTTACCAGGAGATGAATAATACGGGCCTAAGCAACGGCTGCGTCAGTATCCCACCCATGTAAAGGTATCCACCCATGTGCCTACTCAAAATTGTTGATTATTATTATTTTCCTGCAGGGCTGGCAATTTTTTTAGGAGTCACTTTGTCAAGGAGGAGATTTCCGTACCAGCGACCTTTTTTTTAGAAGTCACGTATTTGAGGAGTAGAAGATCTCCAGTCATGCCTACCCCGAATATATCGGAGCCATTAAAATTTAGGAAATAAAAAAGAAGGCATTGCGCCCATACATTCTAGTGGCGGCGCCGGGATTTTTGGGATGGGTGGCACTACCCAAATCAAAAAGGACTTTTAAATAAAAGGTCCCCGCCTCCCCCATGCTCTATAACACCACAAGCGTGGTAAACAACCCTCTTGTCCAAACTGACATCTAAAAAAAAGTCATCATCGTTCTCTTTATCTCTTATGACATTATTACATCCTTCTATAATATCATTCTTTTCTCATCTAAAATTTCATAGTCAAATCCCCCTTCCCCACGGAAATTACAAAACCGAAACTCTCAATTTTGGGTGGGCACCCATGTTTTAATAGTGGGCTAATGCCCCCCCCCCCCCCCCACTTGGCGCCGCCGCTGATACATTCAGGATTAATTTTGGATAATCTACACTAGTATTATTTAAACAGAACAGGTTCAGAACTGAGCCTTGGGGTCCACCTATATTTATTTCCCTATAACTAAAAGCGGATCAATTCCCGATCTTGGGTCACCTCACATTGATATGATACATTATTGTTATTTTCCTTAATTGCGTAATAAATAACTGGCAATTTATCAGGGGGTAAAAATTAAAATTCTGATTATTTATGCTAAAAAGAGACACAACAGGCAACTGAAAACGGGATCAAAGTAAGTTTTTTTTTAAATAATTTGTTTGGCAAAAAATGACCTTTTTTTTGAAAGAAACTGATAATAAATGTAAGAACACTAATTATTATCTGTAACAAAAATTGTCGTGTTGTTATAAAACATAAAATTCAACTTTGACGTCAGTTTTGAAAAGTTTTTACATGGCAATTTGTAGGAAACTATTTCCGTCGTGTCTTATTTTATCTAGTCCGAAAATAGGCGATTCAGTGAATTATTTATTATATATTGTAACGAAAATAATAACAGGTTTTTGCTCGTCAATTGAAAGGCTTCGTAAATACGTCTAGAATGACCCGTGCAAAATTGTTAAAATTTTTACGAAATTTATAATGCATTAATACGCTTTCTTTATATTAGGTATTTGAAAGAACAGTACTTGTTGGGTATGCTAAGCACCCCAACACCATTATAGAAATCACTTGACAGGAACTTTTTTTAGAAGGCACTCTTGACAGGAGAAGAAGTTGTTGGGGATCGCAGGGGGACCTTTTCTTTAGAAGTCACTTTCGAACGATGACTTAAGTTGTTCCCCCCCCCCCCCCCCCCCTAAATGTGATGACCTAAGACTACGCAGATATGTATTACAAAAGTCAATTTTTTGCACACACCAGTGGCGACACACAGGTGAAAAAAAATAAAACCAGGAGGAAAGTTTTTCGACAATATTAAATATTAATGTAACAATCTAGCTAATAATTAATTAATAATATTAATTTAATCCGAATGTAGCTATGCATAATAGGGCCACGGACAATAATTATAAACACACGCCCCAGCGACCGTGTCCGTTAGCTCAAAGCAAGTGAAGATCAAACGCCCAACATGGCTTTGATATTCACCGTTGCTATGGTTAGGTGACGTCAGTCACGCAAACAGCATGTAACAATTTGCATTATGATGAAGGGCATTTAAAAATAGATCAGTCGTATGCACCATTGTTTTAGCATTGATTCTCCTAACCTTAAGGTATTTATTTTGAGGCTTTACGAAACTTACGGTTATAAATATGGTTTTTACGTGATTTGCTGTATGATTAAAAGGTTTTGTTTTTATTTTTCAGTTAATTCAGTTGTGTACGTACCTACTTAGTTGTGTGTTTTAAAAATGAACCCAATTAATGACATAGTTTGTAATTTGTTGGAAACTCCATTCAGTCGTTGGACAGATGAGGATAAGAGGGACGGTTTGTTACACGGGTTTTTAGTCAATGTTTGTTTAAGTACCCGCACTATACTTAACTCTTCACCATTTTTTAAGACCGCGAGCCGCCACTGGCACACGCATCCAAAACAACCTTTAAATAAAAATGCTTAAAAGATTTAAAAATTGGGTTTTTTCAATTTTGTAATTTCTATCGAGCCCTTTAAATTTTCAAATATGAACGTTACTTTTAAGGTGACGAGAATTTTCAAATTAAAACTTCAATAAAGAGATAAAAGGTTAAAATAAGAAATTAAAGTAGTAAAGATGACCCTAAAGGCGACCCTACATGATCAGAATTACTGATAGTCCTGAATGATATCAATCATAAAATGACTAAAGTAAAAATATTTGTTACTAGATAAATCCTAATCAAAATATTAAAATTTTTGAGTTTTTATAACGAAACGACAGTAATAAGTGATCGTGTAAAAGTAAATTTGAAAAAAGTATGAAAATATATGGGACTGATATCATTTAGGACTGTCAGTAATACTGATAGTGTAGGGTCTGCGTAAAGGCGACCCTACACCATCACTATTACTGACAGTCCTGATCATAAAAGCATAAAATTAATGGATCTCGCTACCTAAGCAAATTGAATAAGTTACATAAGATTAATTTATCGATGATTTATAACTGTCGAATTAGAAAGTTTGTTCTACTATCACAGTTTTTATTTATGTAGCTTCCGATGGTTTTTAAAAATAATTTGGCTAAATTTATGTTTTTTTGTTTGACCATTTGACTTCTCGATCCTATACGAAATATTTATCTCTGAATATTATTATTTTATTATATTATATTTTAGATTGTTATAAATTATTCTAATCTTTATGGACTGGTTTTTAAAAATAACAGGAAATATACCTATGTAGTACAAACTTTGTATCTGGAAGTAAAATTATTTAAAATTTATAAATTGTAGGGATTATTCTTATACTTATGTGACATGCCATACTTTTTTTTAAAATGTTTTGCATCAACTTGTTAACAGCGATGGTGCCCGGAAATTCTCAGTGGGTGGGCACACGCGGGACCGATGACTTTAGGGTGGGCACTGCCCAAATGAAAAGTCAGTTCTAAAAAAAGGTCCGTCCCAGTGGCGGCTCGTCAGGTAAAGTAGGTGAAGGGCTCTTCACCAAAAAAAAAAAAACCATGAGGAAAGTTTTTCGACAATATTAAATATTACTGTACCAATACAGCTACCATTTTAGCCCTTAAAAAAAATTATGTTCCAATTAATAATAATTTAAGTAGAATATAGCTATGCATAATAGGGCCACGGTTAACTCCGATGGACAATAATTATAAACACTCGTGCATTTTGGCGCGCCCCAGCCAACCGCCGTCGTGACGTCAGTGTCGCAAACAGCATGTAACAATTTGCACTATGATGAAGGGCAATTTAAAAATAGGTGAGTCGTATGCACCATTGTTTTAGCATTGGCTCGCGGTATTTATTTTGAGGCCTCGCGAAACTTACGGTTATTGATATCGTTTTTACGTGATTTACTGTGTGATTAAAAAGTTTTGTTTTTATTTTTCAGTTAATTTAGTAGTGTGTACGTACCTACTTAGCTTAATTTTTATTGTGTGTTTTAAAAATGAACCCAATTAATGACATAGTTTGTAATTTGTTGGAAACTCAGTTACTGGACAGATGAGGATAAGAGAGACGTTTTTACACGGGTTTTTAATCAATGTTTGTTTAAGTACTCGCACTATACCTAGCTCTTCGCCATTTTTTTAAGACCGCGAGCCGCCACTGGTCCGTCCTCGCAGTGAGAAAACTTGAAATCGAAAATATACGACTACTTTCCAATCAAAAGTTACTAGTTTTTAAAAAGTACAGTAATAAATTATGCTGGTTTTTGAAACAATATCCTCAAGTTTTATAATATAAACGTCCTATTTTCATTCCCGCAATGTTTTTTAGTTTATATATATACCCAAAACTTCAAAAAAAAAGAGTCGTCTCTACCACCATCCATTGCTTTTTCAATCAATATTGGTTCACCGTACTTAATAGTATAATTTAGTCGGATTTAGTGAGGCTGCAGCCCCTCCACTAAATTTCGGACATAATTTTTTTATTGTACGTATGCCCACTCCGGGAATCGAACCCGGGTCGCCACGGTCGAATGGCAGTACTAACCTCGGAGTCACTCCCGCGGTTCATTAGGAGGATTTCAAGTATTGAGCTCCAATAAACATATATTTTATATTCCTTTTCATAGTATTTTATTTAAGAAACAGTAGTTAACGATAAGTCAATTAAACCCCTTCATCATCTAAATGTTCTCTAAAATGTTTACAAGGCTATATCTGGGAAACAAAAAAATACAAAAATTTTATTAATAAAAAACGTTAGTATTTTTTATTTTAAGGTTATCCTTGCTTCTCCTCACTATAGGATTCTTTGTAAAGGGGAAACCATTACAAACTAGTTGGTTAATGCTTAGTAATTTACGCTGGACCATAATAGCAAATGGTTCTAATAAAACTAAGAACTATCACTTTTCTCGTATACATTTCTGCAATTTTGAATTAATGTAAGCAATGTTAAACAGAGAATTGAGAAATGTATACATTTCTATTTAATGGTTTTGTATACTTTGTTTAAAATCAAATTAGGATATGCTACTTCCTATTTTGCCATGTTGTGTTTATTCACACGCTTACTTAATTAAAATAGGGACATTTTGCAACTGACGCTAATTATTTATTTAATACAAAAATCTCAGGAACGACGCCGATGTTCGAAATACAGTGAGGTCACAGAAGAACTCGAAAAAAAGTAATTCTTCATCATTTTTTTCGCTTGCTATATAAATACGATTTACATTAAAACACTTTGATTTTTTTTTAAATAGGGCGAGCAAGAACTATCAAATTTAAATCTTAAAATACGCTAAAGAACAATATTTAATTTGATAGTATAAAAACAATGATACCGTATCCATGGTAATGACACAACGGATGACTTGATTAAGCATTTTAAAATTATGAGTTTATCGTAAGTCGCGTTGGCATCAGTTAAGAGCAAACAGTAGTCGATGAGTCATCGCGAACAAATACTGCATTTCCGCCACATCGTGCATACTGTACCTGTGTCTGGCGATTGCAATAAAATGTAATTTTTTATATACAAAGTATTATAAAACCGAATTTCACGAGATTTAAGTGGCGTTGTGTCAGTGCTGGATATTTTTAATATAATATCGGGACATCGTTTGTAATTTTAATGTAAAAAAAGAAATTAACATGAAAAACCGCAATATTTCTTTTTTTATGTTCTGCATGGCGGATGATATAAATTGAAACTATATAATTGAAACTTTAAAATACATTTAGTGTATAGAGAATATTAATAAAAATAAAAGTATTTTACATTCTTTCCCTTGCTTATGGTGGCATGTTTCTTCCAATTTTTCTTCACTAAAACTTTTAACACACTCTAATTTAGCCATAAGTTTAAAGCTCTGTAAAGACGTTATTTACCTTTTTCTTTGCTTAATTCAATTTATTCTCCTGAAGATCAATTATAACTTCGAGAACATGTAGATATTCTAATATTTAACCAAGTTTTTTTATATATTATATTAGTGGAGGAAGACTTTAAGTTTCTTATGTCTTCCCACTTCTATTTGTTTGTAGTAACTTTTGACCTTTTCGACTTTTATTTTTTAATACTTTTTAATAATTGTATGGTCTTTAATAATTTAGGCTTTGTTTTAAATAAAAACATTCATACATCAGAAGGATAGAAGAGTTTTGGACTTGCATTGTCTGTATTTGTTTTAAATCACATCGTTTCAAATGAACTGAAGATACTTGCCAGTTGAAACATTGTGATTTAAAACAACAGACAATGCCAGTCCAAAACTCTTCTAATAACATTCAAGAAGCATTATTGGCTCCAACCTTCGAACAGACAATATATGCATCACTATAAATATAATTTTATATGAGAGTTAAATCTTTGCAGCAAATAAAGAAATTAATGTGCACATTTGTTAACCATAGTGCACCTAAATATGCTGGGCCTTAGTTAAAATAATACTTAGGTTTCTTTCGTTATCTGACATTTTCAAATCTGTTTAGATAAAGCTTATGTACCTAATGGAACCTAACCAACTATAGTTCGATATCTATACCTTTTCCAAAAATGTATTTATCTTTACCGCAAATTGTTGATATAGTTCCATGAATTGTAAAATTAAAATTAATAAATAAATGTAAGTACCTTATTTTTGCGTTTTTTTAAAAAAGGTATTTGAAAATGTTGTTTATTTTAATGCCTTCTATACACAGCTAAAACAGAAGTATCAACTTGGGAATCACCCTGTATAGATTAATAGAAAATGATATATTGCACCTACATAATGTGACAAATGGCGGGTTGTATAAATGACCGTTAATCGTATTCACGTGGAAATTACATATTCTTACCTATTGTGACGTAGATTCGGTTGTACAATTACGGCTTAAGCTCAATTCAACGTTGAACCAAGCTCAAACTTCATTTTGACAACCAACAAGAATGTAAAGTGGTTGTCAAAATAAAGTTTGAGCTTGGTTCAATGCTGAACTAAGCTTAAGAGCAAAAAGTAGTCGATGAGTCATCACACGATCAAATAGTGCATTTCCACCACATCGCGCTTATTGTACCTGTATCTGGCGATGGCAATAAAATGTCTTTTTTTATGAATAAAATATAACAAAAAAACTAATTTCACGAGAAATAAGTGCCACGGCGTCAGTGGAGATTTTTAAAATAATATCGGGGCATGGTTTGAAATTGTAATGAAAACTAAGAAATTAACATGAATAGCAGTAATATTTCTATTTTTATAATCTGCATGGTAAATGATATAAATTGAACCTAAATAATTGAAACTTTAAAATAAATTTTCATTTTTTTTTTTGAAAAAAAAAAGGTATCATCCGCCAAACTAAAAGTTCTTGTGGATCCCTTAGTAAAATTTTGAGCCGCTTTTGGCGCTGGTGTGGGAGCCTCTTAAGTCGTAATTGTACAACCGGGCCTAAGGGTTGTGCAAGTGACAGTTGAGGGAAGTTTATCTGAATGTTAGTAAAAATGTCAAGAGTCAAAAAAAAACTCGCTTAACTACCTTTAACCGATGATCTACATTAAACTTGCTGTAGTACATCACTCGATGTATTTTAAACTTAGATCATCTCTAAACCTATTCTCTTATGAATGATAGAAGAGCTTGGGACTTGCCATATGTATGTTTTTAAATCACAACGTTTCAATCCTTTTATATAACAGACTTTTAGGGTTTTAAGGCTTAAACTTAACTGTACTTTTTTTGGGACATTCTCTATATCAAAATTTGAGCATTGTCCTAAAATAAAAATCGATTACACATTTTAAAATTTATACTAATTTAGGTATAAATATTATTGGGGTACGCCTTTTGTCACAGCCGAACGCCTGCAACGACTTTTGAAATATTTATATTTGCTTGTATTTTATTTCGTATAAGCAAAAAATTTGTAGAAAGGATTTTTTTTTGATAAATTTCAAAACCCGTTACTTATTACTCCCAATAACATTTTTTTTTAAATCGAAGATTTTTTTCATGTTTTCATTTAATTTTAAAAATTATGGGTCACCGACCGGTATTCCCTAAAAATAAAAATGTCTAGAGACACGCCTTTTTATGTCGGTATATAATTAAACGTAAATTTAAAAAAAAAAACTTACTTAAAATCACAAGATCCGTCCACGGTCAAAGATCACAATTCAAAAACATTAGCACCTCAATATAAACATAAAAGTCCAAAAAAAAAAGAACGCCTCCCCAAAAGTTCTATTTAAAACTGTGAATACAGTCAGCAAAATAAAAGTCAAAGTCGACAACGACGGAAGGCGAATAATATGCGTTTCTTCCGCGGACACACGCAACGCACTATCGCAGTCGCATGCACTGCACGCATACAACCAAAAATTTTTCCACGCACTCGGTTGGTTTTCGTCAAAACGTCCGAAATGTTTCTGAAAAAGCGCGCCGATTGTAGCCCTGATGGAAGAGGGGGTGGAAGACGCGAGGGGGTGTACGCGTATAGTGGGGAGCGCGCGCGGGGGTTGCGGTGCGTAAGTTCCGTGCGTAGGCTCGCTTTCCAGTGCTGCAGTTTGGTTATAATTGAACATAATTCGGTACATTTTTCTTATGGCAGTACTTGGGTACATTTTTGACTGCGGCTCGATCCTCGGAGTGGGCATACGCACATTAAAAAAAGTATGTCCGAATTTTAGTATGTTAAAGAATGCAGGGAAGAGTGTAAAATGTATCATCTCCCAACCCGCCCCATTCACGCCGGTAACCAGGCCGGATGAGATCGGATATCTCGTGGGGTGCGGATGATTCCCCAATCGGTACGTCATGCAATGTCGCAAGAAACCGAGGGTTAACCCTTGTGGGAAGTGTCGCATAACTGAGATTAGCCCTTGGGGGAAGTGTCGCATGACTGAAAATCGTGGTTCGGAACTCACGTTAAGCTGTAGGTCCCCTCGGGAATGGCCTTGACAGCGAACAAAGAGGTAAAAAGCCTAATTCGAAAGAATGGCAAGAAATGACAAATAATTTTTAGTTTATTTTCTATAAGAAAATCTTCCTAGAATATCGCAACAGAAACAACTAAAAGCGCGACGCGAAAGCAGAAAGTTTAAAAACATAACATGAGAAGAGATGTACCTACGTCATTCTAATAACAGCGCAATTCTTTTATTTGCCAGTCGTGCATGTGACCAATTATAATGTTATCTTTGTTTCAATCACTTAAATAGACAAAGACAGTTAAGAAACAGGAAACCACGCTCGAGATCTTAGTCAAGTAGGAGTGCGTCGTTTACAGAGCGATTGACTGCTGCCATTGCTTAGATCGTATTTTATTGAATTACTTTATCAGTAAATAATTAAAATCCGAAATCGTAGTGTAATAATTTGATGTTCAGATGGGTGGCAGCAAAGGGTTCAAATAAAACGGTGTTTCATATTCAACATCAAACTATATTCTGAATCTTAATCTATGTCGCCACATACAGGTTGTTCCACTTACGCTAATGTTTATATTACATATTTGTTATATCGACAGTATTGTTATACTAGCTAATCATAATAACTAATTAGAACACTAAACACAATATACTAATACAGAGTGTTTTACCCTCATATTACACCTCCCCGGGAAATTTAAGGAATTTACACTTTGTTTTCAAATGGAAATTCCTGTTAATTATAATATGAAAGTAATTAACTCATGTGAAATAATAACTATACTTATAACAAACATTTTCTTAGTCAATAAGAATTCAAGAAATGAAGAAAGAAAAGGAAGAAAATTAGAGTAGTCAGACCTAGAATAAATAGCAGATAGAGAAGAATACGAAAGTAGGGCCGGCCGATTCCTTACTACTAAATTATTACCTAGAAATTACTTAACTATGATATAACTTAGTTCTATTTTTGTGGATTACAATCTCCTTATTACCTTTCATCAGTTTTACATTTGGAGATTCATCCTCGATAACTAAATAAGGACCCAGAAAACAAGGACTTGCGATTTTGTTTCCCACTTCATTTTTTACAAGTACTAAATCGCCTTTTTTGTATTGAATGGGTTTAATTTTTTCATCATAACTTTGCTTTCTTTTAAATTTTGAATGTAATAAGTTAGCTCTTGCATCCTCATGAGCCTTTTGCAACCGATACTTTAACTCAATAGGGTAATTCTCAAAGTTATAAATGGGTTCTAACATATTATTTAGATTATTTGGAATCTGACATTTCTTTCCAAAGACCAGTTCAAAAGGAGTATATTTAGTTTCAGTATGGACTGTAGTATTATAAGAGAAACACCAATAAGGAATCCATGTACTCCACGCTGCATCATTATTTTCGGATTGAATTCTTAAGTAGGCACCCAATACCTTATGTGAATTTTCCAAAGAACCAATACTTTCATGATGGTATGCCGTGGAATGAATTTGATTTATTTTTAAAAGCTTACAAACCTCACTCATAGTGGAAGAAATAAATTCAGAACCCCTATCCGTTGCAATTTCCTGTGGAATTCCATATCGTAAGATAAAGTTTTCCACAAATGATTTTGCCACAGATACGGTGTCTTTATTTTTTATAGGATATGCTTCCACAAATTTTGTTAACTCACACTGTAAAGTCAGGATGTATGCAAATTCATTTACATCTGTTGGTAGTGGTCCTACAATATCTAAATATACTTTTTGAAAAGAATAATTGGCTGTCGACGTAATAACCATGGGCTGTCTAGTATAACGATTGCAATGCTTCTGTTTTTGACAAGTGTCACATTTTCTTACAAAGTCTGCAACATCGTTATCTAGACCTGGCCAAAAGTAATACTTTTTTATATTATTTGTCATTCTATTTATGCCTGCATGTCCACTTGTGGGAAGTAAATGAAAATCATTCAAAATAATTCGTTTCTCATCATTATCTATTATTTTGCTAGCTCCTTGTACAATATTTATACGGGGGCCCCCCCAATTAGGATTACTATTTATTTCTTTACCTATCCATTTAATAAATATTTTATTTTTCTCATTTTTTAAAATATATAATTCATTTATATTTGCTTTCTTAGTTATTTTGGCCAAATCTCTCAGCATTTCGTCTCGCGCCAATGCCGATCGAGTATTTTGACTAAAGTACAAACTAAGTTGCAATGGAACATAATAAAAACTCCCCAAGTGTTCAGTTATATCTTTTGACAATGTTTTTATTTTGGACGATGTCGTTAAAACTAACTCAGTGCAATTTTTAGGTTGTTTTAGAACTTCCACAATATCTGGTTGATCAGGCCAAACATTAAGGTTATCCTTGTCCAACACACAATCTTGCTCTTTCATACTCTTACACTGTCCTCTGGTCATAACAGCAATCATGTCATTATTCATGCTTTTCAATTCCTCAGATGTCAAGATAATTCTTGATAATGCATCCGCGGTGACATTTTCACTTCCTTTCACATACTCAACGTAAAAATCATATTCCTCAAGGCCTAATCGAAATTTTGTTAACCGGCTGGATGGGTCAGTAAGGCTAAATAAGTATAATAAAGGTTTATGGTCAGTTACTATTTTAAATCTGCGTCCATATAAATAAGGCCGAAAATGCTTTACAGCCCAGTAGATAGCTAAAAGTTCTTTGTGAATAATAGGGTAATTTATTTCCGCTTTATTTAAACTTCTACTGGCGTACGCCACTGGTCTATTATTTTTATTTGAGAGTACTGCTCCAATAGCTGACTTTGACGCATCAGTTTGAAGTATAAATTCATTTTTCTCTGCAAAATCAGGATACTGTAAAACTGGATATTGACTTAGTGCGTTCTTTAGGATTTTAAATGAGTTGTTACATTCATCCGTCCATTCAAACCTTGCATACTTTCTGCACAATTTGTTTAGGGGTACAGATAGCTCCGCAAATTTCGGAATAAACTTTCTGTAGTAATTTGCAAAAGCCACGAAACGTTTAACTTCGTCCGAATTTTTTGGAACGGGATATTCGTCTAAAGCTTTAATTTTTTCCGGATCAGGAGATATTCCTTTATCACTAATAATGTGACCTAAATAAAGAATTTCTTTCCTTAAAAACTCGCATTTTAAGGGATTTAGTTTTAAATTTACTTTACGAAGTCTAGTAAAAACGTCCATAAGGTTTTTGTTGTGTTCCTTAAGATTTCTCCCGAATACTATTAGATCGTCAAGGTAAACAAAACATTTTTCGTAGTTTAGACCTGCCATTGCAACTGTCATTATCCTAGAAAAGGCACTGGGGCTAAGTTTTAGCCCCATGGGCAATCTTTTCATTTGCCATTGCCCCCGATCAGTTGTAAAGGCTGTCAGTTTTCTACTTTGTTCATCTAGTTCCACTTGATAATACCCCTGACTTAGATCTAAATGCGAAAAATAAAGAGCTCCCGCAAGAGAATCCAAAATATCAACCACATTTGCAATAGGCCACTTGATATCTACTAAACTACGGTTTAAAAATCTGTAATCTAAAACCAATCTGCTACGTTTCTCTCCTGATGTCTCACTCTTTTTCGGTACCAGTAAAACAGGCGACGACCACTCACTCTGCGCACTCTCAATTATATCATTATCGCACATTTGGGAAATTTGCTTATTTATTTCCTCCCTCTGAGATTGAGGCAGTCTATAAGGTTTTATATAAACTGGTTGAGTGTTCGGTTTGACTTGAATTGACTGTTTATAAATATTTGTTACAGATAATTTATCCCCAGGCATATGAAATATGTCTGCAAATTTAGCACATAATTGATCTATTGAATCTTTCTCTTCTTTATTCAAGTAGGTAAGTTTAAGCATGTCAAATAACTGTTTTACTCGATTAACTGAAATATTTTGAGAAGTAAACTGACAACAATCATAATTGCTGAGCTTCTCAGTTTTAGGTAAGCAATTTCTCAAGCGTACTTCACTTTCCCGTGTATTCAAAATTTTAACCGGAACTTTCCCATTCACTGGTTGTGCAATCACTCCTGCTACAAACACACCCTGGCATAACTCACTTGGCATAACAACACATTCCTCATTTAACCCTGTCTCAAGGTACTGAATACTTTCACACATTGCAGGTAATACTAATATATGACTACTACTAGCATTTAAGTCTAAAATAACATTCTTTCCCTCATTGAAAAGATCTAAAGTATTTTCCTCATAGTTTAATTTAGCTTTATACTTCCCTAAAAAATTTCTCCCAATTATACCATCTGTATGACATTCCAACGAATCAAATACATAAAACTTTTCCCTAAATTGTATGTTTCCTATAGCGAGATTTAAGTATACATAACCTACGGAACATACTCTACCACCTATGCCATTTATTTCAAGATTTTCCTTATGTAAAGGTATACTTGCGTCTAAATGTTCTAACTTAAGGGCACACAATGATGCTCCCGTATCTACTAAGAATCCTAAACTTTTGTTGTTTACTCTAAAAGAAACTGAATTTGAGCAATTTTCGGAGTAAGTAAAAATATTATTATGACTTTTTTCAACTTTCAACGTTTCCTGACCTGCATTAATGTTTTGATCAGCAAAATTTATTTGTCTCCGCGAATTTCCATAATAACCGCGAGTAAACGAACGTCCTCGGTGCCCCCCCTGAAAACGCTGACTTTGCGGATTGCTATTACCATTACCTAAGCGAGAATTATTTTGTTGATAATTAGAAACATAATTGTTATTTCTATTAGTTACGTTTCTATTGAAATTGTTATTAAAATGTCTTCCAGAGTTTCTAGCTTTGTTAAAACCTGCAGAAAAATTTCTGTTGTTTCCTCTTCCTCTAAACATATTGAAAATTTGTTGATTACTGCTTTGAGAGGAAATTTCTTCATCTTGCGCCGCTCTAATGGCATCCTTTAAAAATTCAAAATTTCTAGCAGATATGATTGTGCTGAGTTTATGATTTCTAAGGCCACCTGTAAACCTTTGTATAGCGATTTTTTCGTTTATTGGTCTTAAAATATCAAAAGCTCTTGAATTACCGTCTGCTTGAGAAATTGTCAGATTTACTAAGATATCTTCAAGATTTTTACCAAACTCAGAAACAGTATTATCGCCTTGCTTGGCGGAAAACAATTTTGCCTGAAGGGCGGTATCGGACTGTTTCGTTAAAAGATGTTTTTTGATGTCCCCTAATAATGAATCCATAGAATCGTAACTAGACTTTAATCTTAATTTCGCATTATTTGAAATTCGTGTTTTCAGAATAAATTTAATTAAAATAGGCTTGCCTTCCTCGTTAAGCATAGAATGATAAAATTCTGCCGCGTCGATTAGTTTATGTGTAATAGCTTCCGAGTCATTCATTACAGGCAAGAGGCTCGTGGCCACTTTTAAGTCAAAAGCTGACATATTTGAATGTATATTTTTCGCGTGGTTATCCCGGTTTATACCTCATTTTGGTTATCACTACTTAAACCTTCCGCGATTTGTTTATTAAAATTTATAATTTCCTGATACATTTTTAAAAAGAAATTTCTATAGCACTCTTAGAATATTCTCTAATCTAATTATTTAATAGCAAAGTACTTGTTAAATAGGCCCTATTTCAATACAATTTACTTAATTCTATAACTTACTTAGTAAATGTTTCTTTTTAATCACTAATTTGGTAATTATAACCGAGTCTATTTTTTCTTCTTCTATTTTTTACAAATTTTCTTGTTTCTTATGTCCATTTTCCGTCTTCTTTTTCCATAAGTGTAATAAACCATAAGTATAATAAAACCATGTAACAATTTTAAGCTCCAAAACTCCATCTTTATAATCCTAAAAAGAACCTAAAAAAAATGGTATACTGCTTGCTTCGTTACCAATTCATCCCTTGATTTTCTTCAACTCGTTCTTGGTAATTCTAACTATATATGATTAAAAGGATAACGGCTATTACAAGTGTTATCAAAATGTACTCTGTCTCCATTCGAGGCCTGGTTATTTTCTCTTTAGACTTGGCACTACCCATTTTACTCCATATAAGTGCTTTTCTTCTTAAGGTTTTTTGGCAGGATCGCCATGTAATAATTTGATGTTCAGATGGGTGGCAGCAAAGGGTTCAAATAAAACGGTGTTTCATATTCAACATCAAACTATATTCTGAATCTTAATCTATGTCGCCACATACAGGTTGTTCCACTTACGCTAATGTTTATATTACATATTTGTTATATCGACAGTATTGTTATACTAGCTAATCATAATAACTAATTAGAACACTAAACACAATATACTAATACAGAGTGTTTTACCCTCATATTACAGTAGAACGTTTTATTATTTCTTGCTCTATATAATAGGGTCAAAACTAAAATTTAGTGAATACGCTCATGGTCTTATATTAAAGAATCAACGTAACTAAATATATTTTTGCCAAAATAATAACTCTCTCTCGTTCATTTGTGTATCTTTTCAAAATTGCTTTTGTCATTGAATGGTTTGGTTATTAAATGTTGGTACATTTTCTGGGTTTCTGGTACATTAACAAAATTAGCCTGCCGCTTTCGTCTTTTTTTAGCGATATCGCGCTTTCCGTCGTCTCCTGTTTGGGTCTAGGGCAACGTGTCTACTTTTTGTATCGTTGCATTTTTGTCTGCGCTGCGATCATCCGATGCGTTTTATGAAACGGTCACCGTTTTATATTCAGTGTAATTAAATGTAAAACTGTTGTACTGTATAAACTGTTAGTTTTAATTAATTGGTTAATGGTTATAAAAAATCAATTTTTTAACAAAAGTTATTTTTTAAATTGGCAAAAGCAAATTCACGACCGTCAAATGATTTTAAGTTTGAAACTTTAAATGGGCTTTTTCACAAAATTTTCATTTTCACCCTATCGTGCAGAGCACAAAAAAATACAGTTTTCTACGGTTTTAGTTTTTAAATTACTCAATTATTTACTGAGATAATAATTAAACAAAATACACGCCATAATAAAAACGCTCGCAGGAAGGTACCGACGTCAATACAAAACCAGCAAATCTGCAAAAAATTCAAAATAACCTGAGTTGGGGGCCGTGGCGCTTGCGCAGTAGGGAAAAAATTAGGCAACCCACACGATTTCTAACAGAACTCAAGGTCTCTTGAACAGAACCGGCTTGCCGTTGTATTCTTATTTGTCGCCATCTTTTAATTCGTTCATTCGTGTGTGGTTATAATTTCCAAATTTTGGGTGTTAATATTTATAAAACTTTACTTTAGACATTTTGTTTTGTTAGGTTGTAAGTTGTAGTCGTTTCCAGCTTTTTTTACGTTGTATTCGTTCGGATGTTTCGTGTGTCATTGTGGATATTATTTTTAAGTTTTGGGTGCGAATTTAGGTATAAAACTTTACCAGACATTTTGTTATTGTTAGCGACTTGTGTCTCAAGATGGGTAGAAAAGTACATGATCCTTTTTTGCACGAATCGCGGTTCAGTACCAGGAATAAGGTATTTCAGGTATGTAAAATATCGGTTACTTAGTTTTATTTGACCATAAACTGTACACACCCGAACTAAACGGATGAATTTTAATTAAAGCTTGTAAAAATATTTTGAAAGTCGGCCCTGTCAAATGTTTACATCAAGAAGCAAATTTCCGATCTGCGCAAACTGGGTGAGTCAACGGTAGAGTTCGTTTTCGCCTTTATCTTAAGAATTAGATAAAAATTCGAAATACAAAAGTTGTAGAGACCATTGAGGTACACATTTTGCTGGAGTAACTTGTTTTTTTTTTATTGGAATACATATTGTATTATTTTCTGGTTCCCCACAAAATTCTACGCTTATTTTGTAAATATCATATGTCTTAATTCAATAGTTTCTGAGATATTGACGTTTAAAATATGGCATGTTCAGATTTTGACAGGCTGTAACATTGACAACAGCTTAGTTTTTTATTCTCTACAAAGAAACCAAACTTTCGATTTACCATGTTAAACCAAAAAACCTGTTTTAACGGTTTAACATGTTAAACCGCAAGTCGTTACTTTTAGATAGAGAATAGAAAGTAAGTTACGGAGGTGAAAACCCTTTTTCTCTAAGATGAACCGTTTTAATGTTACAGCCTGTCAAAGTCTGAAAATGCCATATTTTAAACGTCAATATTTCAAAAACTACAGATATTAGACATTTACAAAATAAGCATAGAATCTTGTGGGGAATCAGTAAATAATACAATATATAGGGTGTTTCATTTAAAAAAAAAACAAGTTATATTCGCCATGTTTTTTGGGCCACCTTGTATAATCCAGCATAATTTTAAAATGTGCATCTCAATGGCCTCTACAACTTTTGTATTTCCAATTTTTATCTTATTCTTAAGATAAAGGAGAAAATAAACTTAACTCTATCGTGGATTCACCCTGTATATTTCCACTTTAAGAAAAATATTATACGAGATTTCTTTACATCCTGTAAGGTTTAGCAATAATCGACAATAAAAGGGAGCCCCCGACCAAACGATAAAATGGCCAATATTTGAAACCTGAAAAGGTGATTTTTTTTCGATTAGTAAAATATTTTCTCCTTTGAAAAAGTCGTTTTGATAGTTAATTAACACATCACACAACTAAATAAATATAATTAACTAATTAAAAAACTAATTTGGTTCTTGCTTAATGACTGCTTAGCCATTTAATATCATTCAAATAATAAACAAGCATGTCGAATGCAAGACTTCAGTTAAATATAAAAATCAAAACAAAAACTAATAATGTCAAAAACTAAGTTGATTCGAGTTGTGTCTTAAAATTTCCCAAAGATTGATAAAATAATTTCTCAAAAAAATTATATACCAGTATTCACAGTAAATGATTACCAGTGTTGCCACAAAATGTTTTTGAATCGTAACAGATTAGCTTAAAAACCGTAACAGATTTACTAAAATAGTAACAGCATTATGGAATATCTCTTCTTCTAATCCAAAGTGACTAAAAAAAAAAAGGTCAGCACCCCTACACCAACATACGCAAAGGACGAACCCGAACAAGAGTTATGACAAACAAACCACAAAAAGAGGTCCTTTCTCCTCCTACCCAAAAAAAATAAAAGAATCACACCTCAAGAAAATGTAACAGATTGCTTAAAGGCGTAACAGCGTAAAGGTGGATTTATAGTCGCCGTAACGTAAGCCGTAAGAAGTAACGTATGCTGTAAGAAAAATAAACGTATGATTAGTAACACATTCATTTATAGTTCAAAAAACTTAAGCAGTAAGAATTAAGCCCAAACCGTAAGCAGTAAGGAAATGGTGTTTTTTCATTCCTTACGTTACGTCTTACGGCTTCGGCCGGGATCGGTCATACTCGAACATAACCGCAATGAACTGTCAGGCATTTTCTTTTGATTTACAGTTGTTTTGAGTTTTAAAATTTAATTTTCTCGTACGAAACTTTGTAAAAAAGACCGACTTTGAGACACAACAGCTCCTATTTTGAAACAAGAGTTTTTAACCAAAAGCAAAACATTAAATTATAACCTAACTATTTGTTCTGTTACTTCTTAAGTACTTTGATCTATAAATGGGTTTCTTGTTGCGGCTTAATTCTTACGTCTTACGGACTACTGCTTACGTCTTACGGACTACTGCTTACGTCTTACGGCTTACGTTATGGCGACTATAAATCCACCTTAACAGATCCTTTAAAAACCTAACAGATCTGTTACATTTGTAACAGATCGGCAACACTAATGATTACCCGTGCGTCATAACCTTTAAAATCGTACGAATCAAATCGAAGAAATATGGTCAAAACAAAGTCTAATTTCATAAATGTTATAATAGATGTGCCTAACGTCCCGATGTACGGATTCCTAAAAGTTGTTTAAAGTTTTGAATCAAAAATTTAAGTCTAGTATAAAACCAATGCTATCCATACATTTAATAGATCATTCAAAGCACTTTGCACAATATTTTTATGAACAAAGTATACATGAATATTTAATTTTTTAGCATATCTTAATTTAGACCGCCGTATTTTTTTTCGTAAATGTAGATTTTTTGCAGTGTTTTCAATTTCATTTTATATCTGATTATTTAAACACCCTGTATTAATAGTTATTAAAATATTATAAAAAATCTATTAAAGCAGGTCTATATCAATAAGTAATCCCACTTAAATTAGATAATTAATGCTTTATAAGAAAAAACTGTTAAAAACATATTATTGAAAAAACCTTATTTTATTATTTTTTTATTTAGTATTTCTGCCCATGTCATATATTGTCAGCTTCAAAGTTGCTGGTTAATTAATTTTATGCAATTTTATGGGTCGAATCAGAATAAAATATACCGGGTGACACAGGAAGTGCTACCTCCCCGTAATTTTAAAAGTAAGGATTAAAAATTTGAGGAGTTAATAAGTGTGTAATTTACCATTTTTCGGCCAATTCAAACCTTCAAATCCACTTCCGGTTTAACCGAAAGTGAAGTCAACTTTTAAATTTTAAATGGAAACCGCCCAGTTTTATTCAATGCTTCAATTCTATGAAAGATTCTCTTTTCAATGACATATCACACTTTATCATTTTTTGTTTTAAAAACGGCCAGTCAGTTTGGACAAGAGGGGAGTTTTGTTTACCCCGCTCATGGCGTTATAGAGCGTGGGGAGGCGACGACCTTTTTTTTAGTAGCCATCTTTGATTTGAGTAGTGCCCACCCTAAAATCATTTGGCTTATTTGTGCCCACCCATCTTAAAAATCCTGGCGCCGCCACTACTGTAAAAAGAGCTGTAGTTACTATACTTAATTAGTATTAACCTGAAGACGACTGAAGATACTTACTAGTTGAAACGTTGTGTTTTAGAACAAACAAATAAAGACAATACAGATCCAAAACCCTCCTATCATTCAAGAAACATTGTTGTCTCCAACATTCAAACAGACTTTGTTTATTTTAATTATTTTACTGAAATAAATATTATTTTTGAAAAATTATTGCTTTTAATATTGGCCAGAGAATGCTTGGCTTTATACCATAGTGCACTGAAGAGTTTTCTTTGTCAAAATAATATTTTTACGGAAACACTTTAATGTATTCTTAAACAAATCCTGTTCATATAATGACAATTTGTTATGGCAAAATATCCTGTTACCTGTAATAAAATTGATTTTTAAATAAATATTACATCCATGTGTGATAGGAATGTATGCTAATTTTATGCAAATGCAAATATTGGCACATAGTTTATGCTGCGTTTTTAGGTTGAAAAGTATATTGGTGTGTTTAGTTCTGCAAGAAATATCAAGTCATAGCATCAACTGCTTATGACCAACTTGTATTAAATCTATGGCATTTTATTGCTTATCCCGGCTTTAAAAATCTCCCTACTCTCAAAAGTGACTTCTAAAAAAAATTCTGACTCTTCCCACGCCTTACAATTTGTAAGGCTTACAGTAAAAAAAATACCCATTTGGTAAGTCTCGGGGGGGGGGGGGGGGGGGGACACCAGGCCCCCCCTCCTGGATCCGCACCTGGCGTGGCTCGTGAGTGCAAAAAGCTGTTTAGGTTTTGTGCATAGTTAGTCAATGAATGATTATTTACCTAATAATAAGCACCGCAAAAAACATGACATTCTTTTTAGCGTCGAAAAACATCTATTACTTTCCACTGTAGTCATTGGAACAGTACATAAAATTTCAAATAATTTTACGCTTTCCGAAATTAATTAATTTCTAAACATTTTTCAAATGTTGCTTTAAACTGCAGTAATATGTCTTGAACTGTTGTAATCATTATACTTTAATACAAGTCCCTACACATAATTATACGTCAAAAACACACATAAACTAATGAAATAAGGGTTAAGGGCATACTACGGGCGATTCGGCATTCCTAATGAAACAAAAGGTTTACGCATATGTTGCAAATCCAATCCGCATATTTTATATTAAGTTTTTCTTCGTCTAACGCAAAGTTTTGATTGCAACAGTACGATTCACGGAGCTGTTCGACATAAATGCCTATTGAACACTGACCGATTGAACGCCGAAGTCGATAGTCTGACTTATCACTTTTTAACTTCCGAGAGCGCGTATGTCTGTTACGCTCTTAGTTTCCAATTCATTTATGTAATTTTCTAATTTAATATAAACGCATAAGGTCAACTGTGAGCCGAACTAAAAAACGGCCGAGCGGAGCGCTTCGATGGTGGCTTCGATCTATATCGGGGAGTTTTCGCATGACACAGTTTCGCGTATTTGCATATTTTGAGGGATAATCATTTTTATTTGTTTAGAAAAATAAATAAAATAGGTGGGTCATTAACCAAATGACCTTATGAACAAGCCGCGCCTGATTCTGAGGATGATCTGTGAATAAAGAATTTGCATTTGCTTACTTATTCAAAGTTTAACTTCGTTCTAGCTAGGAGTTTACCGCTGATATGTATATAAATTTTTTGTGAAAGGCTAAAGAAATTAATTATCTACCTATTAAATATAGACCCCTTTGTTAAAAATAAAAAACTGACGAGAATCAATTATTTATCCTAATAATAATACAAAAGTTTTCGCGATTATTTAGTCGACTCCCTGCGCTAAATTTGACGGAAGCACGTGTTCAGGTCATAAGGTCAATAAAGGGTTAAGGTGTAATGAATTCATTCCCTTTAAATGAATGCCGCGTGTCTCCTATACAGTACAGGGTGTAAAGATAGATACGGACTGATTAATATACATTTACCGACAAAAAGGTGTACATCTCGGTTCATTTTCCTCAATAACACACTCCCTAGTCTGAAATCGCAGAATATTTCAATACTGCATACAACTTCCATAAAAATTGAAGAATTTTTATCGTCTCCAGAGAAAAAATTCACGCGCCAAGGGCTTTTTCACTAAATTTTAATTTTGACTCGTATGGAGCACGAAAAAATATTTTCTGCGGTACAATAATAATTAGTATTTTTTATTGTCTTAAAAATAGGTATTTAAACATAAAATCAAAAAATAATTTTAAAAAACTTCTCAAATAAATATGGCATCAAAACACAAATTCAGCTTTCCGCCTCTCACCAGCTAGACTAGTAAGCGGCCCAATACCTGTGCGGTTATTTTTTTATAATATTTTTAAATTAATAAAATAATTTTGGATACATTTCTTTTAAAGTTGAATTTTTATTTTTGCAAAAGAATAATATGAATATTTCTTGAAATATTAAATTCAAAATAATTTTACTTGTATTATAAGTCGATATACGTGTACAACATGCCAGATTATTTTTGCGATTATCTCTTGTTTTGCA
Organism: Polydrusus cervinus; assembly: GCA_935413205.1. Lineage (NCBI taxonomy): Eukaryota > Metazoa > Arthropoda > Insecta > Coleoptera > Curculionidae > Polydrusus > Polydrusus cervinus. The sequence continues at coordinate 23,266,649 of OW284514.1, read as the reverse complement.
TACAGTAATAAATAAATCTGTCCATCGGCTTAGATTTTATAAAATATTTTTATTTCAATGAAAAAGTTTAGCAGTATCTCAGATTTGCAAATAATCTCATTTTTGCAAGTAAAAAGTCGCTTAGACAGAACGCGGAACCCTTCTGACAGCGGGGCCCTATGCCCAGGCCTATTCGGAAAATAGGCCCTGCTTATGGGGCACCCTGTATATTTAAAATTCTTGGTTGTTGTCGGTATGTTTTTTTTATCTCTCACCATTTATTGCTACGATGTTGACCATCCTTGACTTTTTTCCGAGGGCCCGTCCATACGCCGGATGCACTTAGGCCAAGGTTGGCCCATTGTGCTCACCCTGTTTGATTCTTCACACCCACTCGGTGATCATAATCCCTTGCACCGGTTTGTGTGGGTTAACTAGGGCAATGGTTAGGATGTCCTCTGGCCTCTGGTTCCAGTTTTGGTTGCCCAAGTATTCGTTGCCTCTTCCAATCTAGTGACTCGCAATGGCAAACTATGTGCTGTACTGTTTCCCTAGCTTGTCCGCACAATCTGCAGTTAAGGTCTCCATTGTACAGATGCATTCTGTGCAGATGATTCTTGATAGCCAAGTGTCCTGTCAGAATTCCTGTAATAGGCCCTGCTTGTGGGCCACCCTGTATATAAAATGCTTGGTTGTTGCATGTAGGTATGTTTTTTTTTAAATCTCTCCCATTTATTGCTATGATGTTGATCCTCCTTGACTTGAACCTTAAGGAATGCCAGAGGCATATTTTTTGTGTGTGTATCGGTTATCATGCATTTTATGGCTATAAAAAGGTGGCCGTTTAAAACAGCGTTTCCAATAAAACTAATTTAAAATTGAGAAGTTGTCTGATCCTAAGGGCTATATTCACACGTAAATTTCAATCTAACTCCAAAAACAATCTCCCATTTTCTATAATTATAGGCTTCGTGCGGTTCGATAAAAAAGCCAATAGGCAGATAGAAAATTTTAATGTTATTAAATTCAAGCGTAGGCTGGGTACACGTCTCTAGTCTCTGCAGCCTCATTATTATTCAAGGAAAAAAGCAGCTCCAGCCGCATAATATTTATCTGCCCCGCTTGTCTAGCTGCTTATTATATAATACCCGTGTACATATAGCTTTTAAAGACGATAATTTAGGGTTTTCGATTCTGGAATGTTTTAGACCAGGAATTTTTATTTCGCTTTCGTTGTTTATTAATATTTATTTACATTTGACATTTTAAAGGGATATTGAGGATATTATAAATGTTTACAATAATTGTTTTACTGACTGGGTAAATAGTAGTTTGTACAACAATAGTTGGGAGGTAATATGTCTTGACATGATCACGTTGCCGCAATTGCCAAGGCAGCTGCACAGAAACTTGGTGTACTTTTCCGCACCAAAAGGTTGTACACACCTCATCAACTTTTGACACTCTACAAAGCCCAGATTCGACCATCATTAGAATATTGCTCTCATGTCTGGAGCTCTGCACCCAAGCACACTCTTCGGCTACTCGGCGTCTGATCGGCGACCCCGAGCTGACCAAGACCCTCGATAGCCTGGAGCATCGAAGACAGGTTGGTGATTTGGCTCTCTTTTACAGATATTTCCATGGCAGGTGTTCGACTGACATTGCCCACTTGATTCCACCTAGAGCAATTCAAAACAGAAATACACGGCAAACCACTGCCGCTCATCCATATGTTGTTCAGCTTAGTACTCCTCGAACTTCATTGTTCAAGAATTCTTTCATCTGGAGAACGTCATCTTTGTGGAATGATCTTCCTGAGGTCGTGTTTCCCAATGAATACAATCTTCAACGTTTCAAGACCAACGTTAATCGCTTTTTTCGCACTCGCACCGCTCCCAGAGCGCCTTAAAGGATTTTTCCTACAGTGCAGGTGTTTTATCATAAAAAAAAAAAAATAGTGGATATGATGTCTCTCACGAGGAAGTAAATTGAGCATGACTCCGACGTCGCATATTGGACAAAGTGTTCAAACTTCCGAGTGCGATATGAACAATCTACTCGAGTTGCACAGTATATTTTTTCTACGACCAAACTTACGAACCATTTATGTTCAAATATTTTTTTAAAGTTTGCAGGCTACCGAGCTTGATCTCACGACCGTTAGATACAAAGTTCGCCGTCCGTTTCGGCCATATGATTATGGTAAAAACAACTTAATATTATTGCTAAATGAAATTAAATTTCTATGCGCCTTCAGCAGGTTGCATTATTGATAAAACTATTATAGATATTTTCTTATATTATTGAACAAATGAATAACGTGCTTTACCATTTACATAAAAATTATACCGGGTGTCCCATTATGGATGGCCACCGGCCGTATCTCGGAAACTACTTGGCATAGCAACTCGGGAAAAAAAAATTATAACTAAAGTGGCCATGAAAAAATCCTGGAAATAATTTTTAAATTTCGCATATCTCCGAAAATTCCACATTAAGGTATATCTTTGGTAACACCATTAAAAAGCTTGGACAATTATGCATCATTTTGGACTTATGCTCATTGGCGTACCTACTTTAATAAGAGGGGGGGAAGCTGTTGAAAGTTTAATAATTTAAATTGCTGTAACCTATAAACGACTTATCCGATTTTAGCAAACTAAAGACTGTTTGGAAGAGAAATGTATGCACTTTCACCAATCGTATTTAGTTGTCCATAATAGTTCTAAAAAAAATTGCTAGAGGGCGCAATTTGTAATAACACATTTTTTTATTTTACTCCGAAAAAATAAATCAAACGGTATAATTATGAAACTAATCGAAAAGTAGATGAAATTTGCTAGAAAATATATTAAAACCGCAGCTAGATATCTCCGTTCGTTTCAGCGTTATCGCCAATAGAATAATTTTTTAAATTTTAAATGAAGAAGCGGTTATATATTTTTTAGAAAAAAAGTGAGACGCCACTGATATTTTTACATGTGGATATTATTTCGGATTAGCCTAGTCAATTCTGCATAAAAATAATATCTTGCGTTTTTCTCCTCAGGCACACCGTTCTTAACTAAAATAATTAAATTAAATTAGACGGGCGGAAGCTTGCCTGTTAAGTGAAGGTGGTTATTTCCAACAATTTTTATAAAACAAAATTTTTCATTATCAATGTTAATAATAATAATAATAATAATAGTAATAATAATAATAATAATAATAATAATAATAATAATAATAATAATAATAATAATAAATAGTAGAGCCAACAGTAACAGTAATAAATATGAAATTTTGCCGTACAGTTAACTGGAATAGCCTATTTTTCTCGTTACTTGCGAGTAAGTGTAAAGGAAATAGCAAATATTCATGTGGGAGTAGAAAAATAATATTTCCTTGCCTAGCAACGACTAAGTGCAAGGAAACATTGACTTTTTCTTTCAGAAATGTTATCAAAAGTGTCAATACATCGGATCGATTTTAGAAAAATATTTTAATGTCACCTAATAAAATATACAGGGATTAATAAAAATAGGTCAAAATTAATTTCGAATTTCTAAAACCACCAGTACATGTAAATTATACTCATATACCAAAAATTATTATTTCATAATTTACAGTCAAAAATCAATGTAAAGATTATATAAAACCTTTTGGTACACTCTTAAAAAATCAGATGTATTTCCGCGATACGATAAAAAAAATAATAAACAAAGGCAATATATTTAATTAAAATGTTGAGTTCACAGGAAACTTCATGTCGAATTATCACTGACCATACCATGAGTTTTAATTAATTAAATTAGCAATTAATTTATTTGTCTTATGTTACGTCTTTCAATCAGATCCCGTGTCGAAAGGAAGCTGCGAAGGTGGGAACAAAAGTCAGTGGCGGCTCGCGGTCTTAAAAAATGGTGAAGAGCTAGGTATAGTGCGGGTACTTAAACAAACATTGACTAAAACCCGTGTAACAGAACGTCTCTCTTATCCTTATCTGTCCAACGACTGAATGGAGTTCCTAACAAATTACAAACTATGTCATTAATTGGATTCATTTTTAAAACACACAACTAAGTAGGTACGTACACTACTGAGTTAACGGAAAAATAAAAACAAAACTTTTTAATCACACAGTAAATCACGTAAAAACGATATCTATAACCGTAAGTTCCGCGAAACCTCAAAAAAAATTACCTTAAGGTTAGACAAACCAATGCTAAAACAATGGTGCATACGACTGATCTCGTTTTAAATTTCCCTTCATCATAATGCAAATTGTTACATGCTGTTTGCGTGACTGACGTCGCTTAACCATAGCGACGGTGAATATCAAAGCCATGTTGGGCTTTGGGTCTTCACTTGCTTTGAGCTAACGGACACGGTCAGCTGGGGTGCGCCAAAAAGCACGAGTGTTTATAATTATTGTCCATCGGAGTTAACCGTGGCCCTATTATGCATAGCTACATTTGGATTAAATTAATATTATTAGTTCGAACATAATTATTTTTTAAGGGCTAAAATGGTAGCTGTATTTGGTACATTAATATTTAATATTGCCGAAAAACTTTCCTCCTGGTCTTTTTTTTGGTGAAGAGCCCCTTCACTTTACCTGACGATCCGCCACTGACAATAGTTATTTAATTTAATATTAATAATGTAGTGCACATTTTTTTGTTAAAAGTAAAAACTATTTAGAAGTTAAAAGCGGTGGCTTCTGCCTCGTGCTATCTTGTAGGTAGGTTAACAGTAGTAGAAAGTACTTCCTCGTGAGATATAGACATATCCACTCTTGTTGTACAAACTACTATTCTGTACAGTTATTTTTAAACTATATTGCCTTTTTTAACAACTAAATATCCATAGTTACAAAACAAATATTTCATGGCATCCATTATTTGTGAATAAAATTGATAATGCTTATTTCAAAATTTGAACTAAACTGCTGGACAATTGCTTTCGAGCAAGAAAAATTTCGCCTAAATTTAACAGTTAATATTTTCTGAACCAGATATGATATCGACCTACGGTTTTAAATGGTTGATAGATCCATCCCTTGAGAAACAATTGTCAATTTTGGATTTTCTTTATCTGTCAGAAAATTTTATATACAGGGTGTTAAAGAAGACGATGATTTTTGCTACAATTTTAATGGCTTGTAACTTTCACAATAATACTTTTTAATTTTATCACTCTACGTCAATTGAATCACTGGTTCATAGCAAAGAAAGTGATTTGTCAAATTTTTGATTTCTGCTATATTTTAAGAAATACCGATTTTTTGCTTTGCTTGTTTTATTTTAACTTATTGGTAGCTAGATCTCACTGTCCGTTGTATCATGCAAACTTTGCGAGTAATTATTATACCTAATGAAATCTTTACTATGTTCAGTAACAATAGTTGTACCTACCTAAATGTTATGAGGTACAGTGGCGTACTTATAAACACCTATATGTCTATGGTTTATGAGTATCTCACAATTTTTCACGATTGTTTTATATTGGAAAGTACTCGCCCTTTGATTAGGTAAATTTTTTCTTATTTTTTGGTTTTTCATATCGCACTATATACAGGTATATTATTCAGTTTGTTTACAAAAATAATAATGTAAGTTTAATTTTAGGAATAGTGTTAGAGAGTTACAAATTATTAAATAAATTTTTTCCAAAAATTAAATTAAAAAAATTATCTTTGTTAAAATTTTGTAAACACACTGTATAATATACCTGTAGTGCGATATGAAAAACAAAAAAATAAGAAAAAATTTACCTAATCTAGGGGCGAGTACTTTCCAATATAAAACAATCGTGAAAAATTGTGAGATACTCATCAACCATAGACATATAGGTGTTTATAAGTACGCCACTGTACATCATAACATTTAGGCACAACTATTGTTACTAAACATAATCAAGCTTTTTATCACTCGCAAAGTTTGCATGATACAACGCACAGTGAGATCTAGCTACCAATAAGTTGAAATAAAGCAAGGTTTTCCAAAAAAATCAGTATTTCTTAAAATATAGCAGATATCAAAAATTTAACAAATCACTTTCTTTGCTATGAACCAGTGATTTAATTGACGTAGAGTGATAAAATTTAAAAATATTATTGTGAAAGTTACACGCCATTAAAATTGTAGCAAAAATCATCGTCTTCTTTAACAACCTGTATATAAAATGTTCTAACAGTTAAAGAAAATCCAACATTGACAATTGTTTCCCAAGGGATAAATCTATCAACCATTCAAAACCGTAGGTCGATATCATATCTCGTTCAGAAAATATTAACGGTTAAATTTAGGCGAACTTTTTCTTGCTCGAAAGCAATTGTCCAGCAGTTTAGTTGATTTAAAAAAATAGTAAATACACCTCGAAGGAAAAGCCACATTCCTGGACTCAATACTTTATGTTCACCTACTTAATTTAGAAGCGTGCAAAAGATCGAGTTCCCAAATTTGAGTTTCGAGGTTCCCCAAGTGACTGAAAGTATTGAAAAAAAATAGGTAGAAAACATTACAAAAAGGCATCTTACAAAGAATCCGTTCTGTTTCCTTTGTAAGATATTTTCTAGACTTTCTACCAGCATTTAGGACAAATTAGATTTGCAGTAAGAATTCGATTTTTACGAAAATTTTCGATTTTTCAAAAAGTCCCGGAGCATCACTATACGTGAAACTAGCCAAACAATATTTTTTCTTAAAGTTTTATCAGGTATTCCATTCTATTCCCAAAAATTAAAAAAATCTGGTACCAAATACTGGAAAATTATTATATAAAATATTGTTGCTTTGGCGATGAATATAAAAGTAAAAAAATCATTTCTTTAAATTTGCGTTTTTTTATGCACATTTTCATGGTATTTTGCAGCTTAAATTGAAATGGAGCTTTCGGAAGAAAATTCTATTGGAAAATTGACATGCGCCAAAGCTCACCCTGCAATCTTCCAGTATTGGCGATTTTTCCTGCAGGGGGCTGAGCTTTGCAGGAAGAGGATGTGTGTGCCAAACAAATGCGCAGCGGACTAGTTATTTCATGGACAGAACCGAATAAAACCTTGGATTTGGAAAGATATTTTTACCAATTGCAAGTAACATAACGTTACTTATATAAAAAAAAGTAAGTTAGGCTCTTTTAATAATTTTCAGAATTATGACTGATATTACATCATTTTGAATTTCGAATGGCGAATTTAACATGTCATATTCGACCTTTAAAAAAATTATCTAGGATGTGGTAATATCATAGACAAATTACCTCTTCTCAGAAATTATAGCAAGCATTCCAATTATAATACTACATACAATTATTTTCTTATGCACATATATAGTCAGATCTTGGAGCATTATTTATTGAAATAGTAGTTTGTACAACAAGAGTTGATCTGATGTATACAGGGTGATTCCTAAGTTGATACTTCATTTTTGGCTCTGTATAGAAGACATTAAAATAAACATTTTCAAATACCTTTTTCAAAAAACTTTAAAATAGAGATACAGAAGTAAAGTGCGGGCCTGGTCATCAAAACGTAGCCTGCTATATTTTATGTTATTTATCTTATCTCTTATTTGTCATGCAATTTACGGGTCGGTGGTGAGTTATTTGTCAATACGCTGCGGTGTGTTTTTCTGAAGCAAGTTAATTTTAAATTGGTGACACGTGAAACAATAAACTAGTAGATATGGTGCTAATTTACAGTGAGTGTCGTCAAGGTGCGGCTGCTGCTTCGATATTATACGCAGAACGCTTTCCCTTGCGGGCTTATCCTACACCCAGAAGTTTTCTTAATGTTATTCAACGGGCAAGTTAGGCAGAACCGTATTTGATCCATAGTGTAATAAATGAATGTAAGTATTTTATTGTTCAGTTTTTCGAAAAAAGGTATTTGAAAATGTTGTTTATTTTAATGCCTTCTATACATAGCTAAAAATAAGTATTAACTTAGGAATCACCCTGTATATCTCACGAGGAAGTAAATTTCCGAGCGCAATATGGACAATTCACTCGAGTTGTACATTACGACTTAACTTCCGAACTTCATTGGCCGTGAACTTGCGAGAGAAATAATACAAAGCAATTGAAGAAAAATTCATTTCGTTGGCAAATCCATGGAACAAATTACACTGTAACATATCTGTCAATTTGGGTGATTTCTTATACTTACACAAAAGCACTTTGAATATATATCTATCTTTCTCAAATTTGGCCTTTTGCAGAATAACAGACAAAAAAATCATATAATAAACAGGAAGAGCCCCCCAGAAAACTGGCAAGTAAGTATAAACGTTCATTTTGTATCTACATTTTATGCATTAAATCTTGCAATAATTGTCTAGAAATTAGTGGAAAACTGGGGATTTTTGAAATTGCAAGTTGCAAGTGCAAGTAAATGGTTGGTTTAAATGGGAAAACTTGCATCAGCTGATTAAATCGTCGTCACAGCGCATGCTTTCAGTTATTTTTTTATGAAATTCCACTTAATGAAAATAAGGCCTTTAGTGCGATCAGAAAAACTTAAGATTATATCGGTAAATATATATAAATGCATATTTACAATGCAAAACGTCAAAATTACCGGACTACGTCATCGCAGTGGAATTATCACTTATACATTTTTGGTAATTCCACACCTCTTATGGGTGTTTTTACGAGTGGAATTTCCAGAAATATTCATGCTCTTTAAAGTTCCGGGGGTCAAATTACACTGAAAATTTTTCTGTTACTTTAAATGTCAAAATAATGACACGGAATGACAGAATTAAATAATTTGTCAAGGCAAAAAAGGCATATTTTTTAGTTGCCAAGAAAACAACTAACAATTTTATTCTTATTCATGGATCACAAAGCCTATTTTAAATGTTTTTTATTCATAATTAAAATGGTTAATTTTGGTGGAATATTTTAGTAGGTGAGAAATGTTTTTACCGAATGTCCCTCGAGCTTGAATTATAAATCGGAAAATATCGCGAATTTTTTAAGAAATTTTCAAATAATTCGCGACTTAGAAAAATTTTCCGGAAATAATTCATGCTCTAAGGAGATTATAAGTGAAAATAACATAACTTCTCCGATTTAAAAAAAAACTTCGTGTGCACGCTTTTCGACATTTTTCCATTATAAATATTTCAGTATAATAGTTTGAGTTCCTTGGCGCCTAGCTATTTCCCTTTTATTATTACTGTTAATGTTGATTTTTCTATTATTTTGCGGTAATGATAAAAGCATGTCCGAATATCGTCAATATAGGAACTTTTATAAACCGTAATGCCATATTAATAGAGAGTACTTGCGTATTACGTATACGGTTTGATCGGTTAGAATGTTGTATTAGCAAAATTGTAGGTTAGTATTGAGTTGATGTATTTATTTTCCGATTTGAAAAATGAACAAAAAAAGTTTTTAAAAATTATTTTATATCATTGAAGCAGCATATTAAAAATTTATTATTAAGTAACTTATTTAAAAAAAACGCTATGAAGTTGTGAAGGGCATGAGCCCCCCACCTGAAATTGGCTTTATTGGTTCCCATGATTAGGGACCCCGGATTGCGTAAAGGGGCCCAGGGCCCCCTATAACCGAAAATAGGCCCTCGAGATAAAGAATGTGATAAGCATGGCAATAATGAAAAGTCATCGAGAAGGTACGTAAGATTTAGGTACTAATTTTTGGATAGCTTAAGTTATACACAGAATATGTTATATACCGGGTGACACAAGAAAGAGCTATTCCCAATATTTTTCGTAATTTTAACAGTAAGGATTTAAAAATATGAAACGTTAATAAGTGTGTAAATTGCCATTTTTAGACCACCTTCGAAACCACTTCCGGTTTAACCAGAAGTGAAGTCAACTTTTAAACGGAAACCCATTATTTTTATTTATATTTAAATTCTATAGAAAATTCTCTTTTCAATGACATACTTTATCATTTGTTTTAAAAATGGCCGCCTAAATCAATTTTTCATTGTTTTTTAAAATGTCCATAGTTTTGGTAAAACAAGGTAAGTAGTAAAGAGTAGGCCATGGAAACGTTAAAATAAATCATTGTAACTTACTTAATAGTATAAAATTGACTTGTTGAGAATAATGTATCCGTTAAGGCTATATTATTTACAACGTGTTTTCTAAAAGAAACAAATCGGAATTTCTACATTTTTTTAAATGACAACCCATCTTTGTTTTATTATAATAATATTGTTCATTTAATTTTCTTTCTAATGTATCCCAAGTTAAAATTATTTATTAGGTAATAGTAGAAATTAACAAGAAACATCATATATGTAATTTCTAGACTCAAATAAGCTATAAGAAATGTAGTTAAGACCAGTCTAGTATGCCGTGGAAAACAAAAATATTATTTCTGCATTTATTAGATCAAAATATAAATAATAATTAAGAAGATTGAAATAAATGAATTTTTTTCCACGGCATACTTGACATAACTTCTCATGACTTATACGGGTCCAAAAATTATCTTTATGATATTTTTGTTAATTTTCACTACTACCTAAAAAATTAACTTGTGATACACAGTTATAGAAGGGAAATTAAATGAAGAATCTTATTATAATAAAACAAAGATAGTTGCTATTTGAAAAATTCAAGAAATTCCGTTTTGTTTTTTTTAAATAGGTTGTAACTTTTCCAAGCAAGTCAATTTTATATTATAAATATAAAGCTGGTTGAAATGAAGCATATCAACGTTTCCATGGCCTACTCTTTACCCCTTGCCTTGTTTTATCAAAGTTACGGACATTTTAGAAAATAAAGGAAAATTGATCTAGGCGGCCATTTTTAACACAAATGATAAAGTGTGATATGTAATTGAAAAGAGAATTTTTCATAGAATTTAAGCATCAAATAAAAATGGGGAATTTTATTTAAAATTTGAAAGTTGACTTCACATACGGTTAAAAAAATTGGCCAAAAAAAGGTAATTTATAAATTTATTAACTCCTCAAATGTTTAAATCTTTACTTTTACAATAACGGAAAAAATTGAGGGGTAGCACTTTTTTGTGTCACCCGATATACAGAATTATATAAATTAGATACTCCGTTCGAAAAATAAATAACAGAAAAGTCAAATCTAAAAAAAAAATATTATAATATCTCTCAAACAACTGAATAGAACTTTGATCATATTTTATGACTTCACGGCGCAAACAGTGGTGGCTCACAGGCTCGTCTGGTGAAGTAGGTGAAGCTTCATCAAAAAAAATAAAACCAGGAGGAAATACTAAATATTAATGTACCAATACAGCTACCTACCATTTTAGCCCTTAAAAAATAATTATTTTCGAATTAATAGTATTAATTTAATCCGAATGTATATGCATAATAGGGCCACGGTTAACTCCGATGGACAATAATTATAAACACTCGTGCATTTTGGCGCGCCCCAGCCGACCGTGTCCATTAGCTCAAAGCAAGTGAAGGCCAAACGCCCAACATGGCTTTGATATTAACCGTTGCTATGGTTACGTGAAGTCAGTTACGCAAACAGCATGTAACAATTTGCGTTATGATGAAGGGCAATTTAAATATAGATCAGTCGTATGCACCATTGTTTTAGCATTGGTTCGCCTAACCTTAGGGTATTTATTTTAAGGCTTCGCGAAACGGTTATGGATATTGTTTTTGCGTGATTTACTGTGTGATTAAAATGTTTTGTTTTTATTTTTCAGTTAATTCAGTAGTGTACTTAGTTGTGTTTTTTAAAAATGAACCCAATTAATAACATAGTTTGTAATTTGTTGGAAACCCCATTCAGTCGTTGGACAGATGAGGATAAGAGAGACGTTTTGTTACACGGGTTTTTAGTCAATGATTGTTTAAGTACCCGCACTATACCTAGCTCTTCACCATTTTTTAAGACCGCGAGCCGCCACTGGGCGCAAGTAGAAATGCCCAACAGCAAAAATGGACCCTTAAGTATGTTACGAACTATTGAAAATAGTGTAGCGTTGTTTTCTATGCAGTAATTTCAGTATTTGTTGTTAAAAAACTGTTGGGCAATGTATGTACCTAATTGTATTGTAACAATTTTGAATTTTTTCAAACCCACTTTAAAAATCCAGAAGCATGACGTTAAAGCTCACAAATAATAAAAATAATAAAATTGACTTAAAATTCCTGTGAATTCTCACTCAGTTTTCTATAACTTGTACTATCTACTATCTGCTAATAATCAAAAATATCTATTATTTATATAAATTTAAATTCATGTCATATAGTTAACCAAATGTTGGAAAAACACTTACCCAATTCAAAGATTATACTTTGTCGATTGATGGTGTTGTCATCAGATTATTATTTTAATCTTTTACCGTTACGTTATATGTATCACATACTTTAACTCCCGTTTTTCCTAACCCATTTTCAATAATTATTTAATAAAAAATTTATGGCCAAAGGATTTTGTGCAGCACGAACGCTAACATACACGAAATTACCGCTTATTGCTAAGTTCACATGTTTTTCTTTTTCGTCAAAAATTGCCCTTGTTTTACAATCGATATTTAGTCGTGTAAAAAACCGCGTAAGAAATAAGTTGCAATTACTTCATCTACAACCTACTAAACTATCTTTAAATTTTTATCATTTTATTATTTGCAATAATATATCTATTTAAATTAGTCTGGCTGAGATATTTTCAAATTTTCTTCATTATCTTGGCGCCAATTTGTTAATTGTTATGAGTAAACATCAATAACCTGTCTAGAATTTTTCCCAAAATTATAACTGATGCCTAAAAAAGCCCCTTTGGTCGGTGTTCATAGGCATCCTCGGCGGGGTAAGAGCAGCCGAACGGAAAGCTGATAAATACTGATAATTGATATAATATTGTGAAATGCTTATCAAGTATTGGATGTAATCGAATAAGCATCTGCAGCAATGAAATGACTCAATATTAAATTACCGTCAGAGGCGAATTTCCGCCTAGGCAAAGAAGGCAGCAGCATGAACGGATTTCGCGTCTTGGTTTTAGATTTGAATGTTTTTGCCTCCGCTTCCGCTGAGGACGCCTATGGAAACAGACAAAAAATGGCCTGTTACATTTTGAATGTTTAAAAAGCTTCATGGATAAAAGTTCAGTGATTAAGGGCATTTGGCATTTCGGATATTTTGTGACACCCCCTCACCCCTTTGTCCTTTGTAAATGTAATTTCAAAATAATGTTTCTTTTAGTATACCCTAGCCCTATTAATGAGCCATGACATGGCGAAGCGTCTGACAAAATGAAAAGAATAGTAGATTCTGTAACTAGGTTGGAATAAAAATTTGATCCGAGTGGAAGATTTTTCATTCTAACCGAGTAGCAGACTATATTTTCTCCACGACCAAAAATACTATTCGCAATATTTGTAATTTCAGGTGAAGTATTATCCAGTTCCATATCTGATTAATCCGATTTTTCACTCATATTTTGACTTGCACTAAAATTTGTCTGCTGACATTGACAGTTTCCAAATTCATGGCAACCTATGTCGTTTAGATCAATTACAGAATATTCATTCCGTATCTTGTTATGGAATGAAAATACACGCAAAACGCATAAGAAGCAAGTGTTTCAGAATAAATATTCCAACTCAAGAGCGAGAATTTTTACATTCTATTATCAAAAATGATTTTGGAATTATTGCATTCAGTAATGGTCGTGGAGAAACTTCTTTCTTCTGACGAAATTTAATAGTCGAAAAATAATTTATCGACAATATTAAAGAAACAGAAGAATTTCCAATATACCGCTATGCAAAACGTAAACAAAGAAATAAGAACAATGGAGCTGATAGTACGGTTTTAAACGCTGGCAGACGATGCTTTGAAAAGAAGGAACAGATAATTGCAGAGGGCTTATGCGCATGCGTTGCTTGCCCATAGTTTTTAAGGTTTAGTAAATAATTTTAAGTCCTTCCAAAATATGCTGTAATGTTAATGTTCTCAGGTTAGATGCAAACAGCCTCGTCTAAAACGACAGCGACGATACGTACAATGATATTTAATTGCTCGGTCACAAGGTTAGAGTTTAATTTTTGTACTGGTGGCATACATTTTTTTAATTTAAAATGTTAAGGTCACAAAAAAAGATATTTGTGGAATGTCGCTAAGTATGACAATTTAACGAATTTTCTGTTTTAATGGTGAGTTGCTGCAAACAGAATGTTTCAATGGTGGATGCAACGTTAGACTTTTATGAAAAACAACCAGAAATTTGGTTGCTCAGATAAACAACCATGGTCTATTGTTTTAAAATATTTTCGGCAGTGCGGCGTTGCCGCTTCTGAAAATATTTTAAAACGATGGACCATGGTTGTTTTCCATAAACGGCTTCCATCCACTGTGAAACACCCTGTATACATTCCTTTTGAGTGAAATTAAATTAAACAAAAATTTGACGTTTCGCCCTATATCAAGGGCATTTTCAAAATTGTATATATATTTTGGCTTGAAAATTTTTACGCCATCAATTTCTTTTATGATTTATATTATTTGTAGGTGATTCTGACTAGAAGTTGGCATTAAAAGTCACTTTCAAATAAAAATAAAATAACATAAAATGGTTCAAGAAAAAAAATTAGGGAAATATATGTATCTAGCTAAGCTCTAATAATCTGCTAACTTAATTAATAATTTCTACATAATCCTTGGCCAAAAAACATTATAAACATTATGGTTTCACCGATTTGGGTATTCTTACGCACTTTTTACCCCTCCGAATCAGCCCCCATATAGGAAGGACAACCAATTTTAATATTGCTGATTAGAGAGATAACAAACATATTTCGAAAGTTTAATCGCAAAGACCCTCTTTTGGCGTTTTTTACTGCATTTGATCACGCGAAAAGTTTTTGGGTTAGTTTTGAAACTATGAACACCTTAAGCCTTAAACCCACGAACACGTTTGTGGAAAATGCGTATATCGGGTGAACAGAAAATCATGTATAGTTATTTTTATGTTGCTGTAGTCGTTTTCGGCATATTTTTTATAAGCATTATTTGATAATTTATATATAGGTGATGGCACGGCTATTCCAGTTAACTGAAAGGTTATAATTTCATATCCATCCTTGTTAGACAAAGACAGAAATTATCAGACCATGGCAAAGGGTATTAGCTGACAAGAATTCTTTAATCAAAGTCAAATTACCAAAACGTCGACATCGGTTTCTTTGTAAATAAAAGATTGTTTAAAGATTCAAGAAAAATTTGAACTTACGCTATAGTTTTTCATTATAAGATAAATTTCCAAGTACTAAACATTTAAAAAAAAAGTTGTAGTAACTTTGACAAGTACATCCCAGACGTCCTGTAGCCTCCCAGTCCCAGATCCGCCAAAACGCCATTTTGCATATGCCAGGTATGTCTTTGTCTACTAATTAAATTCTCGGTTATATTAATTTCCTGGTAACTTTACTAGCAAGATAATTTTTGCTTCCATAAAAATGATCTGACTGGTAAAGTTACCAGGAGATGGATATAACGGGCCTTAGAGCGACATTCGTTTCGATTGTACATAAATACATGTACATAATAGCTATTTATGTATCAAGGGCGTTACGGGGACTATAATGCCCTGAAGGTAGAAATAGCCCGAGGGCCTCTGGCCCGAGGGATAGGTTTCTGCCTGATGGGCATTATAGTCCAGTAAAGCCCGTGGTGCATACAATGCTTTATGTTTTACCTAAAAAAGAGTTTTTCAATGACTAATTACATTATTTATTCGCAATATAAAAAATAAGTTGCACCTGTACCTGTATACGTAAGTAGATAATGACTGGTGTTAAGTTTGACTTTGATGTTTCTGTCAGTTAGTCAGTTGGCATTTTTTATTTAACGATTTGCTCAAAATGGAAGAAATTCCACAAAATATAAGAGAAAAGGTCATAAAAGCGACCGAAAATCTTTTGCCAGTTAAATCAAGGCAACAGTATGATCGGGAGTATGGCATATTTGGTATTTGGAAAGATACGAACACAATTCTTCAAATAACCGAAAATGTTTTAATGGCATATTTCCAGGAACTGGTAAGTTATTGATTTTATTTTAATACATATGTTTAACAAACTTTATTATTTTTAGTCGGAAAAATACAGTCCGAACTCTCTCTGGACCAAGTATTCTACCCTAAGGTCTACGTTGATGGTCTATGAAAATATAGACATTTCGCAATACCATCGTCTCATATCTTTTTTAAAAGTTAAGTCGAAAGGATACGTCCCGAAGAAGTCTAAAGTTTTGGAAGGAGAACAAATATTAAAATTTATTAAGAAGGCTCCTGATGATATCTACTTGGTACACAAAGTCATATTGGTAATGGGTGTTTTTAATATAAGCGGGCATTATCATAATGCCCGCTTATAATGCCCTAGGTGTGATAGCAGGTATTATTGCTATCATAACATATTCCGTTTCTAAGGTATTATAGATCAATAATAGATAGGTAAAACATAAATACATTTATTTGCATGTGCCAGGCATGTCTTTTTCTACTAATTAAATTCTCGGTTATATTAATTTCCTGGTAACTTTACTAGCAAGATAATTTCCAAAGACACCATTTTTGAGACAATTGCTTCCATAAAAATGATCTGACTGGTGAAGTTACCAGGAGATGGATATAACGGGCCTTAGAGCGACATTTGTTTCGATTGTACATAAATACATGTACATAAATACATTTATTTGCATGTGCCAGGCATGTCTTTTTCTACTAATTAAATTCTCGGTTATATTAATTTCCTGGTAACTTTACTAGCAAGATAATTTCCAAAGAAACCATTTTTGAGACAATTGCTTCCATAAAAATGATCTGACTGGTAAAGTTACCAGGAGATGGATATAACGGGCCTTAGAGCGACATTTGTTTCGATTGTACATAAATACATGACAGAAACTCGTTTTGCAATAGTAAAATTCACACATTTTGGTGTGTTTATTTGCATAACTTGTAGCACAATATTTAAGTAGTGTAAGATTCGTAAGTCTGGTCGTAGAAGAAAGGTAAGTGGATTGTCCATATCGCGCAAGGACGTTTGAGCACACCGCCTGCGGTGTCGTGCTCCATTTACGTGCAATATGGACTGGTCTCCTTTCTTATGCAAACTACGTTTAAAAAAAAATTCTACTCATATTATAGTAAACATTTTTTTACATAGAGTAAATCCATTTTTACGCGTAACTGCGGGTAAAGAATAAAAACGAACAACTGTGCGTTATGATGCATAAAAGCACACAACTGTGCGGTATGATGCCTTTTATAACAATCAATAGCCTTGAATCACTCAAATCGTGACATTTATCTATCTTGCGTTTTGAATATTTGACAGTGACATTGTCATTATTTGAGATTTGAAGTTTAAATCGATACTTTATAAATAAATATAAACCGATCATTAATTTATTAGTAAGTAAGAGTCGTAGAAAAAGTATTGTACTTATTGCGTGTTGCAAAGCAATTACTCGCTCATGTAATTACCGCACTCGCCGTTACGCGGCTCGTTCTCAATTTTTCAATTCGTACGTAATATGCTTCTTACCACACTTAATACGTAATTATATTATCAACGCACAGTCTTTACCTATGCTGATTACCAAATTTTCTTCCAGTCAAATTGCAAACTAAGAAATATACAGGGTCCTGCACCTCACCTCCCGTCATCTATATCTCACTTATTAATTACATTAGGATTTTGATATTTTGCAGACTTTACCTGTATCTTAGGGCGCATTTTAGGAAAATATTTTTGTTTATACAGGGTGTTCCAAAAAAGTGTAACGTCATAAGGATCTATTTTTTTAAATTACATGCCATAAATATTTTTACTTATTTGGATGCCTCTTATAGTTGCCTACATACCCCCAATATTTTAATGAAATCGGTTTAATATTATAGGCGAAAAAAAATAAACACTAAGAAAAATCGGTTTTGCAATACTGGTTTTAAAAATTATATAAAGGTACTAGGTAAAGGTAAATAAGGTCGAATAGTTTCGTTAACCAAGTTTGATTAATACGAATTGTACAGGGTGTCCAAAGTTTAGTATCAAACTTTGCACACTTTAAATCAATTTATTTTTCTTATTTCAAATTAGAACATCTGTATAATATTTTATTATTCGATGCAGAATTAAAAATCAAATATATGTCCTAATTACAACCTTATCGCAATTTCTGACGCATCAAAAGTTATTTGCAGAAAACTTATTTTATCAACTAATCTAACAGTCATTATTATGAATAAATATATATTAAAGGTGGCTATGAAAGACAATTTATTGGTATTAACGTTTTCTAAAGTGGTAAAAAAGAATTCTTTTCGCATGCTCCTAATATGAAAATCATATCTAGAGCTTTTCTTGGTTGTATTCCATCACAAAAGATTAATATATTAATAATAATCTAACAATATTTGAAACTTTATAATAACTAAAGTCAAAATGGGCTTTTGTCACTTTAATAAACTTTAATACCAATAAATTGTTTTGCAAAGCCACCTTAGGTATTTATTTATAATAATGATTGGTGAAATAGTTGATAAAATGAGTTTTCTGTAAATAACTTTTGATAGGTTAGAAATTGCGATAGGATTGTAGTTAGGACAAATGTTTGATTTTTAATTCCGCAACGAATGACATAAAAATATACAGGGGTTCCATTTAAAAAAAAGAAAAATAAATTGATTTAAAGTTTGCAAAGTTTGACATTAAACTTCGGACACTCTGTACAATTCGTATTAATCAAACTTGGTTAATGAGACTGTTCGACCTTATTTATTAAATTCCTTTGTTAAATTTAATTAACGAGGCATTATTTTTATTTTTTATTAATTTTTAAAACCATTGGTGCAAAACTGATTTTTCTTAGTTTTTATTTTCTTTTCGCCTATAATACTGAACCGATTTCATTAAAATTTTAGGAGTATGAAGGTAACTTTAAGAGGCATCCAAATAAGTAAGAATATAATAACGTGTAATCTAAAAAAATAGATCCTTATGACGTCACACTTTTTTGGAACACCCTGTATAAACAAAAATATTTTCCTGAAATGCGCCCAACGATACAGATAAAGTCTGTAAAATATCAAATTCCTAACTTAATTAATAAGTGAGCTACAGAAGACGGGAGGTGAAGTGCAGGACCCTGTATAGTGTATAGGTTTCCTTATATATTATATTATACACCTGCTGTCGCGTTGTAATTAATTGTAGCGGTGTCCCCTTAACACGATAAAAGCGGTATCTAAGTTTCCGAATATACTTAAACAGCCAAATAGCACATTTCCCCCATTAACTATGCCAATGATTAATTTTTACTTGTGGCTTACAAGAAAATCAATATCCGGACGATGGACAAAAAATATCATCCCTTCGACAATACATACAAACATTTCTGCCTACCTATGTGGAAATGGCATGGAAATTTGTTTGACCCTAGCAATGTTATTGATTGGAAATTAACTGGTGTGGTGGGCGATTTTTTTTTAAATAACTATGTACGTGTGAGTAGGTTAACCGAATGGACAAGTAGTTTTAATTTATGATATTTTATTTATTTAAGATACACCATTCCACCGAAGATCCCATTTCCAAAAAATGGTGACTGAGCTTTTTACACAAAATGTGTACATAAGTGCGTAATTACTTTACAATACGCAATCAGTGGCGGCTCGTATAGTAGGGCCACAGTGCCATGGTCCTGCCTACCTGTACACCAAGTTATTTTTTTACTCACACTCATAATCATTGCTTTGCATCTTTACGCTTCATTCTTTTTGTAACTGAATAATTTAAAATTCAAGATGTTGCGTTCATTTAATATCTGATAACGCCTAACGGTGCAAAAACTCCCCGACGCCGCGAAAATTCCTTTGCGCTACCCAGCGGCGGCGATTTCTAAGTATGGCCATACTGTTTATCGAAGGTTCATCGCTTATGAAAGAGATAATGATATATCGCCCTCTCTTACTGACGCATAAGGAATTCAGAAATGTTGTGGCGGGCCAGATCCTCAGACCGTCCGTGATTGGAGGATTTACACATGCTTTATTTTGTCGTTCCAATCGGATCACGCCTTCGTCTTTGTTACCACTACTTGATACTAGATGGCAACTGTTTTGAATACGGTTTGCCCTGTCGAGATATTAAAATAGTTTTATTTTAAACAGTTTTTACTGTTTAATATAAATTATTTTTGTAGGTTAGGTTTAGGTCACTTCGTCGGTGGATTATAATTATATTCCTGTATCCGGTTTATCAATTTAAAAATGAATAAAATAAAAGAGGAAAGACTTACCGCTTTAGGTATGTAGCCTGCCGAAAAACATTTTGTAAACGATATTGATGACTTCAAAAACAAAAGTGATTGAATTATTTTCAAATAACAAAAAGACGTACCTATAGAGTTTTCTTATAAGATAATTTGAGTGTTTTGTGAACGTTTTTTGTTACAACTATTGCAAATGCTCCATTTAATTAGTCGGTAAGTTTTTCGCTTTTTTTTATATACAGGGTTGTACAAATTCGATGCACTAGCATTGCTATCTCCGTAACTACAAGAGATAGAGAGTTTGGTAAATGGAGGCAAAGTTGCATATTTTAATGCTGAACAATTTGTTAAATAGAAATTTAATCAAATTTCTATGATTTCCAGAGATATCCGAAAAAATGTACGAAAAACTTGTCTTTATTTTTTTATGACAAAAGTAGGTACTTATTATTTTTTAAAACCAAGGGCACTTTCTTAAGTATTTTACAAGATAATAATTTTACGAGGTCAAAAGTTACTCAAAATTTTTTTTAAAATTCAGGTCCGAATTTGAAAAAATTGAGTTTATCTAGGTATCTAAAAAACGAACGTCGTATCTGAAAAATAAGATTATTTTCTTGAAGAGCATAAAAAATTGTCTTAAATAAGTGCTCTTGGTTTGTCCAAAAAATCAATATTTTGTCGTAAAGACAATAAAAACACAAATTAATTTTTTCTTGTGTTTCCTAATATAGGAGTAGACATTATTTTTTAAAACGTATAGTTTCTATAAGAAAGAAGATGAGGAAATTTTTTCGACAATACTAATTATTAATGTACCAATACAGCTACCATTTTAGCCCTTAAAAAATAGTTATGTTCGAATTAATAATATAAATTAAATCCGAATGTAGCTATGCATAATAGGGCCACGGTTAACTCCGATGGACAATAATTTATAAACACTCGTTCATTTTGGTGCGCTCCAGCCGACGCATCGGTGAGCTCAAAGCAGCACTGAAGAGCAAACATACAGTCAAGCGGCTTTGATTTCACCGTCGCTATGGTTACGTGACGTCAGTCACACGCCAGCATGTAAGAATTTGCATTATGATGAAGGGTGTCTAAAAATAGGTCAGTCGCGAGACTTACGCTTATAGATATAAAGAATTTAAAAAACGTGGCAGATCCTATAAGATAAATTTTAAGTGTTCCTGGTTTTCAAAATATAATTGGCTATACAGTAGTGCCGCATTACAAAAATTGTTTTGTTGGTCGTGTTTACTCTTTTCGAATAGACATTGCGTTTGGAATAGGGACAGATTTAGAGATTTTTTAAATATTACTCGATCATTGCATAAACACGGGGATTCTGGAGAACACTTAAAATGTCAGTTAATGTTAAGAAATTTTGAACAAAATCAAAATATTATTGCCGATGCTTTAAAAGAAAACTCTAGACCTCAACCGAAGAATCGTTCTGATTTACAAAAACTAGCTATGTAAATATGTAATTAAAATATAAATTAGTCAATGTTTGTTTAAGTACCCACACTATACCTAGCTCTTCACCATTTTTTAAGACCACGAGCCGCCACTGATGTGTACACGCCTTTTTCCGAGGCGAAAACTGCATGCATTGAATTTTGTTTCGGAAATTTCACACACAAATTGAAAAATATTGTCACTATATTATTAGGCAAAGTAGAGTTAGCTTTGTGTGGTTAGAATAGTAGATTCTGTAACGAGGTTGGACTGAAAATTTGATTCGAGTGGAAGATTCCGAACGCGAGAGTAGCGAGCGTGAGGAACCACGAGTATCGAATTTTCATTCTAACCGAGTAGCAGACTATATTTTCTCCACGACCAAAAATACTATTCGCAATATTTGTAATTTCAGGTGGAGTATTATCCAGTTCCATATCTAATTCATCCGATTTTTCACTCATATTTTGACTTGCAATAAAATTTGTCTGCTGACATTGACAGTTTCGTTTAGATCAATTACAGAATATTCATTCCGTATCTTGTTATGGAGTAAAAATACACGCAAAACGCATAAGAAGCAAGTGTTTCAGAATAAATATTCCAACTCAAGAGCGAGAATTTTTACATTCTATTATCAAAAATGATTTTGGAATTATTGCATACAGTAATGGTCGTGGAGAAAGATATTAATTTTAGTTTTCCATATTTCCCACTATGTCCATATTAAAATTTAGTGACCCCATTATCCATTTTGTTGCCATGGATGGTCTATTAGAAAAGTGGCTATATGCCTAAAATTGTTCTCTGATCCCTTGATGTTAATAAAATGCATAGGGACGGCTTTGGATAAGGCCCAAATAGACCTAGAAGTGGAAAACTGTAATAATTTTGCTTTATGTTATTTTGTAGGGTCATTTTTTTTTAGAGGTTTAATGTTGATTTAAAATCAATAAATATTTATAGTTTATGAGATTGTTTTGCATAAATTTGTTATTATCGGGTTGCATAAAGATGTTTTAACAATAAACAATTAACTAGTCAACAACTTTAAGGGTGATATAATATGACACTGGCAGAAATAATTTCCTCACCATAAAGAAAGTGGCCCGGTTCCGTTAATTTTTAATTTGCTAACAGGCCACTTTGATTGTGAGTACCTAAATAATGCCAGCCAATGTAATTTATGTTATAGTCACAGTTGCTGAAAAATCTTTAATGTCTTTTAAAAACGTTCTGTGTGATTGTAACACTCAATGCCAAATTATTTATTTGTACGTGCAATTTATATACAGGGTAACTTGATAGCAGGCATAATTGGCTTTGAGCTTTTAAAATATTATATTTTGACGTTTTTAATACTTTCGGTTATACCGGAAGTTAATGTTAACTTGCTATTTCAAATGGAACACCCCGTATATTTTAGCATTTTTGATTACCTTGTTAAAATCTTTTTTAAAAACTTTTGTAAATAATAATATATTCCTATCTCTAACCGTTTTTGAGATACGATTTTTTTTTGTGTAAAAACGCTCCGAAAAGAAAGTTTAGTAACTCTGAAACTAATAAAGGTAAACATTAAAAATTTTCTAAGCTTTCAAGTAATACATAGATCTTTAGTTTAAATTACTTAGGTTTCGCGTTTTTTATACAGGGAGTTCTTAAAATTATGCCATTGTTTTCATTTAAATAAATGTGCATAAGTCAATTTTTGCAAATGGAACACCCTATTTTTTAGCTTACTAACGTGTAGAGAATTAAATTTCCTATCTAAATGCCTAAGATTGTTACAATCCACATTTTTAGTGGTTTTGGAATTATGAGCAATTTAAATAAAAAATCTTAAAATTTCTGCTTGTGTTAATGCGACATTATTTTTGAAAAGAAGGCTTTGACTGGAATTTTCGTTTGACTTTGAGCTTTGTTACCATTTGTTATTAAGTGTATATGTTCGTTGTTTAGCTATTTCTCATTCAAAGCCATGCAAACGAAAGTCCCAGTCGAAGCCTTCTTTTCAAAAATAATGTCGCATTCACACAAACAGAAATTTTAAGATTTTTTATTTAAATTGCTCATAATTCCAAAACGACTAAAAATGTGGATTGGGGGGTGGGGGGGGGGTGTAATGATGGTAATATCCCCCCCCCCCTCCGGAATTTAATCGTTAGCTCCAATTGTGCGTTTTTCCAAAAAATTATCATTCTTAATAACTTATGTTTATTTTTTCCACAGTCACATTACAGTACTTTTCAGCGAAATGAAATTTTAATTCTTAAATATTGCCACTACCCTCCCGACTTAATTTTAATACTTAAATTTTGCCACTATCCCCACCAGACTCTTACTCTGGATGCGCCACTGGTCTATTCTCATTAGTTTTTAAGATATAAGCAATTAGCTATGGATAATAATAATAATGCCGTCGTAAAACACTTGAAATTAGTAAACAGATCTGCCGGGATCCATAGCTACCTTAGATGAAACTATGCATAAATTAACATTAATAATTGTTGCTTGTTGGGTAATGTAACTAAACTTTTGATTGCTTATATTTTAAAAACTAATAAGTTTAGACACGATCTGCTACCGATTGGGGGGTGTATATCTTCTTCCGCACCCCACGAGATGTCGGATCTCATCCGGCCTGGTTACCGGCGTAAATGGGGTGGGTTGGAAGATGATACCTTTTACACTCTTCTCTGCATTCTTAAATCCACTGAATTTCGGGCATACTTTTTTTTTATTGTGCGTATGCCCACTCCGGGAATCGAACCCGGGTGGCCACGGTCGAATGCCAGTAACTCACCGCTGAGCCACTGCCGTGATTTTTTATTTATTTGTTTTTTGTAAAAACAATCAAATGACAATTTCCAATGTCATTTTCTCGGAAACTGTCTTAGATAGGTATTGTACTCGTATTTGTACTCGCGTATAAAAAGAGTTTTCATTTATATTTTTCCACATAATAAACCACTTTCGGAAGTTATAACAGCCTCATAATTACTGTATATTACTGTTTCTGAGAATGTAACAAAGTGTCGAAAATGTCGATTTTGTGTCAAAATTTGATATAATTCACGTTCTAGTTATAAATTATCCTTTATTCTAATTAGTATCATTAAGTAAATAAAAAATCTCCCAAAATAACAAGCAAAACTATTAACCTAAATTACATTCTTCGTAAAAAAAGCTTTTAGCTTGGTTGGAAACTCATTTTCCTCCTACCTCTGATTGATGAAATAGTAAATAGGCATATGTCGATAATGACAATTTTCGTATTGGTTGCATGGCACGCAAAATTATTAGGGTAAATATTTCATGAACAAGAAGTAACAAGAAGTTGGCGTAACTTTAACCTGTTCAAGTACACCTACACCACATAGGCGGAACCGAAAAAGTTATTTCCGGATCTGGAATTAATGTTTTACAAACTTTTGAGAAATTTATAAATAAACTGCTGGACAATTCTAGCGGACCGAGCTAATTGTTAGGTGAACTTTGGAGTAAAATATTTTACGAACGAATAAAGCTATCGATTCGCGGTTTGCAAAATTTAAAAGAGAATTTAATTCTTAATATGCACATTTTTTCCGATTTTTTTTTTACTTCTAACTTTTAACTGTCTACAGGGTTCAAAGAGAAGTATGTTTTTTTTACCAATGTTTCTAAGTACCGGATTTTCACAAAAATAAATTTAAATTATTTTGGATGGCATTTTCTTTATCTCCTATTTATAGAGAACAAAATAAATTCTCAAATTTTTGATATCCCTCTTTGTTCATAAAATTTCGATTTTTTTTCTCAACCCCTGTAAATTTCAGGTTTTTTTATCATTAGGCCTTACAATGTTTTGTAAGAACGGGTTTGGTAAGTGATTATAACTTCTTAGGACCACCTCTTTTGCTCGGTTTTCTCTCCGTTGATGATAACGCAACGCCACACAGGGCACGGATTGTTCAAGAGTTTTTGGAGGAAAACAATATTAATCAATTAAACTTGCCTTCAAAATCTCCCGATCCAAACATTATTGAACATGTGTGGTCTTCTTTAAAGTTGCGTGTATGATCAAGGGAAAATGCACCTCAAACATTGACGGAGCTTGCCGTAGCAATACAGGAGGAATGGGAAAACATACCACAACAACTTATCAATATCCTGGCCAGAAGTATGGGTCGGCGGTGCCAGGAGTTTCTCAACCTTCGGGGAGGAGCCACCCGGTATTAGTTTTCCCATTAGCCGTTTAATCAGTAGAGAGTTAAGGAAGACTAATCATGTAAGCATATCAGTACCTAATGAACATTATTTAAAATATCTTATTTGCTAATAATTAATTGTTCTGTTAATAATAAAAAGATTCGTTTTATAACTGTATTTTTTGAAAAGTGTATCGGATAAATCTTGTTTCATTTTGCCTCCGCGTATTAAAATGTACTCGTTGCAAAAGAGGTGGTCCTAAGAAGTTATAATCACTTACCAAAACCCGTTCTTACAGAACATTGTAAGGCCTAATGATAAAAAAACCTGAAATTTACAGGGGTTGAGAAAAAAATCGAAATTTCATGAACAAAGAAGAGATATCAAAAATTTGAGAATTTATTTTGTTCTCTATAAATAGGAGATAAAGAAAATGCCATCCAAAATAATTTAAAATTATTTTTGTGGAAATCCGGTACTTAGAAACTTTGATAAAAAAAACATACTTCTCTTTGAACCCTGTAGACAGTTAAAGGTTAGAAGTAAAAAAAAATCGAAAAAAATGTGCATATTAAGAATTAAATTCTCTTTTAAATTTTGCAAACCGCGCATCGATAGCTTTATTCGTTCGTAAAATATTTTACTCCAAAGTTCACCTAACAATAAGCTCGGTCCGCTTGAATTGTCCAGCAGTTTAGTTTGTGGTAAATTTGAATTTTTAGGTTTAATTAATTTGTACTTGTCGATCTCGATATCTATTAACTATAGGGAAGGTCTTATTAAATTCATAATGAATCTAAATTTCCAATATACCGGGTGACAACGAAATTACTACCCTGCTTGCCACGTCCTTATTAAATAATATATTCTTATGAAATCTTGGTAGGTTATATGGTTGCATTGTGCGGACATTTTTAGTATTCAATCTTCTATCTGTCACTTCCGGTTGAACCGGAAGTACAAACAACTTTGTTAATTTAAATAGAACTTCCTCTATATTTTTAAAAATATACATTTTCCGAAAGGTTCTAAGCGTAAAGCATATAGCATGTCCTATACCTATCTAAGACATTTTCCGAGAAAATGGCGTTGAAAATTGTTAAATTATTAACACGTTTTATTGTTTTTACAAAAAACAAATGAATAAGTAAAAAGGTTTAATATTATTTTTTTAACTTTTTAGTTATTCCGTATGAATGAGTCACAACAATTTCAATGGACGAAATTTAGTGGATTTAAGAATGCAGGGAAGAGTGTAAAAGGTATCATCTCCCAACCCACCCCATTCATGCCGGTAACCAGGCCGGATGAGATCGGAGATCTCATGGGGTGCGAAAGAAGACACTCCCCAATCGGTAGGTCATGCAATGGCAATGGGTTGATAGCCCTTGGGGGGTGTCGCATGACCAAAGATCGTGGTTCGGAATCCACGTTAAGCTGTAGGTCCCTCGGGAATGGCCCTGGCAGTGAACGAAGAGAAAAAAAATCCTAATTCGAAAGAATGGCAAGAAATATGAAATGGGTCATCCCCCTTTTAAATCTAATTTCCAAAATTATCTTACTTTTCCAAATATTTTTTATTTATTCGGGGGAAAATAAATAAAAAAATATTTATAAACGTAAGATAAGAGTATCATCAAAATTATTATTATTTGTATTTTGAAAAATAAATAAATTGGGTTGCTACGTTGACAATTTCCAACCCCATTTTCTCGGAAACTGTCTTAGATAGATATGTAATACATATTTAATGAATCGTAGAATGCATATTTTTTAAAATATACAGGAAGTTCCATTTAAGACAAGGTTGTATACACCTCCGGTTTAACCGGAAGTGACAGTCACACGTTTGAATACTGAAAATATGTGCACAGTACAACCATATAATCTACCAGAATTTCATAATAATGTTTTATTTTATAAGAACGTGACAAGCTGGGTAGTAATTTCGTTGTAATACGGTATAAATTTAATACGGTCTAATAGTCTAATTACAAACTAATTTTTCGTCTAACACCTTTACTAATATTTTATATTCCTCTACATTCCGCTACATTTTAACAAATTTTCAAAATTTACTATTATCAATAGTCGAATTTCGCTACGTCTGGCAACAGTGTTTCTCGATCGTCATAGTGGCACTAACAACTAAGCTCGAGCTGTCCGCCAAGCCGGCTATGCACCGTACTAGAATTGCACCGTTAGTTTGTTGAAAACGACGTTACCACTCACTCGCTTGAACGCCGAATTATTGTGAAATCCTAGTTGCCGTAAGTAAAAATATGAATTTTACAGCTTTTAAATGTAGGTTATACTAGTACATATATGTAATTTTATGAACCCAACCACGAAATCGGTGGTCACCTCACTATCCTACTTGATTGTAAGAAAACTATTTCTGCCAATGTCATTTATGCCACAGTCAAAGTTACTGGTTAGTTATTGTTAAAAATCTTTATGCAACCCGACATTATTATATGATATATAAACATATTAATATGGTTTTATTTTTAACTTGAAACCCCGAACCCTAAAAATACCTGGTTAGAAAATATGATCCTCTCTCCCCGAACATATTTTGCCACTGCAGACCCCACACAATCAGACAGTCTTGATAAGGGAATGACAGTAGTACTGATTGTGTAAGGGCCAATTGCAGGGATTGATGGTGGAACAAGACAGATAATACTACTAAAAATCTTAACATCGGTTTAAAACAAAAAAATAAGTCAACTTATGAAATTAGATAATGGTTGGGGAAATTTTGTTTCACCAAAAAACGGGATATACCATTGTTTATGTAAGTTATAATGGGACAGTTTAAATTTCATATTGAAAAATGCCAATTTCTGGGTTTAAAAGGGCAATTTTATGCATAGTTCCCAAATTAGTATTTATAGTTTAATAATATATGTATGCGAAATATTTTTTTCAATCCCCCATTTGTATCAAAATTATATGAATTGTCCCCCACACACCACAAAACGGCTATCGAACACGCAAATCGGTGCGTGGGGTGAATTATGCGTGCCAGAATCTTTTTGTTCACGCAATTACAGCACGGCTTTTAGAATAAGGGCCTCTTTTCCTGCTAATTAAATTGCTTTATGCGTTACTGTTGTTACGGTTAAATTCTACCCAAAAAGGAACCCTATCTATTATTCACAAACCACCTTCGTCGTCGTATTGGCAATCTGCGTTTTTAACCCTCCTGTATTTTCACGATCCTACACCGCTTCCTCTGGGAAAAGCCGAAACTGGACAAGGGCGCCTGCTTTCTTTGCTAAGGTAAGGCAATGTTGCCAGAAAAGCAAGCTTTTCTACTTAAAAAAAAAAAAATAAGCAGATTTTTGGAAGCATTTGAGGGCCACAGAATAATTCCGTAATTTGCAGATTTTTAAATTCAAAGAATTTTTAATAAATAAGCAAATATTTGCCATATAAATTAGAGAAATACAGGGTGGTATGGAATTGATTCATTGTATTTAAAAGGGTAACTCCTTACTTTATTTTTTTATACAACCGTCTAAAAATTGGGTAAGTACCTTTAAAACCCGACCAAATATGGCGTACGCCAATGATCACTTTTCGCGTTTATTATAATGATACGACATTTAAAATCATTTTTCCTTCAAATGTTGTCATATCAGGATTTACTGGTTTATAGTATATTTTAGATAACTAACCAAAGAAAAAAAAAGAAGATAATTTGAAAAAGAAGAAACTATTAGCTATAGTAAATTTACACAAACATCATTTTATGAAATATGCCGTGGAAGATATAGCTGAAAACATGGTATAACTGTGCTGCACACATCACCATATCATTGCGAACTAAATCCTATAGAACTTATATGGGCGCAAGTGAAGGGATTTGTAGCAATACACAACACGACATTCAAAATGAAAGACATTAAGCTACTGTTTGATCAAGCCATTAAAGAAGTGACCAGAGAACTGGCGAAAAACAGGAGATGACAGTTCCTCAGATGACGAAGAATATTATGATTTTTTATAATTTAATTTCTGTATAATGTATTTTCTGTATTTTGTATTTTTTTTATAATGTTTAGTAAAAAATAAGTGTACCTGATACTATGTAATGCACGTTTTTGTCACGCCATTTTCAGTGTTTGTGAATGGATAACAATAGGCAAAGCCCATAACCTGGGTGGTACTACCTGCACTTGATGAAAATAAAGAATTTTGCAATGAAATCAATGCCAAATTATGAAAGTGGCTTAAATATTCGTTGGGTCACTCTGTAGGCACTTTGCATACCTAATGAGCATTTCTTACTCTACACTTTCTGAAATAAACTATAAATATAATACGTCAATTCCCTAACACCCTGTATAATACCATGATGTCGGGTCACTTAAGATTTTTTGCAACTTTAGATATCCATAAACTCATAACCGCTTAAACTAAAACAAGTCGTTTTACTTTAAAAGTCGGAATCTTTCTTAAGGTCCCACTCATTGAATCGACTCAGATACGATCTGCCCACTACAACATAGAATTTTACATGATGATCTTAAACTTTGTACACTAAACTTGGGTCGTTCAATATTTAACATTGGAACCGAAGACATCCGAGTAAATTGGTGTAAAGGTAAACGTATAATGACTTTTCCTCTAAAAGTAAAAATAAACTATGGGTACTTGAAGATAAATATTCCAATATACAGGTTTAAAAATATTGTTACGTGTCGTTCTAGATCAGGGGTTCCCAAACTTATTTTGTCTACTGCCCACTTTGAGGATAAATTATTTTTTAGCGCCCCCATTTTTTCACCTACTTAAAAACCACTATAACTTCTAATTAAATTAATTAATTATTGTGAGCTATATTAGCGGAGATTAAACATTCATTCTAAACGAAACTTTTACTATAACCTGCAAGAGTTAACTTGAGACCTGAGCGCAGTAGGTATTACACAACGGCGCTCAGGTCTCAAGTTTACTCTTACGGGCTACACCTGCCAATGAGAATGATTATTGAAACGCAACTTTATAGTATTCAGGCAGAGTATCTTTTATTCAAAATAAAACAAACATAATCGATTCTTATATAAGAAGATGAATGAATGAAGGATGAATCTGATGCTGTTTAATAAGTTTGTTGATATCAGGTTCCAATTTACTCAAGAACAGCCCCATTGAAACAACTTACAAACTTGTTAAAACATGTTTGCCCGCGGTCTATTATCTACAAAAATTACCTATCTAAGAATACTAATAACTATTAAAATGCGAAAGTGTGTCTGTTGCCTTTTTATTTGTTTGTTTCTATCTACTTTCAGCGACCGATTGACATGATTTTTATTTTATTTATTCAATAAAACAGGACAGATATATGTATGAACTACGCGGAGAGAATTATCGAACCTAGTTTGAGCAATCTCTTAATTAATATTAGTTGATGTTCACAAGTTGTAGTCGAGAGCTCAGTCTGTGTCTAAGAGTCCTCCTAGCTAGATGAAATTACAAATCGCCCCCCAAGCCTCTACACAACCCCCATTTTTTTCTGGGTCTCTTACCGCCCCCCTTTAGGCCTGCAGCGCCCACAAGGGGGCGTTATCGCCCACTTTGGGAAAGACTGTTCTAGATCTTCTGGTACACGAAAATGCATTCAAGAACTGCAACCAAATTCTAGAGTTTCAACATATTATTATCTACTATGATAATGCACCAGCTGATAAAGTTGATCAAACAACTGAATTTTTGGAGGTTTCAGGCTCACAGTCCGACTTCACCCTCCGTAGATTCTCGATCGAAAGATTTTTGATAATAACGAATATTTATTTACATAGCACAAAGCATACACCGATCATCTAGAAGAAATCTTTTAAACTTAGTCAAAATATTAAACCTGTAGTTATTGTACTCGTGTCTGAGACTACGTTTTCAGCTAAAGAAATCAACCTAAACTTGACTTCCAGCATTTTTAACCCAATGCCAATGTTTGGAAAGAAAAAGTTGGAATGTTTATGTTACTATTTATTCATCTAATACATGCTGCTGTTTCTACTTGTATTAAACTATCTGATGAGCTCAATTCGTGGATTGAAACAAATTTAATTAAGGGGGATTTCTACTGTGATGGTCCTATTTTCATCGTTTCTTTACGATTTTTTCTGGGGATAATAAGACAAATGCAAAAAAAACAAGTTTGTAATTCTTTTTATTAAAAATAAGATGTACCAAAAACAATTTTTCAACCCTCAAAAAATGAAAAACTTAAGGGTGCTACAGGGTGCTGAAGTTACCCCCCTCAAAAAAAAACGTAACTTCCTGGTGGGATTCAAATAATTTTTTCTATTCATGACAAAAATAAAATTGACCCAGATTCTTCAATTGTAAGTATATAGTTATAGCCCTCACTAAAATCAAGTCAAAACTCGAGTAACTGATAAAATGGCGCGAGATTTAAATTTTTTTTTGAAAATTTACCATTTTTTTTTGTATTTTAAGGGCCGTAACATTTTCTGTAATATCGCAAAATTCTTGATTCTAGAGGGGGCTATAACCACTTGTATTCTGAGCATTTTAAGACCAAAATCATTAAATTCTGATAATTTGAACATACCGAAGTACTTTCCGCCAGCGCGAAAAACAGTGTTTCGAGAAAAACAACTTTAAAGTTTCAACGATGGCTCACAACAAAATAGTCTCACTGTCACTTAGTCTGCGATGCCTGGCCCGTAGATTACACCCTCCTCTTCCTCGAAAAACGATAAATGAGCTGATTCTTTCTGTCTCTTTACAAGCCTGGCCTGGCGATCTTGATTGGTCGAGATGATGTCG
Organism: Polydrusus cervinus; assembly: GCA_935413205.1. Classification (NCBI taxonomy): domain Eukaryota; kingdom Metazoa; phylum Arthropoda; class Insecta; order Coleoptera; family Curculionidae; genus Polydrusus; species Polydrusus cervinus. The sequence continues at coordinate 23,233,945 of OW284514.1, read as the reverse complement.
CTGGACAGAACGTAGCTCTGAGAACGCGGCTTAACTCAAAAGCGGCTAGTGGTGAGAACTGACCGGCAATCATAAAATTGGATGCAACTTTTTTTTGGAGTAGATTTGTTAAAAACATTTACACACGGTTATTCTAGAGGCTATAGAGAGTCGAAAAACGTCGGAAAAATATTTCGATTTTTTGAAAACCATCACAGTAGAAATCCCCCTTAAAGAAAGCGATTACATTTTTCTGGTTTATTTATTTTGGATTAATAATTTTTTTTTACATGCAATAGATTGCCTACTGGATTGTTATTTTAACACTAAATGTAAAAATAATTTTTCTAATTTTAGTTCAGTTTTATTGATAAAGGATTAAATGTCTAGGTATATATCTTTTAGTTTTTACGGTCTAGTTAATGTGAGGTCAAATGTTACATTTTCTATGACTTAATGAAATAACATTTTTGATGTTTGCAAACGACAAATTTAAAGATAAAACAACTATAAACTATACTATGGAATTATGGCTTCTTATAAAAGACAGCACGTGCATAACAGATGATCACAACAATATATATTTGTTATTACGCTATTTCTAGTCATTTTTGTTTAAGAAACAACAGGAAATATGTTAATTTTGATTTGGAAATAACGTAAATTTTAAAAATACGATTTTCTGGTCGTAACGAATATACTTGAACGAAAAGAATAGTATACCTGGAAATATTGCTACAATTTTCTTAATTTCAAGCTTTAACAAAATCATATCTACTCTTCAGAAGGGTCATCATTAACTAAATAAGAATGCAAATTTGTCCTTCACCTTCTTTAATATAAAAACAACAATTACTGCCTACGCGTTTCGGTTAAGAAACCATCATCGGGGCCAGCAGGTCAAAAACTTAGGCACTAAACAATCAAGACAACACACTGGTATAGGTAAAAAAAAAACCTATTGACCTATACCAGTGTGGTGTCTTGATTGTTTAGTGCCTAAGTTTTTGACCTGCTGGTCCCGATGATGGTTTGTTAACCGAAACACGTAGGCAGTAATTGTTGTTTTTATATTAAAGAAGGTGAAGGACAAATCTTATTTAGTTCAAGCTTTAAGGTCTTTAAAATTGATGTGCTTTTGCAAACGATTTATGCATCAAACATATTATGACACTAGCCTCCCGTTAGGGGAATGTAGCACTGATTACTTTGGACATCTTGCTTTGAACACAGCAACATTTTTTTTACTAACTCTCACTATACGACATAAACTAGATTCCACAACATATAATCTATACAAGGTGATTCCTAAGTTGATACTTTTTTTTAGCTATGTATAAAAGGCATTAAAATAAACAAAATTTTTAAATATCTTTTTTCAAAAAACTCAAAAATAAGGTCCCTACATACATTCATTTATTACACTATGGATCAAATACGGTTCTGCCTAACTTGCCCGTTGAATAACATTAAGAAAACTTCTGGGTGTAGGATGAGCCCGCAAGGGAAAGCGTTCTGCGTATAATCTCGAAGCAGCAGTCGGACTTTGACGACACTCACCATAAATTCACACCATATCTACTAGTTAATTGTTTTCAAATTTTACCATTTTCACGTGGTACCAATTTAAAATTAACTTGTTTTAGAAAAACACATCAATATTTGCCAAATAACGGACGACCGACCCGTGACTAATAAGGCAAAAACAACATAAAGTACAGGGCTATGTTTTGATGACCAGACCCGCACTTAGATTTTTTAATTCTGTATTTCGCTTATTTTTAAGTTTTTTGAAAAAAGGTATTTAAAAATGTTGTTAATTTTAATGCCTTCTATACACAGCTAAAAAAGAAGTATCAACTTAGGAATCACCCTGTGTGTTCATCGGCTGAACAGTTCTTAGATTATTTTAGTTTATTATATAAGCAACAACCGATTAATAAGCCATTTTAAGTGTTAAAACTATCTACATAGGTACCTGAGTTGATTCAATCTCCAAAAAAACTGTATCTAAGTGTTTTTATCAGCACAATAGACCGATTGAGACAATATCTGCACGATATTTTGCTATAAACTGGATTTGCAATTACAAAATAGTGTGTATTTTGCGTTAGGCATCCTTGTGATTTTTAAAAATCTCCAAGATATGCTTGTTTGTCTCGCTGCATCAAGGATTGAGCTAATCAAACAGTAAACAATTCGAAGGATCTTTCCGATGATGTGATAAGTACTATAGTTTCTGCAATAGTTAGTTAAAGATAATAGGTATTTTACGCATTTTTACAGGGTGACTGAAAATATTTTTTCTATCATAAACCTTTAAAATACACACCTGTTATATTTACCTACATAGTTCTATCCCAGTCAGCGCTGTGGATTAAAGATTACATATCTAAGTAATAAAATTGGCCAGTGATCAACAAAATTTTGGCATTTTTTAAATCATCTAGATTTGGGTACTTTTTATCTTTATATATCCTGTTTTTTAAATGGCCCCAGAGAAAGAAATCATTTGGCGATAAATCAGGAGACCTGGCTGGCCAATTTACTGTATGATTTAAGCCAATAACATTTCCATTAAAAGTACGGTTTAAATATTCCCGGACAGCCAGGGTACTATGTGCCGGGCAGCCATCCATTTGGTACCAAACTTCCTGATTTTCCCTGGCGGCATCATGTAAAGTAGGTAAAATATGGTCTTCAAGTAGTTCCAAAAAATATTCTGCATTTAAATTTCGTGTAAGAAATAATGGCCCGATAATATTTTCTCCAAAAATCCCAGCCCAAACATTAACTTTTTGTGGATATTGCGTCCTTGTTTCGACAAACCTGTGTTGGTTTTCTTTGCTCCAATATCGATAATTTTGAACATTGGGTTCATTGTTTAAGGTAAATGTGCATTCGTCAGTGAAACAAATGTTTTTTAAAAATTCCCTATCCATGTTTGCTCTATCAATCATACCAAAACAAAACTCCTGTCGTCGTATTTCGTCCCTATCTCTTAGCTCTTGGTGCTTTTCATATTTGTATGAATAATATTTATGTCGTTTCAAAGCTTGTAACGCTGTGGTGTGATCTAATCCTATGTCATCCTCAAGTTTGCTTGTGCTGATCTTCCCATCATTTTCTTCCACGCACAATAAAACTTGCAAGTCCCTATCATTTCTTGCATTTCTTCTTTGTTCCTGCCTTTGCAAGTCCCTATCATTTCTTGCATCTCTTCTTTGTTCCTGCCTTTCTTTACATCTGCATTTATTTATTACAGTGCCTTTTGTCTCAAATTTCTTGATAGTCCTTTCGACTGTAGATTTTGCAGGTATCGGTCTATTCGGATACAGAGCAGCAAACATGTCTGACACATTTTGATAACTATTTCCTTGATAATACTATTTATTCATCAATATTTTTTCTTCAGAAGTGTAATTCATGGCTAATATTTTCGATGTACGAGTTTTTATAACAATAAAGCACACATTTCAAAATGACAACTTTATTTGACAGTCATCTTTTACCTTGACTGGTGCCCGCAAATACGGGGCCATAAAAAGGAGAAATAGTTAAAAAGAAATCAGCGATAACCCGTAAACGGGCTCATCAAAAATATCTAAAGTTATTCTTTTGAATGTGGGTTTTAGTGCTCTTTAATAAACCTAAATAGAATTTTTCTCTAAAATAATAATTAGGGAAACCAATAATTGACCCCATTTAAAATTACATGGGATTTCCTATGTCCCGCTCGACGATGCAACACCCGGTATAGTTAAAGGACACACTGTATATTATCTAGCTATACGCATACATAGACACCCAAACACATTACCTACTCTGTGATCCGCAGTTGGATTAAAATAAGATAAAAACAGTTTACTAAAAATAGTTTATTTTATAACATTTATTACGAGCAGGGTTTAGCAGTTAACTTTAGAAATTTAAAATTTACTTAAACGTTAGATTTATTGAACTCTTTATCTTTATTATTGTTTGTTTACACACACTCACATACTGCAAAGTTGTTTACACGAAGCCTAGTCATTGGCGTAGAGTCTACATACAAGTTTTAATCTTATCTACAAAGTACAGTTTCACATTATTTAATCCATTTTTTAAATATAATTTTTCTGAAAACATTCCATTATCCATGTTCCCAAATATATAGGTCATAATACATGTATAAGTTAAGTTTGTAACACCTTTTGCTAATAATGGTCATGTTTTTAACCTAAGTATTATATAGATATAGATGATCATCATTTTAAGTGTTCAACCTAAATATTATCCAGAAATTAAGAGGTTATAATTTACAGTGTTTCTTTCCGATGATACATCCATACATCCTCGTGCCAGATGTACTTCGGCCGGTTTTGGGTCGTTGTGCTTACTCTAGTTTGGTAGTTGTACTCACTCAGTAATCCCAGTTCCTTGCACCAGTTTGTGTAGGTCAACTTGGGAGAGGACCGAGATGCTTTCGGTTCTAATTTTGCTGGCCCGACTAAATGTCTTTTCCGATTCACTACTCATCGGAATCGTTAACCTCGGGTCTGGTCTCCAATGAAGTATTTACTGTAGTACGTACGAGCCCGGTTTATGACTCTAGTAGATTTTGTCTTCCCTACTGATCCATCGCTTCATGGCATCTCGTCTTTCTTCACTTTGGCACTGGATGTCAGTCCTGGACTTATGAATGTGTTTTCGACCTTTTTCTTTTCGTATCCTGGTACCCACTGCACTATTACTTTATTATCTGTTTCAGGGGCAACTAATTCTTTTTGACATTCCCATACCAGTTTTGATGTCCCCTTGTTGCACTTAATCGATCTATAAGAGCTACTTGATTGTCAGAATATATGGATCAGCTTACTGAGGTAAGTTGTTCTATTATTTTCATATGCACACTGTAGGATGGCGTAGATTTCTGCTTGGAACACTGTTGAAGATTTACCCAAAGAGAAGAAAGCATTTTTCTCTGGTTTTACTCCTTGTATCCCTGCTGCGGTACCCTCTTTAGTTTTTGATTCGTCTGTGTACCAGACATTATTACCTACTCCAGGATTGATTTTTTTGGTTTTCGTTCCACACGTTTTGTTCATCTATCATGATTTCGTATGATAGGATTTCTAACTCTAAACTCTAACATACAGTATTACGTAAAAACCTCCATTGAGCCTGTGCAGATAGTCTCCTTTAAACCAACCTATTTTATGTGGAATTTTTATTGACCTCTATCCTATATTATAAGTCCTCGGGACTTTGTGTACGTGTTTGGTACTAAGGAGACGAGACAACTCCGGTTAAGCACCTTCTAAAGTTGTAGTGAACTTCAAAATGACGGAATGCCAGTAAAATGACTACCACAAACAGTATTAAATTACTTGTTACTTATTATTGTTAATAAAAAAGGATTAATTATTTCGCCGACTATACTATAACCACCGAACAATTTTATTAGTATATACAGGGTGATTCCTAAGTTGATACTTATATTTTAGCTGTGTATAAAAGGCATTAAATAAACAAGATTTTCAAATACCTTTTTTCAAAAAACTTAAAAATAGGCGAGATACAGAAGTAAAAAATCTAAGTGCGGGCCTGGTAATCAAAACGTAGTCTGCTATACTTTACGTTATTTGTCTTATCTCTTATTAGTCATGCAATTTGGTAGTGAGTTATTTGGAAATACGCTGCGGTGTGTTTTTCTGAAGCAAGTTAATTTTAAACTGGTGAAACTTGAAAATGGTCAAATTTAAAAACAATGAACTAGTAGATATGGTGCTAATTTACGGTGAGTGTCGTCAAAGTCCGACTGCTGCTTCGAGATTATACGCAGAACGCTTTCCCTTGTGGGCTCATCCTACACCCAGAAGTTTTCTTAATGTTATTCAACGGGAAAGTTAGGCAGAACCGTATTTGATCCATAGTGTAATAACTGAATGTAAATAAGTACCTTGTTTTTGAGGTTTTTGAAAAAAGGTATTTGAAAATGTTGTTCATTTTAATGCCTTCTATACAGAGCTAAAAAAGAAGTATCAACTTAGGAATCACCCTATATACATATTATATGACATGATATGACTATATATTGCTTTCGCTTGCCAATGATTATACCGACGCTACTGAACTTAAGCTGGCGGATTTTGTGTCAAGCCAAGGGTCGCGGACTTTGACTCTTTTTGTTGTCAATTTTTAATTGGTACACTTAATTACATCAAGCAATATTAGCAAAACAGGCCTTGTAAGCTGTCTATAATTCTCATTAACTACCTAAAGACAAATTATTATTTCAATAATTGACATTTAATGATTCAAGTTCTTACGTAGCCTGTGACTTATGCGAGAAAAAAATTCCCTTGATGTTTCGCTGTTAATTCGACATCATAATAGCATACTTTTTCTGTTACTAAAAATCATCTATCGCAGTTAACCAAATTGATCAATTTGGAAAAACAAAGTGAGTAGTTTAAGTAAGGTAATTTTTGTAAACGAAAATACTAACAAACCGCCTGACAAATAAGTTGGATTTTTACCAGCCAGTCGAGCAAGCAGGATTCAGAAAAGAATTTAGTACCATCGATCATCTGCAAACAGTCCGAAGTCTAATAGAAAAATGCACTGAATATAACGTACCCCTACATCTGGCGTTCGTCGATTACGAGAAGGCTTTCGACTCAATGCAATGGATGATGCAAGAATAGACACAAGATATTCCAACCTCATAAAACACATTTATAAGAACGCTACACTACAAGTTTCCATTGACGAAAATACAGTAACAGATAAGATCAAAATAGGTAAAGGAGTTAGACAGGGTGATACCATATCTCCCAAGCTATTTACATTGGCATTGGAGAAAGAAAAAAATTTAAGAACTTACCCTGGGAAAATAAGGGTATCAACATAGACGGAACCCGTCTGAACCATCTTCGCTTTGCGGATGATGTCGTTGTTATTAGTAGCGACATAGATGAACTAAAAGCTATGTTGGAAGAATTGAAAGAGACATCGACGCAAATTGGACTTAGGATGAATCTAAACAAGACCAAAGTAGTAACCGGTGAAGACACGGATATACATGTGGATGGCCATAAAATCGATCATGTGGAGGAATACGTATACCTGGGCCACACCATCAACCTGGGAAAACAAAACCAAAATTCAGAAATATCCCGAAGAACAAGACTAACCTGGGCAGCATTCGGTAGACTCGGCTACATTTTAAAATCTCAAGACATTCCAATCAATCTTAAGAGGAAAGTCTATGAGGCTTGCATTCTGCCGGTCGCAACATATGGACTAGAAACTATATCTTTAACAAAAAATAGTGCAGAAAAGCTCAGAACAACTCAGAGAGCCATGGAGCGGGCTATGCTGGGAATCAGCCTAAGGGATCGCATAAGAAATGATGAGATTCGAAGAAGAACAAGGGTTACGGACATTTTGAGAAGAGTGGCGGAACTTAAATGGCGATGGGCGGGCCATGTTGCCAGGCAGGACTCGTCCAGATGGACAAACAAAATAATGCAGTGGCAACCGAGAACCACAAAAAGGAAAGCAGGAAGACCACCAAAGCGATGGCGGGATGACATCCAAAAAATAGCAGGGAGAAATTGGATTCAAGCAGCTCTAGATAGGAAAGCATGGAAGTCACTGGAAGAGGCCTACATTCAGGAGTGGATGAGCATGGGCTAGAGAAAAAGAAGAAGAAGAAGAATTTTTGTAAGGTCGTTCAACTAATGGGACTTATGTCTTGCGATTAAGAGGAACCAATGAACGCGAGAGAATACATTTTCAACGGTTTCAGTTTTTAAATAGAGATAATAATTAAACTATCTACGGTCCGTGATGAAACCATGCGATAACCTACATATACCCACATTGTAGTAACCAGCCAGGCGATAGCGGCCGATACCATTCTGCCCTACGTTCTCCCACCTCGAATCTTGTTTTCTATTTCTAAACAGTTTATTCTACGCATCCGCCATTTCATTTTTTAAAAGTTTCGTATTTTTTTTTGCTTTATCAAAAAAGTGATCAAATACCCGTCAAAGGGTCACAATTATCTGCAGTTTTATTTTAAAGACATTTTAATTGATAAAAAAGCAAAAAAATGATTTTTGTGAAATTTGTCCATATTTCATTTTCTGCTTCTAATAATTTTTAAAATCAAACTTTTTTAATTTTAAACTGTATTTTACTGTACCGGGTGATTCATTAAGGGTGACGAGCGGCCATAGCTTGGAAACTACTGGGCATAGAAATTCAGGAAAAAAAATTATAACTAAAGTGGCCATGAGAAAATCCTGGAAATAATTTTTAAGTTCCGCATTTGCGGCGTAACTGAAAAGTAAATTATAAAAGTTTACATATCTCCGAAAATTCCACATTAAGGTATATCTTTGATAACACCATTAAAAAGCTTGGACCATCATGCATCATTTTGGTCCTATGCTCATTGGCGTACCAACCTTAATAAGAGGGGGGGGGGGGGGGGGGAGCTGTTGAAAGTGTAATCAGTTAAATCGCTGTAACTTATAAACGCAGCTACGGTTTTAGTATTTTTTCTATCAAATTTCATCTACTTTTCGATTATGGTATTATAATTATACCGTATGATTTATTTTTCCGGAGTAAAATCTAAAAATGTGTTATTATTACAAATTTGCCCTCTAGCCATTTTTTTGAGAACTATTATGGACAACTAAATGCGATTGGTTAAAGTGCATACATTTCTCTTCCAAACAGTCTTTAGTTTGCTAAAATCGGATAAGTCGTTTATAAGTTATAGCGATTTTACTGATTACACTTTCAACAGCTTCCCCCCCTCTTATTAAAGTCGGTTCGCCAATGAGCATAAGACCAAAATGATGCATAATTGTCCAAGCTTTTTAATGGTGTTATCAAAGATTATACCTTAATGTGGAATTTTCGGAGATATGTAAACTTTTATAATTTACTTTTCAATTACGCCCTCTTGCGGCAGGATTTTCTAATGGCCACTTTAGTTATAATTTTTTTTTCCTAAATTTCTATGCCCAGTAGTTTCCGAGATATGGCCGCTAATGAATCACCCGGTATATAGGTAATTAATAGTAATTATGTTAAAACATGAATATTTTGCCGATTTTTGGATAAAAAGAAAAATTAATACAAATTGATCAAAAAACTAAATGGCGAATGCGTCACTAGTCCTAATTCTTATCGGAACAAAAATAACAAAATTGTGATCAGCCTGTCAACTGACAAATAAACGAATTGCGGTTAATGGGAGGATGTACTGAAGTACACATACATCTGCTTGTTTTTAAACTTTATGCTGTCTGCGGCGTCTTTTTAATAATTATTTCCAGAACATTTATATGTGACATTCTAGGAAGAGGATATATTTGCAAATTGTACAACAAAAGGGCATATGTCTATATCTCAGGAGGAAGTAAATTAAGCACGACGCCGTAGGCGAAGTGCTCAAACTTCCGAGTGCGATATGGACAATCAACTCGTGTTGAACAGTATATTTTTTCTACGACCAAACTTACGAACCTTATGTTAAATTTTTTTTAAAAAGTTTGCAGGCTGCCGGGTCTGAACTTACGACCATTGGATCCAAAGTTCGACGCTTTACCGTCTCGGCCAAAGGATCATGTTAGAAATGATGGTAAAACCAACTCAATAATAATGCTACATAAAATTAATTGTTTATGCACATTCAGCAGGTTGCATTATTAATAAGGCTATTATAGGTACGTATATATTTTGTTATATTGAACAAATTAATGATATATTGTATCATAAACAAATCAATTATATATTTTGTGAAAGAAGGCGGAGCCTCAGTAAATACAACAAACTGTGATTGGTCAGTACTCATATAAGGACGCCACAGAGGAATCTAATTTTATAACAATGTTGTCAACTAATGGAAAATTTCCGGATTCATAAGAAATAAAGATCTACAGAGGAATTAGTGTGAATACTCACTCAGTATTCACCTGAAGATAACTGGAGATACTTACCAGTTGACACGTTGTGATTCAAAACAAATAAAGACCATGCAACTCTACTGCCGTTCAAGAAACGTCATTGTCTCCAACATATATAAAAGATTCTTATTACTACATAACTGATATATACAGGGTTGCTCAGAAGTCCGGACTAAAATTAATACCAATTAAAGGAAAAAGATCTAGAAAAAACGCTCGGACCCGTAAATTTTTATTTTTAATTGTGCATTTTTTAACATAAAAAAATATTATACAGGGTGTCTCATAGAACTGTCGTCACTCTTTGACATTTTTTTTTAATGGAACACCCTATATTTTGTATCATTTTAATCATCATCATTTATCAAAAAACCAGTTTAACATGGTAAATCGGAGGTTGATTTCTTTGGATAGATAATAAAAAACTAAGATAGGGAGGTGAAAACCATTTTTCTCTAAGATGAACCGTTCCAATGTTACAGCCTGCCAAAGTCAAAAAATGCCATATTTTAAACGTCAATATCTCAAAAACTATTGAATTTAGACACATGACATTTACAACATAAGCGTAGAATTTTGTGGGGAATCAGAAAATGATACAATATATAGGGTGCTCCATTAAAAAAAAATGTCAAAGAGTGACGACAGTTCTATGAGACACACTGTATAATCGGGTGTTTTCTAGATCTTTTTCCTTGAATTGATATTAATTTTATTCCGGAACTCTGGGTAACCCGTATGTATTATTTTTTGAGTTAAGGTATAGGCAGCCCCCAAAAATTTCTACTAGCTACGCCACTGGAGTTTTGTCAATTCAATTTTGTTAACTTCAACCCTACTTTAGCTCGGTTTCAAGGTGGGCGCTGGTCTTCTTTATTATTTCATAACGTATCGGCGTGCAAATCTATTAATAAGAAATAATTACAACCTACGCGACGAAAATTTCCTGCTATTTCTATGAAGTACAGGGGCGTTCTGGCCTTCGGGGATATCGGTACCCTGCCGTTGGTTCTTAGAAAGTAAGAAAGGGTGCTATACAAAACTGGAAAAGGACAGTTTTTAATGACAAACGTTGATACACTTTAATATCGCGTGTTTTAGAATCTATACAACATTTATTTTTGCATCTGCGATTTATTTTTACCAATGGTCTCTTTCACTAATTTCATATTTGATAGTTTTGGTATTTAAATTGTTAAATCGGCATGATTTCCACCAGTTTTAAAAACTTAAAACAGCTAGTAAAACTACCACAATTTTGTTTTGCAAAATTAGTAAAAACTCTAGAAAATAGTGACTATAAGTTCAAAATTACTGTCAGTGATTCATCGCTTTCATATGGTGGGATTGACAGCAAAATTCATTGTAAGAGTAATCAACCTGGTCATAACTTGTTATGTTATGTCACATTATATTAAATTATGACCAGATAAATCACTTTTAACTCGAACTTTGCTGTCAATCCCACATCGTAAAGTTACCATTTTTGACATTTTTTCGATTTTAACTGGACCTCGGTTTAAATTGACTTTATAAAATTGGGCAAAAAAACATCTCGGATGACGCTTTGGATAAATTTGATTATTTCCATTTAAATCATTTTACCGATAAATAATTTTAACGTGGTGTTTTTGCATATACTTTTAGTTCTAATAAAGCCCACAATATATAAGCCAAAAAAATATTTACAATAATTAAAAACTTAGTTGACTGTTGTAACACTTTTTGTCGCTTTATACACAGAATTGTCAATTTGGGACGATTTTAAATTTAGATATATCCCTTTAGTGAATACGGCCGATCATTTCAAAAACAATTACCCGTGAAAAAATGCGCCGTAGGCGAAAAGTTTACGAAACATTTTAATTAAAGTAAAATTGAAATAAAATCAAAATGTTGACGCTACAACAGTACTTTTGTAAGAAATCGTTTTATGACCCTTCTTCCTCATACGTCCTTACCGCTACTTCGTAGCCGTTTTTGATCTATTAATTTTAACTTTTGTCTGTGCACTCAATAATTGGTACAAATCTGAGGGTAACTAGTTAAGCCTTCCCCCTTTGGGGTCCTGCGTCCAGAAGAAAAATGCATGACAATGGATTTCCTCTAAAATGTTTATTTTTTAAAAGTTTTTTGATTGGTTGCCCTCTCCCCCTAAAATTTACTTTATGGCGCACTCAATAACCGGTACAAATCTAAGGGTAACTTGTTAATAAGCCTTTCCCCTTTGGGGTCCTGCGTCCAGAAGAAAAATGCTTGACAATAAGGATTTTCCCCTAAAATGTTTATTTTTTAAAAGTTTTTTGGTTGGTTGCCCTCTTCCCCTGAAATTAACTTTTTGGCGCATTCATTAGCCGGTACAGATCTAAGGGTAACTTGTTAAACCTTCCCCCTTTGGGGTCCTGTGTCCAGAAGAAAAATGCATGACAATAATGATTTCCCCTTAAAATGTTTATTTTTAAAAGTTTTTTGGCTGGTTGCCCTTACCCCCTGAAATTTAAGTACTTTATGGACACCCATGATTATCTATCCTCAAAATTGTATTAAGATCTACCAAGAGGTTTGGGTGTGATAGAGGAACAAACATACAAACAAAAATCATTTTTGTATTAGTAAGGGTTGCAGGAAATATTTTACAAATCTATACCTACCAGGAATTTTTTTTAACGTACTCCTTAACCCCTTACATAATTTTATATCAATGGAAGTCAACGACCGCACAAAAGCTCGCAGACAGTTTTGTAATCAGTAAATCGCGCGTTAGTTTATTCAGAAACGCGCCGAGTTCCTTCCGCGAAAATCGCACGCGAAATACCGCTAGTTTAGCGACCTACCCTAAGGACATTGGCCGTGGGGCAGGATACATTATCATCGGCTGTCGTTCCTGACCATACGCAACATCGTATATTACATTCGCGAGGGGGTGGGTGCGGTACATTCATGTCTTTGGTACGACCCAACATCGTGTGCAAAAACCGAGGTCTCACGAAGCGAAATTCGCGGACGCTGCTGGCTCGACCTCGCGTTTGCAATTCGCGAATAGAATAGCAGGATGTTAGTCGTCCTGACAACCTCGCTACGAGATAAACGGTGGAACGGAGGTCCTGGCTCCTGCAAATGTTTTTGTTTCTACGATCGTTGAAAATTCGTGTTTTTCGTTACCTTGAATTGCGAATTGGTTATAGATCTACCTGGATATCAGGAATTTTAAAATGGATGCGCTCTAACCTTGTGTGATTGGATTAATCGAAAAATTGCTAATTTTTTTATCGTGATTTTAGTGAAAAAATATGTTTAAATATTTTTGTATAAAGTGTTCTTATAGTGTGTGTGTGTAAAAGTGGAATATACATAATACAGAGCCTCTATTTCATCTGCCGTTCACAATGCTTTTAAAATAGTAATTTTTAAAAAACTTTATGGTGTTTTAAACATACTGCATAAAGTTTTACTGCATTTAAATTTTAAGGATAATACAACTTATTACTCAAGTTAATAAAGATTATAAAATGATTTTTTATCCTTGAGAGTCCGCGGCGGCGCCAGGGGGACCAGGATGGGTACCGACCCACCCTAAAAACATGGGGTTTGTAATGGAATTTCCGTGGGGGAAGGGGGAGCCATTTCATTTTTTGATCAATATTTCTTATCTTTTCGGTTTATTCAAAATTGTCCAAATATCCGTCCTTGAGTAGCAAGCAATTACCTACAGTTTTCAACTGAAGAAATTTTGTTTAATGAATTAGTAAAAGCAAAAAACGAAAATTCGTGAAATTTGTCCATTTTTCTTGTTCTGCTTTTATTAATTTATAAAATTGAATTTGTGTATCTTTAAATTGTAGGCAATTATGCTTTAAATGTCAGTATTTAACCAATTTTTGAATAAAAAGAAAAAGTAACGAAATATTGATGAAAAAACGAAATGGCGAGTGCATTACTAGACCTTACCCTTAAGTGGATCCAACCTTGATAAAATTTGCAGTGTTAAATTGCGGTTCTGTTTGGCCTGAATTAAAAATAGGTAAATTATTAAGTTTTTTTTTTCATCAAAGTAATATTTATAATCGGTCCATCGCTCCCAATCGATTTATAACCACCTTTGAAAAAAAAAATCTTAAATATTAATATCAAAATTAGTTTGAATGATGTGAATCTTTTTCCCTGATATCTGGAAGTTATTTTGTGGCACTTCTGTAAATTTCAATGCTAAAAAGTATAATCGATTTTTCATACCTAACATTTTCAATTTTAAGTCGTGTAATTTTTGAAATCACTAATCTACAAAAAGCCTTATCTAAATGAGCAGGATGTTAGTCGTCATTACACGTCACACCGCTACGAGATAAGCGGTAAAATTAAATTATCTTTTTGCAAATATTTTTAGTTCGGATTTTGTATTACCAGCAGGTCAGATTTGCTGTTAGCTATACAAAATTCTTTAGATTATGTCAATATCAGAAATCTATAATTTTGTGACTTACTTATCTTATAGTGCTAATTAATGTGTATGGGTGCCTCTAAGTGTGGTGGTTAGAATAAAAAATATGCGATAAATTGCATATTAAGTGCGCGCTAAAATTTCCCATGTTAAATTGCGGTTTCCTTGAAACGAAATACAAAAAAAAATAAACAAATTATTATATTTTTTTCACCAATGGAAAGGCAATGAAACCCTAAAAAAAATTACTAAAATTCATTGTATTCTAAAAAATATTGAGAAGTATTTTTTTTTTATGAAAATAACTTTCTCAAGTCGAAATTTAAAATGTTTTTAAATATGCATTAATGAACATGGACAGGATTCGTTTCAAGAGAACGCAATGTTTTTATTATACAGGGTGTCTCAGATAACGATGCACTCTATAGGGATTTTGTAAACCATATTATACAGAGATGGTTAAATTAGAAAAAAGTTGTGTCCTATTAAATTCTGCAACATTGTCAAATCTAAAAAAACCCGAATTCTTCCGAAGATATTTGGGCAAGACCGGATCTTCGTCATTTCGTTTTCATTTTATTCTAACTCTATTTGAACAGATTTAAAATAAAGTTTATATATTTGTTACAATTTTTTCTTCTCTACAAGTTGGTGTCATTAGATTTTTAATCCGATGTTTCGTTTTTTCAAAGCCATCATCAGCTTTGCTTTTTTAAACAGTCGGGAAATTTTATTTTATTATTTTTATATTTACTTCCTCCTTTATAATTTAATGACGTATCACACCTAGTATTAATGACACGTTTCCGACTTAAAAACCCATCATCAATAAGAATAAGTGCAAATTCATTTAAAACCATTTTATCTCCTTGACCTAATCTAATTTCGATCTGTCTCAACTGTATAGTAGTACCAGAGCTGTGAAAGTTACTTCAGAAAAGTAACTAGTTACTTTTTCGATACTTTTGCCCAAATGTATCTAGATACTTATAAGGAATAGTTACTTTTACCTAAAAGTAACTTAGTTCCTAGTTACTTAGTAAAAGTAACTAGTTACTTTTTCGATACTTTGGCCCAAATGTATCTAGATACTTATAAGGAATAGTTACTTTTACCTAAAAGTAACTTAGTTCCTAGTTACTTAGTAAAAGTAACTAGTTACTTTTTCGATACTTTTGCCCAAATGTATCTAGATACTTATAAGGAATAGTTACTTTTACCTAAAAGTAACTTAGTTCCTAGTTACTTAGTAAAAGTAACTAGTTACTTTTTCGATACTTTGGCCCAAATGTATCTAGATACTTATAAGGAATAGTTACTTTTACCTAAAAGTAACTTAGTTCCTAGTTACTTAGTAAAAGTAACTAGTTACTTTTTCGATACTTTTGCCCAAATGTATCTAGATACTTATAAGGAATAGTTACTTTTACCTAAAAGTAACTTAGTTCCTAGTTACTTAGTAAAAGTAACTAGTTACTTTTTCGATACTTTGGCCCAAATGTATCTAGATACTTATAAGGAATAGTTACTTTTACCTAAAAGTAACTTAGTTCTTAGTTACTTAGTAAAAGTAACTGGTTATAGTAACTAAGATACTTTTACAGTAACTAGTTACATTGATTGTAACTAGTTACTAAAAGTAACTAAGATACTTTTGACTAACTAGTTATTTTAATTGTAACTACGAAACTCTAAAAGTTACTAAGATGCTTTTGTACTAGATACCATAAATTTACCAGGTAGTGATAATTCATTTTCCTGTACACACTACCACTATTACCATCAGAAAACTAAACCAAGAAGTGTTAATTCGAACAACGAACAAGTAGAATAAAATGCTTTCCAAGAAATTTCGCGTTCCAACCAGTTTGCTGTTTAACGCTCGCGACTCGCCGCTCGTCCCTTCGTGAAAATCTGATTAACGGCCGCCGATCGTCCCTTGGTCATCATCTGATGGTGTGCATTATTCGTTACTTTTGAAAAGTAACTTGAATCTAGTTACTTCCTCCCTCCTAAAAAGTAACTAGTTACAAGTTACTTTTCAAAAGTAACGAAGTTACAGTTACTTTTGGCATGATTCAAAAAATAACTAAGTTACTAAGTATCTAGTTACTTTAAGTAACAAGTTACTAAAAAGTATCTAGTTACTTAAGTTACTCACAGCTCTGAGTAGTACTCTATGACAGTCACTTGTTTAGATAAATTATAAATACTTGCCAAATGACAGATTAGGTTAATGACATCGTTTAGTGTAAATTAACTTTTATCAAATATCTTTGAAGGAAGAATTTCATGTTTTTGAGGAGTTGTGTAATTGTAGTTTTTTTTTTTAATAAAAATGATGGAACACAAATTAAGAACAGAAAAATTGGATATGATTTGTGGTCGACGGTCCAGAGTAAAATTATTTCTAGTTGAGAATGAAGCCTTGACAACAAAAGAAAATTGGTAGATACAAGATGGATTGCCACTTATTCTTAGTATTGATGGGTTTTTAAGTCCAAAACGTATTAATAATACTAGGTGTGATACGTCGTTAAATTATAAAGGAGGAGGGGAATTAATAGTTATTTATGTACCAAGGCAGTAAAGTAGTTCTTTATCGGACGAGTTTGAAATTATGAGATGAGCGAGCGAAGCGAGCGAGGCGAATAACAGGCGAGTCGATAAAGACACTTTACTGACGTGGTGCATACAAAATTTTATCGCCAACCGTTCATCACCGTTTTATGTAAGGCAGACCGCTCTAAGAAAATAGATGTTTTTCCCCATGTTAAATTAATAGAAAAGACGAATTGTAGACCTATTTTAGAATTGGGTCTGCGTAAAATATGTAATAGTTCTTGCCTTATATTTGGTCAAAATGTAAAGTAGAAGTTTCATACTACCTATTCCATCCCATATTCAAGCTCGAAAGGTTAAAATAGCTTTACAATTCGACGACAAAAAAACCCATTTTGGCCTAAATTTGACACATCAGAAAATTTTGGCCGACCACGTGCGTATTCCAAAGCACCCCTCAAAAAATTTAACCTGCTATGAGAAATGGCAGGGTAATACTTTATCTGCCGCATATGCGGCAGATAAAGTATTTTATTTTACAATAAAATAAAGTGTTCGTTTACTGCCGGAAATCACTCTGATGAAGTACGGCTTTACTGTCGGTTGGCGATAAAAAATATAAAAATCACTCTTACTAATAAAACGTTCCAAAATAAAAAAAAATATGAAAGGTGCGAAAATCGTTATAAGCATCCAGGTTTGGTCGAAAAGTTACATACCAAATCAATCAACCCTCGCCATTAAAAGTCATATTTCACCCTTAGCTCTGTTGAAATTTTCGTCTTCCGGTGATATATATCAGGTAGGTCAATAACATTAAAAACTCAGACATCCAAGTATTTTTACGTGCATTTTTGGCAGATATCACATTTATCTGGTGTTTATCATTCGAGCAAGAAATTCTCGTTTAGGTTCGTTTGTTTAGACTCTACAAAAAATATTTTTTCGACTGTGCAAACATTGGAAATTTTAGTTACATATTATTGGTATATGTTGCATGTGGGTTCCATTTCGGTTTGTATTTCTTCAAATTATCATATTCTTGTTTAAAAAAATAACAAAAGCTGTGTTAAAAAATATATTGGGCCTAAAAATACATTTGAAAAGTCCGGATATGGAAGCTCTATTTGTGTAGACAGTCAAAAAGGTAAATAACGTGGGTTTGTCTTGCATCTCGTCTTACTTTGCAACCAATGGGGAAATTCATATTTTAATAATTAATCTATTGTGCAAATGCGACTTCTTTTTAGTAAATGAAATAGTAATTTTCATAATTGAGCAGTGGCGGCGTCAGGATTTTTGGGATGGGGGGCACAAATGGGCTCGGTGATTTTTGAGTGGGCACTACCCAAAATAAAAGTGACTTCTAAAAAAAAAAAAAAAAGTCACGGCCTCCCGATGCTCTAGACCGCTATAGGCAGCGACAAACAAAACCTTCCTCTTGTTTTCTAAGTGATGTCAAAAAAAAAGGTCATCGTTCTCTTCAAAATACCATACAATCACTCATCAAAACTTTTATAGCCAAGTCCCTTACAGAACGGATCCATCAATTTTGGGGGGGGCACCAGGGTGGGCACTCATGTTTCTAGGGTGGGCCAGTGCCCCCCTGCCCCCCCCCCCCTGGCGCCGCCGCTGTAATTGAGGGAAGGGGGGGGGGGGCGTTTCTACGAAAAGTACGTTGTTTATTCAAAATAAACCTTTGAAATTGCCCTCTAGGTGTTTTTTTTAAATTACGTAACAATATATTAATAATTAACTCACCTGCGATTTTAACTGTGACATAAATGACATTGGCAGGCGGTTACCTTAATTTTTAACTCACTAATCAGACAACTTCGATTTGAGTAAATTGTTTCTGCCACTGTCATCGATGTCACAGTCCAAGAGTCCGGTTAGTAAATTATGGTTTAAAATCTTTATATAACCCAACCTTATAAGTATTTTATTCTTTGCTTATTATACACAACAAATAACTTTTCTTACAACTTTTTTGAGCTTAATAAACTGGAAAATGATGCACGACGCATTTTTACAAAAAATGTTATTTTTTCATTCTTTGTCATCCCTCCTTGTCCTACCCCACCCTTTTAACTATTTTGACTTATATTGATCGAAATTGGTATATCTAAATTCAATAATTCTTTAGTTTATTGATTTTTATTATTAACCCTAAAATAATATGATTCAACATTTGTATTTAAAATAAACTGCTGGACAATTGCTTTCGAGCAAGAAAAATTTGGCCTAAATTTAACAGTTAATATTTTTTGAACCAGATATGATATCGACCTACGGTTTTGAATGGTTGATAGATTCATCCCTTGGAAAACAATTGTCAATGTTGGATTTTCTTTAACTGTCAGAAAATTTTATATACAAGGTGTTAAAGAAAACGATGATTTTTGCTCCAATTTTAATGGCGTGTAACTTTCATAATAATATTGTTAAATTTTATCACTCTACGTCAATTGAATCACTGGAAAGAAAGTAATTTGTTAAATTTTTGATATCTGCTATATTTTAAGAAATACCGATTTTTTTGGAAAACCTTGCTCTATTTCAACTTATTGGTAGCTAGATCTCACTGTGCGTTGTATCGTGCAAACTTTATGAGTGATTATTAGACCTTATGAAAAGCTTAATTATGTTCAGTAACAATAGTTGTACCTAAATGTTATGATGTACAGTGGCGTACTTATAAACACCTATATGTCTATGGCTCGGTCTATGATTTATGAGTATAGTGTTAGAAAGTTAGAAATTAATAAATACATTTTTTCCAAAAATTAAATTTAAAAAAATTATCTTTGTTAAAATTTTGTAAACACACTGTATAATATATCTGTAACGCAATATAAGAAACTGAAAAATAAGAAAAAATTCACCTAATCTAGGGGCGAGTACTTTCCAATATAAAACAATCGTAAAAAATTGTGAGATACTCATAAACCATAAACATATAGGTGTTTATAGGTACGCCACTGTACATCCTAACATTTAGGTACAACTATTGTTAGATACTAAACATAATCAAGCTTTTCATAAGGTATAATCACTCGAAAAGTTTGCACAATATAACGCACAGTGAGATCTAGCTACTAATAAGTGTAAATAAAGCAAGGTTTTCCAAAAAAATCGGTATTTCTAAAAATATAGCAGATATCAAAAATTTGACAAAGTACTTTCTTTGCTTTGAACCAGTGATGTAATTGACGTAGAGTGATAAAATTTAAAAATATTATTGTGAAAGTTACACGCCATTAAAATTGGAGCAAAAATCATCGTCTTCTTTAACACCCTGTATATAAAAATTTTCTGACAGTTAAAGAAAATCCAACATTGACAATTGTTTTCCAAGAGATGAATCTATCAACCACTCAAAACCGTAGGTCGATATCATATCTGGTTCAGAAAATATTAACTGTTAAATTTAGGCGAAATTTTTCTTGCTCGAAAGAAATTGATCAGCAGTTTATTACATCGCCTATATCAATCAAAATTTATTGCTTTGACTTCCTATTATATCACTCAATATTTTTGAGTTTAAATTTTCTGTCATTGTTAATTCGAAGGCCCCCCCACAATCCCCAGTCATGCGACATTTCCCCCAAGGGCTAACCCTTGGTTCCTTGCATTATTGCATGACCTACCGATTGGGGAGTGTGTACCTTCTTCCTTACTCCCGCGAGATATCGAATCTCATACGACCTGGTTACCTGCGTGAATGGGGTGGGTTGGGAGATTATACATTTTACACTCCTCCCTACATTCTTAAACCTACTAATATTCGGACATACTTTATTTATTGTGCGTATGCCCACTCCGTGGATCGAGCTCAGAACGCCACGGTCGAAGGACTCACCGCTGAGGCACCGCTGCAGTTATACATTTTCTAATTTTACACCTGATTGAAGAAAGCTTTGAACGACCAAACACATCATAACGATTAACGATTTGGCTGTCTGTAAAAGACAAGCTAATAAGGTCATCACTCAATGCATATAGTTAACACTGTTTTTTTGTCAAAGAGCAAAAAAAAGATCGCTTAACATATTAGAAAAAATTATGAAAAGTTCCTTTTTTTATTGAGGTTAAGTTGTTATATAAAATCTGTACTTTATTACTTCCAAAAAGGCAAGGGTTGCATTTTTAATTCTCCGAAAACCTGCAATAACCATAAAAACATAAAAAAATGCGTATTTATTGGCAACAAGATGCAATAACCCTTTTCCTTTTTTTCTAGCAAAAAAGCGAAAGGGTTTGCCAATATTAAATACCTTTCCCAGCCGTCTAACCATTATAATGCTTGTCAACTGGTAAAAGTACAAAGAACCCCCGCAATTTTACAACTGTAAGACCCTTTTAAACTGTTCCATTTATAGAGGGTCATTGATAGGTTGCCGTAAATGCCGAAAACACTGGTTAACAAGATTTTTGTCCCAAGCGCAAAAATGTCTGATTTCAATATAATTTTGCATGCTGAAATCAATCATGTTTTCACAATTTCTCCATCACCCTTAGTTTTTATGTTCCAGTATATGTGATTATTTACCTATAAAATGCGCGCATAGGTCTGTACTATAAGAGTCATCTAACAAAAAACTTGTGTCAGGCATTGCTATTTTATTATTTGTGTATTGTAACAATAACTTGTTGTGACTAGAAATAACAAAGTGTGCTCTGTGTGTCACGCGGAACATGTCTTGGCTTGTTGAGACCTGCAAGCAGTTCCGAGTCCTACATAACATTTATTGTTATTTTAGTTATCGGCTAGAGCTCGGTGAATGAACATATACGCAGACTTTTTTAACGTTTTGAAGTATGTGCTGTGGTGTATTTTAAGCTATTGTAGTGTAATTCATCTGTTAAAATGCCAAGAAATTGTGTAAACCACCCGAACTCTTTTTGCTACATCTGCGGTGAATTGACATTTAAATCTCAAAAACGGTCTTTCACGCCTCTCGTTAATAAATGCTATGAACAGTATTTCAAGTGTAAAGTCGGCGATCAAGACAAAAGCTGGGCTCCCTATATTTGCTGTGTTACGTGTGTCAGACTTCTTACAGCGTGGGCAAAAGGTAAACGACATATGCCTTTTGCTATTCCCATGATTTGGAGGGAACCATATCAGACCATATTACCGATTGCTATTTTTGTCTTACAAATATTAGTGGTATAACTTTTAAATCCAAACATACTGTTAAATATCCTCATATTCCATCTGCACTGAGACCAGTGCCGCACAGTCCGGAATTACCTGTGCCTGACCCCCCACAAAATATGACACCGAGCGACGATAAAACTGCCGATGACGAAGTAAACAACGAAAGTTTTTCAGCCGAAAATATTGATCTGGATCCAACATTTACACCAGATTCGTCTTCTTGTGCGCCGCATCTTTTAAGTCAAGAAGAACTTAACGACCTTGTCCGAAAAAGCAGCATGGTTTTCTTTCAAGGACATTTGCAACGGCGTCTTGGGAAATCGTAAATCCGAAAATTACGTAGAGAATGTTAACAATTTATTGGTCTCATATAAAGCCATGGGTTGCAACATGAGTCTAAAAATACACTTTCTTCATTCACACTTGGACTTTTTTCCGAAAAACTTGGAGCAGTAAGTGACGAACATGGCGAGCGATTTCACCAGGACATTCTGGACATGGAGAAGAGATACCAAGGCAAATGGAGCCCCGCTATGTTGGCAGACTATTGCTGGACGCTGAAGAGAGATGTTTCTGATGCAAAGTACAGTCGAAAGTCATATATGACCACATTTTCTAAGTAAATATATCACTTTGTACCTTATTTTTTCATAACTTATACCCATATTATAATATATACGTTCACAAAAATTCATTGCTTTGTCACTTTAAAACCCTGCGTGATGGAAAAATTCTGAAAACATATATGAAATATGTTTAAAAAGTACTACCAAGTACACCCACTTCAGCTCGTGGGACAAAAAAAATCTTAAATTTTGTTGACCAGTGAAACCAAAACAAATTTTGCCAAAGAGAATAAATCCAGGGATGGCTTGAGGTGGGTATATTTATTTATATGGGGCATATTCACGTTTGCCACATCTTACCGGTGTGTCCCACCAAGTGCTGCATAAGCAGCTTTGGGTTCTCCTTTCTTTCGTCGGATCCTAGCTCTACTGATGAGCCATAATATGGCGAAACGCTTCTAGGGATGAATCTGACGAAACGAAAGGAAATTCTTCTCCTATATTAACGTTTATTACGCGGTACAAATATTTTTCCTGTCCTGTCATTTCTTGTCCTTTTTTCGAATTAGGCTTTAACCGCTTTGTTCGCTGCCAGGGCCTTTCCCGAGGGAACCTACAACTTAACGTGGGTTCCGAACCATGATCCTCAGTAATGCGACACTCCCCTCTCAAGGGCTATCAACCCTCGGTTTCTCGCTTCATTGAATGACCTACCGATTGGGGAGTGTATCCTCTTCCGCACCCCATGAGATATCCGATCTCATCCGGACTGGTTACCGGCGTGAATGGGGTGGGTTGGAAGATGATACATTTTGCACTTTTCCCTGCATTTTTGCCCACTCCGAGTATCGAACTCGGAACGCCGCGGTCGAATGCCAGTGACAGAAAATTATAATGAAGTTTGAAAAGTTATTGTAGTATAAAAAAACAAAGTTCAAATAAATAATTTTAGAATTTAATTTTACATTAAATTACAAAAGGATTTTTCAAAAATTATGTTTTTATAAAAATGTTATGTTTTCCATAATTATGAGGGTTTCTATTAACCACTGAAGATACAAAGGAGATTAAATTGGAAAAAAGTTGCAGCATTGTGTTTTCAAATATTATAAAAAACTACGAATTCTTCTGAAGATATTTAGGCAAAACCGAATGTTTGCTATTTCGTTTTTATTTTTTTCTGGCTCTATTTGAAGAGATATGTTAAAATAAGGTTTACTTATTGCCATTTTTTCTCCTATACAAGTTGGTGTAATTAAATTTTTAATCCAACCTTTTGTTTTTTCAAAACCATTATCAACGTTGCTTTTTTAAATGGTGGAAAAATTTTATTTTAATACTTTTAAATTCTCTTTTTTCTTTATAATTCAACAACGTTAACCTAATATTAATAATACGTTTCGGATTTAAAACCCCATCATCAGTAAGAATAAGTGCAAACTCATCTTGTATCTATCAACTTTCTTTTGTTTTTAAAGCCAACAATCATGTTCAACTTTTCTTCTCTTAAATAATGTTTCATAATTTTTATCAAAAAAAAAACTACGATCACATAACAAAAACATTATAATTGCACAAAACGATTTCATTATCCTAATTGGTCATTTGGCAAGTATTTATAACTTAGTTAAACGAATGCCTATCACAGCAGTTGAAACATTAGATTAGGTTACAAAGATTAAAAATAAAATAGTTGTAAATAAGATGAATTTGCTCTTATTCTTATTGATGATGTGTTTTTAAGTCCGAAACGTATTATTAATACTAGGTGTGACACGTCATTGAATTATAAAGGAGGAGGGGCATTTAAAATAATGAAACAAAATTTCCCGACTGTTTAAAAAACCAAGTTCATGATGGTTTTGAAAAAACGAAACGTCGAATTAAAAATCTAACTATACTAACTTGTAATGGAGACATAGTAATAATGAGAATAAAAATGAAATTTAAAAAATTCGGCTTTGGCCAAATATCTTCGGAAGGATTTGGAGTTTTTTAAATTTGAGAACACAATGTTACAGAATTTAGCAGGGCTCAACTTTTTTATAATTCAACCATCTCTGTATCTGATATAATTTACAAGATCCCTGTAGAGTGCATTAAGGATGCAATAAAAATAAGATGTTATGTATACAGGGTGTCCCAGATAAGGTCTGGGACACCCTGTATATATAACAGCTTATTTTTATTGCATTCTTAGAACCTACTCAAGATTCTGAATAAGTTTTATGTAACCATGATATTTATAATGCCAATAGTTTTTGAGATACTGACATTTGAAAAATATGTATTTAACTTAATCCGTTACAATTTTTTTTCAATGTGAACGAGTCGTACATAAATCCCTTTTAATTTACTTTTTAAAATTTTACCGATTTTTTAAGTAACAGACTATACAGTGTGAAACTTTTACCTGGAACATAAATTAATACAGTAACAGAGAATCCAACTATTTCTTATAAAAAAATCCAAAAATACGGGCAGGTATTTTTATTTAATTTAACAGTTTTTGTGACAATTGCGTAAATTGTACCCTTCATATGGGGCTGAAAGCTACCCCAACTTTTTTTTTCTAATACAAAATGTGTTAGCTCGCGGAAAAGAGTATAAAAAAAGGATAGTAGGTCTACTATTTCTTTTTGCAGTTTTGTTACCTGATAAGGCAAAAAGAAATGTTATTCTGGACTGTTTTTTTTCGGGGATGAGTGTACTTTTGTATTAAATAGTTGAATAAATAACCAAAATTTTCTGGGTTGAGTGTAAAAGCGCTGCTCACTGTCTCGACAGATGAGTGCGAACTCTGCCCCTGTTGGAAAAAAGTATGTGTTGTTGTAATTGCAATGATTAATTGTATTTTACTCATTTTTTAACAATAAAAACAATTATTATAATACTGGTCCGATAAAAATCCTCACTGTATTCGAGAAACTCCCACTCAACGTTCACAAAAGATTAGAATGTTTGGACATGCATAATTGGTGACCGAGTCATTGGGTCAAACTTTTTTGAAGATAATTTAAATGGGTCATTATACCTCAATTATTTACGAGATGACCTTATTCCAGCTTGGCTGCTTTATATCCTCATCATTCAGATGCAGATAACGCGATCAAATATTATTTGAGCAGGACGGTAGAATAAAGCCCTGCATGGGCCAGAATTTCACGCCCCGGCCCGAGTCGGAATTTTGTGACGCGGCCCGGTCCGGCC
Organism: Polydrusus cervinus; assembly: GCA_935413205.1. Lineage (NCBI taxonomy): Eukaryota > Metazoa > Arthropoda > Insecta > Coleoptera > Curculionidae > Polydrusus > Polydrusus cervinus. Next base: position 23,208,055 of record OW284514.1, on the reverse strand, counting down.
CGTCAACTAAAGCCGAACGGCCCGGCAACTCCGGCAGACCCGGAAGTCCCGAGAAAAAATATTAAGGCTTGAAAATTATTTTACACATATTTATTTAAAAAAAAAAAGCACATTAGCAAACCAAGGCTGAAACGAAAAACCGGTTGGCCACAAAAGTTCTGCAAGCCCGACAGGTCTGGCAAGCCTGACAAACCCGGAAAAAATTGTTAGAGCCCGAAATTCTTTATTGATTAAGTGGCCCGGCCCGACCCGACCCGAGCTCGAAAGTCGCAATATTTTTGAATAAAAGTTTTCCTAACCGTTGGATAGGGAGAGGGCCTGTCAGGCCTTCGGGTCAGCATTGGTTTGCTTATGTGCATTTTTGTAAAGAAATATTTATAAAACATATTTCAATTTTGATCGGGTCTTCGGGGCCCGTCGGGCTTGTCGGGCCTGCCGGGCTATTTGATTTTGCTTGACAGGACTCTACCAGGATATACCGTTTTGGTTGCCGAGCCGCGTCGAAAAATTCCGGCTCGGGCCTGGCCGGGTCGGGTAGTGAGATTTCGGCCCCTGCAGAGCTCTACTTCTACTACTTTATTTTCAATAATATTTACAATGAGAAAATAATTAAGAAATCACTCAAATCATGTCAATGGTGGGTTATATTTAATTTTTTATGGCCTTTTCCACTAGCTACCACAATTCATGAATTTGCATTGCGGAAAAAAAAACATTATTAAATTTTAAAAAAGCCTGTCCATATTTTTGTATTTCTTGCTTTCAAAATTATTTCAGTTAAAAGGTACACCCTGTATAATTTTGAGTTGGAAACATTCCTTACAAATAACTACATAACATACTCAAAAAATCATTAATTAAAAGAGTAATAAATTAAAAGTTAAGGTTTATCATAATAAAGTTAAAATTTCAATTATTTTATTTAACTAATACTTGTAATAATTAACAGCCATTAGTATGCATCGCTTGCTACATCTAATTAAGCTAAAAGGTAGATTGCAAAACACCAATTTCATGGATTTGCTATAAACAAAAATTTTATGTCTTGCTTATAATATTTTCAAGACCATCTTTATTACCAACCTGCCATATCGGTATAATGTTATAATTGACATTCATTTGCAACCGGAACAAGGCTAATCGGTCCTGTCCAACCAAGGCTGTCAAATATTTATTTTCTTACAGTCAAATTAATAATTTTAAAGGTAAACATAATTAATTAGTGATGGTGCATCTACGTGGTGTTGTTTTTTTAAATTTATACGCACAAAAAACTGTTATTATCTTGAAAGCTATTTTATTTTTAGATAATTAATTAGCGGTTAATGAAGTCTACGTTATTTACAACATCAACTAACATGAAAGCAATAAATAGATCCTTTTTGCAAATTTGATAATCGAGGTAAACATAACCAAAATTATGCACTAATTTGTAAACCTCTCCTTAAAGGATTCTGCACAAAGCTTATGGGAAATGGCTTTCGGCTAATTTTTCTGAATTTTCAGTATTTTCTAGATCTTGACGTCCTGATTAAAAGTGTCCGTGGTCGTAAATGGATCCTATGACTCGTTTTTGAGTTATGGCCTTTTAAAGTTGGCAACTTCTTACTTTGAGATTTTATGCATTGTCTGGAGTTTTCACTTGTTTCTTAAAAACTATCAACTTTTTGATTTTTTTTTATTGGTGGAAAAGTAGGTCTCAAGTTTTCTTTCACTGATATAGAAATAAAATATGTGGAGGATGTTGAATAATTTATAGACGGATTAAATAAATACTAATATTAAAAAATTTTGAATATCCAAAAAAAAAAAATTTACTCATTTTTTGAATTTTGAAAACAAACGGCTGAATTTTGTTCATATTTTAAAATCTTGTAGCACCAAGCTGTGGATGAAAAAAATGGGTATAGGTTGACGTAGAATACATTGCCGAGTATTTTATTTTTCAAAAAAAAAAAATGAAAATTCACCTGAAAACGTAATAAACGACTTTTAATTGATTCATTGAATTATTATGCCAAGATAAGAATGTGTTAGAGAATAATAATTGTAAAAGAAAATTGTTACAGATTGGCATATTAATTCAATAAATCAATTAAAAGTCGTTTATTACCTTTTCAGGTGAATTTTCAATTTTTTTTTGGAAAATAAAATACCCGGCAATATATTCTACGTCAACCTATACCCATTTTTTTTCATCCAGAGCTTGCTGCTATAGGATTTTAAAATATGAACACAATCTAGCCGTTTGTTTTCAAAATTCAAAAAAATAAGAAATTTTTTTTTTGAATTTTCATAATTTTTTAATATTAGTATTTATTCAATCCGCCTATAAATTTTTCAACACCCTGTATATATTTAATTTCTATATAAGTGAAAAAAAACTTTTCCACCAATAAAAAAAAATGAAAAAGTTGATAGTTTTTAAGAAACGTAACAACTCCAGACAATGCATAAAATCTCAAAGTAAGAAGTTACCAACTTTACAAGGCCATAACTCAAAAACTAGTCATAGGATTGGATTACGGCCATGGACACTTTTAATCATGACATCAAGATCTAGAAAATACTAAAAATTCAGAAAAATTAGCCGAAAGCCATTTCCCATAAGCTTTGTGCGGGGTCCTTTAAAGTTGGACGATGTTCAACTAAAGAAACTAATTAGTTATTCTTGTGCCTAGACTATGTCCATTGGGTCAGGCCGTCGAACCCATCTTGCATCATAAATAAAACAGAAATAATGGTAAATACACCAAAACCACCACTTGCCAATGCACAAAACACCCCCTGTTGTGTTTGCAAATATTATTATTCGGCAGTTTCAAGGGGCGTCATACTCAACAATGAGCCCTTTGTAATGTTAATCTGCTTTTCATTTTAAACAGTTTAATGTTCTCATTCGATTAGAGTGGAGAGTAAATCTGTTCAACATCAGAACGTGTGCTTTTGGCTTTATTAATAGCTTGTTTTGTACAATCAGGGGTACTTAGCCTTGACAACTTAGTTAACCCTTAATATGACATTTTGAATTGATTAAATTTAATGTATATAGTTATTCTTGTTGCTATTGACTAAAATACATATACTTTTTATGTAATATGATTTTTAAACTAATAAATCACTTCTATTCTCTAAATAAATCATAATCTAATTAATCGCATAAAAAATCCACTAATTTCTGCGTCTACAATAGCATTATTTGTCAAAATAAATTTATTGATTAAACAACAAACAACAAACATTACTTTTTTCTCTTTTTCTACTACAAGTGAAGTTGAATTTGATTACCAATTTTGATTAGCTTGTCTATTGAGAATTATTGTAAAAAATGTACAAACCCAAAAGCTATTTCAACCACCTGTATCCAAACACTGTTTCAGTCTCTATGTTTTTGCTGTGTTCTTGCTATCTGTATTATTTGCTTGTTTAATAAGATACAGTGAGCCCTGAACATGCACTTTATTCGTTATCAATCGGAAAACTGCAGCTTGTCATTCTTGTTTTGTCAGTGTTTTTGTTTACATCTAAATCATTGTAAAATTTTCATTTATTCTTTATTAAAATAACTATTTGTTTATTTATTTGGTAATGGAGTCAGGTTTAAAAAAGGCTTCAATCTTAAAACTGTTAGCCACTGTTTTGGCCTCGGATTTGGGCAACCTGCGACTCTCGGTAATAAGGATATTAATATTTTGTTTGGAATACTGATACTGATATATTTTTTTTAGTTTTCTTGGTACTTTTATATAATATGTAAATTAATTTTGTTTGAATACAAATAAAATAGGATTTCGTCAAGTACTACTATCACCATAATCTGCGAATAATTTCAGTGTTGCTACATGTGAGTTGTATTAGTTAGATATAGTACCATGATGGTGGTTCACGTTGTTCTTAGAACTTTATTTAAATATGAATTTTGAAGAAGTAGTCCATTCTTAAAGTGGAGTTAATTTATAGGAATAAATAAAAGCATGAAGTCTTTCTCCACTGGTTTATTAAAGTATTAAAGTTAAAATGTAGTAGATGCTCTACATGTTTCGGGTGTAGTAACACCCATCATCAGGAATAAAATACAAAAAGAAAATTGTTATAAGTGAGAGGAACAAAGATAAATGGTAAATGGTAGTGAACATCGATGGAGCTCTCATTGAGCCATGAAAGATAAAATATTGAGAAACGGGTTAATGATTTAAGATTGGTATACTTGAAGATTAGAGGTTAAGTCTTGACATTGACCATGGGCAACAGGTAACAGTGACAAGAGGGGGCCCGTTTGGGTAGAGAGAAAAATGTAAGAAATATAAGAAAAATGGAGATTCACAGGTCAAGAACTTTCATCCCGGAAACCCTGGGGAGAAAGAAAAGTTGTTTATTTAAACTTCTTTAGAAAGATTCCTTAGAGGTGGGTATCAATTATTAAACTGTATGAATCTTAGTTTACGATTATAGAGGGAATTAGGGGAACAAGTCCGAATAAACGGGCCGGAACCCCAGTGGGTATTAATTTCAACATAGTTGGAACCAAGCGATTAGAAAATTTTTAAAAAACTTGTAGTAATACTCACTGGGTCAAGTTCAAGTTCTTTTCCTTTTGGCCTCGTGTTGAATAAAAGTCTAACAAAAGGAACTCCTGTTCTCTGGACCTTTTTCTAAGTTTTACCATAACCATAACCATTAACCCATTTCTCAATATTTTATCTTTCATGGCTCGATGAGAGCTCCATCGATGTTCACTACCATTTACCATTTATCTTTGTTCCTCTCACTTATAACAATTTTCTCTTTGTATTTTATTCCTGATGATGGGTGTTACTACACCCGAAACATGTAGAGCATCTACTACATTTTAACTTTAGTACTTTAATAAACCAGTGGAGAAAGACTTCATGCTTTTATTTATTCCTTTATTTAAATAGTTTAAATCAAACAGTAAAAACACACAAAAATGTATTTTATGTTTCAGTGAAGTACGTCACAACCAATATCAAAATTTAGTGAGAAAGTCCACTTCCTTAACATGTAATGCCTTTTTGTTAGATCCTATTAAAAGACCGGTAGGTATCGTGCCTAATATTTTCTATTTTACTACATTGTAAAAAAAATACCTTAAATGGCAAAAGGTTTTTTTTAAACCCTTTCGGATTTGGGATTATTACATCCTATTGCAAATAAAGTTGCGCACTTTAATACTTTTATGATATGGTTTGGATCCTTTATTTCTATGGCGGCACTTTTTTAACAACAGGTCGGTTGTTATTTATGAACTTTAGTACCCTAAAGAAAACCAGGATGGTTTTTAAATTATTCAAATATACGTTTTATGATTCAGAAATTGTAAAAATGTTATTGTCCTAATCAGCTTTATTTTTACCCACATTTCACGCCGATAATCACTTTTAAACAAACACAAAAATAGCTAACATACTTAAATATTTGTATAATGTGTAATTTAGAAACCGTGGATTCAACGCGTCCGAGATTAGCCTAGGGTCGTTAACCCTGAACCCTAAGAGGAACAGGGGTGTAACAATAGAGGCTTTAGAAATAGATGTTTTTACCTGCTCTGGTATTGTGGTGTGTATTTATTTATTTTTCACCTAAATAAATTTAATGGCTATTAATACCTATTGTTGAAGATATATTAATAGTTTTTTAGTATTAAAGCATAATTCCCATTTTTTAAGTTAAAAGAACCAGTAGTGTGGATATCATCTACCAAATATTGACAACACTTCAAAAATGTACCAATTTGCATTATGATGAAGGGCAATTTAAAAATAGATCAGTCGTATGCATCATTGTTTTAGCATTGGTTCGCCTAACCTTAAGGTATTTATTTTGAGGCTCGCGAAGCTTACGGTTATGGATATCGTTTTTACGTGATTTACTGTGCGATTAAAACGTTGTGTTTTTATTTTTCAGTTAATTCAGTAGTGTACATACCTATTAGTTGTGTGTTTTAAAAATGAACTTGTGTTTTGAAAATGTTTGTAATTTGTTGGAAACTCCATTCAGTCATTGGACAGATGAGGATAAGAGAGACTTTTGTTACACGGGTTTTTAGTCATTGTTGGTTTAAGTACCCGCACTATACCTACCTAGCTCTTCACCGCTTTTTAAGACCGCGAACCGCCACTGGCTAACTGTAAACATATATGGTACTTGAAGGGCTTTCCCTGTCTGATTGCGAGTCATTTGGGTATATATTTTGTATTTGATTCTTGGGGAGGAGGGAGGTAACTACTTCCCCCACGGTAAGTGAGGCGTGCTACAAGTTCCATCCTGCCAGAAATATTTAAGTGTTTTGGTACATTACATATAGTAATATTCTGCTCATTGACTAATCTAGCTGCATTCGTAAACTTACTTTTTTTCTGTTCACCCTAACTTAACTTGGTTAATCTGTGACTTTGTAGTTAAATGGCCAAGATAACTTGGTTGAAAGAAAAAAATGCTGGTACGAGGACGTAGTCGAAGAAGATTCGTTTTCGGCATCGGTAATTTTGCATAATGGGAAAACGTGGAATGAACCGGGCTAGAAAACTCGAGTAGTTTTCTGACTACTATGATGTTGTCAACGTTTTTATGACTTCAGTGACCTAAAAATGTGTATCTACTCTTTAGAAATATTATAATCACCATGGTCATAGTCATAATTGAACACTACCGATAAGACAGGCAAGTTTTGTTTTTATTTTTAAAACTTGCTTCTTTCAAAGTTGAAATGCTTATTGTTTGGAAACAACCTTGACCCGTTACACTGATTGAGTCTAGTGATTTAATAATTGCTAGTGTCAAAATAATCACTATGATCAGTATAATCACATGCGTTGATTGAAACATTACACGTATCATGTATTGCCGGTGCGGTAATCCGGTAATTTCGTATTTATTTGAATTCATATCTTATAATATTTGGTTTTAAAAGCAGGAACTTAAAAATCATTTAAAAAATAGGATTGTTATATACGAATTACCATTAGAAAGTATAAAATATCTTCAATATACACTGAAAAAAGAATATTTCATAATATTAATGAATGGCAATCATTAACAACTAATGTTTCATTGAAACAATGAACTATTTCATCATTGTAACGAAATGCTCATAGATTAATAACCTCTTTCATTAATATTATGAATCCATGTTCATCTATATATTGATTTGTATGTACTTAAATTAATGTAAAAAGGTCATATTGATAATGTAAGTCGGTATTTAAAATCTTTAAAATAAAGGTAAGGATGCATTGTGCAGGTTTAAGTTATTTAAAAAAGTATTTTTAGGTGACTAGTAAGTATCAATATTAAATACTTAAATATTTAATTGGGGCATAATTTTTCACAGATTAACGTAATAATAAAGTTGTCAGAAGGGACCAGATAACAAGAAAGAAAAACACTACAAAATTCACAATAAAAGACTGTCAGAAATTGGTTATATTTATTGGGTAGAATCAGCAGGGAATTGAAGATTGATCAGCCATTTGAAGAAAACAAGCATATCAATCCAGCCCTCAATTTACTGACTTGGGCAAGCTACATTGTCTATTAAAGAAATATTTATAAATTTTGATGACATACGATAATATAGTACCTTTTTCAAAACTTTAATAGCTATTTATACAATTAGTTGCGAAATGAGTGTCTTTTAGGCACGCGACGTGAATTGTCCAACGAGGCGAAGCCAAGTTGGACAACACGTCAAAGTGACTAAAAGACATTGTTTCGTAACGAGTTGTATACAATATTTTTTCTACTGAGGTTTTATAATAAAAAACTTAATTTATTTTACTAACATTTTATTACCTATATTTCATTTGCCCCTTTCAAAAATTAAATTATACCTAGTCTGTGGTTACGTTTTAATTGTAAATAATTACCTGCATTACTTTTAAGCACGTTGCTCCTGGTAACGCGCTTAAAAGATTTTTAAGCACGCTGCGCCTAAAAGGAGGTTATTAAAAAACCATAATGACAATCAAAAAGAGGTTAATATAAAACGTCAGTAGAAAAAATTATTTTTGAAACCTCAAGTTCATTGCAACAATAAATTCGTTCATTGTATCAATAAATGCGTTCATTAAAGCAATGGATCTGTATTTTTTAAATTAATGTTATAACTTCATTGAAACAATGACAGTATTCGTTAAAGCAATAAAACTACTTATGAAGGTCTTCATAAAATCAATAAATAGTTTTCATCAATATGTTAAAATTAAGTTTCTACATAAATGTTGGATTGCACAAAATATTTTTAACCAGAATTAACTAACCAGCAAGTTTGACTGTGACATAACTGACATTGACCGGCATTATGAACTCACAATCGTCGGTGCCTGATGATTGGTAAATTAAAAGTTAAGGTAACCGGGCCAGTATGATTGTGATAAAATTATTTCTGCCAATGTCATGCATGTCACAGTCAAACTTGCTGGTTAGTTAATAATTATTAAAATTTCTTGTGCAACCCGACATAAATGTACAAATTTTCATTATACAGGGTGATTCCTAAGTTGATACTTATTTTTTAACTGTGTATAGAACATTTTCAAATATCTTTTTTCAAAGAACTCAAAAATAAAATACTACTACTTTAATACACTATGGATCAAATACGGTCCTGTCTAACTTGCCCGTTGAATAATATTAAGAAAACTTCTGGGTGTAGGATGAGCCCGCAAGGGAAAGCGTTCTGGTTATAATTTCGAAGCAGCTGCCGCACCTTGATGACACTTACCGTAAATTAGTACCATATCTATTAGTTTATTGTTTTCCAATTTTACCTTTTTCACGTGTCACCAATTTAAAATTAACTTGCTTCCGAAAAACACACCGCAGCAGATTGCCAAATAAATAACTGACCACTAATAAGATAAAAACAACATAAAGTATAGCAGGCTACGTTTTGATGACCAGGCCCACACTTAGATTTTTTACTTCTGTAAGTCGCCTATTTATAAGTTTTTTAAATAAAGGTATTTAAAAATATTTTTTATTTTAATGCCTTCTATACACAACTAAAAAAAGAAGTATCAACTTAGGAATCACACTGTAATGATGTACACCTTTATCGGCTCAAAATTAACGATAAAGTTCATTAATTCAATGATTTTTTCTTTTTACTTATGTTCACTTTTGGTTCAGTGTAAGTTTATTATGTTATGTTGACTTTTGGTTCAGTGTAAGTTTATTATGCAAAAATTTGGCAAAATATTAACAATTTTAGGAACCAAAACCGTTTATTTCTTGCATTAAGTATAGGCACACCAGTCAGTATCTTATTATTTTAAAAACTTCGCCGTTCTGTTCTTAACCATTATCACAACACATGTGTGTGTTTTCCCCACGCACAGTGTTTCTATTTCACTTTATCATTTAGAAAAGTATTATCAACGCGACGCCATTTCTAATAAAAAAGCTTGTGCAATGCAAATGAAGTCTAGGTGTCATAAAGAAGTCACCTACGCGTTTTTAGGGTGCGTATAGGCATATTGTATAAGTTTTTGGGTGGACCCGTCTGGCTACATGTATGTATAGTATGAGTCACGGGTTATTTGCCGCATCGAAACCTTGTTTTTACAGGAAAAGATTTTTCGGACCTTTGAATGCAAATATCCGTTGAAAATAAATTATACTATATGTATGTATAGTCATATGAGGACCTGTAATTCATAATAGTTCAGAAAAGCAAAGGTCGGCAGTTCAAAATTGATTAAAAATCGAAAATTTGATTTGCAAATATTTTAAATTAATCAAAATTTTCAGTTGGTATAATATTAGTTTTTAAATAAATATTTATGGTTTCCTTCTTTTTTAAATGTTTGAGCTTACTTCATGCAACCCTTATTTTTTCTGTGTATCCTATAGATTGTTTCATTTAGGAATCTGCTTTTAATTTCAATTTTCCAAAGATCACCTTTTATTTATTGTCAGTTTACGTTACAATGCCAAAAAATATTTTTTATTTTCAACCATCTGACATCACCAGGCGCGTAACTACAAGAGGCCTAGGGGGGCTAGGCCCCCCCAGACGTCGCTAGTCCCTTTTCTGTCATTTTCTTTCCCATCCTAATTTCCCGTGTCCATTTCATGTTCAAAAATGACGTCAGCATAAGTTCGTGCAGTCGAACCGTCAGCTCCTCTGGCGCCAGAGTTTTAGGAGGAAATCGGTCGCAGAACTCGCGGGGAGAACGTTGCGGACAACAAAGCGTCACGATGAACGCTGCCTTATTTTTATAAGTAGCGTTAACAGATTATAAAAATTATAGTTGTTGAAAATATAATCGTATACTATCCTCGACATGAAAGTTCATTACTGTCTCGAGATACCTAATCTACAATTTCCCGTCTCAGATCTTATTTATGGACATTATCCGACCTCGGTAGGTAAAATGTGATTTTCTTACTGAAACTTACTGATTTTCTGACCGGTTTAAAAAAAAACATATTTTTATGTTTGTTTTTTTTTTAATCGAACCAATTACTTTTATTAGTTGAATAAAATGTTACAATAAATGTATTGATAAATACATTGATTAAAACTTGATTGATAAATACTTATTTATTAAATGTTTAGACAAAAAAAGTTTCCTTCGAGCCGGATTTGAACCAGCGACCTATGGATTTCAACAAAGCTTATTCCACTACAGTCCACCGCTCTACCAACTGAGCTATCGAAGGTTACATGAGATTCTACGTTATGTTGATAAAGCCATTCACTTTTACGTTTGTGCTAAAAATAGTTAAAAAAGATAAAATTTATTAACTATAGATAGCATATATAGCATAGCATAGCATAGAAAAGTCTGATATTATAGATAGAATTAAAATTTATAAGGTTTTATTCCACTATTATGTTTCAATTCAGTTAATTTGATATCTAGTATAATTGTACAGAAGGTATCAAAAATTCCCAACGCAGATTTAGCTTTTTCATGGGGGATTGAGGGGTAATAAATGCTCTCAAGTAAAATATGTTTCCGTGGTGGATTAGTGTAAAGGTGTCCCATGTCCAATCCATTAGTAGTTTCGTTACTACCTCAAGTTGTGATAATTTTCGATCGGAAAATGGTGAGATTATTTTAAAATTTGCAGGAATTAAGTTAAAAAAACAACATTTTTTATTGAATAATCCGGGAATAAAAGTAGCTTCAGAGACGATTTTTTTTCTGTAATTATGCCCGCCTCACACTAGGACACTTCTTAATAAAATTGCAGCCATTTATATATAATAATATACCTTCTGATCAGCTGTTGCAAGTTTCATGTCATATCCTGGTGATAGGATTGGTTCTAATTTTATTTCAGTCCCAGAATTTCCAAGTGTCAGACGGGCATTAGGAAAGATTTTGGGCACCTTTGATCATTCATATGGGGGGAATTACCCCTATTAATCTTCCCCTCTCTATAATAATAATCCGCCCTGGTAAAAGTATATAAGTACTTACATATTATACATTAACAACGTACGTTTTTAATTTATACAGCGTAGGTCCTTTTAAGAGTATTTTATTACTTTCCATGCTCTCAACTTTAGTTTAAAGGTTCCTTAGTTTGTGGTCCTTTTAACCATGGCCGCATCAAACCTAAATTCTTTAACGGAAGACGGACGAGGCCCCAGGCCCAGGATGGGGCCCGGGAGTTTCAGCCACCTTATCTTTTTCCTCCTTTCCCCTCAATTCAGGTCCTACTTTTAACGGTTGAAAGAAAAAGTGTAGACCAACACAAAATCGAAATAACTACTTCTTTCCTGCCAGGCTGCCCTAAACGTTTTACGGAACAAATTATAAGAGTTCACCTGCACAAGCATGCACTAACTTTTAGGCGTCCTAGGATAATTAAACCCTGATTTAAACTGGCCTTGCGTTTTCCATAAGCAGGTGCGGCTTTATTAGTAGGTATATAAACATGTGAAAAGAGTAAGTTTGGATTTTAAGCTCCCACATTTTATATACATGGTGTAGATAAGGATGCATATTCTTAAATTCCACTCCTTTATCATTTAATGGCGTAACACCTAGTATTAATAACACGTTTCGAACTTAATAAATTCAGGCCTACCTTTTAGCTATCGGCCCTTCTGGCATCGAGTTACACCAACTTGTAGAGGAGAAAAAATGGTAATGTGAATGGAAACTTTAATTTAACATCTTCAACTAGGTATAGAGCAAGAAAAAAATAGAAAGGAAATCGCGAGAAATCGGTTTTGCTCCAATATCTTCGGAAGGACTCGGAATTTTTCAAATTTTAAAACACAAATACTTACGTTCATTTATTACACTATGGATCAAATACGGTCCTGCCTAACTTGCCCGTTGAATAACATTAAGAAAACTTCTGGGTGTAGAATGAGCCCGCAAGAGAAAGCGTTCTGTGTATCATCTCGAAGCAGCAGCCGCACTTTGACGACACTCGCTGAATATTAGCACCAAATCTACTAGTTCATTGTTTTCAAATTTGACCATTTTCACGTGTCACCAATTTAAAACAATTTAAAATTACCTTGCTTCAGAAAAACACACCGCAGCAGATTGCCAAATAAATAACTGACGACCGACCCGTAAATTGCATGACTAATAAGAGATAAGACAAACAGTATAAAGTATAGCAGGCTACGTTTTGATGACCAGGCTCGCACTTATAGATTTTTTACTTCTGTATCTCGCCTATTTTTAAGTTTTTTGAAAAAAGGTATTTGAAAATGTTGTTTATTTTAATGCCTTGTATACACAGCTAAAAAGGTATTAACTTAGGAATCACTCTGTATATTATACAATTCGCGTTTGAAATATCGTTTAGCTTAGAATGTTTCGTTAAAAATTTGATCCAAAAGATTATATTAAACGCACTCAATACGTTAGCTTTGTTTTGAACCAAGCTGTCATTCATTAGTTTAACCCTATTGCTTCTGTTTCCTTTCCAAATGTTACACCATTTGGCATTATGGCATTTTTCTGACGCTTGACCTAGATTTTTGGTAGCGTAAATATTAAATTTATTGAAAAGGGTCAAAAGGGTTTTTACCATGCCGATCTGTTTTAGATTAAACTAAATTTGCCTGCCAACCCTTTTTAGAAAAAGGTTTTTGGGCCGTCTGCCTGTCTGACGGGCGCATAATAGCAGGTGGGTTTTTTATGTCTGCTGTACTACTGACACACTCTTCTAGGTAGAGTTTTTAATTTCAACCCAACCCTTTGTAGGTAATTTTTGATTATACTAAAGCCACGAAATGTTCCACAAAATATACAGGGTTTTACTAAATTTTAATATAAAAATAGGTAAAACATATTTTTTTTATAGTTTGAAACAATTCAAATATTCAAAAAGAATACTCTGAAAATTGGCACACATCCATATATAATCTTTTTCAGAAAGGTGTAGTGTAAAGTAATAAAAGCTCATTAGGTATGCAAAGGGACTACAGAGTGACCCAACGAATATTTAAGCCACTTTCATATTGGCATTGATATCATTACAAAATTCATTATTTTCATCAAGTGCAGGTAGTACCACCAGCCGTTGGGCCAATTTATGGGTTTTGCCTATTGTTATTATAAATGGTGTAACGAAGGCGTGCATTATGTACATAGTATTAGGTACACCTATTTTCTATTAAATATTATAAAAAAAATACAGAATACAAGAAATAGATTATACAGAAATAAATTATAAAAAATTATAATATTCTTCGTCATCTGAGGGACTGTCATCTCCTCTTGACGTTATAATTAACGGGTCGACGATCCGATCGATCAGGTGGTGAATTTGGAATCAGATATTATAGGCATTGTTAAATAATGAACGGCACTGCGCTGTAATGAATGTAATGGGTACAGTAAGTATCTAACATAAAGCTGTAACCAGCACAATAAAAAAATTAAATAATAATAGTTTCGTATTTTAGAAACATTGTTTTTAAAATCAGTAGAGTTTACACACCTTGATATTTTAGCCCTTATCTTGCATAAAAATAGTAGTTTGTACAACAAGAGTGGATATAATGTCCATATCGCACGAGGAAGTAAATTGAGGACGACGCCGTAGGCGGAGTGCTCAAACTTCCGAGGGCAATATGGACAATCCACTCGAGTTGAACAGTATATTTTTTCTATGACCTTATGCAAAAAAATTTGTAGGTTGCCAGGCTCGAACTCACGACCATCGGTTTCATAGTCCAACGCTCTAACGTCTGGACTATCGAAGCGTTTAGTTAATTATCGGAAAATCAACTGATAAATGATGCTACATGAAATTAATTTTCTATGCGCATTCAGCAGGTTGCATTATTGATAAATCTATTATAAATGCGTACTTGTACCATATGCATTTAAATTATATAATTTAATGTCTTGAAAAAGAAGGCGGAGCCTCAGTAAAAATAATATACTGTGATTGGTCAGTACTTTTAAAAACTACATGTCAATTTGGCTTCTTGACTACTGTGATTTGTCAGTTTTATTACCTATCTAGGATGGATATGATATATTCCCGCACAGTTAACTGGAATAGCCTACTTTACTCGCCACTTAAGTGTAAAGGAAACATCAAATTTCCATGTGGGAATAGAAAAAGACATATTATAGTGAAGTCACACATATTTTCCTCAGTGGTCCAGTAGATAGTCATTCCAATAAACTGAAAATGGAACTAATTGATTAAAATATGGGCTTTTGAAATTCAAATACTTTTTTAATATTTCATAATTTTAATAATTGACGCAGTATTTATTATTTCGACATACAGCACAGATATCATTTGCCTAATGACTTAGCCTATGTAAATTTCCCACGTCATTGCTCAATGGCGGCGGCTTTACTACCACAAAGAAAAATCAGAAGACCTATGGGCAAAATTAATTCAATTTATACCTATCCAGATTTCTATGACGGAATCTAAGAAATAATTTATAGGTGATATAATAATACTTGGTTATAAATGTGTTTACGTTTTGGATACCCCAGACTATTTGGATCTTGATTTATGGGCCTTAATTTAAAGCTGTCCGATGTAGCAATAAAATGGAAACAGATAAAATCGTTAATTTTATAGTTACGGCTAAAACTAAAAAAGTTCTTGTAGGGTATATAAAGTCTGGGTTGATAAACTACAGATTATTTTAATTTATCTCGTTGTAAGCCGAACTCTGACTTGGGTATCGGTGTTTATCTTATTTAGAAAAGGTTATAACATGTACATTGCATGTGTTAAAGTGTGAGTTCCATCAATTCATGTACAAAGAGGAAAAAAGCTATACAAAAACGCCATTTTCTGCCGTTTGACATTTTAAATCAGATAAGTGGAATAAATTAATTTTTTAAAAATTCCCAA
Organism: Polydrusus cervinus; assembly: GCA_935413205.1. Taxonomy (NCBI): domain Eukaryota; kingdom Metazoa; phylum Arthropoda; class Insecta; order Coleoptera; family Curculionidae; genus Polydrusus; species Polydrusus cervinus. The sequence goes on along the minus strand of OW284514.1, from coordinate 23,192,722 downwards.
TAGTTTTGGTGGGATGGTGGGGTCGAGAATCCATTGAAAGAATTCAGAGAAAGAGGTGGAAAACCTTCGGACTCAATCAATTCCGATATTTGCAAGAAAGGAAAAAACAGTGGTATTAATTCGTTTGAAGATCGACGTTACTCTGGAGTAAAGTTTCAGCAGAGTAGTTTGTTCGGTATTGTTGACTACAACAAATACTGCTGAGGCAGCACACATTTTTCCAAATCATTTTGAATCATTGTATGCAAGCACTTATATATACAGGGTGTGTCAGTAAGGTGTCTGTCTAAGATAGCACCTAAACTATCAAAGGTAGGAAAAAAAGTGTAATACAAAAGGTAAAGGGTTTTTTAGGATACATAATCTAAAAATATTTTATAATCTACAGGGTGGTCCTAAAAAGTGGTACTGAATAATAAAAAAGAAAATTAAATGGGACACCCAGTATAATTTTCTAGAATATGATTCAATGGAATAAGGACTATGCAACCATAATAAAATTTTTGAAGTAAAATGCAACGTTGCCAAGTGATTAATTTTTTTCCGAAATTTTAGTAATTTTAAGGGTATCGTTAAAAAATCATAGCCACCTGTGGATTAACCCTAGGCAAATATAATTTACGTTGTAAGTACTTTAAGATACGATATATTGATTTATAATAATGTTTTTTTAATCTTTTATACAGAGCGTTCATTACAAGTTGGACAACTCGATAGTTTTAAAAATGCTTTATTTCAATTTTTTTAAATGGGACCTCCCTAATTTTTTTAGGCAAAAGAATTTATCTTCCGAAAACCTTACTTTTTTGTTAATCATGTCATACATCTAAATATCATAGTTTTTGAAATATTTTAGGATTTGTCTTAAATTAGGGTAAAAAAGGAAAGTTCTAATTAAACAATTTAGTCAAGATTGTTTTGGAACAAAAAATAAATAATTTTTTGTGTCATCGCTGTCATTGCAAAATTATTTCGCCAACATTTTGTGCTTTATTACTGTTTAAAGTTTAGTTTCCCGAATTAATTTTATCGAAATAGAAAAATATGAGTTATGAAGAGCCCCTTCACCTGACGAGTCGCCACTGGAACAGCACTGCGCTGTAGTGGGTACAGTAAATACCTAACATAACGCTGTAACCAACACCATAATAAAATTCAATTTTCATATAGCTTCGTATTTTAGAAACATCAATTTTAAAATCAGCAGATTTTACGCAGCTTAATATTTTAGCACACACATTGTACTGAGTGGTCCAACAGACAGCTTACCCAATAAACTGAAAATAGAACGGATTAATTGCATTTTGATGAAAGTATGGGCTTTTGAAAATCATTTTTTTTTTAACCGCGGCAGTGGCTCAGAGATGAGTTACTGGCATTCGACCGTGGAGATTCGGGTTCAATCCCCGGAGTGGGCATACGCACAATAAAAAAGTATGTCCGAAATTTAGTAAGTTTAAGAATGCAGGGAAGAGTGTAAAATGTATCATCTCTCAACCCATCCCATTCACGCCGGTAACCAGGCCGGATGAGATCGGACATCTCGTGGGGTGCGGAAGAAGATACACACTTCCCAATTGGTAGGTTATGCAATGGCAAGAAATCAAGAGTTGATAGGTCATGACCTCTCAAGAGAGGTGTCGCATGACCGAGGATCGTGGTTCGGAACCCACGTTAAGCTGTAGGTCCCCTCGGGAATGGCCCTAGCAGCGAACGAAGAGGAAAAAATCCTAATTCGAAAGAATGACATGACAAGTCCTTTTTTAATTACTTATTCCATAATTAATGAGCGCAGTGTATATTATTATAATCGTTACTTTGGAATAAAGATATTTTAAATTATAGAAAAATGTATGCAAAATTTTAAAAGGCGCGTAAAGACATTGAACCTATTTCTATTAGACTGAAACATTCCCGTTTCCGTTTCTATTTTTGCAGCTGTTTGTGCTTTTTGTGTAAACGTTGCTATTTCACTGGCGTAGACAGACGTGCGAAACCTATTAAAAAGTCACCCTCAATGTTTTATTAGTCCATATGACGCAAACACCAACGCCCAAATGGCACATTAAAAAACTGGGAAATAACAGAAATTTATACCATCATGCTGGTGTGTCGCACGGCGTGGGAGTGTAGTTTTTGTTTTTGTGCAAACAAGAAATTAAAGGTTTACGTTGATACTATCTAGAGAAAAAAAAGCAATACCGATACTGAAGAATATCAGCTTTTGTATATTTTTTAAAATGTTCACTGTTTATAGGAAAATAATTTTTTACATTTTTCTTTTGAGAATCGGCATCCATTATTTTATATAAAGAAGAGTTATTTTATTATACAGGGTGTCCCTGAAATGACTGTACAACGCTTCACCACAAATTCCTTAACCAAAAATAAGGCGATCTAGGCAAACTTACCTATATATGCGATGTTGCTTCGTTTTGCCGTTACAGGACGTTAAAGTTTTCAAATTATGATTATTTTTTCGGAATAATTTTTAAACAGAATACAAATTATTTTGCTATGGTAGTAGAGGGTAGCTGGTTGTCAGACCGTAGTGCGATCCTAAGAAAGGGGCGAAGCCGTACGCCTTGAAGCGATCGGAAATAGTGTCCATTGGTTACATTTTGCATGATGATTAATTTCTAACTGATTTAGCAAATGAGGAGCGAAAAATCTACTTCTAAAGGCCAATACCATGTTCTTCTAATCCACGTTGACTCTTTAAATTCTTCATGCCGGAACATCGCTTTCTTTTTATATTTTCTGCTGGTGTTTTTTTACAGACGACTGAAATATAAATAAGAATGCTATGTTTGTGAAGCTTACTCTACCAGATATGGCCAAAGAATTCAGTTATTACCAGAATGATGCATACTATAAATTAGACTGAGATTGATCTGAACCTGTTTGGGGAACCACCCTGACAATAAGGGTGCCCATACAATTGTGTTTGGTGGATTGATTTACGTATTCTGTCCAGCGCTTGAGTCCCTTTTTTTTAGAAGTTACTTTTGGTCGAGGAGAGGTTTTTAGGAAAAGATATATGGTGTTTTATCGAGAGAGAGTGTCCGTCCTAAAAATACCACTGATCTAAGGGTGCCAGACAAAATAATCGATTACAATATTGCAATTAATCGATTGTTTGATAGAATAGTTTTGGACTTGCATTGTCTTTAATTTGTTTTACATCACAACGTTTCAACTGGTAAGTATCTCCAGTCGTGAATACTGTAGTATTCACCTGAAGACGACCTGAAGAGGAGATACTTACCAGTTGAAACGTTGTGATGTGAAACAAATTAAAGACAATGCAAGTCCAAAACTATTCTATAATCGATTGTTTGTTGACAATTCCTTTAATAAATCGCTCAAACCCGAACAAACCCCAGTCACAAAACGCAAAAGTAACATTCATCAAGACAGGAACGTTTCTCTTAAGATTGTCATATGCTTGTATAAACAATTTTGTGCATTATTAAATAATAGATTGATTAAATAATTTGAAACAAAAAACTTCACACAAATTATAGGCTACATTTACCAACGCAAATGTTGCAGACGTAGGAAATACGATACATGTTCCCTAAAGTTAGTTTTAGGGCAGAACTGCTTTTTTTTGTACGGTTTTCTTAAATTACAAAGACCTACGCATGGGTGGAACCGTATGTTGACACATTCGGTTTTTGTCGTAAAATATATGGGGTAGGAGTTTCGTTTTTTGTTGATGACATATTTGCTGTGTGAAAATGATGCCAGCTAATTATTTTAAATGCATTTTACATATTAAATGTTTTTTTTTCTGAAAGCAGTGACTTATAACTATTATATTATTGTATATTATATTTAGGAGTGGCTGCCGGGATGCTGCCCCCCCCCCCCCCCCCCCCCCCCCCCCACCGAGCTTTGAGTCTCAGGGTCTAATAGTCTAATTGAAAACTAATTTTTCGTATCACACCTTTTACTAATATTTTATATTCGGCCACTTTCCGCTATTGCCGTAGTTTTAACAAATTTTCAAAATTCACTATTATTAATAATATATAATATAGCAATGAAAAATATTTTTATTAAATTGAAAAAGTTTATCAAAAAATATTATAAAGTAGTTTTTACTTTTATCTGATTGCGCGCCTTAAAATTCGGCCAATCCGGTGAATATATAAGTAGGTATTATACAGATTTTTAAGAATAATTAACTATCCAGCAACTTTGAGTATGGTCCTAATGAAATTGGCAGGCACTATTTTTTTTAAATCAAAGTTACCTGATTAGTAAATCAAGAATTAGACTAACTGGGCTACCTTGTAAGAAAACTATTTCTGCCAATGTCATTTATGTCACAGTCAAAGTTTCTGTTTAGTTAATTATTGTTAAAAAATTGTATGCAACCCGACATTATTATATTATGTATGAACATATTAATATGGTTTTATTTTTAACTTGAAAACCACCGCGGTTATGGCTCAGAGGTAGTGATACTGGCATTCGACCGCGGCGACCCGGGTTCGATTCCCGGAGTGGGCATACGTACAATAAAAAAAGTATGTCCGAAATTAAGTGGATTTAAGAATGCAGGGAAGAGTGTAAAAGGTATCATCTCCCAACCCACCCCATTCACGCCGGTAACCAAGCCGGATGCGATCGGACATTTCGTGGGGTGCGGAAGAAGGTACACACTCCCTAATCGGTAGGTCATGCAATGGCAATAAACCAAGGGTTGATAGCCCTTGGGGGGTGTCGCATGACTAAGGATCGTGGTTCGGAACCCACGTTGAACTGTAGATCCCCTCGGGAATGGCCCTGGCAGCGAACGAAAAGGAAAAAAGCCTAATTCGAAAGAAGGGCAGAACGTCAACTTGAAAACCCGAATCTAAAAAAAAACTGGTTAGAAAATATGACCCCCCCGAATATATTTTCTGGCTACGCCACTGACACCATGGATGATTATTTGATAATTTGATATGGTATCGTATATTGCCAGAGTGGATGGTATTTGTTTGGGGTTTTTTTTGGTGTTAGAGAACCAACTGATTTGCTCATTACTAGTTTTCTTTAAATATTAGTTTATTTATAAACTCTACGACCGCCGACGTCTATTTCCTGATAATAGACACCACATAATGTATTTGCAGTAAATATGCAATTCGAATAAGGTAAGGTTTAAAATAACTTTTAATCGGACCATGACTAACAAACCCACAATTAGAATTTTGTTAAAATTTGTTGTGGATCATATTATGTGGACAGGACACTATACATGATATTAGAAAAAAAAATTTCAAAAATTAGAAAAATATGTGAAATATTTTATTTAGTTTAAAACGATTTCATCTTTAAAGAATTGTGATTTATTTTCATTAATTTTAAAAAACACTGTAAAAGGAAAAATTGGTAAAGTCTCGAATACAATTTTAATCATAGAACCCAGTAGCGTAGCCATAAACACAAAATCGGTTTAATGGGTGGTAAAACTTGGGTCTAAAGCAAGCAAAGCTATCAGAAAAATAGCACGGCAGTTGCTCAGAGGTGAGTTACTAGCATTCGACCATGGCAGTCCGAGTTCGATCCTCGGAGTGGGCATACGCACAATAAAAAAAGTATGTCCGAAATTTAGCAGGTTTAAAAATGCAGGGAAGGGTATAAAATATAGTATCTTCCAGCGCACCCCATTCACGCCGGATGCGATCGGACATCTCGTGTCATGTAATGACAATAAACCGAGGGTTTATAGCCTTTGGGGGGTGTCGCATGACTGAGAATCGTGGTTCTGAACCCACGTTAATCTGTAGGTCCAAAAGCAAGCAAAATAGCGATTTCCATGCCACTCGATATTTTTAAATTTATATTACAACAATATAACAAAAAACACATTGCACGGGTGTTATTAAATATTACTTTGTTCTATTAAAACCTGAGACATAATCACATATACAAGGTGTCCGGTAACTTATGGGCCATAGAGTAACTGGAGATACTAGACATCAAACTAAGCCGATTATGTCATATAAGTTTTTTCGGATTGTTACTCGTTCTAGAGATACCGGGTGTTGAAAGTAAAAGTTTATTCTCGAAAATAAGCCATTATTTTAAAACGGTTTAATGAATCGAATTGAAAGTTGGCAATATTATGTTTTTATGAGCAAAAAATAAGAATTTGTAGAAGGGCGCTAGTTGCTTACACTGGGCTTCATAAATCTATAATTTTTTTTCTTACCTGTGATATTAGGTATTTTTCAATTATAGTTTCTTAAAGAAGGGCATTTTCTGAGTCAAAAAGTGTACTTGATTGATCTTAATATTTTTAACGTTTTCGAGATATTTCCCTTTAAGCATTCCAAAGCATAAAAAAAAACATAGTACTTACATAATTTAATTAATAATACATAAATTATATACACCCTGTATCTCTAGAACAAGTAACAATCCGAAAAAACTTATATGACTTAATCGGCTTAGTTTGATGTCTAGTATCTAGTATAAATATTTTTTTTTTATAATTAAAATAATAATTTAATTATGTACTATGTTTTTTTTACGCTTTGGGATGTTTAAAGGGGAATATCTCGAAAACCTTTAAAGATATTAAGATCAATCAAGTACACTTTTTGACTCAGAAAATGCCCTTCTTTAAGATGCTATAATTGAAAAATACCTAATATCACAGGTAAGAAAAAAATTATAGATTTATGAAGCCCAGTGTATGTAACTAACGCCCTCCAGTTTCAAACTTAAAAATTTCTATAAATCCTTATTTCTTGCTCATAAAAACATAACATTGCCAACTTTCAATTCGATTCATTAAGCCGTTTTAAAATTATGGCTTATTTTCGAGAATAAACCTTTACTTTCAACACCCTGTATCTCTAGAACGAGTAACAATCCGAAAAAACTTATATGACATAATCGGCTTAGTTTGATGTCTAGTATCTCCAGTTACTCTACGGCCCATAAGTTACCGGACACCCTGTATACATACAGTATATTGCTAATACCATAATTCAATGATGACATCACACACTGTAAGCAAATGATCAGGGGCCGTTGAGTTTGCGCAGATCGGAAATTTGCTTCTTGATGTAAACATTTGACAGGGCCGACTTTCAAAATATTTTTACTAGCTTTTATTTAAATTCACCCGTTTAGTTCGGGTGTGTACAGTTTATGGTCAAATAAAACTAAGTAACCAATATTTTACATACCTGAAATACCTTATTCCTGGTATTGAACCGCGATTCGTGCAAAAAAGGATCATGCACTTTTTTCTACCCATCTTGAGACACAAGTCGCTAACAATACCAAAATGTCTGATAAAGTTTTATACCTAAATTCACACCCCAAACTTAAAAATAATATCCACAATCACACACGGAACATCCGAACGAATACAACGTAAAAAAATGGAAACGACTATAACTTACAAACTAAAAAAAAATGTCTAAAGTAAAGTTTTATAAATATTAACACCCAAAACTTGAAAATTATAACAACACACGAATGAACGAAACAAAAGATGGCGACTAATAAAAATATAACGACGAGCCGGCTCTGTTCAAGAGACCTTGGGTTCTGTTAGAAATCGTGTGGGTTGCCTAATTTTTTTCCTACTACGCAAGCGCCACGGCCCCCAACTCAGGTTATTTTGAATCGCACGATGGGTGTATTCTTGCTTCGTGCGGCTGCTTGTATTGGCAATATAGTGTATGTATATATGTGGACATAATCTATTGCATACATATTACAATCACTATAACATCCCCATACCTCCGAATATCACAATATTATATGAGTGCAATGTTAAGGTAACAAGACGTTGTTTTGTGGGTACTCTTTTAAAGAAAATTAATCGAAGTTTTATGAAAAATTGTGCCGCAGGTAAATTTTTTAAATAAAATCAAGTGAAATGAAAATAAGACCAATGTTCTTGTAAAAAATATTTTAGTTTTTTGCCCAGAAAGAATATCTAAATGTGTATGGGATGTCTTTGTCAATGGGATAATCTCTAAACTTAATAATTTACAACAATCATTGGACGTTTCTTAAAGAAAAGGTCTTAAAATTACCGTTATTATCAAAATTTACTGTACCCAAACAAACAAAACAAAAAACCTAATTGTACCAGATGAATTTAAAAAAAGGAATCCATATAATAACATAATCGAGGAAACCTTAAAAATTTACCTCGCCCCAACTAAGCACAAGAAGTGTAGAATTCCACGACAGGCTCAAGAATACGTTTAACCAATCCGGAATAGGCCAACAAACCACCAAAATTTACTGCCCATGTTAATAGAAAGAATTATAGAAAAAACTCACCAAACTGGTCAGGCTCTATCTTTTCCTGTGGCCGATACACACAGGCATATTTGTGATGGTCAAAAACCTTTCTTTAAGGCAGGGATGATGATTGCATTTTATATGGAAAGGAATCTTGGACACGAAAGGGCCGTAAAAATACTTAAAATACCGAATGCACACGTTTTATGTGTACCTACAGTAACTTATATAATATGTAGATAAATAAGTATTTAACTTACAATTAGATACTTTTAATACAACATTGTAATTGACACAGTGTTGGTACCGATAATTGGAACTAGTGAAGATAATAATCATGTTCCATTTTGCACTGTGATAGATTTCGGATATCATTTTGAGTTAGGAGTACTTTCACATATATTTTTATGGGGTTAAAATGAGTTGATATGTGATTTTCAGCTTTGGTTGTAGTGTATTAAGGAACAAAGAATTATATTTTCTACCGTTTTAGATTGTGATATTTTTGAATTACTGAAAAAACAAATAAAGAAAACTGCTGGAACAACAACATGGACTTTAATATATCTACATCTACATACGTCACGACAATGGCAGCCTAATAAAGTTGCCAATGTTCTCTATTAATTTATATTATAATACAAAGAGTGACTGACCGTGATAAGTAATCCAATAGAAATATTTGTCCAATACGGACATCTGCCAGAAAAATAAGAAAATCAACATATTATTTTCTTATTTTTCTATTAAAATAAATTAATAAATTTCTACGAATAAAACATATGACTGAACTGCCTCCTAAACTTTAAAAAATTATAAAATTTAAAAAAAACTTTTTTTTACTAGCGTGCGGAAAAACCGCATTTTCCGCACATGTTTTAGTGCGGAAAATCCACTTTTCCGCACCGTGCGGCAAAGATTTTTCCGCACTGTTATATTTTGAAATTAAATTTAATTAAATTAAATGCTGTACGATTTGAAGTCACTGTTCATCATATTACCTTACCCACCAGCAGCTGTGTAGCCCTTTCTTACTCCCATCCAGCAACAAGTACACAACATGAACAAACTGATGGGCTTCAGGACTCAGAAAACGAGCTGCAACCTACTGAAATATCAATTATTCCTGCACCCCAATCTTTACTGGAGAACCGCAACCAACTGGCTTCTGCTATTAATTTAAGTAGTGCTAGTAATTGTACGTTTACAATTAATTACAATATAAATAAGTAAATTAATATTGTAAAATTTTGTTCATTGTAATAAAAATTTTAAAAAAAACTCCGTTTTTTAAATTATTTTCAGTTTGTTTCCTCACGCTAGTAGAAAAACTATTGTTCCTAACACGTGCAGGAACCTATTTTTCCGCACTTAAATGCTTGACACCACTCCGCTACGCGTCGTGCTGTCAACGGCATTTGCGTGCGGAAAAATCGATTTTCTGCACTTGTTAGGAAATAGTTATTTTCCTAACAAGTGCGCAAAGTGATACTTTTCCGCACGCAAGTACAGTTGGACGAACGACGCGAAGCGGAGTTCGGATAAGTTCTTGCGTGCGGAAAAGCACTTTGCGCACTTGTTAGGAACAACATTTTTCCTACGAGCTTCATATCAGATAACAACAAAAATAAAAATATGATAATTTATTTAACAGTGTTTAAGCCTTTTTATGATTTGATAAAAATAAAAGTGTCGGTGTTTGTAGATTCTTGTGGACATAGAAACTGAGGAAAAATCTGACATCATGTGTCAAAATCGACATGTACATTTATTGTTGCTTGGCAATATTATAATCATTTATCACTATAATACGAGGTACTTAAAAAATACAGTTTTTTTCGTTTTAAGCTGAAATACAAATATCGGGAATTACGATTAAAAGATAAAAGAGAATACTCTTGCAACGGCTTCTCACCTTGCCATAAAATAGTTTACAGCTACTAAAATAAATATAAATATTCCCTACCAAGGAGATTTTTGAATAGTTTTACTTTTCCGCACCCAGTGCGGATAAAAGTCTTATCCGCACTAGTGCGGAAAAGTGTAACTTTGCACACAAAAATGCGTGCGCAAAGTACTACTTTGCGCACGCTCGTAGGAAAAAAGCTATTACATTACATGAGTTTAATAAAACATTCTTTTTCTACTTTCCCGTAAATATTTACTGTTTCCTTTACAGTAAAGTGATTGAATAAGTGGACTATTCCGGTTAACTAACGGGAACTACATTTTCATATCCATCCTTATGATATGAAACTGACCAATCACAGTGGTCAATTACAAAGGAATCAAATTTACACATTGTAAATTTTACGCCTTGTTTTATGACAGTTAATAAAAGTGAGGTTAAGAATATACTTCAAAAAAGCTTCAAAAAGATTCAAATCTATCACACCAAATTTGATATATAACTTTAAAACTGTAATATAACTTTTTTAGCATAGCAGTTGTTAAAAATGTGCCCAATGAATCTGTTAGCACCGACCAAACCGATGATAGAACTTTTCCTTCAACTCTTCCAGATTTCTACGTCTGGTGCAGCGGCGCCGACAGGGGTGTGGGGGGGGGGGGTGGAGGGCAGGGTGAGTACTGGCCCATCCTAGAGAGATTGGTGCTCACCCTAGTGACCACTCAAAATTGAGGGATTAGGTTTTGTAATGGAATTTCTGGGGGGAAGAGAGGAAGGGGTCAGGGCCGTAGGTAAGGGGGGGAGGGGGAGGGGGAGGGGTTAGTGGGTTCAACCCCCCCCCCCCCCCCCCCATGATATATTTTGACTGAACTACCCAACTCCAAAAACCGTCTCCCTAGCCTTACTAGAGAAGATAGAAAAGATTCTTTTCTAAAAAAAATATTACTAAAATATATAAGATACTAAAAACAATATTACCTAAATGAATCAAGGTGTGTCCTTCCACGTTCGCTTTACCTCATTCATCACCTTAAGATTTACTAACAATTTTATTTGTCCGTCCGTTGGACAACTTCCATTTCCGACAAGTGCGTTTAGTCAGTCCTGTTCTGTGGTCAGTCCTACCCAGTGGCGTATTTGGGGGGGGGGGGGGCTGCCGGGCTACAGCTCCCCCCCAAGCTCCGGAGCTCGGCTCTATAAATCTAATTGCAACCTAATTTTTGAACGCTTGGACACTTAATTTAAATCTTTAAATAATGTATTCTTAGCCTAGATTACAAAGGTTTTGTAGGAAACGTTTAGTTTTTAAACTTTTCCTTCTAAAAGTCCTATTTTATATAGAGATTAGGGTTTTCAGACGCATGTCGTTTTAGCTATTTTCAATCAACAAAAATATAACCCAATGCAATAAAATATTTACACAACAAACCAAAAACTAATTAATTGAAACATTTTTTATGGAAGAAGTGTGATAATTTATAATAAAAAAATAGTGCGTGAAGAAACGAAAATGCTTTATTATGAATATACAAAACGGCACTTAACAAGGAGTATTTCAAAACCTATAAGCATTTGCACCAAAAACTGCTGCTAGATCTATGCTCCTAAAATGAAAACATGATTTCTGAAAAAATCATCAATTTTGGTGGCGTGAGCGATATTTACTTTATTTTTAATCATGAAAAACCGAGCCCGAAAAACGCTGGTTACAGTAATACATATGTCTTATGTTAAAATTTTGGTTTGTTATCAATATTCATATTTTCACAAATATAAAAAATGTCTTTTTTTTAATCAAGAACCAGCTAGGAATATCAAAAAAAAGTAAAAAATAACATTTACCAAAACAAATTTAATCCAACCATGCAGAGTGGGAGAGGTACTAATTTTATTTTCGAAATTTGATAGTAGTTAGGTGAATTTTAAACGAACTTTGGGCGTGGCCCCGAAAATGTTTCGCCTACGGCGCTATTTTCGAATTTAACAGGGCATGGCACCCAAAAAATGCAACTTTTTTTGAACTTAATAACCTAACCCCCCCCCCCCCCTCATGAATAACGTCTAGCTACGGCCCTGAAAGGGGTATTTGGCAGTGAAAATTTTGATGAGAAAGGAGTGGTCTTTTAGAAGAAGGTAATAATGTAATACGAGTGAAAGACGACAATGATCATCTTTTTTTTAGAGGTCAGTTTGGACACGAGATTACTTTGATCGCTTCATGTGATCACGTTTACCACTTATGTTAGGTGAACGCGGGTGAGGCGGCGACTTGTTCCCACCAATCCCAAAAATCCTGGAACCGCCACTGGTCTGGTGACACATACCCTTCTTTTTAAATCGTCTCATAAATAAAAATGTAAGGGTGTAATATCTGGAGATTTGGGCGGTCACTCTATAAATCTTCGCAGTTCTGGTATTAAGAACTTTGAAAGAAATGTAAGATATTACGTTTTATTTTTATATTATGCTCGGAAGTTACTTCCTTGTGCGATATGGACATCATGTCCACTCTTGTAGTACAAACTACTATACTAAGTACCTTGTAATTTAAATATTGAAAGAGAAGAAAATAAAGGATATATGTGAAATGAATTTAAATAGCTCTCTATAGGCTAATAAAAGTTGATTATTATTATCATTATTGATGTACCTGCTTGTCGCTAACTTTTTTTTTCTATTTGATTATTATACGGACACTAAACTTCTACACATTATTATTATTTCCTGTTTTCTCGCTTTTAGCGGTTTCAAAGTTAGAGCATGTGACGGGTCGTAACCAAGTCCCATATTAATGATAGTTGCAGAAATTTTCTAACGATTTGCTGTTTTGAGTAAGACTGCTTTTTTAAAATTGGTGTGGATTAAAGGTGCGGATAAATGGTTGGAGGTCGAGTGTTTTGATTGTTATACCTGTGAATGAGATGCCAATTGGTACTATTGTTGTTTTTTCTTGTTTCCAAATCTATTTTACTTCAATGGTTAGTGGTGAGTTATTTGTAAATATTCTTGTTCTTTGTTTTGTTTGGATCATTTGGTATTGCTACGTCTATTAGATATGTTTTTTTTTTTGGTTAATGAGGGTATATTGTTTTTAATTGTCTTACTTGTATGCAGAGTTTTATCCCAGTATAGTTTGTATTTTTCGTTTTCAAAGATGTTTTAGGTGTGTATTCATATTATGGGGTGTGTGGTAGTAAGTTCGTGTTTTCAGGTCATATTTTTGCTACAGTGTTATATCACAAACATATATTTTAATAAAAATCATTATTATTATTTTTAATATTAACATTTTTTTTCTACCAAAGAAAACAATGCAGTATTTTTAATTTATTAAAATATGTTAACAAGAACATTATGAATACACCACAATCAAAGTATATTTTAATAAATTTTGCCTGATTAGCATACCTAGTAAACCATAACTGGTTGTATATTTTTAAATTACTAGCTAGAGTGATTACAAGTTATTTCAATTAAATTTAAAATGATTTGCAGGTATACACTGTTTTAGTACAAATAGTCTCTATATGAAATTTAAAAAATTCTAAAATAGAAGCACTGAGGACCTGGAGGTAAAAATTATAAGTCGGCCATAAACAATTTTGCCTTTTAAGTGGAAGTTGTAACTTTTAAATAGAGAATAAAAAATTAAGACCGGGAGGTGGAACCCATTTTTCTCATTTTTCTCTAAGATGAACCGTTCCAATGTTAGCCTGTGTAAGTCTGAAAATGTCATATTTTAAGCGTCAATATCTCAAAAACTCTTGAATTTAGACATATGGCATTTACAAAATAAGCGTAGAATTTTGTGTGGAATCAGAAAATAATACAATATACAGGGTCCTGCGCCTCACCTCTTGTCTTCTGTAGCTCACTTATTAATTAAGTTAGGATTATGACGTTTTGCAGGCTTTACCTGTATGCTAGGGTGCATTCTGCATGTCTGAAATGCGCCCTAGGATACAGGTAAAGTCTGCAAAATATCACAATCCTAACTTAATTAATAAGTAAGCTACAGAAGACGGGAGGTGAGGCGCAGGACCCTGTATAGGGTGTTCCTTTAAAAAAAACCCAAGTTATATTCACCACGTTTTTTTGGGCCACCCCGTATACTCCAGCATAATTTTAAAATGTACACCTCAATGTTCTCTACAACTTTTGTATTTCGAATTTTTATCTAATTCTTAAGATAAAGGCAAAAATGAACTTTACTCTCTCGTTGACTCATCCCTTTACATAAAAGAATTAAACATATACGTAGATATATTATGCGCCTCAAATTTAAACCATGTTTTTATTTAATTTTCCTACGACCACCTATGAAAAAGAGAAAAAAAGCACGGTTAACCTGGCTCGAAAGCGCCGAATATCACACGCGTGTGTTGAAAGAAAATATTTCAACTCTAGAGTGGTAATACAAGGCACACTATTTAATTTAAACATATGATGGCAATTTGACAGACCACCCCTATTTATTAAAAAGAACAAATTTTAGAAATCAGTAATTGTAAAGTGTTTTAACTTATTTTTCATGTATTTGTCGAGTGATTTAGAATTAGAGTGTGAAAATACGCCATGTGAAATTATAAAAAATTTTAGTAAAAGAAAAAACAAGTCACACTGAAGAAAATGTCATATATTTAAACAACAAATGTTAATTGGTAGCCATGGAAGTCATAGCGTAGACACTAAAGCTCTGGTCTACAGAACGGGAGGTCACAGGTTCAAATCCCATCAGGAGTATTTGACTTTTTTTTATAAAAACATTAAATAATTTATAGAATTATTTTAAATTGAAATCTTCCTTGTTGGGCAGATTTTTTAAATTTTGGTTTAATGTATATTTCCTTGAAATTTAAAATTTTTCATTCTGGTTAATCTAGAGATCAATTCAGGATTAGTTTTTCCTATGCTATTTATAAAATATGAAAAAATGAAAAAGTTAAACTACAAATAAAGGAAAAGCCTATTGACAATCTATATGAAACCAGATATTAAGTGGAACATAATCCTAGGTATGCTAATTTCAACTCTAGAGTTGAAATATTTTTTTTTACAAATCAAAGGCTTTTTTAATAATTCTTTGTGGTCGTAGGAAAAATAGTGTACATTACTCGTGTAAAAGTGATTATTCTAAAACTCGGAGAATTTCCGCACTCGGCTAACGCCTCATGCTAAATATCTCCTCGTTTGAAAAGTATCACTTTCATCACTCGTTATGTAATATACTAATAACAAACGTTTAATAGTGACACTTCTTTGCCCATTGTTTCTAAACAGTTCTCAAATACTGCAGGATAATTAAGTAGGTTAGAGCAGCGTTAGGTGAAATACTGCTGGTATGCTTGGTGTCCTGCCTGGTATCAAAACTGGGTTGATGCTGATTGACTATCGTGTTGGCATATTATTTCGGCCCCGAGACTTTCGCACCTTCCTACGCAACTTCCTGAAACTAAAACAATATTTTTTATATTTTAAAACAACAAACAAAATTACAAGCAACTAATTGATTATAACGCTAGACCTAGACAGCTAACCTTGCTAAAAGATGAAAGATAACAATTACTTGAAATTATTAACACTTAAAATTAAATTTTTTACTTTTAATTGGTGCTATTTTCTGAACAGAATTAATCTGAACACATTTCTACAGAATACGTATGACTGTATACGTTTTAGGTATAACATTATTCGTTAAAGTAAACTAAATTAAAAAAAAAACACTTTAGGTTAGTTTTGAATGTTCTATAGTTAATCCTATAACAATTTATCCTAAATTTGTAATTTTTTGTCTCAATAAACAAAATTACTTTTTTAAATTTTTATCTTCTTGGAATAAATAATTTCTGTAAGAAGGTTTGGTTGTTTGGAAGGTGGAGTCAGGCGCTGATCCGGGGGGTTTTGTTGGGTTGTTGAAGGCCCCCTAAGCCTTACAAAATGGGTGTTTTTTACCTTGAACATTTTTTTAGAAGTCACTTTTGAGAGTAGAAGCATTTTTAGATCCAGCATATGCTCTTTTTTTTTTGGAAGTCATTTTTTTTAAGCCGCCCCCCTTCCTCAACAAAATCCTGGATCAGCCACTGGGTGGAGTCGCGTCTTTAAAAATTCGAGGAGAAATTAGAACGAAGCACATTGTTTTTTTATCAAAATTCAAAAAACCACATACCAAATAATATGTAAGAACCATATTTGCAATTACGTGAATCAATTTCCAAGAAATTGAAATGTAAGTCCCCCCTGATTCGAAATTAGCTCCCCTAGGCCAATTGGTGTCTTTGCATTTTTTTATTAACTCTTACAAAAATATCATTGCGTGAGGTGTTGATAGCTTATCCCCCCCCCCCCTTCCTAGATCAATTGGTGTTTTATTTTAGAAGTCATCGTTTGGAGGTGTTGGATTTCTACGTGGTCTTACTTTTAGAAGTCATCTTCAGGAGGTCATAAACTTGTGTCTGTTCGGGTCTGCTGTGTGGAATGGCTATCAAATTTTTGTTATAAGAACCATCTTTATAAAATTTAATGGTTTAACCAAATATAGTCCGTCCACTTACTGGCTGGATGCACATCACAGCTTCTTACGTTATTTTTGATTTGAGTCATGTCGTTGATTAAATCGTATATTTTTAAATTTTGTCAGGACTCAAAATAAACTTCAAAATAAGTAGGTATTTCTTCTTTTATTAAATAATGAGACATGTGACATATTTTCAGAATATGTACCAACTATTTTTCGCTTTCAAAGTTCTTCGAAATGAAAAAGGTTGTCAAAACGAATTGTAGGTCAATTGACAGGACCCTTTAATTAATAACAGGCCTACCTTATTTTTTATTCCTGTTATTAGTGGCGGTTCGTCAGGTGAAGTAGGTGAAGCTCTTCACCAAAAAAAAATAAAACCCGGAGGAAAGTTTTTTGACAATATGAAATATTAATGTACCAATTTAGCCCTTAAAAAATAATTATGTTCGAATTAATAATATTAATTTAATCCGAATGTAGCCAGTAATTGTACGGACTTTACTAGCCAGATAGATTAGATAGAAAAATATTAAAATCTAAAGCAAATGCGATGGGAAAATCTAGGTGCAAATCAAGACGGGTCGCGAAAAGGTTACACCAAGGGTTACGTACAATCATGTATAAAAAAGTTTGCATTGTCTAAAATCCGTTATAAAGCGCATACATAATAAGAAAACTTGTTGCTATCAATGCGAATAAAACGCAAAGGATTCCCAAACGGGACGTTGCCTGTGGCCCGTTGCATTGTTTGATAACTCGTCCTACCGGTATAGTTAGACCGTTTTTTTGTCCATCTTGCCATTTGGACATTAGAGAAATGCTTAAGAATAAGGGTTACAATGTATGCACCAAAATAAATTATGCATTGTGTAATAAACGCGCGATTGACGGTTGAAAATATTTGCTAGTATATAACTTAACTACCTATATGGTTTATAGAGGATTTTTTTTATAGAGATATAATTACTATGAATAATTAATACTAAGTTTTATTGTTAAGAATTAGGGCTAATGATGCATTTGTCACTTCATTTTTTAATCAATAAGTGTATTTTTTTTTGTTTTATGCCAAATAAGCGACTTAGGGTAGCGACCCACTGTTTTAATTTAAGGGTATTCGAACAATTATTTCTAAATTCTTCTCCAAAGGTACCAGCTCCATGATAAATTATATGTACAGGGTGCTACAAATTCCTGTGCGTAAGGGAATCTCGAAAACGGTAAGCGATATGAAGATGGTTAAATTAAGGCAAAGTTGAGTATTTTGGGCTTAATAAATTTGATGAAAAAAATTGTAAATATTCCGAATACTTTTGGAAATATCCGAAAAAACCCGAAATTTTTAGTTTTGGTTTTTAATTTTTGCGCCTTTATTTTTGACTTGGAAAAAAACAAAAAAAACTTTTTTATAGCCGTTTTTATGTTCTACAAGATGGCCTAGTTTTTAAATTCGGCCTTTCGTTCTTTAGATACCAACCTCAAGTAAATTTTTTTAAATACGTACCTTTAAATACAGTTTAGGGACTTCTAGGCTTTAAAAATTTAATACAATTTCAAAGGTTTTTGAAATTTTAACATTTTTTTATCTAATAACACATTTTGTCAAATTATCTTTTCATCATCACGGCCCTGAACAATTAGAGCCAAACAAAAAAAAAGATTTCTTAGTTGAAGAATCCGTTCAATTTTACTTAGAGAGGATGATATTTTATAAGAAAAAAGACCCAAAGTCTCGGCCTCAATTATTTATCTGTCTGTTTGTTTTTGTTACCCGTTTCGCGTGAAATTAGAACTATAACGTTAAAACCGGGTTTTGGTTTAACATGATAAATCGGAAGTTGTAACTTCTTGATAGAGAATAAAAGATTAAGATTAAGGGAAGTGAAAACCATTTTTCTCTAAGATGAACCGTTCCAATGTTACAGCCTGTCAAAGTCTGAAAATGCCATATTTTAAAGGCTAATATCTCAAAAACTATGGAATTTAGACATACCTATGACATTTACAAAATAAGCGTTGAATTTTGTGGAAAAATAAATGTTCATAAGTCAATTTTCGCAAAGGGAACACCCTATTTTTTAGCTTACTAATGTGTAGATAATTAAATTTCCTAATATGTTACAATCCACATTTTTAGTCGTTTTGGAATTATGAGCAATTTAAATAAAAAATCTTAAAATTTCTGTTTGTGTTAATGTTTATTTTTGAAAAGAAGGCATGGGATTTTTGTTTGACTTTGATCTTTGTTACCATTTGTTATTAAGTGCCTGTGTTCGTTGCTTAGCTATTTCTGATTTTTTTAAATACATTTTAATAATTATTATTCGCTATTCTCAGACTACTAAAAATGAATGTAATTTTAAATAAGTTAACTAGAATATAACAGGGCTAAGATAAATGTCAACTTTAAAATCATTTTGTTCAAAGCCTACTTTACAAATTGGCAACAAAGCTCAAAGTCAAACGAAAATTCCAGTCGAAAGGTCTTTTTACATTGGGTGCAATTGCAAGAAAAATGGCCTGGAAGCATGCGCTTCGACGACGTTTTAATCAGCTGATGCAAGTTTTCCCATTTAAAACCTGCATCAGCTGTTTAAAACGTCGACAAGCGCATGCTTTCGGGCAATTTTTTCTTTCAATTGCACCTAATGTAAAAAGGCCTGAAGCCTTATTTTCAAAAATAATGTTGCATTAACACAAACAGAAATTTTAAGATTTTTTAATTTAAATTGCTCACAATTCCAAAACGGCTAAAAATGTGGATTGTAACATATTAGGCGTTTAGATAGAAAATTTAATTCTCTACACGTTAGTAAGCTAAAAAATAGGGTGTTCCATTTGCGAAAATTGACTTATGTACATTTATTTAAATGGAAACATTGGCACAATTTTAAAAACTCCCTGTATAAAAAACGTAAAACCTAAGTAATTTGAACTAAAGATCTGTATATTACTTAAAAGCTTACAAAATTTTAAATGTTTACTTTTATTAGTTTCAGAGTTACTAAACTTTCTTCTCGGAGCGTTTTTACACAAAAAAAATCCTTTTATAATTCATATCTCAAAAACGGTTAGAGATAGGAATAGATTATTATTAACAAAAGTTATTTAGATTTTAATAAGGTAATCAAAAATGCTAAAATATACAGGGTGTTCCATTTAAAATAGCAAAGTTGACATTAACTTCCGGTATAACCGGAAGTAACAAAAACGTCAAAATATAATGCTTTAAAAGCTCAAAACCAATTATGCCTGCTATCAAATTTTTAGAAAGATAAGTTTACTCGTTTCCGAGATCTTCTAATAGGCCACTCAACGTGAATCAGCCTGTATACTAGATATAATTTCGCATGGAGCAGGTAACTTTGGAGAAAAATGTAGAAATATCGGTCAGACCCACTTAAAAAGTTATTGTAATATACAGAGCTGTGAGTAACTTAAGTAACTATATACTTTTTAGTAACTAGTTACTTAAAGTAACTAGATACTTAGTAACTTAGTTATTTTTTGAATCATGCCAAAAGTAACTGTAACTTCGTTACTTTTGAAAAGTAACTTGTATCTAGTTACTTTTTAGGAGTAACTAAGTTACTTTTAACTTACTTTAAAAGTAACTAAGTTACTTTTAAAGTAACTAGTTACTTTTTAAGTGTATAGTTACTCCTAAAAAGTAACTAGATACAAGTTACTTTTCAAAAGTAACGAATAATGCACACCATCAGATGATGACCAAGGAACGATCGGCGGCCGTTAATCAGATTTTCACGAAGGGACGAGCGGCGAGTTGCGAGAGTTAAACAGCAAACTGGTTGGAACGCGAAATTTCTTGGAAAGCATTTTATTCTACTTGTTCGTTGTTCGAATTAACACTTCTTAGTTTAGTTTTCTGATGGTAATAGTGGTAGTAAAGTAACGAATAATGCACACCATCAGATGATGACCAAGGAACGATCGGCGGCCGTTAATCAGATTTTCACGAAGGGACGAGCGGCGAGTTGCGAGAGTTAAACAGCAAACTGGTTGGAACGCGAAATTTCTTGGAAAGCATTTTATTCTACTTGTTCGTTGTTCGAATTAACACTTCTTAGTTTAGTTTTCTGATGGTAATAGTGGTAGTGTGTACAGGAAAATAAATTATCACTACCTGGTAAATTTATGGTATCTAGTTCAAAAGCATCTTAGTAACTTTTAGAGTTTCGTAGTTACAATTAAAATAACTAGTTAGTCAAAAGTATCTTAGTTACTTTTAGTAACTAGTTACAATCAAAGTAACTAGTTACCTAAAAAGTATCTTAGTTACTTTAAAATTATCGTAGTTACAATCAATGTAACTAGTTACTGTAAAAGTATCTTAGTTACTATAACTAGTTACTTTTACTAAGTAACTAAGAACTAACTTAGTTTTAGGTAAAAGTAACTATTCCTTATAAGTATCTAGATACATTTGGGCAAAAGTATCGAAAAAGTAACTAGTTACTTTTCTGAAGTAACTTTCACAGCTCTGGTAATATACAATTTAACAAAGTATCACTCACTCAATAACTGATTAGACGGAAAAATTCGTTTGAAAAGTCAACAAATCGAGCTAAAATCTAAAAAAACATTCATTTATTATGTTATTGTCAATTAAAACAAAAATTTGGGACAGCGAACTGATAAAACTATTAAACTGCCATTGTATGGGTGCCATTGTCGTAATCATTCATTACGCAAGTTTTTAGGCTCATAATTTTTTGAAAGTCTCGGGCATTTGCTTTGCAAAGATAAGGTGATAATAAATTATTACTATACCGAAATTAAGGTCAACAAACTTCCATTTCATTGAACTTTTTAATTAGTGTGGCAGTGGGTATGATAAAATTGACTATTTGCTTAGTTATTTGCAGTAGCGTATCTAATTTTTTTTTAATATTTGGTGTTGAATAATACGGTTAAAATAATAAAAAATATTACTTGAAAATTGAGATGGGACCGAAGCCGAATAATTATTCGGTATTCTACCTATTCGGCCACTTTTAAACTATTCAGTATTCGGCCGAATATTCGGTTTAAGACCCCGAATATACTCGATTTTTTCTAACGTTGGAATAAAATGGAAAAGAAAAACATCTACCGTCTATTAATTTGCTGGGGGTCAATCTGGGAGGTAATATGTCTTGGCATGATCACGTTGCCGTAATTGCCAAGACAGCTGCACAGAAACTTGGTGTACTTTTCCGCACCAAAAGGTTGTACACACCTCATCAACTTTTGACACTCTACAAAGCCCAGATTCGACCATCATTAGAATATTGCTCTCATGTCTGGAGCTCTGCACCCAAGCACACCCTTCGGCTACTGGATTCCATTCAAAGGAGAGCCGTTCGTCTGATCGGCGACCCCGAGCTGACCAAGACCCTCGATAGCCTGGAGCATCGAAGACAGGTTGGTGATTTGGCTCTCTTTTACAGATATTTCCATGGCAGGTGTTCGACTGACATTGCCTACTTGATTCCACCTAGAGCAATGCAAAACAGAAATACACGGCGAACCGCTGCCGCTCATCCATATGTTGTTCAGCTTAGTACTCCTCGAACTTCATTGTTTAAGAATTCTTTCATCTTGAGAACGTCATCTTTGTGGAATGATCTTCCTGAGGTCGTGTTTCCCAATGAATACAATCTTCAACGTTTCAAGACCAACGTTAATCGCTTTTTTCGCACTCGCACCGCTCCCAGAGCGCCTTAAAGGATTGCAGGTGTTTTATCACTTAAAAAAAAAAAATTAATTCATCCTTATATATATCGACTTTTTTTCCCAAATCATATTCCCAAAATATATATCGTTCTGAAAAGTGACTACTAAAAAAACATTCCTACCGCTCCAAATTCTCTCCTTAAATCAAAAATGACTTCTAAAAAACATCCCTATTCATTCCCAACATGATTTTTACTTTTTACAACGCCGCCTCCCGTTAATTTGTTAAAAACGATGTAATCTGAGAACTATAGCTATTTGGATACATCGACCTGAGCTCCCAGCGATGTCATAAACCATCGACAACAATTTTATTGATGTTTTCGATATATCGAGCATACTTTTTTTTTAATGGAGCACCCTATATATTACATTATTTGTTACTTCCCTATAAAGTTTCACGTATATTTTGTATAAAATGTCTAAATTCAATTGTTGAGTTATCAGACTTTGACAGGCTGTTATGTTAAACCAAAAACAATCTTTTTACGGTTTAACATTAAACCAGAAGTTGTAACTTAATAATATACAGTGACCGGCAAAAAGTTGGACCCATATGGGAAACTTTTTTATTATTGAAATTAAAAAAAAAATGTAATGCCGATTGCATCTGCATGATTGGTAACCTAAAAATTTGTTTTGACATTAGTCACGTGACTACTCGTTTGTCTGGAAAATTGAAAAGTATATATTTTGTCGTGAAAATCTGGTATTAGAATACAAAATATTGAAAAAAGTAATTTGGAAAAAGTGTTTAGATTTTAATTTTTGCTAGTGTGCAAAGTTTAAAACAAAAATTCAAAAAAAAATTTTTTTTTAATTAAAAAAATATCAAATGTTACTTTCATATTTCCATCAATTTAATGAAAATGTGTTAAATAATTAAAAATCAATATTTAAACATTTCTGTTATCTTGAAAAAATGTTATTTGCTAAAATTCAAAATTTAGCCTTTTATCATGTAATTGGGTGCGTCCAGGCTTTGTATCTAGCAACCATATTTACCAATTATAGGTATTTTTGGAACAATATGCTTATGAAAAACAGTTCTTACTAATTTTGAACAAGTTTTAACGTGTCTCCCAAAATTGCTCGTACCAAATTAAAAATTAGAAAAAAATAATTCTTGGAATCAATTTATAAACATAAATAAATTGATTCTTCTTTTTAATTTTCAATTTGGTAGGAGAAACTTTAGGAGACACATTAAAACTGCGGAGTTTGAACAATTTTGGACAACCCAATCTTAACTTATTTGAATAGGATTGCGGTTGGTTGTCATTGGAATTCAACAGGTGATGCTGCGGACACCAGCATTCATTGGACTTGTCAACTTGTGATTTGTCATTGTCAAATGTAATTTGCAAATATAAGATATTTTACTAGTAATAATTTTTTACAGTTACACAATAAAAGAAAAAGTCACTATAATAAAATAGTACCATGCTGAGAAAAGCTTAAGTATTGTATCTGATATGTTTTCCGTTTATTTTCCTCATAGATCCATTCCTACCAGGTCGGCAATACAGAAAATTATTACTAACTGAAAAATGTTTTTCGCCGGCAAAAACTTTTTTCAAATAAAAATTATTTACAAACGCCAACAACTACAGTTATTACTAAGTGTGAAGCTAGAGGCACAGTAATAAAACAACTGCAAATGCACAGCACAGAATCATGAGAGATCTGAAGAAAACAATACTTTACTTTACTTTACTTTAATATACTTTATTGTCTGAAGAAAAAATCTTGTTGACAAAGTGTGCAAACTTAAAATAATTACAAATACATAAAATAAATATACATATACCATTACAAAGTTATGAAAAGACAAAACCCGAAAAATACTACACATCTAAAAAACACAGTTATAATACTCCTCCAACGTATAAAACGCTTTCGTTAACAGTAGCGCCTTAAATGTTTTTTTAAAAAGTTTGAGACATTGATGATCTCTTACAGACTGCGGAACATGGTTGTAAATTTTCCTACTCTCATAAAATATAGATTGTTTAACGAGTGTAGTTTTAGGAATAGGTAAAGACAATTTACCTGAGCCTCTCGTATTATACTGTCCCGGAAGAATAGTCATTGGACGATGTAGAACAGACTTATGAATTAAGCATGCAGTCTCCAACACAAATAAACACACCAGAGTTAGAATACCCCGATCTATAAACAGAGGTTTGCAGTGCTCTCTCGTCCTTACCTTACAAACATATCGAACAGCCCGCTTCTGCAACACAAATATTGACTGAAATAAATCACGTCTACAATAGCCCCAGAAACATATACCATACAACAAATGGGACTCTACGAGAGCAAAGTACACCATTCGCGCCTCTCTTCCACTCAATTCATTCGCAGCAATTCTCACAGCATAACAACCACGCGATATTTTCCTAGATAAACTTTCTATGTGTGTTGTATACTTCAAACTTTCATCAATGTGCAGACCCAAGAATTTAGCATTACTATTGTTTTTTATACTGTTATTAACTATATCCACATTTGGTACATGACAGTTAAATGAAACAATACTTGTTTTCGACATGTTGAAACAGAGTAAGTTTGATTCGCACCATTCCTTAATCAGTGTTAAATCAAGCTCTATGGATTGAATGAGTTGAAGAATATTAAGACTTTTCCACACAAGGGTGGTATCGTCGGCAAACAAGGTCAAGTATCCGCTAATGTTCAATCTAGTTAAGTCATTAATATAATAACAGAGATCTTAATATTTCACTTCACTTCGAAGAAAATCAAAATATCAGCACTAGAACTCTCAAACAACGGGTAGAAAAACAACACACCACAGTACTGCGAACTTTAAAAAAGCATAAATATCATTCATATAAGTATCAAACCATCAAAAATTGCTAGAAGGGGATGAAAAGCGAAGAAAATTTTCTTTGTTTTGAAATGATGGAGCAAGCTAACAATACCAGATATTTTTTACAAAATAGTTGTTTTTCTACTAGCGTGCGGAAAAACGCTTTTTCCGCACATGTTTTAGTGCGGATTTTCCGCACCGTGCGGCAAAGATTTTTCCGTACTGTTATATTTTGAAATTAAATTTAATTAAATTAAATGCTGTACGATTTGAAGTCCTTGGAAAATAAAAAACTAATAGCAAGTAAAATATTGAAATCAACCCCAGCCAGTGCTTCCACCAGCAGCTGTGTAGCCCTTTCTTACTCCCATCCAGCAACAAGTACACAACATGAACAAACTGATGGGCTTCAGGACTCAGAAAACGAGCTGCAACCTACTGAAATATCAATTTTTCCTGCACCCCCAATCTTTACTGGAGAGAATTGTACGTTTACAATTAATTACAATATAAATAAGTAAATTAATATTGTAAAATTTTGTTGATTGTAATAAAAATTTAAAAAAAAACTCCGTTTTTTAAATTATTTTCAATTTATTTCCTCACGCTAGTAGAAAAACTATTGTTCCTAACACGTGCAGAAACCTATTTTTCCGCACTTAAATGCTTGACACCACTTCGCTACGCGTCGTGCTGTCAACGGCATTTGCGTGCGGAAAAATCGATTTTCTGCACTTGTTAGGAAAATAGCTATTTTATCATTTTTCTCGGTGGAAGGTAAATTGGGGAGAAAGAGCAATAAAATAAAAATAGGTACTTAGGCACTATTCTATTTACTGTTTAGAACATAGATATTTAAATAAAAGTCCATTTTATAGTAAAAAAATATATTGTACTACTTATAAAAACTAAAATGTATTTATAACATAATTCATAATGGTACATGATTTACATGACTTTTGCCAATATAGGAAACACATTTGACAAAATGTAATCTTGACATTTCACCATCTTTATATTTTTTTATATTTGATCTTAGCAATTCTTGTTTTATGCAGACAGCTTTACTTTGTATTTTCTTGGGAAGTGAACTACTATTAATTTTAATATACAGGGTGTTCTAAGTTAAGTGCGCACTATTGCTAACTTATCTATTATTATAGATACAAAGTCGGTTAAATTAGCAAAGTAGTAACATTTTTTTTGCTGATTAAGATAGTTAAAACAAAAAAACAATTGAATGCATCATTTCCGATTAAACGCGAAAAATGCATATTTTTTAAACGGAACACCCTGTATATTTTTGACACAAATGTTTGCAAATCGTCTACAGAATAAAAAAGTTCATATGCAATATTGGCCTAAAACTAAGAATACTCTAATTATTGCCATATTTACTTTTTAGACAAGGTGGCTGTGCAGTTTTAAAATAAAACCTAATTTTATCATAACTGTTTGGTTTAAGCGTTATAAAAAAACTACATTAGATGTGCAAAGACATCGCCGTTTTGTGTAATACATTTTTCGACATTCTTTAAAACCTGTCTTGTGGCTTTTAACACTGTTCAGCCATCAATGGATGATATGATAAATCGAATGCTTTCTAGAAGTTCCTACAGGTTCGCGTATCTCCTTTTATAGACTTCTCCTTTGACATAACCCCAAAAGTAAAAGTCTAGTGGAGTTATGTCAGGAGATCTTGGGGGCCAACGTATCGGACCATTTGTTGCTATCCAGATATCTTGAAAAAGCCTTTCTAATAATATTCTTACTTCGTGAATCTGATGAGGGGGGCTCCATCTTGTTGAAAGTAGATTTGGTTACGTGCCTCTAAGTTCACATTATCTAAATATGCTTCTAGTAATTCTGACAACATATTAACATATCTCCTGCCTGTTAAATTGCCTTCATAAAAAATTGGCCCAATTATTTGACTGCCTATTAAACCACACCAAACATTAATACTAAATCTTATTTGTGGATTTCGGGGATGAGAAAGAAACAAATATTCTCTAGACTAATAATGCATGTCTTTACGATTAAACATAGGTACCCCTGTTTGAAAAATTTGCTTCATCGCTCCAAAAAATGTACCTTAAAAAGTTAGGATTTTGCCTGCACATATTAACAAACAATTGACAGAAATGTAGTCTCCTTTCAGTGTCCCCAGGTAATAATGTTTGCACTGGTCGGTACTTATCAGGTACAACCTTATATTTTTTTAAAACTCTCCATATTGTAACTAAGCTTAAACCACTGTCCCTTGCCAAATCTCTGGTTGAATTATTTTTGTATGCTTCAAAATATGCCAACACATTTACTTCTACTTGTTTATTTATTACAAAACTGGCGTTTAGTTTTAACCTTTGCAAATACTCCTTCGTTACTTCTAAATTTACTTTAAAAAATACCTTCTGTTTGGTTGATCACGTTCAGGATACATTTGGGAATATTCTTCCTGTGCCCGAAAACTATTTTTTCTGCACACAAAATACGCTTCTAACATATCGCATTTTTCCAAATGTGTGAACACCATTTTGTAATATTTTTACCAAAAAATCTAAAATCACAGACCAGATCAATCACTGACAATAATATAAATGCTTACTTTCGTTGACAGCAGAATAATCTTCTGACGCACCGAATAAAGCTTTTGTTTTAAAAATGCACAGCCACCTTGTCTAAAAAGTAAATATGGCAATAATTAGATTATTCTTAGTTTTAGGCCAATATTGCATATGAACTTTTTTATTCTGTAGACGATTTGCAAACATTTGTGCCAAAAATATACAGGGTGTTCCGTTTAAAAAAACTGCGTTTTTCTCGTTTAATCGGAAATGCTGTATTCAATTGTTTTTTTGTTTTTACTATCTTAATCAGCAGAAAAAACGTTACTATTTTGCTAATTTAACCGACTTTGTATCTATAATAATAAAAGAGTTAGCAATAGTGCGCACTTAACTTGGAACACCCTGTATGTATCAGTTTGGAATTCTATTAATACATTAATAAGGTGAAATAACGATGGATGCGCACTGTAAAAATACTTATTAAATTTAGAGTGGAAACTCTCACAAGCATTTGTGGTATTCTCTGTAGAGCTACTACATGAAGCCCATCATATTGGTGGAAATCTAGCTTGCTCAGATATATAGTTGTCAACTAAATAATCAGCCATACTAATAACAGCTTTTGTGTTAGGTTGACTCTTTACAAAATCAAATACAAAACAATCTGACACTTCAATATGATCTAAGTAAGCCATACCAAATAAATGACGTAACCACTTTCCTACTTCACTATTTGGATCACTATATTCATTTTTTAGTACAAGATATTGAATCTTTCTAAACCAAGCTTGACCTAAGTGAAACTTGCATCCCGTTATTTTCGAATTAGAGAAAACAATATCTATAGCATTATGTATAGCTTGTTCAAAATCTGCAACTACAACTTTTAGATTGAAAACATAGTTTTGCTGAAAACATATGCTCTGTATGTGTCTAAATAAAGTAGTATAAGATTCACTAGATTTATCTGGCAACAAGCAAAATGCTATAGGTATATAATGACCGTTGTTAATGAAATGAATTGTAAATAGTTGACAAAAAAATTAAGGAAGGTATTGAAAGGTTCCGTCTACGTAAATTTTTTCACATTCACACAGGTATTGCAAATTTGTAGCACAGGAAAACACTATAATTTTGGCTTGTTCATCACAAACTGGCATAAAACTTTCACTTTTGATGGTTTTAAAATCGGATGATTTCAAAATTTGGAAAACTTCATCCTGTGATTTAGGCAGGGTAGGCTAAAGCTTTCGCCGTGCATTGTAAATATTTTTCCGTATGAGACTTATACCTGTTGATGTTATATTTTCTAAATCGCCAACGTTTTCTCTTAAAACTGTATGAATAATTTTTGATGGACGTTCCGATATGTCGATCGTCGCTTTTCTTTTGGTACTGTTGCTATATTTCTTTCTGGTAAATGTTTCGCTGGTGTAGCTTTCATGGTCGTGTTGCACATTTTCTTTGCGGGTAATACAAGTGTCTCCAATTGTATACAATTTTGCCTGACATTTTTTGTTAGTGCAAATTAAAAAACTTTCACCAGAGGTTTTTAACACACTTTTTTTTGAAAAAGTAAAACCACAATACAGAATTAGAGCTTTGCCACGTTCACTAAAAATAAATTCGAAATTTTCCATTTTTCACTGCGATCTATCACATATAACTCAAAAGAATATACTAACCACCTACACTTACCTTATTTTATCTGGAATTTCCACTAATTACTTGTAATACAGCCCTTTTGGATCCTACCTAACTATCTTTATACATTGTCCCCAGTTTACCTGTGACAATTTTAATACTTAGGTTCGCTTGGCCCCAATTTACCTACCCTAAAAAGATTAAATCCCGAATTTACCAACACCGTTTTTCTCACAAGTTTTATTTTATTTTTAGTAACCTTAAAATTGGAATGCTCACAAGATTTTTTTAAAATTACTTTGGTGTTCCCCTAATAATATGTATTTTAAACATATTTAGAACCTATCCTGTATAAAATGGAATTCAAATACACCCTCTTAAACTAGTTATGCATTAAACAATGTCCTTTCGAATAGTTTAACAAATTTATTTACAAGTACTTATTGTCTTTTATTTGGCATTGCTCCAATTTTTTAGTATTGCATTTATCTAGTTATTTTTAACCAGCTTGTATTATTTCTTATCATTTTAGCATCATAAGTCAAATAAAGCATAATCAGTTACGCAAATGTATTTAGGTCACAAATTACCAAACCATCCATCAGCTTCGACCTATAAATTTGCTCGTCGATCAGTAGCGTCTCACTATAGTACTTAATGTACTTTTTTACTATTTTCATCAAAGTTGATA
The DNA here is from genome assembly GCA_935413205.1 of Polydrusus cervinus. NCBI lineage: Eukaryota > Metazoa > Arthropoda > Insecta > Coleoptera > Curculionidae > Polydrusus > Polydrusus cervinus. The sequence continues at coordinate 23,162,551 of OW284514.1, read as the reverse complement.
GTTTTATAAATAAATAATAAATTAATTAATAATACTGTAATGTAATTTTAAGAAAAAAAAATAAAAAATTACAATTGGCGGAGTTAAAGCTCAGCTTCCTATCTCAACCATGTTAAGTAAAGTTGCTATATAATTATATAATGCACTAGACAACGAAAGCTATATCGCTAAACACAGTGGCGTAGCGAGGGGGGGGGGGGGGGGGATAATAAAAGAAGAAGATATAAAATATAATTGGGCAACATAAAAAATCTTTGATGGCAACGCTATCAATAACGCGCCAAATAAAATAACAAATCATCCTCCCAGTAACTACAGCTTCAGCAGGAAGAAGTTTTTCACTTTAAAAAGATTGAAAACATATCTGAGAAACCATTTAGGGGAAGAGCGTACAAGTTTAGCTTTAACTTTGCTTTAATAAGTATTCATCAAAAAATCCACATTGATATATGAAATAATCAATATATTTTGTCAAAACAGGCGACGAATTACGCTTTAGTTTAAGGTTAAAAAATATGTTGTGCTTTTTTATAGTTTATGGTTAATTTTTTTGTTATTAATATTTTTTGCTCATTTATGCTTATTTCATGAACAAGTTTATTATCTGTTTAATATTACTGATATTGGTGTATTTATAACTCACTACATGTTTCTTTAAATATACGTATTTTTTATTTTGAATTTTTTTTTATTGTCCAAAAAAGGGTTTTTGGGCGTGGCACCCAAAAAAATTTTCGCCCTCGTCGATTTGCCTAGCCATTTGGCCCCCCCCCCCCTGAACCTTAGATTCTGGCTACGCCACTGGCTGAACAACTAAATGCTTGTTTTTAAAATTTACAGAAATATGCAAACTAGGGGCGAATTATACTATACTATAATATATTATATAAATGGATACAAAAAATAGTATACGGCTCTGGAATAAAAATGGCATATGACGCAGAAAAAATAATAAATAAAAAATATACATGGTTCTACAAGAAGTCCTGAACATTTTGTTTTGCAAATAGCTTAAACCTATAATCAGAGATCATTTTAAAGTCAGGAAGTACCTTATTGTAATTTTTTAAAGTTTGATAACTAAATGAGCGCTCGTACAAGGATGTAACATGTATAGGTGGAGTTATCGTAAGCGTATGTCTAAGTTCCAAATTATGTACATTATACTTAAATTTAATTTTATCATACAAATAATTAGAGCACACCTCAGATTATTTTATTAATTAATACTAAGCTATGCAAGATGCGTCTCTTATTCATTCTTCACGTAATTTAGCACTCAACCCCCTCTCACGACTTCGCATACCACTTATTCATCGTACACATAAATTCTGCATTAGTTAAATTCTCATAATGTCCGAGTCCAAAAGACAGGGACCATACAAGGCATCGAAATAGTTAAAATGCGATAATACAATACAGTGCACAACATCTTTTTCAGTTTTGAGTTTAGCAGCGCCCGTTGGTTGTATATTAATTTAAGATTGGCAAAAGCCCTTTGAATACAGTAGTTAACATGGCCCGAGAATCTCAAATCATTGTCCATCAACAGTCCCAGATTCTTTGCTGCTGTAGATGTATTCAAAACAGTATTGTTAAAAGTAATTTGTAACATGTGTTTATTTTGGTTTCGTGATTGGTTTATCGGCATCGCCAAGCAATGCGCTTCCGAAGCTCTCTGAAGAACATTGAGATAGTGCACCAACCTATCAATAGCCCCTAGGATTTTATCAGGCGGAAATGAGAAGTACAGCTGTGTATCGTCAGCGTAAAAGTGTACAGTGCAATACCTCAAATAAGTTATAACTTGAGATGTAAGGATAAAGGGAAAAACAATGGACCTAGGATTGAACCTTGGGGTACGCCATCATTTAAATTGTTAAGTCGTTGCTATAATAAGTGATGTTCATCAAAAAACGACTTGGTTTTGTTTTATTTATTATCATTTAATTTTAACTGGTGATGCCCGAAAGGGCGAAAAAAGGGCAACCTTTATACATGGTGTAACAAATTCGTGTGCGTACAAGGGAATCTCGAAAACGGTAAGAGATACGAAGATGGTTAAATTGAGGCAAAGTGGCGTATTTTGGGGCATAATTTGGTAAAAGAAAATTGTAAATATTTCGAAAACTTTCGAAGATATCCGAACAAAAAGAGAAATTTATTAGTTTTGGTTTGTAATTTTTTGTGCCGTTATTTTTACATGGAAAAAAAAACAAAAAAAACTTTTCTATACCCGTTGTTTATGTTCTACAATTAGCCTTATTAGTTTCGTTCTTTAGATACCAACCTCAAGTACATTTTTTTTAAATACGGACCTGGAAGTATCCTTTCATTACTATTACGACCCTCGCCGTGTCCCCTTAAAGTCGTAATACCACCCGGGCCCCTTTGCCCAGTCCGAACCTGACTGGTTTTATTGTTACTCCGTCTAATATTTTTCAATCTAATTAAAAATGCCGAAATTTGTTTACGACGATAACAAATATAGTTTCGGAGACAACCTATTCAACGATAAGTAAATGCAAATACTTAAATAATAATGTTTTTAGCCCTGAACCTTTGTTTTTGATCTTACTAATGGCCATGTGCTGATTTTGGTACAATGACAAAAATTATCTTATTTATTTTTATTGGAAAACATATTTTTGTGGGTTCGAGGTCCACACTGGTTTTTAAGTGAGCTATTTTCAATAATTTAGGAATTTCGTAAATGTAAAAAAAAACTAAGTTAGGAAATAGTATATTACGTATTTAGTGTGGTAAAAAGCATATTAGGCACTAATGGAAAAATGGTGAACGAGCCGCGTAGCGGCGAGTGAGGTAATTACATGAGTGCGTAATTAAATTACTTTACAACACGCAGTACCTATACTTTTTCTACGACTATTACTAATAAATAAATTAAAGACCGGTTTATAATTTATATAAAGTATCGACTTGAACTTCAAATCTCAAATAATGACAATGTCACTGTCAAATATTCAAAACGAAATATAGACAAATGTCGCGATTTGAGTAGTTCAAGGCTAACTTAATTGTTATACTTGGCATCATAATGCATAGTTGTGTGTTTTGTGCATCATAATCATAACGCACAGTTGTGCGTTTTTATTCTGTACGCGTCCCATCTGAAAGCGGGACGAAGCCCGGGTCCAACGGGAAAATAGGCCCTGCTAATAAGAGGTATCTCTTTACGGCCCTCTTAGAACCCAAAATTTCAGACATTCAAAAAAGTGAGTTCAACCGCAAACAAAATCCTAAATGGTGTTCCTATTGCATCAGATATCCTTATTTTGATATAAATTTTTTTTATATATATGTAATAATTTTTTTATATTTGTGATACTATCAGCTTTACATTTTATATAATATTTATTTTATTTCCGTTACCATCGAAAATCTTGTGAAGATTCAGTAGTAATTCAGGGATACGGTGGCCTCGAAAAGTCCAGTGACCTCGGCGCAAGTAGAAACACATTGAGCCGGTTCGCGCCTATTCAGCACGCCTATCGTGCTTACAGGATTGCCACGTTTCACTCAAAACATGGTAGTTTTTCTTGATTTGTTTTAAAAACAGCTATAAATGTTCTGGTTCTATACATTTTACACTCTTCCCATTCATTCTTAAACCTACTAAAGTTCGGACATACTTTTTTTATTATGCCTATGCCCACTCCGAGGATCAAACTCGGAATGCCACGGTCGAATTCCAGTTTCCAGTAACATGGCGCAGTGCTTGTCTTGTGGCGCAGAATAAAGCTACAATATTGATTCCAATGCGAAAGCTCAATGTATTCTTGTACCGATTGCATCGACCGCTTTGTCGTTAGGTCATTGTTTACTATCGCTGCCAGTTGAAAATAAATACAGTATAACAAAATAAGTACCTACTTTTCAAAGTAAGTAACGCTGATTTACCAGCTAAAAAATAATACATTGGCTTCTAGTTTTTGATGCACTGCTTAATTTAAAAAAAAATCTGGAACGACCACCTCTGTCGGAACTGTCGTTATTCTTATTAGATCATGTCATTTCGACGCTACCATTTCTACCATTTTCAATTTCACTAAAACACATGTATACATACATACAATGAATCCAAGGAGTATAATACATTGGTCATACAATCGATGGCAACAGTGTCTAGACTTACAAAGTTAAATTTTGGATAATTGGTGGAAGGGAGAGACAGCAGAAACAGCAGCACTGTGCGGCTTTTGGGTGAAAATTCTGGCCTATACGATGACGACTTTGCTATATTAAACGCACCATCTAAAATAAAAGGCTGCAACTTGTATAAAGGCGTAAGGTATAAAGAATTTTAGAGAGATTTTTTTAGTAAAGGCATATTCAAGTCAGTGTATTTTAAAGAGTCTCCGAATAAATAATTTGTCATATCTTTTCTTGCATTCTTTCGAATTAGGCTGTTTACCTCTACCTTCGCTGCCAGGGTCATTCCCGAGGTGACCTACAGCTTAACGTGAGTTCCAAACCACGATCCTCAGTCATGTGACACTCCCCCACAAGGGCTAACCCTCGGTTTAATGCGCCATTGGGGAGTGTGTACCTTCTTCCGCACCCCACGACATATCCGATCTCATCCAGCCTGGTTACCAGCGTGAATGGGGTGGGTTGGGAGATGATACATTTTACACTCTTCCCTGCATTCTTAAACTTACTAAAATTCGGACATACTTTTTTTTATTGTGCGTATGGCCACTCCGAGGATCAAACTCGAAACGTGACGGTCGAATGCCAGTGACTCACCGCCGCGCCGCGCCGCTTTGCAGTCCGAACAAAATTTTAGCTTCTAAGTTTTCTTAAAATTTTCCAATTTAACCGTGTAGGTACGATAAATATCTGTAAGTAACTGGGCGACGCAGCAAAAGTCTTCATAAGAATTTTTGTCACCGGCACCGCACAAGTTCTTCAAAAAATTATAAATTCATTTAAGATAATACCGTCAACATGGTATGACGTCAAAAACTATATTATGTAACCGCCAAAGCTAACGACAGACTAATGTTGGATTGAATAAAGATTTCAGCATTTTTGACTGTGACATAAATGACATTGGCAGACATAAGTTATTCACAATTAAAGTTGTCTGATTAGTAAACTAACCGAGCTATTATGATTGGGAGGAAATTATTTCTGTCAGTCATGTATCCATGTCACCGTTTAAGTTGTTGATTAGTTAATATTGTTAATAATCCTAATGCAACCCGACTTAAAAGTTTTATGGATCAGGCTGGTAACAAAATAGGATCGGGTTCTAAGTCTGCAGGCTTTCTAAATTTCTAATGTCTTGGCCGTCTCTAGGGCAGGCCATCCTGCTTTTTCTTAGTCGTCTCTCTCTTAGACTTAGACAAGTGTAATTTTATCTCATTTTATCTAACAAACACTAACCCCGACAGCTAAAAAAGCCTGATGTTTAATGAAACCAAGAAATTTTAATTATAGTCAGATTTTATTTTTAATTGGGAAACAAAAAAGACATTTTAATGCCTGGCAGACATTTTATGGGCAGTAAAGCTTTTATTTAGCAAATTTTTTTGGTGTTTTATGTTTTCCTGCAGGTACAGGAATGATGCCTAATTTTAAAATAATATGTGTGGCTGTTTCTTGATTACATTGTACGACGGCGTCCTGGGGTCATGTGAAAAATTTATTTTCAATAATTCTGATTTTTATCTCAGAATTGTGACTTTTTATCTCAGAATTCTGACTTTTTATCAGAATTCATACTTTTTATCTTAGAATTTTGACTTTTTTTATCTCAGAGTTCTGACTTTTTATCTCAGAATTCTGACTTTTTTATCTCAGAATTCTGACTTTTTTTTATGTCTAAATTAATAAAAATAGTTTTTCACCTGACCCCCGGATGCCGTAGTAATATTGAACTTTTTTTTACAATTTTTCCTTGAAAGAGAATCAATTTTATATTTTAATGTCCTTTCTAGGAAGAAGTATGACTTTCTAGGATTTGAGTAGAAGTGAGTCAGTGGGATAAAGACAGAGATAATATAGCCCCTCCCCCTGAAATTTACTGTGTTAGCGCCCATTTTGAGCAGTTTTTTATCTTAAAGATTTTTAAAATAAATGCTCCACCCAGGCCCACTCTGAGTTAAAAATTGGCCCATTCTTTAAAAGCGTCATTGTCTAGAATAGTTTACTTAATACAGTTCAGATTAGTTAACAGTGTCGTTACTTTTTGTGTTTTGTTATTTTTTTTTTTAATTATTAGAGTTTTTTTTTATTGTAACCATTTCTATTTATCGTTTCTTTAGTCAGATTCTGTAGCCTCACTGATATGGCGAAACGCGTTTGGGGAATGAATCTGACGAGACTAATGGAAACTCTTCTTTTTCTGTACTCGCTTTTTTACAAGTGACTTTATCAGCATTTACTTATTTTTATAAGTTTGTTAGAGGTGCTGGATAGTGTGTAACTTCGACACTGATGGCGCTGCAGGCTCAATCCTACATGGTTTTTACGCCTGAACTATTTGATATAGTTGAGTGCCGTTCTGTAGCCTCATGCATGAGCCATAAGATGGCGAAATGCGTCTGAGCATGAATTCTTCGATTTAAGCTTATATTACAGATTAATATTAAATATACGTTTACCCCCTCTTCCCTAAAATTGTAGATGCTTGCTTTGAAATCAACACGTGACTACAGCCCTCCCCCCTATACAGTCCCGTTTTTAAATAGCCATACCAAATTATATAAATTATTAAAATCACAACCTCAAGTGATAAATTTCCAGGATGTCCTTTCCCTTATGTCAATTCGGCCTAGACATTAACGCAGCCCAAAAAACTAATAATCGAAGACATATGGTTAGTAAATTTTATCTATCTCAAGGCGAGGTTCGCATCAGGTGCCCTTTTTCCCATAACCCTTTCGTCCTAGATCTTTAATGAGCCAAAGAAGGGTTCGCACAGATTGCCTATCGGAAGGGGTGCGCTTTTGTAGGGCTGCAGGTAAATTAAGGAAGATGAAAAAATAATGGGGTTAATTGGTTGTATGTTCGTCGTCGTCAGTTCGCCACATGTGGGGCACTTTGTAAAGGGTGGTGAAAAGTATAACCCCATTGTTTTTAGTCCGTAAAGATGCCGTACCGCAAATAAGTCACCGCAGCTGGTCAGTTTGATTGTTTTGTCCCGTTATTTATACAGTAGCTTAACAGTTCCTTCATGAGCGTTTCATACAGTGGCGGCTCCTCCATTTAGGTCGCTAATCCCCTCCCCCCCCCCCCCTGCTGCCTGTCGAAAATACGATAATTTTATTTCATAATGTTTATTGTTTAATTCAGCGGAAAACAATAAATACATTTGGTAGATCTACCCATATTTAGAAGGATTGGCACCACTGCCTGCAACTTTATTACTACCTTCGTTACCTGACGATAATCCACGCGCCATCATGTAATGCGCTTGATTGTGGCTCGGTACCAAATTCTCTGCGGCCGCTCCTTCCTGACGAACGCGTAAAATTAGCGACCTCGCATGCCCGTGTTCCACCCGCGGTATGAATGAAAATACGCCGAAATCTCGTTGATTTATCCGCAATAGTTATTGTGCGGCAAACCATCAACGTAAGCAAGTTATTAAATTTCTGTTTTTACCAATTGAAAGGTGGTATCTATGTGTGAGAAAGTTATTTTCATCCAACCAAAACCATTAAAATTATTGTTTAATTTCATTGCACTGTTTGAAATTATATTTTAATCAAAATAAATTTTTCACAGTCCTCAATATCTGTGTATCTGTGAGGCCAAATTTTTAAAAAATTTCAAGTAGTCAAGTCAAGAGAACTTAATGTTTTTAATGTACATATATAGATATATTTTCGCATAGAGCTGATAACTTTGAAGAAGAATATAGAAATATAGTTCGAATTCTCCTAAAAACATAAAGAAACGTTAATGTTTTCTATATGAGTTTGTAAGTAATGTATTTTAGACATTTCCTCAAAAATGAGAAAAATATCCGCAGACACTTAATTTTGCGTACCTAGATCTGCGCCTTCCCACCAGGTGGGATTACCATCTGTAAAATCATTAAACTAGGACAAGAAGCTCGAAAACCCCGGATTTTTTAGCTCTAACCCCGGATATTTCTGCTAGAAAATTTTCATCTTACACTAATACAATAAATTGAAATTCTAATTTGACATCTTCATAAACTATTATTTTATAGAATATACCGTGGATGAGAGTATACAGGGTGTTCCTTAATGACGTGCTTATATTTTAGGGTGTGATTCGTCAAGTCATTTTATGAAGAAAAGTTCATATAAACATATGTCCTAACCGGCTTAAATTTTTTGTTACAGGGTGTTGAACTATGTTTTTTTTTAATGCGTTTTTGTAATATCTCCGAAAGTACTTTAGATAATATTTTCAATTTTGGCATGTATTAATAGGACATAAAACCACATATTTTAGTTATAAAAGTTATTTTTTGTCCCACCAGTGGCGTCCCTGCAAACATGTCCTCTGATATTTTTTATAAAAAAATGGTACGCCACTGACATTTTTCCATGTGGATATTATTTCTTATTAGCCTGGTCAATTCTACATAAAAATAATATTTTGAGTTATTCTCCTCAGGCACACCGTTCTTAATTAAAATAATTAAATTAGCTCTACTATTATTTATTATTATTAATATTGATAATGCAAAATTTTGTTTCATTAATAGGCATGTTTCCGCCCCGCCCGTCCAATTTAAATTTTTATGGTTTTAATTGGAAAATCATTTTCTTCGATTTTTTTGCATGAAAATAACTTTCCCGCAGCTACATAAAAACCAATTTTCCATTGGTGAAAAAAACTCAAAATTTGTTTAGTTTTTTTGTAAATCTGGTCAAGAAGAAGAGCAGTTTAACAAGGCAAATTTTAGCTCTCTCGGTTCCCAATTAAATTTATTACAAATAACTTTGTATAGGTTCTTTTAGAATATTGTGATTTTTTTAGAATAATCAACAGAGAATAATATTTTCAAACGACATGAAGTAATTTGTGGTAACTACTTAATTAACCTAATAATTACAATACTTTTGTCATAGAACCTTTTTTTTTACAAAATCCATTAACCTTTTAGCCGTTTAGGACGTATGTTTATATGAACTTTTCTTCATAAAATGACTTGAGGAATCACACCCTAAAATATTAGCACGTCATTAAGGAACACCTTGTATAGCGTCGTTCGGTAACTGTCGGTAGACGGCAAGTGGTGACAACCCGGACTGTAAAGAAAACCTCGCCTGGACGTTCCCCGAACACCCTCCAAACTAGGACCAATTGGGGGAAACCCGGACGGATAGCAACCCTACCACCAGGGAACCATGAAACAGTAGGGATATTTCGATGTCAGTTGGGAATTTTTGAAAAATACATATTACTTTTTCGTTCGCATTTTGGGAAATTTTGTTTGGCGATAATGATGAGATAGAATAATGAGATTAGCGGTCTCTATTGATTCATCCTCTTTCAAACAAAATAAAAATCAATATAATCGGTCCATAAATAAAAAAATTATTACATAAAAATAAAATTTAGTTCTTTTAAACAACCCTATATATCCTACCAAATGAAAAATAATACATTTTTTTTTAATGAACCTTCAAATACTAACATTGTTTAATTATATCGGCAGACAAAAATATTTTTTTTAAAAGTGTTCCAATTATCAAAATAGTTTTCATGCAGGTGCAAAATGGGATAATTTAAACTCAGCTTTAATAATAACTAAAAAAATATTCTGTTTCTTGTAAAAAAACTGAGACAGGAGTCAAAACAACAATTTAAAAATGAGGCTAAAAAGGAGCTTATTATGCACCGCAGGTGCACAACCCCATACTTTGCACCCTCCCGCGGGCTTTGTAAACTCGCATGTCGGCTTTTGACAGTCACCTGTACAAAATCGTAAAATAAGAATAAAATTTGGGACTTACATATTAAAGAATACGGATTAAAACTAATAAAAAACTTTATTGTAAAAATTTTATAGCTTTCAAATTTAAAAGCTTTTTATTGCAGAACGTAAATCAGATCTAGACAATGGATGGATAAAATTAGTTTTGCCATTGGACCAATTTTATACACTTAAAAACATAATAAAGATATAAAAAATGATTTTATGAAAGCGGCCTTCACCTAAAAATAAATTTGATCATAATTTTTTGTATTTATACTTACCTAGGTAACGCAATTTAAGGGCATCCGAACAATAGTTCTAAATTCTTGTCCATAGTTACCAGTTCCATGCGAAATTAAATTATATCTATATATACTATATTAAAAACATTGCGTTCTCTTAAAACGTATCCTTGCCATGTACAGGGGCGGTTCTAGACCCAAAATATTGGGGGGGCACCACATTGGCGTAGCTAGAAAATATGCTCGGGGGGGGGGGGGGGGGGGGAGCTGGGTGGGCGTAAGTAGGATATTTTTTTTTCTGAAGAGAGGGATAGTCGGGACTATATGTATTCCATGGTATTATACCTAGCGAAGAAGGCGGAAAAGCGCCGCAGGCGAAAAATTTTCGGGGCCACGCCCAAAGTTCGTTTAAAATTCACCTAACTACTATCAAATTTCGATGGTGCCAATGCTTAGGTTTTGAAATACTCCTTCTTAAGTGCCGTATATTTATATTCCTAATAAAGCATTCTCATTTCATCCCGCACTATTTTTTTTTATTATAAATTATCACACTTCTTCCATAAAAAATGTTTCAATTGAAATGTTTACCTTAATTTTTTGAAAAAATATTATTTTATTGCATTAGGTTATATTTTTGTTGATTTAAAATAGCTCTAAAAAAGGGAAAACGGAACAGACAAGTATATAATAGAAAAATTCTATAAAATATTATTCTTTTTACTCGTTTTCCTTTAAAATTGCATAAAAAATCAATAACTAAAACGATATGCGTGTGAAACCTATATATAAAACAGGACTTTTAGAAGGAAAATTTTAAAACTAGACGTTTTCTACAAGACCTTTGTAATCTAAGCCAAGAATACATTATTTAAATTAAGAGTCCATGCGTGAGATGAAAATGCAGCCCGGCAGCCCCCCCCCCCCCCTTATGTACGCCACTGGGCGCAGCCACAATTTTTGGTAGCCTTCGCAAGCAAATAAGGCCACAACCCAAAATTTTTTAGGATCATGCTCAAATTGTATTAAATTATGTAAATAATAAAGCACATGAATTTTATAGTTTTTTTCAGAAATGTTGGGGGGTCCTGGCCCCCCCCCCCAGGCCCCCCCGTGGAACCGCCCCTGACCATGTATATTAATGAATTTTTAAAACTTTTTAAAGTCGGACATTACAGATATTGGAGAATGTGAGAAAGTTATTTTTATATAAAAAAAATAATTTTCAATATTTTTTGCAGTACAATGAACTTTAGTAATTTTGTTTAGGGTTTTCATTGGCTTATATCTTTCCCCTCGATTTTCTTTTTATTTATTTTAAATTGTAGGTAATTATGCTTCAAATGTCGGTATTTGGCCGACTTTTGGATAAAAGGAAAAATTAACGAAATGTTGTTAAAAAAACGAAATGGCGAATGCAGCACTAGACCTCACTCTTAATACGATTTTTTTATAAAATAAAAGTTTACAATGCATTGCAGATTGACTACAACTACAATTACATACTACCTCTGCGGTAATAACACACTTTATTGTTATTAAGTTATTACTTACTTGCAACGCTCGGTCTACTAACCCAAACTCATTACGTCAGTCTCATGACATAGTGGCATATATCAGTTTTGAAAAATAGTTATTTACGATATAAGTGTTGTAAAGATTCATATTACAACACGAGATGTTAAAGTTGTCAAACGAGGCGTTAGCCGAGTTTAATGAAACATCGAGTGTAGTAATATGAATTTACAACAAGAATATTGTACAAAATTTTATCTACTTTCATCTATGAATAAAAATATTTGGCAAAAGGCATTTTTTAAAATAAATATGCACCTGTAACAATGCACCTGCTATTAAGTTTACTAATCAAGTTTTTTATGTTACCTTTCGCATAGTTACTGTTTCGCATGGTTACTGTCGAAACTTTATCAAACAAATTCAAAAATATAAAAAGCGTTTTTCAAAATGAGCGATTCTGATGGAAGTTTACCCTCTGATATAGAAGCAGCGGCAAACGAAGCTATCTCAAGTTTAGTTCCGACAAAATCCAAGGCGTGGTATGAGTTGGAGTATCAGAAGTTTGAAGATTGGTGCAAAGCTAACAAAATAAAGGAAGTGTCTGAGAAAATCCTTTTGGGTTATTTTTCCGTAAAGCAACGCTCCCAGAAACCACTACACTATGGACTCACAACTCAATGTTGAGAACTATGACTTCAGTCAAGAAAAATCAAGATATAAGCAGATTTTCTCAACTAATCGCATTTTTGAAAATAAGTTCAGAGGGTTACAAGACCAAAAAGTCCAAAGTTTTCACAAAAGAAGACGTATGTAAGTTTCTTAGTACTGCAGATGATGAAACATATTTACTTATGAAGGTTGTTATGATAATCGGCATTTTTGCTGCTTGGCGCGAAGAACTAGCTAACTTAATGTTGGATCATATTGAACACAATGATTTGTATATAAAAATTGTGATTCCATTCTCGAAAACCAAAATTATGCGAGAATTTGTTATAACAGAAGGAAATGTGACAGGTGTCAACTGTTTAAGTATTTTTCGAAAGTATGCTAAACTTCGTCCTCTTAATGCAACTCACAGGCGGTTTTTTGTATTCTATGGAAAAGGAAAATGTACCTCCCAGCCTGTCGGAATTAATAGTTTTGGAAGTATACCAAAAAAGATTGCAACAAAACTTGGATTGAATAATCCAGAAGGATACAGTGGACATTGTTTTAGGAGGTCCTCAGCCACCATTCTAGTTGATGATGGTGCAGATATGCAGATATTAAAGCGTCATGGGGGCTGAAAATCCTCTTCTACGGCAGAAGGCTACGTTAAGAATTCTTTAGAAAATAAGAAACAAATAGCAAGAAGATCATGGGGTCAGACACGGATTTAATGATTGGAAATTCGAACGTAAAGGGCTCCATCACATCCACTTCTGGTATACAAATTTCTAACTGTAAAGAGTGTATTATTAATGTTTATAATAAATCTTAAGTGTTATATTTTAATTAATAATTGGTAATTAATTTTATAATTGTTAATAATAAATCATTCTTCTAAGAAGTGTGGTTTTATTTAAGAGCAAAATTTTAATAAAACCGTTTTTTTCCATCACTTAAGGCATCTATTACAGCACTAGTGCTGTAATAGATGCCCTGAACTGTAAAATTCATATTACTAAATAAAAGTAGATAAATCATCAAACGGTATGATTTTAAATTTAGATCCCTTTAATGAATACGGCTGTAACTGTTTGTACTTTTTGACATTTTTAAGCTGAGCTCACTGAGAAAATAAATAAATAAATAAACTATTGGAACAAAAACACGGACTTTATCCAGTATACGTCATGAAAACGGCAGCTTGACAATGTTGCCAATGTTCTCCAAAATTTGAATATTATAATACATTGTCAAAGTCTGACAAGTAATAAAATAGAAATAATTGTCCAAATGGACTTATGCGAAAAAAATAAAGAAATCATCATATTATTTCCAAAATTGTATCTATATTTTGTCTTAATATAACTTAATAGAGTTCTAGGAACAAAATATATTATTTTACCCTCATAAAAAGTTTCACATGTGAGATGTGGCAACACCAAAATTATTGACAGAAGACCAAGCTAATGAAATGACAGTTGAAGAAAGTCTAACCTAAGTTGTGTAAGTGGGATGTAAACAAAAACACCCACATGAAAAGTGAAAGATCGGTAACGATGCTCACTGTAAATTCTTATCGGATCGACGTCATCGAGTAATCGCGCCAGTTTTGCGTTTTAAAAATTTGTGGAAATTGTGCATGTTTTCAATGAGCTGCAAAAATTCATGGTATGACCTAGCAATCGTTTTATTGATGATAATCTTCTATTATAGCACCGACTTAATAATTTAAATGTAAAAACTATCAAATATGAGAATAGTAAAAAAGCAGGGCAGGAACGGCTAGAAAAATTTGGTCCGTGGCCCAATCATTGCTTAATCCGGCCCTAATTACACATAACATCATTCTTTTTAAACACTCTGTTTCTTTCAAAATGCCTACTTTAATTCTTTACACAGCTAGCTACCTTTCTTATAAAGTATCTCTTTCTTATGTAGCAGCTTCTTTTTTTAATATTTCTTTCTTACAAAATACTAAACTAATATAATCATTCTAAATTTATATGCATCCCTGGCATACAAATAAATATACGCCAAGGTCCTCGAATATCACATATACAGAAAAAATAATAGACGATACGATTTCGTGTGAAGAAAATGACATACCTCGCGAATGATACGTTATGATTGGTTGAATTATTAAATATAACGATGCTATTCAAGGTATTTGGAAATAAGCATGGAAGACTACATATTTTGTCGTAAAATATTCAGCAGTTTGCCAATCGCTTATAATAACGTAAAGTGGGTATGAAATTTAATTTTCAATTTGAGGAAAATTCTTAGAAACGAGGGTATTTTTACAGGGTTCAAGTTGTACTGGAAATTGCTTGAAACAGTTGGTCGATTGTTTCTTAAATAATTAACTTAATCAGTAGATTGAGGAATTTTGCAGTAGTCATTAGACAAAGAATTTAGGAATTCTTGATTTTAAAACAATTTCCAAAGATTTATTAATTGGTCAGTTGTTGCCAGCAGGGGCGGCTTCTCGAAGGAGGCAAGGGAGGCTAAGCCTCCTCAGTAATTATTGCCCGATTACATATTTTCCTGGTTTATTACATAAATAGTAGCGTTTAATTTACAGCAAGCAAATATGTAATATGTTTTCATTCGGATTCTTAATTTATCTCCTTATTTGCTATTTTTCCACTATTTAATATTTTTTTACAATCTGACAATAGCGCATGAGGCTGGTGGCTGTTATGTCGCCATGGTTTTTCCTAAAAGCCACATCAATAAGCGCTGATAAACACGAAATTGTGAGAGGGAGATAGTGGTTTCTAATATTTTTACTACAATAAGTGGCAACCTCTACTGGCAAGCAACCTCTATCCAATCACGAGTGTGTTCCTCCCACGTGCGAATAGATCACCTGTTTTTCAACGCCTGCTGACTTATGTCGCGAACGTATTGAGCGCGCGCGTTTCTGGTACTTGTTAGGTTAAATTTTAGAGTTTTCGCGGTTTCGCCGGGTTTGTGAAGTGGACATCGCATTGATTGGATATTTTATTTAGTTTAGCCGTTTAGTGATACTTTGGATTACCTATAATTTAAAAATGAGTGCCGCCGGCTTTAATTTAGACTGTAATTTAGTGGAATATTTTTTAACCAACTTGTTTAATTCCCTAAATTACGATGACAAACTTATAGTGAAAAACAGACGTCCAGAGCCAGAATTAAAAATCCTAGTAGTAAGTACAGGAAAAAACCCGTGGCTTTAAAACATATTATCAAAAATATTTATGGCTAACGGGTTCCGAGGTAAGAAATAAATTGTTTTGCTGATATTGGTGACATTTTGCAAGCCAAAAAATCCCGCTAATTGATTTTTCAGTCCGTAAAATCTTCACACTGAATGATACCTGAAACCGGATTCTCGATTCGATGAAAATAATTGTAATTGTCGCTGAAAATAAAACAGGTTTTTACAAAATTGTTTGTATGGGTTCTGAGAAAATCACGTTTGAAATAGCGTTTGCAAACGCAAAATGTCACTATTGTTTACTATTTTCTTCCGATAAAACGTCCTGCTGGGGAAAATATCCATGTGGAAGTAGAAAAAATACTTATTAGCTTATTACTTACTACTTTAATAGGTATAGGTTATTACTCAAAGGCTTTCGATAAACTAAATCATACGCTTTTATTGTCTATTCTGGGATATCTTGGTTTTCGGGAAAATTCGTGCACCCTTCTTAAGGAATATATGAGTAATAGAAGTCAGAGTGTGAAAATAAATGTAAAATTGTCAAAGTCAAGGGAAGTGCATTATGGTGTCCCTCAGGGTTCAATCCTGGGACCGCTACTCTTTTCTCTGTACACGTCGCAGTTGATAACCTATATAAAATACTGTAATGCCCATTATTATGCCGACGATACTCAAATTTATCTTTCGTTTAAATTCAATGAAATTATGACTAGTAATGATAAGATTAATGCCGATTTAAATGCTGTTCTAAAAGCCTCGGAGGCTCACTGTCTCAGTATCAACCCCAGCAAGTCTCAGGTTCTTCTGTTTGGAAAACCTCAAACACGAAACCTTTATTCCGGTAATATTTCTGTCAAGATTAATGATGTAACACTAGAACTTGTTAATAAAGCAAAGAATTTGGGACTTGTGATTGACACAGAACTGAGATTCACCGAACACGTCAACATCTGCATTAAAAAAGCATTTGCTAACCTTAAATTAATTTACGGACAAAAAAGTATATTAAATGAGAGTCTTAGAAAAAAACTTTGCGATTCTATTGTGCTGTCACATTTTAATTTTGCTGATTCAGTCTATGGGCCTTGTCTAACGGCTGCCGATTCATATCGAATTCAGCTCATCCAAAATTGTTGTGTTCGTCTGATTGGAGGCATAAGGGGAAGAGAGAGAGGTGTGTCTGCTAAACTTCGTGAGATTGGATGGCTTAGAATGGATGAAAGGCGAATATTGCACTCACTTGTTTTATTTAATAAAATTCTACTTAACCAGCGATAAAAAGAGAACCGCAGAGCTATTGAGACACAGTCGAAAAGACGTGAGAAATATTACTGCGGTTGTTACCGGACATTGCCTCTTCGGTAGATATGCCGAACGTATGCAAATACCCACTAACGACTTCTGCAGAAGTTGCAGAGATGAGGAAGAGGAAGAAAGTATTTAACATTTTCTGTGTGAATGCCCTGGCCTCGCAAGAAGGAGGTTCACTACTCTGGGTGAATCATCTTTCGATAGCCTGGAGGAACTAAGCAACTTACAACTTGGACGGCTGAGCAGATTTCTGAACAGTAGTGGCTGGTTTGAATGAGTTGTTAAAATCCTTCCGCGGTTACGTCGCACAAACCATCAGAGATCTGATGAAGGTGGGTTCTACGGAACACGTGTGGTATCACAACGGACCTAATCAGGACTATGTGAGACTGTTTGGTCAGAACCAAGGGTCTGCCACTCTTACCTAACCTAACCTACTTAACCAGCGCCCACAATACTTATATAACAAAATTAAATTTCGGAATGAGGCGCATAGTCTGGATATTCGATATAAATATACTAATACTACGCCCATACATTCTACAGCCCATTACGAACGTTCCTTCAGTTTTAGTCTTGCGAAATATTATAATAAGGTTCCTGACAGCATAAAATTTTTAACAGGTAGGTACAAGGTTTAAAGGGGCAATTAAGAAAATTATCGGCAACTTTTTATAGTTTTGTCCAAAGACCATAATACATAGGTACTGTATATCTATATGCATATATCGAGCTGATTATTATTGTATCTGACGTATTTATTTTATTCTGAAATATGTTTAATTATGTTCTTAATCCCTTGTAGAGGGTATAATTTGAAAATTTAATAAAATTTTATTTATATACTTAGTGGTTAAGTGAGGAAGCTTGCTTCAACTTCGCCTTTTGTAAATTATTTACAATAAAGTCATTTATTATTATTATTATTATTATTATTATTATTATTATTATTATTATTATTATTATTATTATTATTATTATTATTATATTTTATCCTTGTTAAAATGCATATGCAAAAATATAACCATTATCACGGATTAAAATCTGCGCCATTATTACTTACGATAAGGAACCAGGATATTTAAACCCAAATATTAATCATTTAACATTGTGTGCATAATGTTAAAATTGGGTGCATAAATTACGTGATAAAAAACCGTGAATTTCAGAATTTCACGAAACGTAACGAATAATGGTAAAATTAATTCACAAACCTACCGGAAATACGACGCTTTTATGGCTTCGAACTTCCGCTATTTACTTAACTTGGCAGTTCGTTTGCTTCTGCATTTAGACAAAGAGGTGGCCATTTTTCGCACTTTGTGGGAAAAAAATAACGTCTAAATTTTTTTATAAAAAATTATAATTCAAATTAACATCATAATTCGATAAAAAAGAATCGTCGTTGCTCCAATATGTCAAAATACGATTGCTCGACCCAAAAGCGTATTTCTTTTACCATAAAATTCCTAAAATGAAATAAATAGCTATTTTCCTAACAAGTGCAGAAAATCGATTTTTCCGCACGCAAATGCCGTTGACAGCACGACGCGTAGCGGAGTGGTATCAAGCAATTAAGTGCGGAAAAATAGGTTTCTGCACGTGTTAGGAACAATAGTTTTTCTACTAGCGTGAGGAAACAAAAAGAAAATAATTTAAAAAACGGAGTTTTTTTTAAAATTTTTATTACAATGAACAAAATTTTACAATATTAATTTACTTATTTATATTGTAATTAATTGTAAACGTACAATTACTAGCACTACTTAAATTAATAGCAGAAGCCAGTTGGTTGCGGTTCTCCAGTAAAGATTGGGGTGCAGGAATAATTGATATTTCAGTAGGTTGCAGCTCGTTTTCTGAGTCCTGAAGCCCATCAGTTTTTTCTATTAATAGCATTTAATTTAATTAAATTTAATTTCAAAATATAACAGTGCGGAAAAATCTTTGCCGCACGGTGCGGAAAAGTGGATTTTCCGCACTAAAACTTGTGCGGAAAATGCGTTTTCCGCACGCTAGTAGAAAAAATACTTTTCCTCTTCGTTGAAAGTCAATAAATCTTGATCCAAGAGTGGTTGTTATTGACCCAAGAGTGTTTGGTCTTGAGCCAAGAGGGCTTGTTCTTGACAGAATCAGTATAGTTAAATTAGCAAACCCGAGGATTGTTTACTCCGATTAGAAAGATCTAAAAGAAAAATCAACAACGTATTTTCTAGCTACAGGGAAAAACCTGACAATTTTTTTAGACTCATTCAATTATTGTTCATAATTGACATTTTTAACTTTATATGGCCGTGTTATCCAATCATAAAAATGGTCGTTATTTTTTCAGTTTAGTTTATTAATAACTTTAATTTGGCAGTTTGACAGATTAATTGGAAACATATTTTTTTCAAAAAAAAGGGTCTAGACTAAAGAGCAACAAACAATTTGACAAATGTTTAACTAAACAAACATATTTAAACTCAAATATGCTGTGTTCAATACTTTTTGTTTTTAATTTCATTCATTATAAAGTTAAAAAATCCGTTATTTCATATTTGCATATTAGTCTGCTCATTCAACTTATTTTTTTCTCTTCTAAATAATGACTTACCAATACTATACCACTATTTTGGTTATATTGTATAGAAAACTAAAACACATTCTTGTTGACATCATAGCTTATAGTCTATTTCAGAAAGGTGTAGAGTAATAAAATGGGAAATTCCGTCCAGTTCGGCTCAATTTCGGTGTTGATCATAGGCGTAGGTAAATTTTGTGCATTAAGTTATTTATGATAATTAACCAAAAAAAAAAGGTTATAATTTGATAAAGATGGAACTATTAGCTATAGAAAATTTACACAAACATCGTTTTATAAAATATTCCATGGAAGATATACCTTAAAAACATAGTGTAACTGTGCTGCGCAGATAATAACTAATCAAAGAAAAAAGAGAAGATAATTTGATAAAGAAGGAACTATTAGCTATAGCAAATTTACACAAACATCGTTTTATGAAATATGCCATGGAAGATATAGCTGAAAAACATAGTGTACCTATGCGCACCGCCATATCATTGCGAACTAAATCTAATAGAACTTATATGGGCGCAAGTGAAAGGATTTGTAGCAAGACACAACACGTCATTCAAAACGAAAGACGTTAAGCTACTGTTTGATCAAGGCATTAAAGAAGTGACACCAAAGAACTGGCGAATAGCAGTCCATCATGTCATTAAAGAAGAGGAGAAAATGTGGGATCTTGACCACCTGATCGATCCGTTAATTATAACGTCAAGAGGAGATGACAGTTCCTCAGATGACGAGGAATATTATGATTTTTTATAATTTAATTTCTGTAAAATGTATTTTTTGTATTTTGAATTTTTTATAATGTTTAATAAAAAATAAGTGTACCTAATACTATGTACATAATGCACGCCTTTGTCACACTATTTTTAGTATTTGCTAAATGGATAACTAATAGGCAAAACCCATAAATTGACCCAAACCCGAGTGGTACTACCTGCACTTGATGAAAATAAACAATTTTGTAATGAAATCAATGCCAAATTATGAAAGTGGCTTAAATATTCGTTAAGTCACTCTGTAGTCACTTTGCATACCTAATGAGCTTTTATTACTCTACACCTTTCTGAAATAGACTATAGGACATTTCATGTTCTGGTTATTCAGATTGCGCGGTCTTTCCACAAAAAAAAATTATTAAAGTAAAAATGGTCTTAAAGCTGGAGAATTGCCGATATCATTATTTGACAACACAAATTCAAATAATGAAAAGATAAAGTTAAACTAAATATCATGCCTCTTTTGCGCCAACCAAGAAACCATTCATTAAGTTCCCATAAACATTCTTGACAGTTCAGAAGAAAATGAAAATATAAGTTTATTCACACCGCGCCTTGTCTTTACGCAATAAACAAAAACGTCTAGGAATGCACCCAATGCAAGTGCATGCATGGGTCGTCTGGAGCTGCAAGGGCGAATGGGTGCGGGTGGGGACAAGGGGGTGCAGTCTGTTGCTCTCTGCGAACACCCTGACGGCTGCACCAAGACAAGTGCCTGAAAGGGTGAAAGCCAGGGGTGTATTACGATTGCGTAACAATTATCACCCGTATTCACTAAAGGGGCTTAAAATTTAGACCAGCGAAATATTTATATCTATAGTATCACATTTATGTGTTCACCGTGGCATTATTTTATATGCCATATGACGCTTTTGTGTTAATTTTATTTTTTTGTAATTACATCGTCTTACCGATAAATAATTTGACCGGGATGTTGTTGCAAATACATTTTTAGTTCTATAAAAGAACACAGTACGTACTAGAATACCTACCTTTTTCTTTATAAATTTGAAGAAAACAAAAAATAGTTATTTACGATATAAGTGTTGTAAAGATCATATTACAACACGCGATGTTAAAGTTGTCAAACCAGGCATCAGCCGAGTTTAATGAAACATCGAGTGTAGTAATATGAATTTACAACAAGAATATTGTACAAAATTTTATCTACTTTCATTTATGAATAAAAATATTTGGCAAAAGGCATTTTTAAAAATAAAAATGCACCTGCTATTAAGTTTACTAATCAAGTTTTTTAAGTTTCCTTTCGCATAGTGACTGTTTCGCATGGTTAC
Organism: Polydrusus cervinus; assembly: GCA_935413205.1. Classification (NCBI taxonomy): domain Eukaryota; kingdom Metazoa; phylum Arthropoda; class Insecta; order Coleoptera; family Curculionidae; genus Polydrusus; species Polydrusus cervinus. The sequence goes on along the minus strand of OW284514.1, from coordinate 23,141,041 downwards.
TGTCGAAACTTTGTCATACAAATTCAAAAATATAAAAAGCGTTTTTCAAAATGAGCGATTCTGATGGAAGTTTACCCTCTGATATAGAAGCAGCCGCAAACGAAGCGGTCTCAAGTTTAGTTCCGACAAAATCCAAGGCGCGGTATGAGTTGGAGTATCAGAAGTTTGAAGATTGGTGCAAAGCTAACAAAATAAAGGAGGTGTCTGAGAAAATCCTTTTGGGTTATTTTTCCGTAAAGCAACGCTCCCAGAAACCATCTACACTATGGAATCAATATTGAGAACTATGATTTCAGTCAAGAAAAATAGAGATAGATATAAGCAGATTTTCTCAACTAATCACATTTTTGAAAAGAAGTTCAGAGAGTTACAAGGCCAAAAAGTCCAAAGTTTTCACAAAGGAAGACGTATGTAAGTTTCTTAGTACTGCAGATAATGAAACATATTTACTTATCAAGGTTGTTCGGATTATCGGCATTTTTGGGGCTTATCGGCGCGAAGAACTAGCTAAGTTAATGTTGGATCATATTGAACACAATGATTTGTTATATAAAAATTGTGATTCCATTCTCACAAACCAAAATTATGCGAGAATTTGTTATAACAGAAGGAAATATGATAGGTGTCAACTGTTTAAGTATTTTTAGAAAGTATGCTAAACTTCGTCCTCTTAATGTAACTCACAGGTGGTTTTTTGTATTCTATGGAAAAGGAAAATGCACCTCCCAGCCTGTCGGAATTAATAGTTTTGGAAGTATACCAAAAAAGATTGCAACAAAACTTGGATTGAATAATCCTGAAGGATACAGTGGACATTGTTTTAGGAGGTCCTCAGCCACCATTCTAGTTCATGGTGGTACAGATATGCAGATGTTAAAGCGCCATGGGGGCTGGAAATCCTCTTCTACGACAGAAGGGCTACGTTGAGAATTCTTTAGAAAATAAGAAACAAATAGCAAAGAAGATCATGGGTCAGACACGGATTTAATGATTGGAAATTCGAACGTAAAGGGCTCCATCACATCCACTTCTGGTATACAAATTTCTAACTGTAAAAAGTGTATTATTAATGTTTATAATAAATCATAAGTATTATATTTTAATTAATAATTGGTAATTAATTTTATAATTGTTAATAATAAATCATTCTTCGAAAAAGTGTGGTTTTATTTAACAGCAAAATTTTAATAAAACTGTTTTTTTCCATTACAGCACTAGTGCTGTAAAGGCATCTATTACAGCACTAGAGCTGTAATAGATGCCCTTATAAAACGATTTACAGAACTGTAAAATTCATATTACTAAATGAAAGTAGATACAAATATTTACAATACAAAACCTAGTTGTCTTATTCTGACACTTATCACTTTAAACTTAGAACTGTCAGTTTAAGACGGTTTTAAATTTAGAACCCTTTACTGAATGCCGCTGTTAGTGTTTAATGGACTGCGGTGGTGCCTCAGCGGTGAGTCACTGGCATTCGACCGTGGCGGTCCGAGTCCGATTCTCGGAGTTCTCGGAGTGGGCATACGCACAATAAAAAAAGTATGTTTGAATTATATGAGGTTTAAAAATGCAGGGAAGAGTGTAAAATGTATCATCTCCCAACCCACCCCATTCACGCCGGTAACCAGGCCGGATGAGATCGGATATTTTGTGAGGTGTGGAAGAAGGTACCCACTCCCCAATCGGTAGTTTATGCAATAGCGCAAGAAACCGAGAGTTAGCTCTTGGAGGAGAGTGTCGCATGACTGAGAATCGTGCTCGGAACCCACGTTAAGCTGTAGGTCCCCTCGGGAATGGCCCTGGCAGCAAACAAAGAGGTAAAAAGCATAATTCGAAAGAATGGCAAGAAATGACAAGTGTTTAATGCATTTATTACTGTTGGCTATATGTATAGACAGTGTTCAATACTTTTTTTTATCTCATACCAAAGGGAGTCAAAAAAATTCTTATCTACGTATTAGTCTGCTAATGGGCTCTGTCACTAAATTTTGCTTTTAACCCCATTGTATAGATAGAACAAGAAAAAATAAGATTTTTCACGGTTTCAGTTTCTTATTTCTTCAATTAAGTATTTACTAAGAAAATAGTTAAGCAAAATACTCTCTCTAAAGCCACGCGAAACAACTTACCGACGATACAACAAATCCGGCAAATGGGTAACCCGGGACAGCCTTTATTCCACACGCTCCGATCTTACTGATCTCTCAAGGCTTGTGTTCTTTTCTATTTAAGTTATCGAAACAAATATAACAATCTAGTCAGTCGCACGACTCGCAAATAAAGTAATTGCGCGGTTAATAGGATGATGTACATCTCCTCTCGTATTATGTTTTTAAACTTCCAGCTTATGCGCCGTGTTTTTACTTGTTCCTGGAAAAATTTTTAGTTTTAAGTTTAGAATTTTAGTGCTGAATATGATAAATTCCTCCTGCTTGAAAAACTAAAACACATTAACAAGTTTTATCGACATCACAGCCTAATGACAAAGGTAATTGATCCGAATTATGTTAACAGTTAATTTCAAATGGTAAGAACAGTAAAAATTTTTGAAAATCACATTTTTAATTTATATGAACAATTTTAAACTCATTTCATGCTTGGCGAGGGCACCTATTTTTTTAGTGCATAATTCCTAATATAAGAGACCAAAGTAATAAAAGGAATTTGTCCCCGACGGAATTAGAGCATAAAATGTCAGCTTCGACAATGTTTTGTAGATAGCGACGTTGAGTCCAACCCTGGACTTTTTATCAAAATAAATCTGTATCGGATAAGTTATGGCATCAAGAAAAAACGCATCAAACGAGGGTGGCTCGAGTTTTCGCTGGTTCCCAGGCCCTAAGAAACAAAAAATACACACACTGCTGCCTGGATGTCTTAAATAACCTGCCGCATGACACAACCCTTTCTGTCTGGCGGTTTTTACCCGGCTCGAAGAAAGATGCAGATAAAAACTGAAATTTATCGCGAGTCATTTGACCCTTCGGCCGTTAGTAGAGGCTGGGTTTTTGTTTTATTTTTTTTAAATCTAAACTGCTGGACAATTGCTTTCGAGCAAGAAAAATTTCGCCTAAATTTAACCGTTAATATTTTCTGAACGAGATATGATATCGACCTACGGTTTTGAATGGTTGATAGATTTATCTATTGGGAAACAATTGTTAATGTTGGATTTTCTTGAACTGTCAGAAAATTTTATATACAGGGTGTTAAAAAAGACGATGATTTTTGCTCCAATTTTAATGGCTTGTAACTTACACAATAATATTTTTAAATTTTATCACCCCACGTCAATTGAATTACTGGTTCATAGCAAAGAAAGTAATTTGTCAAATTTTTGATATCTGCTATATTTTAAGAAATACCGATTTTTTTGGAAAACCTTGCTTTATTTTAACTTATTGGTAGCTAGATCTCACTGTGCGTTGTATCGTGCAAACTTAGCGAGTGATTCGTATATCTTATGAAAAGCTTGATTATGTTCAGTAACAATAGTTGTACCTAAATGTTATGATGTACAGTGGCGTAACACCTATATATCTATGTTTTATGAGGATCTCACAATTTTTCACGATTGTTTTATATTGGAAAGTACTCGCCCCTAGATTAGGTCAATTTTTTCTTATTTTTTAGTTTTTCATATCGCACTACAGGTATATTATACAGTGTGTTTACAAAATTTTAACAAAGATAATTTTTAAATTTAATTTTTGAAAAAAATGTATTTATTAATTTTTAACTTTCTAACACTATACTCAAAAACCATATCTATCTATGAACCATTCAAAACCGTAGATCGATATCATATCTGGTTCAGAAAATATTAACTGTTAAATTTAGGCGAAATTTTTCTTGCTCGAAAGCAACTATCCAGCAGTTTAGTTGATATATATTTTTTAGAAAATTCCAAAAAAATTCTGGTATATATTATCATAAGAGAGAAAATTTTACTGGTAAAATTTTCGACTGGTATGAAAGTTTGTCGCTTGGTAATTTTGCGAATGAAATTTTTGAAAAAATATCAACAAAATTGAATAAAACCAAAAGAAAATGTTGCGGATTATTTCACGAGAAAACCATAAAGACACACAGTTTATTTAGCAAACTAGAAACTTTTTTTATTTATTACTAATATTAAACGTACAGTTGTTAAAAGTAATAGTTTGTTCATTCTTTTCTACTACAACAAGAGTGGATATGATGTCCATATCGCACGAGGAAGTAAATTGAGCACGACGCCGTAGGCGGAGTGCTTAAACTTCCGAGCGCAATATGGACAATCCACTCAAGTTGAACAGTATATTTTTTCTACGACCAAGCTTACAAACCTTATGCTAAAAAATGTAAAAAAAAGTTTTCAGGTGGCCGGGCTCGAACTCACGACCATTGGTTCCATAGTCAAACGCTCTACCTCTCGACTATCGAAACGTTAAACTAATTATGGGAAAACCAACTGATAAATGATGCTACATGAAATTAATTTTCTATGCACATTCAGCAGGTTGCATTATTGATAAATCTATTATAATTGCGTTTAGATTTTATTATATTCAACAAATTAATAACAAATTGTACCATATGCATTTAAATTATATAATTTAGTGTCTTGAAAAAGAAGGCGGAGCCTCAGTAAAATTAATATACTGTGATTGGTCAGTACTTTTAAGAACAACAATGGCTTCTCTGTAATTGACTACTGTGATTGGTCAGTTTCATACCTATCTAGGATTGTTATAAAATTTTGCCGCACAGTTAACTGGAATAACCTACTTTACCCGCCACTTAAGTGTAAAGGAAACAGCAAATTTCCATGTGGGAGTAGAAAAAAAGTATTTAATTTAGATCTATAATATTTACAAAATAACCATAAAACTTTGTGGGTAATCAGAAAATAATACAATATACAGGGTGATTCACGTTGAGTGGCCTATTAGAAGATCTCGGAAATGAGTAAACCTATATTCCTAAAAATTTGATTGCAGGCATAATTGGTTTTGGGCTTTTAAAACATTATATTTTGACGTTTTTATTACTTCCGGTTATACCGGACGTTAGTGCCAACTTTGCTATTTCAAACGGAATACCCTATATTTTAGCATTTTTGATTACCTTCTTAAAATCTAAATAACTTTTGTTAATAATAATATATTCCTATCTCTAACCGTTTTTGAGATATGAATTATAAAAGGATTTTTTTGTGTAAAAACGCTCCGAGAAGAAAGTTTAGTAACTCTGAAACTAATAAAGGTAAACATTTAAAATTTTCTAAGCTTTCAAGTAATACATAGATCTTTAGTTTAAATTACTTAGGTTTCACGTTTTTTATACAGGGAGTTCTTAAAATTGTGCCAATGTTTCCATTTAAATAAATGTGCATAAGTCAATTTTTGCAAATGGAACACCCTATTTTTTAGCTTACTAACGTGTAGAGAATTAAATTTCCTATCTAAATGCCTAATATGTTACAAGCCACATTTTTAGTCGTTTTGGAATTATGAGCAATTTAAATAAAAAATCTTAAAATTTCTGTTTTTGTTAATGCGACATTATTTTTAAAAAGAAGGCTTCGACTGGGACTTTCGTTTGGCTTTGGATGAGAAATAGCTAAGCAACGAACATAGGCAGTTAATAACAAATGGTAACAAAGCTCAAAGTCAAACGAAAATCCCAGTCGAAGCCTTCTTTTCAAAAATAATGTCGCATTAACACAAACAGAAATTTTAAGATTTTTTATTTAAATTGCTCATAATTCCAAAACCACTAAAAATGTGGATTGTAACATATTAGGCATTTAGATAAGAAATTTATTTCTCTACACGCTAGAAAGCTAAAAAATAGGGTGTTCCATTTGCAAAAATTGACTTATGCACTTTTATTTAAATGGAAACATTGGCACAATTTTAAGAACTCCCTGTATAAAAAACGTGAAACCTAAGTAATTTAAACTAAAGATCTATGTATTACTTGAAAGCTTAGAAAATTTTAAATGTTTACCTTTATTAGTTTCAGAGTTACTAAACTTTCTTCTCGGAACGTTTTTACACAAAAAAATCCTTTTATAATTCATACCTCAAAAACGGTTAGAGATAGGAATTATTAACAAAAGTTATTTAGATTTTAATAAGGTAATCAAAAATGATAAAATATACAGGGTGTTCCATTTGAAATATCAAAGTTGGCAATAACTTCCGGTATAACCGGAAGTAATAAAAACGTCAAAATATAATGTTTTAAAAGCTCAAAACCAATTATGCCTGCTATCAAATTTTTAGAAAGATAGGGTTACTCGTTTCCAAGATTTTCTAATAGGCCACTCAACGTGAATCACCCTGTATAGGGTGTTCCATTTAAAAAAAAACAAGTTATATTCGCCACGTATTGTTGAGAACACTGTATACCCCAAAATAAATTAAAATGTGCACCTCAATGGTCTCTACAACTTTTGTTTTTCGAATTTTTATCTAATTCTAAAGATAAAGGCGAAAATAAACTTTACTCTATCGTTGACTGACCCTGTAACTGTACAGTTGTCAAACTCATCGACCCAATTATTGGTTACAATATATTTCTTTTTTTAGTTATTGGACCAATAATTTATTTTCCTTAAATTTTGTTATAATTATGCACCATCGGGCTTTTTACAAAATGTGTTTTCAGCTAAATAAGCCCTTCCCGAAATAGGGCCCTAATAAGATGATAAGTTCCTGTATGTTCAATAAATCATGTGTCCCTAGTTTTTTACTGTCTTACCATTAAAACATAGGCTATAAATGTATTTTGATTGTATCTAAATTTACCACTGATATTGATTATCCATTAGACGGAAATGGGCGATTTTAGAAATTTATGTGCTGGACATGGCAAAAGTTCTAAGTAAAAAGTTTTTCCATCTTTTCACGTCACGTCGGTAAAAATATGTAGTTAACATGAGCGCAGCACGCCCCCATTAATAAAATCAAATTAATTTTATTTGCTTTAAATAGACAGATAGATAAATGGAACAATAAATTGTAAAATACACCTAATTTGTACCAGGAACCTAATCAAAAGTTTTTTTTATAATCAAGATATTCTTGAATGGTATAAGGTTCAATGATATCATTAATACAGAGTGTTACAAATTCGACATACTAGCATTGGAATCTCGGAAACCATAGGAGTTAGAGAAACGGTTAAATGGAGGCAAAGTTGTGCAATTCGGTGCTGATTATAATGCCGCTTTAAAAGTTTTCAAATTACGAATACTTCCGATTTTATTCGAAATAAACCGAAATTTTGCAAAAAAGTTTTTATTTTTTCCTGAGCTCATTTGACTAACTATTTAAAAATAAATGACACTTTGTCATTGCCACCTTTTCTCCTCTACAATATGACGTTACTAAACTAAAGATCCGTCGTTTCGTCTCCGAGCGGCCATCACCAGCTTAACTTTTTTGAATACGGACCTAGATTTTTTTAAACCAATTTTTAAACCCTCCTACCCTCAAAATGTAATGGAAATATAACTTTTTCATAATGATGAATTGTCCTTGCTTATTTTTTTAAATTAATATTTTTTACACTTCTTGTTAGTTCGGTCCTGGCAACAAATCTCAATATTAATTAAAAACTTTATTTTATTTAAAACATTCATACATAAGTAATATAATTTATTTTATAAGAATTTTCTAATATATCTAAAGTTACTAATTATAAATCCTAATTTTCTAAATGTTCAGAGATTGCCTTTTTGCTCAATAAAACGATCGATTTTTCTTCCAATTTTGGCGACAGCCCTTTCAACAGATCTTCTCCTTATCCTACCAAATGCAAGATGTATGCGTTCTTCCATGGTATCTACGTCATTTTTATAAATAACATTTTTTTTAAATAAAGTTTTTAATTAATATTGTAATTCGTTGCCAGGACCGGACTGACAAAAAGTGTAAAAAATATGAATTAAAAAAAATAAGCAAGGACAATTCATCAATATGCAAAAGTAATATCGCTATTACATTTTGAGGGTAGGAGGGTTTAAAAATCGGTTAAGAAAAATCCAGGTCCGTATTTAAAAAAGTAAGTTGGTGATGGCCGCTCGGAAACGAAACGGCGGATCTTTAGTTTAGTAACGTCATTTTGTAGAGAAGAAAAAGTGGCAATGACAAAGTGTTATTTATTTTTAAATAGCTAGCCAAATGAGCTCAGGAAAAAATAAAAACGATTTTGTAAAATTTCGGTTTTTATCGAATAAAATCGGAAGTATTCGTAATTTGAAAACTTTTAAAGCGCAGCATCGAATTGCACAACTTTGCTCCTATTTAACCGTTTCTCTAACTCCTATAGTTTCCGAGATTCCAATTCTGGTATGTCGAATTTGTAACACCCTGTATAAATGAATAATTCTGTGACCCTGGTTCGAAAAGGACTAAATAAGCAATCTACCCAAGAAATTAAAATATATCGCTAAAAATATTCAACTTAACACACGGAAGTCAAAGACTCAATTTGGGCACACTTCTCAGAGTTTCTTATGGTAAAAAATTATAAACTAGAAAAATGTACTACTGTAATGGAACTGGCGAAAATCATCGAAGATTACTCCTTAAATATGAAGAAGTAAAGGCTATAATATGGAACACTACAGCAAAAATGATTCAAGAGAGAATTTTACACAATACGAAATAAAGATTGACCTTGTTAGGGATATTTCCTTTAAAAATGCGGGAATGACAAGAGATAGCTCCAAAGTTGTCAGGAAAAGAGGAAAGTAAGTTCAAAAGCATTATCAACCAAAAATTTATTAACAGTATAAGCTACAATGAAGAAAACCTTCAATATTATTTTCAAAAATAGTTTGATATGATACCATAGGAGAATTGAATATAACAGCATATTTTCCAAGACAGCTCAATGTGGGTCAAAAGGATTGGCTAGCAAATGGTTGGTAAGAAATTCATCAAATAAGGACTTATGTCCTGTAAGATTTTTTTTTTAATTACTTATTGAAACAAGAGAAACAAACCTTTGTAAAGACAGAATATTTCTCTCCTCCGTTTATCCAAACTGGCAGAAGGGATGTCGGTTTAAAAATACTATTGGAATTAATACGAAGAAGGATAAAATAACAAATCATTCTCATCGATCTTGCACTGTGTCTGCCCTATTTCAACAAGGTGTTGGGGAACAAGGGTTGATTGGGTTTACAGACCACTCAAACGCAAATTCCCTGAAATTATATCTGCAGTTAGATCCTAGTCATCGTTTCTAGTTTGCTAAATAAACAGTGATTTTATTATGTCGTGTCTTCTTGTTGAATATCATTCGATTTGCATTGACAACATTTTCTCTTGGTTTATTCAATTTTGTTGCTTTTTAGCATTTCGTTCATGTCAAGAGCTAGGTATAGTGCGGGTACTTAAACAAGCATTGACTAAAAACCCGTGTAACAAAACGTCTCTCTTATCCTCATCTGTCCAATGACTGAATGGAGTTTCCAACAAATTACAAACTATGTCATTAATTGGGTTTATTTTTAAAACACACAACTAAGTAGGTACGTACACTACTGAATTAACTGAAAAATAAAAACAACACTTTTTAATCACACAGTAAATCAAGTAAAAACGATATCTATAACCGTAAGTTTCGCGAAGCCTTAAAATAAAAACCTTAAGGTCAGGCGAACCAATGCTAAAACAATGGTGCATACGACTGATATATTTTTAAATTGCCCTTCATCATAATGCAAATTGTTACATACTCTTTGCGTGACTGGCATCACGTAACCATAGCAACGGTGAATATCAAAGCCATTTTGGGCGTTTGGTCTTCACTTGCTTTGAGCTAACGGACACAGTCGGCTAGGGCGCGCCAGAATGCACGAGTGTTTATAATTATTGTCCATCTGAGTGGCCCTCTTATGCATAGCTACATTCGGATTAAATTAATATTATTAATTCGAACATAATTATTTTTTAAGCGATAAAATGGTAGCTGTATTGGTACATTAATATTTAATATTGTCGAAAAACTTTCTACCTGGTTTTATTTTATTTTTTGAGAAGAGGCCCTTCACCTACTTCACCTGACGAGCCGCCACTGCGCGTACTTCCCATTTCCACTTTAAGCATTGTAATATTTATGAAATGTATTTTTTTTTGTAACTACGCCATTGTCCAATCGTATTTTAAGACCGCATTATTTTCGTGCAAACCTCATCACCGGTTTGTTTGTATGGGTTCTTACTTTTTATATCGTGTGGCGTTAATATTTAATTGGTAATGCGCATTGGCTTTTTCATGAAAATTACTGTAATTTAGAATCGATATCCGGGATAGAAGTTGCCATTATATTTCCGAATCAATTTTATGTATGTACAGACACGCGTTTTGCTATTTTTGTAAAATGTCATTGTCGTACCATTTATTATTGTTTTGTAAGGATACTTCCTTTCTATCTGTTTCTTATCCTGATTCAATTAAACTCGATATTTACTTTTAGTCAATATTTTATAAAAGCATGATTTGAGTTTGCAACAAGTCAATTTTTTTAAATATGGGTTTAAATAAACAGTTTATTAAAAAAAGGGTAGGGGATATTCATAAATTACGGGAGGGGGTCCGGTTAGGCGTTAAGATTCTGGGAAGGAGGAGGGGTTGGGGGGCAAGGGTAACTGCTACGTCACGGTTTTAGAACCGACAGAATAAGAAACAATCTTAATTGGAAACATGAATATAATTTTTCCCAAAAAAGCATTCTTTATAGGTACTTTATACTTTTGGTATAATCGGATATTTTAAGTAAGAAGAGCACATCAAAGGATATAAACTCGCAACGTTTCAAGAAAATATACTGTCTCTCACAAAAGTTCTAACAAACTCTCGTTATAAATCAGCCTGTATATACAGTGCCAGCGAAAAAGTCTGCACCAATATGGAAAAAAAAATTATTCGTGAAGTTTTAAAAAAATTATTTTCTAGTTTGTTTTTGCTTAACTAGACACAAAAAAATAGTCTAAAACATTTGACATATCGCATGTTCTTCAATCCGTTAATGTCATTAAAATTTTTAATTGTCGGAAAATTACATTATTTGTCCAAATATCAACAAATGTCATAAGAAATAGTACATTGTACACCTGTAGAGAGTCTTTTTGGAGACGAACGCGGTAGCGGTCGAGCTTGAAAAAAAGTTTTTTTTTTCCCTAAAAGGTTTTTTAAAATGAAGAAAACTATTAAAATCCACTTTTTCTACTATTTTTACTCTTAAACCAACATGAGATTTACATCCTGTTAGGATCACATTTTAATTAAGAAATAATTTTTTAATAGTCATCTTCCTCACACTTACATTCACTTCACAAAAGAATGGAAAACAATTTTCTTTTGCTTAAATGACTATTCACATTCACTTCAGTTTTATCTTTCAACAGTTTTTTCACACAAAGATGTCAAACTTTTTATTCTACATTGAATTTTTATAGTGCCTGGGCCTCAAACCCACATATTTTTCTTTTTCACAATGCAACGTGTGTACCTGTTTTCTCACCGTTATACTCATTCTACATCTTACATCGAACCTACAATTTTATTGCTCAGTTAGGGTGATATCTACTGGTTTTTCTTCTTTTATTTATTCTCTTGAAGATGAATGCTTCTGCGTTCGAAACATGTAGAGATTAAGTTGCTTAAAACATTTCTATAATATAACAGTGGAAAAAGACTTTGTGTTCTTATTTCTTACCTTATTTACTGATTTATCTGTCTCTTTAATAAATTACTGCACACCAAAATGCGTTTTAAGTTTACAAGCAGAAAGGAAAAAGTACGCTCATGGCGTTACTTTCGTGCAAACCAATAGCTGTCCGTTTTAATGGAATATTGGATAGCTGAGAATTTTTTATGATCCACCATCATTACTGCAATTATAATATGGATTTTTGTATTAACCACATCACAGTCCATGGCCCAAATAAGGACACCATTTTGACATTTTTTATTTGTCTCGGTAGCTTTATATAAACCCGTTCTAGAGTTATTTAAAGAAATTATAACATAAAAGTTGAAATATTCAGTTGTTAAATCAATTTATAAAATTTTAATTCCTCGGTCCCAAAGTCTCAGGGGGGCCGCCAACCGAGTCAGTGTTTTTTAAATCTGAGCCAAACCAAAACGTTGTTTACTGATTGGAAAAAAACAAAATATAAATTTTAGACTAATTTGTTTTTTTTTGGATTAAAACATTGTTAAAACCGCGTTTTTATATTGTTTCTACTCCCCTATGGATATTTGCTATTTTCTTTACACTAAAATTTAGAATAAATGAGCTATTTCGGTTAACTAAATGGATATAATTTCATATCCGTCCTAGTTAGGATATGAAACTGACCAATGACAGTGACAGAAATGATATACCAAAATCAAAATTAGCTGGTTAGTAAATCAAGAATTTAAGTAGTCACCAGGCCACTTTGATTGAGGGAAATTAATTTCTGTAAATGTCGTCTTCAAAATTGTTTGAAGAATTAACTTCTTGATAAAAATCTTTGTACAATCCGATAATAATATCTCTATTTGTTTTTTTACAATATTTATGAGTAATCATTGACAATATTTTTTTTATCCTCTAAACATCATTATTAAAACTTATTTTTTCTTTGCTCGTATAAGTTGCATACAATAAGTTTGCTACCATGGCTTAAACTGCTATAATAAAACTAATATCTAAAATGAAACATGTTTTCCAAAGATCTACATACTTTAATAATAATTTGATCTAGAATATCTTAAAATTAATTCAACTTAAAGAAATAGTTCGTACTTTAGGTGGAGTGAAAATTTAAATTAAACGAAATGACACTCCAAATCTTCCTCTATTTAAGAAATAATATTTAGATGGTGAATTTTCTACATGTTTCGAACATATAAATATTCATCTAGTGAATATAATTTTAATGAAGCTTTGTTTTGTTTTGAGATTTTAGCCTATTTTGAGTTATACAACGGGTGGAATAGTGAAATAGGGCCATCCGGAAGTCGGTAATTTTACGCGTTCGTATGAAAGTCGCTGCCGCAGATAATTCGGTACCGCGCCTAAACCGAGCGCATTACATGATATGGCGCGTGGCGCGTGGATTTCAGGTAACGAAGGAGGTTAGATAGTTGCAGGCAGTATTGCCCATCCTCCTGAATTATTGGTAGGTCTACCAAATTTATTTACTGTTTCAAGATGAATTAAACAATAAGCATGATAAAATAAAATTATCGTATTTGTGACAGGCGGCTGAGGGGGAGCGCGGCCACGCGGCCTCAAGGAAGAGCCGCCACGGGGATCGACATATTAAAAACTTAGTCAAAAGATAAAATTAGACGAGCACGCGTAAGTGTGTGAAAAAAATACTTTTCGATAGAAAATTAAGAGTTAAATGTTAAAAATTGATCATTTTTTTAAAGTCTTTCACTAAAGTAGAGCATAATTCAGGATCAGATAATTAACACTTACATCCAAAAACTAAATAAACCAAAAAATATAAATAGAGAGGAACTGTTAAAAAATCTAAGAACCAAGATCATCCATGAATATAACATAGATACAAAGGCAGTATTTTCAGGAAATACACTGTACCATACTGACATTCGATTTAGATACCCCCAACAACACGTTACCAACAGAAACCACAACAAGGGAAAATAATATTTAACAGAATGTCATTATTTCTTCTTCTTCTTTTTCTTCTTTTCTGGGGGCTAGTTGTGCCCAGTTTTTACAGTTTCTATGTCATTTAACATCCTGTAAAATAATATCAACAGCTACCGCTGCAGTGGCTTTATGGTAAGTTACTGGCATTCGACCGTGGCGATCCGGGTTCGATCCCCGGAGTGGGCATACGCCTAATAAAAAAATTATGCTCGGAACTTAATTGGATAAAAGAATGCAGTATGCTATTAATGAATCCTAATATCGAGACCTAGAGAGAGGGGCGCCGACGACCAGGGACCTCTGGGGATTCCACGCTAAGCTATAGGTCCCGTCTGGCTGACATTACCCAGACTATAGGGGATGCAATGGGACTTATCGGCCTAATTATACTGACTCATTCGCCAACCCCAGCAAGAAAAAAAAAAGTAGAGTATATCAGTGAAGGAAGGTTTGCATACGCCCAATAAAAAAATTATGCTCGGAACTTAATTGGATAAAAGAATGCAGTATGCTATTAGTGAATCCTAATATCGAGACCTAGAGAGAGGGACGCCGAGGACCAGGGACCTCTGGGGATTCCACGCTAAGCTGTAGGTCCCGTCTGGCTGACATTACCCAGACTATAGGGAATGCAATGGGCCTTATAGGCCTAATTATACTGACTCTTCCGCCAACCCCAACGAGAAAAAAAAAGTAGAGTATATCAGTGAAGGAAGGTTTAGATTGTCTAATTTTTTGTATTACAAGGTTAACAAAAACATACGAACATGCACTGTTCGACTATGAACACAATAATGGCTACACCCATTCCAACAAGATATAACAGCCAGATAATTTTTTCTTGAAATTTTGTTAATCCCATTGGTTTAATTTCATCAGCAACAGTCAGTTTTTTACCAACTGAATTATCGGTATAATTTGATAGAATTCCGCTTTGGTAAATTTTGGATAGAAGTTCATTAATTTTCGCTACAAATGGAGATCTATAATTCAAAATATAAGTAGTGAGAGATGGCATTATCGACTCTGATAGTTGGTAAAAGCAAAAATCTCTGCCTTTTATATGAAATTGGTTTACGTAGTAGATGGAATAGCTTTTTTCGCAAATGATAGCCATATTGGTACAGTTCATAATTAAATATTCCATTGTTTTTTCTGTTTGACTATCATTCGCACAAGTTTCTATTCGCGGAATGATAAGCGGGGACGACGCATCATTAAATAAAGAGTTATTGAGGACTGCTTTAACCCCTTTGCCAGCAAAAATTTTATATTTACTATTGGCCAATTCTTTAATAGAATAAATTCGGGATCCTTCAGATGGTACAGCCAATGCAGACATTATTTCGATGCTAAACAATGTATATCCAAAGAAAGCTAGTACCATCATGCTCATATAAATTATTCGAAAGAATTTAGCGTTCACTTCGTTAATAGACTTGCCACTACAAACCAGTATGAATATTAAAATTACTTCCACAATAGTCTTTTCATTCTTAGAAAACTTAAGATAGAAATAAAGGAATAAAATAGTTATAACAGTTACTCCTAGACCATAACTTGATAGGTAAATAGATTGCCAAGCGGGCGGCTTGGTTGGTATCAATACCACTAAATCATCACGAAGATATGGATAAGTATACTCCACCTAAAAAAAGGAATATGTACATGTAGTATAACATAATGCGTTATATAGCGATGTAAATTTCATGGTATCTTAATGAATGAGAATATAATATACAGGGTGTCTTATAGTTTATTTCAGAAAGGTGTAGAGTAATTAAACGGGAAATTCCGACCAGTCTGGCTCAATTTCGGTGTCGGCCATAGACGTAGGTAAATCTTGTGCATTAAATTATTTATGGTAACTAACCAAAGAAAAAAAAAGAAGATAATTTGATAAAGAAGGAACTATTAGCTATAGCAAATTAACACAAACATCGTTCTATGAAATATGCCGTGGAAGATATAGCTGAAAAACATAGTGTAACTGTGCTGCGCACACCGCCATATCATTGCAAACTAAATCCTATCGAACTTATATGGGCGTAAGTGAAAGGATGTGTTGCAAGACACAACACGACATTCAAAATGAAAAACGTTAAGCTATACTGTTTGATCAAGCCATTAAGGAAGTGACACCAGAGAACTCGCGAAAAGCAGTCCATCATGTCATTAAAGAAGAGGAGAAAATGTGGGATCTTGACCACCTGATCGATCGGCCGTCGACTTGTTAATTATAACGTCAAGAGGAGATGACAGTTCCTCAGATTTTTTATAATTCAATATCTGTATAATGTATTTTTTGTATTTTGTATTTTTTTTCATAATGTTTGATAAAAAAAAATAAGCGTACCTAATACTATGTACATAATGCACGCCTTTGTCGCACAAGTTTCAGCTTTTGTGAATGGATACCAATGGGCAAAACCTATAAATTGACCCAAACTCGGGTGGTACCACCTGCACTTGATAAAAATAAAGAATGTTGCAATTAAATCAATGCCAAATTATGAAAGTGGCTTAAATATTCGTTGGGTCACTATATAGTCCCTTTTCATAACTAGACCTTTTATTGCTCTACACCATTCTGAAATAGACTATAATACTGGTATACTTACTACATCGTCCGTCATAATTCTCGTAACAAACATTCGACAATTAAATGCTATGCGCGTGTAACCACTTATTATTTGTTTATAAGCTCCAGAATAAATAGCTTCGCTTCCAAATGTTTGACCATCTCTTGGAGTTGAATAGTTGTACGGAAACTTTAAATAATCCATTATTATATTTGTAGTAACACCATCTCGACCGTAGTAATAGTTATCTTTTTTTATAGCATGGATCGTAGGAAACAGAGTTATTAGGAAAATCTGGTTATTTAAAAACCTTATGTCAATGGAGTTTACATACATTTTTTTGCAAGTTAAGTTAACTTTTTCTGCCATCTGCTTTTTAATTGGAGGAATCGGAATGTAATTATTAGTTTCCACATGTTCGGATTTTGTAACTACCATCCACGATGTCATTGCTTGCAGATTGAATCCGTTTAATCCAGAATTTGCAGATTTTAGGGTAAATGGTATTATAGCGCGTTTATATGACACGTCATCTCCTTCATAATTTAATAAGAGAAGTTTATCACCCCGTCGAAAGTAGTGCTTCATGATATTTATAACAGACATTATTAAATTATAATTAGCTAATATAAAAACTTTTTTTTCTATTTCAATTGTCGACTGAGTTATATTCCTCATACTTGGATACATTATATTTTTTTCTAAAAAAATATTATATATAGGAACTTTCACTTTATACAGTACTTTCAATATGTTGTAAAACTTTATTAAACCCTCATTTGGGTAATAGACCACCACCCAAGACCATAGTGCATAATTCTTATAAAAATCGGTTAAACATGCTTGCAGCTCCATCAGGTTACTATTATCTGCTGGAGGCTGTAAAACTGAAACTGTTTCAATCGTGATACTACATAGGCATAGTAGAACAAAAGCTATCCACATGATTTTCTGAAAATAACAATGTATACATTTATTGCAAATTAAAATGTAAAGATACCATCAAAAACAAAATTCGTACTCATATAACTAGAAAAAAGCTTATGGGAAATAGCTTTCGGCTAATTTTTCTAAATACATATTTAGTATTTTGTAGATCTTGACGTCCTGTTAAAAAATGTCCATGACCATAATTCAATCCTATGCGTAGTTTTTTAGTTGCGACCTTTTCAAGTTGGCAACTTCTTACTTTGAGATTTTCTGCATTATCTGGAGTTTTTACTTGTTTCTTCAATCAATGAAAATATATCTTTATTCATAGTAATATAATGTATCATATGTCAATTTAGCTTACGACTAGTATATTATATAATATAATTACATAAACACTTTTTTGTTAGGTACGCTAGCAATTAGCTAAGACATGCGTCAGAGCAACGCTTCAACGGGGCTGGTATTGATCCTTGGGTAAGTTAAAGTTGACTTTGAATTGATGTTTTGGGCCAGTTCCAGTAACCAATACACTGCCATGAACGAATTTTTATTTTAGCTAATGCTTAGATAATTTGTTGGTTCACGATCGTCACTTTGTTTTTTGTTTTGTTTTTTTTTTATGAAAAAACACCTGCACTGTAGGAAAAATCCTTTAAGACGCTCTGGGAGCGGTGCGTGTGCGAAGAAAGCGATTAACGTTGGTCTTGAAACGTTGAAGATTGTATTCATTGGGAAACACGACCTCAGGAAGATCATTCCACAAAGATGAAGTTGTCCAGATATGGATGAGCGGCAGCGGTTCGCCGTGTATTTCTGTTTTGCATTGCTCTAGGTGGAATCAAGTGGGCAATGTCAGTCGAACACCTGCCATGGAAATATCTGTAAAAGAGAGCCAAATCACCAACCTGTCTTCGATGCTCCAGGCTATCGAGGGTCTTGGTCAGCTCGGGGTCGCCGATCAGACGAACGGCTCTCCTTTGAATGGAATCCAGTAGCCGAACGGTGTGCTTGGGTGCAGAGCTCCAGACATGAGAGCAATATTCTAATGATGGTCGAATCTGGGCTTTGTAGAGTGTCAAAAGTTGATGAGGTGTGTACAACCTTTTGGTGCGGAAAAGTATACCAAGTTTCTGTGCAGCTGCCTTGGCAATTGCGGCAACGTGATCATGCCAAGATATATTACCTCCCAGATTGACCCCCAGCAAATTAATAGACGGTGCCAGGGGAATGACTATATCCGGTTCTGCAATGTTAACCTTTTTGGAGAAGACTGCTGCCTGGGTTTTCTTAGCATTAAATTCGACTTGGTTACTGTCACCCCAAGCCAAGATTTCTTCCAGGTCATTGTTGAGGCGCAATACTTCATGCTGCCTGCGAAGATGTGCGTCGGCAGCGGATGTTTGGGGAGTCAAGGTAAAAGATGAGACAAGTGTGCTGTCATCAGCAAAGCTATAAATTGGATTTTGGGTTTTCACTAGAAGGTCGTTAATATACAGAAAAATGAGGGTAGTTATTAGATGTTTGTTGGAAAAACGTTTTGAAAAAACTAGCATGAATTTTCTCAGGTAAAAAGTAACAGAAAATGTTATTTAGAGAAAATTAGAAAAGTTTTTTCTATACATTTAAAGATTTTTGTTGCCTAATTTTGTGGGAGGGATTTAGGAGTGACTTAGGAGAGGACTTCTTACTTTGAGATTTTCTGCATTATCTGGAGTTATCACTTGTTTCTTAAAAGCTATTAACTTTTTAATTTTTTTTTATTGGTAAAAAATTACGCCTTAAGTTTTCTTACACTTATATAGAAATAAAATATATGCAGGATGTTAAATAATTTATAGGCGGATAAAATAATTAATAATATTTAAACATTATGATACCCAAAAAAAAAATTATTACCCATATTTTAAATTTCAAAAACAAACTGCTAGATATTATTCATTGCTTAATATTTTGTAGTACCAAGCTATTGAGAGAAGAAGGAACATATGTTGATGTAGAGTATATTGTCTGGTATTTGATTTTTCAAAAAAAAATTATTATTTTTTAACACATTCTAATTTTAGAAAAATACGGTTATTCAGTTAATATATATAATATATCCCAAGTAAAAACTTTAGAAAATAGAAAAATATTTTTTTTTATCAAATGACAAAATATTATTGTTACCTTATAAATGATTTTCTTGGTAGAACTATTACCTTGGCTCTTATATAAGACGCATTTAAATTACCTTAGAGTCATAATAAAATGTCTTTTTTTATAATTTATATATTGTTCTAAAGTTAAAGTAAAAAATTATTATTCTCTGTTATAATTTTATGAGTATTTTTTTTAATTTACCCTAAAGTTTACACTGGCTCTTTTTCTAAAAGTACTTGGACAAAAATTACATTTTATTAGGACTCGAAGGTTGTTTAAATGTGTCTTCATACAAGAGCCAAGGTAAGAATTTTACCAAAAAATATTTTATAAATTAACATAAATATTTTGTCATTTCATTAATTTTCCCATTTTTAAAAGTGTTTACTTTTGTAAAATCACCTTGTGTATCTAAAATTAGAGTGTGTTAAAAAATAATTTTTGTAAAAAGAATATGACATTAATAAATCAATTGTAACATAGAAGCTAAATTCGTTTATTACGTTTTAAAGTTAATTAAAATTTTTTTTTTGAAAAATAATATACCAGTACATCAACCTATGCCCCTATGCCCATTTATTTTTCTCTATAGCTTGGTACTACAAGATATTAAAATCTGAACAAAATCTAGCCGTTTATTTTCGAAATTCAAAAAATGGGTAATAATTTTTTTTGGATTTTGGAGTTTTAAATATTATTAATTATTTATTCTGCCTATAGTTTAGTCAACATCCTGTACAGGGTGGCCAACTAAGAATGCGAGGTACTGTATCTGGGAAACTATTAATCGTAGAGACTTGCGGCAAAAAAAATTATTACTAAAACGGCCAAGAGAAAAACCTGGAAAATATTTTCAAGTTTCTGAAATAGCCGCTAGGGGGCGTAACTGCAATCTTGAATCTAAAAAGTAATATTTCTGTAAATTCCGCTATATTAACCTAATTTAAAAAATTCTTATCTTTAAAGTTGAGGATAATGTGAACCTTTTTTGTTTAACACTTTTTGCAGTATCTCTAAAAATAAAGTGGTGGGGGGTATTCAAACGTTTCCGTAAATAACATCCTGTTTCTTCGAAACGGCTAAGCCGATTTGAACAAACTTGGGTTCGTTGAAAGGAGCTATTCTTGGGCTATAAACGTCAATATATTTAAAGTTTTGTAAGTTTTACATATCGCCGCTAGAGGGCCTTTTTCGACATTCCTACAAAAATGGTTAATTTTCTCAACAAAATAAAATGCATTGGTATGATTTTTTCTTATGAAAAAGTAGCTAAATGATGCCTAAACTAGCTCGCGAAAACCGCATCTCGATATCTTATTCCTAACCCATAATATCGGCAATAGAAAATTTTATACGAAAATCCCTTAAATTTTTATTTTATTGTAACTTTATTTTTCAGAAATTCTTTCTATTATGTCAGTTGTGGCCCTAAAAAGACAATTAACAGAAGCAGGCCATGGAAACAAAACCTAATCAAAATATAAATATCACGTTCTATGCACAAGAAAGACAATTAACAGAAGCAGGCCATGGAAACAACCCCATAACATAAATAATCCAAATTGTCAATAGTTGTCAAAGTTTTGCGTTACTTTGAGTAATTTTTGTGTTTACAAAATGCATTTTACGAATGATGAAGCTGTTGATATGCTTGCGGTTTATTTTGAATGTCTTCAGAATGCCGCAGCAGCTCAACAGTGGAAGATGTGCGTGCCTTTGGAAACAAGGCAAAACTTGTTTTTGCAGTTGAATGGTTGCCCAGCATATTTTGCCGTTAATGTGCGAGAGCATATTAATTTCAACAGCGGTGGATTGGAAAAGGAAGTCTGTTTCCATGGCATCCGCGATCACCAGACCTAACTTGCCTGGATTTTTATTTATGGGGGCAATTAAAGGACATCGTATTTCAGACTCAACCTACGACTAGAAAAGATTTGAAAAACCGGATTTGTGATGCAATACGTAACATACCGAGAGCCAAAATTGA
Organism: Polydrusus cervinus; assembly: GCA_935413205.1. NCBI lineage: Eukaryota > Metazoa > Arthropoda > Insecta > Coleoptera > Curculionidae > Polydrusus > Polydrusus cervinus. The sequence continues at coordinate 23,119,717 of OW284514.1, read as the reverse complement.
AACTGCAGTTTTGTCTACTCATGAGAGGCTTCACCAGTGGATATAACGTGATGGTCAGCTTTTCGAGCATTTGCGGGGGCATTAAAAATCTTCCTTTTACAAATCTGTCTTTTTAGGGCTACAACTTACATATTAGAAAGAATTTCAGAAAAATATAGTTACAATAAAATAAAAATTTAAGGGATTTTCGTATAAAATATTCTATTACCGATATTATGGGTTAGGAATAAGATATCGAGATGCGGTTTTCGCGAGCTAGTTTAGACATCATTTAGCTACTTTTTCATAAGAAAAAAATTATACCAATGCATTTTATTTTGTTGAGATATGTAAAACTTACAAAACTTTAAATATATTGACGTTTATAGCCCAAGAATAGCTCCTTTTAACGAACCCAAGTTTGTTCAAATCGGCTTAGCCGTTTCGAAGATACAGGATGTTATTTACGGAAACGTTTGAATACCCCCCACCACTTTATTTTTAGAGATACTGCAAAAAGTGTTAAACAAAAAAGGTTCACATTATCCTCAACTTTAAAGACCAGAATTTTTTTAATTAGGTTAATATAGCGGAATTTACAGAAATATTACTTTTTAGATTCAAGATTGCAGTTACGCCCCCTAGCGGCCATTTCAGAAACTTAAAAATATTTTCCAGGTTTTTCTCTTGGCCGTTTTAGTAATAATTTTTTTTGCCGCAAGCCTCTACGATTAATAGTTTCCCAGATACAGTACCTCGCATTCTTAGTTGGCCACCCTGTACATATTTTATTTCCATATTAGTGAAATAACACTTAAATCCTACTTTTCCACTGATAAAGAAAAGTAAAAAAATTGATAGTTTTTAAGAAACAAGTGAAAATTCCAAACAATGCAGAAAATTTCAAAGTAAGAAGTTGCCAATTTTAAAACTCCATAACTCAAAAACTAGTCATAGGATTTAATTATGGCCAGAGACACTTTTAATCAGAATACAAAGATCTATAAAACACTGGTAAAATCAGAAAAATTAGCCGAAAGCCATTTTCCATAAATTTTGTGAGGGGTCCTTTGATGTAGTTAATTGAAACTTCAACATCTCAGAGGTTTACCGCAACGTTCTCAAAGGCCTTTTACCTTAGATGCAATTTCATGAAAAACATCAAATAATATTTTTGCCCTGACGTCGTCACTTTTTATCTTTGAGAGTGCTCATAAAAAAAATATATGGACATGGACCTTTTTCGATAATCTTTCTAAAAAGGTGCCACAAGTGATATCCTCTACTTTGAAAAAAGGTTGGTTAAGGCTGCGCCCCCTCCTTGTGGTCTCAATTTTTTTTTACATGATAAAAGCGAGGCCCATAAACAATCTTTGAAGACGAATTTTATTTTTTGTTGGATTTTAGAAAAATCTTATTCCCAGAGCCACTATAAGCAGCGTTTCATTTAAAATCCCCACCCTGTATAGTGTATATAGATATAATTTCGCATGGAGCCGGTAACTTTGGAGAAGAATTTAAAAATATTGTTCGCACATACTTAATAATTCTCTCATCATTAACGTCACCAATTAGAATTACAATAGTTATACGTTAATATCCGTTTATACAGCGTGATCAGTTAAGGGTACGGTGCGGCCATATCTTGGAAACTACTGGTCATAGAAATTCAGGAAAAAATATGATAACTAAAATATCCATGAAAAAATCCTGGAAATAATTTTTAAGTTCCGCATTTTGCCGCAAGAGGGCGTAATTGAGAAGTAAATTTTAAAATTTTACATATCTCCGAAAATCCCACATTAAGGTATATCTTTGATAACACCATTAAAAAGCTTGGACAATTATCCATAATTTTGGTCTTATGCTCATTGGCGTACCGACTTTAGTAAGAGAGGGGGAAGCTGTAGAAAGTGTAATCATTTAAATCACTGTAACTTATTAATGACTTATCCGATTTTAGCAAACTAAAGGCTGGTTGAAAGAGAAATGTATGCACTTTCACCAATCGTATTTAGTTGTCCATAATAGTTCTCAAAAAAAAATGTTAGAGGGCGCAATTTGTAATGATAACACATTTTTTGATTTTACTCTGAAAAAATAAACCATATGGTATAATTATGATACCATAATCAAAAAGTAGATGAAATTTGCTAGAAAAAATATTAAAACCGCAGCTCGATATCTCCGTTCGTTTCAGCGTTATCGCCAATAGAATAATTTTTAAAGCTTTAAATGAAGAAGCGAGTGGGACGTCACTGATATTTTTCCATGTGGATATTATTTCAGATTAGCCTGGTCAATTCTGCATAAAAATGATCTCTTGCATTTTTCTCCTCAGGCACACAGTTTTTAATTAAAATAATTAAATTAAATTAGCTCTACTATTTATTATTATTAACATTCATAATGAAAAATGTTGTTTTATAAAAATTGTTGGAAATGACCACCTTTTATTTAACAGGCATGCTTGCACCCATTTAATTATTTTAATTAAGAACGGTGTGCCTGAGGAGAAAAAAGCAAGAGATCATTTTTATGCAGAATTGACCAGGCTAATCAGAAATAATATCCACATGGAAAAATATCAGTGGCGTCCTACTCGCTTCTTCAATTAAAGTTTTACAAATTATTCTATTGGCGATAACGCTGAAACGAACGGAGATATCGAGCTGCGGTTTCAATATTTTTTCTAGCAAATTTCATCTACTTTTCGATTATGGTATTATAATTATACCATATGATTTATTTTTCAGAGTAAAATCAAAAAATGTGTTATCATTACAAATTGCGCCCTCTAACATTTTTTTGAGAACTATTATAAACAACTAAATACGATTGGTGAAAGTGCATACATTCCTCTTTCAACCAGTCTTTAGTTTGCTAAAATCGGATAAGTCGTTTATAAGTTACAGCGATTTAAATGATTACACTTTCAACAGCTTCCCCTCCTCTTATTAAAGTCGGTGCGCCAATGAGCATAAGACCAAAATGATGGATAATTGTCCAAGCTCCAATGGTGTTATCAAATGTGGTGTTACCTTAATGTGGGATTTTCGGAGATATGTAAAATTTTAAAATTTACTTCTCAATTACTCCCTCTTGCGGCAAAATGCGGAACTTAAAAATTATTTCCAAGATTTTTTCATGGCCACTTTAGTTATAATTTTTTTTCCCCTGAATTTCTATGACCAGTAGTTTCCAAGATATGGCCGCTCCGTACCGTTTTTTTTCGGGATATATAAAAAATAAGATTTAATTTAAGTACTTACCCAAATAAAGGCTTAGATTGAACACCGTGGCATGAAAATGATAGCTTTGACAAATGCAAGCTTTATTTTAGCGTGTGATTGACATGATATAATTGTTATTAAAATATTATGTTATGCAAATGGATTATTATCGCACTAAAAGTTAAAACCTGTATTTGCTTTAATTTTCAACTGTTATGTTATATTATTTCAAAAATAACTAAAATTACCATGATTATGTTGATTGGCTAGAAAGTATTAAACCGTGTCTCATTTTTTTTTATTAAACATTCTCTGGTCACAATTTTTTATTATAATTTTCATGCTCATTGTATGCCTAAAAAATAATGTTCTCCAATAAATATAAAAATTATAAAACATTTGTACATGCAAATTCAGTTTTTTGGCGTCGCTATGGTTGCTAAGTTCTAATAGGATTTCAAATATTGTGGTTCCTGAATATTTTCTCCTTGTGTCTGTTTAAAAGTTGGAGATAATGATGTATCCTGAATGATAGAAGAGTTTTGGACTTGCATTGTCTTTATTTATTTTAAATCACAACGTTTCAACTGGTAAGTATATCCAGTCGTCTTCAGGTGAATAATAAAGAAGTAAAGTAAATACAGCTCTATTTATACTAGCTAGAAGCACTGGAGCATAACTGAGATAGATGTAGTCATGCGTTCAGTTCGTGCGCCGTATTATTCTAAGATTACATCTATTTAACCCATTAACGCCCAGAATTATTTTGTTTTAGTTATTTTACATATTTTTACTTTTCTGAGTTAATATGAGTAGAAATGCACACAAAAAATATATTTTACAAAATGTCTTACGTCAGTTTATACTTACAATTTTAAAATACATATTTATTTATGGAATTATTAAAAGTAAATTTTTACATTGTGTGATAATTGGCAAAACAGACTACACAAAGACCTACATCACACTTAGAACACATTGTTCCACCAAAACTCTTGCAATCATTTCCAGAGCAACGGCGTATATTACATAAAGCAACGTAATGATGCATACCGTCATATCGAATACCTGGCAGGAGTGTGCGTGAAACAGACGTTTTTGCAGGACCTGCCGATTTTGCCGGTACACCATAACGTGCTAAGTATACTTGGACCAAATCTAAACTCTATGTTGGAGATTTTGTTGTAATTCTTCCTATACAGAAACCATGTATTGTTTATTGCTGCATGATATCGTTGACAAAAAATAGCTCAAAAATATCTGTACAAGACATTTGTTCGAACCGCTTGTAATATTTTACTGGAAATGAACGGGCTCCAGGTTCAATGTCGCCTTCAATACAGACAGTATCTGGTTTCTGAGCTAGACGATTTCGAATCCAGTCGTTGTTCTCTGATACCGGACAATACGTATCTTTTGAGGTCGATGCAGAAGATGATTCGGTTACGGATTGATTAGCCGGCGCTGAAGATGATGGGTTAGGACTTTCTGCAGAAAAGTCGTCATAATTATTGCCTAAACGTGTATTATTCGTCAATTTTATTTCCACAGGTGCACGTAATTGTCGACCTGTTAAGTTATTTAGCATGCCTCCGTCATCTTCGTCAGCGGAATCTTCATTGGTGTCGACATTGGGATCAGGGGGCTCGATAAATATTTCGTCTATTTGATTTTCCGCATCGTCATTAGCGTATGCTGTATCTAAATCTTCAGACAATGAAAATCCATGCCTGTCAAAAAAAAAAATATATATATATAGCGTAACCGCCCAGTAATACCATATGGTATCAGTATGTTTTGCGCCCATTTTGTAAAGTCAGGTGAATTTTTAAAAATACGATATACGTTATAGAGGGCTTTAAATATATATCTTAGTCAATTAGAGTTGCATTCAAGAAAAAATATACTATCACTGAAAAACTATACTTACTCAAAGCGAATGTCCATATTTTTCTATTAACGTAAAATGAACGATAAAATAACACGAGCTTTTTTTGCTTACAAATATCGGCAACTATACTCAAAGACTTAAAACACAACTGAAGATGCTTCCCGCAACTAACGCACTCGTCAGAATTATTGTCCCACTACCACCCACAAAATGGTCGATGTCTTAGTAATAGCTGATTTAGCGATACCAAACGGTATCACTGGGCGTTAATGGGTTAATACATGTTTCCAGATATTTCTTATATTCAATGAGAGCAAACTGGGTTCTGATGTATGGTAGCAGCTTCCTTGAATTTTCTTTTTTTTCAGTGTGGTTCTTAATGCAGTATTTCAGCTTCTATGCAGCTTATATGATGGCCGTGTGGCAAGGCATGGTCAGCCGCACCTGATTTTTCGATCTCACCCTTTAGCGTATTATTTCTTTGTTCCTTGATTTATGTTTTGAGTGGTCTTAGTGTCTCACCAATGTAATACTAGCCACATTCGCGGGGGATCCGGTAGACACAGTTTTTCTGTATTTTTTGGCTTGTTGGTATCGTCTTCATTAAGTGGCTTCTTAAGGTGTCTCGGGAGTTAAATACCGTATTAATGTTGTAACGTTGTCCTAGTCTTCTAATTCTTTCAGATACTCCTTTAACATACTCCATTAGATATATATTTGCTCCTTGTTCTGACTGCATTACTTCTTGTTCTGCACATTGGTCTAAACGATTTTAGGTTGACGTTCTTCTTAGCAAATCTGACGGTATTTAATTGGAGTTCTTTGATAGGTATAGCAAATCGTTACTTGGGTTGTGAAGAGGATTATTCGGGTGACGAATTTTCGTTCTGATCCTTAATGATAACATTTCTGCTACTTTTATGTTGCAGGTTGTCTTATATTGGAATGCAATGTGTGGCCAGGCGGTCAACAGATTGACTTATGTATTTTTGTAGCGCTTTGAGATGAATACCGTCGTTACTGTACGTTAGAGCTCTACTCTAAAATACATTGCTCGTCTTTTAATGTGAGTTTTAAATGTGTTGGTATGCTGGTTAAAGTTAAGCTTATGGTCTATGCTTGTTCCTAGGTATTTTATTTTGTCTTTTGGTCGGATTTGCTGATGGAATAAAGTTACAAATGGAGATTGGACAGTTAATTTGTGATTAATAATAATAAACTGTAATTTCAACGGGTTCGGTACCAGCCTCCATCTTTGGAACCATTCCTCGACTTTATCATTAGATAACTGTAACTTTTCTCTTGCTTTTAGAAGTGAGCTTGAGTAGGCTATAAGTGTTGTGTCATCAGCATATTGTAGTTCATAGTTATTTAGATTTTCAGAATTGATCCCCGAGGTAATGTCGTAACAATATATGTTGTAGAGAAGTGGGGAAAGTGGGGAACCTTGTAGAACTCCTTGATGTGGTGTAAATTTTGTAGATTTTGAATCGCTAACTTTAACTAATAACGACCTTAAAGCCAGATAGTTTTTAATAATTAATGTCAACTCTCTTGGCACCACAAGAACCATCAGTTTAAAAACATACACATATGCCATATTATATCAAAGGCTTTTTCACTATCTAAAAAGATTGCAGAAGTTTTTTGACTCTCTAGTTTTGCAGTTTTTGTATATTTGAAGATGGAATCGTTAATGGTATCGTTGTTGAGCATTTTTCCATAAAGCCAAACTGTTGTTTAGGAATTTGGTCTTTTAGAGAAAATGACCTATTTAACTAAATTTTAATAAAAATAACTTTTTGACATTTTCCAATATCTGTAGAGGTCAAATTTAAAAAGCTTTTAAAAATCCAATAATAAACATGGCCAAGAGAACGCCATGTTTTTTGTCTAATTTAGAAATATTGGCCGGATACTCGTGACGCTTTCAAAAAACAGTTGTTAATATAAGTCATCCAACTTATTTACTAGCTACAATTAGTTTTTAAAAATCTGATTAAATAATATCAAACCTAGACCAAAAAATATCCAATCATGTTCCGCATGGTAAACCATCTTCTGCATTAAGTCTGTGTTGTGACTAGGGACCATGACGAAAACGTTTTTGTAATGGGTTAGGCCCAGGCAACAGCGTCTAGGTCAATGTTATGTCGTTGCGATTGTTTTGTTCGCTGTAATGTTATAATATTTTGTTTCCTTTTTGAAATTGTCATTAATTACAGATAATAATTGAGCGTTTAAAGTGGAATTTAATGTGTGGTTTTGAAGGGCTTGGTAAAGGAAGGGTTCAATTTAAAGCTCAAGTATTATCATAACACAAAGTGCACATCGTATGAGAGAATTTTTTTTTTTTTAAATAAGTAACGAAGGTACCAGAACTCAGACATAGACAGTAGCGCAACCAGAGGGGGGAGGCTGCCGGGTTGTAGCTCCCCCCCCCTTCCCCCCGTGCCTAGGAGCTTGGGGTCTAAAAGTCTAATTGCTTGGACTCTTAATCTAAATATTTGTTTATGTCCAACACCTTTGGTACATAGGTTCACGCTCACCACGCCAAAATTGATGATTTTATTATAAGGAATGATGTATTTTTGTCTTAGATAACGAAGCAGTTATTGTCGGAAACGTTTAGTTTTCAAAATTTTCCTTATAAAAGTTCTGTTTTGTATAGATATTAGGGTTTCGGACGCATATCGTTTGTTTTATTGGTTTGTGATGCAATTCTAAAAAAAAAAACAATTTAAAAAAATAATATTTTATAATATTTTTCTATTATATACTTTTCCATCCCGTTTTTCTTTCCTTAGAGCTACTTTAAATCAACAAATATAACCAAATGCAATAAAATATTTTTACAACAAAAACAAATGACAACCATCTGTCAAAAATATAATTGATAAAACAGCAACTTTTCTTCTACTGTTCTATTAAGAAGTGGGATAATTTAGAATAAAAAAATAGTGCTGAAGAGATGAGAAACTTCATTATGAATCCCAAACCTAACTTTTATATAGAACGGCATTTTAAGGAATATTTTAAAACCTAAGCATTTGCAACAAAAACGGCTCTCTAATTTGTAATCTACGTTCCAAAGATACATGATTTCTGAAAAATTCATCAATTTTGGCATGGTGAGCGTATAAAAAATATTTATTTGAATTTTAAAATTAAAAAACCAAGCCCGGAAAACCTTTGTTAGAGTCATACATACATACGTCTTTAAAATTTTGGATTAAAACACAACATTCATATTTTTTACAAATGTAAAACAAGTTTTTCTTTGTTAAAATTAAAGAATAGGAGTATCAAGCAAACAGTGAAAAAAAAACATTTACAAACCCAAATTTAATTTATCCATGGGTTAGTTAGAGGGAGTAGAGGTAATAATTTAATTTTCGAAATTTGATGGTAGTTGGGTCATGCTGCACCCCCCCCCCCCCCCCCCCCAAATACGCCACTGGAAACATATGTAGGTTTGTAGCTTTGGACACTATACGAATTTAAGTGTAGAATAAAAGGTTTAACAACCAAGTGTGAGAAAGAGCATTGTCAAGAGAAATGAAAAGTAATAAGGGTAGAAATTTAATAATTCATTTAAACAAAGGTTGTGGGCCGGCATATCAAAAACTATGGAAACGAAGTGCATATAAGTGTGAGGAAGATAAATGTTAAAATTATTAAATATTTTAAATTTTTTAATTAAAATTTATTAAAATAAAATTTAAAATATTTAATAATTTCAATATTTATCTTAAAATTATTAAATATTTTAAATACACGCCACACTATGAAAAGGGAAACTTATGCAGGTTTGTAGCTTTGGGCACTATAAGAATTTAAGTGTAGAATAAAAGTTTTAACATTCAGGTGTGTGAAAGAGCATTGTCAAGAGATATGAAGAGTAATAATGGTCAAAAACTATAGAAACGAAGTGCATACAAGTGTGAGGAAGATAAATGTTAAAATTATTAAATATTTTAATTAAAATTTATTAAAATAAAATTTAAAATATTTAATAATTTCAATATTTATCTTAAAATTATTAAATATTTCAAATACACGCCACACTATGAAAAGGGAAGCTTATGCAGGTTTGTAGCTTTGGGCACTATAAGAATTTAAGTGTAGAATAAAAGTTTTAACATTCAGGTGTGTGAAAGAGCATTGTCAAGAGATATGAAGAGTAATAATGGTCAAAAACTATAGAAACGAAGTGCATACAAGTGTGAGGAAGATAATTAAAAAATTTAAAATATTTAATAATTTTTAATTAAAATTTATTAAAATAAAATTTGAAATATTTAATAATTTTAACATTAAATTTATCTTAAAATTATTAAATATTTCAAATTTTATTGAAATAACTAAATTCTTGTGGATTCTTCTTTATTTCTCCTAACAGTACCGTTTTGGTATTTCGCAACCCTTCTAAAACTCCCGTTAGGACTAAAAAGCGAATCATCTTATTTGGGCCCTTTATAATTATTATTAGGGATCGAACAGAACATAAGGCGTAGGTAGTTCTCTAAAAATATTTTCCCACGGAATCAGGAACACATTAAAAAGAGTTGCAAACTGTTTTTTTGCCCTTTAGACACTGGGGTACCGCTAGACGTTAACGACTTAAAATAGCTTTTTTAAGTACCGTTATATCTGAAATTTTACGTCAAATAGATAAGCCAATCTCACCCTCATCACGGTTTTTTGTAGCCAATTTGGACAAGGCAAACAATCCCGTTTTGTGGCAGACAAGCGAACAAGTGCATTAGGTAACATAATCTTTTGCATTAAGTTTTTTTTCAGGTAGATTTTAATGTGCATTGATATTGGTGTTGAATAGGGTGGGTTTGAAAATGGTTAAATTAAAGAAAACGTTTAGTGTCGCAGATATAAAATATGAGGAATTTGATAGTTTTGTTGGAAATGTCCGTTTACTACCTGTTTTGGGTCGATTTTGAAATCTTTAAGTAGGTATCATTAGTAGAGATTTCATACTTTATTATCCTAAAATAACTATTGCTATCAAACTATCGATAGTGGCAAATGGCAATATTTCATTTAGGGATTGTTTTTTTTAGAAGTAACTTTTGATCTGCAGAAGTTTTTGATTTTTGGTTGAAGATTTTTATTTCTCACTATCGATAGTTTTCTGAAGTCACTACCGATACATCGAATGTGACCACTCTAATTATTAGTGGTTGGTGTATACCGGCTCTTGTTATGTAAAAAAAAAATTGACCCCAAAGGGGGGCGCAGCCATAACCACCATTTTTTTTAATTAGATGATACCAATTATGGCAACTTTTTGGAAAGCGTATTGAAAAAGAAATTTGTCCATATATTTTTTTTACATCTGTCAAACCATGTGTCAGAAATTTAATAAAATAGTTATTTATGTACCAAGGCAGTAAAGTGATTCTTTATCGAACAAGTCTGAAATTATGAGATGAGCGAGCGAGGCGAATAACAGGCGAGTCGATAAGACACTTTACTGACGTGGTGCATACATTTTATCGCCAACCGTTCATTACCGTTTTATGTAAGGCAGACCGCTCTAAGAAAATAGATGTTTTTTCCCCATGTTACATTAATAGAAAAGACGAGCTGTAGACCTATTTTAAAATCGGGTCTGCGTAAAATATTTAATAGTTCTTGCCTTATATTTGGTCGAAATATACAGTTGAAGATTCATACTACCTATTCCATCCCATATTCAAGCTCAAAAGGTTAAAATAGCTTTAAAATTCGACGACAAAAAGACCCATTTTGGCCTAAATTTGACACATCATAAAATTTTGGCCGACCACGTGCGTATTCCAAAGCACCCCTCAAAAAATTTGACCTATTATGAGAAATGGCAGGGTAATACTTTATCTGCCGCTAATGCGGCAGATAAAATACTTTACCTGTCGCAAATGCGGCAGATAAAGTATTTTATTTTACAATGAAATAAAGTGTTCGTTTACTGCCAGAAATCACTCTGATAATATACGGCTTTACTGTCGGTTGGCGATAAACTTATTTAAGGAACATTAAAAACAACTATAAAACTGTAATGTCACTTTTTTAGCATAGCAATTATTAAATAGTGTCCCGTAAAGCACATACCAAACTGATGATGGTAGAACTCTTCTCTTACTCTTTCCAAAACTTCTGGTTTGATTAAACGTATCTCTGCCCGAATCCTTTCCTTCAACTCTTTCGGATTTCTAGGTCTGGTGACATATACCCTTTTTTTTAAATCACCTCATAAAGAAAAATCTGAGGGTATAATATCCGGAGATTCGGGCGGCCACTCTAGAAATACTCGCAGTCATATTCACCTATTTGGAAATGTAACGTTTAATAATTCTCTTACATTTCTGTTACATTTGTCGATTGGCTTAGATTTTATAAAAAATATTTTTTTTACAATAAAAAGTTTCACCAGCATCTCAGTTTTGCAAGGGAAGTATTTTGTCTTAAACTACATGAATAAGTATATAGTCTATTTCAGAAAGGTGTAGAGTAATTGGCCATGGGCGCAGGTGTAATTTTGTGCAATAAATTATTTTTGATAACTGACCAAAAAAAAAAAAGAAGATAATTTGATAAAGAATAAACTGTTAGCTATAACAAATTTACACAAATATCGTTTTATGAAATATGCCCTGGAAGATATACCTATAGCTGAAAAACATAGTGTAACTGTGCTGCGCACACTGTCATGTCATTGTGAACTAAGTCCTATAGAACTTATATGGGTGCAAGTGAAAGGATTTATAGCAAGACACAACACGACATTCAAAGTAAAAGACGTTAAGCTACTATTTGATTAAGCCTTTAAGAAAGTGACACCAGAGAACTGGCGAAAGCAGTCCATTATGTCATTAAAGAAGAAGAAAAAATGTGGGATATTCACCACCTGATCGATCGGACCGTCGACTCGTTAATTATAACGTCAAGAGGAGCTGACAGTTCCTCAGATGACGAAGAATATTATGATTTTTTATAATTTAATTTCTGGATAATGTATTTTTTGTATTTTTTTATACTGTATAATAAAAAATAAGTGTACCTAATACTATGTACATAATGCACGCCTTTGTCACACCATTTTCAGTCTCTGTGAATGGATAACAATAGGCAAAACCCATAAATTGACCCAAACCCGGATGGTACTACCTGCACTTGATAAAAATAAAAAATTTTGAAATAAAATTAATGCCAAATTATGAAAGTGACTTAAATATTCGTTGGGTCACTATGTAGTCACTTTGCATACCTAATGAGCTTTGATTACTCTACACCTTTTTGAAATAGACTAAAGTTCGCTCATACCGAGCGGGGCTCAAGGCCTGATCCTGTTAGGAAAATCGGCCCTGACTGCCGCGGTCAAAAAAAAATAATTGGTTGGATGCCCTTAAAAGTCCTTCACTTGATTTAATATTATCAACCCGGTACATTTTTTAAAATCTTACCACAATGCCCGTATGCTTCTGTCTAAATAGCTTATAAAGTGGCCGTTAATTCTCTCGTGTGTAATTATTGCGGTAGACGATGAGAGTATGTTATGGTTTAAATGGGATGTAATTAGGAACGGGCTCTTTTAGAGTTCAAGGACACTACGTTCATTTTATAACGAAATTATTTTCACAGCTTGATATATTAAAACAGGATTTTTGAAAGGGCTTGAGGTTTCTAGTTTTTAGCAGCAGGCAGACAAAGTAGTGCATCTATCTTTTGCATTAAAGTACACAGGGATGCCAAAGGTAATGACAGGCTGTTTCGTCCTTGTTAGGACTTATCAGAAAGATAAAACCCGTAAGCAACTCCCAGTACAGCGATACTAGGTTTTCATCACATTTTTATTCCTTTAAATGTCTTAAAAACATATTTTCGCTGTACTGGGAGTTACTTACGGGTTTTGGCTTTCTGATGGGTCCTAACAAGGACGAAACAGCCTGTCATTGTCTACCTGTGCTCCAGAAAACCCATTACCTTTGGCGTCCCTGTGTACTTTTCCAAGTTTCCAAAGATCTTGTTTGTACAATTTCCATCGTGTTGACAGCTTTTGATTCTTGTTTTACAGTCAATGAAATCCAACAAATTTAAAAATCTCATGTTTTTATCAAAATTCAATAAATCCATTCCATTTTCTTTCAGTTTATTGGGTAGGCTAACGCTTAGAATACTAAATAGAATGTGTGTAACTTCACTTTATGGGTTTTTCATATTTGGGGTATGGCTAAAATATCAAGCTGTGTAAGATCTGCTGATTTTAAAATTGATATATCCAAAATACTATGAACATTGAATTTTATTATTGTGTTGATTACAGTTTTATGTTAGGTACTTTATTGGTGGAAAATTATGGCTTAAGTTTTTTTTCACTTATATAAAAATAAAATATGTACAGAATGTTGAATAATTTAGAGTCGGATTAAATAATTAATAATATTTAAGTTAGTTAGTTATAAAAATTCCAAAAAAAATTTTTACCCAACAAACGGTTGCGACCACCGCAGTTGAGGGGTCCTTTAAAAAATCCATTAATATGAACAGGATTCGCTTCAAGAGAACGTAATGTTTTTAATATATAATACAGTGTGTACATACGGATGTACATAGAGTTTGGAAAAGAAAAACTTTTTTTATTGGTAGCTATAGAAAAAAACGTTATTCTTTAAAAAAAAGTCTGCTTGTGTTAAAACTACCATTTCGAATCATCAGATTTGCGATTTGTATTATCGATATTCGTCAGAAACAACATTTTTTGTTTTTTGGATTTTTTTTTAATTCTAATTTTCAATTCCTTAAATTATTAAATCAATTTTGTTTTTTCTGAAACTACAATTTATGATAAATTAAAGAAATATGTTATGTATTAATAAAAATACTTCAAAAGTAGACAAATAAAAATAGTTTTCTTTAAAAAATACTGTTATGCGGCCAGGTATAAAATCATATTCTAAGTAAGAAGGCAACAACAGCTGTTTATTTTTACGTACATTTATTTAAAATGAAATCCAAAAACTAAAAATGTTTTTCTGACAAACCCTGTATATAATCTGATATTCGAAATTGCACAAGCAGGCGTTTTTATAAAGAATTACTTTTTCTTCTATACCTACCACATATATACATACACTATATTGCTAATACCATAATTCAATGATGACACCACTGTAAGCAGATGATCAGGGGCCGTTGAGTTTGCGCAGATAGTAAATTTGCTTCTTGATGTAAACATTTGACAGGGCCGACTTTCAAAATATTTTTACAAGCTTTTATTTAAATTCACCCGTTTAGTTCGGGTGTGTACAGTGTACAGTTTATGGTCAAATAAAACTAAGTAACCAATATTTTACATACCTGAAATACCTTATTCCTGGTATTGAAACGCGATTCGTGCAAAAAAGGATCGTGCACTTTTTTCTACCCATCTTGAGACACAAGTGGCTAACAATAACAAAATGTCTGGTAAAGTTTTATACCTAAATTCGCACCCAAAACTTAAAAATAATATCCACAATCACACACGGAATATCCGAACGAATACAACATAAAAAAGATGGAAACGACTATAACCTACAAACTAACAAAAAAAAAGTCTGAAGTAAAGTTTTATAAATATTAACACCCAAAACTTGGAAATTATAACAACACACGCATGAACGAAACAAAAGATGGCGACTAATAAGAATATAACGGCGAGCCGGTTCTGTTCAAGAGACCTTGGGTTCTGTTTACGTTCTGTTAGAAATCGTGTGGGTTGCCTAATTTTTTCCCTACTGCGCAAGCACCACGGCCCCCAACTCAGGTTATTTTGAATCGCACGATGGGTGTATTCTTGCTTCGTGCGGCTGCTTGTATTGGCAATATAGTGTATGTATATATGTGATACCTACTAATAAAAAAGTTTTTCCTCTTCCAAACTCTATCGGTGGATGCACTATAAGTAGATATAATTTCGCATGGAGCTGGTAACTTTGGGCAATAATTCAGAAATATTCGTTCGAATGCTCTTAACAAGTTTTTCTTCTTTTAGGATTACATATAATTTTTACTGGAACTTTATTAGAGAAAATCATTCTCCCACATTAAATAGAAAACTTGTTACAAATTGTGATACTATCAAAAGCAAGTAGGTAGGTAATGTATCATATAACAGCGTACAATTTTTGTTATATTTTCAAGTGGTAAAGTAGCACAACTAGCCGATTATATCTGTTATATTGCCTAAATTTGTTGTTGTCGCAACGCGCGCGAATGATAATTTTAAACCTTTCAGCGAGTCATAAAAAATAGCATTTGAAAGACCTTCACCCATCATGCAAATTAATTTCACAACTTCACAAACCGAAAGTGGGTCGCCCGGTTTCCGTACAAGGTGAGGCGAAATAAATTGCTATGTCGATGTCCCCCTTGACCCTCGGTCCATACTCATACGTGGTTCATAAAATTTTTTATTTAATAAAATTTTATGTTAGAGAGTAGATAAACTCCTTGTCTGTTGAGATGATTACTTGATTATAGAAGAAACGATCAAAAATTCATTTATAAAAAGGTTGCCGACTTCAAACAGCTTAGCCGGCATCAATCTGGGCCATCTGACTCAACAAGTTTTAAAAAATACGTTAGAAATGTATTTTTTCGGCGAAAGAATCACCCATAACTAACAATAAGTTAAATGGAGAGAAATAATGAAGTCAACCCACACTAGGATATATTTCAAGGAAATTATATATTTATTTCACTCTCTACATGTTTCCAACGTATAAACGTTCATCTTCAGGAGAAGCATCAATTATATTGAAAAAGTTATTAAGTTAGGATATTGTCAGTGACACCCTCATAGAGCTTTTGACGAGATTAATAAAATAAGAAATGTTGCAAAACTTCCATAGAAGTAGGAGAGAAAAACAAAACATACTACCAATAGTAGCGGCTCGTCAGATGTAGTAGGTGAAGGGGCTCTTCACCAAAAAAAAAAAAAAAAAACCAGGAGGAAAGTTTTTCGACAATATTAAATAATAATGTACCAATACAGCTACCATTTTAACCCTTGAAAAATAATTATGTTCGAATTAATAATATTAATTTAATAGAATCTTATAGCAGCGTAATTGGCAATATTACAATTTCCGGAATGCATTTTTTTTTAACAAATGACACTGCGCTGTAATGGGTACAGTAAGTACCTAACATAAAGCTGTAACTAACACAACAATAAAATTCAATTATTATAGCTTCGTATTTTAGAAACATTCATTTTAAAATCAGCACAGTTTACACAACAACTTGATATTTTAGCCATGACCCTGAATAAAAAAGCCATGGAGTGAGTCACATACATTGTACGTAGTGGTCCAAGAGACAGCCTACCCAATAAAGTGAAAATGAAACGGATCGTTTGAATTTTGATGGAAATATGGACTTTTGAAATTAAAGTATTTTTTTAACTATTTTATAATTAATTGAAATAAGTATTGGACTCCACAAAACATATTTACGTAAACAAAATAAAGACTTGACTAATGGAACTAAAGTGAAAAAATATCAACGTATCAAAATATTATGAATATTTCAAATGATGGTCAGTTTAAATTAAATAAAAATGCCAGAACTTGGCCTTAGAAATTATAGATGAAATTAATCCAATATCTCCTAAATGATAAAATATACTAACAGGTGTTTAAGTGTAATATTATTATTTAGTCTTTTTAGTTTTATTAATAGTGGGAAATGTAAAATAAAAGAACTACATGAAAAAAAAATACTAAAATCCTTACACAAAGATAAGCTATAGTCTAGTGTCTGTTTAAAGGTTGGAGACAATGACGTTTCTTGAACGGCAGTAGAGTTTTGGACTTGCATTGTCTTTATTTGTTTAGAATCACTACGTTTCAACTGGTAAGTATCTCCAGTCGTCTTCAGGTGAATACTGAATAAGTACGGTAACTACAGCTCTATTTATACTAGGCAGGTGCTGTGACGCATGACTAGTGGGCGGAGTCATGCGTGTTGCTAGGTGATGACGCATAACTGGATGAGTCATGCTTGATGAGTCATGCTCGATGACGTCATGCTCGATGAATCATGCGTTTAACTCTTGGGTGGTCTTATTCTAAGATTACATTTACTTAACAAGGGTTTCCAGACGTTTCTCATGTCTAATGAAGGCTTACTAAAGCAACCTGGATTTTGGTGTATGGTAGCAGCTTCCTTAAACTTCCTCTTCCTCCAGTGCGGTTCTTTTTGCAGGATTTCCGCTTTTGTCCACATGATATGATGGCCGTGCGTCCAGGCGTGGTCAGCTGCACCTGATTTTTCGGTCTCTCCTTTTCGGGTATTATTCCGATGTTCTTTAATCCTTACTTCTAGTGGTCTTAGTGTCTCACCTAACGAAGACGAGACCAGTAAGCCAGAAAGACAAGAAAAATTGTGTCTACCAGATCCCCTGCGAATGCGGCCAGTCTTACATTGGTGAGACACATGCCAAAATTGAAAATATTATCTAAAGTACTTTCGGAGATATTATAAAAAACGCATTAAAAAAAATAATTCAACACCCTTTAACAAAAAAATTAAGCCGTTTAGGACATATGTTTATATGAACTTTTCTTCATAAAATGACTTTAGGAATCACACCCTAAAATATTAGCACGTCAGTAAGGAACACCCTGTATAGTAGGTACCTACTTAAAATGGGGTGTATAGGTATATTATTTTAAAATGAATAGCTCAATAATCTTCTAATTTAAGAAGTATTAGAATCAAGAATTATTTTGTTTGAGAAATGGTATCACTATACTTGAATTAAGCGTATTATGTTCTTTATATTTAGTGTTGCTTTTTTCCGTATAGAGCCGTTATCACTGAAGAGTTCCCGCTCTAATCTGGCATTGTCTTACCAAAGCATTATTAAATTGCTATTTTTGCATTTCGCAATTCCGCAGTGTAGTGCATATGACGCTCAGTGACCATCATCAGTAAGCATAATATAAACTGGTGTGATCTAAGTTGTACGTTAAAATAAGATTTCACCAATTTAAAATTATCTTAGATAAACTTTTTATTTTTGGAGCACAAGAGTTCAAAAACCATTCGATTAACTTAGCAGAAGTTTGTTCCCACTACCAAAATAGACGTCTCAAATCAATGCCGCTGTTGGTGCAGCCAAACCTGCAGCAGCGCTACGCTTGGCCTTTTATTCGTAATCTTAATTTTTCGTTTTTTTTTGCCTTCGCGCTCCGCTCAGTCGCTGCGGACCGCGCCGCAACCCGTCCTGCCCCCCGTTGCCCCTCCCCATCTCTCGCATGCAACGTATGCCCTCCAAAGGACCTCTAAAATCGGGTCATTGAATTTTGGACCCTTGTCCTTCGGATAGCGCGCGATGCAGGACGGTTTGGCCTTGGTTCTGCTGATGCAGTGCGTATATTGCGTTAGTTGATATAAAAGTTCGGCCGTGTTGTCAAATTTGGAAGTTGGAAAAATTGGGATTTGAATTTTATATCGGTGAAAATAACTCTATTTATATATTTGAGAGGGTCAGAAATTCAGAAAGTAGTTTTTTGAGGAAAAAATAATGTTCAATATTGTTATGAGTACAGTTAACCTTAATTAATTATTTTTTAGCATGAAAATAAATTTCCCGCATCCACATACATAGATATACCATCTTGCCATTGGTGAAAAAAAACTCATAAGTTTGATTAATTGGAAGATTAGATTAGAAGAACCGCAATTTACCACGACAAATTTAAGCAATATCGGATCCAATGATTTAAAGAAATAGACTGTGTGAAAATTTACTTAATTTATTAGTGAACTAGCGGTGCCAGGGGGTGGCTAGGGTGGGCACTGGCCCATCCTAAAAATACCTACACTCATGCGTCCACCCAAATAAGTGTATGTCTAAATTAGATATCACTTTCCTGCGTGGCTTTTTTAAGGAGTAAGGAGATGTTCGCACGTACCGATGAACTTTTTTTAGAAGTGAAGAAGATGAACTTACGAACTTTTTTTTGTTGCCCACCCCAAAAATATTGTAACCATTTGTGCCCACCCATAAAAAAAATTTTCTGGCGCCGCTGCTGATATAATTAATTTATTTTATTTTTATTTTAATTACATTATCTACATAAAGCAAAGCAAAAAGAGGCGCAAACTACAGGGTGATTCCTAAGTTAATACTTCTTTTTAGCTGTGTATAGAAGGCATTAAAATAAACAACTTTTTCAAATACCTTTTTTCAAAAAACTTAAAAATAGCCGAGTTACAGAAGTAAACAATCTAAGTGCGGGCCTGGTAATCAAAACGTAGCCCTTAATTTGAAAACAATGACCTAATTATGGTGCTAATTTATTGTAAGTGTCGTAAAAGTGAGGATGTTTCTTCTCTACACCCAAAAGTTTTCTTAATGTTATTCAGCGGGCAAGTTATAGGCAGAACCGTATTTGATTTGTAGTGTAATAAATGAATGTAAGTACTTTATTTTTGAGTTTTTTGAAAAAAGGTATTTGAAAATGTTGTTTATTTTAATGTTTTCTATACGCAGCTAAAAACGAAGTATCAACTTAGGAATCACCCTGTATGAAAATTTACTGGTGTCTTATTAAAGAATCCATTTATTACTAGGGATGCGTATAAAAAATTTAAATTAATTAATAGCCAGGGAATAAGGAACTTGATTAACTTTATCTTTCAAATAGTTAAAAGGCATAGGATAAACTTTTAAAGCTTGTGAAAGAAATACCATAACGTAGCTTTTTTCATATAACGCATAACTCTTGCGAAAGAATTTTTTAAACATGTGTTAATGGTCAGTGGATATGTAAACTTATTCTTGATAAAATTTATTACAACGACTGAACATTTCAGGAGAAAGTGCAAAATATTTCACGAAACCCGGATGGATGTAAGTGACGGAAGAATGGTCAATTTTTTAAAAATGCGTGACTGCGTATATAAAATATGTTTCCGGAATAATGTATTATGTAGAATATTTCCCTTGTGAATAAAAAATCCATAAGAGGTGTTCAATTTTCCAAAAACTACAGCGGAAATTCCACCTTAATGTAAAAACGCCCATAAGAGGTGTGGAATTACCGAAAAATTAATAAGTGATAATTCCTTAACGATCACGTAATCCGGTAATTTTGACGTTTTGCATTGTAAATATGTCACCTATCAGCAAGTGTACCTATATGATCACAATTGCTTTTATTATGGAGAAGAAAAATACATGTGTATATATGTATTACTTAGAACAATCGTACCATTAATTACAATAAATAATTTCTACTATTAAATTTATTTTTTGTATTCGTGAAATTTTCTATCGAATACCATTCGTGGTAAAAAATTAACCACACAATAAAATAAGTATGTCCGAATTTAAGTAGGTTTAAGAATGCAGGGAAGAGTGTAAAATGTATCATCTCCCAACCCACTCCATTCACGCTGGTAACCAGGCCGGATGAGATCGAATATCTCGTGGAATGCGGAAGAAGGTAAAGTGTATCCTAAAGTATATCGTCTTGATTTTTGATTTTATTTAACTCAATAACCCGTCCCAGGTAATAAAATGGGTCCCTTCTAGATATTTTACTCGAGGCATCAGAGGTGGACTTCAGGTAAATGTAAAAAAGTGATTATTTTTACCTAAAATTACCGTATAACACCGACCGACCCTTTTTATCTATTCCACCCCTGGGTAGCCAGGTAGGTAGTAATGATAACATTTAAACACCTAATTATGCAGTGACAATGGGTATGTTTATATAAATGATTTATTAGGGGTAAAATCAAGACGATATACTTTGGGATGGACTTTACACACTCCCCAATCGGTAGGTCATGCAAAAGCGCAAAAAACCGAAGGTTAGCCATTGCGAGAGAGTGTCGCATGACTGAGGATCGTGGTTCGGAACCCACGTTAAGCGGTAGGTGCTCTCGGGAATGGCTCTGGCAGCGAACGAAGAGGTAAAAAGCTTAATTCGAAAGAATGGCAAGAAATGACAACATAGTTTTAATTAAATATGAATGATGACCATGGAATCCGCAGTACATAAAAATGTATTGTATGGAACGCTACAAATACGTGTAGAGTAAACTATACAATACGCAATTCTTCTGAAAAAATTGTAAAGGTGGCAATGATGCTGAGAAAAGACAATAATTGTTTACTCTAAAGCCGTCGCGGCCCAGACACCGTCTTCCGTTTAATACTTGTGGCAGCCCCGCGCAAAAGGCCGCTGTTCGTAATACAAATATACGCAGAGACGCATGGTAAATTTTAAACATAATAAAAGGTAGTTCCTTTTACAAAAGTTGGAAATAACCATTTAAAGATATATCCTTACGCATCAGAACAATATATTTTCTGCTAAAAAAACAGACTTGAGCTTGATCTATGTAAAATATCGGACCCTTTGCACGAGCTGCCACACTTTATTCTCCATTTTTTCTAGCTTTCGATATACAACGCATGCTAAACGTATGTACATTTTGATCAACTGACTGGCCGGAACATAATTTTATCTAACTATGTGATTGTCCGCTTAGAAAATGAAACCTATAGAATTACCATTACCTATCCATTCCACATTTTTGCCTATACCCAGTGGCGGCTCCTCCTTGAAGCCTCGTGGCCGCCTGCCTTCCAACCGCCTCGCCTGCCAAAAATAGGATACATTTGATTTCATCATGTTCATTGCTTAGTTAGATACTGGATATTTGGTTTCAACCAGAGCCATAAAACTTTATTACACACACATTGTTTAGTTCATCGGAAAACGATAAATAAATTCGGTAGATCTACCGATAAATCGAGAGGATTGGCAACACTGGCGAACCGAATTTTCTGCGACCTCTCCGCCGTGACGACCAAGTAGATAGTAGATATAGTAAAAGTTTTATACTGAAACTTTATATGTAGGTATATTGATTTGATTACAATTAAATACATTAACGTGTATGTTTCTCTCGTTAAATAAAGTGTATATTTAGAAACCTCATATACGGGGTGATTCCTAAGTTGATACTTCTGGTTTAGCTGTGTATAGAAGGCATTAAAATAAACAACATTTTTAAATACCTTTTTACACTATACTTTAAATACGGTCCTGCCTAACTTGCCCGTTGAATAACATTAAGAAAACTTCTGGATGTAGGATAAGCCCGCAAGGGAAAGTGTTCTGTTCTGTGTATAATCTTGAAGTAGCAGCCACACTTTGACGGCACTCACCGAAAATCAGCACCATATCTACTAGTTCATTGTTTTCAAATTTTACCATTTTCACGTATCACCAATTTAAAATTATGCATGACTAATAAGACAAAAACAACATATATCAGAATACGTTTTGATGACTTAGATTTTTTACTTCTGTAACGCGCCTATTTTTAAGTTTTTTAAAAAAAGGTATACACAGCTAAAACAGAAGTATTAACTTAGGAATCACCTTGTATATGCATATAAAATGACAGTAATACAAAGTCATATAAAGGTATTGCAGAATATTATACTCTTATTTTATTTTACTTACAGACATTAAATTTGGGAATTAAATTCAAATACCCGCCACTGATTTGTATATTTATTTTCAGGAAGAGGGTGTGCTGGTATTCGCATTTAGAGTCGAAATAAACAGCCATTTGAAAGAGTTGGGTGGTGGTTAACTTAAGTCAAGTTTACCGAGGCCAATAACCTTAGACTGCATTTTTACCTTACAGGGTGTTCGAAAAATGCACCGCACTAATAAATTAAGGTAGGAACCCTAAAAGATTAATTTAATATTGCTTCGTGATAGCGCTATGATATGCTTATCGCAAATGGTCCTTTTTTAAATAAATGCTGTTATTGGAACATGTTATTAGCCTTGTTCGCGGTTAGGAATCTTTTGGCATAAGAGAATTTCTTTTTACGTAAGGGAAATTTCCCTTCAAATCTTTATTTAAATGACTTATCTCAAAAGCACGTGACGACTTATTCGCGGACACGATACAGAAGCAGTATGGCTGCCGAATTGGTTTGATCGGGTTAATATTTTAAAAATTAATTTAGAATTGTCATTAAAATTCAAAAATGTGATAAAATTTTAAAAATCTGTACTTTTCTTCTTTCCTATTGTTTCAAGCTTAGTTGTGTAACTACAACTGAAACATAACAAAAATTAATATTAAGTTTAAAATGTTTGATGTTTTTATTAAAAACTTTAGTATACCTACAGAATGGATGAAATGTATAACTTCAGGGCTGGTCCTGTCCAATGTTTTCGTTACAAAAAATTTCGTACGTCACAAAACTGCGCATATCGAGGTAATAATAAAATAACATAACCGTGGATAAATAATATCTTCCAAGCCAGCTAAAATGTTGTTAGACAAGCTGCTTTTATAAGACCAGTTTTAAAAAATCGGTAATAAATGCTTATTTATAACGTACTTTTAACGTAAATATTATATGTTTTAACTAGAGACCGGATCTTAATATTACATTCCAGGGACGGACTCTGTGTTCCTCTCATTAAGGTTATTATAATTTGAAATCTATAAAATAAATATGTCAGAGTAAAAACTACGAAACGATATGAACTTTTTAGTATTTGTTGGGAAAACATCAACAAATATGCTGTAAAAATATTATTTTTAGCAGATAAGAATAATGATGAACTTTCCCTTGAAAATAATTAAAAAAAAGCATTTTTAATTACTTTTTTAATTTTTATAAAAACGTCCCGAGATACACCGAAGCTTTAAAGCGCGTGCCCTCGGGGCACCTGCAAACATTAAAAAAAGTTTAGTGGATCAATATTTCCAGTCAGAATTAGTGCATAGCAGGTATGTGCAGCTTGGATACTTTGCTAACGAATACTTTTGTTACATTTGTTACATGTATCTGATAAGATGGACGTTGGGTCTTTTCCGAAAGTTTACAAATACAGAAATCGTATCTATAGACTCCCCAACTATTGTAGTATTTTTCAAGCGGAAGTACTGGCAGTAGAGAAGGCGGTCAATATCCTGCAAGAACACCTTGGCTTGGGAGTAGCCTCGTCAATCACCATCTTCAGTGATAGTCAGGCGGCGATTAAGGCAATCTGTTCCAGCAGCGTTAAATCAAAGCTCGTAAAGCGATGCCGCAACAATCTATGCACACTTGGCAACCAACATCGGGTTATTCTGTGCTGGGTTCCTGGACACTCCAAAATAGATGGCAACGAGGCTGCCGATGCGCTCGCAAGAGAGGGCGCAGGCATGCCAGCTGATCTAGCAGACAATACAGTGAACAAACCACTGGGATTGGTCAAAGAGGAGATTGACTACACGGCCAAGCAGCTTGCACAGAACAGATGGACAGGGTTGACAACCTGTAGTACATCCAGGCAACTGTGGCCCACATTCGATAAAAAGAGAACCGCAGAGCTATTGAGACACAGTCGAAAAGACGTGAGAAATATTACTGCGGTTGTTACCGGACATTGCCTCTTCGGTAGACATGCCGAACGTATGCAAATACCCACTAACGACTTCTGCAGAAGTTGCAGAGATGAGGAAGAGGAAGAAAGTATTCAACATTTTCTGTGTGAATGCCCTGGCCTCGCAAGAAGGAGGTTTACTACTCTGGGTGAATCATCTTTCGATAGTCTGGAGGAACTAAACAACTTACAACTTGGACGGCTGAGCAGATTTCTGAACAGTAGTGGCTGGTTTGAATGAGTTGTTAAAATCCTTCCGCGGTTACGTCGCATAAACCATCAGTGATCTGATGAAGGTGGGTTCTACGGAACACGTGTGGTATCACAACGGACCTAATCAGGACTACGTGAGACTGTTTGGTCAGAACCAAGGGTCTGCCACTCTTACCTAACCTAACCTACATGTATCTGATACTTTGTATCCACTTATTTTGGATATATAACGACATCACACAGAATAAAATAAATTTAAAGTAATTAAAGTAAAATAAAAATAATAATAAATATTACATTGCTTCATTTTTAAATACAGATTATTATTGAGCTTAACCTAACTCTCGCTAGGTGGGACTATGACATCAAGTGAGAATTTGAGGTCATCCTTTTTGGTGCACCCTCTTTAATTCTTTAAACTTAAACTCTTCTATCATTCAAGAAAAATCATTGTCTCAAACATTTTAACAAATTCTTTGATACTGTTACTTACATTGCTTTTAGTAGTTCTAGTTTAATCTATTTAAAACAGTCAATTTAATCTAATTAACAATATATTTTTATTTGTCACTTTAAATTGCAGTCCCCTGACCTTAAATTAAGGCTGATAAAAAAAACGAGTCTAAAGAAGCTAATTAGACCAACAGACAGACATGTGCACTTTCTAATAGACCGAAATTATACCCACATGTGGACACATTATTGACAAGCCCAGTATCATTTCAGTCCATAAAAAAATTACTCAACCGGTCGTGTAGTTTTGGCAATATGCGGGAAGTGAACATGATTCGATAAAAAACGCCTGTCATCGAATTAAATGGGAAACATAAAAGTGTATAAATCAGCGCATGATAGGATGGGGGTATTAAACGAACAATGAACAAAGAATGGACAGCAGACAATTTTTATTATATAAATTAATAAATCAGCTGGTGACGATGTTTTTTAAATTTCCTTAGAGGGAACATTAATAGTGGTTTGTACAACAAGAGTGAATATGATGTCCATATCGCACGAGTCAAACTTCCGAGCGCAATATGGACAATCCACTCGAGCTGTACAGTATATTTTTTCTACGACTTAACTTCCGAACCTCATAGTAAAAATTAAAAAAAAATATTTTAATTAGACCTCATAACTTGTCTTTTTAGTTGGCCGTGAACTTGTGAGAAAGATAATAAAAAAAACAATTGAAGAAATATTAATTTCGTTGGCAAATCCATCGACCAAATTACACTGTAACATATTTTTATTATATTTACACCACATCACTTTGAATATATCTATCTTTCTCACATTCGGCGTTTTGCAGAATAACAGACAAAAAGCGATATATTTAGTAATAAAATTGAACAATTTATTTTCTTAACCATAGCTAGTTTGATTAAATTGTTCTGCTGAAAAGCACAGAAGAAAAACGGGGTTGTCCCGGGTTTTTTCTGCTTGCGTGAGAATTAAAACTCCGAAAGTGCAACAAAATAGCTATAGAATTCGTTTTAAACAGTTAAAAACGGATTTTGTGCATAAAATGAACTTTTAACGTTCGCTATGGTAAAGTTTTTTAAGATAATCGCCAATTTACAAACAAGCAACACTGTTAACGTGGAAAGAGAAGTGGCAATACTGTAGAAATACCATAAGCTCAAAAGCTTTAGTAAAAAGTGGAATTAGTTTTTTTTCGAGAAATCTTATAATTTCGTCTGTTTTATCTGGTTTTATGTACTCATCTTCATGTTACACTATTAAAGGAAGATTTACCAGTTATTTTTCTATATCTGTTGCATAAAATAAATGTTTTAGAGGATTGGGGTTGGATCCTCATTATATTTAATGATAGAATCAGTAATATATCCGAAAATATCGCGGTGGACAAATATTTGCACGAAAAACAACAACCATGGTAGACAAGTGTCAGAAAACGACTCGTAATAGTTATTTACGATATAAGTGTTGTAAAGATTCATATTCCAACACGAGATGTTAAAGTTGTCAAACGAGGCGTCATGCGTCAGCCGAGTTTAATAAAACATCGAGTGTAGTAATATAAATTTACAACAAGAATATTGTACAAAATTTTATCTACTTTCATCTATGAATAAAAATATTTGGCAAAAGACATTTTTAAAAATAAAAATGCACCTGCTATTAAGTTTACTAACCAAGTTTTTATGTTACCTTTCGCATAGTTACTGTTTCGCATGGTTACTGTCGAAACTTTGTCAAACAAATTCAAAAATATAAAAAGCGTTTTTCAAAATGAGCGATTCTGATGGAAGTTTACCCTCTGATATAGAAGCAGCCGCAAACGAAGCGGTCTCAAGTTTAGTTCCGACAAAATCCAAGGCGCGGTATGAGTTGGAGTATCAGAAGTTTGAAGATTGGTGCAAAGCTAACAAAATAAAGGAGGTGTCTGAGAAAATCCTTTTGGGTTATTTTTCCGTAAAGCAACGCTCCCAGAAACCATCTACACTATGGACTCACTACTCAATGTTGAGAACTATGATTTCAGTCAAGAAAAATCAACATATATTTTAATTAATAATTGGTAATTAATTTTATAATTGTTAATAATAAATCATTCTTCTAAAAAGTGTGGTTTTATTTAACAGCAAAATTTTAATAAAACCGGTTTTTTTCCATTACAGCACTAGTGCTTACAAAACGATTTACAGAACTGTAAAATTCATATTACTAAATGAAACGTGTAAATTTGTAATTGACCACTATGAATGGTCAGTTTCATATCCTAAAAGGTCCTAAAGGTGCTATTTTTTTTCTGGGGAAAATACATTTTGGTGCCATTTTTTAGATCTTACTTTATATAGGGTGTAAAAAATAGTTCAAGGTCTCTTTAAGTCAAAATCTGATACCTGTCTTATCTTATAGTGCTTGCGGAGCAAAAAAAAATCACGGCACTTTTGTGGACGATGCGAAAAAATTACATATCAATCTATCTATTTTTGATTATTTAACCTACAGAGTTTTATGTTAGGAGACTGGTAACTCTGCCCCTAAATGACTGGGGTGCCTGATAAATGATAACTTAAGCACTCTGACAGAAACAACTGACCTGACAATCATTTTTAATAGTTTTTTTTAAAGACACTCGGTTCCTGCCAGTCAATCGTCAATATTATACGATTATGAGAACTAAAAATAAAATATTATATTCTCGTATATTCTAGGAGTCCATAAAGATTTTTATGTAAAGCCACCGACAAAATTTGATTCCCTTTAACGTGCAGTTGAGACGCACTCGGCATAATTTTGATTAACAATACCCGAACAGCCTGGCCGTCCGCGTCTGATCGTACAATTTAAATATAATAGAACAATTGTTTTATTTGCGTCATGAATGAATAATAGTCAAGATTTTCTTATCATTCTATCCTCATCATCAACAGTGCCACTGTAAACGATTTTTTTATATGCTGAGAATTTAACTAATTTATAAATTCTGTAATATGATTTGAAACATGAAAGAAATAATTGGTCTACATTTTTTTTAGATAGAAAAAGAAATGTTATCGATTATTATAATATTTGTCTTAAAAGGTATCAACGATGCAGTTGGGTGGTCCTTAATATTTATCAAACAGAGAATCAATCGATCTAACGAACTAAACTAATCAATCGATTTGGCCAATCAGTCAGTAGCGATCTACGCTGAAATTCCGCGTCCTCGAGTAGAGCTATTCTGGACTGTAGCCCGATCTTTTCACATAGTCTCAATAATAA
This sequence comes from Polydrusus cervinus, assembly GCA_935413205.1. Classification (NCBI taxonomy): domain Eukaryota; kingdom Metazoa; phylum Arthropoda; class Insecta; order Coleoptera; family Curculionidae; genus Polydrusus; species Polydrusus cervinus. Next base: position 23,091,197 of record OW284514.1, on the reverse strand, counting down.
TATGTTAACAGACCAGTTCCTTTGACCAAGTTCAGTAATTTTCATCAAGTTTTGGAAGGCTTTCATCACGCTACAGCTTTTTAAATATCTTATTTAGGTTGTTACTAGGCGATGCTTAGCTGCTGTATACAGACGATCTTTTGAATGGAGAGTTGCATGTGTAGAATAATAGTAACAATGAAGGGTTCTACATCACATAATCTTTGTTCCTACAACAATTAGGGATTAATTGGAAGAAGTAGTCCATACTTGAAGTGAAGTTGCAAGTTAAATGGGGAGACACAATACTCTAAGTCAACCATCACTAAGATATATTTCAAGGAAACAATATTTATTTTATTCTCGACATGTTTCGAACGTATAAATGTTCATCTTCAGGAGAAGCATAATTCGTATTGAAACGTTAATAAGTTAGAAAATTGTCAGTGGCATCATCATAGAGCTTCTGAAGAAATTAATTGAATAAAGAAAATTGTTGAAAAACCTCCATAGAAGTAGGAGAGAAGAACATACCACCAAGTTATATGGACAAAGTTGGGATGACCGTTGATAATTTTCAAAAATTCAATGAGACGAGGTGGGAACCTTTATGTGGAAATGATACTAAAATGAAAAAGACTTTAAAGGTGAAGTATATTATTCAAGGGAATTTGTGTTAGACAGTGTAAGAAGGAAAATTATATGTGGTTATAGGGCAGATGTATTAGATGCACCCACACATGATACACGACGTTGTAAGACGTAGTTATATGAAATTGTATTTTGGAGTGCATATATCCCCATTTAATTAGGGGTTAGTCAGTGCGCTTCCGATTGGTTTAAAACAGTTTACAAACTGTTAGAGCTTCCAATTGGTTCACAGCAGTTTGCAAACTATTTTAACCAATAGGAACCGCGCTAACTAATCCTTGAATACTGTAGGAACAAAGCAATAGTCTGCATTCAATTCAGTGCGGATTCCTATTTTTATTCTAGGGATGTTTTAGGTGAAAGTGGCATGTAGTGTGTCTTCTACAGTGAAATGTTGCCTATTGTAGTCCAAAATTTTATATTCGTAGCTTTCTAGAAATAACAATTTTGAATAAGCTAATATTTCAATAATCATTTGCATAGATCATTTTTGAATTTTTATGCTTATGTTTAATAGAAAGCGCGTTATTTTAACCTTTTTCCTGATTTAAACCCATCGTTTCGTTAAATTAATTTAAAATTCTGGTCCATAGATTGCGAGATCTAGTCACGCAGTACGACCGCAGTACCCAAGATTTTTTTACCCCGTTCCATTGGCCTTGAGACAGGTCAAGGAGTCGAGGGGACAGGGACGCAAACAGGCCCACTTAATGCCTTTTTTACTCGGCTGCATTTTTGGCCGCGCCGTTGTGTAAATTTGATTATCGTTTCTTTTCTAGCGGATAAAGCTGAAAGGAATGTTCGGTACGACGATCAGGCAGGACGGTCTGATGGTACTGCGCTCTTTCAAGGTTATCAGAGGCGGCGAAATTTTAAAATAACTTTTTTACATATATAATTTTAAACAGGTGCATCCAGAGGCGTAACTAGAAAGTGCGAAAGAAATTCGTTGGTTTCTGAGTTAATTCTTGTGATATCATGTGTGTCAGCTTTCATAATTCGACCTGAAATTATCACAATATCAAATTTACTCGACAGAGTATCCCAAGAAGGTTCTGTATACCTACAAATTCGATGTTCATCATAATAAGGCCGCTTTATAGTTTGCAATTTTTCTTTCACGCAAGAAAAGATTGCCTGTGAGTATGCGCAGAACGAGGCTAGTGATCAGCTGGCGCAATTTGAATTGCTTGCAAGAAATATAACTCCGACTTTTCTATTGCAATTGCAAGCGCAATTCTGGGGATTTTTTGGTGATTTATGAGACACCAACCTAAATATGAAAATTCCTGACATTTGTTTATGTTCTTTCTAACCTATAGTGGGTACGCTTTGTTTATGTTGGTTTGCTTTCGTGTCCTGTAATGATTATGATAAAATGAATGCACAAAAAAGCGCCGGTAAGTCCTAACCGAATGTCTTTTTATCTTAAAAGTTCAAAGAAGTAGTCCATTTCTCAAAGAGACTTTATTTAATTTTTAAAAATGGGGAAACTCAAAGTCAAAAGTCTCAATCCTGCATTAAAATTTAATAAATTGGTGACATGTTTCGCCCTAAAATATGGGCATCATCAGACCTAAAAACTATACAGATACAGTAACAAATTAAAAATATAAAATCTCTTCCTACCTAACATTCAGAATAAAAAAACAAAAAAATTAAAAAACTAAAATTAACACATCGTATGCATGACTTTACAAATAAAGTGACAGACTATTTGGTCAATAACCCAAAACAACAAGAGTAGTAGGGTAAGGGATTCGGTTGTCATTTGATTTAAATAAATCGCCCATGTTCTTAAAACCTCCATAAAACTTTAAGAAGAAGAGACAAGTGTCAAGGATAACATTTCGCACGCATGAAAAAGAAAAGAAAAATATAAGGTTGAGTATATTTACCAACTAATTGTTTATATTATTAAAAATAAAATAGGGTTCAAAATTGAAGACGTCGTTAACACAGGCAAGGACCGGACTCTTTTTTGCCTTAGTGATTTCAAGTTTTTCTAACAAATCCAACTTCTTGCTTTTATGGCATTCGTGAATAACATTTATATTTTCAGGTACTGAGAATCGATGTTTCGATTCCAATAAGTGGTTAGCGAAGGCGGATTTTGTGTTAGTTATATCAGTATTTTGGTATTTATTCACAAAACTAAGGTGTTCCTGAACTCTTGTTGATATCCTTCCACCTGACTGTCCCACATATACAGCCGAGCAATCACCGCAATGTAAAGAATAAACACCGGACTTAGCAAGGGGATCGACCTTGTCTTTTGTTTTAACTATATTTTGGTTAAGAGTATTTGTGGTTTTAAATGCTATTGATATTTGTGAGGTTTAAAAATGTTACCCAATTGATCAGAAATTATGCCAAAATAAGTTAATGATCTATAGTTATTACTTACCACCTTAGTACTAGAGTGTAAGATATTATAAGATAGTTTATATTTGTTTAGAAATTTGTAATAAAGTTTATTAATTATTTTCAATGGAAATCCATTGTTTACAGCTATTTGTTTTATTATTTCTAGTTTCTGGTTCCATTGGACGCTGTAAAATTGTGAAATTTTTATTGCCACAATACGAATTGCTGCAAGACAACTTGCGTTAAAGAAAAATTGCAAACTGTAAAGCGGCCTAATGATACAAAAAAAAAAGTTGCCCGATTTGGAGAGGTTTTAAATGAGAAAACTTGCACCAGTTGATTAAAACGTCGTCAAAGCTCATGCTTTCAGGCAATTTTTCTTGAAATTGCACCTAATGTAAAAAGGCCTAAACAAGTATTCTCTTTTCATTTCCTGTAAAGTTGATGGTGTGCCGAGATTTTGAGTCCGACCTTTCGCCTGTATCCCATTAATTTCTTTCGCCAATTTGTTAAACCTCAATGCATGCAACATTTTTACCTTTTTTACGATGTTAAAAAATAATAAATAGGTATTAATTCCCATTTGGTACCATTTTGGAGCGTCGAGTAGCGATTTTTACCTTTACATTTCAAAATATTGGGTGTACCACTATAGGTACCCATACCCATAAAGACCTCCCTTTGATTTAAAAGAGTGTAAACAACCTTTTAGAAAGCGATATATTTTTGACGTGTCAATATCCTATTTGTTCCATGAATGAAAGTTCTACTGTAATATTTTGAAGTTATTCAGCCCCTTATACCAATGAGGCTTGTAGCCTATAGAGATCACTCGGTTTTTAATATTATGATGAAGAAATTAATTCGTTCTTTTTAAATCAGTTATGGAATTTAATTAAAATAGCCCTTCAAGACTGATTTCTCATTTCCACTAATCTATTTTCTGATTTCATCTACCATATTTTTTCTAAACTAATACCTCATACAAACTAAAAATGTGTTCCAGCTAACAGCAGCTTGATTGGATACTTGAGGCATATTTGAAGTTGCCCGACCTGGTCTGTCAAGGATAAATTTCAAACAAAGTTACATTGTTTTAGCATATAACTTAAATTATTAAAAATAAACCAAACCCAAACAGGCCCTACCCAACCTACGCCACGCCATCGGCGAAGCCCGACGAAGCGATGACTAACAAAAAAAAGGGTCGCCTCCCTCTCACATTCTCGTTGTACTTCCCAATCAAAGGTGACTTCTAGAAAAAATGGTCTAACCCTTCTCCCCGATACCCTTAACCTGGAGTCAAAGGGTTTCGACCTGGAGACTTCAAACCAAACCTGGGGAAGTGGCAACCCTATTGAAATAGAAAAATTCTATTATTTAGTGAAAAAGGTCTTTTGCTTCATTAAATCCCAAAATACCTAATAAGGTTTGGATTCTTAATCTACAAGCTCCTTGGCTGACCCCTCTGTCCTAACGCCTTCAATACCTAGACTAAACTGTGACATTTCTCTACGTATTAAGTACTTTAACACCCTATCAGAAAAGGGCATTTTTAAAGGGGTCCATAATCCCTTAATTTGCGCAACTTCTTTGTGTCTAGACTTTGGGTTTGTAAGAAGATTAAATGATCTTAGTTTTTTTTACGATACCATGTAACAAAATCTGGTGGGTACCAGTAGCGAATCCAGGATTTTGTTGAGGGAGGCGACTAAAAAAATGACTTTAGAAAAAAAAAAAAAAAAAGGATCCCAGCTGTAAAAATCTTCCTATCCTTCACACGCTACGAGATGTAAAGATGACATCAAAAAATTATTATGTGTGATATATGGTTGAATTTAGGGCTTAAAAAGATTTCAAAAAATTTTAAAAAAAATGCAGGTCCGTATTTAAAAAATTAAAGTTGATAACAGCTCCAGAAAAATAAAACATTCTACAGAAATTCGAAAAAGACGGTAGTATAAAGCTAAAGTATTTGTTTTTCTGTAGTGGTTAAAATAAGATATAATAAAAAAAAAACTCAAAATTTTTGTTTTTTCTCGAATATTTCGAAAAGTAAAAAAATAAAGCTCAATTTTTTTTTTACGATATTACTGAGCATCAGGGGCGGATGGGACCCCTTGGACCGGCGCGGGAAGTTACAGTGAAGCGGCGCTATCACGTGCCAGAAAAAAAGATAAAAAAATATTTTTGCTTTGATCAACGTATCTATTCTATTAGGATCTAAAAACCTAAGAAATTTGTTTAAAATAATTTTCAAATAAAAAAAATTCTTCATTATCACCTAACTAAAAAAAAACACAAGTTATAATGGAATTTTTATTATTATAAATGACAAAAAACACATAAACAAATAAGGATTTCCAAAACAACTCTTAGGAACATAAATTGAAAACAAAACTTATAACTAATAAAATAATCAACACAAACAAAAAAACATTATTCTTTTCCAAAACAAATAAATATCACAATAAAGGAACTATAATTTCTTAACACAAAATAAAATAAACACTATAAATAATAAAAAACAATACTCCATAGAATAAATGATAACAAAACTTTTTTTGATGTTAATACAACAGTTTTTTGGATAGTAGAGTGCTGGATCTTTCCAAAGCATCAATGACCAAGTTATTTTCTATTTTATTTAGAATGTCCCTTTCCAAACTCATCAGCCTGAAAGCATCCAATCGGTTCTGGCAAGAGTACTTCTTAACCTGTTCTTTAAATATTTTGGTTTGGAAAAACTTCTCTCACACATTACCTGGGGGATTGAAAGAGTTAATAAATATTTATATGCTAATTCCAGCATTGGGTTTGTTCGGGTTTTATATTATTGTATTTGAGAAGCATGGAATAGCAGCACAATGTGCAACTTTTGCATTGCATACAGTTTTCTTGATTGCCATCATCATTATCGGAAGATTCCTTTTTAAAATTAAAAGTATGAAATTCATCGATGCTAAGATTTAAACTGTCCCAGTTTTCCATAAAGTTCTCTAGCTCTTCCTGAAGTTTTTGGGAGGTAGCAAGGGGATGTATTTTTATGAGCTTTTCAGAAAGAATCTCCAAACTATTGCGAAGAATTCTGCCTTTTAAGTCATTAAATTTTTTGGGATCTAAAATATTAAAATTTTTGCAAATAGTAAAATTCTTGCTGAACCTTTCGTCCATTGATTGAATTGCAGTTTCTAAATCTGTTCTAAATCTGTCTATGGCATTATTCAATTTTTCATCCTTGGATTCTTTTCCTGGCATTTTTTTTTACTCTTCTTACTCTAACTGTTGGTAAATTAATTTAAATTTCAATATCCCCAACGTCTAGATCCGAATCAATAGCCTCCAATTCGGTTACTGCCTACTTAACAAACATATCGCTAGTTTCTTGTATATTTTTGAAATTTTGTTCAATTTGTCTTAGCTGTTGTTTATGATTTAGAGTTGCCAAATTAGTAGGAATAGTAGGTATTTTTTTCCAACTCTGATTTTTTAAATTTTATGTTTAAGCTTAGATTTATTTTTAACCAAAAATTTTAAAAAATGTCCCGGTGGGCCCATCCGCCCCTGCTGGGCACCATATTCTACAACTTTGCCCCCATTTGACCGAAGCTGTATCCCTTATAGTCTCAGAGATACTCATGATGAGCACCGAATTAGGGACACCCTGTATATTATACAAGTAAACAAATCTACATATATTATGATCAGCAATCAAACCGATATGATCAACATTGAAATAACAAAATGTCTACAATGTCCACAATAGAAAAAATTCTGTCCAGGATATTGTTGGTTACGGTTAAAATTTGATTAATTAATAAGGTTCAATTATCGAAGATAAATAACAAACAAACATCAACACTACGGACTGGTCCTGTCATTTGGTTGACAGATTTATTTATCTGATATGTTATTTCTTCATTTGAATTGAAACGGTTTCTGTGAAACGGTTTTCCGCGATCTCTTGTGGTCATTTTGAATCGTATTTTTACACGTGGACTGACCCACATTACTGGCATATAGTAAAAACAGAAACATCTTGTTTGCTTTTCGCGATGTGGTTGTGAGATTTTTATCGAACCCGATGTGTGTCACGATCGCGTGGAATTTTACAGCGGACCAGCATGCAATAATTTGAAAGTTTAAGCGATGTTGCAAATCTGGGTTGGATTTCGTGAAACGTTAAGTACGGTTATAAATTTGGTTAAAACTATTTTTGGTAGTTCAATTATTAATCATAATTTATAATACTCTTGCTTTGTTATTGGTATTGAATATGCCTGCGATGCATGTGTAAAGTAAACCAAATTTTTTAGCTTCCGCGGTTTCTTTCTCCTAAGGACAGCGCTAAATTTAAAATGTATTACAAACATGACAGGAAAGGAAAATTGTTTCAGAAACGCCAGGAAATTTGTGTTACCCGCCCCACACTAGGACACTTTTTGATAAAATTGCAGCAATTGTTATAGCGCGTATGCGCATTTCTACATTCTGATCAGCTCTTGCAAGTTTCATGTCAGTCATTTCCTGGTAGGGGAAGTTGGTATAAAATGGCATACTTTTTATGAAACAAGAACTGTATATCTTAAATAAGCAGGTACAAGAGTATATAAAAAATATATAATTCTTTGGACATTGTAATTTCGTATAAGTATACAAGAGTACAAAAAATAATAATACAAAACATTAAAAAACTGGTTTCTTTGCGCAAGTGCAAATGAGCCATTTTATCCAAACGATTGGATAAAATGGCATAGGCACTTGCGTAAGTTATAAAAACTAATATTAAAAACATCAAAATAATATCAAAAAGAATAATAACAATTAAACATGAAAAATACTGAAAATTAAAAACTAAGAGCAAAGTTCACAAATAAACATTTTGGTTTTGGGACCAAGTCCCGCACATTCCGAATGACACCATTTTTTACACACTTGACAAGGAATCCAAGCTTCCCTTGGTTTAGACATGGAATAGAGTTCATTGCAATAAATGCAAGCTGCTTCGTCTTCATCATCCTCCTTACTAAATGGATCTTGAGGTTTAGACAACTCTTCTATAAGATCAACTTTTGCTTTGACTTTTCTCTTAGATCTTCTTTCTTCTATTTTTTTTTTCTCTTCGGCTGTTGCGGACAACGCAATTCTTCTTTTTTTTTCTTATTTTTAATCAAATAGTTAATTGTAAATATCGTATTAAATTTAAATCGCCCTGTACATAAATATTTATAATCAGGCATGAAGTAAAAGTTATCCCTAATTTCTAAGGGCCACATGTTGACCGTTATTACTTTTACGTACTTTCAACTTTCTACTTTCTACCATAGACATTATTTTTATATTTCTATGCTTTCTACCCAGCGGGGTTATTTGGGAAAGTTTGGTCCCAAAAAATATACGGTTCAACATGTGGGAAGAAATTAGTGCCTTGCGAACCGAAGAGTCGAGCGGGACTCATTCGGTGTCGGGTTAAAAAAGCCCACACTGGGCACTCAATTAATTTCGCATATGATTAGTGCCTTGCGAACCGAAGAGTCGAGCGGGACTCATTCGGTGTCGGGTTAAAAAAGCCCACACTGGGCACTCAATTAATTTCGCATATGATTAGTGCCTTGCGAACCGAAGAGTCGAGCGGGACTCATTCGGTGTCGGGTTAAAAAAGCCCACACTGGGCACTCAATTAATTTCGCATATGATTAGTGCCTTGCGAACCGAAGAGTCGAGCGGGACTCATTCGGTGTCGGGTTAAAAAAGCCCACACTGGGCACTCAATTAATTTCGCATATGATTAGTGCCTTGCAAACCGAAGAGTCGAGCGGGACTCATTCAGTGTCGGGTGAAAATAGCCCACACTGGGCACTCTATACAATTTATATATAAACAATAATTTAATAAGTGTCTTCCGAGCTAAAGAGTCGAGCGGGACCACGGCGGTGTCGGGTGAAAATAGCCCACACTGGGCACGTAATTCAATTTACATATAAACAGTACTTATTGATAGGTCGCGTCTTACCACGACACTATCACTTGTTCCTGTGCCAAGGAAATTTTTTTATTGAAGTTCGCGTGGGTTTTCTTGTGCTACAAAGCTATACGCAGCTACAATAAGGTGCTGAATCCTGCTCACCTGCCGAGCAAAGGTGTTCCAGCCAGCCTCTATTGGACGCAGGTATCATATTGATATATTGAACGAGTGCAGCTGAATGATAAGTTTACTACATTTACAGCTAGTCGGTTCATAATAATAAAAAATCTAAGTACTTTTTACACCACAACCATTTCTTTAAATTCATAAATGAGCCACGGGGAAGATGACACCTGACTGAGGGTTCATCGATTCATCTGCTGATCACAGTTTTATATTTTTTGAACAGTTACTATTTTATTCCTTTGTATTTGTATTTAATTTTTAATTTTACAACTGAATGAATGGGAGAGAGTGAATTTTACATTTGTTTTATATTGTGTCTATTTTTGTCTTTTGACGTTTAGCTGTATTTTTTGTATATATATTTCTACATTTTTTTATTATACATTTTAATTTACACATAACAAGTAGTTGTTTTTATTCTTTGCAAGGGTCCAGCTAGCGTCCTAGATAATACTTTTCACATAACCTGCGATTATTAAGCAGGTGGGAGCACTTGGCTTCTTGGCCGGGATACTCACTCCCGGTTTTTCTGTGCCGAAGAGAATAGGACATCCTTCGCGCACATCGGCTTTCTCCTTTATTTCGTCTAAGTTGGGTGTGGAATTTAAAACAATGGGCCCCTGACTCTTGCGACATTTTTTGTTGTCAAATTGTAACATTTTTGGTAACACTGCAATTTTATTTAATGGAATCTGCTCTTCATTGTCATGTGTGTCATTTTTGGTTACGTTGTTTTTATTTAGCTTGGGCGAGGGGGTTTTTTCAAAACGTTCTGGAAGAGTGGACGATGGTTAATATGTTTCAGATGCATTTGAGGCGTTATTGGAACTTGTATTTGAACGCCCCATTATCTGAAAAAATAAATAAAACACCGTATTTATATGAATTTAGATAAAACGGCACAGTGCCATTTTAAAACAAATGACCGTATGCCGTCTTATCCAAAACCAATAACCACATGAAATTTGTAAATATAAATAATTCAACTACGTTTGATTAAAAATGTCAATACAAAATTTAAGGTTGGTATTCCACCTACCTTGTATATATTGGATAGATCCTTATTTAATTTTTGCTTTCGATGAGTTTTATGCAATTTCTTGACCAGCGTGAAAAATTTTAAAATCGCCGAAAACCTAACATCCCACGTGGCAGCAAAACACCGACTGATGTCCACCGCGTTTTGATCCGTCCATCCCTCGGTCACCTCACAAATGTCGGAAATCATATGGTGGGCGCGGGAAAGCGCGCGTAATTTGAAGTAAGGATAGTGTGCCGTTTTACCCTAGTGTGCCGTATTATACCAATTTCCCCTAATAGGATTTGTTCTGATCTTATTTCAGTGAATTGCACGTCCCAGACTTTCCAAGTGTGAGACGGGCATCAGAAACGCCAGTGTGCTATTCATATACCGGTTGTTGCATCGTCGAGCGGGACATAGGAAATCCCATGTAATTTTAAAAGGGGTCAATTATTGGCTTCCCTAATTATTTTAGAGAAAAATTCTATTTAGGTTTATTAAAGAGCACTAAAACCCATATTCAAAAGAATAACTTTAGATATTTTTGATGAGCTCGTTTACGGGTTATCGCCGATTTCTTTTTAACTATTTCTCCTTTTTATGGTCCCGTATTTGCGGGCACCAATCAAGGTAAAAGATGACTGTCAAATAAAGTTGTCATTTTGAAATATGTTCTTTTATTGTTATAAAAACTCGTACATCGAAAATATTAGCCATGAATTACACTTCTGAAGAAAAAATATTTATGATTAAATGGTATTATCAAGGAAATAGTTATCAAAATGTGTCAGACATGTTTGCTGCTCTGTATCCGAATAGACCGATACCTGCAAAATCTACAGTCGAAAGGAATATCAAGAAATTTGAGACAAAAGGCACTGTAATAAATAACTGCAGATGTGAAGAAAGGCAGGAACACAGAAGAGATGCAAGAAATGATAGGGACTTGCAAGTTTTATTGTGCGTGGAAGAAAATGATGGGAAGTTCAGCACAAGGAAACTTGAGGATGACATAGGATTAGATCACACCACAGCGTTACGAGCTTTGAAACGACATAAATATTATTCATACAAATATGAAAAGCACCAAGAGCTAATAGATAGGGACGAAATACGACGACAGGAGTTTTGTTTTGGTATGATTGAAAGAGCAAACACGGATAGGGAATTTTTAAAAAACATTTGTTTCACTGACGAATGCACATTTACCTTAAACAATGAACCCACTGTTCAAAATTATCGATATTGGAGCAAAGAAAACCAACACAGGTTTGTCGAAATTAGGACGCAATATCCACAAAAAGTTAATGTTTGGGCTGGGATTTTCGGAGAAAATATTATCGGGCCATTATTTCTTACACGAAATTTAAATGCAGAATATTTTTTGGAACTACTTGAAGATCATATTTTACCTACTTTACATGATGCCGCCAGGGAAAATCAGGAAGTTTGGTACCAAATGGATGGCTGCCCGGCACATAGTACCCTGGCTGTACGGGAATATTTAAACCGTGCTTTTAATGGAAATGTTATTGGCTTAAATCATACAGTAAATTGGCCAGCCAGGTCTCCTGATTTATCGCCAAATGATTTCTTTCTCTGGGGCCATTTAAAAAACAGGATATACAAAGATAAAAAATACCCAAATCTAGACGAGTTAAAAAATGCTATTTCTGCAGAATGCAATAGAATTTCAGTTTACCAACTAGCGAATGTAAGAAGATAATTTTATGATCGCCTCGGTTATTGTCTAGCAGTCAAACTAATGGAGGAATATTTGAACATCTTCTTAAATCCTAAAGTTCTAACAATTTAATAGTACCTACCTATTAATTAGTAAAATATTGAAACATGTAAAATTTCATAATTAACCTTGTAATTGGATACTTTATTTTAGTTTTATTCAGATTAATTTGTACTCATAAATACACCTTTAATATTTTCGATGTACGAGTTTTTATAACAATAAAGCACACATTTCAAAACGACAACTTTATTTGACAGTCATCTTTTACCTTGACTGGTGCCCGCAAATACGGGGCCATAAAAAGGAGAAATAGTTAAAAAGAAATCGGCGATAACCCGTAAACGGGCTCATCAAAAATATCTAAAGTATTCTTTTGAATGTGGGTTTTTGTGCTCTTTAATAAACCTAAATAGAATTTGTCTCTAAAATAATTAGGGAAGCCAATAATTGACCCCATTTAAAATTACATGGGATTTCCTATGTCCCGCTCGACGATGCAACACCCGGTATACCTTTCCGGTCATTTTATTTTTTACATGTTATTTTTTATTTTTACTACTACTATAAGTATCCTACATATTGCAAAATACTAAGGCATCCTCTACGACTCCACATATTACAATACATTAATATATTTTTTTTTATTTGAACCATGGCGACAGCCCAGAAAAAGCATTAGGGACACGTCCCAATGGGGCTGTTGTTGACCCTTGGTAGGTAGAAATGACTTATAGTTTAGTCGTTTCGGACCCTTCTAGCAACCCATTCACTGCCATGAAAGAGTTTTGTTTTTCACCTTACGCTTTGAAAATTTATGAAGTTACGATTGCCACTTTATAAAAAAAATGTTTATTGGTGTTTGCGGTACTTATGTACCCCAATGTATCATATGATTTCTACATAGTCGTTTTCTTACACACTTATGTGCGCCAAGAAAAGGTTCATATAAATCTAAACTATACATACTTACCTATTCATTTATTCAACAAAAATATTAAAAAACTATTAGTTTCTTTTCAAACATGGTGTATATCAAGTCATCATCAGGTAGTGTATATGCTCCTTAAAATATCTAAATTTAGCCTCAAAGCTCAATCAATTTGGGTAGCGAGTCACCATATCCCTTTACTTCACTTATCAATTTGTTTCGTTTCTCCTGATGGTGGACGTCACTACGTCCGAAACATGTAGAGAATAGATTTTCTAATTCTTTAATATACTGGTGGAGAAAGATTTGTGTCTCATTTATCCATTTATTTTTCTTTATTTTGGACACGCAAGGTCAAGTCGAAAAAACAGTAGTTCAAATTTGCATAAAATTTACATCTACATATATATAATACAAATGTCAACACATGAGATGCCATTACAACAACCGTGTATAGGTATAAACAAAAAACTTTGGCATTTAATGTGTACTACGTGCAAGATGCTATAAACTCATTTCTAAATGTATATTATCTAGTATCTAGGCTGGGATTCATAGACACATTTTTAGCCCTGCATTTTTTATTGGTGACATATTGGTGTTATAGGTTTTAAACATAGCCTTCTCGAATTAAAAGGAGTGAGTGAGAACAGAGCTTCTAGCCTTTTCATTTTGGCACTTTGATGGATCCAGGTGCGGGGGTGTCTTTAGGGGGGGGGGGGGGAGCTTGTGGCAAGTGGCGGTATCTCCCTTGAGCTATTTTGTTACTAGCAGCTCCGTGACAAACGTCAAATTTTCACTTGTTTTTTTATATAATTTTTTTATATAATATATATTATAATTTTTGAAGTGAAATGCAACGTTGCCAAGTAATTAATTTGTTTCCGAAATTTTAGTAATTTTAAGGGTATCGTTAAAAAATCATACCAACCTGTGGATTAACCCTAGGCAAATATAATTTACGTTGTAAGAACTTTAAAGTACGATATATTGATATATAATAATGTTTTTTAAATCTCTTATACAAAGCGTTCATTACAAGTTGGACAACTCGATAGTTTTAAAAATGCTTTATTTCAATTTTTGTAAATGGGACCCCCCTAATTTTTTTGGGCAAAAGAATTTATCTTTCGAAAACCTTACTTTTTTGTTAAACATGTCATATATCTAAATATCATAGTTTTTGAAATATTTTAGGATTTGTCTTAAATCAGGGTAAAAAAGGAAAGTTCTAATTAAACAATTTAGTCAAGATTGCTTTGGAACAAAAAATAAATAGTTTTCTTTATCACAGCTGTCATTGCAAAATTATTTCGCTAACATTTTGTGCTTTATTACTGTATAAATTTTAGTTTCCTGAACTAACCAAATCATCATCATTAACTTAATCATAACTCATATTTTTTTTATTTCGATAAAGCTAGTTCGGGAAACTAAACTTTAAACAGTAATAAAGCACAAAATGTTGTTAAATTCTTTTGCCCAAAAAAATTAGGGGGGTCCCATTTAAAAAAATTAAAATAAAGCATTTTTAAAACTATGGAGTTGTCCAACTTGTAATGAACGCTCTGTATAAGAGATTTAAAAAACATTATTATAGATCAATATATCGTACTTTAAAGTACTTACAACGTAAATTATATTTGCCTAGAGTTAATCCACAGGTTGCCATGATTTTTTAACGATACCCTTAAAATTACTAAAATTTCGGAAAAAAATTAATTACTGGGCAACGTTGCATTTCCCTTCAAAAATTTTAATAGGGTTGCAAAGTCCTTATTCCATTGAATAATATTCTAGAAAATTATACTGGGTGTCCCATTTAATTTTCTTTTTTATTATTCAGTACCACTTTTTAGGACCACCCAGTAGATTAGAAAATATTTCTAGATTAAGTATCCTAAAAAACCCTTTAACTTTTGTAATACACTTTTTTTCCTATCTTTGATAGTTTAGGTGCTATCTAAAACAGACACCTGCTTACTGACACACCCTGTATAGTGTATATCTCACTAACTCAAGCGCGGATCCAGGGGGGGGGGGGGTCATGGGGGTCATGACCCCCCCCCCCCAAAACAGAGAAATACAAACAAATTTTTATTGTTTTGCCGGGCTGCATGCATAACCCAATGAAATAAAATATTTTTGCAACAAAAACAGAAAACACCTATAATATATTTAGTTTAAAAAAATTAAAGTAAAAATTTTAATTGAACCATTTTTAATGGAAGAAGTCTGATAATTTATAATAAAAAAAATAGTGCGGGAAGAAACGAGAATGCTTAATATACAAAACGGCACGTAAGAAGGAGTATTTGAAAACCTAATTTTGGAACCAAAAACTGTTCTTAGAGCTATACTCCTACAATACATGATTTTTAATCATGAAAAATTCATTCCGTGAAACGCTGGTTAGAGTCATACATACGTCTTATGTTAAAGTTTTGGATTGATACCAATATTCATATTTTTTTTCACAAATATAAAAATGTTTTTTTTTAATTAAAGAGCCAGCTAGGAAGCAAAAAAAAAGTAAAAAAAAACATTTACAAAAACAAATTTAATAAAACCATGCAGAAGGGAATAGGTAATAATTTAATTTTCGAAATTTGATAGTAGATGATGTAGGTGAATTTTAATCGAACTTTGGGCGTGGCTCCGAAAATTTTTCGCCTGCGGCGCTTTCTTTATCTCACTTTGCGCTTTTCTTGCCGCCCTTTGGACGTGGCCCAAAAAAAATTTCACTTCATTTACATGATTTGACCCCCCCCAAATCAAAATTCTGGATCCGCGCCTGCACTCACTCCTCCTCAAATCGCAAAAGGCCTTGTTTTAAGATAAAGCTAATTTTCCAACCGAATTGGCAACATAGTAAGCATCACGGACTTTTTTATTTTAATAGTTGGCTGCCAACTGTTGGTTGACATGGATGATGGGACCATTCCGGAAAATTTAGCTGGCCAATTATTTATTGCAGCATCGCATCGTGACTCTGCTCCGCTGGTTTTGCGATTATTTCAAGGAACTCTGTAATAAGGTCGACGACCGATAGTTCTGATGTGTGTTTGGTTACGTGAATTACCTCTATACAGGGTGCCCCAGATAAGGATGCACTCTACAGGAATCTCGTAAACCATAGAAGATACAGAGATGATTAAATTAGAAAAGGTTGCGCCCTGCATACGTACATTATGTGCGTGTGGGAAAGTTATGTTCATGCAGAAAAATATATAAGCAAATGAAAATCCTAGACATAATTACTAAGTTTATTGTTATTGGCAAGAATATTTTTAAAAAAATTTTTAATAAAAATAATTTTCTGACACTCAAAATTTAAAAAGTTTTGAAAAATCCATTAACAAACTTTGTCAGGGTTCGGGCCAAGAGAACGCAATGTTTTTTGTCTAATTTATTATATAGATATAATTTTGCATGGTGCTGGTAACCTTTGGAAAACAATTTAGAAATATTGGTTAGATTTGCTCTTAACAAAAATGCATGTGACTGTCAATATTACATAGTATTTTAATGGGTATACCTAATTAATACCTATAGTCTATTTCAAAAAGGTGTAGAGTCAACCCGTTAATTATAGCGTCTAGAGGAGATGACAGTTCCTCAGATGACCAAGAATATTATGATTTTTTATAATTTAATTTCTGTATAATGTATTTTTTTTATAATGTTTAATAAAAATAAGTGTACCTAATACTATATACATAATACAGGCCTTTGTCACACCATTTTCAGTGTTTGTGAATAGATAACAATAGGCAAAACCCATAAATTGACCCAAACCCGGGTGGTTTGTCTTTAACGTCCACGATCTTAGGTATGCCTTCTGAAGAATATTCGAAAAAGTCGTCCATTTTCTGAATGATTAATGACCCAGCAAGCACTCCTTTCGATTTCGTGCGGTTCCCCAGTGCTTAATCCACTGCCGGAAACATCGCCGATTTGAATTTTGCGAGCAATGGAAACTTTCTTGGTCACACTTTCTTCTAAATACCCTCTAGCAACCTTCGCCGATTTCCATCCACCAAGTTCTTGTAGGTCTAATATATCTCCTCCAGCATTAACAAGAAAATTTGCCGAAGATCTTCTAACGCAGTGACCAGTATACAAATTAGGATTTTCAAGTGAGAGATACTTAGGTATTTTTTGAGGTATTTTAGAGAAGTGAATTCCGCGTATTTGTCGATTTCCACTCTTTCCTTCAGTTCTAAGGTCGCTCGTAACATGGAATATTTCGGCCATAAGGATGAAGCAGAGTATTCCTCAGAGAGTTTTGCGAAATACGCCAGCAACCCATTTCTTCTGCACCTTGAACAAGTACTTTGTTTCGCCACTCACAAAACTGCCGATATTCTTTTTCATAATGGATTTTAGATTTGTCCGGAAGCAAGTTCAACCTTATAATGTTGGCTGCAGCTAATATATCGTCAGGAATATCAAAATCTTGCATGATTTTAATGATGACTTTTTGAAACGCCAAAATGAAATGACATAAAACCTTGTTTTTATTTTCGCATCGCCGTTGTCAATGATACGATAAAGCTTTGAATACAACTCGATTATTAGCGATTTAACAACGTCTCGGACATTGCGGGTGACTTTGCTGTTGCCTCGTCACCTAGTAATGTCCTCGACTATTATAAATCGCATAATAATCTCGTTATATTAATAGCTATATTAGAGTCCCGGAATCGTTGGTAAGGAAGGTGGCAACCCTAGGTACTACCTACATTTGATGAAAATAAAGAATTTGCAATGAAATCATTGCCAAATTATGAAAGTGGATTAAATATTCGTTGGGTTACTCTGTAGTCTCTTTGTATACCTAAACGGGCTCTTATTACTCTATACCTTTCTGAAATAGACTATGGGAGATGATACCATGCAGTGACTCATTTAATCCATGTTGTTTGAGGGCAAAAACTAAACTACTTTGGGCCAATTTTATAAACTCGATTATACCATTGATTGTCAAAAATGGTCGTTTTATAATGTGGGATTGACGGCAAATTTTAATTTAAGAGTGATCAAACCGAGTCATAACTTAACGTATGCGTATATATGTATATGTATACCATTATTTTTTCCAAAATTTTTGTGTGGATTCCGAGAAAATCACGTTTGAAATAGCGTCTAGAGGGATTTTGTTGGTTTGCAAAATGTCACCAATAGCTTAATCTGTGAACAGAGTAACGTTTAAATTTGGGAATAATATTTGAAACCTGCTGCTTACAAAAATTATATTAACTATATGGTGGTTTATAAACAAAATAAAAGAAACAGCTTCTGCAGCATAATCTTCGAGTTTTAAGTGTCCTTTTTCTTCGTTTTCTTTTTGACAATGGATATTTTTAAGGTTGCGATGAAGATTATGAATATTATTGAACAACCCAGGTGGGAGAAAATGTTAGATTAAATTACACAAAAAAACTAAAAAATAAATAGAAAATAAAAATTTTAGGTTTGGATTTTTGATAATTATGATCATCTTAAAAAAAGCAAAAACAATTTAAAAATTTATTATAAATTTAAAATTTCGGAACCGTGGTTTAAACTTTAATTATTATTCAGTTTAAATCGACGCTTAACCGTAGGTTTAAGAGAGTCGATTTAAACCGAGGTGGGATTGATGAAAGCAAGTTCGAGTTGAGAGTGATCCTAGTCATAACTTAATATAACGTAACATAGCATAACAAGTTATGACCAGGTTGATCAGTCTTAACTCCAACTTTGCTTTCAATCCCACATTATAAAATGTTAAGTTAATCGACAACGATATTTTTTTGTGCAACCCGCTGTAATTTTGACTTTAAAAACTATTGTTATAAAGGGGTAATTTGTATAAATTTAGAAACAGTTCTCAATGTAGCAATTTAATTTGACATAAATACTGGATATTTTGTTTAGGTAGGTACCTACTTAACCTAATTAGTTGTTATTTTTACACCATTGGAATTAATTGATCTATTTTAGTCCTGAAAGTACTAACAAAAATTGTTATTATATGGATTCATCGGTTTTAAAATCAGACAGTGTATCTAAAACACTTTTCAATTTAATATCTATTTGTGAAAACCAAATATTATTGAAATAGAAAAGCAAACACATCTTAACAAAAGTGTAGATATTTTTATCGTAATATATTTTTTTATCTGTCCCCGTTTTTAATTTATTTGCCTCGAACGTGCTCCCGTGGAATGTGTTTGTTTTAAATTTGGACTCGCAAAAAGTTCAATGCACTCATTTAGACATCACACACACGCACATATTATACACATTCATAGGTTTACGCACAAATCTAGCAAGAATAATATACACTGCCGACTGGTTGAAATAGATACATACTACATCATGCATTGTCAGTTATTTTTTTAACTATATGTTCTCGATATTAATCAAACTTTTATCTCTAGATAGTCGTCGTTGGGCGATTCTTGCCCTTCTTTCGAATTAGGCTTTTTTCCCCTTCGTTCGCTACAGCGTAACGAAGGTTCCGAACGACGATCCTCAGTCATACCGACGCTCCCCCCAAGGGCAATCAACCCTTGGTTTCTTGCGGCATTGGGAAATATGTTCCCCTTCTGCTCCCCATGAAATATCCGATCTCATCCGGCCTGGTTACCGACGTGAATGGAGTGGGTTGGGGGCCTAAAAGCCAAATTTAGGAAAAGAAAATTTATGAGTTTGTTATTATGATCAAACAGTAGTTAATGAGTCATCACGAAAAAATAGTGCATTTTCGCCACATCGTGCGTATTGTACGTGTGTCTGGCGATGGTAATAAAATGTATTTTTCTATATACAAAATATCATAAACACGAATTTCACGAGAATTAGGTGGCGCGGCGTCAGTGGAGATTTTTAAAATAATATCGTGGCATAGTTTGTAGTTTTAATAGAAAATGAGAAATTAACATGAATCGCTGTAATATTGTTATTTTAATGTTCTGCATTGCGGATAATATAATTTGAACCTATATAATTGAAACTTTAAAATAATGTATTTTCCCCGAAATCAGACGCCTTTTTTACATAAGTAAGCCGCTTACTTAGGTTTAAATTATATTATCCGCAATGCAGAACATAAAAATAAAAATATTACGGCTATTCATGTTAATTTCTCATCTTCTATTAAAACTACAAACTATGCCACGATATTATTTTAAAAATCTCCATTGACGCCGCGCTTTTTAATTTTCGTGAAATTCGTTTTTAGTAAGCCCAAACGATTTAAAGCCGCATAAGCTATCCTGGGGAGAGACAAAGTATACAATTTTTATAAAATTTATCATATAACGAGCAAATTGGATCACTACGGGCGAAGTCGCGGATACTAGTAAATTTTTGTATTTTCCTCGGTATCGGACGCCTTTTTTACATAAGTAAGCCAACTTTAGGCCCAAACGGTTTAAAACCGTGTAAGCTATCCTGGGGAAAGACAGACAAAGTATACAATTCTTATAAAATTTATCATATAACGAGCAAATTGGATCACTACGGGCGAAGTCGCGGATACTAGTAAATTTTTGTATTTTCTTCGGTATCGGACGCCTTTTTTACATAAGTAAGTCAACTTTAGGCCCAAACGGCTTAAAACCGTATGAGCTATTCTGGGGAGAGACAGACAAAGTATAGAATTTTTATAAAATTTATCATATAACGAGCAAATTGGATCACCACGAGCGAAGCCGCGGGTACTGGTAAATTTTTGTATTTTCCCCGGTATCAGACGCCTTTTTTACATAAGTAAGCCAACTTTAGGCCCAAACGGGTTAAAACCGTGTGAGCTATCCTGGGGAGAGACAGACAAAGTATAGAATTTTTATAAAATTTATCATATAACGAGCAAATTGGATCACCACGAGCGAAGCCGCGGGTACTGGTAAATTTTTGTATTTTCCTTGGTATCAGACGCCTTTTTTACATAAGTAAGCCAACTTTAGGGCCAAACGGGTTAAAACCGTGTGAGCTATCCTGGGGAGAGACAGACAAAGTATAGAACTTTTATAAAATTTATTATATGACGAGCAAATTGGATCACTACGAGCGAAGCCGCGGGTACTGGTAAATTTTTATTTATTTAATAAAGTATCGGGGCATCGTTTGTAATTTTAATGAAAAATAAGAAATTAACATGACTTGATTATAGATAAGCCAGGAAACGATGCCACGTTTCACGCTGGTATGGAAATGTTCTTAATCCTTCTTGTGCCAGCGAAAATTCGATGTTATCTTAGACAGAGAAATGTTAAAAAAATCAGAATCGGAAGTACTTATAAGACGCACTTGCTGCAGATGACTGGGAATTTATTAATAATTCTATAGGTAATACATTATACCTACAGATTTCATTTTAGCCAATAAATTCACCCCCGCTTATATTTCCAACAGCCATTGTCCATAACCAGTTAGCCCCGTTGATGACGGTGGGAAAAGTTCCTGATTCCTTTGCATTATTGTCGGATCACGGCGTCATAATAGATCTTATTTTATATAAACTTTTATTCGCGTCTTTTATATAAAATGTCGTGAGACTTACGGAGCCAAGCAGGTTGAATCGGCGGTATAAATTATAACGACAAAATCCGTACAGGTGTCTGGTGGGTTCCTATAAAAATGTCTCCTCTTTTGTTATGCGACGACCGTATGTGTGGATTCCGGATTCAGGTAGATATCAAGTTTCTGATACAGGGCGATGAACGGAAAAAACCAATAGGCATATGTATAGGGTTGAATATTAAAAAAGTCAGGATGTTTTTTTATTCGTTAGTAGAGAAGCTTTACCATCATTACAAATAACAATCGCTGGATTTTCGTATTGTTTATTGGAATTAGGGAACTTGCATCAACATTAAATTTGAAAAATAATACTCCTAAGCGTAAGCTGAAATCATCAAAAGACCCACAGTTCAAATTTTTTCATGTGTTTGAACATTTTCATGCAATAAAACATGTGTAAGTTCCTTATTGTAAGAATATTAAAAGTATGTCAGGCCGTCAAACTACAAGAGCTAATAAAAGAACTGTCAAAGATTAGCTAAGCTAATATCAACAAGAACAAGCATATGCTTGCTAAACCAATGACTCTTTTAACCAGACTATTGCTTCTTCCAGTTTTCTTGGCTTTTGCCTTTTCTTAAGGTATGCCAAAAAATCGAACTATCAAAATACATTTTTTATCTGTTAACAAATAAGGGAGCCAATATTTGTCAACCTTGAAAATAGTTGTCATCCTTCACCCTCGTCATATTACGGTAGGTATGCATACTTTTATAATATTTTCCTATATCTATATTTTCTATACCTATAACGATAGTTAATGGTGACTATCTCAACCCCCTGCTTATTTTTTAATATTTTTACCTAAATAAAATATTTAGGTATAATATTTTTAGATGTAAATGATATGACACCTTATACTGATTATTCGTTTCTATTTTGCGATGGTTTACCACCTGATGGGTTGCCGTCCAAGGGTCGATCGACTTTACCAAACCCCTAGGACTTACAGATTCGACCTAGATACCTGTTACCTGCTATATTTTATTTAAAATATATGTTATATAATATAAATAATATATAAAACTGTCCTTAAGGTCTACTAAAACCAATGCGGGACAGGGGGAACAGGAGGGATGCGGAAGCTGGACATCGTTTAATACACTGACGATGACGGGTCAATTATTGTTAGACCGGGAACTATACACTTATTTCATTTCTTTACTAGCAATTATATCCTAAAGTGTCTTTATTTTCAACTGGCACCTATAGTAAACAATGAACCTAACCACAAAACGCTCGATCAGTTTTGCCATAAATCAAAAGCAAAATCGGGAGAAAACGATGTTCAAAATCGGTACATGTTAAAAATACTAGGTTTAGGCAAGGTTTCATGTAATTTGAACCTGTAAACCACCGTCGCTCTAACAGTATATTCCACCTAAAATACCGGTTTTTAACATTTTTTATGAGTTTTTGATTTATTTTTTTAAAATGGGTGAAATCAGGTGTGTGACTGCAAATCGGTAGAAAAACATTGGTTTTCGGTAGATCTACCGAAAAATCGGTAGGTTTGACAACACTGCGCTCTATGCGATCGACACAGGACTGCATTCAGCAGCAGAGGCTATATTATTGCCAATGCACCCAAACCTTTCGCTATTCCAGTAATCTGTGCTTCTGTGTATATCCGCAATATGTTCTATTCTATCTAATTGGTTATGGTTATGTGGTCTAAGGATATTCACGCTGAAAAGTTGGTTTATGAAAACAAATTGTAAGAAATAAACACAACCAAGATCTACTTTTTTTGTTTATTATTTATTACGAATTACAACTCTTCTAAATTTTAATGTAACAAGTAAAGAGTAAAACTTGCTCTCAAAACTACTATTGATTTAAAACAAAACAAATACGAAATATTAAAATTTGCATGTCACGTATTGGAAATTTATTATTCTATAGCGAATGCGAAACCAATGATTCTGTGAACGGGGAACCAACAAAAGTTTACAACCATAGAGAAATAATAGGGGTGGTTAAATATTTTTTAAGATATTAGTAATTTTTATCTGTATACCATTTTCCAAAATATCTTTTTATGTGTAAAGTAAGGTAAGAAATCCCTAAAATGGTAATTTAATTTTGTCAGGTATTGCACTTATGGATCGTAAAAATGTTTAAAAGTGTCATCTAGGATTGAATGCAGAAAAAGTCCTTCAGACTTTCGTGGCCTATACTGGCATAGCATAGACGGAAACAGTGTTGACTACGCGCATTCCCACTGGATTGTCATTTTAAAACCGCTAGAATCCGACAAAAGTTAAATTGACTACGTTGGAGAAAATTTTTCTAAAAAAAAAACGATCCTCCGACGCCATTAATTCTTTACTCCGATCAAAACTGACTTCTAAAAAAAAAAGGTCCTCCGCCGTCACCAAACCTTCGTTCTCCGCTCAAAAATTACTTACCGACCTCCGGCTCCGGTGCCGTCGAATTTTCACTCCGATCAAAAGTTACTCAAAAAAACCGCTAAGCGTTGTTTAATGTTCACCCGGTATAAATTGAAAAAACCACTACATCTAGCGGGAAAACCGCTAAGTTGGTAATACTAGACGGAAAAATCCTAGAGTTAGCCCTACTCTTTTGTCCCGCTATTATTACGGAGCACATAGTGACATCTAATGGTTTTGAGGCGGACCATTTGCCTGCGATATGTTTTCGATTACGGTTACTTTTGAATTATGTTTTATAAGCATACAAGCTGCTGCGAACAAGCCCACATACGAGCCCGATGTCCAGGGCACAGAGCTAAGTTTCTTTTAATGTCTGGTGTGAAGCAGGTTTTGTTCAAATATGCTAAAATGCTCAAAAATAAAATTTAAATTTGCTGTCCGATTTTCAAATACTACAGCACAATGGACTGCTATGTGCTTAGCATTGGTCAGAAGCGATGGCTTGGCTGGTTACTCGTTTACATTTAAATAAATCATTCGTGTCCAGAGGATCACAGACGAGATCATTGCTGAACTAGGTACATCCCATTCTTCGTTTGTACCGTTTTGGCTTCTTCACGTCATTTCTTTGTGGGCGGTGGGCAATGTTCTTAATCTAAGAACTTTGGGCGGTGGGCACTATACATGGGCGCGTTTGAAATAGGGGGGTAATAATAGTTAATTATCGGTATATATAATTTAGGCGTGTTTTACTGCGGATTGTGGTTCTGGAACCCTCGTTAAGTTGTTGTAGGTCCACGAGCAAGCTGGCTGAATATTGAAAACAACAAGTGGCCATTAGTAACACAGAACACACACACAGCAAGCTCTTGTGTTTTCTATTTCCTAGCCCTCTCTTACTCAATATTTATTATGTATCTCAAACTCAAGGTTCTTAGAAGAACCTTGTCTCAAACTCAATATCGTTTCCTTTAACGTATCCCATATTTCTTTTGACGAACTTTTTTTCTGTGCTTCCTAACCTAACAGAGGAGAGAGACAGGCGAACCGTTGTTTTCTGTGTCCAAACTTTTAAATCTGCGGTGTTTACTTTTTACTTTTTAGAAATTTCAAATTATACATTTGTACAATAAAAGAGAACGTCAAAGCCATTTATTTGGGAAATTGGTTAAATAATTAATTTATTATCATTAGTCATTTTAGCGGGCTATTTACTGTGCTGTCTTTACGCAGACAATGGGAGACAATACACAATCACAATACCAAATAAAAGTTCTTTTTCCAGGCTTTTCATTTATTAAAGATGATTTTATGGAAGCAAATTGTTCCTGTACACTTCTAAAAGGACCTCAAAATTGTATTATAGATACTAGGACAGCGTGGGACGGTCCTGAAATTTTGGAAGCTTTGAAAGACAATAAACTATCCCCCGAGGATATAAATTATGTTATTTGCACACATGGACATTCAGACCATATTGGATGTAATTATCTTTTTAGAAATGCTATTCATATAGTTGGATTTAGTATATCCCATAAAGAAAAATACAACTTAAACCCAGATTTGGCAGGTGGTCACGAATACATTATAAATAATCATATTAAAGTTATACCTACGCCAGGACATACCCTGCAAGATGTGACAGTAATTTTTGAACAGAATAAGGTAGTCTATGCGATTACAGGTGACTTATTTGAAAACGAGCAAGATTTGGAGAATGAAGAAATTTGGATAAATGCCGGAAGTGATTCTGTAGATTTACAACGAAAAAATAGAGCAAAAATTTTAAGTATGGCGACTTTTATCATACCTGGCCATGGCCCAATGTTTAAAGTAAAGGGCAAATAAATGTTTTGGTTGTGTTGAAAATTAATAGATGGAAAATGATGCTGGGACGATGTACTAGGTACTACAATTTTAGTGAAAAATTATAGGTTTTAGTTTTTATTTTTGTAAGGTACCTAAGCTTTCCTATTTTTATCTCCATGGGTATACCCATCTGTTAAAACTATACAGAAAAGAGCCTCTTCAAATTAGTATGATACAATATGATTTTTGTAAAAAAAAACGGATACACATGATTAAAAAATATAAAACTCAAAATACATAAGCATAAGCCTACTTTATTTTCAAAACAGTTTACAAAATATTATAAGTTGACAGGATATTGTTTGTGTTATGTACCCCCAATTATACTATTTTTTAAAACTGTTTTTTTATTTATTTCCTCACCTTCATTGGGTATGGTATGAATTAAATAACCTTTACAAACAGACAACTTCTCTCCAAACTGCTGTTTTAAGCAAAATTTTGATACAGATTTGAAAAGTCAACTAAACTAAAAGTCGCCTATGTGTAAAAGCACTAAACTTACATTTAAATTTCACTTAAAAAATGATCTTACCTAAATTATTAAAAATGACAGAATGTAACTAAATACTACCAATTTCTTAAATACAACATTTTTGGTACTATTATTTTGGGGTAGTTGTTTGTCCATTTGACAAAATAATAAAAACACTGATTTTAAGTTACAGTCTGTCATAAATAACAAATATCTTACATTAGGGATATCTCTGAACTTTAACATAATAGAAATACTCTGAAAACAAAGGCAGTGAAATTATAATTATACACTACTTAAATATTATTTAGAACAATCCCGAAAAGTAAATATCTTTTATAAATTGTATACTACAAAATAATTGTTACATGCCATTACTTTGCCTCAAGTCTAAATTTGATGATTTACATCAAAAATGGTGTTTTCCATTAACATAATATCTGTAGTTTGACTGTATCTTCCTTTACCGTTTTATGTATTTTAATGTGCGGTAGTTTTAGTAAGACAACTGTTCCTCAAAAATCGCCACAGTGTAAGCAACCATAATTTCTTGGTAATTATAGAGGTACCTTAAAAATTGCTGTTAATTAATTAAATTTTATGTTATTACATTGTATAAATATTGCTACCAAATGAGGTGAAGTTCACTACTAGGAGTGCTCTACTACTTCCCTTAAAATTACTTATTCACTAAAAAAAAAGAAACAGTGCAATGACTGAGTCGATCTTCTTCACATGTATACCGTTTCTTCTTGCCTTGTTAAAAAAAGTACTGGTCGCCTTTTTCATTGACACAATCGTAAAACGGTAATGGAAATACAGAATGCACCAGTCTTAAAACTAAAACAATTTTTGTATACAATATATGAAATTTGTATGTTGTGGTGTTATTATTAATTTTATTGAACAGAGTATATATACTTAATTATTTGTACATAAAATATGTTTCATACTACACAATAGATAAATCAGAAAATATAATAGAAAAGCCTTAAGAACTTAATTTTTGATTAAAGTACAATGAGATTTTTTTTTTAATTTTGCCTTTATGGGGTTGAAATTTTTTTAAATATTCTCCACAATAAGCTTTATTTGTGAAAATTGGGCTGTGTACCCTAATGTAAAATTGAATCATACTATTATTTATTGCAACACAAACATTTTTAAAAAATGTAGTTTTTTTTCTTGAAAACTGGAATAACTTTGTTAAGTCCTTGCCAATTTCCTGCATTTCCAGGAAATTTTCTGAATTATCTATGGTGTGATGTGAAACTTAGCTACAAAATACTACTCTGTATCCAATTTTTAATAAGAGGGCAAGAAGCCTAAATCGGACAAATGTAAAAACGTACCCGATTCCCTTAGGAGTTATAGGGCTATCGACGCATTCTCCATTTAACTTTTTTAAATCAATATTTTAGTTTTATCCAAAAAGCGACCAAATACCCGTCTTAGGGTAGCCATTACCAACATAGTTTTAATTTAAAGAAATTTTGATCAATGAATTAATAAAAGCAAAAAACGAAATTTGGGAAGTTTGTTCATATTTCTTTTCTTGCTTTGTAAATTCAAAGTTTTTAACTTTAAACTGTAGGTAATTATGTTCTAAACAAAGGTATTTGGTTAAGTTGTAGACATGTTGTATCCTATCATTGAGGCATCCCAGAGAAAGAGACCATCCAACTTTATTTACAGAAAGCCTAGTATGACAAAACCAAATTACCATGCTTGTAGAGATACAAATACATTTGAAATATAATTGTATGGGTTTATTTACATTTATTAAATAATACACCCTATATATAAGGACATTCTTGGAACCAAACTATTACACATTTAGATTTCCTATACAAGCGTCCGTTTTGCCATATCGGGAATGGAAAATGGCCTGTCAAAGTGTTAACAAATGTTATTTTTCATCGGTTAATATCTATAAACTGCTAGGTTAAATTAGACATTAAAATAATTTTAATTAGTTTGGCCTCTAAAATTCAAAAATGCTATAAAATACAAGTGTCATAAAAAAGTCTATACTTACTTTACTTAATTGTTGAACTCTTCTAGATTTTTTTTAAAATATACTTCTAAGAATTTAGTATAATTTTTTTATTTCACATGTTTTTGTATCTTTAATTTCACAGGAGTTGTTTTAATTGGTTATATTGGAACACTCACACTGTAGGCTATTATAGGTGAGGTTTTATAAATGAAAAAAAAAACTTGAACACAATCTAAATTCTATGTATCAACCTAAATAAGAAAAAAAGAAACTACTATTATTTAGATTACACTATCTATACCTACCCCTAACCAATATTCCTTTTAGATCACATAGATAGTTAACAGATATTTTTTGCGAAATATTTTAAAATGTAATGACAAAATCAACACTTTTACCCAGAACTATACACACATATCTGATAACCCTCTAATCCAAATTGTAAATCACAAATGAACACAACTACTATCATATAGCCCATTAAAATATGTGGTAATTACTATTAGTATCTTTTCTGACCTGGACCACTTTATGTGTCAGTGGCTCACCACTTCTGCATCAGAAATTTACAGAACCTACTTATTTCAGTGGGAAAAGGATAGTTTAAAGTGAATTTGCAAAAACAACTATTTTTTTTGTTCAATACTGGTAAAACAACTAAGTAACTTTATTATTATGTGCCAATAAATATTTATTATGACAAATGCATTTCAGTTGCTGTATAATTTTCAGAAAAAACTTGCTAACTAGCAAGTCCTGATTATGCATTTTTCACTCTTAAAAATAGATATTTTTTCACCTTTAAAGTAAGTTTACTTACATATAAACCTACTCAGATATTATTAGATACAATTGATTTTTTATTACTCAGTAGGTAAGCAAGAACATTTTAACACGTAGGTGGGCCATCTAATACATAATGTAGTCCAATTATTGTTCCTAGTACCTACTTACACCTAATTTACTCATTTTTTTTGGCACTTGTGAGTACTTTTAGAGAAACTGTTTCTGATTCACCAGAGGCACTATAACCCAAGATTGGACCTGGTACCTTCCTTTGTCCATTTTCTCTTTGGAGTATTTCTAACAAACTCATACTAGGTAACCACGACTTGTCCCTCATAGCAGTTGCAACAACGTTTCTGTTTGGTTCTGCATCATAAGCTGCACTTTCTACTCCAAAATACTCACAATATTCATGGATAAAAGTGCGCTTATCTCGGTTCATAGACTCAAATGAATGGGAACGGCTTTTCTGCTTACTTTGCTTTGCCAGCTGTACCAGCTCGCTTAGTTTATCATGAATCCTCTGGCAAAATTTTGGATCTTTCTTAGCCCATTGTTTTAAGAAATCTGAATATCTTGGAGTTAATTTTTGACTCAAATCGGGATTTTGAATTTGCAAACCAATAGCCAATCTTCTATTTCTTTCTAAAACTTTGCATTCTTCAGTGCATTCCAAAATCTTTAATACAGATGGTTTCTTAACTGTTACATCAGTCACATCAACACTTGTGTTAAATGATAAGTTTCCCAGTTTGTCTTTAAGCTGAGCCATTTCGATGTTCCTAAACTCTTCAGTCAAATCTACACATATTTTGCTGCTCTTCTGAAGACCACATGGACATGTAACAGGTACTATATGCTTACAAGTACTATCAGGACAAGGAGAGTTGTGACAGGGCTTATTACACGGATGACCACATAGTACTCTAGGAATAGTGCAAGGCTGTGTACATGGGACGGGACATCTACCTTCGTGGCATGATTTGCTGCATGTGTGGCGCCCACAAGACATTGGCTGTCCACAGGGTAAACCACAACTAAAACTATTTTGATGACAAGGAATGGCTGCACGCTGCTCGTGATGACCATAACACCATTGTTTAGTTAATACAAAACAAGGTGGACATGGTCCTGGATGACATTCATGATTTGGTGGATGACCACAGGAACGAGACTTTGAGCAAAGTTTTTTACATGTAGGACGTTTTGTTCCACAAGGAACTGGTGGGTACAGAACACTTGCACCACATTCGCAATATAATTCTTCAAAACTGGTTTCCATACAAGGAGGGCATCGACCAGAGTGGCAGGTAAGTTCACACTTATGGAGTCCACAGGAAAGTAGATGATTGCAAGGTAATGGACAAATATGTTCAATTTCAATACAACATTTTTGCTTACAAGAATGTTTACCACAAAGACGCTTCTTGGTGCACTTTTTTTCACATCTTGCATCATCTGCTTTAGTAGTTAACTTTTGACAAGCCATTTCTTTGTCCATATGTCCACATCGGCAACGAATTACAGTTGTTAAAGGACAGGGTGGACACTTACCACCATGACATTTCTCTTTGCAAACATGAGGCATACTTGGAGGTCCACAAATTAAAGGTTTATTACATTTATTATCACAACATGGAATTGGATCAAGACAAGAAGTTCTTTTTGTTTCTAATAGAGTTTTGCTACAAAAACAAGTTTTAATTTTGTCGATGTCTGTGTCACAAGGGGAACAAGATCCAGCATGGCACTGTTTTTCACACTTGTGATTACCACATGACAATAATTTATTACAGTTATTTTCACATATAAAAGTCAATTGACCGGAGTGCTCTGCATCACAATGTACTTTTCTACCAGTTTTTCCACAATAACATTCTTGTATTATTACAGCTTCACATGGAGAACATGGACCAGCATGACACTTTTCTAAACATTTGTGCACCCCACAATTCAAAATTTTTTCGCAATTTGAATTACAGGTGATTTTAATATCACTACTACATTTAACCACTTGTTGAGTCAATCCACATCCACAAGGTTTTGAAACCATAATATTGCATTCTGGACAAGGGCCTGGATGGCATAATATATTGCACTTGTGTTCACAATTTTTTCCTTTTTTTAAACACATGTTATCACATCCATGGGCAATAATATTCGGAATAAGTTTTGGATCAATAATTTTACCACAATAACATGTATATTGATTTGGAACTTCTGTATAGATATTTTGACAGGCTGGGCATCGCCAATTTTCTTCAACCTTTGATGATTCTGCCCATGCAGATATGCAACTAATATGTATTATATGATAACATTGAAAACAGGACCAAATTTTATCAGTCTTTTTAATTTTCTCACAGCATACCATACACTCTAACATTCGACCACTGATCATTTCTATCAGTCTTTCACGTTGCCCTGCAGTTGAAACATGTCTAATTGGCACATTAGAATATGTTTCAAATTTTTCTTTTTTCTTGTCTTCAGTATTATAGTAATCTGTACGTCTACTACCACCAGAAAAAGCATTTTCATTAAAATCAGGGTAACTTTTTTCATGTTTAGGCCTATTGTATGATTTATTCACATACCCACTTCTACGTTCGAATTGGAATTTATTTCTATAATCATTATTAGTATTATCGTAAGAATTTCTTTCAAATCTGGAATGTGAAGGTGAACCATCAGTTGCTTTATTTCCATATGTTTCCTCATTCCTCTCATACCTTCCATATTGGCTGGAGTTACTATTAAATCCTTTATAGTTGTATCCTGCATGGTTGGCAGAATATCTGGTATTATTGGGCCTCCTGTAATTAGTTGGTTCCTGACCTGTCTCATATTCATTATTTGCAGATCGCCAGTTTGTGTTGTAACGAGAATTCCTATCTTTCCAGTGTTTTCTCTCTTGAATTCCTTTTACACTGCCATTGGAAGTCCCAGGGTAGAATTCTTGGGCTGTTGGTCTTAAGTCAGACTGCCTACTGCTTCTATCCGCTTTAGGTTTGCCAGAATTTGTGTTATAAAACTCCTGGTTCTGCCTTAATGACTTCTTTCTTACAGTACCCTGGTTGGGATTTAAAGGATAGTATTCTGGTGCTGTAGCTTGCAAATTTGAATAGGCACTAGTTAAACTACGGCTTCCACTTGATTCTACCTCACGAGTAAATGTTGTAGACCGAACTTCTTGAATTGAAATGTCATCACTTTTTAAAGAACCGGACATAATACCGTTCGTCAGGATAAAGGTTCAGAACTAAGATATACCGTGATTGTTAATTATATACGTTCCAACTTAAAAAATACAAAAATTCATATAATAGAAGCTGAGGTATTTTAATATATAATGGTGAAACGTTGTGACACTTTTCTGATAACAAAAACCATGGCGCCTTCCATTGAAATTGAAAGAAACTCGTGTCGCTTGTCGTGTTTTTATCATCCGGAATTCGATGTCCGGAATCCGTCAGTCAAGCTGTCATTCTCTTTTTTTTTATTTCATTACTAGCACAGAGGAAACGAACGCACTACAAGTTACTTAGTACCACGGTCAACTTTATTTCTGGAGAGACGGCCATGTTAGTACCTTCGGGCCATGTTAGTACCTTCGGGAAAACGCAGCTTTAAATTCTACATCTTGTACGTTTGGGGAGTGATCGAGTACTATTTGTTAGTGTTCGGCGCTCCCCTTACGCATCAAGACCTTTTTAAGAACTAGGCGAGAGGCCCAGTTGAAAGGTTGGACACTCCCCATTTTTATGAGAAAATTTCTGGTCACACTTACCTTTTCTAGGGGTGAGATTGACTCTCAAGCGAAGCCCTAGGAATTACGACATGCTATGAGCTCCTGTTACGGCCAAATAAGGCTTGTAGATCCCGCCCGGGGGCCGCAGTGAGGTTGCCCCTAGACGTTTCTACCATATTCTAGAGCCAATTGTTGAGTGTGGTAATCAGTTCACTTTCGTGGGCACTTTTTAGTGCCGGTGTGTTTGAAAACGCCAAGCGGAGAGTCTGTGGATTAGGGTTCGTCCCTGTGCTAACTTTCTCGAAAATTGCCTAGGATTGGGTTAAATCTCATAACTTCTTTTGGATCTTGGGGGGGTGTAATTACCCCCCCCTTATCGACGCCCTTACAGGGTACAGCCTCAAAGGGAAACTTTCAGGGAATGGACTCAATAAGGATCTTTCACGGTAGCGACTCGGACATTTTTTCTGTAGAGAGGGACAGTCGGGACGACATGTATTTCATGATATTGTACTTAGTGAAGGCGGAAAAGCGCCGCAGGTAAAAAATTTTCGTCGCCAAAGTTCGGTTAAAATTCACCTAATATCAAATTTAGAAAATTAAATTATTACCTCTCCCCTCTCTGCATGGTTGGATTAAATTTGTTTTTGTAATGTTTTTTTTTTACTTTTTGTTGATATTCTTAGCTGGCTCTTTATTTAAAAAAAAAAAACATTTTTTATATTTGTGAAAAATGTGAATATTGATGTCACTCCAAAATTCTAACATAAGACGTATGTATAACTCTAACCAGCGTTTTTGGCGCTCGGTTTTTTATGATTAAAACTAAAGTAAATATCGCTTTACCACGCTAATATATTGATTATTTTTTCAGAAATCATGTATTTTAGGAGCGTAGATCTAGCAGTATTTGGTGCAAATGCTTAGGTTTTGAAATAGGTACTCCTTCTTAAGTGCCGTTTTTGTATATTCATAATAAAGCATTCTCGTTTCTTCCCGCAGCCCGGCTAAAGCCGGAGTCCCATGCATACGATTTACGACATCCGATATCCGAAAATAATTTGGTTTTCGTGCGAAAATGTATTGCATATCCCATGTATACGACTTTCGGATCCGAATTTCTGTAAAACTGACGTCAAAAAGAAGACGAAGATATCTGACATTTATACCATAACCTTCAAACCTCAAAGCTTAAGCTCTGGTTTCCTCGAAAGCGGTACCGGTAAATTGCGACCGCAATAATGCGACCAATGACGTCAGATTGCGGTGGAAAAATTAGGGATATTTATTGCGGCAATGAAATGTGTAAACTCAGAAAGCGTCGCCAGTACCGCTTTGCGTCGAAGACGAGTGACATGGACGATCTCGATGTTGCTCTTTTAGTAGTACTAGATGGCGAGGAATCAGAGGAAGAATTGAATCCTAGAAGAAGTGAATCTGACCTTTTTAAAAAAAGAAATTTTGATTTGCCGCCATCTATATACTAACGAAAATAAGTTCAGGGAATATTTTCGTTTGACGCCGGTCTTGTTTGATTACGTCTTAGGATATATAAAAGACGATCTTTATTCAATACCAACAAATCGTGTTCAAAATCCATTGACTCCTGAGCAAAAATTATGCCTGCTTCTAAGGTATGTATTTCCATTAACTACTATAATTACACCAAACATAACACAGAATATGTCTTATATTATATACTTTTATTTCAAACGATTTACATATTTATAAAATAGCTTTGGCTAGGCTCCGTCATTACTAAAGTAGCGGATGGTCCCATTGGAGATATAAAATCATCGGTAACATATGTACTGTTTGATGTAGAGCTACCTGCTGATGATGGTTCATGCCCATAGTCAGGACTTGTCAATACTGATAGATGTTCAATCTCTGCATTTCCTACTAAATTTCCAATTTGCATTCGGAGCCTAGCCTGAACGACTTTTGGCAACTTTTTACTTATTTTTGCCATTGCTGCAAAGAATAAATCATTTTCATCTTGCTTTTCCATCTTTTGTAGATCTTGCTTATCAGCTATTTGTCTTAATATCTTCAAGCGTTCATCAGCAGGTGTGGATTTAGTTGCACATTTACGTTTGGTAAGTCGTGGACTTTTTACAATTTCAGCTTCGGCTTCTTGGATATCTGAAATATCGTTGCTAGATTCCTCTGCGGTGATAAGTAATTTAGACTCCATGTTGTTGCCCTCTTTGCTACAATAAGTCGTGCTGCTGTCCACACACTTTTGAGATTCAGACTGCCCTATGTTGCTGAGAGTGCTAAGAATAAAATAAAACATATTTTATTATCAGTAAAATAAGGAAACATATATTTACCTTCTTTTGCCCGAAGCGATACTATCCAAGAACGACAGCTGGTCCGATCTTTTCTTCGCTGCTTCCCCGGATGAACCAGTGCTAGGTTTGCCTCGTCTTTTTATGTAGTAATCTCTTACATATCCCCATCTCTTGCTGCAGTCATTATCTATAAAAATACAAACAAAAACAAGGTAACTGAGGTAAGTGTCTTGAATTACTAGATGTTAATTTTTTAGGTTTTTGGCTACAGGAGAATCCTTTCGATCATTGGCGTTTCAGTTTAGAATATGCCATTCATGGATTAGTATAGTAATAAGGCAGGTTGCAGAATCCATTGTTACAAGAATGCTTACTTTAGTAATGCCACAACCAACAGAGGAAATGTTCAAAACAATATCTAGGAAATATAGATCTCTTTGGGATTTTCCGAACTGTGTTGGAGCAATTGATGGTAAACACGTTCGGATAAAGGCTCCGAAAAATAGTGGTTCCACTTTTTTTAATTACAAGGAGTTTTATTCAGTGGTTATGTTGGCAATTGTAGATGCAGATAATAAATTTGTTGCAGTAGACATAGGATCGTACGGAAGAGAAGGAGATGCAGGTAAATACATTATAATGAACGTAATTTTTAATTTCTGATAAAACAATTTACATTTTAGGCATATATTTAAAAAGCAGATTTGGACAGAAGATTCTGAAAAAAGAATTTAATATTCCACAACCACAACCACTGCCTGGTATGAATATCTTGATGCCCCATGTTATTCTCAGGGATGAGGCATTTGCTCTTCATGAACATCTCATGAAACCATACCCAAGAAATCAATCAGTGACTGACAAAACTAAAGCAATATATAATTACCGACTTTCTCGAGCTCGAAGGACAACTGAAGACGCCTTTGGCATTCTTTGTGCATTTTTTCGAATATTTTTTCAACCTATTGCTACGCATCCGGAAACCACGGATAAACTAATATTATGTGCCTGTATTTTATATAATCTTTTGCGAGAAGCAAATATACTTCCGACATCAACTAATAGTAGAGGGACATATCCACTACCTACAGAAAATTTACTTCCACTAATTCACAACAACGTACGTGGGGCAAATATAGCAGTTGAAATTCGTGAGACATTTAAAACATATTTCAATGGACCCGGTGCTGTAGCATGGCAGGAAGAGCATTACCGAGAAAACTAATCATAGCAATGTAAAATGTTATAAATAAATATTTTGTATGGTAGCGAGAAGGTGTATTATTGTATTGGCACAAACTAAATGACCGCCGGCGGTCGTTTAGACAGTACGTATTTTATTAGGTACCTGTTATTTGAAGTATCTGGGCTATTTCATTCCATAAACTCTGTTTAAGTTGGGTTTTTCTGTAATCTGTACATTGAATGTTATACAAACATTCATGACTTTTCACAAAATCTATTAATATTTCGTCCTGCTCACTTTTCCCTTCCGTGTGTTTTAGTCCAGAACACATTATGCTAAAAAAACACCATAAAATTACACAAACTTAATAAAATAACGTAAACTTAACATATAAATAAGATAAACTTAATAAAATAACGTAAAGTTAATATAAGATAAAATATAAATACCTATTTTCTTCTGTTTTATAATAAGGAAAACGAAATCAATGCACATCACCACCGCAATAAATCGTTGACGAACTGTTTCCCGCCGCACTGGCTACCGCAATCACTATGCCGGTACAGGCATATTGCGTTGCGGTGGCTACCAACGCTTCCTTAAAAACCACTGCATCCGGTATACATGGTACAGTTTTCTATGATGTCATTGGCCGCAATATTGCGGTCGCAATTTGACTGTGCCGCTTTCGAGGAAACCAAGGCTTTAGGCTTTAAACTTTATTCGAGTTCTGTGCTTTAAACCAAATATTTTTTTATGGTTCTGGTAATATAGTATAGTAATTATAGTATTATTTTTTCTGTTCAGTCAATCGCATTTAATTTAATAAACTGTGGTAAGCTCCTTGTATCTTTTGATTTTTGAAATTGTTTCTCATCCAAAATCTTCTGTCTTTGTTTTTTTTTCGGGCGAGTTTATGTTTATTTCGTAAAATTAACAAAAAGCGATAAAAGTAGTACGTTGTTGGAACTACAAATTTATTTTTTACCCTGTTTATTTATTGTTATGTTAAATATGCAAAAAGCACCGAAGCCGAAACCACATAAAAGTCAACTATGTAGTAAAGTGAGGTTAAAAATCTTCCCACATCGGACAAAAGTTAAACTAAATTCAAGTCGTACGACGCGTCGTAAATTGTTAAAAATATTTGGATAAAATGTGGCGCCAAAATTTTCGACCAATGACAGCGCCGACGTATCATCGTATCGTCGGAAATCGTATACATGGGACTCCGGCTTAAAAGTCCTGTTTTGTATAGATTAAGGTTTCGGACGCATATCGTTTTAGTTATTGATTTAGGATGCATTTTATAGGAAAACGACTAAAAAGAATATTATTTTATAGTATTTTTCTATTATATACTTGTCTGTTCCGTTTTCCCTTTTTTAGGGCTACTTTAAATTAACAAAAATATAACAAAATGCAATAAAATATTTTTATAACAGAAACAAAAAACGATTAGCTTCGAAAACTAAAAATTTTTGGGATATGCAACCTTATACAAACTTACCTTTAATTTTGAAGAAGTAGTCCATTCTTAAAGTGGAGTTAATTTATAGAAATAAAATAAAAAACATAAAGTCTTTCTCCACTGGTTTATTAAACAAAAAGTTAGAAGTGGGTAGATGTTCTACATGTTTCGGGTGTAGTAACACCCATCATCAGGAACAAAATATAAAGAGAAAAATTCATAGAAAGGAACAGACGTAAATGGTGAGTGATAGTGAACCTCGATGGAGCTCTCATCGAGCCATGGAAGATTAAATGTTTAAAAATGGGATAGTGATTAAAAGAAAATTGACATATTTAAGTCTTAACACTGACCATGGGCAACAGGTAACAGTGGTAAGAAGAGGCCCGTTTGGGCAAAGAGAAAAAAAATTTTTTAAGAAATGTGAAAATGGAGACTCACAGGTCAAGAACCCTCATCACGGGAACCGTGGAGAGAAAGAAAATTTATTAATTTAGCCCTCTTTTTAAGGGAAAAATAAAATATCTTAGTTAAGAAAAGTAAAAGGCATAGAACTGATGTAGAATCTTAGTTCATAGCCGAAAAATAAAAGAATAAAATTTATAAAAAATTTTCTTTAAAAATTTTTTAAAAATTTTATTCTTTTATTTTTCGGCTATGAACTAAGATTCTACATCAGTTCTATGCCTTTTACTTTTCTTAACTAAGATATTTTATTTTTCCCTTAAAAAGAGGGCTAAATTAATAAATTTTCTTTCTCTCCACGGTTCCCGTGATGAGGGTTCTTGACCTGTGAGTCTCCATTTTCACATTTCTTAAAAAAATTTTTTTCTCTTTGCCCAAACGGGCCTCTTCTTACCACTGTTACCTGTTGCCCATGGTCAGTGTTAAGACTTAAAT
Source organism: Polydrusus cervinus (assembly GCA_935413205.1). Lineage (NCBI taxonomy): Eukaryota > Metazoa > Arthropoda > Insecta > Coleoptera > Curculionidae > Polydrusus > Polydrusus cervinus. The sequence goes on along the minus strand of OW284514.1, from coordinate 23,052,649 downwards.
ATGTCAATTTTCTTTTAATCACTATCCCATTTTTAAACATTTAATCTTCCATGGCTCGATGAGAGCTCCATCGAGGTTCACTATCACTCACCATTTACGTCTGTTCCTTTCTATGAATTTTTCTCTTTATATTTTGTTCCTGATGATGGGTGTTACTACACCCGAAACATGTAGAACATCTACCCACTTCTAACTTTTTGTTTAATAAACCAGTGGAGAAAGACTTTATGTTTTTTATTTTATTTCTAAACTTACCTTTATTTTTAATGCTAAATAAGAAATAATTATAAAATTTGGGTGTTTCCATTTGAAAATCTAGACTTTTTGCAGTTTTTTCAATTTCATTTTTAATCTTATTTTTTAAACACCCTGTATTAATAGTTATCAAAATATTATAAAAAATCTATTAAAGCAGGTCCTTTATAACAAGGAATCTCACTTAAATTAAATAAATAAGGCTTCTTTATAGAAAAAATTGATAATTATTCTAAGACTTGCAAACGTCATTTTTGACATATTATTATTATTATTATGTTTTTTATTGGTTTCCCAAACGGCCATCGACCAAAGTCCTTCAGCCACAGTACATTAATTAATTCTTAATATTAACACTATATAGTATTTGCAAATATAAAATGATTAAATGTAATTTATAAATAAGAGCAACAAAAAAAAAACTAAACCAAGTCAGATTAATTTGATTAATAGGTTTGCTATCTAGCTGCCTGGTTCCTTAAAATCTCCAATATGGTTTGTTCTGGGTATCTATATCTAGATTCTTGATTATCTCTAGTTAGGCACAGTTCTTCGATGAGATTCAGATTGTCGGGTTTGGCTTTGAATTTGCTAGTTAATTCAGTTAGTCTTAGATCAATGGGTTGTATATCGGTTTTTTGGTAAAGTTGTCGGTTGCTGGGGTTGTGAAGAGGGTTTTCTGGGTGTCGTATTTTTGTCTTGGTTCTCAAAGCTGATGTTTCTGCTACTTTGAGGTGTTTTAGGGCTGGTGGTTTGGCATTACTCAGCAGTACGTATCCATACTCTAGAAGCGGCCTGCAAATTGACTTTTATATTTTTGCTGCCGTTTTGGTGTTAATAGATGTATAAAAGTTTTTGATACTTTAGGTAATAGTTTAATTCTATTAAATATATTAATGTACTTAAAAAAATTATTATCAGGCTAATTCAAGCATTCTGTGGTTTTAGCTTCCAAACAGCTAGGAATCTTTGACATAAAAATTCAAATATGTCAAAAACGTTTAGACATAGGTATAAGACATGGTACACAAAATCTGCCTAGAATCTTGCGTAGAATGCAAAAATGTAATAATATATAGGATGTCCCATTTAAAATAAGCAAGTTGACACTTACTTCCGGTATAACCGGAAGTGCCACCATTATGAAAATATTTTAGCCCGGTCGCCCCTATCAGCTTCAGCATACTGTCAAATTTTCAAAATTTTCCTATGTATAGTTTTCTATATTTAGATCGATTCGATTCCCGGTGGGACACCCTGTAGGTATAATTTAAAAATTTAGAAAACTTTTTCCTAACTTGAACCATATCAAATATAATTATATGTAAATAAGACAGTCCAATACACAAACATAATAATCTATATAAAAACACATACTTAATACTACATACATAATACACCTACTTAAAATCTCTTAATATTAAAAGGTTGTTTGTTAGTGAGTATAGAAATGTCTTGATTGTTATGGCTTAAATTAATAGATAAATCAGATTCCATTAATCGCCTTTCTATAGATTGATTACAATCATCATCTTGGATTCTCAGCTCATGCTTCGTTACAACTTGTTCCTTTATTAAATTTTTAATACTCTTAGGCAATACTACTTCGTTTTCTTCATGTACTTCCCTATGTTGTGCTGGTCTATAGATCACCTTAGGGAATTCAATATTTGACGCACAAGGAATATTCTCTTTGACCAATGTTGAAACAGGTTTTACTAATTTTGATAATTTTGTATGGTGGGTGCTTGTATTTTGAGGCACATTTATCATCGGATAGTACTTTGGACTATGCTTAATATACACACCCACAGGGCTTACAATAGTCTTTAAGGGTTTAGGAAGTTTGCTGGGGGTAGCTAATTTTTTAACAGGGTTTGTTGGAACCTTAAAAGCCCCTTCCATTTCTGTTTTTTTTGTAAATAGGCTTCTGGGACATTGGGTAGAAAATTTAGATAGTTCCTGTTGAGATCTAGTTTTAGCTGCAGTTACTACCCCTTCTCTTTTTGTAATTTTTTCTGCACTGTAAAACATTTTACACTTTTCTGCTGATTTGGTAGACAGCATTTTTGTTTTAGGCGTCTTATTCTCTAGCCCAGCACTGTTCAATGAAGTATTCATAAATGAGCCAGAAATTATATGGTCTGAGCTAAATGGCTCCTTTAAGGGAGTAGTTTTAGAATGTGTAATTTCAGGCATTTCATAGTCAAGTCCCTGTTCTAAAAACCTGTTTATTTCTTCTAACGTATCATCAAATTGATAAGATTCATCAGATTGCTCCACATGGATACTGGGTACATGCATTGATGAAGTTGATGAAACTTCTGAATTGCTGCTTAATTGGGATACACCACTAAGGCTTGATGGTTTGCTGACGTTTGAACTTAAACTAAAGCCAGTATAAGAGTTAGTACTATAAACATCTGGTGTTGCGTTTCTTGTAATCTCTTCTGTATCTTTTTTTCGTGAATCTGAATCTTGAAGTTTTTCAGGACCAGACAGACTTCCTGTTGATGACACCCCACTACTGTCATCCTGTTGGCTCATGCTACTACCATCTTCAATACATGTTGTAAACTCTGTTCTTTCCGAAATTTTGCTTAGCTGCTTGTAATCAACGATTCTATCAAATCTCTGCAAATGCTCAATTTCTGTATCTGTGTCACTTATACTAAGGTTTTTAAAGTCAAAACTAGATTTGCTGAGATGCATCGAATGGTAGTTCTGGTTTTCTAGCTGATCAGTACTATATTCATTTTGAAAATTTGAATGATCTATTAATTGATCTTTATTTGTTATATTTCTGTGGCTACTAAATTCTTCATCATTGATTGCCTTAGAAAAGAGTTCCTCAGACAAAACTGGACTTCTGGAAGCATCGAGATCATCACTTTCAGAATTTAGCAAAATTGAACTCTCATCACTAACACTTATAATACTATCATTAATAATTTTTTGGTTGTAGCTTTTACTATTTTTGTTGTCATAGTTAGAAGTCTCATGTAAAGAGTCTTCTAACGGGAGTATTGTATTTTCCACCAAGGTATGATGCACATTATCCAAGGCAAAAGTAGTTTGGTTTTTGAATCGGGATAAAAATGTATCATCATACTGATCACCTATGTTTTCACGAACGTTTGTTTGATCAAAGGCAGTATTATAAGACGACGCTTCAGATACAGGATCATTGATGACTTTGGTAAGTTTTTCTAAAAACTCTGAGTTCTGGCTTAATCTACTGGCAGACATGCTTTCATTGGCAGTAAGATATTCAGAAGACCAGTTTTTTTGGACAGATGTGTTGGTATTTTCTTCAAAGGGGTTAGCCAAATTTGAAGTGTCTTGCGTTGTATCTTTTTGGCTCTCCGTTAGTTTACAGCTAAAATAGAAAAAAGCGCTTATTTACTGTGATATCTAATAAATTTATAGAAATACATACTTAATTCAAAATTAATTTTTTTTTAAAAACTTTAGTAGGTATAGAAAAGATGTCTTTATTGTCCATAATTTCGTAATGAGCAGTAATTATTATAGCACCTCTTTTTATTAATGAGTAAATAAGGTACTTATACCAAAATTAAAAAAGCAACACACACGAAAAGTATAAAAAATTGAATTAGTCTATGTGGACAATTATTGTTATTTACAAAATCTATCATTGTATGTGGTAATAATAATAATATAATAATAATAATAATAATAAACTCTTTATTTTGAAAGTATGCATCATACAATAAAATAGTGTCACAAAAAAAACAAACAAAGGTATTATTTCTCAATTCAAACTTAAATGTCTATAAAATTCATCTACTGTATATGGTTCTACATCTACAATAAGCCTAAAGATAGACCTTTTCAGTTTCTTTAGATTATTAATTTGCTTTATATGGTTTGGTAGAGCATTATATAACTTAATACACTGATAATAGGCTCCCTTTTCATATAAAGTCAATCTATGCCTGGGATAGATATAATTTAGCGTTCGAGTAGGGTATTTCTTTTGTGCCTCGCTATTTTCAAAAATATTTTTATTTCTAAAAAAAAATAATACACACTCCTGTATGTAAATTCCAGACACAGTCAAGAGTCCCTGCTGTTTAAATTTACCTCTACATGAATCTCGCGGTCTTAAATTAAGAATAACCCTTAACGCCCTTTTTTGACAACAAAAGACTCTTGTTATGTCTTTGGCACTCCCATACATTACTAGCCCATATCTTATTCTAGATTCAAAGTTAGAGTAATATACCATTTTTCTAGTTTCTAAATTAACATATTTACTTAATATTCTAAGGGTGTAACATACAGCATTTAACTTTGTTACAACATATTGCACATGACTACCCCAGGACATTTTACTATCCAGAAACATACCTAAAACTTTAGTATTTTCCTTTAATTCTATATTACTGTTATTAATGGTTATGGTTTCCGGATTTTCCAGAGTGGATCGGTTAGTCTTAAACATGGTGATACCTGTCTTTGATTTGTTTAAAATCAGTTTATTTTTAACAAACCAATTATTTACTTCAAACATAAATTGTTGAACATTCCGCTCAAGAAACGCAAGATCCTTATATATCACTAAAATATTTGTATCATCTGCATAGTTGGTAACTTTAATATTTTGTTGTATCCTGGAAATTTCACCAATATTATTCACATATATGATAAATAGAATTGGCCCTATGACACTACCCTGTGGTATTCCTACTGTAATAGGTCTACTTGTTGAAAACACTTTGTCTCCTCCTTTACCTATCATTACCCTTTGTTCTCTTCCAAATAAGTAAGATTTAATCCATTCTAAGGTCCTTCCTCGTATACCATAAAGGTATAGCTTTTTAAAAAGAATTTCATAATTTAAAGTGTCATATGCTTTTGACAGATCAAGGAATAGGCCTAACGGAATCTCATCACTCTCTAAAGTTTCCAAGATATTTGTTGTGAATTCAAATAATGCTGTTTGTGTTGACTTACTTGCAATAAAACCATGTTGTGTTATATTTAAAATATTGTTTTCTACCATAAATTTCATGACCCTATGACATATTACGCGTTCAAATATCTTGGAAAAGGATGGAAGTAAACTGATAGGACGGTAATTTTCGATGTTGGTATCATCACCTTTTTTAAAAATAGGTACAACCAACGCATGTTTCAACTGTTCAGGAAATATTCCAAATTTCATAGAGTTATTAATTATATACACGAGAGGCTTTAAAATTACCGATATTACCGATTTTATTATATTATTAGATATTTCATCATATCCACAGCTACATTTGTTTTTTAGTCGTTTCACTATATCTAATATTTCCTGATCGTTAGTTAATTCTAATTCTATATTAAGTGGATTATGCTCTATATTTGAACTAAAAGGTAAGTTTTCTGCATCAGCCAATAATCTCGGTGCGACATTCACGAGAAATGCATTAAAGTTATCAGCCACTGTTTTTTTATCACCCTTAATGTTAATCTCTTTGACAGCCGACTTGCCTTTTATTTCATTTACTATGTTCCAGGCGGATTTACTCTTGTTATCTGATTTTTTTAACTTTTCTGTGAAGCGCTTTTTTTTATGATCTTTTAATAACTTATCGTATATTTTCTTTTTCTCAGTGTATAACTGCCTATATCTATTATTTACATTCTTCATTATGTACAATATATCTAGTTGATTTTTACACTCCTTTATCTCGGGATCATTTTGTAGGTACTTGGATTTATTTAGATTTCTAGAAGGAAGTTTTCGAATAGGAAATTTTTCATTGAATATGTTTAAAAATACTTTCATGAACGTAGCCCATTGTTCATCGACTAAGGATCCATCTATTCCATAGACTATCTGCCAATCCACCTGCTCAAGGGCATTCTTAAATTTATTTTTATTATTAGCGTTAATTATTCTTTTTTGGAAAAATACGTTATTTTTATTTTCAATATGAGCTGTTAATTTTTGCGCGGTATGATCCGAAATAAAGGAGTGTAGTACCTGGGAAGTCATGTTACCCTCAAAATTTGTAAGTATATTATCAATGCATGTTGCACTTGTATCAGTAAACCTAGTGTTTTCAAATATGGTATGGGAAACATTAAATGAATTTAGAATTGAAATTAAATCCGTGCTATTTTTACTGTTCGATAAAAAGTTCATATTAAAATCTCCACAAATAAATATAATGTTATTAGGGTTGCTGATACACGTCGTTAGTAGTTCCTCTATTTTATTTAAAAATACTTGGTAGTCACCATTAGGGGGGCGATAGATGGAAATTATAATGACATTCGCGTGTTTCAGTTTTAATTCACAACCACATAATTCAATATTGAATTCTTCACTTATTCGGTTGATATCTAATCTTGACTGGTATTGAATTTCTTTCTTAACATATATTGCACTGCCACCATGTTTGTTTTCCATTTGCCTACAGAAACTATTCGCTAATGTGAAACCCCTAATTCCGTAATTTAGCAATTGTTCTTGGGTTTTCCAGTGTTCTGTTACGCATAGTACATCACAGTCCTGTCCACCTAGGAAGTCCTCTATAAGATCGATAGCGTTTCCAATGGATTGTAAATTTTGATGGATGACAGAAATTTGATTGGTTTTACCTTTGTCATTACTCGATATTCCCATGTTAATGTTCTTCTCATGGTTGGTGTCAGATGCTTTTAAAAATTTTCTTGGTCTTGGTAGTTTGTTTGCCGCCTGATTCGTTCTAATTTCCTTTGGTAGGTGGGACAGTTCGGGTCTCTTGCAGAATGTTTTACATTATGGTAACCTAGCTTACTACAATTTGGGCAACATCGTTCCGGGGCTTCACAGTCCTTGGAGGAATGTTCTTCCTTACATTTATGACAACACTCCTTATTCTTGCAAAATTTCGCAACATGACCGAATTGGCTACACTTAAAACATATTGCTACAGGTACATACTCTTTTACATAAACCATCAGTAGATCAAAATTAATTTTCTGTTTTTTTAGAAACCATTTTGATATTGCAGGAGGTGCTTGTATTATCCAGTTTTCTTTAAGCTGATTTCTACATTCCTTTCTAGTTATTACCTTTATATTTAATGTTTCTGCAGGTGCTATATTATTCACTTCTGGATTCTGTCTTAATAGTTCTTCTATAAACTCACTTTCACTATATCCCTTTTCGATACCAGTAAGCATGAACATAGGGTCCGTATTCCCAAGCGTTTTTATATTCATTTCTTTATTATTCTCTAGAACTTGCAATAATTTGGTTTGTTGACTTCTTGTATGACTTTCTATAATGACTGATCCACTCTTCAGTGGGATAATATTTTTAAAACCACCGTCGGTGTCCTTACCCATGACATTTTTCTTGATTTCTTTAATCACTGCTTTAGAATCCATATTATCTTGTATTTTTATTAAAGTTTCTAACCTTTTTGTAGTGCTGGGAGGTGTTGTCCATGCTATAGGCGTGTTTGTTATTTTAGGCGTTTCAGGCGGTATAGTTGCGATTGCGGCATATGTTTTTTTATTATTTTGGTTCTCTTGGGATTTTAATTTGTGTTTCAGGTCTATATTTTCCTTCTCCAACTGTCCGATCTGATATGCCATTCGCGTCAGTTGTTTATGAATAGCATAACATGCCTCCTTAATATTAGTTTGTTCACAGCTTGTAAAGGTAGATTCGCCAAACAATTCACGGTTTGTTGCATCTTGTATTGTGTCTAGTGCATCTAAGACGCATTCTATCATTGATACAGGTTCTGGTAGTTTACTTTCGTCTGTATTCATGGATTTTTTACTCTTGTTCCTATTTTCTTCTGCAATTTCAATATTTTTTTCATTATTGTGTTCCCTAGTTATTATTTCTCCAGCGCATGAGTGGCTTCTTGGTTTTTTCTGAATATGTTCATCATCATCTCTAGGTGGTGTTCTGCTAAGGGCTTTCCTGGCTTTAAATACTTTTGGGATATCTGGGGGTTTCTTACTATCCATGCTACGCCTTTATTTCCAACTCTGTGTCCAAAACTAGCAGACACATAGGCTTGAAATTTGGAACGCAGCTATTCGTAGGAATGTAAACAACGAGCTGTTTAAGGTTATACCGACAGTGAAAAAAACCCCATTTACATACGATAAACGTAATTTTTTAGATCACTTACTCCGGAAAATCAACTTGGTTTAATTGTGGATGGGTATTCACAACAAAGTATAAATTAGTTTGCACAAAACAACATTGAAAACGGAATTTATGAACAACACAAATTATACACACGTCTATCTTAATATGAGGGGCGAAATCTTTGGGGGTGCCACGTTTTCAATTTTAATGTTATATCTACATCCATATGTATTAGAGGGGAGTAAAGTTACTTATTCTTATAGTTTTCTTGAATTTTCAAAAAGGAAGCTACTTAATTAAGAAAAGTGCAAATAATTAATTGAGGTGCCCCAGTATTGAAAAAATAAATAGGTAGAAAATTTTTATTACAATAGGCAATATCTTTGTAAAATATTTACTACATATTCTATCAGCATTTAGGACAAAATCAAAGAAATTAGATTTGTGGTAAAATATTGATTTTTAAAATGCTAGCACAAAAATATTTTGGAGGGTTGTTTTAAGAAACACTTCCCAACTTTTCCCATTTGGATTTCAGGAATAAATTTATGAAATACATTTTATACCAATAAATGGAATACCTGGTCAAAAGTGTTTGAAAACAACTCTCAAAATATTTTTGGGTTAGCTCAACGTTTATTAGGTGTCCCAGGATTTTTTGAAAATCGAAATGCTTTTTTAAAAACCATTAATCTTACAACTTTTAAAAACATTTTTTATAAGGTGGCCGCTAGAGGGCGTAATACTAATGCTCAAGTTCAACTAAGAAAACGAAGGTTTCTGTTTAATATGCCTAGTTTGGTAACCCTTATTGAAAGTTTACCTATGTGTTGTAATCTTGAAAAACTTATCTGGGCCTATTAGGAAATTCTTAGTTGAGGATTAGTATTCCGCTCTCTAGCGGCGACCTGAACAACTGAAAAATAATTTTTAGCGATTCTTGTTGGTTACTTTTTATATAATAATGTAAGTACTTAAGTACCTAGTTTTGTTTTATTAGGGTTTTTCGGTTATAAACTTAATTTATTTTACTTATTTACTTAGCTCATCACTAGTAATAATTGTAACAAATTTTAAAGGACCCCTCACAAAGCTTGTGGGGAAATGGCTTTAGGCTAATTTTTAGTATTTTGTAGATCTTTACATCCTGATTCAAAGTGTCCATGGCCATAATTCAATCCTATGACTAGTTTTTGAGTTATGGCCTTTTAAAATTGGCAACTTCTTACTTTGAGATTTTCTGCATTGCCTGGAGTTTTTACTTGTTTCATAAAAACTATTAATTTTTTTATTTTTCTTTACTTCTATTATTGGTGGAAAATTAGGCCTTAAGTTTTCTGTCACCTACATATATAGAAATAAAATATACATATACAGGATGTTGAATAATTTAGGCGGATTAAATAATAAATAATATTTAAAACTTATGAAAATGTTACTTACCTACTTATCCATTCTTTGAATTTTGAAAACATTAGATATTATTGATATTAGAATATCTTGTAGTACCAGACTATAGAGGAAAAAAACAGGCATAGGTTTATGTAGAGTATATTGCCTGGTATTTTATTTCTCAAAAAAAAAAATTAAAATGTGTATTCCTTTCGTTTCGATAACCATTTTTGTTGCCAGCCTCTTTCTTTTTACTTTTTTTTCACAATCAGATAAGTATGATAAAATTATAGGTAGCTTATATAAGCTTTTTTTTTGTTATTTATCTTTTTAAATTACACCAATGCAAAATTTCCTAGCCACTGAATATTTATGACTATAAGTATTGGCCCTGTGAGGTTAATGGTTAAAGATCAATATATTAACAATAAAAATATTCACAACAATATTGATTGTGTTAGGACCGCTTAAGACTTTAAACAAATGCAATACTTGGATTTTTTTGACGTATGCTTCACCTTGAGCCCAAGAAATATGTTGTAAATTGTGAATTTAAGTTTTGATCATAAATCCATGCAAATTTAAGCTTTTTATGTTCAACGACCCCTGAAAAAAAGATCTGTGATGGACGGACAGACATCAAAATAGGTATTTCATATAGGTTGCTTTTTCCAATTTTGGTACAAACTAGTTTTGTAGCTTGGAGGGCACAGTAAAGGGTCCAAATATAAATTAATTTTAGTTACTCACTCACATACAACTTGCTAAATTAAGTAATAAGTCTGTAGATTGCCTAATAAAACTTACATTGTCGAATGCCTTCGATTAATTTTTTTAGGACGGTACTTGTGCCAGTCTCTTCTAGCTTCATCCATAGTGTATTTTCCAAAACAAACATCGTCGTCTGATGAATCAGAATCATGATATTTAGACATATTTTGCAGCTTTCACGTAACACAATGGAAACACAACTTTTAGAATAAAACAGATAATCACAAATCTTTTAAACGGTTTCAACACTTTCAATCATTCTTCGTTCAATTTAACGAACTTTCGACTTTTTGTTTTTTGTCCTAACGCACAGAGGAATGTTGTTCGGTTGGTGCGATGACCTCTAGCTTCTCAGCCTGTAACCAAATTTTCAATCAGTGCTGCAGTTACGTTACCCATCGTTATTATCATGATGATCCAGCACGTATGTTTAAGCCTTAAGCGAATTTTATTTCAACTATTTTAATATGTATGAGAGAATGGATTTGACTTTATGTAAAATGAATTTCAAAGACATCATAGTGTTTCATTCCCATGATTTAACAAATACACTGATGAAGGCAAACTTTTGACCAAAACGTCTGGTAATTTTTGAAATATACAAAATTTAAAAAAAGGGAATTTTTTCTATACGAAACCAAAATCCCAAGTAAGAACTGTATGGAACTGTATCCATTATTCCCTTCTCGATGAACGTCAAGTTGTTCTTTTCTACTCTTTAAAGATGGAATATCGGTGGTAACTGGTAACATATCGACATACATTAATATATTTACATAAAATATCGATATTTTCAAGAACTGTATCCATTATGGCCTTATCGATGAATGTAAAGCTGTTCTTTTCTATTCTTTAAAGATCGAATATCGGTGGTTACTGGTAACATATTGACATACATTGATATATTTACATAAAATATACTGCGATTCCTAGTTTCGAAGATGGGTTTAATGGGTGTATCATCGAGGATGATGTCTGTTGGTGATTTCGGAACAACTCCCTAATCACAGAGGAGTGACAGGTGGACGTTGATCGATTCAAGCATTAGACCACAGAATAATTATATATCAAACTGTCGCTGCGTTACTCAGGATTTTTGTTTAAAGTAGTCTCTTTACTATTAAATTAGGATTTGTTATGCAAAATAATTTTTGGAATTCTTGGTTGACTAATTTTGAGAATGGTTATTTTTTCCTTTTTAATTATATTTAACTTTGTAGTTTAAAATTCGCGCCTATAATGAGTAACTTCCGGAATCTGCCCAATAGAAATCTACCAATGGCCGTTTCCGCTGCTGTTCTACTGTTACTTGTCGGCTTTTCAATGGAGTGTAGACTTTTGATGTTAATATAATTTTGATAGCGAATTTTGAGTTTAATTTATTCCAAAACAGTGCTACTTTGTAGTTAAACAGTTTCTTTTTCCCAAAGAGTGTCCCAAGGTGCTAAAATAGCTCTCCAAGAGGAAAAAATGCCTTCTGCGGCCAACGTCAAACTTGACAAGCAAATTTCCTCTGCGGAAAGTGCACTAGCAGATACAGGAACATTAACGCCTCTTCGACAAGCCATTACAATTATAGAACACAAAATTAGGAATCTGGAGAAAAGAAAAGTAAGTTTCCATTATTCTATAATCATAAATGTACATACTTTCAACAAAATTTGTATATGGAACATCCATCTTTTTCTCTCGTTTTTTGAAGGTTTCAAGGGAGAAAGCTGATAAAATTTATGTTGTTTTAAATAGGAGTTCTATTTTCGTATCTGATTTGCAAATTTTTTTACACGTTTTTATTTTAACTTGTTTTTTTAACTTAAAAATCCGGGTATGTTCCTGCAAGAAAGCATGCTTACATACTCTCAGCTGCTGTTCTTGAAAAACAAAGGATTTTATAGTTTTAAGAACCACTGACTAACAAAAACTAACAGTTCAAATCAATCTTTTGCTTGTGCAGGTAGTCCTTGAGATAATTTTTTTTTTGAAACTTTAATGTGAATCTTTTTAAATTAAAGATACAAAAATTTGGGCCTTGTTGGTAATAAGATAGTAAGCTATTTTTAATATCTCACTAGCAGCGGGGATTTTCCCAGATAAAGGGAGAATATGTTATATAAGTCCCATTTTTCAGTCTGAAGATAAATCTAATGTAGAAAATTACAGGGGAATTTCTTAACTCTCTCTGACAAGTAAATTGTTGGAGAATAATAACAAGAAAAATTTAACATTAACAAATGATTTGTTAACTAATGAGCAACAAGGATTCTGTAAGGGCAGATCGACCTTGTTTAATTTGATGTGCTATGAAGAGTGCCTGTTGGGTGCCTTGGAGAGTCATCTATAGGTGGATTCCATTTACACAGATTTCTCCAATGCATTTGACATTGTGAACCATGAAGTAATTATAAAAAAACTAAAAGCTTTAGAATTTTATGGTTCCTTTCTTGACTGGGTATCCAGTTACCTTACAGAAAGAAAGCAATTAAAATCCACTTACTTAACACTGCATACTGCAGAAATAATCAGGGCCAGCATTTTGTTTCATATATTGGGCCTAAGTTGTATAATCATCATCATCATCATCATCCCTGTGCATATTCGCAGGACTACAAGAAAGAAAATTTTCAAAAATTGGTTTAAATCTTATTATCTGTTAAAAAGTCACATTTTCCTTCGGGCTTTTTAGATTATTTTAACTGTTTGTGATTGTGTGATTTTGTGATTTACCATCGATGGCAGCTATTAATCTTGAGATTGTGATTTCGATGGCGGTTATTAGTTTTAAGGTCAATGCAGTACAAATTTGTTGACTTTTGTTTGATATTTACCTATGTATTAAGTTTCATTTTAACATAAGTCTGTGCTATTATATTCCTTCCTATAAGCACATACAGGTATCACATACCTAGGTGCAACTATATATATATATATAAGAAAGTGTAAAGTCATATTCTGTGATAAGAGATGGTAAATTTATTTATTTGTTACATTGTTATTATTATTAATTGATTGAATAAAGTTACATCATTACTATCAGTAAAAAAAAATATATAAATATTAGCTGAGTGCTCCAGGGAGTACCTACATATCCATTATTAAATACAGTCTATTTCTTATATATGTGGATGATTTCAAACTAAACTGCAATTTTCTTGGTCTCTCGTTCTTTATAATATTAGACTGGTTTGTTCAAAAAAGCCTATTTGTAAATTATCTGTGATTGATTACATTAGACTATTAAATATTAAGTGATAAGCTTTGTCAATAGAGTTTTTCTTGGACAATAAAGCATATTACTAATTACTAATTCTGCAATAAAGCTCCAAGGTTTTGTAAAAATAACTCTTACAGAATTTGACAATCTAAACTGCATTAAAATTATCTACTTCTCTTTTATACACTCCAAATTAGAGAGAACAAACCCCAATATGATGTCTATAATCAAAAAATTGAGAGAGTACAAAATAAATTCCTAAGACTGTTACAAGACAAGTTAACTTATTCCTTTACTTGCACATAGAAGAAAATAACCTAGATGTTTTTTTTCATGGACTTCTTAAATAACCATGTAAAAGCAATAGATATGTTGGCTTTTGTGGGCATTCTAGTCCACCCAAGAGTAACTAATTTAAAAAATAAATTAAAGACAACTGGAATATTATGTATTATTATTTCGGTGGGAACAGTATCCCTGTATCCCTACCACATTTATTATCTAAGGATGAATTACATATACTAATTACATTTAGATTTAGTTATATAAATAATTTAAAAAATAATTTTAATTCTTCTACAAGACTTTGTTAAGTAATAAATGCCAAGATAAATTTTTACACAAAAATGCAACCACCAATTACCTAGATGACTAAACACCTGTATGTGTATGAAATGTAAGTATGCCTGTTGTGCCTTTATCATTGTTTTCAAACATAGGATATGGCCTCTTAGTTATTTGTATATATTACACTTGACTAGAATAGATAAATCATAAAATTTATTGAAATAACGAGTGACAATGAACATTTAAAAGTCCAATTTTCAAACAGTTATAATTTAATTTCACATTACAAAGCCAGATTTTGGTTATTTTGGAAGTATTTTGTATTATTATCACTATTCCCACCGCCTGACTACCCTTGGTTATTTAGCCTTGTCTAACTCAGAGCCGAGTACTCACCGGTGGAAACGTTTTATACAGGTTTTGGGTATGTCTGTTGATTGTTCGGTCCTAGGAAATGTCCAAACTTTATGTGGACCTGGCAGTTTGGGTTTGGAAATATTTTTAGGCAACCAAGAAACAAGTATTTGCAATAAAATAAGAATAACCTATAAAAGTTTTTTTTTGCCACTGAAAACCAAAATTAAACTTAAATTTAAGCAAAAATATGTAACCTTACATGTATATTTTAAACATATTATATTTTTTATTAACTCAAAAAAACACTCTAAGTTTAGTTGAACTTAAGTCTAATCAGGGCTTTGATGCTGTTGAAAGTATAATATGGACATTGGTAAAAACAAATAGAAAGAAGATTGTAAATCATGTGGCACCCACAGGTGGTCATTTTATCCTTCAGTGTAAAATTTCTTTCTGGGACAACATGACCACCATTCGCCACACAAATATATATTTAAAAGCACATTTTATATAAGAAAAATAAGTCAAACTAGTAACCACACAGCCAAAAGATGCAATTTTAACAAGAAAAAATTACAAATCATTTTTGGTTCTAAAGATGAGACACTGAGATTTCACTGCGGCGCTTAACGTATTATAGGTTTAGACAGTAAACGGAATTCAACTGTTGTAATTTATAATCTTTATTAATATTAAGTAATATTGTAAAAAAAGTGTTTCTAAAAGTAAAATGTAAAATTAATGACTATTTAAATCATAAAGCGGTAGTAGCCATGCTTCGTTAAAAGTGGTATCTCCACTTTTTGTCAAAATAGAGACATAACCATAGATATATAAAATAAGTGATTATCTTTTTTCCCCTAACTTTCTGGTATATCACTAAATATAGAATAATACAGGACTACAAAGAAGGTTGTATCTTTACAAGCACTTTAAGGGCCGTTTGCACGGGTTCCACTTAAGACGTTTTAGGTGGAACTTGACTTAAGCTGTCACTTAACTAAAACTTTTCCGATATTGGACATCGTACGCGTCACATTGCTAAGCAAAGCCTCAGATGAGTCGCCCGAGAGCGGCGCAAACGCAAGACGATTGACAGCCATAGGCGCAGACTTTTTGCAAGTCGCGGCCTCAGGTGTCGCGCGTCTCTGATGAGTCCCAGTAGGACGAAACGGCTGATCATGGACTATGGAAAGACGTGAACGCTTCAGTGTTTGGGGAACAGTATAAACCTATAACCCTCCAACCCGGTTGTTAGGCCGCGGTGCACTGAGGAATAGATGAAGGGGTCCACAGCTTGGAAACCCCGGACGCTCTTGACATTGACAATACAGGGCCCCCTTGTTGGTGGGAGGTATTCCTCCCATCCCCGATGAGGTGGTCTGCCTCGTATAAGGTTTTTCACGCCTTGAGGTGGACGTTGGTTAAAGTACCTGTGTCATGTCATGACTGTCAGTTAATATCATAGTTGTTGATCAGACATTTGCGCCGTTCTCGGTCGACTCATCTGTGGCTTTGCTTAGCAATGTGACGCGTACGATGTCCAATATCATAATTGGTCCTCCAGACTCCTTAGCCCGGTGATGTCGGTGATTTATTCGACACCTGGGAGGATGACAGTTTGTTTTACTGGATCCTGAGTTCTGGTTAGGGCAATATTAGCCTTATTCTCTTCGATTAAAACTTTTCCGTTGCACAGTGGCTAAACCGGCACATAAGCCAGCAAGTAGATATAAATTAAGCCGAAGATTTTTACGGCTTAATTTATATCTACTTAGGGCTGGCTTATGTGCCGGTTTAGCGACTGTGCAACGGAAAAGTTTTAGTTAAGTGACACCCTAAGTTAAGCCCCACCTAAAACGTCGTAAGTGGAACCTGTGCAAACGGCCCTAAGTGGTATCGACCATTACTTAACTTTAAAGTGGCATCCCAACAAAATATATGGTTCTGTTGCGCAACAAAGTCGATAATATGTAGTAAGAATCAGTCATACAAGTATGTTTCAAATTACGGGCGTTTTTGCGTTAAAAAAATACATATTTGTGTCTAAATTTTATCTGCAGTAGATAATCCTTTGATCTCTTAAAGACATCCAAAATATTAAAGGTGTAAGTTTTTACCTATGAATAATATTTTTTTTAAGAGGAAATAGTAATTTGCGTCATCATCGATCTAGTTTATTAATTTTTAAAAGTTGATGTCAATATTTTAGTCAATGATAAATTCTTGAAATTTACCATTGTAGGGAAATGATAAATTTCAAAAACAATTTGGAACAATTTTCTTTGACTAAACTATTTACATTAACTTTTAAACTTTTAAAAATTAATAAACCGGATCGATGATAATACAAATTACGATTTCCTCTTTAAAAAAATTCTTTTTCGTAGGGAAATACTTACACCTTTAATATTTTGGATGCCTTTAAGAGATCAAAGGATTAACTAGTGTAGATAAAATTTATATATAACCGGAATGATGATTTTCTCTTTAAAAACATTATTTTTCTTACATTATTTACACCTTTATCTAATATTTTGGATGCCTTTAACTTTAGGAGATCATGGAATCAATTAACTAAGTACTGCAGATAAAATTTTTACGCCCGGATATAATATGTACTTCCTCGTTGTTTGTTACTACACTATGTTGCGCAACAGAAAGGTGAACATTTCATTTAGGGTTTAGTTGTTTTCTTATTAGTCCTAATTTATCCTTAACAAAAAATGCCACACATATTACTTTATTATTTATTTACGGTCTATTTTAGTCTAAACTTGAATCGTATCGGGACTTGCAAAATGCCGGAAAAGAACTGAACTCTGATCAAAAGACTGCCCTGGCCAAGATTAATGAAGTGATAATGACATTGGATTTTGCACGGGATTTATACAAACAGTTCCTAGGTAAGTGTATTATTTTTTAGTTTCTTTTAAAACTTTCTTTTAACTGAATAGGTACTTATTATTATTCACACAAGACATTTATTATTATTAATATTATTATTATTATTAATATTATTATTATTATTATTATTATTATTATTATTATGTAGTGTGTACATTTAAATTGACAGTAATATGTCCATAGTTGTTTTAAGAGTTCCACCACTGCATACATTTGAAACTAAATACTTGATATAATAAATCTAATTCCAAATTAACAATAATGATAATGAGGTTACATGATGTAAAAAAATATAATATACTAGGCTAAGGTTGCAGGCAGAATGTAACATTTATTGTAATTTGTGCCAATGTTATTCTGTTTTAATCAATGTCTTACTTAGCTAATCTCTTGGTATTTTAAGTTTATAAAATTAAAATACAGTCTTTATATTTACTATGATATGATATACCAAATAATATATTATAACTACAGTGAAACCTCTCATAACAGATACCTCTGATAAGCGGACAACTCTATTAAGCCGACATTTTTTCATAGTCCGGAACTAGGTATATGAAATTCCATGAAAATCAACCTCTCTTGGGCGAACGCGGACAGGTTGTTTTCATACAAAGAGTGCGAAAACTCTCCTTTAAACGGACAAAAAAATTTAAAAAGTATTTGGGAGATGAATAAGTACGGTGTAAAAACTCTCTGAAGACAGACCGGCAACCAATCGCGTATGCGTGGCAGCGCGAAAGAACTTCGCCGAATGAAAGTAGTGTAATTCCCCGAAAGCAGTCCGCCGTTTATTTGTGAGTTGTAAGGTTAAAATCGTAAACAATGGCAGAATTACGTCGCGTTTTTTTATTACTACATCCTATTTAAAACTAATGTATTTTTGTTATGTTTATATACATACATATGTATACCCACTCAGATATCTAAAGTGAAGGAACATAAAGACCTAGGAGTCATTATTCACCAAGACTTCAAATGGGAAACACATATAAATAGCATAATTAAGAAAACCAACAGCCTTATATACCTGGTGTCCAAATCCTTTAAGAACCTTACTCCTGAAATGTTTCTAAAACTGTATAAATCACATATAAGGCCAAGACTTGAGTATGCTCAGAGTATTTGGAACCCATATTATGTAAAGGATATCGAATCGTTGGAAAGAGTTCAACGTAGAGCCACCAAGCTAGCCACGGAATTAAAAAATCTACCCTATCAAGAAAGACTGCTAAGACTAAACCTACCAACCCTTCACCAAAGAAGGCTTCGAGGCGACCTAATTGAGACCTTTAAATTAATCACCGGTCATTACTCCTGCAACCTAGAAATCTTCCAGCCATCGGAAAACCAACAACTTAGGGGCCATAATAAGAAATTATCAAAGGAAAGATGTGCCAAACTTCTAAGAAGAAACTTTCTCTTAAACCGTGTGGTGTACAACTGGAATCGACTAAGTCAAGACACAGTCAATGCAACCTCTATAAACCAATTTAAAAATAGACTGGACAAAGACATTAAACAATGGAACAATTCATTCGTCCATTATACGCTGTAATATTTTGTGATTTTTTACATGTGACAATAGAATAGATGCAATAGTCTCATCGGTTTTACCGCTCACTATTGCTAAGTAATAATAATAATAATAATATATGTAGTAATAATTTTGCATTTACATATTACCTAATAACAAATTTCGGCCACATTTAGACAGTCCCGTAGATGTACGCCTAAGAGAGGTTTCACTGTATTAAGTACGGCCTTTTTGTTGTTTTCTATGTAACAGTCCGGTAAACTGAAAACTATCTAACATTGCCCTGTAGTATCAACTAACTACTTTCATACTTCTTCCATATGGGTAATGAGTTAGGCCAGTGAGTAAACATTTTTGACTTTAATACTCCACATCTAATCTCACCAAGGTATTCTACAACTTAATAATAGTAGCATTGTTATAATTTTTGCTATTTCGTATGACAAAACCTCAACATTTGTAACCATGTATAGAATATTATTTTGTCACAACTAGAATAATATACAGTGATAATAAGTATCACAATATTTACATGATATTTTTTATTTTTTTTTGTGTATACTGTGAATACAGTAAAAACCTGAAGACTATTGGAGATACTTATTAGTTGAAACGTGAATTAAAAACAAAGAAAGACAATGCAAGTCTAGTATATTTATCGATACCAAGTAACTCTGTTTAGATGCTTTAACTTGTAAAATTATTTTTTCTACCAACTTTAGTAAATGAAAAATATTATGCAAGTACAGAATAGACTCTCTTTTACAATTTTTTAAATACTTTGCTTAACTAAAGTTAGTAATTTTTATTTTGTTTTGACTATATATTTATCGATACCAAGTAACTCTGTTTAGATGCTTTAACTTGTAAAATTATTTTTTCTACCAACTTTAGTAAATGAAAAATATTATGCAAGTACAGAATAGACTCTCTTTTACAATTTTTTAAATATTTTGCTTAACTAAAGTTAGTAATTTTTATTTTGTTTTGACTATATATTTATCGATACCAAGTAACTCTGTTTAGATGCTTTAACTTGTAAAAAAAATTTTCTATCAACTTTAGTAAATGAAAAATATTACGTAACTATAGAATATACTCTCTTTTATAATTTTTTAAATATTTTGCTTAACTAAAGTTAGTAATTTTAATTTTATTTAAACTATATTATCCTCTGGATTCTTTACTCAAATATCATAATTTTATCCATTTGACAGTGGCAAACAAAAGACAGTTACAATTTAAGGTCATGTGATTTAATATTGCCAATAATATTTTAAAATTTGTAATAAACATTTCTATTAATACTTTTAAAAAAGGATTATAATGACAAAATGAAATAAAATATTATACGATACACGTCCGTTAGGTGTTATTACAGCACTCGTTTATATTCCAGACTTGGCTCCTACGTCGCCACGTCCGTAAACCAACTCGTACTGTAATAAGTCACCTACCGACCTTGTAACGTAAAATACTATTAAATGGAACACTCCGTCTGCTATTGCATTTTTAGATTCTACGGAAAATTCTTAGCACATTTCATGTCTGATGTCCTATACCTAAATTCAACTGTTTTTAAAATATTACCAGTTAAAAATGGACTTTTTTATAATTACAGGATAAATGTGTCAGTTGGATTATTGTTATTAAAAATTCAGTAAACTAGTTAGGTTTGTTTTATTGCAAACTAAGTTGAAGTTAGGTATAGGACATGCTACATGAAATATGCACTGAGCAAAATAAAAATTACTAACTTTAGTTAAGCAAAATATTTAAAAAATTGTAAAAGAGAGTATTCTGTAGTTGCGTAATATTTTTCATTTACTAAAGTTGGTAGAAAAAATACTTTTACAAGTTAAAGCATCTACACAAAGTTATATATAACAAAATAAAAATTACTTACTTTAGTTAAGTAAACTATTTAAAAAATTATAAAAGAGAGCCTATTCTGTAGTTGCGTAACATTTTTCATTTACTAAAGTTGGTAGTTGATACAATATCTGTACTTGAACATTTTGTTTCCTATAATTTTAAGTGACAACTTGTCAAAAATACAAAGTAAAAAGTCATTATTAATAAAAAAAATATCAAAGATGGTTGCTAGGCTATACATTACAGTACCTGACACTGTAATGTTACACTTACCGGCCGCAAATGAGTACATGGTAAGTTGATTTACTGGACAAAATGAAATAAAAAAATAAAGTTAACACCCGTCCAGTTTTCTTGAAGCATCCTGTATATTTTTCAGAAATATCTTAAATAATTCAAGAACAAGTTTTTTATTTAGGCGCTTTATTTACCTTAAAAAGGTACTATTCCAGACTCACTATTAGCATCATGATATTTAGGAACTGAATTTATGTTATTATATCATAAGTCTTCTTTTAGGGATTGCTTCAAGTTCTGAAAAAGATGCTAAGAAACAGGCTAAACGAGAGGCGTCGCAGAAAAATCAAGCTGAAATGGCCAGGTTAAGGGAAATTCTATTGGTACAAGATGCTTTAAATCAAATGGGAAGTGACGGTGTAAGGGACGACTTTTTAAATGGAAGAAATGGTGCTGCTCAACTCACTGAATCTGATCTTAAGTAAGTAAAAAGTTTTTTTTAATTTTCTCGGTAAATATTTCATATTTAGAAATTGACGCTATAGAAAATGTGTAATTGTAGTATACCTCAATATGTCACCGAAGCTGTAAGACGAAGTGTTAAATAATGAATATATTTTAGACCTCTAATAAAAGTCTTCCTAGAGTTCCATTAGTATCTATCTATACAATAATAAAATCTATTGATGGACCAAAAGTATTTTTTTACCAACTGCCTTCTTAGACTTCTGAATATTTTATTTTTTTCACTTATAACGTTGATTAGGTTGCCAGCACATTTATTTAAAACTTTTCTATTTAGTAATCTATATAATACAATTCATTTCTCAGGTTATTGGATGATTTGTATCCTGCAGTAACTCCAAAGCATGAAGCGGGAAACCCAACTGCATTTACGAATGAAGTACAGGCAGCAGCCGAACATTTATTAGCCGTGGTCGACGGAAAACCAAAAGACATTTTCGGTGGAACATACAGCCAAGTTAAAGAAATTCTTGGCAAGATTCATGAAAGTGGATATTTTGATCAAACACAGGTAAACTGGTTTACTACATTTCTCTTATTAGAAATTCGTTTTGTGGTACCAAAATTATATTATACAGGTTGATTCACGACGAACTTTTGAGAAAACTTCTAAACGTATTTCTTTAAAATTTGGATTTAGATTTGTTTTTCGATGTGATTAACTAAAACATTGGCGTTTTTTATTATACCCGGTTAAACCGGAAGTAGCTGTCAGCTTTGTTATTTTAAATAGGATATGATTGTTTTTGTTGCATCTTTGCATTTTTCTCAAGATTCTAAATGTATTTTGTATATGGTCAAATGTCTAAACTGTATAGTTTTTGGGATATTAGCATTTGAAAAATTACATTTTATATATATTGATAGCAGTGTTGCAATAAATCTGATTTTTTTTTATTAAATCGTGATTTTTTTATTTTTATCAATTTATACCGATTTTTTCCTTAAATATGGCAACTTTAAAATCACTTATTTTCATAATTTTGTCTCTATTCGCCCAAAAATATTTGTTGTCTAGATTAAGAGCGTTTTCACACGGCACCATATATCGCGCGCGATAAATGGTCGCAATATTGCTTTACACCAAATTATGTGTTCTCTAATATCGCTTGTGTGTGAAAATGGCTCATTAGAAAACACATAATTTGGTGTAAAAGCAATATTGCGACCATTTGTCGCGCGCGATATATGGTGCCGTGTGAAAACGCTCTTACAGTTAAAAAATCTCCTCGGCGACATACAAAATAACTTGTATTGACATGAAAATATTCGGCGCGTGCAGCGTAATTTATGAATATTTTTTACGCTGGACTTATGACGATTAGTTATGTTTTTACACTTACATACTGTAACCAAACACTTCGTTTTAAATAAACTATCTTCCTTTTTTTTTTAATTTCCTGATCAGTTTTGCTTCGGCGACTTGTTTTTATAGCAATTTATAATTTGTTTTAAATCACGATTGAAATAGAAAAAATCAGTTGATTTAAATCGTCGCAACCCTGATTGATAGGCTGTAGCATATTAACGTTGTTTTTTTTTTAGAAAATGCTGCTTTTACTTCCCTATCTTAGATTTTTATTTTCTACTTAAAAAATAAACTTTCCGAACATTTTCTGTTGCCCGGTTAAACCGGATGTATTACCTTTTTGATTTTGTAAAAATAGTGTAAAATGAATCGACACCTAGCCATCCTATTCACGCCGGACAGGCCGGATGAGATCGGATATCTCGTAGGATGCAGGTGCCGTTTCACACTCCCCAGTCGGTAGATTACATTTGTGGTCGATGGCCGGTTCAAGATGGCCTACGTAGTCGGCGAACCGTAAAAAAAAAAATAAAATTTTTGTAAAAATGAAAATTCAACACAGGAAAATGCAGGCCTTTGGGATGCTATAGTCTGTCAATAAGTGTCACTTTTTAAATGCCAATATCCCAAGAATTATTTTATTTATACCTATTTGCTGTTATAGGTTTGGCAAAATCTTGAGCAAAATACAAAAAAAATTATCATATACAGGGTTTTTACAAATTGAATGCTGATCCTAAAGAGAAAGGGTGATAATACTTGGATGACTTTAAGAAAAAAAAATTATGTGAACATAGGTCCGCAAGCGCTTTATTTTTGAGATACAGGGCATTGAAATTTAATGAAAAAAATATTTTTTTACGAATATCTCTAAAATGACTTTGTATTTTTTTTTCAATTTTGGTACATGCAGAGTAAGCATAAAAATAAATTTTTTCCAGGATAAAGATTTTTCAAATTTTCATTAGTGGCGTCCTGTTAACATTCTGTGCAACATTTTTAAACAAAAATTTTTTTTTTAAATTTATAATACTCATTACATGTATTTTTAGCTTTGTCATGAACTATCTTGTATTTTAAAGACAATAAAGCACGTTTTGAATTTGAATTGCCCTCGATTTTCCCATAAAAATGGTATTTTGACTTTTTCATTTTAATTGGTATGCATAAAAACATTTTTTATTTTTAAAAACTTATATAAAAATAAAAAACAAAATGTTTAGAAAACGTGAGGCTACAGTATGATTTCATCATACATTTGTTGTTGTTGCTAATGCTCCCTACAGGGTGTCTCAAACTATTCTCATTTTTGCACCCTGTATAAGCTTAAAACGGAAGTCTGAATAAAAAAATTCTATCACTACCAAAGAAAAAAGCTACAGTTAACAAAAAATGATCGAACTCGATTTATCGGTTCGCCAGAAAATCAACTTTGAAATTGAGCATAATTTTTGGCTGTGCGTTATTTTTGCGGCTAAGTGTATTTAGAAGTTTTATCGTCGTGAATCACTCTGCATATTTTCTTGCCAAATCGATGTCCATCAAAAAAATTAAGTATTCAGGGTAGGAGTTAATAAATATTAATATTAAAACTGGAAGGCTAATACAAATAATAGACAATAAAACTCTGTTTACGAATTAATTTTATTAATACATAACAAGTAATTCCTATATCTTCTAGGAGGCAATTCTGGAAGAAGAAAACGTTGAAGTTATAGCTGAACCATTAGGAGCTGTTCTAGACCAGTCGGATCCTATTATGGAAGCTGCACAAGACCCTCCTCTTGCAGGTAGTAGTAAGTTTGAGTTATACCGGATGATTTACGACGAGCGTTCGTTAGAACTTTTGAAAGAACCACTGAAAATATTGTCTTAAAGCTTTGCGAGGTTTTATTTTTTGATGTACCTTCTTTATCTAAAATATTGCCTTTTTCCTATCACTGCCGGTTATACAGAAGTAGCTGTTAACTTTGTTATTTTAAATATGATAATGATTATTTTTATTGTATTTTTGGATTTTTCTCAAGAAAACAAATCTTGTATTCCAGGTCATACGTCTAAACTGAATAGTTCTTGAAATATTGGTATTTGAAAAATAATAAGTTTATTTTCATTATTTATAATATAATAAATGTGTTTATTTATTTTCCTCAATAAACTTCTTTGATCTCCAGAAGACGTGCTTGTTAGGGGGCAAATCTTAGTATTTTAAATTATAAATATACAGGGTGTTTTTTAATTGAGTGCCGATACTTAAGGTTGTGAATCCTTGGGTGATTTTAAGAAGAAAAGTTAATATTAACATATGTCCTAAAGCTCTACATTTTTGAGCTACAGGGTGTTAACATTCTTTAAAAAATATAACTTTTTTATAATATTTATTACATCACTCTTAGATATTTTTTATAGGGCAAGGGCCTGTCGACATATTAAGCACCGGTTCCCGCAGATCACCGAAGTTAAGCTGTGTCGAGCGCGGTTAGTACTTGGGCGGGTGACCGCTTGGGAACACGGCGTGCTCTTGCCTCAGGGAAGAGTGTAAAATGAATCGACACCTAGCCATCCTATTCACGCCGGACAGGCCGGATGAGATCGGATATCTCGTAGGATGAAGGTGCCGTTTCACACTCCCCAGTCGGTAGATCACATTTGTGGTCGATGACCGGTTCAAGATGGCCTACGTAGTCGGCGAACCGTAAAAAAAAAGATATTTTTATAAAATTTTGTACACACCTCTTAATCATTAAGGAGCATTTTTTGACTTAAACGATTTTTAAAAATTTTTACCAGTGACGTCCGTACGGGGTGTGAACTGAATATTTTTAAAGAAAAAAATGGTACGCCACTGATTTTTCTAAACACCAAACTTATATTTAAATCCTCATTTATTTTGGAGCAAATTTGGTCTATAGACTTACTTTGGTATGATGCACCCTTTTTGCATTAAAAAATAAAAACCAAAAAAACAAGTTTTTTCTACGGTTCATTGAGATATTTTGTAAAAAAAAATAAAGAGCTTTAGGACATATGTTAATATTAACTTTTCTTCTTAAAATCGCCCAAGGATTCACAACCTTAAGTATCGGCACTCAATTAAAAAACACCCTGTATAAGAACATTAAAATATATTTTTTTAAATATTTGTTAATATTATATAAAAGTTAAATGGCAACTAAAAAACGTTTAACTATATGTATATAAATATAAACGCAGTTTTTTTTTGAAGATATAGGATATAAACATTTTGAAAAATATATTATTCATAACAATATTTTTCAACCAACCAACTGTTTAAAAAAAATCTATCTTGTGCTTAGATGTCACTTTGACAGTTTGATTGAATTTTGTTGCCAGCCACCGGGTTGCTATATAATGCTTTATTTTTCGCGAACGGAGCATTTATTCACTAAAGGGTTTTTAATTTGGACCATCAAAATATTTCGATCTTATAGTCTCCCAGTTGTGTTTTCGCCGTGACGCTTTTGTGTTAATTTGATTTTTTTTGTAATTAAATCGTTTTACCGATAAATAATTTAACCAGGATGTGGTTGCAAATACAGTTTTACTTCTATTAAGAACCACAATACCAACTTAAATATTTTTTTCGTTATATATTTAGAAAAAAAACTTGCCATTTTAAACCCAGAACTGTCACTTTAGGACGGGTTTTAATTTAGAACCCTTTAGTGAATACGGCTGTTCATGTTTAAGGTCCAATTGAATCCATAACCATTGAAGCCACTAACCATCCAGCGCTACACGGCAGTACGCCGACAAGGGTGCCGCAAACAGCGCCTACGGAACCACTGGCAACCTCGGTGCCCCTACAAGTATCGCCAGTACAGGTGCCGCGAATATTAGATCCCCCAGTTAGTATACCGCATCAGACGGTTCCCCAAGAGATGTTTTACCAGCAGCAACCACCTCAACCGCCTAGGCCTATAACTGAGATGTTAGGAACCGGAAGTTTCTTTTTCTTACAGGTACAATGTTGATAAGGTTTTTATTTAAAAATATACATACTTACATAAATCACATAATATGAAATAAGATTATTAATATTATTTAAGCACTAATATTATAACTTTAATAAAAGTATGATAATAAACACCACCAAACATGTACATTTTGCAAGACTTAAAAATATACAGGGTGATTCCTAGATTGATACTTCTTTTTTAGCTGTGTATAGAAGGCATTAAAATAAACATTTTCAAATACCTTTTTTTCAAAAAACTTAAAAATAGGCGTGATACAGAAGTAAACAAATCTAAGCGAGGGCCTGGTCATCAAAACGTAGCCTGTTATACTTTATGTTGTTTGTCTTATTAGTCATGCAATTTACGGGTCGGTGTTCCGTTATTTGGCAATTCGCTGGAATGTGTTGTTCTGAAGCAAGTTAATTTTAAACTGGTGAAACGTGTGTCGTCAGAGTGCGGCTGCTGCTAGTAGCTATGGTGCTAATTTATGGTGAGTGTCGTCAAAGTGCGACTGCTGTTTGGAGATTATGTTTAAGTTAGGCAGAACCATATTTGATTCATAGTGTAATCAATGAATGAATTATTTTAATACCTTCTATACACAGCTAAAAAAGAAGTATCAACTTAGGAATCACCTTGTATACTAAATGCAAGATAAAAAATCATAAACAACAGATTGTAGTAAGTAAACAAGTCAGTAAAAAAACAATACTTATTAAAATTTAGATTAATACTAATTGGAATTCTTGATTAAGTTAATCCTGATAGCTAAACCATGGCCTAAACGGATTAAAAACAATTGATTTTAGTTTTAAATTCATATTAATTGGCAGGTCTTTGATATTATTTAGAATTTTGTTAAAAAAAACGTAAGGTAACCGGGGCCGTCTCTGCGCCTCTCAAGACGTGGGTAACTTAGAATTCAGTTGCATCTGTTTCGTGTGTTAGGATTACGAGTGTCTGTATGTTTGGGGTTAACAGGTGATGTTTTTATATAGACAAAGTTTTCATAAAGAAAGA
Source organism: Polydrusus cervinus (assembly GCA_935413205.1). Lineage (NCBI taxonomy): Eukaryota > Metazoa > Arthropoda > Insecta > Coleoptera > Curculionidae > Polydrusus > Polydrusus cervinus. Next base: position 23,024,596 of record OW284514.1, on the reverse strand, counting down.
GTGAACATTTTAAGCTTGATGTTTGTATTTCTGCATCCAGCTCTGTAGCAAGCCGGCCAATATGAGGACCGCCCCGTATTGTAAACGAAAAACTCTGCCTGAGCACTATGACCCCAAGCAATGATTGCATGCTATGTGAGTGACAAAGTGAATGGGATGTCTGCTTTTATACCTCCATGGACACAGTCAGCTAGTCCGCGCAGCAAAAATACGTTCCATGCCAGTCTTGAGCATCAGCTGGGTGTCCCAGCGTAAGTTCCTAAACAAGATGGACACCCAGGAACTTAGTGAACTGGCCCAAAGTGATGTTAGCCCAAAAACTAAAGACACTTTCGTTGGTAGTGCAATTTCATGTAAAAAGGGTGTTTGGTAATTTTGTATTTTTAATACAAACTAAGCAATTGTATTTTTTAGTTTCACCGGTGATGAAATTATTGTGAAAATTTATTAAAACTGGGGTTTGTTTATACTACATGTGTGTTAAAATAGTTTTATTTCTCAACAAACATTAGAAAATAATCTGTTATTCAATATTGTTTAAGTGTAATTAGCGCCATGTTTATTACTTTTTTTTAAATACGATTCGCGACAAGCCTTTGTTAGAACTTTTAGGAAAACTACTGAAAAATTTTTCTTAAAGATTGGCGGTTTTATATTTTTGGTGTGCCAAATTACTGCCGTTTTATTCGTTTATTTTTTATTGGCGTTTATTTACTTCCAGTTTTTGGATAGGTCATATGTCTTAAACTAAATGGTTTTAAAAAAATTACACAGATCCGGTTGAACAATTACGGCTTAAGTTTAAGCTTTGAACCAAGCTTACACTTCGTTTGTACAACCTCAACAGGAATTTAAAGCTTGGTTCAATGCTGAACTAAGCTTTAACTCTAGTTGTAGAACTGGGCCTTAGAGAACTTTGACAAGTTATATCATCTTTGAGAAAAACGGGTTGCTTGTTGGTTTTTCATTTTCTACGCATTAAAAGAATTTTAAGTTCCGGTTTAATCGCACATCCATGATGGTAGTTTTTTCCAAGATACACCGTTAAGTTGTTACAGCCTTTCATCAAGTGCCAAAAATGTCATTTTTCAAAGAATTTGAATTATTTGCTCTATAAAATAGATCAGATCACTTTAAAAATAAAAATTTCCTACTTTTAAAAAAATGAATGCACGAAAACGTACATCATGGTTTAAAAATATTGTAAAACATTTTTCATTTTACATAAAAATAACGCACAAATAATGTCACTTAAAAAAAGGTCTGGTGAAAAATAAACATCAATTTCTAGAAAATATATTACATGAGAACAAAAATATTGAAAATGGTTTCAACTCGCTTTTTTAATAGAATTTATATTGAAAATAAAACTAAAAATACGAGTGACAACGTCGATTTCAGTTCAGCCGACTCTGTATTAACCATTGACTTATATTAACCCTTTATTTAGTTAGGTTAACATTGAATTTATAATTCTTATAATTACATTATTTTTGTAAAAGATTAGAATTAGTTGTATATATTTTTTAAAATTATTGTAGTTTAATCAAACATACAAGTTTTAGTTTAAATATACCTAACCAAAGTATATGCCAACCTATAATTTGTTTAATTTTTTAATAATATGTAGTAAGGTAAAAGTTTAAGTATACATTATGCAAAGTGTGAATGTATTATTTTATAGTGGGCGAGCAGACGCTTGAATATGTCTTAAGTGTGAATGTTCCATTTTATAATTCATTAACCCAATGTAAGAAACAGTTTCCCAAAGTGATATGTATTATATTATAATCCTCTTTTTCAAGTGCTAATATCTGAAAAAGTATTCATTTTAGACGTTTGATCTGTTTTACAAAATATGTTTAGAATCTTGACAAAAGTCCAAAAATATTCATATCCTCTTTAAATTAACAAAGTTGACAGCTATTTCCGGTTAAACCAAAAGTGATGGGAAAAACGCCGATATTTTATTTAAAAAAGGCACCTCGAAAAATATTTTTAGAAGTTTTCCCAAAAGTTCTAATGAACACCGTGAATCACCCTATATTATAATAACCTGACTAGTATTATTTATTTATTTTTATAAGTATATTTTCGAGTTAATTCGTTTATTTTATCCTCTTTTGAAAAGTGGACATTTCTTATACTAGTTATAACGATGTACTGTTTTCAGGAATCTGAAATTGACACTCCAGAGCAAATTTCAACCCAGACCTACACCAACCAGACGTTTGTAGTTCAACCGCCGCCTCCGATTCCGATGCCACCTCACTTTCAGCAACAACCAATTCCTCCAGGCAGTCTGCCCCCACCTGTCAACCACCAAGTGCCCCCTACTGGAGCTCCTATAGCACCACAAGGAGCTCCGCATTCGCCAGCAAATGATGACGTCACTTTAAGCAAACCTATACAACAACAGGCTGTAGATGATCTTGATAAGCATTCGGTTGGTAGAGTGCTACAATCTCATCAACAAAACAGGGGCGCTGCGCAAACTAATCAACAGTCTTTCTACAACAATGGATACAGTAATAATAGGCCTAATAGGCCTGCACAACAACAGCAACATTCTAGAAATAATGGGGTTCACCAACAAGGCAGACCCCAATCCAACAGGCACTAGTATTCGGCTGTTTGACACAAATGTACTTGAGTTTTGGCTGTATCTATCTCTTCAATAATTATTTATATTTGGCCAAGTTAGTTTTAGTTTAATTCAGATATAAAATAGTAAATCTAGCGCAATTTTTTCATAAGAAAAAAATAAAAAAATATATTGATACTTTATTGCAACTAATTTTAGCTTGGCAATAAAATAAAAATGGGTTTAACCTAATAAATACAACCTATACTTTAGGTGCTACAAAAATATATCTAGCATGTTTTAATGTAGTAGACAATTTAAAATTGTCAAGACCGATTGTGTCGAACAAGTTTTTATTTGGGTCGTTAAAAAAGCTCTGAAGTGAGTTATATTTTTTTCTAAATTTGGGTCATAGTTTATAATTAAAAGATATATTTTTTACTGAATTTTATAATTTAATCGATATAAAAAGAATATGGCTTTGTTTAACTAATTAAGCCTTCAATTCGAAATTTGCAGTAATATAGATTGGAGGCAATGATATTGTGTTTTTCTATCTGAAAATCATTTATTAAAATTTACTAACCTAGGAAACTCGGAATTATCCCGAATTTATCTTTAAGTTTGAAAAATTCAATGATCAAAAGGGTAACTCACTCCAGCTCTCTCTTGAGGACAATCTCTAGGGCTAATTGTCCATCTTTAATGATAAAATAAACTTTTTTTCCAACCTTCCCTTGGCCATTTACGTGAACGGACTGGACACTTTGGAAGTCTAAGGTCGGGTTGTACAAAGATTTTTAATAATAATTAACTAGCCTGTCGTCTTTGACGATGACATACAGGGTGATTCCTAAGTTGATACTTTTTTAGCTGTGTATAGAAAGCATTAAAATAAACATTTTCAAAAAACTCAAGAATAAAGTACTTACATTCATTTATTACACTACGAATCAAATACGGTTCTGTCTAACTTGCCCGATGAATAACATTAAGAAAACTTCTGGGTGTAGGATGAGCCCGCAAGGGAAAGCGTTCTGCGTATAATCTCGAAGAAACATCCGCACTTTTACGACACTTACAGTAAATTAGCACCATATCTATTCATTGTTTTCAAATTTTACCATTTTCACGTATCACCGAGCGTATCACCAATTTAAAATTAACTTGCTTCAGTAAAACACTGCAGCGGATTGCTCAACACCACCCGTAAATTGAATGACTAATTGGCTGGTTAAAAGATTTTTTAATTCTCTATCGCCTATTTTTTGAAAAAAGGTATTTGAAAATGTTTATTTTAATACCTTCTATACACAGCTAAAAAAGAAATATATATATAGTAGGGATCACCCTGTATATGACATTGGCAGAAATAATTTTCTCACAGTCATGCTGGCCCGGTTACCTTAATTTTTAATTTACCAATCAGGTACCTTTGATTGTGTGTACATAATGCCTGGCAACGTCAGTTATGTCACAGTCAAACTTGCTTTTTAGTTAATTATTGTTAAAAATCTTTGTGCCACCCAACATTAATGAGTTTAGTGTTACTTTTGACTGCTAATACTTATAATTTAGCTTCGAGATTTTTTAAATTGTACTATGGCAGAGAAGCGTGAACATTTCACGTAACAAGTGGGACAGCAGAATTATAGTGATTTTTTAATTTCAAATGGTTTAAAGTTTTCTCTAAATTGTCCAACACATATTTATAACCTAGATTGTAACAATAGTTAGCCATATTGTACCTATGTACTTCAGTACAGAAGTTTGGCTTTTTCACTAAATTTTGAATTCTCGTATTATGTTTTTAAACTTCCTATTTTCGCGCCGTGTTTTTAATTTTTTATAAGAAAAGGTTTGTGATATACACTAAGTTGATTTTTATTACTGAGGTTTTAGTTCGGGATGTTAGTGGTGAATATAGTAAAAATTCGATTATAGTGAAAAAGCCCATTAGTTGGGAATGGACGGGACGTAACAGATGTGCCACTTTTTTACAAAAACTAATTTTTTAACGAAATAAAACATTATTTCTAAGAAATTTTAAAATTTTTTGCTGCACTGAATTGGGAACTTTCACATTCGGCTTAAATAAATTCGTGACTGAGCCTTTATGTACAGCTATTTCTTTTACAAATGGTGCAAACTAAACAGAACAACATCTGAATTCAATAAAAGTAGCTAAATTTATATTTTACCGTTTTGTTTACATTTCGCTTGGAATGACCGCACGAGAAAAATTATGGATACATAGAAAAATAAAAAATTCTCATAATTTTCCTAGATGGTTTGAAAAAAGTTAATTATCTTAAAGGTTAGCAACTAGTACCTGCAGAGATCGATGGTGGCTAATTTTTTTTTAACAGAAATATCAAATACTTAATAATACCCTGAGGCCATGTCAGCAAAAAAACACTTGACGAATATTTTGATTAGTATGTAACGTAAGATTTAAAAAAACGTTCTCAACGTATGCCGTGGAATCGATCCCACATGTCTTAAGTAGCTTACTCACGTTCGGCCGGTCGATTCCGCGATAGACACACACACGCCGGCCGGCGATTGTCGTTCGTTAAAACTGAACGTATGTAGTCGTTTGCCGGCCGGCATTGGACTGCTGGCCTACTTTTACTTCTGACGAAAATGTTAATGAAAATTGCTGAACGAACTTAAAAAGGTTAAAATATCAAAGATTTTATTGATTTGTAATGCAGACATAAATATTATAAATTTGTGGAGAATAAAAGACTTGCCAACAGAGCTTTTGCGAACGAAGGCTTATTAAGAATTACTTTTACTGTATAAAACGGTAGATGTTGAAGCTACTTCAGAATTTGTGGAATATAAGATACATAATATTAGAAGTGCATTCTGAAAGGAACTTTAAAAGGTTAAAATATCAAAAAAATGCAGAATTGAATAAATACTCAAAACAATAATTATCTAAGAACATTTTTTAAATGACTTGCACTCGATTGTCCGCCATGCAGAATAAAGTGCAACCTCTTCAACCACTCATCCAAATAGTTTTTTCTTTCCTTTTTCTCTGTTCGTGTTATATAAAAAAAAATGCCGCTGCGCTCTCTTTTCTGACATGTTTAAACTGACGATGAAAAACTGTGCGTGTGTAGTGAAATGAAGGCCGCAATTGAATCCGGCCGAGAACTGCCGGTCATTATTACCGTACATAACTGAAAGTATAGTGTGACTATTAATAATGCCCGGCGGACGGACAGTCCACAGACTAACGTCCGACAACGTTTAAATGGTAACCTAAGTAAAAAATAGAACCATCAAGTTCTGAAGTAATTTAAGGCATGCGGGATCGATTCTACGTCATCATATTTTGAAGGCGTTTTTTAAAAACTTGCATTATTTTTAACCATATACTCTTAAAGTCGATTAGACATAAAACTGAAACAATAACTATGACAATGAAAATCTGACAAAATTGCACGCTTTTAATTATTGTAGATACAAACGAAATATTATTTGGCCTATAAATAAAGTTATAACAGAATAACTGAAAATACTTCCATATAACTATAAATATAAGGTTAAGGTTGATTAGAGGGATTTCCTGGTACGTTCAGTTAGCTATAAGATTAGAATGTGATAAGAGCCATTAATATCAAATTATTTCTATTAAAATGTGGTGGACTAAGGTAGTGGGCCTCAGCTTGAAGCGAACCCCAATTTGGTCCACAGAATGATAAAGAAAGGCACCCAACTATTTTTTTCTTATACAATTTTGGAGAAAACTCGAAATTTAAATTGCATAATGTGAGATAGGTATATAGATATTGTATCATGCTGCTATAGCACTAGTGTGACTGAGCTCTAAGCTAGGATGCCTCAAACGATGACGTGCTACTGGGCCGGGACCCCACAAAGATGTACCATCTTGGGTATCCATTACCCTTGGTCCACCATTGAGATCCACCAATCAGATTTAATAGTTTAAACTTTACGGCCTTATTCACATCTTATCTGGACTGGGATTCCGAACGATTACCATACAGACGATATTGTCATCTGCTAACTACGTCGTTGATATTATCGACTGTCGTATCGTCTAAGGAATCGTAGTCACTAACCTAGCGTACATTGGGAAATCCTTTATAATAAAGGGAGATTGATTACTGAAAGGAATAATATAATTTTACTGATTTTAAAATGACTGAGTGAATTATCTATGAACATTACTTTTAAATCCAAAATAAAATTTGGTATGCTTTTATTTTATGTAAAACTAAAGCTTATTTGGTCAATTATAATATTTATCTACCAAAATTATTTTTCTTCGAATGGCATTTACATTATGATTGTATAAACCCATTGACAACTTGGTGCCCCTTTTTTAGTCACAAGACAACTCTGATATTGTGTATAGTCTTATTAAAAATATTTAAATCTTGCCAAAGTGAAACCTAAACATGGAAATCTGTTTTTCTTTCTTCGATACTTTATGGATATTTTTCCCCTAATTTTTGTGCACTGGAATAAATAACGTACAACGTACAAAAATTTGTAGAAACATTGGCTTAAGTACACAATAACTAGTGATCTAGGTTTTCGATTATGTCCAAATTGGTTTATTTAATAATGTTTTGACGGAGGAAGAAATAAAACTTGCAAAAAACAAATTGTAATGGCATCTTTCGATTTAAAGGTCGACATTTTTTTTCCAACATATTCATTTGTATGAAAGAACCTGCGAACTGAATAACAATGCAGATATATTTTTTTGAATAATGAACAGCTAAAAAATGAAAAAACGAGCGGTAAAGCTTTTACTTAGTCCAGATGGATAGGCGTTCACGTACGAATAACGGGAATTATGTACAACGAACAAACCCGAACATTACGACGAATAAATGTACCTATGCTCACGCCTCTCCTTAATTCTAATAAAAATTGAATTAAAGTATACTACACAGGCTGATTCCTAAGTTGATACTTCTTTTTTAGCTGTGTATAGAAGGCATTAAAATAAACAACATTTTCAAATGCCTTTTTCCAAAAAACTCGGTAATAAGGTACTTACATTCATTTATTACACTATGGATCAAATACTGTTCTGCCTAACTTGGCCGTTAAATAACATTAAAAAAACTTCTGGGTGTAGGATGAACCCGCAAGGGAAAGCGTTTTGCATATAATCTCGAAGCAGCAGCCGCACTTTGACGACACTCACCGTAAATTATCACCATATCTACTAGTTAATTGTTTTAAAATTTTACCATTTTCACGTGTCACTAATTTAAAATTAACTTGCTTCAAAAAAGCACACCGCAGCGGATTGCCAAATAACAAACTGACCACCGACCCGTAAATTGCATGACCAGGCCCGCACTTAGATTTTTTACTTTTGTATCGCCTATTTTTAAGTTTTTTGAAAAAAGGTATTTGAAAATGTTTATTTTAATCCCTTCTATACACAGCTAAAAAAGAAGTATCAACTTAGGAATCACCCTGTATATGGTAATGTTTTTTGGGGGCTACCTCGCACTACAAAGCAATTTATATTGCATGTTGTTACTGCAATGTCGTGTGAGTATATGCTACAAAAAGCTAGACTTTATATTCACAGATTGTGACGTCACGTCATGTGGTAAGTGAAACTTATATTCGTAACCATAGAAATACAATGAAAATGACAATCTGCATTTAGAGTTACTTGTATATTTGTACCATGACGTATTTATATTTATTTTTGACATCAGCATGCGAGTTTTCCATTAAAATTTTGCACCTGTATTTACTAAAGTATTTTAACTTTAAAATAGGTAAAATTTGACAATAACGGTATAAATATTTGGGAGTTTTCTTAATGTTAGAATTATCAATACATACGTTTTTTAAGTACAACGTACTTAGCCACCTCAAATAATACATCTACTATTTATTTCTAAATGTTCAATCACTCATCCTGAAAATCACTTCAAAAATAAAATCTATCTACAATTATTACGAAAGTGAATGACATTAAAAGTTATTGAGAAGTTTATCACCGGCAAAAGTAGAATGAATTTTCAATTCAAATAAGGATAATGGCGAGTCTACTCAATGGCCTTAATTTGTATTAGCGGACTTCTTATACATCTACTTGGCTTAGCTTGTGATCCCTTCAATTAGTGACAAAAGCGAGCTTCGTTAAAGTTCTAGCTGGACGAATGTTCAATTTTTATTCTGAAATGGGTTCCTGTAACAATTTTTTTTGGGGATAAACATTTTATATAAAGTTTACTAAAATGAAACACAAATTAAGCATTTAGTTCTGGATTTACGCCATATGTTCCTTTTGTGTATTTCAGTGAGCAAGGGCACAGTTTTATTTCCACTCATAAAATGACAAGTTCATAAATATTCTCTATTCTTTTTCAATATACTAATTGCGAGAGTCACCACAAAATGCTGTTTTAGTTTCTCTTAAGATAAAACATCATTAGGAGTGAGGTCTAGTCACGTATTCGCCATTTCGTTTTTTGATCAATATTTCATTATTTATCCTTTTATCCAAAAATCGGCCAAATATTTATATGTATTTGAAGCCTAATTACCTACAATTTAAAGTTAAACAAGTTTAAATTTATAAAGTAATAAAAGCAAAAAAAGAAAAATGGACAAAATTCACAATATTTGTTTTTTGCTTTTATTAATCCATTAATCAAAATCTCTTTAGTTCAAAATTCTAAGTAATTTCTTCTCAATGACGGGTATTTGGCCCCTTAGCGAAAAGAATAAGAGATATTAATCAAAAAGTTAAATGGCGAATGCATTACTAGACTTAATTTACTCTTAATTGTATTCATATTTTATAAAACTAAGATAAAACTGTTTACTTACTTAGCGGTTGTTCCGGTGGTGTAAAATTCAATTCTACGAATCTCAAAGAAATTTTCTTCAAAAATAATTTGTTGTAAAGGGGTTAACCAGGTGAAATGTTACAAATTAAAATAAATGCCCTTAGTGATAATTCATTTCTGTAAGAATAAATGAATTTTTTTTTACCTTTTCAGTATATCTAGTGTTAAAAGAAAAGTTCAAAAGACTTTTCTTTTAAATATATTATTGTAATATTGATTTAAACAAATTAAATTGTAAATTTAAAAATTTTACTCTTTGTTTTATTTTTAACTTAAATTTTAAAGGTAAAAATCAGAAAGTTTGTGTGCCAACAATCAATACACTATATCGAATATAAACTTCCCTTTTTTGGTACATGGACGTTCTCCTTTTATTTTCCGAATAGAGGAACTACTCCAGGTTTTGTATATTTTCCTGGTTATCACAAATAATGCAAAATTCACTGTTTATGCTCTCAGCTCTGTGTCAATTGTTTAATTTTTTCCGAAATCCTCGTTTGTGTCACATACGATACCGGTGCCGTTATATTTTTGAATTTAAATAAAAATGGGGTCATTTCGACTTTTCAAACATTTTAAATGGTTTCTTGGATTCGGACCGATTTGTTACTTTGGGTATTAGGACTCTTTAGTTGTAAATCGTTACTTACTTTATTTTAATTGTGTTATAGCTTTGATCGATTGCCAAATATTGCGTTTTGTTGCAAGGGAGGCAGCTCCCCCTGAGCTTCACGAAATGGGTGTTTTGTTTACTTTGAGCCTTGAAAATTGTAGGTCGTATGAAGGGTCAGTATTTTTTTTAGAAGTCACTTTCGTGAGCATAAGATTTTTAGAGCCGGGAGGCGCTCTTTTTTTTGGAAGTCACTTTTAGTCCCCCCCTCAGCAATATCCTGGATCCGCCACTGATCGGATCGAGCGTTAGGTTATTGTTTACTATCGGTACCAGTTGAGCATAAATACACTATAGGTACAGGGTGATTCCTAAGTTAATACTTCTTTTTTTAGCGGTGTATAGAAGGTGTTAAAATAAACATTTTCAAAAAACTTAAAAATAGGCGAGATAAAGAAGTAAAAAATCTAAGTGCGGGCCTGGTCATCAAAACGTAGCCTGCTATACTTTATTTTGTCTTATCTCTTATTAATCATGCAATTTACGGGTCGGTGGTGAATTATTTGGCATTCCGCTGCGGTGTGTTTTTCTGAAGCAAGTTAATTTTAAACTGGTGACACGTGAAAATGATAAAATTTGAAAACAATGATTTAGGAGGTATGGTGCTAATTTACGATGAGTGTCGTCAAAGTGCGGCTGCTGCTTCGAGATTATATGCAGAACGCTTTCCCTTGCGGTCTCATCCTACACCCAAAGTTTTCTTAATGTTATTCAACGGGCAAGTTAGGCAGAACCGTATTTGATCCAGTGTAATAAATGGATGTATAAGTATTTTATTTTTAAGTTTTTTGAAAAAAGGTATTTAAAAATGTTTATTTTAATGCCTTCTATACACAGCTAAAAAAGAAGTATCAGCTTAGGAATCACCCTCTATATATTAGGATGTGTATGGCAAAATGTTGGTGGCTGGAATGATCTAAATTTAGTAGGTACATTTTAAGTACTCTATTATGTAAAAACGATTTATATTTTAAAAAGGATGACTAAAGAAAATTTCTGGTGCATAAACTACTATTACATTAAAACAAAATCCCTTATCACAGTATATTTAGATAAAATTATTAAATTAATAAAATAATATATTAAAGCAATAATACATACATTTTTTCTATTATACAAAATTAAATATAACCTTAAGCTAAAAAGACAACAAAAAATATAAAAAAGAATATAAGGACCCCAAAAATTTTAATCATAAGCCACCTGTTTGAGGAGACCGATCTAAAGTATTTTAAAATCTGAGCCTGTGCAGCTTCGATATTAAGATCCGCTTCTTGAACATTGGTATCTATTCGTTCCACCTAAAAACAAAAATGATCAGTGTAAAAATACAATTGGTTATAAATTAATAGTTAACAATCTTTTTTTGACTTATAGCGATTTTGGTTTAGCACTCTGAGAGTGCTCCGGGAGCGATCTGTGACTTCATAGATTCGCCCGAGATTTGCTGTCACCCTGAATACGGTTGCCCTCGGACGGAGTGTAAATAGAATGTATGATTGCTCTTAAAATTATGACAGATGGTAAAATAATTTTAACCTTTAAATTTAATATAAAGTTAAAACAATTCTTCTTTAAATTAAACAAAAATATTACTATGTTCAAAATATTCAAACAACAACACGCGAAATTACAAAAGAACACCGTTCAAGAAAAAGTGTAGCCATTGCGCAGGCGCAGCCTCTCTACTCCGTAAAAATTTGCAGATCGAAAAAGAGCGCTCGCTAACGGATTCAGAGTAACCAGATTTGTAAATCGAACGTATGACTCCGAGCGAGATCTCCTGATTTTGATAACCGAACACGCAAATCTCGGAGAGAGCACTCTCGGAGTGCCCGAGAGCAGTAAATCGAAAACGCTATTTTAGTTTGTGGTGGTGACAAAAACGGCCAAGTATTATATGGCATTCAAAAAGAATACACGGGTTTTTGGGGGTATTCACACAGATCAAGATCCTATATGGTTTTTTACTTTTCTCTCCCATTTCTCCTTTTTTAGAGCTATTTTAAAACAACAAAAGTATAACCAAATGCAAGAAAATATCTTTACTACGAGAACAAAAAATGACAACCATCAGTCTCTTTATTTTATTTTAAAGACAAAAGTTAAAGTACAAAATTTTAATTGAAAAAACAGAAAAGTAGCGTTTTTCTACTTTTTTATTGAAGAACTGTGATAATTTATAATAAAAAATAGTGCGGGAAGAAACGAGAATGCGTCATTATGAATCCAAAACCTAACCTTTATACAAAACGGCGCTTTAAGGAGGAATATTTTAAAACCTAAGCATTTGCAGCAAAAACTGCTTTCATATTCATGATACGTGCTCCAAAAATACATGATTCCTAAAAAAAAATTCAATTTTGGCGTGGTGAGCGTATAAAAGATATTTAATTTATTTTACACATGAAAAACCCTGGTGAGAGTCATACATACATCTTATGTGAAAATTTTGGATTGAATCAACATTCATATTTTTAACTTATGTAAAAACTGTTTTTCTTTCTTAAAATTGAAGGGCTGGCTAGGAATATCAAGAAAAAAGTAAAAAAAAATGCATTAATAGAACCAAATTTAATCCAACCATGGGTTAGTTAAAGGAGGTAAAGGTAATAAATTAGTTTTCGAAGTTTGATAGTAGTTGGGTGAATTTTTAATGAACTTCCGCCTTCCTAACTAAGTACAAAATCATGAAATACATGTAGTCCCGACTGCCCCTGAAAAGAAATGTCCTAGTGACGTCCACTGAGCCCCCCACCAGGGCCGGTCCTAGACATTTTGCGCCCCTCCCCGTTTTTTTTAAGTAAATCTCATGCGACCATATCAGACAGTCAAGAAAACATTGAAAAACAATTTAAAAAAAAACGTTTCTCAATCATCAGATAACAAGATAAGCAATTTAGCACTTAAGGCTAAATAACAAAAATTAAAATGTAGTAATATCCCATATTATAAATAAATTCTAACTAACCAAAGTAATTAAAATGCCCCTTTTCTAACTTATCTTTCGGCAAACTCACGAACCAGTGATTTCAAGTCTAATTTGTCACTAATTTGGTGTTCTATAGCTATTGCCAATCCATTGAGACGATTTTGCGTCTGCATCGTTCTGAGATAATTTTTTATTATTTTTAGTTTTGAAAAGCTTCTTTCCCCTGAAGCCACAGTGACTGGCAATGTAAGTAGGATTCTTAATGCTATGCTGAGGTTTGGTGCGAATTTAAGTTTAGCGATAAACTTGAGAACTTCAACAAGGGTTTCCTTTTTTGTTAATAATGACGAAACAATGCTTATTTCATCGGCTAGTTCCAGGGCGTTAAGATCGCTTGAATTTCCATCAGTTAAAACTACTTCCAAATCTTTGCAATGAGCCAGTAGCTCATTTCTGGGCATGTCTTTTAGACCAAAAATATTATACAAAAAGCCGAAATAATTACTATGAGTATTTAGCAAATTATATCTAGTTTCCAAGGTATTTATTACTTGGTCTATAGTGTGGAAAAAAATCTATTTTATATTTTTGTTTCAGGTCTTGAACGGGTTCATCCGGGCCCTCATACAAAAACGTTCTTGTTTTGCTTCTGACACGATGACGTGGCGTGGTGGTTTCGAAATTAGCTTCCACGTCAATCTCTGAAGCAAGCTCGGTTGCTTCTAAAATGATGCTTTCAAAAGCTTCATCGGATCTCAGGTTTTCAAAGAAGAGTTTGCAGTTGCTAAGCATATCAATAGCTTGTGACATATTAAAATTTACAGTTTGTAAAAGTTTGCTGATGGGGTTAATATGACTCAAAATTTTGTCAAAAACGCGTTTTTGAGAAAATTCTCGTGAACCGATTTCAATGAAATTTGGTATACTTACAAGGGTCCGATGACAATCCAATAATATGAAAAATAATTTATTGATATATCAGAATGAGAAAAAAAATATTCTTTACTTTTTAGTGCATTTTATAAAAGCCTGTAACTTAATTTTTTTATCAGTTTATTTTCATTTTCCATGATTTTGGCGCCCCTAGATCATTGCGTTCCGGGGGGCTGCCCGGATCGCCCTACCCTGGGGCCGACGCTGCCCCCACCCCCGAACATATAACAACAATTGCTAATACGGCCTATAGAATAAGGTTTCCTGAAAGGATATGGGGTTAATTTTATTTTTGCGGCAAAATTCTTTCTAGTGGTAAATTAACATAAATTACTTCATTTAAACCTTTTTAAACCATATTTGTGTTCTTAAACCTACGATACGTAATTTACAAAAAATTTTGGTTCCATGCAGCTGATTTCATAATATTTTTTCTTGTTTTTATCAGTTTTCTTTGTTTAGTTTATTTTTTTTTATCTAAATAAATATTTTATATATGGTTTTAACATTTTTGAAAAATCTGTTATTGCGCAAATAGCGGCGACACATATAACAAAAAATTATCATACAAAACTTTAAATGCCACTATGGGATAACTTCTTTCAAACAAGAACAAGTTTGTTAAATTTGGTTAAGGCAATTATTTGGCCACCCGGTACACAAAAATCTGTCTCAGCTAAACTTTCCTGGCTTTTTACAGGACAGGTGTGTATTTCCTGTAATAACAGAGATAATGAAGTAAACCGAAAATGACGATGTCTGGGAAATATGGAGCTAGTCAATTTCAACTTATAGTTGCCAGTATACTCCACCAAGTGATACGAATTTTCATAAAAAAAAGTATTACATTTTTATTACACCCAATATTAACATTTTATCACGAATAGCTTAAACTATGACATTGTCAAAGAATCAGATCATATAGGTTCAGAAGAAAATATATCATGTTTGTATATATAATATATACAAGGTATATATATATATTAATAAAAGCGATGGTAGACAAAAAACATAGTAAGTTACCATTTCATCCTGTTCTTTAACCATATGGGCTAGCTGCTGAAATATTCCACCCAACTCAACTATTGTAGATTCAATGTTTTGCATGGTCTCCGCCCGACTCTGCAAGTAGTTGTCAGTTTCATCGTACATTAAGGCAGTCTGCATTTGGCTTGTTGACGCTCTTGGTATTAATGGCTGGCTTTCTAAATTTAGGCTGGATTGTTGGTCTTGCTCTTGAAATAGTAAACTTGCTGTAATAATAGGAATAATTAATATATATTGAATAAAGATTACTTTACTAAACAAAAATGGGATTGATCCTTTCCCACCTAAGTTTTTTTTGAACCTAGATATTTCTGAATATCTTCAATTTTGGCGTAGTATTTGTATAAAAGTTAAAAACAAATTGGCATACAATAAAATAATTTGATTTCAAAAATAATGAAAGGTAGGTGTCTTTTTTGAAGCTGATGAGGTCAGAAAAATCAATTTTGCATGTTTGGTATACCAGGGTATTCCTAAGCATCATAAGTAAAGCCACAGATAACAGCTAGTAATATATATTTTTGATGTGCTTACATTGTCCTACATTGGATGTACTTGGTGGTGGCAATCCACCTTGACTAAATTGATCCCTCCTATTTTTTTGATGTCTTAAATTTTCAGTTCTAACTTCCAATATTTGCTTAAAGTCGGTGGACATTGTTGCTAGTTTGGATTGCAATGCTAAGACTATGTTGCTGGAATGGGACTGTAAATGTTTGCCACTAGTCGTTGGTTTATGTTTCTTAGAAACATTTTGAAGCTGTGCTATTTGTTGGTTTAAGCTATTTAGATCACTTTTAATAATATATGTTAACTCTTGAATTTCTGCTGTACGGTCGTCAAACAAAGATTTTCTCTTAGCCACTGAAAATAATTGGTGAATGAATATTATAAAACTTTGAATTGTAGATCATACCATTTTATATTTTCTAAGAAAAATCTGTCTGCTTGTGTTTGGTTCGATAGGAACCACAATTTATTATATGAACAAAAAATACTTACATAATGTTAATTTTTCTAGTTTAGCATAGGTACTTGCTATATTTTTACCCACATTTTTGGCAATGAGCATAAATTCAGAATGGCTCTGAATTACTTTTGATTTTCTTGGGTCTCGAGCTGCAACAGCTCTGGCAATATTTCTCCCCTAAAAGTAAATCTA
Source organism: Polydrusus cervinus (assembly GCA_935413205.1). NCBI lineage: Eukaryota > Metazoa > Arthropoda > Insecta > Coleoptera > Curculionidae > Polydrusus > Polydrusus cervinus. The sequence goes on along the minus strand of OW284514.1, from coordinate 23,008,396 downwards.
TTTTTAAAGTAAAGCTATTGCAGTCAATTTTGCTTGTTTTCGTAAAACAGCTGGTGCAAATACAACTAATATTATTTATTTTATAGCATACCTGCAAAGTCTGGATAGTATTTACAAATTCACTGGTCCTATCCCTGGCAGTCATAATGGGATCAGGTTCACTAAAGTCCTCGATATGATCCTCTAAATAATAGTCTTCAGAAACATTATTCGGGTAAGAGTTGTTAACTATATTAAACTTCTCCGCTTGCAACCAAGGCCTCTCGTTACTTACGAGAGGGTTTTCACTTTCTGAACCTGTATGACGTCTTCTGGGAAGCATTGCATTCTTAAACCCCTTTCACAGGAAGAAAAACTTACAGTGCCACTTCCTTAATATGTATTGTCTTCTACATGCAATTTTGTAAATTCATAATACTTACATAAAATATACTGGAAAAGTGTTTAATCTATAAATGAGAATTTATTATAGGACGTATTAACGCAAATTCAATTAAATAAAAGATTTTTTACAAAAACCTACTTTTAAGGTTAGGCCAGGGACAGACACGTCAACAATCTACTGTCACTGTCATACTCCGTCGTAGATGTCGCATACGTCATACTATCTTAGTGATGGAGAAGTATCGATGGTTTTGATAGTGTGATATCCAAATCCTGTTTCGATTGGAGACGATTAGTGATGGGCAATGTTTTCTGTACAGCCGTAGAACGGAAGCCGCGTTAAGTAGGCGCTGGACCGGGTGAATTGGGCACCGATTAAAAATTTGATGCCATTGAAAAACTACTCTGTGTAATTTGACAGCATTCTTAGTTTTTGAACTCGTTTTTGATTGGTCAAACCAAAACACGTCAAAAACATACGGTGTACGGCAGTACGTCAACGGTGGCATGTCACGTCATTGAAAAATGAGAAATTTAAAAATAAGGTTTAAATTATTTTTTTAAGCTGTGATCGAAAGTTAATTTCGCTAAAATGACTTCTTTGAGACAAAGGCAAAAGGGTAATTTAATAATTCCTAACTTTAGAATCGCATTTATAAACTTTTTTTTTTGTTTTAGATGCCATCAAACAAATGTTAAATTTAAATCAACCCATAACAAAATCTGGATCAACAGAACCTTCCTGGAAAATTTTAGTTTACGATAGAATTGGACAGGACATTATCTCCCCTCTAATTTCTGTTAAAGAGTTGCGAGAACAAGGCGTAACATTATTTGTGTAAGTTAAGTTTCATTTATTAACTCTTAAATTAGGTCTAGGCTTAATACAAATGATTTATTAGTTTTTCGTTTGTAGACAACTGCATTCCGATAGAGATCCAATTCCAGAAGTACCAGTAGTATACTTTTGTGCCCCTACAGAAGAGAACCTGGGTAGAATTAAGCAGGATTTTCAAAGAGGAGTGTATGACATTTATCACTTAAACTTTATTTCCCCTATCTCAAGACAGAAAGTTGAAGATTTGGCTTCATCAGCTATTGAAGCAAATTGTGTGGCAAATATTCACAAGGTAAAAGATCAAACATTTTTATTTCTTGTAATGAAACCTTTTTTAGATTACAAGCTAATTTCTTATATAGATGAAAGCTAACAAGTAAAAATGTAAAGGTATGCATGCATTACCCAAAAATTTGAACTTTCTATACTGTACTCATAATTTTTTTTTAATCTGAGAAACATCAGAGATGTATAGGTAATTGTAGTTGTCTTTTCCCAATTAACAAAGTTATAATAATGTTTAATTTGCACCTATCATATTTTTTATTTTATTTAAGATCTATGATCAATATGTCAACTTTATATCTCTGGAAGATGATATGTTTGTTCAGAGGCACCAAAATAGTGATGCTGTATCATATTATGGTAAGAATTGCTGAAAATTATTCCTTGTTTGAGTTTAATAATTTATTATATATCTGGTTTTTATATTTTCTATTTTAGCCATAAATAAGGGAGATATACAAGATACAGAGATGGAAATTATAATGAACAGTATTGTTGATAGCTTATTTTCAGTTTTTGTAACAGCAGGTAAGAAAATCCACAAATATATTTGCATGATTCATCATAATACTTAGGTAATTCAATACTCAGATGTTGCAATGATACTGGATAATGCAAATAGGATTTTTCCCAAAGAAACAGTTTTGACAAATAAAAATATTTTTTTATGTTTTCTTAGAAGTTTAACAGGTAAAGCAGAAGTTAGCTTTTGAATATGAAAAATTAAGAAAAAATAGTGCAAAATGTCTTTTTGCCATCTAGGAACCTTAAAATGTCATCTGATATCTCAAAAAAATTCACGATTACAATACTTTCTCTTTTAAAAGAAGTAAAAACTTCTTTCTAGGATTTTTAAAAAGTCATTTCAATACTTCTTAGTAATGTATCAAAATATTGTGTCAACTGGCCTATCAATATAGTTCATGAATGAAAATATTTTCGTTTGTTTTTATTACTATTTTTTCAAGCTATGTAATCAAAAAAGAAAAAAATGTATTAGTAATTTTAACTGTCATAACTCAAGATATAATTATTATTTTTTAGGTACAGTCCCTATCATAAGAAGTCCCAAGGGCAATGCTGCAGAAATGGTCGCCCAAAAACTTAACAAAAAATTAAGAGAAAATCTCTTTGATGCCCGAAATAACCTGTTTTCTTTTGACACCCAGTCAGGGAATTTTAATTTTCATAGGCCTTTACTGATTATTTTAGACCGAAATGTTGATATGGCTACACCCCTGCATCATACTTGGACTTATCAGGCTTTAGCACATGATTTACTAGACTTAGCACTCAATAGGGTTGTTATTGAGGATACTGTACCAAAAGAAGGTAAATTTGTAGTATTATCTGTATTTTTAATTTGGCTATTCATTTTTTTTCTTGCAGGCGCAAAGGCAAAACGTAAACCCTGTGAACTAGACTCATCTGACAAGTTTTGGGGCAATCATAAAGGAGCACCGTTTCCAAATGTAGCCGAAGCAATTCAAGAAGAATTAGAACAATATCGATCATCAGAAGAAGAAGTAAAAAAGCTAAAATCATCAATGGGTATTGACAATGAAAGTGAATTAGCAGTATCTATGGTAACAGATAATACTGCTAAGATTACCTCAGCAGTTCAATCTTTGCCACAACTATTAGAAAAGAAGAGACTACTTGATATGCACACATCAATTGCCACAGGTAGGTTTATATTCATATTCATATTTATTCATAATATTATACATACAGTACTTTTACACGTCAAAAGATATAGTATTTAAAAAAGAAAAAGAAAAATTTTACACAACTATGTAGATCACACTATTGAAACAAGAACTAAATCTAGTAACAAACTTAAATTGCTCCAAAATTTAACAACTGCAAATAAAAAGTTTATAGATTATTTAGCACCAAAATCATTTAATGTACTTCCAGGGAACATACCATCAATAAAAAATATAAAAACCTTTAGTAAAGAGTGTAATCGGTATGTTTTTCGTAATATAGAAAAATTCTCCATATTGTTTAATTAGAGAATTAAACCAGTGAAGATTGTAAACATGAACATTTCTTAGTTCACATAGAAAAATAAGTAAAATAAAGCACAAAATAAATAAATACACATAAGGCTACTTTTAGGTTTTGACATATACGGGTGCTTTGCACCTAGGTGTCTATAGTTTAGTTTATTGATTATACCAAACTAATATAGATAGGAATAAAATATACATGTAATTTAAATTAAAAATAAATAAGTAAATAAATAAAAATACAAAGATAAAACTTACAAGTAAATAATTACACAAAAAACATTTGAAAAAGTCAAGGAAGGTTCCAGATAAATATATAATATACCAGGCAGGGTTGCGACGATTTAAATAAACTAATTTTTTCAATTTTAATCGTGATTTGTATCCAATTATAAATTTCTGTAAAAACAAGTCGCCGAAGCAAACAACTCGTCAGGAAATTCAAAAAAAAGGAAGATAGTTTATTTAAAACGAAGTGTTTAGATAAATTATGCAAGTGTAAAAACATAACTAATCGTCATTAGTACAGCGTAAAAAATATTCATAAATTACGTTCACGTCAATATTATGTATGTCGCCGAGGAGATTTTCTAACTGTCAAATCAAATCAAATATTTTATTGGTGTAACAATACAATATGTATTTTCACAAGTCAAATGGAAGTAAAATATGTAAAATCAACCCAGTACAATAGATAATGTAAATCTAGGCAACAAATATTTGTGGGCGAATAGACACAATATAATGAAAATAAGTTATTTTAAAGTTGGTTATTGCCATATTTAAGGAAAAAATCAGTACAATCTGATGCTCAAAAAAGTTTGGTTGGAAATTTCTTATTTGCAAATACAAATTTTTATAGTTTTTGGGAAGACTGATCCACAACAAAATCAATGTTTTTAAAGTAAATTGTATTTATATAACAAGCAAAAGAAATCATGAAGAATGACTGAATCTTAAAATTCGATAGCTTATGGTATAAATTTAAGACATGCGTAGACCTATAATTACTGCAAATTATATATTAGTCTTCTTTCAGTGATACTGAATGTTATTAAAGCAAGAAAATTGGACACATTTTTCGAATTGGAAGAAAAAATAATGAGCAAAACACAGCAACTGGAGAAACTCATCTTGGACATCATTTCTGACCCAGAGGCTGGAACCGTGGATGATAAGATGAGGCTTTTTATAATTTATTACATTTGCACGGTACATTTACCAGAAGTGGAACTCAAGAAATTTGAAAATGCGCTAGGGGAAGCAGGGTGCGATTTAAGCCCGCTAGCTTATATTAAAAGATGGAAGTATGTATTTTATATTGTACTGTCTGGTTATTAATTTTATATTTATTTCCCATTTTTAAACACAGAGAAAAACGTCAAAAAACTTGTAAGTTGATATATGTATTGATTATATTAATAATGTTTGTGTTATAAGAATCCCCTTGAGTTCCGGATTAAACTATAAAAAAATAATTAAAATAATTTAAAATTGGTTTGATAAAAATGTATTTACAATGTATTTTGAAAAACTAATTATCTTCCTTTTTATTTTAAATCCATCCATCCAAACATATACCACAAAATATGAATAGTATTAAAATAAATGATGACATTCAAATTTTGAAAGTTAATTAAGTAAAATATTTAGGAATAATCTTTGACAGTAAATTAAATTGGAATTTTCACATAGAATATTTGATTAAAAAATTAAGAAGTTTGTTACCAATTTTTAGAAACATTCAAAAAATTTTGAACGTAAAACAAAAAATTAGAAATATTACAGAAAAGGTTTCTAAAAATTATATTTAATAAAGATTATCTTTATCCTTTAATAAAATTATATTCTGAAATAAAAAAAAATGAACATTAGACAACTTTACATTTATAACATCTTAATATACATATTTAAAAATAAAAATCTTACGCTAGTAAACTGTATAAGATTTTTTTTATAGTTTACCAGCGTAAGATTTTTATTTTTAAATATGTATATTAAAATGTTATAAATGTAAAGTTGTTATTATGTTTATGGTTTTTAAAAAAACCTTACAGTCGTAAAAATGAAATAACCATAAAACCTAAAATAAATAAGTCCATAGGACAAAAAAATTTCAAATATTTATGGTTTTATTTAAACGATTATTTACCAACAAAAATTAAAAAATATAATTCATTAAAAAAATATAAAGTCGAAATAAAAGCATGGATATTGGAAACAGATAACTTAAAAATTTTATGGAAATGTTTTAATTAATATTGTTATATATTTTGCAAAATTTTATGATACTTATATCTTCAAAAAACTGCGTTTATATTTATGTACATATACTTAAACGTTTTTTATTTGCAATTTAACGTTTATATAATATTATCAAGTATTTAAAAAATATTTTAATATTCTTATATATTTATAATTTAAAATACTAAGATTTACCCCTAACAAGCACGTCTTTGGGGATCAAAGTAAAAGTTTATTGAGAAAGATAAATAAACACATTTATTATTACTTCCAAATCTAATATAAAGGCATATGAAACTTTATAAACCAGGGGAGCTGCATCAATCATCATCAGCAATCTTTGCAGTCAGACAGACATATCATATTATAATCCATAATCGTTTGCAGCATAATTTTTTTCTAAATGTTCATTAGCTCTAGCAAGACTATACAATATTTTATTATAAGTATGTATTTTTCAGGAGTTTCATTAAAATGGCTAGCGGGACTTCATTAAATCAGTATGAGGGCGCAGGTACCAAAACCGTCAGTATGTTTTCAAAATTAGTGTCTCAGGGCTCTAACTTTGTAATGGAAGGTGTTAAAAATTTGGTAGTCAAACGACATGTAAGTTTTTTAAACTTCTGATTTGATAAAATATAGATTGTCACTATAAAATGTTAACGCCTTTTCAGTATTGCTATCTCTGAAAGAATAGGGTTGATAATTATACCCGTTTAAAAGTTACCATCTCACCCATTGATTGACAAGACTGAGTTGAAGCAGTTTGAATAATATTTCGTGTAACGTCATAGTAGCCATTTTGAAATATCACATTCAAATGTCAATGTTGACAAATCGAGTCAAAAGTTGACTTTTATCTTGGCATCTTGCAATAAATGTATTTTTTTGTTTTTATATCATAAATAGTTAGATCGAGACTGTATAAAAATTTAAAAATTGAACGTCATAAGACTTGAGTTTAAGCGTTTTGGAAGTTTCTAAAAATGGTGTGATAAAGCTCCTACTTTTAATAGTTAGATTTTTTATTAAAATCTTGTATCTTTGTTTAGCATTTATTTAATATTTGTTCTTTTGGTAGAAAATGATATACAAGGATGTTTACGTTTACGCAAAATAATGTCGTATATTTTATGTTCCCTGTATGAAAAATTAAATATTTCATTACATACTGTATATTTTATTTATTTTTATTTCAAAGCATCAACAGCAAAATGCCAATTACAGACACTCGGCTTAAACTAATAGTCAGGCAACAATACAAAGTCATAAAAAATAATAAAAATAAGCTAAGCAAAGTATGAATAGGAAATAATAAAATACGATATATACAATAATTAGTGTATAAGTAATTTATCCTGTATACGTTTTTTAAAGCTTCTCAGATTAACAAGGTCGATATCAATATTAGAAGCATACAAATTAAATAAATGACATAAATCTATACAGGGGGAAACTTCTGTAAAGATTCGTTCGCGGAAAGGTCAGATAAAAAACATTACGATTTCTAGAATTAACATGATTGAAGGTAAACGGAAGCTGTTCGAGAATATCAGGACAGTCAATATCACCCTTAAGGATTTTAAACACTATACACAAGAAGATCCTTATCATTCTCTTACTTAAAGATAATCTATTAAAAATTCCCAAAAGATACTCATTATTACAACCCTGAAGAGGATAAACCCAAACTTTCTGTAATGCATGCATTTCAAGAACTTTCTCTGCACTTCCTCAATCATCTTCATCCAAAGGTTATACCAAGGAGATCAAATTATGCTGCCATATACCAAAATTGGTATCACCAAGATGTCAAACAAATAAAGGCTGACATCAACATTGAAGTCTTTAGTACTTCTTGCAATTAATCCTGCTCCTGCAATTTTTTGGGCACTTTCAATTTTAGAAATTATTTGACTGGAAAAAGATAAGGTAGTATCAAATAAGATTCCCAGATCTTTCCGCTCATCAACCCTCCTAAGTTCAGCATCATTCAATGTATAATCATGGACAACAATATTTTTATTAAGTGTAAACGACATACAGGCACACTTATCTACATTTAAGTTAAAACCATTTACATTCCACCAACGAGCAACATCATAGAAATCCTGCTGAAATTTTTATATTTAAAATAGGCCGGCCAAATTGAAATACCATTCTCATATATAATAATAATAATACATTATTATTATTCAATGGTCTCACCGAATTATTTTTAGTTTCTAACGGTTTGTTTTCACGGCAGTCACGTGCCAATCAGGATTCTGCGCAATAGAATCAGACGAGTTTCTTCAAAGGTTCCTGGCTGTTTGGATTGGTTAGAAAGCTGTCGTGGGAACAAACCTTAAGATTACAAAAATTCCAATAATTCTTTTTCTAGAATTTACCCGTTACAAAAATTGTGGACCACTTAATGGAATTCAAGAATAGCCAAGAAATGGACGAATATCTCTACTTGGATCCCAAGCAACTTAAATTGACAGAAATTCCTAAAAATAGATCGCCGTTTCAGGACGCTATCGTTTTTATTGTGGGTGGTGGCAATTACATCGAATACCAAAATTTAGTTGACTATGCCAAGGTAAATATTTTTTCACAAACATAATTTAGTCTAATATTTGGGGGAGGGGGGCTTATATACCGTTCTAAGGGGAGAAAAAACCCAAATATAGTTCTTTTTAGAGCTACTGTCATAATGCTTTTGGGATGCATTAATACTTATTTATTGTAAAAAGTTTTAACTTTAAAAAGAGTGATTTCAACTTGAAGAAATAGTTCATACTTAAGGCTCTACCACGCGCAAATTTAGAGGATGAAAAACACCGTTTCGCTACTGCAGGATTCTGCAAAGGCTATTTGAAATATTTGTCGGGACAATTTAAAATTTAATAAAGGAATGTTTGTATTTCTAAGGTACAAAGCCCTTTTTTGAAAAAAATAAGAACTTGTATAAGAAAACGCCCACTAAAGGTGCGTATTTTTAGGCACTTTTCCAAGGTTAATATCGTAGCTAAGAATTTTTTTTTCAAAAAAATAGCCATGTACCTTAGAACTTCCATGTCTTATCTTTAAGACTTCAAAAATTGAGACAAAACAATATCGTAATAAGTCCGTTATCTTGCAGCGCGCAACTCATGTTTTAGGTAAATTTTGTTGTCATGTTATAGAAGTTGCCTATATACAGCTGAATTTATTCTCGGCTGACGTGAAACAATTTACATCCAGAGAGAATAATGATACACTGAAAAAAATTATAGGTGGTCGAACAAGAAGTAATTTCGGGGGTAATTTTGGGCTAAATTTTATGTTTTCCTTTTTGGATTGTCTGTGCCAATAACAGAATATCTAAGCGTTAATATTAAAAAGACGTAACTAGTAGTTGTGCTATTAACTCCGGGTTACCATACATTTTTCGGCTTAGACCGGGATGGTTTATAATGCGCCGTAGGGCAAAATGTTCAAGGCGCGTTCACCATTTTGTCAAAACTGGTGTTTGGGCTTTCAAAATTTCTTATTCATGTTAGGTAAGGATAAGAATTGAACGAAATCCAGTCGATTTGTTGCAATCAAAAATGGGCTATATTGAATTTTTTGTTTCGTTTTTTATCGAAATGGGTTATTCTCTTGATAGTGAACAAAATATACTAAGGTAAATAGCTTATCGGCATTAGAGGCCCAAACTGGGTCACCGGGAACTTACGACAAATCCCAGGATGTATGGTAACCCTGGTATATTAACTCTAAGATCTAAAATTAAAGTTTAATTTGTCTTGGTAAAGGGTGATAGGTGTAATAAAATAAAGCCATTTATGAAGGTTCTTAGTGAGTAAAGAAACCAACTGTTGCATAATGAATCTATTTCTATTTGATTGTTTTATATTTTATGCTTATTATACAGGCTCTATATATTGTTTATATAGTGAGCTTCTGTCTAAACCTGTTAAAATATAAATTCATTTTAAAGGTGAAATGTGTTTATTATTTTATCCATGGTTAAACGATTTAAAAGTAGTTGTCAGGCACGAATTTGGCGTTGGTCACATGACATTTATCTGTTCATGTTATTGGCTCGCAGCTACAATTTGGTGCAGCGAGACTACTGTATAGTGACAATGCTTCTAAGAAGCTAGGTAGGTAATAAATAAAAATTGGACAGTATGCCACGCAGAGTAATAAAATACATTTTTTTGTTAGGCATGGGCGTCCATAAAGAGGGCAGTTGCCCCTGTCTCTTGACCAATGGGGAGCGGGGGGGGGGGGGGGGGGGTAAATATACTTTTTACTAACTTTTGTTAGGGGGAGTTTATGAAACGACTGCGACATTTTTTTTTGTAGGAATCACTTTTGATAGAAGTTCTTGAAAACGCAAAGTTTTGTTTCTTTTGTAGCCACTTTTGAACGGCGGAGAAAGTGTAGAAAAGGCTGCGAAGTATTTTATTTTATAGAATTAACTTTTGAGAACTTACACGTTTTTTTGGCTACCCCCCTATCACTTTATGTTTATAAGAAACATTAATACCGTGATTTTGTATCGGATTGGCGCGACGATACGGTACTACCTCCTGTTGTTTCTGTGTTACTAAAAAAAAATCTAGGTACTTACTTTTTTTTCTTTTGAAGGTGCAGCGCAACTAATCGTCAAAAATGTCTGTTTAAAGGTTGTAATCGTCAAAAACATACCACTTTAAAAAAAAATTCATTATAATGGCACGGAACGCGACGGACAAAATACTGCGCGAGTTAGTAACCACAGTCAACAAATCCTGGAACCAGCGGGACTTATCTAATAAACATGGTGAAAAATTTGTAATATAAGAAAATTTTGATTGAAAAACTATTGACCTTACGAAGTATTTGATAACCAATGCTGAAAACCTTTAGTTTCAGGGTAGGCCTGTGCCTCCTAATTTTGAAAATTTGACAGTATATGCTAGTGCTGAAGGGGGCGATCGGGCTAAAATATATTTATAATGGTGGCACTTCCCGTTATACCGAAAGTAAGTGTCAACTTGCTTATTTTAAATAGAATACTCTATATATTACTACATTTTTGCATTCTACGCAAGAATTTAGTCATATCTTGTATACCATGTCCTATACCTATGTCTAAGCGTTTTAGATATTTTTAATAGATTTTTTATAATATTTTGATAACTATTAATATAGGGTGTTTAAACAATACGATTAAAAATTAAATTGAAAAACTGCAAAAAGACTAGATTTTCAAATGGAAATACACAAACTTTATAATTATTTCTTATTTAGCATTAAAAATAAGGGTAAGTTTGTATATTCCAAAAAATTTTAGTTTTAGAAACATTCCCAACTTAATATTTTTATGTGGCGATTTTGCTGCAGATTTTAAGTTTAGTTACTTTTAGTTGGCTATAACGGCGTTGAAAAACAATCAAATGCGAGAAAAATTTATGAAGCTGTCACTTACCATTAAACCATTAATTGTCATGCCTGTGCGCTTAAATTGTACATACAAACGAAGATTATTTAAATTTATTTATTATTTATGGAGAATGTGTTAAAGTTATATCAAGAACATGGGACACATTTGCCAATCGATATCCGCAAAACAGAAGCCATCACAATGTGCTTATTAATAATGTTCAACATTTTTCGGATATACAAACTTACCGTTTTTTAATGCTAAACTAAAAGTAATTATAAAATTTGGGTGTTTCCCTTTGAAAATTTAGACTTTTTGCAGTTTTTCAATCTTATTGTTTAAACACCCTGAATTAATAGTTATCAAAATATTATAAAAAATCTAATAAAGCAGGTCCTTTATAACAAGGAATCCCACTTAAATTAAATAAATATAAGGCTTCTTTATAGAAAAAATTGATAATTATTTTAAGGCTTGCAAACGTCATTCTTAACAGAAAAATTCAAATATGTCAAAAACGCTTAGATATTTATAGGTATAGGCATACAGGGTAGGGACTTTAACTGGAATAAATTCGATATTATTAAACTTGCTGAAGTTGCGCCTACAAAATTTGGTATGTGGGGGTTTTAGAGCATGCGGAATTGGATTATGATGTCGGCGCAGTTGCCAGATTTCTCAGCTTTGCGCTACACGTAGTAATTTTGTTATTTTAAATAGAATGCCCTATTTATTTTTATTGCAGTAAATTGGTAGTGTCAAATTTAGTAAGATCTCAAATTTACAAAATTCTATCTTCACTAGTTTCTGAGCTATGGCAACACTGAAGTTCCCTTAAAAAGTACCGGGACGCTTGTCTACCTCTATAGTTACTAAGTTATTGACAAGATTCAAGAAAAGTTCTTGTCTTTTCAAAATGGCCTATTTAACTTAAACTTTAAAAATAGAAATTCTCATGGTACTTTTTAATGGAATTACAGTATTGCCATAGCTCAGCAATAAGTGAAGATAGAATTTTGTTAATTTGGCATCTTATTAAATTGGACACGCCCAATGCACTGCAATAAAAATAAATAGGGCATTCCATTTAAAATATTAAAATTACTACGTGTAGCGCAAAGCTGAGAAATCTGGCAACTGCGCCGACATTATAATTCAATTCCGCATGCTTCAAAACCATACATACTAAATTTTGTAGGCGTAACTTCAGCCGTTTTAATAATATCGAATTTATTCCAATTAAAGTCCCCACCCTGTACAAAATCTGCCTAGAATCTTACGTAAAATGCAAAAATGTAATAATATATAGGATGTTCTATTTAAAATAAACACGCTGACACTAGGGTTGCCAACCCTCCCGATTTAGTCGGGAGGCTCCCGCTTTTTTACTTAACCTCCTGCCTCCCACGCACTTAAACAAAACTCCCGCTTTTCCAATAACACGACGGACGCCTAATAACTATACAGCTGCCTTAGAGAGGGGCGACCTTTTTTTTTTAGAAAGCACGTTTGATGATAGGAGGAAGAAATATAAAAGGCACGCTACAGCGTAAGGTCAACGGGGTATCGACCTTTTTTTTTTTAGAAATCATCAATATAATTATTTTAAGCACCTCAAAAAAAACTTGTCCTCCAGGCACTATCCACTTCCCGCTTTTCAATTTTTAAAATCTGGCTACCCTAGCTGACACTAACTTCCGGTGTAACCGGAAGTACCACCATTATGAAATTTTTTTAGTCCGGTCGTCCCCATCAGCATTACCACGATGGCAAATTTTGAAAATTTTCCTATGTATAGTTTTCCATATATAGTTCGACGCGGTTCCCGGTGGAACACGAACACCCTGTTTGCAGGTGCTTTTATACCTATTATTAATTAACACTTCAAACTTTCTGCTCTACCTAATTTTATTTTTTGTAAATATTCTATAGCTTTAATAATAAAATAAGACAAAATTTAAAAGATATATCCGTATAACGATTAGGTACATTATTTTAACTAAGAATACAATAACAAGTACTTATTTTCCACAAAACAAATTTCTCGTCTCCGAAATAAAATCAACCAGAACTCATTAGCATAATAAAGAACCTACCGCCTTGCATCGTGGTTTCAGTGTGTGTCGATGTTTACGGAATATTTTTCACCACGTCATAAGCTCGCTAGTATGCCCACTTCGGGTGAAACTCTCTTGCAAATAAATTTCTTGCTGCACAAAGTTCCGCCTTAAAGTGGAGTGGAAATTTAGAAGGAAAGAAATAAGAACACAAAGTCTTCCTCCACTGTTATATTCAAGAAATATTTAAGAATTGAAAAATTATCTACATGTTTCGAATGCAGAAGCATTCATCTTCAGGAGAATAAATAAAAAAAGAAGAATTATTAGATATCACCTTAACGGAGCATCAAAATTTGTAGGTTCAAAGAAACCGGTTCAAGGAGTAGAACGGTGAGAAAGTCCTTGGAGTGTTCTTATTTCTTTCCTTTTAAAAAGTGTGTTGTGAAAAAAATTATAGCAGTGGTTAAAAGTCCTCAAAATTGAGATATGATAAAAATAATGTGTAAAGTGCTTTTGAATGGTCTATTATAAATAATATTGGTTTTCTCCTGTACCTAAATTTTAACCTTAGGAAACCGTACATCGGGACATTAGACACATCTATTGTAATATTTATGAAATTAGACTTTATTTTGATTTTTTTTTCGATTTGATTTATACGAATTTGACGTATAAATAATAACTCACTGGTAAAAATCCACCGGGACTACTGCATTAATTAAATTACATAATTAGAACCAGGGTTGCGACGATTTAAATCAACTGATTTTTTCAATTTTAATCAAATTATAAATTGCTGTAAAAACAAGTCGCCGAAGCAAATAACTCATCAGGTAATTCAAAAAAAAGGAAGATAATTTATTTAAGACGAAGTGTTTAGATACATTATGTAAGTGTAAAAACATAACTAATCATCATTAGTCCAGCGTAAAAAATATTTATAAATTACGCTGCCGAAAATTTTTATGTCTATACAAGTTATATTGTATGTCGCCGAGGAGATTTTCTAACTGTTAATCTAGATAACAAATATTTTTGGGCAAATAAGAGACAAAACATTGAAAATAAGTGATTTTAAAGTTCATTATTGGCATATTTAAGGAAAAAATCAGTATAAATTGATAAAAATAAAAAAATCACAATTTAATCGAAAAAATTAGATTTATTGATTTTTTCAAAAAAATCGTGATTTATTGCAACCCTGATTAGAACTCTTTTAGTTCAATATAGTCTTCAATTATATTTATATTTTTACAGGCAAAAACTACAGGTGGCAATGCAAAAAGAATAACCTATGGTGCATCTACATTAAATAACGCAAAACAATTTTTACAGCAATTATCACTGTTGGGCCAAGAGTTATAATGAATGTTTTGGGTTTGTTTCTGTATGGTGATATTTTATTTATGAGAGGTCTTTTTATAAACGTCAAGTGTGTATCGAAAAAATGTGTTACTTGAAGAAAACTTGTGGAGATTATTAAAATGTTACAAAAGAAAATATAAAATAAATATTAGTCCAAACTAAAACCTACAGGATGGTTCAAAGCTGGATTACTCAACCTTTTAATATTTTTTAAAAACATAGTTATAGGAGGGTATTAGTTTTACAATTTAAAATTATTTTAAATTATACAGGCTGTCCCAAAGAGTCAGAGCATATCCGACATACCTTTTTTAAAATGAAACACCCTATACAGTGTGATCCTAAGTTGATACTTATTTTTTAGTTGTGTATAAAAGAAATTAAAATAAACATACCTTTTTTCAAAAAAATGTAAAATAGGCGAGATACAGAAAATCTAAGTGCGGGCCTGGCCTGGGCTACAAAACATAGCCTGCTATATCTTATTTGTTTGTCTTATCTCTTATTAGTCATGCAGTTTACGGGTCGGTACGGGTTATTTGGCAATACGCTGCGGTGTGTTTTTCTGAAGCAAGTTGATTTTAAATTGGTGACACGTGAAAATGTGAAATTTAAATATAATGAACTGGTAGATATGGTGCTAATTGACGGCGAGTGTCGGCAAAGTGCGGTTGGTGCTTCGAGATTATACGCCGAACTCTTTCCCTTGCGGGCTTATCATACACCCTTTCTTAATGTTATTCAACGGGCAAGTTAGGCAGAACCGTATTTGATCCATAGTGTTATAAATGAATGTAGCTACCTTACTTTTGAGTTTTTTGAAAAAAGTATTTGAAAATGTTGTTTATTTTAATGCCTTCTATACACAGCTAAAAGAGAAGTATCAACTTAGGAATCACTCTGTATATTGTATTATTTCCCAATTAATTATAAAATTCCATGTACTATATTTTGTAAAGAATGTCATAAATTTCAATTGTTTTTGAGATATTGAAGTTTAAAATATGATATTTTCAGATTTTGACAGGCTGTAGCATGGGAACGGTGCATCCTAGAGAAAAATAGATTTCACTTTCCTTTCACTGTCTTAGTTTTTTATTCTCTATCCAAAGAGACCAACTTCCGATTTGAGATATGAAGATGCCATATTTTAAACGTCAATATCTCAAAAACATTGAATTTAGACAACATTTTATACAAAATATACGTGGAATTTTACAGGGAATTAGAAAATAATTTATAGGGTGTTCCATTTAAAAAAAAAAGTGTGTTGGATATGCCGACTACTTGGGACACCCTCTATAATGTAAAATAATTTTAAATTGTAGATTTATTGCCTCCTTATAACTGCCTTTGAAAAATATTAAAAAGTTGAGTTGTTTAGATGATATGGAATTCTGAGATAGCGGGCCACCCTGTATGTGTGACAAGGATATATTATAACCTGATACAAACTCGATAATTTAACATAACCAACAAGCTTATACTTTAAATAAAGATAGCAGTTTTTTACATTGGAAAAATTGTTTTTGAAAAAATATAGTTTATATTATTAGTTGTTGAGCCAGGTTAATAAATGGGGTATGCCATCAGAGGCTTATTACTACTAAACAAATTAAGAAATTTATCCGTGTTCTTTTAGCAACAATGACTGTATTAACTTCGTAGCTTCATAGGAAGATTTGCTGTTGCTATAGAGCAATGTCGGTTTTCTTGTTTCTTTTTAGTTTACATTTTCTCTTTCACAGTTTGGTTTTTAATATTATTTATTATTTAGACTTAAGTTTAATAAGAAAATATCCAGGTAATTTTTCTATGGCAATCAAGTTTTCTGTAGTGTACATTTTTTTGGACACATTTTTATTAGACATAGGCAAATATTTATCAAAAAATTGTTATTAAATATAAAACTTTGGTATTAATTCGTGTTTTCTTTAATGCTTCTATAGGTTGTTGTAAAGACGCATTATTAACGTAATTTTAAGGTTAGAAGCTAGAAATACAAAAACAAAATGAGGTTACAGAGTTTCTAAATTAAAGATTTTTTCGGGAAAACAATACATATCAACGCAGTTAAAATTGCAGAAAATGTAAACTTACCGGTACTATGTCATTGCGTATAAATTCTCTTTCTCCCACATTATTACGCCAGTACGAGCGTCCAGCGTGATTGATATGGGGATTCAAGGAATAAGTGTGTATTGTGTATAATATGTGTTGTTCTTTTGAGAAACAACTTTTATTATTTACGTTTGTAGTAGCCGTTTTATTAACTTCTAAGCTACTTAGCATTCAGGGGCAAACATTATAGAGTAAGTGTAGTGATTCCTGTTGGTAGCGATTGTGAGCAGTGTGTTGCCACAGAATGTTTTTAAATCGAAACATATTTACTTAAAAAAGGTAACAGATTCACCACAATAGTAACAGCATTCTAGAATTTATTGCTCCTACAAAAAGCGACTTACGAACGTGGTCGTACTTGCCATCAACACTTCTGGTTCACAAAGTAACAAAATATCGTTCTCCACAACTGTTGTAAAAGGCTTAGTTTCCATGCTACTTGGCGTAACATGTAACGCCACCATTCACTAGTTAGCATGAATGAGATAAACCTATTGTCATTGTTATTCGGACGCAGTTAGGATGATTTACTCACCCACTCTACTAACTAAAAGTCCCGATTCGGCTACAAATTTTAACGACTGACAATGACATCTTATCTTCAACAAATATTTGGATTAGGCCCGTATTATTCATAGTCACTTTACCAGCCAGATAATTTCTATGGAGACAATTGTCTTAACAATGGTTTCTTTGGAAATTATCTGGCTGGTAAAGTTACCAGGAGATGAATAATACGGGCCTTATATTCATTTCCTGGTAACTTTATCAGCAAGATAATTTCCAAAGAAACCATTGTTAAGACAATTGTCGCCATAGAAATTATCTGGCTGGTAAAGTTACCAGGAGATTAATAATACAGGCCTAAGGCCGTCACAGAATATGTATACTGGGTGTTGCATCGTCGAGCGGGACATAGGAAATCCCGTGTAATTTTAAATGGGGTCAATTATTGGCTTCCCTAATTATTTTAGAGCGAAACTCTATTTAGGTTTATTAAATAGCACTAAAACCCACATTCAAAAGAATAACTTTAGATATTTTTGATGAGCCCGTTTACGGGTTATCGCCGATTTCTTTTTAACTATTGCTCCTTTTTATGGCCCCGTATTTGCGGGCACCAGTCAAGGTAAAAGATGACTGTCAAATAAAGTTGTCATTTTGAAATGTGTGCTTTATTGTTATAAAAACTTGTATATTGAAAATATTAGCCATGAATTACACTTCTGAAGAAAAAATATTGATGATTAAATGGTATTATCAAGGAAATAGTTATCAAAATGTGTCAGACATGTTTGCTGCTCTGTATACGAATAGACCGATACCTGCAAAATCTACAGTCGAAAGGACTATCAAGAAATTTGAGACAAAAGGCACTGTAATAAATAACTGCAGATGTGAAGAAAGGCAGGAACAAAGAAGAAATGCAAGAAATGATAGGGACTTGCAAGTTTTATTGTGCGTGGAAGAAAATGATGGGAAGATCAGCACAAGGAAACTTGAGGATAACATAGGATTAGATCACACCACAGCGTTACGAGCTTTGAAACGACATAAATATTATTCATACAAATATGAAAAGCACCAAGAGCTAAGAGATAGGGAAGAAATACGACGACAGGAGTTTTGTTTTGGTATGATTGAAAGAGCAAACATGGATAGGGAATTTTTTAAAAACATTTGTTTTACTGACGAATGCACATTTACCTTAAACAATGAACCCAATGTTCAAAATTATCGATATTGGAGCAAAGAAAACCAACACAGGTTTGTCGAAACAAGGACGCAATATCCACAAAAAGTTAATGTTTGGGCTGGGATTTTCGGAGAAAATATTATCGGGTTATTATTTCTTACACGAAATTTAATTGCAGAATATTTTTTGGAACTACTTGAAGATCATATTTTACCTACTTTACATGATGCCGCCAGGGAAAATCAGGAAGTTTGGTACCAAATGGATGGCTGCCCGGCACATAGTACCCTGGCTGTCCGGGAATATTTAAACCGTGCTTTTAATGGAAATGTTATTGGCTTAAATCATACAGTAAAGTGGCCAGCCAGGTCTCCTGATTTATCGCCAAATGATTTCTTTCTCTGGGGCCATTTAAAAAACAGGATATACAAAGATAAAAAATACCCAAATCTAGACGAGTTAAAAAATGCTATTTCTGCCGAATGCAATAGAATTTCAGTTTACCAACTAGCGAATGTAAGAAGAGAATTTTATGATCGCCTCAGTTATTGTCTAGCAGTCAATGGAGGAATATTTGAACATCATCTTCTTAAATCCTAAAGTTCTAACAATTTAATAGTACTTACCTATTAATTAGTAAAATATTGAAACATGTAAAATGTCATAATTAACCTTGTAATTGGATACTTTATTTTAGTTTTATTCAGATTAATTTGTACTCATAAATACACCTTTAATATTTTCGATGTACGAGTTTTTATAACAATAAAGCACACATTTCAAAATGACAACTTTATTTGACAGTCATCTTTTACCTTGACTGGTGCCCGAAAATACGGGGCCATAAAAAGGAGAAATAGTTAAAAAGAAATCGGCGATAACCCGTAAACGGGCTCATCAAAAATATCTAAAGTTATTCTTTTGAATGTGGGTTTTAGTGCTCTTTAATAAACCTAAATAGAATTTTTCTCTAAAATAATTAGGGAAGCCAATAATTGACCCCATTTAAAATTACATGGGATTTCCTATGTCCCGCTCGACGATGCAACACCCGGTATAGCGTAGCATAGCTACTTATTCTGTGCTACCGTCAATACAGATCCGGGTATAAACTGTAACAGGGTGTGACCAGTGGCGTAAGTAGGAGGAAAAAAAAAAATTAAAAAACAAAGACCTTTGTAATATAAGGCATGAAATCATTATTTCAAGATTTAAATCTGTCCAAGCGTGAGACGAAAAATTAGGTTGCACTTAGACTTTTGGACCCGAGCTCCTAAATACGCCACTGGGTGTGATATAGCCATAAAGCTGTAGAAAAACACAAAGCATCAATTTAAACTTATATTAGTCATGGTTCTATGAAAAACTTATATAAAATAAAATTTAATAAATATTATTAATTTATATAATAATAAAAAACAAATAAATAATTAAGCTACATATAGGAGCCCATTACTTAAAAGATGATCAAACCACACTAGTACGGAAAAAGTTTTTAGTTCGTGTCAAACTTAGATCACTGGCTCTACATATTCATATCTAGAATCGATAAAAAAAAATACCTACCTAAGCAAGGGACTGGATAAATTATAAATCGATATACTTTTTATGTTTCTTTACATGGGAAGTTAAATCTGATGAAGTTATAAACGTCTTTTCGCAGATATTACAAGTGTATGGTCTTTCACCAGTATGAATTCGGGAATGTACCTGAAACGAAGAATTAGAGTTAAAAGCCTTCCATACCAGTGAAATGCGGCATCGTTTCCTGGCTTGTCTAATTGAAAATTTAATAGAAAAATTATACTAAGAGGTTCACAAGAACTTTTAATTTGGCCGGTGATGCCTTATTTTTTTGTCAAAAAAATATCAATTATATACAGTGTGTCTACGGAGAGAGTTTGGAGGAGGAAAAACTTTTTTATTAGTAGGTAAAGAAGAAAAAGTCATTCTTTATAAAAAAAGGTCTGTTTGTGCTGAAACTACAATTTCGAATATCAGATTTGCGATTACTATACAGGGTTCGACAAAAAAAGCATTTTTAGTGTTTTGAATTTTTTTTTCAATTCCTTGATTTATTAAATCAATTTTGCTTGTTCTGCAACTACAATTTCGAATATCAGATTTGCGATAACTATACAGGGTTGGACAGAAAAAACATTTTTAATTTTTTATAATTTCTGTTTGAATAAATTAAAGAAATATGATATAAGGCGAAGTGGGATAAGTGAGAATTAAAAATATAAAAGGTCGCCTTTGAAACCACATAACTTTTTAAAAATCGAGTTACAGAGATGCGCTTTAGACGGGAAGTACTTAGTGATATTTACAATTACAACAAAATTTGTTTAATTATTTACCCAAGAATTTCATTTAAACAAAAAATTGTTACGAAAATATACCCATAGAACGCACTTGCCCCAGGTACTGGGGTAAGTGGGTTTTCAACTTATAAATCGCGTTTGAGTAATGTTATATTCAACGGAAGTAAATGGGTTAATTTATTGTTAAGAGATTTTTTAAAACTACGTAATACGGTTTTTAAGTTTTTATTTACTTTATAGTTTTTGCAGATTACGCACAATCTCACTTTTTAACTATAAAAAATTTAAATAGGACAAGTGGGAACTAATAAATCCCCACTAACAAAAAAAGCGGGGCAAGTGGGAACTATGGACCTAAAACTTAAAACCTGAAAAATTGAAGTGTTAAAAAAATACAAGAGATAGCGTTAGTGATTACAACTTTGAGGATGTAAAAACTTTGAACCTAAGTTTTAAATTAGTACAGATAAAAATTTTTAAACATTTTTGCCGTAACTAGTAACTATAGACAAAGTTTAGATATATTTGACATAAGCTGTGTTACTTAAAAAAAAAATATTAGAATTTTTTTAACAATATGTTGGGGTCTATAAAAGTCCAAAAAATCATTTTATTGCAGTTTTAGTTTTTAAAAGTAATTTTTTTTACAATTATTACAAAAAAAACAACTTGCCCCAAAAATACTTCAAAAGTAGACAAAGAAAAATAGTTTTCTTACAAAAAAATCGTTATTCGGCCAGATATAAAATCATATTCTAAGTAAGAAGGCAACAATAGCTGTTTGTTTTTACATAAATTTATTTTAAACGAAATCCAAAAAAAAAATTTCTGACGAGCCCTGTATAGTAAATCTGATATTCGGAATTGTAGTTTCAGCACAAGCAGTCGCTTTTGTAAATAATGACTTTTCTTCTATACCTACTAATAAAAAAGTTTTTCCTCTTCCAAACTCTATCCGTGGACACACTGTAGGTTTAAATTATATCATCCGTCATGCAGAACATAAAAATATAAATATTGCGGCTATTTATGTTAATTTCCTATTTTCCATTAATATTACAAACGATGCCTCGATATTATCTTCAAAATCTCCACTGACGCCGCGCCACCAAATTAAAATAAAAACTAAACTATATTACTAATCTTATAGACATAAACACACAACGATAAAATTTTCCTCCACTTTTATTGAAACAGTTATTTGGTACACCTAATGTTAGATGCTTTATACTCAAACTCGAAAATTTCCAGTCTCGAACATTTCGTTTCAAATCAAGTTTAGCTCAACCACTTCGATTACTGTTTGAGCTTCAAATTTAACAGTAACACTAAACCTTGGTTAGAAACCATTGTGCACACTGTATTTTCTTTTTTGGGAGAAATTTTTTTTCAGTGAAAACTCCTTCCAGTTCATTTTAGAAACTTTATATATTCACTCCACCCTACTATGGAATCTATACATGATAGATCCTGCGTACTTGTAGCAAAAAGTCGAGAATTTTTTTTTCTAGGTACGAAGTTTAGTAAATTAAAACTGTTCTAGTTTACCTTTAAGCTGGACGACTGACTGAATGTTTTTGAACAAACAAAACACGTAAATGGCTTTTCTCCTGTATGAGTTCTGATGTGTTTTTCCAGATATTGTAATCTGGTGAAATTCCTATCGCATACAGTACAATTAAAGAGGTTTTCACCTAAAAGTAAAAATTATTTAAAAGTATTAAATAAATCTAAATATGATACTGCAATTTTTTATACAGATACAAATTGCGACAACTTAATAACAAAATTAAAAAAAGATTTTAAAATAATTTAAAATTGGTTTGATAAAAATGTATTTACAATGTATTTTGAAAAACTAATTATCTTCCTTTTTATTTTAAATCCATCCATCCAAACATATACCACAAAATATGAATAGTATTAAAATAAATGATGACATTCAAATTTTGAAAGTTAATCAAGTAAAATATTTAGGAATAATCTTTAACAGTAAATTAAATTGGATTTTTCACATAAAATATTTGATTAAAAAATTAAGAAGTTTACTACCAATTTTTAGAAACATTAAAAAAATTTTGAACGTACAACATATGGAAATATTATATTATGCATTAGTTAAAACTCATTTAAATTACGAAATTTTAGGTTGGGGAGAAATAAATATAACTAGTTAAAAAATTAGAAATATTACAGAAAAGGTTTCTAAAAATTATATTTAATAAAGATTATCTTTATCCTTCAATAAAATTATATTCTGTAACAAAAAAAAATAAATATTAGACAACTTTACATTTATAACATCTTAATATACATAATTTAAAAATAAAAATCTTTAAAGTTTAAAAACCATAATCATAATACACGTCATAAAAATGAAATAACCATAAAATCTGAAATAAATAGGTCCATAGGACAAACAAATTTCAAATATTTATGTCTTTATTTAAACGCTTATTTACCAACAAAAATTAAAAAATATCTTTCATTAAAAAAATATAAAGTCGAAATAAAAGCATGGATATTGGAAACAGACAACTTGAACATTTTTTTGGAAATGTTCTAATTAATATTGTTATGAATAATATATCTTTCAAAATTTTATTATACCTATATCTCCAAAAAACTGCGTTATTTGCAATTTAACATTTACGAATATTTAAAAAAAAACATATTTTAATATTCTTATATATTTATAATTTAAAATACTAAGATTTGCCCCTAACAAGCACGTCTTCGGAGGATCAAAGAAAAAGTTTATTGAGGAAGATAAATAAACACAGTTATTATATTATAAATATTGAAAATATACTTATTATTATAGATAAAGAAGTCAGTACACAGTACAAGAAAGTTTCTTTGCCGGTTTAGGCCGGGAAAGTAACAATAAACCAGATGGTTGAACAACAAGGAACTAAAATATGGTATTTTGGGACCTGCAATAATTGCGCTAACAAAGTTAACCTTCTGAATCTGAGATTTGAAAAAAAGTGTAAAATTATATTATTTACAGAAATATAGTAACGAAATGTGTTGGTAATGATTTGCGTTACAATTGATGGTAAAATTTAAAGTTTTTACGTTATTATTATTTAAATAATGATATTTGTACATACCTGTATGAACCCTTGTATGTTCTGATAAATAGGAAGCAGTAGAAAATTGTTTCTTGCATATCGTGCAGGAAAATTTTTGTCCAGTGTGTTTAGCCATATGAGCCTGCAATTCGGAAGTGTAGTTACATACTTTGTTGCAAACGCCGCATTTATAAGGCTGCTTTCCTGAAAAAAAATATCAAAATTGCCAGAAAATAAGTTAGTGCTTAACCAATAGAGAATGACATTAAAAGCATCATTTAATTTATTTATTTATTATTAATACATGGGATGCGGGATGCCCCATTTATTTTTTTTATATTTCTTTCAAAAGTGGTGTGATTAGATGGGTCATACATACAGAATACAGAGTCTTGAGTGATTTATTAGTTGAGCGAGTCTCACACAATCAAGTGCATAATTGATAATTATTATTTAATTTTGCAAAAAGAGGATAATTTTTACGAAATCTGGTGAAAATAACTATTTTTATATTTAACTTCGGTAAAAAAACCAAAATGGCGAAACTAAACGATTCGTGTATAGTTTTTACGTTTTTGTATTTTTCTTTTCAAAACCAATAAAAAACATTTGAAAACAAAAAAAAACTGTTTTTTGTTATTTTTATTCACGCGTTTTTTTATATCACCAGCTCTATGTTTTTGGGAATAAAATTAGTAATATGTTACTACACTTACCTGTGTGTTCTCTTTTGTGAACAGTTAGCTGAGAGGAATGAGTAAAGGTAGCTGAACAAAATTTACACGTAAATTTTTCTCCTGTGTGTTTTTTCATGTGTACATTCAGATGCGACGATTGGGTAAAGCTTTTATCGCATATTTTACAGGCAAACGGTCTCTCACCTAAAAGGTTAAAAAACCACGATTGACCAATTGACCATATCTACTATTTAATGCATTTTTAGACAACATTTTCAAGTTAGCTTTGAAATTCGATACTAAATGGCTAGGTACCATATAATTTCATTGAAAAATAATTTCCTTTTTTCCAAAACGGTAAACAACTTTTAAATTCAGAAAATATGACAATACAATCATTTTTGGAAGTATTGGTTATTAATGCAAAACGTGAGTAAAAAATACCTACAGTAATGAAGCATCCTTAAATCCAGTAGTTGCTAGCTTAAAACATGGTAGTTGCTAGTTGTCAACTACTGAAATAGAATATAACGAAACTTCTTATGAAAGAAAAAGAGAGCAATAATAATAAAAACACTGAAAATATAACGGTTTTTCTTACCTGTATGAACTTTCATATGTGAGCTTAAAATATAGGCACTGCTAAACTTTTTACCACAAACTTCACAAGTATAAGGCTTCTCTCCAGTATGGGTTCGCATGTGGATTTTTAAATCTGTAGATGTTAAACATCTAAAATGGTTCGACATTAAGAAAAAGGAAGAAACTTTAGAGTAAAAATTTTGATAAATTAAAATAAAATAATTTTAGGAAACATAGTATACATTACAGTATATTATTTTATTTATTATTTATATATGATTCAGTCCATTAGTGGGAGTAACATACTATATGTTCTACTAATTAATTAAATCAAATGGAAATGTTAGAACATAAAGTTATCAGATGGGTTTATTTGAACTTTTACAACAAATTTTTAATATCTGCGGCGCTTCAGAACATTGGATAGCCCACCGTCATAGAAAGACGTGATGCTAACCAAGCCCTGTTAATGTACAATGCTGTTACTAATAAGGCAGCTTTTTCTGAACTAAAGGCAAGGATAACACCAGCACATAGAATTTTTAGACATGACCATAACTTTAAATTTGAGCATCCTGTCTTTTAAACTTCATTCTGACTCTTTACGCCTCTGAATAATCCGAGTGAATAATGGCCTTAAAATTTGGAATTCATTATCAGCAATCACTTTTAATAACAGCATTCCTACTATAACTTTAAAATAAACATTTCCTCTCTAGTTGAGATAACCTTGATAACTTCAGGTTAATGCCTATTCTATAGTATTGCAATATTCAGTTTAGATTGTGATAAAAGGGTGTATTATTTTTCTTTGTATCTCATTTAAATCTTTGAACTTTTATGTACTTATCCTTGCTTTGGTATTTTATATTATTTATTAAATTGTGTTACAATTATTTACTATAGTGATGTTAAGGATTATAATACTAAATTAATAATCATAATACTACAGGGCCGCAGCCAACAACTCCTAAGTATTTTAGGAGTTGTTGCCGCAGACCACTTGTAGCTAAATAAATAATAAGTAAAATTCTAGTCCTATATAGAATATGATTTTATATATATTATATATACCTTCTATCACAAACACTACAAGCAAATGGTTTTTCCCCTGTGTGAGATCTCATATGCATAGTGAGTTCTCCTCTAATAGTAAATCTTTTTGAACAAACATTACAATGAAAAGGCTTTTCTCCTGTATGTCGCCTTATGTGTTCTTTAAGGTGGGAAGAATGATAAAATCTAAAAAAAAAACACAACAATAAGGGCACCATTAAAACAAATTGCATATCTTTACTCATCATAAATTTACAGAGAGCTTTTATAAGTCAAATTGGTAAGTAAATAATTTAAAGAAATCTTCACTGGTATCAAAAATTAAACATTTTTTTTTTATTAAAAGTTTTGTATCACATTCCAGCATACTGATGAAAAGTAGTAACTACTAGTAAAATTAAGTTAAATTAAAAATCACCCAAACAACAAAACTTTTCTATTGAATAAGGTTTATAGGTAGTATTGCTTACCTCTTTTCACAATATTTGCATTCAAAAGGTTTTTCCCCAGTATGGCTCCTCATGTGTACTTTTAGGTTTGCTCTTTTTCTATAGGTATTGCCGCATATTGTACACGTATTGGAGCTAACAGCTTTTGTTGGTTTACCTTCAGGAGTAAGAGGTCGTACTTGTACACCGGTACTCTTTGTTGGTCTTATTACCGGGCATATTCTAGGAATTGGACCTACCTAAATGTTTTAAAATAGGCAAGTTACAACCTAACTGAAACCTGTGATTGTTGGTAAAATACATACAATTATATTCATAAAAAGTGCTGAAGTCATACCTTATTACTTAGAAATTGTGATAAGTATGTTAAATGATTTCTTGAAAAACTTGCAGGAACACCTAATTTAGGATAATAGGATAGGATTTGTTGGAGATACATATATATATAGGTAAGCACTAACATACCTGATCTGAACCCAAAATACTCTCTTCAGTCAATACACCATCCAATTTCTCAAATCTAGGTACAGTTATGTCCTTATATTCTATCAAACCGGATACTTGATGCTCAGTGGGTTTTTGTTTACTTGGATCCTCATTATCAGTTTCCTCTTCTGCACTAGTTTGTTGTTCTTCTTCTATGGGTTTTATATCTGTATTGTCTATGTCAGAATTAAGATTTTGTATATTGTATTCTTTTCCATCACATAAGATCAATTTACTTTGCTCATCATCGGGTTTAGTTTGATCAATTATTTCTTCAATATCCTGTACCACAATTTCAACTGTATGTGACTGGTTATAATTATTTATAAATTCTGCAATAAGAAAACAGATTTTCAAGAAATTTTGACAAACTAATACAGAGGTTCTACAAAAACATTTAAAATGACTGTGCAAAGACATAATACCAGACAAATTTTCTGGATAATGCTTGTTGCATCACAATTAAAACATTATGATAATACAATCATGAAGTTGAAATAATATTAAATAAATGAAAAAATCTGGTTAAATAGGGTTAATAATAAATTTACCTTCATTATTTTCTGGCGAACTACTCCTGGAAATTTCATGATCAGATAATATTGCTTCATTTTGGTCTATATCCTCTTCACTATCCAAAAAATGTTTAAGGTGAAGATACTCTGAATTATTTGTGTCCTCATCTCGTAAATTGCTAATACTCTCATGCTGTGTATTGGTATCAATACAATCATATTTTGAATGAAATAAAATATTGTCTTTAGGTTCAATTTTTCTTTCTTGAGATTGTTTAACACATTTTTGTAATGTTTCATCGGCAGTTACACATGTATTTCGAAAATTGTAGGAGATTCTAAGCTGTTCGATGCACTGGTCACAAATTAAAGGAGAAATATCAAATCTTAACCAAGCCTAAAATAATGTGTAAAAAGGGTATTAAAGAAGTAAATATATACCAGTTTGAAAAAACTTGGAACCATAAAGGAAGGTATGCTAAGCTTTTTTAACAAAATTAGCCAAAAACTTACAATTTCTGCTATGCAAGACATTAGTTTAAAGCTTAATTTAACCTCATCTTTATCTTTAGCGTTTATAGGAGTTAAAGGACAATCTAAACGTAAACAAGTTCTGCAACAATTGGATAAATTAATTTCACTGTTCATTGAAATTAAATTATATCCCAAAACAAACTCTCAAATAAAAAAATCAAAGTTTGACATTTGAATTAACCTAACTTCTTTTTTTTGTTTACCATTTTAGACCACAAAGAAATAATAGGTGATTGTTTCCCCTTTTACAATTTTCACAGAGAGGAACATTCTTATATCGATGGCCTTCTAGAATATACGGAGAGTGAGTAAGTCTCTCACTCACTCTTCTTACATCGAGAAGGCTATGCAAATATCCAGCTTTCTGGATATTTTCCCAAATTATACTTTGATCCCGTAAGCCTTTATTTAATTATTAGAATGGGCAGTAATAAAATTTGAAAAAATCACGGTCGTGGTTAAAAGTAAAGCTCCCCTCGCCCCAGATGGGCCATGAAAAGTTTCAACGGCACTTAACTTTCGTCTGTACTACTATATAGCCTTAGCTTCTCTTTTTAAAATATTCCAGGAACCTTGAAATTGCAATATTCCAAGAAATCTGCAACTTTATCTTGCAGCTGCAAGTAGTTTCCTATTCTTCCCTTATTTACCATGGCAATGGTATATTGCATCTGCAAGTCGACTACATAAAATAGGCTCTCTTGTGCCTTCTGTAATCTCACCTTAATCCATTGGTCAGAAGAAGCGACATCAGAGGGCTGTTCATAAAAAAAACTGAGTTTTCTTACCGTTAAAGTAGACAGAGCTTCTGAAGAGTTGGGAAGCAGCGTTGCCACATTTATTTTGGCGAATCTACTTTTATTTTATTTTGAATCTACTAAATTAGGGGAGAGGGCACAAATGGGCTCGGTGATTTTTGAGTGAGCACTAAAAATAATAGTGAAAAAAGGGTCGCGGCCTCGACATAGGCAGCAACAACCATTACCTTCCTCTTGTTTTCTAAGTGGTGTCTAAAAATAAAAAAGGTCGTCGTCCGATATTAAAATAAATAAGTACTTAATTAATATAATTTTTCCAATAGTTCTATCGTTAATGGCATATTTACATTATTGAAATTGATATTAAAATCTACCAAAATCTACTAAAGAAAATATGCCTACTAAAATTTTCTGAAAAGTGAAAATCTACCAAAAAAGTAGAAATCTACTAGATGTGGCAACGCTGTTGGGAAGTGTCCCGTTGACAGTGCAAGTCAAACGTGATTGGTCGCGGTCATTTAAAAAAATGATCTTACTACTCTATAGTTATTCAAAGCTAAATAGAGGGGCAGAGTTTTACTTTCTATTTGACATTAAACGTCAATATTTTCGAAAATTTTAGATTACAGATAAGTGTTTTTTTGCAAATAACAAATTCTACGATAATTTTCGAACTTCAAAAGGTGACGACTTATGTTTTAAAGAATTTTTAAAAATTTCTTTTATCCTAAGGACAAAAATCGATGCATATTAGTTTGGCTTCAAAAATAAAAACCTCCCATTTCCCTTCATTGGTTCAGGATTTTGTACCTAACGATAAAAATAGGACCAATTACAAAAAAACAAACAATACTTTATTATAGTAACCTTAAACTCTAAAATTCACAATCACAACAAATAAATCTACACTTCCTCGTTCTCCTGTGTCGTTCCTTTATTTTTCGGTGGAATAGGGTAATTAAATGGTTTTCCTAATTTTTCATAGATTTCCTTGACTCTCAAAACAGCGGTTCGATTAATATTTTCAATTTTTACTTCACTTAACGCTGTTTCGAATACTTTTACTATATCTTCAGTTTTATTTTTTGCTGCCAACACATCTAAGTAACAGCTATAAGCATTACCCATGGCACCATTTGTAACTGTACTAATTTTCAAGTGATTTATAAGTTTTTGTATTAAAACTTCATCTTGTCTTTCTCTGGCCGTTTGTACTATCTTTTGAAACATTATTCTTGGAGAATCTTTTAAGTAATCTTGCCAGATTTGTTCTGCTTTCTCGTTGTTGTTACTGATAAAATGTTTAGTCCATAATACGTTGAGAGGTCCTACTATACCTTTGCTTGCGTACTTTATAGCAATTTGTTCATCTGAAACAAAATCATTTACGAGTGAAGTCTAGTGATGTATTCGGCATTTAATTTTTTGATCAATTTCTTATCTTTTTCGGCTTATTAAAAAAGGGACCAAATACCCGTCCTTGAGAAGCAATTACCTAATTTTGAACTGAAGAAATTTTGCTTTTATTAGTGTCTGGAGTCCATACTATCAAATTTATATTGACAAGCTCGAGTCCGTTCAAAGAATTTTTTTTAGGTATATAGCATTTAAGAAACATATACTATTAAAAAACATAAATTATGTCAATTTAGCACAAGAGTTAGGACTAATTAGCATAAAAAAACGTCATGAACATAACGACATTATTTTGGCACACAAAATTATAAATGGTTCAATAAGTAGCCCAGAACTCTTGTCCTTGCTCCAATTATATGTACCTCCTAGGCAATTAAGAGAATCTAAAATATTTGAATTAAGGCAGCACCGTACTGTGTATGGTAAAAATTCTCCAATTAATCGAATTATGAAAAATGGGAACAGGTTTAGGGGTGATTTATTTAATATAAATTTAGAACCATTAAAAAGGTTATTAAAGAATATTTACTACTAATTTAAAAATAGATGTATTAGCTATTTAATAATGTTTAACTTTTGTATTTGTGTGAGTGCATAGGTTATTTTAGTTTAGACTAAGAACTATTGTACGAATGGGCATGTCCCGTATATTGACAAATAAATAAATAAATAAATTACTTCATAAATTCAAACTTGCATAACTTTAAATTTGTAGGTCATTATGCTTCAAATATGGGTATTTTTGGATAAAAGAAAAAAGTAAGGAAATATTGATAAAAAAACGAAATGGTGAATTCATCACTAGACCTCACTCTTAAGTAGGTAATTAAATTATATGTGATGATTTTAATTAGGGTTTGACCCATACACTACTTTTTGCCAGTATCGGCCGATATAAAATGCCAATACCGATGTACATGGTGATTCCTAAGTTTATATTTCTTTTTTAGCTGTGTATGGAAGGAATTAAAATAAACAACATTTTCAAATACATTTTTCAAAAAACTTTAAAATAGCCGAGATACAGAAGTAAAAAATCTAAGTGCGGGCCTGGTCATCAAAACCTTATGTTGTTTTTGTCCTGTTTTTGTTTGTTAGTCATGCATTTTACGGGTCGGTCGTCAGTTATTTGACAATTCGCAAGGTGTGTTTTTCTGAAGCAAGTTCATTTTAAATTGGTGACACGTAAAAATGGTAAAATTTCAAAACAATAAACTAGTAGATATGGTTCTAATTTATGGTGAGTGTCGTCAAAGTCCGGCTGCTGTCTCGAGATTATACGCACAACGCTTCCCCTTGCGTGCTCATCCTACACCCAGAAGTTTCTTATTGTTATTCAACGGGCAAGTTAGGCAGAACCGTATTTGATCCATAGTGTAATAAATTAATGTAAGTATTTTACTTTTGAGTTTTTTGAAAAAATGTATTTAAAAATGTTGTTTATTTTAATGCCTTCTATACACAGCTAAAAAAGAAGTATCAACTTAGGAATCGCCCTCTATTATATCAGGGTGGCCCGCTCTCAACGCAGGATTCCATAGTATCTAAACTACTCAACTTTTTATTATTTTTCAAAAACAGAGACAATTATATCTACAATTTAAAATTATACAGGGTGTCCCAAATAGTCGGGACATATCAAACATGCTTTTTATAAAATTTTTCTAGAAATTAATTCAAAAAATGATTGTGAGACACTTCAGCAGAATTTGTGTGATGTTGCTAGTTGGTGTAAGGTAAGTGGTTTTAACTTAAATGTAGATAAGTGTGCCTGTATGTCGTTTACACTTAATAAAAATATTGTTGTCCATGATTATATATTGAATGATGTTGAACTTAAGAGCGTTGATGAGCGGAAGGATCTGGGAATCTTATTTGATACTACCTTATCTTTTTCCAGTCAAGTAATTTCTAAAATTGAGAGTACCCAAAGAATTGCAGGATTATTATTGTAAGAAGTACTAAAGACTTCAATGTTTATGTCAGCCTTTATTTGTCTAACACCTTGGTGATACCAATTTTGGTATATGGAAGCATAATTTGGTCTCTTCAGTATAACCTTTGGATAAAGATGATTGAGGGAGTGCAGAGAAAGTTTTTGAAATGCATGCATTACAGAAAGTTGGGGATTTACCTTCTTCAGGGTTGTGATAATGAGGTATCTTTTGGGAACTTTTAATTAATTATCTTTAAGTAAAAGAAGGATAAGGATCTTGTGTACAGTGTTGAAAATCCTTAAGGGTGATATTGACTGTCCTGATATTCTTGAACAGCTTCAGTTTACCTTCAATCGTGTTAATTCTAGAAATCGTAATATTTTTTATCTGACCTTTCCGCGAACGAATCTTTACAGAAGTTCCCCCCTGTATAGATTGTCATTTATTTAATTTGTATGTTTCTGATATTGATATCGACCTTGTTAATCTAAGAAGCGTTAAAAAACTTATAAAGGATAAATTGGCTTTTTAATGTTGATGCTTTGAAATAAATAAAATAAATAAATGGAAGACCCTAAATATTTTTTTTTGTATAAAATGTGATATGCCTAAATTCAATTGTTTTTAAATATTGACATTTAAAATATGGCATTTTTGGACTTTGACAGGCTGTAGTGTTGGAACGACGAATTTTGGAGAGGGTACCCTATCTTAGTTTTTATTTTCTATCCAAAGATACCAACTTCGGGTTTAACATGTTAAACCAAAAAAAAAAGGTTTTACTGTTAAACCGGTAGTTGTAACTTTTAAATAGAAAATAAAAAACTGAGATAGGGAGGTGAAAACCATTCTTCTCCAAGATGGACCGTTCCACTGTTACAACCCGTCAAAGTCTGAAAATTCTATATTTTAATCGTCAATATATTTTATACAAAGTAGAATTCAATATGGAATTTAAAAAAAAAATACTGTTATACCAAAATCAGGGGCGTGCGGTGATTTTTGAAAAATAGAATTAGCATGCACACTTTTTAATAGTCATTGTATCTAGGCAGCCTCATAAAAATTATTAGATGCCATCATCCATAATGAAATAAAAACAATTAAGTCATACACATTCACGGTATGGCAGCTCAGTGGTAGAGCTGTCGCATTCGGCCGCAGGTGACCCGGGTTCGATCCCCGGGACGGGTGTACGCTTAATAAAAAAAGTATACCCAAGATTTTAGAGGTAAGAATGCAGTATGACACTGGTTGACTCCCGAATACGACATTACCCCGACGTTAAGCAAAAGGGATACAATAAGTCATTTGGCTGCAGTATACTGACAACAGGTCAAAACTCCTTGAACCAACCAACCATACACATTCTGCTGTTGAATAATTTTGAACTCACAAAATACTAGCGTTAAACTTACATTTGTCAGTATATTCCGGATGATTTTCCAAAATTCCATAGGCGCCACCTCTCGGAAACTGGCTACTAATGACGTCTAATCTGTCGTCAGTCGCATTATCGACATCGTTCCCTAGTTTATTTAAGTATTCTTCCACTCTTCCGGCCACTATATTTGCATGACACAGTCTATTATCAAACGATACCAATCGTTTAATATCCGTATCCAATTTTTGTCCTATTTGATTTAAGGATTCTACATCGCCAGTAGCTGCAATTTTATTTAAAAGGAACCTAAAACCAACCGGGGTTTAGAATTGGAATTCCTAGGATTTGGTACAAATTTGTCACATACGTTTTTTGATTTTCCCGTCATGTTGGGACTACATACGATATAAAGAAGAAAGTTTAATAAAAGTATTTCATCAAAGGCTAACATGCAAACGGTTCTGTTAAAAGAAACAACAGTAGATTACATAACAAGTGCTGAAAGTGATACTTCTTAAAGAGGAGATATTTAGCACGAGGCGTAAGCCGAGTGCGGAAATTCTCCGAGTTTTAGAATAATCACTTTCACACGAGTAATGTACACTATTTTTCCCACGACCACGAAGAATTATTAAAAAAGCCTTTCATTTATGAAAAAAATATTTCAATACTAGTGTTGAAATTAGCATATAGGTACTTAGGATTATGTTTCACTTAATATCTGGTTTCATAGTTTGTCAATAGGCTTTTCCTTTATTTGTAGTTTAATTTTTTCATATTTTATATATCATAGGACGAACTAATCCTGGATTGACTTCTAGATTAACCAGAATGAAAATTTTATAATTTTATCAAGAAAAGATGCATTAAACATAAATTTAAAAAATCCATCCAACAAGAAAGATTTCAATTGAAAATAATTCTATAAATTATTTAATGTTTTTATAAAAAAAGTCAAATACTTCTGATGGGATTTGAACTTGTGACCTTGCGATCTGTAGGCTAGAGCTCTATTCTCTACGCTGTCGGTACCAGTAAGGATTTGTTGTTTAATACATGACACTCTCTTCAGCGCAATTTACTTTTCTGGTAATAGATTTTCCAGTATATTATTAACATTCTTTATAATTTCAGATGGCGTATTTTCACACTCTAATTCTGAATCACTCGACAAATATATGATAAATAAGTTAAACAGTGTACAATTACTGCTTTCTAAAATTTGTTCTTTTTAAGAAATAGGGGTTGTCTGTCAAATTGGCACCATATGTTTAAATAAAATAGTGTGCCTTAATATTTCAACACTAGTGTTGAAATATTTTTTTTCAACACGCGTGTGATGTACGGCGCTTTCTAGCCAAATTAACCGTGCTTTTTTTTCTCATTTTCATAGGTCGTCGTAGGAAAAAACATCTACAGTATTCTCAGTGAATTATTATACCCGTGCGTCATAACTTATAAAATAAACTCGTACGAATCAAATCGACGAAGTATGGTCAAAACAAAGTCTACTTTCATAAATATAATAGATGTGCTTAATGTCCCGATGTACGGGTTCCTAAAAGATATTTAAAGTTTTGAATCAAAAATTTGAGTCTAGTATAAAACCAATGCTATCCATATATTTAATAGATCGTTCCAAGCACAATATTTTTATCAACAAAGTATACATGATTATTTAATTTTTTAGCATATCTTCATTTAGGGGACTTTGGCCCCCGCCGTAATTTTTTTCGCGACGTACCATTCAAATTTAGAACTTTTTACTATAAATAAATAAACAAATACGTATTATAAAATATTTACCGGAAACACAAGAGAACGATGATAAAAGCTCCGAAAAGAACTATTTTTACAAATAAATACAACACACAAGGCACAAATATGTAAAAAAACTATAAGTCAAAATTGCCATAAAAAAACGATGTTGTCGGAAGTCAATGAACAAACTTCAAAAATTAAATAGTCAAATCAATTTGCTTACAATTTTTTTTCTGTCTAGTACGTTTCATTTGCAACGAAGGCGACGTATTGCGAGAATAGCGCCCGGAAGACGTTGGGTTATGTTTTTCACCTTTCTTATTATAATAAACCTGTTTTTTCAACTTTATTATAATAAAGAAAGATGGGAAGTTGTAAATCACGTTGTCGTTTAATCGTAGACTTAAAAATTTACAGGGCGTCCTAAATTCGAGGATGACCATTGGGATTTTAAAAACTAGAAGAAATAGGAACAAGAATAAATTGCGCTTTGCTTTATATAGAAAATATTATTACAAATTGCAAACTTTCATTTCTTCAAACTGGTATCATCAGTTTTTGGATCAACATGTCCATGTTCTGGGCCCATTATCAATTTCATTTTTTTTAAATACGGACCTGGATGTTTTACTTTGGATTTCGGAAAAGTTCGTTATTGTAAAAACAGATATATATATACACTTGTTATATCACAGTTTATACAGGGTGATTCATAAGTTGATACTTCTTTTTTAGCTGTGTATAGAAATAGCCGAGATACAGAAGTAAAAAATCTAAGTGCGGGCCTGGTCATCCAAACGTAGCATACTCTATTTATGTTGTTTTTGTCTTATTAGTCATGGAATTTAGGTGGTCAGTTATTTATTTGGCAATGCGCTGCGGTGTGTTTTTCTGAAGCAAATGGTAAAATTTAAAAACAACGAATTAGTAGATATGATGCTAATTTACGGTGAGTGTCGTCAAAGTGCCGCTGCTGCTTAGAGATTATACGCAGAACGCTTTCCCTTGCGAGCTCATCCTACATCCAGAAGTTTTCTTAATGTTATTTAACTGGCAAGATAAGAGGACCGTATTTGATCCATAGTGTAATTAATAATTAATGTTGAGTTTTTTGAAAAAATATATTTGAAAATGTTGTTTATTTTAATGCCTTCTATACACAGCTAAAAGAGAAGTATCAACTTAGGAATTACCCTGTTTACTAGTCTATAACGGAAAAATCAGATTGTAGTTTCAGAGATCCCCTCAAATTTAGAACACCCTGTATAGCAAAAACTAGATAATCTTACCTGAAAATTTTTTGAATTGGAAAACTTCCCTTATTCAGCAGATTAAGCGTAAGTTTGGTCGCGTCAGCCAACCTATCTTGGTGAAGAAGTTTTTCAATCAACTGTGATATATCAGAAATTGAGAATTTATCTTGGGAGCCTCTGATTAAGCTTAAACAGCCATCGATATCTCCTTTTGCAAGTCTTTGCCTAAGGCTACCCTGGTTCGTTTTAGGTCTAATTGTTTGTGACTCCACTGGGGTAGTACTGGCAGTAGTAATTGGTCTTTGTTTAATTTTTGGTTGTGGTATAACAAATGGAACCTCCAAACCTAGAAGAACAGTTGTTGTTGTACATAGGGTATGTCATTATTAAATTGTTTTTTTCTGAAAATCGATCGGAAATATTGACATTTTTGATAACATTTCTAAAAGAAAAAGTCAATATTTCCTTACACTTAGTCGTTGCTAGGCAACGTAAAATGACTTAGGAAATATTTATTATTGTACTGTAAGGAAATATTATTTCTGTACGGCTAGTTGTAAACTAAAATGTGTTAAGCTTGACAATTCAATATTACTGTGTTTCCATAGTTACAACACCAATATTTAATGGCATCCTTTATTTCTAAACAAAGTTAATAATATTTTTCCACTACTAACTTTAAAATCACTCATTATTCACCGATTATTAACTTTAGAAATCGTTTTTTTCACCCCTTGCCAGAAGCCTCTATTATTGACCATTGTCAATAACGAAGTTAATAATACACTATTTATTTCAAAATATTAACAAGTTGTTTGTTATATCCTTTTAATAATCTTTGATTTACGGAAAAATAGTATGTATACCTTGTAGAAAAAGTCACATTTCCGGACTCCGTATTGTCAGTCTCGGCTTGCGCCTCGATATACAATCTTTACGGTCGTCCGGGAATGTTCAGCTTTTCCTACTAGGTATACAATATACTATTGTATAAAATTTTCAAAGTCAATTGACGTAAAAAAAAAATGTATTACCTTGACTGGTCGCATGAAAGACCTGCCGGCATGTGCCGGACTATTCAAAATCTGTATAGTAAGGACGAGATATTATAAGGTTTTTTTTGGTTAATGTCTATTGTCAATATTTTTATTATTAACTTTAGTAGTTATTTTTTTATTACTTTCCTATCCCCACATAAACTGCGTCCATTTATTATGGAATAGTTAAAAACATACTTGGATTTCAAAAGCCCATATTTTTATTTCCATCTCTCATGAGTCTAGCCAATGTTTTTGAGAAAAAGCAATTTTAGGAATTAAGGAATTTTAAAATCATATGTTGGCCAACGTGTTTGACAAGAGAAACGTCAAAGAATTAAAAGCTTACGTGAAATATAACCACTCGGAGTAAATTTACTTAAAAAATCAGTTATTTCCTTACAGTGGCGTATTTAGGGGGGAGGCTGCCGGGCTGCAGCCCCCCTTTGAGCCTAAAAAGTCTAGTTGCAACCTAATGTTTCGACTCACGCTTGGACTCTTAATTTAAATCTTTAAATAACGTATTCTTGGCTTAGATTACAAAGGTCTTGTAGGAAACGTTTAGTTTTTAAACTTTTCCTTCTAAAAGTCCTGTTTTATATGTATAGAGATTAACGTTTCAGACGCATATCGTTTTAGTTATTGATTTATGATGCAATTTTATAGGAAAAACATATTTTATAGTATTTTTCTATATATACTTGTCTGTGCCGTTTCCGTTTATTAGAGCTATTTTAAATCAACAAAAATATAACCCAATGCAATAAAATATTTTTTCAACAAGAACAAAAAACATTAGGTATTTATTTTTAAAGAAAAAAATTAATGTAACAATTTTAATTAAAACATTTTTTATGGAAGTGTAATAATTTATAATAAAAAAAATAGTGCGGGAAGAAACGAGAATGCTTTATTATGAATATACAAAACGGCAGTTAAGAAGGAGTATTTCAAAACCTAAGCATTTGCACCAAAAACTGCTCTTAGATCTACGCTCCTAAAATACATGATTTCTGAAATTAATTTTGGCGTGGTAAGCGATATTTACTTTATTTTTAATCATGAAAAACCAAGCCCGAAAAACCCTGCTTAGAGTCATACATACGTCTTATGTTAAAATTTTGGATTGACACCAATATTCATTTTTTTTTAATAAAGAGCCAGAGGAATATAAAAAAAAAATATTTACAAAAACAAATTTAATTTAACCATGCAGAGGGAAAGAGGTAATAATTTAATTTTCGAAATTTGATAGTAGTTAGGTGAATTTTAAACGAACTTTGGGCGTGGCCCCGAAAATATTAACATGAAATACATGTAGTCCCGACTGCCCCTTTCTCCAGAAAAAAATGTCCTACCTACGCCCACTGAGCCCCCCCCCCCATATTTTCTGGCTATGCCACTGTTTCCTTATTCCATTCATTTATTTTGTATATCTTACCTTTTTCTTGTAAGAAACTTCCAAGTTTTAATAAAAATTGATCAGTAGGTGCCAGATCTTCTTCCTGCATTTGGGTCCAAAGTCCCAAAGATTTTTCTGCGTCATTTTGTTTTATGTAAGTTAACAAAAGCTGGTAATATATGTCATTACGATCAATATAATTCAAGTCTCTTGTAGCATCTTTTAGTCCTTCCAGCGGCTTATTTAGTCCTTCTTGTTGAAATCTAAAAAAAAATAGATAAAGGTCTATCTGTTCATTTTTACAATCATATAGGTACAAAATATGTTTTTGTTTCACAAAGAGGGTAAAATACACTAAATTTTGCTTTTGGTTCTATCGCATAGGGCAAGAAAAAAATTAATTTTTTATGGTTTCAGGTTTTATATTCTTGATTTATTTACTGACAAAATAATTAAATAAAATATACTCTCTAGTCTATTTCAGAAAAGTGTAGAGTTATAAAAGCTTAAGTTAATAAAAACTAAAATGACTACAGAGTGACCCAACATTGCAAAATTCTTTATTTTCATCAAGTGCAGGTAATAACACCCGAGTATGGGTTAATTTATGGGTTTTGCCTATTGTTATCTATTCACAAACACTGAAAATGGTGTGACAAAGACGTGCATTATGTACATAGTAATAGGTACTTATTTTTTATTAAACATTAAAAAAAAAATACAAAATACAAAAAATACATTATACAGAAATTAAATTATAAAAAATCATAATATTCGTCGTCATCTAAGGAACTGTCATCTCCTCTTGACGTTCGATCAGGTGGTCAAGATTCCACATTTTCTCCTCTTCTTCAATGACAAGATGGACTGTTTTTGGCCAGTTCTCTGGTGTCACTTCTTTAATGGCTTGATCAAACAGTAGCTTAACGTCTTTCATTTTGAATGTCGTATTGTGTCTTGCTACAAATCCTTTCACTTGTGCCCATATAAGTTCTATAGGGTTTAGTTCGTAATGAGATGGTGTGCGCAGCACAGTTACACTATTTTTCAGCTATATCTTTCACGGCATATTTCATGAAACGATGTTCGTGTAAATTTGTTATAGCTAATAGTTCCTTCTTTATTAAATTATCTTTAAATTCAATACTTTTGGTGGTTAACTAGTCGATAATATCTTGTTTTCTCCAAGATGAAGTTGGAGTCTCTGTGCCTCATGAATGATTGCGTTATCCATAACTACTACTGAATCAGCTGGAAGATATTTTATCATTTCACCAAAATAGTCCTCAAAAACATTCAATTAATTAATAAGAAATAATAATAAAATTTGGGTGTTTCCATTTGAAAATCTGGACTTTATGCAATTTTTTCATTTTCATTTTTAATCTTAATTTTTAAACACCCTGTATAAATAGTTATCAAAATATTATAAAAAATCTATTAAAGCAGGTCCTTTATAACAAGGAATCCCACTTAAATTAAATAAATAAGGCTTCTTTATAGAAAAAATTGATAATTATTCTAAGGCTTGACATAAAAATTCAAATATGTCAAAAACGTTTAGACATAGGTATAGGACATGGTATACAAAATCTGCCTAGAACCTCGCGTAGAATGCAAAAATGTAATATATCGGGTGTCCTATTTAAAATAAGCAAGTTGACACTTACTTTCGGTATAACCAGACGTGCCATCATTATGAAAATATTTGAGCCCGTTCGCCCCCCATCAGCATCAGCATACTGTCAAATTTTCAAAATGTTCCTATGTATAGTTTTCTATATATAGATCGATTCGGTTCCCGGTGGGACACCCTGGATATAATAATAATAAACGTCTTTGGTAAACGTATATGGTTTACCAGATACCTGTAGAGTACATCCTTATCTGAGACATCCTGTATAGGGAACACAAAGTAGTCTTCCATTCGAAAAATAAAACAACAAAACACCGATTTCGTTATCTGTATTCAGATTCAGTGTTTACTTTGTGTAATACTTTTAAGTATTTAAATATCAAAAAATATGTTTGTCAAGGAAACAATTTTATGAGAAATTAGATTGTAATGAAAAAGAACTTATGAATTAATAAAAATTTCTTAATTAAAAACATTATTGATGAGATTCCAAAAAATATAGTATGTATATCTCTTAGTAAAAGCACGTTTTCAGACTTCCAAGCGTATTGGCCTTGTTTACAATATCGTCCGGGAATGTATTGCTTTTACTCTTAAATACAAAATACTATTATTTCTGTCAAAAGGACCAGGCCGGACAAAACTACCTTACCTTTCACAAGCAAAATTAATTCTTTGTGGCCTATTTTGCAATCCAGGCGTTTCCAAAATCTTTCTGGCTTGCCTGATCCGTCCACATTCCACAAAAGCAAATACCAGGTCATATAAACTGTTCATTTCTCCATGTACAATTGTGCTCAAGTCTGTTAACTTCTGTAGTTTTTCAGCGTCTTCCAACTGAATTAATTTACAGGCCAGTTCGTTTTTCCACGGAGTAGCCTTAAATTGATTAACACACCTAAAAGCAGGAAACAAATTGATTTTATGCTTAGGGCACGTTATTAATTTATTTTTTTTAAATAGGGAACTGGATATTTTACTTTGGATATAGAAAGAGTTCATCATTCTAAAAACAAATACATAAAGTGACCAGCAGAATTCTGGCTCCATACGGAAAACTTTTTTATTATTAGCCAGTTTTTGCCAATGAACAAAATCCCTCTAAATGATATTTCAAAGGCAAATTTCTCTGAAACTGCAATTGTGTAATTTTTAACCATTAAAAATTTCGACAGAGTTAATTATAGGCAGAGGTTCATAAAAATAAAAACTATTATTTTTTTTCTGTGACGGGAAAAAAGTTTGACATTTTATCTCTGTTGATAGGTAATAAAATGTCACTTTTTGTGAAATTACTTTTTTCCTCGGGAAAAAAGTGATGTGATTACTTTTTTCCCCGGGAAAAAGGTGATTTCTTTTTTCCCGGATATAATATACACACATAAGTAAAGGTAGATATTTAATTTTAGAATATTTTATTATACAAAAAGTTACATTTTCTTTAAATCAAAAAGTACAATTATTAAATGTGCATTGCATGCATGACATGTTCATTTTACTATTCGGTACAGTCGAATTTTCTCGTGTTGAAATTATATTTTCTGCCATGGACACAACTGCCGTTGATGTACCTGGTCGCAAATCGGGTGTTCTTTCAGCCAGCCACAGGTTCTAAACACTTTATTAGCTATTTCTGTCCTGTGTGCTACCGATTCATCAACATACCCTCCAGCGACCGTTGATGACTTCCAACCGCCATGTTTCTTGAGTGGCAACAAGTCTCCCCCAGATTCAACCAAAAGTGTAGCAGACGATCTTCGAAATGAATGACCCGTGTGTAAGGTAACATTTTCAAGTTGAAGAAAATTAGCTACTGTTTGGGGTACCTTATAAAACTGATTTTTACCCACAACTTGATTGATACATTTTCCATTGTGATATGCATAAAATAGGCGGCGATCCTTTGCTGCTGTTGGACGAAGGGCTATGTACATTCGGTAAAATTTAA
Source organism: Polydrusus cervinus (assembly GCA_935413205.1). Lineage (NCBI taxonomy): Eukaryota > Metazoa > Arthropoda > Insecta > Coleoptera > Curculionidae > Polydrusus > Polydrusus cervinus. The sequence goes on along the minus strand of OW284514.1, from coordinate 22,965,755 downwards.
TATATTTTTCAGTAACTACAAATCTCCTGTTGACATTCTTTGTTTGCTTAATTTTCACAATTAATAACGTTCCCGAATCTTCAATATCATCTAATGTTACCTGGCTGATTTCGCAAATTCGACAAGCTCCTGCAATCGCAAGTAAAACAACAACCTTATTATTTAAAAAATCACTAATATTTGTACTAAAAAAAAACGCAGCTTTCTTGGGCGTGTAACCTTTCCCATTTTGTTTTAGAAATGTAATTAGTTTGAAATATTTTGAAATGTCTACATTATTATTGGATTGTAACATACTTATAATCATTGAATAATTCGACCACACTGTTGATGGCTTTTGTTGTTGTGTCAGTTCCGAAAAATAGGCCAATAACACCGTCTCCGACAAAGAACTGCATGCCTTTTTCATCTTCCATTCCATAAATCTTAAAAACGCGTTTTCGTAAATTTTGCGCGGTTTAGCTGGCAATAATTTTTGTGACACTACTTTCGCTGCTTCTACTAATTCCGGTGGAGTCAGAGAAAACTCAGAATCAGACATTTTAAACTTTATATTATTTAAAATAACTACTAAATAACCACTAAAGTTCTTACTTTTTATATTAAATCACGGAATTAAATTGACAGATATTTGATTATTTTAAAGGTTTCTTTAGAAACGCAGGTCCAATTGTCGCTATAAGTAAAACAGCCTACCTACTAGTTTAAAAAGTCAAATTTCACATAGATACTTTTCTGGCTTTAATATATTGTAATAAAATCGTCGTTTTTCCCGTCACAGAAAAAAATAGTGTATTATACACGGAAAAAATATTAGATTTTAGCTCTCCCTTTTTTGTCTCCCTCCGCTTTGCGTCGGAAGACAACACAACCTCGAGCTAAAATCTAATGCTTTTTTCCCTTGTATAATAAATAACTATTTCCAAACCTGTCTAATAGTATTGTGTCACTCAACTGTGTTTTTTACCCAGTATACCTTATTTAACGTTAAAAAAAAGTCAAAAAATACTTGCCATTCAAATTTTTCTAAAGCACTGTCGAAATCGTTTTTGACAATATGAACTTTTATCAAAGGCCCCAAGATAACGTTGCTTACATCAATAAAATCTTTTTTAACCAAAATGTCGAAAACTTTGGTGAGGTCTTCTACGCGACCATCTTCAGCTAACGAGTTTAGCAACCGCCAAACTAGAGCTCTGTATGCGTAGCCTCGTTCATTTTGATCACGTGGTGTTTCTAAAATGGGTTACAGTATTATTACAGAGAGCTGAACTTTATTTTTTAAATTACTGAGTGCTGAAAGCTGAATGTAACAGTTTGCATAATGATCCAAAACAACATTATTGGATATATTTTAATCTTAATTGTGATATCAGTGACAAAATTACATTTTCTAGTCAGGTTAGCTGTTTCTTGATTGATTTATGCAACCCGGCCTAATTCGGTTGCAATAGTGTGGTGCAAAGTTGAACTATTTAAAAATTAATTGTTTTTTCTTTATTTATTTATAGATTACTTACCTATTTGTAATTTAAAAATAACTCCACATTTTCTTAAGCCCTTTAAATGGACAAATTAAATTTTAGCGGTAACATACGAGTTTATCGTTTTGTTTGATAAAGTTTGGGTAAAATATGTACCAACCAACACCAAACTAGTTTTAAAAAAACGCCCTTACATTCAACTTTGTAGCACCCTGTATAGAAAAAGTAGGTAAAACAGTAAATAATATACCAAATACATATGTAAATATCTTTCAATCCCAGGGTAATTTAAATCAACTGATTTTTTCAATTTAAATCGTGATTTAAATCAAATTATAAATTGCTGTAAAAACAAGTCGCGGAAGCAAATAACTGATCAGGAAATTTAAAAAAAAGGAAAATAGTTTATTTAAAACGAAGTGTTTAGATACATTATGTAAGTGTAAAAACATAACTAATCGTCATCAGTCCAGCGTAAAAAATATTCATAAATTACGCTGCACGGTGCCGAAAATTTTCATGTCAATACAAGTTATTTTGCATGTCGCCGAGGAGATTTTCTAACTGTAAATCTATACAACAAATATTTTTGGGCGAATAGAGACAAAATAGTGAAAATAAGTGATTTTAAAGTTCATTATTTCCATATTTAAGGAAACAATCAGTATAAATTGATAAAAATTTAAAAAACACGATTTAATTGAAAAAATCAGTTTTAATGATTTTTTCAAAAAAATAGTGATTTATTGCAACCCTGTTCAATCCTAAGGGCAACTTTGGTGTACGATTTCTAAACGAGGGGCAAACATATTCGTTAGTCCAGAAGTCTACAGGCTTACTTAAAATTAAATAATAAATAAGGTGTCCCTGTGTTTAAGAATAAGAACTAAAATTGAAGTTGTTAGCTATAGGTACTAAGGGCGAAAATGTAAATCTGTATATTGACATTTACCTTCTAAAATTTTGATTCCTTCTTCCAATTTTCCATGTTTGAATAACAGTCCCGCCAAACTAACAATTTTCGACTCATCAAGCTTAAACTTATCTCCTTCCATTTTTTTAATTACTTCGACAAGTTCCAAAGCTTTATCGAGGTTACCATGATGAACATTTAAATCCATTAGTTGAGCATAAATTCCAGAAGTAAACTCAAAGTTTGGACTGCTCTTCACATCCTCGATTAATGCTTCCATTTTAGTGAGATCTTTTGCTCTACATAAATAATACTGGTCAACAAAATAATTTCATTTACATACAATGTAGTAATAATTTGAACTAAACCTAATTTTTCTTATAATTATTGGTCCTAGGTTCGACCCCCAGCCGAGACATAACATTTTTTTAAATTTAAAATTCATTAAGTTACAATGTAAGTCACTGAAATAAACACAATTCAAATAACTTTTTCCAAATATCCCAAAAATAGACAAGATATAACTGCTCATAAAATTATAAAAATCCTAATCCAGTCCGATGCATCGCTGATAAAGCTTGCTTGTGTTTACATGGTGTACCTACCGGTCAGTTATCTACAAACTAGTCGCGTGGGCTTTATGGTATGTGAATACTTTGTTACTTTCGATTGTTAAAACGTAAAAATGGACCATTTTAATAGCAATAAAGTATTGACAAAGTGTGGCTGCTGTTTGGGCGTTATGAATATTACGCTTCGTAACAGTACAGTGGTTATATCGTGCACAACGTTGTGTTAAAGAAGAAGGTATTTAAGTTAAGTGGACGCTTTTTGTAAAAACATGTTTCTTATTTTCGAGACCCCTAACTTTGCATATGGTCTTTTATTAATACAAAGAGAACGAACAACGCACGATTTTTATAAAAAAGCATTCTAAATGATATAAACGCCAAAAGTTTTAAATCCGATAAGAAATGGGCATCAATGCGTTAAAGCTCTGAACATTAAGCTTTTTTTTACAAAAATCTATATATTGCTGACAAAATTATGTTTGTTTACACTTTTCGTTTGATTAAAAACATATGATTATTTGTCTAGAAATAACATCAAAGGTCGACGACTATTAATTTATCATTAAAACTTGATACCTTATCTTATCCCAATTGCAATTTTTATTCTTATGTAAAGTGGATTTATGAATATAAAAAGTGTAAAAACAAACCTTTTTAGGGACAAAGTACAGTTCATAAAAAAGCGCACAAGAATTAGAATTCAGAATATGATAAAATGGTTTATATGACTAGGTAAATAATATAATATGGCAAAGCAAGGTCTTAGTTCTAATATTTGTAAAAGTTTTTTTTTTGAATAGTAATGACTAATGTTTGACTTTAGAGATGCTTACAAAGTTCTTTATAACTTGACCATATCCCAATCACAAGTACATGGTGCAATTTGAGGGAGGAGGTGTCCTGCAAAGTGTTGCCGTTTTGGTATTAGGGGGAAAGGGGTCAAGGTTTGCGTTACGTCAAGATGCTAGAATATCAGAAATAGTAAATATTTTTATTGGGAACTAAAAATTCTTTTTGAAAATCGAAGAATTCGTCCAGAAATATTTATCTTTTATCTCTTTGAGTAAAAATGGACAAATTATTCGATTTTCAAAAAGAATTTTTAGTTCCCAATAAACATATTTACTATTTATGATATTCTAACATCAATAAGTATCAAATGATATTTTGTAAGAAAAAAGACACAGGCCGAGACTTTGTGTCTTTTTTCTTACAAAATAAAAAATCTTTCTTTCCTGAATAGAAGCTAAAAACTTGTAATAAGTATACTAAATTATATTTTGTGTCTTATAAATGGGGATGGGATAAAAGTTGAGATATAAATGCCTAAACAAATAAGCATATGGCTAATTTACAGTGGCTTCTTTCAACAATAATAAAAAAATTCTTTGGGTTTGTTGTTATTTGTGACAATAAATAATCTAGTTATAACACTCACCTGTAATATAAAGTTAACAACTGACGCTTTAATCCAGAGGTATCATTATTTTTAGAAGACAAGTTTTGAATTAGTCTTTCCAGTTGTGGAATATTCATCTGATTAAATGGCACATAACTCGGCCTATTGGTTTGAGGCACTGGCGTAAGCTCACCAGAAGATAACTTGGCCAATAGGTCAGATATTTGTTCTGTCATCTTTTCCCCCAGTTTACTTTCAATTTTTTCAGCAGAACTAGTGGAAATGCTGAGTCCCTGGTCTACTATCTTTTTCAAAACTGCTGGAATAATGTTAATAAAACCTTGCTGATTTGTAGACAGATCAAGAATAAACTGTCCCAAAACCTCGGTCTTGTCAACATTAGTAGTGTTATCAGTTAGAAAAGCCTTTCGTTCTAAGTTATCATAGATGTTACGAATAATTGTTACATATGCATCAATGTTGTTAGTTGAATACAGAGCATTAGTTAGGGGCTTTCGCACTAATTCGGGATTGTAATAGGCTCTGATACTAGAAGCAATTGTTGCAGCTTCAGCAATTTCTCGCTTTTGAAGTAAATTTACAACAAGACCACAGGCTGAAGCTCCTAAAGACACATTCGCATCTCGAAGTAATGCTAAAATCTCACTGCTTTTTCCTTTAAGATTTGGAAGTACCCAATCTCTCAGAGTCTCATTGTTAGGAGTTATGTCAAAGCTTTGCATTTTCTGTAGAACCTTTACAATTTCTTGTCCAGAGGTGTCATCTGCTTTAGACACAATTAGTGGCCAGAAGAAATGTTGTCTGATTTCAAAGCCTTTTTGCTTCAGTTGCTCTAAAAGCACATAGGCAAGATTTTCTCTGCCAAGCTCTAAGCTTGTTTGGGTTGCTAAGCTTAATCCTTTGTCATACAACCCCTCTTGCTCTAGCTTGTTACAATAATTCAAAACAGTTTCTACCGGTCTATTTGCTTTGACAACTTGTCTTACAAAAAAGGCACCTACTTGCATAACTGAACCATCAGCTTGTGTAGACCTTGGCATAGTTTTTAAAATTTCAAATGCTGTAGCTTCAAAACCTTTATTGATCAATCTTAAAATAAGATTTATAGCATCTTGATTGTATCCAATGGCTTTTTTTACTCTTGACAATATTTCAGGGACTAATTGGTCATGTCCGTTTGTAGCTAGTGAATAAATAATATCCAAATAATCTTTGTCTAATAAATATACTTCTGAATTTTCACAATCTGTAAGGACTGCATTAATTTTTTCTATATCTCCTTTTTTGGCATAACCACATAAAAGTGTTGTAAAGGTATCAGCACTAGGTTCTAGTCCAGCTTGAACCATAACCGCCAGGATGCCATGGGCAGAATCCATATCACTAAAATAAAAATAAATGTTTCTATTTAACTTTTGAAAATAAAATTGGACCAGGGTCGCTGAATATTAAAATTGTATTTTCTTTTAAAGTACTACATTTAAATAAAGAACATTAAGTAAAATTGGTTTTGTACAATCAGCAATAATCAACAAAAGTTATAGCTATGTGTTATATTAGGTATTAGCTTTATAAATTTTATACAGTAAATTTATTCAACTTCAGTTTCTACAGTTCACAACTTGATGGAAGTTGCATTTAGGATCCTATGTCCTTAATTATAATTCCTTAAGGTTAAATATAACACCCTCCAGTTAAAAAACTTTATTTTTCTAAAAAACTATACTTACCCCGCTTGAGAATGACCAAAAATAAGAGCATTAAAAACATTTTCATTGACAGGCATTTGTTTTTCCCTCATATATTCCAAAATTTTTGTAGCCCCTTCTATATTTCCATCTTGACAATATCTTGAAATCAATCTTTGATAAGTAACTCTATTTGGTTCAATACCTTTACTTTCCATGTCACTTAAGAAGTCTGTTGGTGAAAAGGGATGTTCATTTTCCAAATAAACTCTCAGTAAAGCATTGTAATGTGACACATCCATAGGTACATTTAATTTGTTTAAAGTATTCCATATTTCCTGGACCAGCTTTGTTCTAACTTCTGGTAGTTCTTCAGGTACTAAACTCCCACAACATCGAATAACTAATAGGGATTGTGAGCTTGTTGCCGACCGAGCATTTCTAATTTCTTCCAAAACATCTTCGATGTCTCTACGAGATATTCGTCCAGATCGTCGGACATCCTGATCTAGGGTTCGTAGTCTTTTTTCCAAATTTTGGTCATGTTGTGCAGAGGTTTGGGTGGCTAAAGACCTTAAAGAAAAAGTCAGTTACCCTTATTTCTACTATTGCGTAATATACCGGGCAAGATTGATGAAATAATGAAATTTAACCTACTACCTTAAACAAGTCTAAAAACGTACCGGGGGATTGCTCCGCAGTAACATTGTACAGAGGCACTATTTACGAGGTTCCCGTCAAATTCCCTTGGTGTGTTTACAACTACATTTTTCGCAAAACCGGCGATGTATCGCACAAACTTTGAAGATCTTAAAATTGAAGCCATACCCCTCGTGCTTTAAAAAAAGAAACTAGTAACTATTGTAGGAAATTTTTCTTTCTAGGTTGACAATTATTATGAGACATTCAGTGTCGCCAATCAGAGTTCGCATCAAGCACAGAGGAATAATAGGTTGATTGTCATTAAACCCTGCTCGTGAGACACATACTTATCATCGTAAGGACAATATTCCATATTATTCACATCCTGGTAACTTTACCTGCCAGATAATTTCTATGGAAACAATTGTCCAACAATGTTTTTTTTGGAAATTATCTTGCCTCTGATGAAACTTGTCCTCTGATATATTAAAAGAACGGGCGTGGAGTAATCTGATGGTAAAACCGAGCTCGCTAAGTGTTTGTGGACAAAATTATTAATAAGAAAAATTCGTGGTCGTAATATGCAGTACCTAACGCCCATTGAGGTTTATTCTATCTCGATGCGATTGCCCAATTCATGCTGGCGAATGCGCTAACCGCAGACGACGCCAAAAGTGATGAAGAAAGATGCGTTATTACACTTCTCTGTGGTCTAACCTAATATTTTCTTCAAAAAATCATGAATGAATCTTTTTGTTAACTTAACGATTCCTTAGATATAGATATACACTATTTGTGTTCAGCCACAGAACTCTGTTCAACAATTTATTCCACTGCAACCTGTACTATGAAATACGGTGCCAATCAAAAAACCTTAGGTAAATTAACAAAAGAAATAAATAATTTGGAGAGGGATTTGGAAGAGGCACAAAACAATTTTACACATGTTTTGTTGGAAAGTATTGCTACCATAAATTCTTTAAGGCTTAAATGTAAACTTTGCGTCGATAGTGTGTTAAATAATAAGCATCTAAGTCCAACGATACCTCAACAGATAGATAACCAAGTTGTTGCTTACAGACAAAGTCATGATCTACAAAAAGAACTAGAAAATAGTATTGTCAAAAGTGGTTGGGTTACAAAAATATCTCTTATGAAAGTCAGTAACCTATTAGCTCAGTACAATCTGCTATTTTTACCTTTCTATGAACTACGAGAATATTACAAACAAGTATTTGACCAAAGGAAACTAGATGTCGCAAACTATCAACCAATGCCACCTGCATTCTCCTATGTAGAAGCTTTGCAATATATAAAGGAAATTTCAGATGAAACTGAGCAAACCAAAGAAAGAATTTTAAATCTGACTGAAAAACAAAGAAGTATGGATTCCATGCTGCTAGACTACTCTCATTTTATTAAAATAGAGTATAAAAGTTTTCCTTAATTCTTAACAGTTCCTTTATTATGCTGTTTTTTTTTTGTTGTCTATGAATGTATATTGAAGAGTATAAAAATTGTTATCTAACTATTACAAATAAATGTTAATGTTTCTAATATATGACTTTATGTTCCAGTGTGGAAATGGGTCCATGTCCACAATATGATCTTTCCACCACAATCGAATTTTCAGATTAAGGTTTCTAGGTGTCCCAAGAGACTCAGTGTTGAAAAAATAAATTACAAAAAGCAATACTGTCGAAGGGTCTGTTCTATAGACTTTGTAAAATGTTTAGTCAGAATATATTTACTACACTCAATCAGATTTCATTTACACTGAGGTAAACACACTGTGGCCAATAACAACACAAGAAACTTTGGAAGAATTTTTATACTTTATAAATATATTATATTTAGGACATTGCTAATGTTTGTAAGAGTCTTCTTAACAATAAAGGATAAATAAAACTTTCAAATCTGGTTGTCTACTGGTCAAGGAGTGTTTACCCCAGTGTAAATGAAATTTGAATATAGTATAGATATTCTACCAGCTGGGTAATACAGAATAAATTGAATCAGCCCTAACATCATTAGGTCGCAATTAAAAGGAAAGGTATAAAAACACATTTCTTAAAAAAACATATCCAATATATAGGTACATAACAAAATAAAGAAAAATAAAATTTTGTAAATGATACAAATAAAATTTTACCTAATTAGAAAGATATTTTTTGCCATACAACTGAGCCTTCTTCTCAAATGCTGGACTTTTAATTGGAGTATTCTCTTCATAAAATGGGTTCATGGAATGTTTTATGTATGCTTCATATACCTCATTAAAGAAATTCTTTATTCCATCATCATTTCTGTTATCATGGACAATCACGAACCGTATTAAACTTGCCGTTACAAAGGCAGACACAAACCACTGATTAAATTTGTCTACAGACTTTAAATACATGTTTTGAGTCTTCCATTTATGTTCATCGATAAGATCCAAAGCTGAATGAGCTATAAACTGATTTAAGTGTCTGTGGTCTTCTTTCTATAACAAATGAATTTGAGTAAAATATAACTAAAAAAAACTAAGTATTGGGCATCTCGTAGGTAACATTTAAGTAACTATCACAAGCATTTTGCAGTCAAGCTAGTAATATAAAAGTTACCTTTGGATCTTTTATATTAGTAAATTCCATTTCAAAAAGTGGCTTATCTTTGTGTCCAACAATAACAAAGTAGTAGGTTCCTATCATTTTTGCCCTTGTTCTAATCCTGTTCAAACAGTTTATACTAAACGACAACTAGAATAAATCGTTTAAGGCAATAAATTTCACAATTTCACAAAACATCTCAAAAAAACATAACCACAGAGGAATGATCGGTCGTAGTTATTTGACACTGACCTAACCTAAATTACTCTTCTTTTTGTCTGCTATAGCACATTGTAGATAGTGTTCCTCTGTGGACAAGGCAAGTGATTCAATTACTACATTCGGATAATGGAACTCTGTTTATTCGGTCTACCCATTGATGGAGTTTTGCGTTCGTTTAATAGATCTATGACCTTGGGTGCATCTGCTCGGCGTTCGGTATTTGGGCTCTATCATGGGATCGGTAAAAGCTTCGCGCTCATTTAGCTCGAATATCATGTGATATTGCATCTACTCCGTTTTTTTTTTAAATCAAACGCAGTATATTTCGATAGGACAAAGTGTAAAAGCCAGCTCATGATAGTTTTATTCCTTTTACAACTTTTAATTGATAGAAGATAAGAAACTAGTCATCTTACTTTTCTTCTGTGATATTAGCCTGGCCACAGAGGAATGATAAAAGGATTTTCTGGGTTGAAGCACAGAATAATGATAGGTCGTCGCTGTCGCTATAAGTTGAAGCGAGACTTCGATTTTCTCGTAAAGAGCAAATTATGTCTGTCTCTCAGGCATTGGGAGAGAGCATTTGCGGTTTGCGGGGTAGTTGGGGATGTCATGAGCATTCGATGAAACATCTTGAGGGAAAGGGAAACTTTTCTTTGTCGGATTAATCGATTGTATTAAGGTTCCCTCAAGCTGGCACAAAAGTTCCGCTACCCCAACCTATACGGTATCGCGACAGGTTGATATACATAGGGATCAGTGGTATACGTTCTTATCTAAGTTATAGTAGATTTTTTAAGTACTCTCTTAAGATGAAGTCAAAGGCACGTCAATTTTGGTATGTTTACATGACAATTAACAACGTGACGCTAATTACGGCTCACTAAAACTCTGGGGATATTATGAGGTCCCGATATCAGCTGGTCCATGACAAATTACTGCTGTCGTCTGTGAAAAAACAAGAAAATTGGTTGCGCAGACTATATCGAAAGAAAGAACAAAACAATATAAACGGTTACACGACTCGCAAATAAAAGATTTGCGCGATTAATAGGATGACATACATATCTCCTCTCATCTCATGTTTTTAAACTTCGAGAATTCGCGACGTGTTTTTAATTGTTTTTGGAAAATGTTTGTGATATTGATTTTATTATTGAGATATATTTTTAATTTCAATAGGTTCTAGTTCAGGATGTTAGTTCTGAATACGATAAATTTGCGGCAGTGCTCAGAGGTGAGGTATACTGGCATTCGACCGTGGCAGTCCGGGTTCGATCCCCGGAGTAGGCATACGCATAATAAAAAAAGTGTGTCCGAAATTTAGTAGGTTTAAGAATGCAGGGAAGAGTGTAAAATGTATCATCTCCCAATCGACCCCATTTTTTCACGCCGCACGTCGGTAACCAGGCAGGATTAGTAGCGGCGCCAGGATTTTTGGAACGGGTGGGCATAAGTGGACACGATGATTTTAGGATGGGCACTACCCAAAATAAAAATGACGTCTAAAAAAAGGTCGCTGCCTCCTCCACGCTCTATAACGCCATAAGCAGGGTAAACAAAGCTCCCCTCTTGTCCAAACTGACGTCTAAAAAAAAAAGAGGTCATCATATCGTTCTCTTTATCTTATTACACTTCTATAATACCACTTCTTTCTCATCAAAAAGTTCATAGTCAAATCCCCGTTCCCCCATGGAAATTCCATTACAAAACCGAGTCTCTCAATTTTGGGTGGGCACCCATGTTTTTAGGGTAGGTCGATGCCCACCCTGGCCCCTCTGGCGCCGCCGCTGGGAAGGATGAGATCATTGAGATCGGACATTTCGTGGGGTGCGGAATACTCCCCAATCGGTTGGTCATCATGCAATGGCAAGAAACCAAGGGTTTATACTATAATAACCACGATCCTCAGTCAGGCGACTGAGGATCGTGGTTCGGAACCCACGTTAAGCTGTAGGTCCCCTCGGGAATGGCCTTCTGGCAGCGAACGAAGAGGTGAAATGCCTAATTCGAAAGAAGGGCAAGAAATGACAAACAATACGATAAATTCGATTAGGTCTAGTGAAAAAGCCTATTGTCACTGAATGATTTATAATATTTAGATTGTGTAAAAAAGAGACAAATATTTTGTTTAAATAAAACGAAAAGAAACAAGATCATAATTTAAACTCACAACGGCGGCGGAATAGGCTAAACGACGCTACGTAAGCAGAAAAATAAACAATGAAAGGTTGGAAATCAACAGAAATCGTTAAAATCAAGAAACGGTGCTAACATTTTAGACGCTGCTGATAAATGTTTGCTTTTCACTTTCGGGTCTCATAAATTTTTCTTTTAATATTTGGATTTCCGAATTTACAGCGCCATAAGTTTTTGTTTGTTAATTTTTTGACATTTGTTTTATGTCGTATTCGTGCGCACTTAAATAAATATGAAATCTGGCTCAATAATTATGATTACATATTATTTTCTTCCCGTTCTCTTTTATATCTGTTCTTCACTAATTGTCTTTTATTTCCGAATGCTCTGACTATTTGTTTAATAATAAATTAAAGGTCTAATTTCGACTGTTATTTGGAATATATTTATTAATTAATCAATTGTTTCAATGTAGTCCACACCACCAAAATATTTTGTTAAACCTACCTATGAACTTATACAATAATAAAATAACCTACATGCTTATACTATAAAGTATATATTAATACTAAAATTATCTTCATAGCATCCAAAAAATTATCCGAATTATTTGTAGTGTAATGTGTAATTTGAAACATCTTTATTGTGTACCAACCACCTTGTACCCCGTTTAAAAAAAATATTTATAACAAGAAAACAGGCATAAAACTGATATGTAAGAACTCCAAAGGGCTTTTAAAATTATCTTATAATATGGAGAAATATATTAAATGAAATTAATCCTAAACTTGATGATAATAAAACTAATTTTAATATACAGGGTGATTCCTAAGTTAATACTTCTGTTTTAGCTGTGTAGGTAGGTATAGAAGGCATTCAAATAAACATTTTCAAATACCTTTTTTAGAAAAACTCAAAAATAGGCGAGATACAAAAGTAAAAAATCGAAGTGAGGGTTTTGTCATCCAAACGGAGCCTGATATACTTTATGTTGTTTTTGTCTTATTAGTCATGCATGGTCAGTTATTTATTTGACGATCTGCTGCGGTGTGTTTTTTAAAGCAAGTTAATTTTAAATAGGTGACTCGTGAAAAGGGTAAAATTTGAAAACAATAAACTAGTAGATATGGTAGGTGCTAATTTACTGTGAGTGTCGTCAAAGTGCGGCAGCTGCTTCGAGATTACACGCTTTCCCTTGCGGGCTCATCCTACACTCAGAAGTTTTCTTAAATTCAACTGACAAGTTAGGCAAGACCGTATTTGATCCATAGTGTAATAAATGAATGTAAGTACCTTATTTTTGAGTTTTTTGAAAAAAGGCATTTGAAAATATTGTTTATTTTAATGCCTTCCATACACAGCTAAAACAGAAGTAGCAATTTAGGAATCACCCTGTATTTGCAATCTAATAAAAACTTGTTTATATATTATTTTAAAAATATACTTCGAACCTAAAAGTTTTAATTTTAATGGAGAAATGTTGTTAATTTCGTGAAATTCTAAAATCTTTTAAATAACGCTATAAGCAATTTAAAGGCTTATCGGATTATCCAGGGTTCTAATAGTCGGCGGATTTTAATTTATCAAGATTAATTTAAATCTAAAAGCTCCACTTTCCGTCAAATTAGCTATTGATCTTTATAAAACCTTTATTAAAGTGTCCTACTTGTAAAATTTATGTTTAAGTGCAGGATACACCCACCATAGACCTAGAATGAAATATATATAATTATAATTTCAGACTTAGGTTTGTGGAATAATTAAAAACAGTAGAGGCAAACCATTATACGAAAAATCTAATAACAAAAATTTTACTCGATATTTTAACTTAAAGCAAAAAAGCTTTATAAAAAAATCCCTTCCTCTATGTGAAAAAGGTTTAGTTGTAAAATTATAAAAGAAATCCTGGGTATAACTCTCTACGGCTTCCCTAACGACAAATCCATGGTCTAAAAAAACTTTTTTTAAGGTGAGCAAATCGCCTTTTAATAGTAAAACTTTAAATTTTTTGAATTTTGTTTTAATAGGTAAGCGGTAGGCAATTTTTATATCAAGATATGCAGGACCACTGTTTCCTATTATTACAAATATTTATATTTATAATTTATTTGTTTTTACGGGTTTGAATTATATTATTTGATTTCCGCCAAAAACTTCTCCTTATATCATCCTATCAAATGTGACTCTCAATTTTTCAAGGCTCTTTCCTCAAGTTTTTAACTCCCGACCCGGCCTGAGTCATACTTTTGCGACGCCCCTCCCATATAAGTCCAGCAGGCACGACAAGCCCGACAGACCCGGCGGGCTTGTTAGGCCCGGCAGACCCGGTAGGCCTGAAAAAAATTATTAGGGCTCGAAAAATGTTTTTTAAATAATGATAAACAAACCAAGGTTGACCAGAAAGACAGGCTGGTTACAAAACTCCGGCAGACCCAGCAGGCCCGGCAAGCCCGAAAAAAATTGTTAGGGCCCGAAAACTCGAACTTTTATTGATTAAGGGGAGTCGGGCCGGGCATACTCGCCAAGAACGGGCCTGATACTAGCATATCATTCCATTTGTATGCAAGTTGGATTATAATGACTGTATTAATAAGAACTATAGGCAATCTATAACTGAATTTCTTCAAGTTATTCAGAAGCTTATATACTCGCCTATTTTACAAAAAAAATAATATTCCGCATATTTTCTTAATTGTTTCTAAATTTTTACCACTGCGCTCTCTTACAATTGTAATTTAACTGGATTATTAATACCTTTTATGCCTCAGTATTTTTCTTAATAGCCTTAATTTTTAAAAGCTTTTAAGGAATAAAAGATCTTAAAGGTGTCGGTAAAAAGTACTTTAATTAGAAATTGGTAAGACATTTTATTTTTAAAATATCATATTCATATACAAATAAGGAATTTGCAGTTATATAAGTCAAGAACTAAATAAAATATAGGTATCAAAAACAAAAACCCCCAGAAAATATAATATAGAATTTTTATGGGCCTCGGTTTTGTCATTTAAAAAAAATTCGATGGAGGGGGCGCAGCCTAACCAACTTTTTTTTTTAATTAGAGCATACCGCTTGTGGCACCTTTGTGAAAAGCTTATCGAAAAAAAAATTTGACCAGATATTTTTTTTACAGCTGTCAAACCATGTGTTAGAAATTTAATAAAAACTAATTTTTAACGAACAATAACTGCGATGTCGCTTTTTAGTGTAACAACTGTTGAAAATGTGCCACACACTGCACAGACCAAATCAATGGTAGAACTCTTTCCTTATTCTTTTCAAAACTTCTGGTGTGCTCAAACGTATCTCTTCCCGAATCCTTGCCTTCAACTCTTCCAGATTTCTAGGTCTGGTGACATATTTATCCTTATTTTTAAATCGCCTTACGAATAAAAATCTAAGGGTGTAATATCTGGAGATTTGGGCGGCCACTCTAGGAATCCTCGCAGTTCTATTTACGTATTTGGAAGTGTTACATTTAATAATTCTCTTACATTTATTGCAAATTAAGGAGAGGCTTCATCCTGCTGGAAAATAAGGTATATTTTTAATTTATTAAAAAAACAAAAATTAACCATAAACTAAAAGCACAACATATTTTTTTGCTTAACACTAAACCATAATTCGTCGCCTTTTTTTGACAAAATATATTTATTATTTTCATATATCAATGTGGATTTTTTTGATGAATACTTATTAAAGCTATAAACTTGTTGTACGCTCTTCGCCCGAATGGTTTTTCAGATATTTTTTAAATCTTTTTAAAGTGAAAAAATTTCTTTCTGCTGAAGCTGTAATTACTGGGAAAATAATTTGTTATTTTATTTGGCGCGTTATAGATAGCGTTGCCGTCAAAGATTTTTTATGTTGCCGAATTATATTTTATATCTTCTTTTTTTTTGGATTTCGGGGGGGGGGGGGGCTGGTAATCAAAACGTAGCCCTTTACTTTATATTGTTTTTCTCCGTTTTTTGTATTGTCATGCATTTTACGGATCGGTAGTCAGTTATTTATTTTGGCAATTCGCTGCGCGGTGTGGTTTTCTTAAGAAAATTAATTTTAATAAATTGGTGAAAATGGTAAAATTTGAAAACAATGAACTAATTATGGTGCTAATTTATTGTAAGTGTTGTAAAAGTGTGGATGTTTTTTCTCTACACCCAGAAGTTTTCTTAATGTTATGCAACGGGCAAGGTAGGCAGAACCCTATTTAATTTGTAGTGTAATAAATAAATGTAAGTACCTTATTTTTGGGTTTTTTAAAAAAAGGTATTTGAAAATGTTGTTTATTTCAACGCCTTCTATACACAGCTAAAAAAGAAGTATCAACTTAGGAATCACCCTGTATTTTCTAAAGCACAAATACAAATTTCCGTTATTATAAAGAGCTTCTATATCTCAATAATTTCCAATAAGTCACCTTGCACAGGAAATCATAGTGGAAAAGCGACCATGTCTTTAAAACTATTTTAAATTCCTGCTTCATCCGTAATGTCCGCAAAACAAAAGTTTCTAAAATACCCTTTAAATGAACTAGCAAGACTATTTAAAAATTTTACCTCATAGGTGCACACTTAAAAAGTTAACTTGAAACTCTTAGGTTGGATCAATTAAGACTTAAAAGCACCAAGCAATTTACTCTAGTCTACTCTATAATCAGAGTGGCCGTCCACGAAAGTGTTAAATTTCCCAACTTTTTTCGCTTAGTTCGTTTTTGCTTTTTTCCTCTTTACGGTTTTTCTTTCACTGGAAAGAGGAAACAGGCCCTTTTTCCAACTGAAAAACTCCAATACAACAAGAACGAATGCGGGAAATGTTTTTTATGGAACGACTATATCTACGTGTATACCTACATTTTTTGCAATATAAAATAAATACTTTGTGTAAACTTAGTTATTCAGTTTTATTTTAGGGAAAAATAATATTGAAAAGTCGAGAATGCCATGAAAATTAGAAACTATAAGCGTGTTCGGTTTTACCATCAGATTTGTCGGGTTACTACTGCCCGTTTGTTTAAAATAAATCGGAATGTCGTTCGTTTATCATATCGATGAGCAAATGGAGGTACATATTTCTCGTCGGAGAATTTCGACTTATTTTAAAAATGAAATTTCCGAAAGGCTGGAATATTTACAATCTAACCGTTGGCGTTGTTTAAGGGATAAAGATAACCTTACCTTTCGTGAAATTCGCCAAGATTATTTTTTATTGCACTTTACAAATAATATGATATTATGAATCCGACCAAATTTTTTGTTTAAACTTGTTTACGTACAACTTTACAAAATTCTTAGGTTAGAAAATAAAAAAGGAACCATCAAGATCGTTCGGTAAGTACTAAGCCGTTTGAATACTCCGTGATCACATGATCTAAAAATTTCATCACTCTCGTCTGGTCTGCGAGATAAAACCGAATTTGCTTTTTAATACGCGTTGTTCCGTTTTTGCGATCGATGCGACGCAAATAAATGTCGCGGGACGAGACTGCTTGCTTATTTTAGTTCCACGCTGTCATCGGAAGCGGTTAACCCGACTCGAATTATAACACAAACAAAACGACAGAAAAATTTTGGAAGAAATTAAAACGGTAATAACCTCTACTTTTTAAATAATAGTCTCAGTCTCAACTGTTATTTAAAATTTACTGATTTGCGCATCTCTATATTTAAGTCCTTTTGCATTGTGTACTTTTGGTTGCCATACTAAAAATGTAAATACGGATTTAATTTTCCTTGAAAAGACAACGTTGCCACGTTATGTAGAATCGCAAGTGATTTTGAAATTTTTTATTAGATGATAGGGATATTTTAATGGTATTATTATTTAATATATTTATTTGTATAATTTGGAGAAATTCAGTGACGGTGGAGCGAAAACTGTTTTTTTAAAGCGGAAATGTACTCTTAACTTTACAATTAGTTAATATACAACATTTTGGACTTTTCTCTCTAATTTCTTTTTGAAAATAAATTTAATTTAAACACTTTTTTTAATTACGAATATTGCAAAATGTATCAATAACAAAACATCACGTTCAGAAAAAATAACTAACAAAATATAAAGCGTTGCCTTGCGATGTAATTTGGAGATTTTCAGGTATTTTAATTGGACTTAAAAATGAGGCCAGGGAAATTTTTGTATTTAATGATATTGAATCAATTTAGTTGGTTATAAAATTAAACAGGCAAGAGAAAAATTTTACAAACATTTGTTTATCGGAAAATGAGATGTAGAGAAAAATTGAAAACATATTTAAGTAAGAAGTTTAAAACGGTTCTGTCTGTAAAATATTATAGTTTTTTTAGGTTCCAAAGTAAACGCTCTTCGTGAATCACTCTATTATCAGAAATAATGAAAGCCAATGATTAATTATTAATATTTTAAATTATTTATTGATATTTTTATTTTTATTTTTTATCCAAGAGATGACAATCGCCTTTCCTTCAACCTGATTCCAACGCCAAGACAAATAACAAAATTAAAGAGCCGTATTTAAGAGGGGTTTAAATTTAAAAAGTCCTAATTTGACAGTTCTGGATTTAAAATGACATGTGTCAGAATAAGCCAACTAAGTTTTATATTTTTTGATATTATTTGAATTTATAAATGTATTTTAGTATGTTTGTATTTTTTAATATAACTAAAACTATACTTGCAACAACCCCTTGTAACATTTATTGGAAAAATGATTTAATCGAAAAAAAAAATGACCACAAATGCGTATATGGCCTATCCAAATAATGCCATGGTGAAAACATAACTTAGAAATATTTTTTTTTTGGTCTACAGATTTAAAACTCGAGTATACTAATATTTATCTACTTACTTTAAAAATCTCTCTATTAGTGCCTGTTTTATTATTTACATAAATGGTTTATCCTTGCGTATTATAGAAATAAGTATATTTATACATATCTAGTAACTTAACCCTTAAATAAAATGAAACATATATTTTATAAAAGTATCCTTTTTTGTCAATAAATAATATATAGCTTCTTAAGTGGTGATAAATGCTTAGATACTGCATGGTTATAATATTTTTATTAGAGGCATATAAAAATTTATGCTGCTATCCTAAAAATGGGAATAATTTATGATAAATACTGATACAACCCACGCCACGATCAATTGTTAAAGTGTAAATATGACCGTCCCCAAAAAAGTGTTCATTTGCGTCCAAAGGACGGGGGCACTTGTTATTGTCATTTCTTGCCATTCTTTCGAATTATGCTTTTTACCTCTTTGTTCGCTGCCAGGTCCATTCTCGTGGGGACCTACAGCTTAACGTGGGCTGCCCCTTGGTTTCTTGCGCCATAGCATGACCTACCGATTGGGGAGTACCTACCTTCTTCCGCACCCCACGAGATATCCGATCTCATCCGGCCTGGTTATCGGCGTGAATGGTGTGGGTTGGAAGATGATACATTTTACACTCTTCCCTGCATTCTTAAATCGACTAAAATTCGGACATACTTCTTTTTATTGTGAATATGCCCACCTGAGTATACAACTCGGAACGCCAAGGTCGAATGCCAGTGACTCGCCGCTGAGCCACCCACCGCCGCAGTTACGGGGGGCACTTCTCATTAAAAAATTCAGTTAAATTACTTACATTAGATCGGTATAACCCCCCCCCCCCCTCTCTGGGCCAGCGGCGACTCCCTGAAACAAAAGATGTTTATCCATGTGCCCGCATAATTGTGTCTACGGGATTAAATTTACGTGTTGTGTCCAGCTTTTTTTTTTAGGTTACTTTTGTATGAAGAGAAAAGTTTTGGAAGGGAGGTATGTTTCTTTTTTGTTTTTTTCCTCAGTATAAAAGTATTTTGTTGAGACTGAAAAAAGAAATGTTATTGTATCTCATCTGCATGCAACCTCTGTTCTGTCGCCACTGCTTCTTTTACCTTATTCTCCCGAAAATCATTTTATATTAGATTTCGCCACAAACGTAGACTCTAGCCACAAAATTAATTTTTAAACAATGTCAAAATTAGCCTTCATTTAGTGCTTTCAAGCACGAAGGTTGATAAATTAGCAAACTAAAATTAAATTTTGCGCGGGTCCTAAAATGTAATTCCTTATATCTGTTGTACATAGGTAAGGAGAAAACTAATTCTACTATTGTTAAAAATGTATGGGGATAAAAATATTTTTTTTAAAATTTACGTTGGTAGAATAATACCTATAGATTATTCATATTAAAACAAAACTTGTAAAAATATCTTTCCGAGCGCTGGGGCAAGAGACCGAAACAATTTTTTAATGCACAGTTGGTGTAGCAAGATACCTTGTCGGGCACCACGATAAGCAACATACTATAGTCTCTATCCTATCTTGAGGGCGTACCCAAAAGTTTATCGTAGACTCTAAAACAGTGATATATATATTATGGTGTTCCTCAGGGTTCAGTACTGGGTCCTCGTATTTTCCTGATTTATATTAATGACGACCTTGCTTCTATAGACATTGAGGATCAGTATGCGAGTTTTGCAGATGATATCACTGCACTCTGGCATGAATGCCATACAGAGCTGTGAAAATTACTTCAGAAAAGTAACTAGTTACTTTTTCGATACTTTTGCACAAATGTATCTAGATACTTAAAAGAAATAGTTACTTTACCTAAAAGTAACTTAGTTCTTAGTTACTTAGTTAAAGTAACTAGTTATAGTAACTAAGATACTTTTACAGTAACTAGTTACATTGATTGTACCTAGTTACTGAAAGTAACTAAGATACTTTTGAGTAACTAGTTTTTTAATTGTAACTACGAAACTCTAAAAGTAACTAAAATGCTTTTGAACTAGATACCATAAATTTACCAGGTAGTGATAACTTATTTTCCTGTACACACTACCACTATTACCATCAGGAAACTAAACTAAGAAGTGTTAATTCGAACAACGAATAAGTAGAATAAAATGCCTTCCAAGAAATTTCGCGTTCCAACCAGTTTGCTGTTTGACGCTCGCGACTCGCCGCTCGTCCCTTCGTGAAAATCTGATTAACGGCCGCCGATCGTCCCTTGGTCATCATCTGATGGACGACACGTGTGCATAATTGGTATCCTAGAGGAACTTTAAAGTATCTAACTTAGTCACTTTAAAAGTAACTTAGTTACTTTAAAAGGAACTTAGTTACTTTAAAAGTATCTAGTTACTTTTTAAGTGTATAGTTACTCCTAAAAAGTAACTAGATACAAGTTACTTTTCAAAAGTAACAAAGTTACAGTTACTTTTTGGCATGATTAAAAAAAGAACTAAGTTACTAAGTATCTAGTCACTTAAGTTACTCACAGCTCTGATGCCATATATTAAAAATTAAAAATCCATTTAATATTTTAAAATTAAACAACGGCGGGATGCTAATCTTATAAGAAAACTAACACCAAGTTTTAATTAATGACTTTTTGAAGAGTGACTCATTTACCTTGGGACTCGCTAAAAGAGTAGCTTCAGGATGTGGTGCGTTTAATATCAGTGGAAACTGGAACTGCTTTGGCTATGAAGGTCTACTTGTAATATGCAACTGTTTTCTGGAGAGATACGTGTAACTACATGCAAAATTTCCGTATTTGTTCTGTAGAAGCGAGCTGTAAGGAATACTTGTAGTGTGAATGCCAGGATCCATGAAACATTAGTCTGCGTGATATACAAGCATAAAGATTTATTACCAGTACCTCTGATACCATAAAATCTATACCTACACGCATACCATCTACTGTCAGTATCATAAACTCCATAATTTACGAAAATCATAAATTGTATAACCATTTTCCTATAAAAGATAAGGTATAAAAGAGATCTTCCTACCCTTAAGCTATTTAACAGAGCTGCAAGGGATATACTGGTGGAGAGACTATTAAGTAGTTTCTGGCAGCAATATTTCTAAACTATGAGTTTTTTTTTAAAAATAATAATTTGTCAATGCCGATGGGATTTTTTGAGATCGATTCTTGAAAGCCTTATTTCTTGATAAGGAGATTTTATACTTTTGGATATTTCTACTATAGTAATATTAATAATGTGGATGCCTGTATCATCCCAAACCTGTACCCATCAGCGGGATGTGCTCGATGCGGGGCTATTAATGGTCCGCCTTAGTTACGGCACTGACAAAGCCTGACCTGCATTTAAACTTCAGAGTAGATCACGAAATCCCAGGTCAGGTGAAACTCAACGGGTAGAAATTTTCTGATAAAATCAGTTTAATTTTGAAGCCCGTGAAATGCACGAAATTATTAACGTGTCGTGGAAAATTACACCTTGTCAAAAGAGAGCAGCGAAGAGTTGGAAAAAGTTGTTGGCAGGTACATACGTTAATTAACCATTGACCGTTCCAGTGGTGGCGATTTTTAGTTTAGTGCAATTATCCAGTTTTTATTTTTGTTAAGAGTTATGGGTGAAAAAAATTGTAATTTAAAATCGATCAATGGGTATTTTGTCTTAAAGTTATGTAGTTTTGGTTAGCGTCAATGTTAATGGATCTATTTTTTAATATTTGTAAGTAACTATGGATAGTTAGTTGCAGATTTGTTTAGGTATCTCTCAGTTTAAACATTTCTAGGAAGATATACAAGTAACAACGATAGAGACAATTTAAAACAACCTTAAAACCACAAATTATTTATTACAATACCACGGCCTTAGAATAATCAAATTTTGCAAGAACACCTTTAACCCAATCTTATAATAAGTCAACAAATTTTCCCGGCCATCTCATTTTGATCTTATAGGTTGTTTACTATCAAAGTCCGGCACTTTAGCTCAGTGTTTGGAATTTCCTAATAGTTTGTAAGTGTTTTTTTTGCTTTTCTTTGTGTGAAATATGCTTCCTTATTTTAGTGTTATTATAAAAAGAATAATAAACACTTGGTTTGATTTAAGACGGACAGAACAGGTGTTATGCTACCCACATAAAATAATTTTTGTTTAAAATCTCGAAAATAATGTTTATTTATTTATTATCAATCATATTATGTGAATTTTAAGCACGTATTAATAATGACAATTTACATGCCAAAATTATTAAATTTGATATTAGCCAATTACATTAAACCTCAGCACAAACCACTAATATTTAAAATAACTTGTTGGGGTATATCGCTCACCATTTTAAGGGAAGCAGTGTTTGAAGGTAGAGGTATTCTTCACTTTAGTAAATACCTACATCCAAAACGACTATTCTAGTCTATACGAGTACATCGGAATTTCGCCCCAAGTCAAGACTATTTTCGAAGGTTTGCCTGTTAAGTTTCAGCCATCCCGTTTTCTTCTAACCTGCTTGTTAAAAGTTGCTAGCACTGCATATTTTGATACTGACACAGTAATAGTAAACTATAATCGGTCCTTTAGTGGATACACTCTTCAATATGACATTTGGTGTGACGTCTTTAAACTCAATGGTAATTTTAATATTTATAAAACATATTCTATATTATTAGAAGAAGCAAAATGAACAATCTGCTCCTGAATAATTATTATTTTTAAAGAAAATTTGTTATTCATGTTAGGGTGGCTGACCACCGTATTAATATTACATGCCCAAACAAATAAATATATTACTAATATTACAATTCAAATACCAGGGTTGGACTGAATTGGATTGTTTTATATTTTTGGAAATAATTCATCCCTAATTGTTTCATAAAGTATGACTCACACTTTGTTATGCTGGAAAGTAGATCTAATCAAAACCTGCTAATAAACAGTTAAGTATGTAACGCAAAAAGTATATATAGTGTAAAAAATGGTATTCAGTACACCATAGATCAGTATTACACAGTAGTCTCTCATAAATTATTTTTTGATACAAAATTTATTTCTTCTACCTTTTTCTATTACGCTTTTTTTCAGATTATTTCTTTTAGGAATTTTTTTAGATTCATCTTGTATATCTCTTAGAGTTACATTAGTTTCTAAAGCGGAATACTATTGCAATCCTTGTTTAAAAAAAGGAAGACGAGTGAGATAACTGGTAAAACACTATAAAGCAAAATTAATGTGTGTATTTGCGTTAAATCTAGCTTGGGTTGGGGGCTTAATTTTCACATTTAAAATTCATTATTGTCAACTTAAATACATTATGATGCAGCAAAGCACTATTTTGTGTATGGAAAAATTAAGCTACCGTACTACTGACCTGTGTTTAAGCTAGCTATCAATTGCCAAATTCTTACACTTGTCATTTTAAACTCTAGTTAAATTGGATTAGCCGTTAAATTCCTTCAATGACTACGGCTCGACTGTTGAAAACTTAGTCTCAGCATATATCACCCTACGCTGGTCCTGGACACTCGTATATTATTATTGCAGCATACATTTTGGAATAATATATGCTTTACTGCCGGAGGATGATAGCGCCCTAGATTTATAGTCCGATTATATGGGATCTTGCACCGTTTACCTACATCATTTCTGTAGTGAAAGCTCATGTTATAACAGAAATTACCTTAAAATATAATATTGACAGGTGTGCCATTACATCTGCGTTTCAGTCTTCAGTAAAAGTAGAATAGGTACAATAATTTAAAAATGCATTATTAGCTGTTAGAATAAAAAAAAATTAATATATAGTATATAGGATTACCTAATTGAAATTGAAATTATAACCTATAAGATTTTAGAAATAAGTATTTATAATTAATCTATGTAAGTTGTTACTACTATAAATAAATTAGTCAATTAAATTGGCAAGTTAATAATATCCTCTTGATAAGTTCTTCGATATCTAGCAAGGGATATATATTTGATTTTGTAAAAGCGTTTAATTCTCTAAAATCAAGCAATAATCGATACTGCCGTTGTTAATATTAAAGAACATTTTCAAGGAGAGTTACACTAATCTATAACTTCATTATTTCTTTCTGAAAAACTTCTCTTTTCTAATACGACACAAAACTAATCAAAGTTAATTAAAAAATTAATAAAATATTTTTATTACAAACGCTAAAATGCAAGTAAAAGTAAAGCTATTTTAGAGTATCAACTTATACCACAAGCACACACAGAACGATTAATCGTTCAGAACTAGTTATTTGACGACTTATCGAAACGATTCATCATTTCGTGTGGAAACGCTCAATGGCTGTTTTGGTAGTTTATTAGTATTAATTCTTAATTTATCGATAAACATAAATTATTATCCCTTTTGTTAAACTTAATTTCTACGTGGTATAATTTACAATTTTTTAAATATTAAAATTTTATACTATGGTACGATTTACTCATGATTGGATTAATATTAATTTCATGGCCTTCCTGATTTAAAAGAAGTAAGTGAAATACAATTCCTAGCCTTTTCATTTCGATACTTTGACGTTTCCAGGTGGTCTTTAAAGGGGGAGCCTGAGGCAAGTGATGACTTCTCCCTTGCAGCTGTTTGGTTTTCATTGTTTACTAGTGGTAGCCGAGTACTAGAAGGCTGTGAGCCCCGTGATAAAAGTCAAATTCTCACTTATTTTGTTTTCATGTACAGGTCTGTATTGTGTTTCTCTCACTTCCCAAAAGCCTTGATCACCTTAATGTGGTGCGATTTCTGACCAGAATTTTTTAAAAATTAATATTTATTCTAGAAAAAATTTAAACAATGATGCAAACTTCTTCTCAATTTCATTATTTTGACAATTATTTCATTTCTTTCCTCGCGATATTACGTGTTTTATCCCGACGAAGAAAACACAAAGGTCGATTTAAACGAAAACCGTATTAAATAAAATAATTGCCAAAGCAATGCAATTTTGATGGCAACACCAATTCTCTTTTATCTACGATTTACAATCTTTTATAATTTAGTTTAATATGATTCACACTTTATTGGTTGAAAATCAATTTAAGATGGTATGATTTACTATTTCTTGGGTACGGTTCAATTAAATAAGCTATGATGGACATTTGTTCTTTTTAAAATTAATATATCGTAATACTTACATGCTTATGAAAAATTATAATCCTTACTTTCTGTAATCTAAATTTAAATTTATTTACATTACATAAAACGCGTAATCTAGTCGCAGTTTAACTATTACTTGGTTAATTAATATTAAATGCATCACAGAAGTGTTAACTCCTACATTATCTTACGTGTTGATTACTGAAGTAAGTTTAATCTATTTGATATTACCAAAGTGCATTTCAAATTATGATTAAACTAAATTATGTTTAAATATTATTTGATTTAATAGTTTAGGTTAGATGAAATAGATGA
Source organism: Polydrusus cervinus (assembly GCA_935413205.1). Taxonomy (NCBI): domain Eukaryota; kingdom Metazoa; phylum Arthropoda; class Insecta; order Coleoptera; family Curculionidae; genus Polydrusus; species Polydrusus cervinus. Next base: position 22,939,879 of record OW284514.1, on the reverse strand, counting down.
AAAAGCCATAATTAATGTTAATTAAATACAGGCTCGTATCCTTTGATGATAAAAATTGCAAGTTAAAATCATGACAATTATTATTTTACATTGTTAACAAACAAAACGTGATTATTGAGTTAAAATTTATTTTCTCTGATTCAAAATAATATTTTTGGGTTCACAAAAGCGATAATAGAAATTTTGTTTAAACTGATTGAGTTAACAGCGCATTAAAAATAATATTATGGTGGATATTGAGGTATATGTAAATGTAGTGTCTATTTTGGAAATCATGACAATTCTAAATAATTACAAAATACACGAAGTTGTTCAAGAAATATTAAACATAGACTTGATTTTATTTATTTTTAGCTTATTTAAAAAGTTTGGTGATCTAAATAGGGTCTACTTATATTCAGTTAAAAAATATTACCTTAGGGATCATCCTGTATATTTTATCTGAAAACTGAGTGAATCCATTTAAGATTTAATTTTATTAGTTTATTGTTATGTGATTTGCATATTCCCTCTAAAAGTTTGTTTTAGTCACCTCACGTAATAACTCTCCGCTAAACCTATGAATAATGAATAAATCGCTAAAGTGCTCATCATCTTAAGTGTCTATTACCTATAATGTTTGCATAAAGATTAACACACTACATATATCTAATATTAATTGACTCATTTCATATTATATATAAACTGGGTTTAATGTTAAAGGGTGATGGGTTTATAGGCGTAACTCCGATAGGGTACACAGTGGGACCGGAGAACGCAAAAGGTAACATCAATTTATGTGAGTGAAATGCTCTAATATTGTCAAAATGGGCCTTTTTGCTTACAAATTTACTACTGAAGATGGGAAGCCGAAAATAAGGAAAAACCTAAACGTAGGATATACAAAATTAGTTAGATGCCGCCCAAGACCGTTGCTTAAGATTAAAATAAAAGAACACCAATAAACAACTAAAAACTTAATTTGGTTTAACATCGTCGTATTCATCTTTTTGTATAAGTTATGGTTGAGAATCAAAGGACTAGCAGAAAATAGTCTGGTAAGCAATTTAATAACGTTTTATTAACTTTCCAACCCTGCTTTGTTTTAATTGGCAGTGCACCCTACTGTTAAATATACTGTTGTTGGTTGAAGAGATTAATAAAGTTAATAAAAACGAAATTTCTCTGACAATAATAGACAATTTCTTTTTCATTCATTAGATCCATATTTTTGGATTTCCTGCCCCACAGTAGGATGTTTTAATGGCAGCGAATGGAAACGAGAACGGGCGATATTGAATTAGAAACCACATCATAAGGATGCCAGCTCTCACATGCGACGTAATTTTGTCTTTGATGAAAAGAACCACCGTTTTCGCCTTGATGAGCCTGTCTTATTAAATTAGGAAGCGTATATGGGAGACTATTCACGATCCTGCATCTTTGTAGTTGTAAATTGCAGTGGCGTGGTTTAGCAAACTGAATATTCTAGAAGACAATTAAGTTCTTAATTGGAAAAAGGAAAAAATTTATTAGTCGTACAACACTAAAGTAAATAAAATAATAAAATTGAAATATCATAAACATTTTTGTGAAATGTAAGGGAATTAAAATTATTTACTATACCGGTTATCAAAAACGAGATAAAACGGGTTGTCAATTGAAAAAATACAAATTTAAATATTAAATTTTACACAGCAAGTAGCTTTTGACTGAAAACAGTAAAGTAGTATTTTTTTCAAGCTTTTAAGATTGAGATTAGTGATTGTCATATAAAAATTCCCCAAATTCAATTTTATTATTTAAAAAAACAAAAAAGTTACAGAAGCGAGCCACTTCCACGAACACCCTGTATAATAAAGTAGTAGAATCTAGTGTCTGTATAAGTAAATTAGAAAGAAAGTTTTAGCGGCAAGCTGACTAAGTAGTTCATCTATCTTTTGCATTAAAGTACACAGGGACGCCAAAGGTAATAGGTTCCCTGGGGCACAGGTAGACAATAACAGACTGTTTCATCCTTGTTAGGACTCATCAGAAAGCCATAACCTGTAAGCAATTCCTAATACAGCGAAAATATGCTTTTAAGATATTTTTAAGAATAATAGAATATTTGAATCTACAAACCCGTAGAAAAGTGTAGGGATGCGCAAAAAAGTTTTCTATACTGGATGTGTTGGCCCACCGTACCTGGTTTATTGTTAGTTCTATGTTTTCAGGTCTGATGGCTATCTTTTGCATTGAGTTGAGTTGAGATGTCGATACTAGGTTTTCATCATATTATTCTTAAAAATATCTTGAAAGCATATTTTTGCTGTATTGGGAATAGATTATGGCTCTCTGATGAGTCCTAACAAGGACGAAACAGCCTGTCTATGTCTACCTATGTCCCAGGGAACTATTACCTTTGGCGTCCCGGTGTACTTCAATGAAAAAGAAAGATGAACTACTCTTTCCGCATGCCGCTAAACTTTTCTTTCTACCCTTTATAATATTTTCAAATTAATGTTATTTTTATTCAAATTTACTTTAATGTTAATTGTAAAAATATAAATATATAGATTTTGACCTATCTCTAGTTAAACAAAAAATTAACCAATTGAGGATTGGGCTCGTTATCGGTGTAGTTTGATATATTTTTAATTCACAATAACTTTTTGTATCCTCTTTAGTGGTCGATTATGATTAATATGTATGATATTATAAAATTATGTTTGGATTGAAATTATTAAAAAAGTGTAGATAATATACATATATTTTCAGAGATAAGATCACAAAATATTTGTGCCACCACTGGAAAATTTTGTACAACTACTTCCGGTTAGCCTGAAAGGCTTGGATTTGGCGGAAATTATTTTATCTCTGCCTTGCTACAGCTAAAATTATCTGGCCAAAGAATTTTTAAAATTCTATACAACCCTCCTCCAAAAAAATAATACGATATTTTCTACAACTAGTAAACTATTGCATGTACGTACATAATGTGTAGGTGTTGGTAATACAATTTAGTAAATTGTATACAGACTATAATGTTCCATTACTCTTAGTTTAAAATCTCGCCTATCAGTATTTAAAGTAAGCTAATAAAGGTGTCATGGGTCTTCACAGTACACATTTAAGCACCGCATAAATAACGTGAAAGCAATATCCCTAGACGCGTTTCGCCATATCATGGCTCATCAGTAGAGCTAGGATACGACAAAAGAAAATAGTAACTTAAAACTGCTTTAAGCAGTATTTGGTGGAGCACACCAGCAAGATGTTGCACAGATCGACATCTGTTAGACACTCTTGAGCATACCAGCATTGTTTTCGGTTTGGTAAGCCGATACGAGTTAGCGCTGCCTAGCGGGATGCCTGTAATTGTCTTTGCATGTGATTTCCTCTTAACATTTTTACTTATTTCTCTAAGTTCGTTAGAGGTGCAGAGTGTCTAATAACGGCACATATGTCGCTCGGTGCAACATCTTTATCATAGAGGTTCCAAAAAATAATTTTAAAATATTTTTTTATCTAAATTAGTAGGCAATACAACCAAATATTCAAATCTTATATTATCAAATTTATAATTAATGTTAATATATCCTTGTCACATATAATATATACATTGGCAAGCTAGTAATTTGAATTCAGTGTCAAAAGTACAAAATATAAAAATTGTTTATTTACAAGAACCTTTCTAGTTGTTAGAATAGATTACCTGGTATCTTCAAATTACGATTTGCTGAATTTTTATAATTGGATCGTGCACGAAAGAACAATTTTCAAAAATAAATAATAATATTATCATAATATTGCATTTACCAATATCGTTTTTTATACAATAGAGCTTTCCTATAAAAAAATTTTTCAAAAAAGTAAACAGTAAAAGTTTTTGGTTCACTCGTTTTTGTTTGACATAATCTTTGCATCCAAAAATATATAAAAGATCAATATTTTTTTAAAATCTTATTATACCATAGTAGTGTAACTAACGGGATGTTATGATACTTTTACTCAACTGCCTATGTGTCTACCACACGTATACAATACAAGGTTTAAAGAGTAAGCTAAAATAAATTAACTTGAAGAAATAACCATACTTATAGTGAAGTGGAAATTCAAAAGGTAAGAAATAAGAACACAAAGTCTCCTTTCACTGTTATATTAATGAAATACTTTTGGTTTCAAAAACTCCTCTACATGTTTCGAATGCAGAAGTATACATCTTCAGGAGAATAAATGAAAAAGAAGAAACTAATAGATATCACCTTAACGGAGCATTAAACTTGTAGGCTAGATGAAAAACAGTGCAATAAGTAGAACGGTGAGAAAATCAATACGCACGTTGTATTGTAAAAAATATATGGTATTAGGGCTTTTGAAAAGAATGAAAATGCTAAGAAAATTGTGGGCTAGTCATTATATCAAAATAAATTATATTTGAAACAAAAGCAGCAATATGTAAAGAGTCCATAGTTTATATTTTTACTCACCCTATCTGTATTGAACTGAAAATTGTCCTGCTTTAAACAGGGTTAATTTATAATGTACATACAAAGTTTTTTTTTTCCCGCCGAGTAGTTTTTATACGTTAATGCATAAATTAACGTATAGCGATAGACCATAGGAATTAGAAAACATGCTTGTTTTTTTCTAGACGTAGATATTCTATACATATATAACATCAAGATTCGATAAGCTCTCAAAAATATCTTTTTAAGATTACAATAACTATAACGGGTAAAAGAATATAATTCTAATATATGTCCACAGAATTTTTCAAATCTTCTAAATCGAATTCATTGCTTTTATCCGATAGATTCCCGGAAAATGATTTATTTTCTAATTTTATTACCCATTTTTCATGTTATATACCTGCTTCAATCCACCTTTGTACAAACCATTGAATTTACAAGTCATTTCAACATATTTTGTAGAAAAGTGCATGTTATATTTATATATTTCCACTATGAAAATGCTCGAATTTCTCGTTTCATGCACGAATAAATAAAAAATATATTTCCGATTTTCACCAAGGATATCTAACTTCAATGAAAGTAAGTAAAACCGAGAAGATTTATTAAAAAATAGGTACATTTGCATTGGGAAAAAGTCTGTAAATTTTAATAAATATAAAGTAAAAGTAAAAGTCGTTAAAAAATGTTAAATTTAATTATAAACGAACACAATTTAAAAATAAACATAAAATCTCCGGTACCAAATTTTTACACCTCTAAATTTTGGCTTGGTCTATTGTCGGGTTGCATAAGGATTTTTCCTACGACCACCTATGAAGATGAGAAGAAAAGCACGGTTAATTTGGCTAGAAAGCGCCGTATATACCACGCGTGTTAAAAAAAATATTTCAACACTAGTGTTGAAATATTAAGGTACACTATTTAATTTTAAAAAATGGTGCCAATTTGACCGACAACCCCTATTTATTAAAAAAAAACAAATTTTAGGAAGCAGTAATTGTAAAGTGTTTAATTTATATATCATATATTTCTCGAGCAATTCAGAATTAGAGTGTGAAAGTACGCCATCTGAAATTATAAAAAATGGTAATAATATACTGGAAAATCTATTACCAGAAAAAGAAAATCGCGCTGAAGAGAGTGTCATGTATTAAACAACAAATCTTTATCGGTAGCGATAGCGTAGAGAATAGAGTTTTAGCCTACAGATCGCAAGGTCACAGGTTCAAATCCCATTAGGAGTTTTTTTTATAAAAACATTAAATAATTTATAGAATTATTTTGAATTGAAATCTTCCTTGTTGGGTGGATTTTTTCAAATTAGGGTTAATGCATCTTTCCTGGATTGAATTTAAAATTTTTCATTCTGGTTAATCTAGAAGTCAATCCAGGATTAGTTCTTCCTATGCTATATCAAATATGAAAAAATAAAAAAGTTAAACTATAAATAAAGGAAAAGCCGATTGACAAACTATGAGACCAGATATTAAGTGGAACATAATCCTAAGTATGCTAATTTCAATACTAGTGTTGATATGTTTTTTTTAACACTAATGTTAAAATATTTTTTTCACAAATCAAAAGTTCTTTTAATAATTCTTTGTGGTCGTAGAAAAAAAAGTGTACATTACTCGTGTGAAAGTGTTTATTCTAAAACTAGGAAAACTTCCGCACTCGGCGGACGCCTCGTGCTAAATATATCCTCGTTCGAAAAGTATCACTTTCATTACTTATTATGTACTATGCTATTAAACTATAGTTAACTATTCAGGCAAATTTGATAGTACTATTGTTACCTTCTTATGGTGTTTTCAATATCAAACACATGCCTCTTTTCAAATATTGATATATAAAACTTTACACTTTGGCAGAGTATCTTTATGAATTAAGTTGACCTGCATTTTTCTAATTCTCTATCTAGAATCGTCAATTTTCGGCGCTTCTGTCAAACTCATAAAACCAAGTTTCCAGTTTAACAGATAGACCGTTCAGGAGATGGTAAATTTATTCTATTACCAATAATTCTTTATAGAACTTCGTGCAAAATTAAAATAAATGACCAGTATAAATAGTCCCTTTAAAAACAACGGAAACAGGTTGCGCCGTACGATTACCATGTTGCATCGGTATGGCCGTTCCGTCGTTTGGATTTATGTGGGCTATTTCCCGGTTTGCATGTGTCCGTTTTGTGTTTTTAGATTCCAGAGGACCTTGTTTCTCGGAATAAAGCTTTGGACGAGATAAGTCCAATGTTATTTATTGGGTGATTTTAAAACGGTTTTACGTATGTTTCTTCGGGACAATGATACCACCTAAAAAGTGCCAGTTTTAAAATTTATTATACATTTTTAACACAAGAGGAATTACACAGGATGTTTGTAAAATATCTTTTTCTACTCCCACATGGAAATTTGCTGTTTCCTTTACACTTTAGTGGCGGGTAAAGTAGGCTATTCCAGTTAAACTGTGCGGAAAATTTTTATATCCATCCTAGTGAGGTTATGAAACTGACCAATCACAATAGTCAATTACAGAGAAGCCAAATTTACATGTTGTAAATTCGTTTTCTGACAGTTGAAAGAAGTTAGGTTAACAATATGCTTCAAAAATATGCAACTCTGTCAGATAGAATTTGTTCTTTTTAAATTTAAATCAAAACATTTATCCCAGAGTCTATGTGTACTGTATACACAATATTTTCCTAAAGAGTACACGAAATGGTTCAAAAATTGAAGGTATAATAACAAAATTAATACCCAATTATTGTTATTTTCTGCCAAACTAAAGATTTGCACACAGACGCACTTCCTTATTTCAAAAATATCTTTATTTCCACTCATTTCTAGACAATTACTAAAAGCTTTACATTAAATGTACTATAACCTACCAAATGAACGTTTTCTTACTAACCTTGGTAGTTTTGTTCCATATAAATAATATATATTATTATAAATATTTGTGCACGGGGATACTTTCCGATATATTTTGACCGGGGATCGAACCCCAATTGATCTTAAAACTTTTATTATACGCAACAAAATAGAAAATTAACTGGCAACTCTTCCTTAAATGGTGGAACATAAAGATAACCCGATAAAACAGACGAAATTATAAGATTTTTAGAAAAAAACCATTTTTTACTAACATTTTTAAGGTTATGTTATTTCTACTTACACTATTGCCACTTCTCATCTTCTCTTTCCACGTTAACAGTGTTGCCAGTTTGTTAATTGGCGATTATTTTGAAAAACTTGACCATAGCGAACGTTAAAAAATTCATATTAATGCACAAAATTCATTTTTAACTGTTTGAAACGAATTCTACAGCTATTTTGTTGTAAAGAGTTTACTGACTCGTCCGTTACTTTGTGACAATACATTTTAACTATGTAAAATAAAACGAAAGTATACTTTGTTATTTGTCACTATATTGTAAAAAATTTTTGGCGTTACGGCCGTTTCGTAGTACAACTACATCTTCATGACGCTAACTAAAATTTTTTTTTTTTTTTTTTTTTTCGAGGAGAGATCTTCCAAAGAGACCTTGTGGGGACAAGGTACTGTCGGATTCAATCCTGAAGGGATTGCCTACCGACTAAAACTCCCCGCGTTCTTTCAGTTTCCGGGCCCGAAATGGCCTATAAAAACCTCCAGACGTCTTACTGATCTTTCCACATCTCCATGCCGAGGCATGTTTTTGTTTTGGATCTACCTGCATACGTTGACCGCGTATGCAGGAATTTATCATCTCTAAATATTTCAAGGGTTAGTTATTTTTGGTATGACTTACTGTGTTGGTGTATTTGTGTGTTGCTTGTGGTGTATTGGTGTATAGTGTGAGGTGCCTCTGCCAGTACTGGTTTTGGCGTGTAAGTCATTTTTTGATTTAAGGGTTAGTAATTATGACGTCTACATTAATTAATTATTAACATTATACTTAATTATTTCACTTAAATATTTCACACTTAACTTATTTCACTTTACACTATCGCTATCACTATTTCTTAAAAACTATAATTGACTTCTTGGCCTCTTATGTGCCCTCCTTGGATTTAATGCTTCATTTGGATTATAATCCGTGAGTCTTCGTAATTCTTCATTTGGATGCATTCTTATTTCTTCGAACATTTTCCTGGCTTTCCTTTTCATAAAGGTTGATAGGGGTTCCCAGTTGACATCTCTATAAAATAAAATTAAACAAACTAAGGGTATATAAAGGTATACAGAGTAGGTAGTAAATGATTTATGCTTAATTTAAATAATATTATTATTTGTATACAATAGTTTCTTTGTAAGGTGCAATATTCTAAATTATAAGGGACAATATTCGTAAAATACCAGATGGAAATTATAATAATTTTAATAGTGGGGAATTTCCTAGGTCCAATTGTGTGTTTAAGAGGTTAACACTATGATCTTTTTTATGTTTATAGATTTCGATATTTTCTAGTACATCTAATTTGCGGCCTTTCTGTTCTGTATGTAAGATTTTTAAATTGCTAATATCTGGAAAGGTATGATTTGTATCTAGAAAATGGTTCGCAAAATTGGATGTCCTTTTATTTAGTCTAAAACATGCATTATGTTCTTTAAATCTGGTCTCAAAATTTCGTCCCGTTTGTCCTATATAGCAGCTATTGCATTCATTACATTTAAGCTTATAAACTCCTGATTTTTTGTATTTTTCACATTTATCTTTTACATTAAATATTAATTTTGATAAGGTATTTGATGATTTGAAAGCTATTGTTACTTGATCCGAAGATAATATATTGGCGATTTTTTCGGAGATTGGGCCTAGATATGTGAGGGTATGAAATTTTTTATTGTGTTCTTTAATTTTAGGGTATATTTGCGTTATAGCTAGTGTTTTTTGTTTTTTTGAGATAAGGGAGTTTATTTCTTGTATTGTTGACGGCTATAGTCCTGATGGTATCAAGCTCTATCTTTAGACTTTCTTTAGATAGTGGTAGGGATAAAGCTCTATGTACCATTGATCTATATGCTGTCATTTTTTGTGTTTGTGGGTGTACTGAGTCGTGTGGTATTGTGATGTCTGTAAAGGTAGGTTTTCTGTAAATGTCAAACTGTAGTTTTTTATCTATGGTTTTTGATATTTTTAGATCCAGGAAATTAATTGATTCGTTTCCTATTTCTAGTGTGAATTTGATTTTTGGGTGAATAGAGTTAAGGTGGTTTAAAATATGTTTGAGTTCAGTCTGGGTACCTGTAAAGCATATTAGTATATCGTCTACATACCTATACTATATTTCTTTAATTTTAAGGGATTTTAAGGGAAGAAAGATCCTACCGAAAAAATTCAGAATAAACTTAAAAATGTCCTAAAAAATACCGGAATATTTTCAGATAAAGAAAAATATTTTTTGACCAATAAAAATCCGTCCCCACCTTCTTTATATGGTTTAGTAAAACTTCATAAAGAAGGTGCACCAATAAGACCAGTAGTCTCATACTCGAACACCCGTCTTAGAGAAACCGCAATCAAGCTCAATAAAATTCTAAAAGATGTCATTAATTTTAAACCAAAATTTTCAGTAAAAAACTCTTTAGATCTGACAGAAAAATTAAAAAATGTTATTCTCCCCGAAAATGCGATGTTAGCCTCTTTTGATGTCACTAATATGTTCTCCAACATTCCAAATGATGACTGCTTAGACATAATTTCAAGAAAACTAGAAAATAACCATGTTAACCCCGTAATTCAACAAGAACTTTTACAACTTCTAGAACTATGCCTTAATGAAAATTACTTTAAATTTAATAATGAATTTTATAAACAAACAGACGGTTTAGCTATGGGCTCTCCACTAAGCCCACTAATGGCCGAAATATTCATGTCAATTTTAGAAGAAACTTTTATGAATTCACAAATATCAATAAATATTTTTTTCTGGTATAGGTATGTAGACGATATACTAATATGCTTTACAGGTACCCAGACTGAACTCAAACATATTTTAAACCACCTTAACTCTATTCACCCAAAAATCAAATTCACACTAGAAATAGGAAACGAATCAATTAATTTCCTGGATCTAAAAATATCAAAAACCATAGATCAAAAACTACAGTTTGACATTTACAGAAAACCTACCTTTACAGACATCATAATACCACCCGACTCAGTACACCCACAAACACAAAAAATGGCAGCATATAGATCAATGGTACATAGAGCTTTATCCCTACCACTATCTAAAGAAAGTCTAAAGATAGAGCTTGATACCATCAGGACTATTGCCGTCAACAATGGTTACACAATACAAGAAATAAACTCCCTTATCTCAAAAAAACAAAAAACACTAGCTATAACGCAAATATACCCTAAAATTAAAGAACACAATAAAAAATTTCATACCCTCACATATCTAGGCCCAATCTCCGAAAAAATCGCCAATATATTATCTTCGGATCAAGTAACAATAGCTTTCAAATCATCAAATACCTTATCAAAATTAATATTTAATGTAAAAGATAAATGTGAAAAATACAAAAAATCAGGAGTTTATAAGCTTAAATGTAATGAATGCAATAGCTGCTATATAGGACAAACGGGACGAAATTTTGAGACCAGATTTAAAGAACATAATGCATGTTTTAGACTAAATAAAAGGACATCCAATTTTGCGAACCATTTTCTAGATACAAATCATACCTTTCCAGATATTAGCAATTTAAAAATCTTACATACAGAACAGAAAGGCCGCAAATTAGATGTACTAGAAAATATCGAAATCTATAAACATAAAAAATATCATAGTGTTAACCTCTTAAACACACAATTGGACCTAGGAAATTCCCCACTATTAAAATTATTATAATTTCCATCTGGTATTTTACGAATATTGTCCCTTATAATTTAGAATATTGCACCTTACAAAGAAACTATTGTATACAAATAATAATATTATTTAAATTAAGCATAAATCATTTACTACCTACTCTGTATACCTATATATACCCTTAGTTTGTTTAATTTTAGTTAGCGTCATGAAGATGTAGTTGTACTACGAAACGGCCGTAACGCCAAAATTTTTTTACAATATAGTGACAAATAACAAAGTATACTTTCGTTTTATTTTACATAGTTATTTTGTTGTACTTTCGGAGTTATAATTCGTTACGCAAGCAGAAATAAACCCGAAAAACCTATTTTTCTTCTGTGCATTTCAGTAAAAAAATATTGATCAAATTACCTGGTTGAGAAAATAAATTGTTCGTTTTTATTAATACATAGGTATATCGCTTTTTGTCTGTTATTCTGCAAAAAGTTGAATGTGAGAAAGATAGATATATTTAAAAGTGAGTTTGTATAAATATAAGAACTTACCCAAATCGATGAATATGTTACAGTGTAGATTGGTCAATGGGTTTGCCATCAAAATGAATTTTTAATCAATTGTTTCTTATTACCGTTCCCACAAGTTGATGGCCAAATTAAAAGACAAGTTATGATGCCTAATTTAAATAATTTTTTAAAATTCTGCAAGCATTTAAGTCGTAGAAAAAATATACTGTACAACTCGAGTGGATTGTCCATATTGCGTTCGGAAGTTTGAGCACTCCGCCTACGGCGTCATGCTCAATTTACTTCCTCGTGCGATATGGACATCATATCCACTCTTGTTGTATAAACTACTATTATAGGAACCTACCACATATTTCTTAGATCAAAATAAGTCAATTGAAGGAAACTTACCTTGGTATAAAGTTGCTTAGTTTGGGCGCTATATACTGCCCTAAAATTAAAATGTTAAAATAGTTTTTTTTATTATAAAATTAAAACGGCTTAGCGATTTTGCTTACTTTCGGTACGTTCATATAAATTATGAATCAAAATGTCACATTAACAGGCTGAAAAGGGTACAGAATAAATTTACAAAATATCTGCTTTTTAAACTGCACTTTCCATATCAAGGCGTTCCTTATGAAACTAGACTCCTCCTATGTGGCCTACAATCACTTAAACATCGGAGAAATAAAGCACTTTTGGTCTTTTTATAGAAAGTACTTAATAGCCAGATAAACTGCGAGTGGTTACTTCAATCAATCTCATTCCGTGTCCCGGTCCGGAGAACCAGGCAGCTCCAGTTGTTTTTTGAACAGACACACAGAACAAATTATGGTCGAAGTGCTTTCATCAACAGGATGTTAAGTAACTACAACAGAGATTTTCCAAACTGTGATTAGAATTGGTCTTGTAGCATTGAAGAGACAGTGATTTGTTTTATGGTGTATAGTTATATGTATGTTGTTATTTTAGATACCATTTAGAATCTATGATTCTGTAGTGTACTCTTATTGTAAATAAATAAATAAATAAAAATTAAGATTGAACGGCAGTAGGGTTTTGGCCTTGTATTGTCTTTATTCGTTTTGAATCACAACATTTTAACTGAAAGTATCTCCGGTCGTCTTCAGGTGAATACTAAATAAGTATGGTATGGTTTATCCGTCAGTCTCCTAGCGGCAGGACTATCCGCCCTGAATGGGTCGTATTCGGGAGTTAACCAGTGTCATACTGCATTCCTAGCCCTAAAATCTAAAGTATACTTTATTTTATTAAGCGTACACCCGTCCGGCGATCGAATCCGGTTCATCTGAGGCCGAATGTGGCACCTCTTGAATTAGGCTGCGTGCGTGCATTGACTGCTGGTTTTGTTGACTGAATTTTTGTTTTTTGGTTTAGTTTGTGCTAAAGTTGTGTCTTTGAAAAAGGTTTAAAATAAAACCGAAACGTTGGGAATAAGTAAATCGTAGAAAGTGTTTTTACTAAAGTCCTCTTTCTCACAAAACAACATTTTAAGTATATATTTTCGTTCCCAAAAATTTAAAGATTGTCTATGGTAGCCTCAATTTTGGTAATGAGTTACCTTCCTAAGTCTGACTTCTAGTTGGTTAGTTTTACTCTCATAGATAATTTATCAATTGACGAAAACTTCTAAATAGTCAATAATTTCTTTATTATAATTACATAGTAATATTTTATTTTAACTATCTATGTTAATATAAACTCTCCAGATTCGTATTAAAAATAAAATGTTATTTCTAATTAGGGATCAATGCTAAAATTACATGTTTTTTCAGATATTAACCATTAAAAGATTCATTTCATTCACATTTCTAAAAAAATTTATGCTGGGGTAAAAATCGGTTAAATTTTATTAGATCTATTTAGTTTAATTGAAAATAAATCCTTAAATCATTGAATAAATCAATTTAATTAATTTTATAAATATTTCGTCATAAAATAAGTGGTTGTTTTTTGATAAACCTTAATCGTCTTATTTTCAATTCATTAGTAAATAATTATTATACAATTTATACTAGCGTTTGTTAAAACTTTTGAGAAAACTACTGATAGTATATTTTTTAAATATTTTTGGACTTTGCTCAAGATTTTTAACATAACAAACAATCTTGTATAATAGGTTACACGTCTAAACTAAATAGTTCTTGAGAGACTGGTATTTAAAAAATACCATTTAAAGGACTTTAACAGGCTATAGCACTTTAATTAGAGTAGGAGAATAATACACACAGTCTGCTCCACTAGTTTATTATAAGGATCTCAAAGTGAGAATCCCAATGTCTTCGTAGATGTTTCAAAGGTAAAAACCTTCATCATCAGCGAATAAAATTAATTCAAGGATTTTACAAGAAGAGAGACCCTCAACATTGCAAGATAAACTGGAATAAATTTGAAATTGAGTCTTTTGAAATAATAAATTATTCTAGCATTTGAAATTCAGTCTTTTATATAAAGAGTTGTAATAGTATATATTCTTACCTGCTTAAGGAACAGAAAAAGAAAAATTTCAAATATAAAATTTTTTTTTTATTAAAATTTACATGATTTTTAAAGAAAATTTTTTTTTATTTTTAATGAGTAGGTACTTAATTTTAAAAAATAGAAAAAGTAGAAAAAGATACCCTTACGAAAGGTCTTTTTTAATATTAAGAAACAGTAACAGTTTCATACTCAACATTATAAATTAAAATTCAAAAATCAGTTTGCACGTTTTTGAAAATCTATATTTTTCAATTTTAATTTATAATGTTGAGTATGAAACTGTTACTGTTTCTTAATATTAAAAAAGACCCTTCATAAGGGTATCTTTTTCTACTTTTTCTATTTTTAAAAATAAAGTACTCATTAAAAATAAAAAAATGTTTTCCTTTAAAAACCATGTAAATTTTAATAATAAAATTTTTTTTTATATTTGAAATTTTTCTTTTTCTGTTCCTCAAGCAGGTAAGAATATATACAATTTCAACTCTTTATATAAAAGACTGAATTTCAAATGCTAGTATAATTTATTATTTCAAAAGACTCAATTTCAAATTTATTATAATTTATTTATTTCCTCCTTTTTTTCTCTTCCAGTTTATCTTGCAATGTTGAGGGTCTCTCTTCTTGTAAAATCCTTGAATTAATTTTATTCGCTGATGATGAAGGTTTTTACCTTCGAAACATGTACGAAGACATTAGGATTCTCTATACTTTGTGATCCTTATAATAAACTAGTGGAGCAGACTGTGTGTATTATTCTCCTACTCATAATATCACTCCACTGAGAGATGGACTATTTCCACAAAACTTTAATTAGAGTTAATGGCATGCACATTCAGGTGCTGGTGTTTCATTTTCTAAACATTATAAAAAAATAACTTACACTGGTTGAACGGACAATCCAGAGTTAACGGGAACTATTTTTTAAAGATGCTTTTTAATTTAGCCGTTTGACCTGTACACAATATGTTTACAAAATTGTCTTAAATCCAATAATGTAATAAAAAAAAACATATCTTATTTAACATGACAAAGCTGACAGCTACTTCCGGTGTTAACGGAAGTGATAGAAAAAGGCCATTATTTTTGTTAACTTAGCCACATCGAAAAATTATATCTAACTATAAATATTTAAAAACATTTCTAGAAGAGTTCTGGCGAACGCTGTATAATAGTACTATAGTAAAATTTAGTCGGTTTCTATTGAGATAAATTCCTTGCAAATTAAGTTAATTTGTCTTCAGTTTATTAAAGCTTTAAAGGCGAAGTTCCAAAAAAGTATTTTTTGCCAAACAAGTGATAAAGATTTAAGTTAATCTGCTTAACGTAATTGAAAATAAATCCTGAAGCTATTTAATAAATCAGTTTAGAAAAGTAACAAATAAAAACGAGCGAACTTTTTAAATTGGGGCATATTTTAGATGGAAGATTTCATTATTGAATTATTACTAAAGGGGCAATAACTTTTTGCAGACGCTGATAGAAAACGGCGATTGGGACTTTAAATTCTGGGGCCGAGATGACTCCAATAAACCCTATAAATGTCATCCTAATATTATTGAAATTATTCGTCAGAAGTGGTGCCGCGAAAATGGACTGGAAAAGTTGAATTGAAAATTCAGAGAAGAAACAAGATGATACGAAAATAAAATCATAAGGGGAAAACGGATTGGTAGCTTAAAAGCATTGACGGCGGTGCTTCGAGCATTTACATGATTGGGGTTTTACTGTCTGTTTAAAGGTTGGAGACAATGACGTTTCTTGGACAGCAGTAGAGTGTTGGACTTGCATTGTCTTTATTTGTTTAGAATCACCACGCTTTAACTGGCAAGCATCTCCAGTCGTCTTCAGATGAATACAGTATTCAATGTAACCTAAACTTAAATAAGACAGAGTTGAGAGTATTAATAAATTGAACAAAAAATTAAAGCCATTAATTTTTAACCTAAACTTAAACAAGACAGAGTCGTGAGTATTAATAAATGAAAATAACATAACAACAATTAATAAAATAAAATTTCTACACTTTTGTGCTGCAAATTATTTTATTTGCTTATCACATTTCAAGTTTTTGGTGAGATCAGCATTGAAAGAAAGAAGTGATAAATAATTAAGTCTTGTATTTGTCATTGTTGTCCTATATTTGTTTTCTATATAGGACAACTTAGAGGATGCACGCTCCGCTTCACAACTAGTAATAGGAAGTGTTAGAAAAATCTTTAAGATGATATATAAATTTGGAAAAACGTCAACAAGTTTTTTTCAAAAATTAAATTGAACATATCATCATAATTTACTACAAGTATAGGACTCTGGCTCAGTTTGTTTTATATTAGTTTTGAATTGAATACATTCTCCAGGTCTCCAGGTCGATGTTCTTCTTACTTTGATCTTGCAAATCCTGTTTATCGTAACGGGAAACGGGGCCCCCTGGAATCCGGGGGCCCTGGGCTGCAGCCCATACGTAGATCCGCCCCTGCAAACAGATAAGTAAATTTTCCATAACACAATGAACTAAAATAGAACTAGCTTATTCTTACAAAATAAACAAAGCAACAACGCATAGATTAATACTATAGGAGGCCCTAAGGTGACGACGCGACGAGACGCGATGGCATCATCGGCAACCAAAAGAGAAATGACTTTCATCTCCGCTACGCAGGTTGTTGCCAACCTTTTCTATGATTGAATTAAACATATTATAAGTAGGTATCTACCATTAAAATAAAAGAAATAAAATTTATTTTAATATTTCATAGTTAATGATTGGACAATATATATTCATTTGCTATGTAATTAAATTAAATTACAGTACTATTATATAAATTAGTTATGCTTTTGATACAATTGTTTTTTGTTTTACAGGCAATCTTATAGTTTATCGGTTTTTAATAAATACTCTAATTGGAAAAACACAATTCTTAATTGATTAAATAATATTTTTTTAAACAGGTCAATATTAAATGTATAATTGATCAAAATATTTTAATTTTATTGATTTTATCGTATCATTGAAGATTAAGTAATTTTTATATTATGATATCTTTATTAATAATTATTAACATCATAAATGTACTAAAACCTACATAACCCCTTAATACATTAGTTACCATAATTTAATACGTTAGTTACGAAAGCATAATACGTTAAATACCAAATAATATTTTCATGAACATGTAAAACAATATTATGACAGTTTTCACATTTGATGGATACACCTTTGTCTTTAACATCCACGATCTTAGGTATGCTCTCTGAAGACTGATTAATGACCGAGCAAGCACTCCTTTCGATTTCGTGCGGTTCCCCAGTGCTTAATCCACTGTCGGAAACATCACCGATTTAAATTTTGCGAGCAATGGAAACTTTCTTGGTCACACTTTCTTTTTCGCTCTCTTAACCTTCGCCGATTCCCATCCACCAAGTTCTTGTAGGTCTAATATATCTCCTCCAGCATTAACAAGAAAATTTGCCGAAGATCTTCTAACGCAGTGACCAGTATACAAATTAGGATTTTCAAGTGAGAGATACTTAGCTATTTCTTGAGGTATTTTAGAGAAGAAGTGAATGCCGCAGAGCTGTACCGTACATTTCCCTTTTCTATATGATACAAACAATCTTTGGTGAGTGATATGGTCTGGCCTTAACATTGCGTACTTTTTAAATAAAAGCACAGGATTGACTTTGCCGTCAAATATCACAGCGAAAATACTTTTCTTGTGGGTTTTTGAGTCGGGAATAGTAACAATCAGCTTGTCCTCTAAAACGTCAACATCTTCCTTGGTCATCTTCGCTAAGAGTATTCCTCAGAGAGTTTTGCGAAATACGCCAGCAACCCGTTTCTTCTGCGCCTTGAACATGTACTTTGTTTCGCCACTCACAAAACTGCCGATATTCTTTTTTATAATGGATTTTAGATTTGTCCGGTAGCAAGTTCAACCTTATAATGTTGGCGGCAGCTAATATATCGTCAGGAATATCAAAATCTTGCATGATTTTAATGATGACTTTTTGAAATGCCAAAATGAAATGACATAAAACCTTGTTTTTATTTTCGCATCGCCGTTGTCAATAATACGATAAAGCTTTGAATACAACTCGATTATTAGCGTTTTAACACCGTCTCGGACATTGCGAGTGACTCGGCTGTTGCCTCGTCACCTAGTAATGTCCTCGACTATTATAAATCGCATAATAATCTCGTTATATTAATAGCTATAAATGTAATTTATTATTTTAAGCTTATATTTTATTAAAACAATTTAAAGACGCTATTATTGGTATGGCCTTAATATTAGTATTTAAAAGGGGAAAGATGGAATTTAATTTTAAAAGTTAGTGTTTATTATTACACTACAATAAGGATACGCCATTGAAAAGATTTCAAATTTATACAAACTACATAAAAAAGTTCATTTAAATAATTTTCTTGGTTAGGTAGGCACATTTAATCAAATTGAGGTAAATTGATTTTGCATCAACCACCCAACGGCTTTATGTTCGTTATTTTATAGGATTATATTTTCCAGCATTTCAACATTTTAGTACAACATTGTGATGGAAATATGCATCTATTTAATAAAACAAAGTGGCATATTTTTAAAAGGATTGGTTTACTGCAGGCATTTAAAATTTAATCAAGTTAAAACAACTTTGATGCATTTCCAACGTAAATGTGTTCCCAAAAAAGTACTGTACTACAGGGTGTTCCAAATTCGAGGGTGACCCAATGGTCAGAGATCACAATAGATCTCTGGAAACTGTAAGAGATACGAACATGTTTAAATTGTTACAAAGTTGCAAAATTTGGTGTTCGATTAAATGACTTTTAAAAATAAGGAAATGTCTTCTTGAGTTACTCAGAGAAAGCGAAATTTTAAAAATTTTACAATGAGATAAAATTGCAGAGAAAGAATACATATAAATCTCAGTTTGTTAAGTTGTAGGTATTTTGTGATTCGTACAATTTTTAAATATTATGAATGAAAAATTAGTTTTTAGCGATAAACTGCTGTTTTCTTGAAAACTTCTTTATTCGTATTAATTGACAACATTCCTGGCACAAAATTCTCCAAACAGTGCTTTGCCTCGAGAATAGCTCAGTGGCGGCTCGTCAGGTGAAATAGGTGAAAAAAAACGGGTGAAAGTTTTTCGACAATATTAAATATTAATGTATCAATACAGCTAACATTTTAGCCCTTAAAAAAATTATGTTCAAATTAGGTAATAATATTAATTTAATCCAAATGTAGCTATGCATCATAGGGCCACGGTTAACTTCGATGGACAATAATTATAAACACTCGTGCATTTTGGCGCGCCCCAACTGACCGTGTCCGTTAGCTTAAAGCAAGTAAAGACCCAACGCCCAATATTGATATTCACCGTTGCTATTGTTACGTGACGTCAGTGACGCAAACAGCATGTAACAATTTGCATTATGATGAAGGGCAATTTAAAAATAGATCAGTCGTATGCACCATTGTTTTAGCATTGGTTCGCCTAACCTTAAGGTATTTATTTTGAGGCTTCGCGAAACTTACGGTTATAGATATCGTTTTTACCTGATTTACTATGTGATAAAAAAGTTTTGTTTTTATTTTTCAGTTGTATATTTTAAAAATGAACCCAATTAATGACATAGTTTGTAATTTGTTGGAAACTCCATTCAGTCGTTGGACAGATGAGGATAAGAGAGACGTTGTGTTACACGGGTTTTTAGTCAATGTTTGTTTAAGTACCCGCACTATGCCTAGCTCTTCACCATTTTTTAAGACCGAGAGCCGCCACTTGAATAGTTTACATATAATTAAACAATACTTATTGAGCTTAAGTTCAACTCTTAATATAATAAAATTATCGATACTATTAGTCAATTACTGGTTATATTATAAATGACCCCGATTTTGTCAAATTTGTTACATACAATTTTGCGATAACAAATAGCGAAAAATAAACTTTTTCAGATCATAATTTCTTATATCCCTTGAACGGACGGAACCAGCTTAATAACTGCATAATGGTCGTAATGCAGCTTTATTATTGTTTTTATTGCTCCGTTAAAACCGACCCATTTTCGTTTTATAGTTTTAAATGCAAACCCGAATGCCGCAAATTTGATACATAAAAAATTGATTATTTATTAATGCGATACTCGGGCAGGTATCGGAGGCGTTTAACGCCGTAAAAAGCTAAAAAACCTATTTTCTTTTTCGTCAGATGCGTAAATATGTTATATGAAAGTAGGCAATTTGTTTGACTCAGACCATCACCTGCCAACCAATAATTTATCAATAAACAATTGTACCTATACAGGGTGATTTCTAAGTTGATACTTCTTTTTTAGCTGTGTATAGAAGGCATTAAAATAAACAACTTTTTCAAATACCTTTTTTAAAAAATCTCAAAAATATGCGAGATAGAGAAGTAAAAAATCTAAGTGCGGGCCTGGTCCTAAAAACATACCCCGCTGTAGTTTCTGTTGTTTTTCTTATCTCTTATTAGTATTAGTCATATGGCTAGTATTAAGCAAACCGCTGCGGTGTGTTTTTCGGAAGCAATTTAATTTTAAATTGGTGATAGGAAAATGGTAAAATTTGAAAACAATGAACTAATAGATATGGTGTCGTAAAAGTGCGGATGTTTGACACTGCGTTTTAATATTTGACGCCACCTTTTTATTTAGAAATTACTTTGGTGAGGCGGAGTTTCAGCACGCCAGGGACTGGCGGAACAAAACATCGATGAACCTCGCTCATCACTAATTTAATTTACATGGTCAAAAGCATTGAATCACCCAGCAATGCGAATGCACCAAGAATGTCATCTTGGAACAAAAAATAGCCTTTTCGTGTCTTGTATTATTTAAAAACGGATTTTATTTCATCTAGTTGTCTCCGTGAAACGCGGGGTTGTAATTTTCTCTGTGGAATAACATCTTCTTTTTAGAAAAAATAAAAAGAGACACAGCTGATTATGATGTTGTATTTATTTTTTATTTTATTATTTTTATTTAGCTAAAAAGTGAACTGGTTAAAAACAATTTCTTGTTTACTAAAACAGCTAATGCTGTAAGTTCGCCTAAAAACCATATGTTTTCTTTATTGCACACCTTATTTTGACAGTTTGATATTTGGCAACATTGTGACACCCATCTCTCTCCCTTGCAGGCTATGCTTCTCCCCGTATCTCTCACTCCTTTACATTGAAATTCATGGCCTTTATTCATTGGCGTCGGGCTGATTTTAGGGGTCCTTACCCCACTTTTTAGATGGTCGATTTAAAAAAAACAAACCATGGAGTGTTTTTCTAGGACACCCAAGGAGTCACCCATTTAAATATAACTGTTTGCTCGAACTAGGAATCGCTTTAATGGTGTAGAAACTATATGGATTTAGTAATTCTACTTCTTCAATTTTATCGTCAACCCAACACCCAAACCATCAGCACCAAATACAATTAAAAATTATGATGTTTCTATTTGATCTTTCAGGGTTTTACGGATAAAAGAATAACGCTTAAGAATTAATGGAAAAAATTTAAATGCTCATAAAAAGTAGGTCAAAATGATATTTAACCTACGTTTCCAGTTGTACAGACATAAACTAATAGACTTAATGTAAAAATAACTGTTTACTATTTAAATATGTACCTTTCAAGTTCTACTTTATGTCTATTTAATATTTGACAAATGACCTATGAATGTAAACATAATCCACCTTTTCTCATAAAATATCATAATATTAAATTGAACAAGCATATATAATGGTCGTACTACAGGTTAATTATTGTTTTTAGTGTTTCGTTAAACAGTCAATTTTTCTTTAATCATTTTCAATGAAAATGTAATTCGCAGAAAATTGTATGCAACAAAATACGATAACTAACTTGATGCTATAAGCACACCACACACATACAGTATTCTCAGTGAATGATTACTCGTGCGTAATAACCTATACGTCATTAAAATTGTACGAATATAATAGATGTCCCTAATGTACCGATTCACAGGTTCTTAAAAGTTGTTTAAAGTTTTGAATTAAAAACTTAGATCTAGTACAAAACCAATGTTATCCATACATTTAATAGTTTATTAAAAATCACTATGCACACTATTTTTATCAACAAAGTATACCTACATTAAAATCTATTTTTTAGCATATCTTCATTTAGGGGACTTTAGACATCGCCGTAATTTTTTTTCCGAAATATCATTAAAAGTTAGAACTTTTTACAATAAATAAATACGTATCAATAACTACCTACCGGAAATACAAGAGAACGATAATAAAATTTTCGAAAAGAACTATTTTTACTAATAAATACATTTTCAATGCATAAAAATATAAAAACATTAGAGGTCAAAATAATAATCAAAAAAATAATGGTGTCGTCGTCGTTACAATTTTTTATCTGTCTAGTACGTTTCATTTGCAACGACATATTTCGCCATAGAATAGTGTTCGGAAGACATTGGGTTATGTTTTTATATATATATACCTTAATTATTATAATAAATAAAGATGGAAAGTAGTAAAGAACCACTGTAAATACATACTGTGTTGTGACAGTCTTAAGAGGATAAATACGTTATGACAAAGCTCTACTATAATTTGTAATCATTTTTATAAAGAGTTTTTTACGATTGAAGCGCCAATTTCCAAAACTACATAAGATAAAATTTATCAAAATTACGTGTTAGCCAAATAATGTCGCAAAGGGTACCTATACGTTATAAAAATTACATAAGTCAAATAAGGGAAGAAACGTAGTTAAAAATATGCATTTATTGCAAAAATCGTAACATATGTAAGTCGACGACTTACATATGTTATTTTAGTTTCTGTGTCCTGAAAATTTAACTATTTTAACTAAAGGATCACCCAGACCAACGCGGTGCAGCGGTAGCGGTGACGTGACGATTCCGGTAGACATCGAGCGGTACACCGCCTTCCTTCTTCTTTGGCTATTCACACCAGCGCGGTGCGATTTCTCTTGTTCAGTGAATATAACCTATAAAAATATGTCGTAATAATAGTCGACAGCGATGAAACCGTCACCTCTACCTCTACCGTCACCGCAGCACCGCGTTGGTCTGGGGGATCCTTTATGTGGTTTTAGAAATTTAATTAATTCGATTATATTCATTACTTGTGGATATCTTATTTTATTAATATTTATTATTATCACCAGTATGGTATTATTACGGTCACATGTGACACTGACTGACATTTATAATAAGATAATAGATACTATAATAGTGATATATTATGTGTCTTGTGAATTTCCAATAACCAAGATAAAAGCCTTAATTTCCTTTAACAACATATTTCTAACGTACCTACCGAGATTTTTAATTAAAAAAGATAAAGGAACTGGCCCAACTCAATCTAAAATCTGTGTTGCAGATATCATTTTAACCCATATATCTTTCTATGTGGTAATATTTCTGAGACTGAAGTGAACAACACTTGGGCCTCGTTTCGGCATGAAAAATGTTGCCTCGGTTATTTGCTCTGTGCATGTTGGATTTTCTATTTTCTTACGTTTCGTTCAATCAACCACGCCGCACTATGGGACAAAAACCCAAAAATGTAATATAAATAAGTTTTTGTGTTAGTATTAAATACTCCATATCCATCTCGGCTCCTGCAGTAGTAAGTCAGGGTTCTATACAGCGGCGGCGCCAGGGGGGGGGGGGGGGGGGGGGGCAGGGTGGGCACCGGCCCACCCTAGAAACGGGAATGCCCACCCTGGTGCCCCCCCAAAATTGATGGATCCGTTCTGTAAGGGACTTGGCTGTAAAAGTTTTGATGAGTGGTTGTGTTGTGTTTTTTTTTTTTGAAGTCACTTATTTTGAGTAGTGCCCACTCAAAAATCACCGAGCCCATTTGTGCCCTCCCATCCCAAAAATCCTGGCGCCGCCACTGGTTCTATAGCTCTCATACGAATTAAGTTAGGAATTTTATTCGTATGCAAACTTATGCTGTATGATAGGTTGCATTTCAGGAGAATTTTTTGCCAACTACTGGATGGCCCAAAAAAGTGTGATCACAACAAAGTTTTATTTTTTGAAATGGAACACCAAGTATTTTATTGCATATGTAGGTTTCAATTAGACGCTTTTTTCCAAAATTTTATTTATTTTGCTTAGGTAGTTTAAGAGTGATATAAAAACTAAAAAAATAGAGTTTCACGCCCCTAAAAATTAAAAAAATCACCTAAATTCACTTTATAAATTATGAAACTGGGTAAGATTTATGATAAGGGGTCTAGAGAGATTATGAATACAATAGTGTTTATCTATTTTATGCAGGGTGTTCATAAAAAGGTTTCCAAAACGACACATTTTAAATTAATTTTTCTCAAGCTTTTCAAATGGAACACCCAGTATATTATTTGACTATTTAATGTACATTTCTTAGTCAATTTTTCTTGTACTATAAGCATACAGTGTGTCTACTTAAGTTGACTACATATATGAAACGTTTTTATTATTAACTTTACAAGGAAAAGTTATTCTTCATAAAAAGTTTTGCATAGTTCAAAACCTAAAATGCAACTATCAGATGTTAAATTTATTTAGTCGCATACGAGGTTTGTCAAAAAATATGAATTTTGCCCAAAAGTAAAGTACCTTTATGTTTGACAATATCGAAAACTGTATTTATGAAAAGTTGTTCGGTATGAAAAACTATGTTCTAATATGCAATTACACTAAAAAATATTTTTTTAATTTTTACTAATTTTGTCTTAAATTGCCGATAAATTTGTAAAAATAAAACAAATATTTTTTAGTGTAATTGCATATTAGAACATAGTTTTTTATACCCAACAACTTTTCATAATTAAAGTTTTCGATATTGTCAAAAATAAAGGTACCTACTTTATTCTTAGGCAAAATTCATATTTTTTGACAAACGAAAAACAAATAAAGAATAACATTTTTTCGTAAAGTTAATAATAAAAAAGTTTCCCATATGTAGCCAACTTAAGTAGACACACTGTATAGGTAAGTTATTTCCAACCGAAAAAAAAAATGCAAATTTCATAAATTATGTTTAAAAATTAA
This sequence comes from Polydrusus cervinus, assembly GCA_935413205.1. Taxonomy (NCBI): domain Eukaryota; kingdom Metazoa; phylum Arthropoda; class Insecta; order Coleoptera; family Curculionidae; genus Polydrusus; species Polydrusus cervinus. Next base: position 22,914,558 of record OW284514.1, on the reverse strand, counting down.
GTATTATTATTAAAATAATACATAGGCGATTAAACTACAGTAAATATTAAAAATATCTCTCATTTTAATCTGCGATGTTTCAAAATAAGTTCTTAAAATAATAAATAATATCTGGCATAAATTACAAAATGTCAACATTTAGATACGTCAAAAAGTAATCGCTTTGTGCGTGTAGTAAGTAATTTACTTTTTCTTCTCCTACATGGAAATCTGCTGTTTCCTTTACACTTAAATGGCGAGTAAAGTAGGCTATTCCAGTTAACTGTGCGGCACAATTTTATAACAATCCTAGATAGGTAATGAAACTGACCAATCACAGTAGTCAATTACACAGAAGCCATTGTTCTTAAAAGTACTGACCAATCACAGTATATTATTTTTACTGAGGCTCCGTCTTCTTTTTCAAGACACTAAATTATATAATTTAAATGCATATGGTACAATTTGTTATTAATTTGTTCAATATAATAAAATCTAGATGCATTTATAATAGATTTATCAATAATGCAACCTGCTGAATGTGCATAGAAAATTAATTTCATGTAGCATCATTTATCAGTTGGTTTTCCCATATTTATCGTTTAACGTTTCAACAACAATGGCTTTTCTGTAATTGACTACTGTGATTGGTCAGTTTCATTACCTATCTAGGATGGATATGAGATTTTCCCGCACAGTTAACTGGAATAGCCTACTTTACTCGCCACGTAAGTGTAAAGGAAACAGCAAATTTCCATGTGGGAGTAGAAAACGAATAAAAACGCACAATTGTGCATTATGGTGCCTAGTTTAACAATCAAGTTAACCTTGAACCACTCAAATCGTGACATTTGTCAATCTTGCGTTTTGAATATTTGACAGTAACATTGTCATTATTTGAGATTTAAAGTTCAAATCGATACTTTATAAATTATAAACCGATCTTTAATTTATTAGTAAGAGTCGTAGAAAAAGTATAGTACATATTGCGTGTTGAAAACCAATTACACACTTATGTAATTACCGCACTCGCCGCTACGGGGCGAGTTCGCAATTTTTCCATTCTTGCGTAGTGTGCTTTTACCACACTTACCGTAAAAAGTTAAATTTTATACACTTTCTATAATGCGTAAAGTAAGTATTTTACGCACGGTAGTAGAAAAAACGCATTATATCCTATTGCCACATATACTTAGTGTTGACACTTCATATTAAGAAGAAAATGATTCTGAATGTGACAATATTACTCCGTTGAAAGCATCGTAATATGTGTGCAGTTCCTAATAAAACTCGACATTTAACTTTAACGTTGTTTCATTGAAACACTTGATGCTGAATTTTATAACATTGCAGCAACGTTTTAAGCACAACAATTTTATAGGACTTTTATTTTATTTCCCAGTCTATTTGTTTTTCTTTCTCTAACAGGATAGAAGGGTTTGGTTTATTTTTATTTTTCCAAATTCGGTCTAAGCTACGTTATGTTTTTGCCCTAAATTATAAATGTTCCACTATGTAGTTTTTGAAATTAATAGAAGTTTAGAGTAGTAAAGTTTGCTATTTCTTTGTAATATATTTTTCTCTCTAACTCAAAAGTTCTTTGTTATCGAGTAAAATAAACTTTAACCGATTTTATATCTACAAAAAACAGTGACGCAGCCAGAGAAGGGGACGGCTGCAGCCCCCTTAGACCCGGCTAAATAGGCTGCAGCCCCCCCAGACTAGGACACATATGGTGTATCGATATTAAAACAGAAATTTGGAGACAAGTCTTTATTTTTTAGAAGTTTACTTTTATCAGTCAATTTAAAATCCGGGCAGCGCTAGTGCAAAGAAACAAGGGACGGTTCTAAAAAATTATGCTATTATAGTAGTTTAGCCATATGATAGGTCTGGGTAATGTACAGAATAGTAGTTTGTACTACAACAGTGGATATGGCATGAGAAGGTAAAGTAAACTTCCGAGTGCAATATAGATAATCCACTCGAGTTGTACAGTATTTTTTTAATATATGTTGTACCATAGTCTTATTTACATTTAAAAAAGATTACGATCATACTATCATAGGATTTCTTTTAAAACTGGGAGCCATTTTGAAAACAAATGATAATGTGTGAAGAGAATTTTACGTAGAATTGAAATATCATATAAAAGTAATAGGTTTCTATTTACAATAAAAAAATTGATACAACTTCCGAGTTAATTCAAAGTGATTTTAAAAGTATGTTCTTTCTAAAAACTTATACTATTCACATATACAAGGTGCTACAAATTCGTGTGCATACATGGGGATCTCGAAAACGGTAAGAGATACGAAGGTGGTTAAATTGAGGCAAAGTTGTGTATTTTGAGGCTTAATAATTTGGTGAAAGAAAATTCTAAATATTCCGAATACCTTCGGAGATATACGAAAAAAAACGAAATAGGTAGTTTTGGTTTTGAATTTTTTGCGCCTTCATTTTTGACTTGGGAAAAAACACTTTCTCATAGCCGTTCTTTATGTTCTACAAGATGGCGTTATTAGTTTTCAAATTCGACATTCCGTTCTTGATATACGAACCTCAAGTCAATTTTTTTTAAATACGGACCTGGAATTTGAAAAATATTTTTAGGGACTTCTATGCTTTGGAAATTTAATACAATTTAAAGATCTTTAAAATTTTAACGTTTTGCCATTAAATATCACATCATTAATATTTTAAATTATTCTTTCTTTACTATTACGCCCCTGGCAATTATTTTTGGGATAACTTAAATATTATAATTACATTATAGGAAGTTATGGTGTTTAGGCCATTTTATTTTAATAAGAGTTACCGTAACACTACTCTAGAAAGTAAGTAAGTTTCTAAGGCTTGAGAAGTAATTCTATTTTTTATTAATATATTATTTATTTTATTAACATAACATCTTAAGTTCTATGGTTTTTGCCCTAGACCTACTAGACCAAAATATTGTTATACAGAAAAAAATTAATGCTTCCGAGTAAAAAAAAGGTAACTGAAGTTTTAGTCTAGTTATGTTACTGTAATGCGCTTAAGTTTGTTTCAAAAGCAATTTCAAATTTATTTTTACTGTTTATATCTGATAATGCCAGTTTCTGGCGAAACATGTAACAAAAATGAACACATAGAAAAATATTTAGAGGTCGAAACTTTTGGTCTTTTCTCTTACAAAATGTCAAATATTAGGCCTTTTAGAATTACGATTTTTCAAATTAGAAATATTCTTTTATTTGGTTTGGCTCTAAATGTTCAGGACCGTAATGACATAAAAAGATAACTTAAAATAAGTGCTATTAGATGACAAAACGTTAAAATTTCAAAAACTCTAAACTGTATTAAATTTTTAATGCTTAGAAGTCCTAAATTTGAAATTCCAGGTCCGTATTTAAAAAAAGTGACTTGAGGTAGGTATTTAAAGAACAAAACGTTGAATTTGAAAACTAATAACGCCATCTTGTAGAACATAAAAGACGGCTATGAAATGAAGGCGCAAAAAATTAAAAACCAAAAATAGAAATTTCGGTTTTATTCGGATTGCTCCGAAACCATTTGGAATATTTACAATTTTCTTTCATCAAATTAATCCCAAATAAATCCCAAAATACGCAACTTTGCCTCAATTTAACTATCTTCGTATCTTGGCTGATAGAAGAGTTTTGGACTTGCATTGTCTTTATTTGTTTATCACAACGTCTCCTAATTAGGAGACTAGGACAACGATACAACATCAATATGGTATTCAGCTCGAAAGACACTTTAAGAAGCCACCTGACGAAGACGAAATCAACAAGTCAAAAAGATAGGAAAAACTGTGTCTACCAGATACCCTGCGAATGTGGCCGATCTTACATGGGTGAGACCCTAAGACCACTTGAAACTAGGGTCAAGGAACATAGAAACAACACACTTAAAGGGGAAACCGAAAAATCAGGTGCAGCTGACCATGCCTGGACACACGGTCATCACATCAAGTGGAAAGAAGCTCAAATCCTGCATAAAGAACCACATTGGAGGAAGTTCAAGAAAGCTGCTACCATATACCAAAACCCAGATTGTTTTAGTAAGCCATCATTAGATATAAGAAATATCTGGAAATTTTTGTTAAGTAGATATAAACTTAAAATACCGCACACGAACTAAACGCATGACTCGGTCATGCTCCAGTGCATCTAGCTAGTATAAAAAGAGCTGTAGTTACTTTATTTATTTAGTATTCACCTAAAGACGACTGGAGATACTTATGAGTTGAAACGTTGTGATATAAAACAAATAAAGACAATGCAAGTCCAAAACTCTTCTATCAGCCAAGAAACATCATTGTCTCCAACCTTCAAACAGACACTATTTTCGTATCTCTTACCGTTTTCGGAATCCCCATATACCCACCCTGTATAGGTCCTTTCGGAGCGCAGGTTACTACAGAGCATCTGCGTTTCAACCAAAAACCAACAAGTCCACTGATGTTTAACATATTTAACAACATTTAAGAGAAGTTATTTACACTTTTATACATTCCTTACACTCTCGTATGCTAAAAAATTGAATAAATTTCCCAATTAAAATTTACAAGCAAAATTTTTTAAAGATTTATTTATTTAAATTCTGCTCAAGAGATGAAAAATAAGGGTATGGAGATTACTCGTCTTGCGGAAATATTTTACCCAGACTGCTGTTTTAAAAGTATTTTGTTATTTGCACCATCTAACAGCATAATTGGATTTTTGGATAAAAGATTTGGTGAATGAAAACATTTTAAAACTTTTAAATATTAAGTAAGTAAACCTTTTCAACTTAAAATTAGATTATATCGTCTTATTTTATTAAAAAAAAAATTATAAGTTTTAATGAACATTTTTATTTTAAATTATTTATTCCAAATCGATCTCTGTTTGACATATTGAAAGAGTGAGAAGGAATACAGATAGAAAAACATAACTTTTGGTATATTTCAATTCAAAATCATGGTATAAAGGAGGACATGAGTAAAATGATCCTTCTAAATATATTAAATTTAGAATGATATTTTTAGAAATAATTTTCTGTATTTCATTACTGTCAGTGTTATTGTTTACTTGTATAATGATGACAAAGCAATTAAAACATTTTAAGTTTTGCACACTTTAAAAAAATACTACCCAGGTACAGTCATTATAAGTCCATCTTAAATAACGTAGATAATGAATTATTCCTTCAGTATATATCCGTCATCTACAACAACAGATTCATTTTCACTGGCAGAACTGTCTGTATTTTTTTTTTACCGTTTTCACCCTCTTTTTCTCCTATATTTTTTTTGTCTTTTAAGAGCCTTTCATACCAGTGTGAAAAGCGGCATTATTGCCTGGCTTGTTCAATTGAAAATTTAATACCAATATTTTACTAAAGGATTTATAAGAACTTCTAAATTGGCGGATGATATCTTATTTTTTTTTTCAAAAAAAAATTGAGAATATATTTTAAACTACTTATATAATAATAATAAATGCATATATTTCTAAAGACATTTTACAATGTATAGATTTCGTCACTCACATAAAACACAAAAAAATATAAATAAAAAATAAACACCAAAACGAAGTCAGGTATTTCCAGAAAGAAATTCCTCCAAACTGTAATTAGTCTTGCTGACTAGAAACTTTTTAAGGTCGTTTTTAAAACTCACTAATATTAATAGTGTTTTTTAAATCAGAAGGAAGAGTGTTAAATAATTTAGGCCCCAAAATGTTTGGAGAGTCCTTGGTAATGCTAAGATTACAGTGCGGAATACAAAAGTTCGATTTATTTCTGGTGTTAAAATTATGAATCATATAATGCTTCTTAAACTTCGTTTGGTTTGTAAATACATAAACACACATTTCAAAGATGTATACAGATACCACAGTCAAGATATTATATGCCTTTAAAAGGTTTTTACATGAGTACGTAGAAGGTATATTATTAATAATTCTTAAAATTTTCTTTTGGCATAAAAGAATATCAGAAGCCATAGATGATCTACCCCAGAAACAGACGCCATAGGAAATTCTGCTACCTACTTGTGCATGATAAAGTGTCAATAGCTGTCGGGTAGTTAATACAGGGTGTAACATTTTGAACTGGTAGGAAATAGAGTTTAGCCTAGCGCAAATAGACTGACAATGTTGTTTCCACGAAAGAAATCTATCAATATTAATGCCCAAGAAATTGGCATTTTCTGTAAATGAGATGGGATTGCCGTTGATATTTAGAATTGGCGGAATTTGGATAGGTCTTTGACGCAACTGAAAAAGGAGTGCCTGTGTTTTATCGGCATTCACGTAAAGGTCATTACTACTGAACCATTCATGCAAAACTTCCAAATTACCGTCACACTCCTCCTGCAAAGCATCCAGAGATTTATTAGATACCACCATAGAAGTATCGTCCGCATATATGGTCAAATCGATGTTTGGATTAACTGTGACTAGGTCATTGACGTACAATATAAAAAGTATTGGTTCAAATTATATCAATCTCCATGTAAAACATAAAAATAGAAATATTACCGCTATTCATGTTTATTTCTTAGTTTCCATTGAAATTACAAATGATGCCACGTTATTATCTTTCAAATCTCTACTGACGCCGCGTCACTTAATTCTCGTAATATTCGTTTTTATATTATTTTGTATATAAATTTTTTTTTTATCGTCATCGCCAGACGCAGGTATAATATGCGTGATGTGGTGGAAATGCACTATTTGTTTTTTACACCAAAACAAGCATAATTCTTTTACATTCACAATAGTTAAAAAAGCCTTTAACACTATTGTCTGAACGGGACACAATAATCCCGGCATCATTTGGCTTCATGTTTGCGGGATTATATTGCCTATAAAGGAACTGTTCTTGATCTAAGAACTTTTTTATCCGGCCGCTAGATGGCAGCATTAGTTTTGTAGAAATAATTTTGTCCACAGGGATTATCTCACTCATGGCCCTCTAGAATTTAAGGGAAAGTAAGTAAGATACTGACTTCACTTACTTTTCTTAAATAGAGAAGGTTATGATCTCACCAATGTGTGTATTTTGTTTTGCGTGTGTTATTGGCTTTTCTTGGCTAGTTTTTAAGAGATCAATGTGCCAGCTTTCTCTAGTATCATTTTGTTAGTAACTTTTTTTTGTAGGTGCTGTGGATTTAGCCACGATACATCTACAACGGTAAGCCGATAAGCAAGATGAAATTTAAACATCGCTGCGCATGCCGTCACATTCGAGGGACGCAAGTGACGGTTTTAACCTCACATTGCCGGGTCATTGTAAAAAGCGGGCAAATATTCTTTTTGTCAATGGTTTTCAATCAGTTTTTTTATTTGCTTTCTCTTTAGATTAATACTGATATTTTTCTCATTTAAAACGACGAATTGCAAACTGTTATAATAACTTGCACTTGCAACTTGTACCTATTGTAATCCGGCTCTATATAACATTGTTAAAGCGCCCTTGAACGTGACGTCATACCGTGAAAGAAAGAGAGGGGAAGAGAGAGAAATTATACAAAAAGCCAATTTGTCAACTTACATTTAATATGAGTTTTAAATAGACTTCACTTCTAATACAATCGATCTAAAAGACTATTAAACAGTAGACGTGTCTGTTATATGAATGGAGTATCACCAAAAAGACGTACATTCAAAATATAGACTTGTCCGGTTTTGATTTAGACGCCACATTGAGCGCCTGGTCTATAAAAGGTTTTTATTTTTACGTTAGCACGAAACCGTGTATTTCATCATGCTTCTGCTAAAACATAAGGCGATTTAGCCCTAATCTGAAATGCCCACTTCTTTTTTACTTACTTCGACCAGACCGTCCGTTTCAGGGGTTAGAAGGAAAAAGCTTTCATTTTTTGCTCTCTAAGGCCGCATAGATTCCCTCGAGAAGGGGAGAAAATAGACCCATTATAAATTTCCCGAAATAAATCTCACGGTTGTTCGTTGAAGGTTCGGGTGTATGAAAGCCCTAAAGCCCTTTATTAATAATTATTTTGACGACAAAAAGGTGTTGCTGCTGGCTAGAGTAAATTTCTACAGAAGGCGAAATCGCGTTTTCATTATTTATTTATTTTTAAAATTAGTCTTGAGAGTGCGTTCTCGTTGTTTTTGGAGTTGCGCACGGGTTATGGCATTCCGTGGAATCCTAATAAGGGCGAAACGACCGTCATTGTCTACCTGTTTCCCAAGGAACCCATTATTTTGGCATCCCTGTATACTTTAATGCAAAATATACGGCACCGCTTGCCGCTAACTTTTTCTTTTATAACATGACCATATTGTTTAGTTTTATAATTCTAACGCTAATGTGAATTAATAAAACGAACTTGTTCTTCGCTGTGGCATTTTCAGTTATGGTAAATGATCTTTTACTTTTAGACCGCTTAAATCATTAAATGATACTATAAAAATGTATGGACAAAATCGTTTATAGGAGCCTCCCTCCCAATGTTATGTCAGTTGGTTTCAGAAACATCGACAAAAACAAAAATTCTATACGGATATATAATTCTTTTGTCTATGTTCAGAAAGCAAGTGACAAAATATAATATTTCATATGCAAATTATTGATCACTAAATTATATAAAAACGTTATTTTATTCTATGGGCGGGGCGACACTCACAAAGTCGGCCTAGCGTCTGCTTTAGCTCTAGTTGTTTTTTGTTTTTAACAACCCCTTTGATGAACCGCGGCGGCAAGCCGCAATAATAGGCCATTGATTATATCCTAAAAAGCAGGGTAATAAGGAACTGTGTGGGGTTATTGCATAAATCTACTTTAATAGCACTCCGCGGTTTTTTCATTCTGAATAACCAATTGAACGATTTATGCAATAAAAACCCACACTCTCTGTAGTTCCTTATGATATGACATAATCAATGGCCTATAATAGTCGGCGTCAGGTATAGTAGGCAGCAGTTGGCTTAAAATAGACCGCGAGGTCCCTAGTTAAAAGAATAAATGTATTATTATTCTTTCAACTGTGCCGCTTTTCGGAACTAGGATTATTTTCTTATATTTTTATGTACCTAATTTAGTTTATTTCAGAATGCAGATATCAGTTCTCTCTAGACTTTTCAACCTTATTCACCTGAGTTTAAAATTGATTTTTTAAATTATTTTGTCAAGGGCATTATTGTTGTTTTAAATATGAAAAAGAAACCTAGATCAGCACGAGTTCTAGTTAAATACTTATCTTGCTGTTCTGACTTTAATAAGGACTATAAAAAAACTCACAAAACAAAAATTCACGAAGGAAATTCGGTAAAAATCAAACGTGTTGGTATTTCGGAAAATCCTTTCATTTTAGCGGCAAGTCAAAAAAAGAGAGAATTGGCATCAACTTCTTAAAATGAAGGTAAGAAAAAGTCAATTTCTTATATATACCTACTATTGACTACAGTATTTTTGACATAAAAATGTAATTTTTTATCAGCTTTATTTAGAAAAATAATTAATCATTCACAAGAAAGTTATTTTTTTTTGTACATTTAGGCATTGAAAGCATAGATATTTATTATAACTTACTATTAATAAATTAAGTATTATAAATGTAGAAAAAAAATTGTTTTTTTTTTGCAAGCTCTCCCTTTCCAAAGTAGTAGGCTTCGATCCGGCCCTGGAAGTGGGGATACGCTGCATTCTCCTTTGAATTATACTAGGCCACAATAAGATTATAGAAGGAGAACTGGTGTGGCACTCTGTATGAAAAATAGCGATAGCTATCGTACTTATTTAGCACACGTTCTCTATCGCTATTTCTCCTATAGAGTGTCTGTCCTGGAGCCTTTTTTAGTGATTATTTATTTAAAGCTGATTTTTTCTAAGAATATTGAGGGCGACATGTTTACATTAGTAAATTTTATACCTGATAATATAATAAGATATCTAATGTATGTTTGAACGTTGGAGACAATGATGTTTCCTGAACGGCAGTAGAGTTTTGGACTTGCCTTGTCTTTATTTGTTTTGAACCAGAACGTTTCAACTTGTAAGTATTTCCAGTCGTCTTCAGATGAATACTAAATAAGTATAGTAACTACAGCTCTATTTATACTATCTAGGTGCAGTGATGCATTACTATAGCTGACGGAGTCATGCATTTACCTATTACGTATTATATTTATAGCTAGGTGTAATACGCATAACTGGATTCTCATTTCTAATAAAGCTTTTATTAGATACGAGAAACATCTGGAAAAATGCCTATTTTTTTTCTTAAATGCTGAGGAAACATATTTAGGTATTTAGTTAATATGATACTTGATAATATAATAAGATATATTTATAATGTCTGTTTGAATATTGGAGACAATAATGTTTCCTGAACGGCAGTATAGTTTTGGACTTGTATTAATTGTCTTTACTTGTTTTGAACTAGAACGTTTCAACTTGTAAGTATCTCCAGTCGTCTTCAGATGAATACCAAATAAGTATAATAACTATAGCTCCATTTATACTATTTGTGATGTAGTGATGCATAACTAGCGGGAGGAGTCATGCGTTTACCTATTACGTGTTCTATTTATACTAGCTAGGTGTAATACGCATATTTGGATTCTCATATCTAATAAAGCTTTCATTAGATATGAGAAACGTCTGGAAAAAAGCCTATTTTTTTAGTTATAGTAAAGGAAATTGTAAGTGACACCCTCATAGAGCTTTTGAGGAAGTTAAATACTTGAAGAGAATAATGCTTATATCGAAGTAGCGGAGAAAATGGTACTGAAGATAAATATGGGAGTTATTTCAGGGTGAAAAATGAGAAACGTTTTGTGTGAATGATCAAGAGAAGTAACTGTATTTTAAGTGGTAGTAAGTAAGTATATTGTTGAGAAGTTGTGGTAGAACAGAAAGATGAAAAATTATGAGTGTTGGTAAGACAGATGCACCATTGTTGTCGTAACTGTGATGTTCTAAAATACCCTAAAATGTCTTCACAGTTACGACAACAATGGTGCATCTGTCTTACCAACACTCATAATTTTTCATCTTCCTGTTCTACCACAACTTCTCAACAATATACTTCACCACTTAAGTTACAGTTACTTTTCTTGATCATTCACACATAACGTTTCTCATTTTTCACCCGGAAATACAATACCATTTAATTCCCATATTTATCTTCAGAACCTGGTAGTACCATTTTCTCCGCTACTTCGATGTAAGCATTATTCTCTTCAAGTATTTTACTTTCTTAAAAGCTCTATGGGGGTGTCACTTACAATTTCCTTTACTATAACTATACTTCTCCTGAAGATGAACGTTTCTACGTTCGAAACATATAGAACTAAGTAACTAAAAAATGACATATCTTAGTGAAGGTTGACATTGAGTATTATTTCTCAGTATTTATATACTTTCAATTTTGTTTTTGATAAAACCCTGTATTATCCCGCATTTTTTAATGGAGAAAAATATCTATGCATTGCATTTTTGACTTACAATTTCTAAAACAAGAACCATAAAGTTTTTCCTAATTAGAGATCTCGAAAAAGTAAGCAATCCTACTACTTATGAACTTTCTTTAATTAGAGTCAAATTCCTAATAAGTATTATCATATCACTTATAATTACTTAATTAATTCCGTAGTAAAATTTGCTTCAATTACGTTTTTAATGACTGTTCAACATTGAATCGAAGCTCCAAATTATTGCTTGACGAAGATAACCACTGATTATATAATTTTTATCTTATAAATAATTCACAAATACAATTTGTTTGTATGATTTGAAAAAGTTTTCTTATTATTAAAAAACAATGGATTGTCTAATAATAGTACCTACAACTTTGAATTGGGACTTAAAGAAAGTTTTATATTACATTAAATTTACTATACTCTTGTTATGCTACTATAAAGTTTATGTGCATTTATCTACTTCTATTAAATTATACAGGGTGTCCCATAACTTATGGGCCGTAGAGTAACTGGAGATACTAGATATCAAACTAAGCCTATTAGGTCATATAAGTTTTTTTGGATTGTTACTCGTTCTAGAGATGCAGGGTGTTGAAAGTAAAATTTTATTCTCGAAAATAAGCCATTATTTTAAAACGGTTTGAAAGTTGGCACAATTATGTTTTTATGAGCAAGAATTAAGAATTTGTAGTAATTTTTAAGTTTCAAACTAGAGAGCGCTAATTGCATACACTGGGCTTCATAAATCTTTAATTTTTTTTTCTTACCTGTAATATTAGGGGTTTTTCAATTATAGTTTCTTAAAGAAGGGCATTTTCTGAGTCAAAAAGATGTACTTGATAATATCTTTAACGGGTTTCAAGATATTTCCCTTTAAACTTCCCAAAGCATAAGAAAACATAGTACATAATTAAATTAATATTTTAATTATCCAAAAAAAAAATTATGACTTAATCGGCTTAGTTTGATGTCTAGTATCTCCAGTTACTCTACGGCCTATAAGTTATGGGACACCATGTATATTAATTATTCAACTGCTTTTAAGCAATAATTATTAGTATCTATAAACAAACAACATGAGTTATAATAATTCACTACTATCTACTATAACTCCTTATAATAAATCGTAAAGAATTCTTGAAATTATTTACGAACCGAATATCAAACGTCTGTACAAGCCGATTGGCCGAAAGGGAACAGTTCATTTCCATCCAGAGTAATGTTACTTGAATAATTTTGAGGTTTTCAAATTAAGTTAATACCTAATTGTTGTAAATTTTGTGCTAAAAAAGATGAATTCAGATAGCGAAGATGAATTATAATGTACACCTCTAGAAACAAGACAAGTAGCTAATGTAACCATACAGAATTTATTGCCCAAAAAATCCAAAAACAAATATACCGGTGTATAAAAAAATGTTCATAATTGGTGTAGCAGTAAGAACCTTAAGTCATCGTTTACAGAAAATATACTTTTGGCATATTTTAGCGAACTAAATATACAATTAACATTTTTAAAGCATTTTATAGCTATCCAGATTTGTGAATAAAGTTTTTTCTCTGTACTTGTATCTTAGTAGGTATATATTGTTATAGTTGTAGATACAGTATAGTATTCAACTTGCGGTAATGGTCATAATAACTCACTTAATGAATTGCAGCACTCACCTGCGACTCGTTCCTCGTTCTACAAACTTCATCTGCGTGAGTTATGACGTACATTACCGCTCCTTAACACGTTAACCGCCGCATAGAATTTTTAGGAATTGTAAAGTTGACATCCTGTACAGCCGGCGGCCAACTGGCTATATAATTTTCTTGCCACCTGAGTCGCCGGCGTACAAGTGGAGAGCTGTGTTTAAACCTAAATTGTACGCCGGCGTTCCAGGCTACGTCCAATTCCTCGTATAAAAGTATTGTTCGGCGTACAAGAAATCATGTGCACAATTGGTTTGGCAATCGGATCATGCGAATGTGAAAAAAAATGTATCATAAAGGAAACAACATTTTATTTATTATTTGGTACATAAAAACCATTACAAAAACTCAAAAATGATCAGGAAAGCATTGAATACAAATAAAAGGTTTTTCAAGACAGGTGTCGCAATAAGTAGATACTCTTTTCGCTGAGTTTGCTGCTACTTTCCAATTTTGCTGCGAAGAAAGTTTCTTGTAACAGTATGTACATCTTTTTCTAACTTTTCTGTTCCTTTTGCATTTCTCTTCAGTCTCTTTCATTTCGTGTTGTATTTTTTTTCGCTTCTTTTCCTGTTGTGGGAGTTCGCTTTCACATGAAATTTCCAAAAGTGACTCCACCAAAGATTCCCGAAATTTTGTAACAGACATTTTTGACGTTGGATGCACCGCTTTGTATACAATTAACGCATTTACTACCGATGTCCCCATCAATAATTCGATGGCAACTTTGTGGTACCATCGTACTGATTTTCGGACAGGAGAAGAATATGCTGCCAATTGATCGGACAAGTCAATTCCCGCTTTTCCGGCATTATAATCTATAATACATTGAGGTTTCTGTACTCCTTCGCGCTTTCTGTTGAGTTTTCCCGTGTTTACCACGTCCAAAGTGTGATAGGTAGAGAGCATTAACACATCTCTTTTGTCTTTCCATTTGGAGACCACGATTCCGTCCTCATTTTCTCTACCTATTATTTCCCCAATTTTTAGTTTTGCTGACACAACTTCTTTAGGTAGGCCTTTTCTGTTTTTTCTTATGGTCCCAAGTGAGTGAGTTTTTCGATGTAAAAGTTGCTTTGCAAGAGGGATGCTAGTATAGAAGTTATCGTTTACGGCAACTCTTCCTTCATCCAAATAGTTGTTGCACAGATCCATCACCGTACTTGTTGGTAGAGATACTTCCGGATCTGCCCCCTTACCTTGATAAACAGAAAATGAGTAAGTATATCCTTTTTGATCGCACATCTTAAAAAGCTTTATGCCATATTTATGACGTTTTCCAGGAATATACTGTCTAAATTTAAGTCGGCCACGAAAGGGAACCATGCTTTCATCAACTGCAATCACTTTTCCCGGCTGCATTACCTCTTTATATCTCAAATTAAAGTGACAAATTAATGGCTCGATTTTATGAAGACGATTATCTTCCGCTTCCATATCTTCATTATTTGAAAAATGCCAAAAGCGTAGTAGAGATTGAAATCTGTTTCTTGGCATTATTTTTGGAACGAGGTTATTCTTATATATGGGATGTGTACTCCAGTAAGCCTCAATATTCGGGTAACGTACTAAACCCATATAAAGCACAATACGGAGAAATTTTCTCATTTCCGGTACAGTCACTGGTTTCCAAAGTGAAAGTCGGCTTTTGGACTTTAATCTACCTAATTTTGTTATTACCTGTTGTGCATTTCGATTTGTTTCTATAACCATTGTTTCTAGCAAATCTTCCGTTACGAACAGGGAATAAGCATTTAATTCTGTCAAACTGATTGTTATAGCTAAGTTTGGGTTTAGACCTTCATTTCCCATAAAAGTAAAGATTTCCTGATTATTTCCAGTTACTTCTTTCCACTCAGATATTACTGTCAAGGTATTTTCGGGATTATTATTAGGAACATCATCACTCAACTCTTCTTCGGAAGAAGTATCTTCTGAAGAGCTGGAAGAAAGGTCCTGAAAGTCCGGATCTCTGACGCTATCATCACTATCAAAATCCTCGTCGACTTCGCTGCTTTTTGACTCAAGAAAAATATTTTTAGCTTCTTCCAATAATTGTTTGTCACTCAATGGTCTCTTTTGCGAATCCATGTTCATTGAAATTACTAAAAAAAGGTCGTTTAATCGAGTGATAAACTCAAAAAATCGCTTATTTACCTCAGAATATGGTAATATGGTAGAAAAGTTACTAAGAATACTACTATGTAGTAACAAAAGCTACAATAAAACAAACTAAACAATCTTATTACTTGTAAAACTACTGGACCGCATGCTAACTCGACCACAAACAAACTAAACAAACGGTAATCTCGCTTTCGCGCCTTTACATCCCACGCGGTTTACGCATTGTAGGGGGGATAATGCATGTCCGCCGGCTGTACAAATTGCAAATTCTAAATGCTAACTTTACTTGTACGCCACCTGTACAGCCGGCTAACAATTCAAAATATTAC
Organism: Polydrusus cervinus; assembly: GCA_935413205.1. Classification (NCBI taxonomy): domain Eukaryota; kingdom Metazoa; phylum Arthropoda; class Insecta; order Coleoptera; family Curculionidae; genus Polydrusus; species Polydrusus cervinus. Next base: position 22,898,990 of record OW284514.1, on the reverse strand, counting down.
CTTATTCGATCTACCAATCAAAAATATGTTATGAATTTGTTAATGTGGTGACACTAGATTGGAGTATACAAAAAAAAAACACTAGTACATTTTTGTAATACGCCGTATATTTCGTTCGGCGCTATAAGAACCATGCTAATTGACAGCCGGCTGTTCAGGTGGCGGTTAACGTGTTAAATAATATACTACTTCCAATTCTCCATTTTTAAGAATAAAATCTCAAAGAGTAAACAAACCTATACCAAGAAAAACAACACTACATTACTCAAAATATTACTAGTCCCAAAATAAACAGCATAATGAAGCAACTAAAACGAAATGCCAGTTATACAGATAAGGCCACTTTGGCTTTTCCGGATCGGTGCTTCATTGCACATGAACTCATCCCAAGACATTTTGCTCTCGTCTCGGGTCCTTAGGGATTAAGGTGTAACTACTACGTTCCCATTAACTCAGTCCCATAGGTCCGGTGTCGTCTGTTTGGATAGCTATGTCCAGACTCTGATTGTTCAACATTTAAAGTTGAATGATGCCCAAAAGCAGGAACAAACAGTAAGTACGTTGTCTGTTTAAGGATTTGATACTTCGACTTGCATTGTCTTTATTTGTTTAGAAATCACAACGTTTTTACGGGTAAATATCTCCAGTTTTCTTCAGGCGAATACAGAATAATTTAACCCTTATTTAAACTACTGGGTAGCAGTCGTAAGCTACTATAACGGAGGAAAATGTACCTTTAACAACTCATTCAAGCCAGTCACTACTATTAATAAATCTGGTGATTCGATCAAGTTGTAAGTTGCTTTTGAGATTTGAGGAATAGTTTACCTAAGGCTTTAAGCTTTCTCCTTGCGAGGCCAGGACACACAAAATAATTTTTGAGGTAGATTTTATTTTTCAATAGTTTTCACTTTTATACAGGGTGATTCCTAAGTTAATACTTCTTTTTTAGCTGTGTATAGAAGGCATTAAAATAAAAAACATTTTCAAATACCTTTTTCAAAAAACTTTAAAATAGCCGAGTTACAGAAGTAAAAAATCTAAGTGAGGGCCTGGTAATAAAAACGTAGCCCTTTACTTTATATTGTTTTTCTCCGTTTTTTGTATGTGAGTCATGCATTTTACGGATCGGTCGTCAGTTATTTATTGTGGCAATTCGCGGCGCGGTGTGGTTGTCTAAAACAAATTAATTTTAATAAATTGGTGGAATTGGTAAAATTTGAAAACAATGAACTAATTATGGTGCTAATTTATTGTGAGTGTCGTAAAAGTGCGGATGTTTCTTCTCTACACCCAGAAGTTTTCCTAATGTTATTTAACGGGCAAGTTAGGCAGAACCGTATTTGATTTGTAGTGTAATAAATGAATGTAAGTACTTTGTTTTTTGAAAAAAGGTGTTTCAAAATGTTGTTTATTTTAATGCCTTCTATACGCAGCTAAAAAAGAAGTATCAACTTAGGAATCACCCTGTATATGATTTATATTTAATAATCATTCAAAGAGGTCAACAAACTGCCTACAAATATGCCTAGCTAATTCCTCCGTTTATGTTAAACAGCATCATAATTCAGTTTAATCCTTCATAAGACCTCCTACAATTTGCGTTTTTGCTCCTACTTGTAGTCCAATAAAGTTAAAAACTGGGATAATCCGCATATTCTGTTAAGTATTTTATCCCTTGGATAAAAGAGCAGATTATGCGGAGTAGGCTTTTCATAGTCAGATTTATAAGGGATCTACGTTGCATGCTCATGGTTTTATTATACGTTTGCTTTGGAAATAAAGATTTATAAACTTTAATATACATATTTATATATTTTTGCGAAACATAGTAATGCTGTCATTTTTAAACAGTCTGTCAGCTTATTTCTTATAGTAAACGTTGTACGCAGTGGTGACAAAAGAATCGCCAGCCAAAATACACAGATAAGATAATTAGTTGTATGAAAAATAAAACAGTGGTTGCTTGTTATGTTTCACAGTTTTTTATTTCAGTTTCCTGACACGCGTGTTTCGATCTTTTTACGGATCATTTTCAAAGGTAGTGAGTACAAGAGCTACTAAATTTTATGTGTTGTAATTATGGTATTTATATCTTAAGTAAGTAATACCATTAAAATTAAGGTTTACCAAAGTCAAAGACCATTGTTATGTCACGTAGAATTTTAAAAAATAATTATTCATCTTGTAAACCTTAATTTTAATGTTATTACTTACTTAAGATATAAATACCATAATTACAACACATAAAATTTAGTAGCTCTTGTACTCACTACCTTTGAAAATGATCCGTAAAAAGATCGAAACACGCATGTCAGGAAACTGAAATAAAAAACTGTGAAACATAACAAGCAACCACTGTTTTATTTTCCATATAATGGAGATTTCGTTTCACCAAGAATGTAGCCCAGCTCAAATAAGTTATATAATTAGTTGGTTAAAAATGCATTTGGTATATATTGACCACAGTTTATAGAATAAATACCAGTTATTTCATGACGTCGATTGAAGGGAAACGACCAATTCACCATTAGCGGTTTCTTTGATCTGAAATATACAGGGTGTCCCATAACTTATGGGCCGTAGAGTTACTGGAGATACTAGACATCAAACTAAGCCGATTATGTCATATACGTTTTTTTTTGATAATTAAAATATTAATTTAATTATGTACTATGTTTTTTTTATGCTTTTGGATGTTTAAAGGGAAATATCTCGAATACCGTTAAAGATATTAAGATCAATCAAGTACACCTTTTTGACTCAGAAAATGCCCTTCTTTAAGAAACTATAATTGAAAAACACCTATTATCACAGGTAAGAAAAAAAATCATAGATTTATGAAGCCCAGTGTATGCAACTAGCGCCCTCTAGTTTGAAACTTAAAAATTTCTACAAATTCTTATTTCTTGCTCATAAAAACATAATATTGCCAACTTTCAATTCGATTCATCAAACCGTTTTAAAATTATGGCTTAATTTCGAGAATAAACTTTAACTTTCAACACCCTGTATCTCTAGAGCGAGTAACAATCCGAAAAAACTTATATGACATAATCGGCTTAGTTTGATGTCTAGTATCTCCAGTTACTCTACGGCCCATAAGTTATGGGACACCCTATATACTATTTATATTGCTTATTCTATCATTGTTTTGTGTATTCTTATAACTTAAATAATATTGTGCCTTATTAATAGCAGATTATGAAAATTCAAAAATAGATTGGTTCACGGAAATCGTTTTTTATTGCAAATGAAAGGCAGAGTTCGTATTTAATTTACATTATATTTTTTTAAACAAAGCCATTAAAGGCCAAAAGAACAAGTTAAACTAGATACAACAGGAAAGCAGTAGTCTCAGTGCATCCGCGTTCGGTTTATTAGTTTTATACTATTTAAATGTTTTTATGATCAAACAAATAATTTTGTCGACTTGCCTAAAAACATGTTATAAAGCCTTTGAACTGTATCTTGTGCTGTGATGTAGTAAATAGCGCCACATTTTAATCGTAGATTTGATTTATAGCTATTGTTTTTATTATGGTTTTGGAGGATCGCTTCACTCCTTGTTATTGAAACTCGACGCTCGGGAAATAATAATAGCTGTCTAAACTTTAATATATTATTATTTACTTCTGTTCAAAGTTTATTTAATTAATTAAACTAACTTTTTAATAATGCGCTCCGGTAAATCCCAACACCTCATCGGCATGCATCTTTTATTTTGCATATTTAACAGATTAAAAAACAAAACGCGTTTCACAGTAAATGCCCTTTAGGTCTTTTATTACCCGACTTTGTGGACTGGTTTAATTACCAAAATGGCTATAAAATGAGAAGCCCTTTAAAATATTTACACTTGACCTATTTTAATTTTTTTTTCGATGTGCCATTTAAATGGCTTTAATTTATTAGTTAATTTTATTACTAAAAATAAAGTTTTTTTTTATAATCAATTAAGAAGTGTCTGTTTGAAGGTTGGAGGCAATGATGTGATAGAAGATTTCAGACTTGCATTGTCTTTATTTGATTTAAATCACAATTTTTCAACTGGTAAGTATCTCCAGTCGTCCTCAGGTAAATAATGTAGAGGAAAGTCGCCTATTTTCGGATAGTTTCCTAATTTCGCATAGCAAGGTATTTCAGCTATTTGACTGTATCAAGAAACAAAAACCTCTCCCTGTCGAGGGTAAGTCGTAAAGAAACCTGTATAGCTGAAAAGTTTTATATTTCGGTACTTCTGTGTAAGATGGTAGCACAATAGTTATAAAACGTTGTGGCGAGTTTTTAATTGTCTGTCTTAACTAGTGATTTTTTTGGTGCAAAAAAACATTTTTGACTTCTGATTTTTGGACCTGGGGAAGTTAACATGTTACTTAATATGACTGGCTAGTCAAAATTATTAAAATATTAAAATGCAAAAAATATTAAGCGTCTAACCGAAAAAGTGTGAAGTTGCCTAATTTCGGACAGTCAGGGGTTCCCAATTTCGGGTATCCGAAATTAGGAACTCATCTCTATCGTTACGTCTACCAGTAAGCGTAAATAAGCATATAAAGTTATTTATTTCGGAACAAAATGCCATGAGTCAACACAAAACTGAAGAAATGGGATCCTAATCAAATGAATTTGTCTATCAATGGGGTCCGAAGTAAAGAAATGGTGTACCTTAAAGCTTCTAAGCTGTTTGCTAAAACAATTTTAGAGGATTACGTAAAACAAACCAATAAAACTCCTGAGCAGCTAGTTTCAGGTTCGATTGGAAGAACGCCGATATTTTCTGCCGAATTAGTAGAAGATTTAGTTTCGTATTGCTTGGAAATGGATAGGAGGTTCTATGGACTCGGTTTGGCGATATTAAAAAAAAATTCATAGGAACGAAGGACTTTAACTTGTTCCCTTGTCACAGTAGCACTTCAGGATCTAATAAAGAAAGAAAGCCTAGACAAGGCTCTAGCCACATAATCACTAGTACGCCATACAAAAACGAACTTGAAGAAAGCATGCGAGAACAAGAGGGAAAAAACTTTGACAGGGACGGCAGAAAACCTAAACTTAGTTCTGAATTAACAAAATCCAATAAAAAGAAAAATACAAAAGGAAAGAATTATTGTAGTGATGATGACTCATCGGATTCTGGAAGTAAGCCAGTGTTGGATGACGATTCGAATATGGACGTTGACGATGAGGACACAGAATGCATGTTTTGCAACGGTTTATACTCCGAAGACGTACAAGGTAAACAGTGGATACGTTGCATGAAGTGCTTTAAGTGGAGCTATTAAGAATGTTCTAACTCAGATAAGAAGAAAAACTATTTGTATGACTTTTCTTTAGACATTTAGTTAAATAATCTCATTTTTACAAAGAGCTCCCAATATCGGACACTGTATCCGAAATCAGGAGCCTCTTTTTTTATTAGATATAAATGTACCTACTTGATTCAGTTTTTTGAATATATCAAAAAAACCAATGATGATTATATTTGCTTGGACTATCTCTTGTTTTACTATAACCCATTGCATGGAGGTTTCACAGAAAAAAATATTCATTTATGCTTTTTTCGAAATTTTTTTTGCCAATTTCAAAACAGCATCCGAAATTAGGCAATTTTCCTCTATTCATATTATAATGTAATAATATTGAGATTAACCAGATTCTGAACCTTAAGATCCGGTTGTACATATTGAGCTTAAGTACTAGTTTTGTAAAGCTCGACCTAAAGTTGCATTTGGTTGGTTTGGTGATTAGATAAAAAAATTATGGTCGAGTGATATTTGGCAAGATTATTTCGTACATCGTTGAATAAACATGCCCAAAGTTCAACGAGTAAAATTGCCAAATAAGTTTGAGACTGACAACCAAAATACATTTGTTATTGTATGTTTTATTGCCAGTTTTGCAGCAAAATATGTTAAAGCAAAAGCAATACGTCAAAATTTTAGATTAGTTATTATAGAATCGGATCGAGTCGATCGGGATCGCCGCGCATGTACGTTTATTGTTATGTAAAAATTGATGATATATTTGCGAGGCAAGTAGCGAGCTTACAAAGTCAGCCTTTTTTTTTGGGGGAGGGGGCCTAGCGACGTCTGAGGGGGGGCCGGCCCCCCTGTAGTTAGGCGCCTGACTTAGGCTCTTATTGTACAATCGGATCTAACTGTAACATATTATGTTTTAGGTACATTCAGTTCTTAATTAACGTTACACCGTACATATAAATCAAATATGTACTTAGTTTAAGGATTGTTGTTTTCACGCAAGTGTTAATTTTTTTCATGTAATCTAACCAATAGAAAGTGTACTGTTTGAAACGAATAAAAAATTATGTTTCTCCCACTCCCACATTGAGCCTACATCGGTAACGATTATTATCCCTTTGTTGATTCTCGTTGTAGTGGTCCCAACAACTTGTCCCAAATCAAAGTCACCCTAATAAACCACAACGGCGTAGAGCAGGTGTCATCGCCTATGTTTAGTTAGGTTAATTAATTATAATCAGCACAATATAATCTGGTTTAGAATGCCTACATACATAGGTAGGTAACGGTATACTTCAAAAAACAATATTAGAAATGTTGTTAAAAAATTTAAACTGTAATATAAAGCAAAATATATGTTCAATTAAATTTATTTAAAAAAATCTTGTTAAATATTGATCATTTTTCAGTTTTTTTTTAAAGAATTTACAGCTGCACACATTTTACTCCTTATTTTTCACTGAAAGCATGTAGGGTTTATTTATAATAAACTGTACAGTTTTTAAACCAAGTCTAGACTCAATATTTTTATTTTGTAGTTTGTACTACAAGAGTGGATATGATGTCCATATCGCACGAGGAAGTAAATTGAGCACGACGTCGTGATGATTGATTCACAAAATGGAAAAACAAGTTGATCTTATTATTACCAAGTGAAAATTGATTCAGAAATCTTACAAGCTGTCAAATCTGTAAAGTGTTTCTGAATTGACGCATAATTTTAATATGGGACAAATGGACTGGAGAAGTTCTAAAGAAAGGCCGACAAGACAAGCATGACATAATTATGCTTGTTTTTATTTGAAATGTTAAATAAGAGAGGCCAATGACCGGTGTTCAGAGCTGTGAAAGTTACTTCAGAAAAGTAACTAGTTACTTTTTTGATACTTTTGCCCAAATGTATCTAGATACTTATAAGGAATAGTTACTTTTGCCTAAAAGTAACTTAGTTCTTAGTTACTTAGTAAAAGGGAATAGTTACTTTTACCTAAAAGTAACTTAGTTCTTAGTTACTTAGTAAAAGTAACTTGTTATAGTAACTAAGATACTTTTACAGTAACTAGTTACATTGATTGTAACTACGATATTTTTAAAGTAACTAAGATACTTTTTAAGTAACTAGTTACTTTGATTGTAACTAGTTACTAAAAGTAACTAAGATACTTTTGACTAACTAGTTATTTTAATTGTAACTACGAAACTCTAAAAGTTACTAAGATGCTTTTGAACTAGATACCATAAATTTCCCAGGTAGTGATAATTCATTTTCCTGTACACACTACCACTATTACCATCAGAAAACTAAACTAAGAAGTGTTAATTCGAACAACGAACAAGTAGAATAAAATGCTTTCCAAGAAATTTCGCGTTCCAACCAGTTTGATGTTTAACGCTCGCGACTCGCCGCTCGTCCCTTCGTGAAAATCTGATTAACGGCCGCCGATCGTCCCTTGGTCATCATCTGATGGTGTGCATTATTCGTTACTTTTGAAAAGTAACTTGTATCTAGTTACTTTTTAGGAGTAACTATACACTTAAAAGGTAACTAATTGCTTTAAAAGTAACTTAGTTACTTTAAAAGTAACTTAGTTACTCCTAAAAAGTAACTAAGTAACTTAGTTCCTTTAAAAGTAACGAAGTTACAGTTACTTTTGGCATGATTCAAAAAAGAACTAAGTTACTCAGTATCTAGTTACTTTAAGTAACTAGTTACTAAAAAGTATTTAGTTACTTAAGTTACTCACAGCTCTGCCGGTGTTTCCCTATTTTAAGTTAATAAACAAAAATTAAGTCTACCTTCTTCAAAAATCCAAAATTGGCATAACCATAATAACAACAATGGCTTTAAGCTTTTTTAGGGATTTCAATTCCGTGGCTTAAACCCTTCTTTTAAACGAGAGTTTTGGTTTAAAAGTACCGATACTTCTGAAATATCACATCGTATCCAGTGAGGGCGCCAGGATTACATGGTGGGCACTACTCAAATCAAAAAAGTCTTCTAAAAAAGAACAGGTCGCCGCCTCCCTCACGCTCTATAACACCATAAGCGATGTAAACAAAATCAAAAATTTAATAATGAAATTCCCCTTCCCCCACGGATATTCCATTACAAAACCGACATTTTGGTTGGATACCCATATTTTTTGGATATGGCAGTGCCCACCCTGGCCTCCCCTGGCGCCACCGCTAATCGTAGCGCTATTCCTAGGAGTTATTTATTTTAGACAAAAGTATTAAAACGACAAAAAATTATGGTACAATCCATAATTTTGATACATTTGTTGGTGGGAAATTATAAAAAACACCTCTTTGGGAAAAACTCAGGAAACCACCCAAAACTTAACTTTGTTCGTTTGTCTTTATTTTTCTCCCTTTCTTACAGGCAAAGTTTAAATGTCAATTCTTAATTACCTAAAATCCCTCAGTTCAAGAGGACTCATATACTGTTCTGTATAATTTTTAGCTAATAAAATATTTTTTTGCAATACTTAAGAAGGGGTTATTTTCAAGGGCTTCAAACTCTTTTGTAAAACGCTTGTGTTACTTTTTATTAATATTTTTTGACTTGTGGTGCGCTGATGTAAAACTTTTTCTTTTTTATAAGAAAACGAGACAAAATTTGCTCTTATACTATTAAATTCAATGTCGTCTTTAATACGCATATTCAAAACAAGCAAAATAACATTATGCCATGTCTCGTACATGTTATTGATTCGACAGTAAATATATTTCGCGAGTATAATATGTGAAACAAAACACACTGGAGTTGACTGGAAGCCATTCTATAAAGTATTGTCTCGGTTTACAAAGATAAACATGTTTTTATCTTGGGATGTGATTTCATGTTTCTATAAAGGCAAAATTCTGGAGGGTAAATAAATCTAAGCATGGAAAATGAGTAGCAATGGTTGTACGCACACAGTGTCGACTCGTCAGGTATGGCCGTTAAAACTTTAAAACCTTAGCTGTCTGTTCAATTTTAAAAAATATACTTTGGGGTTTAACATTTTTATGTGTATGATCAAATTACAAAGGGTTCCCTGGGAATAGGTAGGTAATGACAGAACTGTTGTTATTAGGGCTATAGCCTTAAGCAACATAGATGATTTAATAACGATAATAATTATAATAATAATAATAATAATAATAATTTATATAAAAATTGCATTACAAACCAATAACTAAGATGATAATATGCTTCTGAAACCTATCTCTATACAGGGTGAATCCTAAGTTGATTTTTTAGCTGTGTATATGAGGTATTAAAATAAACAAAATTTTCAAATACCTTTTTCAAAAAACTCAAAAATAAGGTACTAACATTCACTATGGATCAAATACGGTTCTGCCTAACTTGCCCGTTGAATAACATTAAGAAAACTTCTGGGTGTGGGATGAGTTCGCAAGAGAAAGCGTTTGACGACACTCACCGTAAATTAGCACCATATCTACTAGTTCATTGTTTTCAAATTTTACCATTTTCACGTGTCACCAATTTAAAATTAACTTGCTTCAGAAAAACATACCGCAGCGGATTGCCAAATAACTCACCACCGACCCGTAAATTGCATGACTAATAAGAGATAAGACAAACAACATAAAGTATAGCAGGCTACGTTTTGATGACTAGGCCCGCACTTAGATTTCTTACTTCTGTATTTTGCCTATTTAAAATTTTTTTGAAAAAAGGTATTTGAAAATTTGGTTTATTTTAAAGCCTTCTATACACAGCTAAAACAGAAGTATTAACTTAGGAATCACCGTGTATAAAACAGGACTTTTAGAAGGAAAACTATAAAAACTGAAAGCGTTTCCGACGTTACGTTATCTTAACCAAAAATATAAATTCTTTATAAAATCATCAATTTTGACGTGGTGAGCGTGTAAGAGATATCTAAGTACCAAAAGGCATGGGACGAAAAATTAACTTGCAATTAGACATTTAGACCCTTTTAATGAAGGTGCAGCCTAGAATTCTCCCCCTATCCCGTAGCTGCGTCACTGCTTGGCAGTCCAATAAAGAAAAATTTGCGTGTCGTCTGCATATACCTGAACTTTATAGTGCTTTCAAGGTTTTATAATATCTCAGGATCTGAGATAAAAATGATAACGAGAATAGGTCTAGAAAATGTCCTTGTCGCACACCAGACAATATTTTTGAATTTGTTCTGAGTACCAGTAGTGTTTGATTAAACATTGTTAATGCGATGCACGAATGGAAAATACCAAAACGCAATGGTAAACCATTAAATACTAAAATTTTCCCAAAATTAAAAATTAATTTTAACTTCTAATATTCTACCTTAAAACAAGTAAAATGTCTGAGAAATGCCATCTTTTCTTACCCAATTTAAGAGCATAATGATATTACTTTTAGAGTTTCGCTACCTGTTTCCGGTTTATTTAATTTGACACCATTAAGATTTATATTTTAAGATAACTTTGCTGCACAGAATAAAAGAGAAGATTTTTGATAACGTTATAATGTTTTACCTGTCAAGTTTAATCAGGACACGTATTTCGCATCAGACGTAAAAGAAAAATGGTCCGATATTTTTTACGCGACGACGGGACGGGACGCCTAGTTAATAAATTAAAATACAAATTGTCTGCTGGTAGACAGGAACAATATTTATATGTTTTTGTAATGGAAGATCTATTAATCTAAAATGATGAAGGAAAAATACGGATACATGTCGGTGGGACTTGCGTTGTATGTTACTTACAAAGAGCTGCTAATATATTTTTTTGGGAACGTCATATACAGGGTGCTACAAATTCGCGTGCATACAAGGGGATCTCGAAAACGGTAAGAGCGTATTTTGGGGCTTAATAATTTGGTGAAGGAAAATTCCGAACACCTTCGGAGAAATCCGAAAAAAAAAACTGAAATTTTTAGTTTTGGTTTTGAATTTTTTGCGCCTTCATTTTTGACTGGGGAAAAAAACAAAAACACTTTCTCATAGCCGTTCTTAAAGTTCTACAAGATGGCGTTATTAGTTTTTAAATTCGAGGTTTCGTTCTACCTGGAATTTTAAAAACATTTTTAGAGACTTCTACGGTTTGTAAATTTAATACAATTTAAAGATTTTTAAAATTTTAATGTTTTGTCATCAAATATCACATCATTAGTATTTGAAATTATTATTTCTTTACTATTACGGTCCTCTAAATTATTTTTAGAATAACTTAAATATTAAAATTACATTACAGGAAATTATGGTGTATAGGCCGTTTTATTTCAATAAGATTTACTGTAATCATACTCTAAGAAGTAAGTAAGTTTCTAAGGCATGAGAAGTAATTCTATTTTTTATTAGTATATTATTTATTTTATTTACATAACATTTTAAGTCCTATGGTTTACCCGAAATACTGTAATATAGAAAAAAATTAATTCTCTGGCAAAATATGTAACAAAAATAAACAGGCAGAAAAATATTTGAGGCCGAGACTTTTGGTCTTTTCTCTTACAAAATATCAAATATCAGGTCTTTTTGAGTAAAAATGGACGGATTTTTTAAATCAGAAATATCTTTTTTTAGTTTGGCTCTAAATGTTCAGGACCGTAATGACATAAAAAGATAACTTGAAAAAATGTGTTATTGGATGACAAACGTTAAAATTTCAAGAACTTTAAATCGTATTAAATTTGTAAAGTTTAGAAGTCCATAAAACTATATTTTAAATTCCAGGTCCGTATTTAAAAAAAATTAACTTGAGGTTGGTACGTAGGGTAAAAATAAGGACATTATGGTAGAATTACCAAATCCATTATTTTACCTTTATTTTTAAATTGTTTAATGTTATTGTTATAAGTTACTGCTTAACATTGAACGCCATAACAAGGTTAGGTCAGGGGTTATAGTCATTGTCAGACGTGATGTGGTAATCACTCTTAATACTTATAACAATAATATTCCTTCTAACCAAAGGTTATTATCATAGTTTAAGGTTAGCACATAGTATAAATAAGACTGATTGTAATATAGTAGAATAAGATCCGATTAGCTTCTATTAGGTTAGATAAGGTACAATTATAGTCAGATATAATGTAACTACAAGTAACAAATATACCCTTTTTTATACCTAACCAGTAAAACAAGTATTTTACTTCATCGAACCAAGTAGTTACTTTACAGGTATTTAAAGAACAAAACGGTGAATTTGAAAACTAATAACGTCATCTTGTAGAACATAAAAGACGGCTATAAAAAGGTATTTTTTGTTTTTTCCCAAGTCAATAATGAAGGCGCCAAAAATTAAACACCAAAAATAGTTGTTCGTTTTTTTTCGGATATATCCGAAAGCATTCGGAATACTTACAATTTTCGTTTACTAAATTATTAAGCTCCAATATAAGCAACTTTTAACCAATCTTCGTATCTCTTACCGTTTTCGAGATCCCCTTGTACGCACACGAATTTGTATCACCCTGTATAGTTACGTCTTTAAATTTTTCAGATTCCTTTGCAAGAAATAAGGGTGGATTTATCTATTTTTATCCATCGCATTTAGTAACGTTCAATAGAGATAACCGTTTTATACTTGTGAGTGAAATTTGATTTAATTTATTTTATTATTTTGTGTTTATATCTATTTAGTATAAGTCTAAATATCATTGTTTTTGAGATATTGACTTTTTAAAACTCTTATTACCTTTCTATCTTAGGTTTTTATTCTCTATCTTAAATATTTAACTTGCTAAATGATAAAACCACTTTTTTTTTGTTTAAAATATTGAAACTGGTAGTTGGTATTTCCGAATAAAGAATATGAAATTAAAATAAGAAGGTGAAAACCCTTTTTCTTCATTCTATTCAGCTTGTAAAAATCTTATAATTCCATACTTTGTATGTAATTATTTCAAAAATACTTTAATTTAAGACGCACTTACACCAAGAGCTATATTGTCGGGCTACAAAATGGTAGGCGACTGGAACATGTAGCTTAGATGACTTGTAATTACATTTTAATTTATTTAATTTGTTGTGTGCTTTTTATTTACTGAAACACCAAAGATTTTTGATATTTTTGTTAAAGCGAAGCAAAGCAAAACAATTTACGATTACATTACGGTAAATAACATACAAGTCTAAAAAGTTAAAAGTTAATAAATCAGTAAATTCAGAGAGTTTTCTCTAAAAAAGAGTTGTTCCCTGAAAACTCACATACAACGCTATTTCAAGTAAGTTCAATAGAAACAATTTCCGTTTTTCAGTGAACTCAGGCTAAAAGAGAAATAAACAATTTACCACTTAAATAAATATTACAAAGATCACTTACTTACTCACTGGCTGGAAACTGCTCTGGTTCTGGAATTGTGTTTTTACATTATTGAAAGAGACTTGAGTAACCAAACGGGCAGAGGTTACCCTTACACTTGAATACTTTAACAACCCCACTGAGTAAGTGGTTCTTTGAGTTTTTGTGTTTGGAACTCTTACCAAAATGGAGAAGGGCTTCCTTTTTCTGTGTCAGGAATTATTAATATTAGGAGAAAAGCTTCTTAAATGTACTATTCAAAATGTATTCCTTTCTTTATCCAATTACAAACAGTGATCTATATAAACATTTGTTTACTGACTCCTCCTACGAAACTAGAAATGCTCTTGTTCTTGTTTTGTGCATTATCTTTCCACTACACCTATTTTTACCAAGATTATCACTCATTCATAAGTCTTAACTTCACAGCGAAGTATTAGATGAGCAATACATTTTTAAGGATACCAATCCATAGCCGAGTTATAAAGCTGGCTGTCATGTAGCCAAGATATAAAGGTAGTTACGGGACCTTAGCAACTATCAGAAAAACAAAATGATTTCGAAAACAAATTTATTAAAAAGATCAAAATAATATTTACCTCAAGGGTTTGCAAAAAAAATCAAAAATAATAAATAACTTGAATTTAAACCTTTAACAATGATTTTAAAATAAAATTGTACTTGCATAAATTTGGGGCTCATCGCTGGCGTTTTGGTAATTTGGGGACCAACAAGTTGTTTCATAATTTTTTAACGTGGATACATCACGGACTCGAGCACTAGTGGCGTCTGATATTTTTCTACCAATAATGTGCCGTTTCCACTTTAAGGCAAACGACGAACTTAGGTCGTGCACCTTATTTCTGCTGACTCGATGACTCGACAATAATTGATAGATCGGGATGCGCGTATAACATTTCATAATTGAAACTTTATTAGGTTTGTTTAATAAACTTAGGACAGGTTTCATGTTACAAGGAATGGCCTGTATTTAACGCGAACAATTTATAAAAATGGAATATATTGATTTATGAAATATTATTGTTCCCTTTCGTGACAATATATACACGGTGTCCCGCTCTCAACCAGGATTCCATATACTACTCAACTTTTTATTATTGTTCAAAAACACAGTTATAAGGAAGTAGTAGATCTAACATAGAATTAATAGAACACCCTATAATATATACTTACCAAAAAACCGGTTTTAGGGTATAATATAAATTAAACCGGAAGTTTTAGCTTTTAGATGAAAAACAAAAAACTAAGATATGGAAGTAAAAACCATTTTTCTTTAATATCTAAAAAACAATTGAATTTAGACATAGGACATGTTATAAAAAATATACGTGGAATTATATAGCGAGTTAGAAAATAATAAAATATACAGGGTGTCTCACCGGGAACCGAATCGATCTATATATAGAAAACTATACATAGGAAATTTGAAAATTTGACAGTATGCTGATGCTGATGGGGGCGACCGGGCTAAAATATTTTCATAATGGTGGCACTTCCGGTTATACCGGAAGTAAGTGTCAACTTGTTTATTTTAAATGGGACACCCTATATATTATTATATTTTTGCATTCTACGCAAGATTCTAGGCATATTATCTATACCATGTCCTATACCTATGTCTAAACGCTTTTGACATATTTGAATTTTTATGTTAAAAATGACATTTGCAGGCCTTAAAATAATTATCAATTTTTTTATAAAGAAGCCCTATTTATTTAATGTAAGTGGGATTTCTTGTTATAAGCTTTAATAGATTTTTTTATAATATTTTAATAACTATTAATACAGGGTATTTAAAAAATAAGATTAAAAATGAAAATGAAAAAACTGTCAAAAGTCCAGATTTTCAAATGGAAACACCCAAATTTCATAATTATTTCTTATTTAGCATTAAAAATAAGGGTAATTGTATATGCATTGTATATCCCAAAATTCTTAGTTTTCGAATTGCCAATTTAAAATTTTTATATGGGGATTTTGCTGCAGATTTTAGGTTCAGTTACTCTTAGTTGGCTATGACGGCGTTGAAAAACAATCAAATGCTAAAAAATCTATAAAGCTGTCACTTACCATTTAAACATTATTAATAAGCACATTGTGATGGCTTCTGTTTATGCGGATATCGAATGACAAATGTGACATGATATAACTTTATCCCATTCTCCATAAGTTTAAATAATCTTCGTTTGTATAATTTAAGCGCCCGGGAATGATTATTAATAATGTTAAGTGACAGCGTCATAAATTTTTTTAGCATTTGATTATTTTTCAACGCCGCCATAGCTAACTAAGAGTAACTGAACTTAAAATCTGCAGCAAAATCCCCATATAAAAATATTAAATTGGCAATATTTCGAAAACTAAGAATTTTTGGGATATACAACCTTATACAAACTTACCCTTATTTTAATGCTAAATAAGAAATAATTATAAAAATTGGGTGTTTCCATTTGAAAATCTGGACTTTGTGCAGTTTTTTCATTTTCATTTTTAATCTTATTTTTTAAACACCCTGTATTAATAGTTATCAAAATATTATGAAAAATCTATTAAAGCAGGTCCTTTATAACAAGGAATCCCACCTAAATTAAATAAATAAGGCTAAAATTGATAATTATTCTAAGTCTTGCAAACGTCATTTTTGACATAAAAATTCAAATATGTTAGGTGATTATCAAAATTTTGAAATAAAAATATTTTTTCAGAGGCCGTTGCTGAAAACTAAAATTCGTCAAAAACGTTTAGACATAGGTATAGGACATGGTATACAAAATCTGCCTAGAATCTTGCGTAGAATGCAAAAATGTAATAATATATAGGGTATCCCATTTAAAATAATCAAGTTGACATTTACTTCCGGTATAACCGGAAGTGCCACCATTATAAAAATATTTTAGCCCGGTCGCCCCCATCAGCATCAGCATACTGTCAAATTTTCAAAATTCTCCTATGTATAGTTTTCTATATATAGATCGATTCGGTTCCCGGAGGGACACCCTGTATAGAGTGTTCTATTAACAAAAAAGTATGTTGGATATGCCTCGACTATTTAAATAAAGGCACTTGTACTGTTTACTTTATAGACAAAATTGTTTGCAGTAGGTACGAATTGTATCAATATAGCCATGTTTCAGTACTTGTAAAATGTTCTTAAATACATTTAAAGTAAAAAAATCATTTTTACCTAATTATAAAAAATTTCGTTTAAGAAAAACTTTTATTAAATTGTGATGATATAAATAGTGTCGCTTTAATATAAATATTACCATACCTGATTTTGATGGATGTGCTTTAGTTGATAAGATAAATAGATTACAATCGCTCACAATATTAATGCCACGACTGAAATTTTATAACGTTTTGCATAATTAAAAGCATTGTGATTGACAGATAGAATTCTATAATATATAACCATAAAACCTTCTGAATAAATTCTGGCTGCTATAATATTTACTCCTTCGCTTCTTGTTTCGAATTTCTCGTGTTTTATACCTTGCACCAATAGCGTCTCTCTTTTAAGTAATACTACTTAGATTTTATGAGTTAACCTAGTAAAATTGGGAAAAAATTACTGCTGCTTAGCAGAGCTGGGCAGTATTTGCCTCAAAATAGCTTAAAACAGTTAATAAAAATAGCTAAGACAGCTAAATAGACTATACCGGGTGTGGCATCGTCGAGCGGGACATAGGAAATCCCATGTAATTTTAAATGGGGTCAATTATTGGCTTCCCTAATTATTTTAGAGAAAAATTCTATTTAGGTTTATTAAAGAGCACTAAAACCCACATTCAAAAGAATAACTTTAGATATTTTTGATGAGCCCGTTTACAGGTTATTGCCGATTTCTTTTTTACTATTTCTCCTTTTTATGGCCCCGTTTTATTGTATATTGGAACCCTGAATGTGTTAAGCTGGTATAGACCTGCGGCAGCGATAAAAACAGTGGAGCAACTTGAAAAGTTTGGCATGGATATCACAGCTGTTCAGGAAATTAGGTGGACAGGTACCGGAAGCCAAAAAACCAGCAAATCGGTAGTATTCTACAGTGGTAGTCCCAACAATCAACATGAATTTGGAACAGGCTTTGTTGTACGGGAATGCGTGTTGAACTCTGTCATGGAATTTAAACCAGTAAGTGAACGAATCTGTTACATGAGGCTTAGAGGAAAACTCCACAATATTTCGGTGCTATCGGTCCATGCACCAACCGAAGAGAAGGATGATGTAACTAAGGATGCCTTTTATGACCAGTTGGAGACATTTCTGGTAGCTCTGCCTAAACAGGATGCGACGATTCTTATGGGAGATTTTAATGCCAAGATAGGAAGAGAAGAAGCTTTTAAACCCAACATCGGTAGACACAGCCTACATGAACACTGCAATGATAACGGACTCAGACTAGTGGATTTCGCAACGTCAAATAATCTCCTCATTAAATCAACGATGTTTGATCATAAAAACATACATAAACAGACCTGGGCTTCTAATGACGGAATAACGAGAAATCAGATTGATCATGTGCTGATAAATGCAAGACGTGGAAGTAGTATTATCGACGTTAGGAGCCAGCGTGGTCTTGATGCGGACTTTCTGGTTAGAGCTAAATTTAGAGAAAGAATTTCTAAACAAAAGAACAATAGGCCAGAACTATCTCCGAGGTGGAACACCGAGGCGTTTAAAGACACAAATAAGATAATTGAATATCAAACATCTCTGAAGAATGCACTGGAATCCGTGGCTAATCGAAATAATGCGGACGCAATGTGGGAAACAATGAAAAATGCAATCACTCATAGTGCCCGGATCACCGTAGGAACAGCAAAGAATGCTAGAAAGAAGAACTGGTTTGACGACGAATGTGAGATGATCCTGAAATTGAGGAGCCAGGTTCGACAACGAATGCTGCAAAATCCAAACGAGCAAAACACCCAGAAATACAGAGAGATCAGAAAAAAGGCAAAAAAGACAATAAAAACCAAGAAAAGGGCACACGAGGAAAATATTCTTGAAGAACTAGAGTCAAATAGAGTGAACAACAGAACTAGACATTTCTTCCAGGAGGTAAAGAATATAAAAAACGGCTTTAGACCCAGAGTTGAAACTGTCATAAAAAATGACGAAGGTAACCTCATTGCAAGTGAAGCAGAAGTGATAGAGACCTGGAGAAGATACTTTGATGAATTACTGAATGTACAGACAGAGGAAGTCGGGCGTGATTATACATATCTTACCGCCGACCCCTTAGTGGAAGAACCTACAATGGGAGAAGTATCACGAGCTATCCGCAAACTAAAAAACAACAAAGCCCCAGGAAACGACACTGTATCGGCAGAGTGTATAAAACATGGAGGAGAGACTTTGGAACTTGCTTTCTATCAACTCATCTGCCAAATATGGAAAGAAGAGCAAATACCAACCCCCTGGAAAGAAAGCGTTATAATACCCATACATAAGAAGGGCGATTAAATGTGCTGTGCAAACTATAGGGGTATATCCCTTATTAACACAGGGTATAAAGTATTCTCTATAATGCTATTAGAACGATTGACTGCGTGTGTAGAGTACCAAATAGGAGATTACCAGTGTGGTTTTAGAAAAAATCGATCAACAGTAGACCAGATATTCACTATTAGACAGTTAATGGAGAAGTGTTGGGAATACAACAAAACATTGCACCAGCTTTTTATAGATTTTAAACAGGCCTATGATAGCATCCTAAGGGTGGAACTGTGGAATGCCATGGCAGAACTGGGCGTACCGAGAAAGTTAATTAGGCTCACAAAAGCGTGTGTGGAGGGATCTAGAAGTGCAGTAAGACTTGAGGGAAGACTGTCAACCTTTTTCTCAATCAACAGTGGCCTGAAACAGGGAGATGCGTTATCCCCACTACTCTTTAACATCGCTTTGGAGAGCGCCGTGCGAAAGGCAAACATGGAAACGCTCCTATTTAGAAACCAGGGTCCTCGCATTGTGGTGGCATTCGCGGATGATATAGATATAGTGGGAAATACGACTATCAACGTCAAGGAGGAGTTCATCAAACTGGAAAAGGCTGCAAAAGAAGTTGGCCTACGAATAAACGAAGATAAAACAAAATACATGACTACAACAAGAACAGAACGACGAGACAGGATAGGACAGAACGTGACAATGGACAACTATAATTTTGAAAGGGTCCATCAGTTTAAATACTTGGGAGCTACGATCACCTCTGATAACAATGTAACACAAGAGATTAATAACAGAATACAAGGAGCCAATCGCTGCTGTTTTGCGCTACAAAAAATAATGAAATCGAAAAATGTAACCCGCCGCACAAAAATAACAATTTACCATGCAGTTATAAGACCTATAATGACATATGCATGTGAAACATGGACGATGACGAAACAAAATGAGAACCGACTGAAAATAGCAGAACGAAGAATTCTTAGAAGGATATATGGACCAATCAAGGACAACACCACACAGCTATACAGAATTAGAACTAACAGGGAATTACAAGAACTATATAACCAACCAGATATAGTGAAAATAATAAAGTCAGAGAGATTGAGATGGGCCGGCCATGTTAAAAGACAAGATCAACGGGTCGTCAAGCTGGTATGGGAAGAGACCCCGGTAGGAAAGCGGCCGCTGGAAAGACCAAGGATGCGGTGGAAAGACAATATTGCGGCGGATTTACGAAGCCTAAATATCCAGCGACCAGAAGAACTTATGATGGACCGCAGCAAGTGGAGGCAAATTGTAAAGTCAGCGAGGACCCACCCTGGGTTGTAGGCTACAGAGAGAGAGAGAGAGAGTATTTGCGGGCACCAGTCAAGGTAAAAGATGACTGTCAAATAAAGTTGTCATTTTGAAATGTGTGCTTTATTGTTATAAAAACTCGTACATCGAAAATATTAGCCATGAATTACACTTCTGAAGAAAAAATATTGATTAAATGGTATTATCAAGGAAACAGTTATCAAAATGTGTCAGACATGTTTGCTGCTCTGTATCCGAATAGACCGATACCTGCAAAATCTACAGTCGAAAGGACTATCAAGAAATTTGAGACAAAAGGCACTGTAATAAATAACTGCAGATGTGAAGAAAGGCAGGAACAAAGAAGAGATGCAAGAAATGATAGGGACTTGCAAAGGCAGGAACAAAGAAGAGATGCAAGAAATGATAGGGACTTGCAAGTTTTATTGTGCTTGGAAGAAAATGATGGGAAGATCAGCACAAGGAAACTTGAGGATGACATAGGATTAGATCACACCACAGCGTTACGAGCTTTGAAACGACATAAATATTATTCATACAAATATGAAAAGCACCAAGAGCTAAGAGATAGGGACGAAATACGACGACAGGAGTTTTGTTTTGGTATGATTGAAAGAGCAAACATGGATAGGGAATTTTTAAAAAACATTTGTTTTACTGACGAATGCACATTTACCTTAAACAATGTTCAAAATTATCGATATTGGAGCAAAGAAAACCAACACAGGTTTGTCGAAACAAGGACGCAATATCCACAAAAAGTTAATGTTTGGGCTAGGATTTTCGGAGAAAATATTATCTGGCCATTATTTCTTACATGAAATTTAAATGCAGAATATTTTTTGGAACTACTTGAAGATCATATTTTACCTACTTTACATGATGCCGCCAGGGAAAATCAGGAAGTTTGGTATCAAATGGATGGCTGCCCGGCACATAGTACCCTGGCTGTCCGGGAATATTTAAACCGTGCTTTTAATGGAAATGTTATTGGCTTAAATCATACAGTAAATTGGCCAGCCAGGTCTCCTGATTTATCGCCAAATGATTTATTTCTCTGGGGCTATTTAAAAAACAGGATATACAAAGATAAAAAATATCCAAATCTAGAGGAGTTAAAAAATGTTATTTCTGCCGAATGCAATAGAATTTCAGTTTACCAACTAGCGAATGTAAGAAGAGAATTTTATGATCGCCTCGGTTATTGTCTAGCAGTTAATGGAGGAATATTTAAACATCTTCTTAAATCCTAAAGTTCTAACAATTTAATAGTACCTACCTATTAATTAGTAAAATATTGAAACATGTAAAATGTCATAATTAACCTTGTAATTGGATACTTTTTTTTAGTTTTATTCAGATTAATTTGTACTCATAAATACACCTTTAATATTTTCGATGTACGAGTTTTTATAACAATAAAGCACACATTTCAAAATGACAACTTTATTTGACAGTCATCTTTTACCTCGACTAATGCCCGCAAATACGGGGTCATAAAAAGGAGAAATAGTTAAAAAGAAATCGGCGATAACCCGGAAACGGCCTCATCAAAAATATCTAAAGTTATTCTTTTGAATGTGGGTTTTAGTGCTCTTTAATAAACCTAAATAGAATTTTTCTCTAAAATAATTAGGGAAGCCAATAATTGACCCCATTTAAAATTACATGGGATTTCCTATGTCCCGCTCGACGATGCAACACCCGGTATAGTCTATTTACCTGTCTTAGCTATTATTTAAAGGAAAGACAACAAAGTCTCGGTCTCAACAAATATAAATGTAATTGTGTGGTTACACGTGTTTCACCCTTTCGGGCATCATCAGACCTAAAACAAGGGACCTATCTAACAGATACACGAATAATTAAAAACCACTAATTACCCAGAATTTAAAACAGAAAAGAAACAGTTACAACATATTAAAATTTAAAAATGTAAATAACAAAAACAAAAAATCAAATGTCAGAGAGCAGTCGGGTCAATTGGATCAATAAATCCAGTGAAACGAATGCGACGGGATCTAACTATGTTCAAATGCCTGAAAATATGAAAGAAGATGAGAGCGTAGCCAATCTGTTCTGTGCATTAAAATTAGCGAAAGGTGACCGTCCCGATATCAACGTCGGTTTATAAACAAAACAAATCATAACCAATTCATTTACTAATATTGTTAAAAATCAAATTAGGCTCAAAATTAAACACGTCGTTGACACAAGTAAGTATGGGACTTTTTTTGGCCTTAGTAATCTCCATTTTCTCCAACAGATCCAACTTCACACCCTTAGAACATTCGTGTAAAACCTTGATATTTGTAGGGGAAGAGAACTGGTGTCCAGAAGTTAACAGGTGATTAGCGAATGCAGACTTAGTCTCGGTGAAATCCGAATATTTATACTTATTGACAAGGCTGAGATGTTCCTGTACTCTAGTGGATATCCTTCTACCTGATTGGCCGACATAAACCGCTGAGCAATCATCACAATTTAAGGCATAAACACCAGACTTTGCAAAACGGTCCGTTCTGTCCTTGATCTTAACCAAGTGTTGTTTTAAAGTGTTAACTGTCTTAAATGCAATTGAAATATTTAGGTTTTTAAAAAACTTAGCTAGTTGTAAGGATATGCTACCAAAAAATGTAAGACATTTAAACTTGTTTTTAACATCTGTGGGTTTTGCATGTATAATATGGTAAGAGAACTTGTATTTGTTAACGAATTTGTAATAAAGTTTATTTATAGACTTAATTGGAAAACCATTATTAAGTGCCATTTGTTTAATTATGTTTAGTTCTTTAGTAAACGCCTCTTTGGATAACGGCAAATTAAATAGTCTATAAAAGAAAGAATTGAAAGCAGCAAATTTATGTGAAAACGGTGAATTGGATGTGAACTGAATGATGTTATCGGTAGATGTTGGTTTTCTGAATACTTCAAAATTGATGTTGTTGTTATTTCTTATAAGTAAAAGATCTAAGAACGGTAGTTTCCCCTGTGTTTCCCTTTCTAGTGTGAACTCAATCTTATCATGTAAGGTATTTGCAAATTTTAAAAAATTATTTAATTCAACCTCGCTGCCGTCCCACACTAAACAAATGTCATCCACATACCTTTTATATGCTTTAAGATAGCCTGCAAAGGGACTATTCATAATTTTACTTTCCAAGTTATTCATAAACACCTCGCTCAAGAAAGGGGAGAGACATGAACCCATGGCCAAACCCGTAATCTGTCTAAAAAATTTATCATTAAATTGAAAAAAATTTTGGTCAAGTACTGTAGAGAGGAGCAAAGTCAGATTATCGATCACCATTTTAGGAAGATTTTTGCTCTCCAACAAACCTCTTACTAGGTCGATACATTCAGCCGGTGGAATGCTGGGAAACAAATTTTTGACATCTAGTGATATTAAAATGGCACCGTCTGGCACATAAATATTCTTCAGATAGGCCGCGAAATCCACAGAATTCCGAACAGAGTATGTACTTACAAAACCCGATACTTCCCTCAAAATTTTATTGAGCCAAGATGAGAGGTTATAACAAGGTGAGTTCACAAAAGAAACGACGGGTCTAATTGGAATACCTTCTTTGTGTACTTTTGGTAAACCATAGAGCAAGGGTGTCTTAGGATTCATTGGATACAGTTTATTTTTAGTTGTTTTAAAATATTCTAAGGTTATTAAAGTTTTATCTAATACTCCCTTCACTTTTTTGAAAAACCCGTTAGTAGGATCACGATTGATGACCTGAAAATCTTCAGAGCCCAGGAAACTCTCAACCTTTTCAATATAATCCGTTCTTTTCATAATTACCAAACAAGAACCTTTATCTGCTTTAGTGATGACAAGGTCATTGCTTACAATCTTATTCATTAGGGTCCTAAGGTGAATGGAGTTGTAGTTCTTAGAAAGTCTGTTATTTGGTATACCATGATTAAGAAAATTAATTATTCTAGCTCTCAAAATATTTTTGTTAGGAATATCAGTTGTATGAATAATGTGTTCCGCCTCTATTGCAAGTGATTCTTTTATATTAAAATTGACAGAATGAGAAAAGTTAAATTTGAGGTTAGCATTTAATAATCGTTCTTCCCCAGAGGAGAACGTTACGTCCGATAAGTTTAAAAGGCGTTTGTGAAAATTAAAATCAGAATACTCCACCATCCGATGGTAATCAGAAGTGTGATTAGATATTTGTGCATGTTTTAAACTATTAAGTTTCCTATTTAATCTTATAAAGGATTCATCACCAAATGACCCGACCTCGTCCCTGAATTTAGAGTCAAGAAATACAAATTCTACAAACGATAGTAAATAAGTTAAAGTAAAATATAAATACTTAAGTCTAGAGTTTATGGAGTTTAGATTCCTGTAATGTTGTTTTATTTCCTCCTTAATCCAAATAACTCTCGCACTCCTTAGGGCTACTTCTGATGATCTTGAGTATGACTTTGCTCCTCTCTACAGTACTTGACCAAAATTTTTTTCAATTTAATGATAAATTTTTTAGACAGATTACGGGTTTGGCCATGGGTTCATGTCTCTCCCCTTTCTTGAGCGAGGTGTTTATGAATAACTTGGAAAGTAAAATTATGAATAGTCCCTTTGCAGGCTATCTTAAAGCATATAAAAGGTATGTAGATGACATTTGTTTAGTGTGGGACGGCAGCGAGGTTGAATTAAATAATTTTTTAAAATTTGCAAATACCTTACATGATAAGATTGAGTTCACACTAGAAAGGGAAACACAGGGGAAACTACCGTTCTTAGATCTTTTACTTATAAGAAATAACAACAACATCAATTTTGAAGTATTCAGAAAACCAACATCTACCGATAACATCATTCAGTTCACATCCAATTCACCGTTTTCACATAAATTTGCTGCTTTCAATTCTTTCTTTTATAGACTATTTAATTTGCCGTTATCTAAAGAGGCGTTTACTAAAGAACTAAACATAATTAAACAAATGGCACTTAATAATGGTTTTCCAATTAAGTCTATAAATAAACTTTATTACAAATTCGTTAACAAATACAAGTTCTCTTACCATATTATACATGCAAAACCCACAGATGTTAAAAACAAGTTTAAATGTCTTACATTTTTTGGTAGCATATCCTTACAACTAGCTAAGTTTTTTAAAAACCTAAATATTTCAATTGCATTTAAGACAGTTAACACTTTAAAACAACACTTGGTTAAGATCAAGGACAGAACGGACCGTTTTGCAAAGTCTGGTGTTTATGCCTTAAATTGTGATGATTGCTTAGCGGTTTATGTCGGCCAATCAGGTAGAAGGATATCCACTAGAGTACAGGAACATCTCAGCCTTGTCAATAAGTATAAATATTCGGATTTCACCGAGACTAAGTCTGCATTCGCTAATCACCTGTTAACTTCTGGACACCAGTTCTCTTCCCCTACAAATATCAAGGTTTTACACGAATGTTCTAAGGGTGTGAAGTTGGATCTGTTGGAGAAAATGGAGATTACTAAGGCCAAAAAAAGTCCCATACTTACTTGTGTCAACGACGTGTTTAATTTTGAGCCTAATTTGATTTTTAACAATATTAGTAAATGAATTGGTTATGATTTGTTTTGTTTATAACCCGATGTTGATATCGGGACGGTCACCTTTCGCTAATTTTAATGCACAGAACAGATTGGCTACGCTCTCATCTTCTTTCATATTTTCAGGCATTTGAACATAGTTAGATCCCGTCGCATTCGTTTCACTGGATTTATTGATCCAATTGACCCGACTGCTCTCTGACATTTGATTTTTTGTTTTTGTTATTTACATTTTTAAATTTTAATATGTTGTAACTGTTTCTTTTCTGTTTTAAATTCTGGGTAATTAGTGGTTTTTAATTATTCGTGTATCTGTTAGTTAGGTCCCTTGTTTTAGGTCTGATGATGCCCGAAAGGGTGAAACACGTGTAACCACACAATTACATTTATATTTGTTGAGACCGAGACTTTGTTGTCTTTCCTTTAAATCTATATCCGGTCTCTTTGAGAAATATGGACGATTTCTTCGATTAGCTATTATTATTAATTGACCCCATTTAAAATTACATGGGATTTCCTATGTCCTGCTCGACGATGTAACACCCGGTATATAATAGAACACAAAGGATTTTAAAAGTTTATTCAAAAAATATGAAAAATGTTCATTGTGATTGCTCAAAGTTGGACACACGTAAGAAAAATGACTAACGAGTAAAATAGGTGAAAAATTAGTTAACTATATAGCTTAATACACTTCTTTTACAAAAAAAGAAACAATGAAAAAACTAGACGTTTAGCTGACTAAAAGCTCTTTTAAGCTTTCACCTTTATATAAGACACCTTCTATAAAATAAGTTCTTAGAAGCATTAAGGTGTTCGGAAAAAATCAAAAGCGAGTTCACTCACTGACTAAGTGTTCAATATAGTCGGAATTCACAAAATACATGTAACGTCTGTGTACATTTGTGTCCCCTTACATTTCGAATTAAAAATTTTGGTCTGTGTTTAGGAAAAATTATAGGCAATTGATTCTCTATAATAAATAATCATAAATGCAGGAGAAAAAGGACCAATCATAATCTGTTTGTCTCTTCACTAAGTAACAATATATTTTCTTTTTATTTTTTTGATAGAAATCAAACTGTGCATTCGAGTTGTAATATAATTACGCCACTTTTCCGTTCATTTGTAATATGCTATTTACAACCCTCATTACGTAATGTACTATTACTTACATTTGTGGACAATAGGGTTAAAAACTTATTACTCCGACTTTGTGAAATACACGTGTCAGAAAAAAAACAAAAGTAAGTAAAAGTTTTTTGAGGATTTATTGATAAATATATACATCTTGACAACATCCAAAATTTTTTTTTGCATCACAAAAACAATACATGTTACTACTAATAAACATTGATTTAGGCACAAGTGTGTAATGAACAGTTAATACTAATTAAATAGGTTCAATTTTCAAAAGGTTGTGACTATGGACGAATTTTAGTTTTCAGCAACGGCCTCTGAAAAAATATTATTATATCAAAATTTTGATAATCACCTAACAAATTTGAAAATCTGTAAAATTTCTTGTGGGTCCCTTAATATTCCTAACACTATATCCATAAGTCTCCCGCCACCAAGAGTTAATAACAATTAGCTTTTCGCAAAGCCTGCAAAATACCCGAGGCGACGGCCATTATATTATGTCCTTTAGTTTAATTTATTTTTAATTAACGCTGTCGTATGTATGGCACAGGGCCAGGATGATGTCGCCCAGATCCTGCCAGGCTTCGATTCCTTTCGAAGTTCTGTAGACACTGCCATTGGCGGATCTAGTCAGATTAATAATAAATTATGCTGTAATTATAGATAATATACGATTATATACCTCTATATTTATTGGGTCCCGAGGAAATCCCGGCAAAAAGTCCTTAATATTGTTACGTGCAGATGTTAAGGTGCGAGGAGGGCATAAGGGCAGTTACGGGACCTTAACAACTGTTACTAGGGAAATAAAGTGTTTTAGAAAACAAATTTAGGTATTTCAAAGAACGAAAGAAATATTCACGTGGGGGGTCTACAAATAAAATCAATAGTTCAATAATAACTCGGATTTAAACCTTTTATAAATTGAATTTTATTTACCAGGCGCAGCCAATAAGTTTTTTTACAGGTGTCGCTTTTTTACAGAGCGTATCGAAGAAAGCTGTCCCGGATGGCCCATTTTTTAGAGATCGTTTTTGTTTAGTTATTTTCTCAATAAATAATTAAAGAATTTAAAAAGTGAAATCATGGAAAATTTTATTTTTTCGTGAATCTAGGCGATCTGTCTAAAAATAAAAATGTAGTGAAAAAGCCCATGTTGGGATATCCTGTAAATCATATTTGTAATATAAGCAGATAACATAAAATGTTAATTAATTTATGTACGCGTATATTTAACTAGAAATTTAATATACTGAGGCACGAAAGATTTTAGATATAGGCAAAGTACTGCTGGTGGCGCCCTTTAAAATGTATATCGAAACTGTGATTGGATGTCGTTTTTAATCAACAAAAATATGTCCAAATGTAATAAAATATTTTTACAACAAAAACAAACGACAACCATTAGTCTCCTTTATTTATTTCTAAAGACAAAAATTAAAATTAATATTTTTATTGAAAAAACTAACTACTACTGTTTATTAAAGACGTCTTATAATTTGCAATTGGGGTGAGATACAGTCAGGATTTTCCAAAAATCGTTTTTTTTTTGCATTTCCTTAAAGTATGATGTTTCGAGAATGTTCTCTGAAAATTTCAAGTTAATCCGATGAATAGTTTCCGAGATACGCTACAATTACTGAAGGGGCTTCGGACCCCCATGGCAGGTAGAGGACGGCAAATGCAAGAGACCGGTTTCGACTCGCCTATTATATATATGTATTGTGACTCCAAAACTTACTCTGGAATTTTAAGAGCTTCTCCTTACGACGATACTACTATCAATAAGAAGGAGTGCATAGGACACGTACAGAAATGGATGGGAACTCGATTACGCTCATTGAAAACCAAGCACGGCGGTCTTGGAGGTAAAGGTAAATTAACAGGAAAGATGATTGACAAATTAACTATGGCTTAGCCATACGTCGGCATTGTGATTCTCTGGAAAATATGAAAACTGCGATATGGGCAACATTTTATCACTACAGCTCAACTGATGAAGAACCACATCACGAGATGTGCCCAAAAGGCGAAGATTCTTGGTGCTCGTATCAGCGCGCTGAAGCTAATGAGGAACCTTGATTCTTACAAGCAAGATTATTGCCCTTTACCTCCAATTGTTGTGGATGCCATAAAACCAATTTATAAAGATCTGAGTGATGATAATTTACTCTCTAGGTGTATCGGTGGATTTAATCAAAATAATAATAAAAGCTTCAATAATCAGCTAGTGTGGAAAGTAAGCCCAAAAACAGTGTGTAGTAGCAGTACCATTGTAGAAATTGCTGCATATGTTGCTGCTTGCATATTTAATGAAGTTACACATTCATTATTATTTATATGAATACAATTGTGATGAATTGTGGACCCAATTCTCATAGGTACACAGAAATAATAGACTCTGAGGGTATAAAGGTGGCTGACAAATGAGCAAACGAGAATACCCGGGAAGCCAGAATGCTTCGAAGACAACATCAAATAGACATTTTGGAAGCTTCCACATCGGCAGAAGCCCTATTTTATGGCCCAGGAATAGATGATTCGATGTAAGTAATTATTTATTTAATATTTCTATACACAAATTAAGTGTATGATATTCGGATTCAGCGGATCAAAATACATAAAAATAGTTTAACTTCATCCATCGAGCTCGAAATTTAACGAAAATATAATGCCGTATCTACGTCGAAAATCTTGAACGCATTTTTCGCGAAACTATGTTTTCCAACTCGGTGACCACACTCATTCAAAAACCACTCAATGGACTTCGATGAAATTTTTACAGCTTATTATTAACACTGAAAACTAGTACTTGATCGAAGTATTTTTATTTTTGTTGAAAATTTCGATTTTTTTTCAACAATCAACTACAGTTTTTTTGGTCGAAAATCCGAACTTTACTTTCAAAAGCCGCCATTTTGTTAATTTTCAAAAAAAAAATTACGATTAACCACTAGATTTATTATTAAACTAATGATTTTTATTTGTTTTACTGATTTTAGATAATCCAGTGAGATGTACTGTTGGTCACAGCGAAGCACTACTTGCGGAAGGGGGTCCACAAAAATGGCGATATTTGAATAAATAATTAATATTTTTTTGAAATTTTGTAAAAGTGAAGTTAAAAGATGATATAAAAAAATTATTAAATATACTCCTTTTGTCGCGCCTCTGACTGCATCTCACCCCTTAAAAAATAGTGCGGGAAAAAACAAGAATACTTCGTTATGAATCCAAAACCTAACCTTTAGACAAAACGGAACTTTAAGTAGGAATATTTCAAAATCTAAGCGTTTGTACCAAAAACCGCTCTCAAAAAAAATATTTTCTGGTAAAATCATCAATTTTGACGTGGTGAGCGTATAAACGATATTTACTTTATTTTTAAACATGAAAATCGAGCCCCAAAAACCTAGATTGGAGTTATAGAATACGTCGTATGTGAAAATTTTGAAATGAAAGACACCATTTATATTTTTCATAAATGTAAAAAATGTTCTTTTTAACATTGAAAGTCAGCTAGGAATATCAAGAAAAAAGTAAAAAAAAAATTCACAACACAAATTTAATCCAACCATGGGTTAATTACAGGAGGTAGAGGTAATAATTTAATTGACCCAAACCCGGGTAGTACTACCTGCACTTGATGAAAATAAGGAATTTTGCAATGAAATCAATGCTATATTATGAAAGTTGGGTCACTCTGCATACCTAATGAGCTTCTATTACTCTACACCTTTCTGAAATAGACTATAAATACTACTTTTTTTTTGACACGTATATTTCACAAAGTCGGAGTAATAAGTCTTTGGTTGCTTATCATTCAGATTGTTTTAAATAGTTTTAATGATAATGACTAAAAAAAAAAGTCAAGTAACATATTTTAAGGGAACTACGACAACGTAGTCCACGGAGTAGGGAAAGGTCCAGTATAACTTTATTATGATTTGGTCCTCCATTGTGATTAGCTTAAACTAAAAAAGTCGAAATTTGATAATATTTGGGTGAATTTTTAATGCGCTTTGGGCATGGCCCTGAAGATTTCTCGCTTTCCTAAGTACAAAATCATAAAATATACAGGGTGATTCCTAAGTTGATATTTCTTTTTTAGCTGTGTATAGAAGGCATTAAAATAAACAAATTTTTCAAATACCTTTTTTCAAAAAACTCAAAAATAGGCGAGATAGAAAAGTAAAAAATCTAAGTGTGGGCCAGGCCATAAAATCATAGACCGCTATAGTTTGTGTTTTTCTTATCTCTTACTAGTATTAGTCATACGGGTAGTCTTGAGCAATACGCTGTGTATGTGACACGTGAAAATGGTAAAATTTAAAAACAATAAACTAATAAATATGGTGTTAAATTACTGTGACTGTCGTAAAAGTGCCGATGTTCCTTCGAGATTATACACAGAACGCTTTCTCTGGCGGGCTTATCCTACACCGAGAAGTTTTCCTAATGTTATTCAATGGGTAAGTTAGGCAGAACCGTATTTGATTCGTAGTGTAATAAAAGAATATAAGTACCTACTTTATTTTTGAGTATTTTGAAAATGTTGTTTATTTTAATACCTTACCTTCTATACGCAGCTAAAAAAGAAGTATCAACTTAGGAATCACCCTGTATACAGTCCCGACTGCTCCTTCCTCCAGATAAAAAAGTCCTAGTTAAGCTCACTGAGCCCCCCCCCCCCCCCCCCCCCGAACATATTTTCAGATTGCGCCACTGATTGAATGTTTGCCAAAAACATCGTTTTATAACTCGAAGTTGTTGATTGGCCTGCAGAGAAAACTTTTCAATCGTCAGCGCTTTGGCGAGTATTCGATTTGAATAATCAGCCGCAGATATATTGTCTTTATTCTTGTGAAAACTTTTTCATTAAAAGCGTTCCATTTGAGATAAAACTTTTCGCGTTTTGATGGTGTTAGGCGAATTTAACGATATGCTGAATATGTATAGAAAACATTATTTATTTGTGTTGTATTACTCTACAAGTAATGTAATGGTAACTGACATTTTAATGGTAAGCATTGTAGTCCCATAATATGAAAGGAATTAAAAGTTCCATTCAAAAACTTTTTTCAGTCAAACCCTTTAGTCGTTACACTCTTAAAAATGACTTCGTATTTGGTACTAATTTTTATTTGTTCTCGTGTTTACGTTACCAAAAATAACTAATTTTAGTTAGGAAAACAAAAAAGATTTTTTTCTTGGTTATATTTACCAAAAAATGATGCCATCAGAACAAAGAAAATATCTTGTTTTCATATTAGTTGGCAGAAATAAAATATTTGGTTTAGCTGAATTTTACTCTGTATATATCTTATTTAAATGTTACATCAAGGTTCCTTCAAACTTGTATTTTACAATTAAGCTTGTTGCAATAACACAGTATGAATTTGTAGTCCCTACCATTTTGTTAATTTTGATTAAGATACATTCTTAGTTACCAGAACTAACTTTTCTTTTCAAGTAATATTATTCTTCATATTTATAACTAACGGCATCAACAGAGACTTGACGCCCTTGCCCGGTGGGTGATACGTGACATCATTCTAGCCAGGACTGTCAGGAGGTTATGTTTATGTTAGGGTGCTTTTGCGGTTCGATGTCCATTTTTTCGTGTTTTTAAGGCAATAATGTGACAATATTTGGTGTAATTTATTTGTGTTTATTGTATTTCTTGTGTACGTTCTTATTGGCAGAAGGAAGTTAAATCATAAGTAAGTAAACATTTTATTTTTTATCATTGCAGTTGTACATTATAAAGTTTAAATGAGATTTTTATAAAGCATGGCAAGGTGACCCGATGAGAAATAACTTAAAAATATTTTTTTTTGTTTTGTTTTTGTTCTATGTTCCATTTCTATAAAAGAACGTCATATTGATGATTTTTTAATCTGACCAAGTACAACAAATTTCACAAAGCTGTATATTTTAAATAGAAAATCCAGGGGATATTTTTTGTTTTTTAAAAAAATTTAAATAAGGACAATTCAGTTCTATAAGCAATTGAATAACCCAAAAGGTTGAGTAAAATAAGTTAAGAATCTAGTGTTTCTGTTTTGTATTGCATAAGTATGTATTATAAAGAACAAGAACAAGAGAACAAGGACAACATTGGAAATAATTTTTTTTTTAAAAACCATAATTTCCCTTATAATTTATTCCAATTAGTTTACGCATACCTAATAGAGTAGTAATACCAAGGAATTTTTTTATTTAAATGGGCACCTAGGAAGGAATATTTTTCGTTACTAAGTATAAATTACATATGACATTTTTTTTAGAAATGAAACAGACTTTTTTTAAAGTTATTTCTATCAAATCAACTTGCTAATTTTGCCATGCATTATAAGCAGTTCATTCAAACTTTCTAATGTGCAACTACAATGACCGAAATATAAAATTTTTACTTATTTATGATTTAACTTCTTTCTTACACTTAGAAAGTACAGAAAAAAGATAATAAACACAATGTTGTGACTACATACGTAATTGTTACTCTATGAAAATTTTAGGTTTGGCCCAAATAAATGATTGCTTTGGCAATATTTGTAGATTGCATCATTAACAAAAACAATATTGCCTTGAAAAAAAATGTTCAATTTTCCATATTTACACATTAATTGTGACAACTAATTTTAAAAGCGGGAGTATCATATAAATTTAGTTATCCGTATATAAAATTTCG
This sequence comes from Polydrusus cervinus, assembly GCA_935413205.1. Taxonomy (NCBI): domain Eukaryota; kingdom Metazoa; phylum Arthropoda; class Insecta; order Coleoptera; family Curculionidae; genus Polydrusus; species Polydrusus cervinus. Next base: position 22,865,265 of record OW284514.1, on the reverse strand, counting down.
TTGTGACAACTAAAATTTGTAGGTTGGGTTGGTTAATGTTATTAATTAGTTCAACAGTTCAATAACGACGATTTTTTTTGGTTTTACAAACTAATTTTTGGGTTGAGTCCGATTTCACGAAAATAAATAGTTGTCGGAAGCAAATTTTAGTAATCCATACCATGTTATTTTTAAGAGTGTATGAGTGAGACTGAGAGAGATGGGTAGTTAGAACTGTGGAAAAATTGTCTCTTTGTCTTACTCTTCACCCCTAACTCAACTTAGCGAAAATACATTACATAAAAGCTTAATTTTAAATTAGTAGCGGTGGCGCGACGCGATTTAGTAAAAATTAGTTTCAGTTTATTATGTCAAGGGTCGGCATTAGGTACTTTGGTGCCCGGGACAATCATACAGAATTGCACCCCACTAACCTAACCCCATTTCAACTAGTTTATTAAGAAACTTCGACGCCTAGAATCCCCACTAAATTTTGCTCCCATTTGCCCGGGTGGCGAACGGGTTTCCTCATATCAAAAGGGACTTCTAAAAAAACCTCACTGACTTTCCAAAACTTCTTCTATCAAATGTGACCTTTGGCGTCCCCTAAAATTTAGCGTCAGAAACCCAAAATGTTAATTTAGAAGGCCACCACTCCAGTTAACTGAGTCGATAAAACTTCATATTCATAATTGTTAATGATGAACAGTGTTATAATCTGTTAAAATAAAATTTCCAATTTTTAAAGAAAAATCTCACGAGTGCACAAAATACTAAAAAAGTGGTCCTAAAGTATATCACACGAATGCCACACTTAACGTAAAAATTTCCCTTTTTTCCTTTGGAGACATCGACAGACGACCTATCATCCCTCTGTGCTTTGGATTTTAATATTTCCCACAAACTCGGAACTTTTGGCAACATTGTTATAAAAATTAAGTTTCATTAAATTACTGACCAATCACAGTTCGTGTTTACTGAGGCTTCGCCTTCTCTTTCTAGACATTTCGATTCAATTTATTATTAAAAAGTTAGTGTATATTAATGTGTTATTAATTTGTTAAATAGCTATAACAAAGTATATCCAAATCTATAATAGTTTTTTTACTACTAACCTATTAAACGACCATTTTTAACCGATTATTAACCTTAGAAAACTTCACAATTTATTATTATTGGCCATGGTCAATAATGAAAACAATATTTTTGGAAGCAGGTAACTTGATTTTTTTGATTTTACAATAATAACATGGAAGGTGATTTCTTGTAGTTAATCAACCAGATAAGAATGGACAATACGACAAAAACGACTTTTTTCACTTCATTAATCAACAAAAATTGACATTAACAAAGCCACCTGACAAGACAAAAACAAATTATCTTGCCACTTCCATAGTACACGTAACTTGATTAAAAAAAATTATGGAAGCGATCTTTTTAAACATATACATTTTATAATTATCAATACTGTAAAACTAGGCGTCTTGTTAACGTGGTAGTAGTCGAAGGACAGGTTTACTATTATAGCCCTCGCTACGCTCCTCGGGATTCAAGCTCGACGCTTGTGCAATAACGGGAACTGTCTAAACCTTGGTTAATAATAAATATACTATTTATTAATACTGTATTAAGATGTTACCGGCTATAGTATGTGCATATAGGAAAATAATTTTATGTAATATCATAATTGGATTACTTGCTATAATTCCTAACAATGGCGTTGTGGCCGAATAGTAAGATACTGTCGGTGGCTCGAATCACTTGTCCTTGTAAATCTCTTTTTTAACTACTTAGCAATATTACTAAATTTATTAGTTGGGACTTAGAAAAAAATATATTATTCAGCTCGAGTGGTTTGTCCATATCGAGCTCCGAAGTTTGAGCCTTTCACGTCGGGTCGTCCGAGGTTTGAGATTTCCATGACGTGCTTAGTTTAATTCCTCATACGATATGGACATCATATCCACTTTTATTGTACAAACTACTATTCTGTTCTAAATGGACTATCCAACATAAGCTGAATATTTTTTGACCTTCTAGAGTCTCGATAGTAGCTGGTCCAGCATACAGCCACTGCATGCAGAATTTCATTCTCAGCGTGCTTTATGCGTCTGAGTAACTATTTGCCAAGTAGTGCACTTTATAGTATTCCACAATAGTAAAAAAGAATTTCTGCCTTGAGGCTATGGATTCCTGATTGTTGTGTTCTTCTATCACATTATTTATCTATTTATAATACAAGACAAGATTTTAATATATGTTTACCTTTAAGTAATGCCAAGAATTCTATAATTGATTATTCTAAAATTTTTTTAAATATCTTCCTGTTTATATTGAAAACTATGAAATTTGGAAGTATTTAAATATATTTTATTAATTGACAAAGCCTATTGTAGTGCACAATTGTTTTTATAATAATCTGTCATAACAATAAAATTTTTTTTAAATATATTTTAATTTTTACTACGTTAAAATTTCTAGAAGATATACCTATAAATATGTTTCTTACTGTACGTTCTGACATTAAAGAATATAGTCGCGTATCAAAATGGTAGGCGACTAGAAGATTTAAAATTACGTTTTATTTTATTTAATTTGTTGTGCGCTATTTATTTACTAAAACACCATAGATATTTAATAGTTCTATTAAAGTGAAGCAAAGCAAAACAATTTACGATTACATTACGGTGAATAACATACAAGGCTTAAGCAATAAAAATAAAGTTAATAAATCAGTACATTTAAAGTTTTCTCTAAAGAAGAGTTGTTCCCTTAAAACTCACATACTCATATATATTTCAAGTTCAAGAAAAACAATTTCCGCTTTACAGTCAACTCGGGCCAAAAGAGAAATAAACAAATTAACATTTAAATAAACATTACAAAGACCACTTACTCATTGGCTGGAAACTGTTTTGATTCTGAGATTATGGTTTACATTATTTAGAGAGACTTGAGCTACCAAACAGGCAGAGGTTACCTTACACTTGAATATGTTAAACAACTCCACTGAGTAAGTGTTGAGGTTTTATAATAATAACCAAAATAGAGAAGGGGTTCCTTTTTGCTGTGTCAGGAATTATTAGTAATTCTTGATAAGAGAGAAGATTTCAACCAATTACCAACAGTTATTTTCATAAACATTTATCCACCGACTCCTCCTACGAAACTAGAAATGGTTTTATCCTTGTTCTATGAACTATCTTTCCACTATACCTATTTATCACTCATTAAGGGTCTTAACTGCAAAGCGAAGTAATAGACGAGTAATCTATCCTTAAGGATACCAATCGATATCCAACATTATTATGACTTTGATTAAATAGTTCAATCTATCTGTAGTAGGTATTTTAAAGCCTATGGTAAGCATCAATTTTGGGACTGGCTGTATCTACATTCGTACCTAGGCGACTAGACATCCTTAATGACAAAACGATTTTCGTAAGTTTGTCGATTAATATTCATTTTAAACTAATGTAGATCTTGCAAGTTATTTATGACCTCTAATCGGTTTTTGCGGTCGAATGAGCTCTACTGAATTTATATTAGTTCGTCGGAGATTTGATTTATGGCTTCGCGGGAAGTGTATTTGCAACAGTGTTGTGAAACTGTGGCATCCTTGAACTACTGTACTAATAATATGGTATATCAGTGACGTCTTGCTGAGAAGTTTAAATTGCTTTTATTACGATTGACTGTCTTGGGTAGGTTTAGAAATATCTGTCGTATAAATTTTATATCTCGCTATATCTGGCAGAGCTGGGTCGTATCAGATATTTTTGTATTTAAATACTGTTAAGAAAACTATTACTCTTTTCTTTTTTTTTAATTGGTCTTGCAATTGTATGGTAACTTTTCTAATATATTATTTATTTTGGATAAATTACTTTTCATTAATCAGTCTATATATTATGACTTTTTTTCACGAACGAACAAGTTCTCAAACGCGACACCCCAGGAGGGAGCGCAGAGTCGCGCATGGCGGGGACTTGCGCCCGAACCGTGAAGCCAGAAAGGACGAATATATTTAAATTCAGTACTCGAATATGTTTTGTGTATTCAACGCACTGCATTGGAATACGTTCTAAAATTAGTATTCGTTATTCGTATCCGTACTTCATATCCAAGTCATTTGTATTCGACTTCAGTTTTGCAGTATTCGAGTACTTGAAATGTATTCGAATACAATGCAAATTTTTACTAATAGAGAAACTTTATTGTTTTTTATAAATTTTATATAACATGCTTCGAAGAAAACGTAGCCAAAAGACCAAAAAAGTTTATGGTCCCTTAATCGTTATTGTGAATTTTATAGTTTAGGCGCTGATTTTTAAGTCGCTCGAAATTTAAAAATTCAGCTATTTGTCGGATATTATGGAGCGGCCGGTAAATATCCAAACTCACCATATTATACATATAGTCATAATTAAAGGGATTTAAAACAAAACATCTTAAGTGCTTCTTCTAATGAAAAATTATACCGGGTGTCCCATTATGGATGGCCACCGGCCGTATCTCGGAAACTACTGGGAATAGAAACTCAGGGAAAAAAAATGATAACTAAAGTGGTCATGAGAGAATCCTGGAAATAATATTTAAGTTCCGCATTTTGCCGCAAGAGGGCGTAATTGAAAAGTAAATTTTAAAATTTTACATATCTCCGAAAATTCCACATTAAGGTATATCTTTGATAACACCATTAAAAAGCTTGGACAATTATGCATCATTTTGGTCTTATGCTCATTGGCGTACCGACTTTAATAAGAGGGGGGGGGGGACAGTTGAAAATGTAATCATTTAAATCGCTGTAACCTATAAACGACTCATCCGATTTTAGGTAAAAGTGCATACATTTCTCTTCCAAACAGTCTTTAGTGTGCTAAAATCGGATAAGTCGTTTATAAGTTACAGCGATTTAAATGATTACAATTTCAACTTCCCCTCTTATTAAAGTCGGTACGCCAATGAGCATAAGACTAAAATGATGCATAAATGTCCAAGCTTTTTAATGATGTTTCCAAAGATATACCTTAATGTGGAATTTTCGAACATATGTAAAATTTTAAAATATACTTTGAGGGTGATTACCCAAATATTTACCCGACCCCTAACCAGACATGTGATATCCTGAATGTTAACTGTTAAAATTAGATATTTCTTGTTGTAATTACTCTGCTGTGCAATGTTTCGCAAGATCCTTAAAAAACTCAGTACCATAGTAAATCCCTTTGTTTGAGAAACAATTCTTCTTAAAAACCGTAACGTAGAATGTTATTTTTTATAATTAACATTATTTGTATAAATCAAACTGAGATGTAAAGGATAATATCAAATCTGAACTCGAAATTTGGAAATATATTTCATGAGAGCTTTTCATTTCTGACTTTATAGTGTAAGTTTTATTAAAAATAACTCTGATATATCATATAAATCGTAATCGAAACCTTATGATGTAAAATAGATTAAAAAGATCAAACCAAATTTTATTTTTAATAAAAGTATTGCTTATTTCAAATAATTTAAAAAACGAATAATATTTGTCCTTTTCAATCCAAAGCCCAACATGAAACCAAACGTACTTGCGTTGGTATTTTCAAAATGCTTTTCTACAACACACACTTCAAGTAATTATTTCCACCCAAAAAATTTACTGGACAACACACGAATGCTTTTTCACTGGTACAGCAGTAAACCGTTTCTAACGTCACAACTAGAATTTGTTCTATATATGTCGCTTGCTGTAGAAATTATTAATATCTAACGCAAAATAGCAAAGTTGTTCGACACATGTATAATAGTAAATTATGTAATGTACATATGCATGCTGTACGACAGCGAGAATTTGTAAATTATTCTGAAGTAACTAACAATATTTGTTCTTAGCAATCCCCAACTGATGAAACCAAATTTACTTGCCATACCATTTTCATCATGTTTGCACATGTGTGCAGCTTAGTGCCGACATGTTAAGCGGCGGTTATTTATGAAAGTTTCGTTGAGGGAGCTGGAAATTCTAAACTTTGAAATAATTGTATGCCAAAAAATCAGGGTGTACTTTCTACTAAACAGCTTTCTAAGAATAAGTTATATTTATTATAAAGGCTTGTTAAAATTTACTTTTTATAAAAGCAAAATTGGCATTCGCCATTTTCTCGCATTCTTTGACAATTTTCGCGAATAATTAACCTGCGTCTGCCGATGGCAATAACATTTCTTTTTTTTTTTAAATATAAAATATTGGAAAAACTAATTTCACGAGAATTAAGTGGCGCGACGTCAGTGGAGATTTTAAAGATAACATCGGGCATCGTCGTAATTTTCATGAAAAATAATAAATTAACATGAATGGTCGTAATATTTCTATTTTTATGTTTTGTATGGCGGAACATACACAAATGAAACTTTAAAATAAATTTTCAATTTTTTTTTTGGGGCTCCGTGGGCGTAAGTAGGACATTTTCTTTCTGGAGAGAGGGACAGTCGGAACTACATGTATTTCACGATATTGTACCTATTGAAGAACGCGAAATAGCGCTGCAGGCGAAAAATTTTCGGGGCCACGCCCAAAGTTCGATTAAAATTCACCTAACTACTATCAAATTTCGAAAATTAAATTATTACCGCTCCCCCTCTGCATGGTTGGATTAAATTTGTTTTTATAAATGTTTTTTTATTTTTTTTTGATATTCCCAGCTGGCTTTTTATATATTAAAAAAAACATTTTTTGTAATTTTGAAAAATATGAATATTGGTGTCAATCCTAAATTTTAACATAAGACGTATGCATGACTCTAACCAGCGTTTTCGGGCTCGGGTTCTCATGATTAAAAATAAAGTAAACATCGCTCATCACCACGGCAAAATTGATGATTTTTTCAGTAATGAAGTATTTTAGGAGCGTAGATCTAAGAACAGTTTTTGGTGCAAATGCTTAGGTTTTGAAATACTCCTAAGTGCCGTTTTGTATATTCATAATAAATCATTCTCGTTTCTTCCCGCACTATTTTTTTTATTATAAATTATCACACTTCATCCATAAAAAATGTTTCAATTAAAATTTTTACTTTAATTTTTCTCTTTAAAAATAAATACCAAAATGTTTTTTTGTTTTTGTTGTAAAACTGTTTTTGCATCGGGTAATATTTTTGTTGATTTAAAATAGCTCTAAAAAAGGGAAAATGGAACAGACAAGAGTATATAATAGTATAAATACTGTTCTTTTACTCGATTTCCTATAAAATTGTATCATAAATCAATAACTAAAACGATATGTGTCCGAAACCTTAATCTCTATATAAAACAGGACTTTTAGAAGGAAAAGTTTACAAACTAAACGTTTCCTACAAGACCTTTGTAATCTAAGCCAAGAATACATTATTTAAAGATTTAAATTAAGAGTCCTAGCGTGAGATAAAAAATTAGGTTGCAATTAGACCTTTAGACCCGAGCTCCTACGCTCGACAAACGAAAATAATAAAATAGGTACCTATATACTATACCTACCTACAAAAGTCAAAGAATTACACAACATTATAAATAAAATGAAGTCTACAGTAAAAATTCGGTATTTCTACTTTTACTGTTGGCAAACAAAACTTTTTTTTATTATTTCGGAATTCTCTTTAATTAAATGTCCATATCTAGTGCCTAAATATGCTGCTGCATCAATAAGATGGGTCTCGTCAGCACTTACTACCATGGAGGGAATGCTCGTACTAAAGTGGTAAACGCTTATAGAATCGTTTTGACAGCGACTTTGTATGTCTGAGCGGAGCTCTTGTAATGAAAATCGACGCAAAGAGTGGGGGTCATGGCCCCCATAGCCCCCCTCCCCCCTATATAACCGCTCCTGAAGCTGTATTAATTTTATTATCACATATTTATAAAATAAGGTATTATTTCTTATTGTAGAAAGGGAGCGAATACCTCCACTGGTGAGTCGACACTGGATTAAATATATTACATTCGAAATTTAGCTAATTATATAACTTTTAATAAACCACCTAAAATGATTGTTTTACGTAAAAAGCCTATAACGTTCACAGCCAATTAAACAAACTAATTAAAATTTTCATAGCAGTAATCCCTAAAGAAAACCAGAGATTAAAAAATAAAAAAGTGAAAAATTCTTCTTCTTTTTAAAATATGAAGCGCTAAAAAGAGATTACAGTGTTTTAAATGCCTTTCAGTAACCTTAATAATAATAATATTTTCCAACAGCTGGAAATTTTAATTATGGCTATTAAGTTTCTCTGTTAAATGGAACAAGTTTGTTTTAGTCACAAATATAATAATTTAAACTGCTTTACCTTAGAACCTTGTCTTACTTTCTTTCCTAATTCGTAATGCAAGTAGCAAGAACATTTAATTGAAAAAGTTTTTCTATCTGCACGTTATTTATGTCTGGGAAAACTTTATTATATTTAGATAGAATTTTTGTTCCTGCTACTTGACGCTGACATGTCCTGTTGGTTCAATTTAAATTAATATCAAATTTTAGAAGTCACGTGCAGCAAACTTTTCCATTATATAAGTTCCTAAAAGATTATATAAAGTATGTTCTTAAATTTAAGTGTAAGTAGAAAGGAAATATTAAATTACTGACTCCTGCAATGATACTTTCTTGGTTAGAGCTGGGCGGTACTTGAAGTACCAGTATTCAGTTTCTATACTTTAAGTAAAAATGATTTATTTGGTACTTATTTCACGAGTACTTTAAAAAATATAATATACTTATTGTAAAAATATATTGAGTATATTTCACGACGCAATGAGTACATACTTATGCGAGTTTAGACTTGCAGTTGACTTTACTTTCCACAAAAAATCATAAATTGAACTTCTACTACTGCATTATCTTAAAGATAGTCTTACCAAACTTGCAAAGTACAAATAAAATTGGTCTACAGATGCAATGTTTTGCAATTTTTAATTTAATATAAAAATATAATTTGAGTTTATCTTTAACAGCGAATCAGCCCTATGATCTATCCATGTTCGTATATATTAACATGCCCTTTAAAACTCCATTTTAGAATGATGTTTCTTTTATTCTGTTCTAATATTGGCAGCATGACAGGCTCCTTGTCAGGTTACAGCTTGTGATCGAAATGTTACTTGTAAAACAACGAATTCATTTCGAATTCTGTATCAAATATTGAAAATAGCCTGTTACAAATTTTTATGTCAAATTTTAACGATACAAGGTATGATATAATAAAAATGACCACCTGTTTCTTAGGAAAATTGTATTTATTTTAATTACTTCTATATACTGATAAAAATAAGTATCAATTTAGAAAACACTCTGTATAGTGTCTATTTATTTAATTCTAAATGGGATGCATAATAATATGATGCATGTTTAAGCTTCTACTTTGGACCAACGTCAATTTACTACATTACAAGTAGTGTTTTATTACCAAGGTTTTAAGAGCTCATGCATAAAACTAGTTCACGCTGAACAGCCGTAATGGCACACTGGAAAAATATCTTTCGATAAAGTCGACTTTTCCTGTTTTACAGAAATTCTGTTGAGATGATTTTTCGACTCGTCGAATAAAAAGGCGGATTTGCGAGCTTCCGATAATCGAAGTGACTGGTTGAATATTTATTTTTATGCCTTATAGGATAATATTATTATGCTTGCAAGATCGAAATTTATAAGATGAGATGTGGGAATATTGTGCTGCTTTCAAATTTAACCCATTATCCGACATTTAAAGCCTGCTTAAAATTTGATATAGTAAATTATTACCAGTATGATAAACATAATATTACATAAATTACAATTTTAAATAAATACATTAAGCACACACAAATTGAAATATATATGGCAAAGTTACCAAGAAAATTTTACACCAATATTTGTGACCAATCAGTCACCGCTATTTTAAAAAGTGGTCATGGCAACGAGAAAAATTTCCGGAATTTGTTTGCCTCTTGGGTGTCCTAGGCGTAATTGCCAGTGAAAATATACAGTTAATGTTAATTATAATTATGTTGCGATCTTCTATGGCTGAAGAAAGGCTTGCCTGGCCTTGTATGCTTAGTGTGCAAAGACTTTTATAAATAACAATAAAGAAGGTTTCATAGAAAATATTATTATTCGTTTTTAAGAAACAAGGGATCATTTTATTTCTTTTTTCTGATAAGAAAATGAATGTTTGGTAACTTAAATATTTGTTAACAATAACTAACTAACCAGCACCGGGTAGAGGGAGTATGAGTAATAATTTAATGTGCGAAATTAGATAGTATTTGGTTAAATTCTTGACGAACATTGAGCGTGGCATCGAAAATATTTAGCCTGCGATATTTTTCCACCTTCCTACAAAAATGTACTAATTACGTAACTCTGCTCGTCCCTAAATTTAACTCTTCTGGCGCCCTTAGTTGGTAAGGACTAAAAATAATTTAACAAGAAAAAGAAGCTACAGAAATATGTAGCCAATGGGCACCAGTGAAAATTTAAAAAAATCTTATATGTATGTATATACCAATCTTCTAAAACTCGAAATTTACCAAATTCTAATTTTTATGACTTCAACAATATAAATTGTTATTTTCGGTCCTTAATTTCCATAAATTAAGTTTCGCATAGACATTAAAGTGAAAAGTGGTCCCATGCAAAGGCAAACGCAAGATAACATTGTACTATTATCAGGCAGTACGTACATTTATTAATGAAACCATTCCCTATCCTCATTAATCTTCCTTTTTGCGATAGTTGCTGCTATAGCTGCTCTATTGGCCTGTCTAACGGCATAATAACATACAGCGCACAGCTGCTGGATGGTATGCCATTACTCTTAGAACATTGTTAATGGTACAGTTCGTTTCTTAAATTAATGCGAAATCCTTTACTGCTTCAAGTTTAGCATTTAAATAAGTACAGAGCAAAAAATGAATTTAAATATGTTTAACTATTCGCCTCTTAAACGAGCTATATTTAATTTGTACCAACATGTAGAGAGTTGGTATAATTTAATTGCAAGTTAGCTTGAAAAATACCCCCTTTGGAAATTAAATTGCCGTATTTTTACAGATTTTCATATATTGTAAAAGTTCTCAACATTAAGGGTGGTACATTTTCAATTAGACACACTGTAAATTATTACTAAATTTTTCTTTTTGTATTAATTTGTATAATCGTACAAGTGTTTAATATACATAAATATTATGTGGTTTCTGGTCATGACTTTAAAACTTTATGAAGACGTTTGTATTGACTGGAAGCAAATTTGACAAATCTAATTGGCCCAAAAGTAAATTTACCTAATACGTTTATTGTTTAATGTTTTAATTAAATTTTAGAGGGTATACCATTAATTATTCCTCCAAGGGGATTTGATGTGCTTGATAAAAAAATAGTTAAACTTTTATTACCAATGCCGTAATTTATTAGATGACTTGCGTCGATTAGGTTTTATTTAATTCTTTGATTTTAGTTTTATTTATAAATATTTTATCAACACTTAATATTTAAGTTATTTACATTACTGTCCCCTTAACCAATAGATTCGCTTAATTTACGTATACCCCCTATGAAGTAAATTATTAATATGACGGTTCGCTGACAAAATTCATGACCCTGGATTATTGAAGTTTAATTTTAAATATTGCATTACTGCGAGGATACTATCGCAATGAAAATTAGAAGGTAAATCTCTTTTAAGCCACGGCAAGGAGAAATATTTACCTTCTGTAATCCTAATGTTTTAATAAAGGATCTTGTTATTTTATCCAGTTTAAATGCAACGCTTTTCTTAAACTTAAACAATTAGAGTTGCTGGACCATAACGTACCTCGGGGACCAACTTAATGTGGACATAGTTTTACACCTTAATCCTTTAGGACACGAGACGGGACTAGATTGTCTGGGGACACGTTGGGGTGCAATAAAACAGTGTTCTATAATGGCCAAAGGCTTAAAACTCTTGTCTTTATAATTTGTTTTTTGCTTTAGTTAATCCCCTTGTTTATTCTATAAACTTGTTTTTCTACCATATTATATTCTTCTATAATATACTTTGTTATCAGTAAATACAAAGACGTTACATGATCGTCCTTGGCGAATAGACTATAGATTTAGTTATAAACATGGTTGATGGACAGTAATACAATTAGTTTTAGAAATCACGAACTTTATTAACACAAATGAACAATAAAATACGGTAGTTAAATTTGGGTCTTGTTTTATGTACTTTCGGTTTAATAAGTTTAAAATGACGATATTAGACAAGCCTTAACTATATGCTTGTATACAAAATCCCTTTACCTAATATGTTACTTTGGCATAGACCCTTCGCCATTGTAAAGGAACCCTGTCCCGGAATATATAAATAATAATGAGGGACCAGCTTACTACTTGTATTTTCATTAAATTCTCATTTTATCAACCGCTGCTGCTTAAATTTCCTTTATACTTTGATGTATAGGAAAACAATAACAGCAAAATGTTTTTTGTATCTTAGCATAAATGCATTTAACTTGAAGAAGTAGTCCATACTTGAAGTGGAGTGGAAATTTAGAAGGAAAGAAATAAGAACACAAAGTCTTCCTCCACTTTTATATTAAAGAAATAATTAAGGGTTGAAAAATTCTCTACATGTTTCGAATGCAGAAGCATTCATCTTCAGGAGAATAAGTAAAAAGAAAAAATTATTAGATATCACCTTAACGGAGCATCAAAATTTGTAGGCACAAAGAAACCGGTTCAATGAATAGAACGGAGAAAAAGTCATAATGTAACTTGCATTATGAAAAGGAAAGAAATAAGAATGTAAGGGTTTATGGCTTAGGGCACGTAAGAGTGCAAATGCAGAACGAAGGGTTCAGCATTTGTATAAGAGAAAACTCGAAACATCTCGTTCAATATAATCTACCTTTAGTTTTCTCTTATACAAATGCTGAACCCTTCGTTCTGCATTTGCACTCTTACGTGCCCTAAGCCATTAACCCTTACATTCTTATTTCTTTCCTTTTCATAATGCAAGTTACATTATGACTTTTTCTCCGTTCTATTCATTGAACCGGTTTCTTTGTGCCTACAAATTTTGATGCTCCGTTAAGGTGATATCTAATAATTTTTTCTTTTTACTTATTCTCCTGAAGATGAATGCTTCTGCATTCGAAACATGTAGAGAATTTTTCAACCCTTAATTATTTCTTTAATATAAAAGTGGAGGAAGACTTTGTGTTCTTATTTCTTTCCTTATAAATGCATTTTCTTAAGGAATTATTTAAAAAAATAAGCATGCATTATGCGTTACTATTACACTAAATGGATTTAAGTATGGTGATAAATATGTGCTGTAAAGTTATATAAATAATTTAATTTAATTCAAAAATCTTAATATAGAGAAAGCACGTCCCATATGGAATTCTTCTGTCTGTTTAAAGGTTGGAGACAATGACGTTTCTTGAACGGCAGTAGAGTTTTGGACTTGCATTGTCTTTATTTGTTTAGAATCACTACGTTACGGCAAGCATCTCCAGTCGTTTTCAGGTGAATATTGTATTCATATGGAATTCTTGTTACATAAGTGTATATACATATTACATATGTTGTATATGCTTCAGTATATAATAATTAAAATTAAAATAACTAATGAAACACAGTGGCGGCTCGCGGTCTTAAAAAATGGTGAAGAGCTAGATATATTGCGGGTACTTAAACAAACATTGACTAAAAACCCGCGTAACAAAACGTCTCCTTTATCCTTATCTGTCCAACGACTGAATAGAGTTTTCAACAAATTAAAAACTATGTCAATAATTGGGTTCATTTTTAAAACACAATACTAAGTAGGTACATAAGTACACTACTGAATTAACTGAAAAATAAAAACAAAACTTTGTAATCACACAATAAATCACATAAAAACGATATCTATAAACGTAAGTTTCGCGAAGCCTCAAAATAAATACCTTAAGGTTAGGCAAACCAATGCTAAAACAATGGTGCATACGACTGATCTATTTTTAAATTGCCCTTCATCAAAATGCAAATTATTACATGATATTTGCGTGACTGACGTCACATAACCATAGTAAATATCAAAGCCATGTTGGGCGTTTGGTCTTCACTTGCTTTGAGCTAACGGACACGGTCGGCTTGGGCGCGCCAAAATGCACGAGTGTTTATAATTATTGTCCGTTGGAGTTAACTGATATTAATAATTCGAACATATAATTATTTTTTAAGGACTAAAATGGTAGCTGTATTGGTACATTAATATTTAATATTGTCGAAAAACTTTCCTCCGGGTTTTATTTCTTTTTGGTGAAGAGCCCCTTCACCTACTTCACCTGACGAGCCGCCACTGATGAAAAATTAAATAACAACAGCGTTAAAACCTTTTGGTTATGCTTTTAACCATTACATTATATTAAAATATTTCTTTAGGAGTTTTATAAGATAAAGATTTATATTTCTCTTTGATTACCACGTTATTTTTCATAACTAAAGAGCATACCAGCTATTTAGGATAAACACGTGCCAGCAAGCTTACTGTTACAGTGTCCCGCTAGTTGATCTACTGGAAGAATATAAAGTTTATTAAACATTTTATTTCTTGGTGAATTTTGTACAGTTTAATAAAGTTAAAAGAATTAATTTTATCCTAGACATCAGTTTTATAAACTAAAATATTTTTTTTTAATTTAAAATCGACTTTGTAATAATTGCATTTTTGGCATGCGTTTGTTGCCCAGTAGTCGATGAGTCATCACGAACAAATACCGCTGTTAACACAATCTTTGTCGAACTATGTAGGTTTCCAATCTTATTCTCAGGTTTAAACGGTGATCACTCTCAAATGGAACTTGATGTCAATCCCACAGAAAACGGCCATTTCTGACAATTTAGAGTTTTATGTGAATACGGCTGATAATGTCTATTTGGTAGCACAAATATAAAATAAATTTATAAAAAACTTTCAAGTCATTCACATTTACTCTTCCGTAACGTCCCCATTATGTCGGGAAAATAAAGCCGAGGCGCGCGAGGGGTCGAATTTCACGTCGAATAAAAAGTTTGGTAATTTGATGTTATTTAGGGCGCTTTTAATTCATTCAATAAGCTTTGGTAGAAAAAATGTGTTTTATAAATTGTGGACTTTTATATTGACAGTGAAACCTGCAACTTCATGTATAAAACTTTTTTCATGAACTGATTATCACAGCTATTAAAAAAATTATTATCGACGATAAAAATACAACATAATTAAAATAACAATAAAAAAATTGGTTACCGATATCTTTTATTTTTTTTATCCAATACATTAATCATAACAAGAAATATAATTAAATATTCGGTAATAACCGTAAATGTAATAAAGTTTTTATAAAATGAGAGTCGCATTATTTGGAGTTGTTTTGTACTATATAATAAAATATATTTTCAGGCCTATAGGCAGGATTTATTCTCGGGGATAATGTGCTAACTTATTTTTATTATTCAAAGCGGTAAATATTTTTTTTGAAAATAAATAATATGTGTACATACAGAGGTTGGTAAATATCTAATTTATTTTATTTCAAAATATTGACATGTAGTGTCTTAAAAAACGTTAAAAGTAAAATATGGTTTTGCATAAATATTTATTATTATTGCAGATTTTTATATCTTTTTTTGCCTACCTGCGTTCTCGTTTACCTACCGCTTATATATTTAGTGTGGGTCAGCAACGGTGTTTAGCCATAACAATCTTATAATTACTAATAATTTAATTCCGCCAATAGAATAATTTTTAAAATTTTAAATGAAGAAGCGGTTATATATTTTTTAGAAAAAATGTGGGACGCCACTAATATTTTACCATGTGGATATTATTTTGGATTAGCCTGGTCAATTCTGCATAAAAATGGTCTCTTGCGTTTTTCTCCTCAGACGCACCGTTATTAATTAAAATAATTAAATTAAATTATAAGGAAGGAAACTTGCCCATTAAGTGAAGGTAGTCATTTCCAACAATTTTGTAAAACGAATTTTTTCATTTTCAATGTTAATAATAATAATAATAATAATAATAATAATAATAATAATAATAATAAATAGTAGAGCTAATTTAATTTAATTATTTTAATTAAGAACGGTGTGCCTGAGAAGAAAAACGCAAGAGACCATTTTTAGGCAGAATTGACCAGGCTAATCCAAAATAATATCCACATGGAAAAATAGCAGTGGCGACCCACTTTTTTTTTAAAAATATATAACCGCTTCTTCATTTAAAGTTTTAAAAATTATTCTATTGGCGATAACGCTGAAACGAACGGAGATATCAAGCTGCGGTTTTAATATTTTTTCTAGCAAATTTCATCTATTTTCCGATTATGGTATTATATACCGTTTGATTTATTTTTTCTGAGTAAAATCAAAAAATGTGTTATTATTACAAATTGCGCCCTCTAGCATTTTTTTTAGAACTTTTATGGACAACTAAATACGATTAGTAAAATTGCATACTCTTCCAAACAGTCTTTAGTTTGTTAAAATCAGATAAGTCGTTTATAAGTTACAGCGATTTAAATGATTACACTTTCAACAGCTTCCCTCCTCTTATTAAAGTCGTTACGCCAATGAGCATAAAACCAAAATGATGCATAATTGTCCAACCTTTTTAATGGTGTTACCAAAGATATACGTTAATGTGGAATTTTCGGAGATATGTAAAATTTTAAAATTTACTTTTCAATTACGCCCTGTTACGGCAAAATGCGAAACTTAAAAAAAAATATTCCCAGGATTTTGTCTTGGCCACTTTAGTTATCTTCCCCCATAAAGAAACAGAATTGAATAAATACTCGAAACAATTATCATTCATTTTAAGAAAGTTTTTAAAATTCCATATATTCAATTATAGGAGTTCTCGAATAAGCTCCATGTAGGAAAAAGTGCGACGTCCTTTTAACCACTCTTTCATCCAAATTGTTTTTCCTTTCCTTTTTCTCTTCACATGTTATATATTAACAGTTGGCGCTGCTTAACACCCTTCTTGTAACATGTTTGAACTGACGATAAAAAACTGTGCGTGTATAGTGAAAGGGAGGCCGCAATCGAAACCGGCCGAGAACTGCCGGCCGTTATCGGTGAACAAAACTGAAGATGTAGTGTGATTATTAACTAGGGTCGGCCTATTGAATGTAAATAGACTCCTTAAGATATTCGTTAGTGATTGAGCGTAATTATTATACACTACTTGAAATATTTGCGAATGTGCTAAAGTTTGCTAGTCTTATCAACCTTGATAAATTACCCCCGACGATGATATACGCAAATAACAATAAACTAGCTTTTAGCAAACCCAAGTCTATGATTAATTGAATAGACGTTTCCGCTGACAGACTTAAACGTCTACCTAAATTTGTTTAGGGCGACGAAACCGCTATTGCCCATTTCGTTTCGCGGACGATAAAATCCCCTCCTGTCCGCTCTGTCCCTTTGCCCCCTGCCCAGGGACTGAACATAAATTTCGGCCTCTGGCTGCCAACCGCACCGTGGGCCTCCCCCTTTTCTCTCCTCTTTATCATTTGCCTGTTTGATGGGTGGCCCATAAATAACAAAGCGTTGAGCCGGAGAAAAAAGGTATTTTCGGGTAAAAGAGACAGTGCTTTTAGGGGATTTTGAAGGGTTTAGCATTTTAATTGCTTCTGGTTCAGCGTTTGATTATAGCAGGTTTGATTTTTCGATACTGATTTTTTTGCGCTTGTTTTTGTAACGAGAAAATAATTGAGGCGGATAAAGAACACCGATGAAAGTCTAATAAATAAACATGTTATTTTTGCCGTCAAAAAATATAGACCGAAAAAGCAAGTCCAAAAAAACTTTCAATATTTTTATAAACTGGGTTATATAACATGGGGGAGGGGGGAGTAGCAAAAGAGAGGGCTACCAGTAACGATACCTTTAACACATGTTTGTTGCCGTCTTTACTAAAATGATAATTAAAAATATGCAAGGACTTGAGAAAGGTTGCTTTTAAACAAAAAGTTACTATGTCTTTGACGCAAATTGAACCCAAAATCTCAAAAAAATGTATTAATAACTACGCTACAGACACTCCCAATTATCTTTAACAATTTGACCATAAAACTTATTTATCGTATTGTTATGTAACATCAATATGTATACAGTTCAGAATCCTTTGTGATTGGTAACTGGGGAAAGTTTGAATACTGTTGATTAATATGATTCAATTTATTATCGTTAATAAATTGAATCAAAATATATCATCAAGCCGCCGTATCGTCCCACCCATTACCAGGACCGTTTCCAGACTTTTGACCACCCGGGGAAAGTTGGTAAAAACGGCTGCCCTATTAAAATAGGGCTGGCCTAAACTCCAATGAAAATAAAACAATATATTTAAGCAAACGACTAAATAAAAAAGTAACAAAATTCTACTATACAAAGTCTAAACCTATCGCCGTAATCTTTTTCCAGCAAAATGGTCTATTATTTCATTATAATCTAATTTTTTTTCATGACAACACAGTCACATAAAACACTTGTTGGCTGTCTCGGCTGCTGTCTTTATTTGGTTAAATTCTGTCGCTCCATAAAGAGTTGATCGTGACCCCTGAACTGACGGAATACAGACACAAGCGAGCAGCCGTACCTCATCAGTGCCAGTTATCGATGATGATGTATAGGGACACGGGGTAAATGGGAACGTAATTAAAACGGCTACTGTGTTATACTAATTGCACCTCTTATAAGTAAATGTGTACACTATACAGCTATTAATATGTCAACCCCATTCCTTTAATAATTAGCTGTATATTTTTAGAGAAAAATTATTTTATTATACAGTGTCTGCCCAAATTTAGTTAACATATGAGAAACTCCTCTATTTTCAATTTAAGCGCAAAAATGAATTCTTCATAAAAAGTTTTGCTTGGCCCAAAAATAATAATACCACTAAGAAAGTTAAGTTATATTATATCTTAAATTATAGAATTTTTAAAATCTTATATACTTGATGAAACTAGTGGATAACAGAAATGTAAAGTGGTGTTTACACTGCAAAATTTATGTGTTTACCTGCAAATCTATCTGACCTAAAAAATAGAATTAGACAGGCCTATTAGAATCAGATGTCACCAATTCATGTCAAAAATTCTGTAAGACCCTTTAGAAGTCAATTAATTAAATGCATAGAAAATGATAATTCTGCCAGATGCCTAATAATATTTTTGATACTGCTTATTGCCTTTATAATACACAGTTTTGATCCATACAAATTATTTTCTTGCGCATTGTACAATTCAGCTTACATTTTTTAGCAATAAGATTAGTTCTTGTCAGAACAGAAGATTTTTAAGAATAATTTCTTTCTAGCCATGATTTTGAGGTATTTTAAGTTTTTGTCGTACCCTGTATAATATAACTTAAATTTCTTAACGGCAATATTATTTTTAAGGCAAGACAAATTTTTTTTTTGAGGAAATTAAATTTTTCCAAAAAAATTGGTATTAAAAAACTTTCCCATATAATAATAATGTAATAATAATTTATTCACAACAAACTATAAATAAAAAACGTTTCTATAATATAATCAAACTCAAGTTTATTATGAATGCCTTCCCTACAGTTTCACTTTAAAAGGTATATGTGCTTTGAGAGAAGTCTTAGGGCAGGGAAGAAATCCCCTTCACTTACAACTGAAGCGAGGACTAGCCAAAGATAAAAAATATATGTTACAAAAATCTTCATCACAAAAACACCTATTCACTAAACTTATATCTCAAGTGATGCAGACAAGCAGGAGACAGTCCTGAGAATAACAACCAACCAACCAACCACCAACCAATGGAAATAACAACCAAACTGAAAATCTGAGAAGAGTTTAAAAATAGAGTGGACGTATGATTACGATAGCAACTGTTATATTATTTATTACATTGAATGTCATTATATAAAGTTGCTTTGGTAGGAATAAGATACATACCATTGATCGATAATATCAAGCAGTATAAAGATAAAAAATAAATATTAGGTCCTTGGTTTGCATTTAAAAATTATTAAACTCATTAAAAAGGGACCTAATTCAATATTCAAAACCAGCTAATTAAACTTTGAAAGTTCGATTTGACCAATGGTGCTGCAGAATGTAAACAATTTATTTCGAAAAGTTTTCGCTAGAAAGTTTCTGCGGAAAAGGGGCAAATCAGTAACCCTACCTTAATGTCTAAACTTTATAAGGTTTTTAATTAATTTAGGGTCACTAAATTATTTAAATAATTAATTTTTAAGACTGACTGCTATTAAAAATCATTTAAGTTTCCAAGGAAATAAGCTTTTGTCTAAATGAAGAACTTTTTTTAAATGTTGATGGATTTATTTATCAAAATAAGAATAGGAAAACATATATTAATTAAATTAACAAGAACACCAAATAAATAGGAAATTTATTTTTTATGTGAGGCTTTAAAATCGTCAATATTAACAGTTCTGTTTTTGTAAACTTTATTTTTTAAAACGATAGACACATAAAAGTCCAAAGAGGTGAGGCTTGGGGATCTGGCAGAAGTTAGCAGGCCGCTCAATTCCAATTATTTGTGAGCTGATTTAAAAAAATAAAGTTATTTATGAAGACTGGTAAAGATTTTATTAGAAATTAAATATATAATTTAAAATTTCAATATCAAAGCTAGGAAACCTGCAAAGACTGGCCTGTTTGAATATCACGGAGCCATGAAATTAACCCCCACATCCTTAATGGAGATCGTCCTAGATCGTCCTCCGCTTCACTTGGTGATTAAAGGAGAGGCAAGAATGGGACTCTATAGACTGCAGAGTTCGACGCCGCTCCTCGACAGGTAGAGAACTGGACACGAACTTTGAGTGAGACTGTAGGTCAGAAGTTCCCAAACTTATTTTGTCTACTGCCCACTTTGAGAATAAATTATTTTTTAGCGCCCCCATTTTTTTTCTGGGTCTCTTACCGCCCCCCATTAGGCCTGCAGCGCCCACAAGGGGGCGTTATCGCCCACTTTGGGAAAGGCTGCTGTAGGTGGACCTGAGTTAGAAATGAAATCAGACCACATAAATCCAAGGTTTCGCTATGACATACGATACGATAATTGATGAACCAAACGTATGGAAAAAACAAAACACCAGAAACTACTCCTGGGGTAATAATCTGGTACACAGACGGCTCTAAAACCAAGGAGTCCCCCTTTTGGTTTTAGAGCGGGGATACACAGAGTAAGACTGGAGAAAAACTCATTTTTCCCTTTGGGAAAGTTTCCCACAAGCAGAAATCGACGCCATATTACAGTGTGCGTATAGGAGTGCAAGAGGAGGGTTACCTCAATAAGATAATCCAAATATACTTTGACAGTCAAGCAGCCCTTAGATCACTAATATGCAACAATGTAACTTCAAGACTGGTATGGGAATGTCAAGGGGAATTGAAGGCCCTGGCAAAAGTAAACAAAATATTACCAGGACACGAAGGTATTACAGAGAACGAAAAAGACGATGAACTTGCTCAGAAAAGACATTTATCGGTCCAGAATCGGCACTCGGGGTACCAAGGTGCACGGTACGAGATGCCATAAAGCAATGGATCAGGAATGAACACAACATTTACAGGAACAACAAACAGGAATTACACCATAGCAAATGCTTCATTGAGGATCGAGACTCGAGACTAACGAAACAGCTGCTACAAATAAACAAAAATCAGCTGAGAACTATTACAAGAAATCTGACAGGACACATGGCTGTCAAGAATTATCTGCATAGAATGTAACTTTACAATGAATACCTTAACTGAAGATTATATATATTTTGCCATTGCAAGTCACTAGATCGGAAAAGGCAACGGATACTCGTGCAACCAAAACTGGAATCAGAGGACATCCTGACCCTCTCTCCCTAGTTGACCTACACAAAATAGTGCGAAGAACTGGGATCATCGAGTGGGTGTGAAGAATCAAGCAGGGTAAGCACAATGAGCTCAACCTGGCGTAAGTGCATCTGGCATATATAATATTTTTAAGCAGAAAATAGATTATTTTCGTATGAAATTTATTTAAACTGACACTTCAGTACTTTTTTTAGTTGCAGTCACCGGATACTTGACCGTTAAAACTTACCAAATTCCCTTGGCCAAGAACTACTAATAACCAAATAGTGTTGCTTAAAGGTAATTAGAAGTTAACGTCTCCTAAACGCCATAAAACCTCCCAAAAAGGGTTAGATAAATTAAACGATATACTTTATAGTAGTCAAAGTTCTCTCAAGTAACATTTAGAAGTTGGTAATAATTAACATAGTAATGGAAACTTTCCGGGTGGTCAATAAATTCCCCGGAGTTTCTGGGTTTAAAATTTCAGTTGCACGGCAGAATAGTTTGAGCGTGGAAACTGTCGTCCCAATTTTAGACTAATACTGTGAAGTTTTGTTTTACTTAAACTAATTAGCATACAACGTACCTGGAGCACATTGCATAGATAAAGGAGTTTTTATTTAATTTATTATTGTAAAACACTATCAAGGCGACCAGTAGCGCAGCAAAAGAGCTCGGATTTAATAGTCTAATTGCAACCTAAGTTTTCGTCCCACGCTTGTACCCTTATTATAAATATTTAAATATTTATTAAAAAACTGTAGGTAAAACCAACACAGCACAAAATCAATATATTAGTTTGTCTTTTGGTACATACGTCTCTATTACATGCTCGCCACGCTAAAATTAATGATTTTATAAGAAACCTTTTATTTCGGGCTTAGATTCTGAAGCAGTTTTTGTTAAAAACGCTTAGCTTTTAACATTTTTAAAACCTAAGCCATTACAACCAAATTGGCTTTCAAATTCGTAATATACGCTCCATACATATATTTTTTGAAAATATAATCAATTTTCGCATGATGAACCCAAAAAATGTGTTTACTTTATATTTAAACATAAAAGAACGGATCCACGGGAGGAGGAAGAGACAAATGACTAAAGGTGCCCAAAACCTACTTTATTTAATTGCATTGAAAATGTTCGTCTTCGGCATGCTCTTTAAAGTTTTGGACTTATATATGCACTGCAACTATGTTCATCTTCCAGGGCGATGTCGATTCAAATTTATTGCCGAACGCACTATATGCCTATAAAAATGCTCGCTTCTAAGCGATAGTTTAAGCGCCACCTATGTCGATTCCTATCGAAAACACGATAGGTATCGATTTCAAGTCGCTTATATCAGTGCCATAAAGATCGATATAATTTGAACCGATCACTCACTTGTTTAATATCTAACCCAACTTTTTAAAACGTTTTCACAAGAAATATTAGCATAGAATGCGCGCCTCAAAAGAGCCAACTTTATAACGTTGATTTAAATCACAAGGTCCAGTTTAAACCTAAGATTATCAAGAATGGTCGTTTTATAATATGGATTGGCAGCAAAGTTCGATTTAACTTGTTATGTTATTATTTATTAGGTTATAAAATATATAAATATAATAATAATAATAATAATAATAATTTATATAAAACCAAACATTTTAAAGAGTATGTTTTATTTTAATGAAAAGAAAACCCGTAAAATATTATAACTGCTATTAAAAAATTATTAGTTGTGTTCCAGGCGCTATTTTGTAAACCATATTAATATTACAGCAATTTTACATCCCTCTCATTTTACGGTTGCTTTTATCTGCAAAAGCTCGTACTTAAAATTATCCAAATCGTAAATACTAGTAGAAGCCAGTAAATGTAGATATCTACTGAGCCGGCTTACATATCTTTAACAAATTTAAATTATGAAAGTTATATGGATATACAGGGTGTCTCTAAAAGGTGCGAAAAAAAGCTAACACAAGTTCCTGAGGCGTAAATATGACGATCTAACCCAACTTACCTTAGTCCAAAAGTGGATGATTTCGAAGATACAGAGTGTCAAAAGTTCAATTTGGTTTTAATTTTTTATAAATAATTTTTTTAATAATTGGTGTATTGTCACAGTATTCGGCTTGGGGGGGTTTTGTGGGGTGAGAAATTAGAATCTGCTCTCATTTTTATTGTAAAGTTTAGAAAGTGCCACCTGGGGTACCTTGCACACATTTAAAATAAAATAACTTTTTTGAGCCACCCTGTATGGACAGGTCTAAACTATTGTAATAAATTGAACACATTTGAAGCGTAGGCGGTAAATTAAGATAACGTCACTAAAAACTGACGAAGTGCATTTTTTAAATCCAGATATCTCCAAAATAGCTGGTCAAATCAACTTTTACCACGTATACCTTTTTTAGGTAACATTTTTATTTAAAAGTTAAATATAAGGTGGCTCAAAAAGGATATTTCGTTTTAAATGTGTGCAAGGTACTGCAGGTGGCGCCCTGTAAACTTTACAATAAAAATAAGATCAGATTCTAATTTCGCACCCAGCAGAATCCCCCCAAGCCGAATATCGTGACAATACACCAATTATTAAAAAAATTATTCATAAAAATGAAAACCAAATTGAACTTTTGACACTCTGTATCTTCGAAATCATCTACTTTTGGACTAAGGTAAGTTGGGTTAGATCGTCATATTTACGCCTCAGGAACTTGTGGTAGCTTTTTTTCCGCACCTTTTAGAGACAACCTGTATTTACTTATTGCTTTTAAAAGTTTTTAATTTGCTGCAAGTAAAAATCGAGTTGTGGGTTTCTCTTTCAGGGTTAAAGTATAGAAATAAACACCAATTTCACACAAACCATATTTCGTAGATTTAGAAATATAATTAATAGACATATTATATTTATTCATTTCATACTCGAAGTAGTGAGGCACCGACATTTTTGGACTTTATTAAACTTTGCTAAACTTTAATAAACTTTTTTGGGCAAAGTTTTTTTCCAAAATAATATTAGTCATTTTACTTTGCTGCTGTGTAGTCATTTGCGACAGCCTGTATTTACTTATGTCCCAATTGTGTTCAATTTCACTCAAGAGTTTTAAATCATCAATCACATTAAAATATTTAATTTTATAATTGTATTTTCACCATGATATATGAAGCTATTGTGTTAACTTTTGCAATAAACTCGTTTACTGATAAATAATTTTACCCGAAAGTTGTTGAAAATATGGTTTTAGTTCTATTAAAGAAAACAGAACGTACCAAAACACTTTTTTCTTTATAAATTTTAAGAAAACAGCAAAACAAAATTTACAATACTAAACTTATGTGACTTTCTTATTTATTATTATTTCATTTTAAAGGAAGAACTGTCAATTTAGGACAATTTTAAATATAAAACCCATTGATATATCAGTTGATTGACTTGATTTTAGAAGTGCTAAAGTCTGCACTCATATGTTTCTTTGTGTTGGCGGATTACCAGTATACTTAAGCCTAGGTAGCTCTTGTAGCCCTTACCACCTGGGTAATGTTAGCCAGACTGTACTTCCAGTACGGTCATTTTAGATATTTTGTACCGATGTTGTTTTACGCTAAAAAAGTCATCAAGATTGCTTTAACTACTATATTTGTACAGCACAAAAAGTAAAAAACTTTCCAAGGTAATACGAATCAATCGAAATTTTCTTTGAGATACACAATAACAAAAACTATATTCTTAGTATTAATTCATCTGTTCTAAGCAGCCTTTTTACCAGTAATATTAGCGGCCAGGTAGCAGCAGCAGTGGCGAGTTTCATGATGACATCAGTTCTAACTACTGCTATACATTTGTTCCCAATCAAGTTTTGTTACATACAGGAGAGAGGGCAAAGTTTATTTTGTAATTTTTTACAGAAGTGTAATACTACATCCCGTTGCTTGAAAAAAATATTTGTTATATAAATTTAAGTAGATTGTTGGCCCCAATATTTATCCTCAGACAGTAATATACTGTTATAAACTCAGTAAAAATTCTTTTGAACTATGATTGTGGCTGTAGGATTAAAATTTATTAAAGTTTATAGAATACCAAGGAAAAGGGCGAATGTCCAATTCATTGTCAAAATATTTATTTTATACAACCTAAGGTTATGGTAACGATTTTCAAACGAGAAGACGGTGAGAGAAAAAAAAGCGCCGCAGGTTAAAAAATGACTCATCAAAATTTATAGAAATTAACAGAATTGATAAAAATTATAGCATTTTTTATATCCAATCGTTGCAAAACCTGTACTATGTTACTTAGTACAATCTTTTTACTGTATATTAACGACCTTTCAGTGAAAACCCAAAATCCAATTTATAGCTTTGCTGATGACAGCACACTTGTCTCATCTTTTACCTTGACTCCCCAAACATCCACTGCCGACGCACATCTTCGCAGGCAGCATGAAGTATTGCGCCTCAACAATGACCTGGAAGAAATTTTGGCTTGGGGTGACAGTAACCAAGTAGAATTTAATGCTAAGAAAACCCAGGCAGCACCCTTCTCCAAAAAGGTTAACATTGCAGAACCGGATATAGTAATGGCAGGACACGCAATTCCCCTGGCACCGTCTATTAATTTGTTGGGGGTCAATCTGGGAGGTAATATGTCTTGGCATGATCACGTTGCCGCAATTGCCAAGGCAGCTGCACAGAAACTTGGTGTACTTTTCCGCACCAAAAGGTTGTACACACCTCATCAACTTTTGACACTCTACAAAGCCCAGATTCGACCATCATTAGAATATTGCTCTCATGTCTGGAGCTCTGCACCCAAGCACACCCTTCGGCTACTGGATTCCATTCGAAGGAGAGCCGTTCGTCTGATCGGCGACCCCGAGCTGACCAAGACCCTCGATAGCCTGGAGCATCGAAGAAAGGTTGGTGATTTGGCTCTCTTTTACAGATATTTCCATGGCAGGTGTTCGACTGACATTGCCCACTTGATTCCACCTAGAGCAATGCAAAACAGAAATACACGGCGAACCATTGCCGCTCATCCATATGTTGTTCAGCTTAGTACTCCTCGAACTTCATTGTTCAAGAATTCTTTCATCTGGAGAACGTCATCTTTGTGAAATGATCTTCCTGAGGTCGTGTTTCCCAATGAATACAATCTTCAACGTTTCAAGACCAACGTTAATCGCTTTCTTCGCACACGCACCGCTCCCAGAGCGCCTTAAAGGATTTTTCCTATAGTGTAAAAGTAAATTTTAAAATTTTACATATCTCCGAAAATTACACATTAAGGTATATCTTTGGTAACACCATTAAAAAGCTTGGACAATTATGCATCATTTTGATCTTATGCTCATTGGCGTACCGACTTTAATAAGAGAGGGGGAAGCTGTTGAAAGTGTAATCATTTAAATCGCTGTAACTTATAAACGACTTATCTGATTTTAGCAAACTAAAGACTGTTTGGAAGAGAAATGTATGCACTTTCACCAATCGTATTTAGTTGTCCATAATAGTTCTAAAAAAAAAAATGTTAAAGGGCGCGATTTGTAATAATGACACAATTTTTGATTTTACTCCAAAAAAATAAATCATACGGTATAATTAAGATAACATAATCGAAAAGTAGATGAAATTTGCTAGAAAAAATATTTAAACTACAGCTCGATATCTCCGTTCGTTTCAGCGTTATCGCCAATAGAATAATTTTTAAAACTTTAAATGAAGAAGCGGTTATATATTTTTTAGAAAAAAAGTGGGACGCCACTGATATTTTTCCATGTGGATATTATTTCTGATTAGCCTGGTCAATTCTGCATAAAAATGGTCTCTTGCGTTTTTCTTCACAGACACACCGTTCTTAATTAAAATAATTTAATTAAATTAGCTCTACTATTTATTATTATTATAAACATTGATAATGAAAAAGTTTGTTTTAAAAAAATTGTTGGAAATGACCACCTTCACTTAATAGGCAAGCTTCCGCCCGTCTAATTTAATTTAATTATTTTAATTAAGAACGGTGTGCCTGAGGAGAAAAACGCAAGAGATCATTTTTATGCAGAATTGACCAGGCTAATTCGAAATAATATCCACATGGAAAAATATCAGTGGTGTCCCACTTTTTTTTTTTCATTTAAAGTTTTAAAAATTATTCTATGGCGATAACGCTGAAACAAATGGAGATATCGGGCTGCGGTTAAAATATTTTTTCTGGCAAATTTAATCTACTTCTCGATTATGGTATGATAATTATACCGTATGATTTATTTTTTCGGAGTAAAATCAAAAAATGTGTTATTATTACAAATTGCGTCCTCTAGCATTTTTTTTGAGAACTATTATGGACAACTTAATACGACTGGTGAAAGTGCATACATTTCTCTTCCAAACAGTCTTTAGTTTGCCCCCTTATTAAAGTCGGTACGCCAATGAGCATAAGACCAAAATGATGCATAATTGTCCAATCTTTTTAATGGTGTTACCAAATATATACCTTACGCCCTCTTGCGGAAAAATGCGGAACTTCCAGGATTTTTTCATGACCACATTAATTATCATTTTTTTTCCCCGAATGCCCAGTAGTTTCCGAGATACAGCCGGTGGCCATTCATAATGGGACACCCGGTATAGAGTAATTATAAAGGTTTTAATTTATTCGAGGAAAACCACAAATGCGTACACGCTAACGCTAGCTAGTTAAAACTTAAACTTAAATAAAACCTTTCACGAAGGGAGTGAAATAAACCCATTCACGAGGGATTAGAGGACATTTATTAGAAGAAGGAGCAATGTAGCATACAAAACTGATAGCCTCAACTCAAGTTTTCTACAACTTAATGCAACAATTCATCACGGTGTCAGACTCGGCTATTATGCTGTGACGGTTTCTCGTTTGAGCGTCTGAGTACTTGTATATATGCTCGTATTTACGGAAACTTTTATTTATCTGAAAACATATTCTATATGATACGAATGCCACACGCGGTTAAATTGTCTTTTAAACGATCTCTATGCGATGTAGGAATTTTTAAAAGAAAATTTGTTATGGGCATACTTTTAAAAAAAAATGTCTAGTCAAACTTAGAATCTGCTGTCATATCAGGAAGATACATCTTTACTCAGCAAGCATACAACATATCAACTTAAAATAAAATATATTATAATAAAACATAAAATGTTAAACTCTAAAAAAGTAGTTAATCGCTCAAGCTAATTTTTTCTTGCTAGATAGACTTTAGTATACCTAACAATAATCTTTAGTTTCCCAAGCTATTACTTGGATGGTTTAAACAAAATTCTTTTTCCGAAAATCGATCGGAAATATTGACATTTTTGATATCATTTCTGAAAGAAAAAGTAAATATTTCCTTACACTAGGTTAGGTTAGGTTAGGTAAGAGTGGCAGACCCTTGGTTCTGACCAAACAGTCTCACGTAGTCCTGATTAGGTCCGTTGTGATACCACACGTGTTCCGTAGAACCCACCTTCATCAGATCTCTGATGGTTAGTGCGACGTAACCGCGGAAGGATTTTAACAACTCATTCAAACCAGCCACTACTGTTCAGAAATCTGCTCAGCCGTCCAAGTTGTAAGTTGCTTAGTTCCTCCAGGCTATCGAAAGATGATTCACCCAGAGTAGTAAACCTCCTTCTTGCGAGGCCAGGGCATTCACACAGAAAATGTTGAATACTTTCTTCCTCTTCCTCATCTCTGCAACTTCTGCAGAAGTCGTTAGTGGGTATTTGCATACGTTCGGCATGTCTACCGAAGAGGCAATGTCCGGTAACAACCGCAGTAATATTTCTCACGTCTTTTCGACTGTGTCTCAATAGCTCTGCGGTTCTCTTTTTATCGAATGTGGGCCACAGTTGCCTGGATGTACTACAGGTTGTCAACCCTGTCCATCTGTTCTGTGCAAGCTGCTTGGCCGTGTAGTCAATCTCCTCTTTGACCAATCCCAGTGGTTTGTTCACTGTATTGTCTGCTAGATCAGCTGGCATGCCTGCGCCCTCTCTTGCGAGCGCATCGGCAGCCTCGTTGCAATCTATTTTGGAGTGTCCAGGAACCCAGCACAGAATAACCCGATGTTGGTTGCCAAGTGTGCATAGATTGTTGCGGCATCGCTTTACGAGCTTTGATTTAACGCTGCTGGAACAGATTGCCTTAATTGCCGCCTGACTATCACTGAAGATGGTGATTGACGAGGCTACTCCCAAGCCAAGGTTCCTTACACTAAGTCGTTGCTAGGCAATGGAAAATAACTGTCAGGAAATATTTATTATTGTACTGTAAGGAATAGTATATTCTGTAACGGGGTTGGAATGAAAATTTGATCCGAGTGGAAGATTCCGAACACGAGCGTAGCGAGCGTGAGGAACCACGACTATCGAATTTTCATTCTAACCGAGTAGCAGACTATATTTGTCAGTCTCGGCTTGCGCCTCGACATACAATCTTTACGGTCGTCTGGAAATGTTCAGCTTTTGCTACTAGGCATACAATGTATTATAGTTTTGGAAACTAAATGTTATTCTTAACTGTATTATAGTATTGGCAATCAACCGAAGTGTTTCAACTATCAGATTAGTTTACCTAGTTCTCATAACAAGTTTACATATTTATCTTAACCAAATACACCAGGACTACCAAGAGATGGCACTAAAAGTTATATACTACCCTAGAAGGTTGATATTATTGTAATTTTTACTATTAAGACTATTGTTTGCGTACACCTACACTGTACGCATGAGAACAAAAGAGTTCGAAACCGTTTTGCAGGTGGTTTGCATCTTACCAATAGTAATAGTAAAGTCTTTAGTGTCTTGACTTCTTGGTGAGTGGTGCAGTCTGATTTGTATTTTGATATCTAACTAACACAGCGTTTACAAAAAATAATTTTCAGGACAATTGATTTATTCTTTTATTTCAGTCCTTAACCCATAACCCAATATTGGTTAAAATTTGTTGTCTTTGAAGACCTTTTTTTCTTAAAATTTTTATTGTCACATAAAGAAATGTGAAGATAAAAGGGAAGTAAAATCTTTAATATGTAATATCTTTTATATTGAATCTATTCAACTGTGCGGAATATTTTCTGAAAATAGGGGAGGGTATAAGATGAACTTATAAAAATTATAGCTATTTTATCTCCTTTTTATTTAACCAGTAGTAAAGTGCGATTTTTCCAGATGCTACACTAAACACCTGAACAATCGTAAATAAACGGCTTTAAAGTTTGATGGAAGCAACTGGTTTAAGGAAGGACTAATAAAATAATATATTTTTTAGAGTTTGGAAACTAGAGTTTAGATTAGTCACGCAAGCACTGAAAATAAAAATATTTACTACGTTTGTTGCTAATTAAGTTTGATTACAATATAATGACATACGATTCACCTGTATCCTTTTACAGTTAATAAAGGACAACAAGCATAGAAATAGGACGAAACATTTGGGATTAAATTGCAAGCTATGAAAACCAAGCTGGATGGCCGATGGTTGTTTCTTTATACAGGGTGATTCCTAAGTTGATACTTCTTTTTTAGCGGTGTATAGAAGGCATTAAAATAAACAACATTTTCAAATACCTTTTTTCAAAAAACTTTAAAATAGGCGAGATACAGAAGTAAAGAGTCTAAGTGCGGGCCTGGTAATCAAAACGTAGCCCTTTACTTTATATTGTTTTTCTCCGTTTTTTGTATGTTAATCATGCATTTTACGGATCGGTCGTCCGGTATTTATTTTGACAATTCGCGGCGCATTGTGGTTTTCTGAAGCAAATTAATTTTAATAAATTGGTGAAAATGGTAAAATTTGAAAACAATGAACTAATTATGGTGCTAATTTATTGTGAGTGTCGTAAAAGTGTGGATGTTTCTTCTCTACACCCAGAAGTTTTCCCAATGTTATTCAACGGGCAAGTTAGCCCGAACCATATTTGATTTGCAGTGTAATAAATGAATGTAAGTACTTTATTTTTGGGTTTTTTGAAAAAAGGTATTTGAAAATGTTGTTTATTTTAATGCCTTCTATACGCAGCTAAAAAAGAAGTATCGACTTAGGAATCACCCTGTATACAGGGTGACACAAGAAAGTGCACAATTTTTTTCGAAATTTTAGAAGTTAATATTTAAAAGTATGAGACGTTAATAAGTTGCCATTTTACCAACAATTTAAACCTTCGAAACCACTTCCGGTTTAACCGGAACTGAAGTCAACTCTTAAATTTTAAATGAAAACCCCTTATTTGTATTCTATATTTAAATTCTATAAAAGATTGTCTTTTCAATGACATATTACACTTTATCATTTGTTTTAAAAATGGCCGCCTAGATCAATTTTCCTTAAATTTTTAAAATGTCCATAGTTTTGATAAAACAAGGTAAGTAGTAAAGAGTAGGCCTTGGAAACGTTAAAATGGCTCATTTTAAACTACTTAATAGTATAAAACTCACTTGCTTGAAAAAAATGTATCCGTTAGGGCTATTTTATTTACAACTAAGAGGAATTTCTTCATTTTTTTAAAATGGCAATCCATCTTTGTTTTATATAATAATATTGTTCATTTAATTTTCTTTCTAACAATAATTGTAACAAAGTTTAAAATGGCATGCTTTATTTGCTGGTGTACTGACAGAAATGTGTCAGGTTCATATTTCCTAGTTTATCATTTAAAAAAACATTTTGTTAAATAATTCTTACATTACCAGAAAAATACGCTTTAAGTTAGACAAGGACATTCTTCTTATTGTATTATTTAAAAAGTTTAAGTATATTTTTGGGCTAAAATAAATACGGGAGCGAATATTTGACCACCTAGAAATTTACATGGCAAATCCCATGTGTTCTGTGCGGCCGCAACACCGAGTATACTAGGTTTGTCAACTTTTTTTTTTTTAAATTAATATAGATTTGGCTGAGAATAGGCAAGGCCTTTTTGCTTATAATATAAGTACACCACTTATACTTTTTTATTTATTAACAAGTAGGGATACAACAGACACTAAGTACAATAAAGCATCCACGTTGTGGTATTGGCTAGTGAGAATTAAATGTTTTAATTATACAAACAAAAATATAAATATAAAACCCTACAAAAATTAAAATTAAAAACAAAAAAAAAATCACAACAATGATCTGACATGTTTTTTAAATCTAACTATAGACATATCGAACATTTCCATACTCAAGGAAAGACCATTATAGGTACGTGTCGCTCTATAGATAGGAGAATTTTGACCTGAATTCGTATTTCGAAGTGGAATGTTAAATGTATTTTGAAGCCTTAGGTCCCTAACCGGTACATTAAAGCTTAGCTTTGATCTAAGTATTGACGAATCAATAAGACTATTAACCAGCTTATAAATCATAACAAGATCAGAAATTGTAAGTCTTCCAGCAAGCGTTACTACTGAAAACTTTTCCATAATAGGTTTATAATTGCTATTTACTATAAGTACATCCGTCTTACGTGATAAGAATCGTAAAAATTTATTTTGAATACTTTCCAGCCTCCGCAGGTAAATCGCATACTGAGGACTTCAAACAACTGATGCAAAATTAAGTTTACTAAATATAAACGCGTAGTACAATTTTAGAATTGTTTGAGGATTTTGAAAATTTAAACTGTTTCTTATAATAAATCCTAAGAATCGGTTACACTTATTAACAACCTGATCAATGTGAGAGCTAAAAATTAACTTAGTGTCAATTATAACACCCAAATCACGCATTTCACTTACCGACTTAAGATCACTATTATTAATCGAATAACGAAAATTATGCACATTCTTGTTTCTGGTGAACGTAATCGACACATACTTATCTAGATTAAGAAATAAACTCCGACTTTCGTAGAATCTTACCAAAGCATTAAGATCATCTTGCAACCTATCGCAGTCCCTTGGCACCCTGATTATTCTAAAAATTTTAGGTCATCTGCGTACAGCAGAAAGTTAGAAAAATTGAAGCATTGTTGTATGTTATTAATATATATAATAAAAAACAGGGGAGGCCAAGGTGACTACCCTGCGACACACCAGACGGCACGCTAAAAGGCTCAGAGTAAAATCCCCCAACAGAAACCATCTGTCGTCTATCGCTGAGATAGGACCAGATCCATTTGAGCAAACTGTTATGCACACCGACATCAGCAAGACGCTCCATCAGTATAGAATGACTAATTTTGTCGAACGCCTTACTGAAGTCTGTATACACCACGTCGACCTGCTCGCGATTATCCATACTACCCAAAATAAAATCTGTGAATTCTACTAGTTTACTTTCAACTGACCTACGTGGAAAAAATCCGTGTTGTTGTTTTAAAATAATATCTTTAACTTGTTCCAGTATGATGTTGTGAATAATTTTTTCAAAAATGTTTCCAAAAATACATAATTTACTTATGGGTCTATAGTTTTTTACGTTATGTTTGTCTCCTCCCTTGGGTAAAGGAGTTATATGAGATGTTTTCCACATAGTAGGAAAAATACCTTGTTTTAATGAGAGGTTATATATATGTAAGAGAGGCTTAACAAGATAGGTACTGCATTTTTTGATAAACATTCCAGGAATGTTATCTGGACCAGGGTTCTTTTTATGATCTAGAGCAGCAATGAATAAATAAATAAATAATGCCTTTATATTACGAAATGATGATTACAATAAAAGAATGAAAAAAAAAGTATTTATGGTTGTATTTACTGTAGCATGGCGCAGTCTAGCTGTAAATAGCTACTCAACTGAACCATACGACAATAATTATTAGAAAAAAACTATATTAAAAGTTATAATTATACTAAAACTAAGAAATTACAGGTAGAAAGACACAATACCAGTAACAAGAAATCCATTATTAAAAATACCTTACTATATATCTTAAAAAGAAAACGTTGATCATTGATCGTCTATCAATAACTAAATGAAGTTAAACAAAAGCACCCATGGACATATTAAAACTTCGAAATTATTTATTTTGTTTATTTAAAAGAAACTTTTTATATCTTTTTTTAAATAATTCAACAGTTGAGACATCAGTTAATTCACCAGGTAAAGCATTATAGGAAACTACTGCATTGTAAGTAAAAGACCTTTGGAATAAAGCACTCTGATGATGTGGTAAAGTTAATTTACTCACAGAGCGAATGTTATTAGAGTGTATATTATATCGAGGAATTAGGCGTTCACGAAGAGAGGAGGGAGAGTCAGGTTCGTTCACCCTCGCTTGCAGAGCGATCGTGATAAAATACAGAGTTAGGAAAATTCAAATTGCTTTTCTTTTTGTTTTTTATAAATTTCCAAAACATTTTGGAATTTGTATTGATTTCAGCTTCAATATTATTAATGTAATCTCTATAATCCCGTCGCATCAGTTGCTTAGAGGTTCTTCTCAGTAATGAAAATGTTCGATAATAAAGAAGATTTTGACTAATTTTCTACCTTGCGTGAGCCTTATTTTTTTCTTTTAAGATATTTATAGTATCGTGTTTAAAATATATAGGGTAGTCACCTTTCACTCGGAATGAAGGAACGTTCTCACTTATTAACTTATTTAGCTTAATAACTTAAATAACTTTCGTGGTATTATAACTTAAATTTAATTTGTAAAAAAGAAATTCTACCCCTTGCAGAAAACGGAACAAAAAATTGATGAAATTTGGGCTCTATATGTTTAAAGGATTACTAAAGCATGTGTAGTAAGGAGGAAATAAAATCTCCGATAATTATTTTCACTTAAATTTCTGCTAAAACGTAATAAGAGCTGTAATTATTTTGTAATTAATAAAGAGTCAGAAGGAAAGGGCACATTAGGAAACATATAATTGGACGTTCTGCCCACGAATCGTCCGAAATATGCCGAGATTAAAGTAACTAGCAATGAAATCTGGTTTTAGATGGATTCTAACAGGCAATGTCTCTTCGTAAATAGGAAAATATGAGAAATATATTTATTTAGTGTAGAAACGACAATGTGCGTTGCCTGGTGCAGTGGCGGCTCGCGGTTTAAAAAAATGTTGAAGAGTACGGGTACTTAAACAAACATTGATTAAAACCTGTGTAACAAAACGTCTCTCTTATCCTCATCTGTCCAACGATTGAATGGAGTTTCCAACAAATTACAAACGATATCATTAATTGGGTTCATTTTTAAAACACAATACTAAGTAGTTACGTACACTACTGAATTAACTGAAAAATAAAACAAAACTTTTTAATCACACAGTAAATCACGTAAAAACGATATCTATAACCGTAAGTTTCGCGAAGCCTCAAAATAAATACCTTAAGGTAAGGCGAACCAATCCTAAAATAATGGTGCATACGACTGATCTATTTTTAAATTGCCCTTCATCATAATGCAAATTGTCACATGCTGCTTGTGTGAGTGACGTCACGTAACCATAGCAACGGTAAATATCAAAGCCATGTTGGGCGTTGGGTCTTCACTTGCTTTGAGCTAACGGACACGGTCGCTGGGGTGCGCCAAAATGCACGAGTGTATATAATTATTGTCCATTAAAGTCAACCGTGGCCCTATTGTGCATAGCTACATTCGGATTAAATTAATATTATTAATTCAAACATAGTTACTTTTTAAGGGCTAAAATGGTAGCTGTATTACATTATTATTTAATATTGTCGAAAAACTTTCCTCCTGGTTTTATTTTTTTTTTGGTGAGAGCCCCTTCCTACTTTACCTGACGAGCCGCCACTGGCCTGGTGAGAGAAACTTGTTTTTTCTACTCCCACACGGATATTGTTGTTTTTTTTACCCCAAAGTGACTGGATACATGGGCTGTAAGAGTTAACTGAATGGATATAAGTTCATATCCATCCTTGTTTGGATATAAAACGGACCAACCATGGTCGTCATTTTAACTTGAAAAAGATTACAAGGAAACCAAATTTACACGTTGTCATTTTATGACATTCAGCAAAAGTGAGGTTAAGAATTGAAAAAGATGTCACATCAAATATGTAATTTTATTTTTGAATTAAAATATTTATCCCAGATCCTATACACACAACAATTTTTCTTAAAGCGGCGGTAATATTGTCAAGATTTTTTATTGACAATATTTCATCAATATATTGAAAAACCCCCACACGAACAATATGTGTGTGTGTCAATATTTAGCTTCGTTGTAGATTTTCGTGTGGGAACATACGAAAAAAAAAATGAAAATTTAAATAATAATACATGGTGGCCGGTTCTCCACGCAGGATTCCATAACATCTAAACTACTTAACTTTTTAATAATTTTTCCATATAGTCAGGGATATTTATTAACATACTTTTTTTTATTTTATTATCTGATATCCTTTAAAATTCCGCGTATATTTTGTATAAAATATCATTTATCTAAATTCATAGTTTTTTAGATATTGACGTTTAAAATATGGCATTTTCAGACTTTGACAGGCTGTAACATTGGAACGGTTCATCTTAGAGAAAAATGATTTACATCTCCAGTAGTTTTTTATTCTCTATCCAAAGAAACCATTTTCCGATTTACCATGTTAAACCAAAAAACCGGTTTTAACTGTTTAACATGTTAAAGCGGAAGTTGTAACTTAGACAGAGAATAAAAAATGAAGATATGAAGTTAAAAACCATTTTACTCTAAAATGAACCGTTCCAATGTTAAAGTTCGAAAATGCCATATTTTAAACGTCAATATCTCAAAAACTAATAAATTTAGACATATACATTTTTTTACATAATAGGCGTAGAATTTAGTGGGGAATTAGAAAATAACACAATATACAGGGTGTGTCAGTAAGGTGTCTGTCTTAGATAGCACCTAAACTATCAAAGATAGGGAAAAAAGTGTAATACAAAAGTTAAAGGGTTTTTTAGGATGCATAATCTAAAAATATTTTGTAATCTACAGGATGGTCTTAAAAATGGTACTGAATAATAAAAAAGAAAATTTAATGGGACACCCAGTATAATTTTCTAGAATATGATTCGATGGAATAAGGACTTTGCAACCCTATTAAAATTTTTGAAATAAAATGCAACGTTGCCAAGTAATTAATTTTTTTCAGAAATTTTAGTAATTTTTTGGGTATCGTTAAAAAATAGCAACCTCTGAATTAACCCTAGGCAAATATAATTTACGTTATAAGTACTTTAAGGTATGATATATTGATCTATAATAATGTTTTTTAAATCTCTTATACAGAGCGTTCATTACAAGTTGGAAAACTCGATAGTTTTAAAAATGGTTTATTTCAATTTTTTTAAATGAGACCCCCTAATTTTTCTAGGCAAAAGAATTTACCTTTCGAAACCCTTACTTTTTTGTTTAACATGTCATATATCAAAATATCATAGTTTTTGAAATATTTTAGGATTTGTCTTAAATCAGGGTAAAAAAGGAAAGTTCTAATTAAACTATTTAGTCAAGATTGCTTTGGAAAAAAAAATGTCACAGCTGTCATTGCAAAATTATTTCGCCTACATTTTGTGCTTTATTACTGTTTAAAGTTTAGTTTCCCAAACTAACTTTATCGAAATAGAAAAATATGAGTTATGATAAAGTTAGTTCAGGAAACTAAAATTTATACAGTAATAAAGCACAAAATGTTGGCGAAATAATTTTGCAATGACAGCTGTGATAAAGAAAATTATTTATTTTTTGTTCCAAAGCAATCTTGACTAAATAGTCTAATTAGAATTTCCTTTTTTACCCTGATTTAAGACAAATCCTAAAATATTTCAAAAACTATGATATTTAGATATATGACATGTTTAACAAAAAAGTAAGGTTTTCGAAAGGTAAATTCTTTTGCCTAAAAAAATTAGGGGGGTCCCATTTAAAAAAATTGAAATAAAGCATTTTTAAAACTATTGAGTTGTCCAACTTGTAATGAACGCTCTGTATAAGAGATTTAAAAAACAATACTATAGATCAATATATCGTATCTTAAAGTACTTACAACGTAAATTATACCTGTCTATAATTTGTCCTATAATTTTTTAACGATACCCTTAAAATTACTAAAATTTCGAAAAAAAATTAATTACTTGGCAACGTTGCATTTCACTTCAAAAATTTTAATAGGGTTGCAAAGTCCTTATTCCATTGAATCATATTCTAGAAAATTATACTGGGTGTCCCATTTAATTTTCTTTTTTATTATTAAGTACCACCTTTTAGGACCACCCTGTAGATTAGAAAATATTTTTAGATTATGCATCCTAAAAAACTCTTTAACTTTTATATTACACTTTTTTCCCTATCTTTGATAGTTTAGGTGCTATCTAAGACAGACACCTTACTGACACACCCTGTATAGGGTGTTCTATTTAAAAAAAATCTAAGTTATATTCGCCACGTTTTTTGGGACACCCCGTATAGTCCAGTATAATTTTAAAATGTGCACATCAATGATCTCTATAACTTTTGCAGTTCGAATTTTGATCTAATTCTTAAGATAAAGAAGAAAATAAACTTTACTCTATCGTTGACTCACCCTGTACTATACCATTTAAAAAAAAATACAAACAAATATCAGGAACCAACCAAAGTTATGATGCTCATGATAAAATATTGCCATTTCAAATTAATGTATGTTTTTTTTTTTTTTTTTTTACGGTTTCGCCGACTACGTAGGCCATCTTGAACCGGTCATCGACCACAAATGTGATCTACCGACTGGGGAGTGTGAAACGGCACCTTCATCCTACGAGATATCCGATCTCATCTGGCCTGTCCGGCGTGAATAGGATGGCTAGGTGTCGATTCATTTTACACTCTTCCCTGAGGCAAGAGCACGCCGTGTTCCCAAGCGGTCACCCGCCCAAGTACTAACCGCGCTTGACACAGCTTAACTTCGGTGATCTGCGGGAACCGGTGCTTAATATGTCGACAGGCCCTTGCCTTAATGTATGTTTAAATTATGTATTATTACAAATCCATAGAACTAACCACTCTGACTACAAGTAAACAATTAAAAGAAGGCCAAGTTACCTTGTGCGAAGTCATTGTTTTAGTTTTAACATTCCCAACACTTAATGTTTGTCGAAAAGACTCTGAGAAACTCGCAAGGTTCTACGAGCGGCAAAAATATTTAATATAAAATGTCTAGAAACTTAATTAAACATAAAAGGAAAAAATATTAGCCCTATAAGGCGGAAAAAATAAAAATAAAATGGTCAATTTAGCAGGACGATTGCTCTTAAAACTTCTTGGATTTTCCACCCTCAGTTGCGAAAAAGAGCTCAAAGCTTTTTATTAAACATCCGTTTTGCTCTATTTTAGAAATGTTGGTGCTTTTAGTTTTCTTGGTGAAATTTCTTTTTAATATAAAGGCCAAAATTACGTTGCAAAGGCTTGTGTGGTTTCCTTTGCCATTTAACTCTATAACTATAAAAGAATATAATTTTCAAAGACAGATGAAACTTTTGTAATTGTAAAAACTTACAAAATACTGCTACAGTATTCACAATGGTTTTTTACTAATGCGTCATTTCGGCCTACTAAGAGGCCACTGCCACTTAAGAAAACACC
This sequence comes from Polydrusus cervinus, assembly GCA_935413205.1. Taxonomy (NCBI): domain Eukaryota; kingdom Metazoa; phylum Arthropoda; class Insecta; order Coleoptera; family Curculionidae; genus Polydrusus; species Polydrusus cervinus. Next base: position 22,824,922 of record OW284514.1, on the reverse strand, counting down.
TTCGTCGAATACGAATTTATAATGGCCCCATTAAATGCAGACATTGCGGCGGAGAGGACGAAACCGCCTCACATATCATATATAACTGCGAAGCACTGGCCCAAAGAAGATTCAAAATCTTCGGAGGAATCCAAGTAACCTACCGCATGACAAACTTGGTAGGAATTTACCGGACTTTATAAAAGGAAGAAATCTTTTCTGACAAGATAGGGGAGCATAATAAGCCACTAGGCTGCAGTGCAGGAAGCTTGGGCCGAACGACCGACCCCTGCCTTAAACCCACCAACCCTGCGTCATTCTCCAACGATTAAGCGACAACATAATTCACAACCCCCTCATCTTTATTAATTATAATAATAAAGTTGACTAAAACATCCCCAGGCACTATTTTATGGCTCAATACGTCATTGCCAATGAAACGTGCTAGATAAAGAAAAAATTGTAACGAAGAGTTATTGATTTGATTGTTTAATTTTGTTTTTTGAAGTTTTTTATTGATTTCCGACGTCATCGTTTTTTTATTGTCGTTTTAACTTTATAATATTTTTTACATTTTTGTGCTTTAAAAATTCACTTATTCGTAAAAATAGTTTTTCTCGGAGCTTTTATTATCATTCTCTTGTGTTTCCGGTAAGTAGTTTAGGATATATATTTATTTATTGTAAAAAGTTCTAAGTTTTAATGGTATGTTGACGTTGGCTAAAGTTTTTTAAATTAGGATATACTAAAAAAATTAAATATTCATGTACCTATATTTTGTTGATAAAAATATTGTCGCGTATCAAAATGATAGGCGACGGGAACGTGTAGCTTAGATGATTTGAAATTACGTTTTAATTTATTTAATTTGTTGTGCCCTATTTAGTTACTAAAACACCAAGGATTTTTAATGGTTTTATTTAAGCGAAGCAAAGCAAAGCATTTGACGATTACATAATAATGAATAAAATAGAAGTCTTTAGAAATAAAAATAAAGTTCTTAAATTAGTAAATTTAGAGAGTTTTCTCTAAAGAAGAGTTGTTTCCTTAAACCTCACATACGACGCTATTTGTTCTAAGTTCAAGAAAAACAACTTCCGCTTTACAGTCAACTCAGGCCAAAAGAGAAATAAACAATTTAAATAAACATTATCAAGATCACTTACTCACTGGCTTGAAACTGCTCTGATCTGAGATTATGATTCTACATCTTTAATTGAATAACCAAATGGGCAGAGGTTACCCTTACACTTGAAAATGTTAAACAACTCCACTGAGTAAGTGTCTGTTTGAGTTTTTATAATGTCTTGTAACCATTGCCAGATGGGAGAAGGGGTTCCATTTTTGTTATGTCAGCAATTTATTAAAAGAGGGGATTTCCCTGGATCGACTATTCAAAATGGAACCCTTTATCCCAACCAATTCAAACAATTATGTTTATCAACTTTCGTCTACAAACTCCTCCTACAAAACTAGGAATGTCCTTGTCCTTGTTCTACACACTATCTTTTCACTACACCTATTCTTATCAGCAGACTCAACACCTATTAAGAGTCTTAGCACCACAGCGAAGTATGAACCGATTAATTCATCCTTAAGGATACCAATCCATATCCGACAATATTGTTCAAACTGCTTTTGAACGATCCATTAAATGTATGAATAACATTGGGTTTGTAAAACACTTACATTTTTGATATAAATCTTTAAACAACCTTTGGGCACCGCTACATAGAGACATTAGGCACATCTATTATAATATTTATGATATTGGACTTTGTTTTGACCATATTTCTTCGATTTATGTAGTAAGAAGGTAGATAAAGAAACAGATCAGCATCTGAAAAATAATAAGTGTATCAACTTTCTCCAAAATCTATAAAAACCAATGCGTTATGTTAATTTGTGATGTACAGGGACATTATTTTAAGTGTCTCACCCGATTGGCGACTTTGCTATCGACCACAATAAAAAAACAATTATGTATTCCCTAATAGCTTCTAGTGAAGAAGCCAAATTTGATGTCAAAAATAATATATGTTTACAAATTTGACAGATACGACGCCATATTGGATTTTCTTAAATGGCAACCCTACCTTATAATTCGCTTATTTGTTCCAACATTAAAAATGTATAATTGTCAATATTTATTTTCAGCCATTCCGGAGATACGAGGCTTCGAAGTTGGTGATTTTGTTATCATCGAATTAACAGAAGCTTTGAGATTAGAAACTCAATTTTTTTTCCGAAGAGAGAGAGTTTCTAATCACAAAGCTTTTATTTTTTAATGGGGTGAGACACTTAAAAGACATAATCGTACTATGCAGTTTTTGATGCGGTCATATTTCGGTCAGGGTTGGAAATAAATATCATAACTATCTATTTTTGAAATCGGACCACGAAATGTAATACACTGACTTAGTTATAAATGTGGGTTGCCATTTAAAACGATTCAAAATGGCGTCGTAACTGTCATTTCTTTGACATCTGTCATATGTATATGACAATAGCATGGGTGAATTCGTCATAAGAAATTACGTATCTGCACAAAAAATTGAGTTTTTAATGTTAAAGCTTCTATTAATTCGATGATAACAAAATCACCAACTTCGAAGCCTCGTATCTCCGGAACGGCTGGAAATAGATGTTGACAATTATACATTTTTAATGTTGGAACAAATGAGCGAATTATAAGGTAGGGTTGCCATTTAAGAAAATCCAATATGGCGTCGTATCTGTCAAATTTTTAAACATATATTTTTTTTGACATCAAATTTGTCTTCTTCACAAAAAACTATTAGGGAATACATAATTGGGTTTTTATTGTGGTCGATAGGAAAGTCGCCAATCGGGTGAGACACTTAAAATAATGTCCCTGTACATAAGTCATATTATATTGTATTCTTGTTTATTAGAATATTTTAAATGTGCACGTCAAAAATAGCTTACAAGTCTAATCTAAATATCTAAAGGGCCAAATTGCTTCTACATACAGTTTAATTACACAGAAAATTGCAGCTCTAAAGGGCAAACTGCATTGGCGAGACGGTTGCAAAAGGCTATTTGAGGTTGCCAGTTGAGTTCTTTCGGAAACATTAAATTAATTTTTTATCACAATTAATTTCATAGAAAAAATCATATATTAACATTGTTTAGTTATTCATATAAATTATTTATATTTTTTTAGTGTTCTGTATAATAATTATCATAAAATCACATTTTATAACCTGGTAATATAAAATTATATTAAAACCAATTTGGATTTCGCAAGCACTGTCTCACTATACAAGCTGTGTCGAAGGTCATATTTGATGTGGTGGAAGGCCTTAAAAGAGGTTAGTACGTGGACTTAACTCTGTGTGATCTCAGCAAGGCCTCCGACTGCGTCTCTTATGATCTTCTAGTTGAAAAGCTTTCAAGGTATGGCATTAGAGGTCTTCCTCTAAAGGTAGACTTAAAATTACAGTTAACCCATCTACTCTTTTAACTGTTTTTCATTGCTATTTTTTATTCTCATTTAACGTATGGTGTCTTATTATGGGGGTAATTCGTTATCAGCTATTAGGACTTTTAGACAGCAAAAGAAAGCTGTTCAAGTGATTGGTTATGCTGGAAATTCTAATTGGAATTGGAAATGGAATTATGCCTCTCCTGGCTCTATTTGTATATATTCTAGCAACTGCTCGAGATTCATAAGAACAATAATATTTTTTCCTTGAATTCTAATTTTCATATTTGCAAGGTTCTGATTTAATCAGACCTCATTAATTTTGCTCCAAGAAAGCTAAGGATAACTCTTTAAATATCGCATTGTACTGCCTGATAATGCAAAGCTGGTCAATAATTCGAAGATCAAATTACTGATCAAAAACCCTCTTCGCCGTCACTGCTTTTATTCAGTTCGGGAGTATATGGACACAGCCACGGCTGATTATTTTAATGATGCAATTTTTATTGTTGTAATTTGTTTGTTTACAAAGTATATGTATATGTTTATCTTGGATGTTAACTTGTTAGTTTTATTATCTTAAAAAATTCTTAATATACTTTTATCTATGTATAAAGAAATATTTATATTTACTTACAACACAATAACTTGCTAGAATTGTATTTTTTTAAAAAACGTAGTTAATATATATTTTGTCTTTTGTCTTTGTCTATGGTATACTAGGCCAATTTTTAGAGTGTAGTAACAGGCATCAAATTGATACAATCGAAGAAATCATCCATAATTCTTAAAGAGACCGGATATAGATTTAAAGGAAAAGTAAGACACCGTGACTTTGTTGTTTCACTTTTCCTTTAAATTGATACAATTAAAAATGTAGCTGATGTCCTTAAATCCTTAATTATATACCTAAAATTTTATATGACCCCCTTGTTTTATTGATCACGAGCCGCTCCTAACTGTAAGCCTATCTAAATTCTCTCAAAGTTTATTATTAGATAATATATATTTTCGCTTTGGTTATCGTCTATATGGTAATAAGACAATTAAAATTAGTCCTAACGAAAAATTAGAACTAAACCTCAAAATTACAATAAAATTCTAATTTAACCCACAATAATGGGACTTTCCGAACTAAGAACTGCGACTCTAGCGCTTTATTCTCATATGACGTGCTTAAGTAAGCAATAAATTATGGAGGCAAATGCTTAGACCCGCGTGAAATTGAACCAGTAAGAATGCAATACGCGACCAAACTGATCCAGCTATTTCTTTCTCTAATTTTCCAAAGCCCCAATTAAGCTGTTCAAAGTCGAGTTTTGCATATAAAGGACTCTGAACAACGCCCTATTCAATTTTGGCTCGCATATTGTCTCAAATAGGGAAAGAAGGAGCTACTTAAAGTGTTTGAAATTGTAGATAAGACACTGGATTTAGGGCATCGTGTTCGCTTTGTTTAGAAAAGGGGTTTGTGCGTGCCTTTTAACATTAACTGTTTTTTAATATAAATGTTGTATCACAATTTATAAATACGGGTTGGTGTCACGGCTGTAGCTAGGCGTTGACCATTGGGGGGGGGGGGGGGGACCCAGATTCTTCAATTGTAAGCATGTAGTTATAGCCCCCACTAGAATCAAGTCAAAACTCGAGTGGCGCGAGATTTAAATTTTTTTTTGAAAATTTACCATTTTTTTTGGTACTTTAAGGGCCGTAACATTTTCTGTAATATCGCAAAATACTTGATTCTAGAGGGGGCTATAACCACTTGTATTCTGAGTATTTTAAGATCAAAATCATTAAATTCTGATAATTTGAATATACCGAAGTACTTTCCGCCAGCGCGAAAAACAGGGTATCGAGAAAAACAACTTTAAAGTTTCAACGGTGGCTCACAATAAAATAGTCTCACTGTCACTTAGTCTGCGATGCCTGGCCCGTAGCGTGCCTTCCTCGAAAAACGATAAACGAGCTGATTCTTCCTGCCACTTTGCGAGCCTGGCCTGACGATCCTCATTGGTTGAGATGATGTCGCTGGCGACAGAACGTAGCTCTGAGAACGCGGCTTAACTCAAAAGCGGCTAGTGGTGAGAACTGACCAGCAATCATAAAATTGGATGTAACTTTTTTTGGGAGTAGATTTGGTAAAAACGTTTACAGACGGTTATTCTAGAGGCTATAGAGAGTCAAAAAACGTCGGAAAAAAATTTCGATTTTTTGAAAACTATCACAGTAGAAATCCCCCTTAAAATTCGATAATTAATTTATATCTGATATTGCGTGGACACAAACAAAGTAAACAGGAATAGCGCATGGCAGTCACGTGGCGGACCCTACCATTTGTAATGGCGGTAAAATATTTGTGCTACTCTTTACTTCACATGTTTGTGGACAGGAGCCGCTGCTGGAAATCAAACCCACAATAAATTTGAATATTGATAAATCTTGGCTTTAGCTCGTCTCAGGGGGAACGTTCCCCTCTGTCCCCTTGGCTACGCTCTTGTTCAATTCTCTAAGGCTGGAGTAGTTAGTGCCTTTCTCAATTTTATGTTTAGAGGAAAAAACAGGGTAATGAACTTCAGTTAGCACTTATGTTTTTATATCGAAAAGTAGGGTACGGTGAACCACAAGGGTCCGTTTTTGGACCATTTTTATTACGGTGTAATATGCAAACGATAAAATTATTTATAACTTGTTTTGGATCTAGTCTAAAATTTCTGTTAGTAATAAGTATCTTTCTGCACGAGGTAATTGGGTATATGTGGCAGTTATTGGAACAAATAGAAGTGTGGTAAATAGAAACCAGTTGAGTGAAGTAGACTTAATCAGAGAAGAGAAAATAGGGGATAGTCGGGGAATACCGTGCGCGGGGGAATAGCGCGCTCCATCGTTACTGCTATCTTATAAATATATTTAAAAGTTAAAGACCATATAGACCTCTAATGGCGGACACTTTAATTAATGTGCATTATTGGTGATACAGCGAAAATCACATATGTGGCATCAGTCTTAAGCGGGGGGGGGGGTGCATGTGTATGCTCTTGTGAAATAAGCAAGGTAAGTGCATTTTTTACTTTAATGGATTTTTTATTTGTATAAGTTCTGTAGTATTTGTGCTTGTATTTAAATGTAGTTTGGAATGAATTAAATATCTATTTTTTTATGTAAATAATTATTTAGTAATGTATACTTGAGGGGTTATACCGCGCCTAATCGCGTGGTATTATCCCTCATTGATTTATTTGGTAGAACTTGACGATATAATGAATATTGAAAAATAATTTTTCATTTGTGAAGAATTTGGGCGGAACAAAGATATATGGTTCCGGTGCCGGTGTATGGAATGTGGAAGATGTGCACATCAAGAGTGCAGCGGCTAAAACTCAACGATAAATTTTACTAGCGATTTTAGCTTTAAAAGTACCTCAATTAGAAAGAAAAAGAGAGTCTTACAGTTTTAAATGTTAGATTTACCTTAAGTTATGAAGTCATATTTATATTTTTTTAGTTTACGAAAGAGAATAAACACTTTATAAAATCTTGTTTTTGTTGTAATTGAGAACGTCATGTTAGTTTTTATCACTTTTTTTGATGCGCGATATTATCACATAGGGTGGGGAATACCGCGCAAATGCACTTGATCAGGTAACATTTTTTAAAAAACTATTTGATAAAAATTAATTGTTGCTAATTTAACTATAACATAATAAAGGATCTATGCAAACTTACCTTTTCAATCAGTTGTGGTTGGTGAGTATAATCAATAACTTTCCTTAAGTGCGCGATGTTCCCACACCTTCCCCTATTAACCTGTGCATTAACAACAATACGCTACTTTTTGGGGTATCAGTCCGACAATCCCAAGAAATAGGAAACGACCTGGCAATCTGATAAAGTTGGTAAAATAACCGACATAGTCACCAACGACCAAGAAAAAACAACACTCCTGTTTATAAAACTTGCTCTGCTACAAATTTCTTTTTCGCAATCGCATTCATACTCGCTAAAAAAAGTATTATTTCATTTCGTGTTAAAAGTTAAAGCCCTAATCAAAAAGTAATATGCAAATACGGTTCTTTTTTCTCACTGACAGTAATTGCACTCAAGAGTAATTACAAAACTTTCGACTGATGCTAGGATATATCGAAAATCCCACAACATTTCAGTTGAGCTAATTAGGTCGTATAAACACCATTTACTAATTAATTTTCAGCCTGCTTTGGATTACGCAATATACTTGCGAAGATCTTGTATTGTTTGTACAGTTTGATCGTGTTTGATGGTGATTAAGGAGCTCTTGTTGGAGATGAATTTTATTCTAGGTAATAAAGGCAATTTATGAGAGTAAAACAGCGATAGTTTAAAAAATATTCAGTTTTATTATACTTAGTTATACAGGGTGTCCCATAACTTATGGGTCGTAGAGTAACTGGAGATACTAGACATCAAACTAAGCCGAATATGTCATATAAGTTTTTTTTTTGATAATAAAAATATTAATTTAATTATGTTCTATGTTTTTTTATGCTTTGGGATGTTTACAGGGAAATATCTCGAAAACCGTTAAAGGTATTAAGATCAATCAAGTACACCTTTTTGACTCAGAAAATGCACTTCTTTAAGACACTATTATTGAAAAATACCTAATATCACAGGTAAGAAAAAAAATCATAGATTTATGAAGCCCAGTGTGCAACCAGCGCCATCTAGTTTGAAACTTGAAAATTTCTACAAATTCTTATGTCTTGGTCATAAAAACATAATATTGCCAACTTTCAATTCGATTCATTAAACCGTTTTAAAATTTTGGCTTATTTTCGAGAATAAACTTTTACTTTCAACACCCTGTATCTCTAGAACGAGTAACAATCCGAAAAAACTTATATGACTTAATTGGCTTAGTTTGATGTCTAGTATCTCCAGTTACTCTACGGCCCATAAGTTATGGGACACCCTGTATAGTGGCGTTAGAGATAGGGATTTTAATCTCAAGGAGAGGCAAGGAAATTTTTACAACACTATTATTTTATTCCTCTTCGATTTAGGCGATAATACTATATATATATACTGGGTTCCTAGGGGCACAGGTAGACAATGAAATATATTTTTTGGTTTTTTGGTGTGGGACTAACAAGAGATGGCGCTAACGGCTATATACAACCCAAGAAAGTTGATACCATAGGCTTTGGTATGAGTTCGAAACCGGTCTGCAGGTGGTGACATGCTACCAATAGTAAAGCTTCACTTCAGGTAGTTTGAATAGTATTCTTCATGCATTTCTTAAGAAATAAGTTTATTTTACAGCCAATGTTTACTCTATATAAAGTGTACTTCTACAAATAACTTGTATACTATTAATACATAAATACTCTAGAAAATTACATGAAATCTATGGAAATTTCTAAACTAAACTAAACTAATAGTGTAATATTTTTACAGTATATTTATGGTTTTAATAAATTGCCAACGATAAAAAGCGTAATTATTTTAAAGTGTGTCTTCGTTTATTATTGGTTTAATTTCCAATTTACTACCAAAAAATTTGCCGTAGTTTGTTTTATATTTTTATATAATATTATTTTTGTGTTTAAAGCATGAAATAAAAAATATTTAAAAAAATATATACAGGGTCCTACGCCTCACGTCCCGTCTTCTGTAGCTTACTTATTAATTAAGTTAGGATTATGACGTTTTGCAGTCTTTACCTGTATCATAGGGCGCATCTCAGGAATATATTTTTGTTTATACAGGGTGTTTCAAAAAAGTGTGACGTCATAAGGATATGTTTTTTTAGATTGCATGCCACATATTTTCTTACTTATTTTGATGCATCTTGTAGTTGCTTACATACCCCTAAAATTTAAAGGAAATCGGTTAAGTAAAATAGGCGAAAAAAAATAAAAACTAAAAAAAATCAGTTTAGCACCACTGGTTTTAAAAATTAATAAAAAATAAAAATAATGCCTCGTTATTAAAATTCTACAAAGGTACTTAATAAATAAGGTCCTAAAGTCTCGTTAACCCAGTTTGATTAATACGAATTGTACAGGGTGTCCAAAATTTAGTTTCAAACTTTGCAAACCTTAAAGCAATTTATTTTTCTTATTTCAAATTGGAACCCCTGTATATTATTATGTCATTCGATGCAGAATCAAAATTCAAACATTTATTCTAATTACAACCCTATCGCAATTTCTAATGCATTTAGACTTATTTGCAGAAAACTCATGTTATCAACTATTCCACCAGTCATTATTATATAATAAATATCAAAGGTGGCTTTGAAAAACAATTTATTGATATTAAAGTTTACTAAAAGGACAAATAAAAATTCATTTAGCATGCTCCTAATATGAAAATCATATCTACGAGCTTTTCTTGGTTGTATTCCATTACAAAAAATAATATAGCTTAAATAATTAATACTAATCTAATAATATTTGAAATTATAAAATAACTAAAGTCAAAATGGACTTTTGTCTTTTTAATAAACTTTAATACCAATAAATTGTTTTTCAAAGCCACCTTTGATATTTATTATATAATAATGACTGGTGGAAAGGTTGATAAAAGGAGTTTTCTGTAAATAAGTCTTAATGCGTTAGAAATTGCGATAGAATTGTAATTAGAACAAATGTTTGAATTGTAATTCTGCATCGAATGACATAATAATATACAGGGGCTCAAATTTGAAATAAGAAAAATAAATTGCTTTAAAGTTTGCAAAGTTTGACACTAAATTTTGGACACCCTGTACCATTCGTATTCATCAAACTGGGTTAACGAGACTTCAGGACCTTATTTATTAAGTACCTTTGTAGAATTTTAATAACGAGGCATTATTTTTATTTTTTATTAATTTTTAAAACCAGTGCTGCAAAACTGATTTTTTTTTGTTTTTATTTTTTTTTGCCTATAATACTGAACCGATTTAATTAAAATTTTAGGGGTATGTAAGCAACTACAAGATGCATCCAAATAAGTAAGAAAATATATGGCATGCAATCTAAAAAAACATATCCTTATGACGTCACACTTTTTTGGAACACCCTGTACAAACAAAAATATTTTCGTAAAATGCGCCCTAGGATACTGCTAAAGTTTGCAAAATATCAAAATCCTAACTTAATTAATAAGTGAGCTACAGAAGACGGGAGGTGAGGCGCAGGACCCTGTATAAATGGTTTTTATGAATAATCTCAATGAAACAAATTTTATTCCAGAAAATGGAATAAGGAAAGGTTTCTTACAAGAACCCTTAAAAATATTTTTGGGCTATCTCAACATTTAGAGGTGTCCCAAGATTTTTGAAATTCGAAAAAGTTCGTAAAAAATTTTTTTTTTGATTGCAAATACCTATTTATATTTTTAATACTTTAAGTCACTTAGGGCACTTTAATCTGGGAATTCGATCTTTTGCATACCTCCTATTTAGGTAGTTGAGAATCTTTTATAAAATCAATGAAAAAAAAAGGATCGCTAAGTATAACTTTACTCTACGCTAAAATTGTATAAAAAGTGCCAACTATTTTGAAATTACAAAGATTATTATTATGAAGCTGGGCTACTGTTATTTTATGTACTTATTTGTTCATTTAATTCACATACATTTTATGCGTTTTATGACAATATTATTTTTGTATTAAAATAGATAAACTGTTGTTCTCTTAATAAACAAATGATATAATCAATAATTTATTACTGTTTATAAATGAATTATAATAATTAAAATATAAATTTATATGAAAGTAAAATATATTTCGGAGAGGTGATATACTGCCTGTCGTATTAAAGTGCACGGGTGGGTTTGACGTTTGCATTACAGTTGATTTCTGCTAGATGACGTTATCGAATATCTATTCCTTATTGATTTTTATAAATAAGGAATAAATATCAGTGCTGCAGCTAGAGTAGAGGTGGGAAATACTGTTACCGATATGGAACGTTCCATTTGATACCGCGACAGGAAAATACCGCGACTAAATAACGGTTACTCCGGAACGAACTAGGGCGAGTTTGGTTTACAAAAATGTGAAGAAATAAAAAATGTTTCATCATTCCTGTCTGTGACCTTGAAATCTCAAACTAATAATAATAATAATAATAATAATAATAATAATAATAATAATAATAATAACAATAAGTTTATTTTCAATAGTCAGTTACAATATAAAAATGAGGTTTATTTTATATTCCTCAATAAACTCATTAGTCAATCTTCTGATGACGTGCCTGTCATTTAACGATTTTCGGTATGACGTCCGCTATATTGGAAAAATATCGAGAACATTGTTGATTGGTCAAAACTTGAAGTGTGTCACGCTAAGTGATAAGCGCCCTCTGCGACCTATCCTTCCTCTGTGAAAGAATTTAAAACGGCCTTGGGTTTTTCTTCGAAAGAGTCAAAAATAATGTTATATCCCGTACAACCCATAAAACGCAAATAAATAAGAACAAATTCCCATATTTAGGCCAGGAAATAAGGAATACTTTCGAATAAGCTTCAGAAGCGATCTCTATATGAGCACATTTTGACTAAAAATTTAAATCTTTGAACCTGTAGGAATTCGTATTTAGATTTAGAAGAACCACCAATCTCCCGAAACATTACTCCTACAATAATTATTATCCCAGTCTAGCGGAACTTGTAAAATCTAACATAGTTACTTGCTGTTGCAACATACGTACTTACCCTGTGAAAGAACGTTTTCTAAAACAGCACAAATTCTTTCAGATAGAAGAAATACTAGATTGGGTTTTACCAAAGTCAAAAAACTATTATTTTTAAATTCCCACAGAAAAATTATGAGTTTCTAGAATCCTAATATTAGTTTCATAAATATTAATCGTTTTACTGGATTTTTCAAAATAAGGTTAAATATACATACCTACTTATATTATTTATATCGTTTATTTACATATACCTAAGTATTTTTGTATTTATAAAATATAATATATTATCCCCTTGCACAAACATTTTATATAATAATTTATAAAGTTTAATACTAATAATATATTTTAATCTAATTGACGACAATGCTTTTCAACTTCTTGAGTCATTTCTTTCATCATCGATACAAGCCAAAGGGATCCTCGCGAGACCGCGTCCAATGAAAAATACTATACACCGCGCCAGAAAACATGCATCAGCACCATATAACTATAACGCGAACGGCGGCCGCAACCCTTCGTCCCCCGTCTGACAAAATACCTTTAAGCAAAATACCGTCAACCTCGAGACTGTTATACTCATACCGTCGCGAACGGCGCCGCAACAGTTCTACGTTCCACTGGCAACCTTTTGTCCCCAGTCTGACAAAATACCGTCAAGGAAAAAATACCGTCAAGGTAAAAATACCGTTAAGGTAAAAATACCGTCAAGAAAAAAAATACCCTCAAGCTCCAGACGGTTACTCATACCGTTTGCGGCGTTTGTTGTTACACATTCCACAACGAACCGGCGCGGCGGCCTGGTCAGCCGGCCGCTGTCGCTTTCTCTCGGTTCACATCGCAGCGTGTGCGTATAGCGGCGAAGGACGAAATCTTAATAGTTCCAGAGGGAACTGCTTCATTGTATGAGGTGGAGCGCGACACGATGGTATTAAAAAATACCGTTTTAAAGTAGCAGTTACACAGATACCGACCCACCACTAAGCTAGAGTATTTGGATTCGCGTCTATATCCAAACCTATTGCCGGCATACTGCGCATGTCAGGCGGATAGCGTGATGGCGAGATATTTAAAATGTAGGTAGAAATGGATTTAATAATTTTTTTTTTCGTCACGGTGTTAAGTCATAGTCGAGGTATTAAGTTTTCTTACAAAAACAGTTTGCCAGTTTGTTAATTTGTGGGCTTCTGGGGCATAATTAAAATGGAGGGGCAGATTATTAATCAGCAAGTTTTGTTATGGCTGAGGCTGTCACAAAATATTAAATATTTTGTGGCGGCTGTCGTCAAGCACATGTAAAGTAAAAACCTAACCGACATTTTTGAAATTGTAGAACAATTTATGTGTGCAGAGACTGTGGGATGAAATGTAGTACAAAAACTAATATTATTATTCACATGAAAAGAAAACACAAAGTCGCATCAAACAACGTCACATCCATAATTTTTGGTATTAATTCACTAAAAGCAACAATAAGTCCTATGATTTCTTCTAACTATGACCCTCATAACAAAAAGTCGGAATTACAAAATCGGAATTCCTTAAAACGTAAAAGAAAAAAAAATAAAGTGTTTGATTGAAAAATATAAATAGAATACCGTAATATTAAAAATTTAATTAATTAATCGCTATATCAATCATATTTTACATGTAATAATTGAACTCATTTCTACCTATGTAAATTTCAAATAGCCCGCCACCACGCTATCCGTCTGACATGCGCAGTGTGCCGGCAATAAGTTGGGATATAGAAGAAAGTATTTTATCATACCTTAGCTATATTTTCACATATTTGCATGTACGACTTCTTGTTCTGTTCAGAAATGTTTACAATTTCAGAATCTTGCACGTACATTGCTATTATATTATAAGTTTGAGCAAGTTTTAAATTTTAACCAAGTTGAGGTGTGTCCGTCATTTTTTTTTCAACAAATGTTAAAAATATAAGATAAGCGGTCTCTTCTGATTCATCCTCTCTCAAACAAGATAAAAATCAACAACATCCATTTATAAATAAAAAAATACCCGTAATGTGAAAGTTGGAGTTCACCTCTTTGTGAATAGTTCATATCTATTTGTCTTTCTAAAGAGATTAAAATTTAAAGATTAGAGCATTGAAAATAATGTACATTCCGAACTAACAACAGCTAAAAATCAATAATGATTACTGTTGATGATGGAGTTATTTGTCCGAATTATTTCAATTCAAATTGTTGCCATTTTAATCTGGCACCGGTTTCCATTGTTGTTGGTTTACTTCTCAATTTATAACCTGAAATAGCATTAATTGGATTTTTACAAATTTTATACCCTTTTAAACAACAATATTTTGGCCGTTAATGACTAGAATAAGCCTAATTGAATTGATCCCAAAAAGCTTTAATTAAAAGTTATAATTGTGAAAAAATCATTCAGGGTCAAGCATTGATAATATTCTTTAACGGAAAATACATACATAATTTAAATACTAACGGACCGGCTCAGCTGTAGTTACAAGAAAAAAGGACTGTGTCTGTATCTTGGGAACCATTAATTGTACAGCTTTCAAATTTTATTTATAATTAAAGAAAAATAAATAATATATTTTTAAGTTTCTCAGGTGGTCGTTAAAGGGCGAAAACGAAGATTTCCCCTTAATATGTCTAGTTAATCCCTATTAAAACATATATTTTATAGTCTCAAAAAACTACAACAACAACTTCGGTTACGGGCAACAAAAATGATTAAACTTGGTTTCGTTTAAGAGAATTTCAATTATTTTATCATTTCCGTTACAATATGTGCTTGGTCGCTAGACAACGCTGTTTGAAACATCAACCGCAAGCTAATATCTCTTTCCTAGCTCAAGTTAATATTAAAACATTCTAAAAATCAAAAAAAATTGCAAAACGGTATACGTATTCAGGTATTCAGCTCTAAAGACCCTTTAGGAAGCCACCTGACGAAGACAAAACCAACAGGTCAAAAAGACAGGAAAAACTGCGTCAACCAGATCCCCTGCGAATGTGGCCGATCTTACATTGGTGAGACTCTAAGGCCACTTGAAACTAGGGTCAAGGAACACAGAAACAACACGCTTAAAGGAGAAACCGAAAAATCAGGTGCAGCTGACCATGCCTGGACACACGGTCATCACATTAAGTGGCTCAAATCCTGCATAAAGAAACACATTGGAGAAAAAGGAAGTTCTAGGAAGCTGCTACCATATACCAGAACCCAGATTGTTTTAGTAAGCCATCATTAGATATAAGAAATATCTGGAAACCTTTGTTAAGTAGATGCAAACTTAAAATATGTTCCATAGCATCTAGCTAGTATAAATAGAGCTGTAGTTACTTTACTTATTTAGTATTCACCTAAAGACGACTGGAGATACTTACCAGTTGAAACGTTGTGATGTAAAACAAATATAGACAATGCAAGTCCAAAACTCTTCTATTGTTTAAGAAACATCATTGCCTCCAACCTTCAAAAAGACACTGGTATAGTTAAAAAATAGTTAAAAAAATAATAACTTGGAAATCATCTTGTATATAAAACTGTAACTATTACAGAATTAATAACATCGGGAATTTTCCTAAAATAAAAAGAACTAACATTTTATTAACATTCTGTAGTATTGAAATCCTCTCCTCGAATTATTGGCGTTCGCATTGCCTTCGATGCCTTTTAATGGAAAAATCCGACAGCCAAAGTCTTTTAATTAAAAACTTTTAGAGTAGCTGGGTCAAAGCAATTGGTCCTTAGCGTTGCACGAAAATTTATTTTGCTTCTTTTGAAAATAATAAATTATTTTAAAGGTTGAATATTCTTTTAATAATAATAATAACTGCTTTTCAATATCCAATTATAGATACAGAAATATTATTGAATTGATTAGAAAAAAGGTAGCTACACGCTGAAATAGAAGGTTTTATAATTT
Organism: Polydrusus cervinus; assembly: GCA_935413205.1. Lineage (NCBI taxonomy): Eukaryota > Metazoa > Arthropoda > Insecta > Coleoptera > Curculionidae > Polydrusus > Polydrusus cervinus. Next base: position 22,808,906 of record OW284514.1, on the reverse strand, counting down.
CTATCTAAGACCGTGTTATTTGAACTCGAAACTATGAAAAGATCATCTTAAAAGGAAACTTGGTAGATGTGTGCAGAAAATGCAATTGTCCAGGAGAAACGATAGAACATATTACGGCAGGTTGTGGTGCTATGACACCCAACACTTATCTGGGAAGGCATAATCAGGTGGCAAAGATCATCCACAAAGAACTACCTCATAAACTAGATCTAAAGGCAAACCTTCCAACATATTATCAATACTTACCCGAGCCAGTCCTTGAATCCCCTAAATATCTCTTATACTGGGACAGGTCAATAATAACAGATCAGTAGACCACATCCCTCCGGATATTATTCTTATCAAAAAGACGAGCAAGGAAACTTTCATAATCGATATAGGATACCCACTAACACATAACCTCACTAAAACCGAATCGGAGAAGAAAATTAAGTACTCGAATTTGGCGATAGAGACCAAAAATATATGGAAGTTAGAAAGAATAGATCATAACATCGATGAAGACATGACGAAAAATTTCAAGCATAAATTGGAAAACTTTGCCTGGTTATTTATACCAACTAATTCAGAAAAGCGTCATCCTCCATACTTGCCATATATCGAGTTTTGAATATCACTTCCGAATAAATCAGAAAAACAAAAGAAAATAAGTTTTAATAAACATCAATTTAAAATCTTACTTGCGGTTTGTGACCACAGTTAAGTTTATCTTTGTAAAGTTTGTTGAGTACTGGTCAAAAATAAACCTTAGACGATCAAATTATTTATTAGTCGACGTTTCGGCCTATATAAGGTCATCCTCAGGACTATTGGAAAATATTTCATAAATTTATTGCTTTAACTGCAAACTTTTACACCAGCCGATGCACTAAGCCTTTTTTTCATTGTTTTATGATAGTCCTGCTAAGATACTTATTGACTCCGGATGAATCTCAATTACTAGCAGAAATTTTGTCCGATAATTGTGTATGTGAGATCATACATAAACATGGAAGTGTGTTTTAGTATTTAAAAACAAAAGATCGATTCAAATGAATGTAATTTTCTTATTATTAAAGTAATAGCAATATTTAAAAAAATCGAGTTTATGAAATTTTAGATTTTAAATTTCGAATTAAACCAACAACAATAGAAACCAGCGTCAGGGTAAACTCATAACAATTTAAAATGAGATTAATCGCACAAATAACTCCCATTAATGCCAGTAATCGTTATTGATTTTGCCGTTGTTTGCTCTGAGAGAAATATTTTCAACCTTTTAAATATAAAAATATCATTATATTGAAACGGCAAAAATGTATGAACAGGATATTTCACTTATTATGGGCAATGTTTATATCTTTAAAACGAATTGGGATAATTAATTTATGTAGAAAGGTTTTGATCTTTTTCTGTAGAAAGTAATAATTGGTTTTAGAGTAAAAACTAGACCGACGCCAGTAATTAACTGGGCAGGCGAGGCGTCGCGACGATATACAATAGTGAATAAGGTACAGGTACCAAATAAGGCCACCTTAAGATTTAACTGACTGTATCCTAGTAACTATGGAACAATAATTTATAAAAATTTGCATACATAAAGTTTGGCTTTATAAGAGTTGGCTTTATTATAGAGATTCGCAACTAAGTGGTATTTTTCGGTCCTTGGTATTTTTGGGAAATAAAAAAAAATGTCAAAAACCAGCTCTTAATAAGGCTATAGACCAAATGTGAGAAATGAATGTCTGTATTTCATTCTCTATATTGTTTTTAAATGAACAGAACCTTAATAGGGATATAGTTTGGATGGTCATCTATTTTTAAATAACTTAATATTTTTGTTATGTGTTCCTAATAAGGCCAGCGTTCAAAATGTGGGCATTTCATAATTTTTGCTTAGGGCCTTATTATGAATACATAACTTCAAATATAGAAAAAGCTATTTCCAGAAATTATCCAAATAATTGGATCTCTACTTACTCACACTATTTTCTGTACACCTTTCACTAACTTTTTGTACCATAGACTGTTCAAAATAATTAATTTTTTAGGTAAAAATTGTTCATTTTAAATCGGTTAAAAATTATTTCGCGGAGTTCCGCGTGGAGCATCTGATCCTAGCGTCATCATGCGTAGGACTTTGAAACTACAAATCATATGTTGAGGCATATATTCCTGAACTATTTAAAATATCAATACACTTTTGACGTCATTCTAAGCGTATACTCAGAATAGGCACATGGCCTTATTATGACCGTGGCCTTATTTGGTACATGTACCTTAGAACTTAGGTACCTTAAAAATATTATATTTAAAAAGTAAGTTATATTCTAAGACTTTCTTGTTCTTGTTATTCAAACTTAATATATCCACTAGTTCTTGAGATACAATCGATCTATACTATCGTCAAAAATATAGTGGTTGAAGGTTTGAGTGCTTACATATTATTATAATGACTCAGCATGCTCACAATAGACGTTAAGACATGTTTGGTTGTCTTAGCTCCTAAAACAACAGTTTGTTATGTAGTTTAATCCTTTTAAAGGCTGTAAATTATCAGCATGGTGCTTAGAAAATTTTAACCAAGCTGTATTTATTAGTTATCCACATAAAAAAACTGAGTATAATGTTTCTAAAATAGCATTGAAAATTTAATGTTATTATTTTGTTGGTTACAGCTTTATGTCAGGAACTTACTATACCCATTACAGTGCAGTGCCAGTTATGTTAATTAAAAAATAAAATAAAATTCCAATAATTGGTATATTATTTAAACTCACGTTTTCCTGGTTCTCGAGGATCAAGAATACGAAAAAGTATTATTTACAGCTTTATATTAGATATTTATTTTACCCATTATAGATCAGTGCCGTTCGTGTCCATTGCACACAAGACACTAGCTGAGTTAAACATGATAAATTAGTAACCGTTGATCTATTACTCATAAATCCATGCTGCTCAACTGCAATGTTTTTACAAACTGACGTATATATTCGCCTATAAAGTATTGTTTCTAGAATCTTGGAAAAGTTACAAAGTAAGGAGACCGGGCGGTAGTTGTTAATTTGGTTTCGCTCACCACTTTTGTATATAGGACACACTCTTGCCTGTTTCCATATTTTTGGCACAGTTGACATTGATGTACACAAGTTAAAAATGATTAATAGTGGTGTCACCAGAGCCCCTATACAATCCTTCACAACAAAAGAAGGAACATTATCCGGCCCTGATGTCATTTTATTTTTAAGTTTTTTTGAGGCATCTTTAATGTCCTGTTCCGTTATTGGTTGAAGGATTGGTAAGTATTCATCAATAATATTATTTACTGGTTGATCGCACTCATCAGATACACCCTGTATGTATACGCTATGAAATAACTCGCCAAAAGAGTTCACGATATCCTGAGGTTCATCGAGACGCTGATCCCCGAGGTACATCTCGCCTGGGATTCTTGATGTACTGTTTTTTGAATTTATGAAGCGCCAAAATTTTTGAGAATCGTTCACAATTGAGGACTGCATATTATTAATGTGGGTATTGTGAGCAACCTTAATTTGCTCCTTTATTGCAGATCTTAGTCGCCTAAACTCCAAAAGGTATCGATTAATATTTGTTTTTTTATATTTGGTGTGCATTTTTGCTTTTAATTTTATGTTTTTTATAATATCAGAGGTATTCCAGGATGGAAAACGTCTTTTAAAGTTTTTATAAGCAGGGACAAAATCATCAAAGATGTTATACAGTCGGTTGTAAAAACCTTCTAGTGCTAAGTCAGCGATTTTAAATTCATTTAAAAAAATCCCAGTTAGTGTGTAGAATAGCATTATATAAGGCAGGAAAATCAGCTTTCCGAAAATTATAAGTTTTTGTTAAGCTATTTGGCGCCATTTCGCGCTCTTTGAAGCCCATACTACTGAGCGTCAGAATCAAAGCGGGGTGATACTTATGCTCGGGCACCAGCGGCTCGACATCTCTGACAACCGAGCAGTTTACGCTGCTTAAAACCAGATCTAATATTTTATTTGTACTGTTAAGCACTTCGCAACAAAATTCATAAACCTAGACAAACAGAATGTTTTTGAATCAGAATTATCTAAATTTACAAAATATGGTGCGTTAAAGTCGCCTAAAATAAGCACATTCTCTGTTTGTAAACATTCAAGCTATTCAAGGCTTTCAAAAAATACCTCGAATTCACCTATAGATACAGAGGGAGGTATATACAATAATAATATAAACAAAATCTTATATTGAAAGGTGCATTTACACAACAGTAAGTCAATATTTGGGAAGCTTTCATCAAAATCAGTTGTTTGTAAAACCTGCGTTTTAATACAATTCTTAAAAGCTAGCAGTACACCTCCACCGCAACTCTCTCTAACAATACCAAATTTGCGATCCTTGCGATAAACATCCTACAGATCGGGAAACAGTTCAGAACTGTGAACATCGCCTTTAAGCCAAGTTTCGCTTATTGCAATAATATCGAATTCACCTTCACTGACCAACTGACATAAAGAGAACGGCTATAAAAAAGTGTTTTCTGTTTTTTTCCAAGTCAAAAATGAAGGCTCAAAAAATTAAAAACCAAAATTAAAAATTTAGGTCTTTTCAGATATATTATCTATAATTAAGGTGGCATTTAAAAAGTGAGTTTCTGCTAATCCCAAGAATCCTGTTTACAGTTTTTTTAATATCAGATAATACATACTTACTCCTCTAAACATCCCCACTCAGTTCCAACGATATTAAAAGAGCTCCTAGAGACCAGCGACCTCTCTAAAACATCTGTCAATCCAATTTCAGCAATTCCTCCATGGACCAAAAGATGCCATTTATTAATAAGTCTTTATGTCTTTATGTAAATATAAAAAACATGAAACCCCCAACCCAACACTCAAACAATCCTTCTTGGAACTTATTAATACCAAAAACCCCGAAAATATCCTATATACCGATGCCTCAAAAGACGACAAGGGAGTAAGCTGCGCAGTTACGACCACAGAAACAACCATAGCAAGATACCTGCTTCCTAGGTTCTGCAGTATACATACCGGGGAATTATATGGAATACTTATGGCACTTAAAAGCATTACAGGTGAGAATAAGACGGTCACCGTATGTACAGACTCACTAGCCTCGATCCACTCCATAGAAAATATGTATACTCAACATCCACTGGCAGAAAACATACATATTATCTGCCAACAACTTTCGGACCAAAACATCCAGATAGGAATCGTTTGGACACCATCCCACGTCGGTATCAGGGCAACGAAAAAGCAGACCAAGCTGCTAAAGAAGCTCTGAGTTTAAACCTGCCAATCCAAGAAATCCAGCTTCCAAAAGATCTGAAGAACCGCTTCAAACAAAACATTTTAAACAAATGGAATCCATAGGTTAAGAATTGGACACACCCGCGCCACCCATGGGTACTTAATGGACTCTGGGGACCCACCTTTATGTGACTATTGCAACATAACCTTAACAGTTCGCCATATCCTTACGGTGTGTCCCAAATATACGGAAAACAGGCAAACCAATCACATAGCAGCAGACCTCAAAGAAACCCTAAGTTGACCCAGTCAACATCAACATGTGATCCAATTTCTAAAAGACATTAATATGTACAACTTGCTATAAGTCTTCTAATATTTTTGTTTTACACACCATATTTCGGTTAGCCACCATATTCTACAAATTATAGTATTTATATCTTTGTAAACGTGCCAATGGCCACAGCAGCCGAGGCACTATAATATAATAAATAATAATAAATAAAAAGTGATTAGTATTTTTTGTTAGCACCAATTTTAAAATAAATTTGGTAATTGGACTAAAAATCTTTATCATTGTCCTAATTTATTTCTGTTATTTGATACCAATTGTACGCGGGAAAAAAGCCAAGTGAATTTTTCCATTATGCCAAGAGCAAAATCATGTTTGAGGATCACGATTCTACCGTTTACTCTAGAACTTTTTAATTACAAACGTTTCATTAAAAAGCTCATCGGGTTTCCTCTGAAAGATAAGAGCATTAGAAAACAGTCAATAATCCCTTAACTAAGCTAAGGTATGACAATTCTGTTTTTTTAAATGCATAGAATTCTGTTTTTTTAAATGCATAGATACACCTTGATTTTATTTATATATCACGATATTTTCAGAATTCGATGTTACGATGTTTCTAATTCAAAAAAGCTGCCCAGAAACATAATTTAAGTGCAAATAATAAAATACACACACAAAGTCACAGTCTCATAATATTTCTAGTTATTTTTCTGTGAAAGATTATTAATTTGACCTGGATAAGGGGGGGGGGATCGATAATTAAAACCCCCCTAAATGTAAGGGGTGGTTGGTACAAATGGGCCTGCTATTTTTAGATTGGGAACAGGATTAGATATCGTATAACACCAGTGGCGTAGCTAGCATGGGTGACACCCGGGGCGGAATTCGTGGTGTCACCCCAAAAATAAAAACTGATTATTATTTTTTTCTAATTAAAATATAAATGAGTAAACAAAAATATGTAAGTACCTTAAAAGCTCTTTTTTCTAGATTTAACAGCTGCAAACTCACTAATTACGTCCTCAAAATTTATTTTTTGCGTTGCCTCGTGTTCTATTGTTAACATGCTTAGACTGTTGAGTCTTCTTTCTCTCATTGTGGCCCTCAAATAGTTTTTTATTAATTTGAGTTTGCTGAAACTTCTTTCACACGACGCTACCGATACGCAAATTGTTACAAATAGTTTGAGAGCGACCACAAGATTTGGCACAGATTCTATAAAATCCCATTGCACAATAAACTTTAAAAAGTCTAGAGACAACCAATTAGACACTAATATATTGGCCGCTTGAATATGTCGGCGGAGTCTTGGTATCTCCAAGAGGAGTTCGGCTTCCGATACTTCATCGTCATAAAAATTACAAAATTTTGATACAGCCAATTTCAATTCATCAGTATTTGCAGAAAGCAAAGTATTTGCCTGTACAACCTCAAACAATGAAGCTACTTCTCGAACAGACTGCAATCTTGTTTGCATTCAAACATATCTTTTTGCACTTCAGCTCTCAGGGTGAGCCCTGCATCGGTGGTCAACTCACCGGCCATTCGTTTTTTACGACGAATTCGTCTTTCGATTGGAATGTCGTACTTCTCCGATTTTTTTAAAGCAAAATCTATGGCGTTTTTTACAACTTCATTTTGTTGCTCCTCAGTATAGAGACGAAAAGCTTCTATTTTTATAACCAATTGATCAATACTCAACCCTTTACTTTGTAATGCAATCTGAGTACAATTTATTTCCTTCAGTACGTCATTCCAAAAGAAAAGATAGCAAAGAAAGGTGAAATCATACACAGCAGGCCGAAGGTTTTGTGCAGCACCTCTGGTGTCAACATTTTCTTGTTGATCACATAGCTCTTCAATTGCAGCCACAATCCCATCAAAATTTTCAGCCAATACTTTAACTGAAGCATAATGAGCAACGCGTTGTTGAGAGTCTTTTAACGGATGCTTTGCTGTGTTTAAGAAGCACTTCCCAGCGACCAGTGGAAGCAGAAAAAAATGTAAAAATTGTCATAATTATGATTTGTGTATTCTTTTCATCACTGTCGGGTTGTCGGGTGTCACCCCTAAAAGGGTGACACACGGAGCGGTCGCGCACCCCGCCCCCCCCCCCCCCCCCCCCCCCCTAGCTACGCCACTGTATAACACTGCGTCCATTAATTATGCAGTAGTTAAAAAATTACTTGAATTAAAGCTTTTATTTTTATTAAAATTCAATCAAACCATTTAATTTTTACATGATTAGGTAGGCTGTTTCTTGGATCACTGAGTATAATGTGTGCGACTTTACTTTATGACTTTTTTATACAGGTTGATGGCTAAAATATCAAGCTGTGTAAAATCTGCTGACTTTTAAATTGATATTTCTAAAATACGAAGCTATAAAAATAGAATTTATTTGTTCTGTTGGTTACAGCTTTATGTACCTTTCTTACCTTCTGTATCAAGTATAACCGCCGCGCCGTTTGTGTCAATTTATAAAAAAAGGAAGGAAAGAAATAAGAACACAAAGTCTTCCTCCACTATTATATTAAAGAATTTCTTATGGCTTAGAAAAACTTTTTTCCTCTACATGTTTCGAATGCAGAAGCATTCATTTTCAGGAGAATGAATGATTAAGAAGAAACTGATAGATAGATTAAGAATAAAAATCTCTCTTAATCGATAGTCGATATGTGGTCTTCATCTAGTAAATCTTATTAGAACTACCACTTTAAACAAAAAACTTTATTGTTAATACAATCTAATAACTTTTATCTTTCTCACACTTCATTCTCTATTTTTTCTGTAACGATCAGCCAACAATTTTCTTGAATAATTATTAACCTTTTCTATTTCAATTTCACATATATCTGCTATTCTTCTTACACTTAGATGTTATTATACCTTTTATTCCACACTTAAACTCTTATAGTACCCTGGGCCGTAATCCCATGTATATTTCTTTTTACAATGCCACGTGTGTATTGTTTTTCTCAAGGTTCAACTTATTGAACTTACAATTCTGATGCTCCGTTAAGATGATATCTATCAGTTTCTTCTTTTTTATTCATTCTCCTGAAGATGAATGCTTCTGCATTCGAAACATGTAGAGAAAAAAAGTTTTTCTAAACCATAAGAAATGCTTTAATATAATAGTGGAGGAAGACTTTGTGTTCTTATTTCTTTCCTTCTGAATTTCAACTCCATTTTAAGCATGGACGTACTTCTTCAAGTTAAAAAAAAATCTGAAAATTGTTATATTGCTGAATACGCTGCTATGAAACGTACTCTCCCCTTTGTTTGAGAGGATGGAAAATATGGGAACGTGTTAATTGCAGCTTTGAGTTAGGTACTTACTGTTCCCATTACAGCGCAGTACCCTTCTTGTCAAATAAAAAAAATTAAATCCCAAAATTATTTATAGTGTCAATTGCGCTGTTGTAAAGCGTAATTGCCCATGTAACTATTTTGTGGAATTTAATTTTTTTTTTAATTGGCACGAATGGCACTGCGCTGTAATGAGAACAGTGTGTACCTAACAGAAAGCTGTAATCAATATTTTTTTGTAATCTCCTTTTTCAAAAACCAGGGAAAAAGTGTTTAAATAATATAACGATTTTTGGCATTTAATTCTTTTTAACTGACATGAACGGCACTGCGCTGTAGTTCTTTTTCTTCTTCCCGTAGCTCTATAACCCTATGTGGGTTCTCTGGCTGACTGCACAATGCGTCTCCACCCATGTTGGTCCATCAACATCTGGGGGTCGTAGTCCAATCCCATGGTACGAAGGTCGCTGATACCGTTATCGCGCCATCTCATTCGCGGCCTTCCAAGCGGCCGTTTACCAGCGGGGTAGTTCTCCCATGCTAGTTTTGCCGTTCGTTCATTCGGCAGTCTTTGGACATGTCCCGCCCATCTCAATCTCATCCCTTTGATCTTATTAACAATATCGGGTCCCTTGTACAACTCTGTGAGTTCCCTATTTTTTCTAGTTCTGTGGACAAGATGGACTGGGTCCAGTATCGGCCCAAACACCCTCCGGAGAACCTTCCGCTCGAAGACTCTCAATTTTCGCTCGCTATCCTTTGTGAGGGTCCATGTTTCACAGCCGTACGTAACCACCGGTCGTATAATCGATTTGTAGATCTGTAATTTGGCTCTCCTGCCAATACGTTTGGATCTTAGTATTTTATCCAAAGCATACATACATCTGCTGCCATTCTGAATTCTGGCTTTGACCTCTTCTGTTATGTCATTATCGGCGGTTATTTCCGCTCCTAGATACTTGCTGCTATTTACCCTCTCGACGTTAAAATCTCCAATTGTCACATTCTGACCTATACGATCTCTTTGAGCATGCCTTGATATGCATGTATTTGGTCTTAGTTTCATTTATGGCTAATCCAATTTTAAGTGTTTTCTTTTCTATTTTGGTGAACTGTTCCTTGACCTCGAGAACTGACCTGGCCATCACATCGATGTCATCCGCAAAGGCAAGAAGGAGTCTTGGTCCATCATTAGTGTACATCTCCACCCTAATATTTGCCGCTCTTATGGCTTTCTCCAGCGCTATGTTGAAGAGCAGTGGTGATCGTGCGTCTCCTTGTTTCAGCCCGTTGTTAACATCAAATGCGCTTGAGACAGTGCTTCCGATTCTAACTCTGCTTTTGGCTCTATTTACACACATTTGGGTAAGTTTAATTAGCTTTTGAGGGATTGATAGTTCAGCCATCGCCTGCCAAAGTTCCACCCGCAAGACACTGACGTAGGCTTACTGCGCTGTAGTGGGGAAAGTAAGTACCTAACATAAAGCTGTAACCAATGCAATACAAAAACTCAATTTTCATTGCTTCGTATTTTAGAAACATCAATCTTAAAATCGAAAGATTTTACACAGCTTAATATTTTAGCTATCACCCTGTATAAAAAAGACAACAGACAAAGTGGAGTAACATACATTGTACTTAGTACTCCATTGAATTTTGAAGAAAATATGGATTTTTGGAATTCAAATAACTCTTTAACTAATTCATAATTATTGGACGCAGTGTATATAAAAAGTGTCTCCTTTCCAAAACTTGAAAATTTCTTCTCCGATCAGAAGTGACTTCTAAAAAAACGGGCCTTCTTTCTCCTTCCCCAAACTTGTACCCCGATCAAAAAGGACTTTGCTCCCTCTACTCAAGAATTTTTTTTGTTTTGTAAAATTATGTAGCAATTTTATCCATCGCTCTCATCTTTAATGGTTTAAGAACTAGAAAATTGACGTTACACATTCATTGAGATTGTTTATTTTAGTCAGTTAAAGGAGTAGAACACAATTTAATGATCAGATATTATGTATGAGCACGTAACCCAATAAAACAGGACCAAACCAACAAACCCGACCAGACCCGAACAAACCCGAACAGGTCGGTTTCTCCAGAATAGGAAACTATTTCTTTTTCTCATTGTAATGGTTAGTTTACAATGAGCTACTAATAAATAGCCATGATTCTGATCCAATTTTAAAGGAGTTTAATTTAGAGCTTTATAGCTAGGTAGCCCATATCCTATTTAGCTTAAAGTTATAAACTCCACAAAACTTTACTACTTATTTGGTGTAGCTTGTTAACTAGATTACTTTATTTAATTTATTACGTTACATCGAAGTACAGAATTTTGGGCCGTAAAAAATAAATTTATTCTTTATTTAAAGCTTGATAGTGTAGTTAATGAAGTTTGGTAATAAAACTTTACACTCATTAAAAAATACAATGTAACGAATTCCTTCCGCAATTTGCATTATGTAAAAACTTTTACGTTCACTTTTAGTAATTTATTAGGCAGTTTTTACTAACCAGCAAAGTCCCGCTAGTCGATTTTAAAACGCTAAATTCTCCGAAGTCACATACACATAATTAGGGAAACCTGTTCCATTTTTAGGATATTAAAAAGTGTGGAATAATATTTCAATAATTACTAAATATAATTTAAAAAAAATTCAATTCCAAATTAAATAGTTAAAAACTGCACACCAAGAAACGATGAAACCGTTTCTTTAATTGTACAGAACATGTCAGAAATTTCTTTAATTTGAAATAAAACGTTCTGTATATTTAAAAAAAATCAAATATTTTTTTAATAAACAAATTAACAATATAGGGTTCAATAGATTTATCTTTTAAAATAATTTATTTTTAAAGAAAGAAACTTAACAGCAACAAGAAGGAAGAATATAATGGGTTTCCTGGGGCACATGTAGACAATGACAGGCTATTTCGTCTTTGTTGGGACACATCAGAAAGCCATAACCTGTAAGCAATTCCCACTACAGCGAAAATATATTTTAAAGATATTTTTACTAATAAAAATATGATGAAAATCTAGTATCGCCATCTGTAGGAATCAACTTAATGCAAAAGATAGCCATCTAACGTGAAAATATAGAAATCATAGAACTATAAGTAAATCAAGCACGAAACGGCTACCCATCCAGTATAGGAAATATTTTTGGCGCTTTCCTACACATCTCTACGGTTTTATAGATTCAGATCTAGATCGCGCTGCAGTCACCCACTGGTGTGCAGCACTAATCCCTAATTGCCGTGTAAGAAATAAATAAATAAAATAGTGGAATTTAGTGTTCGTTTAAAATATATAGAAAGAAATTTAGCCGCAAGCGGACAGAGTCGGGCGTCTAATTTTGCGTTGGAGTACACAGGGACGCCAAAGGTAATGGGTAACCTGGGGCACAGGTAGACAATAACAGGCTGTTTCGTCCTTGTTGGGACTCATCAGAAAGCCATAACCTGTGTTCTGATGAGTCCCAACAAGGACGAAACAGCCTGTCATTGTCTACCTATACCCCAAGGAACCCATTACCTTTGGCGTCCCTGTGAACTTTAATGCAAAAGATAGATGCACTACTCTGTCCGCTTGCCGCTAAGTTTCTTTCTATATACTTTAAACGGACACTAAATTCCAATATTTTATAATAGATTTATGCAAAAAAAATTAAATTCATCATTACTTTTTGAAAATCAGAATGTGGAAAAAATATCTTTAGGATCAGGCATTGTTGGGTGATAAATATACAGTTCTTAAATTTTGATTCAAGTGTTCAAAGGTTAGAAATTAGGATGGTAGCATTTTTTGCCAATAAATAGAAGCACTGGAAAGCAATGTTGCCAAATCGTCATTGTTGCAGGTTTGTAAAAGCAAAAATGCATTTATTTAGGGTGTTCTAAACATTCTCTTAGTGTAACATGTCGGCCACCAGGTCACAATAGTAGTTTGTACTACAAGAGTGGATATAATATTCATATATTTCATTCATATTATTCTTACATTTTTTGACACTTACAGAAAAACTATACAGTGTATTTACAAATGTAGTTTATGTTTTGATAATAAATAATTGGGTCAGTAGGTATACTAATATTAACATTTTAAATAATAAAAATGGAATTTTGGAAAAAATTTAATATTGATAAGTATATACTTATGTATGATGTATATACAGTCTGTAATTTGGAATAAATTCAGTAATTCAAATACCTATTTATTTTCGGGTCAACATTATACAGTATGTCCCAAACTGGAGATAGGATGCCATCGATAATTTTTTTAAATAGCAGCCCTGGTTTTTTGATGACTATTTTTAAAGGGCAAATTAAGTTACACATAAGTGCAAAATTTTAATTCTTTATTGCCTGCCGTTTCCAAGATAATTTAACAAACAGTTTTTCTATTTAAAAATTTACAAAAATGTATTGAACAAATTTAAATAGTAACACCAGTACATTTAGATATAAAGTGACGGGTCTCGCGCTCAAAAACTTTTATTATGTCATTGTCATTTAAAAAAAAAGTCGCCCCCCTCCATTATGCAAGACCTGTCCATGATTATTTGGACGCTGTATTTCCAGGAAGATGGATTAGTAGAACGGGACCCTTTAAATGACCACCAAGATCTCCAGATCTAGTTCCTTTGAATTATTTCCTAAGGGGATATTTTGAAAGCAAGATTTTTCAGACGAAGCCCGCAAACATTGAGGAACTGAAAGCACGAATAAGACATATGTGTAAATAAATTTCCTCAGAAATCATTAGAAATGTTTAAAACGAATTTCAATTGCGATTAGGGTATTGCCAAATACTGAATGGAGAACATTTTGAACATTTATTGAAGAAACATTTTTATGTTCAATAGTTTTTTAAAATTTTTCAAATAAAAACTGTTTGTTAAATTATCTTGGAGACGGCAAGCAATAAAAAATTAAAATTTTGCACTTATGTGTAACTTGATATGCCCTTTAAAAATAGTCATCAAAAACCAGGATTGCCATTTAAAAAAATTATCGATGGCGTCCTATCTCCAGTTTGGGACATACTGTATAATTATTTTTATAATGGAAAAGACCGCAACTAAAAATACTCATCGACGTGTCCGAGCATTCTTTCGAAAATAAATAGGTATTTGATTTACTGAATTTATTCCAAATTACAGACTATAATATTTATATAAAACGGGAGAAGGGAAAAATCTGAACCGCAAACTGCAAAATGCTTTTAAATTCGACAAGACTAAATCCATTCAGCGGGAATTTTGGCAAACACTTTAGTTAAAGAATTAACAAACCTTATTAATTATCTGCAAACACTTTTTCATTGTTGTAAATTTCACCATTGCCGCTTTTCAATGAAATAATTTTAATTAAAAAGTTTTTATTAAGAGTTGATGGTAAAATCGTTTAATCCTAAGGGAAAGTTCCTGTTACAGCTTTGATTAAAAAACCGCCTTACAGTGTAGCGATTTGTGGACAAAAAGGTAAAAAACTCATTTATTATAAATCAATTACTTATTAATAAATATTGAGTTTTTAAGACCGACTTTTTAATATACAAATATCGTTTTAAAAACTATTATTTGTAGTTTTACAAAATATTTGTAATTTCTTGCTAATATTCAATTGTAAATTTACCAGGAAGATTACACGAGAATACCAGATAATTTAAATTTACTTTATATTTCTTATATTTATTTTGTGATTTTATATCAACTTTATTCCCGTAGATCGCGTATACGCAACAAGGTAACCTCAAGATTGGTGTGGTAATGTTAAATAGAATTGGAGGCCCTGGCAAAAGTAAACAAAGTAACACTGCAGTGGGTAACCAGGACATGAAAGTGTTAAAGGAAATGAAAAAGCCGATAAACTTGCAAGGAAAGGCTGAGAAAATACACTCATAGGTCCAGAACCGGCACTCGGAGTTCCAAGGTGAACAGTACGAGATGACATAAAGCGATAGATCAGAAGTAAATACAAAATCTACTTGAAGAACAGACAGGAATTACACCACAGCAAATGCTTCAGTGGAGATCCAGACCCAAGATTAACCAAACAGCTGCTTCAAATGAATAGGAATCAGATGAGAATTATTATAGGAATTTTGATAGGATACCATTTGCACAGAATGTAACTATATTATAATGGAGACCTTGACTGCAGATTATGCGGACAAGTCAGGGAAACTGTACAGCACATAGTTTGCCATTGCGAGTCACTAGATCGGAAGAGGCAGCAAATACTCGGGCAAACAAAACCGGAACCAGAGGACATCCTTACCCTCTCCCCAATTGACTTACACAATCTAGCACAAAGAACTAGGATCATAGAGTGTGTGTGAAAATCAAACAGGGTAAGCGCAAAGGGCCAAACCAGGCCTACGTGCATCAAGCATATGGACAGGCCCTCGAAAGAAAACAAAAACTTCTGATATATTTTTATCCTTATGTTTGTCCTATTTTTCTTGTACTTACTGCACAGGGCGCCGCAGATATTTTCAACGAGTAATTAATGTCTAAGGACAGCTGTCATGGAGACGTAGAAAGGTTCAAAATAAATTTAAAATTTTAAAATTAGAGGAAATCGGTAAAATCGCTTTCCTTTTAGAGGTATTAGAAGGTACACCGCAAATAAAGTTACAGAAAAACTTTTTTACTGAAAATGACGGTTTAGGTATTTAACGGATTTGATTTATTTTTGTATACCGAATTATTTATTACTTTATTATTATGGTTAAAACGATAATATTTTACATTCTTTTCACTACTAAAAAACTAATGTTTTATATAATATAGTTTTATCTAATTTTGACGGTACTGTTCTTACTTGGATTAACATGACGTTTTGCAACAATGATACACTCGACCTAGGTAAGTAACTTTCTTGATCAGAATAGAATGCTTATGGTGGAGACAAAATTAAACATATGGCTTATCTGAAATCTCTATTTACGTCATCATGCTCACGTAACAAAATTGTACTACCTTTACTTTACAGAGAAGGTATATAAATGATGGAGAAATGTAATTTTTAATAATGATAACAAAAATAGGAATATTAATAAAAAAAAGTTAAATGGTCATAGCTGGGTTTGAACCCGTTGTAAGGGAAGATTTATATTATGCAGCTTTATTTATACTATGCTTTTTTGTTTAAATAAAAGTAGGTTAGGTAAGCGTGGCAGATCATTTTTTCTGACCACAGAGTCTCACGTAGTCCTATTAGGTCCGTGATAAATAGAAGTAATATTCCCCTTTCATAGGTTATAAGGTCCAAATTAGAGTTATTTTAAAAATACCGCTCAAAATCTGAACGCATGACTGCACCCATCTCAGTTATGCTCCAGTGCATCTAGCTAGTATAAAAAGAGGTGTAGTTACTGTACTTATTTAGTATTAATCTGAAGATGACTGGAGATACTTACCAGTTGAAACGTTGTGATGTAAAACAAAATAAAGACAATGCAAGTCCATAACTCTCATTTAAGAAAGATCCAATGATGATGGAGACAATTCTCCAACCTTTAAATACCGACTAATTGATTTTGTTGATCGTGACAGGTATTAATCCTTAAATTATTATAAATATTATAAAACGACTTTTGGGTACACAAACAAAATTACTTACTTGATCATCGATATTTTTAAATAGTATCAAAGATCACAATACTATTACTACTCGCTTAGAATCTCAAGTACGGTAAGCTAATCGAATTCTTTGTCAGAAAACCAGAAATCGGCGACCAACGCTAAAAGTTTTTAATTAAAAACGTCTAATTGCGAAACTTTTGGGTTTTCCAAAAAAACCGGAAGGTGTTTGTAAACATTCTATGTAGGTCAACCAACGATTTTTTAAACTAGGGGTATTTATAGCTTGTTGTAATGAATATTGTACCGGAAGTACAACTCAAAAGGGACGCCGCGCCGGCTGTTTCTTGGAAACCGTTTGGCTTATGAAAAAAAAAATTATAATGAGATATCACTAAGAATTATTTTCATGTGGCTAAGTTGACCGCCAGGGGGCATAACTACAGTAACCAATCAAAAACAGGATTTTCTTAAAAATCCCCATAGTAGAGGTATATTAAAGGTAACATTAGTGCAATATATAAGGAATTCGAAATAACTTATGTTTTTAAATTTTTGCTTACAATATTTAAATAAGAGGGGAAAGTAGTTATTAAAAAAATACTTATAACTTTGGCTTGGCTCTGTTTCATGAAGTTAATAAAAAAAACAAAGTCGTTCTTGATTCCATTGCGACAGCAATTTTAAATTCAACGATATATCTTTTTTAACTTGAATAAAAAGAAAAACGAATAATAAGAATAGTTGTGAAAACAATATATTTTTTAAAACCCGGGATATGGATATTGCGAAATAGCGGAATTTAGAACGACTTTGTTTTCTATTATCTTGATTAAAATAAAAACCCTATTTAACGAGCCCAAGTTTGTTAAGTTTGGGTGAACCAAAAAAAAAATTTTAAGTATATTTTTAATAACTACTTTCGCCCCCGCGTTCCCCACTTAATCGAATAGTTAGAGCAAAAACTTTAAAACAAAAGTTATTCAAAATTTAGTTGTACATTCGGTACATACATGGCGATTGTTTAAAGGGCAAAAGTTCGAATCTTTGGGTTTCAGAGTTACTGCCTCTTACATGTTTTTACTTAACAACAACACTATTATACTTTCTTTAAATTTAAGTTACTCATATATTATAACTAAATAAAAATATATACCCTTAATACTTAATACACAGCGACCGAGGATGTGAATTTTGTAATATAAATATTAAGGAATCTGTAGCATATTTATATATTTTGTTATTATTTGACAATAAATCATTAATAGTTTTATTAAATAATAATATATTTTTTATTTTTGGTATCAAATACTATTTGCTTGTTTCACTTCAAGTCTTTCTCCACCAGTACATTAACAAATTAGAAAATCTATTCTCTATATGTTTCGGACGTGGTAGCGCCCTTCATCAGGAGAAACACAACGAATTGATAAATAAAGTCAACTAAGTATGCAAAAATAATATAATTATATATATATCTTAGGTCTTGGGTCTGGATCCCCAAGACTTACGAAACAGTTGCTTCAAATAAACATGAACCAGCTAAGAACCATTACATACATTCTGACAGGACACATGCCTGTATGTAACTGTACAATGGAGACCTTGACTGCAGATTATACGGACAAGACAGGGAAACTGTACAGTACATAGTTTGCCATTACAAATCACTAGATTGGAACAAATACTCGGGCAACCAAAACTGGAACCAGAGGACATCGTTACCCTCTCCCTAGTTCCGTTTGCGATGAGATCTCGCTACACTGCCACTGTGATCACATCATCCCGTAAAATTCCTAAACGTTCGCCACTGGTTTGCTTTTTAAGGCACTAATTATTCTCTTTTAAAAATTTGGTAGCTTCCTTGCCGCTTACATAACACCCTAAAGCCAAGGGTGTTGTAAATAAATTTAGACGACCATAAAATTAAATTTAATTTCTCCCCACTGAAAATTAGCTCCTCCTTTAAAATGACTCAATTAATTCATTCTTTTTTTACTTTCGTATGCGATCGCGAGAGAACGTAAATTGCGAAAGGAGAAAGAACAATTAATCTACGTCGTTTATTCGGTGCGAGTTTTCTTGCACCGATGTTAATGGTAAAGCTACCACAATTCTAAAATCAGGATCTACTTTAAGATATTTTCGTAAATTTTATAACTTATTAAGGAACTGCTTATTTAGGGAGGCAAAAGTGAAATGGTATTCACTAAAAGAGGTAAAATGAATATTAAATTATTTAGTATTTTGAGTTAGCAATCTACTCTATGTCATCAATAAACTATGTTGGGAATAATTATAATATAATCCATTATTTCAGTTTATTAACGATTCTCTAGAAATAAGTTTTTCCATTTAAATTACTTAATTTTATTCTTTTTGTATGGGAGGACGTTAATTTTAAAAGAGGAGCAATTAACCCTTAAAATTTGCCCTTTGTTAATTTTCCTGGCAATAAACTTACTTAGGAATGTTAACTTAGAAGACAGTCTCGAATAAATTTTTATATAAATATATATTTTGTGAAATAAGCAAACACTACAAAAAAATAGGTTAATTACGAAAATAGTTTACAAAACAACTCTATTTACTTCTAATAAACAGAGTTTGCGATATAGTTATTAATCTGTATTATAAAATAAACGAATAACCTCTTGTAGCAGTATTCTTATGTGAAATTTTCACATCACATGTGATGGGGTTAAATCTTGCTAGAATATTAGTTGTTTTGGATTCTCGTACGTCAGAACTTTCAAAGGCTGTGTTCACGACTTTTTCCAAAAAAATATAGACAAAATGGAAAAAATAAATAATATGAGACAATTTTTCTAAAAGTGTTGTAAAATTAAAGAAATTACCTATTTTTTTGTTGGTCTGTTGTTGGGGACTGTCGGGGGACCTGATCCATATGACTTTATATTCGCCGCTTAAGCCTGGCTGATTTAATTTCGTACTAGAGCATAAAATATTCATTTTGCGAATTGCCCTGTTGCCAAAATTTCAACTTAACCCTTTTTGTATCGTCAAATTTTGACCGCGGCAACGGCTTAGTGGTGAGTTACTGGCATGCCACCGGGGCGGTTCGAGTTCGATCCTCCGAGAGGGCACAAGCTTATTAAAAAAAGTATACCCGGAAATTGAGTGGATTAAAGAATGTAGTAAGCTATCAGTGATTCCTAATATCGGGACCGAGAAGGGCGTCATGGACCTTTGGGGGCGTAAAAAGGATAACTAGGGCATACACGTCCGGGTCCCACGCTAAGCTGTAGGTTCAGTCTGGCTGACATTACCCAGACGATAGGGGATACAATGGATCTCATAGGCCTAAGTATATTGGCTTTTTCGCCAACCCCAGTAACAACAAAAACAATTGTAGAAAAAACTCTGAAGTTAGACCTAACAACAAAAAAGGGGTAACTGATCTATTTACCGATCAGTTAAGATGACGATATGAAGTTGCCTATTTTTCCAGTTCGCTGGTATAAATAAAACAAGACGTTTGAATGATTGAACTTGAACAGATGTTTTTATTTACTAGAATACAAAAACACCGGGTTTTGCCTAAACGATTTGTTTAGTGCAAACGGTGGATAATTTAATATCTAAATATAAATGTTACTATGACTTAATCTACAAACATTGGATTATTTGGCTTATCAACTGATTTACAAAATTTGTGCCAAAGGAAGAAAAACTAGACAATGAATGTAAGCTAGGCGAAAGCGCACTAGTAAGGTTTAATAGTCAAACATAACTTTTTACGCGGGTTTTCTGGGAAACCTTCCCGGTTCACTTTATTATTTAACTTGGGTTAAATTATGCGAACTCACACAGAAATGTGGGTCGACGATTGGTATTGTTACTGGATCTGTTTTTTAGAGAAACACTTTCGGTTTCTTGCTATAGAATACTGTTACTCAGTTGAATCCGTCTCGTATGGTGAGATTTAAGAGATTTGTACTACAGTATGATGTCTATCTTAATCTATCATACCTTGAGAGTTCCTTATTTTTTATTAAAGTAAATATTGCGTTATATATATAAATCACACCATCTAAATTGACGATTGAGTCGGCATCATTTCATCACAAAATAGGGGGTTAGTATCAAGAAAGGGGCGTGAAACCAACACTTTGATACGTACACGTAGTACTAGGGGTTTGTCACGTCACACAAACATATTTGTTGTTAGAAAAGCCTCTAACTTGGCATCGAAACGGAAGAAACATTATTATTCAACAACTTTTTTAACGTGCTCTTTGAACGACGCGACGGCTGTAAAACTTTTTTTGTTGTTGTCAACTAAAACAATGTCAACAAAAAAACATCATCACTTTTTGATTGTGACGACTGGTGCGCGCGCAGTGCCTCCCCAAACATTTCACGACTTCTATACAGTGATGTAAATTAAAGGGGGTTTGGGAAGTTCCACAACAATTGGCCGTTCGCTTCAATATTAATTAATGGCTATAAATAGTTATTCTGATAAGCCTGTGTAACTGTTAAAACACCTTAGAAACCAAAAGCAAAATTTGCAGTATTAACATTTTAATTCTAGTATGACGTCATATTGCGAGAACAAGTAATCGTACGACTCTTGAGAGACGAGAGTTTTTATAAAGTACGACATTTTTAGTCTCATGATTTTATTAAAATAATGCATGTTTTTTCACTATAAAAGGTAAAATATACTTAAGTGCTCTGACAACAGCTGGTAATTAAATCTAAATTTTAATGTGACTAGATTTAATTTATTTCCTCTGACAATTAGCTTCTTCATTAAAATGACTTAATTAATTAATTCCGTTTTTATTTTCTTATATTATTCGCGAGAGAACGTAAATTGTAAATGGAAAGAGAACAATTAATCCATGTCATTTGTTCTTTGCGAGTTTCCTTTGCACTAAAGCCACTCATCGATGTTAACTAGAAAACCGCAATTTTAAAAGGAAGATCGTCTCTGGCAGGTATTTATTTAACCCTATTTTCGTAATTGATTTTAATGGCAATATTTATTTAGGTTGCTCGACTTTTCCAAAGAATTAGCGTATTTCAATGAAGTCTTAAAATATTGATTTAAATAGATTAACTGAATTATTTACCCAATAAATTTAAAGTAAATATAGGGTGTCCCACCGGGAACCCCTTCGATCTATATATGGAAAACTATACATAGGAATATTTTGAAAATTTGACAGTATGCTAATGCTAATGGGGGCGACCGGGCTAAAATATTTTCATAATGGTGGAACTTCCGGTTATACCGGAAGTAAGTTTCAACTTACTTATTTTAAATCGAACATCCAGTTTTTTCAATTTAATTTTTATCTTATTTTTTAAACACCCTTTATTAATAGTTATCAAAATAATATAAAAAATCTATTAAAGCAGATCCTTTATAGCCAGAATCCAACTTACAATAAATAAATAGAGCTTCTTTATAAAAAAAATTGATAATTATTTTAAGGCTTGCAAATGTCATTTTTAACATAAAAATTCAAATATGTCAAATACGCTTAGATATAGGTATAGGATAGGACATGGTATACAAAATCTGCCTAGAATCTTACATAGAATGCAAAAATGTAATAATATTGTTATATTTAAAATAAGCAAGTTGGCACTTACTTCCGGTATAACCGGAAGTGTCACCATTATGAAAATATTTTAGCCCGGTCGCCCCCATCTGCATTAGAATACTGTCAAATTGTCAAAATTTTCCTATGTATAGTTCTCCATAGTCCCGGTGGGACACCCTGTATGTTGGTTAAAAAATTAACATCATACAGGGTTGTTGAAAAACTGGAATTTTGTTTTTTTATAATAACTATTTTATTTATAGAACGATTTTATTCGTTTTTATCTTATTTGAAAGAGGATGAATCAAGAGAGACCGCTAATTTCATATTGTTGGGATGTGTGATACAACAAAATGGCGGATACACCTTAACTTAGTTAAATTTTAAAACTGGCTGGAATTTTTTTTGAATAGCGATGTATGTCTTTACGTGAAGGATTCTGATCAGAATAAGGGGACGTACTATTGTGCCGATAAAAACCTGGGACAAGAGATTTACAAAAACAATGTAAGAAATACATATCCCCTAGACTATAAAAGGTGTCTAGAGCTAAAAAGGAAAAACATTCAAAATTTAAAAAGTAACCTAGGTTACATAATGGAATGTTTTGTATTTTTCGATACGGGGTGGTTAAATTTGAGAGACATCATATAATATGGATAAAGTAAATTTATTAGATATTTTTAAAGTCAAATATTTTATAAATTATTATATTTACCATTACCACAAAATAATAAATAAAGCTAATACAGGTAATAAAATACATTTAATAAAAAGAAAAAAATTGTTTGTCAAAACAACACAAAATTAATATTTGGTCATAGAACCATTTCTGTTTATTACTTTTTGGAGCCTTTGTGGCATACTTAAAACTAAGTTTCTACATAATTCGACAGTTATTTCATCCCAAGCTTGATTTATCCTATGACGTAATTCATCCCTGTTTCTAGGTTGAAAATCATGTTTATACATAGATTTGGCCATGGCACCCCAAATGTTTTCTATCGGGTTCAAATCGGGACTCTTCGAAGCCCAGGGAAGAACTGCTATGTTATTTTCTTGGAGAAAATTTTGTACAATGCGCGCTGTGTGTATTGGAGCATTATCATGCTGAAATGTGTAATTTTGACCGTATACAGCGTTTACCGATGGTATCATCACTTCGTTTAGTATATTAACGTATACTGCTGCAGTTAGTCTTCCTTCGACGATTTGGCAAAGTCCTGGTCCTCTAGCGCTAATCCAGCCCCAAACATTTATGGAGAAACGCCCACTTTGGTTGGTTTTGTGGGTGTATCTCTCATCATACCGCATGCCGGAAGGCCTATACATCCTAATTCTCCCATTATTGCATGACTGAAAAGTTTTCTCGTCAGAAAATATAACTGTTTCCCATAAATTTATTTGATTAATATATTCATGTGCAAATTCTAACCTGCCCTGTTTATTTATTTCCGTTAAAAAAATTTTATTGGCAGCACAACGGCTTCGTATATCGGAATTTCGAACCCTGTCTCTAGCGGTATTTGCAGAACCTGGAAAATTCGTCTCTTCTTTTGCCTTGATTGCAGTTTCGAAGGGATGATCCCTTAGATAATTAACCAGTCTTCTATCATGATCATCAGTAGAAATTTTAGGGGGACCAGAACCTGCATTCCTAATAATAGTCCCATGTCTTGCTATTTTTTGTTTTGCCAATAGCACGGTATTCTTGCTTACTCCCAGTTCATCTGCAATATCCCTAATAGCAACACTATCTCGCAACCGACTATAAATAATTGCCTTTTGCTGGGGGGTTAATTGTGGCATATTTACAAATAATATATGATTGTTTGACGAGTCAATCATAAAGTGACAATCTTTATTGACATGCAAATTTTCATGACATTTTACTGGTACCAGGCTTGATGTAAAATTATTCTTAATAGTCTAGGAGAAAATAGAAAAATTTCCTGTCCCAGTTTTTATCGGCGCGACTGTACGTCTATAAAATAGTTCTTGGCAAGAAGCATTAAAGTTTGCTTCAGTAAAAGAATACGAAAACAATACATTTTTAAAATCCACAATATATGTATAATGTATATTAAACAATAACTTTAAATTAACTTTTTACCGCATGATAGCCCTCTTAATTAGCGCCATAAAATAATTTAATTTAAAAAATAATTAACAATTCCATATTGTATCATCTATTTACATATCTAACTAGAATTTAGCCTCTCCCTTATAGCATTTTCCAGGCGTAATTACACTATACTAAAAGTGTTTAGTATGTAATTTACCTAACACCGCAAAAACACCTTCGCAAAAAAACACCAATTAAAATGACTCTAAATGGTCGTATTTGCGTACGCTGCATTGTGCTGCTAACGCAGAATTATGGGCACGAAGTTCCCGAACAAAATGACATTACACTGCTCAGTAATAACAGTAATGCAGTGGACATTAAATACCTACTTCCCTTTGTAATCATATATGCACGGCGCGATGTACAGAGCTCGACACTTAATTTACTCGATTGACCCATTTCCAGAATTATTGAAATTATTTCGAATTGAGGTA
Source organism: Polydrusus cervinus (assembly GCA_935413205.1). Taxonomy (NCBI): domain Eukaryota; kingdom Metazoa; phylum Arthropoda; class Insecta; order Coleoptera; family Curculionidae; genus Polydrusus; species Polydrusus cervinus. The sequence continues at coordinate 22,784,311 of OW284514.1, read as the reverse complement.
GGATACGTCTAGTTAAACACGTACCGTCATATAGGAAAGTTAGTAGTTGCCTGACTACCCACTATACCTACAACTTCGAATTTAAAATAATATAACATGTTATGTTGTTTTAGATTGACGATTTAGATGACGCGCTCCATTGCTTGGATGGATTTAGTATAAAAAGCTGATATGGACATGGTGATGCCATTAAAGAGTTTAGAAGAATTTAGGGAAGTAGCTCTGGTCAAGTATTAAAGTCTCATTTGTCTATTTGAAGGTTGGAGACAATGATGTTTCTTGAACGGCAGTAGAGTTTTGGACTTGCATTGTCTTTATTTGTTTTGAATCACTACGTTTCAACTGTTATCTCCCGTATCACCATCATACTCAGTATTCACCTGAAGACGACTGGAGATACATACCAGTTGAAACGTAGTGATTCAAATCAAATACAGACAATGCAAGTCCAAAACTCTACTGCCGTTCAAGAAACATCATTGTCTCCAACCTTCAAACAGACAAATGAGACTTTAATACTTGACCAGAGCTACTTCCCTAAATTCTTCTAAACTCTTTAATGGCATCACCATGTCCATATCAGCCAAAACTCTACTGCCGTTCAAAGTCTCACTAACTTCAAAACACAACGAACATCCATATATATTTCCAGAGAAGTGATTAATTATAGAGTCGATCGAATTAGTTTAAATTTAAACGCTGCTGGATATATAAATTAATCAAAATATTGTTAAAAGTAATGGAAATTAGTTAAAATTAGCTATTTAGGTAAGGGAATACATTTAAACGTATACAGGGTGATTCCTAAGTTGATACTTCTTTTTTAGCTGTGTATAGGAGGCATTAAAATAAACATCATTTTCAAATACCTTTTTTCAAAAAACTCAAAAATATGCGAGATAGAGAAGTAAAAAATCTAAGTGCGGGTCTGGTCATAAAAACATACCCCGCTGTAGTTTCTGTTGTTTTGCTCATCTCTTATTAGTATTAGTCATACGGCTAGTGTTAAGCAAACCGCTGCGGTGTGTTTTTCGGAAGGAATTTAATTTTAAATTGGTGATAGATACGTGAAAATGGTAAAATTTGAAAACAATGAAGATATTATGGTATCGTAAAAGTGCGGATGTTTCTTCGAGATTATACGCAAAGCGCTTTCTCTTGCGGGCTCATCCAGAAGTTTTCCTAGTTTATTCAACGAGCAAGTTAGGCAGAAGCGTATTTGATTCGTAGTGTAATAAAAGAGTGTAAGTACTTTATTTTTGAGTTTCTTGAAAAAAAGTATTTGAAAATGTTGTTTATTTTAATGCCTTCTATACGCAGCTAAAAAAAGGAACAACTTAGGAATCACCCTGTATATTATACCTGCAGTAATCGAAAATATTTGTAAAGTGCGAGTCGTACACTCCACGGTGGTTATGCAACAGAATTAAATAGTTCTATGTCAAAACAATCCCTTTAAAATTGTCTAAAAACAGAACGACTTATTTATATCTTCATATTTATGATTATAGATAGATATAGAGCAAGTTATGATAAAAACAATTGCAAAAGTCATAAAAACACATTTCGTGATAAACTAATCAAAATATCTTTAAAATTAATGGAAATTGGCTAAAATTGGTTCTTTATGTGAGAGTATAATCCTTTTTTGACATTTAAGAAATGTGTTTCATACTTGCAGAAATTAAAAATATTTAGTAAAGTGCGAGTTGTACAGTCAACGGTTGTTATGCAAGAATTAAATAATTCTTAGTTAGTTGAAATTGTTATGAAATTGTCTAAATAAAGAAAGGTTTATTTAACTTTACATTTATTTATATAGATCAAAAGTTATGATGAAAGTAATTGCAGAAGTCGTGAAAACACATATAGTGATGTCATTTATATACATTAAATTTCGTCATTAAGTTGAGGTTGCAAAATCTGACATATTTTATAAAAGATAAGCTTTTGTCAGCTAATAATAAACTACATTTCAACCGGCAGTAAAAAACATTGTTGGGGAGTCTGAACACCATTGGGATATACTCAAACATAACAGACAGAAGTGAAACCAAAAACATAAAGAGATAAAAACTGATCGTAAAACTGCAGCGACAGCTAAATCCCAATTTAGATTCTCACAAAAGACCAAAAGTTTATTTCAAAGAATACCAGTAATAAAAATAATCCTCTGTGATAAACGGTTACTATATAAATCGTATCTGGATATCTTATATAATGTATAATATATATAACTTATTTGAAAGATGCATCAATATTTTTTACCGTTTTCGGGTTGGTCTTACACAAGGGTTCGGTGTTGTATGGTAAATATTTGTTTTATTAGATATTAAAACCTAAAGTTTTAAACAAAAATAATGAGTAGAAATTTACTTGTAATACGTCTCCTTTCTTCCATTCTACCCAACGTGTACACAGCCACAGCTAACTTTCCGAAAATAGTTTGGGTTTTAGTTTACTAGATTCGTTATATACCCGGTGACACAAGAAAACATTTTCCGTAATTTTACCAATAAAGATTTAAAAATGTGAGACGTTAATAGGTGTGTAAATTGCCATTTTTTGACCAATTAAAACCCGGTTGAACCGGAAGTGAAGTCAACTTTTAAATGGAAACTTATTATTTTTATTCTTTGTATAAATTCTCTTTTCAATGACATATCACACTTTATCATTTGTTTTAAAAATGGCCGCAAAGATTAATTTTCCTTTGTTTTCTAAAATGTTCATAGTTTTGGTAAAACAAAGTACTAAAGAGTAGGTCATGGAAATGTTAAAATGGCTCATTGTAACCTACGTAATAGTATATAACAATTTATACTATTACGTAGGTTACAATGAGCCATTTTAACATTTCAATGGCCTACTCTTTAATACGTACCTTGTTTTACCAAAACTATGAAGATTTTAGAAAACAAAGGTAAATTGATATATGCGGCCATTTTTAAAACAAATGATAAAGTGTGATATGTCATTGAAAAGACAGCGAGTCAATACTCGCTTGAAAAAAATGTATCCGAGGGGGCTATTTTATTTACAACCTGTTTTATAAAAAAGCAAAGCGGAATTTCTCCATTTTTTTAAGCGTTAACCCATATTTGTTTTATTATAATATTATTTTGATAAATGAACGAATTGTTTTCCACGGCATACGTGACTTCTTATGGCTTATACGGGTCTAGAAATTACATTTATGATATTTTTGTTAATTTCTACTGTTATGTATAAATAATTATTATTTTGAGATACACGGCAAATTAAATGAAGAATTTTATTATAATAAAACAAAGGTTAATATTTGAAAAATCGAGAAATTTTGTCTTTTTTAAAAGGCTTTAAATAAAATAACCCTAACGGATACATTTATTTATATTATAAAGCAGGTTTAAATGAACCATTTCAACGTTTTCATAGCCTCCTCTTTACTACTTACCTTGTTTTATCAATGTTATGAACATTATAGAATTTCCATAGAATTTAAGCATCGACCGACGATAGGGGATACACTGGGCCTTATAGGCCTAAGTATAATGGCTCTTTTGCCAAAAACCAGCAAAAAAAAACACCGTTTTTATTATTTGAAATAAGAAAAAATACTTAAATATAACTAAAATAGTCTGTGTACGAGAGCGACCTAAACAAATACATATGTGTAAAAAGTACTGACTTAAAAGTCTGTATTTCTTTAGTAACCCTAAAAATAAATTAGTAAGTCTTGACAGGTATATATTTTTTAATAAGATAATATCAAAGCCAGTGTTTGCTATAATTGTACAGACGTAAACAAAAGTTTTTTGTCCCTCAAGGAGCCGAAAACAACACTAAAACAATAAACTTTGTGGTTGCAGGGCAACTTTGTTAGTAATCAAGTTGTCCTCTAGGGGGACATAAAGCAAAACATAGTTTAGAATAGATTTAATCCAGTCAACATTAAGCCGAAATGCTTTGTGATATTTTAGCATATTGTATACCCCAAAGACGCTGACTCCTATTATAATATATATTGTTTCATGTCATGTTACACGGAATACGTTTTTATATTAAAAATGCTTGGGAAGATGACATGTTTAAAACTAGAAAAGATTTGTTGGCTTTAGACGTGTTTCAGACTTTCTTCATTATTTTTAGCTTACAGTTTTGGACTGATATTGCAATAATTGTATAATATTATGTAGTATATGTAGTTGCCGGACTCTGGACACAAAAATTAATAGTTATTTTTGTCCAAATCCTATTTAAGAAAAAAATTATTGGAAAAATTACTCATTTTTGTATTCTCTAAATTAACTCGGTCCAAAATTATGATTACGACGAAGCGAATACATTTGATAGGAAAGCTCTCTTTTAATATCCATTAGTCGTTTAGAATGCTGTGTTTTATTAGGAGAACTACCGACACAAAAGCCCTTACGTCGGATTAAAAATCTAATTACAACAAATGGTAATAATAAAATAAACTTTATTATAAGATATCTCTTTAAATAAAGCCAGAAAAAAATAAAAGGAAGGAATCAGAGTTTTTAAAATTTGAAAACACAATATTGCAAAATTTACTAGGGCGCAACGTTTTTGTAATTTAACCATCTCTGTATTTTATATGGTTTATGAGATCTCTGTAGAGTGCATCCATACCTGCGACACCCTGTATTTTTTTTTGTTATAACCGCCACTATGGCATATCGGAGAAAAGTCAAAATTATTATACTTATATATAAATTTTAATTTATTTTACTCTTACAAGAAGAAAACTTCTTAACAATATTTTTAATTAAAATTATATTCCAACTTATTGATATTTTCGTCTTTTATCATTCAGAAAACATGCAAACTTTTTCAATAAACCTTTTTAATTAAAAACTTTGGGTGTAGTTGTCGAATCAATGATTCCTTGAATAGCGATTTCGCGTTCTATTTGATTTAACACTTGGAAGTTATTTTAGCCGACTAATTATGATAAGTGGGCCTTGGTGCTAATGCGGTTTATGCGTCAATTATTGGAAATTTAAGTATTAAAGTTTGTAGGTTTAATTTTAATCGGTGGCGCCGCGTATTCAGCAATTAAGGGCCCAAAACTATTAGCTTTTTACGCCGCATTAATGCTTCAGTACATCTACAGTCAGGGGCATACATTACACCCCTTCACCGCGGGAGGCGGGGGGGGGGGGGGACTAGTCATTAAGGGGACCCAACGCCATAAACAATATTTATTTTTCACAGCTTAAAGGTTATTCTCAAAACTAAAACTAATTAAATCCTATACCGGGTGTTGCATCGTCGAGCGGGACATAGGAAATCCCATGTAATTTTAAATGGGGTCAATTATTGGCTTCCCTAATTATTTTAGAGAAAAATTCTATTTCGGTTTATTAAAGAGCACTAAAACCCACATTCAAAAGAATAACTTTAGATATTTTTGATGAGCCCGTTTACGGGTTATCGCCGATTTCTTTTTAACTATTTCTCCTTTTTATGGCCCCGTATTTGCGGGCCCCAGTCAAGGTAAAAGATGACTGTCAAATAAAGTTGTCATGTGTGCTTTATTGTTATAAAAACTTGTACATCGAAAATATTAGCCATGAATTACACTTCTAAAAAAAAAATATTGATGATTAAATGGTATTATCAAGGAAATAGTTATCAAAATGTGTCAGACATGTTTGCTGCTCTGTATACGAATAGACCGATACCTGCAAAATCTACAGTCGAAAGGACTATCAAGAAATTTGAGACAAAAGGCACTATAATAAATAACTGCAGATGTGAAGAAAGGCAGGAACAAAGAGCTTTGAAACGACATAAATATTATTCATACAAATATGAAAAGCACCAAGAGCTAAGAGATAGGGACGAAATACGACGACAGGAGTTTTGTTTTGGTATGATTGAAAGAGCAAACATGGATAGGGAATTTTTAAAAAACATTTGTTTCACTGACGAATGCACATTTACCTTAAACAATGAACCCAATGTTCAAGATTATCGATATTGGAGCAAAGAAAACCAACACAGGTTTGTCGAAACAAGGACGCAATATCCACAAAAAGTTAATTTTTGGTCTGGGATTTTCGGAGAAAATATTATCGGGCCATTATTTCTTACACGAAATTTAAATGCAGAATATTTTTTGGAACTACTTGAAGATCATATTTTACCTACTTTACATGATGCCGCCAGGGAAAATCAGGAAGTTTGGTACCAAATGGATGGCTGCCCGACACATAGTACCCTGGCTGTCCGGGAATATTTAAACCGTGCTTTTAATAGAAATGTTATTGGCTTAAATCATATAGTAAATTGGCCAGCCAGGTCTCTTGATTTATCGCCAAATGATTTCTTTCTCTGGGGCCATTTAAAAAACAGGATATACAAAGATAAAAAATACCCAAATCTAGACGAGTTAAAAAATGCTATTTCTGCCGAATGCAATAAAATTTCAGTTTACCAACTAGCGAATGTAAGAAGAGAATTTTATGATCGCCTCGGTTATTGTCTAGCAGTCAATGGAGGAATATTTGAACATCTTCTTAAATCCTAAAGTTCTAACAATTTAATAATACCTACCTATTAATTAGTAAAATATTGAAACATGTAAAATGTCATAATTAACCCTGTAATTGGATACTTTATTTTAGTTTTATTCAGATTAATTAGTACTCATAAATACACCTTTAATATTTTCGATGTACGAGGTTTTATAACAATAAAGCACACATTTCAAAATGACAACTTTATTTGACAGTCATCTTTTACCTTGACTGGTGCCCGCAAATACGGGGCCATAAAGAGGAGAAATAGTTAAAAAGAAATCGGCGACAACCCGTAAACGGGCTCATAAAAATATCTAAAGTTATTCTTTTGAATGTGGGGTTTAGTGCTCTTTAATAAACCTAAATAGAATTTTTCTCTAAAATAATTAGGGAAGCCAATAATTGACCCCATTTAAAATTATATGGGATTTCCTATGTCCCGCTCGACGATGCAACACCCGGTATATGTAGACAATATATGGGGACAAGACATTTTCATTAAATCTTGTAAAGTATTGAGCAGGAAGAAGCAAGAAAATTAGATTGAGAGGAATTAATCAATGATTTTGCAAAATAAAATGTTAGGCGGCCATTGCGATTTTTTTAATAAGTAGATAAAGTCCGTACAATTACTGGCTGAATGCACGTCACAACTAGCAAAAACATTATCATAACAGAAACAAAAAATTTTGGTATAAAATTGGTTTTGACAACCTTGGTCATTTTGAAGAATTTTACGTGGTAAAAGTTGAAAATATTTCTTACTTATTATTCAACAAAAGAAGAAATACTTAGTTTTTTTGAGTCCTGACCAAATTGAAAAAATATATGATTTAATCAACGACATGACTAGAATCAAGAATTATGTCAGAGAAGCTGTGACGTCCATCCAACCAGTAATTGGAAGGACTACATACAGATAACCTTTTGGTTAAATAGAGTATTCGTGATATTGATATATTGATCCGAAACTCAAAGATCCTCGAGGTTCAAAGGTAACACTTTTTTATACAAAATTTATACAAATTTTATAAAATATTTAATTTAATTAACAATAAAATGTTTGTGCTTTAAAAATATATTTATTTGTTAAACTAGTTCTGTTCAGAGTTGTTATTATTGTTGTCTTATGTTTCCGGTAAGTAGTTATTGCTACTCATTTATTTATTGTAAAAAGTTATAACTCTAACTGGTAGGTATATCCTGAAAAAATTAGGGCAGTAGCTAAAGTCCTTTAATTGGAAATATTGTCATATATAGATTCAATTTTGTATAAAATTCCATTTTTATTATTTAAAGTGTTAATATTAAATATACCTGCTGACCCAATTATTTATTATCAAAACATAAACTACATATGTAAATACATATGTAGGTAGTGTAGGTACTATGCAGAAGATATCATTCGGTCCATACCATCGGGTCGATACCATTCGGTTTATACCATTGGGTCGATACCATTCGGTTTATACCATTGGGTCAAGACCATTCAGTCCAGACCAACCGGTCGATACTAGTCAGTAGCGGCACCAAGTACGGGCCATTCCAGCAAAGTAGCCATTGACAGCCTGTCCTTAGCTAGCTAAGAAATTCGGTAAATTAATATTAAAAATTATTTAAATATTGTGCAAAGTACTTTAAAATAATGGAGGGCGCAGGGGGGGGGGGGAGGGGTTGGATTGCAAGTATAATAATATATTGGGTATCTAGAATCGAAACAAATAAAAAACATCGAATATAACTACAACCTACAGTTTTCTTTGTTTAAGTAAGTAGGTCCAAAGGTTAAATTGTTTATGGAACAGTGTCATTGCACATTTCATGAACTAAATTTTTTTAAATGTATTTGATAACTTCAAAGTTTACAGTGCTCGATTTTATTGCCAATAAAACTGAGAAAACTATTTCCATTGTTTCCAATTATATCAAGGAAATTAAACGTCAATTTCCTTTTGTATAATTATACATGTTTAAGTTATAACAAGGGACACCTTTTAATAAAATTTTAACCGTTTAAAGCGCAGAAAAGTTTCGCGTTACTAATAAATTCATGACTAAATCGACACCGCGTTTTGCAAAAGCTTATTAATATTTAAAGAGTTAAAACTTTTAGCTTATAAGTAAGTAACTTCGTAACGTCTAAGGGAGATTTAGCTAATAAAATAATTCATTTACTTCAAAAAGTGTAAAATATTATATTATAAATTAAATTAATTAATTGGATGTCGATTCGGATTACACAAAAGATGATTTTGTTGTGTTTTAAGTACCAGATGCTAAACCACATTTTTATGTTCTCGAGTGTTTTTTTCCCTAGGGCCCGTCTGTACGCCGGATGCATTTAGGACAGGTTTGGCGCATTGTGCTTACTCTGTTTGGTTGTTACACCCACTCCGTGACCCAGTTCCTTGCACTAGTTTGTGTAGGTCAACTGGGAAAAGGGTAAGGATGTCCTCTGGTTTCAGTTTTGGTTGCCCGAGTATCTGTTGCATTTTCCGATCTAGTGACTCGCAATGGCAAACTATGTGCTGTACAGTTTCTCTGTCTTATCCGCATAATCTGCAGTCAAGATCTCCATTGTATAGTTGTATTCTGTGCAGATGGTTCTTGACAGCCATATGTCCTGTCAGAATTCCTGTAATGGTTCTCAACTAGTTCCTGTTCATTTAAAGCAGCTTTATAAGTCTTGGGTAGAAGGTATTCTATACTCATTCCGAGTAGGGAAGAGTGGGAAGGCAATCAGAATATAACGAAAACAGATCACGCAATCTTCACAGACAGTTCAAAAATGGACGTTGGTGTGGGAGCCGGGGTCTTTTCCGAAAGTTTACAAATACAGAAATCGTATAGACTCCCTAACTATTGTAGTATTTTTCAAGCAGAAGTACTGGCAGTAGAGAAGGCGGTCAATATCCTGCAAGAACACCTTGGCTTGGGAGTAGTCTCGTCAATCACCATCTTCAGTGATAGTCAGGCGGCGATTAAGGCAATCTGTTCCAGCAGCGTTAAATCAAAGCTCGTAAAGCGATGCCGCAACAATCTATGCACACTTGGCAACCAACATCGGGTTATTCTGTGCTGGGTTCCTGGACACTCCAAAATAGATGGCAACGAGGCTGCCGATGCGCTCGCAAGAGAGGGCGCAGGCATGCCAGCTGATCTAGCAGACAATACAGTGAACAAACCACTGGGATTGGTCAAAGAGGAGATTGACTACACGGCCAAGCGGCTTGCACAGAACAGATGGACAGGGTTGACAACCTGTAGTACATCCAGGCAACTGTGGCCCACATTCGATAAAAAGAGAACCGCAGAGCTATTGAGACACAGTCGAAAAGACGTGAGAAATATTACTGCGGTTGTTACCGGACATTGCCTTTTCGGTAGACATGCCGAACGTATGCAAATACCTACTAACGACTTCTGCAGACATTGCAGAGATGAGGAAGAGGAAGAAAGTATTCAAAATTTTCTGTGTGAATGCCCTGGCCTCGCAAGAAGGAGGTTTACTACTCTGGGTGAACCATCTTTCGATAGCCTGGAGGAACTAAGCAACTTACAACCTGGACGGCTGAGCAGATTTCTGAACAGTAGTGGCTGGTTTGAATGAGTTGTTAAAATCCTTCCGCGGTTACGTCGCACTAACCATCAGAGATCTGATGAAGGTGGGTTCTACGGAACATGTGTGGTATCACAACGGACCTAATTAGGACTACGTGAGACTGTTTTGTCAGAACCAAGGGTCTGCCACTCTTACCTAACCTAACCTAACCTAAGTCTTGGGTCTGGATCCTCAATGAAGCTTTAGCTGTGGTGTAATCCCTATCTGTTACTCCAGTGGATTTTGTGTTAATTCCTGATCCATCGCTTTATAGCATCTCGTGCTGTGCACCTTGGTACTCCGAGTGCCGGTTCTGAACTAAAGAATGTATTTTCGGAGCCTTTTCTTGCAAGTTTATCGGCTTTTTCGTTTCCTGTAATACCTTTGTGGCCTAGTACCCACTATAGTATTACTTTGTTTACTTTTGCCAGGGCCTTCAGTTCCCCTTGACATTACCAGTCTTGAGGTTACCTTGTTGCATATTAGCGATCTAAGGCTGCTTGACTGTCAAAATATATATAGATCCGCTTATTGAGGTAAGCCCTCCTATTGTTTTCGTACGCACATTGCAATATGGCATAGATTTCTGCTCGGAACCATTTTCTCGAGTGGTTAGATAATCAGTAAAATAACTGATCATCAACCTTCATATCCAACGGTTGGATAATAAAAAGTTCTAACTGTAGAAGTGTACATTTTTTAATATCACTATTCTTGTTGTACCATACAACAAATTAAGCGACCATTGCCTTTTATTGACCTGAAGTAAATGTATAGGCAGCCTTAAAGGCATCCCAAATTGAATAAAGTTCAACTGTACCGGGTTGGAAGCACATTTCGAGGTACATAAATACTTTTCATTGTTTGTAATTGACTGATTTTGTTTCCTGTATGCGTATATTATGCATGGAACATTCTCATTCCAATCGAGTGACAACAGACAAAGTTGTTGCAAAACAATTTTTGCATGAATAATGAATGGATTGAATGAAATTAAACCCAAGGGATCAAAAAACTTAGAAATGTAAGATTAAATAATTCTTTTGTTAGTTATATGCTGGAGTTTAAAAGATGCCGTTTCAAAAATATGCTGAAACTCACTATGTTCAATATTTCACATAGTCCCCAAATTTTTACACTCGTTATTTTCAGAACATGTTACAAGTTTGACTGCTTGATATTTTTCATTAATCCATTTATGTGACTCAAACGGTCCTTGGGTCAAAACTTCCCATATAATTTTAATTTCATCCTGTCCAGTAAATTTACTTACCTTGTACTCATTTTCGGCCGGTAAATGGAACATTACAGTATCAGATACTGTAATGGGTTACCCCTAGCAACAATGGTATGATTTTAGAAACAATGACTGGTTACTTTCGATCTTTGACAAGTTGTCACTTAAAAGGTAATATGACCTATTTGTTTATTCTTTTTAAAAAGGATTTTAAAGACAGGATGAAATAAAATATCATACGATACACGTCCGTTAGGTGTTATTACAGCACTCGTTTATATTCCACACTCGGCTCCTACGTCGCCTCGTCCGTAAACCAACTCGTGCTGTAATAAGTCACCTACCGGCCTTGTAACGTAAAATACTATTTGTGTATTTTCCATCTTATCAGAACCTTATATCAAAATAATAATGTTAAAATCAACTTTTACTGTATTGGATTTCCAGTGTAAACATGTTGCTACCATAAAAGGTGCACTAGAAGTACCGTAAGTCATTATATTAAGAATTAATGACTTTAAAGACTTCATCAGATCTCCATAATATGCCTTGTAAAAGAATTTTTAAAAATAATTATTTACCATGTAAACTCTAATTTTAATTTTATAACATATTTAAGATATCATCATAATAACAACACGTAGAATCTAGTAGCTTCTTGTACTCATTTCCTTTGAGAATGATCTGAAAAGATCGAAACACGTCTCAGGAAACTGAATTAAAAACTGTGAAACATAACAAGTAACCACTGTTTTGTCTTTATTTATTTTAAATCACAAAGTTTTAACTGGTAAGTATCTCCAGTCGTCTTCAGGTATTTACTGTATTTAAAAAGAAGTTCTAAACTCGTCTATCATTTAAGAAGCATCATTGTCTTAAACCTTTAAACAGTCAATGGAAATACGTATTTGCATCGCACATATTTCGATTGTTTAAAACTAAATTGTATAGTTTAGTATAGTTTTAAGAATATTTGATATATTCAAGATTTTTTAACACTCTGTTTTATGTGGATACTCCAGTGGGTATCTTTTACTTGTTTGTATTCCCGTTGGCACCAATAATTAAATATATAAATAAATAAACTGATTGGTTTCATACTATTCCAAATTAGAAAGAAATATTTTAAAGAACCAAGAAAATTTTGTGGATTCAAAATTTTGCCAATGTAAAAGGAATGGAATGAAAAAGGCAATACTTATAAGAAAAATCATTAAATGCTGACGTTTTGCGAACACTGTATAATAAAAGGAACAAAAATTTCCTTAAAACTTTATGAAGAAACAATATATCCATTTTAGTCTAAAAATAACTAAAAACTTTTCCAGTACGTGCTTTTACTTTTAGTAAAATAATTTAATTGCGGGTATAAAGCGGTGTAAGATTTAACAGCTTGTTGTTTATCTGGCAAACTCCCCAAGCTAACAACACAAAATTACTCTCTTTCTATGCCCTATCACATTCTAACTTCACAAGTTACTTTTATTTTCTTGATGCCTGGGACTCTTGTAGCATTTTAAAGCTGTCCTACTTTTACAAGAACAATTTTGAACCGAATACTTTGTTTGTCATGTCTTTGAACACAAAAATTAGTGTCTTTTGTGCTACTTACCAACAGTACTTTTGTACAGTTTTAATTCTTATTTATTTGATGTCTTTTAAATGTAGATTAAAGTAAAATTTAGCAATTATGTTTTTGTTTTGTTTAAAACCGGTTTTTAACTTTAGTTCTAACTGGGTAAATTTAAAAATAAATAAAAATATAATGAAAGCTAAGAAAATAGGAAAAGATAGAACTGCGATTAATAGTTAACACAAAGTTCGCGAGCACGTTAAGTTCAAAACACATGGAATGTGTCGATAAGTTAGCGAAATTGTCTGCAACTCTTGCACATCTCCCGGGCCGGAAGTATATTGTATTAAAATGAACTGAAAATATTTAGCGATTTTTAAAATTGAAAAAGTTTGATGCCTCTGTTGGGAATCGAACCTAGAACCTCTCGATTACATGTCGAAAACTTTAACCATTTTCGATACGGAGTTGCTGAGATCCTCTCAACCATTCGGCCGTATATTATTTAAACATTCACTTTCAATCTATTGAACAAATCGATATATCATAAAAGTGTCGATATTTAAAAAAAATTAAAGTTGCAAAGTCCGTTTCTAATTAATGTATTGTAACATTATTAATTTTAAGCTTTATTACGACCAGAGAACTATTCTTCTAATAAATATTTTTTCTCATAGCCTATACTTTTGATCTACACCACAGAAACTTTCCAACATAGAACATCTCTAAGAATCTGACATATAAAGTTAAGTTACCTCCTTTCAAATAGATTGTTTTCATTATTAAAGGTGGTCAATAATGAGTGTCAAGGTAGGGAAAATCGGTCAATAATGACTGTTTTATAGGTTAGTAGGGTAAAAATAGTATATTGTATACCTAGTAGGAAAAGCTGAACATTTCCGGACCACCGTAAAGACAATATGTCATGGCGTAAGCCGAGACTGACAACACTGAGTCCGGGAATGTGGCTTTTTCTACGAGGTATACATACTATTTTTCCGTAAATCGAAAATTATTAAAAGGACATAACTTATTACAATCAACTTGTTAAAATTTTGAAACAAATATTATAAACTTTGTTCACAAATAAAGGATACCATTAAATATTTGTGTTGTAACTATGGAAACACAGTAATATTGAATTGTCAAGCTTTAGTTTACAAGTAGCCGTACAGAAATAATATTTCCTTACAGTACAATAATAAATATTTCCTAACAGTTATTTTTCGTTGTCTAGCAACGACTAAGTGTAAGGAAATATTGACTTTTTTTTTCAAAAATATTATCAAAAATGTCAATATTTCCGATAGAATTTCTGAAAAAGTATCTATTTGAGCTCATTGGAAATATTTTATATTAAAATTTTAAAAAATTGTAACCAATCTAGTATCTTAATATTAATATTATATCATACCAAGAGTATATTTTTAATTCAACTGAAATGATGACCCGACATAAAAATATTTAAAGCACAGAATTTTCTAAATCTTATTTTTTTTCCGTTTATTTGACAATCTTTTGTTATAGCTAGCGTTTTAGAATGTTAGAAAAGTTTAGTGTTTTCTGGAGGCACGAAAAACGATTTATGTAGGTTCGCTAAAGAAATTACCCCACTTTAAAAATGAAAGTGACTTATATGGGCATACTTTAGGAAAGTTTCTGTTCGTGAGTGTTATGGAAAAGATTTTACTTTTATCCCCTGTTTTTTTGGAGTAAATAAAGTTTTTTTTTGGGTTTAACTTAAAATATGGGCAATAAAACAGTAATATAAGAAGAAAGCGGAAAGGCCATTGCAGTTTGTTTATTTCACATTTGTCTACAAAGAAAACAAGTTGTAAAGTGTAAAATATTTATTTCTTTTGAATTATTTATCGAGTCCCTTAAGGTATCAATACACTAGTGTCTTGGCCAGTTATTATTTGTTTTATACATCAATGATCTTTGTAAGGCCTAATATTGTCGGATATGGATTGGTATCCTTAAGGATGGATTACTCATCTAATACTTGAAGTTAAGACCCTTAATGGGTAATAAGTTTGATAAAAATAAATGTAGTGGAAAGATAGTGCATAGAACAAGAACAAGAACATTTCTAATTTCGTAGGAGGAATCAGTAGACAAAATTGGTTGAGGAAAGGGTTCCATTTTGAATAGTACATTTAAGAAGCTTTTCTCCTAATGTTAATAATTTCTGACCCAGCAAAAAGAAACCCTTTCTCTATTCTGGTAGGGGCTACAAAACATTATAAAAACTCAAAGAAACACTTTCTCAGTGGAGTTGTTTAACGTAATCAAGTGTAAGGGTAACCTCTACCCGCTTGGTCACTCAAGGCTCTCTAAATGATGTAAAAACACAATCTCAGAACCAGAACAGTTTCCAGCCAGTGAGTAAGTGATCTTGATAATGTTTATTTAATTGTTAAATTATTTATTTCTCTTTTGGTCTGAGTTGACTGTAAAGCGGAAATTGTTTCTCTTGAACTTACTTGAAATAGCATCGTATGTGAGTTTTAAGGGAACAACACTTCTTAAGAAAAAACTCTCTAAATTTAGTGATTTAATAACTTTATTTTTATTTCTTAAGACTTGTATGTTATTCACCATAATGTAATCGTAAATTATTTTGCTTTGTTTCGCTTTAACTATTAAAAATCTGTTTCAATAAATAAATAGCGCACACCAAATTTAATAGATTAAAACGTAATTTCAAATCCTCTAAACTACACGTTCCAGTCGCCTACCATTTTGATACGCGACAATATATTTATTTAATTTTTTGCAGATACTATTTTTTTTTTGCAGTTGATGATAGATTTTTGTCACTGATGAAGAAAATAAATAAAGAATTAAGTAATGATAATGAATGGTTAATAGAGAATAAATACAAATTAAATATACTGGAGGACTGAGGAGACACGGCCCACCCTAAAACTAAAGGTACCCACCCAATTGTGTTTATGAGATTTATTAGTAAGTCTAGTTTTGGGAAGGAGATATGTAGGTTTTTTTTAAAGTCACTTTTGATCGGAAAGAAGATTTGGGGAAGGGAGATAATTTTTTATTGAATTTATTTTTGAGATCGAAAAGAATTGGGAAGGAAGATATTTTTTTTTAAAAGTCACTTTTAATTGGGAAGAAATTTCGGAGAAGTAGAGTGAATTCTATTCTAAAAAATATCAGGCTCGCTTGTGTCCAACCGTTTCAACTTTCTGGCGCCGCCACTGTACTTACGTAAATAAAAATCGACCCACTGTAATTTTTTGAATTTAACCATATTTTTTTTTGAGAAACTGCCATCTCCATAACGTTTGAATTTCAATATTTAAAAAACGACGGATCAGTGCATAAATGTGGCAGCCGTTTTTGGAGACAAACTAATGTTTGTTTCCGTTTTCGATCGATTTCAGACACAAGATTTGTATGTGATTGTATTTTTTTACGCAATAAAAGACGGCGCGCTTCGAAGTCACGTCGGTTCTTACGTAGCGAGTGAAACATAGTGCGCCTATCTATTCGACTTTCTTTAAATGTTGAAATTCAAAACCATAACCAAACCGTTTGTCCATGCAGCATTCTGCAACTTACTCTCTTGGTCTTTAGTACCCTTATCTTCTTCGGTCAATAGTTTCAATGTACGTTTACATTAAATAATGATCAGAATATACAAAATTATCGATACTGGAGCCTACAAAATGAACATCGTCTTGCATTCACTCGAACCCAATACCCTCAGAAAGTGAATGTTTGTGCAGGAATTTCTGAACATCACATCATTGGACCATTTTTTATTGACGGAAATCTTATGGATCCAACATATTTAGATCTTCTTCCAACTCAAATTGTACCCGCACTGGAGGAAGTCGCTTATGAAAATCAGATGATGAGATTTGCTTCCAAATGGACGGTTGCCCGGCTCACATTTTTCTTGTAGTACGCAAATATCTAAATAATGCGTTTAATAGGCACGTTATCAGTCCAAACTCAACAATTAATTGGCCAGTTAGCCCTCCTGACGACTTCTTTTTCTGGGGTCATTTAAAAAAATTTTTTAATAAAAGTTTTAGGTTTGAAAATTTAGCGCAGTTAAAAAATTTAATTTTAACGCAATCTTAAAGAATTACCCAGTACAAACATGCTAATGTTCGTAGAGAATTTTACGATTATTTAAGATATTGTTAACATCAAATGGCGGTTTATTTGAACCGTTAATTAAGAATTAACAATATTCTAAACGATTGTACAGGTTTTTAAAAATGAAATTATTAAATTTTTTTATAAACAATTGTTTATTTTTAAACACCCTCTTATTTTCTTCCCCTTTTAGCAATTTTTGATGTTTTTAATACTATTTAATAGGTTTTATTATAAGTAAAATATTTTGTTTTCTATTAAAATATCCGTTTTGAAAATAATGTTTGTTTTATTCGAAAATATTTGTTAAATCCAGTGTAAAATGCATCTGTTAAAGATTTTAAAAAGCCTTCTTCTTCTTCTTTGAGTGCCTATCCGGTCCGGATGTTGGCTATCAACCCAGCAATTATCACTTTGTTGACCGCAGCTCGAAAAAGACCAGTGGTGGTCATTGCAAACCATGCTCTTAGGTTTTTCAGCCATGAAGTTCTTCTTCGTCCTGGTGCTCGTTGTCCCAGGATTTTCCCTTGTAATATTTGTTGTAGTAACTTTAATCTGTTCGGGTTTCTCATTATATGTCCCAGATATTCGAGCTTTTTGGACTTTATTATGATAAATACTTTCTTTCCCTTGTTCATCCTCCGCAACATCTCCTCGTTGGTAACGTGCTCGGTAAATGAAATACGTAGCAATCTACGGTAAAGCCACATTTCAAAGGACTCCAGTCTTTTGCTCGCAGCTTCAGTTAGCGTCCACGACTATACCCCGTACAGAAGAACACAGAACACATAGCAGCGCAGTAATCGTATCTTCGTTGTTAAGGTCAGGTCCCCGCTTCAATTCAAATTACATTTAACCAATCAATGCTGGTTTAAATAAGTTAATATCAGGTTGTCCAAAGTGTAAAGTCGACAGGGAAGCAAATATTTGGACAGTCTAAAACTTGCATGGGATTTCCTATGTTTCCAATCACGATGGTATATGGGATGTCGCCATTATATTTTTTATTTTTTTATTTTTTTTTATTGAAGATCCACTACATTAATTATACAGGTCATTGCAATTTTAAATTAAAATTGGTTGCTTTGTGAAGTAATTTTCGTTTTAATAGAACCATAATATGTAAATGGATATTATAAATAAAATACATTTAAATTAAACCAGTATTTATCTAAAAACGCATTCATTTTCCAGTTTTGTAAACACGTATGCTCCATAAAACAGAGGTCAGTTGGTTAAAACTAACTGGTTTGAAAGTAATTTGTTTATTTCACATCAGAGATTCAAATGATTAAACAGAAACTTGGATAAAATGCACATTTAAAATGGATAATAATAATTATTTTTATGTCTTGTATATATACGAAAAACAATTTAAATAAATTGACTTTGATCCATGATGCACCTTTTAAAACTATTGTGAAATGTATACAGTGTCCGAAAATGGAAATCCACAACGACTTTATGTATTTTTATATAGTATTCTATCTATATAAAACTGTGTCAACTGAAAAGTTATTACCAAGCAATACAGGTATACAGGGTATTAAGGAATTGGCGCATTGTATTTAAATGGGTGACTTCATTGGTATGATAGTTAATCACTCCATACTTTATTTCAATTATCAATAAACAAAAAAGCAGAGGAAAGAACAGCGGCACTATCAAGGCTGATGCCAAACATTGGAGGCCCTCGTAGTCAAAAAAGAGCAGTACTAAGTGGAGTGTTGCACTCAATACTATTATACGGATGTCCTGTTTGGCAAAACGTCATGCAGATCAAAATATATCGGGATAAGATGAAAAAAGCGCAAAGAAAAATACTCCTAAGAGTCGCTAGCTCATACCGAACAGCGTCCACTAGAGCACTACAAGTGATAATAGGGATACCGCCAATTGAGCTGCAGGTATTGAAGAGAACATCAGTATACAAAGCACAGGAAGACAAAGGACAAGCTAAGACAGACTAAAGAAATACAACTCTAAC
Source organism: Polydrusus cervinus (assembly GCA_935413205.1). Taxonomy (NCBI): domain Eukaryota; kingdom Metazoa; phylum Arthropoda; class Insecta; order Coleoptera; family Curculionidae; genus Polydrusus; species Polydrusus cervinus. The sequence goes on along the minus strand of OW284514.1, from coordinate 22,765,252 downwards.
AAAGTGGCAAGAAATATGGATGAACAGTACTTCAAAGGGACAATCGACTAAACGATTCATTCCAGACATAAGACGGTGGATAAATTGTAAACACAAAACAGTCGATTATTATACCACGCAAGTACTGACTGGACACGAATCGTTTTTTACCTACCTTCAAAGAATCGGAGTTGAAGAGAACAACCGGTGTATGTACTGTGAAGAAGAGGACACTATGACGCATACTCTATTCCAGTGAAAAAGATTCGAACGACAAAGACAATATACTTACCTTATACTAGGACATAATCTAAACGAAGACAATTTCATAGAACATATGTTAGAAAGCAAAGAAAAATGGAACATCGTAGATACAGGAAATGATAAAGAAAATTATGAATAATAAAGAAAAGGAGAGAAACGCAAGACAAAGAAGAAATGAAGTGTAAAAAGACGGATGCTTCTCTCTGAAGTATACCCAGCTACGGTAGGTCCAGATGGGAGCAGAAGAAAAGAGAGGAAGGACATTTTTTAGTCGGTAGGCGTATCCTTCCAAGGAGCGAATCCCACACAACCCGACCACAAATGATCACTCGGAAGAGAGTCTTTGGAAAATCTTTTTACCTCTCTTACACACCCGAACAAACCGTCTTAAAAGACTCTTTTCTTGATTTAATCATATTCCATACTTTTTAATACCTTATGTGAAAAATATAAAGTCTCTTTTACCTCGTTGACTAACACTATTACCTAGCTAATTTACTAGTCGTTAACAAGAACATTCACCTAATGGAGCCGTACATGTGTTCGAACACTTTACAGTTGAAATTACATACATAAGTTGTTTGTTATTGCATAAAGTGTTCGTCCAGCCCGTGTAGTAACCATACACATATTTTAGAGTTGTGTAACTGTGTGTGTAATTAAGGAAACCAGTAGGTGCATTTGTTTAAGTAAGAGGTATATATTAAAACAAAAATAAAATCGACATCGACATGGAAAAAGTTTACTCGTATATTACTTATTACGTATGAATGTAAATTTTTTAAAGCTGTACTATTATAAACGCAAAATTTTAGCTGTGAAAGTACTCAAAACCAATTGACTTGAGGGATAGTGGCTAGTCCTTTACACTGTTACACTTTTTGTAGCATGCTAATTTTGCTCGTTAGTTTATTTTGACATAAAAATGTGATATTTGGCGAAGCTTTTCCCTTTTGATGTCTTGGGCCAATCCGTAAACACAGAAAAAGCACAATGGTGGTACCATGCGGCTTCTCTGACTACGACAGTAGCGTTTCATTTAATTCAAAGTAACCTTGTTACCTTCTTGACAATTTGTTGTAAAACAATGACCTCTAGTGGGTGATTTAGAAGCTAACTTGGCTGTATGCAGGATTTTGCTGAGGGGGAGGGGGGAGGGGTGACTAAAATCCTGCCTTCTTTCAAAACACCTTAAAAAAAACGTTCCTCGGACCTTCCCCTTTTCAAAAGTAATTTTTAAAAAATACGTTTTTTGGTGCCAACAATCTTCTATCTAAAAAAGATTTCTAAAAAAACCGTTTCTAGGTTCCAAAAACCTTCTTCCTCCTAAAAGTGATTTTTAAAGAGTACCTTCTTCTGTCGAAACTATCTCTTTGAATTTTTCATACCTCAGACGGAGGCGAAACACCAAGTCTCAGAAGAACCCACCTTCGCCCCCTCCCCCTGGGCGAAGCAGTAGTGGGCATCGTTGCGAGTTAATTAACAAATATTCTTGGAGTTTTGGACGTTATAACTGAGGTTAGAAAATGTTTTTTCGCTTTTGGCGACAGCTTGATGTTTTTCTGAGCATCGTCAGTAGGGCTAGGACTCAACGAAAAAAGGTCTTGTGTTGAACAGTCCATGTTAAAGCTCATCAGAAGGATGTAGCATGTACCAACATCTAGTTGTTAGATTCTTCTAAATTACACCAGCACCGCTTAAAGAATTGAGGCCCATCAGACAAGTAAATCTTTCATAACAAAATACAGTAATAGAGAACTTGATTATTCTTACAAAATAAACAAAGCAACAACGCATAGAAAAATACTATAGGATGCAAGGCGACGAAACGACTGCAGCCAAAAGAGAAATATTTCCTTTATCCCCGCTGTACAGGTAAAGAAGTGTTGCCTTCCTTTCCTATGATTAAATAAAACATAAGTATCATTGAAATAAAAGAAATTAAAATTATTCTAATATTTCCTATAGTTACTGATTGGATAATTTATGTAACCATTTGCTTACAACAATATGTAATTTATTTAAATTACAGTACTATTATATAAATTAGTTATGCTCTTGATATAATTGTTTTTTGGTTTTACAGGCAATCTTAGAGTTTATCGGTTTTTAATATATATCTACTGTAATTGGAAAAACACAAGTCTTAATTGATTAAATAATATTTTCTTAAACAGGTCATTATTAAATGTTTTATTGATTAAAATATTTGAATTGGATTGATTTAAATATAATTTACAATACTATTATTGGTATTACCATTCTTTTTTTCCTGTGTATGTATTTTGAGGGGTGCACGACGCAGGTATCCTTTAGAAGTGTTTAACAACGACACTAGATGTCGCTGCATATAACATGTCTTGTGAAAAAACGGAATATATAATTTCATTAAAAGGTTACTCAGATTCACAGAGTGTAAGCTTATGTTTTAACTGGGTGCTGTCAATACCGAGCTATAGCATATCCCAGAACTACTTATTTCGATATAAATTAACTAAAATACAATCTTTCACAAAACATAATATATGCAAATTCCATTTAGGTCCGGAAACACATTTAAAATAATGACATGCCTTGAACTACCTTCTTGGTTGTATAAAAGGGGTTGATACATTGGCAAGATAAAACCCAAAGTAAGAAATGTCAAACCCCATTTCGTTTAAATGGCGGCTTAGGCAAAGTCGCGACTGTTTTTCCCAAGAGAAGCGGGCCACGCAAATGAGCCAATCCTGAGTCTCTTCCGTCTTGTTATCCAAAAGCCCGATCGGGGAAAGGAACTTGTCGCCCTAACTGGAAATAATGAATATGTGTTTTATTTCTACAGCGGCGTGTTCTACATTTTAAATTTAAATAAAATGGAGAATAACGTCCTTGGGGGAGTTTTTAGAGCATAAGAATTGTTCCTGTCTTTTCATTATGTAGTGAAATATGTGGTTAAAGGTGTTTGTATTAAAATAAATTACGATTCACTTCTTTATTGTGTCACTATAGTTATCTATCAAGTTTTTATGATATAAATCAATACAACTAATCCGCAATCAATAATTTTAAATTTTTTAAAATTAATAGCCACTGTTTTGTTGGCGGTTCCTCTGCACTAATCGCAAAAAAATGAGTTCATAACCTAAAATTTAAAAAATATCAGTTTTATTGGGACATTCGTAACAATAAAAAACAAAAAATGTAATTAAATAAGCTAAATTACAGAGGAAGCGATTTAATTTTTTGCTATCAGTGGCGTGCAGTAACATTATAAGCAGGGTAGGCAAATAAGATAAAATTGGAGACAATGACGTTTCTTGAACGGCAGTAGAGTTTTGGACTTGCATTGTCTTTATTTTTTATCTATAATCACTACGTTTCAACTGGTAAGCATCTCCAGTCGTCTTCAGGTGAAAAATAAAGACAATGCAAGTCCAAAACTCTACTGCCGTTCAAGATAAAATGGTATAGACAAATTTACTAAACCAATCTTGGTCCAAACGTTTTTTTTATTAAAAAATAGTTAACATGGTCAACAACATTGTACCGGGTGAGTCAACGATTGCGCGGAGTAATTTTATGCCTTGAAGATAAAATTTGTCGACAATAAACTTTTATGTTAAGGTTTGGTTGGATATCAGGCACATTTTAAAAATATTTTGAATTATACAGGGTGCTCCCAAAAAGGAGGTGTCAAAAGGTCCATTTTTTTTTAAATGGGACACCCTATATATTGTATTATTTTCTGATTCCTCGCAAAATTCTACGCTTATTTTGTAAATGTCATATGTCTAAATTCAATAGTTTTTGAGATATTGACGGTTAAAATATGGCATTTTCAGACTTTGACAGGCTGTAGCATTGGAACGGTTCATTTTAGGGAAAAATGATTTTCCCCTCCCTATCTTAGTTTTTTATTCTCTATCCAAAGAAACCAACCTCCGGTTTACCATGTTAAACCAAAAAACCGGTTTTAACGGTTTAACATGTTAAACCGGAAGTAGTAACTTTTAGATAGAGAATAAAAAATTAAGATAGGGAGGTGAAAACCATTTTTCTCTAAGATGAACCGTTCCAATGTTACAGCCTGTCAAAGTCTGCTATAATTTAAACTTCAATATCTCAAAAATTATTAACTCTAGACATTTCACATTTACGAAATAAGCATAAAACTTTGTAAGGAATCAGAAAATAATACAATATATAGGGTGTTCCATTTAACAAATGTACCTTTTTGACACCCTACTTTTTGGGCGCACCCTGTATAATTCAAAATATTTTTAAAATGTGCCTGATATCCAACCATACCTTAACACAAAAGCTTATTGTCGACAAATTTTATCTTCAAGCCATAAAATTGCTCCGCGCAATCGTTGACTCACCCGGTACAAACACGATTACACCCTGTAATCAACTTATCACTAAAATACCTGTTGTAATTTTTCTTCTGCTGTACAATTTTAAGTTTCTTCTTCTCTGTTCGTTCTTATATTTTTCACAGAAAATTTCAGTTAGAAGAAAGTTGACCCAATTGGGATGAGCCCCAGGAGCATTTCTTTAGGAGGGGAGCTGGAGTCTCAGAACTCCCCGGAGTCGGCTCCTATGTTTTGAAGAATACAGAATAGTTACTGAATTAATGGATACACGTTTGTTACTACATTAGTTTTCTTTCTGTGCACAGATTAAAGAAAAAGGGTGTGCCCATTTTGGCTTGAATGAAAAAGTGTCTTACACCTACACAATTTGTTTAAAGTGTTATAAAGAAGCGACATATTTTGGCCTCAGTAGAGGTTATCCTCAACCAGAGTAGGAAATTTGAGCGCGAAGAAAAAAATAATTATTTTAATATAAATTTGTCTGAAATGTTAAAAAGGAGAAAACCCTCAAGTATAATTTGTAAAGATCCTACTCGGGAATTGGACCGAATATTTTTTTTTACGGTTCGCCGACTACGGAGGCCATCTTGAACCGGTCATCGACCACAAATGTGGTCTACTGAATGGGGAGTGTAGAACGGCACCTTCATCCTACGAGATATCCGATCTCATCCGGCTTGTCCGGCGTGCATAGGATGGCTAGGTGTCGATTCATTTTACACTCTTCCCTGAGGCAAGAGCACGCAGTGTTCCTAAGCGGTCACCCACCCAAGTACTAACCGCACTCGACACAGCTTAACTTCGGTGATCTGCGGGAACCGGTGCTTAATATGTCAACAGGCCCTTGCCTGGATTAAATATTCAATAACCACGAAAAATTGACTATTCCAAAATTTCTGTCATAATTTTTTTTTCTTTATCTAAAAATATTGTTACTTAAATGTAAAATAATATTCGGTATTCTTAAGTATAAATTTAAACACTAGGCTGCCGTGCCATAATAAAACCTAGTAACTCTAAAATTGTCATTTTTCAGTATGAACGTTGGAAATTTTCAAAATTCATTTAAACATAACAACTCTTAGAGCAAAGGTATAGATTTGAGAATTAACATACATGTGTATTTTTTTATGCTTTTTCCTAAAATTTTGTGGTAAGCTGTATTTTTTTTAAAAGAAAGGTGTTATTAATAAATTTATAGTTACTAGGTAGCTCTAACCTAATAACATTGCCATAGTAAAAGTCAGTAACTTGATTTGCTATATTTTTTGGTCCGTATTGGCTACTTAGAAATAAAGTAGGTTGACTTTCTGCAAGCATGAACTAAAATCTGTAAGTTTTTAAAAATAGTAAGTCTTCCTTGGTTAGTAAGATAATCCTAAATATATTTATATTACCCAGTAAAACGAGTGGCTTTTCAAAAATTTAACAGGAAAGTCTTTTTGGTTGGTCTGGTTTTGTATTTATAATACCGAATTTGAACTACTTGTAGAGAAAAGATTATGTATATTCTATAAAATAAATAATACAATATGTACGTATGTACCTTCATCCTCACTGTAATAATAAATAGTACTGAGGAAATAATTTCTTAAAGAATTATTATTTCTAAAAGCATATAATAACATTAACATTTACAAACTATTTATAAACATTTAAATACTACTGGTAAATTGTACATTTTCAAAATCTTTACATATGTAAATAACTTTACAAAACGGTATACAAGAAAAGTAAAAACATATATTTAAAAATGTATGATATTTTAGTACATGACTTTCCTAAATCTTCAGTGGTATCCGAGTTGGGCAAGTCGTGCCAGAAAATTTGTTTTCTTGGCGGCATATGGGGTAAAAGCACCTTTAAAATGGTACCTTTCTTTTGGGTATTCACTCCCCTATTAGTTGTTATCTTGTTGGGCAATTCCAATTCCAAAACTTAGGTTTTAAAATGGATGCATCCTTAAAATCAGTTTCTTCTAGTTGTTCTTTGTCATACATTTTTTTTAACCCTTTCTAACTTATTATCGGTAAGTTTTGGAAACAAATTTGAGCTGCTTTCTTCTTTTCGTTGAATGCATTTTCAAATTGCCTAAAATCTTTGGCCCTTAGCGTAATCACAACATTTAATTTATTTGAGGTTGTAATTAACTGTTGTAAATCTTCCAAATCAAGGATTTCTTTAGACTTTTCCCATTTTTTTCCAATTTGCCCATGAACTGCATCTGCTTTCATAAAACTGTGTCATTTTAATTCTCTGATGTATAATAAACTGCTGGACGTGAAAAGCGTCACATTAACTCTCTTTATTCCTTGACTGTGCAGAGCGAACAGACTAGTTTCTTGCGTGATCTTACTAGCAGGCCGGATACTACCCCCACCAATGACTTTTATATGTTTGTATTTGTATGCAACTAAACTTACTGTTAAATTGTTTTATTATAATCATAGGGTTAGTGGAGTTACTACATTACATTTTTCTAATTTTTACTAAATCGACGCTTAAAATCCGCTTAAATTGTTTAGGTATAATACTTTATGATGATGGATAGAGTTACTAGGTTTTACTATAGCAAAATAAATTATTAAGTAAAAAAATTACAAAATGTTTAGGGTAACTAGACTTAAGGTTATAAAGAAAATCCTTTAAGTCAATATACTAAAACAGTCTATTAAATAACTCAGAAATGGGTTGGCCGACAAGAATGTTTTAAGTAGCTACAGATAGAACTTGATTAGGAGAACCAGAAAATAACAACCATAATAAAACCTAGTAACTCGAGTTACTAGGTTTTACGAAATTACGGCAGTAGGACCCGCCCGTTTTTTTGGCCGCTTCGCCTAACGAATCTCTAACATTTTAACACTTATAAATAAGCAATTTTCAAAAATATCAGATCAATATATTATGTCAAAATTATTTTTTTTGTAAAATTTATGGCTTATTTAGACACATACCGGTTTTTTTTTATCTAAAAACATCATCAAACTACGTAAGAAGCTCCAAAATAAAGAGGACAAAACAATAATATTAGCTTTGCATTTTAAATAAATAAATCCTATAAATATCCTTCGATGAATGGTTTTATTGATACGATGCCTACTTGAATATAATGACGTCAAAAATTTTCTATTCATTGCCAATGAATATGTTGATGAATCAAATGATGTTCCTCAAAAATAACAATAAACATGAATTTTATAGCTGCATTGGAGAATTTCAAATTTTAATTTTAAATAAAATGTATAATAACGACTTGGAGGGAGTTTATGGACCATAAGAAACGTTCCTTAGTTTTGTTATGTATATTAAAAATGTAGTTAAAGACGTTTTTATTTAAAGAAATATGATTTAATTATTTACCCTACGTTGTTTCGTTTTTTAAATGTGCATGACCGAATTATTTATTTTACAGAGTAAATATGTTACCTTGAATAAATGCGGCAACAAGAAATCCATCCCTTAATTTACTTTTGTTTCAAAATTGATAATTCGCAGAACGGGGTATTAGAGGTGTTATCAAGTACTACTATTCTTTGGTCGCTTTCTCAGTAAAATCCTGGATACTTCAGGGTCTGTTATCTAAGAAGCGAGAAAAATGTGATTTCCTTAAGAATTTTTTTATTGTAAATATGGTTGGAATACCTTGCAGAACCCAAGCCTAAAGACAAATTCACTTGTAACATTATGTACCATTTCTGGTCACGTAAGTTTTACTTTCCAGGTGACTCTAAAGAAAGTGATCAAGGGCGTGACCCAAGTAACATTTTTCCGACGTCCGACCAATATTAATTACACTACATGTGAAGTTATATTAAGTATAAATAAACGTAAGCACTCTGACTATGACGAAATGACTGCGGCACAACGGCGGTATTGGTTATAATTTATACGTTGTAGATTTATATCGACCTTAACGTTATAATGATGGCACTAAACAACTACTAAGTTTCTGTAATATAAGTTGTACAAATTAGGTACGTCGACTCGACCTCGGCTTTACAACCAAGTTTGGTTATGTTTAGTTGCCTAATTTAGGCAATCCAACGATGCGTCCAAATGGCGGCTGGCTGGCAAATACTGGGATGTAATTGGTGCACGTGACTATATAAATAATATTGCTGGTGACATTTAACGGGTGGCTCAATGCTTTTTACCAGCCAACCGCCATTATTATTATTTTTATGGTCACGTGGACCAATTACAAAGCAGGATTTGCCATCCAGCCGCCATTTGGACACATCGTTGGATTGCCTAATTAGGGAATCCAAACTACGTGATGGCTTTTAGGTTGACAATAATCCTGTTTGACTTTTTTCTAACCTTACTTTTTAAATAATAATTAATTATTTGGATTATCATATTTAAAACTTAAAAATGAAACGATATCTTTATTTAAACTTATAATATATTAAATATTTTTTAACTAATTTCTTCCTTAGTGTCTATAAGAATTTCTTGGTATATCATCCTTTGATACAATTTGTTTGTAGGCTAATATAATGTAAAAAATTTCAATTCAGTCAATGAATTAACTTATCTGTCAATGGTACCAGTGGCGGCGCCAGGATTTCTGGGATGGGTGGGCACAAACGAGCCCGATGATTTTTGGGATGAGCACTACTCAAATCAAAAATGACTTCTTAAAAAAAAAGGTCGCCGTCTCCCCCACGCTCTATAACGCCATAAGCGGGGTAAACAAAACTCCTCTGTTGTCCAAACTAACGTCTAAGAAAAAAGGTCATCATCGAGCTCTTTCTCTCTTATTACATCCTTCCATAATACCACTACTTTCTCATCAAAAATTGTATGGTCAAATCCACCATCCCCCACAGAAATTCCATTACAAAACTAAATCCCTCAATTTTGGGCGGGCACGTGCCCTCCCCCCCCCCCCTTCCTGGCGCTGCCGGTGAATGGTAGGTACCCCCCCTTTTATTAGTTCATGACTTCCATAAGGTACGCAGACAAAATGGTGGCTATAAGTGTGATACTTTGAATTGATACGGTTACCTTTCCAGGAACCTTTACATTATACTAAATTTAGTGCACTAAATGAATTAAGTTGCTAAATTTAGCACAGTGCCAGCCACATATGAGCGTCTTTGGGCGTAAAAATTATATGTGGGTGTAGTCGGCACTGTGTTAAACTCCGACGTATCTTGTAAATAGTCTAGAAGTGTCTTAATTCGGAGAGGAAACAGCATATACCATTTTTAAAAATTTTGAAACCTTTGCGAAAAGTGTGCGAATTGTACGAAAGGGTAATATCTAAAATTAATAATACAATATCTGCGTAAATAGTATACTAAAAAATAAATCGCACATTAAAAATATAATAAACTAAGCACTTTCATTAAGAAAGCAGCAGAACAGGAAACCTAATGCTGCTATAAAGCCTTTTATAAAATGAGTTTCAGGCCAAAAGGTCTTTATGTTTTAAATTACACCAAAACAATTTCAAAATAATTTTAAAAAGTTTGCGGAGAGAAATCGTGGAACTAACTAGCTTTTAAAGCAATATTTTTGGCTTGAATGAATAAGAGCCTGTTCAGATAAATTATGAAATTCATGATGATAACCTTTCATCTGCATTGCAATAACTTATACAGAACACTGTAAATTCATTTGTGAATGGGATATCCAGCGTCGTAGCTAGGGTTATGAGCGCCCCAAGCAAGGTTTTAAATTTGCGCCTCCCCCCCATAAGACTAATTTTCTAAGAAGAAAAAAAACAACACAATAAATTTAAAAACATAATTTAAGTTATGCATAGATTTAAGCATAAAATAATTCTTACTTACGGAAGCGAAACAACTTAATACGAGTTCGTTCATTTAAGCACTTTAAAATTTCTTAAAAGTTTGTTTTTCTGGGTTTTTCTAAGGCTAATTTGTAAATAATATAGTATACATTAGGTTAGGTTAGGTAAGAGTGGCAGACCTTTGGTTCTGAGCAAACAGTCTCACGTAGTCCTAATTAGGTCCGTTGTGATACCACACGTGTTCCGTAGAACTCACCTTCATCAGATCTCTGATAATTAGTGCGGCGTACACCGCAGAAGGATTTTAACAACTTATTCAAACCAGCCACTACTGTTCAGAAACCTGCTCAGCCGTCCAAGGTGTAATTTGCTTAGTTCCTCCAGGCTATCGAAAGATGGTTCACCCAGAGCAGTGAACCTTCTTCTTGCGAGGCCAGGGCATTCACACAGAAAATGTTGAATACTTTCTTTTTCTTCCTCATCTCTGCAACTTCTGCAGAAGTCGTTAGTGGGTATTTGCATACGTTCGGCATGTCTACCGAAGTGGCAATGTCCGGTAACAACCGCAGTAATATTTCTCACGTCTTTTCATAGTATGCATTAATATTTTTGTTTTGCAATATCGTACTCAATAGTAAGTATAGCAAGACTACTTAAATGTACTTGACCAATCTGCGATCGAGAATAATTCTTTATTAACTGACACTTTTTCTTCAATTGTTTTTTACTATCTTTCTCATAAGTTGACGGCCAACGAAAAAAAAAAGTTATGATGCTTGATTTAAATAAATTCATTTTCAATTCAATAAAGTTCGGATGTCGTAAAAAAATTAACTGTGAAACTCGAGTGGATGCCCATATTGCGCTCGGAAGTTTTTTTTACTTCCTCGTCCTCGTGCGATATGGACATCATATCCACTCTTGTTATACTAAAGTACTATTTCATCACCTACATGTCCTCAGGTAATGAAAATGTATTTTTTTCTAGATATTTATTAGTATTTAATTCATTTTTATATACCAGTGCTATCAAACTATCCAGTACAAAGATTAAACTTAGCTCTTTAAAATTAAAAAATATTACCAGCCGGCAGGTTAAAGTTCTATGTCAATTCGTAAGTAAAAGCAAATTTATTCTAATGCATAGAGAAAAATGATAAAAACAAAAGCTTATGCCGCAAAGTTTTCACCTAGAATTTGAATTTACAAGTGAAAATTTCAAACTAGCTTTTTATTTTTCATTTACAGCTGCTGCAATTTAAAATGAAAATGGGAATGGTAAAATATTTAGCTATTTAAACTTACGAATGATAATGTGATATAATAGGCTTCAGGAGAAAGAAAATCTTTAATTTTAAACACATTTTGACCCGATGGCTTGGTACAGGCACGAATTAAAATGAAGAGGATGATTAGTGTCGGACTGGCGTTTCAAACGTTTCAAATTATATTTAAAGACCTCTAAAAGCACTCTTTTAAGGCAAATTATATAAAAAAATATTATAAACTACCCCTACTTCAACTTTATTAGAACTTTATTAAAACTTTATTAGAATTTTGTTGGAACTTTATTATTACTTTATTAGAACTTTATTATTGTTTACTCCAGCTATTATTTTTCGAGTTAGAATGACCTCTGTCGAAAATTTCTCGGAAGGGCTATTTTAAAGCGAAAAAAACTTATATTCTATTTGACTAGAGGCTGCCATACACCATCAAGTATATCGTTCAAATTTGCATGAACATGAAGCTTGTCTTATGTCCTTATACATATGGACGATATATGTACATGTTCCATTATATTTGAAGTGATGTCAGTTCTGGTGTGTTTTCGTCTTGCGCTGCTGTTTCTGTGGTGGTCGCGGGTATATTTGCAATATTGGAAGACGACGATATGGCGACAATCAACCATCACACCCACCATCACCATCATACACACCCTTACATATGTTCAAGTATGCATGAGGCATGTCTCCAAATAGCTACACTCGTCATGCAAATTGACATCTACACACTGTCCAGTATACTTGATCAAACTTCAAGTTCATGTAAATTTAAACGATATACTTGATGATGTGTGGCGGCCATAACTCTTTCATTTGACAACCTGCTTGCTTCGGTCGGTAATTTTTTTTTTGAATTGCTAACAGCACGAAGCGATTACACGTTTTGTTTTACATAATATGTCTTTAGTAGTAGGTTATCTGTGATAGTAGGCATTTTAGTTAGTAACTTCATTGAAATCATTTTGTCATCATGTTTGATGGCCCTACTAAAGCTGTAGACCAGTCGGACATTGTAAACGACACTTTACATTCAAGCTGTGTATTAATCTATTAATATGTAAGCTCTTTGACTTTTAAAAAAAATTTTTATACAAAGTGATTCCTTAGTTCATACTTCTTTTTTAGCTGTGTATAGAAGGCATTAAAATAAAAAAAAACATTTTCAAATACCTTTTTTCAAAAAACTCAAATATTATAAGGTACTTACATTCATTTATTACACTATGGATCAAATACGGTTCTTCCTAACTTGCCCGTTAAATAACATTAAGAAAACTTCTGGGTGTAGGATGAGCCCGCAAGGGAAAGCGTTCTGCGTATAATCTCGAAGCAGCAGCCGCACTTTGACGACACTCACCGTAAATTAGCACCATATCTACTAGTTCATTGTTTTCAAATTTTACCATTTTCACGTGTCACCAATTTAAAATTAACTTGATTCAGAAAAACACACCTCAGCGTATTGCCAAATAACTCACCACCGACCCGTAAATATGACTAATAAGAGATAAGACAAACAACATAAAGTATAGCAGGTTACGTTTTGATGACCAGGCCCGCATTTAAATTTTTTACTTCTGTATCTCGCCTATTTTAAAGTTTTTTGAAAAAAAGGTATTTGAAAATGTTGTTTATTTTAATGCTTTCTATACACAGCTAAAAAAAATATCAACTTAGGAATTACCCATCCCATGACATTTATAAATACTTATTGTTTTAAATAAACATAAGGTGCTTTGGTTAATTCCTTCGAGTTCGTTCGGATTTAAATTTTTTTAACGTATAATAATAATAATAATAATAATAATAATAATAATAATAATAGTTTATTTATATAAGTATACATCCACAATTTCATTTTACATTTCATATTTACAAATAACACACTAAAATTAAATAGTAATTAGTACAATATAAGTAATGCAACATTATGATATATAAATAAACAATGAAACCCACAAAAGTAAACTTGTACGTGGGCTTAAGTTACTGTATATAATATATAAAACATAATATATGATATGTGGCCATACCTAAAAAAAACAATCATTAATAAGGAATCTAATTTTACAATCTATATCTACTCGTGTACCGACGGATAATGCAATCAATTATACAATTAAATTTTAAATATAATATGTGTTTTTTATGTCTATAATAGAATGTATTTCCTTTCGTGTTTTTTGGTTGATCCAAGTTATCAATTTATTTTTATACAATGGATATGAATTCAGGTTTCTTATATTATCGGGTAGGCTATTAAAAACCCTTGGAGCAAGATATGTATGTGAACGTTGTCCAATGGTCTTTTTAATTCGCGGTATTAGTGAACTATTCTCTTTCCGTCGCGTTAGATAATTATGTTTTAATGGAACAAAATTATTACCTTTTACATTAAGATATTGTATAGTAGCTAATTCTTTATAAAACAATTGACGGATATCAAATATACCACTTTTATAATACAAATCATCACTAGGATAGAAAAAGTGTTCATTGAGCATAATCTTTAAAATCCATTTCTGCGTGATCTCTAGTCTCTTTAAATAATTATTGGTTACCGAACCCCATGCTACAATTCCATATACAAGGTGTGACTGTACAAGTGCAAAATATAATATTTTAAGTTGTTTAGTGTCAAATAATTTTCTATAAAATTTAAATTTTGGCACCAAGCTTCTTATTTTCTTTACCAATGAATTCACTTGCCCATCCCACCCTAAGTGACTATCTATTACAACACCCAAATATTTTATACAATTTTGTGCCCTACTTATTTGATATTCTTGAGTATCATATTTAACATTCAAAGTAGAAAACATAGGCAAGTTAGCTTTGTATGAAGTGAACGGTAAAAAATAGGTTTTCTTCCAATTAATAGTTAATTTTTTAATATTAAAAAATTCTACTATAAGTCCATAATATTAAATGATATTTATTAAATATTGCTATAATATTTTTCCCTGAATCAATAAACTCCTATTAGAGCATTCTCCAAAAAAAATAAGCCTCTCGTGTAATGGTATATAAATCAAACAATCCAAAAGGCTTGGAAATACGATTCTTTGTCAGTTACAAGGCATTTTCTTTTCTCTGCTTCAGATGCGATACAATACATTAGGTTACAATACAATTATCTCAGCACTGACCGTCTTTTGCAGAGCACGTTCTTTCAAATATTCCACCCTTTCCATTTTATCCGCCGAGTAATCCGAGATAACGTACGGCGGGTAAATATAAAACATCTAATATTTTTCTCGGCTCAATTCACCCTCTAGTACTAAACATTCATCTTAGATAAGCACCATTACTGGAGATGAGAAACGACACTAACATTATTACCACCGGAAATAGGGTCAGAAAGAGGATTTAAACAAAAAGTTTTGGATGTGCCGCGTTTTCCCTACGAACGGTAGTTATTCCGAAAATGTGGATATTTAAATCAAACACGAAAGGCGGGGCCCGAGGACCGTTTTAAATTGACTTTAACTTCGCGACGTTCATTCTTGTTAGCTCATTGTTAGCTTTTCGTGTTATCAAAGAATATCTTTATGAACTTTGGAAACTGTTTTTGTTATTGCTGTTTTGTCTTAAGTTACTGTTTTACGTACTAGCTTAACAAACTGCATTTTAAAGTAAGCTTTTAATGTTTTGAATAAGTTAAAGTTCAAGTATTATAATTTAAAATCTAACAGAATTATTTATAATTTAATCCACTATTTATTGCAGTCAATAAAATGAAAACTAATTATACGATATTAACCTTTTATATTAGTGATTTTAATAAAAGTTTATCGGCATGCAAAATGATCATTATTTTTCAATGAACTAAACCCTGACTAGCTTCGATTAAGAACTATTAAAAGATCACATGTAATGGATTTTCAGACTTAGAAGGTCCCGAAATACTACTACATATATGAATTATTTTTTAAAATCAAAGTTCCGAATCAAAAATTTGTATTCAATCTATGAGCGTTAATACACTCTTAAAAATAACATGGTATGGATTACTAAAATTTGGTTCTGACAACTATTTATTTTCGTGAAATCGGACTCAACCCAAATATTACTCTGTACAACCAAAAAAAATTGTCGTTATTGAACTGTTGAACTAATTAATAATATTAACCAACCCAACCTACACATTTTAGTTGTCACAACGAAATTTTATATATAGATAACTAAATATTATATGGTACTTTAAACCATACCTATTAGTTGTCACAACTAATGTGTAGGTAAATATGGAAAATTGAAAATTTTTTTCAAGGAAATATTGTTTTTGTTAATGAGGCAATCTACAAATATTGCCAAAGCAATCATTTATTTGGACCAAACTTGAAATTTTCATAGAGTAACAATTAAGTATGTAGTCACAACATTGTGTTTATTATCTTTTTTCTGTACTTTTTAATTGTAAGAAAGAAGTTGAATCATAAATAAGTAAAAATTTTATATTTTTGTCATTGCAGTTGCACATTAGAAAGTTTGAATGAACTGCTAATAACGCATGGCAAAATTAGCAAGTTGATTTGATAGAAATAACTTTAACAAATAATAAAATAATTGATAGAAATAACTAAAAAAAATGTCATAATATGTAATTTATACCTAGTAACGAAAAAGTTTTTTTATTATTTCCAACGTCTTTGTTCTCTCATGTTTTTTATAATAAGTACATACTTATGCAATACAAAACAGAGACACTAGATTTTTTACTTATTTTAATCAACCTTTTGGGTGGTTTAATTGCTTATAGAACTGAATCGTTCTTATTTAAATTTATTTATCTGCAACTGCGATTATTGAAAAACAAAAAATATCCCCTAGACTTTCTATTTAAAATATACAGGTATATAAAATTTGTTGAACTTGGTTAGATTAAAAAGTCATCAATATGACGTTATTTTATAGAAATGGAACTTAGAACAAAAATAAAACAAAAAAAATATTTTTAAGTTATTTCTCATCGGTTCACCTTGCCATGCTTTATAAAAAGCTCATTTAAACTTTCTAATGTACAAAACTGCAATGATAAAAAATAAAATGTTTACTTACTTATGATTTTAACTTCTTTCTGCCAATAAGAACGTACACAAGAAATACAATAAACACAAATAAATTACACCAAATATTGTCACGTCCATTATCCACACGCCTTGAAAATGGCCGATTATTGCCTTAAAAACACGAAAAAATTGACACGGAACCGCAAAAGCACCCTAACATAAACATAACCTTCTGACAGTCCTGGCTAGAATGATGTCACCGCCATCGGCAAGGGCGTGAAGTCTCTGTGCAAAGTGAGTACAGCGACGCCGTTAGTTAAACAAATGAAGAATAATATTACTTGAAAAGAAAAGTTAGTTCTGGTAACTAAGAATGTCTCTTAATCAAAATTAACAAAATGATAGAGACTACAAATTCATACTTAATGTGTTATTACAACAAGCTTAATTGATAAATACAAGTTTGTAGGAACCTTGATGTAACATTTAAATAGGATATAGACAGAGTAAAATTCAGTTAAACAAAATATTTTATTTCTGCCAAATAATATGAAAACAAGATATTTTCTTTGTTCTGATGGCATCATTTTTTGGTAAGTATAACCAAGAAAAACATCTTTTTTGTTTTCCTAACTAAAAATAGTTATTTTTCGTAACGTAAACACGGGAACAAATAAAAATTAGTACCAAATACCAAGTCATTTTTAAAAGTGTACATCATGAACATAAACGAAATATTTCTTTTTCTACTCCCATATGGATAGTTGCTGTTTCATTTATACTTAAGTGACAAGAAAAGTAGGCTATTCCGGTTAACTGTATGGTAAAATTTCATATTCATTACTGTCAGTGATGCACAGTGTTGTCCACGAATTTACACAATACTGAAAAAGTATTTTTAAGCGGAACACAAACACAAGGGATCCTAAAAAATATCCTACGAATATAACATTGTGCGTAAAAATCATTCCTCTGTGCCTTGGATCTTTATTTCTAACGAATCCGGAAATTTCCCGTTAGTTTACCACATTGTTATGAAAATTAGATTTGATTAATTAATAAGATTATAAACTTGTTTAATATAACAAAATATGCGGATCTATGATAGTTTTATTAATAATTCAACAAGCTGAATGTGCATAGAAAATTAATTTCATATAACAATATTATTGAGTTGGCTTTACCATAATTTCTAACATGAACGTAAAGCCTAAACGGCAAAACGGCGAACTTCGGATCAAATGGTCGTGAGGTTAAGCCCGGCAGCCTGCAAACTTTTAAAAACATTTTTAGCAGACGGTTCGTAAGTTTGGTCGTAGAAAATATATACTGCTCAACTCGAATAAATTGTCCATATGGCACTCGAAAGTTTGAGCACTCCGCCTAAGGCGTTACTTTCTCGTGAGATATAGACATCATATACACTCTTGTTGTACAAACTACTATTGTTAAGTACTTTGTGACCGAACCGAAATAAAAATTTGTTCACAGTTCACTTTCTTATTTCAAAAATTCCCCATTATTCACTCATTTCTAGGCCATTATTTTAAAATTTAATGCACAAAAAACCTCAATCGACTTTAAAACTTATATTATACATATTGCTTAAATGGTGGAAAATAAAGATAAATACATAAAGCCAGATAAAACAAACGAAATTATAAGATTTCTAACAAAAAATGAAATGCATTTTTTAAGGTTACCTGTGTTATTCCGTTTTGTTTTGTCAATTTGAGGCCACATCACTACAGTATTGCCACTTCTCTTATCACGTTAACAGTGTTGCTAGTATGTAAACTGGCGATTATTTTGAATAACATTACCATAACGAAAGTTAAAAATTAATATTGATGCAAAAAAGCCATTTTTAATTTTTTTAAATTAAATTTACAGCTATTTTGCTGATCTCTTGGCATTGTTATTCTTACGCAAGCAGGCAACCAAGAATACACTTCAGCAGACCAATAAATCAAATAGACTATGGTCTAGAAAAAAACATTGTTCATTTTTATTAATAAATATATTTTTTCTACTCCCACATGGAAATTTGCTGTTTCCTTTACACTTAAGTGGCGGGTAAAGTAGGCTATTCCAGTTAACTGTGCGGCAAAATTTCAAATCCATCCTAGTTAGGTTATGAAATATGAAACTGACCAATCACAGTCAATTACAGAGGAGCCAAATTTATATGTCGTAAATTCGTTTTCTGACAGTTTAGAGAAGTTAGGTTAACAATATGCTTCAAAAATATGCAAATCTGTCAGATGAAATTTGTTCTTTTTAAATTTAAATCAAGACATTTATCCTAGAGTCCATGTATACACAATATTTTCCTAAAGAGTACACGAAATGGTGCAAAAATTGAAGGTATAATAACAAAATTAATACCAAAATATTTTTCTACCAAATTATTGTTATTTTCTGACCGAACTAAAGATTTGCACACAGACCCACTTTCTTATTTCAAAAGTATCTTTATTTCCATTTATTTCTAGACAATTACTACAAGCATTGCATAAAATGTACTACCTATATACCAACCAAATAAACGTTTTCTTACTAACCTTGGTTTTTTTTTTCATATAATTAATATATTATTATAAATACTTGTGCACAGGGATATTTTCCAATATATTTTGAACGCGGATCCAACCCCAATTGATCTTAAAACTTTTATTATACAAAACAAACATAGAAAATTAACTGGTAATTCTTCCTTAAATGGTGGAACATAAAGATAACCCGATAAAACATACGAAATTATAAGATTTCTAGAAAAAAAAATCCATTTTTTAATTAAAATTTTTAAGGTTATGTTATTTCTACTTACACTATTGCCACTTTTCTTTCCACGTTAACAGTGTTGCTAGTTTGTAAATTGGCGATTATTTTAAAAAATTTGACCATAGCGAACGTTAAAAATTCAAATTAATACAAAAAATCCATTTTTAACTGTTTAAAACGCATTCTACAGCTATTTTGTTGTACTTTCAGAGTTATAATTTATACGCAAGCAGAAATAAACCCGATAAACCCTTTTTTCTTCTGTGCAATTCAGTAAAATCAAAATACCTACGGTTGAGAAAATAAATTGTTCGTGTTTATTAATACATATATCGCTTTTTGTCTGTTATTCTGCAAAAAGCCGAATGTGAGAAGGATAGATATATTCAAAAGTGAGTTTGTATAAATATAAGAACTTACCCAAATCGATAAATATGTTACAGTGCAATTTGGTCAATGGGTTTGGAATCAAAATGAATTTTTGTTCAGTTGTTTCTTATTATCGTTCTCACAAAATCATGACCAACTTAAAAGACAAGTTATGATGCCTAATTTAAATAGTTTTTTAAATTTCTTAGCATGAAGTTCGGAAGTTAAGTCGTAGAAAAAATGTACTGTACAACTTGTCCATATTGCGCTCGGAAGTTTGAGCACTCCGCCTACGGTGTCGTGCTCAATTTACTTCTTCGTGCGATATGGACATCATATCCACTCTTGTTGCACAAACTACTAATGTACGGCGTCATATTCAATTTACTTTCCCGTTTCCAGTGAGATATGGAAATGTCCACTCTTCTAATATACAAACCACTATTTTCGCGATACACATCTAACCAATTATTTTTAAAATAGATATTTCTATTACATTTTCTTATACGACCTTTAAAATTCGATACATTGGAGTTAAAAGCATTCTGTTTTTTTTGTAATTTCCAAATCTGAAAGTGCTCTTCCCAGTTCCTTTATGCAAGTTTTCTTTAGGGAATACGTGGAAAAAGACTTCAGTAAATTGTGTATTTTATTCATTGACTGTAAATTTATATTTATCAGTTTGATATTTTAACTATCTTATTTTTACAAAAATTGTAACTCGAAAAACATGACAACAATACTATATATATTAACCAATATAAGTTTATTATTATTGCCCGAGCGTTGAGTTGCTAGCGAGACGGAAGGGATATAATATAGCTGTCTAAACCATGGTTAATATACATTTTTTCCACCACTAACACATTAACAATATTAATAATTATAAAAAAAATGAGGTATATTTAAAAGATTGCTTTACCCTAAAGACGGCCTTCCAGTAGGGCAAAAGCGCTAGGAAATAGAAATAGTAGTTTGTAAAACAAGAGTGGATATGATGTACATATCGCACGAGGAAGTAAATAAAAATAAAAAAAAACTTTCGAGGGCAATATGGACAATCCACTCGAATCGAACAGTATATTTTTTCTACGACCTTATGCTAAAAAATGTAAAAAAAAAGTTTGTAGGTTGCTGGGCTCGAACTCACGACTATTGGTTCTATAGTCCAACGCTCTAACGTCTGGACTATCGAAGCGTTTAGTTAATTATCGGAAAACCAACTGATAAATGATGCTACATGAAATTAATTTTCTATACACATTCAGCAGGTTGCATTATTGATAAATCTATTATAAATGCGTCTAGATTTTTTTATATTGAACAAATTACTAACAAATTGTACCATATGCATTTAAATTATATAATTTAATGTCTTGAAAAAGAAGGCGGAGCCTCAGTAAAAATAATATACTGTGATTGGTCAGTACTTTTAAAAACAACATGTCAATTTAGCATCTTGACTACTGTGATTGGTTAGTTTCATTACCTATCTAGGATGGATATTATATATTCCCGCACAGTTAATTGGCATAGCCTACTTTTCTTATCACTTTAGTGTAAAGGAAACAGCAAATTTCCATGTGGGAGTAGAAAAAATAAATTAACGCTGAATACGAAAAATACTTTTCATTTCACAAGTCTTAAAAATAATATTTTCCCAAACAGGTCAATCCAAATATTTTAATTTTATTGATTTGAATATAATTTTCTGTTTTAAGCTTATAAGTATTTTATTAAAACAATTTAAAGGCAGTCACTAAAAATACTATATATATTACCATAATTTTTTTCAGTGTAGAATCGTTTTTCTTCCTGTATAGCTTGAAACAACAAATTTGAATCTAATTGAACTAACATGAGGAACATGTTCGCCAATATTAAACAATCCTAATTATATGCTGTTATCACTGGTTTATACACATCTGTGTTATTATTGCATAAACAGATTTTCCTGCATAGTCAAAATATGTGCCACTAAAATACCTACGCTGCCAGTATCTATGCATCTGTTTGTTTCTATCATATTGTTACACAAAAAGTATATATATTTATAAAACCAAAATTAAAAAAATTCCGATGCATAATATTCAGAATTTACAAAATTTTCTTATACCAAATTTAAACCCCAAAATCCGCAAAAAGAAATACTCAAAACTTTAAATTGCCTTAACCAAAATTAACAAACTTAGTCTCATTTAAAAGAACTTTTTCTATAGTAACATTTAAAATTTAGTATGACTACAACTTGTCCGCTATTTGCGCAAGCCCCAGATTTTTTAATTTTTCTCAACAATTTTATATAAAACCATATAAATAATAAATCGAATTGAAAGTTGGCAATATTATGTTTTTATGAGCAAGAAATAAGAATTTGTAGAAATTTTTAAGTTTCAAACTAGAGGGCGCTAGTTGCATACACTAGGCTTCATAAATCTATGATTTTTTTCTTACCTGTGATATCAGGTGTTTTTCAATTATAGTTTTTTAAAAACGGCATTTTTTGAGTCAAAAATGTATACTTGATTGATCTTAATATCTTTAACGGTTTTCGAGATATTTCCCTTTAAACATCCCAAAGCATAAAAAAACATAGTACATAATTAAATTATTATTTTAATTATCAAAAAAAAAACTTATATGACTTAATCGGCTTAGTTTGATGTCTAGTATCTCCAGTTACTCTACCGCCCATAAGTTATGGGACACCCTGTATAGCAGTTTGGTTTCGAAATTCAAAAAATGAGTAAAATTTTTTTTCGGATTTTCATAATTTTTAAATATTATTAATTATTTAATCCGCCTATAATTTATTCAACATTCTGTACATATTTAATTTCTATATAAGTAAAAGAAAACTTAAGGTCCACTTTCTACCAATAAGGAAAAAATATAAAAGTTGTTAGTTTTAAGAAACAATTGAAAACTCCACACAATACAGAAAATTTTAAAGTAGTAAGTTGCCAACTTTCAAAGGCCATAACTCAAAAACTAGTCATAGGATTGGATTACGGCCATGGACACTTTTAATCAGAACGTCAAGATCTACAATATACTAAACATTTGGAAATATTAGCCAAAAGCCATTTCCCATAAGCTTTTTGAGGGGTTCTTTGTAATGCGACACATTCGTAAAGTTAAGTTTGTTGCAGTTCAGGGTTTTCTGTTTATAGAACTATACAATAAATACCTTGTTCGACGATCCGACGTAATATTTATTATTGCGTACATTTATATAATTTCTGCTGCTTTATTGCCCAAAATGCCAAAAGATATCATTTAAATATTATCGATGTTTCAGAAAAAATATAGCTACAAATAGAGTGGAATTATAGTAAAAAGTTTGTTTGAATTCACAAATATGTGACAAATTTATGATGTTGCATTAACTTTACCTATCAAGAGTTGAATTTGAATAGTAAATAATAAGCGAAGAAAATTATATTTTTGTTTGAAATTACTAAAGCTAATATTTACGAATGAAAATTTGTGATATAATTATTATTTATTGTTGTAAATTTAATCGTGTTAATTTTAACTCCAATAAACAATTTACTACTATAATTTACATTATAGTTATATCAATTAATATAATTAATGTCATCACAATATTCTCGATGTGTAAATTAACAAGGGACTGTCCAATAAAATTAAATTTTACTAATCCAATATGGGACGTAGAAAAGGTAATTGGTTTACATTATTTGTTTATTATCAAAATTATTAATTCGGATTAACAGGTGATTTGCTGAAAAAAATTTGAACAGTAATTATGCAATGTTTATTCAAGTGTTGAATTGGTAAGGATAAAATAAATAGTAAAATTTGCTTTTAATTATTTATTTAAATTGCAAATAATTTTATATAAAGCTCTAGCTAATTTTTGCAATAAAAGAAAACCTGAAAAATGATATAAGGATCATTCTAAAAAATTAAATTCCCGTATTTATTTAGTGAAAATGAAACTCAAAATATGCTTTAATGTCAAAAGAATAGTAGTTTGTATTACAAGAGTGTCCATATCGCACGAGGAAGTAAATTGTAAGTAAAACTTCCTAGCACATTATGAACAATCCACTCGAGTTGTATAGTATATTTCTTCTCTCAACTCAATTTTCGAACTTCAAACTAAATTTTTTTATTTTAATTATAACTTGTCTATTTAGTTGGCCTGAACTTGTGAGGTACTAAAAAACAATTTAAAAAAAATTATTTTCGTTGGACGAAATTACTCTGTAATACATTTTAATATATATTTTGTAAAATTATCTTTTTTTTTTTTTTTTACGGTTCGCCGACTACGTAGACCATCTTGAACCGGTCATCGACCACAAATGTGATCTACCGACTGGGGAGTGTGAAACGGCACCTTCATCCTACGAGATATCCGATCTCATCCGGCCTGTCCGGCGTGAATAGGATGGCTAGGTGTCGATTCATTTTACACTCTTCCCTGAGGCAAGAGCACGCCGGGTTCCCAAGCGGTCACCCGCCCAAGTACTAACCGCGCTCGACACCGCTTAACTTCGGTGATCTGCGGGAACCGGTGCTTAATATGTCGACAGGCCCTTGCCCCTAAAATTATCTTCCAGTATATTAAACAAATAATTATTTTTAGAACATTTAAAAAACGGTTAAAAATGTATTATTGGAAAAAGCTTATTGTAGCTTATAGATAATGGTCATAATAACATACATTTTTTTAAAGTAATCTTGTAATTTTTACTATTTTATTGTTTACTATTGAAATTTCTACCACGTATATTAGATATAAGTATTTTATTGTAAGGTAATTTTGATAAGCTTTGTTGATAAGGATGTTTTAACTTTGACTATTATCACTATCGTAGGTAGAATTTTGTTTGGAGGGGGGAGGGGTGTCAGATAATGTCGAACATGAATGCAAGACAAACATGAAGTGCCGCAGACGAAAAATTTTTGTGTGCCACGCCCAAAAATACCTTGTTTGGCTTTTATCAGAAATAATTTGCTCTTTTACCAATTTCTAATAATTGAAAGGATTGGAAAAGAAACTACTGATTGTCGATTTTATTTAATCTTTTTGTGTTATTTTTTTTTCTTTAGCGCGGAAACAAAATGTAGCATTGTACAATGTATTATGTTATAGACATAATATTTAGAATCCTTGCTACGCCAGTGGTTGTTATCAACAATGTGCGGAACAATATGAAATAATTTGTTGAAAGATTAAATGTAACTTAAATAATTATTTAAATAATTTACCGTTATTAATTGGTCCTACGAGCCTACGCAATGTAGTACTTTCCATACGTATTTCCGTGCGCAAAGAGAATAAGAAACTAAGATACGGAGGCGAAAACTTTTCTAAGATAAATCGAAGGAAAGTTTTTAGCGGCAGGCGGACAAAGTAGTGAATCTATCTTTTGCATTAAAGTACACAAGGATGTCAAAGGTAATGGGTTCCCTGGGGCACAGGTAGACCATGACAGGCTGTATAGTCCTTGTTAGGACTCATCAAAAAGCCAAAACCCGTAAGCAACTCCCAGTAGAGCGAAAATAAGCTTTCAAGACATTTTAAAGAATAAAAATATGATAAAAACCTAGTATCGCCATCTGTAGGAATCAACTCAATGCAAAAGATAGCCATCAAACGTGAAAACAACTAAATAAACTCAGTACGGTTGGCCAACAAACCAGTATAGGAAACGTTTTTTCACATCCTTACACTTTTCCTACGGGTTTGTAGATTCAAATGGGTATAGATCAAAAGTTACTTACTTTATTTTAAAAAACACGGCATTGTATACGGATTGGTGCAGCACCCAGTGGGCTACTTCAGCGCGATCTATATTTGAATCTACAAACCCGTAGAAAAAGTGTAGGGATGCGAAAAAACGTTTCCTATACTGGTTTGTTGGCCAACCGTACTGGGTTTATTTAGTTCTATGTTTTAACGTTTGATGGCTATCTTTTGCATTGAATTGATTCCTACATATCGCAATACTAAGTTTTCATCACATTTTTATTCTTAAAATTGTCTTGAAAGTATATTTTCCCTTCCCCATTATCTTTGGCGTTCCGCTGTACTTTAATGCAAAAGACAGATGCACTACTTTGTCCGCATACCGCTAAAAACTTTCCTTCAACATAATTTAATTTTCTATTATTTTTATTTGATTATTTGTTGTATAATTCTTTCATTCAACATTGATTAAAAATTGAGGAGCAACTGTGCAAAACGCATTAAATCCATAATATGTTGTTTTGAATAAAACTTGAAAAACTAGCGAAGTAAGTTAGAAGAAAAACTAAGATTTTTATGTGGCGCAGAATGATTTATGTAATAGGATTAAAAAGGAATATTTCCTTTTTTAATCTAAATTTTTGATTTTCATGACAATATGGTATATTTTTTAGTGGATTTACTGCATTTTGTTTAACCAGAATGTGGATTTATGCCTATTTGCTAGGTTAGTATGGATTTATTTCTTTTTGCTTACTTCTTGTTTGGATTTATTGCGTTTTACTTATAAGGCCAATAAAATTTAAAACTTCAGTGAAATAATTATTAATTATATATATAAGATTATTGAAATAAAAGAATGCAAACGCTCTAAACAGAAATGAACATTTATTTTTGGATTTATAGCACTTTGCTTAAACGTGTATTAGAATTAATCCGTTTTGCTTAGCTGAATGTTTTTAATATGGCCATTTCTAATTGATTTATTGCGCTTTGATCAAACTGGGTTGTTCTAATGATAGAGTGACTAAAAAGCACTACATTTTTATATTTACCTTGAAAATTATAAAAAATGGATTTAATGCGTTTTGCACAGTTGCTCCTCAATTATTGTATACATTTTAATTTTTGTTGTTATCTGATTTGAAGCTTTTAAGAAAAACATGCTCAAAGTGCCTTTTCCGCACGCAAAAACTTAATCTAACTCCGCTTCGCGTCGGTCACCTAACTGTATTTGCGTGCGGAAAAGTAAAAGTTTGCGCACTTGTTAAGAAAATATTTTTAAATTCTTGTTGAGATGTCATTTATAAACTTTTTTTGGCGACAACGTCGCTTATTTGTTTCATTTGAACCGTCACAAAGGACAAATAACATAATATGGAGGGTGCAATTAAGACCCTACCTTAGAACAAAACGAATTTATCATGACACTGAGTAAATTTTTATCTTTTCATGGAGGATGGCGCCCGCTAAATGTAAAGACAAATGAGTAATTTGTCATTCGGGTGAAGCTTAATAAAAACTTCCTAAATACTTATACTGCGATGATCATTTATTATATTTTACGTCGTCTTTTGTCTTTTTACAGCATTTTTGCCGTCGGGTTACATTTATTATTTTAATGTTTGTTTTTACGGTGCCGTTAGCTGGATTTATACACCTCGTTTAAGGTAGATTCAAATTAGCCGCGCAGTTTGGATATTATAAAGATAATTTATATCAGTTTAACCAACTTTCGGTTCTGGAATTTTCTTGGTTTAGTAGATCACTTTTTAAGCTAAAAATAAACCGGCTATATTTAAATCTGTGAGTTTATAAAAAATTTTGTTTATTTTTTTAACCTGTAAGAATTTAAAAAGTCGGTTTAAGAACAAACAGGAGATAGTCGATGAGTCATCACGAACAAATAGTGAATTTTTAGACAAGGGCCTGGTTTGGTACACTGAAGGATCAAAAATGGTCGACGGAGTAGGCGCAGGTATATTTGGCGAAAAACCCAGAATGGAAATCAGCATTCCTCTGGGAAACTACGCCACAGTATATCAAGCGGAAATACGTGCTATACAAGCATGTGTACAGAAAAATATCGAAAAGGGCTACCACGACCAGGAGATATATATTCTGTCAGACAGCCAAGCTGCCCTCAAGACACTAAACTCCAATCGACTCAAATCGAGGATCACAATGGAGTGCCTAAACATCTAAACAACTTGAAAGACCTAGCGGCAAGGAACAACAGGGTGAAACTCCTGTGGGTTCCCGGTCACTCGGGGATAGCGGGAAACGAAAAAGCCGATGAACTGGTTAGAGCTGGGTCATCTCAAAAACTCAGGGGCCCTGAACCCGCCCTTGGCATATCAAAACAGGCAACCAAAGCAACATCAGACAGTTAGGCGCAACAACAACACCTATTGAATGCAGACTTTGCGGCAAAGAGGAAGAAACCGCCTCCCTCACATATCATATATAACTGCGAAGCACTGACTCGAAGAAGATTAAAAATCTACGGAGGAATCTAATGTGGGGATCTCCCGCATGACAAACTTGGTAGGAATTTACTGGACCTTATAAAAGGAACACATCTTTTCTAGCAAGATAGGAGAGCACAAAACGCCACTAGGCTGCAGTGCAGGAAGCTTGGGCCGAACGCCCGACCCCCGCCTTAAACCAACTGGTACCAACCAATCCACCACATAGCGCATATTGTACTTGTTTCTGGCGATGACAATAAAATGTCTTTTTTATATACAAAATATTAAAAAAACTAATTTCAAGAGAATTAAGTGGCACGGCGTCAGTGGAGATTTTTAATTTATAACTTATTTGAGTTGGCCTACATTCTTGGTGAAACGGAATTTCCATTGTGTGGAAAATAAAAATCACTACTTGTTATGTTTCAACAATTTAATCAGTTTCCTAACACGTGTTTCGACCTTTTCAGGTCATTATCGAAGGAGTACAAGAAGATACTAAATTCTACGTGCTTTAACAATGGTATTTATATCTTAGATTATGGTAAATCTAAACATGTAATAAAATTAAAATAAGGGTTACAAAATTTGATGGTCAACGGTGGGTTTTTACAAATTTTAAGGTACCAATGAATATTAATATCTTAAATTAGTGTGCTATTAAGAATGGTATGGACACCTGAAGGAATTTCAATATGATTATTGACAACATTACATTTGTTTTGTACTGTACTCCTTCGATAATGACCTGAGAAGGTCGAAACACGTGTCAGGAAACTGATTAAATTGTTGAAACATAACAAGTAGTGATTTTTATTTTCCACACAATGGATTTTTAATTTAATATCGGGACAACGTTTGTAATTTTTTTGGAAAATAAGAAATTAACATGAACAGCTGTAATTCTATTTTTATGTTCTGCATGACAGATGATATAATTTGAACCTAAATAACTGAAACTTTTAAATAATATTTTTTTTTTGAAAAAAAAATAAGGTATCATCCGCCAAACTGTTCTTGTGAGCTACTTAGTAAAAATTTTGAAATTAAATGTACAATTAGACAAGCCAGGAAACGAAACCGCGTTTCACGTTGGTATGGAAGGCTCTTAACATTGACGCCTATAACTTCTATTACTGAATATCCACTTACATGGGCGGTTAAAAGTATGAACTCGGTTTAAGATCATCTGCATGCTCACCTTTTTTATACATAACCTGGTTATTAAAGAACAACAATATGTATGGGAAGACATAAAAAGAAGACTGACGCAAAAAACCTTATTATAATATATTAAATTAATTTCGTTGGAAAATTCATTGCCCAAATTACACTGTAACATACTTGTCGATTTGGGTTATTTTTTATATTTACACAAAATCACTTTGATTATACCTATATTTCTCACATTAGGTCTTTGGCATATATTTATTAAGAATAAGGTCTAGTGACGTTTTTTGTTTAATATTTCGTTACTTTTTCCTTTTATCCAAAAATCGGCCAAATATCGACATTTGAGGCATAATTACCTACAACTTAAAGTTGAACCAAATTGAATTTACAAAGTAATAAAAGCAGAAAAAGAAAAATGGACAAATCTTCGTCTTTGTGCTTTCATTAATTTACTAATGGAAAGTTCTTTAGTTCAAAACTGTAGGTTATTACTACTCAAGAACGGGTATTTAGCCCCTTTTTGAATTAAGCGAAAAGGATAAGAAATATTGATAAAAAATGAAATGGTGAATGCATCACTCAATCAATTTGGGAATTCTGTGGGATAAATTGTTTTGAAGTTTATTCTTAACCTCACTTTTATCAAGTGTCATAAAACGACTCATAAAATTTAGAACGTGTAAATTTGGTTTCGTGGTACCTGATCACTGTGATTGATAACTCTTCGTGTCAAGTAACTTTTAATTTAAAAAAAAAAGTTAACGCTGCTGTGTCTTTACCAAGAGGGCACCCCTTGTCCCCTTTAGGGGTGCCCAAATACATATATTGCTATATAATAAATGTTAATTTTAGTTAATCATTAAATCGCTATAAAATTTGTTTCTGTAATCAATATTATTTTTAAAAAAATTTTTGACCTAATATTCTATTATTATACAATTCTTTCCATTTTTATATAAGCCATAAAAGCATGTTCGCACAAAGAAAAAATCCCTTCAGATAAATAAACATTCAGCAAAGTTTAAGCATCAGCTCAATTGACCATATCCTCAGAAAAAAATCGCCTATTATATTTCATTTTGGCAGAAAAAATAACAAGAAAACTTTAACAAAAGGTATAAAGAATTGCAGAAGCGGAAAAGTTCTTATTATATTTCGTAGAATATATTGAACAACGAATGCGTTGGAAATAGACCAGTTTCCAGACCTAAAATATGTTTTAATGATAAAATAAAAAAAATTGATTTTTATAGGACGGGGTATTTTGAGGTTGATTTAAGAAATAAAAAAAATCTCCCCCAAAATTATTTATATTTTACAGTAAGTGTGAAAAGTTTTATAATTTTTCTTTAGTCTTAATCCATTTTGTATAGTTTGCGCAACCAATTCTCTAATTTTCTGACAGACGATGGCCGTAATTTGTCATTGATCAGCTGATATCGAGACTTCATAATTTCCCCAGATTTTTAATGAGGCGTAATTAGCTCAAACGTCACTTGTGAATTGTATTATGGAAAGAAAACTTACCAGACTTCACATGTCTTTGACTCCATCTTACGAGAGTGCTCAAAAAATCTACTATAACATTTTTGTTAAATGTAATTAGGATCTTTCTTCTGATGGTCAATTAAACTAGTTAAATGCTAATATGTCAATATTAAAATAGAATATAAACAAAAAAGGGTTAATTCAGATCAGTAGTTTTTAAACTTATCTTACCCGCGCCCACTTTAAAAACTAGGAATTTTAAGATTTCTCTTCTAAGGAATGTTTGTATTTTCAATAAAAATCTATTGTCCTCAGGATCAGACTGGGTTAAAACTTTTTAGTGGCAAGCTGAAGAGTAACGACAAAATCCATTCTTTCATAAGAAAAAATAACTAATCTAAAACAAAAATACACAAAGTAGGTTAGAATAATTTCTGCTCTTATTCAGTAATCGGCAAAGGACTAAGAGACTTTATTTTATGAAATACGGTGTGAATGGTACTTCATCGACAAACAAGATTCAATATGTTATCGTAGATGTTAATAATTAAATCATGCACATTTATAAATTTCACGGAAGTTTAAGATAAAAGAATAATAAAAAAGTGTTAAACTGCAAGTTTAGATACTAATATGAATATGGGATGATTTGAATAATTTAGATAACAGGTATTATTAATATTAATCTAAGTTAACGAAAATATATTTTAATTACACACCAAAATTATAATACTCTTGTCCATAAACAATAATTAAAGGTTAAACAAATTGACGTTTTGACCGTTGGACCTAACTTAAGTATACAGTATGGAGCTTGTCGTGTCATATTTCGATATCTCCGATAAAAAGTCTCACCGGGCAATTTAAAAACCAATCACACACAAATCACTTCGGGGACCGGCATGAACAAACTAACATAACATGTAAATGCAGTAGTGCAGTGGCGGCTCGTACAGTAGGGCCATAGTGCCATGGCCCGACCTACCTATACCCCAAGCTATTTATTCACTTACACTTATAATCATTGCTTTGTTCAAGACATTGCGTTTATTTGATATCTCATAACGCCTTATGGTGCAAAAACTCCCTGATGCCGCGAAAATTTTCTGGCGCTACCCAACGCCTGCCAATTCTACGTATGGCCAGACTGCTCATCGCTTACGAAAGAGATAATAGACCATAAGAAATTCGAAAATTTTGTGGCGGGCCAGATCCTCAGATCCGTCAAAGATTGGAGGATTTACAAGCGCTTTTTTTTATCGGAAGTGCAGAGTTCCAATCGGGTTAGGCCTTCGTATTTGCTATCACTACCCGATACTAGATGGCAGCTGTTTTCAATACGGTTTGCCCTGTTGAAATATTAACTTTTAACATATATTTCTTTTAAACACTTTTTACTATGGGACATAAATTACTTTTGTAGGTTAGGTTTAGGTTAAATGAATAAAATAAGGTTTTTAAAAGATTCGCGATTTTCCGCTCTTTCCTTAGATGCGGGTTAAGGAATTGGGTCGTCTAGTGCCCGATTTTATAACAAAGACTCAAAGTGGACCAAAATCGCTCGATCGAAACATTTGCCAATAAAAAAGAAAGACGAATAGTGTTTTCCTATAGGAAAATATAAGTGTTTAGTGAATATTTTCTTTTTATTGTTTTTTTAGAAATACTGAAATATCGAGAAAAACACACAGACAATGTTATTATTATATGCTCCATTTAATTACTATTTGGTAAGTTTTTTTTATACTATTTTCCATAACGATTTTTATTGATTTGGATATTTTGGCCCCACCTGTTTTAACTATCACGAGCCGCAACTGGCCTGGTGTGCGTGCTTGGTTACGATACATATACAGGGTGTCCCACCGGGAACCGAATCGATCTATATATAGAAAACTATACATAGGAAAATGACAGTATGCTGATGCTGATGGGGGCGACCGGGCTAAAATAGTTTCATAATGGTGGCACTTCCGGTTATACCGGAAGTAAGTGTCAACTTGCTTATTTTAAATGGAACACCCTATATATTATTAAATTTCTGCATTTTACGCAAGATTCTAGGCAGATTTTGTATACCTATGTCTAAACGTTTTTGACATATTTGAATTTTTATGTCAAAAATAACGTTTGCAAGCCTTAGAATAATTATCAATTTTTTCTATAAAGAAGCCTTACTTATTTAATTTAGGTGGAATTCCTTGTTATAAAGAACCTGCTTTAATAGATTTTTTATAATATTTTGATAAATATTAATACAGGGTGTTTAAAAAATAAGATTAAAAATGAAAATGAAAAAACTGCATAAAGTCCAGATTTTCAAATGGAAACACCCAAATTTTATAATTGTTTCTTATTTAGCATTAAAAATAAAGGTAAGTTTGTATAAGATTGTATATCCCAAAAATTCTTAGTTTTCGAAATATTGCCAATTTATTATTTTTATATGGGGATTTTGCTGCAGATTTTAAGTTCAGTTACTCTTAGTTGGCTATGGCGGCGTTAAAAAATAATTAAATGCTAAAAAAATCTATGACGCTGTCACTTAACATTATTAATAATCATTCCCGGGCGCTTAAATTATACAAACAAAGATTATTTAAACTTATTTATTATTTATGGAGAATGTGATAAAGTTATATCATGTCACATTTGCCATTCGATATCCGCAAAAACAGAAGCCATCACAATGTGTTTTTTAATAATGTTTAAATGGTAAGTGACAGCTTTATAGATTTTTTAGCATTTGATTGTTTTTCAACGCCGTCATAGCCAACTAAGAGTAACTAAACCTAAAATCTGCAGCAAAATCCCCATATAAAAATATTAAATTGGCAATACTTCGAAAACTAAGAATTTTTGGGATATTCAATCTTATACAAACTTACCTTTATTTTTAATGCTAAATAAGAAATAATTATGAAATTTTTGGTGTTTCTATTTGAAAATCTGAACTTTTGACAGTTTTTTCATTTTCATTTTTAATCTTATTTTTTAAACACCCTGTAATAATAGTTATCAAAATATTATAAAAAATCTATTAAAGCAGGTCCTTTATAACAAGGAATCCCACTTAAATTAAATAAATAAGGCTTCTTTATAGAAAAAATTTATAATTATTCTAAGGCTTGCAAACGTCATATTTGACATAAAAATTCAAATATGTCAAAAACCTTTAGAGATAGGTATAGGACATAATATACAAAATCTGCCTAAAATCTTGCGTAGAATGCAAAAATGTAATAATATATAGGGTGTCCTATTTAAAATAAGCAAGTTGACACTTACTTCCGGTATAACCGGAAGTGCCACCTATATAAAAATATTTTAGCCTGGTCGCCCCCATCAGCATCAGCATACTGTCAAATTTTCAAAATTTTCCTATGTATAGTTTTTTATATATAGATCGATTCGGTTCCCGGTGGGACACCCTGTATAAACTAGTTGGGTGAACTCAGTAAGCTAATATCTGTTGGTTACAACATGCCAACTTGGTTGCCAATACTATAATACAATTAAGAATAATATTTAGTTTCCAAAACTAAAGAATTTTGTTTAAACCAACTAAGTAATAGCTACAATTGGTTTGGGAAACTAAAAATTACTGTTTAAGATCTATCTAGCAAAAAGAAATTAGCTTCAGCTACCAATTAATGTAAAAGTGAGTGTTAATTTAGTAAAATCCACCTTAGTGAATCGTTTTGCCATAAAAAAATTATGTATGAAATTGCAGCATCTGGGAACCGGGCTATAAATGTCTCGTTGGTAAATAAAACTTTCACAAAAATTATTTATCTTCAAATCCAAACTTTTGATGTATTGTGTCCACATGTCAGCGCGCGTAAATGAAATTAAGGGATGGAGAAATCAAAAAATAAGAAAATATTTTTCTCAGGAGAAATGGGAAGGATATTACATATTTCTACTTTCGGAGAATTTATTCGTACTTCAGTCACCTTTTTTTACTGAAAATGATAAAACCTAATTTATTGTAATTAAATTTAACAAAATAATTAATAAAATGCAAATACCATTTTGATCATTTTCTTCTATTTTTTTAGGATATGAAACTGACCAATCACGGCGTTCAATTACAAAGAAACCTAATTTACAAATTGTAAATTTTATGAGTCGTTTTATGAATTATTTTTAAGAATATACTTTAAAAAGATGTAAATCTGTCAGACCAATTTTGTTATTTTTTATATTAGAATCAAAACATTTATTACAGAGTCTATGTATACAAAAAAATTTTCGAAAGGGGACACGAAGGGTACGAAAATTTAATATACCGGGTGTTGAATCGTCGAGCGGGACATAGGAAATCCCATGTAATTTTAAATGGGGTCAATTATTGGCATCCCTAATTATTTTAGAGAAAAATTCTGTTTAGGTTTATTAAAGAGCACTAAAACCCACATTCAAAAGAATAACTTTAGATATTTTTGATGAGCCCGTTTACGGGTTATCGCCGATTTCTTTTTAACTATTTCTCCTTTTTATGGCCCCGTATTTGCGGGCACCAGTCAAGGTAAAAGATGACTGACTGTCAAATAAAGTTGTCATTTTGAAATGTGTGCTTTATTGTTATAAAAACTCGTACATCGAAAATATTAGCCATGAATTACACTTCTGAAAAAAAAAAATTGATGATTAAATGGTATTATCAAGGAAATAGTTATCAAAATGTGTCAGACATGTTTGCTGCTCTGTATCCGAATAGACCGATACCTGCAAAATCTACAGTCGAAAGGACTATCAAGAAATTTGAGACAAAAGGCACTGTAATAAATAACTGCAGATGTGAAGAAAGACAGGAACAAAGAAGAGATGCAAGAAATGATAGGGACTTGCAAAGGCAGGAACAAAGAAGAGATGCAAGAAATGATAGGAACTTGCAAGTTTTATTGTGCGTGGAAGAAAATAATGGAAAGATCAGCACAAGGAAACTTGAGGATGACATAGGATTAGATCACACCACAGCTTTACGAGCTTTGAAACGATATAAATATTATTCATACAAATATGAAAAGCACCAAGAGCTGAGAGATAGGGACGAAATACGACGACAGGAGTTTTGTTTTGGTATGATTGATAGAGCAAACATGGATAGGGAATTTTTAAAAAACATTTGTTTCACTGACTAATGCACATTTACCTTAAACAATGAACCCAATGTTCAAAATTATCGATATTGGAGCAAAGAAAACCAACACAGGTTTGTCGAAACAAGGACGCAATATCCACAAAAAGTTAATGTTTGGGCTGGGATTTTCCGAGAAAATATTATCGGGCCATTATTTCTTACACGAAATTTAAATGCAGAATATTTTTTGGAACTACTTGAAGATCATATTTTACCTACTTTACATGATGCCGCCAGGAAAAATCAGGAAGTTTGGTACCAAATGGATGGCTGCCCGGCACATAGAACCCTAGCTGTCCGGGAATATTTAAACCGTGCTTTTAATGAAAATGTTATTGGCTTAAATCATACAGTAAATTGGCCAGCCAGGTCTCCTGATTTATCGCTAAATGATTTCTTTCTCTGGGGCCATTTAAAAAACAGGATATACAACGATAAAAAATACCCAAATCTAGACGAGTTAAAAAATGCTATTTCTGCCGAATGCAATAGAATTTCAGTTTACCAACTAGCGAATGTAAGAAGAGAATTTTATGATCGCCTCGGTTATTGTCTAGCAGTCAATGGAGGAATATTTGAACATCTTCTTAAATCCTAAAGTTCTAACAATTTAATAGTACCTACCAATTAATTAGTAAAATATTGCAACATGTAAAATGTCATAATTAACCTTGTAATTGGATACTTTATTTTAGTTTTATTCAGATTAATTTGTACTCATAAATACATCTTTAATATTTTCGATGTAAGAATTTTTATAACAATAAAGCACACATTTCAAAATGACAACTTTATTTGACAGTCATCTTTTACCTTGACTGGTGCCCGCAATTACGGGGCCATAAAAAGGAGAAATAGTTAAAAAGAAATCGGCGATAACCCTTAAACGGGCTCATCAAAAATATCTAAAGTTATTCTTTTGAATGTGGGTTTTAGTGCTCTTTAATAAACCTAAATAGAATTTTTCTCTAAAATAATTAGGGAAGCCAACAATTGACCCCATTTAAAATTACATGGGATTTCCTATGTCCCGCTCGACGATGCAACACCCGGTATAACCAAAATATAGTTTAACAGAATTGTTCCTAAGTTTTTTCTGACCGAACTAAAGATTTGTGCATCTTCCTTTAAGGGAGAAAAATTAAGTACATGAAACCAGATAAAACAGAAGAAAATATAATGTTTTATATGTGCAGAAGAAGAGTTACCTTTTATATCGTCAGATCCATCCCTAGACGCGTTTTGGATTGCTAATGGTTTTTAGGTTATGGTATTTAGTTTTGTTTTGCACCGAAAAAATGGTTTGTTTGTGTTTGTTACGCAAGCCTCAGGTTAAGAAAAAAAATATTCATTTCTATTAAGAGTGAAGTCTAGTGATGCATTTTGTTTAACTTTAAATTGTAAGTAATTATGCTTCAAATGTTGCTATTTAACCGACTTTTGGATAAAAGGAAAAAGTAACGAAATATTGATCAAAAAATGAAATGGCGAATGCGTAGCTAGACCTCACTCTTAATAAATATATTGCTTTTTGTCTGTTATTCTGCAATAGGAGAAATGTGGAAAAATTTATAGTGATTTTGTGTAAATATAGGAAACGACCAAATCGACAAATATATACAGTGTGTCTGTTTAGTTCGCACCATATGGAAAACTTTTTTATTATT
The DNA here is from genome assembly GCA_935413205.1 of Polydrusus cervinus. Lineage (NCBI taxonomy): Eukaryota > Metazoa > Arthropoda > Insecta > Coleoptera > Curculionidae > Polydrusus > Polydrusus cervinus. Next base: position 22,727,766 of record OW284514.1, on the reverse strand, counting down.
AATTTTACGAAAAAAAAGTTATTCTTCATGAAAAGTTCTGCATGGTCTAAAATCTAAAATGTAACCTTTAGATCTTAAATTTTTTCAGTCGTATACGAGGTTTTTCAAAAAATATGAATTTGGCTCAAGAGTAACGTATCGATAACTTTTATTTCTACTTGGCCGCGATTGAGTGAATGCATTTTGAATGAAATTGCCATGATATTTTATCTGTCATTAAACGTCCAATAAAATTTGTTGTGTGATATTTAGTATGAAGAAAAAATAGAAATTATGTTAATCGTTGGTGATAATTATTATAAAACTTATCGAGAAGCAGCTGAAATATTTAATAACAAACATCCAGGGAAAAATGTACAACCATACATCAGTAATGAGAATTATGGACAAAAATTCAAATCATGTGGAGATGTTAAAAATAAATTTACAAACAAACCTCTTATTTTTTGAGAAACCTCGTATACGACTAAAAAAATTTAACATTTAAAGATTGCATTTTAGGTTTTAGATCATGCAGAACTTTTTATGAAAAATAACTTTTTTTCGTAAAATTATTAATAATTTTTTTTTTCATATGGTGAGACTTAAGAAGTATATTTACAAAATTAATTTTTCTTCAATTGTTTTTTATTATTTTTCTCACAAGTTCACGACAATTTAAAAAGACAAGTTGTAGTACAAACTACTATTGTATGCCTAGTCAAGATATCAACAAAAATAGTAGTTTTCCTATTCAGTGCGCAAAGTTATGTTTTCCCACACGCGAAAGCAGTTAGACGAACGACGCGAAGCGGAGTGGAACGTGTTAGGAACAATATTTTTTCTACGAGTGAAATAACTATATATTTTTTTAATTTTAAATTTTTATTGACATCAAAAACAACTTATAAGTACTTATACCTAAATTGCCTATTTATTATTATTAATTACATTAATATGGAATGTGCAGTTGGTCGCTTTTTCTACATTTATTGCAGATCTAGCAACTAGAGGTGAAAATGTTGTAGTAGATGTCATTTCCTGGTTCATCAGTACTGTCGTGTTGCAAAAGGAAGAAATGGATCCATTCTTTGAAGTACTTGGAACTGCTTCACATTTTTTAGGGCTGCAGCTTAAAATTTTGTTGCTCAGTCCTTTTTTATAAGTTGTAGACTCATCGATGTATCCCTCAGCTACCGCAGTAGATTTCCAACCCCCCAAACGTTTTATATCAGTGATTCCTTCTCCAGAATTGGCCAGTAACGTTGCTGATGACCTTCTGAAACTGTGCCCTGTATAGAGTTCCGGATTTGGCAGTTTCAAAAAGGCAGCTATTTCAGAAGGCATCTTTCCGAAACTATTTACTCCAACACATTGTGAAACGCATTTACCTTTTTTGTAGACTAAGAAAAAACGGTTGTTTAACGTTATCGGGCGTAAGCTTTTGTATTTTCTGTACAGTTGCAGGTAGGCTCCGTTATGAATTTCTTCCGATATTATAAAGTTTCTTGCTGTATGTTTTTTTGAATTCCTAATTTTGACAATTATAAGGTTTTCTTTATCTTCAAAATCGGCAGTGGTTAAATTTGCTAGCTCTTCCCTTCGGCATGCGCCGGCAAGTCCAAAAATAGTGGCAACTTTAATTAAAAGGTAAATTTCATCTGGTGCCGAATTAATAAAACTGAATATTTCTTCCTTCGTAAGTATTTTTGCTTTTTTTGATTTAAACCCAATATTCTGCTTTTTCAGAAATGCAGTGAGCTTATAAAATTCACCAATATCGATGTTTATTTTTATTTTTATTACATTTTTGAGCATTGAATATTTTGACCACATTGTGTTAGGTTTAAATTCTTTGCTTAACTTAAGAAAGTAGGCTAAAAGTACCTCTTCCTTTAACGTTTTTATCCCTCTTTGTTCGCACCATTTGGAAAACAACTCGTACTGTCTCTCGTATTTTTCTCGCGATTTGGCAGGCAGCAATTGCAAACTAGCCATGTTGGCGGATTCTAGGACATCTTCTGGAAGTTCTTCTTCAGTGATATCCATTTTTAAAACAGTTTTTTTAAATTTTAAATAGGTGAAAATGCTAGTGAAAATTTTGAAGAAGACCTCTAAACTGACATGAAAGCGTTGTTTGACAATGTATTTTGGTTGCTAAGGGAACAAACCGCATTTGACACAAAAATACTTGTTTTTTTTAACTTGAACAAAATTAGAGAAAAATATACTAATGCAGATTTCAAAAAAAATTTGACCCGCACGGCACAATACTTCGGTATAGTTTATAAGGCAACACATAAACCACCTGTCAACTTTGTCTTGTTACAATATTTTTGCATAAATATCTAAAAAAATAATAAAATAGAAGAAAAAAACGCGTCTATAATATGGTAATTTTGCTTTAAAATAAGTGTGCGGGAAAAAAAAATTCCCCGGGAAAGTGCTACTTTGCGTATGCAAAAGTGTGCGCAAAGTAGATTCTTCGCGGTCACTCGTAAAAAAAATGTATTATCTTTTTTGAATTTTCACTAAAAACAAACATACGTTTTAGAATATGACAATTGCACAATGTTCCGGTATTTTACAGTAGCAATTACATGCGAAGAGGTTCATTCCATACAGTATCCCGTCGAACCTCGATCTAGCTTTTCGAAATGTAACTGCAATGTCTAGTGCCGTTGTACCGAATTGCATGCATTCGTTCTCCACTTCTCTGCAGAGCAAACCACACAACAACGTTGAGTTGAGAGCACTGTTTAAACCCCTGAAGTTAAAATTATATATGAATACCTAATTTATTTTACACTGTACACAATAATGATTTTTGAGGATACGCAGAATAGATTGTGGCTTGGATACAGAATTATTTTGGAAACTCAATAATTGCACAATTTTATTAAAAATTTTAGAAGGACTGGATTTACCATTTTGATGCCAATAGACTAACTTACATTGTCGCCCTTTAAAAAACACACATAAGAAACAGCTGCGGTGTCTTAGAAAAGTTAAATTCTGTGGGCACACACGGGCCCGATGTTTTTAAGGGAAGACTCAAATCAAACGTGACTTCTACAAAAAAAAACCTCATTTCCTCCGCAATAATTTTCAGAAAAAGCGTAAACTTTTCCATGTAAAAATAAACTTTCCCCACTGTTCCCAAACTAAGAACAAAAAAAAAGGTTACTCCCTGAGATAATGCAATCTAGTGTTGGGCATAGTAGCTCTTGCAACTTTCTATCTGTTTACTATTTTTTCCTTATACAGGCTGATTCCTAAGTTGATACTTCTTTTTTAGCTGTGTATAGAAGGCATTAAAATAAACAACATTTTCAAATACCTTTTTTCAAAAAACTTAAAAAATAGGCGAGATACAGAAGTAAAAAATCTAAATCGGGGCCTTGGTCATCAAAAGAGCCTGCTTTACTTTATGTTTTTTTGTTTTGCCTTATCTCTTATTAGTCATGCACTTTACGGGTTGTTCGTCAGTTTCTGAAGCAAGTTAATTTTAATGTGTGTGAAAATGGTAAAATTTAAAAACAATGAACTAATAGATATGCTGCTAATTTATTGTGAGTGTCGTCAAAATGCGGCTGTTTCTTCGAGATTATACGCAGAATACTTCCCCCCCCCCTCCCCCCACCCCCCCAGAAGTTTTCTTAATGTTTTTCAATGGGCAAGTTAGGCAGGACCGTATTTGATCCATAGTAGTAATAAATTAATGTAAGTACCTTATTTTTGAGTTTTTGAATAAAGGTATTTGAAAATGTTGTTTATTGTAATGCCTTCTATGCACAGCTAAAACAGAAGTATCAACTTAGGAATCACCCTGTATAAAGTCATAGTACCCATTATAATATCAATACAACTAAAATTTAACAATTTATACAGGGTGATTAACGCGATTCTACACTATATATTATAGCTAAATTGTTTGTGTAGGATAAAATATTCTTTTCTGAGTGGCTAGGGGTCTGTTGAATGTACTTTAAAAAATTATTTTAATAATGTACAGGTTGTGCTAAAAACATGAAACGTATCAAAGTTGTATTTTTTTAAATGAAATGACCTGTATATTATTTCATTTTCGGTTTCTACGATCAAAATAAGAGTAAGTTTAATCAAGGTTTACTATACTTATACTTGACGGTTTTTGAAATATTCTGCATTTTGTAAAAATGTAACAATTTTAATAATTATCAACATGTAGAAGACGACTGGAGACGCTTACCAGTTGAAAAGTAGTGATTCAAAACAAATAAAGACAAGTCCAAAACTACTGCCGTTCTAGAGAGTCATTTTCTCCAACCTAAAAATATCTTGTTCCTATCTTTTTTGGACCAAGGTTCTGCTGAAAGTTTTTTTTTTTTCGGTTTTTTGCCTATATCTTCCCAATGGAAAGTGTCCAAATTTCCATGTCCTTTGTAAAAAAATATATTTTTTCAAATGGTGAGGGTTCCATTTGGTTATACCTCGTTTTTTTTTCTGCATCGTAGATAGCGCTATCCCGGACTATATGTTTTTTCGGTGGGCACACACGTGCCCGATGTTTTTAAGGGATGACTCAAATCAAACGAGACTTCTACAAAAAAAAACCGCATTTCCTCCGCAATAATTTTCAGAAAAAATGTGAGCTCTTCCATGTAAAAATAAACTTTCCCAACTGTTCCCAAACTAACAACAAAAAAAGGTTACTCCCTGTTATAATTCACAATTGCAGTAAAATTACCGAATATAGTTTGAAATTTTGCCACTCTAGGCCGAAGCCTACTTAGACTATTTGTAAATCCGGCCCTGCCTATATCAATGGTCTACTAGCACGGATCTTACATTAAGCAAGTTCGGTGTTTACCTCGCAGAGACAAGAGCGATGACATCTTCATCCCTCAAACAACGCCAACGGTTAGATTTTAAATATTCCTGCCTTTCGGAAATTTCATTTTTAAAATCTGTTGAAATTCTCCGACAAAAAATATGTACCTCCATTTGCTCGGCGATATAATAAACGAACGACATTCAGATTTATTTTTGTCCTCTGAAACATTAAACGAGCGGGCGCGGAGTAATCTGACAAATCTGATGGTGACACCAAACTCGCTTATTAAGGTTAGTCACTACTGTCACTTACGTCATTGTAGAAATAAACATAATGCGTAACCCTTAAAGGCCAAGACACATTTTCATAACGGCGCCTCTGTCGGTAAGTAAGAGATCTATAATAATTATGACGATGTTCCAATAAAAACTGATCCTTTTTGATGTTTTTGTCGCACTTAAAAATGCCATAAGAGAAGCAATATGTACTAGAGAAATAATTTTTTGTACTATAATTGGATTGCTTCCTATAATTTTCAACAAGAGTATTGTGGCCGAATACTAGGAAACTAGTGTTTGGGCATAGGGTCACTGGTTTGAACCTTGTAAATAACTTTTTTTTTAGGTTTTAGTGTTATTACAAAATTTATAAGTTGTATCGCAGACAAAATATACTATAAAATGCTATACTAAACAAATGCGAATGTGCCATAATAACGAAACTTCGTTAAGGTACCCAAAGAATGCACTTTTACCTCTATCAAGGTGAAAAAACGATTTTCACTGATAATAAAGTAAAAATTGCATTTTTATAATTATAATGTGTGAAGAAAATAAACACAAAAACCACCGAATCGTCTTAAGGTAGCTGGGACTACCTTTTCCCCTCCCCCCCCCCGCTGTATCCACGGCCGAAAAAGAGGAGTAACTTAAACTTATTCTTTTATATACAAAATTTACTTTATTTTTTAATAATAAAATGACAAAAGACGCTTCTTATCTTAAAGAAAATACAACTCAAAATCTTGAAAATTATTTCTTTCCGGTAGAAAAAGAAAACTAAAAAAACCTACACTTTGAAAACTTACCTACAAGAAAATTACAAAACAAAAGTCTTCCCCGAATTATGCTAAATCGGAAGTTTCCATCGAGAATGTAAATTTTCCGCATACATTTCAAGAGTAGCTTTTTGTTTCTTATCTTGCATTAGCGATTTCTTATTTTACTTTGCCTAAAATTTTCCTTTTTTTTTAATAAAACCTGTTTATGAATTCAATGTTTCTCAACAAGTTTTAAGCAGGTGTATTTATTGATTTAGCAAAAATATACAAGGTCATTTATAACGGTTGTATCAACATGTGCATCAATTAATGTTAGCTGACTCGAAATACATTTTAAAATGAATCATATAAGGTTAATTGTTTTCACTTGATAAGCACTCCACCTACAGTGTGCTTAAGTTACTTTCTCGTGCGATATGGACATCATATCCACTCTTGTTATAGAAAAAATAACCAGAGAACTTGTTTGTCGACAATTGACATCCAGATACTTGATATCGGCCAGCTGATCAGGACCTTCAAAATTTCCCCAGATTTTGGCAGAGACGTAATCAGGCCGTCATCAGCTTGTGATATTTTATTAAACGTAGTTTTAAACAATGTTTAAATCGGTTTTATTCACTTTATAATTTTGGATATTTTGTATCTGCCCATAACCACAGGTAACTTCTCCTTCTTACACCGTATAACAAGATTCAACAATTCATTTTTAACAATATGCTTCACCCCTAAAGTCTATTCATTTTCATTGTCATTTCCACATAAAGGTCTTACCTCGTCACTTTACATTTTTTTAAAATAACAACGGTTATCCCAACTTTATCTATATAACTTGGTAGTATGTTTTTCTCTCCTATTTTTATGGAAGTTTTTCAACTTTTTCTTCTTTCTTTATTTAACTAATCTCCTCAAGACCTCCATTAGGATGTCACTGACAATTTCCTAACTTAGTGTAACTTTAAATATTGATTATTCTCCTAAAGATAAACGTTTATACGTTCGAAACATGTAGAGAGTATAGATAAACATTTTCTTTGAAATATATCCTAGTGAAGGTTGACTTAGACTGTTATTTCTTCCCATTTAACTTGCAACTATACTTCAAGTATGGATTACTTCTTCAAATTAAAAAGTCCAATCCTGGTATTTACGTCAAATAATACCAATATAACACACTAAAACTAACCAGCATGTCACTCATGTCACGTGATTGGTCCACGATTTAGCGAATTTTATTAAAACTTTTACTATAAATATACAAATTATACAAAGACCAAAAGTAATAAAATTAACGAGTTATTTCCAGGGTTAGGAAAACAACGCCTAGTAAGTTTCAAGAATTTAAATTTTATAAAAGAGGTTTCAATAAATTATTATTTTATATTTTTGTAAATATCGGATACAAGTTGAGAGTAAAATTAACGGTTGTGAATAACTATTAAGCTGCTGTTGCTTAAAGAATAAATATAAAAATGGCTTCTTAAAAATCTATTATTAGAAACCAAAAAATAAATCAATCTCCTAACTACTCATTGGAAAAATGTGATTTATCTTGGCATATTTTTATATAAAAAGGAAACTCTAATGTCTCGTAAAACCGGTAACATGTTTTAAAAATAAATAAGAGCTCAATATGACGATGACGCTTTCTATTGCGATCAATCATAAGTCGGAAATCTGGGCCAATATAAATTTAAAATGAAATTCTTCAAGAAATTCGAAATTTCCCTTGAAATCCGTAAACAATCCGGATGATATGCTTATCTTATTCCATATTGACAAAATAATGTAAGAAGCTTTTGTTTGGTATCCCATAAAAATTGTTTAAAATACACTAGCGGGTACCCGCGGCTTTGCTAGTGTAATTCAATAGTTATTAATTCGCAGTACGAGAAAAAGTAGTACCAAATATATACAATAGAAACGTATACAGGGTAGAATTTTTGAACTGGAATAAATTCAGTATTAGAAAGTCCCTCTATTTGCGGAGAAAATAAAAAAATACGGGTGCCCTTATTTTTAGTTTGGTACACTTTTTTTGTCCCGTCATGAAATTTACCCCTCTTTTGGGGGTAGAAAACGCCTCCAACTTTTTTTTCTCAAATATAAAGGTATGTATTACGATAGCTCGTTGGAAAGTAAATAGTGGGTCGTATTCCTTTTTTTATGGCCTTTGCAACGAGCTATCTCAATATATACCTTTACATTTAAGAAAAAAAAGTTGGGGCGCTTTCTACCTCCAAAAGAGGGGTAAATTTCATGACGAGACGAAAAAAGTGGACCAAACTTAAGAATCTTAAGATAAAGGCACCCGTATTTCCGTATTTTCTCCGCAAATAAAGAGGCTTTTAATACTGAATTTATTCCAGTTAAAAATTTCACCCTGTATACCACTACACATAACCCTAACAAATCCCTTAAGGATTAAATTATAAAAAAATTTAGTAATTATTTTAAAAATAAATAAAAGCGACGTGTTTCGACCTTTATCAAAATATATATGAAATCTGTAAATTTTGTGATACAAATATTTTAATGTTTTGGAGATCAGGTGAAATAATTTTATTTTAATATTTTTGCGGGCGATCTTTCACAACACCCTTGCTGTCAATCCCCTATTATAAAATGACCGTTTTCAATGTTTCTTCGATTTAAACTAAACCCTCTGTACGTTCTTACAATAATACCTAGCGTTTTGTTCGATTCATTGATTATTTTATCAAAATGTCCATGAAATAACCACTTAGAATCCAATATTACGCCCAAATCTTTAATTGGGTTGACATTGTTCAAAACAGAAACATTAATGTCTTATGAGTATTTAACTAGGTATATTAATATTTCTGGTAAATGTAATGGAAAAACATTTCTTTATATTTAGAAACAGTCTATTTACTCTGTAACCAGTCTTCCAGATCCTCGCTGATAACCAGACAGTCCACTGGGCCCCGTATGACTTTAAATACTGTTAAGTCATCTGCGTATACTAGGATATTTTAGTTTTTAAAGCTACTGACTATATCATTATTATAAGTAATGATAATTATATATGCGAGTTGTAACGTAAATCCAGCAAGTAATTGTGCACTATGGTATTAAATACTTAATAGTTCTAACTGTCTTTGCCATATAATCATCGGTAATTTAGGCCTAGAGAAATTTCATGATAGCGATAAAAAATAGCTTTCAAATCGCATGCAGTTATAAAGTTTTAATAAGTTAGTAGTACACATTTTAAAACTCACTTTTAAATATTTTATTTTCTGAACATAAACTAAGATTAACGATTTTAAAAGCCATGGACAAGAAATAAACTTCGCTAAAGTTTTGAAGGAAATTCGCTCATCAACTTAGTTACGATTCTTTGGCACATCCAGGCACCTGCCCGTGCATCATAATGAGTTTCAGATTATGCAAACAGGCTTTTTTGGCATATCCATATTTTATATTCCCTTTAATATTGAGGCCTAGTTATAAGTATTAGTTCTATATATTATATGTAATGGTGACCCTGATGTAAGCTCGATGTAAATCATGATAAATAAGTATCCCGCTTTTGAATTCAGAATATTAAACCGTATCTTTTGTTCTTGGTGACTTGCAAACAACGACGAGAAAGCAAAGATAGATCCCGCATCTCATTCATAAAATTACTTTTGAACTGAGCCTACAACTCACTGTTTATAATAGGGCGATAGCATTGTAGACTACTATGAAATCCAGGCATTGAATCGGTTATTTTGTAAACTTGACCCTATCTCACCATATTGTTTTTTTATAATCAACCCCCAAAACTTTCAAACACTAAACTCCCACCACTTTGTATTTAATAAAGATGGAAATAAATAAATAATTATTTTTTATGTCAAGATTGTCATTTTTCATTTCCGTATTTTCACTTGCTACCGCTAAGAGGCAAGTTTTGCACGATCGATGCGAAAAATAAATTTATTATGACTGTTTGTTATTGACTGTATGTTGAAAGCAATTATAAAATGTCATCGTAAGAGCGTTTTCACACGGCACCATATATCGCGCGCGACAAATGGTCGTAATATTGCTTTTACACCAAATTATGTGTTTTCTAATGAGCCATTTTCACACACAAGCGATATTAGAGAACAAATAATTTGGTGTAAAGCAATATTGCGACCATTTATCGCGCGCGATATATGGTGCCGTGTGAAAACGCTTTAATGCTGATTCACTTTGTTTTAAAATATATAATTATTTCTCGAATTCATAAAGAATAGGTGACTATGTAGTATACTTAAATCGTTTTGATAAAATAACTATTTTATGATTAATTTCTACAGTAGTTCAGCTCAAAAGTTGGGTTAAGGTATGTCAAACTGACAGTCACGTCCCAACTTTGATTCTTTTGCGGTTTTCATTTAAATCTTGATACGGATACAATTACAAAATATGCCATCTCAAACTTGAATAATCGAACTTAATACCTGTTGATGTAATTTGTAATTCGCTACGTGGATTCAAGTCGATTTAAGTAAATAACTACTTTATGAAAATGTGGTAAACTACACTCATCAGCAAAAAAAACCGGCCAAGGAAAATTATTATCAACTTTGATATTAGTTAACTTTTCTGATTTTAAAATATCTTTAATGAAATTTTCGAAAGATGGTAGCCGCATGTATTAAGATTATTACCCGCTCTCCAATTTAAGAAAAATGTTGACATGTGTGATATTATACCGAGGGCAACAAATGACACTTTTTTTGTCTTACGTTCTTAACACTCTGTGGAAAAAGTAGGCAGTGCGATGGTATTGCAGTGCATTTCATATGGAAGTCGCATGTTTTCTTAACATTTTGTTTTTTGATTCGCCCTAGTAACTGTTTTTTTTTTAAAAGATATGTCGGGTTGCACAAAGAATTTTAATAATAATTATTTAACCGGCAAGTTTGACTGTGACTTAATGACTTTGACAGGCATTATATACTCACATTCAAAGGTGCGTGATTAGTAAATTAAAAATTAAGGTAACCGGGCCAGAATGATTGTGAGAAAATTATTTCTTTGCACAAAGAATTTTGTGCAACCCGACAATAATCTTTTAAAAAAATCATTTTAATTTTTCCAATGTTAATGAAAAAAAAATTAAACGTGATAAGTTGCCTATCAACTAGCGTTTTATTTCATTATCAGTGTCAAGCTTGAAATATTGCCCAAACATGCTTTCAGAAGTTGTTGCCCGTGATGGGGGAACTAAACGACGATGGCCGAAACATACGAAATATCGCTAACGTCTTGGGTGAGGCTAAGCGCGTTTTCACACGGCACCATATATCGCGCGCGATAAATGGTCGCGATATTGCTTTACACCAAATTATGTGTTCTCTAATATCGCTTGTGTGTGAAAATGGCTCATTAGAAAGCACATAATTTGGTGTAAAAGCAATATTGCGACCATTTGTCGCGCGCGATATATGGTGCCGTGTGAAAACGCTCTAAGAGTACCGTACAGGATGCAATCAGTCGCTTTCGACAAACTGGGGAGTATTCTAGGCGTCAAGGATCAGGGAGGAGACATAAGACTACGCGATCGCGGTTGACCATCTTCAGCTATTAGTCGTCAAACAACCTCAAACTGTACTCCCCAGTTTGTCGAAAGCGGCTGATTGCATCCTGTACGATCCTCCTAGCTTCACCCAAGACGTTAGCGATATATCGTATGTTTTGGCCATCGTCGTTTAGTGCCACAGCACGGGCACCAACTTCTGAAAGCATGTTTGGGCAATATGTCAAGCTTGACACTGATAATGAAATAAAACGCTAGTTGATAGGCAACTTATCACGTTTAATTATTTTTTTTTCATTAACATTGGAAAAATTAAAATGATTTTGTAAAAAAATTATATCTTTTTAAAAAGAACAGTTATTGGGACGAATCAAAAAACAAAATGTTAAGAAAACATGCGACTTCTATATGAAATGCACTGCAATATCATCGCACTGCCTTCTTTTTCCACAGGGTGTTAAGAACGTAAGGCAAAAAAAGTATCATTTGTTGCCCTCGGTATAATATCACACATGTCAACATTTTTCTTGAATCAAAAAGCGGGTAATATTATTAATATATGCGGCTACCATCTTTCGAAAATTTCATTAAAATTATTTTAAAATCAGAAAAGTTAAATATCAAAGTTGGTCATAATTTTCCTTGTCCGTTTTTTTTGTTAATGAGTGTATTAGTAATACGCGAATACTACCTCTGGTGGCAGGCATACACAGAAGCTCTTAGCTGTCATTCTATGAGAAATTTTCTCGAAATATTTGCTGTTGTAACTAAAATAATGCATCTACATCTGCCTACATATTTTAAATTTATAAGGTTGACCTGTTATAATAAATTGTTAAATATATCTTCCGTCCATAGGGCATCTTGCACCCCTGCATTATTTATTTTATTATTGTAACTTGCCCCCCCCCCCCAGCCTAGTTTATATATTAACTATCTGAAGATCTGAAAACGGTAACGACGTCCTTTTTTTTAGAAGTTATTTAATATAGTAGGATAGGACATCCTACCCAAAGGTAACGACCAGTTTTGTTTCATTTTTTACCAACTCACCCTGAGAAACGTTCCATCGACGCCATTGTATATCTTGTTTCCTAATTTTAAAATCCAGGTCACGAAACTGCTAATTAAATAATTAGATACATTTAAATTTATTTTAAATAAAGGTTGACAGCGCTTATTTAATTTATAAGCCACTTCCACCTAATCTTATATACAGAATCGATTTTATACACTGAAAGCTGAATTTACCAAAATATAGGCTCTAGTTAGCTAATTTGCAGCTGTCAGACCAAAAGCTTCATGAAATATGGTGCCTATGTAGACACTTTCCAGATAATATAGCTACCCACTTGCGCCAGCCAGCAGGGGAAAACAATTTGGTACACGCTATTATTGATTTTAAATTGAGGTTTTGAATACGAAGATCGAAAAGCGACTAATTAGAAAAACCAAAGCACGAATTTCCGTGACAATGTTTTGATATTTTAGGTGTTTCGTGATATTTGAATACAGAAATTCATTCGATGTTTTGGAATACATTAAAATATTTTCCATAGTTTAAAGGGTAATTTGACTATTAATAAATAATAACAAACCTTCTTTACATGTATGGCATTTAATTGTTATTCAGTGATTTAATTTTTTGTAGACCTATGAAATTTATTTTTTTGAAATAATTTTTTTTTTATAGAAAATATATTATACAGGGATGATCATAAAAATGCTACATAGAACAGACCTATATATTTTGTAAGATATTTACTAGATATACGGGGTGTCCGGTAACTTATGAGCCGTAGAGTAACTGAATATATTAGACATCAAACTGAGCCGATTATGTCATATAAGTTTTTTTAGATTGTCACTCGTTCTAGAGATACAGGGTGTTCAAAGTAAAAGTTTATTCTCGAAAATAAGCCATAATTTTAAAACGGTTTAATGAATCGAATTGAAAGTTGGCAATATTATGTTCTTATGAGCAAGAAATAAGAATTTGTAGAAATTTTTAAGTTTAAAACTAAAGGGCGCTAGTTGCATACACTGGGTTTCATAAATCTATGATTTTTTTTCTTACCTGTGATATTAGGTGTTTTTCTATTATAGTTTCTTAAAAAGGGCATTTTCTGAGTCAAAAATGTGTACTTGATTGATCTCAATATCTTTAACGGTTTTCGAGATATTTCCCTTTAAGCATCCCAAAGCATAAAAAAACATAGTAAATAATTAAATTAACAAAAAAAAAGTTGACAATCCAAAAAAACTTATATGACTCCTCAGTGCTATTCGTCAGTATACAATGATATCCTCAAGGTGGAATGGCATTTCGTCCACACAATGTTTCAAAAACAATATTAAAATTGTAAAAGGACAACACGAAACAAAACATAAAACATATTTTATTTAAAAAGACATGCTGACAATGGTAAAGGTAACGAACTTGAACTTGAAAGCCGAAAGCGCTCTGCTAAGATTTTAACAAAATAAAAAAATTTTTACACGTAATACAAACCCGACTCTCTTCTTTTCTTCAATTTTACCCTACGTGTACACAGCCACAACGAATTTTTTTTTTATATTAGGTGCAATTTCAAAAAAAGATCTCTGAACGCATTCGCTTTGACGACATTTAATCAGCTGATGTAAGTTATCCCATTTAAAACCTGCATCAGCAAATTAAAACATCGTCAACGCGCATGCTTTCTGTTCTGGCAATTTTTCTTAAAATTGCACCTAATGTAAAAAGGCCTTTACAAAGGGTATAGAACAGGCACTAAGAACAAGCCTTTACAATTCTTTTCTATCTATTTATTTGTCACTTGGGGCCAATGTTGTCATTTCTTACCATTCTTTCGCATTAGGCTTTTTACCTCTACATTGGCTGCCAGAGCCATTCTCGAGGGGACTTACAGTTTAACGTGAGTTCCGAACCATGATCCTCGGTCATGCCACACTCCCCCCCAAGGGCTAACTCTCGGTTTCCTGCGCCATTGCATGACCTACCGATTGGGGAGTGTGTACCTTCTTCCGTACCCCAAAAGATATCCGATCTCATCCGAAATGGTTTTCGGCGTCAGTAGGGTGGGTTGGGAGATGATACATTTTACACTCTTCCCTGCATTCTTAAACCTACTAAAATTCGGACATACTTTTTTATTGTACTCCAAGGAACGCCACGGTCGAATGCCAGTGACTCATCGCTGAGCCACCGCCACAGTTTAGGGGCCAATATAACTAACTTTCCTGTCACTGATTTAAAATAAAATTTAATAAATATACCTATAATAGTATTATATATTACCAGGGCGGGTAAGCGCTAAACGAACAAGTGGGGGGGGGGCACTCTCCTTTGTCCTCCGTAGCTACGCCACTGGTTAGAAATTAGTAAACCTAGAGTCTGGGTTTTCGAGCCAATTAGGTACATCAATGTTTCGTGAATATTTAACTAATTATTACGTAGTTGAAGTTTTTAACACAAAGAGCATCGTTATTAATATTAAACAAGTGGCAATAGATTTTCCAGAAATTGCAAACCTGCAACTACAATGCAGTGAATTATGATTTAAACCATGAAAAGTGTAAAATAATATTCCACAATTTAGGCAAGACTGCAAACAATTCGCCCCAATTATAAGCGTCGGTGTTCCATGATTATTTAACCTATAATTAGTACGTAATTGCTTACGAAGTTGTAGTATTTAACGTATTTGAGGCCCCGGGCGTACCGAGGAAAACCTCAAAATGGCCATGTTATTACTGAATTTAGGTTTCTGTTATTACATTCGACTTACTTATAGTATTGCGGGTTCAGATAATCATGTCCCATGGACGATCTCATTATCTGGAAGTCGAATTTTGGAACAAGACTAATATAGTGCCTGTTTGAAGGTTGGAGACAATGATGTCTCTTGACTTGCATTGTCTTTATTTTTGTTTTATATCACAACGTTTCAACTGGTAAGTATCTCCAGTTGTCTTTAGGTGAATACTAAATAAGTAAAGTAACTACAGCTCTATTTATACTAGCTAGATGCACTCTTTGGTATTAAAAAATTTTCAACAGGAGATTTGAGGGTGAAAACAGTAGAACAGTAGTGTAAGAGTGAAAACAGTAGATCTTCTGTTAAAACAGGAGATCTGTTACCAGATGGCTCCAACTTGACCGCGCCGATGCTTGACCTCGCTGACTAGGCCGTGATGTCAGATCGGCATGATGCGCAGATCTGACATCACGGCTGCCAACGTGTAGAAAATATAGATCGAGCGAATAATTAAAAAGCCGTGTTTTTGAAAAAAATATTTTTAAAATATTGCATTTTTGTATTGTATTTTAGACGAAAAAAATCACTAAATCTGGGGTATTTAACGAAAGTTTTCACTAAATCACTTTGGATTGGTTTCGAAATCATTAAATCTAGTGAAATTTCACCAGACCTGGCAACCTTGAGACTTTGAGACCAGGGACTTTCCAAATTCTCTACGTGCTCTAAGCAAAGTGGCAGACCAGGGTTGCCAGATCTAGCATAATTTAATTTTCAAAGCCAAAATAATTTTTTCCTAAATATGATAACCTGCTAAATTAAGAAAGGAAACGACAACTGTAGATAAATTTTATAGAAAAAAATTAAATTATCAAATCTCAAGTAACGCACGTTCGCAAACGAATTGCTATTAGTATCATTATTATGTAAACGTACTGTGAGGGTTAGGCTATGGAGGCTACGCCCCCAAAGAAATATGGCTCTGGGGGCCCAAGCCCCCAGAGCCTCCACGGAATCGGCGCCTATGGCAGCTTCCTTAAACTTCCTCTTCCTTCAATGTGGTTCTTTATGCAGGATTTGAGCTTCTTTCCACTTGATGTGATGACCGTGTGCCCAGGCATGGTCAGCTGCACCTGATTTTTCGGTTTCTCCTTTAGGCGTGTTATTTCTATGTTCCTTGACCCTAGTTTCAAGTGGCCTTAGAGTCTCACCAATGTAAGATCGGCCACATTCTGGATCTGGTAGACGCAGTTTTTTCTGTCTTTTTGACTTGTTGGTTTCGTCTTCGTCAGGTGGATTCTTAAAGTGTCTTTCGAGCTGAATACCGTATTGATGTTGTATCGTTATCGTAGTCTTCTAATTCTCTCAGATACTCCTTTGACATATGGAATGTTGAGTGTTGATTGTGACTCTACTGGCTTCTTTTGTGTATTTGACCGATTCTTGCGATTTTCCATTAGTTTATCAACTAGATGCCCGGGGTAGCCATTTTTGTTGAGGTCGGTTTTGATGTAGTTAGTTTCCTGTTTGAGGGCTTCATTTGAATTACAGATGGTAATTGCTCTATCCACAAGCGTTCTTACTATGCCATGTTTTGTGCTATTTGAGTGATTTGAGGTGTAATTCAAATATTGACCTGTATGCGTGGGTTTTCTGTACACTGAAGTATGGATGGTGTTGCCTTATCACAGACAACAAAACGGTCTAGTAGAACTAGACATTTTTATTATGTTAAGAGTGAAGTCTAGTGATGCATTCGCCATTTCATTTTATGATCAATATTTCTTATCCTTTTTTGCTTTATTCAAAAAGGGGCCAAATACCCGTCCTTAAGTAGCAATTACCTAGAGTTTTGAACTAAAGACATTTTGATTAATGAATTAATAAAGGCAAAAAACGAAAATATGTGAAATTTGTTCATTTTTCTATTTCTGATTTTATTACTTTTTAATGCAGACTTGTTTAACTTTAAACTGTAAGTAATTATGCTTCAAATGTCAGTATTTGGCCGATTTTTGGATAAAAGGACAATCTAACGAAATATTGATTTTAAAAAAATGGCGAATGCGTCACTAGACCTCACTCTTAATGATCACACATTGATGAATTCTCTTTAATTAAAAAGACTCTCTGTCTAACTTTCTAAAGACCAGGATGGTATTTTAATATGGCCGACTTGTTTTCGGTAAATCAGTGGCATATCCATATCTTTAAATTATTTAAATTGTATACATCAAAAAGGACCCCGCACAAAGCTTATGGGAAATGGCTTTTGGCTAATTTTTCTGAATTTTTAGTATTTTTTAGATCTTGACGTCCTGATTTAAAGTGTCAATGGCCGTAGTCTAATCCTATGACTCATTTTTGAGTTATGGCCTTTTAAAGTTGGCAACTTCTTACTTTGAGATTTTATGCATGTCTGGAGTTTTCACTTGTTTTTTAAAAACTAATAACTTTTTTGTTTTTCTTTATTGGTGGAAAAGTAGGTTAAGTTTTTTTTTACTTACCTATATAGAAATAAAATATGTACAAGATGTTGAATAATTTATAGGCGGATTAAATTAATACTACTATTAAAAAATTATGAAAATCAAAAAAAAAAATTAAATCATTTTTTGAATTTTGAAAACAAACGGCTAGATTTTGTTCATATTTTAATATCTTGTAGTACCAAGCTATAGAGGAAAAAAATTGGTATAGGTTGATATAAAATATATTGCCAGGTATTTTATTTTTCAAAAAAAAATTGAAAATTATTTATTATGCCAATCTGTAACAATGTTCTTTTAAAATAATTCAATCAACAAAATCTAGCTTTTTGTTTACGAAATTTAAAAAATGAGTTTAATTTTTTTTTTGATTTCCATAATTGTTTAATATTAGTATTTATTTAATCCGCCTATAAATTATTCAACATCCTGTATATATTTTATTTTTATACAAGTGAAAGAAAAGTTA
Source organism: Polydrusus cervinus (assembly GCA_935413205.1). NCBI lineage: Eukaryota > Metazoa > Arthropoda > Insecta > Coleoptera > Curculionidae > Polydrusus > Polydrusus cervinus. The sequence goes on along the minus strand of OW284514.1, from coordinate 22,709,650 downwards.
AGGCCTACTTTTCCACCAATAAAAAAATAAAAAAGTTAGCTAGATTTTAAGAAACAAGTGAAAACTCCAGACAATGCATAAAATCTCAAAGTATGAAGTTGCCAACTTTAAAAGCCATAACTCAAAAACTAGTCATAGGATTGGATTACGGTCATGGACACTTTTGATCAGGACGTCAAGATCTAGAAAATACTAAAAATTCACAAAAATTAGCCGAAAACCATTTCCCATAAGCTTTGTGCGGGGTCCTTTCTTTAACTGGATTTGCAGCAATGTAAAAAAACAATGTAACAATGTAAACCTCTTCCTCTCAGTCTTTATTTTAATGGCTTGTTGTACATTGTATCGAAATATCCAGTTTTATTATCTTAAATTATACGTTTTGTACGACATTGGTTTTTTTAATTAAAAAAAATAACGCTCTTAACATTCTTTATAACTTAATATTATTTACGTATCAATGTTGAAATTATTATTATTATTTTAATATGTGTTATTATTTTTTTAACTTACTGCGCCTGGAATAATGTCACCCATTGTTAAGTAAAATTTAAACAATAAATAGTTTTTATCTCAAGTATGTTGTAGTTGGTTAAAAATGCTAAACAAACAGTGATACCTGATTGCCGACACATATATACATTTTTTTTTATTTGAGGGACATCTCTATATCAACTATCTATTAACAAGAATGTGTATTATTGTTAGATACGTACATATGCACCAAGAAACCAAAAAAACTTTTTTTTTATTTTAAATTTTTTTTATTTTAAAAATAATGCTCATTATAATAAATAAACAGCTACGTTGCTATACAGGGTGTGAATTTTAAATGGAACGCTGCTTAGAGCAGCTCTGAAAATAAGATTTTTTTAAAATAAAAAAATACGTAGTAGGAACCACAAAGGGGGATCGCAGCTCTAACCAACTTTTCTTTTTCAAATTAGAGAACATCATTTGTGACACCTTTTTGAAAAGCTTACCCATCATAAAGAAATTTGTTCATATAACTTTTTTCACACATCAAACCATGTGTCAGAAATTTAATAAAACCTAATTTAACATACTATGTATATTACCAATAATTCTAAAACTGTAATGTAATTTTTTTAGCATAGTCTTCTTCTTCGACTGCCTATCCACTATTGTTGGATGTTGGCGACCATATTTCCATACATTTCTCTGTCGGTAGCTGTGTGGACCAACTCTCCTATCGTTCTTAACCCCGTCCAATCTCTTATGTTTCTTAACCATGACATTTGCTTTCTGCCTATCCCTCGCTTTCCCTCTATTTTTCCTTCGACAATGAGTTGCAGCAGTTGATATTTTGAGTTTCGCATTATATGTCCAAAATACGATGTTTTCTTCTTTTTGACGTTAAGCATTAACTCACGGTCTCTGCCGATCCTTCTTAGAATTTCATCGTTGGTTACTCTGTCTGTCCATGGCATCCCTAGCATAGTAACTGTTGAAAATGTGCCCCATGAATCTGTTAGTATAGTCGGATCTGGTCTTATCGTGCGGGTCATACGATTCAAGAAAGACATACTCTCAGTTTTTGTTTTCTTTACTTGCGTTTAATTTTACCCTCTAAATAAAATACGTAAGATAAAGGAGACAGACTTATTCCATTTTGACATGAAAAAAAAGGATATGTATTTACTTTCCAGCGATTCTAAAAAAGCTTATAATAGCACCAGCTACGTTTTATTTTAAATATGCCAGTTTTGTGACTTTGACAGTTTGTGACAAAATGAAACAATTTTCTGGGTTTTTGCATCCCCAATCAAAAAAAATGGTACTTAATCTGATAAACTATTTCGAAAATGTATTTTTAGACGAAACGGTTCTGCAACAGGATATGTTGCAGGTGCGAGTTTAATTTTTTCTTCAACATCAAAAAGTGCTGACTATCATGATAATATGAATTGCGAAATGTTTGAAAAATGGTTAAAAGTTCAATTGATACCAAATTTGGATGCTCCGTCTTTAATTGTATTAGATATCATTCAATATTTTAAATAAACAGCCTACTTCATCTTGGAGGAAAAGTGATATTTATGAGTGGCTGGAAAACACAACCAAAATCCTTTATCAAATATGCTTAAATCGGAACTCCTATCAATAGCAAAGTCTTTTAAAAAACCCAAAATATACGCAGTAGATGAAATACTGCGTGAATATGGTCATGAGGTTCTACGACTGCCACCATATCATTGCCAGTTTAACGCAATAGAATTAATATGGGCTGGTTCAAGGTCTTATTATGAAAAACATGTAGGTGATGGTCTTAAATCCGACCAAGTACAAATAGTTTGGCAAGATTCGTTAGATCATATTACACAAGAGTACTGGATGAAATCGGTTGAACATACAGAAATATTATTAAGGGATTGGTGGGATCGAGAACAAGTACTAGATGTCGAAGTAGCGCCAATGATAATTGCTCCATTCGAAGATGACTCAGACGACGAGGACTTTTCAGATTTTATAAGGTGACGATGAGAGTTTTTAGGCTATAATTATAAACGGTGTTTTTCGTTTACATTTTTTAGTATTCTTGGGTATTATATTATGCTTTTTTTTCATGCACATTATTCTGCATAGTCCTTAAACTAATTTCCAGTGTTTTCATTACGGTTTCCTGCATATTGGTTTGCAAATTTCCACTTTTTCTTTCATTATCGAAATAGTTTATCAGACTAAATGCCATTGTATTTTTAGGTTTTAGTAGTAAAATTGTTAAAATAAATTGCACTGTTTATTATTGTCGTTTTTAATTAAAGGGTACAGTAGGTATATAATTAACGATTATATAATTTTTTTATTATAACTTTTTCAACTCCCCTGTACATAATTTTTACAAAACTAATAATATTAGGTATATGTGGCTATCTTCGCGATAGCTAAAATAATGAAACTCTTTTTCCTTCCTTCGGTATATTTGTAAATAATCTCACAACATTTTGATAGTCTCTGTGTTGTCTGATTTGACGCATATGATCAGTGACCTTTGGACCCGCACGTTAAGACCAGATCTGACTATACAACCAAACCGATGGTAGAACTATTCTCTTACTATTCCCTTACTCTTCCCTTACTCATCCCTTACTCATCTCTTACTCATCCCTTACTCTTTCCTTGCTAATCCCTTACTTTTCACTATCTAGTTCTGGTGACATATACCCTTCTATTTAATTTTCCTCATAAATAAAAATCTAAGAGTGTAATATCTGGAGATTTGGGAGGCCACTCTATTAATCCTCACAGTTCTATCCATCTATTTGGAAATGTAATATTTAATAATTCTCCTACATTTCTTGCAAAGTTTTTATTACTAGAATTACAGAATATTTTCTAATTATGGAAATCTATACCAAAGGATATTTTTCCAGCAGGATGGAGCCCCTTCTCTAATTAAAAAAAGGGATGGTTAGGGCTACGCCCCCTCCTTAGAGTCCCAATTAGTTTTTACATGACAAAAGCGAGGCACACAAAGCCTTTTGGAGGACATATTTTTGGATTTTAGAGAACTCTTATTCCCAGGGTCGCTATAAGCAGCGCTCTATTTAACATCCACCCTGTATGTAGTAATATTTATCAAGAATTTTGATGCATATTTTTGCAAAGATTTTTTACAAAAATATCAAATGTATATTTAAAAAGAATATTCATTTCTTTTTTAACATTGACAAACGGCAACATCAGCTGATACCGGTTCTTTCAAAAAATACCATTGGCTGGCTTAAGATTAAATCGCTGATGACGATTTAAGACCTTTATTGCTACAAAGTACAACTTTTAAAGATGGCTACTTTACTAGCATAGAATACTGCATATCGATGGTTTAGGCGCAATCCAAACATATTAAATTTTTGAACGGCAGTACAGTTTTGGACTTGCATTGTCTTTACTTGTTTTGAATCACAACGTTTCAACTGGTATGTATCTCCAGTCATCTTCAGGTGAATAGTAAATAAGTATAGTAACTACACCTCTATGTATACTAGCTAAATGCACGGGAGCAGAACTGTGATGGGTGCAGTCATGAGTTCACTTCATGCGCGGTATTTTAAGTTTACATCTACTTAACAAAGGTTCCCAGATATTTCTTATATCTAATGAGGGCTTACTAAAACAATCTGGGTATGGAAGTAGCTTCCTAGAACTTTCTCTTCCTTCAGTGTGGTTCTTTATGCAGGATTTGAGCTTCTGTCCACTTGATTATATGACCGTGTGTCCAGGCGTGGTCAGCTGCACAGATTTTTCGGTTTTTCCGTTTTGCATTTTTTTTTTGTATTCCTGTACTTGATGTATAGACTTACGATCTATTGCCATCGATATTTTGAATATGAAAGGTAATTCCAAAAATTCGTTACATGACAAACCTAGTTTAAGGATGAGTCTTTTAATGCCCTTTAACTGAGATAAAGCGTATGTCCCAATTTAAAGAAACTTAGTGAGTGGGCAAATTTTGTAACTGATGCGACTTGGCCCATCAACCAAGACTGAGAGAAAAAAGCCAGGAAAGTTTGGCTGGCTCGAAAAACCCTACTTGGCCGAAAAGAAAGTAACATTGATATTTATGACAGCAAAATAATTAGAGAATCCAAACCACGTGATTCAATATGGCGGTTGTGGGCAAAAAGCACTGAGTCGTCATTAAATCGCCCAAATCAGAAATGAAAGCCAGGCCAGTATAGATCTCTAGACCTGATTTTAATGGAATGCCATAAATGGCAATTGACAATACTGCATGATATTAGAAAACCGTTACTTTATAACTATTGATTATGTATTTTCTGTACCGAACCACAAAATACATTTTGATAAAAAATTAAAACTAAGTTACTACTTGTGTCAGCCTATCCAAAAAAGAGACACCTAAATCTGCGAAATTGCCTAACCTTTGTCAACTGAAAAAGTAATTTTAATCTCGTGTAGAAAAACCTATACATTGAATTCCAATAAAATTCAAAGATTTCTTATCAAATCAGTTAGGGCAAGCCCCAACGGTAATTTTATGCACCCTCTGTTTGCCGGCACTGTCCCCTAAAGGGTGCTTTTCGTCCTTATGCGGTAAACACTCCAATGGTATAATTTATCAACCAGAAAAAAGCCCTTCGTTTCCATTAAACCACGGTATTTCTTTCAAGAACCTGCTTTATATGGACGTATCGGACTATGGATATTTTTCCAATACATTATGTCGGGGGCACTTTTTGTATGCAAAAAAAATACCAAATAATGTACTTGTATTTTATACTATGTAGTATAGTCTTGTTTATGGCATTATTGCTCATTCCGTAAGTGAGTTATTACAGTATCGAAGCTAGGAAAAGGTCGATATTCAATTTACCAGGTTGTTCTCTCACTTGCACAATAAAAAGTCAATAGGTAATAACGTGTAGTGCTTAATAGATAATGCTTCTATTACACCAGGTAACAAGCAAAAAACACTAGGTTTTAGACCGTGATTTAGTGATTCTTTTGCGTGGTATTGGTGTAAAATTTAATATCCCTTTCCGGATAATCCTTCCATCATTACAAAGAGTACACTGGTCGTCCATAGAGGAAATTTCGTAGTAGTCAAGAAACCATCACACTTGTCCTAAATAACTTCTATTATTATAGAATTATAAAAACACGTTAGTATATAGCTAAAAAATTGCTTCACAATGTGGTATTTGGTTTTCTGTAGCGGTTAAAAGAAGTCAGATATATTTAAAAAAAATCAAAAAAAAAGGTTGCATTTAGACTTTTAGACCCGAGATCGTAGGTTCGGGGGGGGGGGGGGGGTGTTGCATCCCGGCAGAAAATGCAATTGCTAGAACAGGGGTCGAATCGAACATCCCCTGATTTATTAATGGTTCTTAAGCACGAAGTACAAGGGGCACACATTTTCGGCTGTGTAATCCCGATTTATGTGCTTACACAGCCGAAAATGTGTGCCCCTTGTACTTCGTGCTATTCAGAAAAAGGATCATCACTTTTACAATTAACAAAAAAATCTTTACCTTAATTTTTAAAAAAATGCACATTTAAAAGATATTATTACGAAATAGCACCAGTGGCATTTTACAAGTTAATTTATACCTCAGAAAGATTATTTTGCGAGTTTTACTCACAACAGACCGATTTTGTGATATTTTGATTCCCTACTTCTATTGCGCTGCTCTATAACCTTTTTTTAAATTGATATCTAAGTTTTTACCTACAATAGGTGGGCCCTTATCATCAAATATGACAAAATGGAACAGGAAACTAAAATCGCTTATCTTTTTGCTTCCCCAATCTAAACTTTTTACAAACACAATACAAACTAATGGATTTCTCCTCCCTCAGGCGCCTTATTCTCTCTCCTCGTCTGAAAAAAATGGAGCCCCACAGAAAAACGATGAGTAATTATGATTGCCGGTCATAAGGAGCAACCATCCGTAATACTTTCATTTCCTGTAGCTCCGAAACCGCAAAACTAAAGGGACTTTTAGAAATGGGGCTTGATATGACTCACTAGTCAATGGCGTATCAATCGTCGGAGAATTTGTAGAAGAATATGGCTCCGAGTATTAAAATTAGCTTTGAATGTTTAAAACTGTGATACTGTTTCAAGAACGACGCGTGCTTTCAGATTTAGATTTTGAAAAATCTTTTTAAAAAGGTAACTTGTGAAAATGTGTTTAAAAATACTTTTATTTTCATTTTCTACTACTTTGACTCCTGATCAACTTAAACATATCTACAAGGAGATCGATCTTTTTCACCCTTAAAATAAAGGAAAAAATGGTCAATTATAGTCTATTTCAGAAAAGTGTAAAGTAATAAAAGCTCATTAGGTACACAAAGGGACTACAGGGTGACCCAACGAATATTTACTTTTATAATTTGACATTAATTGCATTGCAAAATTCTTCATGTGCAGGTAGTACGATCCGAGTTTGAGTCAATTTATGGATTTTGCTTATTGTTATACATTCACAAACACTAAAAATGGGGTGACAAAGGCGTGCATTATGTACATAGTATTTTAGGTTCACTTATTTTTTTATTAAACAAAAAAATACAAAATACAAGAAATACATTATACATAAAAATCATAATATTCTTCGTCATCTGAGGGACTGTCATCTCCTCTTGACGTTATAATTACCAAGTCAACGGTCCGATCGATCAGATGGTCAAGATTCCACATTTTCTCCTTTTCTTTAACATGAACTACTTTTCGCCAGTTCTGTGAAACTTCCTTAACGGCTTGATCAAACAGTAGCTTAACGTCTTTCATTTTGAAAGTCATGTTGTGTCTTGCCACAAATCGTTTCACTTGCGCCCATGTAAGTTCTATAGGATTTAGTTCGTAATGACATGGCGGTGTGCGCAGCACAGTTATACTATGTTTTTCAGCTATATCTTTTAAGGGCATATGTCATAAAACGATGTTTGTGTAAATTTGCTATAGCTAATAGTTCCTTTTTATCAAAATATCTTCTATTTTTTCTTTGGTTAGTTATCATAAATAATTTAATGCACAAAATTTACCTGCGCCTGTGGTCGACACCGAAATTGAGCCGAACTGGACGAAATTTCCCATTTTATCCATACACCTTTCTAAAATAGACTATATAAAACTTACAGAAGTTTTAAACCATAAAAAATATATATTTACAAGAGGGTTATGAAGAAAGACATTTATTCGAGCTCGAATTTAATATCACAGAAGAAATAACTTCTTCTAAAAAGTTAAAAAATACCCCAGTTCCAAAGACCTTATCTTGGTGGCAACCATTTACTCTCCCTAGAAGGAATACCAAAAACGTACTATACAGGGTGTCCGTTAACTTATGGGCCGTAGAGTAACTGGAGATACTAGACATCAAACTAAGCCGATCATGTCATATACGTTTTTTCGGATTGTCACTCGTTCTAGAGATACAGGGTGTTGAAAGTAAAACTTTATTCTCGAAAATAAGCCATAATTTTAAAACTGTTTAATGAATCAAATTGAAAGTTGGCAATATTATGTTTTTATGAGCAAGAAATACGAATTTGTAGAAATTTTTAAGTTTCAAACTAAAGGGCGCTAGTTGCTTACACTGGGCCTTATAAATCTATGATTTTTTTTCTTACCTGTAATATTAGGTGTTTTTCAATTATAGTTTCTTAAAAAGGGCATTTTCTGAGTCAAAAAGGGGTACTTCATTGATCTTAATACCTTTAACGGGTTTCGAAATATTTCCCTTTAAACATCCCAAAGCATAAAAAAACATAGTAAATAATTAAATTAACAAAAAACAAAAGTGACAATCCGAAACAACTTATATGACATAATTGGCTTAGTTTGATGTCTAGTATCTCCAGTTACTCTACGGCCCATAAGTTACCGGACACCCCGTATATACGTTTTTGCATTATGTGGGAAAGCGTATAATTCTTATTTAGAATCGTGCTAGTCAGTGGCAACTCTAATCTTTGCATGTAAACCTGTCGGCATTGTGCGCATCAGGTCTTGTGCGTGATTTTGCAACTAGTTATTCAGAAGTAAAATGTTGGTATTCTCTGGAAATAATTCATATTCTTTAAACTTAATAAATAATATAAAATAACAATTGTATAGCTGCACGTGCCGCATGCATGGGCATCTTGCTTCTAAACCCGCCACTGTATTTTAACTTCATATACTAGTACGGATGTCTAGAGATCGCTGAAATTTTATTATTGATCGTAATATTTTGTTTCTACATACTCTCTAGACGATTTAGGCGGGCACCGCTGGACGCCACTGATTTAAAATCATTTAAGCGTAGAAAATGCAATTGCTAGAACAGGGGTTGAATCGAACATCCCCTGATTTATTAATGGTTCTTAAGCACGAAGTACAAGGGGCACAAATTTTCGACTGTGTAAGCACATAAATCAGGATTACTTACTCTCAGAAAAAGGATCATCACTTTAACAATTAACAAAACGTATCAGGCTTTACGTAATTCGCGTTGAAATAACGAGATTAGTCACATGCGTCCTTTAAGCAACGCCTATGCTTTTAATGGAATTGTATTTTTTAACGAAGAAATGTTCAGTTTCAAATAAATGTATGCAAAGTAGAAACAATGAGGTTAGAGTTAATATAGAGTTGTTCAAAAAACCTGAATTTTGTTTTTATTTATGGACAGACTTAATTGATTTTTTTTTTTTGAGGAAGTAGTCCATTCTTAAAGTGGAGTTAATTTATAGGAATAAGTAAAAACATGAAGTCTTTCTCCACTGGTTTATTGAAATAATAAAAAAATTTTAAATTCTACATGTTTCGGGTGTAGTAACACCCATCATCAGGAAAAAATATAAAGAGAGAGCATTAGTAAATAAAGAAGCAAGATTAACTGGTAGTGAACATCGATGGAGCTCTATCGAGCCATGAGAGATAAAAATTAAGAACTGATGATTTAAAAAATTGGTATACTTAGAGCCTCGAGGCTAAGTTTGGACACTGACCGTGGGCAAAAGGTAACAGTGACAAGAGGGCCCGTTAGGGCTGAGAAAAAATATATAGGAAAAATGGAGACTCATGGGTCCAGAAATCTCATCCTGAAGAAAACATGGGGAGAGAAAAGAAAGTGGTATGGAAAGAAAAATTAGTTATTTGGGGCTACCATGGAGCTTAATTGGATGTGCCAATTATATTGTATATTATATTAATCTTAAGTCAAAGTTGTAAAATAAAAATTTTTGAATGAAATGAAGATTTCTGAACCCATGAGTCTCCATTTTTCCTATATATTTTTTCTCAGCCCTAACGGGCCCTCTTGTCACTGTTACCTTTTGCCCACGGTCAGTGTCCAAACTTAGCCTCGAGGCTCTAAGTATACCAATTTTTTAATTCATCAGTTCTTAATTTTTATCTCTCATGGCTCGATAGAGCTCCATCGATGTTCACTACCAGTTAATCTTGCTCCTTTATTTACTAATGCTCTCTCTTTGTATTTTTTCCTGATGATGGGTGTTACTACACCCGAAACATGTAGAATTTAAAATTTTTTTATTATTTCAATAAACCAGTGGAGAAAGACTTCATGTTTTTACTTATTCCTAATTGATTTTTATCTTGTTTGAGTGAGGATGGATAAAGATAGACCGCTACCGTCATGTTTTCGTCATTTATTAAAAAAAAAAAATTCAAGACACACCTCAACTTGGTTAAAGTTTAAAACTTGCTGGAACTTTTTTGAATATCTTTACCTGCAAAATTCTAAAACTTTAAATATTTCTAAACAGAATCAGGGGTCGTACATGTAAATATGTTAAAAAATAGCTGACGTATGACAAAACAAAAACATGCATGTTTTAACATGGATAATTCAATTTTTCTTCATTACGTTTCAAAATCAACTCCGAGATGACAAACATCGCTTATTTTAAGTTTGTCGTGGCTATTTGCGTTTTCTGACAAATTGCGAAGTTCCACTTATTTTGATTACCAAATGGTTTAAAATGGTAATTTTTAATGACGATCATGTCAAATAAGAACATGTTTTAGGATGGCGCAAAGTCTCATACCAGTGCCCATGCCCTTATTTAGGAGCGTCGTCGATTAGTTATCACGGACAAATAGAACATTTACACCACATTGTGCATGTACCTGCGTCTGACGATGGCAATAAAATATCTTTTTTTTATATACAAAATATTATAAAAATACATTTTCAATTTTTTTTTAATCCGCCAAACTAGAAGTTCTTGTGAACCCCTTAGTACATTTTTTTAATTAAATTTTGAATTGAACAAGCGACTACTTTTTGTGGGGTGATTGGAGTCTAGGGTTCATAGAAACGGAAGAGTATTTCAAAATGTCGAAACCATGCACTAAAAGAATAGCAAGTTTTAAAGTTTAACCAAGGTAAGGTGTTATTTTTGAGGGTGTTTAAATTTAAAAAAAAAATCATTTTTCTACGACCGTGCGTTTTAACCCATTTTCCCGCACGCATTTTAGTTTTGAAAGTGTAACTTTCCCACACAGTGCGGGAAAGTAAAATAATGCAAATTTTGACCTTATTAGATAGTTTTTTACTTCGAAAGTTATAACTATTGTTACGTCATCTACTTACCAGTTAACACCAAATAACTTCACTGGACCGGCAATTTTAAGTAATTTACAGAATGCAACAAATTGTGTTTTTAATATTAATATTTATAATAATTAGAAGTTTTTAGTTAAAGTTTTGTATATGTATGTTGAAATAAAATAATTTTTGAATAATGGGTTGGTATACTTTTTGTATATACGGTCGTAGAAAAAATAATGTTCCTAACTCATGCGTAAAGAGTCTCCCGCCCTTGACCGCTTGCACGAACTCCGCTACGCGTCGTTCGGGTCAACTGCAGTCGCATGCGGAAAAGTATCACTTTCCGCACTTGTTAGGAAAATAACTATTTTTCTTTGTATTTTTTTTTCAGTTTTTTTTTCACATGCCAAGTACGTATGAAAATACATTTTTTCCAGGATAAAGGTTTTCTAAATTTTTATTAGTGGTGTCCCTGCTAACATTCCCTGAAATAATTTTCACTATTCACACTATTTAACTAAAGACGACTGGAGATGCTTACCAGTTGAAACATTGTGATTCAAAATAAATAAAGACAATGCAATTACAAAACTCTACTGCCGTTCAAGAAAAGTCATTGTCTCCAACCTTTAAACCATATTTGTTTAACAAATGTTGGTAGTTTGGATTGTTAATATTTAAAAATCAATATTAAGATCACCACCAAAGGCAATAAAATCATATTCAGGTTCCTTATCTTAGCGAAAAGAAAAAAAAGTTAAAATTTCGGCTTTTAAAACAATTAGATAAAGTTGGAGAGCAGTTGTTCTTTATCTTATTGAAAAGAAAAAAGGCCAAAATTTCTGTTTTTAAAACAATGAGGTAAAATTGGAGAGAGTTGTTGTTGTCTATTGATTACTTAAACTTACGTAGCTACAATTATGTGGTACAGGTGTTTTGATTTTTTGAAGAACATAAATATTTTGTTAATCATGAGATTCTTAGTAATACAAGGTTAATAGTTAATAGAAACTCAGCCCGTATTTAACAACAGAAAAAAAATGGTTGTTTAGATCTTTAAAAATTAAACGTTAGTTATTACATACACTCTTAAAAATAACATGGTATGACAACTATTTATTTTCGTGAAATCGGACTCAACCCAAAAATTAGTCTGTACAACCAAAAAAAATTGTCGTTATTGAACTGTTGAACTAATTAATAACATTAACCAACTCAACCGACAAATTTTAGTTGTCACAACTAATGTGTAAATATGGAAAATTGAAAATTTTTTTTCAAGGCAATATTGTTTTTGTTAATGATCTACAAATATTGCCAAAGCAAGAATTTATTTGGGCCAAACTTGAAATTTTCATAGAGTAACAATTACGTATGTAGTCACAACATTGTGTTTATTATCTTTTTTCTGTACTTTCTAATTGTAAGAAAGAAGTTGAATCATAAATAAGTAAAAATTTTATATTTTTGTCATTGCAGTTGCACATTAGAAAGTTTGAATGAACTGCTTATAACGCATGGCAAAATTAGCATGTTGATTATAGAAATAACTTTAAAAAAAGTCTCTTTCATTTCTAAAAAAAATGTCATATGTAATTTATACTTAGTAACGAAAAATATTCCTTCCTAGAGTCTCCATGTAAATAAAAAGATGCCTTGGTATTACTACTCTATTAGGTATGCGTAAACTAATTGGAATAAATTATCAGGGGTATATAACACAAATAAATTACACCAAATATTGTCACATCCATTTTCCACGCGGGCACGGCCATGAAAATGGCCAATTATTGCCTTAACAACACGAAAAAATGGAAACGGAACCGCAAAAGCACCCTAACATAAACATAACCTCCTGACAGTCCTGGCTAGAATGATGTCACATGTCACCCACCGGGCAAGGGCGTCAAGTCTCTGTTGATGCCGTTAGTTATAAATATGAAGAACAATATTACTTGAAAAGAAAAGTTAGTTCTGGTAACTAAGAATGTATCTTAATCAAAATTAACAAAGTGATAGGGACTACAAATTCATAATGTGTTATTACAACAAGCTTAATTGATAAATACAAGTTTGTAGAAACCTTGATGTAACATTTAAATAAGATATATACAGAGTAAAATTCAGCTAAACAAAATATTTTATTTCTGCCAACTAATATGAAAACAAGATATTTTCTTTGTTCTGATGGCATCATTTTTTGGTAAATATAACCAAGAAAAAAATCTTTTTTGTTTTCCTAACTAAAAATAGTTATTTTTTATAACATAAACACGAGAACAAATAAAAATTAGTACCAAATAACAAGTCATTTTTAAGAGTGTACATATACAGGGTTATTTACTCTATTCTATGCGACGTATTGTAGCTAAATTGTTCGTGTTGGATACAATTTGTTTTTTTTGGTAGATAGGAGCCCGTTGAAAGTACATTTAAAAATTATTTTTATATTGTACAGGTTGTCCCAAAAACACGAAAAGTATCAAAGTAGTATTTTTTAAATGTATATTATTTCATTTTTGGTTTCTACAATCAAAATACAAGTAAATTTTATTTATGGTTTTTAAAATATTTCACATTTTGTAAAAATTTAGTAACAACTTTAATGATTAAATTCTCAACATGTATTTTTTTTAAACTAAATTACATTATAGTTTACTAACCGATTAAGTTTTGTGTCGCACTTATAAATAATTCACTAACTTGGGGGGTGTCCAAAAATACGAATAAATAATTTGAAATGGTAATAACTTGTTTAAATTAAATGTATATATTTTATGTCAGCAGCCGATGTAAAATTTAATTATCTATCGAAAAGTATTAAGCTGTGAAGTGGGAATTTTTAAATTGTTTATAATTATAAATAACAAAGTTTTAACAACACCGGATAATATGAAGACTAAACCGGAATTATCCAAATATTTCATATTACTCACTTATGTTCGGGCGGGGCGTTGTGAAATACAAGGATAGGAAATTAAGCATTGAGTATGGTGGCCAAAGGTACAGCAAAGAACCACAATATAATAAGCCAGGAAGCCTGCAAAGACTGGCCTGCTTGAGTATCACGGGGGCCATAAAATTAACTCCCACAACCGCAACGGAGATCATCCTAGACCTTCCTCCGCTTCACTTGGTGATAAAAAGGGAGGCAAGAATGAGACTCTATAGACTTCAGAGTTCGACGACGCTCTTAGGCAGGCAGAGAACTGGACACGAACTTTTAAGCGAGATCATAGGTGGACCTGAGTTAGAAATGAGATCAGACCAAATAAATCCAAGGTTTCGTTATGACATACCATATGAGGTCGTAATTGATGAACGAAACGTAGGGAAAAACAAAACACCAGAAACTACTCCTGAGGCAATAATCTGGTACACAGACGGCCCCAAAACCAAAGAGGGTACCGGAGCGGGAATACACGGAGTAAGTCGGGAGAGAAATGCGTTTTTCTCTTTGGGAAAGTCTCCCACAGTGTTCTAAGCAGAAATCTACGCCATACTGCAATGTGCGTACGAAAACAAAATGAAGGATTACCTCAATAAGCCGATCCATAATATATTCTGACAGTCAGGTAGCCCTTAAAGCGCTAATATGCAACAAGGTAACCTCAAGACTGGTATGGGAATGCCAAGAGGAACTGAAGGCCCTGGCAAAAATGAACAAAGTAATACTGCAGTGGGTACCAGGCCACGAAGGTATTACAGGAAACGAAAATAAACTCGCGAGAAAAGGCTCAGAAAACACATTCATTGGTCCATAACCGGCACTCGGAGTGCCAAGATGCACGACACGAGATGCTATAAAGCGATGAGATTAGGAATGAATACAAAATCCACTGGAGTAACAGACAGGGATTAGCTCATATCAAAAGTTTCATTGGGAATCCAGACCCAAGACTTACGGAACAGTTGCCATTACAGGAATTCTGACAGGACACATGGCGGTCAAGAACCATCTGCACAGAATGCAATTGTACAATGGAGACCTTGACTACAGACTATGCGGGCAAGATAGAGAAACTGTACAGCACATAGTTTGCCATTGCGAGTTAATAGATCGAAAGAGGCAACAAATACTCGGGCAACCAAAACTGGAAACAGAGGACATCCCTACCCTCCCCCCAGTTGACCTACACAAACTAGTGCAAGGAAGTGGGATCACGGAGTGGGTGTAACAACCAAACAGGGTGAGCACAATGGACCAAACCTGGCCTAAGTGCATCCGGCGTACGGACGGGCCCTAGAAAGAAAAAAAAAATGAGTTCGACGCACCGTGCTTTGCTTGTATCAGTAGATCTACATAGTAATACATGCAATACATCCAAAGCACATTTTTTCGCCGTATCGAAACACGCAGAAGTGTGTTTTAAGCTTTGGAGAAGCTTTCCTGGTATGAGCATGACTCATCTAGTTGTGCGTCATACACCTAGCCAGCGTAAACAGAATACGTTAGAGTTAAACGGATGACTCCGCCCACTAGTTATGCGTCACTGCATCTTCCTAACATAAATATCTTAATCGTAGAAAACGAGAATGAATTAATATCCAGGGCATTCCATTTAAAAAAATACAACTTTGATATATTTCATGTTTTTGGGACAACCTGTATATGATAAAAATAATTTAGAAAAGTTCCTCGAATTTTTTTTTATGCAACACAAACAATTTAGCTATAATGTGTCGTGTCGAATATCGTAAATAACCCCCTGTATAGGTATAACATTTTCAAAGTTGTCATTTCTTGCCATTCTTCCGAATTATACTTTTTTCCTCTTCATTCGCTGCCAGAGACATTCCCGAGGGGACCTACAGCTTAACGTGGGTTCCGAACCACGATCCTCGGTCATGCGACACCCCCCCCCCCCCCCCCCCACGGCTATCAACCCTTGGTTACCTACCAATTAGGGAGTGTATGTATTTTTCCGTACTCCACGAGTTATGTCCGATCTCATCCGGCCTGGTTACCGGCGTGAATGGGATAGGTTGAGAGATGATACCTTTTACACTCTTCCCTGCATTCTTTAATCCACTAAATTTTGGACATACTTTTTTTATTGTACATATTTATGCTCACTCCGGGAATCATTATAATGTAACTTAACATACTTGAGACATGTAACAGCAAGTTTATAATAAATTTATCTTAATCTTAAATTTATATAAGAAATACTCAGGTATACTTATGGGAGATATATCCAAAAACAAAACCTATAACATAATATATTCTGTAACGAATTATTTTTAGAATACCTATTGTACTCTAGAGTGGCTATTAGTGGAAAGTGGAGGTAACTGGATAACAAAAAATATATAACATGTCCCAATATAATATTTATGTTTTATCAAAATAAGTATTATCAAAATATACGGAAATAAAAACTAAAATATACTAAAAATAATAATAAAACTTATATTTTTTGAACTTGAAGAAGTTAGTCCATACTTGAAGTGGAGTGGATAATTAGAAGGAAAGAAATAAGAACTCAAAGTCTTTCTCCACTGTCATATTAATAAAAGCTTATTTTAAGATGGATATTTTTATTAAAACATTGTTCAACACATGTTTCGCCATGTTATAGCTTCATTTGATACTGTATTTTAACTGACACATGAAAAAATAATTGCACATAACTTTTTTTTTATAAATACAAAGATTTAAAGATATAGATTTACATGGACACTGCAAAGCAGTGGTGGCTCGTCAGATGAGGTAGGTGAAGGGGCTCTTCACAAAAAATAAAATAAAACAAGAAGGAAAGTTTTTCGACAATATTAAATATTTATGTACCAATACAGCTACCATTTTAGCCCTTAAGAAATAATTATGTTCGAATTAATAACATTAATTTAATCCGAATGTAGCTATGCATTATGGGGTCACGGTTCACTCCGATGGACAATAATTATAAATACTCGTGCACCCCAGCGACCGTGTCCGTTAGCTCAACGTAAGTGAAGACCCAACGTCCAACATGGCTTTGATATTCACCGTTGCTATGGTTACGTGATGCCAGTCACGCAAACATTATGTAACAATTTGCATTATGATGAAGGGCAATTTAAAAATAGATCAGTCATGTGCACCATTGTTTTAGCATTGGATCGCTTAACCTTAAAATATTCGTTTTGAGGCTTCGCGAAACTTACCGTTATAGATATCGTTTTTACGTGATTAACTGTGTGATTAAAAATGTTTGGTTTTCAGTTAATTCAGTAGTGTACGTACCTACTTAGTTGTGTGTTTTAAAAATGAACCCAATTAATGACATAGTTTGTAATTTGTTGGAAACATCATTTAGTCGTTGGACAGATGAGGATAAGAGAGACGTTTTGTTACACGGATTTTTCGTCAATGTTTATTTAAGTACCCGCACTATACCTAGCTCTTCACCATTTTTTAGACCGCGATCCGCCACTGCCGCAAAGGTCATCTCATTTAATGCAAAACATGTATTTTCTAGTGTTTCACCGAATGAGATAATTTGGATTGTTAAAATACTTCTATTTAAAAACAATTGTATAATTATCTGAAAATTTAAAATTGTGACCAGTGTGATGTGTGATTGAATCAAAGCTATTTTCAGTTTAATGGTAAGATATATTCCTTTGAATGCAACTTCTTCAATCCATCATCACTTTCCTTATTTTTTGAAAAATAGTTTTACCGTGAGACCGTTTTATTTGTGCACCACTAGGTATGCACAAACATTAATTAAGTTATCATTTTTAGCTACCTTAAAATATCAAATATTAATATTTATTTTATACTAAGTAGAGCTAATTGGATTTCAAATAAGCGACCATTTACATTATGCTCCTCTCGTCGTGTATTTTGTTAAAACACAAATAATTTAAAAAATTGACAACTTGAAACTGAGTATGTATTTTTAAAATTTCCCAGTCTGTCTGATAACATTTTAAGATATCAGAAATATTATATTCTTAATAACGTTTACTTTGTCATGACATAAATTCATAAATATTATATTTTAAGTGGTTGGGCCAAGGTCAGTGCATAAGGCAGGCCTGGTACATTATAAAAACATCAATCTATGACATGACATATGATATATAATGTCAATGTATTTTCATACTTTCTAATTGTCAAATATTATTAATTCTTAAGTGTTCAATAACATTTCGAAATTAAGTTCTTAACTAGAACTATATTTTAATATACTATAATTTTTTGTGTAATATTGCCAATGTTTTTTTAAAACTAGATTGGAAATCAAATTATTTACTGTCATTGTTAAGAGGGCCGAAATGACAATTTTTATTTCACCGAACTGAGGCTAGACCGATCTATTACGGGGTCTTGGGAGGCAAATACAAGACAAACTGATTAAAGACATTTCAAATCAAAGGTAAATGTTTTGTTCAACATAAATATTATACTTTTATACAAATCCACAATTTTTTCTCTTTTTAGACATCTTCGGTTATTCTGATCTCTCGAGAACCATCTTTAAATTTTGGTTACGTTACGTCACGTAATAAATCACAAAAAGAAATAACATGTTTTTAGGGCAACAACTCTTAAGAAATGTTTATTATCGATATTTGGTGGTGCATCGTGGTTGGAAACATAGGAAATCCCATGCAAGTTTAGGATTGTTCAAATATCTGCTCCCCTGTTGACTGAGCGGGGTTGTAGAGACTTTTTTAAGGAATCTATGTAGTGAGTGCACATGCGCAGTTTAAACAATTTTGGGCAACCCGATCTTAACTTATTTGAATAGGATTGTGGTGGGCTGCGGACACCAGCATTGATTGGACTTGTCAACCGGTGATTTGTCATTGTCAAATTTAATAGCATTATATTTTTTACTAGTAATAAATTTGTATTCAGGTAATTATTATGAGTTATACAATAGAATCAAAAGTCACACATAATAAAATGGTACTATGCGGGGAAAGACTTAAGTATTATATCTGATATGTTTTCCGTTTATGTTCCTGATAGACCGATTCCTACCAAGTCGGCATTACAAATCCTGGGCAAGCAGGCCCGTAGCCAGGGGGGGGCAGAGTGGGCAATGCCCACTCTGACAGAAAAAGTTGCCCACTCTAGAAAAAATCATGATAAATGTCTTGTTTACTTAAAATACATGTATATTAAAGGTATTCGTCTCAGCAGAGGATGGCCAATCTAATATACCTATTTAGCTTTTGAGAGTAAGCAAACAAATAACGTAAACTTTGAGGTGTTTTTAAACAAATTTAACAAAAGGAAAAACCGAAAACTCAATTATATTAAAGTGATTTACCTTCGTTGCGTTTTTAATGATTTTTTGGTTTTGTTTAAGTTTTATTTCTTGTAGTTACTATACAGGCTGCTACAAATTCGCGTGCGTGCATGGGGATCTCGAAAACGGTAAGAGATACGAAGATGGTTAAATTGAGGTAAAGTTGCATATTTTGGGGCTTAATAATTTGGTGAAAGAAAATTCTAAATATTTCGAATGCCTTCGGAGATATCCGAAAAAACCGAAATTTTCAGTTTTGGTTTTTAATTTTTTGCGCCTTTATTTTTGACTTGGGAAAAAAATAAGAAACACTTTTTTATAGTCGTTTTTTGTGATCTACAATATGGCCTTTTTAATTTTTAAATGCGACGTTTCGTTCTTTGGATACCACCATCAAGTCAATTTTTTTAAATACGGACCTGGATTTTTTATTACGGTTTTAGGGACTTATAGGCTTTAGAAACCTAATACAATTAAAACATTTTAAAAATTTTATTGTTTCTTCATCAAATAATACATTTAAAATTATCCATTTATTTCCTTACGGCCTTGTAAATTATTTTAAAAAATGTTAGTCCTTTTTATAGTTTTAAGATGTTTTAGTTAGATACCGATAAATAAAATACGATACAATTATTATTACAAGGAAAAAGAAATATTAATGTTGATTAGTATACGTGAATTAAAAACTATGCGTTTTATTGACCTGCTGAAATATTTGACCTTGACTGTCTGACAAATTTTATTAAAATAATTAATGGCTTAAACCATACGTCTCACTTCCTGTAATGGAATTTTAATATTTAATCCTAAAAATAATTGCCAGGACCGTAATGGGTAAAAAGGGATCATTTTAAATATTGATGTGTTGTTTGATGACGAAACCACAAAATTTTTAAATTGTTTTAATTGTATTAGGTTTCTAAAACCTTTAAGTCCCTAAAACCATAATAAAAAATCCAGGTCCGTATTTAAAAAAATTTACTTGATGGTGGTATCCAAAAACGAAACGTCGCATTCAAAAATTAAAAAGGCTATGTTGTAGATCATAAAACGGCTATAAAAAAGTGTTTCTTGTTTTTTTCTCAAGTCAAAAATAAAGGCGCAAAAAATTAAAAATCAAAACTGAAAATTTCGGTTTTTTTCGGATATCTCCAACTTTGCCTCAATTTAACCATCTTCGTATCTCTTACCGTTTTCGAGATCCCCATGCACGCACGCGAATTTGTAGCACCCTGTATAGTTAATTAAATTTTGAAATCAACGATTTTTTTTATTTTCCTTGATCTTACGTCATCTGATCACCAAAAATTATTGTAAGTTTGCCCCCCCTAAAACTTTGACTGCCCACTCTAAAATCTAATCCTGGCTACGGGCCTGTGGGCAAGGGGTAGAAAAACATCACACCACAGTACTGCGAACTTTGAAAAAGCATAAATATCATTCGTATCAAAACCATCGAGAACTGCTAAAAGGGGATGAAAAGCGAAGATCACTTCTTTGTTTTAAAATGATGGAGCAAACTAGCAACAGATATTTTTTATAAAATATTAAGTTCTTAGACGAATGCATGTTTACATTATATAAGCCGAATATACAAAATTATCGGTACTGGAGCCTACAAAATGAACATCGTCTTGCATGCACTCGAACCAAATACCCACAGAAAGTGAATGTTTGGGCAGGCATTTTTGGACATTCTATTATTGGACCATTTTTTATTGACGGAAATCTCATCATATCGCGTCCAATATATTTAGATCTTTCTCAAAATTAAATTGGCTCCGCACTGGAGGAAGTCGCTGTCGAAAATCAGGAGATTTAAATTCGAATGGATGGTTGCCCGGCCCACAATTAGCTTGTGGTATGCGAATATCTAACTAATTCCTATAATGAGCACGGTGTTGATCCAAACTCAACAATTAGTTGGCCATCTAGGTCTCCTGACCTCTCACCAAAAGACTTCTTCCTCTGGGGGCAATTAAAAAATTTTATTTATAAAAGAAAAGATAGAGCAGTTAAAAAATTTAATTTTAATGCAATCTGAAAGAATTACCCAGTACCAACTCGCTAATATTAGTAGATAATTTTAGGATCGTTTAGGATATTGTTTAGCAGCAAATGGCGGTTTATTTGAACATTTAATTAAGAATGAACTATATTCCAAACGGTTGTACAGCTTTTTTAAAATAAAATAATTTTTTTTATAAACAATCGTTTATTTTTAAACACCCTCCTCCTATTTTATTTTCCTTTTAGCAATTCTTGATGATTTTAATACTATTTAATAGGGTTTATTTTAGGTAAAATAATTTGTTTTCTATTAAAAGATCCGTTTTGAAAATAATGGATGTTTTATTTGA
This sequence comes from Polydrusus cervinus, assembly GCA_935413205.1. Taxonomy (NCBI): domain Eukaryota; kingdom Metazoa; phylum Arthropoda; class Insecta; order Coleoptera; family Curculionidae; genus Polydrusus; species Polydrusus cervinus. Next base: position 22,687,981 of record OW284514.1, on the reverse strand, counting down.
AAATATTAGTTAAATACAGTGTAAAATATTTTATACACTTTTAAAAAGCCTACAATTTGCAAATTACATTTGAGACAATGATAAACCAATGGGTGACAAGTCCAATTAATGCTGGTGTTACCAGCATCACCTGTTAAATTCCAATGAAAAACTAACCGCAATCTTATTCAAATAAGTTAAGATAGGGTTGTCCAAAATTGTTTAAACTCTGCATGTGCACAGATACCCTAAAAAAGGTTCCCTGCAGGAGCAAATATTTGGACAGTCTACAACTTTTATATTTCTATGTTTCCAACCCGATGCACCACCCGGTATTACTACAGATAGTCTGACTTACTTTCTTAATCAAATAAAACAATTAAGTCTATTTTTGATCTATTAATAATAGTTAAACCAGCTTAGCTAAGACGAGTGGTTTAATAATAAATTAAATTATGATATTAAGAGAATAAGAGTTACTTTATGTGCTGAGCGTGGAAAGCTTGTCTGACGAACGTAATGAGTCAGACAATCTATGCGAAGCACATAATAGCTATTTATGCCATCAGTTACGAAATGCCTTATCTCACTTCGTTCGTTCCGCAAAAATCTCACGCGTTACACAAAATTTCATTTCGTAACTTATTGCATACAAGAATTTTTCTAATTTTGAAGAGAGTAATAAAAAAATAAAATTTAATATAATTGATAAAAATTTTAAAAAACATAAATTTAGTTTTTCTAATTTTGACATATAACTGATGGCATAAATAGCTATTGTTGCTGTTACTTCATGTTAGTTGTCAGTTTGACATTTTGTAAAAAAGTCTAGACGGAAGGTTTTTAGCGAGATTGATATATTTTAGTTTTATTTTTAAAAAATAAGTCATTCAAGTTCTGAAGAGCTACCAAGCGATATTGAAGAGGCAGCAGGTAATGCTCTATTATATGTTAAAAATTCCATGAATAATAAAAAACTTATAGCGCAAAAAATATTTGGTGAAACATCTAATGCAATGTGCGTCGCTTCCCAAATAACAGCAAGTTCGAGCAATGAAAAAAATATGTCGTCGGGAATTAATTTGAATAATTGCAATGATTGTGTTATCAATATTTATAATAATTAATTAATTTATAATTTATGTTTTTAACTTGTATTATAATAGTTTAATAAATAGAATAATTCTTTTTGTCACTAATTTTGAAATACATTTTTCGTCACCAATTGCATAAAATTTTACTTTATGCAAATGTACTTGCTGCCACTAAACTTGCCTTGTATAAATTAGAGGAAAGCCCGAATACTTGCTCAAGTCAGACTTTCCTCTAATTTATACAAGGCAAGTTTAATGGCGGCAAGTACTTTCCACCACTAAACTTTTCAAGTGTAAAATGAACCTTAACACTTGAAAAGAGTTTAATGCAACTAGTTACAAAAAGTAAGACGTTTCATAATGTCAATCAGTTTTAAAAAGTGTCACTTTATATGTCAAAATTAGAAAAAGTATCTTATTCTCCGAATATCATATACTATTTTTTCTTCAAACATGCATCATATTATAAATTAAATAAAAGAAAACGAATTTTTAATGAAGATAACAAGATTAAATTTTTAACTTATTTCACGGTATTATTCCCTTTTTGGTATTGTTATTATGGAGACGTACTTATTTGGCATCTATCAAAACAAATATTTCAATATAATGTATTTATAGGCCTAGGAGTATAAGTACTTATACGTACTATTGTGCCGATAAAAAACTGGGACAAGAGATTTACAAAAACAATGTAAGAAATACATATCCCCTAGACTATAAAAGGTGTCTAGAGCTAAAAAGGAAAAACATTCAAAATTTAAAAAGTAACCTAGGTTACATAATGGAATGTTTTGTATTTTTCGATACGGGGTGGTTAAATTTGAGAGACATCATATAATATGGATAAAGTAAATTTATTAGATTTTTTTAAAGTCAAATATTTTATAAATTATTATATTTACCATTACCACAAAATAATAAATAAAGCTAATACAGGTAATAAAATACATTTAATAAAAAGAAAAAAATTGCGAACACAAAGTTTGTCAAAACAACACAAAATTAATATTTGGTCATAGAACCATTTCTGTTTATTACTTTTTGGAGCCTTTGTGGCATACTTAAAACTAAGTTTCTACATAATTCGACAGTTATTTCATCCCAAGCTTGATTTATCCTATGACGTAATTCATCCCTGTTTCTAGGTTGAAAATCATGTTTATACATAGATTTGACCATGGCACCCCAAATGTTTTCTATCGGGTTCAAATCGGGACTCTTCGAAGCCCAGGGAAGAACTGCTATGTTATTTTCTTGGAGAAAATTTTGTACAATGCGCGCTGTGTGTATTGGAGCATTATCATGCTGAAATGTGTAATTTTGACCGTATACAGCGTTTACCGATGGTATCATCACTTCGTTTAGTATATTAACGTATACTGCTGCAGTTAGTCTTCCTTCGACGATTTGGCAAAGTCCTGGTCCTCTAGCGCTAATCCAGCCCCAAACATTTATGGAGAAACGCCCACTTTGGTTGGTTTTGTGGGTGTATCCCTCATCATACCGCATGCCGGAAGGCCTATACACCCGAATTCTCCCATTATTGCATGACTGAAAAGTTTTCTCGTCAGAAAATATAACTGTTTCCCATAAATTTATTTGATTAATATATTCATGTGCAAATTCTAACCTGCCCTGTTTATTTATTTCCGTTAAAAAAATTTTATTGGCAGCACAACGGCTTCGTATATCGGAATTTCGAACCCTGTCTCTAGCGGTATTTGCAGAACCTGGAAAATTCGTCTCTTCTTTTGCCTTGATTGCAGTTTCGAAGGGATGATCCCTTAGATAATTAACCAGTCTTCTATCATGATCATCAGTAGAAATTTTAGGGGGACCAGAACCTGCATTCCTAATAATAGTCCCATGTCTTGCTATTTTTTGTTTTGCCAATAGCACGGTATTCTTGCTTACTCCCAGTTCATCTGCAATATCCCTAATAGCAACACTATCTCGCAACCGACTATAAATAATTGCCTTTTGCTGGGGGGTTAATTGTGGCATATTTACAAATAATATATGATTGTATGTTTGACGAGTCAATCATAAAGTGACAATCTTTATTGACATCCAAATTTTCATGACATTTTACTGGTACCAGGCTTGATGTAAAATTATTCTTAATAGTCTAGGAGAAAATAGAAAAATTTCCTGTCCCAGTTTTTTATCGGCGCGATGGTACTTATACTTATACTCCTAGTCATATAAATGAAATTTATGCCTCCCGCGCACTAGCAACTTTCCGAAGCAACTGTTTAATCACATAAATGGAACATACATAACTAAAAAATGTAATCTCTCGCACGGGCGATTTTTAAATCGAAGCAACTAAAAAATTGCAACACGTCCTATTTTGACGGCGATAAAACTGTTGCCGGTGATTATCAGCCACGCTTGTTTAAACCTGTCGCCGCGCACCCGGCGATTATTTAGTTGCTTTGTTAACTATTTTTACATGGTAAACTGCTACAGCCAGACGAACTGTAGTATGTTGATATGAAATACGATGTATATCCCAGTATTTTTAATAGGTTGTCAAAACTATCTATACTCATTTGAAAATAATTAAAAAATTTGTTTGGATGCTCTCTCAAGCCATCAAACAACTTATAAAATTGTCCATTTAAAGGTCTTTGGCTTAGTATTGGATGAACCCAAAATAACTTTTTTTTTGCTTTCTTTTTCTAGGTAAACTAAGAGCACAAACACATGCAATTTCTACAAAATCCATGGTTGAATTTACCTTTATAAGCAACTATTCTCTAGATGTGCGCTGCCGGAGATAACTGGAAACTTTTTGGGTGACTAAACCATTTAGTTGCTTATAACAAAAGTTGCTAGTGCGCGGGAGGCATAAATGTCATTGAGATACCTCACGTAAGTTATCGCTTATATGACGTTTGAAGAAAAAGCAATTTATATGGTCATTGAAAGAACTTTCCTATTCTAGATTTGAATTTTTGGGCGGAATTTATGTAGCGATGTGGCGATTTATCATTTTTTATATTTATTTTAAACTCCAATAGCAATGCCACTTATTTTTAGTATATAGTAATCCTACACTTAAATCTGATATACCGGTATATCGATTCCACAAGATATAGACTAGTTCATCGGGTAATAACATTGAACTACTTTCCCCCATATACATATTAGGTTAATGAACACAAAAGATAAAATAATTACATTTCATTGTTTATTGTTCAAACTCAAGTGCATGTCAGCGTTTGGAGATCACGCAATGGTCACGACCACTTTGTGTGGAGAACAAAGCACCCTGTATCATTCATTAGATAATTTACTATTACGTAGATGTAATAATATAAAATGTATTGCATAAGGAATCAAGAAATCTGGAGTGTTAATTTTTAAATAAATATGCAAATACCACAATTCAAATTAAAAACTTGGTTTTAAAGCTTTTTAACATGAAAACTTTGGTAAAGTATTGGTAAAGTGAAATTGACCTAAATAAAATAACTAACCAGCTGCGAACGTAATAGTTTATGATAATCTCTAGTCCTTACTATAAAGATTTACAATACTGTCATATATAGACATATATGAATATTCTATTTTATACAAAATTCCCTTTTTCTTATTATTTAAAGTTAATATTAAATATACCTACTGACCCAATTATTTGTTATTAAAACAAGCACACTACAAGAATGCTGTCTAAGCATATTGCCGAGCTTGCATTTTGTTACCAATCAATAACTGGGTTAGTTTATTGATACTGATTGGTATAAATAGCAGGCCGGTACTATGTAAAAGAAACCATTCGGGGTCGGGACCATTCGGGTCTCGGCCAGTTTGGTCAAGATCATTCAAGCCGATCATTTGGGTAGAAACCACTCAGTCGACATCATTTTGGGCAGATACGACTCGGTCCAGATAAGTAATATTGGGTCAGTAGCAGCGCAGAGTCCTGTTCCAATTATCAGCCTTTTGCCCTAGAGAGCTCGTCCCTAGTTAATAATGTTGTAAGTAAAACCTAATTTTATGTAACCGTTCAACTGTCGTTTTATATTATATAATAAAGTAGGTGTTATGGAGACTTGTCGCCTTTAATTCTTCCCCACGTGACATTTGGTGGAGGTGCCGTGTTTGTTCTCGTTGGTAAGTTCTTCCTAACTTACCAAGTGTTTTAATATTTTTTTTTTTTGAGCTTTTACCTTCGTGCCCATATTTTTTTATTTCTTTTATAATGACATTATTTTATTTTTTATAATAATAGTATTTTTTGTGTCCGAGAGGTTGACTATAATTCTGTCCTGTGCCAGTTCGCGCTGGCGGGCTAGCATTATATAAACCGTAAATTATTAATAATTCCGCCTTGTGCCCGTTAACGCTGGCGAGGTTAGGATTATTGTAATAGGTGTATTTTCGTTAATTTGTGTGTTTTCAATATTTCATAACCCCTGAGAGTTCTGATATAACCCCGTCTTGTGCCCGTTAACGCTGGCGAGATTAGGGTTATCCAGACCAAATAATACAAATAATCTTGTCTTGTGCCAGTTAGCGCTGGCGAGCTAGGATTACTGTAACCAGTACGGATGATAATAATTCTACCCTGTGCCCGTTCACGCTGGCGGGGCTTTAGAATTGTTGTTAACAGTACAAGTTAGTTTCTTATTCTTGTGCCCGTTCACGCTGGCGGGAATAACTATACTGACTATCTCCCAAAAATAATTATTCAAAAAGGACACAAATATTTTGAATTCCGTATATTAGGATCAACTGTTTAAATTTTCATATAAAATTAAATAAACGCAAAAAAGAACAAAAAAGGTGCGAAAAATTAAATTTAATAATCACGGGGGAAACCGTACAAATTAAAATTCACAAGGAACAAGTCTGCCAGTAACCCCAAATGCAGAGAAAAAAAGGCCTTTCGAAAATCGTGAAATCTATTTAAAAAATAAATTTTTGGAATTATTTGGCGACGATGAAATTTAATATATCGCGTCCTCGACAAATTGCCGATATAACAAAACCAAGTTTAATGTTAATGTTGCTGGCTTAGTCAGCAAATAATTAAACAATTATTTATTTACGTTTATTTTTTTAGGTTGCACTACGAAAGCAATTTAACTTGACATTGAGTATATTTTATTTACAAGCTAAAAATTACCGGACGTTTTTTTTTTAAATTTCAAAAATCTTTATTATCATAAAATACATTCTATCTCATCCTAATATCTATTACTTACAAAGTCATATGATTTTATCTTAAATTGATATCTATATTAAACAGTCAATTCTTAGTAATTTAATTTTTAGAAACACTACACTAATATAGTGTACTATATTATTTTGTACCAATTGAGAATATTAATCAAATAATGTATGTTTTCAAATTCAAAAATATAGCAATTACAACAAACAATTCCGCTAAGGAATTTCGCTAGCATTGAGGGTGCAATGGTACTAAGGGCAGTCAAAAAAGTACCCGCTACAACTACTATAGCACACCACAGAATGGCAAAATCACGCGACTGTGGTGCAAAGCAATTAGACACTTATAACTTTATTATTTTTTATCCAGGTTTCCAGGAAAACAGCAAGTAATTTAAATGTGTGTGCGTGTGTGCATGTGGGATATGATGTGATATATGGTGTGTATGTGTGTTTTATGGCACTGGTTAAAACCAAATGGCCACCATCTTATTATAAAAATATAAATTATCTTAATATAAATTTGTAACTTTTGTGGTCACTTGGTATAGAAATATATCAAATATTAAATAAATAATTTGTTATTGTATCTAATAATATAAACATAATATTTTTTAAAAACATGACCGATTAATCTTAAAAATGAATAATAAGTAAATTACCGGATCACAAATACCGGATAATACATCTCCTGTTCTCTAAAGAAATTTGAAAAATAAAAAAGTTATAATATGTAAGAATAAATATTTCATATACATTTAAAACGTTAAAATCAAAATCGATTTATAATAATAAGCTATAAGGATGAATAATTTTTAAAAAACTTTCACCCAGGTTAAACTTAGTTGTTTTATATATGCGATACGTATAAAGGATTTCGATTAGTCTATTATCTTGTTGAACTATAAAATTATTACAGATACAGGACGAGAGGACAAGCAAAATCCCATATTATCCAATACCTGACGAGGCATATAGCCAGGGGAGTAGTTGTTTTGGAATTTTGATTTGGTTCCTACGAGTCAAGCGTGACTTATATAGCAGTAATTCTACTACTCAAATAATTACAGTGTAGGGGAGCATGGAAGATGACTTACAAATGCTTAAATGCTTAAAAGTTGAATGCTTGCCTAAACATAAGAATTATATTTTAAAATAAATGAGTAGGGGAGCATGGAAGATGACTTTCAAATGCGTAAAAGTTGAATGCTTGCCTAACCATAAGAATTATATTTTGAATAAGTAGGGGAACATGGAAGATGGCTAGATGTAAAAAAAAAGCTGAATGTTCGCCTATAAAATGTATCAGAGGTATTATACTATATGAGGTAGTATGTGAGAGACATAAAAAAAGAGTTTATTACTGAGTTGAATGTTCGTCGAGGCAAAATAGGGATTTGCCATTGTTAGTGAAAAAAGAAATATAAAAGAGGTTATAAAGAGTAAAGAGTAGAATTAACAAGTCACAAAAAAGAGATTGTTTTTAATAATTGTGTAGCAAAGTAAAAGAAATCTAAGGAGATTGTAATAACAGGGTGAAAGTTAAAACAAAGTAAAACACATTTCTTTAATCTAGGAGAACATTAGATGCTATTCAAACACTTATTAATTTGGTAGTAAATATTAGTCACTGTGAAAATGGACTTTTTTTTTTTATTAAATTGTCTCATTTAATTAAATTATGAATATACTGCTGGTCATTCTCTTTGTTTCATGTAACCAATGGAGTCCACACGCTTCCACCCTCCAACCCAGAGCAAGGAAAACACCTACAGATTAGCAGCCAGCATGTTATGCCAAACATGCCAACACGGTCCGGTACGTTGATGGTACTAATGCTTAACCCTGCAGTCAACCAGTACAAGTTGGGTCCAATCCAAGGGTTCGGTGGCCGAACTCATAAGAGGAGGGAGATCCATAGCTACACCCACCAGCCACCGATATCAATCTTCTAGGTGCTGGTATTATTAAAACACAGGGGTGATTAAGCCAATAATCCCCTGAGCATGGAACCAACCCTTAGCACGAAACAGCCAACTGTATCATGGAAACAATGAACTGTTATGTGGTTAGACTCAGCATTGCATTCTCCTTCAACATCCTGCATGGGAAATCGAAGGACGAATTACCGGAAACCGTGTGCGGGAGTGTGAAAGACAAACTGTGTTAGGTGTGCGCTCGAAGGATCTGGTAGCGTGTTGGAACTCTAGCGATAAGACTATTTCCAAAAAAGAGAGCCAGCAGTGTATATTTCTGTTTGTATAAAGTGTGTATATTTTTTTGTATTCTAGAGAGTATATTTTTTTTGTATAAGCCTATTTAGTTTTAAGATTTAAAGCTAGGGGCTAGCTTTTTTTGGCCCGGGGAATATGTCATATATAGACATATATGAATATTCTATTTTATACAAAATTCCCTTTTTCTTATTATTTAAAGTTAATATTAAATATACCTACTGACCCAATTATTTGTTATTAAAACAAGCACACTACAAGAATGCTGTCTAAGCATATTGCCGAGCTTGCATTTTGTTACCAATCAATAACTGGGTTAGTTTATTGATACTGATTGGTATAAATAGCAGGCCGGTACTATGTAAAAGAAACCATTCGGGGTCGGGACCATTCGGGTCTCGGCCAGTTTGGTCAAGATCATTCAAGCCGATCATTTGGGTAGAAACCACTCAGTCGACATCATTTTGGGCAGATACGACTCGGTCCAGATAAGTAATATTGGGTCAGTAGCAGCGCAGAGTCCTGTTCCAATTATCAGCCTTTTGCCCTAGAGAGCTCGTCCCTAGTTAATAATGTTGTAAGTAAAACCTAATTTTATGTAACCGTTCAACTGTCGTTTTATATTATATAATAAAGTAGGTGTTATGGAGACTTGTCGCCTTTAATTCTTCCCCACGTGACAATACTGCCCTGCTAAGCAAAACCCCCGTAAATTGAATTTTTGTCAAAAATGAGTTATAATTACTTTCATATAGCTGGCATTTAATTTCGTCAATATACTAAGCGAGAATCCCGTAAAATAAGGTTAAATATGATTATTTACATATGTCTATACCCCGTATTTAATAATATGCCCAGTAATACTAAGCAAAAACACGATAGAATGCTGACACTAAGCTAAAATACCGCAAAACAAATAAACCAGGCAAAATTTGCGGTGTTTTTGCTTAGCTTGTCTTAAATGCGGTGTTCTTCTTAAGTTTTGGCAGCGCTGTTCTATAACGCGCGGTAAACGGTAATTTTTCGTTTAGTGTAGTTTTATCTGTGTTTTTACCACTAACTTTCTTGTTGTTTAACAGTTTTGTGAGTTTTAACTAGTAACTGGACCAAAGTTTTACTTTTAGTCAGTAAGGTGTAATTCATATTTAAGAGAGTGGGTAAGTTTATAGTGCTAAGAAGTCTAATATCGAGAATTCAGAATTCTTATGATTTATATCGCAAAGTTGTAGTAAATGATAAGAAAATAAGTTTCACTAAACTTGGTCATGAAGAATGTGAAACGTGTGAAGAATTTAGGCTTCACGACAAAACTCACACTTAAGATAATTTAGACGATCAGTGCAATAAATGTAATCAATGGTCAAAGCATATAACTCGCGCCAAAGCATCCAGGACCATGTACAGATCCATGGCTGATTCTCTTTTTGACGAAAAAACCGTATGTGTCTCAGCTGACTTACAAAAAATAATTATGCTCCCTCTTATTGATACTTTTAAGAAGGTATTGTTTATCAAACGATTGGTGGCTTACCATGAGAGTTTTATACCTGTGGGCAAGAAGTCGAAAGCTGTTCCATATGCTGTCGTTTGGCATGAAGCTGTCGCTGGACGGTGCAAGGAAGAACTAACTAGTATTTTTTTTGCATTTCTTATGAGGAATAGAGATGCTGAAAATGTTACAATTTGGCTCGATAATTGTTCAGGACAGAATAAAAATTGGGGACTTTTTACTTTCTTAATATATATAGTCAACTCTGGAGCTATCGCAGCACGTACTCTAACGCTTAATTACTTTGAACCAGGTCACACGTTTATGTCGGCTGCCAACTTCCATCATCAGGTGGAACTCTCGCTTAAACGACAAGGAAAAACATATGATTTTAATGATTTTGTGGCAGCTATTAAAACGGCAAATTCTGGAAAAGTTGAAGTTAAAGCAATGAATTATACAGACTTCTACGAATGGTTGGACAGCAGTTCAGTGTATAAAATAAACAATACCAAACCAAGGCCCTACCTGTCAGATATGGTACAAGTTATTGCTCAAAAAGACAAATTTACATTGCAGGTTAGTTTCTTTATAATATCGCCTATTGCAAAATAAATCAATCGATTACATTTTTTAGTACCGGTGTTCTTTTGAAGCTGAGGAAATGAAGGACCTTGATTTTCTCAACAAGAAAACAATAAAATCTGGATTGACTTTGCCTAAACAAAAAAGTGGACCATGTGGTGTGCCTGCAGAGCGGCGTAATAATATTTTAGACAAACTGGAAGGACTGTTACCGCAAAATCGACAGCAGTTTTGGAAAGACTTGTCAGTTGTTAATGAGTGACTAAAATCAGACCCGTTTAATTTTAGTTAGTTTTTGTTTCTGTTTTAAATAATAATAATTTTAAATGTCTTTTGAAATTTCACCTGAAAAGAAAAGTTTTTTAGGATTTCAATAAAGAGCTGTTCAATACTAACTGCTTGTAAATATTTTCCTTTTAACTTTAAATAACTTATAAATACCTATCGTATTGTTGCATAGATGTTTATTATCAAACTAAATAAAAACACGGTAAAAATACTTACTGTGATTTTGCTTAGCAAACATATGATATCTAAATATTTGATAGTAAGCATAAACACAAGTTTACTATTTCCAACTAAAAAAACTTCAAATATTCCAACCTCAATTAGTTCAGTAGAAATATATAAAAAAACTCGAATTTAACAAAAAAAAATACATAAAAAATGTTTATTAGAATTGGCCGGCAATAGACTTTATAGTAAACGTCATTTATCTCCTTTCGGTGGTTTATCCTTTTACGGGGTTTCTGCTTAGCAGGGCAGAATACACCTGCACCTGTCGCTTACTTTGTACTAGCTTCCACACCATCTAGAGGTGAGTACTCGGCTTTTTTTAATGTTGTATCACGAATAGGCCCAATTCACTATGCTAACTTAATAAACTCAAGTTTTTTTTTGGGTTGAGTCTCAATATCACCGTAACCCTCAACAACATTTGGGTCATATTCCGGATTTGATTTATAATCTTGGAAATGTTATATTGATTGATACCCTCGTCAACTAACTCGACTATATTCATAGTATTTAAACAAAATTTGCCACAAATTACCGAGCAATGTAATCCTGTTTTGCGACAGCTAAAAGAAATATTACAATATTTGGTGCATTTAGGTACAAGAAAAGTTTTAGAGATTTTTGAGGAGCTGCGTCTTATGAATTGAAAATAATCCATTTTTTAAAAATTTCTCCATTCCCAGCCTGAACCCGATTTCTCGTTTCTATTCCTTAGGATGCATGATCCCCATAATATAAATTTTGATGCTTCAGGGAGAGACAGGGAACAATAAAGTTCGTTAAACTTCCATAGAAAGAAAGACTATTCAAGATCTGTTCAAATTGTTAAAGACTTAAGCGGGTCGCCAGAGGAAATATATATATATTGGGAGAACAATTTCTTCTTCTGTATGTGTAACTGCGATTGAATAAATAAATATAATACCAGTGTTTCGTACAATCTATAACCAAAAGTTTACCAAATGATAGAAGAGTTTTGGACTTGCATTGACTGTATATGTTATTAATTCACAACGTTTCAACTCGTAAGTATCTTGAGTCGTCTTCTGGTGAATACTATCTAGCATTATTACCACCAACCGCTCGCTTGAACTCATTTCTAATGTATAACCAATTTTATCTATGCTCTGGAAACAAAAAATTGACTTTAGGCTGGAGATGGAGAAATTCGAAGAATAGGTTCATACTCACTCTCAATGTACACAACACAGCTCCCCAAGAATTACTAAAATTAATTTTTTATAAATGCACCAAAGTCTGTAATGTAGCTGTCGCAAACCAGGATTGCATTGCTAAGTAATATGTAATTTTCGTCAGAGTAAATCTTGTTTCAATACTATAGACGTGGTTGAATTAGATGACGAGAACGTGGAATATTTAATAGAAAATTCCGAAGATTATGAACCGAATCCGAACTATGACATAGACGTCGTTGAAAGTCATTGTGATTTTAAACAACGATGAGCCGTTATTTTGTTGAGATTGTGACTTTTGGTCTTTTTGTTTCTTAGGTCGCTTTGTAAAATGGGCTACTTCTTTGTACATAATAACTATTATAGTCGCAGTCGAATAATTTTTTTAAAAGAAAACTCTTTAAATACTTAATATAAATAAATTACTAAAATAACTCGCTAATGTCCAGACAGTCAAGCTGCCCTCAAGGCCCTAAACTCCAACCGACTAAATCGAGGATCACAATGGAGTGCCTAAATAACCTGAAAGACCTAGCAGCAAGGAACAACAGGGTAGCATCCCTATGGGTTCCTGGTCACTCGGGTATAGCGGGCAACGAAAAAGCCGATAAACTGGCTAGAGCCGGATAATTTCAAAAACTCAGGGGCCCTGAACTCGCTTTTGGCATATCAAAACAGGCAACCAAAGCAAGATCAGACAGGTGGGCGCAATAGCAACACCTATCCCGATGGAACATGATACCTGGTCAAACCTACGCGAGGGCCACAATTGGGAAACTCTTCAAAAAGCTATCAACTGGAATGTTGCTTCTAACGAGCACCCAGCTAAAACAAGTGGTTGGCCTACTAACAGACCACTGCCACTTAAGAAAACACCTACGTCGAATAGGCATTTACAATGGTTCCATTGAATGCAGACTTTGCGAATCACTGACCCGAAAAAGATTCAAAATCTTCAGAGGAATCTAATGCGGGGATAACCTCCCGCATCACAAACTTAGAAGGAATTTACCGGACCTTATATAAGGAACAAATCTTTTCTAGCAAGATAGGGGAGCACAATAAGCTACTAAGCTGCAGTGCAGAAAGCTTGGGCCGAATGCCCGACCCCGCCTTAAACCAACCAATGTCCAACAAGAATATAGCCATAATTTTGGCAAAAACTCGCCAGCCGTAGAAAGAATTTTACTCCGGGTATACTAAATTTGTAATAAAATTAAACAATATTTTTGTACAAATAATAAATTTATTTAAACGGTTCAGACAATCTATTTGCCTGGATTTCATTCATTATATACACGGCTAATATATTGAATGGTATTAAAGATTGCTCCTACCAGGCTTACGCTGATGACACTCAAATAGTTTACAGCTTTTTCCCTATTGAACACAATATTGGTGAGTTTATAATAAACGGAGAACTCAATAAAATTTCTGAATGCTCGAAAAAACATAACTTAGTTCTAAATCCAAGCAAGTCAGTGGTTTTGTTTTTTGGTGACCGAAAAATGCCTGACATAGCCAAGACAGTACAACTACAGCTTGACGGAATTTCTTTACCAGTAAAAAATGTTGCAAAATCTCTAGGCATTATGATTGATTCAAAGCTAAAGTTTAATGAACAAGTAAATAAAACCATCCAAAAAGCCTTCTATCGACTAAAAATATTATATGCAAACAGGCATATTTTGTCCAAAAGTCTTAGGAGGACTTTGTCTGAATCATTGGTGCTATCACATTTTAATTACTGTTCGTTTGTTTATGACTCTTTCCTTACCCTTCTAGAGAAGAGAAGGATCCAGAAGGTACAAAACTCATGTTGTCGCTATGTGTGTTCACTAAGAAAATATGATCACATATCGAACTCATTGCTTGAGCTTAAGTGGCTTAATATGGAAAACAGAAGGAAACTTCATTCTGCAGTGTTCGTCCATAAAATTGTTCTTACTGGGTCTCCTTCTTTTCTGTATAACTTGCTTGTTCCTGGAAGCCAAATCCATTAACGAAGTACTCGTTACAGGTTCCTCTTTTATATTCTACAACATAGGACAGCCTTGTTACAGAGATGCTTTAGCAATCGGGCGCCACATATTTATAATAGTTTGGAAAGCGAACTAAAACTGTTAAACCCCGAGAATTTTAAAAGAAGTAATAGGAATGTTTTGCTAACTTCTCAAATAACCAACGCTGCTTACCCTCAAATATGTTGGCTTTTTAATACTATAAAATTAACTTGTATCATAATCATTATATAAGTAATTATGTGTTTTTATTTATATTTATTTATTTTTATATTCTAATTTTAGTAGTTAAGTACTTCTTATGTAGATAGTATTTTTGTTTTTTGCTCGTTTGTATTTACACAGCCATGCACGGTTCGATGCAAGAGTAGCTATTGCAGCTAAATCTCGCCTTGCTATGGCTGTGCCTTTACCATATATACTTTGAATATATTTGTTATAATTTGCAATTTATCAAGAATAAAAGTCGATTTATTATTTAATACTGGTAATATACTAACTGTTTCGAATACACGACTATTCTTTAATTTCGGGTAAAAATGTTATTAGTAATAAAACAAAAAAAAATACAGCTTAAAACAAAAAGTTTTTTATTAAAGATATCTTAAGAATTCTACAAACTTAGATACATACATACATAGCTGCTAAACAGTCTATTTAGACATATCGCTAACAATATTTGTGTTTCAGTAAAATTTTAGGTAGTTATTCTACATTTTTCTTATTATATTAAAATGTACTGTATAATAATAATAATAATAATTTAATTATACTGTAATAAACAGCGATGAATAACATTTTATGTATGGATTTGATCATAAGTATATAGAATTAAGTTTTTAAACATTGTCGAGTTCAATATGAAGATATTATAAAAGCAATTCCACGAGATCAAGCTACCTTTTAATTGTCATTTTCCATGGTATAACAAAGACTACTATTAGTAACAAAATGATCTAAAAATTAGTCTTAAAAGTATCATCACAGTGTAGTTCCTACAGATTACAGATTCTGAAATTTAAGTTGAATACGCTATGAAATTATAGCTCCTTTTTACTGCTTTGTTTTGGTTCCAAAAATCTTGATACAAGTAATCTTTTCTGAACCCTGTACGTTAGTACTACAATTACAGCTAACCACTTCATAATGTAATATAACAATCCAAACATTACAGTCATAAAAAGATACACATCCAGAAGATAGTACTGGATAAAAGGTAAATCTGCAGCTCCATACCGCAGATGGGATGCCCCATCGTGTCTTATGACATATTCAATCCAGAATATTGCTTTTTCCAGGGCATTCACTGGTTCATCACTTGCTATCAGAGATTGTTTTTTAATGTTGTTTTGGTATCTGTAAATAATTTAATTTTTTTTTAGAAAATATTATATTGCTTAACACATTTAGATACTAGTTTTTTGGGATTTCATAAGTCTATTGTTTTTGCTCAGATGTGTGGTTATACTCGACCAAAGAAATAAAAAAATAAGATATAAAAATTTTTTTAAAAGTTTTCTTTCGGGGTTTTAAGGAATAAGTCACCCTGTAAGGCAAAATTTTTATAATTCTTATTTACAGCATGTAACTGTAATAGTATAATTGATATCCATTTTTAGGATTATATTTTGAATCTTTATAAAAGAAGCAAAAGCCATTATTAAATAATACTATTCCATTAGTAGGGCTTAACGTTGTTGTTGATAACAAGAATCGTAGATACGATTTCCATTACAGTTATTACTATATTTACAAAAAAAAATCCTAATTTCAGGATACAAGCAAATATTAATAATAATAAATATACAACAACTGGTTGAGACAGAAGGCGTAGTTGTCCAATATTCAAAAGAAATACCTTATTGTGAACAATACAAAAATGACGCTACGATTAGAATTTTGCCACGAGAAAATATGATGCGAATTATTGTGTATATAGTAATAGAAGTGTATAGTTCAAATGACCTAGTCCACAGTAAACAAAATAAACTAGTTAATCAGTCACAAAATATGAATTCACTGCGAACCATTCGTACACGATAGCCGCGATAACCTGATGATCGGTGACAATCTGAGATGGTTTTGCCGCTGGAAGATAGGATTTTAAAATTGTATTCTCTCTGAGTAAGTTATACTAAATCCTGCGAAGCAATGGAGCCAGTGGCGGCAGAAGGAGTTTTGAGATGGGTGGGCCCGATGATTTTATGATTTTTGAGTGGGCACTACCCAAATCAAAAATGACTTTAAAAAAAAGAAGGTCGCCTCCCCACGCTCTATAACGCCATAAAAAGAGGCAGTTGTATAGTTGTATCATGGGTGGCTACTAGGCCGTGCTGCCACCCCCCCCCACCCTCCCTCTGGCGAAACCACTGAATGGAGTGCGTAAAAAATATTATAAACGCGTGACAATCTCGTTTTCACGAGTTTATTGGGTCATATGGATATGTCTTCTGTTGAAAGCCACGATCATTGGCCGATCAGTAGGCGATATTTTTTTGATGTTTCTTATTGTTTCCATGGATTTAGTAGTTACTAGAACTAAAACTCCCACTCCTATCCAGAAATATATTTTCCTTGGTGACTATCGTCGAAGGATCATAAATTAATGTAAAACTCGGTTAACTATGTTTATTACTTCATTGCTTACCTATTTACAATAACCTGTTATTTATTTTAAATTTAATATTAATTAATTAATCAAGAGATAATTCAAGAAATAAATTAGAAAATTTTTCCTATTTTATCTATTAAATACTTACGATTCATCTTTAAGCAATTTGTTAAGTTTTTCTTCCAGTTCATTGTCAGTAAACTTAGATAAATCAATAGTTTCCGCAAATCCTAACCGGACGCATCTATCTGCATTAGTTTTCTGATCACCAAGAAATGGAATAACCAACATTGGTACTTTTCTGGATAACGCTTCATCGATTGATTGAAGACCTGTAAAGGTAAATTATAATAAATAATATACGACTTAGTAAATTTATGGTTAAAAAATTAAGCACGCATCACAAGAATTCCTAGATTTTCTATGTGGTCAACGATTATTTTTTTTTAAATTCGATAAAACGATTTCGACTTAAGTAATTAATATTTTTTAAATTTTTTAAATCAATTATCAATGCCTTAGCAAAGATTTGCCTTCTTCTTAGACATAAGTGTTTGTATGATAACTTAAATAGACAAAAATAGTATAGAAAGTAAAAACCAGACTCGAGACCTGTTTGTGTGTTTACAGAGCGATCGGTCGCTACCATTGCTTGGAATTTATGTGACGTGTGGACATAGATTCGCATGTTTTAGAAGAGAGCGTATTTTATTTAATTATTTTCTCTGAAAAAGTCCGTTATTGAAAGCTTTAATGTTTACAATGTAATCGAATATTTCTTACCTCCTTGACTAATGAAAAGCTTTACTTTGGGATGCCCTAAAATATCCTGTTGAGGGAACCATTTGCGAACAAAAAAGTTTTTGGGTAAATTTTCAGGAAGGTCATCTGTGTCATATTTCCAGAGTATAGTGTACGGTAAACGACCTAATACATTGAATATTTGATTCATAGCTAACATGGGCAACTGAGAAGTCCTAACGTTGGTTCCAAAGCTGAAGTAAATAACGTCGTTCTTGAGATTGTTCAAAAACTCAGCTAAATTCTAAAATAACCCACAAAATTTTTTAAAAACTTGCTGATCGACATACCAAAAATTATTTTTTATCTGAATATATCCTCAGTTAAGAGAGGCAACGTTTAAGGGGGATTTCTACTGTGATGGTCCTATTTTCATCGTTTCTTTACGATTTTTTTCTGGGGATAATAAGATAAATGCAGGGAAACAAGTTTTCAATTCTTTTTATTAAAGATAAAATGTACCAAAAAAAATATTTCAACCCCCAAAAAATGAAAAACTTGAGGGTGCTCCAGGGTCCCGAAGTTACCCTTTAAAAAAAAAACGTAACTTGCTGGCGGAATTTAAATAAATTTTTCTATTCATGGCAAAAAAAAAATTGATCCCAGATTCTTCAATTGTAAGCATGTAGTTATAGCCCCCACTAGAATCAAGTCAAAATTCGAGTAACTGTTAAAATGGCGCGAGATTAAAATTTTTTTTTGAAAATTTACCATTTTTTCTGTATTTTAAGGGCCGTAACATTTTCTGTAGTATCGCAAAATACTTGATTCTAGAGGGGGCTATAACCTCTTGTATTCTGAGCAATTTAAGACCAAAATCATTAAATTCTGATAATTTGAACATACCGAAGTACTTTCCGCCAGCGCGAAAAACTACTTTAAAATTTCAACGGTGGCTCACAACAAAATAGTCTCACTCTTAGTCTGCGATGCCTGGCCCGTAGATTACACTCTCCTCTTCCTCGAAAAACGATAAACGAGCTGATTCTTCCTGCCTCTTTGCGTGCCTGGCCTGACGATCCTGATTGGTCGAGATGACGTCGCTGGCGACAGAACGTAGCTCTGAGAATGCGGGTTAACCCAAAAGCGGCTAGTGGTGAGAACTGACCGGCAATCATAAAATTGGATGTAACTTTTTTTTGGAGTAGATTTGGTAAAAACGTTTACACACAGTTATTCTAGAGGCTATAGAGAGTCGAAAAACGTCGGAAAAATATTTCGATTTTTTTGGAACCATCACAGTAGAAATCCCCCTTAATAAAATTCTTAGATAAATTTTTTGAATTATGAATTGCTTTTTAAAAAGAACCGCTTTCTTTAATATTAATAATAAAATATTAAATATTATTACTAGTAAAAACATATTAAACATTTCGATCAACAATCCATTTCCTGAATGAGAAATTAGAAGGCTTAACAAAATTTAAAAAATTCAGAAACAAAATATTGTATATCAGTAATTATTCATCTCTCATTCATCATCATAACCAGTGGTTCTTAACCTTTTTGTGGATGCGGAATAATTCTGGTATTAATAAAAAATCAGCGAAATATTATCTTACATCTTTAAAATACAATAATCCTATATACAAGGCTATGGTAAGGGTATTTCGTCAACCGCGGCAGTGCTCAGAGGTGAGGTACTGGCATTCAACCGTGGGGTCCAGGTTCGATCCCCGGATTGGGCATACGCATAATAAAAAAGTGTGTCCGAAATTTAGTAGATAAAATAATGCAGTATGCTACTAGTGATTCCTAATATCGGGACCGAGAAGGGCGTCCTGGACCTCTGGGGGCGTAAAAAGGATAACTAGTGCATACACGTGGTTCGGATTCCACGTTAAGCTTTAGACGATAGGAGATACAATGGGCCTTATAGGCCTAAGTATACTGGCTCTTCCGCCAACCCCAGCAAAAAAAAGGGTATTTCGAAAAATCTAACCAAACTACCAAATTTACAGTACATATATTTTTGTATCACTTATTGAAAAATTACTTTTATTAATAAATATTTGTATTGTGGGTACTTAAATATTTAAATGAATTATTTCGCGGAACACCTGAAAGAGGTAACCAGTGTTTCGCGGAGCAAAAGTTCAGCATTTAAAAATTTTTTATATACGTTAATGGCTTAGAGATTAAAACAATTATTAGTGAAAGATAATTTACAATTTATTTCTTAATTTCAAGTGTCTAAAATGTTTTTAAGTTAACAACTCTGAAGTGCTTTTGTCATAATTTTTAAATCGACTTACCGGAGGCAAAGGTTTTGGAGGTTGTATATGAATACCACTGATTGGTATAAAATTAGGTGTTAGTGGCTTAACATTTTGCAATGCCAAATTAGAGTTTCCAAGAACGAGGCTCACTTCTTTCATTAAGTCATGACCACTCTTATTTATTTCTCCAAAGTGTCTATTGATTTGTGCTTTATATCTTGGGCTTAGTCTTGTTTTGTAAGCTAGTCTGTAGAGCCATTGAAATCCCCAACTAAAGACGCGCTGCTTAAAAGTTTCGGCAAAAGAATATTGCATTAGTAAATCAGGATCCAAAACAGGGTGCTTGTCCATGCCCAAAGCGTCTGTCCCTATAATAGTAAGAGGCAACGATGTTATTCCCACCACTGGTACTTTATAAACTTCTTTAAAAGCAAACATCGTTTGCCATAGATATTCCACCAACAGCAGATCATAGGTCTCATTGTTAACATTCTTTATTAAATCCACCATATACGGATGGCTAAGTTGTATTTCTGCTGTATTTTCATATGTTTCAAATACCTTCTTAAAATCCTCGCCTGCTTTATCTATTTCTCTGAATGTTTCATAGCTAAAGCTAAGATCATATTCAGTCAAATTGGTCAGTGATTTATCTTTTAAAGGATAAGGTGTGTAGACTGTGACCTGATGACCTCTTAGAGAAAGTTCTTTCCATATCGGCTGAAACACTATTTGATGACTGTAACTAGGAACCATAAAAATTGCTAATATTTTGGCGGAATTGACAGCCGATGTCAGAAGAATCACGCCAAAAATAGTTGTTAGCAACATATTGAACGTAACTGGCGAATGCTGTAAGTGCAATCATTTTTATATTAACAACATTTGTGAAAGATAAGCTCATATCAATACATTGTCGTTTATCTTTTCAGTTACGCAGAATTATCGACATAAATTGATCATGAACATATTACTTTCCTATTGTTAAGACGAATTATTGTAACTACAGACTGAACATAAACTTGGGTTTTAAACACACAACATGGTAAAGGTGTTACAATCGAAGGACTTCTAAAATTATTTCTTCTATTCCCACATGGATATTTGCTATTTCCCTTACACACCTTTAGTGATTGGATAAGTGGGCTAATAGTTTTCTAAACGGATATAAGTCCATATACGTCCTAGTTAGGATAAGAACCTGACTAATCACAGCGGTCAATTACAAAGAAACCAAATTTACACGAGTCAATTTATGAGCATTAGCAAAAGTGAGCTTAAGATTATACTTCAAAAAGATGCGAATCTGTCAGATCAAATTTATTATTTTTTTAATTGAATCAAAACATTTATCCCAGAGCCTATGCATATATCAATATTTCCCAAAGGGGACATGAAAATTAAACCTTTGTGAAAAATTGGTATTTTTTCTGCCTAACTGTGCATAATGACAAAAACATTTCCATAGCATGTGCCATTTTTACTATGAATGTGCCAATTTATAAAAAATTACTTTTTTAGAATTTGAAATAATTTATTCAATTGATAAACCCATGTGGCTAAGCCTTAGTCAAAGAAAAATGCAAAAGGTCCGTTTTCCACAAATTTTTTATTAGTTGGATACCGGTTTCGGCATACCATACATACCATCTTCGTTTAGTTATAGTATATTACATAACAAGTAATGAAAGTGATACTTTTTAAACGAGGTGATATTTAGCAAGAGGAGTCCCGAGTTTAAGAATAATCACTTTCACACGAGTAATGTACACTATTTTTCCTACGACCAGAAAGAATTATTAAAAAGCCTTTGATTTGTAAAAAAAATATCAACACTAGTTTTGAAAAGAATATATCTACACTAGTGTTGAAATTAGCATACTTCGGATTATGTTCCACTTAATATTTTCATAGTTTGTCAACAGGCTTTTCCTTTATTTGTAGTATAACTTTTTAAATTTTTTCATATTTTATATATTATATCATAGGAAAAACACTAATCCTTCTAGATTAACCCGAATGAAAAATTTTATATTTAATCAAGGAAAGATGCATTAAACATAAATTTAAAAAATCGACCCAACAAGGAAGATTTGAATTCAAAATAATTCTATAAATTATTTAATGTTTTTATAAAAAAAACTCAAATACTCCTGATGGAATTTGAACCTGTAACCTTGCAATCTGTAGGTTGAAGCTCTATTTTCTACGCTATCGCTACTGATAAAGATTTGTTGTTTAATACATGACACTCCCTCCAGCGCGATTTGTTTTTTCTGGTAATAGATTTTCCAGTATATTATTAACATTATGGCGTATTTTCACTCTAATTCTCGACAAATACATGATAACTAAGTTAAACACTTTAAAATTACTGATTTCTTAAATTTGTTCTTTTTACTAAATAGGGATGGTCGTCAAATTGGCACCATATGTTTAAATCAAATAGTGTGCCTTGATATTTCAACACTAGTTTAAAAACTTTTTTTATACTTTTCATGCAATTTAAAATGAATCTGCTTCAGAAAGTATACCATTTTTTCTACTCCCACATGGAAATTTTCTGTTTCCTTTACACTTAAGTGACGAGTAAACTAGGCTATTCCAGTTAACTGTGCGGGAAAATCTCATATCCATCCTGGATAGGTAATGAAACTGACCAATCACAGTAGTCAATTACAGAAAAGCCATTGCTGTTTTTAAAAGTACTGACCATCACATAATATTATTTTTACATTTTTAAAAGTACTGACCAATCACATTATATTATTTTTACTGAGGCTCCGCCTTCTTTTTCAAGACACTAAATTATATAATTTAAATGCATATGGTATAATTTGTTTTTAATTTGTTCAATATAATAAAATCTAGACACATTTATAATAGATTTATCAATAATGCAACCTGCTGAATGTGCATAGAAAATTAATTTCCTGTAGCATCATTAATCAGTTGGTTTTCCGATAATTAACTAAACGCTTTAATAGTCCAGACGTTAGAGCGTTGAACTATGGAACCAATGGTCGTGAGTTCGAGCCCGGCAACCTACAAACCTTTTTTTAATATTTTTTAGCATAAGGTCGTAGAAAAAATATACTGTTCAACTCGAGTGGATTGTCCATATTGCCCTCGAAAGTTTGAGCACTCCGCCTACGGTGTCCTGTTCAATTTACTTCCTCGTGCGATATCCACTCT
This sequence comes from Polydrusus cervinus, assembly GCA_935413205.1. Classification (NCBI taxonomy): domain Eukaryota; kingdom Metazoa; phylum Arthropoda; class Insecta; order Coleoptera; family Curculionidae; genus Polydrusus; species Polydrusus cervinus. Next base: position 22,664,860 of record OW284514.1, on the reverse strand, counting down.
TGTTGTGCAAACTACTATTCCGTGGCGAAATTAAACAGGTGTTCGGTAAGTACTGTAATAATTTCTTATTGTTTAGATACATTTAAGTGTCAGGTGTATTTATTTTTGTTTGCTGTAATACAAAAGCACATCACAAGCTTCGGATAATTAGTGCGTCACAAGCTTTTAGTATATTTTAATTACAACCTTTCATTAATATGTAAATGAGTAAACGATAATTAATTTAAATCACTAAGTATAAAAACATTGATAAAACTTTATTAGCAAGGTCGTGCTTTTAGGATGAAAAAAATTGAAATATGTTTTATCAATAACAGTAATGACACTTATCGACTATTCACAAAGTGGTAGTTTCCTGTGAGTAAAATGTAACACTATTTCTAAATCCCCCGTGACACATTTTAAGATGATTTAAGTTTTCTTATTATATATATAACAAAATAACCGCTTTCACTTAAAATTTTAAAATTTAAAACACTCTGAATATGTTAATTTTGTGCTTAAAATGACAAGACTCTACATATAATAAAGATTATTGAAAAATATAAATATTTCTTTTTTTCGATTTTTTTCCGCATGAAAATAACTATCCCATACCCTCATAGATACTGTCGGATATGAATTATTATCCTTAAGGATAGATTACTCATCTAATACTTCGCTGTGAAGTTAAGACTCTTAATGGGTAATAAATAGGTATAGTGGAAAGATAGTGCATAGGACAAAAACATTTCTAGTTTCATAGGAAGAAGTTAGTAGACATGTTTACAAAAATAACTGTTTGTAATTGGTTGAAGAGAGGCTACATTTTGAATAGTACATTTAAGAAGCTTTCCTCCGAATGTTAATTCCTTACACAGCAAAAAGGAACCCCTTCTCTATTTTGGTAGGGGGTACAAAACATTATAAAACCTCAAACAAACACTTACTCAGTGGAGTTGTTTAACGTATTCAAGTTCAAGGGTAACCTCTGCCCGTTTGGTTACTCAAGTCTCTCTAAATGATGTAAACCATAATGCCAGAACCAAAACAGTTTCTAGCCAATGTGTAAGTGGTCTTTGTAATGTTAATTTAAATGTTATATTGTTTATTTCTCTTTTGGCCCAAGTTGACGACTGTAAAGCGGAAATTGTTTCTCTTGAACTTACTTGAAATAGCATCGTATGTGAGTTTTAACGGGACAAGTTTTCTTTAGAGAATACTTTCTTAATTTACTGATTTAATAACCTTATTTTTATTTCTTAAGACTTGTATGTTATTCACTATAACGTAATCGTCAATTGCGCACAACAAATTAAATAAACTAAAACGTAATTTCAAACTATTAAAGCTACACGTTCCAGTCGCTTACCATTTTAATACGCGACATTACCACCTTTTCAATGGTGAAAAAAACTCAGTTCTCTCGTAATTCTGGTCAAGAAGAACAGGAATTTAACACGGCAAGTTTTAGTGCGGTTGAATCCACTTAAAATTCTTCATCTGTCTGACTCGTGAAACACAGGGCCTATTTCCTTAGTAGGCCCGGTAGGCAGTAGCGGATCCAAAATTTGTTGAGGAAGCGGTGATTTAAAAAAAAATACTTCTAAAAAAAAGAGCGTATCCCGGCTCTAAAAATCTTTTTACTCTCAAACGTGACTTCTAAAAAAACCTTTAACCCTTCACACGCCCTTCAATTTTCAAGGATCAAGGTAAAAAAACATCTATTTTGTGAGGCACGGGGGGAAGGGGGGGGGGGGGGGGGGCTTCGCCCGGCAAATTTATTTATAACTGCAACAAAAAACAATAGTAAACAAATGTTGCGAAATAAAAAAATAGTATACATTATTATATTACATTAAATACAGCTATTTTCTTTGTTTTTGTATGACAATTATAACGGCAGTGGCTCAGAGGTTGAGTTACTGACATTCGACCGCATACACGCGGTTCGGATTCCACGTTAAGCTGTAGGTCCCCTCTGGCTGACATTATCCAGACGATAGGGGATACAATGGGCCTCATATAGGCCTAAGTATACTGGCTCTTCCGCGAACCCCGAAAAAAAAATGACAATTATAGGAAGCTATAGAAATAATTAATCGATAATATTTTGTTCAGTACGTACAAATTAAAATCTTATCATTATGTATTGTTGGATACTTGAAAATTAACTATCATTTACGTCACACAACCACTCAATGATGTTATACCAGAAATAAAAGTAAGATAATTTTATACAGTGTGACCACTTAAGTTGGCAATGTAAGAAAAAAGATATACTTCATAAAAAGTTCTGAATGGTCTAAAACACAAAAATTAAATAACTAGATATTACATTTTTCCAACCATAAAGGAGGTTCGTTAAAAAATATGCATTTTGCTTAAGAGTTAAGTAATTTTATATTTGGCAATTACGAAAATTGAAATACCATAGACATATAGGTGATTATAAGTACGCCACTGTACATCATAACATTTAGGTAGGTACAACTATTGTTACTGAACATAATCGAGCTTGTCATAAGGTATAGTAATAATTACTCGCAAAGTTTGCACGATACGACGCACAGTGAGATCTAGCTACCAATAAGTTAAAATAAAGCAAGGATTTTCAAAAAAATCGGTATTTCTTAAAATATAGCAGATATCAAAAATTTGACAAATCACTTTCTTTGATATGAACCAGTGATTCAATTGACGTAGAGTGATAAAATTTAAAAATATTATTGTGAACGTTACACTCCATGAAAATTGGAGCAAAAATCATCGTCTTCTTTAACACCCTGTATATAAAAATTTCTGCCAGTTAAATAAAATCCAATATTGACAATTGTTTTCCAAGGGATGAATCTATCAACAATTCAAAACCGTAGGTCGATATCATATCTGGTTCAGAAAATATTAACTGTTAAATTTAGGCGAAATTTTTCTTGCTCGAAAGCAATTGTCCAGCAGTTTAGTTTAATACGTCTAGAATGTCTTGTAAATTAAAATGTTCAATATGGCCCCCATAACGCTATCCTATTACTATTTATATGATTTCGTTTTCCAAGGCACTCTAGGGATATCGAAACTTTATTTTCCAACAAATCCTATGGTCAAATCACTTTAACTTGAGAAAGATGACACAAAAAACAATTGAAGAAAAATTAATTCCATTGGGTGAATCCATGGCAAAATTAAACGGTAACATATTTGTCGAATTAGCCGTTTTCCTTTTACTCACAGAAGAAAAAAGGGTTTGTTCCTTTTACTTATAGAAAATTTTAAATGCCATTAAAGACATCAGGTTTATATCTATCTTTTTCAAATTTGACATTTTGCATAATACGAGACAAAAATGACTATAGTTATTGTAAAAAACGAACAATGTGTTGTTTTGTACCAAAGCCATTGTGATCTCTTGGTTTTCAGAAATGTTTTCTTGGTTGCCTACTTTCGCTAACAAAAAAGCCCAGTTTCTCAACAAAATAGCTTTAAATTCATTTAAAAAATACTTTTTGGGAATGAATATTAACTTTTGAGTATTCGTGATGGTAAAGTTTTTTAAAATTAATTACATTCTTTTCCAATTTACAGTAATAACATGGCAACATTGTAACCGTTAGAAGTGGCAATACCGTAGGATATTTTTCTGACAAGCCGATATGACATTACCTCAAAAAGTAAAAATATTATTTCTTTAAACCTTATTATTTTATGTGGTTTTATGGACTTGTCTTAATTTTCTAACATTTAAGGACTATTTACCAGTTTAATTTCTATTTCTGTTGCATATAATAAAAGTTTTAAGGTCGATTGGGGCCCTGTTGAATATATCAGAAAATAATGTAAATAAGTGTGTTGGAAAAGGATTTACTTACAACAAAGGTAAATACAGATTTTCATTTTGTTAGATTTACGTTATTTTTATGCTTTAAATGTTGTAGAAATTGTGCAGAAACAAATTGAAGACTGGAGATTTTTTAAATAAGTGAACAGTTGTTAAACATAAAAACCAGTTTAGAGGTAGGTATTTACACGTGTTAGCTTCCTAATTTGCATGAAACCTTTAGTACATTTTACCATTTTCAATACCCATGTAGGTAGATAATATTCTTGTTCTCGGTTAGTTCAATGAAAATATATTTTAAGTCTCATATCTTCAACTCTGGCACCATTTTGATCACTCTTTCAGAAAAAATTAATAAAAACTGGTGTATGCATGCATAGGATCTCTGAAATAAATGTTTTTTTCCTATTTTTGGGGGTTGATATGATACGATGTGCTCTATGTAAATATTTCAAGTTATGGACGCAATATTAAATTACTAACTGTTTTACACTACACAACTTTTTTTGATGTTACATTATATCAGCTTAAAAACACATTAATTAATATAATTTTCTGCATAATAGGTATATACCTACTTTACTTTAAGATCGAACCACAAACCCGAAGAAATAATAATTTTTATCTGAAAACCCCTATTTGAAATGTAATTGTGCTCAATATAACCTTTTAGAGTTTATCATGTCAGTACATGTATGTCTGTTATGTCCTGGTATGTCTGTCAGCAACTGCACTACCAATTTGATTTTTTTTTGTTTTATAGAAAAGATTTCATGATGGTTACATACAAGATGACATGTAAAAACTTTAAAATATAGTGTTTCAGATCATGGACAACACATCTTATAGGAAAATTTGTGTAAGTTATTATATATACACCAGGAAATCTATGGAAACGCCTCGGGAAAACCTAAGACAAATTAACTTAAAGCTGACACCTGTGCTTTTCAATAGCTTTGGGAGTCCCATATGAGATAGTAATAGTCCCTATATTTCCTTCCTATCGAACATCAAAAATACTTGCACATGTTCTAATTCTAATTTTTTATCAGCTTTTTAATTAGAATTGCATGTTGCAGTAATAATGTTACAAGAATTTTTTATTTTTATTTTTATTAGCATTTGTTAGCAGGCTCTTAGATGTTTTCTTTACATACATTTGTATCTGACAATTTTTTTTTCTGTTTTAGGAAAACAACTTACAGTTAAAATGATTTATTGATAAAGCCGAGGATAAAACGATATAATTCCAAAAAAATCAATATCATTGCATGTCAATACAATGACATGGTGAAAATAATGGGGAGACTAATGTCAGGTTGCATAAAGAATTTTCATAATAAATAACTAACCAGCCACTTTGACGGTGGCATACATGATATTGGCAGAAAAACTTTTTTCACAATCACATAGATCTGGTTGGCAAGTTTGATTGTGAGTAAATTATGCCTACCAATGTCATTTATGTCAGAGTCAAAGTTGCTGGTTAGTTAATTGTTGTTAAAAATCTTTGTGCAACCAAATATATAAGTTTTAAATACACTAATTTGATTTTCAAAACCCATATATCTTCATCAAAATTCAATCCATTCCATTTTCACTTCAATGGGTAGGCTGTCTTTTGGACCACTTAGTACAATGTGTGTTACTTCACTTTATGTCTTTTTTATACAGCGTGATCGTTAAAAGTCATAGTAAAAAAAAAAATTTGAAATTTGTTTATTAAAAAAAAATAATTTCCAAAAATCGTTATTTTTTTAGAACCATTTATGAAAAGGAAAGACCTATCGTCGTGACAAAAAAAAGGCATTTATGGACTAATAAATTACTAATTTGGGAAGCACAAGGAAGCATGTTTATAGAATATGTTGTCGACATTCAGAGACGAGCCGCCTTAAGGCGAACGTCTAGGAGTAGGGATACAATTTCCTACTAAAACGATAGTACAGTGCGCACAAGCCCTCTGTCTATTACTCCATTTTAACTTAGTATGTCGAATCTGTGATATTATGTAGTGTGAATAAATTTATATACCGAATAAACTGTGTCTACTTTCAACAATAAACCACCGGTCACATCTAAGACATAACAGAATATATACTGACTTAAACACAGGACTAACGTTCTTGAAGAAGAATAAAACAGAAGGCTTCCTATTAGATAAGGACCCTCTTGTACTTAAGTTCAAAAGTCATAATTGTGAAAGTTCGAGTAATATTTATTTATAAAGATTTTAGTAGAGTCATCGAACAAATATATTTTTTTAAATAGTACTTAGTTATATACAATTGCAACTCAAGCAAACTTAATTTTAATCCTGATTTCTTCATATATAACAAATATAGGGTGTATTTAACATAAGAAATGTACTGTAAACCTAAAACTGAAATATATTTGATTTGTATACATAGATTAATTATTATTTAATTGTCTAAATAAACTTACCTATTTTGAAAAATGAGAAAAAGTATAATGTAAGAATAAAGTATTGTTTCAGTTTGATTTCTATCAATAAAGAATTTTTATTTTTTAAAAATAACTATGCTAGAGAGACTGCTAAGTGTAAATAAAAACATAGTCTTATAGTTTTAATCATGTTTTAATATATTAGTACACAAACACATTGGATTGTAAGTATTGACGTTCATACATTTATTAGTTGACTATACTTATAAAGATTATTTTATTTTTCCCATATTTGTTAACCATGCTCCCTAGGAATACTTTTTTCTCAAAAGTATTAAGCCGTAATGCTTATACGTATCTAGATATTTTAAAATAAACCATAGAGAATAAAATATTACTAACCTAATTAATTCCTGTAAAATAGAAAATGGTCTAAAAAAACTCACAAATTACTATTATTTAGCAATAGTAAGAGGTAGAACCGATGAGACTATTCTGTTATCACATGTAAATATCACAGTGTGTAAAGGACGAATGAGCTGTTCCATTGTTTATTGTCTTTGTCAAGTCTATTCTTAAATTGGTTTATTGGGGTTGCATTAACTGTGTCTTCACTTAGTCGATTCCAGTTGTACACTACACAGTTCGAGAGGAAGTTTCTTTGTAGAAGTTTGGCACATCTCTCCATTGATAACTTCTTATTAATCCACTATATTTTTGTTAATTCAAGCAACACATAAATACATACTTATGTTAGGGTAAGTGCATTCGATGCATTTTTCTGATATTCTTGACTAAAATATTGTTTTTAACAAACTTAGTTGGGTTTAAACATAACATGGCTGTGAAATTAAAATGGAGTAATCTTTCTCTCATAAAACTGTCCAATTAAGTTGTGTAGTAGAAACAGCTTTTCTTTGGAGTATTACATAGGTATATAAAGGTTTTAATTCTGCTTTCATCATAACATAGAGATGTCCAATTTATATTAATTCTCGCACTAAAATCACTTCTTCAATGAAATTTAGGTATATATAAAGTTTTCATTCTTCTGCTCTCACCATAAAGGGTAGGTTTCCAGTCTCTTTATCAGCTTATTAAAAACCAAAACATTATTTTGCCACTCAAAGCAAAGAAGTTTTATTTATCCATAACTGAAACATCGCCAACATTTAGGTATTTTCGACTTAAATTTAATAAACTGACCGGTCAAAGGGCATAGATAACTAAACACATAATCCACAAATGTTTTTAACTATAATTTTCACTCAAATGTACGAATACCACCGAAGAAAGGTTTTAATTACAGCAAAATAAAAAATAAACAAATCTGACAGAATTGTCACTTTTTGAAATGTACCCTAACCTCACTTCTCTAAAGTGTCAAGTAAAATTTAACGCGTGTTTAATGGGTTTCTGTCATCTTTCTCAAGTTAAAGTGATATGACCATAGATGTTATTTCAATGTATAGCCATTACGGAGGTTTTACACGTCCACGGCATTCTAGAAGTATTAAACTAGAATAATTGATACAGCTTTTTAAAAATTGGATTGCTTACATCTTAAAAATGGTTTGAGCTAATATCGATAAACTATATATTTTAAATATTCAGGGTATTCCATTAAAAAACAACTTCTCTCTTCTTGTTTTACGCCAAATCGCTTTTTAAATGACAATTTTAGATTCTACGCTCAAGCACAATTAAGATGGCTAAATTGGTTTTATATTTAAATGCAGGAAAACTAAAAAAATTGGCCCCTTTTCAGTCGTGGTTGCATAACTCTGTACAACGTAAAATATTAATATAAAACATGCTGCTTTTAATTCCAGACGCTATTTTAGTTTCATTATCGGGTTTATTAATAGATTAAGAAAAAAATGGTCTATATAAAAGTTTCTAGAAATTAAACGAATAGTGGAAAGTGTCCTTTTGGTTCATCATTTATTTTTTATTTTGGAGGCACGATATTGACTTTTCAATATCCTGTAATTCATTTTAAACAACTTTTATAAAAATCATTTTTCAAAAACAATTACCGTTTTTTTTAAAGCAAAAGTTCAATTTTTAGTCTATTTCTAAGATTAATACAATCCACCTCGTTCCAGTGGCGGCTCGCGGTCTTAAAGAATGGTGAAGAGCTAGGTATAGTGCGGGTACTTAAAGAAACATTGAATAAAAACTCATGTAACAAAACGTCTCTCTTATTCTCATCTGTCCAACGACTGAATGGAGTTTCCAACAAATTACAAACTATGTCATCAATTGGGTTCATTTTTAAAACACACAACTAAGTAGGTACGTACACTACTGAATTAATTGAAAACTTTTTAATCACACAGTTTTTCACGTAAAAACGATATCTATAACCGTACAAGTTTCGCGAAGCCTCAAAATAAATACCGCGAACCAATGCTAAAACAATGGTGCATATCGTGCATACGACTGATCTATTTTTATTTAATTGACCTTTATCATAATGCAAATTGTTACATGCTGTTTGCGTGACTAACGTCACGTAACCATAGCAACGGTGAATATCAACACCATGTTGGGCGTTGGGTCTTCACTTGGTTTGAGCTACCGGACACGGTCGCCGGGGCGCGGAAAAATGCACGAGCGTTTATAATTATTGTCCACCGGAGTTAACAGAGGCCCTATTACGCATGCTACATTCGGATGAGAAATTAATATTAATAATTCGAACCTAATTATTTTTTAAGGGCTAAAATGGTAGCTGTATTGGTACATTTATATTTAATATTGTCCAAAATTTTTCCTCCTGGTTTTGCCTCAGTCGCCCACTGAAGCTCTCTCTTTCTAACATGAGTGGCGAAACCTGCAACGGCATCGGCTGGCTTCCGTGAACCAAACATCACAAAAATGTATAAATTGTAAATGCGGGTAACTACGGAAGCCGCTTAATAAAATACTGGGTACACTACAAATATAATTTTTTTTTTGAAATTAATACCGAATTAATTTTTAAATCGGGTTAAAAGCACTTATATAATGTTACAAGTACTAAAAAAAACAACATCAAACATCATTATAAAACCTTTTAATTTATTATTGACTACGTCACTTAATTTAACAACATCTGCATCATCAATGATCATGGATTTTATTTTTTTTAAGTGCTTACATCCTTGATATACCTTTTTAATTATACCTTACTAAGGTAAAATAATCTAGAAGTTGAATGTGATACTAATTTCAGGTTCAAGATCATGCAAGTATGATCGATCCTAAATACTTTTATTGAAAGGGTGTTCAAGGATAATTTTACTTAGATTCAGATCATTATATAGTTGAATTGTATTAATTGTTTTAAAAGAAAGTAAAAAAACCGAAGTAAAACCCCCAGATTCAGAATTATCATACCAGTTTGTTTAACAAATTAAATATTCGCTTTAGAATTCCTAAATAATCAAAGCTCTTTTTTACTTGCTTGGAATGAACTCAATAATCTTGGTAAAATCAATCGTTTTAGAACTTTGTATGTTAGTACTACAACTGTAGCTAATCTCTTGAGAATGTAGTAGAGTAATCCAAATATCACAGCAACAAATAGATATACATCCAGAAGATAGTACTGAATAAATGGTAGGTGAACGCCTCCATACTGTAAATGTGAGGCTCCATTGTGCCTAATGACATATTCAATCCAGTAGATTGCTGTATTAAGGGAACTCAGTGGTAGATCATTTGTTATTTGGGATTGTTTGTTAATGTTGTTTTGGTATCTGTAAAATTATTTTTCTCTTTAAAAAAATTATCTGTAAAAATTTGACTTGTAAGTAAGTAATAGTGTAAGAGAAAATGATCTATATCTTTTAAATCACTAAGAACATTATCATTTCTATAAAGAAATTATAGACTGGACAGGCAAAATACTTACGATTGATCTGTTAATAATTTTTTTAGTTTTCCTTCCAAGTCACCGTCAGCAAATGTGGTGATGCTAATAGTTTCGGCTATACCCAAACGTACACATCGATCTGCATTTGTTCTTTGATCACAATGAAAAGGAATTACTAACATAGGTACTTTTCTAGCTATAGCTTCATCAATTGATTGGAGACCTATAAAATAATGAAAATAAGGTAGGGGCACTAAATGTATAAATATAATTTATCAATAAAAATTCATTTTTTACATTGTGTATACTTTATCTTCTTTTTGCATACCAACATGTTTGTAAAGCAACTGTACTTCATTATTCTGTATTTTAAAAGATTAAACCTGGAACTTGCCTCCTTGAGTAATAAAAAGCTTCACTTTAGGATGACCTAAAATATCTTGTTGAGGGAACCACTCTTTAACTAAAAAGTTCTTGGGTAGACTTGCAGGAACATCGTCAGAGTCATATTTCCACAGTATAGTGTAGGGTAAACGACCCAGTGTACTAAGTACACGATCAATCATTGCCTTGGGTAATTGTGAAGCCCTTACGTTGGTTCCCAAACTGAAATATATTACGTCATTTTGAAGATTTTCCAGAGCAGTAGCAAGATTCTAAAATAATATTTTAAGCATTAATCTTATAGTAATAAAATTATGTAGGGCGTGACAAATGTACATACTTATTTGTTGATAATATATAATTTTTTAAAGGTTGGAGACAATGACGTTTCTTGAACGGCAGTAGAATTTTGGACTTGCATTGTCTTTATTTGTTTATAATCACTACGTTTCAACTGGTAAGCATCTCCAGTCGTCTTCAGGTGAATACTGAGTATTCACTTTTTTGTTGTGGAATAATCTTGGTATGGGTTAATTAAAGGAAAGTTTTTTTATTATATAATTTGTTTGTGGCTGTTCTTTCTCTGTTTGGGATTGATTGACAAAAATGTATTGGAATGTTCATTGGTTAGAGAAGGGTTGACATATTACTATTGTATTATTTTTATTTAGTGTCTGGTTAATGTCAGTCAGACGGGACCTATAGTTTTTTCCGTTGGATACGATTCACGCGTATACACTAGTTAATTCGTTAGTCCCCTAAAGTTATGATAATCCGTCACAATGGGTCGAATTCGGAAGTCGACCAGTATCACAACGTATTCTTAAACCCCTAAAATCTTGAGTACATTTTTTAGTTAATCGTGCACATGTCCGAAGGTCGAGCTCGGGTCCCCTGCAGTCGAGTGTGGTAGCTCACTACTGAGCTACCATAGGTACCGTTGCTTTCAATTGGAAGGTAAAAAAATAAATAACCCAATGATATTATTAATATATTGGTAATATTTAAAAAAAAACTTACCGGTGGTAAAGGTTTTCTGGGTTGCACATGAATAGCACTGATGGGTATGTAGTTCGGCGTCATTGGCTTAACATTTTGAAGTGCCAAGTTATAATTTCCAATTACAAGGCTTACTTCTTTTACTAATTGATTAACAGTTTTAGAGTTCTGTCCAAAATGTCTTCTAATTTGTGCATTAAATTTAGGTTGTAGTTTAAGTTGTTGAGCAAGTCGGTAAATCCAATTGTATCCCCAACTTAATACTCTCTGCTTAAATGTTTCTGCAATGGAAAAATGCAAAAGCAAGTCAGGATCCAAAACCGGGTGTTTTTCCATACCCAGGCTATCTGAGCCTTGAATGGTAAGTGGTACAGATGTTATTCCTACCATTGGGGCTTTATAGACATCTTTGAATGCATACATAGTTGGCCACAGATACTCTACCAAGATCAAGTCATATGTTTCATTGTTAACATTATTAATCAGGTCTTTTAATAATGGATGATTAAGTTGCTCCTCACATATAGCTTCGAAAACTTTAAAGATCTTATCATAATCGTCTCCAGCTTTGTCAACACCTTTAGCTGTCTCTCGGCTAAAGGACAAATCATATTCCGTCAAATTCGTCAGAGATTTGTCATTCAACGGGTTGGGAGTATAAATAATTACCTGGTGACCTCTTAACGAAAGTTCTTTCCATATTGGTTGAAAAACTATTTGATGACTATAACTTGGTGTCATAAAAATTCCCAAAATTTTGGAGGCCTCTGTAAAGGCGAAGAAGAGATACACACTCAAGAATGTGTACACTAGCATGACGACTACTTATTAAATGTCTGTGTTTGACCTTCTATAATAGTTATATGTTATAAACTATGCTTTTATAATACTTGAACATCTGATAAAAGTTTTTGAAAACACTTATGTCATGTTACCCACACTAACATAATAATATTGATTAAATGAAAACAATGGATTAATTTAGATTGCAACAGGTTTCCACCACTATCACCATCAACTATATTTTTAAAAGGAAATCAATTAAAATCGAATTAATTTACAATGATTAATATATGAAAAATAAAAAAAGTAGATTAGTCCTATTTCCTACGAGAATATCTCGAACGAAAAAAAGCCAATTTTTTGGTATTATGAATTTTGTTTCTTTGGCGTCATGTTGCATGAATGAGAAATGGAGAGATTCTCGATATCCTGAGAGAAGTTTTGCGAGAAAAGATTTAAAAACAAATATCGTCTCTAGATCTTTCGTCTTGTGAAATATTAACTGCGTGGCTGTATTTTCATATCTTATGTTACAATTTGTGTGACATAAGTAGGCAATGTAAAAGATGAATTAAAATACAGTAACAAAAGCACAATATAGGATTTGTTTGTTGACAAATATAATTTTACATGCGTAAAACATGAATTTAAAGTCGTAGCTATTATGTTTTTAAGCACGTGGCGATAATATTTAATATTTATTATTGTTTTTAATTTAATGTTTTTTCTCTATTACTAAAACGTATTATAGTGTTATCTGAGGGATAGAAAGAAGCCTATATTCGGTTAAAATATATTTGAAGAATGGTTAGTGTCAGTCAACATTTTTTATATTTCCGGCGGCAAGTTAGGTACTGCTCCCTTTATATCAAAAAGACCAAGCCACCGGTTGGTTATCACTTGATCGAATATGAAACATTAATATATATTTTCGTGTTTATAAAGTAGTTCCGCAGAACACTGATGGCGGGTTGCACAAAGAATTTTAATAATAATTAACTAACTAGCAAGTGTGACTGTGACATACATAACATTGGCAAAAATAATTTTCTCACAATCATACTAGCCCGGTTAAACTTAATTTTTAATTAACTAATTGGCCACTCCTTATTGTGAGTACATAATACCTGTCAATATCATTTATGTCAGAGTCAAACTTGCTGGTTAGTTAATTCTGGTTAAAACCTTAGTGAAACCCAACATTAGTAGATTTAAAAAAATATATATTGATTATACACAATCAATCAATCAGGTCATCTTTTGACTGCTACAAAGAACAAACATTTAAAATTTTTTTTTATCATGGCATAATACCTTCTCCATTTTCTAAAACCGTTACCAGGTCGAAACGGCTTGAAGAGGAACCTAGCTTGGCATACTATCTAAAAAATAGTTGTTTTGAGGTTGATCGAGAGATTCTGCATTATTATTTATATCCCTTAAGATGTTTCTGTAATCTTTTGCTATGTTTATTTATTTGGTGTTACGAAAATTAGGAGAGGGTAACCAAAACAGGATTTCCACCTACTTGCGAGCCTTTTGCATGTTTTTAAAATTGTTTTAGTTCATTAGTTAGAGGCGTCCAACCAGTATGGGAAAGCTAGCAATATGAGCCCTCTTTTATTGACTCCTTGTAATTGTTTTAACAGGGAATGACATGTCTGCTGCCATCCCACATGACTTTTATGCCTAAACTATTTAAAATAGGTTTGTAGCGGCTGTGTGAATACCAAGCCGGATTTAGGGCAGACAGGTCAACTATAGACCAACTATTTACATTAAGGGAACTCCTTGAAAAAGGATGGGAATATAACAGAACGGTACATAACCTCTTCATAGACTTTCGACAGACATATGATAGCATAGAGAGGTGCCAAGTCTGGAACACGATGGCGGAGTTCTCTATACCAAAAAAGCTAATCCAGATGACTAAGGTCTGTATGGAGGGCGGAGTATCTAGAGTACGTGTAAATAACAGTCTGTCTGTTAGTTTTGAAATACACAGTGGACTCAAATAAGGTGGCGTTCTCTCACCGCTACTTTTTAATCTCGTCCTGGAGAAAGCTGCGAGATAAGCTGAAATAAAAACCAAACTATTAACAACAAAAGGTCCCAAACTACTACTAGCATGATGGCATCGATCTCGTTGGGGACTCCATCGTAACTGTAAAAGACATTTTCAGTAAGATTGAAAGAACAACAGGAGAAGTAGGACTAAAAGTCAATGAGAATAAAACTAATTACATGTGTATAAATAGAATCGGACGAAGAGATAGATTAGGAGAAAACGTCATAGTCAACAATTTCAATTTTGAAAGAGTAGAGCGTTTCAAATACCTTGGAACCACAATTACTGCTGACAACGTCGTCAGCAAGGAGATTAAAGCTAGAATTCAATCTGCAAACCGTTGCCTTTACGCACTTAACAACCTCATGAAATCAAAATACCTAATAAGAACATTAACAAAGAAAAATTGTCAGAAAAATCTTTGGACCACATCATGATCCGACCACAAATCGATACCGCACTAGAACGAATACCGAAATCCAAGAGATTTATAACGCTGCTGATGTTGTGAAAGAGATCAAATCTCCACGACTAAGGTGGGCAGGCGACATACACAGACTTCAGGACGAAAGACTAGTGTGGAAGGAGGTTCCAACAGGAAAAAGGCCACTAGGACGTCCCAGAATGCGTTGGATGGACAACATCAAATCGGACCTCCAAAAAATGGATATTCCGTTTGACCACCGACTAATGGAAGACCGTGTCAGGTGGAAAAAAGTCGTGCAGTCAGCCATGACCCACCCCGGGCTGTAGCGCTAGTTGATAATGATGATGATAATGATGATGTGTGCACTTTTTGCAGTGGAAGGGACGACACATTTTTGTATTCAAGTGCATTAAACTAGTAAATGTAGTTGCGTGCTCGTTTAATTTTTTCGTCAGATTCTGTAGCCTCACTGATGAGCCATAAGAAGGCGAAACGCGTTTGGGTATAAATCTGACGAAATTAAAGGAAATTCTTATTCTTTTGTTTTTCTATCTTGTCCTTCGTTTGTATTATTTATAAAACATAACTAATTATGTATGAGTATCTTTATCAGTTTTGTCACCAGATTTTTTACGTAATTATTATCTTTTAAATATTAAAAGTAATAACAAAATTATTTTATTTCATTGACTATTTAACTAGAGTGTTTAACACTGGCAAAATGTCATAGCAACGGCCGGTCTTCTACTGGCAAAATTACTACCTGCACCTACCTGGACAAAATTCACATGTGATTTTTGCCGCGGCAAAATTTTAATTTTTGATTGAAAGAAGTTTTGTTACCATGGTTCTGTTAATTATTTAAAATGTCATTGTATTATTTCTTGTTAACAAACGTCAAATTATTTTAGTTCAAAAATGAGTGTTTCTAAAGAAAAAAACAGATTTGGAATACAATCCACTACAGAAATTAAAAAGGCAGTGTCGGAGAATATACCTCCAAATACGCGTATCTCCAAAACTTCCATTTGGCGACAGTTTTTCAGTTCTTATTGATAAGAGATTATAAGCTTGAAAAGCATACTCCAGCCGAAGAATTAGCAAAAATTATGGAAGATTATGCTTACAACATGAAAAAACTAAATGGAGAGGACTACAAAGAGTCAAGTATCAAAAGCATATGGAATACCACGGCGCAGATGCTACAAGAAAAGTATTATCAAGAATTTAATATAAAAATAGACCCATTTACCGACATTCTTTTTAAATCAGCCCGTTTGGCAAAGGACTTAAAACGAAAACAACTTCAAGGTAACCAAGAAAAAAGAAAAACAAGTTCGAAAGCCCTTACAACACAAGAATTATTGGAAATGATAAAAATTCATGACGAAGACACCCCAGACGGCCTACAGAAAAAAATATTTCACTTATTTTCTTTTGAACTTGCGTGGCGAAGCAACGAAGCAGTGAACTGCAAAGTACATTATTTCCACCAAGAATTAGACCTAAATGAAGAATTTACGGGACGTATCGAATACAATCCCATATTTTCAAAGACTACACAAGGAGGTGCAAAAGCCTTGGCCAGTAGCAAATGGTTGGTAAAAAACAACACTAACAAAGATCTTTGTCCTATTCGTCTATTTTTAAAATTATTTGAAAAAAGAAATACCAATCCAGAAATAACAAGTGACAGGCTCTTTTTGACAGTTCATCCAAATTGGGAAAAAGGAATTTGGTACAAAAACATGCCTATTGGAATAAACAGCATGTCGAAATGGACCAAAATCTCAGCAGAAAAAATCGGCGTAAATACCAAAAAATTTAAAGTAACAAACCATTCACATCGCTCTTCCACTATTTCTGCCCTTGCAAAAAATGGCGTTGGTGAGCAAGAAATTATCAAATTAACAGGACATTCCCACGCCAATTCTTTGAAGCCTTATTTGCAGTTAGACTCTGAACATCATTTAAAATAAATTGCAAACTTAAGAGAAAAAGCACCAGATCAAGTAATATCATCAAATCAAAATCAATCAAATAATGCACAAACGTTTAATTATCACAACTGTAACTTTTACATCAATAAATAAGTAATTTTTTTGTTTTATTCTTAAATAAAAGTTTTCTAATTTTATTGTTCTTTGTCTTTTTTCTAGTTAAATGGTCATGTCGAATACCACTCGAGAAAAAATTGTGTAAGCAAAATTGTTCTCAAGGATTTATTTAAGTTTGTTGCTTTTAAGCAATTTCGCTCATGACATTTTCGACAAAATCACTCGCCTGACGGCTCGTGATTTTGTCAAAAATGTCATTCGCGAAATTGCCAAGCAACAAACTTTCATACCTTTCGAAAATTTTGCCGACAAAATTTTATCTCTTGTGATATTATATATGAACATATCAATCCAACTATATTTTGTAACTATAAGAAAAACAACAAGGAAAAAAGATAAAATTTCTTGTTCCATTGTTCTATATGATTAAGAGGTTAAAAGACACCTAGTAACACAGAATCGTTATTATAATGTAAAGTATGATATCCCCATCCTATATTTGTCAATATTGGATCTAGGTACTTGGTAAAATTGACTACGCAATTGAGGCTTTTGGGTTAGATTCTCAGCGGCGGCATAAAACCTTTTTAATTTTAATTTTGTGTGCACGCAGCCAAACATTTTCATTTTAAAAAATAAAAATTTAAAATCCCACAAAGTATGCAAGGGAATCGATCCCGCATCATATCTTAAATTATTACTCTTCAAAGGTAATCTGAGTAAAAAGTAAAGCTGAATGAAAAATAGACTGTCAACTTTTGAAGTTTTTACTCTTCCAACTTATTACTAGAATCTGTTTGAAATGTCTGTTTACTAGAATATGGAAGGACAACAAATTTCCATACCTATATTTTATATATGTCGTAGTCGTATTGTGAAATCCGTCATTTCATGAAAAGCCCAGGCATTTCATAAAAAGCCTAGGAATTTCATAAAAAGCCTAGACATTTCATGAAACGTTGGCATAAAGTGTAGAGAAATACTGTTAAGCTATCTGCTTCGGCTTTTCGTTTCCCAACCAACAAAATCCCGCTTAACTATATTTCAAACGTGATTTTCTCGGGATCCACACAAACAATTTTGTAAAAACCTGTTTCATATTCAGCGGCAAATATAATTTTTTTCAGCGAATTGAAAATCCGGTTTAATACGTCAGCCAGTTCTGAGATTTAAGCGTCTGAAAAATCGATTAGCGGGATTTTGTTAGATGGCAAAATGTCACCATTTTTAGTCGTATAGTAAACCAACTATCTCTACACAATCCGCTGTATTTAAAACTTGACATTTCGTGAATGGGCGGTATAATATCAGTCAGATAGTGTTTAGTAACGGCTCTTGTTTATATGTATTTCTTGTAAATCTTTGAATAAAACAATGGCAGAACAAATAGAGGAAGACGGCGAAGACCAAGCGCCCGTATAATAAACTATAATTAAATGAGATAAGAAATAAATATAACGTAATAAATTATTAAGGTTAGGTCTTATTAGTACGGCATACGCTGTTGTCAGATAAAGTCAAAAGTGACTACTAATTCTGCTTGTTCTTACTATATTTTAAATAAGCCGGACAATAACGTATTAGCTTTACTATTTTATGCATGTTGTATAAGGTATTATAGTGTCCAAGTCGTTCTGTGTAGATGCTTATACTGCATTTTTTATGTTGCTGTTGTTAGTGCATTAATCTACCATACGATTCAGGTCCAGCTGTATTTTTAGGCAGTCATCAAGGTTTCTTATAGAGCGATACATTTTAAAGTCATCAGCATAGATCAAAAATGTTGTGTGGTGAAAACATTGCTTGATCTCGTTAATGTAGATTATAAAAAATAAAGGACCTAGATGACTCCCTTGAGGGACCTCTAAGATAGCCGAGAAAGCATCAGACTGAAATCCATTGACGGTCACAATCTGAGAATGATTTGGATGTAAGACCAGACCCACCTGAGCAGGCTACGGCACACACCAACCTCAGCGAGCCACTCCACTAATCGTTCATGGCAGATCTTGTTAAAGACCTTGCTGAAATCGGTGTATGAGTCCATCTGAACTTCACAATCAATCAATCACAATCTCACAGCGTACCATCTGAGAATACCACATTAAATTTCCAAGGACCTGCCGGGAAAAACCCCAAGCTGTTGGTCAATAATAACATGCTTCACTGTATGTAAAATATCTTTATAATATGCAAATATATATACTATAAATTGCAAATTTGTTAATTATACTTATTGCTCTGAATTTAGTGACGTCATCCTTTTGACCCTCCTTAAATATAGGAGATGTTACTAAACACTATTTGACTGATATAGTGACTTTTTATGAAAGGCCAAGTTTTAAATACGGCGGATTGTAGAGAGGAATTTAGTTTACTATACATATGACTAAAAATGTTAGGCTTTTCATGAAATGAGGGATTTCACTACTATGATCTACTTATTACATACATATTTACTTGCTGGCCTAAATGCTAAATTTAGGGCTTTGGGTGTTCATTCACAATTTGCTTCTCCATTTTTGTACATTGAGACATTAGATCTCCCACTGCCTTCCTTTCTATTCACATATTTTGTTTCTCTGAACAACGCCACATAATATGTAGTCCTTACTTCACGAAACTGGTTGAAATCTATGGCTTTATGTGGAGTGTGTAGAAAAATCCTAAATGGCGAACAAACCTGAACCAACCTACTAGCCATAACTTCTGCTATTTTTAAAGTAAGTTGCGATCTTGAAAGCTTTCTGTGCTGATGTATTTATCATGTTTATTTTCTTAAAAATGAACGCTTCAGAAACACAACGTTGTATTTTTCTTAACTACTATAAGTGAAAATTCCCTAACCCTGATGGTCTTTCAAGCTATTTATACTTTTATTACTTTATACTTATACCGTTTATTTTAGGTGAAATCCAAATACAACATAATAATAAGAAATTGTGATTTATTTTTCACTGTTACTTATATCATTATTTCTTTACGACGTGACGTCGCCGTCTAATAAAAGTTGACTTTGATCATCGTATCGTCGAATGCATGCAAATTTACCTTGATATATTCTACTTAATCCAGTATTTTGATGAAATAAAATACAGTTAAACATGAGTGTGACAATAAACATGGCGCACTCAGGATAGGGGGCTGAAGTCCCCCCAAAGTCGGCCAAATGAACCACCCTGCATCGATATTGAAACATAAGTTTTAGTGGCCCAAAAGCGTCAAAATCTGATAAGCTCTTTCGTTTTGATGAGCACGTGCGCCTCTGAATATTACAGGCAAATTTGTCAGTTATTTTCAATTCATAAACCGGCATTTCGTTTGTAAACATTTCCATTTAAATCGCCTTTCCGTTAAAAGTAGAAAATCCACCATTATGGAAAATTAATTTAGATGCAGATTTTTAAATATTTATAAAATAGAGGACATTTTTTTATTATTTTACATCAAGGGTGATACAAGGTGACATTTGTGAAAAAATCGCCAAAATGGTAATTTGTGTATTTTCTCTATTGTTTAAAAAAATTCTTTATTTTCAACAAAGTATAAAATTCATTACAGGAAATATTACACTAAAATATCTTAATATAGTCCACTGGCTGGATGCAAGTCACAACTTTTTGGAATCGAGTCATGGCGTACACGATATGGGTACATAATTTAATTGAAACTTGAAAGAAATATATTGATCTGAATTATTGTTAAATTTATATATCGTTAAATTAACGCATACAATACTCAAACACAAATCCACCAGTACAAAAATACAATCCAATTTGCAAAAACATTGTATTAATTTAAATAAAATACATTTATTATACACTTGCAATTGCAATTCATCGAATGAATTTGATTCATTTTCCACGAGCCCATCATACCTCAAGCCTTCTCCCCTTCTTTTGTTCTTTCTTGCCAGCTCTTCCGAGAACCTCCTTCACTTCATATACTGCGGCGTATCTCTCATGGTAAACATAATCCACGTGCCTCAAAATAAGCATTCGTTCTCTTTCTGCATAATAAGTATTCATGAGACATATTTACAGAATATGTACAGTACATGTTTGTAACAACCAAATATTTTTGCTTTCATATCTCTTTTAAACTTTTATAATTACCTAAAGTTCTTTGAAGACCCTTTAACGTCACATACTTTTTTAGTATAAATAACACTCCTTCTTTTTCTTTTTTCTGTTAGGACTACGTAAGTTTTGGCATGCATCCAGCAAATGATTTTAAGAACTATATTATGTAAAACTAAAATAAAATACGTTTACTGTTCTAGAAAAACTAAGAAAGTTTGTATTAAGGTAAGACTTAGGCTTAAATTGGCTTATCTGTGTATGTGTATTTATGATCTAAGAAGTATGTGGTAGGTTTTTGTGAATACGTTTTACAAATACCCCGTATATAACTCTTCCGTTGATATTTCTCCAAAATTACCGTTTAGTAAAAAACTAATGAGATCTTTATTTTTACGCTTATTGTGTTGATGTAAAGAACTAACATGAGTCAGTGTAATATTTGAAAGCTTTGACTAAATGTGTATAAAGTGTATAATCATTGTGCATATATTTATTATAAAAATGTTAAAAATAACTAAATTTTCATTGTGTTTATAAACATTTTTAGAACAGGTGCACATGCTTCAAGTATTTACTATTTAGATAAATATATTTGTTAAAAATTTATTTATTCCGCTTAAAAATTAATAATATATAAAACAAATCGAAATTACTACGCAATTTAATTTCTTTTTAAAACTTACTCAGCTTTCTTTTTTGTTTTTGTCTTATTATTTTTGCCTCTTCCAATCAGTTTTAATAATATTCTTAATATTAATTTCATAATTTGATATACAATAAAGATGGTTAAAAACACGGTTACTAGTATAAAACCAATAACATCGAGCATGAGATACTTCCAAAACGGTAAATCCACAGCAATACTTCGTAAGTGCTTGGCGCCCTTATGACGTATGACATATTCGATCCACCATATTGCTTTTTCAAGGCCATCTTGAGGCTGATCCTTCATAAGTTCATCTAGTTTTTTGGCGTTTTCAGCATAGCTGTAACAGTATATTCAGTAAGTATTTTAGAAAATATTGACCAAATTTTCTTTCACGATTCGTTTCAGATGTTACTATTATAGTATTTGCAGAATTATACCGTTGATCTTTTCACTGCAAAAAAACCCTCCTTATCCTTTTGACCATAAAATAAATAATAAAATCCCAAATTTTAAAACCTTTTCGAGCAGAGCCGGACTAGGTTCAAATTCAATTTATACCTATGCCTGATGCATATATAAATACAAACTGATTTTTATTAATTTTAGTCTTAACACAGTGGCGGCTCCTAATAGTCGATACAGGTGGGGCCAAAATATCAAGTCAAAAATCTTTGATGAGAGTACAGGGTGTTAAAAATTCGATACATTGAGATTGCCATCTCAGTAACTATAAGAGATATAAATTTGGTTAAAAGGAGGCAAAGTTGCACATTTTAATAATAAATTATTTGTTAAAAAGAAAATCCGATGACTTCCGAAGCATCCGAAAAAAAAAAACCAGAAATTTTTTTTTTGTGTTTTTATTATCTTTACGATAAAATATTGATTTTTTGGACAAACCAAGAGCACTTACTTAAGACAATTTTTTATGCTCTTCAAGAAAATAATCTTATTTTTCATCAACTAAATTTTTTCAAATTCAGACCTGAATTTTTTAAAAATTTTTGAGTAGCTTTTGACCTCTTAAAATTATTATCTTGTAAAATACCTAAGAAAGTGCCCTTGGGTTTTAAAAATAAGTACTTTTGTAATAAAAAAATAAAAACAAGTTTTTCGTTTATTTTTTCGGATATCTCTGGAAATCATCAAAATTTGATTAAATCTCTTTTTAACAAATTGTTCAGCATTAAAATATTGATGTTTGCCTCCATTTACCAAACTCTCTATCTCTTGTATAGTTACCAAGATAGCAATGCTAGTGCATCGAATTTGTACAACCCGGTATATAAAAAAAATTGAAAAACTTACCGACTATTAAATGGAGCATTTTGCAATAGTTGTAACAAAAAATGTTCACAAAACACTCAAATTATTTTATAAGAAAACTCTATAGGTACATCTTTTTGTTATTTGAAAATGATTCAATCACTTTTGTTCTTGAAGTCATCAATATTGTTTACAAAATGTTTTTTGGCAGGCTACATACCTAAAGCGCTAAGTCTTTCCTCTTTTATTTTATTCATTTTAAAATTGATAAACCGGAATCAGGAATATTATTATAATCCACCGACGGACTGACCTAAACCTAACCTACAAGAATAATTTATGTTAAACAGTAAAAACTGTTTAAAATAAAACTATTTTAAAATTAATATCTCGGCAGGGCAAACCGTATTCAAAACAGCTGTCATCTAGTATCAAGTAGTGGTAACAAAGACGAATGCCTGATCCGATTGGAACGACAAAATAAAGCACGTGTAAATCCTCCAATCCTGGACTGATCTGAGGATCTGGCCCGCCACAAAATTTCTGAATTTCTTATGAGTCAGTAAGAGAGGGCGATATATCATTATCTCTTTCGTAAGCGATGAACCTTCGATGAACAGCATGGCCATACATAGAAATCGCCGGCATTGGGTAGCGAGAAGGAATTTTCGCGGCATCGGGGAGTTTTTGCACCGTTAGACGTTATCAGATATTAAATTAACGCAACGTATTGAATTTTAAATTATTCACAGTTACAAAAAAAATGAAGCGTAAAGATGCAAAGCAATGATTATGAGTGTGAGTAAAAAAATAGCTTGGTGTACAGGTAGGTAGGGCCATGGCACTGTGGCCCTACTGCACGAGCCGCCACTGCTTTAACATCAAGCGTTTAACTACAACTCATTTAAAAACGACTGATACCCAGAAACCAGATACATGACTAGCACAAATAGATTGTCGAACTTTGATAATTGGTTTATAATAGCTACAAAATTTGATAGCATTGCAACATTTTGCTTTAAAGACTGTCTGAAAAGTTAACATCCCATTAAGATACGGGCTAAGTTCAGTTTAAAGAATAAGGTGTGTTACCTAGGATTATTGATAATCTCCAAAATATAACTTCTCAATTTCTCTTCGGTCAATTCTTCTAAATCCAACATCTTTCCCATTCCATATTTAACGCACGTGTCTACATTTGTCGTTTGGTCTGAGTGGAATGGTATACCAATTATCGGCTTA
Organism: Polydrusus cervinus; assembly: GCA_935413205.1. Lineage (NCBI taxonomy): Eukaryota > Metazoa > Arthropoda > Insecta > Coleoptera > Curculionidae > Polydrusus > Polydrusus cervinus. The sequence continues at coordinate 22,640,821 of OW284514.1, read as the reverse complement.
TGTGCTGCTATTGCTTCCTCGGTAGACTGAAGTCCACCTTGTGTAATAAATAGTTTTACGTTGGGATGTTCTACAAAGAAAAATATATATTAATATATCCTATATACTACGTAGGTAATTATTTTGTCAATGATTTTTTTATTATTAGCGTTTTAAATAAAAATATTTTTAAAACCTTTCTATACAGGGTATCCCATAACTTATGGGCCGTAGAGTAACTGGAGATACTAGACATCAAACTAAGCGATTCATATAAGTTTTTTCGGATTGTTACTCATTCTGGAAATACAGGGTGTTGAAAGTAAAAGTTTATTCTCGAAAATAAGCCATAATTTTAAAACGGTTTAATAAATCGAATTGAAAGTTGGTAATATTATGTTTTTATGAGCAAGAAATAAGAATTTGTAGAAGTAGAAGTTTCATACTAGAGGGCGCTAGTTGCATACACTGGGCTTCATAAATCTATGATTTTTTTTCTTACTTGTGACATTAGGTGTTTTCAATTATAATTTCTTAAAAAGGGCATTTTCTGAGTCAAAAATGTGTACTTGATTGATCTTAATATCCTTAACGGGTTTCGAGATATTTCCCTTTAAACACCCAAAGCATAAAAAAACATAGTACATAATTAAATTAATATTTTAATTATCAAAAAAAAACTTATATGACATAATCGGCTTAGTTTGTTGTCTAGTATCTCCAGTTTCTCTACGGCTCATAAGTTATGGGACACCCTGTATATTTAAAATTCTAATATGGCAATTATAAGCTTCTCATAAAACCCAGTATTGTTATTAAACTCGTTTTACTTGATAAGAATATAAGAATACCTCCGTCGAAGCTCGAGTTGCCTGGGAATCGAGTATATTATTTTTTATACTTCCACATGGATATTTACTCTTTTTTTAAACTCAAATGATTGGAAAAGCGGGCTATTCCGGTTAACTGAACGGATATGATTTCATATCCATCCTAGTTAGAAAAAAAAAGAAACCAAATTTATACGATGTAAATTTTATGAGTCGTTTTCTGAAACTTAACAGAAGTGAGGTTAAGAATATAATTCAAAAATATGCAAATCTGTCAGATAAAATTTGTTTTTTAATTTAAATCGAAGCATTTATCTCAGAGTCTATGCATACACAATTTTTTTCCCAAAACAGTTAATCTACTAAAGTATCTGGAAGGGCTTAACATTATCAGCGACCATCAATACGGTTTTCGTAAGTCCAGATCAACAGGTGACCTTCTGGCATATGTCACCCATCTTTGGAGCAACACCATCGAACATCATGGAGAATCCCGGGCTGTTGCACTGGACATCTCTAGGGCTTTTGATCGCGTTTGGCACGATGGGCTTTTGAGTAAACTGCGATCCTACGGTATGCCTAATGGATTTTGTTTATGGTTAACCAGCTTCCTTAAGAACCGTTCTCTGCAAGTGGCGATTGACGGGTTTCTCTCAGACACCTTCACCATCAATGCCGGTGTTCCTCAAGGGTCCATATTGTCGCCTACCCTCTTTTTACTGTATATTAACGACCTTTTAGTGAAAACCCAAAATCCAATTTATAGCTTTGCTGATGACAGCACACTTGTCTCATCTTTTACCTTGACTCCCCAAACATCCGCTGCCGACGCACATCTTCGCAGGCAGCATGAAGTATTGCGCCTCAACAAGGACCTGGAAGAAATTTTGGCTTGGGGTGACAGTAACCAAGTCGAATTTAATGCTAAGAAAACCCAGGCAGCAGTCTTCTCCAAAAAGGTTAACATTGCAGAACCGGATATAGTCATGGCAGGACACGCAATTCCCCTGGCACCGTCTATTAATTTGCTGGGGGTCAATCTGGGAGGTAATATGTCTTGGCATGATCACGTTGCCGCAATTGCCAAAACAGCTGCACAGAAACTTGGTGTACTTTTCCGCACCAAAAGGTTGTACACACCTCATCAACTTTTGACACTCTACAAAGCCCAGATTCGACCATCATTAGAATATTGCTCTCATGTCTGGAGCTCTGCACCCAAGCACACCCTTCGGCTACTGGATTCCATTCAAAGGAGAGCCGTTCGTCTGATCGGCGACCCCGAGCTGACCAAGACCCTCGATAGCCTGGAGCATCGAAGACAGGTTGGTGATTTGGCTCTCTTTTACAGATATTTCCATGGCAGGTATTCGACTGACATTGCCCACTTGATTCCACCTAGAGCAATGCAAAACAGAAATACACGGCAAACCACTGCCGCTCATCCATATGTTGTTCAGCTTAGTACTCCTCGAACTTCATTGTTCAAGAATTCTTTCATCTGGAAAACGTCATCTTTGTGGAATGATCTTCCTGAGGTCGTGTTTCCCAATGAATACAATCTTCAACGTTTCAAGACCAACGTTAATCGCTTTTTTCGCACTCGCTCCGCTCCCAGAGCGCCTTAAAGGATTTTTCCTACAGTGCAGGTGTTTTATCATAAAAAAAAAAAATCTGGTTAATCTTTGGTGGAAAATGAAAAAAAGTAGATAATCCAGATAAAACAGATGAAATTATAAGATTTCTAGAAAAAAAAAATTTCATGTTTTGGTAAAGGTTCGAAGGTTGTGTTTTTTCTACAGTATTACCACTATGTAAACTGGCGATTATTTTGAAAAACTTTACCATAGCGAATGTTAAAAGTTTATATTAATGCACAAAAGCAGTTTTTAAACGTTTAAAGTGAATTCTACAGCTATTTTGCTGTATTTTCGGAGTATAATTTTTACGCAATAATACATTTAAAAAAAAATTCGGACAAAGCCTTTTTTCTTTTGAGCATTTCGGCAAAACAATTTAATTAAACTAGCTATTGAGAAAAATAAATTGTTCGTTTTTATTAATAAATATATCGCTTTTTGTCTGGTAATCTGCAAAAGGCCGAATGTGAGAGAGATAAATATATTCAAAGTGATTTTGTGTGCATATAAGAAATGAGCCAAACCAACAAACATGTTACAGTGTAATTTGGTTCATGGATTGGCCAACGAAATGCATTTTTCTTCAATTATTTTTTATTATCATTCTTACAAGTTCGCGACAACTAAGATGACAAGTTATAATGCCTGAATTAAATATATTTTTTTAAATTTTTAGTAAGAAGTTCGGAAGTTGAATTATAGAAATTCACGTTGACTGGCCTATTAGAAGATCTCGGAAACGAGTTAACTTATCTTTCTAAAAATTTGGTAGCAGGCATAATTAGCTTTGGGCTTTTAAAACATTATATTTTGACGTTTTTATTACTTCCGGTTATACCGGAAGTTGATGCCAACTTTACTATTTCAAATGGATTACCCTGTATATTTTAGCATTTTTGATTACCTTATTAAAATCTAAATAACTTTTGTAAATAATAATCTAGTCCTATATCTAACCGTTTTTGAGATATGAATTATAACAGAATTTTTTTGTAGAAAAACATTCCGAGAAGAAAGTTTAGAAACTAATAAAGGTAAACATTTAAAATTTTGTAAGCTTTCAAGTAATACATAGATCTTTAATTTAAATTACTTAGGTTTCACGTTTTTTATACAGGGAGTTCCTAAAACTGTGCCAATGTTTCCATTTAAATAAATGTGCATAAGTAAATTTTTGCAAATGGAACACCCTATTTTTTAGCTTACTAACGTGTAGAGAATTAAATTTCCTATCTAAATGCCTTATATGTTACAATCCACATTTTTAGTCCTTTTGGAATTATGAATAATTTAAATAAAAAATGTTTTGTTACCTATGTTCGTTGCTTAGCTATTTCTGATTTTTTTAAATAAAATTATTTTAATCACAATAGCATTATACTAAGTACCTAAGTAATCTGACAAAAAATTCTTACTTCTTTTTAGTCGAAGCCTTATTTTCAAAACACAAACAGAAATTTTAAGATTTTTTATTTAAATTATTCATAATTCCAAAAGGACTAAAAATGTAGATTGTAACATATTAGGCATTTAGATAGGAAATTTAATTCTCTACACGTTAGTAAACTAAAAAATAGGGTGTTCCATTTGCAAAAATTGACTTATGCGCATTTATTTAAATGGAAACATTGGCACAATTTTAAGAACTCCCTGTATAAAAAACGTGAAACCTAAGTAGTTTAAACTAAAGATCTATGTATTACTTGAAAGCTTACAAAATTTTAAATGTTTACCTTTATTAGTTTTAGAGTAACTAAACTTTCTTCTCGGAGCGTTTTTACACAAAAAAATTCTGTTATAATTCATATCTCAAAAACGGTTAAAGATAGAAATAGATTATTATTAACAAAAGTTATTTAGAATTTAATAAGGTAATTAAAAATGCTAAAATATACAGGGTGTTCCATTTGAAACAGCAAAGTTAGCATTAACTTCCGGTATAACCGGAAGTAATAAAAATGTCAAGATATAATGTTTTAAAAGCTCAAAGCCAATTATGCCTGCTATCAAATATTTAGAAAGATAAGCTGTATACTGTACAACTGGATTGTCCATATTGCGCTCAGAAGTTTAAGCACTATTTTACCTCCTCGTGCAATATGGACATCCACTCTTGTTGTACAAACTACTATAGTAAGGTGTGGTAATGCGGGTATACGAATCGGCTGATGGCGAAGAATGAGGTATACCAAGAGGTGGGGGCTTATCAGTGGCGGCGACAGGATTTTTGGGATGGGCGGGCATAAGTGGGCCCGATGAATTTAGCGTGGGCTTCCTTCACGTTTATGACGCGATAAGCTGGATAAACAAAACCCCCTTTTGTCCAAACTGACGTCTCAAAAAAAAGGTCATCATCGTTCTCTTATTACATTATTACATCCTTCTATAATATACCACTCCTTTCTCATCAAATCCCCCTTCCCTCACGGAAATTTCATTACAAATCCGAATCCCTCAAGTTTGGGTGGGTACTAGGGTGAGCACCCAAGTTTTTAGGGTAGATAGGTGCCCACCCTGGTCCCCCTGGCGCCGCCGCTGGGGCTTATGCTGAGATGTGGTATATTTTGCAAAAGTCGTAAAGGGATAAAAAAATTTCAAAAAGTTTGTTTTGTCAGACGTTGAGACTTCTTTTAAAGTCTCGATGCTAACCGATACTTATGAAAAAAAAGTATCAATACTATAAAGTATGGGTATCCAAACTAATCAAAAATAATTTCTAAAAAAAAGTTCACTGTTCACCAAAAAAAAAAGATGTGACGTGTATTGATTCTAAAAATACTCGATATCACAGTTAAAATATCGATACTTCTGAAGTACCGATAATTTTTTAGCATCCCTAGGTGCTGTTGTCGGATAAATGTAAAACTATTCTGCCGTTATTGTAAAAAATGTAAAACTATTCTACCGTACTGAGATCATATCGTTAATGGTGTCCATGTATTTTAAAACAGCTAGTGACCGATAAACAAGAACTATTATTCAGAACGCATAGAACTAAAATATCGACGTAATTTCAACGGACATTTCGTTTCGTCACATGTCAGTCCAAGTAAACCGCGATCTCGTCTTCAAAAACAGGTTGTCAGTTTTTAACACTGTTTCAGTGTTCTTTAGCTGTCGATATTCAATGCTTAAAGTAATTAAATTGAGAACATAAAGTCAATATGTACAGTGAGATAATTGTTTCTAACCGATACGAGAGTTTGCTTTAAAGGTGGGTTAATACACAGGTATCACTGAGCTTCTGGGTCTACTATTTATTAATGATAAGATTATAAGTACTTACAATGTGTGTTATTAAAAAATAAATGCTTATTGATCATTTTTAAAATTTGATCATTATCATACCTAATAGCGTAGTTTGAGGAATCCATTTACTAATAAATACGTTATTAGGTTGTTCTTCCATAGTTTCATTTTCCCATTTCCAAATAATATTATATGGCAGTTGTTTAAACACTTGTTGCAATAAATTTACATAATATTTCGGTAGACCCACCGATTTTACAGACGAGCCTAAACTGAAGAATATTATCTCTACTTTGGAAGACTCGATAAAGTTTTTTAGTTCCTTAAAAATATTTCCGTTATTAAAATGATTTAATATTATATAATTCAATAAAACTCTCTTGCATCAAAATATTGTTGTTTTAATAGTTTATCACAGATGTGTGATTTGTTACAGTCACAAAAAAGATATAACAGTTTGTATACTGAAAAATATAAAGTGACTAAATTATATTTGTTTCCAAAAAAACATATTTTTCTTCTACTACATTTTAATTATGACTTAAGAGAAATTATCAGTTAGAAAAATAATAACATATTAACTTTTAGTATTGTCTTGAAAAAATAGTCCATACTTGAAGTGAAGTGGAAATTCAGAAGGAAATAAATAAGAACACAAAGTCTTCCTCCACTGTTATATTAACGAAATATTTTTGATTTAAAAAATGTCTTTATATGTTTCGAATACAGAAGCATTCATCATCAGGAGAATAAATAAAAAAGAAGAAACTAGTGGATATCACCTTAATAGAGCATTAAAATTGTTGGTTAGATAAAAAACGTTTCAATGAGTAGAACTGTGAGAAAATAATTACATACGTTACATTGTGAAAAAATATATAGGCTAGTTATTTCAGAAAATATGGAAAAAGAAGTAAATGTTCACTTCTTTTTCCATATTTTCTAAAATGACTAGCCCATAATTCTCTTTTCTTAAATGATTCTTTACGTTTACATTCAATTTAATTTAAATCTTTCATTTGACATTTAAACTCTTATAGTGCCCTAAGCCATAAGCCCACATATTTTTCTTTTTAACAATGTAACGTGTGTAATGATTTTCTCACCGATCTACTTATTGAACCGTTTTTTATCTGACCTACAATTTTAATGCTCCGTAAGGGTGATCTTCACTAGTTTCTTCTTTGTTTATTTATTCTCCTGATGATGAATGTGTCTGCATTCGAAACATGTAGAGACATTTTTTAAATCGAAAATATTTCATTAATATAACAGTGGAGGAAGACTTTGTGTTCTTATTTCTTTCCTTTTAGTTTTTTATTTTAAACCTTATCCACACTTTAAACATGTAAACAGTATTTATTATTATTTACATATCACCAAACTCAGGGAATAGAACATTCTATACAGGTTACAAAACTAAACAATGCATATTGCCTACCAAGAGTCATAATAGGCAATATCCCCGAAGGAAATAGACTTCGATAAAGAGATTGAAAGCCACATACTTAAAATGAGATTATACACAGCGATAAGTAAAATGCCAACGCATTTGCAAGCTCTGGTAACTAGTAACTCTTTCAGATATAATATGACCAAAAACTATATCCTTTACATTCTCCCACTACCGTTAATCATATCACATCCTTTATTAAAGTATTCAATACAAAAAAAAATCTGGGAAAAAGTAATACTTCTAATAGAGCCCTACATTTTTCCCGCTAACGAGTTTCAAAGTTTCACCGCTGACATCATTAACTTCATTTTAAGCCTTAAAATTCATCCGAATAGATGGAAAGAAAACTGCACAAGTAGTGTCAAAGCCAGCAAAAATTTTACTTCTATACAAAATTGGCATTCCAAGTCTCATCTAATACCTTACAAGAACAGCTGAAAAAATATTCCTAAACAGACTACTTACCTCTGATAAACAATTCTGCCTAAGAGCTGGTCATTCCAAGGAGGTCCAACTTGGTTGACCATATAATAAATGGACTTCATCTCAAGGCATACCCCGAATTTGCAGTACTACATATCCAAAAAGCTTGGAAAAGTCTGGCATGAGAAGCTTATAACCTTACCTCACTTTAAATAAACTGCTCCGTCATTTAAAATTTATTCTGTCCTATCTTAGAAAACCTCAAATTCTAGTTAAGGCATAGGGAGTTTAAACATAAATAGGAAGACAAAAATCGAATAGGGAGTTTACAAAATAACCAGTTATTTAAAATACATTTTACCAAAGACTCATACCCAGTTCGCCCATGAGCATGAAATAGAAACCTCACTCACTCTCACACAATTACGTAAATTAACATATTATGGATCACTATTATCTTATATATCTAACCACTCTTACAAAATTCTCGCTTTCATCTTTTTTCAAGACCACTTGTTAGATTTAAGAGCGTAACAGGGTTAAAAAGTACTGACACAAATATCTAACCATACATAAATAAACCCACGCTTCTCATGCGTCTGATCACACATGAGAATCGTACATGAGAAACGTAAGAATAATAATCAACATTGTAAAATCTGCAAAAACAATTAAGATATTGGTGGTATTGATAAAAGAATTATGAAGCTGTTCTGATAAACGAAAAAAGTAGAATGTTCTATTGCATAAGCTTTTGAGTAAGAATATCTAAATCATCAAAAAAAATATTTTAAATGCAAGAGAATATTTTTAGTATGTTGGACTTACTGGTTCCAAAGTTTCGTTTACTTTAGGAAACTTAAGCCCTCCCAAATCAATAGTATTAGGTGTAAGAGGCATAACTCTATGAAAAACAGGATTTCTGTTCATCAATAGGACACTTATATTTTTTTCTATGTCTCCAATATAGGGTAGGTCAGAACCCAAGGCCTGTTTTATATTTTGATCTTCCCTGGGTAGAACTACTAAATGGTAGTAGCTTCTAACATACATAGAATATAAGGTAGACATAATTCGCTCTCTGAGTGTTAGGTCTCTTCTCAATGGGAGATTCATATCTGGTGCTACAATGGGGTGTGATGGGTTACCCAAGGTATCAAGTGATACTATTGGTGCGCCCAAAGAAGTAATGCCAATAAAGGGAGCATTGTAATAAGGTCCAAAAGCTGCTAAAGTTGGAAATAGCCATTCCGCAATAACAATATCAAAATGTTTGTTATTTCTGATTATTCTTTTTGTCTCATCATGGTTAAGGGTTATTTTGTAAAGATTCGACAGTATTTGTGTCATAAATTTATCTTTTACGAATGCTGATATAAAACTTGGCTTAGCAGTTATGTAGTTGTAATCGTTTCTGTCCAGTTTCCTGACGATTTCATAATATTCACTAAGATCATATTCTGTCAAGTTGGTAAGACTTGAATCATTTATTGGATTTGGTGTTAATACATGTACCTCATGACCTCTAATAGATAGAGCCTTCCATACAGCCTGAAATGGTTTTTGATGACTTGGCGCGGGCGTACAAGTCAGAAAAAGAATCTTTGCGCCTTGCGCGATTACGAAATAACTCACTAACGTTAAAAAAACTGACCGAAAATTGTTCATTTCTGTAAGTTATATTAGAAATACTAAATAATTGTAGGTTATTTTAATTCATACATTATTTTAACGATAAGATTAAGTTAATGGGTTAACGTTCAAGTAGCAGAACAACCGGGAGATAAATTATTACGTAAACTGTTCTTATCGATTAGCTGTACACAGTAAAAAATGCTAATCTGTTGTTATTTAGAATAAGAACAATTTATTATTATTATTATTATTATTATTATTATTATTACTATTATTATTATTATTATTATTATTATTATTATTATTATTATTATTATTATTATTATTATTATTATTATTATAATTAGGGATAGAACTCTGCATATAGATAAGACATTTATCAACAATAGCTCGGATATCACCTTCATTACCAAAAAAGAAAATAAAACCTTTCATCCACACCAACATTCAAAAAGCAGTCTTACTCAAAATCGCAGCAATCGTTAGAAAAAGTCTGCAACAACATGAGACTTGGTTACGACCCGTCACATGTTCTAGCTTTAAAATTGCTAAAAGTAAGAAAACATGATACTAATAATAACAAAAACTCATTAGGTCAACAGAAAACATCAGCACAGACCCGACATGGGCTTTGGTATAGACAAATGTATAACACTAGGAATAGAAAAAGGGAAGTTAAAAACCAACGAGCCAACGACTTGGTATTTCATTCTTCTTAGAGGTTCGCATGTTCCCAGAAAGTGCAAAGATATCTCCCCCTTCTCCTCCTGACACTCAGGAAATGGTGGGTATTCCTCTAGGTTAATGAGCACTATGTGCTTTTTAGTCTGCAGTGCCCTGCCATCATCATTAATAATGGTTTTTAAGTTTCTCTTTAACCAATCTAACTTAGATTTGTTTGTTTCTGTTCTACCGCTACACGAGATATGGTAATATCCCTAAGAAACTACAGGAAACAGGGCAATCAAATACATACAATACAAGAAAAAAATAATAAAAGACCCAGAAATACCTAACGATAAATGCTGAAAATGCAACCAGTTCGATAACAAGCGGATGCAACCTACTTGTCGGAACAAAAAACACAATACGGCAGCTAAAATACTTTACCAAGCACTTGCCCTTAAGTACAGTTTAATTACTGAATGAAGACCCTACTACAAATACACTTACCTAGACGATATTAGAAAACACAGACCTAAAAGGTAAAGACATAACACTATAGGAAATAACAATTTAGGCAATAAAAAATTATTGAATTGTCTTAATAAGTTTCAACGTTAATCATTGCCATTCTGATTATGCAATACATTACTCAACAATTAAATGTTTTGTCTGTTTGAAGGTCGGAGACAATGATGTTTCTTGACTGATAAAAGAGTTTTGGACTTGCATTGTCTTTTTTTGTTTTACATCACAACGTTTCAACTGGTAAGTATCTCTAGCCGTCTAGGATAGAGCGATTACCATCTGTAATTCAAATGAAGCCCTCATAGAAGAAACCAACTACATCAAGACCGACCTCAACAAAAATGGCTACCCCAGGCATTTAGTTAATAAACTATTGGAAAATCGCAAGAATCGGCCGAATACACAAAAGAAGCAAGAGTTTCAATCAACACTCAACATTTCGTATGTCAAAGGATTATCTGAGGGAATTAGAAGACTAGGACAACGATACAACATCAATACGGTATTCAGCTCAAAAGACACTTTAAGAAGCCACCTGACGAAACCAACAAGTCAAAAAGGCAGGAAGAACTGTGTCTACCAGATCCCCTGCGAATGTGGCCGATCTTACATTGGTGAGACTCTAAGGCCACTTGAAACTAGGGTCAAGGAACATAGAAACAACACGCTTAAAGGAAAAACCGAAAAATCAGGTGCAGCTGACCATGCCTGGACACACGGTCATCACATCAAGTGGAAAGAAGCTCAAATCCTGCATAAAGAACCACATTGGAGGACGAGGAAGTTCAAGGAAGCCGCTACCATATACCAGAACCCAGATTGTTTTAGTAAACCATCATTAGATATAAGAAATATCTGGAAACCTTTGTTAGGTAGATGTAAACTTAAAATACCGCACACGAACTAAACGCATGACTACACCCATCTCAGTCATGCTTCAGTGCATCTAGCTAGTATAAATAGAGCTGTAGTTACTTTACTTATTTAGTATTCACCTGAAGACGACTGAGGATACTTACCAGTTGAAACGTTGTGATATAAAACAACTAAAGACAATGCAAGTCCAAAACTCTTCTAACAGTCAATTAAATGTTTTATTGCATATACATAAATCATATATTTAAAATATTAGGTTGGGGATTAATAGAAATTCACTTGTAAATTAAACAACACTAGTTTTATCCTGAAAGTTTAGTTGGACACGATAACAAAAATGTGATGAAATTAATATATTTTTAGGGACATATTTAAAATCACACAAGAACAAATACTATTAAAGGTATGATCGTTCATGTTTAAGCATTAACTCGACAAATTAAACTTCTGGATACACTATTTAATTTTTTAGTTTCCGTTTAAAATTTGGTGTTTAATAGTTAAAATTTGGGCATGTTTATTCAATGAATATAATCTGGCTTTGATTTCCACTAGAGGCATAAGAGGAAAAATTTAAATATAGTAACTTTCAAAAAATAATTACAACATTTAGCACCTCCAGAATTTAGCTCAATAATATAAAAAAAGTTTTAGAAGAATTTATAGTGATTCTTTTTCTTTATGAATATATTTTCTTTGTTCCTAGTCATTAATGTATACAAGTTAGTCTTACCCAAAACGGCTGTTTGATTTATCCATTGACTAACAAAAACATTATCTGGTTTTTCCTCCATAGTATCGTTTTCCCATTTCCAGAGAATGTTAAAACGTAATTTTCCCAGAACAGCCTTAAATATTTGTATTTGCTCCGGCGATAAGAATACTACTTGTTTAATAGCAGCACCTAAACTGAAGTAAACAACTCCATTTTTAGCATTATCCAGGTAGTTTTTTAATTCCTTTAAGGAGAAATAGTCAATCATACATTAATTCTGGATGGTAATCTACTAATTGTGTTTTAAATTTCAATTATTATAATAATTTTTATATAAATTTGACCTTCTTTATGGATTATTTATTTTCCATTATGACTATCGTGATACTGAATTCAGATTTTTTCGTAAAGTAAAGAAAAATCAACTCTTACTAGCTTTAGCACGGTACGTTTTTATAGCATATTATATTCTTACAACAGGAATTGTAAGAAAATTGCTTTTCAGTCTGTGATCAGTCACAAAGATAATGTTAAATATATGTATTGTCCGTTGTTATAATAAACTGTTGATGGGAAAAAAATATGACGAGTATAAACATTCCTATTGTAAAAATCTTTACTAATAACCTGCTTGTCATTTATCTTGATCCGTGTTAATATATACTTACAGGGTTTAAAGTTTGTACAGCTTTATCATATTTAAATCCCCCATACTCAACTATCCCTGGAACTACTGACATTATTCTATGAGAAATCTGGTTTCTGTTTAGTAACAATAAACTTATATTTTTTTCAATATCTCCTAGATATGGTAAGTCATCTCCGAAATGGTGTTTAGCTACTCGATCTTCCCAAGGTAGAATATGCCAACGGTACAGTACTCTTATCCATATAGAGTATAGAACAGATAACAACCGATCACGAAATGAGAAATCTTCCCTTTTTAATGGAATGTTTTGATCTGGGGTTACCACAGGATTAAGTATGTTGCCAATTGCATCTAATCCATTCGTTGGGGCACCCAAAGAGCAAATTCCAATTAATGGCGCTTCGAAGTAACCTCCAAATGCTGCTAGAGTTGGGTAGAGCCATTCGACAATAACAGCATCAAATTTTAATTTTGGTTTGGTGTTGATAAGTTTCTTTACTTCCCTATGATTTAAAGTATATTCATTTAGCATATGCCATCCTTTAGGCACTAGAAGTTCCTTAGAAAGGACGTTAAAAAAATTAGGTTTTTCCAAAGTATATTTTACTGCTTTTGCACGGTTTTTATTAATTTCAGATACCCAACTGTACACATCACTAATATTATACTGAACCAAGTTTGGCAATGAATGGTTTAATAAAAGGTTTGGTGTAATTACGTGCATTTCGTGTCCTCTAAGAGCTAGTGCCTTCCATACCTGCTGAAAGGGTTTTTGATGACTTGGTGATGGAGTCGATGAAATAAATAAAATTTTCGCACATTGCACATAAGAAAAGTAAAATAAAATTAGTTGAATATGTATTAAATTAATGCTATTTGGTAATTTCATATTGATTCAATTTAACCTAATCAATCACTAGTATACACTTGTTTGCTATTTACTAGACACCTTATAATAATCACATTTGTTTTTGTTTAATCTTAAATATATTTACATTGTGATAATAATAAGTAACAATAAATATATAGAGTGAGTAATACAACAAATTTTAATAAAAAGACCACTCATATTGAGAAAAGCCCGCATCTAGAATTTCTAATGTTCTTTTTAACATTAATGGACAGCACATTTGTTTGTAACATGTATGTAAATAAATCGACGAAGCAGGCAATTTCCCGGGCGAGCCTTCAGGCGAGTCGTAGGAGCCACATACACACACGAAAACGTTATTGTCTGTTTCAAGAAGATATTTTTTACAGAGACTCACAAAAGTTTCCTTCAAAAGTCCGCCATTACACTTTATGACGCGGAGGCCCTCATCAGTCAACCCGCATATACAGTGTTGACATTAAAGCAACTGAAACTGAAGGTGTCGCCAGATAAACATAGACAAAACTTAGAACTAAAAGCAAATAGATTTGACAACTGCCGACACTTTATTTAAATGAACGATTTTAAAGCAAAACGACCTCTAAATAGTAGTGTGTACAACAAGAGTGGATATGATGTCTCTATCTCTCTGGTAATCCAATAATTGTGTTTTAAATTTCAATAATTTACTAATTATTATACTAATTTTTATATAAATTTGACCTTCTTTATGGATTATTTATTTTCCATTATGACTATCGTGATACTGAATTCAGAAAGAAAATTCAACTCTTACTAGCTTTAGCAAGGTACGTTTTTATAGCATATTATATTCTTACAACAGGAATTGTAAGAAAATTGCTTTTCAGTCTGTGATCAGTCACAAAGATAATGTTAAATATATGTATTGTCCGTTGTTATAATAAACTGTTGATGGGAAAAAAATATGACGAGTATAAACATTCCTATTGTAAAAATCTTTACTAATAACCTGCTTGTCATTTATCTTGATCTGTGTTAATATATACTTACAGGGTTTAAAGTTTGTACAGCTTTATCATATTTAAATCCCCCATACTTAACTATCCCTGGAACTACTGACATTATTCTATGAGAAATCTGGTTTCTGTTCTAAATAGTAGTGTGTACAACAAGAGTAGATATGATCTCTATTTCATAAGAAAGTATATTGAGCTGACCGCCTACGGATCGTATGTGATATGGACGTTCCACTTGAGTTAAACAGTATATATTTTCTACGACCAAACTTACGAACCTTATGTCAAAAAATGGTAAAAAAAAGTTTGCAAGCTGCCGGCCATAAACTCACGACCATTAGATCCAAAGTTCGACGCTTTACTGTCTCGGCCAGAGGATCATGTTAAAAATTATGGTGAAACCAACTCAATAATAATGCTACATAAAATTAATTTCCTATACACATTGAGCAAGTTGCATTTTTGATAAAACTAGTATAGATGCGTATATAATTTGTTATATTTGAAAAATTATAAACATATTATATCATATACATATGAAGTATAATGATTTAGTATCTTAAAAAAGAAGGAGGAGCCTCAGTAAATATCTTAAACTGTTATAGGTCAGTTCTTTATAAGAACGCCACAGAACAATCTAATTTTTATAATAATGTTGTCAACTAATGAAAAATTTCCTGATTCGTGAGAAAGAAAGATCCAAAGCACAAAGGAATGAAAGGTCGGCGCTGTCTCCAAAGGGAAAAAGAAAATTTTTACGCACAATGTTATATTCGTTGGATATTCTTTAGAATCATAGTGTGTAAATTCGTGGAATTTTACTTTAAAAATGTAAAACCTTTTTTTTAAAGGTTGCAAAACTGACAACAATGAATTAAAATTTGGCCGTATAGTAAACTGGAATATCCTACTTTTCTCGTCACTTAAGTGTAAAGGAAGCATCAAATATCCATGTGGGAGTGGCGAAAATATTTTTTCCTCTAGTGTTGTCATATTCGGATTTACGGGTTAAACTAAAATGCGTCAATTCGCTATATTACAAATACTTTAACTATTTACCTAGAGTATACACTTGTGGAATAAATTTCATTACAAATACATTGCTCGGTTTATTTGGCATAGTATCGTTCTCCCACTTCCAGATGAAATTTAGCGGTAAATTCTTGAAAACATTTTGAATGATTGTTACATATTCAGGTGGCATCATTATTCCACTCATACTGACGCCAAAACTTAAATAAACAATCCTTCGTTTCGAAGTGTCCAAAAATTTTTTTAATGTCTGCGATATAAAAAAAAAGTCAGTTAAACAATACCTTTATAATACCTGAACCAGTGGCGTGTCTACTAAAGGCCGTCTGTTTTCACCCCTCCCCCACCCTATCCCTATTGGACAGTGCCTTGAAAGACGACCTCACTCAAAGTAAGCATCCCCTATATCAACACTGCTAAAAGTATAACAAATTTAAATATCAACTCACTTTGAAAGTTCCAGGTAATTTTTGAATTAAATATGTCCAGAAATATCAGATAATTTTTAAAGCTTGCCCAAATAATGTAATTTGTTTTATTAATTTATATAAACCATCGTTTTTGCTCGCAGGTATATATAATGGAAGAGATCATGCCGACGAATTTCTAGGTTTCAAGCAGCACAAATATTATTAATAAAGTTTGTTGTTTGTTTTTAAAACTTTATTAATAATATTATACATATATAGGGTGGTTCACGTTGAGTGGCCTATTAGAAGATCTCGGAAACGAGTAACCATATCTTTCTAAAAATTTAATAGCAGGCATAATTGTTTTCGAGCTTTTAAAACATTATATATTGACGTTTTTATTACTTCCGGTTATACCGGAAGTTAATGCCAACTTTGCTATTTCAAATAGAACACCCTGTATATTTTAGTATTTTTGATTACCTTATTAAAATCTAAATAACTTTTGTTAATAATAATCTATTCCTATCTCTAACCGTTTTTGAGATATGAATTATAAAAGGAATATTTTGTATAAAAACGCTCCGAGAAGAAAGTTTAGTAACTCTGAAAATAATAAAAATAAACATTTAAAATTTTCTAAGCTTTCAAGTAATACATAGATCTTTAGTTTAAATTACTTAGGTTTCACGTTTTTTTTAAAGGTAGTTCTTAAAATTATGCCAATGTTTCCATTTAAATAAATGTGCATAAGTCACTTTTTGCAAATGGAACACCCTATTTTTAAGCTTACTAATGTGTAGAGAACTAAATTTCCTATCTAAATGCCTAATATGTTACAATCCACATTTTTAGTCGTTTTGGAATTATGAGCAATTTAAATAAAAAATCTTAAAATTTCTGTTTGTGTTAATGCGACATTATTTTTGAAAAAAAGGCTTCGACTGGGATTTTCGTTTGACTTTGAGCTTTGTTACCATTTATTATTAACTGCCTATGTTCGTTGCTTAGTTATTTCTCATTCAAAGCCAAACGAAAGTCCCAGTCGAAGCCTTCTTTTTAAAAATATTGTCGCATTATTTTTGAACAGAAAATTTAAGATATTTTATTTAAATTGATCATAATTCCAAAACCACTAAAAATGTGGATTGTAACATATTAGGCATTTAGATAGGAAATTTAATTCTCTACACGTTAGTAAGCTAAAAAATAGGGTGTTCCATTTGCAAAAATTGACTTATGGACATTTATTTAAATGGAAACATTGGCACAATTTTAAGAACTCCCTGTATAAAAAACGTGAAACCTAAGTAATTTCAACTAAAGATCTATGTATTACTTGAAAGCTTACAAAATTTTAAATGTTTACCTTTATTAGTTTCAGAGTTACTAAACTTTCTTCTCGAAGCGTTTTTACACAAAAAAATCCTTTTATAATTAATATCTCAAAAACGGTTAGAGATAAGAATAGATTATTATTAGCAAAAGTTATTTAGATTTTAAGAAGGTAATCAAAAATGCTAAAATATACAGGGTATTCTATTTAAAATAGCAAAGTTGGCATTAACTTCCGGTATAACCGGAAGTAATAAAAACGTCAAAGTATAATGTTTTAAAAGCTCAAAACCAATTATGCCTGCTATCAAATTTTTAGAAAGATAGGGTTACTCGTTTCGGAGATCTTCTAATAGGCCACTCAACGTGAATCACCCTGTATACACATCATATACCACCCACACCTTAAAATATAATTTTACATATTTTTTTAAAAAACACTAAATTAAATAGAAAAACGACAAACAAATCAATGCAAAATTTTACAAGGACCTTTCCAACATAATTTTAAATGGCCGCACTGGCATATAAAATGATAACCTTTCACGTGATTTTTAAATCAATTTTATACAAAAAATTATTTTAACATGTATTTGTGAATGTTTTGTTTTTAAATGGATTAACCCCTCTAGGTGAGTCGAAAATTTTATCTATCTATCTATTTTTTTATATGTTCTATTTTTAATGAAAATTGTATTTAACTTGAGACATATTGACGCCAGAAAGTATGAAGCTTTTAAAACAACGTATATTATTTTAGTTTCAAACAAAAACACTGATAAAGACCAAGATATTTTCGAAATGTCTGAATAATTTATTGAAATAAACCAAATTAGAAAAAACCTTTTTTTCAACAAGAACCAAAAATCCCAGGAAATTATCTCAACAATATATAACTTCTGGTTCAAGAAATTTATTCCTCAGGAAATTCTCTATATTTCTATTTCTTGCTTCCATGGAACTCATGCCCCTGAGAAAAACAACATTTGTGTTTTTAAATTAGGCTGAAGCGTCATTATTTTATGTTAGTTAATAGTTTGTAGTCTGCCTTTACCGCTTTACGCCACTGATCCGAATTTTACTTAGTACTTACTGGATCAACGACTGGCATTGCTTGAGAATACCGTATCGTTCCAAGCTCAATTAAGTTTGGAACATTGGGAATAGGGCGATGAAAGATTAAATTCCGGTTTAGAATTATAAGGCTCACATTTTTCTCTAAGTCTCCCAAGTATGGTACGTCTTTACCATAAAATCGTTTAACGCGTCTATCTTCACATGGCAATATAAAATATTGATGTTGTATTCTGACCAATACCATCCAAAATAAGGACCAGGCCCCTTGAAAAAAGGTCACATAGTCTTTTGAAAATGGCAACTCATGATCAGGAGCTACAAGAGGGTGGCTAGGATTTCCAATGGAATCCAACATATGCACTGACAATCCATATGAACTAATGCCAACTATTGGACACTTAAAAATATGTCCAAACACAGCTAAACTTGGATAAAACCATTCCAGAATGCATACGTTAAATCTATCGTGTTCTTTAACCAGTCTTTTAACTTCTAAGTGATTGAATATAGTCTCGTGCGCTGCTCCACCGACTAACTGAATAACCACCTGTCTAACTATCATACCAATGAAAGTTAGTTTATCATAATGTATTCTTTTATGCTCAGGTGTTATCAAAGAGTCTACGAAGTCGTATATTGAGCTAATATCATATTCGGTGAGATTTGACATAGACTTGTTAAAACGGGGATTTGGTGATACTGCGTAAACTTGATGTCCTCTTAGAGACAATTCATTCCATATTTCTTGGTAAACTTTTTGATGACTAAGTGCTGGCATTGTACTAAAAAACAGTATTTTTGCACAAAAAACTTCTTTAATAAAAATAATGTTTAAGAACAAGATTATTAATCCACTTCTCACTCGCATGACTCACGCCTTAATTTCACATGTAAATATTAAACTGTTTAAGCTTCTTTAACTACAGTTTCACAAATCTGGTGCGTTTATAACTAACTAACGATTTTAATAAAATTTTTATCTTGTGGACAAATATTTTTAATTTGATGAATACGCTGTTATTTTAAGTTTGTGGTAAGTTACAAACAATGATAGAGTTATTTATTCAGATTTCAGTTTTAGACCTATACAGGGCGTTACAAATTCGACATACCAGCATTGGAATCTTGGAAACCATAGGAGTTAGAGAAACGGTTAAATGGGGCAAAGTTGTGTAATTCGGTGCTGATTATAATGCCGCTTTAATACGAATACTTTTGATTTTATTCGAAAAAAACCGAAATTTTGCAAAATCGTTTTTATTTTATCCTGAGCTCATTTGACAAGCTATTTAAAAATTAATGACACTTTGTTATTGCCATTTTTTCTCCTCTACAAAATGACGGTACTAAACCAAAGATCCGCCGTTTCGTCTCCGAGCGCCCTTCACGAACTTTACTTTTTTAAATACGGACCTGGATTTTTTTAAATCGATTTTTAGACCCTCCTACCCCCAAAATGTAATGGCAATATTCTTCTCATAATGATGTATTGTTCTTGCCTATTTTGTTAAATTCATATTTTTTACACTTCTTGGCAGTCCGGTCCTGGTAACGAATCACAATATTAAATAAAAACTTTATTTTATTTAAAACATTCATACATAAGTAATTTAATTTATTTTATAAGAATTTTTTAATGCCTAATGCTAAATTTACTAATTATAAATCCTAAATTTCTAAATGTTCAAAGAGATTGCCGTTTTGCTCATTACAACAATCGATTTTTCTTCCAATTTTGGCGACAGCCCTTTCAACCGACCTTCTCCTTATCCTACCAAATGCAACCTCTATACGTTCTTCGAGTTTTTCAATGATATCTACGTCATTTTTATGAATAACATTTTTTAAAGCCCCCCATAAAAAGAAATCAAGCGGTGAAATATCTTGCCAGGACCGGACTCACAAGAAGTGTAAAAAATATGAATTTAAAAATATAAGCAAGAATCATTATGAGAAAGAAATATGGCCATTACATTTCAAGGGTAGGAAAGTTTAAAAATCGGTTTAAAAAAATCCAGGTTCGTATTTAAAAAAGCAAAGTTGGTGATGGCCGCTCGAAAACGAAACGGTGGATCTTTAGTTTAGTAACGTCATTTTGTAGAGGAGAAAAAGTGGCAATGACAAAGTGTCATTAATTTTTAAATAGCTTGTCAAATGAGCTCAGGAAAAAATAAAAACGATTTTGCAAAAATTCGTTTTTTTTTCGAATAAAATCGGAAGTATTCGAAATTTGAAAACTTTTAAAGCGGCATTATAATTAGCACCAAATTACACAACTTTGCCCCCATTTAACCGTTTCTCTATTTCCTATGGTTTCCGAGATTCCAATGCTGGTATGTCGAATTTGTAACACCCTGTATAGGGTGCAAAAATCGAAATAGTTTGTTTTACATTAAATTCAAGATACCCTGTTGGGAGAATTAGCAATAACAACGGATATATGATAATATCCTGGTGCCTCATATTTTATAAATATTTTATTTTTTTAATGTCTGATATCTGTAATATCAAAGAAAATACAGTTTTATACCAGAACATGTTTTTCTTCAATAAATCACAATCTTACAGGATACTTATTTAATTTAGAAAAGTAGTCTATGTTAAGTCAACAACACCAGCAACTGTCAGTTCTTGACAATTCATTTATTTATTTATGTACCTATCGTCTTAAATTTAATAATTAAGTTAATCATTTCTGATTTATTGTTCTTTCGTGATAATGAAACGCGTTAGCAGGAATATGACGAATGTGTTCAAGTAGTGACGTAACATAACAAGGAGTAAGCTACAACGCAGTTAGTTTGAGATTAGGATTTGCACATATAACAATTTATCGAAACCACGGCAGTGGCTCAGAGGTGAGTTACTGCCATTCGACCGTGGCGACCCGGGTTCGATTCCCGGAGTGGACATACGTACAATAAGAATGCAGGGAAGAGTGTAAAATATATAATTTTCCGACCCACCCCATTTAAGCCGGTAACCAGGCCGGATGAGATCGTACATCTCGTGGGGTGCGGAAGAAGATACACACTCCCCAATCGGTAAGTCATGCAATGGCATTAAACCAAGGGTTGATAGCCCTTGGGGGGTGTCGCAATTACCGAGGATCGTGGTTTGGAACCCACGTTAAGCTGAAGGTCCCCTCGGGAATGGCCCTGGCAGCGAACGAAGAGGAAAAAAAGCCGAAAAAGCAAGCAACAATTTATCATGTTGTCCAACGCTTTAGGGAAACTTATGACTTACGTCCACGACAAGGCAGACCTCGGCTAACTACAGTTATTTAAGATCGCTATATTAGACTGCGTACTTTAAGAGCACGTTTTACCACGTCATGAAATTTTTGACACAACTAGGTGCAGTTCATAATATTCAACCAAGCATTGCCACTGTGAGAATACGTATTTCTGATCACAACTTAAATGTCAGAGTTCCAGCGACAGGCCCTAGATTAAATGCAGACCACCCGAGAGACCACTGCAGATCCAGACTGCAAATAAACTGGACTATTGAGGATTAGGAATAAGTTCTATTTACAGACGAATCTAGGTTTTGTCTATATAGCTCCGGTAAATGTCTAAGAGTTATCTGCCGGCCAGGTGAGCGTTATGCACAGTTCAACTACGTGCAACAAAATGGAGGCTCTAAGATGTTTTGGGCTGGAATAACAGGAACTCTTAATCAGGTGCTACAAGAGGGTGGCATCCAATATAATATGTACTCGCAGTCCATATAAGCTAATACCAACTATTAGACACTTAAAAGTATGTCCAAATCCAGCTAAACTTGGATAAAACCATTCCAAAATGCATACGTCAAATCTATCGTGTTCTTTAACCAGTCTTTTAACTTCTAAGTAATTGAATATAGTCTCGTGCGCGGCTCTACCGACAAACTGAATAATCACTTGCCTAACTATTATACCAATGAAAGTTAGTTTCTCTTGCATTCTTTTATGCTCCAGTGTTATCAAAGAATCTACGAAGTCATATATTGAGCTTATATCATATTCGGTGATATTCGACAAAGTTTTGTTAAAACGGGAAATTTGGTGTCCTCACAATTCATTCCATAACCAAATCATATCTACTCTCCAGAAGGATCATCATTAACTAAAAACGAATGCAAAATTTGTCCTTTACCTTCTTTAATATAACGCAACAATTACTGCCTACGCGTTTCGGTTAACAAACCATCATCGGGGCCAGCAGGTCAAAAACTTAGGCACTAAACAATCAAGACTCCACACAATAAACACAAAACTTATATACTAATAAGTTTTAAAGTGTGCTGTCGTTTGCTTTTTTTGACCTGTACTATTGTGCCGATAAAAAACTGGGACAAGAGATTTACAAAAACAATGTAAGAAATACATATCCCCTAGACTATAAAAGGTGTCTAGAGCTAAAAAGGAAAAACATTCAAAATTTAAAAAGTAACCTAGGTTACATAATGGAATGTTTTGTATTTTTCGATACGGGGTGGTTAAATTTGAGAGACATCATATAATATGGATAAAGTAAATTTATTAGATTTTTTTAAAGTCAAATATTTTATAAATTATTATATTTACCATTACCACAAAATAATAAATAAAGCTAATACAGGTAATAAAATACATTTAATAAAAAGAAAAAAATTGCGAACACAAAGTTTGTCAAAACAACACAAAATTAATATTTGGTCATAGAAGCATTTCTGTTTATTACTTTTTGGAGCCTTTGTGACATACTTAAAACTAAGTTTCTACATAATTCGACAGTTATTTCATCCCAAGCTTGATTTATCCTATGACGTAATTCATCCCTGTTTCTAGGTTGAAAATCATGTTTATACATAGATTTGACCATGGCACCCCAAATGTTTTCTATCGGGTTCAAATCGGGACTCTTCGAAGCCCAGGGAAGAACTGCTATGTTATTTTCTTGGAGAAAATTTTGTACAATGCGCGCTGTGTGTATTGGAGCATTATCATGCTGAAATGTGTAATTTTGACCGTATACAGCGTTTACCGATGGTATCATCACTTCGTTTAGTATATTAACGTATACTGCTGCAGTTAGTCTTCCTTCGACGATTTGGCAAAGTCCTGGTCCTCTAGCGCTAATCCAGCCCCAAACATTTATGGAGAAACGCCCACTTTGGTTGGTTTTGTGGGTGTATCTCTCATCATACCGCATGCCGGAAGGCCTATACACCCGAATTCTCCCATTATTGCATGACTGAAAAGTTTTCTCGTCAGAAAATATAACTGTTTCCCATAAATTTATTGGATTAATATATTCATGTGCAAATTCTAACCTGCCCTGTTTATTTATTTCCGTTAAAAAAATTTTATTGGCAGCACAACGGCTTCGTATATCGGAATTTCGAACCCTGTCTCTAGCGGTATTTGCAGAACCTGGAAAATTCGTCTCTTCTTTTGCCTTGATTGCAGTTTCGAAGGGATGATCCCTTAGATAATTAACCAGTCTTCTATCATGATCATCAGTAGAAATTTTAGGGGGACCAGAACCTGCATTCCTAATAATAGTCCCATGTCTTGCTATTTTTTGTTTTGCCAATAGCACGGTATTCTTGCTTACTCCCAGTTCATCTGCAATATCCCTAATAGCAACACTATCTCGCAACCGACTATAAATAATTGCCTTTTGCTGGGGGGTTAATTGTGGCATATTTACAAATAATATATGATTGTATGTTTGACGAGTCAATCATAAAGTGACAATCTTTATTGACATGCAAATTTTCATGACATTTTACTGGTACCAGGCTTGATGTAAAATTATTCTTAATAGTCTAGGAGAAAATAGAAAAATTTCCTGTCCCAGTTTTTTATCGGCGCGACTGTACCAGTGTGGAGTCTTGATTGTTTAGTGCCTAAGTTTTTGACCTGCTGGCTCCGATGATGGTTTGTTAACCGAAACGCGTAGGCAGTAATTGTTGTTTTATATTAAAGAAGGTGAAGGACAAATTTTGCATTCTTATTTAGTTAATTCATTCCATATTTCTTAATAAACTTTTTCGCCTCCGGTGCATTTTTTCTAGGAAGCGCAACTGTATATTTTAAAAATGTTATTTTTCTACAAAGCAAAACATTAAAATATGAGGTGATGTTGTAAATTTTTTATTTTAATAGATTTATTCACTTACCTTTTAATTTTATACCTAGGCAATTTCTGCAGTTTCTAATGATTTTGCTAAAAATTTTCGCCTTTGGCGCTATTTTTGCAATAGCGTAACATGCCAATTTTTAGAGTAATACAAAACATCACAGTTTTTTATAAATAGAAACAACAATTAATCAACTATTTTATATCTTTTTTTAAATTTTTTAAACACACATTTCGTAGCCCCCTCCTCCATTTCCCCTTAAGCTATCGATTTTATAAAAGTTTTTAGTATTCACCTGAAGACGACTGTATTTACTTACCAGCTTGATGCAAAACAAATAAAGACAACGCAAGTCCAAAAATCTTCTATCATTCAAGATTTTGATAGTTGTTTACTTATTACTTTTTCAAGTCTTGTAATGGAATCAATACTTTATGATTTATTTTTAAAAAATATCAACATTTAATATAGTTTTCCGTCGACCGTGTATTTACATCCGATATTAACGTTCCCAAAATCATTCATTAATGACCCCTATTAATGCATGATTTTCTGTAAATGCACGATTTCCCAAAATCATTCATTAATGACCCCTATTAATGCATGATTTTCTGTAAATGCACGATTTCCCAAAATCATTCATTAAGGACCCCTATTAATGAATTATTTTCTGTAAATGCACGATTTTGGTAATTAAAATTAAAGGCAGCCATGCAAACAAATCAACAAAATAATAAAACGTCAATCCAAAACGTCGTCCGCTGTCATTAGTATTTGTAGAATTGTGAAATCTGGATTGTAAAATAAAAGTTGTTAACTATTTTTCTTCACTTTAGTAAAAAATACGGTCGACGAAAAAACATTGTAACCAACTCTTACATTAAAATGCGATTAATGATCTCGGACATTAACGCGTTCGCTACGCTCAAAATATTTCGATCATTAATCGCCATTATTAATGTACTTGTTGGTTAAATTACTATTAAAACATTGTTAAAAATAATGTATATCATTAAAAATAGTTATTTATGTATTAAGGGAATTATAAACGTCTTGATTCTTCAAGTGGTGAAATTTATTTCCTTGGGGAAATATTCCGGTCGCAATATCCTCACGATAATCCCCAAGACCCACTTCTTTTAAATACTTAAGTTAAACTGAAATTCCAGTGGTCTTATAAAAACTTTCCTTACGAAATGTGTTCACGAATAGGATATGCCATTTTCATGGGAAAAAATGGCATATCCCCATGGAAAGTCTACTCTACTCCCATAAACCAAGAATTAGGACCCAGAGGAACAGCAATTGCCTCTGATAATTATGACGTAATAAATCCCGTGGTACATAGATAATTTTATTTCTGATTGAATTTAATACCATTTTAAAATGTATTCTTTCCAGCTTACATTGACAATCTTAATTGTTATTGTGTTATTTCTTTATACACTGGCATTTGTTGTTAATCGCTTTCTTAATTTTCTCAATTTTTCAATAGTATCCTAAGGGAGTTATGACCCTCTTTATTGGTTGCGTAACCACGACGATATATCACGGTCAGAAATTATTTATTTCTTACCGAAAAAACTTGGATTTTTTTACCTCAATATTCTTGAAAATAAAGTACCACTTAACATTTTGGACAAAAAAAGTCCCAGCTACCTCTCACATTTCTTTGTACACTAACTTATTGATTGTAATGGGATCTCATGCATTGGCATGAGTAAGTTAAAAATAGGATAATCTTTAGACAAAAGAAGGCTAAAACCATAAAAAGTGGACTGTGCCTTAAAATAGTTCTAGAAGTACGATTCTTAATCCACTTCTTGCTTAAAAACTTCACAATTTTTGTGTCTGAAGTCGTTGTAGAAGACATCATAACTACTTACCTAGAGTATATACTTGAGGAATGTAGTTGCTAATAAATATATTGTTGGGTTTATTCGGCATAGTATGGTTTTCCCACTTCCAAAGAATATTAAAGGGCAAATTCTTAAAAACATTTTGAATTCTTTTAACATGTTTAAAAGGCATCGACACTCCAGACATACTTATGCCCATACTGAAGTAAACGACTGGTTGCTTAGAGTTATCCAGAAACATTTTTAATGCCTACAATATAAATACACCAATCTAATTAGGGGTGTCCTACTAGCTACATATTCTGGGGCATACAATTTCAGTTTTGGACGATAATTCTGTTCTAATATATTAGAATTTGGTGACCATTAAGTTCGGTTACTAGCTCTACATGGACCGGAATTCTGCAACCCGATCCAGCCGACTCGAACACCGAAAAGTCCAATGACCAAATCTACACACACATTTTTAATAGCTAAACAAGAGATTAAATGTCAGAAATTTGGACGTGTAATCTATTGATTAATTGGTTGAGTATGATTCGATGATGAAATTATATTTATTTTATTACTTTACTAGAAAAGGTTATTTTCGACCTCGAAACAAGGAAGGAAAATGGTACTTTTCATCTTGCGATGAAAACATTTCTTTCCTCCCTCTAAATTTCTTTAAGACTTTTAATAAGCAAGAGTTTTTCTTCTGTTGTTCATATAAGTATACACGTATTATATTTTTAGGGCAAAATTAAAAAAAAAAGTATTGGGTGTCCTACCTTGATGGGCCACTATCGAGTTGAATATGTAAATGTAAGAATTTTCTGAAAATAGATGGTTTACTGAAACGTACGTGTAAACATACATGTTTTTAATATGGGGCACTTTCAGTTGTACCGAAAATAGATAATTATTTTAAATGAAATGGTTAAACTGGTAGTAGAAAAAACTAGACCGGGTCCGCCGACAAAGCGGGAATGGAAGATTAAATCATTATTGAGGAACTTATCAACAAAACTAAATCAGCGGGAGGTATGGACTATATTTTACATTATACAGGGTGACTCAAAAAAGTGTGGCGGACCGGAAGTTAGCACTTTAAGATAAAGAATAAAAACTAAGATAGGAAGGTAAAAACCATTTTTCTCTAAGATGCGCGGTTCTAATGCTACAGGCGACAGCCTATCAATAATGTCATATTAAAAACAGTTGAATTTAGACGTATTACATATTATACAAAATGTATGTGGAATTTTATAGGGAATTAAAAACAACATTAAAATATATAGGATATTCCGTTTAAAAAAATGCAAGTTTAATCCGCCAACCTTTTTTGAACCACCCTGTATAATGTAAAATATTATTAAAATATGCCGTTTTTAAGTCCATACTTCATGCTGGTTTAGTATTTTTGATGAGTTTCTCGATAATGCTTTATTCTTTTGTAACCGCTTCGTTAACGTACCCGGTATACATACCTCAAGAGGAAAAAACGTTTCCTCCCTTAGATATATCCACGAGAGACAAAAACAGCATGGAGGAAAACAGGATTTTCCTCCTATGGTATGTATATTTCAATAAAAGTAGTATTGTGATTGAGATTCATGTTAAAAAACTAAAAAGTCAGGTTGACCTAAAAAGCTAGGTTGGCCCGAAAAATCCTGCCGATTCGAAAACCTATACTGAATCAAAATGCCCCGGCATGCTCGGAAAAAAATTTTAGAGCCCGAAAACTCAAACCTTAATTGAGTGGCCCGACCCGACCTTAAGAGCCGGGCCGCCGCCGTGTACAGGCCTGAGATTAAAACCCGGCCCGTGTAGTCCTCTATTGTGGCTATCTTTGGAGATAAGGAAACGTGTCTTCCAAAACTGAATTTTTATGCACACTATGAGCATTGTGGGTGATAACATACTTTTAAGTGCTAATTGTTACATAGTGTTTTCTTATTAGATTTTAGATATTTAATAATAAATTAAATGCTTCAAGATAGTTGAAAAGCCATTTTAAGGATTTGGTAAAAATGCTTTAGGAAAATAACAAAATATCAGCACAGTATATTTACTAATAGTTATCTTTACCTTATTCTTTAAGGATGTGTGTTTCTACTTACTGGATCAATTTTAACCACTTTGTGAGAATACTTAATCGATCCAAGTTCTATGATATTGGGCACATTTGGTACAGGGCGATGGAAGGCCATATTCCTGTTTAAAATAATCAAGCTCACATTCCTTGTTAAATCTCCTAAGTAGGGTATGTCATTTCCATAAAATTTTTTATTTCGCTTGTCCTCACTTGGTAAAATAAACCAATTATGATGAATTCTGACGAATAACGTCCAAAATAACGACCAAGCCGCCTGAAGAAAAGTAATTTCGTTTCTTAAAATAGGTAAGTCCTGTTCAGGGGCTATAAGTGGATGACTGGGATTGCCAATTGTATCCAACATTTGCACTGGAAGTCCATTTGAGCTGATACCAATTAGGGGACATCTAAAAATATGCCCAAATACTGCTATACTTGGATAAAACCATTCCAACACGCACACGTCAAATTTGTCATGTTCTTTGACAAGTCTTTTAACTTCTGGATGACTATATATGTATTCATGAGCTTGTCCACCAATATACTGATATACTAGCTGTCTAATAATCATGCCCATGAAAGTTGGTTTATTGAAAAACTGTTTTTGAATGTCTGGTGTCAAGTGAGAATTTTTAAACTCGTACAAAAAACTGATATTGTATTCTGTAAGATTTGACAATGTTTGGTTAAATTCAGGATTTGGAGTTACTGCATAAACTTGATGTCCTCTTAACGACAATTCTTTCCATAATTCTTGGTACGCCTTTTGATGACTGCGCGCTGGTATTATACTAAAAAATAGTATTTTTGCACAAACTACATATTCTATAAAAAAGTTTAATAAAAGTGCTATTAGTTTATAGTTAAATTTCATTTTCTTAAACTGAACCAAAATATACGATTTTCGTATTTCTATAGATATTTTATCGTTTAAACAAATATTTAAATTACAAAATTTTCCACAGATTCCACTTAACTAGATCCTACAAATAATAAAGCCGTTTAATAATATTTTTAAAAACAAAGATGATGCATACAAATTATTGTTATTTATGATAAGCGAAGTGAAACAGGAGCGTATCTAGAAATTTGATAATAAAATTTAAAAAAACGGCTCTATAGGGCGACAAAATTGTTGGCAGGAAGCAGGAATATTTTTCAAAAATAACTGAATTATGAATACTATTTCACTACAGTGTTTTATACTGTCAAAATATTATTGTAACGTCCTGTTTTGTAGTAGAAAACCTCTTAATTACATCTACGTGGACAAAATCAAAAAGATGAATTTTCAGCGGCAAAATTTTGGTAGATGTCAGGTAAAAACTATTGTTAGTCTGACAAATGTCATCCTGGTTTGAAAAAGACAGAATGAGCAATTTCAACAAAAATGCAAAGTTTGCGTGGCAATCTACCCAAGAATGTAAAAAATCGATAGCTAATAATATTCCACCTAATACACAGAAGTCTAATAACTCAATTTTGGCACCGTTCTCAGAGTTTCTAATGGTAAGAAATTATTTACTGGAAAAATGTACTACTGTGATGGAACTGACGAAAATCCTCGAATCTTCTGTAAATGCTATATGGAATACTACAGCAAAAATGATTAAATAAATGTATTTTACAGAATACGAAATAAAAATTCATTCATTCATCCTTTTAAGGATATTTTCTTCTAAAATGCGAGAGTGCGCAAGAGACGCAAAGAGAAAGCAGTTCCAAACATATTTACCAAAGATTTACTCACAATAATGCAAAGCTACAATGAAGAAAACCCTGATGAATTAAAAATATTGAAACACAACCTTTTCTTTTTCTGTATACAAACTCTTTTCCGTTATCTTACTTGATGAGCCTGTCGCTCCTATTTAGAAATGTGTCGGGGAATCTCAGATATTTCTATAGATGCCTCAGTTGCTTCTAAAGTAACCAGAGTGTTTCGCTTTTTTTTTTAAATAAACTGCTAACTGACATACCATGGTGCAGCATCTTGTCCCCTGCTAGGACAGGCCCTGAGTTAATTCATACAAATTTTTCAGATGCAAATATTTTAAGAGATAAGTGGGTTGCACAAAGAATTTTAATAATAATTATTTAACCGGCAAGTTTGACTGTGATAAACGTAACATGGGCAGAAATAATGTTCTCACGATCATAATGGCCCGGTTACCTGAATTTTTAATTTACTAATCACGTACGTAATGTGAGTATAATATACATATATTATATGCCTTTGTATGTGAGTATACAGGGTGTCCCATAACTTATGGGCCGTAGAGTAACTGGTGATACTAGACATCAAACTAATATAAGTTTTTTCGGATTGTTACTCGTTCTAGAGATACAGGGTGTTGAAAGTAAAAGTTTATTCTCGAAAATAAGCCATAATTTTAAAACGGTTTAATGAATCGAATTGAAAGTTGGCAATATTATGTTTTTATGAGCAAGCAATAAGAATTTGTAGAAATTTTAAAGTTTCAAACTAGAGGGCGCTAGTTGCATACACTGGGCTTTATAAATCTATGATTTTTTTTCTTACCTGTTATATTATGTGTTTTTTAGTTATAGTTTCTTAAAAAAAGGCTTTTTTGAATCAAAAAGGTGTACTTGATTGATCTTAATATCTTTAACGGGTTTCGAGATATTTCCCTTTAAGTATCCCAAAGCATAAAAAAACATAGTACCTAATTAAACTAATATTTTAATTATCAAAAAAAACTTATATGACATAATCGGGTTAGTTTGATGTCTAGTATCTCCAGTTACTTTACGGCTCATAAGTTATGGGACACACTGTATATGCCTGTCAAAGTCATTTATGTCACAGTCAAACTTGCCGATTAAAAAATTATTATTAAAATTCTTTGTGCAACCCGACAAAATTCTTTTAAAGTAAACAATTCATTATTTATTTTGAGAATATATGTATAAAGCCATTCATTTCCTAATTGCACTTTATGTTTTTATGTCGCAAATATAAAACATGCAAAATATGCCTGATAATAAAAAGTTCGTGAACAAAGTCTTTTATTTTACATTCTTTTTTATTTTTCTTTCGCGTATTTATATTATATTTCATTTTATAGCCGCAAATACGGCAACTTTTTATTAAAGATGATTTAATCCTTTGTAGAAACATAAAGTTTAAATGATGGGTAACATATCTAGTTTAAGAGGATTCGACCAATATTTCCAAATTCTTCTCCAAGATTACGAGCTCCATGCGAAATTATATTTATACCGGGTGTCCCATTATGGATGACCACCGGCCGTATCTCGACCGAAACTACTGGGCATAGAAACTCAGAGAAAAAAAAGTCGTAATTAAAGTGGCTAAGAGAAGATCCTGAAATAGTAGATTCTGTAACGAGGTTGGAATGAAAATTTGATCCGAGGGGAAAATTCCGAACGCGGGCGTATTGAGCGTGAGGAACCACGAGTATCGATTTTCATTCTAACCGAATAGCAGACTATATTTTCTCCATGACCAAAAATACTATTCGCAATATTTGTAATTTCAGGTGGAGTATTATCCAGTTCCATATCTGATTTATCCGATTTTACACTTATATTTTGACTTGCACTAAAATTTGTCTGACATTGACAGTTTCAAAATTCATGGCAACCTATGTCGTTTAGATCAATTACAGAATATTTATTCCGTATCTTGTTATGGAATGAAAATACACGCAAAACGCATAAGAAGCAAGTGTTTCAGAATAAATATTCCAACTCAAGAGCGAGAATTTTTACATTCTATTATCAAAAATGATTTTGGAATTATTGCATTCAGTAATGGTCGTGGAGAAATAATTTTTAAGTTTCGCATTTTGCCACAAGAGGGCACAATTAAAAATTAAATATTGAAATTCTAAATTTCTCCGAAAATTCCTACAATAAGGTTTACTAACATCATTAGAAAGCTTAAACAATTCTGCATCATTTTGGTTTGAACCTCATTGGCCTACCGACCTTGATAAGAGTAAAGGAAACTATTAAAAGTGTAAATTGCTGTAACTTCTAAACGACTTATCTGATTTTAGTAAACTTAAGCTTGTTTAAAATAGAAAGGTAAGTACTTTTAATTGTGGTATCGATGGTGTACAGACAGAAATGTGCCAGGTTGGTATTTTCTAGTTTATTATGTTAAAAATACATTTTGTTAAATAACTTTTAAAATACTATTATAATACGCTTTAAATTAAACAAACACATTCTTTTTAGTGTATTCTTTAAAATGTTTAGGTATATATTCATCCTAGAATAAATACGGTAGCGAATATTTGATTACCTCGAAATTTACATGGGAAATCCCATGCGTCCTTTTCGAACGCACCACCCGGTATATTATTTTCTAATTCCCTATAAAATTTCTTATTTATTTTGTATTAAATTTCACATGTCCATATGTCATATTGACGTTTAAAATATGCCATTTTCAGACTTTGACAGTCTGTAGCATTAAAACGGCGCATCGTTTTTACCTCTCTATTTTAGTTTTTTATTCTCTATCTAGAAGTTTTTTTTTGTTTAACATGTTAAACTGGAAGTTAGTCTCCTTGGATAGAAAATAAAACACCAAGATAGGGAGGGAACACCAATTTGCCACCAGATGCGCCGTTCCAATCAATATCTGAAAAACAATTAAATTTAGATATATAATATTTTGCTGACTATTTAAAACACCCTGTATATATTTAAATTGTAGACCTCATGCCTCCTTATAACTTTTTGAAAAATATTAAAAAGTTAAAAATGCTATGAAATTATGCGTTGAAAGCGGGCCACACTATCTAATAATAAGAGCCCAACAAGCATTAATATTGAACGCCAGTAGAGTTTTGGACTTGCATTGTTTTTATTTGTTTTGAATCACTACGTTTCAACTGGTAAGCCTCTCGTGAGTATATAATATCTGTTGTAAATAAAACTATTAAGAAAAAGAAGCCTAAGACCATCCATCCTAAGCCAATTTAGTTCAGGAAAATATGGGAAAAATGGTCGTATTTTTTAATAATATATAAATCTTGCACAAGTGTTTTGGACTTTTTGAAAACGAGACTTCCCAATATTGTCTATACAATAATCGTACACGAAATCGCAATAATTACAGTTTGAAACTACAAGTGATTCCCAAAGAGTCTTTTTAAATTTAACGTTTAGAATATTTCTGCTAAAATATAGCATTTTTAGGATCAAATAGAACTTTTGAAATAATTTTTTTAAATGGTCACGAAACCTTAAGTCAGTGTCTAAGACTATTCCTAAATTTCTTGCAGAATCAACCACATTAAGCTTAATGCCATTTATTATTAAATATATATTATTCCAAATATATTATAGCAAACTTTATTTTTATTACCAAATAACATAAGATATGATTTATTAGAGTTTAATTTTAAATTATAATCAGACGTCAGGCTTGTTAGAGTTTGCAAGTCATCGTTTATCAGTTCTTTAGATTCCAAATATTCCTTAAAATCAAAACAGAAATAAATTTGTATGTCAACAAGTAAATTATGCATTTTTGGAAAAAATTTTGAACAAATTATTCACAACACCATACTGGAACAAGTTAAAGATATTATTTTAAAACAACAAAACGGATTTTTTCCACGTAGGTCAGTTGAAAGTAATCTAGTAGAATTCACAGATTATGTTTTGGGTAATATGGATAATCGCGAGAAAGTCGACGTGGTGTATACAGACTTCAGCAAGGCGTTCGATAAATTAGTCATTCTATACTGATGGAGAGTTTTGCTGATGTCGGTCTGCATAACAGTTTACTCAAATGGATCTGGTCCTATCTTAGCAATAGACGACAGATGATTTCTGTTGGGGGTTTTTGGTCTGAGCCTTTCAGCGTGCCGTTTGGTGTGCCGCAGGGTAGTCACCTTGGCCCCCTGTTTTTTATTATATACATTAACAACACACAACAATGCTTCAATTTTTCTAAATTTTTGATGTACGCAGATGACCTAAAAATTTTTAGAATAATTAGGGTGCCAGGGGACTGCGATAGGTTGCAGGATGATCTTAATGCTTTGGTAAGATTCTGCGAAAGTCAGAGTTTATTTATTAATCTAGACACTAAGTTAATTTTTAGTTCTCACATTGAGCAAGTTGTTAATAAGTTTAACCGATTCTTAGGATTTATTATAAGAAACAGTTGAAATTTTCAAAATCCTCAAACAATTCTAAACTTGTACTACGCTTTTATATTTAGTCAACTTAATTTTGCATCAGTTGTTTGGAGTCCTCAGTAAGCGATTTATCAGCGGAGGCTGGAAAGTGTTCAAAATATATTTTTACGGTTTCTATGACGTAAAACGGATGTACTTATAGTAAATAGCAATTATAAACCTATTATGGAAAAGTTTTCAGTAATAACGCTTGCTGGAAGATGGACGATTTCTGATCTTGTTATGATTTACAAACTGGTTAATAGTCTTGTTGATTCGCCAATACTTAGATCAAAGATAAGCTTTAATAATGTACTAGTTAGGGACTTAAGGCTTCAAAATACTTTTAACATTCCACTTCGTAACACGAATTCACGTCAAAATTCTCCTATCCATAGAGCGACACGTACCTATAATGGTCATTCCTTGAGCATGGAAATGTTCGATATGTCTATAGTAAGATTTAAAAAACATGTCAGATCATTGTTGTGATTTTATTTTGAATTTTTGTAAGGTTTTATATTTATATTTTTGTTTGAATAATGAAAACATTTAATTCCCACTAGCTAATACCACAACGTGGATGCTTAATAGGACTTAGTGTCTGTTTTACCCCTTCTTGTAAGTAAATAAATAAATAAATAAATCGACATAGGCATAACACCATTTTAAAGATTTAAGGATATCAGAAGTATAAATTAGGCAACGGCCCTAATATGGAGCCTTGTGGAACTACAGATAATATGCTAACTTACCATCAGAAAATATTTTTTGGGAACGACCTGTAAGATAAGAATCAATAACAACATGATTTCAACATCGTCATTTAGTTTATTAAAATACTACAACGGTAAATACTTACTGGTGCTAATTTAGTTAATTGTTAGATGATATAAAAAAAGGACGCAACCTCAAATAACAATGCATGCGCCTATTTGCTGTCAAGCTATATAAAAAGTTGACGTGTACTTTTTCCAGGCTTTATTTGTACCTCTAAAATTCATCACATACGTTATACATAAAGTTAAATTAAGCATAAAAAGGTTCGGAAGAAAAAAGGTATTATATATTAAATTTGCTAATTAAATAGACGACTGGGGCAGAGATCATAAAAATGGTAAATACGAAAGGTCACCGTTAGGGCCCCTTAGGACCAAAAGTGAGTCGAAAGTTAACAACACCAAGGTAATTTCGACCCTTTTCTTAATTACCGTAGTCCCGAGTTATCTCTGCTCGATAAAGCCGACCGCGTAAGCATATTAGTTAATTTTCTATTACTTGCGTATATTTATTTTGCTGCAGAAGTCGAATATACACTCTTAAAAATGACTTAGTATTTGGTACTAATTTTTATTTGTTCTTGTGTTTACGTTACCAAAAATAACTATTTTATCGGATTGTGTCAAAAAATGACGTTTTATAGATCAGATATTTGGACGAAAAGGTAACCTTTTTAATAAGGTATTGATTATTGCGCTGGTAGCTAGGCAACCTTTGTCGTCCTAGTCCGAAAAACATTTTGTCGGACACTAAAATATTTTCAACAGTTTATTTTATTCATTTATTTACAATATTTATATTAAATGTACAATTAGAACAATTTTGAACAAGAACGGGGTGATGTAAATTTGATTTTGAGGATGTGTTATTATTTTTGGTCTTCATTATGATATTATTCTCCAATGCTGAACTCGATTGGGAGACGGATTGCGACACCTGAGTCGAGACTGACTGCAGGTGAGATTGTGGAATGTTGAATATTTTCTTGGTCAGCTCTAACTTATTACTTAAGGAATCATCTATGTAGCCCTCGGCTATTCCCGAAGACTTCCAGCCTCCATGCCGTTTTAGAGATGTTATGTCTGCTCCCGCATCTACAAGTAATGTGGCCGATGTTCTTCTGAAACAATATCCCGTGAATTCCTTGGCATTCGGCAGTTTTAAGTAAGATGCTATTTCCTGAGGTATAGAGCCAAATTTGTGTATACCGACAACTTGCTTATGGCATTTTCTATTGCGATAAGACACAAAAAATCGCCCATCACTCATTGTTTGTTTTATTATAGGGAATTTTTATTAACAAAGCCGTTTCCAAATCTTGTATGTCATCAATTTTCATATGAGCCAGTTCTTCTCGACGACATGCGCCCGCGATTCCAAAAATAAAAGCAACCTGTAATTAAGAAAATTGTTAGTCAGAAATTTAAAATACTATTATATAGTTACATTTACCTTCAACATTAAGTATTTGTCATCTGGAGCATGGCAAAGGAATTTGTGAACCTCTTCTCTAGTTAGGATCCTTGATTTCTTTGGACAATATCCAACACTTTTTTGTTTCAACAATGCTCGTAATCTCATGTATTTAGATATATTAATATTCTGTTTTACATTTACCACTGCACGTAGCATAGAATACTGCGACCACAGAGTAGATGACTTCATAGTTTTCGATAATTCCGCCATATAGACCAAGAAGACGTTTCGGAGAACGAACGAACAGACTATGCGGGTTACTGGCCTCGGCTTTGCCTCGTCCAGTAATCTCCCGCAATACGTCCGAAATACTGCATTTTTCGTCCTTGTAGCATAATATACTATTTTGGGATAGGAGAACAAAAAATATTATTTTTTCTTGGTTATATTTACTAAAAAATAATGCCATTATTATATATTAACGGAGATACGTCACTGCGTCATGGGACCGACGAAATATGTTAAAGAATAATTAAATTGTAGTTTTGGATTGCTTAAAGATTTTGTATAATCGCATAATAAATAAAAATAAAACAGACAGCATAAGGTTTGGATATTTATGATGCTATGGAAATACCAATTAAATAAAGTAATTACGGTATAAGTAAACGATGATTTTTCATAATTAGCTCAACATCATTATTTACGAAATTAAAAGATTTATATAAAAAATCGAGATTTCTTAAGTATGTACATGTCATTAAACTTGACAGAAAGTGATTTATGACATGTAAAATATTGTGTGCATTCTTTGATACAGAAAGGTATTTAGGTAGTAATATAGTGACATAAAAGTTATACATGGTGTCCCGTAACTAATGGGCAGTAGAGTAACTGGAGATACTAGAGATCAAACTAAGCCGATTAAGTCATATAAGTTTTTTCGGATTGTTACTCGTTCTAGAGATACAGGGTGTTGAAAGTAAAGGTTTATTCTCGAAAATAAGCCATAATTTTAAAACGGTTAAATGAATCGAATTGAAAGTTGGCAATATTATGTTTTTATGAGCAAGACATAAGAATTTGTAGACATTTTTAAGTTTCAAACTAGAGGGCGCTAGTTGCATACACTGGGCTTCATAAATCTATGATTTTTTTTCTTACCTGTGATAAATGTTTTTTAATTATAGTTTCTTAAAGAAGGGTATTTTCTGAGTCAAACAGGTGTACTTGATTGATCTTAATATCTTTAACGGTTCTCGAGATATTTCCCTTTAAACATCCCAAAGCATACAAAAACATAGTAAATAATTAAATTAACAAAAAAGAAGTGACAATCCGAAAAAACGTATATGACATAATCGGCTTAGTTTGATGTCTAGTATCTCCAGTTACTCTACGGCCTAATAGTTACGGGACACCCTGTATTTAGATCGAAAAGAATGTAACCAAAATTCTGATATCGGTGACGATTAATTATTAAGACTAACAAGTTTGGGCAAAAGATAAAATTATTTAAAGTGATTTTTTGTAAATATAAGAAATTACCCAAATCGATGAATATGTTACAGTGTCCTAATTTGGATTTGCCAACGAAATTCACGGTCAGCTAAAAAGACAAGTTATGATGCTCAACTTAAATAATTTTTTACATTTTTTAGTATGAATTATGGAAGTTGGGTAGTGACAAAATATACTATACAACTCGAGTGGATTGTCCATATTGCTCTCGGAAGTTTGAGTTCTCCGTCTACGGCTACGGTGCTCAATTTACTTCCTCATGCGATATGGACATCATATCCATTCTTGTTGTACAAACTACTATACCCGCATTCTTTTCATCAAGGCAGAATTACGGTAAATACTATCTAGTGTTACAAAATTTGATCCTTTGGTACTGTAGCATTAATTATATTCCTATTTATTTGTTACTTGAATCTGGCATTAGTATGAAAACGGCGTATATGGAAATCAAATTTAGCTTGTTATTGCTTTGATTAACTGTGACAACTTAATTAAAGCAAAGTTACTATGAACAGGGGAAATACACAAGCGTCTTTACCAGAACCAAAACTGAACAAAGACATTTGGTTAAATTACAGCTTAAACGTTTATAATTTGTATATTTAAGGTACGGGAAGTAGTAATATGTGTATTTTGTAAAGGTAATAAATTAAATGAGTTTTAATATTAATCACTGGAAATTATACTATACGATTCATTTTTAAACTTGACTTCTTTTCGCACTCAGGTGACTTTCTGCGTTCTTGCATGTAATCCATGGCGGAACACATAAAAGTCGATTATGTAATAAAATTTACCCCTTAATATGCCCAAGGAGTATGAATGTGACAACTAGCCGTGGTATCTGTTAAATTCAAGTTTAGCTAAGAATCCCATATTATCCTTATAGTAGTAGTTTTAGCTGTAATAGTATATTATTTAACGAGCGGTAATGTAGGTCATAACTCACGCAGATGAAGTTTGTAGCACGAGATGCAGGCGAGTGCTGTAACTCATCAAGTGAGTTATGACCATTACCGCAAGTTGAATATTATACTTTATCTACGACTATAGCAATAAATACTAAGATACAAGTACACAACAATCTTAATAGTTACCTATAACACCCCATGGCGTTTCAGTGCAGTTATATCCCCTCCAGCATCTACTAATAAAGTTGCCGACGAGCGGCGAAAACAATGCACAATTACAGTCTGGTAATTTAAAAAATGTAGCAATGTCTTTCCCATCGCTTCCAATTTATTAATGCCAATTCTTTGTGAGTGATATTTTTCATTTTGAAATTTAAAGAATAATATCGTTTGCGATACATCGGTAGGACGCAGATTTAAATATTTCTTAACTATGGTATAAAAACTTCCCGTAATAGTGAATTTTCTGGCAATTTTTGTTTTTGTATTTGGTACACTGACCATAAAAATAGATCCATGATCTTCTAAATCCCTAATTTGCATAGAGTGCAATTCTGCTGCACGACAAGCACCCATAATGCCCATTATTAAAGCAACCTAAAATAAATTATGTAATTGACTAGATGATAAAAACGATTGAATTATTGTGAGATCTACTACCTTCTTTGTCGCCAGATATTTCTCATTAGGAGCTTCGTTTATGAAATTATTAAGTTGTTCTGGCGTAAAAATGTTTGCCTTTTTAGCTACATGTTTCTCTGATTGACGTTTAAGAAACGCAAGTAACTTTAAATAATTCTTTATATTAATTCCATTATTTATGTTGAGTGTGCTTCTTAGCATGGAGTAGAAAGTCCATAGAGACGATGCTTTATATTTAGTGCTAAGTTCGCTAAAATATGCCAAAAGTACATTTTCTGTAAACGATGACTTTATGTTCTTACTGCTACACCAATTTTGAAAATTCTTGTATAGACCTTTATTTATTTTTTTTTTTATGATAAAACACCTGCACTGTAGGAAAAAAAAAATCCTTTAAGGCGCTCTGGGAGCGGTGCGAGTGCTAAAAAAGCGAATAACGTTGGTCTTGAAACGTTGAAGATTGTATTCATTGGGAAACACGACCTCAGGAAGATCATTCCACAATGATGACGTTCTCCAGATGAAAGAATTCTTGAACAATGAAGTTCGAGGAGTACTAAGCTGAACAACATATGGATGAGCGGCAGCGGTCCGCCGTGTATTTCTGTTTTGCATTGCTCTAGGTGGAATCAAGTGGGCAATGTCAGTCGAACACCTGCCATGGAAATATCTGTAAAAGAGAGCCAAATCACCAACCTGTCTTCGATGCTCCAGGCTATCGAGGGTCTTGGTCAGCTCGGGGTCGCCGATCAGACGAACGGCTCTCCTTTGAATGGCATCCAGTAGCCGAAGGGTGTGCTTGGGTGCAGAGCTCCAGACATGAGAGCAATATTCTAATGATGGTCGAATTTGGGCTTTGTAGAGTGTCAAAAGTTGATGAGGTGTGTACAACCTTTTGGTGCGGAAAAGTACACCAAGTTTCTGTGCAGCTGCCCTGGCAATTGCGGCAACGTGATCATGCCAAGACATATTACCTCCCAGATTGACCCCCAGCAAATTAATAGACGGTGCCAGGGGAATTGCGTGTCCTGCCATGACTATATCCGGTTCTGCAATGTTAACCTTTTTGGAGAAGACTGCTGCCTGGGTTTTCTTAGCATTAAATTCGACTTGGTTACTGTCACCCCAAGCCAAAATTTCTTCCAGGTCATTGTTGAGGCGCGATACTTCTTGCTGCCTGCGAAGATGTGCGTCGGCAGCGGATGTTTGGGGAGTCAAGGTAAAAGATGAGACAAGTGTGCTGTCATCAGCAAAGCTATAAATTGGATTTTATTTTATATTTGTTTTTGGATTTTTCCGGCAATAAATTCTGTATAGTCACATTAGCTAGTTGTCTTATTTCTGGAGATGTACATAATAATTCATCTTCACTATCTGAATTCATCATTTTCAGCACAAAACTTTAGGTATTAACCTAATTTGAAAACGTCAAAATGGACTGTTCCCTTTCAGCCAATCGGCTTGTACAGAAGTACAGAGCCACCTTGATATTCGGTTCGTAAATAATTCCAAGCCTCCTTTTCGATTTATTATAGCAGTGAGTTATTATAACTCACGCTGTTTGTTTTTAGATACTATTAATTGCTCAAAAGCAGTTGAATAATTAATATATAATTTTATAGGAGTAGATAAATAAACATAACACTTAAAAGCAAAAAATAGTGGATGAATCATCACGAACAACTAGTGCATTTTCATCACATCGCGCATATTTTATCTGTGTCTGGCGATGGCAATAAAATGTCTTTTTTAATATACAAAATAATATGAAAACTAATTTTACGAGAATTCAGTGGCGCGGCGTTATTGGAGATTTTTAAGATAATATCGGGGCACCGTGTGTAATTTTAATGGCAAATACGAAATTAACATGAATAGCCGCAATATTTCTATATTTATGTTCTGCATGGCGGATGACATAATTTGAAACTTTTAGAATTAATTTTTATTTTTTTTTTTAAATAAGGCATCATCCGCGAAACTAGAAGTTCTTGTGAACCCTTATGTAAAATGGTTGTCTTAAATTTTCAATTTGACAAGCCGGGAAACGATGCCGCCTTTCACTATAGTATGGAAGTCTCTTAAGAGAACAATATATTTAAAAGTTTCAGCCACAAAGATGAAAGATTGGTACATAGTTTTCAGGGTTGTTAAATAAATAGGGAACGAGTAAAAGGCCCAGCAATCTTATTGAGACACAATTTCACACGATTTTTGAATTTCAAAGATAATACTAGGTTGCCCCGTTTACAACCAAGTCATCACGCTGTGAGTTTTTTAATGGTGATAAATATTGGGGCTATCTACAGCAAATTACATTACGAGCACACTCAGAGTTAAGTAGTTACTCCTCTAGAGGAATAAATAAAATACATTGAGGGGGTCACGTTTCTACAGGAAAAAATGAAATTAAAAAAGCATATTCTAAAAAGAAAATAAAAGTTTATTTCAAATTTTGGTAGCTTTTATGTTATTAAGGATATTACATTTTAAATTAAAATGTCATCAAATTATAAATATTTGCAATTAAATTCTTGGTTAAGTATTTATTAGTTTATGGTCATCATCAAAAGTTAGTATATGTGCTGAGATATGTGGACGACACCTTCATTATTTGGAATGGAAACGATGACGAACTCAAGGAATTCCTATACCACATTAACAGCCTGGCGCCGACAATCAAATTTACCATGGAGAGAGAAGAAAACAGTCAATTACCTTTCCTGGATGTAAACGTAAAGAAAAATGGCAACACCATCCATACTTCAGTGTACAGAAAACCCACGCATACAGGTCAATATTTGAATTACACCTCAAATCACTCAAATAGCACAAAACATGGCATAGTAAGAACGCTTGTGGATAGAGCAATTACCATCTGTAATTCAAATGAAGCCCTCAAACAGGAAACTAACTACATCAAAACCGACCTCAACAAAAATGGCTACCCCGGGCATCTAGTTGATAAACTAATGGAAAATCGCAAGAATCGGTCAAATACACAAAAGAAGCCAGTAGAGTCACAATCAACACTCAACATTCCGTATGTCAAAGGAGTATCTGAGAGAATTAGAAGACTAGGACAACGATACAATACGGTATTCAGCTCAAAAGACACTTTAAGAAGCCACATGACGAAGACGAAACCAACAAGTCAAAAAGATAGGAAAAACTGTGTCTATCAGATTCCCTGCGAATGTGGCAGATCCTACATTGGTGAGACTCTAAGGCCACTTGAAACTAGGGTCAAGGAACACAGAGACAACACGCTTAAAGGAGAAACCGAAAAATCAGGGGCAGCTGACCATGCCTGGACACACGGTCATCACATTAAGTGGACAGAAGCTCGAATCCTGCACAAAGAACCACATTGAAGGAAGAGGAAGTTCAAGGAAGCTGCTATCATATACCAGAACCCAGATTGTTTTAGTAAGCCCTCACTAGATATAAGAAATATCTGGAAACCTTTGTTAAGTAGATGTAAACTTAAAATACCGCACAAGAATTAAACGCATGACTGCACCCATCTCAGTCATGCTCCAGTACATCTAGCTAGTATAAATAGAGCTGTAGTTACTTTACTTATTTAGTATTCACCTGAAGACGACTGGAGATACTTACCAGTTGAAACGTTGTGATGTAAAACAAATTAAAGACAATGCAAGTCCAAAACTATTCTATCATTCAAGAAACATCATTGTTTCCAACCTTCAAACAGACAATAAAATTGTAGTTTAGATGAAAAACGGTTCAATGAGTAGAACGGTGAGAAAATCAATACGCACGTTACATTGTGAAAAAGAAACATATTTGAGGCTTAGGGCACTATAAGAGTTTAATGTAGAATGAAAGATTTAACAACTGTGTGTGAGAAAAACTATTAATAGATATGAAATTAAAATAAATGGAAACGTGAAGAATCATTTAAGAAAAGAGAATTATGGGCTAGTAATTTCAGAAACTATGAAAAAAGAAGTGAATGTAAGCGTGAGGAAAATTAATGTTAATAAAATGTATTAAAAAATTAAGTGGTAGATCTAGTTATGAAGTTGAACTAGATCGAAACCACCTCACTTCCAATATGTAAATGGTTTTAAATCAAATATATTTCATTATTATAACAGTGGAGGAAGACTATGTATTCTTATTTCTTTCCTTCTATATTTTTTTTGTTAAATACCTTTACGCTCGCTTAAAAGTTTCTATGATGTATGAACACCACATGATTCAACATACAACAAAAGCATTCTATATTACTTTACTTAAAGGTATTTTCCTTTCCAAGCAACCCTAAGATTATAATATAAACGATAATATGCTTTCAGGTGCATAAGCACCTGTTAGATGGTAAACTCCTTGTTAACTTTTTTTGTTGTAGCACGTTAAAGATTAGTTTAGAGTAAATCTAAAACTAGGGCGGTTTAAAAATAAGTTTTAAGTAGAATGTTCGAGCTTACAATTTTTAAAAAATATACACGCATAGAAACAGGAACACTGTAGAACTAGAGGAGAGATACAGAGGGATATAAAATTACTAGCGAATTGGAACATTAGAAAAATAGACAATCAACAAAGAAGAAATAGGGGATTACAAAAAGAAATTGTGTTTATTAGTAGATAAATAAAAATGCTCCTAGGCCAAACCTTGCACTTAATTGCATTTTGCTTGTTAGGTCACTGCCATCAAAATTTGCACCACCTGTGAAAAAACTCACGAGCCTCACCTGATTAAAAGCTTCTTAGTTTTCCATGCACTGTAAATCTTTAAAATTATTTATTTATACTTTATTATTATGTTATACTACGCACTTGG
This sequence comes from Polydrusus cervinus, assembly GCA_935413205.1. Classification (NCBI taxonomy): domain Eukaryota; kingdom Metazoa; phylum Arthropoda; class Insecta; order Coleoptera; family Curculionidae; genus Polydrusus; species Polydrusus cervinus. The sequence goes on along the minus strand of OW284514.1, from coordinate 22,596,134 downwards.
CCCCTATAACATATACTGTTTATTTCTTTAACATTTTTCCACCCCATTACCGGCACAACTAGTAAGAGATTGATTTATGAATGTCAGATTTTAATTTTCCATTAAATCCAAGTAATTTAGGCAAAGCATAAGAAAATGTAGCATAATTTAAAATGAGGGCATGTTAATGCAAGTCATGTGTGGAGAGTATTGATCCGTGAAAGTCAGTTCCTTCGGGCCCTATTTAACGGAGGTTATTGCTTTAAACATATACAGCATGCAAATTTGTATAAAACGTTCCCCCCGGAATCAGGAAAAAGCTTTATTTGAATTTAAAATGCCACTAATTTGACAATTTTATAGGCTCAATATGATAAATGCGTGGGAAAGAATAATTAAAATATTACAATAATTTGACATGCGTTGACGGTATATCTACTAGGCAGTGCATTATGATTAAAAACATAGGAAATCCCATACAGGTTTTTAGACTGTCCAAGTATTTGCTTCTCTATTGACTTTGGATCGGAGTTGTAGGGAGACTTTTTTAGAGTCTCTGTGTGGCGAGTGCACAAGCGGAGTTTAAAAAATTTCTGATCTTAACTTATTTGAATAGGATTGCGTTTAGTTTATCATTGTAATTCAACAGGTGATGCTTTGGACACTAGCATTGATTGGACTTGTCAACCTTTGATTTGTCATTTTCTAATGTAATTTGCAAACGGTAGGCTTTGTGAACATTTTTAACAGATACATTTTACACTGAATTTAACTAATATTTTTAAATATAATAAACTTTATTTTCAAAACGGATCTTTTAATAGAAAATTAATTATTTAACTAGAATTGTAAAAACACAGACTTTCTTACTAGTCAGGTGGTAGCAAACACATTTAGGAAAGCATGAAAAATAAATTTTCAAACCACCTGAAAATTCCTTATACAATAAGGTTGCATTTCGTCTAACACAGTTAGATAGTGAAATACGAAAAATCTAACTGCGTTAGACAAAATGCAACCTTATTGTATAAGGAATTTTCAGGTGGTTTGAAAATTTATTTTCTATAACACTACTTTAGAAACCACGTATTCTTGACGTAAAATCTGCATCTGAATGTTTTCATTCTAACACACTGTTACAGAATGATTCATTCTGTATCACCTAGGGCAAAGACAACTAGATTTTCGATTTCAACATCTAAACAGCACGGGAAAACCAACAAATTTTAAAAATCAAGACAGCTTTGTTTCGATTATTTTGACACTGTCATGTCAAGTTTCACTTTGACGGCGGTTGATTTTAGTTTACGTAGAAGGTAAGTTTTATTATAAAGCATTGATTTTATAACAAAATAAAGTATTTTTTTAAGTAATACTAATAAATAAATAATGTTTTAGTAACTATGTCAAGCGATGAAGCTTTTGGTGAAAGTACACCCCCAGAAATACGAATAATTGCAGAAGAAACGATCGAAAACTTATTACCTTCAAAATCGAAGGAAATTTACGAATTAAAGTACACCAAGTTTAGGAATTGGCGCTTTGAAAAGAGGATTTCTTTATTCTCGGAAACTGTTGTGTTGGCTTATTTTACATGTTTGTTCGAAAAGTATAAATCGTCCACACTCTGGAAAATATATTCGATGCTACGAACTGTTGTAAACATTAAACATAATGTTAATTTAGCTGTCTATGCAAAATTGCGATCATTTTTGAAGTGGAAATCGGAGGGCTATCAGGCTAAAAAATAACAGATTCTTACAGCACAACAAATTAGCCGGTTTATAAAGCAGGCTCTAGATGAGATTTATCTTGGAACGAAGGTAAGTTAAATAATTTATCATATACCTAACGTATATCATGTATAATATTACCTGTACCCCATAAATCCTAATATTCCATTCTTGCTATGTCCATTTAATAATTTTTAACAAATCGTAGGTGCATAATATAATACTTAACTCCATTGTTCTACTTTACAGGCTGTTATGATCGTTGGAATCATGGGCGCTTGTAGAAAAAATTAAATGTACCTGATGAATGATAGAATAGTTTTGAACTTGCATTGTCTTTAATTTGTTTTACATCACAACGTTTTAACTGGTAAGTATCTCCAGTCGTCTTCAGGCGAATACTGTATATAATATAGTATTCACCTGAAGACGACTGGAGATACTTACCAGTTGAAACGTTGTGAGGCAAAACAAATTAAAGACAATGCAAGCCCAAAACTATTCTATTATTCAAAAAACATCATTGTCTCCAACCTTCAAACAGACAGTATCTGATGAAGTTACAACACGTGGAAGATTTAGGAAAAGCGGCATTAATAAATATTCCAGAGTCTAAAACGAAAGTACCTAGAAAGTTTACGATAACTGGAGAGTACTATGATGTTTTTAAAAAATATTTGAAACTTCGATCACCAAAGACAGAGACAAAAAATTTATTCGTAAACTATCAGAAAGGTCGATGCACTAATCAGATAATGGGCATAAATAAATTAGCTAAAATGCCACAACAAGTTGCCAAATATTTGAATTTAGAAGAATCGCATAAGTATACGGGACACTGTTTTCGTCGTACATCGGCAACAATGCTTGTCGATGGAGGCGGCGATTTAACCGATCTTAAAAGACACGGGGGTTGGAAATCTTCGCAAGTAGCCGAAGGGTACATCGAGAATTCCTTAGAAAAGAGAATAAAAATTTCCGAGAAAATTATAAATCACATCGAAAATAATAATATGAATAAAACAGCCCAAAGTTCAACATCGCATAACATAAACTCGCAGCTATATCCTACAGCAACTTCAGCAGCAGAGGATGGACCGAACGTGCCGAAGATATATTTCCAAAATTCAGAAGGAGAGAAATAAGAACACAAAGTCTTCCTCCACTATTATATTAAAGAATCTGTTTTACAGTGCCATGAGCCTGAATCCCATATATTTTTATTGTTACAATACCACGTTTGTATTAGTTTTCTCACAGTTCTATTTACTGAACTTATAATTTTGATGCTCCGTTAAGGTGATATCTATTAGTTTCTTCTTTTTTTCATTCATTCTCCTGAATATGAATGCTTCTGCATTCGAAACATGTAGAGATAACAAGTTTCTCTGAACATACGAGATTATTTAATATAATAGTGGAGGAAGACTTTGTGTTCTTATTTCTCTCCTTCTGAATTTCCACTCCACTTTAAGTATGGACTATTTCTTCAAGTTTATGTCCAAAATTGTTCAAACCTAAAATCTATTTCTATTACAGTAGTAAATAACACTGAAGGTGAAAGTTCAAAAAAATAGTTAAATTTTTTAAATAAATTTATTAATGTAGTCTTATTTCGTTTTTCTAAAATAGTGTTAGAGAAAGTATAGTCTATAACACGTATGGAATGGCATTCCTGCACTCGCGAAACCGTAGACCTCGCCTGCGGCTCGGCCTACAAACTTTTCGCTCGTGCGGAATATATCCATTCCATACTTGTTATAGAATATACTATTTCATGTTTTCCCAAATGCATTATTTTACTTACACCTATTAAATAGTATTAAAATAATCAAGAATTCCTAAAACAAGAAGAAAATAAGAGGGGTTACACAATTGTTAATAAAAAAACTAATAATTTTATTTTAAGAAAACTGTACAATCGTTTGGAATATTGTTAATTCTTAATTAAAGGTTCAAATAAACCGCCATTTGCTGCTAAACAATATCCTAAACGACCGAAAAATTCTCTACGAATATTAGCGAGTTGGTACTGGGCAATTCTCAGATTGCATGAAAATTGAATTTTTTAACTGCTCCAAAACACTTTTATAAAGAACATTTTTAAAATGCCCCCAGAGGAAGAAATCGTTTGGTGAGAGGTCAGGAGACATGATGATGGCCAATTAATTGTTGAGTTTGGACCAACAACGTGTCCATTAAAGGCATTATTTTAAAATTCGCGCACAACAAGCGAATTATGGACCGGGCACGCATCCATTTGGCACCAAATCTCCTGATTTTTATCAGCGACTTCCTTAAGTGCGGGTCCAATTTGAGTTTGAAGAAGATTTGAATATGTTAGACCCGTAAGATTTCCGTCAATAAAAAATGGTCCAATGTTGCAATGTCCAAAAATTTCTGCCCAATTATTCACTTTGTGAGGGTATTGAAGACGATATTCATTTTGTATGCTCCAATACCGATAATTTTGTGTATTCTGCTCATTATTTAATGTAAACGTGCGTCTAAGAAGCAAATATTTTGTGAAAATATCTGTTGTTGTTAGCTCGCCCCATTATCAGTTTAAAAGAAAAAAGTAATCTAATATTTGGACAATCTAAAACTTGCTTGAAAAATGGCCTGGAAGCATGCGCTTCGACGACGTTTTAATCAGCTGATGCACGTTTTCCCATTTAAAACCTGCATCAGCTGTTTAAAACGTCGACAAAGCGCATGCTTTCAGGCAATTTTTTCTTGCAATTGCACCCAATGTAAAAAGGCCTTTAGTCATGCAATTTACGGGTTCGATGGTGAGTTATTTGGCAATTCGCTGCGGTGTGTTTTTTTAAAGCAAGTTAATTTTGACACGTGAAATATAGTAAAATTTGAAAACAATGAACTAAAAAATATGGTGCTAATTTAGAGTGAGTGTCTTCAAAGGGCGGCGTTAGCTCAACGGGCAAGTTAGGCAGAACCGTATTTGATACATAGTGTAATAAATGAATGAAAGTACCTTATTTTTAAGTTCTATGAAAAAAGGTATTTGAAAATGCTAAAAACGAAGTATCAACTTAGGAATCACCCTGTATAAGAGAACGATAATAAAAGCTCCGAAAATAACTATTTATACGAATAAATACATTTTCAAGGTACAAAAAATATAACTCAAAATGACAATAAAAAAACGATGACGTCAGAACTGAATAAAAAATAATAAAATTAATAAGTCAAATCAATCTGTAACTCTGTATTCCAAATTTTTTTTTTTTTAGCACGTTTTATTGGCAACGACATATTGCGTATTATCATAAATAAAGATGGGGAGTTATAAATCACGTTGTTAAAGAATAAAGCAAGAGTAAAGAACCAATGCAAGTAAATACTGTGTAGTAAATGTAAAGTTTTAAAAAGGGTAAAATATAACAGTAATTTAAAAAATATTTTTTATTATTTGTTTTGATTATTGTCGGAGGAGCCCCGCGCCCAAGAGCCTTTATAAACTGGTCGCCCCTGTCATTATTAAACGTTGCTAGACAGTGCAATATATAGATACTCTTGTACTTTTATATATAAAACGACGTACTCCAAAATCGGCCTTAATTACAAAACTTAACATTTACTGATCGCTTTAAACCCAACAAATATTAAAACATCTCAATGGAAATACGCCGAGATAAAAAATGTAAATTACTTCATTGTTAAAACAGAACTTTACTTTGTATGCAGACCATCATGTAAAAATTTAAATTTTTAAATAGAGCTAGCTTCAGTTAGCAAATTTAAAACTTCGCATGTCACACGTATTTAACGCGGACATTTCGTATTCAAGTGTGATTTAAATTGTTCTATAATTGCGTTATGTACATTTAACTCGAAAATATTTAGGTATTGTAAAAATTTACACTTAAAAGTATAGGTTCACTATTTAAGTTCAAAAAGTGTTGTCTTTGGTCAGTATACAGATCCACCATTGAGTTTTTTAATAAAAATTATTTGTCGACGATAAAATTAGTAAATAGTATTTAACAACGTTGTCGTTGTTTAATACTATTAATAGCTTTTAGTAGCTTTCTTGTGAAAGCTAAGATAGACCCCGCATCTTATTCATAAAATTACTTTTACGTCGAGCCTACAACTCACTATTTATAAGAGGTCGATAGCATGTGTAGACTACTATGAAATCCAGGCATGAAATCGGTTATTTTGCAAATCTGACACTGTCTCACCATATTGTTTTTTTTATAATTATCTCACAAACTTTCAAACAATCACCACTTTTTATTTAATGAAGCTGGAAATAATAGTTATTTTCCTAACAAGTGCGCAAAGTGATACTTTTCCGCACGCAAGTACAGTTGGACGAACGACGCGAAGCGGAGTTCGGATAAGTTCTTGCGTGCGGAAAAGCACTTTGCGCACTTGTTAGGAACAACAGTTTTCCTACGAGCTTCATATCAGATAACAACAAAAATAAAAATATGATAATTTATTTAACAGTGTTTAAGCCTTTTTATGATTTGATAAAAATAAAAGTGTCGGTGTTTGTAGATTCTTGTGGACATAGAAACTGAGGAAAAATCTGACATCATGTGTCAAAATCGACATGTACATTTATTGTTGCTTGGCAATATTATAATCATTTATCACTATACGAGGTACTTAAAAAATACAGTTTTTTTCGTTTTAAGCTGAAATACAAATATCGGGAATTACGATTAAAAGATAAAAGAGAATACTCTTGCAACGGCTTCTCACATTGCCATAAAATAGTTTACAGCTACTAAAATAAATATAAATATTCCCTACCACGGAGATTTTTGAATAGTTTTACTTTTCCGCACCCAGTGCGGATAAAAGTCTTATCCGCACTAGTGCGGAAAAGTGTAACTTTGCACACAAAAATGCGTGCGCAAAGTACTACTTTGCGCACGCTCGTAGGAAAATAATTTATTGTTTAAATGTCAAAATAGTCATTTTTCATTTACGTATTTTTACTTGCTACCGCTAGGAGGGAAGCGTTGTCAAATTTTGCACGATCGATCCGAAAAATAAATTTATTATATGACTGTTCGTTTACTGTATGTTAAAGGCAGGGCCCGCTCTAGCAATAACGCCGCCCTGGGCAAAACAAGAAATTGCCGCCTTTTTCATCCCTTCTTCGTTTTATACCTACCACAACAGCAAATTGTCTGTCTATTCCTCGCCGCTCGCCGGCTTGTCCTTTGCTGCGACGCCGCCATGACCAAAAAAAGTACCGGTGCCGGTGCCGGCGTTGTTCGGCTTGCTTTGTCGCGGAATTGCTTGATATTATTATAATATTAAAAAGAAAAGGGATCCGTCGAAATTGTCACTGTTTTAAAAATAAGACGGCACGGCAAAACAAAGGAAATTAAATTTGTTAACTGGGAATTGGAATGGTTCAAACTTCATATATACCTAGAAACGTAGGTAGGCAAAACGGGGATTTATGGTGTTTTTTTGGATTTTTCATGCCGCTCTTCCAACTTTCCGCCCTGGGCAGGGGCCCAGGTTGCCGCCCCCTAGAGCGGGCCCTGGTTAAAGGCAATTATAAAATGTCATCGTAATGCTGATTCACTGTATTTTAAAATATATATTTACTCAAATAGCTTTGACAATATAACTATTTTATAATTAATTTCTACAGTTGTTCAGCTCAAAAGTAAGGTTAAGTTATGTTAAACTGACAATCACATTTCAACTTCGATTCTTTTGCGGTTTTCATTTAAATTTCGATACGGATACAATTAGAAAATATATTTTGATACGGATACAATTACAAAATATGCTATCTCGAACTTGAATAATCGAACTCAATACCTGTATTGATGTAATTTCTAATTCAGGTCGATTTATGTAAATAGGTACTTCATAAAAATTTGGTAAATTATTAGGAATACGAGAATACCACCGTAGCAGTCACAGAAGCTCTCTTACCTATCATTCTATGAGGAATTTTCTCGAAATGTTTGTCGTTACTAGTATTTTGACTAGTTTGAGGTTACAATATGTTTTAAGCAATCCAACGATGTGTTTAATTAGGTATATTATTTTTTTCACCGGCGAGTCCACCAGTGGCACCAGTTGATCCAAATAGAGTTCTTAAATTGCTCATTACCGGTTGGACATAAATCATGTTATTTTATTCATTGTGGATTTCTGGTAATTTCTATCAACGTCAACGAAAGAGAGAGATCGTAAAATAATTCACCAACCAGTTGATGACGTAATTCCACCAGCTGTCAATCATAAGTTAATCAGTTACACCACTGGTTGAATTCACCGGCGAAAAAGAATATACCTATTTGAGTTCATATAAAACCCACAATAGGAGAATCTTGGAATCATTTGGCAACAGCGTATTATATGCTAGTAAAAATTTTTTCATTCATGGAACTCGTCAGAAACTAAGTGAACTAAGAATTACTTAAATTTTTTTGACCTTACTATTGAAAATTGAAACCAACTCAAAACATGCTATGTAATTACTCTTATAAAAAGGACATCGTTTACTTTTTAAGTCCAATAAAGTTCGTTAAAATCAAGTAAATTGAATAAGTCTATTACCTTCCCATTAAAATATATAGAATAATGCTCGAGTATATTTCTAAGCCTGCTTGAAATTCCCTTTCAAAGTAACTAATAGCATCCCATTAAGTGTGCCTTTGTGGAACCTTTAAATTAATGAATATTATACGGAGTTTATTACTAAGATAGGAGAGCATAATAGTGGCACAGTAGACAATCAAAATTTAGTTCAGGATAATGTATCGATTATTAAATTTGGTAAAAATTTATTAAAGTATAAAGAGAATAATTATTTAAACGAAAAATGTGGTATTATTGGTGGGCTTATAAAGGAGTACAATTATAAATTATTTGAATGAAATAAGAGTTTTAAAGTTTTATTGTCTTTAGTTGTTTTTTAAATCACAACGTCGCGTCAATGGCGGCTCGCGGTCTTAAAAAATGGTGAAGAGCTAGGTATAGTGCAGGTACTGAAAACAAACATGGACTAAAAACCCGTGTAACAAAACGTCTCTTTTATCGTCACCTGTCCAGCGACTAAATGAAGTTTCCAACAAATTACAAATTACACTCATCAGCAAAAAAAAACCGGACAAGGAAAATTATTACCAACTTTGATATTAATTAACTTTTCTGATTTTAAAATATCTTTAATGAAATTTTCGAAAGATGGTAGCCGCATGTATTAAGATTATTACCCGCTCTCCGATTTAAGAAAAATGTTGACATGTGTGATATTATATCGAGGGCAACGAATGATACATTTTTTGCCTTACGTTCTTAACACCCTGTGGAAAAAGTAGGCAGTGCGATGATATTGCCGTGCATTACATATGGAAGTCGCATGTTTTTTAAATATTTGTTTTTTGATTCGTCCCAATAACTAATATTTTTAAAAAGATATAATTTTAAAAAATGTCATTTTAATTTTTCCAATGTTAATGAAAAAAAATAAATTAAATGTGATAAGTTGCCTATCAACTAGCGTTTTATTTCATTATCAGTGTCAAGCTTGAAATATTGCCCAAACATGATTTTAGAAGTTGTTGCCCGTGCTGTGGTAGTAAACGACGATGGCTGAAACATACGATATATCGCTAACGTCTTGGGTGAGGCTAAGAGTACCGTACAGGATGCAATCAGCCGATTTCGACAAACTGGGGAGTACAGTTTGGGGTTGTTTGAAGACTAATGGCTGAAGATGGTAAACCGCGATCGCGTAGTCTTACGTCTTCTCCCTGTTCCTTGACGCCTAGAATACTCCCCAGTTTGTCGAAAGCGACTGATTGCATCCTGTACGTCACCATTGTAAGATCGGTCACATTCGCAGGAGATTTGGTAAACACAGTTCTTCCTGTCTTTTTGGCTTGTTGTTCTCTCTTGTTGTCACGTCAGGTGGCTTCTTAAAGTGTCTTAATACCGTATTGATATTGTATCGCTGTCCTAGGATCTTAGGAAACAAGGATCAAGGAACAAAGAAACACGGCGCTAAAACCGAAAAAGCAGATGCAGCTAACCATGCCCGGACACACGGCCATCATGTTAAGTGGACAGAAGCTCAAATCCTACATAAAGAACCACATTGGGGAAGAGAAAGTTTAAGGAAGCTGCTATCATACACCAGAACCCAGATTGTTTTAGTAATCCCTCATTAGGTATAAGAAATATCTGGAAACCTTTATTAAGTAGATGTAAACTTAAAATACCGCGCACGAACTAAACGCATGACTGCACCCATCTCAATTAGGCTCCAGTGCATCTAGCTAGTATAAATAGAGCTTTAGTTACTTTACTTATTTAGTATTTACCTGATGACGAGTAAAGATATTTACCAGTTGAAACGTGGAGACAAGACAATGCAAGGACATCATTGTCTCCAACCTTCGGACAGAAAAATAGTTAAGTATTAAATATTCAAACCAATTCCTTTTAAGAAAAGTTATTCTTGACTATTATTACATTCAACAAAGTTTAAAAAGAAACTTAAATCGGTTTTAGAGCTACCTTTCTTACACTCCGGCGGCGTAGCGAAAAATAAAATTTGAACTTGCAAGCTGTTTCTCTAACAGGCCATTTGTTACAATTTTCTAGCGCACCCTGCTGCCGCTGCCATTCGAGAACGGTATCAGAAACTACTTGACATAATATTTGAAGAAATTAATGTCGGGGAAACGCTTTTGAAAGCGCAGTTTCTTATAAATTTTGCGACCTTTTGAATTGTTGTGCCTGCGAGTAACGTCGTTGGGCTTAGTTCAAAGAATTATTTTTAAGTAGGGCTTTTTAAGTGAAAAGTTTATTTTTCTTGCTTTATTGGATACATTTGGTATATGCTTTTTTTTTACTTCCATTCCATATAGATATTAACTGTTTCCTTTATAATAAAGTGACTGGATAAATGGGCTATACTAGTTAACTGAACGAATATATTGGCATATCTATCCTTGTTAGGATATGAAACTGCCCAGTCAAAGTGTTTAGAGTATTATAACTTGCGAAATACTAAAAATAAACCAAACTTACACGTTGTAAATTTTACACAGGATTTAAAGCATACAAAAGTAACGTTTGCTTTCGTTAGTTTTTTGCAATGCATATAATTTTCCACCACGATTTTTATACTATTTTCTGATATTTTCAACGAGGCTTTAACCACAATCTACCTTTTTAAAATACATCTGCTTTTCATAGACCTTAAAAAAGCATATTTATGACAGTGTCCCTATTGTGAAGCTTTGGAAAAGCCTAGAGAAAACAAATATAAATACTGAGTTACTTAAAGCTGCCAAGCTTCTGTATGACCAACCTATAACAAAGATTAAAACAGGAAGCCAACTGTCCAAAGGATTTACAGTATCGAAGGGATTAAAACAGGATTGCTGCGTATCTCCCACTCTTTTTAAAATATACCTGGAAAAGGTACTAAAAACATGGAAAAGAAAATGTAATGCTATGGGTATTCCACTGAACGAAAATAATCTATATACATTATGATTCGCCGATGACCAAGTTTTGATAGCTCAAGACTACGAAGACAAAAACTACATGACACGAAAACTCGTGGAGTATAAAATGTGGGGACTAGAGGTCAATATGAACAAAACTGAACATACATATGTGTATAGGTGGTCAAGAACAGGATTTATTATTGGAAGGTGGACAAAATATAAAACATACACCAGAATATAAATACCTAGAAGTAAAAATTACCAACGACGGAACCTTAGACACAGCAATTAAATAACGGAATAACCTAGGAAGAAGGGCTATCACCTTACTGAACAGCATCTTATGGGATAAGCATATTAACAAGGAAAATAAAAAAATAATTTATAATACTATCGTTAAAAGTATAATAACCTAAAGTTCCAAAGTATGGCCACTTAAAGACAGAGAAGAAAAATCACTGAGAGCTACTGAAATGGATTACTGGAGAAGAGCAGCTGGTATTTTAAAAAGGGATAGAATCACAAATGAGCGAGTGAGAGAAATAATGGAAATAACAAATACAATAATAGAGAGAAATAACTAATATGGTTTGGACATGTGCAGCGAATGCCCAAGAACAGACTGCCAAAACAAATATTAGACTGGCAACCAAGGGGCAGGAGAAGACCAGGAAGACCAAGAAAAAGCTGGAGAGAAGGCATTGACAAAGAAGTAAGAGAAAGGAATTTCGATGAAGATTTGTGGAATGACCGAGACAGATGGAAATTGGAAATCGGAAGACGTAGGAGAACGTTATAAGTAACCGATATAAATATATACCAGATAAAATAGGCAAAATTATAAAATTAAAAAAAAAAAATTATTTAAATATATTTAGTTTAAACTACAACTCTTAGCAATAGTACCGACTTCATTTTGAACACTTACTAGCAACTTTTTTACCCAAATTACTAACACACTAAGCAGGATATTGAATTTCTGTACTTACTAATGGAAAGGTGGCCTAACGTTCTCACACTCCTAACTATCTGTGTAACTGTGACTGTGACTTAAAAAGTTTTCGAAAACCCATTAATAAACATTAGCCAGAATTCGGGTCAAGAGAACCCAATGTTTTTATTATCAATAGATATAATTTCGCATGGAGATGGTAACTTTGGAGGAGAATTTAGAAATATTGTTCGCATGCTCTAAAAAAAATAAAGAAAGGTAAATATTTTCAATATGAATCTGTGAGTCATGCATTTTAGACATTTCCTCAAAAATTAGTAAAAATATCCGCAGGCACTCAATTTTGCTTACCTAGATTTGCGCCCTCCCATACTCCATATCCACGAGTCGCCACTGAAACAGACAATATCCATGTGCGAGTGAAAAAACTCATTTGTTATAATTTTATTCAAGCCGCTTCTGCTTTTCTATACAACGCTATTGGAAAATTCTTAAGATAATATTTAGGAAAATTAATGTTCAGAAAACGCCTACAGCAAATACCAATAAAACTTGACCTTTTGAAAAGTATTTTTGCCAACTTCTAAAATCATATTTTACTGAAAAACAGAGAGTATGTACGTATATCTAAATAAATAAATACGTTCTTAAAAGGAAATATACAATATTAATGTGGTTTCTTTACGGAAAATACAATAAAAAATATTATTTCCATAGTCAGATCCATAAACAATATTTGGTTATTTCCATACCTATAAGGTACACGTTTATAGTAGTTTGTACATGGTTTGGATATGGTCGACGAGCGGCCATATCTCGGAAACTACTGGGCATAGAAATTCAGGAAAAAAAAATTGTAACTAAGGTGGCCATGAGAAAATCCTGGAAATAGTTTTTAAGTTCCGCATTTTGCCGCAAGAGGGCGTAATTGAAAAGCAAATTTTAAAATTTTTCTCCGAAAATTCCACATTAAGGTATATCTTAAATAACACCATTAAAAAGCTTAAACATTTATTTTGATCTTATGCTCATTGGCATACCGACTTTAATAAGAGGGGGGAAAGAAGTGTAATCATTTAAAAATTATAATAATAGTAATAATTTAAAACTTATAAACGACTTATCCGATTTTAGCAAACCAAAGACTGTTAGGAAGAGAAATGTATACACTTTCACCAAACATATTTAGTTGTCCATATTAATTCTCAAAAAAATGCTAGAGGGCGCAATTTGTAATAATAACATTTTTTGATTCTACTCCGAAAAAATAAATCATTCGGTATAATTATGATACCTACCATATTCGAAAAGTAGATGAAAATTGCTAGAAAAAATATTAAAACCGCAGCTTGATATCTCCGTTCGTTTCAGCGTTATCACCAATAGAATAATAATTAAAAAAAAAAATGCGGAACTTAAAAATTATTTCCAGGATTTTCTTTTAGCCACTGTAATTATGAATTATTTGTCTCTATGTTTCTATGCCCAGTAGTTTCCGAGTTACGGCCAGTGGCCACTAATAATGGTACACTCGGTACAAACTTTCTGCGTTTTAGCAAAAAAAGTTGAAAATAAATCAGAGTAGGTATATAAGACTACAGAAAGTCGTAGGCCACACCTTAGAAGTTATTCTTTGTGTGTGTTCTAAATACGTATAGAGAATCATAGAAAACAAAGTGAAGACAAAGGTGTATCCGCAACAAAAGAACAAAGCGGCCAGAATCTTATTCCAAAACTAACTCCAAGCAATAAATTTATTAGAATTCCTGCAGAGAGCTTTGCTTTGTTAGAACATTTTCAATAAATTGATTTGTCCTTTGCTCTCAGGCAACGGAAAATTTTCCATTGTAGACTAATACGATTTATGGTGATCATTGAACAAATGCTTTATGTAACTGTAATATACAGTGTGTATTAAAAGTAATGTTTAATTATCAGGGATTAAGTTGATTAGGCCAGAAACAGAATAGAATTTTCTCCTTGGCCCTCCATCACCGAGCTACAACCCCCTGAAAGTGGGAATCAGAAAATGGTTTTCAATAAATACTTAAAAGTCATCGAAGATAAAAATAAAAAAATGGGAAATTTTAGTAAACTTTGTGGGCCGAGTATTCTTTAAATTATGTTTTTCTTTTGTTCATCTGAAAGGTAATTTTTTTTAATGTTCATCTCGAGAACTAACTAAAAACCTAATTGTTTTAAATTTGTTTTGTAAATAAAATAATCTTAATGGATACATTTTTCTCAAATAAGTTTATTTTATATATCATATAGTAAGTTAAAATAAACTATTTTAACTTTTCCATGGCCTACTATTTACCACTTACCTTGTTTTAACAAAGCTATGGACATTTTAGGAAACTAAGAAAAATTGATCTATGCGGCCATTTTAAAAATAAATGATATTGAAGGTACTTAAAAGGAAAATTTTCACTTATAATCTTCCTAGAGGAAATTTTTTTCGTTGCCATGGTTATGATTTAAAATGAAATCTGATTGGTTAGAAAAAGCGTGGGCGAAGTTTTCTATGGAAGTTAAACATCGAATAAAAAGTGGTGAATTTGTAGCTAAAATTTAATAATTGACCTCACTTTCGGTTAAACCGGAAGTGGGTCTAAAAGTTTGATTTGGCTGAAAAAGGGCAATTTATAAACTATTAACTTCTAAAATTTTTAAACGTTTACTTCAAGATTTAAAGAAATAAATATAGACACCGTTTTGTGTCACCCAGTAAGAGTTTTCTAAGAAAAAAGGAAGAAGTAGTCCATACTTGAAGAGAAGTGGCAAGTTAAATAGAGAGAAATATTACTCTAAAAGTCAACCTTCACCAAGATATATTCAATAAAAAATATTTATTTTACTTTACATGTTTCGAACGTATAAACGTTCATCTTCAGGAGAAGTATAGTTTATGTTGAGATAAATATTAGGAAATTGTGAGTGACACCCTCATAAAGCTTTTGAGGAAGTTAGATTATTGAAGAAAGTGATGAAGAACTTCCATAGAAGTAGGGGAGACAAATACTACCAGTTTCTATAAATCAATATGGGAAAATGATTCTTCTTCTTCTTCTTTAAGTGCCGTGTCCTCCCAGAACATTGGCGATCATTCGCATGATCTTCACTTTGTCCACAGCCGACCTGAAGAGTGTTGCGGTGTTTACTCCATACCATTGGCGAAGATTCTTGAGCCATGATGTTCTTCGGCGACCAGGCCCACGCTTTCCCTCTATTTTTCCTTGGATAATAATGTGGAGCAATTCATATTTTGGGTTTCTCATTACGTGGGCAAAGTACTCCAGCTTTCTTCTTTTTATGGTATTAAGTACTTCTCTTTCTTTATTCATACGCTGTAGAACCGCTTCATTCGTCACCCTGTCCATCCACGATATCCTCAGCATTCTTCGGTAAGTCCACATTTCGAAAGCCTCAATCCTCCTGCACATTGTTTCAGTGAGAGTCCATGCTTCCATCCCATAGAACAATATGCTCAAGACATAGCAACGTAATAGGCGTATTCTTAAGGGAATTTTTAGAGCTCTGTTGGTGAGGACTTTTTGCATGTTCCTGAAAGATGCTCGTGCCTGTTCTATTCTGCTTTTGATTTCTTGAGTTAAGTCCCATTCTTCATTCACCTAGGAGCCCAGATATTTGTATTTTTGCACTCTCTCCACAATTTCTTCGTGTATGCTGATATCTGTTAAGTTGTCCTCTATATTTTTGCTTTTGCTGACAACTATCCATTTGGTCTTCTTTATATTTAGTCGTAAACCCATTTGTTGGCTATGGTCTGTAACCGCTGCTAGGAGTGCCTGTAAATCATCTTTGTCTGTTGCTGCAAAATGATTGATTTATGGTATTTTAAAGTGACGAAATGAGAAACATTACGTGAAAATGATATTGAAACCTGAACAGCAACTTCAGTGGTGAAGTATATTGTTGAAAAGTTATTGCCAAATGGTGAAAAATCAACACACATAATTTTAATTTTTAGCAATAACTTTTCAACAATATACTTCACCACTGAAGTTGCTGTTCAGGTTTCAATATCATTCTCACGTAACGTTTCTCATATCGCCACTTTAAAATACCATTAATCAATCATTTTCCCATATTAATCTATAGAAACTGGTAGTATTGTATACTTCTATAGAAGTTCTCTATCACTTTCTTCAATAATCTAACTTCTTCAAAAGCAATATCTAATCTTAAACGACAGTAGAGGTTTGGATTTGCATGGTCTTTATTTGTTTTGAATCACTTACAATTTCCCAATATTTATCTCAACATAAACTATACTTCTCCTGAAGATGAACGTTTATACGTTCGAAACATGTAGAGTAAAATAAAGATTTCTTATTAACTATATCTTAGTGAAGGTTGACTTGGAGTATTATTTCTTCCCATTTAAAAAATAAAGGTTTAAAATCTGGAAATATTTATAATTTATATAATTATAATAATTTATACACCGCAATAAAATAAAATGATACACAAAGAATTGCATCGTACAACTGACGATGATGTCACGACGCATGAAAGCCAGAGTCGAAGTAGTCTAGAGTATTTTTCTCGTCTTCAAAGATGAGTCATCCATATTTGAAGCCACAAAAATGAATAGTATTTTTTGCGTTTAAAAGATGCATTTTTATGCCATGAACCACCCTCTCGCAAAGTTGTTAACTGAGAAGATTTGCCAAGAATATCGCACTAGCCCTTATTTTGTCTTAGTAATTTCGTGCAAAATGTAATTTCCTCAACAAGAAGGGGCTAGAGAAGAAGTAATGTAGCAGTAAATCAGTTTCATTTATTTTCAATTTCATATTCTCTTACCACAATTTCCAATTACTGGAAATGTTTGCCATGAAACTTTAACAAAACACCTGGATAAAGGAATAAAATATTTATAGTACATGTGCCAACAAGCCGGACCCTCATTTTCATTTAGACCGCAAGAGTGTATCAGCTCATGTGCACCAAACCTATCTTTTACTTCATGCTATCACTGAATATCACCACATCGGGACATACGATTTATTTTAGCTCAAAGATATTGAAAAACGAATCATTATTTTTATTTAATGGATTTTTATATTTAAGTTTAATATAAAGTTTATTTTTGAAATATATATACAGGGTGTTTTGGAATTGACGCATTATATTTAAACTCGTAAATCCTGATATGACAAAATTCGAGGGAAAAAGGATATTTTAAATGTCGAATTACTATAATAAACACACAATTTTACCATTTGCTTTTTGGAATTATGACTTAATCATGCGGCCACTAAAGAAATTCTAAAGAAACAGTGACCAGACAAGAGTAACATGTGTCTTTTTTTATTTGAATTATTCTAACATAAGAAATAAAAATTAAACCTACCTTCCCAAAAGACTGGCACAACCATAATAAAAACATTTGCTATAAATCCAAGCTACGATTAAAACTTCTGTCGCACTTTAAGGCAAGGGCCTGTCGACATATTAAGCACCGGTTCCCGCAGATCACCGAAGTTAAGCTGTGTCGAGCGCGGTTAGTACTTGGGCGGGTGACCGCTTGGGAATACGGCGTGCTCTTGCCTCAGGGAAGAGTGTAAAATGAATCGACAGCTAGCCATCCTATTCACGCCGGACAGGCCGGATGAGATCGGATATCTCGTAGAATGAAGGTGCCGTTTCACACTCCCCAGTCGGTAGACCACATTCGTGGTCGATTACCGGTATTTATTTACGAGTTCTAGTGCTCTGCTTTTTAGAATCTCTTCTGGAAGAGAAATGATATTTTTCGGTTGTAAAATTTCGAATGAAGCATTAATCTAAAATAAGCTTTGGAACCTTTGTTTGGTCTGTAATATGAATACAGGGTGTCCTGTAACTTATGGGCCGTAGAGTAATATACATAGAGATACTAGACATCAAACTAAGCCGATTATGTCATTTAAGTTTTTTCGGATTGTTACTCGTTCTAGAGATACAGGGTGTTGAAAGTAAAAGTTTATACTTGAAAATAAGCCATAATTTTAAAACGGTTTAATGAATCGATTTGAAAGTTGGCCATATTATGTTTTTATGAGCAAGAAATAAGAATTTGTAGAAATTTTTAAGTTTCAAACTAGAGGGCGCTAGTTGCATTCACTGGGCTTCATAAATCTATGATTTTTTTCTTACCTGTGATATTAGGTGTTTCTCGATTATAGTTTCTTAAAAAGGGCATTTACTGAGTCAAAAATGTATACTTGATTGATCTTAATATCTTTAACTGTTTTCGAGATATTTTCCTTTAAACATAGTAAATAATTAAATTAACAAAAAAAAACAAAAGTGACAATCCGAAAAAACTTATATGACATAATCGGCTTAGTTTGATGTCTAGTATCTCCAGTTACTCTACGGCCCATAAGTTACGGGACACCCTGTATATCCAAACATTGGTAAAAAATATTCTCTTAAAACAGGATCGTAATCTGAAATTAAACGTATGATAGACTGGAAATTTCCCGACTTCTCATCATGACCCCTTAAAGCTAAATTGCACGACGCTAATGTTATTATAACGTTAATTATACGATGTATCACATTCCGCCAAAAATTGATTTTATTAAGTGGGCTTTCAAAATGTTTATCGATTGTGTTTTTTTTAACCCAGTTATTGTCTTTCTTCCTTTTGGGCCAGTGGGCCCTGTATCATTGATACAGCTGATACTGTGGTTGCTACGCCACTGTCAATTCATAATTAAATATTAAGACCCTGGCAAAGTTTAAATGAAAATAAACTTTTGCTTTTACCCGAAATAAAGTCCGGTTTTGTCTCCTTAGTCAATCTTTTACCGTAAAATTAAGATACACTAACACCAGTAGGCCAACGCGCATAAATTCTCTATCTCTCTCTTACATCGTGACGATCCGTACAAGGATGCTTAAGGCCGGTGTACATAAGATGCCAGAAAATGAACTCTTTTTTTTTTGATTGAAATTAATTCTATTATAATAATATATTATAAAAGATATACTGCCTTAATTTATCTCAGCTACTTCTATTAGAAGGTCCTAATTACGAAAAGAGTGAAGAATTTCCCGATTTTTATATTGGGTTAGAACCGTCAGTCGCATCAAAAGGTTATGCAACCGTGCTCGCATCTTCGCTCGTGACGACATGCGTAGCGATGTTCAAATTTTAACTTACTTATTGACATACCATTGTGGGTGTATCGTCCCTAATAGTAGTTTGTACAACAAGAGTGGATATGATGCCCATATCTCACGAGGAAGTAAATTGAGCACGACGCCGTAGGCGGTGTGCTCAAACTTCCGAGGGCAATATGGACAATCCACTCGAGTTGAACAGTATATTTTTTCTACGACCAAACTTACAAACCTTATCTTAAAAAATGTAAAAAAAAGTTTTCAGGTTGCCGTGCTCGAACTCACGACCATTGGATCCATAGTAAAACGCTTTACCGTCTCGACTATCCAAGCGTTTAGTTAATTATGGGAAAACCAACTGATAAATGATGCTACATGAAATTAATTTTCTATGCACATTCAGCAGGTTGCATTATTGATAAATCTATTATAAATGCGTCTAGATTTTATTATATTGAACAAATTAATAACAAATTCAACTTGAAGAAATATTCCATACTTAAAGTGGAGTGGGAATATAGAAGGTAAAAATAAGAACACAAAGTCTTCCTCCACTGATATATTATAGAAATATTTTAGTCAACTTCTCTACATGTTTCGAATGCAGAAGCATTCATCTTCAGGAGAAAAATTAAAAGAAGAAAGGACCAGTAGATATTACCCTAACTGAGCAACATAAATATAGGTTCGGTATAAAATGAGTGTAACAATGAAGAAATCGATACACATTGCATTGTGAATAAGAAAAGTATATGGGTTGAGACTTAAGGCACTGTAAAAAGGCACTGTGAAAACTTTAAAGGTAGAATGAAAGATTTAACATCTTTGTGTGGAAGAACTGTCGAAAGATCAGAATGAAGTAAACGGGAATGCTTAATGATCATTCCCGTTTACTTCATTCTGATCTTTCGACAGTTCTTCCACACAAAGATGTTAAATCTTTCATTCTACCTTTAAAGTTTTCACAGTGCCTTTTCACAGTGCCTTAATACATCCATATACTTTTCTTATTCACAATGCAATGTGTATCGATTTCTTCATTGTTCCACTCATTTTATACCGAACCTATAATTGTGTTGCTCAGTTAGGGTGATATCTACTGATCCTTTCTTCTTTTAATTTTCTCCTGAAGATGAATGCTTCTGCATTCGAAACATGTAGAGAAGTTGACTAAAATATTTCTATAATATATCAGTGGAGGAAGAATTTGTGTTCTTATTTTTACCTTCTAATAACAAATTGTACCATATGCATTTAAATTATATAATTTAGTGTCTTGAAAAAGAAGGCGGAATCTCAGTAAAAATAATATACTGTGATTGGTCAGTACTTTTAAGGACAATAATGGCTTCTCTGTAATTGACTACTGTGTCACTGGGTCAGTTTCATTACCTATCTAGGATTGTTATCACATTTTGCCGCACAGTTAACTGGAATAGCCTACTTTACTCGCCACTTAAGTGTAAAGGAAACAGCAAATTTCTATGCTGGAGTAGAAAAAATATAATATGTCAGACTTCTCATAATGGCAAGGGACTTGACCACGATGATACGGCGACGCATAATTTTTTCTTTACAGTGTATGTCGGTTGTCCTTTTTTAAAAAGGGTAGTACCTACTTTTTTTAAACAAAATGCCCTTTTTCTTGGTTAAAATATCCACTTTACAAGCTATACGGCTTTTTTTCCTTATTACATTATTTATAACGTCAGGGCACGGACCACAGCCGTAAGCCGCTATCCAATATCCAACTGACTGACAACCAACGTTACAGTATTAACGTGACGTTAACACAGAATCGAGCGGTGGCATCGGCCTAACCTACAGTTTTACCTTTTTGTTTAGCTTTATTTTGCTGATGTACGTCTAAAGTAACGTCAAGCTGTTTTTATTTAGTCTGTTTAGTTGTCCTTTGTAATGCATCGATTCTTTACTACCGGCAAGTCTAACGTCTAATACGGTATAATTAATGACTAATTAAATAGTTGAAATGCTAAGAATGTTTTATAATGTGCAATGTATTTTTATTTGTGTTAGTTTGGAAAAATCAAGTTACATAGACATATTAGAGAGATTTAAGCGAGATTATAGGTGGACCCGAGTTAGAAATGACATCAGAGCAGATAAATCCAAGGTTTCGCTATGCATAGGCGTAGTTAGACGATCAACACTGGGGGTCCTGAAGTCCTAAAAAAAACAGATTGTGTGTATTTATTTAATTAGGTATTTTATTTTACCTTAAACAAAAGTAAATGTAAATTTTTTTTGCGGGTGCTAATTTAGATTTTGGGGGTGCTTAGCACCCCCAAGTACCCCCCTAACTACGCCTATGTCGCTATGACATACCATATGAGGTAGTAATTGATGAACGAAAGGTATGAAACAACTAAATACCAGAAACTACTCCCGAGGCAATAATCTGGTACACAGACCGTTCCAAAACCAAAGGGGGTACCGGAGGGAGGATACACAGAGTAAGACCGAAGAAAAATGCGTTTTTCTCTTTGGAAAAGTCTCCCACAGTGTTTCAAGTAGAAATCTACGCCATATTGCAATGTGTGTACGAAAACAATAGGAGGGCTTACCTCAATAAGCGGATCCATATATATTTTAACAGTCAAGCAGCCTTAGATCGCTAATATGCAACAAGGTAACCTCAAGACTGGTATAGATAGATAGATAAGCATTTATTACAAAACAAATTTGTAAAATTCACAAAGTTTGAAATACGTCATAAAATGTTACAAAAATACATATTATAAATTCTATAAACAACAAAAAATTGTAAAATACACTTAAATTTATACAGGTACCTGGTAATCACAAATTTTGTTTTTTATAATCAAGATATTCCTGAATTGTATAAGGGTTAATATTATTTATATAAACATTCTTTTTTGAAATTATTTAAATTTTATTTATGCACTTCATATGGTGTGGCAAAATATTAAAAAAAGTGATGGCAGCATAGTGACAGCTGTGCTCAGTCAATGTTAAAGAGTGTTTTGGAAAATTATAATCAAAAAGTCTACCTTTCGTATCATGTGTGTGTTCTTTTTTTAAATGAGTGAATTTACCTTGATTCTTTTTGAAAAACAAAATGCATTCATAAATATAAATACCCGGAGTTGTTAACAATTTTTGCGTTTTAAATACTCCACGACAACTCCAAATATAACTCATGTTTAGTAGGATTCTTAAAGCTTTCTTTTGATAGATAAAGACTTTTCCCAAACCCGATGTGTGACCTCAGAATATTATACCGAAACGGAGTAAGGATAAAAAGTTGCTATGCTATATCATACGAGAAATACTAAAGTTTAGATATCTAGATACTATTCCCAGCATATAACAAGATGTGGCAAGGTTTCTACAAAGGGCGTCTGTATGGGTATTTTATTTAAGATTTGCATCGATGTGCATACCCAAAAATTTGCAAGTCTCAACAATATCAACATTTGAACTATCTATAGTAATAGAATTAGGAGTATTTTATTTGTTTCTAGATGTCTTAAAAATTAAGCATTGGGTTTTTTCTGTATTGAGAATAAGGCCATTGTCGTGAAACCATTTTTTTACTATTAAGAATTGTTCTTTCGAGATACTTAATAAATCAATGATATTTTTCTTTCTAATTAGTAGATTGGTGTCGTCGGCATAATTTATGCAGCATATGTATGGGAATGCCAAGAGGAACTGGAGGCCCTGGCAAAAGTAAACTAAGTAATACTGCAGTGGGTACCAGTCCACGCAGGTATTGCAGGAAACGAAAAAACCGATAAATTCGCAAGAAAGGCTCCGAAAATACATTCATTGAACCGGCACTCAGGGTACCAAGGTGCACGGTACGAGATGCTATACAGCGATGGATCAGGAATGAACACAAAATCCACTGGAGTAACAGACAGGGATTAGACCACAGCAAAAGCTTCAGTGGGGATCCAGACCCAAGACTTACGAAACAGTTGCTTCAAATGAACAGGAATCAGCTGAGAACCATTACAGGAATTCTGACAGGACACATAGCTGTCAAGAACCATCTGCACAGAATGCAACTGTATAATGTAGACCTTGACTGCAGATTATGCGGACAAGACAAAGACACTGTACAGCAAATAGTTTGCCATTGCGAGTCACTGGATCGAAAGAGGCAACAAATACTCGGGCAACCAAAACTGGAACCAAAGGATATTCTTACCCTCTCCCCAATTGACCTACCCAAACTAGTGCAAGGAACTGGGATCACGGAGTGGGTGTAACAACCAAACAGGGTGAGCACAATGGGCCAAACCTGGCCTAGATGCATCCGGCGCACGAACGGGCCCTCGGAAGAAAAAAAAACATATTACTGACTTAACTTCTAACCTTTATTTTAGGTCACGTTTTCTTAAATTTATTTACAATGTACTTTTTTGCTTTATATTAAGGTGGCAACTCTAATCAGTTTCTTGCTTCTATGTTTTAATATTAAACAGCTTAATATTTTAAAATGTACTTTCTTATTTTACAGAGACAATTCCTTGAAAATATTTTTTTTAGTGAAGCACCCAAGAACACAAACAATAATAGAGAATCAACTGAGACAAACTTTCATTGAAACAACTCCACTCCGACAGCAGTCACAATAGTTATCATTCTTATTGTTTGAAATTGTTCGCATTGACAAATACGTGTAACAAAGTTTGTTTAAGCTCTTGTACTATAAAAGGTAAACATTCTAGTTCAATATAGCATTCTATATAGGGTTTTAGAAAAGACTACAGTACGGTAAGCTCGCTAAACTTTGAACAATAAATTAAACTTGGTGTGGACGTGCTGTTTCTCCAAAAGTTTTTTGATAAGTTTCGTTTTATCAAAGTGGGGAAAGTTTAACTCTAGCTAGTTTCTTGTGAGTCGAATTCTCAGATACGAGGATACTCTTAATTTAAGTTCTTATTTTGCTTATATTTTATCTTAAGTTTTACTGATTTGAAGTTAAGCGGCTTAGTTCTTGGTTAAAATTGAGTTTTATGATTACTCTCTTTGTTTTCATTTTCAAATTATTGACAGCAAACTTATTAATTAAACAACCACAACGAAGAAATATTTAAATCGTTTTTAGAATAAAGCACAATAAAATAAAATTACACGTTTCCATTTTGATCAATCTTTGTAGTAGAATGTAGAACCATATCAGACTAATAAGCTAAAGAAGTGTATAGCTATTTACATGTAAAAAATTACTTTAACACAAAAACGTAAATACGTAGTGGCGCAACTAGACATTAGTTGATTGCATCACTCTAGTGGGAAGTTTGCTGGCGAAGGGAGGTCTCATTAATCTATTAATTTCAGATCTAAAATTTCTTCTAAAAACTGTCCTTGATCAGATCTTTTTTCAATTTGACGGAAAGTTTTTTAAACAAAAAGCAGGTCACGCTATGGGTCTTTTACCTTTGCTGTCGATTAGAAGAAAACGGCCAAAAATTACGGTTCATAGGTTAGTATAAATTAGGAGCAAGTCGGCATTTATAAACTTTGGGTGCTAATTGTTGCCTATGGTTTGTTTACCTGCAATTTTATTTAAATTATCAAATAACAAAAACAAAACATCTGCAATTAAGTTAAAGCAGCTTTGGACTTTTTAGAACTCGCAGCTTAACTGCAATTTTACCATTTGTTTATTGATACAGGTCATTATTTTCTATGGGCGAAATAAACGCAATTGTATATTGGGTTCCATAAAGATTTTTAACCGAAATTAACTAACCAACAACATTGATTGTGCCATAAATGACATTTGCAGGCATTATTTACTTACAATCGAACTTGCAATATTTATAAATTAACAATTTTTGTAACCGGGCCCCTATGCCCCTACTCGTCTTCGTCTGAAAAGTTACATGGTTTATAAAAAAGTGTAACAAAAATTTTCATTTTGTTGGTGTCGCATGTAAGTCAAATTTTATGGGTTAAAGTTTATTTATTAAAACTTTTACTAATTCTAAATAAAATCATTTCTCATCCCATTTTTTGCAATGGAACAATATTTAATTTCAATAGTCTATATTCTCAATTTTTTCTACGTCACCAATCAAATTAATGGGCACACACGGGTTTTACCAAAATATTTCTAGCTACTAACAAGTACACAATAACATAAACATGTGTATATACAGGGTGTCCCATAACTTATGGGCCGTAGAGTAACTGGAGATAGTAGACATTAAACTAAGCCGATTATGTCATATACGATTTATTTTTGGTAATTATAGCTATTAATATAACGAGATTATTATGCGATTTATAATAGTCGAGGAAATTACTAGGTGACGAGGCAACAGCCGAGTCACCCGCAATGTCCGAGACGGTGTTAAATCGCTAATAATCGAGTTGTATTCAAAGCTTTATCATATCATTGACGACGGCGATGCGAAAATAAAAACAAGGTTTTATGTCATTTCATTTTGGCATTTCAAAAAGTCATCATTAAAATCATGCAAGATTTTGATATTCCTGACGATATATTAGCTGCAGCCAACATTATGAGGTTGAACTTGCTTCCGGACAAATCTAAAATCCATTATGAAAAAGAATATTGTCACGTGGGGAAGAATTAAAGGCGACAAGTCTCCATAACACCTACTTTATTATATAATACAAAACGACAGTTGAACGGTTACATAAAATTAAGTTTTACTTACAACATTATTAACTAGGGACGAGCTCTCTAGGGCAAAGGGCTGATACTTGGAACAGAACTCTGCGCTGCTACTGACCCAATATTACTTATCTGGACCGAGTCGTATCTGCCCAAAATGGTGTCGACCGAGTGGTTTCTAACAAAATGATCGGCTTGAATGGTCTTGACCAAACTGGTCGAGACCCGAATGGTCCCGACCCGAATGATATCTTTTACATAGTACCGGCCTGCTATTTATACCAATCAGTATCAATAAACTAACCCAGTTATTGATTGGTAACAAAATGCAAGCTCGGCAATATGCTTAGATAGCATTCTTGTAGTGTGCTTGTTTTAATAACAAATAATTGGGTCAGTAGGTATATTTAATATTAACTTTAAATAATAAGAAAAAGGGAATTTAGTATAAAATAGAATATTCATATATGTCTATATATGACATATTCCCCGGGCCAAAAAAAGCTAGCCCCTAGCTTTAAATCTTTAAACTAAATAGACATATACACTTAACAATACAAAAAAAAAATATATACACTTTATAATACAAAAAATATGCCCTTAATCATACAAAAAAAAAATATATACACACTTTATAATGCAAAAAATACGCCCTTTATAATACAATCAAATATATACACTTTATAATACAAAAAAAATATACACTTTATAATACAAAAAAAAATGTACACTTAATACCAAAAAAATATATCCTTTATAATACAAAAAAATATACACTTTATAATACAAAAAAAAATGTACACTTAATACCAAAAAAATATATCCTTTATAATACAAAAAAAATATACACTGCTGGCTTTCTTTTATGAAAAAAGTCTTATTGCCACGATAGAGTTCCAACACGCTACCAGGTTCTTCGAGCGCACACCTAACACAGTTTTGTCTTTCACACTCCCGCACACGGTTTCCGGTAATTCGTCCTTCGATTTCTCATGCAGGTTGTTGAAGGAGAGAGAATGCGATGCTGAGTCTAACCACATAACAGTTCATCGTTTCCATGATACCGTTGGCTATTTCGTGCTAAGGGTTGGTTCCATGCTCAGGGGATTGTTGGCTTAATCATCCCTGTATTTTAATAACACCAGCACCAAGAAGATTGATATCGGTGGCTGGTTTGTGTAGCTATGGATCTCCCTCCTCTTACGAGTTCGGCCACCGAACTCTTGGATTAGACCCAACTTGTACTGGTTGACTGCAGGGTTAAGCATTAGTACCATCAACGTACCGTACTGTGCGAGGCTTGGTGGGAGCATGTTTGGCATAACATGCTGGCTGCCAATCTGTGGGTGTTTTCCTTGCTCTGGGTTGGAAGGTGGAAGCGTGTGGACTCCATAGGTTACATGAAATAAAGAGAATGACCAGCAGTATATTCATAGTCAATGACAAGTATATAATATAATAAATAATATTACACAAAAATTTTAATTTAAGACAGATTTTAACCTAATTTTAACCAAACGGTTTTCACACCTCCTATTCGATTATCTAACAGATTTGATACATGAACCAGGTCCCCATAAAATTATTGCTGATGATGACACTCCAAGAGTGTCGAAACATGTCCCCAAAAACAAGTTCTTAAATATATAGTGGTGTGTGACAGACTTTTATTTAATTTAACAAGTGTTTAAAAAGTATCTAATGTTCTCCCAGATTAAAGAAATGTGCTTTACTTTGTTTTAACTTTCACCCTGTTATTACAATCTCCTTAAATTTCTTTTACTTTGCTACACAATTATTAAAAACAATCTCTTTTTTGTGACTTGTTAATTCTACTCTTTACTCTTTATAACCTCTTTTATATTTCTTTTTTCACTAACAATGGCAAATCCCTATTTTGCCTCGACGAACATTCAACTCAGTAATAAACTCTTTTTTTATGTCTCTCACATACTACCTCATATAGTATAATACCTCTGATACATTTTATAGGCGAACATTCAGCTTTTTTTTACATCTAGCCATCTTCCATGTTCCCCTACTTATTCAAAATATAATTCTTATGGTTAGGCAAGCATTCAACTTTTACGCATTTGAAAGTCATCTTCCATGCTCCCCTACTCATTTATTTTAAAATATAATTCTTATGTTTAGGCAAGCATTCAACTTTTAAGCATTCAATCATTTGCAAGTCATCTTCCATGCTCCCCTACACTGAAATTATTTGAGTAGTAGAATTACTGCTACATAAGTCACGCTTGACTCGTAGGAACCAAATCAAAATTCCAAAACAACTACTCCTCTGGCTATATGCCTCGTCAGGTATTGGATAATATGGAATTTTACTTGTCCTCTCGCCCTGTATAATAATTTTATAGTTCAACAAGATTATGGACTAATCGAAATCCTTTATACGTATCGTATATATAAAACAACTAAGTTTAACCTGGGTGAAAGTTTTTTAAAAATTATTCATCCTTATAGCTTGTTATTATAAATTGATTTTGATTTTAACGTTTTAAATGTATGAAATATTTATTCTTACATATTATAACTTTTTTATTTTTCAAATTTCTTTAGAGAACAGGAGATGTATTATCCGGTATTTGTAATCCGGTAATTTACTTATTATTCATTTTTAAGATTAATCGGTCATGTTTTTAAAAAATATTATGTTTATATTATTAGATACAATAACAAATTATTTATTTAATATTTGATATATTTCTATACCAAGTGACCACAAAAGTTACAAATTTATATTAAGATAATTTATATTTTTATAATAAGATGGTGGCCATTTGGTTTTAACCAGTGCCATAAAACACACATACACACCATATATCACATCATATCCCACATGCACACACGCACACACATTTAAATTACTTGCTATTTTCCTGGAAACCTGGATAAAAAATAATAAAGTTATAAGTGTCTAATTGCTTTGCACCACAGTCGCGTGATTTTGCCATTCTGTGGTGTGCTATAGTAGTTGTAGCGGGTACTTTTTGACTGCCCTTAGTATCATTGCACGCTCAGTGCCAGCGAACTTCCTTAGGGGAACTGTTTATTGTAACTGCTACATTTTTGAGTAAAAGTTGTAAAAAAATAAATTATGTGATTGATATTTTCGATTATTGTTTTGCACATTAGTATAGTGTTTTAAAGAAAAAATAAATTATTAAGAATTGATTAAACGAAGACAACCCCACTAGTTAAAATTGAGAAAAAATAATATAACTTGTAAGTATTGGACATTTCGATGAAACGGAATATTTAATAAAAAAAAATTTTAAAACAAAAAAAACGCCCTGTAAATTTAAGCCTATTATAAAAATGTATATATATATTAATACTCAATGTCAAGTTTAAATTGTTAGTAGTGCAACCTAAAAAAAATAAACGTAAATAAATAATTGTTTAATTATTTGCTGACTAAGCCAGATGTTTACATTAACATTAAACTTGATTTTGTTATATCGGCAATTTGTCGAGGACGCGATATATTAAATTTCATTGTCGCTAAATAATTCCAAAAATTTCTTTTTTAAATAGATTTCACGATTTTCGAAAGGCCTTTTTTCCTCTGCATTTGGGGTTACTGGCAGACTTGTTTCCTTGTGAATTTTAATTTGTACGGTTTCCCCCGTGATTATTAATTTTAATTTTTCGCACCTTTTTTGTTCTCTTTTACGCCATAAAAATTTAAACAGTAATGCTAATATACGTAATTCCAAAATATTTGTGTCCTTTTTGAATGGTTATTTTTGGGAAATAGTCAGTATAGTTATTCCCGCCAGCGTGAACGGGCACAAGAATAAAAAACTAACTTGTACTGTTGACAACAACTCTAAAGCCCCGCCAGCGTGAACGGGCACAGGGTAGAATTATTATCATCCGTACTGGTTACAGTAATCCTAGCTCGCCAGCGCTAACTGGCACAAGACGGGATTATTTGTATTTTTTGGTCTGGATAACCCTAATCTCGCCAGCGTTAACGGGCACAAGACGGGGTTATGTCAGAACTCTCAGGGGTTAAAAAATATTGTTAAAGAAAAAATATACAAATTAACGAAAAGAGAGAATACCTATTACAATAATCCTAACCTCGCCAGCGTTAACGGGCACAAGGCGGAATTATTAATAATTTTCGGTTTATATAACGCTAGCCCGCCAGCGCGAACTGGCACAGGACAGAATTATAGTCAACCTCTCGGACACAAAAAATACTATTATTATAAAAAATAAAATAATGTCATTATAAAAAAATACAAAATATGGACACAATAAAGGTAAAAGCTCAAAAAAAAAATATTAAAACACTTGGTAAGTTAGGAAGAACTTACCAACGAGAACAAACACGGCGCCTCCACCAAATGTCACGTGGGGAAGAATTAAAGGCGACAAGTCTCCATAACACCTACTTTATTATATAATACAAAACGACAGTTGAACGGTTACATAAAATTAAGTTTTACTTACAACATTATTAACTAGGGACGAGCTCTCTAGGGCAAAGGGCTGATACTTGGAACAGAACTCTGCGCTGCTACTGACCCAATATTACTTATCTGGACCGAGTCGTATCTGCCCAAAATGGTGTCGACCGAGTGGTTTCTAACAAAATGATCGGCTTGAATGGTCTTGACCAAACTGGTCGAGACCCGAATGGTCCCGACCCGAATGATATCTTTTACATAGTACCGGCCTGCTATTTATACCAATCAGTATCAATAAACTAACCCAGTTATTGATTGGTAACAAAATGCAAGCTCGGCAATATGCTTAGATAGCATTCTTGTAGTGTGCTTGTTTTAATAACAAATAATTGGGTCAGTAGGTATATTTAATATTAACTTTAAATAATAAGAAAAAGGGAATTTTGTATAAAATAGAATATTCATATATGTCTATATATGACAATATCGGCAATTTTGTGAGTGGCGAAACAAAGTACATGTTCAAGGTGCAGAAGAAACGATATTGCTGGCGTATTTCGCAAAACTCTCTGAGAAATACTCTGCTTCATCCTTATGGCCGAAATATTCCATGTTACGAGCGACTTTAGAACTGAAGGAAAGAGGGGAAAACGACAAATACGGCGACTTAATACGTTTTATCAAGAAGAAAAATGTTGGATATAGAGCAAAAAAATCAAAAGTATTTACAAGAGAACAAGTCAACGAATTTGTGTGTTCTGCCTCAGACGAGAAGTTTTTAATGATGAAAGTGGCTTTTTTAATTGGAATTGGAGGAGCCTGTCGAACTAATGAATTAGCGAAGATGACCACGGAAGATGTTGACGTTTTAGAGGACAAGCTGATTGTTACTATTCCCGACTTAAAAACCCACAAGAAACGTATTTTCGCTGTGATATTTG
Organism: Polydrusus cervinus; assembly: GCA_935413205.1. Lineage (NCBI taxonomy): Eukaryota > Metazoa > Arthropoda > Insecta > Coleoptera > Curculionidae > Polydrusus > Polydrusus cervinus. The sequence continues at coordinate 22,564,831 of OW284514.1, read as the reverse complement.
ACGGCGAAGTCAATCCTGTGCTTTTATTTAAAAAGTACGCCAGGCCATGTCACTCACCAAAGATTGTTTGTATCATATAGAAAAGGGAAATGTACGGTACAGCCCTGCGGCATTCACTTCTTCTCTAAAATACCTCAAAAAATAGCTAAGTATCTCTTACTTGAAAATCCTAATTTGTATACTGGTTACTGCGTTAGAAGATCTTCGGTAAATTTTCTTGTTAATGCTGGAGGAGATATATTAGACCTACAAGAATTTGGTGGATGGGAATCGGCGAAGGTTGCTAGAGGGTATTTAGAAGAAAGTGTGACCAAGAAAGTTTCCATTGCTCGCAAAATTCAAATCGGCGATGTTAGTGGATTAAGCACTGGGGAACCGCACGAAATCGAAAGGAGTGCTTGCTCGGTCATTAATCAGTCTTCAGTGGGCATACCTAAGATCGTGGACGTTAAAGACAAAGGTGTATCCATCAAATTTGAAAACTGTCAAATTATTGTTTTACATGAAAAATAGTTCTAATATTATTTGGCATCTAACGTATTAAATTATGGTAACTAATGTATTATGAGTAACTAAAGTGTTATGTAGGTTTTAGTACGTTTATGATGTTAATAATTAATAATAAAGATATCATATAAAAATGACTCTTCAATGATACGATAAAAATATTAATTTAATTATGTACTATGTTTTTTATGCTTTGGGATGTTTAAAGGGAAATATTTCGAAAACCATTAAAGATATTAAGATCAATCAAGTACACCTTTTTGACTCAGAAAAAGCCCTTCTTTAAGAAACTATGATTGAAAAACACCTAATATCACAGGTAAGAAAAAATCATAGATTTATGAAGCCCAGTGTATGCAACTAGCGCCCTCTAGTTTGAAACTTAAAAATTTCTACAAATTCATATTTCTTGCTCATAAAAACTTAATATTGGCAACTATTAATTCGACTCATTAAACCGTTTTAAAATTATGGCTTATTTTCGAGAATAAACCTTTACTTTCAACACCCTGTATCTCTAGAACGAGTAACAATCCGAAAAAGCTTATATGACTTAATTGGCCTAGTTTGATGTCTAGTATATTTAGTTTCTCTATGGTCCATAAGTTAGGGGACACCCTGTATAATGCCATTATCCGTTATTTCGACTACAAAGGAATTGTTCAAAATAAATTTAATCAGGCCCTTGTGAATCGGCCATATTGGTATGACACTTAGCCCCGCCCCCTGATACCGTATTTCGCAGACGAAATTAAATGGTAATAGCCGCCTCCTTGTTCTCGATGGTCGGAACGAACATACTATCGACAATAGCTTTTATTTATTTTTTGTTTTCTATGCAGTGAAGTACAGTGGCGGCTCATGGGTTATATTTCAATGGGGAGGCTACAATCAAAAGTAATTGCAGCAAGCAGGAAAGCGCCACAGGCGAAAAATTTTCGAAGCCACGCCCAAAATTTGTCAAAAATTCACTCAATTTCTATCTAATTTCGTAAATTAGATTAAATTTGATTGAAATTTTTTTCTTTAAATTAAAGTAGGTATAGATTCATACATTATGATTTGCGTTATAAGTTAATTTAGAGTTTAGGTCTTCCCATCACATTTTTAATTTCAACTTTTTCAAAACGGTAAAAAAATAGACTTAGATGTTACTACACATTTTAGAATTTTAACGTAATTAAACGTGATGTCATTCGTTTAAAACCATTTTAAAAAATAAATAAAAACAAATTCTGAACAAAAACTAAGTAATGTATCTTATTCCTAATTAAATAAAATATTATTCTTGCAAAATATAATTCATTAAAATTACCCCTCTTAGACCCTTCAGATTCGTTCTGTCCTCGAAAACTTAGATCCTGAGACGACAAATATAAAATAAAATCTATTAATTTTGTTAAAATTTCACGATTTTCACTCGGATTTTTACTAACCTATTATTATGATTTTCTATCTCACGTAATTGTGCAAAATCAATACCATTTATTATAGTTTGTTTCCGTAGTAACTTAAATTTAACACTTGATGTTACCTATGTGTTTCGTGTCTCTCAAGTAATTTTTTAAATCATTATTACATCTTAATTTTCCCCAGCAAAACGATTTATCGGAACAATACCAGCAAAACAATTTGTTTCTTACCTCGGATCCAGTTATAAATATAATTTCGATAATAATATGTTTTAAAGCCACTGTTTTGTTTTCCTGTACTTTCATAGGCTTTTTAATTTTGGCTCTGGACGTCTATTTTCCACTACAAGTTTGTCATCGTAATTTAGGGAATTAAACGAGTTTGGTTCCACTAAATTACAGTCTAAATTAAAGCCGGCGGCACTTATTTTTAAAATATAGGTAATCCAAAGTATCACTAAACGGCTAAACTAAATAAAATATCCTATCGATGCGCTGCTCACTTCACAAACCAGGCGAAAACTCTAAAATTTAACCTAACAAATATCAAATCAAAAGACCGCGCGCGGTTCACGACACACGAGACGAGTTTAGCAAGCGTTGAAAAACAGGTGATCTATTTGCACGTGGAAGAGATCACGCTCGTGATTCGTCCGGAGGCTATTTTCCAGTCGACGTTGCCACTTATTGTAGTTAAAATGTTACAAACTACTATTTCCCTATCACAATTTCGTATTTATCAGAGTTTATTAACGTGGCTTTTAGGCAAACCCATGGAGACTAAACAGCCACTAGCCTCATGCGCTATTGTCAGATTGTAAAAAAATATTAAATAGTGGAAAAAATAGCAAATAAGGAAATAAATTAAGAATCCGAATGAAAATATATTACATATTTGCTTGCTGTACATTAAGAGTTATTATTTAAGTAATAAACCAAGAAAATGTGTAGGAGGGCAGGAATTACAGAGGAGGCTCAGCCTCCCTTGCCTCCTTCGAGGAGCCGCCACTGAAGTACCTACTCGCACGAAATGCTTATTTTCTACTAGTATGACTTTCGGCAAACCTTCATACTTGGGAGACAATATACCTATTATAACTGAATCTTTAAAACTTCAGACATAGTGTATGTAGCCAATATTGTTACGAACAAATGCAAAGAAAGTTAAGCAATGCATCTAAATAAAGAAAAATGATATAAAACATTAATTAGACTATGCCTGGCCTCATGCCAATCAGTCTATAAAAAAACGGTCGTATTGCACGCTTTTCGACTACTTAAACATTCAAGAAATGTCCACGTAATACGTAGTATAGCTGACTATGTAAAACTGGAATAACTAACTATATTTAAAATGCAAACAACCAGCAATGTTACGAACATGAACTGAGAAAAATAAATTATTCATTTAATACTTTCATTAGTATACAATTTTTCTGCTTCGGTAATTTATTACCTGCGTCCTAAAAACTGACGTTTAATTTTATTTAATCAGGTTTTTGTATATTGTTTTCCATTTAGATTAAAAATATCCCCGATCATATCTAAATATTACAGTTTTGCTTGATTGGCTAGAAAACGAAAATTCATATAGCCGAATTTAGCATAGTTTTAAATTTAGAGCTGTTATAATTTAAAAGCATTCAACAATATTTATAAATTCTTTCTCAATGTTACCAGCGTCATGCGAGGGTATATCTAAACGTACGCTTTTGCACTGTAATTTTACCAATAAAATTTAAAAAAATCTTTCCACCCCCACATGGATATTTGTTGTTTCCTTTACACTTAAGATACAAGTAAAGTAAGCTATTTTAGTTAAATGTACAAAAAAATTTCATATTCTTACTGTTCAGTGCTGCACAGTGTTGCCACCTTTAAAAATAAAATGAACACTGTGCGTAAAAATTTTTCTTTTCCCTATTAAAACAGCTCCAATCCATCATTCCTCTGTGCTTTGTTTTCACGAATCCGGAAATTTTCCATTAGTTGACAACATTGTTATAAACATTATATTTCCCTGTGGCATTCTTAGAAGTAGGTATTGACCAATCACCGTTTATTATATTTACTGAGGCTCCGCCTACTTTTTCAAGACACTAAATTATATAATTTATATGTATATGGAATAATATGTTGTTAATTTGTTCAATATCAACAAAATCTATACACATCTATAATAGATTTATCAATAATGCAACCTGCTGACGGTGCATAGAAAATTAATTTCATGTACAGGTCGTGCATTTTAACTTGAGCCCTGAGATGCGCAGATGATAGAAAAGGAGAGTCGGTGTACGACAGAGATATCTAATACCGCAATCCTGTTTGCTAATCGGGCCCTGTTATGCAAAAAGCAACTAACCAATAAAATTTTAAAGAGAATTCTTTTTAATTATTTAAATTTTCGGAAATTTTTTCAAAACAAGACTTTACTATTCAATATGTAAATTATATTGTAATTTTATTATTCTAACAGTAAAATTATTTTGTATATTTTGACCATACAAACTTAGATACATTGAGGGTTAGTTGCTTTTTGCATAATATGGCCTAATTATGTCTTTATTATGCTTTTATGGCTGCCCTTTCTTGGAACAATATACATATTTACATCTATTCATATGTGTTTAAATTGTTGGTAATCCTCAGTAATAGGTTTTCCATATTTAATGAGCATTTATTACTTCGCATTACTGATTTTTTAATTATTTTATTATGGCCGACACAATTTCGGCTTTATATAATTAAAGATGTATGTACAAAATATGTTAAGAGTGTAAGTTTTAAAAGTACATGTATCACTTTCAGTGGCGCACCAAAGGGGGGGTTTTGGGGCTTTACCCCCCCCCCCCCTCCGAAATAAAAATATATATTAAAAATTAAATATAGTAATAACTGGTTTTCCAATGAACGTCCTACTTTTCTGATATAAATACTATACAGAAGTGTGCGGTTCAAAGATCATCAGATTAATGAGCTCCCGGATAGCTCCGCCTACCTGCTTACTGCGCACCTAAAAGTCAGAGCTCAAGCTATATTGCACGAGCTGTACCTAGCATCATTATTGAGTTGGTTTTACCATAATTTCCTTAATGATTCTGTAGTCGAGGCGGTAGAGCGTTGAACTTGGGATCCAATGGTCAACTTTTTTTTAAATACTTTTTAGTCAGGTTCGTAAGGTTGGTTGTGGAAAAAACATACTGTTCAACTCGAGTAGATTGTCCATATGACACTCGGAAGTGAAGAAGTACTTTTTCCTGAGATATACAGATACACATCATATCAACTCTTGTTGTACAAATTACTATTCTTTCATTTTCAGATTCCAATGTGAATGAGCATAATTAGCAATAATGTTTATCAAATTTTATAAAAAAATCTTCTGGGTAATGAACTTCCGTAGGGTTACTGTCTTTCCAGCTGGTAAGAAGGGCTACTCTTTACTGTCAACCTGCTTTTTATTTTTATACTGGATACAGTCTCTAGTATTATCAAGAGAAGTCTTGGAATACTTAATATACACTTATAAAGTTAACACTAAGATAAATTATCATCCCTTGCTTTAAGCGACTGTCAACAGAAACCTAAAGATAGAAATATAACTTATCGATTCAATAATCTGCCCTGAATCGAAAGACCCTCATGTTTTTAGAAGACGGTTTAATTTATTTTCGGAGAGATATTTTAAACGACACAACGAGCTGTAAAGACCTTAAATTCCACAAAAGGGCAAAATGTTTTCTTATTTAATATTTATTTAGTAGGTATTTTCAGGATGTAATATTCTACTTACGGAATTACAGTTATTCCTTGAAATATACAACATTCAAATGCGATAGAAAACTCCAATTTTCTTTTTAAGGTCCCGCAGTACCATGCTAATGAACATTTTATAAAGAAGCTAGTAATAACTTGAAGGGCTCTTGAAATAAGCATTTAAAACTAAGAAATGTAATAAAAATATCAATCTGTTTATCTCAAATCATAACTAGAATTGAAAGCTTGAACCTGTAACCATAATATTATTTTTTTAGGATGATGGATAAGTTTAAAACTTGCATTATCTTTATTTGTTTTACACCACAACGTTTCAATTGATAAGTATCCCCAGTCGTCTTCGGTATTCATCTAAAGAGACACTTTAAGAAGCCACCTGACGAAGACATGTATGTATTAATAAAAACGAACAATTTATTTACTCAACCAGGTATTTTGATTAATAATTGTTTTACTGAAATGCATACAAGAAAAATAGGTTTGTCGGGTTTATTTCTGCTTGGGTAAAGAATTATCCTCCGAAAGTACAACAAAATAGCTGTAGAATTCGTTTTAAATAAGTTATATCACAAGAGGTGAATATTTTTTGACATTTTTGTGCAAAATATTTTTAAAGAATTTTTGTCTCGCGAATTTTTGACAGAAATTTTGCACAAAAATGACAAAAAATATTTTAAATAAAATATTTACTTCGAGTGGTATATGTTGAGATTATATACCAAAAAAAAAAGAAAAAACACAACGAAATGCAAGATTTTTAAAATGATTTATGTAGCTACTAGAAAAACGGACAAAACGAAACAAAACCTAAACAATTGACAAAGTAATAAAACTAACAGAAAATTAGTTGGTCAATATATACTGCCGTGTTTCGCAGAATTTCTCGAATTAGGTCCATATATACTTTTTTGTTTTTGTTGTATTTTCTGGGATAGTCTTTTCAGCGTTTTTTCTTATATTTTCGACTGAAACATTACCGAATCGGCAACATTCCATTTTTAAAAAAATGTGACATGAATCTGACAACATCAAAAACTTGATTTGTTGAAAGGGATTTTTGTTATTATAGAAACGGTCTATAGCAACCATCAAATATTTTAAACTTGTTATGATGTTGTTATGCATTGGCATTGTTGTGGCAGGTGGCCCGGGGTATATCCACTTATGCGGGGTATATTTAGTATAATATGCATCTGATTGGTCGCAAAACAGCGTTTAATTGGTCAGAATCGGATTGAGGTATATAATCAACAATATACAAACTAGCAACATTGTTAACGTGGAAATAGAAGTGGCAATAGTGTAAGTAGCAATAACATAACCTTAAAAATTTTAGTAAAAAATAGATTTTTTTCTAGAAATCTTATAATTTCGTTTGTTTTATTGGGGTATCTTTATGTTTCACCATTTAAGGAAGAATTACCAGTTAATTTTCTGTTTGTTGCGTATAATAAAAGTTTTAAGATCAATAATTGGGCTTGGAAAATATCACCGTGCACACATATTTTTGATATATATTATTTATATGGAAAAAAATAACCAAGGTTAGTAAGAAAACGCTCATTTGGTAGGTATATTTTATGCAAAGCTTGTAGTAATTGTCTAGAAATGAGTGGAAATAAAGATATTTTTGAATTAAGAAAGTGTGTCTGTAGGCAAATCTTTAGTTCGGTCAGAAAATAACAATAATTTGGTAGAAATATATTTTGGTAATAATTTTGTTATTATACCTTCAGGTTTTGCACCATTTCGGGTTCTCTTTAAGAAAATATTGTGTATACATACATAGACTCTGGGATAAATGTTTTGATTTAAATTTTAAATTTAAAAAGAACAAATTTCATCTGACAGATTTGCATATTTTTGAAGCATATTGTTAACCTAACTTCTCTCAACTGTCAGAATACGAATTTACAGCATGTAAATTTGGCTTCTCTGTAATTGACTACTGTGATTGGGCAGTTTCATAACCTAACTAGGATGGATATGAAATTTTGTCGCACAGGTTACTGGAATAGCCTTCTTTAGCCGCCACTTAAGTGTAAAGGAAACAGCAAATTTCCATGTGGGAGTAGAAAAATATGTGTTTGGAGCTGTTCTAGAATTTAAAAAAAATTGGGTGTGTTTTTCATTTAAATTGAATATCAATGGAGGTTAATAAACCTAATCACTTAAAAGCAATGTATCCGTCCTAGGTGGGTGGATTAATAAATTTTTATTAATTACACCGATTTCCAGGATTAAAATCGATAAGCGGTTACTTACGAGCAAATTGTAACTATAAATAAATAAAAGCGTTTATTATAGGTACATATACTTTATTTAATTAAAGATACTATTCCAAAAATATATATGAATGCGTGGTCGTAATTGATCTAGCTAAACGAATATTTTTTTTTGAAATAATTTAAAAGTGTTCCTTTTATTCATTCGTCATTACGATAACTTTTTTTATTAATTTGAATAAGTAGTCCATACTTGAAGTGAAGTTGTAAGTTAAATGGGGAGAAATAACACTCTAAGTCAACCCTCACTAGGATATATTTCAAAGAAAATGTTTATCTATACTCTCTACATGATTCGAACGTATAAACGTTCATCTTCAGGAGAATTTTTTTTTTATGATAAAACACCTGCACTGTAGGAAAAATCCTTTAAGGCGCTCTGGGAGCGGTGCGAGTGCGAAAAAAGCGATTAACGTTGGTCTTGAAACGTTGAAGATTGTATTCATTGGGAAACACGACTTCAGGAAGATCATTCCACAAAGATGACGTTCTCCAGATGAAAGAATTCTTGAACAATGAAGTTCGAGGAGTACTAAGCTGAACAACATATGGATGAGCGGCAGTGGTTCGCCGTGTATTTCTGTTTTGCATTGCTCTAGGTGGAATCAAGTGGGCAATGTCAGTCGAACACCTGCCATGGAAATATCTGTAAAAGAGAGCCAAATCACCAACCTGTCTTCGATGCTCCAGGCTATCGAGGGTCTTGGTCAGCTCGGGGTCGCCGATCAGACGAACGGCTCTCCTTTGAATGGAATCCAGTAGCCGAAGGGTGTGCTTGGGTGCAGAGCTCCAGACATGAGAGCAATATTCTAATGATGGTCGAATCTGGGCTTTGTAGAGTGTCAAAAGTTGATGAGGTGTGTACAACCTTTTGGTGCGGAAAAGTACACCAAGTTTCTGTGCAGCTGTCTTGGCAATTACGGCAACGTGATCATGCCAAGACATATTACCTCCCAGACTGACCCCTAGCAAATTAATAGACGGTGCCAGGGGAATTGCGTGTCCTGCCATGACTATATCCGGTTCTGCAATGTTAACCTTTTTGAAGAAGACTGCTGCCTGGGTTTTCTTAGCATTAAATTCGACTTGGTTACTGTCACCCCAAGCCAAAATTTCTTCCAGGTCACTGTTGGGGCGCAAAACTTCATGCTGCCTGCGAAGATGTGCGTCGGCAGCGGATGTTTGGGGAGTCAAGGTAAAAGATGAGACAAGTGTGCTGTCATCAGCAAAGCTATAAATTGGATTTTGGGTTTTTACTAGAAGGTCGTTAATATACAGTAAAAAGAGGGTAGGCGACAATATGGACCCTTGAGGAACACCGGCATTGATGGTGAAGGTGTCTGAGAGAAACTCGTCAATCGCCACTTGCAGAGAACGGTTCTTAAGGAAGCTGGTTAACCATGAACAAAATCCATTAGGCATACCGTAGGATCGCAATTTACTTAGAAGCCCATCGTGCCAAACACGATCAAAAGCCCTAGAGATGTCCAGTGCAACAGCCCGGGATTCTCCATGATGTTCGATGGTGTTGCTCCAAAGATGGGTGACATATGCCAGAAGGTCACCTGTTGATCTGGACTTACGAAAACCGTGTTGATGGTCGCTGATAATGTTAAACCCTTCCAGATACTTTAGGAGTTGTTGGTTAATAGCTTTCTCCATTACTTTTGAAATTACTGAAAGCAATGCGACGGGTCGGTAGTTGCTTGGCAGGGTCTTTTTACCTTTCTTTGGAATAGGCTGGACACGCGCCGCCTTCCAGCAGGATGGAAATATTCCTTTTTTGTAGGATAAGTGGAAAAGTCTACAAAATACTGGTGTAAGTTCATCGGCGCATGTCTTGAGAACAATGATAGGAATTTCGTCTGGACCAGAAGCTTTATTGACGTCGAGTCCTTTAAGAATCCGTTTAACAAGACGCTGACGGAACACGATTTCAGACATTTGCGATTGAACTGAGGGAATGTTGGGTGGTGATTTTCCCTGAAAGTCTACAGTGGAATGCGAGGAAAACAGTTCAGCAAGTAGGTTTGCTTTATCTCCGGCTGTGGTTGCTATTGTGCCGTCGGAACGTGTTAGAGGTGGAATAGTTGACTTTGTAAAGTTTTGGCTGAGGGCCTTAGCGACTGACCAAAAGGACCTTGATCCGTTAGGACTGGCAAGAAGTTTGTTTTTGATTCTCTCGTTATGAGCTTCTTTGCTTTGGTCTATCATTTGCTTACATTGGTTTCGGGTGGTAACAAAGATGGCGCGATTTTCAGGAGTAGGGTTTTTACGCCACTGTCGGTAAGCCAGGTTTTTAGATCTGACAGCACGCTCGCAATTCTTGCTAAACCAGGGCTTGCCGTTGGAAGGGCGCTTTTTGGAGAAAGGAATAAAGGCCTCCATGCCAGTTAGAATGACGTCGGAGACCTCCTTTGCACAGACAGATGGATCATCCGAAGAAAAGCATACGCTTAGCCAGGGAAAGTTGCGAAAATGTTCCTTTAGGTCTTCCCACTTAGCTGATGTATAGTGCCAAATCTTACGGGGTTTAGGAGGTTGTTCAGAACTAATTGGCAGCTCGCTTAGGGTTGAAATAAGTTTGTGATCGGAAGAGCCCAATGGTGGATGTACGGTGACCGTATATAGGTCTGGATTTGAAGTTAAAAAGAGATCTAAAAGACTAGCAAAATCCCCAGCTCGGTCTGGAACCCGCGTTGGTTCTTCTACGAGTTGAGTTAGACCAGAACTGATCGCAAAAGATTCGGCCTCGCGGCCTTGCTCATCGTTGGTGTTTGAGTATTTAAGCCAGTTGATATTGTGGACGTTAAAGTCGCCAAAGATAGCAACTTCGGCATTCGGATGATTGGTTTGCAAGAAGTCGATTGTGTTGGCTAGTGATGAGAAGAGGGCCCTGTAATGCATGTCGCTTGGAGGACGGTAAAGGCAGCATATAAACTTAGTGATTTTTTGTGAAGATATTTTAAACCACATTACATCAAAGTCTTTCGGTTCCAGTATCTCCTCCCGTTGGCAGCAAAGATCATCTCGAATGAACAGACAGACCCCAAAGTTGCGTCTAAAACGAAAGTGAAAATCATATCCAGGATATAAATAGCTGACAGTGTTCGTTGACGTTCTGACTTTTGTCTCGGTCAGTGCAAGCACATGAGGCTTGGAAGATTGTAAGTGCTGGTGGACTGAATTGATGTTAGTGTTAAGCCCTCTAATATTGCAGAAATCAATTTTGAAGTTGTTACTTTTGGGTCTGTTAGCAACTGCAGGCGCCACACCATTTCCTCGTTGAGTGTTGTTGGAGGAACCCAGTAAATTGTCGGAAATGGTGGATAATTCATTAATTTCGCTTGATGAACCCACAGGACCAGCCCCCACCCGGAGATCCGATCGGGGGGCGAGTTTACCTCCGGAATATTTTGATCTTGGAGCTTCCATCATGCTTCTTTTATACGGCCCCACCCTGGAAACCGGAAACATCAGCACAGCGACGAAACGTTAACTCAAAGAGCAACTTCACGCCGCGTAAACTGATGCAATGGTATCTCACCGGGCGATGCCGGGTGGGCCAGCATCTTCCATTTGTGTTATAATAAATAATATCAAAAGTTACACTAAGTTAGGAAATTGTCAGTGCCATCCTAATGGAGCTCTTGAGGAGATTAGTTAAATAAAAAAAAAAGTTAAAAAACTTCCATAGAAGTAGGAGAGAAAAACATACTACCAAGTTATATAGATAAAGTTGGGATAACGATAACCGTTGTTATTTTTCAAAAATGTAAAGTGACGAGGTAAGACCTTTATGTGGAAATGATAATGAAAATGAAGAGACTTTGGGGCTGAAGCATATTGTTGAAAATGAATTGTTGAATCTTGTTATACGGTGTAAGAAGGAGAAGTTATATGTGGTTATGGGGCAGATATTTCATATGTGTACATAGTTAGTTAGTACACATATGGTATAAAACATAGTGGTGAAATTTTAGAAGAATTGAGTTTCAGAGAACATTTTTTTTTATTATGAAATATATCCTAGTGAAGGTTGACGCGTTATTTCTCCCCATTTTTCTATTAAGATATATAAAAGGAGTATGACCTTTTAAGCCGTGTTATTACAAATGTGGACCGCTTATATGTTATTCTGTGCCTTTAAGTAATAAAAGAGAAATATTGAATCGGCAGAGGCGTTTAATTTAGAAGTTATCATAAGAAACTCTACTACGAACATTTAACCGGTACATGGGAAAAACAAGCTAAATCAATTTTGACTCAGTTAAGATAACAGTGCGATTTTGTTGGAAATCTTGATACTTCTCGAGACTGGCACATATTTAGGTTAAAAAGAAGCTAGACCTGTTTAAATAAATTAGCGTTATACTAGCTAAGTCATAATCACTATTTCGCTAGAATTCAGCTGTTTTATTTGAAAATATTAGTTAAATACAGTGTAACATGTATCTGTTAACGATATTTAAAAGCCTACCATTTGCAAATTACATTTGACAATGACATTTGACAATCACAGGTTGACAAGTCCAATCAATGCTGGGGTCCGCGGCATCACCTGTTGAATTCTAATGAAAAAATATCCGCAATCCTAATAAAATAAGTTAAGATCGGGTTGTCCAAAATGGTTCAAACTTCGCATGTGCACTCACCACAGAGTAATCCTAGAAAAGTATCCCTATAACCACGCTCTAAAGTCAACAGGGGAGCAAATATTTGGACCACCCGGTATATTATAAAAATTAGGTTGCAATTAGACGTTTAGACATGAGCTCCTAGGCTCTGAGGGGAGCTGCAGTCCGGTATGCCCCCCTCTTAAATACACCAATAATAAGGGCTATTATTATGAAAGTAATACGATATTGACAAAGCGGATTATTTTGTAGAGTGAACCAAACTAATTATTATTGTTAAAATAGTCGGGCAGCACGGTAATCGAAATTGGTTTAAAAATGCAAGAACAGTAATTTTCAAACCACCTGAAAGTTCCTTATACCATAAAGGCTGTATATTTTGTCGCACACAGATATATATCAAAACACAATTGCATAGTATAACAAAGAAGTAGAAAAAGAGTTTACTACTTCTAACTAACCAGGTTTGTTAAAGTAAATTTAAAATATAGTTACTTTCATGCAATGGCGGCGCCAGGATTTTTGGAATGGGTTAGTCGGATGATTTTTGGAATGGGCACTACCCAAATCAAAAATGACTTCTAAAAAAAAAGGTTGCCGCCTCCCCCACGCTCTATAACGCCATAAGTGGGTAAGCAAAACTCCCCTCTCATCCAAACTGACGTCTAAAAAAAGGTCATTATCGTTCTCTTTATCTGTTAAAACATTATTACATTCTTCTATAATACCACTCCTTTCTCATCAAAAATTTCATAGTTAAATTCCTCCTTCCCCATGAAAATTTCATTACAAAACCGAATCCCTCAATTTTGGATGGGTACCCATGTTTTAGGGGGGGGGGGGGGGGGCAGTTTTTACCCTGGACCAGCTGGCGCCGCCGCTTCTTCTATATCATATTTTTAAAATACGATGATATATACAGGGTCTCCCATAACTTATGGACCGTAGAGTAAGTAACTGGAGATACTAGACATGAAACTAAGCCGATTAAGTCATATAAGTTTTTTCGGATTGTTACTCGTTCTAGAGATACAGGGTGTTGAAAGTAAAAGTTTATTCTCGAAAATAAGCCATAATTTTAAAACGGTTTAATGAATCGAATTGAAAGTGGGAAATATTATGTTTTTATGAACAAGAAATAAGAATTTGTAGAAATTTTTAAGTTTCAAACTAGAGGGCGCTAGTTGCATACACTGTACTTCATAAATCTATGATTTTTTTCTTTCCTGTGATATAAGGTGTTTTTCAATTACAGTTTCTTAAAGAAGGGCATTTTCTGAGTCAAAAAGGTGTACTTGATTGATCTTAATATCTTTAACGGTTTTCGAGATATTTCCATTTAAACATCCCAAAGCATAAAAAAACATAGTACATAATTAAATTAATATTTTAATTATCAAAAAAAAAACTTATATGACATCGGCTTAGTTTGATGTCTAGTATCTCCAGTTACTCTACGGCCCATAAGTTATGGGACACCCTGTATTTGACTGAATTCCGTTAAAAAATAAATTTCCGCTTTGTTTTCTATCAATATATTATTGTGATAAACTCTTTAATTCCTCAGACGAAAAAATCTGGCAATGAAGTAAACACTGAACTGTTCCATGAAATCCAAAATTATCGCAAATTTAAATCCTAAAAAGGCACTCGCAGCAGTGCACCAATAAATTATCGGCGAGAAAACGGCGTTCTAAGAAACCGGCATGTAATAAATCACCTTTTAGAAATCACCTACAAGCAAATTTGCTTTAAAGAGAACTTAAAGTCGTTTGGAGTAATACAAAGGGTTCGCGGTTCGCCGCGCAGCTACTGAATATGGATAGAGGAATAAATCAAACCGTTCTCGATAGAAAATAAGAGTCGCCCACCGTCGGATCATTCAATCAACCGGCCTTTTCCGACCCTTTTTAGGTTTCCGTTGACATCCGCTTTAGCCGGGGATGTTATTTTGTCTTAAATAGATGTTTAGCAGGTCGTTTTGAAGGGTCCGGTGCTAAAAACTGCCTTGAAAAGCTATTAGCGCCAGACGAGATCCGCTCCGATTATTTAATATTCTTAACCTAGATTTCGAATAAGTTAGCGATGTTTAGAAATTATAAATTTTAATTTAAATTAATTGATTTGTTGATTTATTATATAATCCGCTGTAATCTAAAATGCTGGCCAATTGCTATCGAAAAAAAAAATCGCCGAACTTTAAAAGTTAGTTTGATGAAATAGTCCATACTTAAAGTGGAGTGGAAATTTAGAAGGTAAGAAACAAGAACACAAAGTCTTCCTTCACTGTTATATTATAGAAATATTTTTAGCAACTTCTCTACATGTTTTGAATGCAGAAGCATTCATCTTCAGGAGAATAAATAAAATAAGAAAAACAGACGCGAAGCAGAAATTTTTTTTTAAAAGTAAATTAAGTGATGAGTTAAGTGAGTTATGCTTAGTACTAAAGAGATTAATAAAAGTAAATAAAATGAAATTTTAATTCTATTGCGAAATTTGTGAAAACATTTTTCTTTGTATGCACTTGTTAAGCACCACATTTTGGTTCACCAAAATGGAGAATAAGCGGAAAATTTCTGAAATAAATACGCAGTTCGCATGCACTAGAGAGTAACACCTTAAAGAGAGATAAAGAACAAGTTTACATATGTTAAAGAAAAAAAAAACATTATAAATAATTACTAGATCTTCCTTTTTGGAATAAATTTTTTTTATATTTACATAAAGTTTCATAAACTTCAACTTCTTGTAACAATGCATTTATAGCAAACATTTTCTTTTGCTTTACAGTTACTTTCACCACCTTGAGAATGTCATAAGTTCTCTCCTTTCTCTATTTCCGCTGAGGATGAGAGTTAATACTCTCGAAACATATATACGGTTTAGTCAAATATTAAACTAGTGGAGTAGACTATGAGTTTTTCTTTCCTACTACCTCATAATTCACTCCACTGAGAAATGGACTACTTAAAAAAATAAAAAAAAAAAAAAAAATAATATTTATATTAAAAGTACAGTTTGATGCACTATGTAAATTGATTGCGGATGCCAGACAGGTTGAAGCCATGGAAGCCAACTGATCCTGATGAGCGGATGGTTGCAAAGAAAGAGGTATCGAGCTGTTGTTTGCGCTGCTGGGAAACTGTGAAGTTTTTGAAGACGTGGACGCTTCTAAACTACAGCTCAAATTTAATGGAATATTGAGAATTTTGTTAGACATGCCTTTTTTGTGTGTGATGGATTCCTCCAGGTAGCCTTTGGCAACAGACGTGGATTTCCATCCTCCTAAACGTTAAATGCTTGGTATTTCTTTGCCAGAATTAGCCAGTAGAGTGGCTGAGGAATGTCTAAAACTGTGGACTGTCTATAATTTTTGAGTCCTATATAAGCTGCAATGTTGGAGGGCATTTTTTCTATGTTATTAATTCCAACACATTGGGTACTGCATTTTCCATGTTTATAGGTCAAAAAGAATCGGCGGTGTGGAGTTTGCTGTAGACGTAAGCTTGCATATTTTCTGTATAGATTTAGAAAACTTTCATTATTGACTTCTTTAGTTATTACAAAGAATCTAGCAGTTATTGTGACAATTATAACGTCTTCTTTGTCGTCTATGTCGTCAATGGTAAGTTTAGTTAGCTCCTCACGGCGGCAGGCACTAGCCAGTCCAAAAATGGTTACCACTTTAATTTGAAGGTAAATTTCATCAGGTGCTTCTTTCATAAATTTCGCAATCTCTTCTTGTGTAAAAACTTTTGATTTTTTTTTCTCGAAAACCTACATTTTGTCTCTTGATAAAGGCAGTATCTTTATAGTATTTACTGAAATCTAAATCTTTCTTAACCTTAAGTACACTTTTTAACATGGAATATCGAGACCATAAGGTTCTAAAGTTTAGACATTGCCAAGAAATATGCCAAAAGTACTTTTTCTCTTGGTGCTTTTACTTTTTTCGCTTTACACCAACTAACAAAATGTTCGATTGTTTTTCATACCTGACTAATGACTTTTTTGGTAGCAAATCCAAATTTGCGACACTTGCAGCTTCTAGAATATCTTCTGGAAGCTCATCGTCCGAGAAGTTATCTATAGAAGACATTTGTATCAGAATCTGAACGAAATCAAAAATCAGAGCCACGCTCCGGTGGACTGTTGTAAGGTGTCACTTTGACAATTAAATTTTATGTGTGGGTCGTGGTTACCATGTTAACATCTATATACGGGGTTTTTGAAATAAACCGTTTTAAATCAGCTTTTTTAAAAAAGTTTATAATAAACGGCAAAAATTAGTGTTTCTGTAATAAACCTCATTTACTTTTACTAAAAATTCATAATTTATTCATTAAAGTTGTATTTTATTATAAAATTACAGAAAAAATATTTTTTTGGTACGCCGTGCGGGTAAAATTTTCCCACATCGTGCAGGAAAATGGATCTTTCAGAACCAAACCGAGTGCGGGAAAATGGGAAATCGCGCACGCTTGTAGAAAATATTGTTTATGACCTTTGTCAGGATTTAATTCCATGTCGATACATATCGATCTTTTTGCCGACCAACAAGTCGTTTTATCTGGGACAAATATGAATATTAAGTCTGTAGGAAACTATCAGTATTTTAAGTATGCATCTGTTGCTTCTTTGGATGTTGAAAGATCCTTTTTGATTTACAAACTGATCGTTAACGACTTCTGTAAGATAATAATCTAATATACATATTTACAAAAGTGGTGCTAATTCCACCCTTGGAATTTGCGTCATGAGCTATTCAAATCCTGTCTTTAGTTATAAATAACTTTGAGCTAAAAAACTTTGAGCTAAAAAACTTTGAATTTTAAAGGAGTACTCTGATGAAGTAACATCTGGTGAATAGGGTGGATAAGAGGTTGCTACTCTTTGGTCTTATAGTATTACCAGGGTAAAGTGTTTCGTGTTAGGTAAAAGCATTACGTGTAATCCACTAACAGCTCCTGTGCACCTTGAAATTTCAAGTATCGGCTGTATATCTATGAATGTCTCATTAGAACCCTTTCTTGTAAGTTCGTCAACTTTTTCGTTGCCAAACTTTTGTTCGCGACTTTAAATTTTAAAAAAATTAGACGATATGAGTTATTATTTTATGGGCTTGTAACTATTTACATTTTTTGAACGGCAGTAGAGTTTTGGACTTGCATTGTCTTTATTTGTTTAGAATCACTACGTTTCAACTGGTAAGTATCTCCAGTCGTCTTCAGGTGAATACTGAATAAGTACGGTAACTACAGCTCTATTTATACTAGGCAGGTGCTGTGACGCATGACTAGTGGGCGGAGTCATGCGTGTTGCTAGGTGATGACGCATAACTGGATGAGTCATGCTTGATGAGTCATGCTCGATGACGTCATGCTCGATGAATCATGCGTTTAACTCTTGGGTGGTCTTATTCTAAGATTACATTTACTTAACAAGGGTTTCCAGACGTTTCTCATGTCTAATGAAGGCTTACTAAAGCAACCTGGATTTTGGTGTATGGTAGCAGCTTCCTTAAACTTCCTCTTCCTCCAGTGCGGTTCTTTTTGCAGGATTTCCGCTTTTGTCCACATGATATGATGGCCGTGCGTCCAGGCGTGGTCAGCTGCACCTGATTTTTCGGTCTCTCCTTTTCGGGTATTATTCCGATGTTCTTTAATCCTTACTTCTAGTGGTCTTAGTGTCTCACCAATGTAAGACTGGCCGCATTCGCAGGGGATCTGGTAGACACAATTTTTCTTGTCTTTCTGGCTTACTGGTCTCGTCTTCGTTAGGTGGCTTCTTAAAGTGTCTCTAGAGCTGAATACTGTTTCGATGTTGTATCGTTTTCCTAGTCTTCTTATTTTCTCAGATACTCCTTTGACATACGGAATATTTAGTATTGGTTGTATCTCTTTCTCTGCTTTACGTGTGTTTGGCCGATTCTTGCGATTTTCCAATATTGTGTCAATCAGTTTCATGGGGTAGCCATTCTTGTTGAGGTCGGTCTTGATGTGGTTAGTTTCTCTTTTGAGAGCTTCGTTTGAGTTACAGAGAGTAATTGCTCTATCCACAAGGTTTCTTACTATGCCATGTTTTGTGTTGTTTGAGTGGTTTGATGTATAATTGAGATATTGCCCTGTATGTGTAGGTTTTCTGTACACTGAGGTTAGGAAGGTGTTGCCATTTTTCTCTACATTGACGTCTAGAAAAGGTAATTGGTTGTTCTCTTCTTTTTCCATGGTGAATTTAATTGTCGGTGCAAAGTTATTAATGTGATGTAAGAATTCTCTGAGTTCATCCTCGTTTCCGTTCCAAATAATGAAGGTGTCATCCACATATCTAAGCCATATTTTTGGTTTCTTCTTTGCTTGTTTTATTGCTTCGGATTCGAACCATTCCATATAAATGTTGGCGATTATGGGCGAGAGAGATGAGCCCATTGGTAGTCCGTCCTCTTGGCTAAAGAATCTATCTTTTTCTTGAAAATAAGAATTGTTAAGGCAGCATTCCAATAGTTCCATGATGGCATTTGTAGGTAGCGGTGTTCTTTCTTGTAGGGTCAAGTCTTCCTCAAGTCTGCTCCTGATGACCTTAAGTGCGTCTTTTATAGGGACGTTGGTGTAAAGACTTTCGACGTCAAAGCTGACCAGTTGGTCTCCTGGTTGTACTTCCTTTTCTCCTATTATTTGTGCAAAGTGTTGCGAGTTCTTTACAAATGACGTGCTGTTTCCTTGAAGTGGTTGGATCACCTAGCAACACGCATGACTCCGCCCACTAGTCATGAGTCACAGCACCTGCCTAGTATAAATAGAGCTGTAGTTACCGTACTTATTCAGTATTCACCTGAAGACGACTGGAGATACTTACCAGTTGAAACGTAGTGATTCTAAACAAATAAAGACAATGCAAGTCCAAAACTCTACTGCCGTTCAAGAAACGTCATTGTCTCCAACCTTTAAACAGACACTATTTACATTTTTGTTTAGTGTCAGTAATTTTCACAATGTAACACATAAACAATATCTCACATTCACTGAACCAAAAATGCGGCTCGGTATTATTAATTTATCATCACAGACAAATATGTCTCATGTTGTGACAGGAACTATTAATCTTTGTTGTCGCTTTTAACTGAACAATTTTGGAAAGGAGGATAGTAGATAAAATAATAAATTATGAATGAGCTCAACATGAAAAATATCCGGCGCGAAGCTGCATGCCAGAAATACAAAAAGTAATAAAGGATTGGGTAAGTTGTAATGGATATAAAGGACACAAAGAAAGAGACACCATGCTTGACCGAAAATAGAATAACCAAACAATTTTATAGAAAATAATAATAAATATACACCCTCATTATCACATTAAAAGCAAACGCGGTTTCAGAACTTCACTTTGAGGAAGAGTCATTTTTATACAAACTTTTTTTTTTATTAAAATTTTAATTTAGGACAAAGAAAATGAGCGAACTATTTTTCGGGTGTCTCGCCCAAAAACTCTTGGTCTATCAATAAATTTTTCAAAATAAAAAAAAACTTATATACAGGGTGAGTTTTTTAAAGTGTTACAAGGCGATATCTCGAAAACGATTTAAAATATTTTCTTGAAATTTTAGGGAGATAATAGGGAGATAGGGGGACATATTTGTACATGTTCTTGACACTTACCCCCTTTCCCTATTTTGAGGGGTGGGGGGTAACTTTGCAATTTTAAATGGGATTATGTACTTTTGTTTTATGAATCTACGTAAAAAACTGTATACGTATACAAAAAAATTTTTGATTTGCTGCCATGGTTACGGAATTATGATTTATTTTGTTATAAAAATTTAAAAAATTAATTACCATTTAATTTTAATAAAATAATCCCATAAATCAAGTTCACTAATTTTAAAATTATTATTCGTTTCCATGGAAATGCGTGGTTATGTTTTGACGTAAGTCAGTTAATATTTTTAATGTGTTAACGTTTATTTCTGTGTGGTCAAATAAACATGGAAGCGAATTTTAGTATGCAAGTTGATATGTTGTTAATTTTGGGGGAGTGCAGAAAAAACTACAGACAAGCTGCACTAGTGTGGGCGGAGAGGTTTCCTATAAACCCGAAATCGCACATGGCATTTAAAAGGCTGGAAACCAGAAGTCGTACTACTGGCAGTCTAAAGACGAAGCCAAGAGTTCGGAAGCGAACAAAGACAGATCAAAATAAGGCAGTTGGAGTTTCAGGAATGACATTTATTAACCCGCATGTAGGTTCCAGGCAGCTTGCTAAAGATGTTGGAATAAGTCAAAAATCAGTTATGACCATATTGCACTTGTACAAATTTCATCCATATCACATTACACTCCATCAAGAGCTATATGGTCAAGACTTTGAAAATCGGGTTACCTTTTGCAATTGGATCACAAGAGAAATGCAAGGAAATAACAGGTTACTAAATAATGTTGTTTTTTCTGACGAGGCTAATTTCCATAATTGTGGCCAGGTAAGATTTTAAGTTATTTTCCCTGTCAGTAGAAATTATTTTTTTTTGTTTTTTTTTTTTAAAGGTAAATAGACACAATATGCACTACTGGGCATCCGAAAATCCCCATTGGATGAGAACTGTGCCAAATCAACATCCTTGGTCAATTAATGTATGGTGTGGTATAATCGGTGATAGAGTTATTGGCCCGCATTTCTTTGAAGGTCATTTAAATGGAGTAATGTACACAGATTTTTTAAGGAACCAATTACCCCTATTATTAAACCAAATGATTAATCCTAACATGTGGTTTCAACAGGACGGAGCTCCACCACTTTATGCGATACAGGCCCGTAATGAATTAAACGAATTGTTTGAAAACAGGTGAATTGGTCGAGCTGGTCCGATCAACTGGCCTGCTAGGTCCCCGGATTTGACCCCCCTTGACTTTTTCTTCTGGGGTTTTATCAAAAACAAAGTGATGGCGACTGCACCTACAACTTTAGATGATATGAAAGACCGAATCCGCGTTGCCTGCTTATTAGTGACACCTGATATGTTACAATGGGTACGTTATTCATTTAGAAAAAGAGTGACAAAGTGTTTGGAAGTTGAAGGAAGACACTTCGAACATCTTCCTAAGCATGATAGACGATAAATTAGTTGAAATTAAATGGTAATTAATTTTTTAAATTTTTATAACAAAATAAATCATAATTCCGTAACCATGGCAGCAAATCAAAAAATTTTTTGTATACGTATACAGTTTTTTACGTAGATTCATATTTAATAAACAAAAGTACATAATCCCATTTAAAATTGCAAAGTTACCCCCCACCCCTCAAAATAGGGAAAGGGGGTAAGTGTCAAAAACATGTACAAATATGTCCCCCTATCTCCCCATTATCTCCCTAAAATTTCAAGAAAATATTTTAAATCGTTTTCGAGATATCGCCTTGTAACACTTTAAAAAACTCACCCTGTATTTTTAAATATTTTATTGGTGGTGACTTTGACAAATAGGCACTAGTTTAAATAAAAACAGATAAAAATATATTAAAATTATAAAATAGGCATACAAAATGGATCTTAAAACAATCATAGTGTGGCTGTCTGTTTCATTCGTGATTAGGTTTAAACTCCGATTCCTGGAAACTCGAGTGGATTGTTCAAATCGCATCCACCAAAACGTTGTGCATGTACCTTAATAAAATACAAAATTATTAGTTTTATTCGTTTCATTTTTACACAAAAATTTACCAAACAGTCAAAGACATAAATGTTATTAAAATATTTCAAATTATAAAAACCAGATAAATGTAACAAAGAACTTTATCCAAACTAGGTTATCGTCTCTGGAAACATATTCCAAATAGGATCCTGTCATGCCAAGATTCAGAATTGAAATATGCTTTTGGTATAACTCTCTAGATAACAGGACAAGCGAATTCATATCTTGACAAGTCAAGGGAATTACTTTCCCTTACTGTCCCGGAACTTCCCGTACGTCTACCTTTGCAGGTCTTATTGTAATGCAGCAATGTTATTATTGGTTGACATTTGCCAACTGAATTAGCTTTAACGTACATATAACACACCTATTAATCTATTTTTCTACTTCCACATTTACATGGATATTGTCTCTTTCCTTTAGTGTGAAAATTTCATATTCATCCTTGTTAGGATATGAAATTGGCCAATCACAGTTGTCGAATTATTATAATCTAAAGATGATGACAATAAAACCCAATTTATACGTAAATTTTACTCGTCGTTTCTTGACACTTAAAATTATCACAATTTTCAGCTCGTGAGGTGCATAAAAAGTTACACTCGCCAATCGGTAGGTCATGCAATGACGCAAGAAACCGAGGGTTAGCCCTTAGGGGGGGAATGTCGCATGACTGAGGATCGTGGTTCGGAACCCACGTTAAGTTGTAGGTCCTCTCGAGAATGGCTCTGGCAGGGAACGAAGAGGTAAAAAGCCTAATTCGAAAGAATGGCAAGAATTGACATGACAAAATTTTAGGAATTTAATTTTTTTTTCAATTAACAAGAATAACACTGAGCTGTAATGGTTACAGTAAGTACTTATCATAAAGCTATAACCAAACCGAGATGGGTGCAATCATGTGTTTAGTTCGTGTGCGGTATTTTAAGTTTACATCTACTTAACAAAGATTTCCAGATATTTCTTATATCTAATGATGGCTTACTAAAACAATCTGGGTTTTGGTATATGGTAGCAGCTTCCTTGAACTTCCTTTTTCTCTAATGTGGTTCTTTATGCAGGATTTGAGCTTCTGTCCACTTGATGTGATGATCGTGTGTCCAGGCATGGTCAGCTGCACCTGATTTTCCGGTTTCTCCTTTAAGCGTGTTGTTTCTGTGTTCCTTGACCCTAGTTTCAAGTGGCCTTAGAGTCTCACCAATGTAAGATCGGCCACATTCGCAGGGGATCTGGTAGACACAGTTTTTCCTGTCTTTTTGATATGTTGGTTTTGTCTTGGTCAGGTGGCTTCTTAAAGTATCTTTCGAGCTGAATACCGTATTGATGTTGTATCGTTGTCCTAGTCTTCTAATTCTCTCAGTTACTCCTTTGATATACGGAATGTTGAGTGTTGATTGTGACTTCATTTGGTTTTATTATGTATTTGGCCGATTCTTCCGATTTTCCAATAGTTTATCAACTAAATTCGCACCTTAAGATTTGCGGCGGTAGGTTAGCGATTTTTGTTGAGGTCCGTTTTAATGTAGTTAGTTTCTTCTTTGAGGGCTTTATTTAAATTACGATGGTAATTGCTCTATCCACAAGCGTTCTTACCTTTAAACAGACATTAATGTTTAAGTCAGCAGGTTATACAGAGCTGTATGTTATATCATAAAATGAATTAATTTAATATTTAAATTTT
Organism: Polydrusus cervinus; assembly: GCA_935413205.1. NCBI lineage: Eukaryota > Metazoa > Arthropoda > Insecta > Coleoptera > Curculionidae > Polydrusus > Polydrusus cervinus. The sequence continues at coordinate 22,540,843 of OW284514.1, read as the reverse complement.
AAATTGTCTAAACTACACATCCTAGCCGCCTACCATTTGGTAACCGGCAATAAAAATCGATATTAAATTAATTTTAATTAAATTAATTACAGTTGCGGTTTGAGGACACAACATAGAGGAAAAGTCAGAAATCAAATTTCATTTCAGATGTTGGGGGAAATGTGCATGCAAAATATCCATTTATAGAAATAAACTGCTAGACAATTGCTTTCGAGCAAGAAAAATTTCGCCTAAATTTAACAGTTAATATTTTCTGAACCACCACCTAACGGTTTTCAATGATGGATAGATTCATCCCTTGGGAAACTATTTTCAATGTTGGATTTTCTTTAACTATCACAAAATTTTATATACAGGGTGTTAAAGAAGACGATGATTTTTGATCCAATTCTAATGGCTAACTTTCACAATACCATTTTTAAATTTTATGATTCTACGTCAATTGAATCACTGGTTCATAGCAAAGAAAATAATTTGCCAAATTTTTGATATCTGATATATATTTTAAGAAATACCGATTTTTTTGGAAAACCTTGCTTTATTTCAACTTATTGGTAGCTAGATCTAACTGTGCATTGTATCATGCAAACTTTGCGAGTGATTAATAAACCTTATGAAAAGCTTGATTATGTTCAGTGACAATAGTTGTACCTAAATGTTATGATGTACAGTGGCGTACTTATAAACACCTATATGTCTATTCTTTACAACAATTTTTCACGATTGTTTTATATTGGAAAGTACTCGCCCTTAGATAAGGTAAATTTTTTCTTATTTTTTAGTTTTTCATATCGCACTACAGGTATATTATACAGTGTGTTTACAAAATTTTAACAAAGATAATTTTTTTAATTTAATATTTTTGGAAAAAATTTATTTATTAATTTCTAACTTTCTAACACTATTCCTAATATTAAACTTACATTACAAAGGGATCCTTAAAAGTAACGCTAGTTTGATTTTGATGGGGTTAATACCTTGTAGGCTCTCCTCGGATGGACGGGCTTTGGTTTGACGGTAGCTAGTGATATTTATTATCAAAGTCTCTTTCAATGTAAGTTTAATTTTAGGAATAGTCTTAGAAAGTTAGAAATTAATAAATACATTTTTTCCAAGAATATTAAATAAAAATATTATCTTTGTTAAAATGTTGTATAATATACCTGTAGTGCGATATGAAAACCTAAAAAATTAGAAAAAATGTAAAAAATGTACAAAATATCAAATATCAGGTCTCTTTTGAGTAAAAATGGACGAATTCTTCGAAGTTTATATGTACGCCACTGTACATCATAACATTTAGGTACAACTATTGTTACTGAACATAATCAAGCTTTTCATAAGGTATAATAATCACTGGCAAAGTTTGCACGATATAACGTACAGTGAGATCTAGCTACCAATAAGTTGAAATAAAGCAAGGTTTTCAAAAAAAATCGGTATTTCTTAAAATATAGCAGATTTCAAAAATTTGACAAATAACTGTCTTTGCTATGAACCAGTGATTCAATTGACGTAGAATGATAAAATTTAAAAATATTATTGTGAAAGTTACATGCCATTAAAATTGGAGCAAAAATCATAGTCTTCTTTCACACCCTGTATATAAAATTTTCTGACAGTTAAAGAAAATCCAACATTGAAAATCGTTTCCCAAAGGATGAATCTATCAACCATTTAAAATCGTAAGTCGATATCATATCTGGTTCAGACAATATCAACTGTTAAATTTAGGCGAAATTTTTCTTGCTCGAAAGCAATTGTTCAGCAGTTTAGATACACGTTAATGATGTAGAAATTACCGTACTTTTTAAAATCCTTTTTAGTGCTAAGGGAAAGCATACTTGTTGGTCAGTCTGTATTTTTTTTAGAAATAGAAATAGAAATACATGTAATTAAAGGTCACTTTTGTATAACTGGTAAATAAAGTTAGTGAAATTAAATGCATTTATTTAGTCTACGAATCTTTCATAAACTACTAAAACATCTTTTTACTGCAAACTACGTTACTAAAAGAGGAAATATGTACTTTAAATAGTATGGCAAGTGAATATGTCTATCTGATAAGTTCAGAGAATTACTTATTTCCCTCAGTATTCTACAACAATATAATTGCATGTATATCTCAAGCTCCGCTCTACTGTAGTGCAGTAATGATACTATTTGCTAACATCAACTAAATTAAATTTAACCCACAGATTAATTCTGTTCCAGACTGATAATCCTTAACCTCTTGCAAAAAGGAAATGATTTTATTTGCTCCGACAGTGTATAAAACATATGAAATTAGTATTGTTTGATTATGATTAATGAAGTATACTTATAGTTAAAAATCTTTATAGAGTTGACCAACTTCTAAAACCTATAGGACTTTCTAGTACTTATATTGTGGTCTTAGAACGAGACTTTAAGCCCAAGAAAGGATAATGTTATCAAATGGACCTATACCAGAATGACCAAAATTGGTTAAAACCGAGTTCAAACAAAAAAATGTAAGACTAACCAAACATAAGAAAGATTCCATTCTTTGTTTAGCCTTAACCTTATCTAATTGAACTAGGTTTTAACCAATATAAGTGATGTTTACATTTGAATAGGTATTATCAAATAAAGAGAACAAAAAAAAGAGGCTTACAAACTACGTTTTTAAAGGAATGCTTTGCTCAACAAGTTTGTGATACAAAACTGAAAAAGTTTGTCGTATTTGCTCGCCAACAAAGCTGAGAGAAAGAAACAGGTTCCCTAATTTTGTACATAGTATATATTTTTTTCCGAGAGTCCGTCCATGTGCCGAATAAACATTGACCAAGTTTAGCCCATTGTGGTCACCATAACTTGATTATTATACCCACTTAGTAATAAGTTTCTTTCACTAGTAAGGGGTTTTAAATGCAATAAAATCTCAGTCACTTTTTTTTTATTACGCCTATGCTTTAGCCAAGGTCCGCATTATATTAGTAACATTTAATAAAAAAGTATAGATTTGATGTTACATAGGCACTAGGAAAATTTTGGCCATAACGATTATAGAAGACTTTTTTTAGATTTTTTTTCAAAACAACTTTATTTTTCAATATTCGACTGCCTCAAGCAACTGATTCGAAACTTTTTCCATGTCTATTATATGCGTAGTAACTGAATATGCTGCAGTCTCAATTTAACATAATAAATTAACATCTGTCATTTAAATTAAATTAAACCTACAGATTAATCCTATTTTACAATGATAATAATCTTTGCGAAGCTGTATGTCGTGCTATATTTACTTTAATTAAATATTCCTTGGATTGACATTGTCTAATAATTCCAGAGGCATCCCCAAAGGATAAGTAGATAAAATTTAATTTAACAGTTAAAGGACATTTTGAAGCACTTCCCGTACACTTACAATGGATATTTTTTTTCCTCCCATTTATCGTAATACTATATAATGCAGCAGTACTATTATTTACTGTCAACTCAATTGGCTTAATGGTTTATCGTCGCAGGTGATCTATATGCAGTATTCTTACAAATTTTATAAGAAGGTTACTTATACGCCTAGAAAATCAACTCTCAATTTCTTTAAATCAGGGCTGATCCTCCGGCACCTCTGGTTCAATATAGAGTACTTTGTTTAAAAAATAAAGTAGTAGAGTTTAGTGTCCGTATAAGTAAAATAGAATAAAATTTTTAGCGGCAGGCGGATAAAGTAGCGCATCTATCTTTTGCATTAAAGTACACAGGGACGTCAAAGGTAATGGATTCCATGGGGCACACGTAGATAATGACAAGCTACTTCGTCCTTGTTAGAACTTATTAGAAAGCCAAAACCTGTAAGCAATTCCCAAACAGCGAATTTTAGAACTCTTCGCTCACTCCAATGGCTTCGAAAACTACCTTCACCTGCCACGGACGACAAAGAAGTCAGTGATATGGTCAGTGGGCATGGGTAACACTGTATTTAATAGCACTTTTGTGCTGACCCCTTTCTGTGTGCCACATGTGTTAAATCTACCTCGATGACTCCTATGATACCATGACACACTATGAAACAGACTAAATAGTTAACACTCGCGACTCCCCGGTCTCGAAACAGCGTCGATGACTCCTATGATCCCATGACACACTATGAAACAGACCAAATAGTCAAAACTCGCGACTCCCCGGTCTCGAAACAGCCTCGATGACTCCTATGATACCATGACACACTATGAAACAGACTAAATAGTTAACACTCGCGACTCCCCGGTCTCGAAACAGCGTCGATGACTCCTATGATACCATGACACACTATGAAACAGACTAAATAGTCAAAACTCGCGACTCCCCGGTCTCGAAACAGCCTCGATGACTCCTATGATACCATGACACACTATGAAACAGACTAAATAGTTAACACTCGCGATTCCCCGGTCTCGAAACAGCGTCGATGACTCCTATGATACCATGACACACTATGAAACAGACTAAATAGTCAAAACTCGCGACTCCCCGGTCTCGAAACAGCGTCGATGACTCCTATGATCCCATGACACACTATGAAACAGACTAAATAGTCAAAACTCGCGACTCCCCGGTCTCGAAACAGCCTCGATGACTCCTATGATACCATGACACACTATGAAACAGACTAAATAGTTAACACTCGCGACTCCCCGGTCTCGAAACAGCGTCGATGACTCCTATGATACCATGACACACTATGAAACAGACTAAATAGTTAACACTCGCGACTCCCCGGTCTCGAAACAGCGTCGATGAGTCCTATGATCCCATGACACACTATGAAACAGACTAAATAGTCAAAACTCGCGACTCCCCGGTCTCGAAACAGCCTCGATGACTCCTATGATACCATGACACACTATGAAACAGACTAAATAGTTAACACTCGCGACTCCCCGGTCTCGAAACAGCGTCGATGACTCCTATGATACCATGACACACTATGAAACAAACTAAATAGTCAAAACTCGCGACTCCCCGGTCTCGAAACAGCCTCGATGACTCCTATGATACCATGACACACTATGAAACAGACTAAATAGTCAAAACTGGCGACTCCCCGGTCTCGAAACAGCCTCGATGACTCCTATGATACCATGACACACTATGAAACAGACTAAATAGTTAACACTCGCGACTCCCCGGTCTCGAAACAGCATCGATGACTCCTATGATACCATGACACACTATGAAACAGACTAAATAGTCAAAACTCGCGACTCCCCGGTCTCGAAACAGCCTCGATGACTCCTATGATACCATAACACACTATGAAACAGACTAAATAGTTAACACTCGCGACTCCCCGGTCTCGAAACAGCGTCGATGACTCCTATGATACAACAACACTTTATGATACAGTAATACATAGTGGTGGGTCGGTATCTTTGGAACTGCTAATTAGAAACGGTATTTTTTAATACCGTCGTGTCGCGCTTAACCTTATAAAAGCAAGCAGTTACTCTGGACTTATTAAGATTTCGCCCTTCGCCGCTATACGCTGCGATGCGAATCGAGAGAAAGCGATATCCGCCGGCCTGTTCAACCGTTCATTGTGGACCGCGCAATGGTAAACGGTATCTGGAGAACAGTCTAGTGGTATTTTGTCATTGGAAATTGCTTACAGGTGTTAGCTTTCTAATGAGTCCTAACAAGGACGAAACAGCGTCCCATTGTCTACCTGTGCCTTAGGAAACCCATTACCTTTGGCGTCCCTGTGTACTTTAATGCAAAAGATAGGGGCACTGCTTTGTCCGCCTGCCGCTAAAAACTCTTTTTTTATGTCATATAGACCACTCAGACAGGTTTTCTGGAGACAAAACCTACACTCTTTTTATAATACCCTGTGTATAGATTAATAATTATATTAAGGAAATTTTAGCGGTATTGAGGATATAATAAACATGCCAGTAAAGTAAATGTTCAGAAATTGTGGTAAGAAGTAAGCTTAGGTAAACAGAAACTTGTTAATTATCAAGCAGAAACTTGAGATTTTTGCTCTGAAATATTTAGGCTATTACTAATAAGTTTAATGGAAGACTTTCGGTCATGTCTTCAAAGGGATCTATTTATTACTTTATTTTGTTAAAAGTACATTATTCATGTAAATATAGCCTCTTAGTTAGTTAATGGACTATTAAAAATGTATATAAATTAATTACACTACATGCTAAATATGCAAGTTCAAATAATGCACTTAATCACTGTTTTTAAAACTTAATACTAACCTAACCTAACCTTTTAAGGATTTATGAACATTCGTATACGGTATACGGGGATCTCAAAACTATAAAGACATACTAATGTGGTAAAGAAAAAGTTGGGTATTTTTGGACTTAATAATACACCGAATAAGGTTGCAAATAATTTATTGTATAAATGAAATGGATTTAGTTTTTAATTTTGTACGCCATATTTGTGATTTTGTAAAAAAAAGGCCATATATTTTATTAGCTACCCACCACCATCATTTGTTGTTATATATCAGGTACTATCAAGTTAAGTACGAAACCTGACTGTATAGTTAACATTTTTAATTATAAGTTGGATGTATTACGTCCACCGCTAAGTCAAACTGTAAAGCTCAGGTGCTAGTAGTCCTAGGTTTTTGATATAAAGTTGGATGTGCTATTTAAAACCACACTAATTCTAGTGGATAAACTATAGGGTGGTTTTTAAACAGAGTTGTTTTTAAACAGGATGGTTCTGAACTGAAAAATTTGACTAAAACACAACATTTATTCCAATATTTTAGGATTTCTAGCGCTTGCGCAATAAGTTTCGGAACTTTGGATGTTGAATTCAGCATCTTTCACTACTATAAATAAACCCCCTTAAAGATAAAAAAAAGGCCGGTAGTGACAAACAAGTCACTTAAGCAATATAGTTTTTTATCCACAACCTCCGAAGTAGGATTCAACTGAAAACGAAAAGATACTTATCAGTTAAAACGGCGTGTTTTTTTTTCTTTTTTACGGTTCGCCGACTACGTAGGCCATCTTGAACCGGTCATCGACCACAAATGTGATCTACCGACTGGGGAGTGCGAAACGGCACCTTCATCCTACGAGATATCCGATCTCATCCGGCCTGTCCGGCGTGAATAGGATGGCTAAGTGTCGATTCATTTTACACTCTTCCCTGAGGCAAGAGCACACCGTGTTCCCAAGCGGTCATCCGCCCAAGTACTAACCGCGCTCGACACCGCTTAACTTCGGTGATCTGCGGGAACCGGTGCTTAATATGTCGACAGGACCTTGCCCCCACGGCGTGATATAAAAATAAATAAAGACAATGCATGTCCATAATCTCCATTCAAGAAATATTATTATCTTAATTTTTATTATTGAGGCTTATTTTTGATGTTTTATATTTTTTCGTGCCGGATCGAATTGAATTTTTTTAATGTCATCATTTATACATTTTCATTTTATTATTTTCTTAAGCACGATACGAAACAATAAATTGACTTTAAAATGGCATGACTTTTTTCTATTCTGTTATTTCCAAGATTCCATTACTAAAAATCATAATGTAAAACGAATCAAAATAGTTTTCAGACATCACGCGTTAAAATATTTCGATCAGTAATTGCCATTATTAATGTACTTGTTGGTTAAATTACTATTTTAGTATTCATACTGAATTATATATAACACATTTTAAAGAACACCAGTAGGCAATACTTAAACATTTTATTGTATCTCATCATCACCGTTCGACTTGTAATCATAATAGCCTGATTTTTTTGTGTGAAAACATAAAGAAAATATGTACATATTTCTTTCTTTCGAATTCGGCTTTTCACCTCTTCGTTCGCTGTCAGAGCCATTCCCGAAGGGACTTACAGCTTAACGTGGTTTCCCAACCACGATCCTTCATCATGCGACACTTCCCCCTTCAGGGATAAACCTCGGTTCTTGCGTCATCGCATGACCTATCGATTGGGGAGTGTGTACATTCTTCCGCAACCCCGAGATATCCGATCTCATTCAACCTGGTTACCGGCGTGAATGGGGTGGGTTGAAAGATTGAAAGATGATACATTTTATACTTTTCTCTTGTACGTATACCCACTCTGAGGATCGAACTCGGACCGCCACGGTCGAGTACCAGTAAACCTCTGAGCCACTGCCGTGGTCATGTACCATTGCGCCCAAAAAAACTGGGACAGCAAAATGTAGTTTAATCTCCCAGACTATTAGCTTTTTTATTTGAAGTTGTCAATTTAATTTAATTTTGTGACTGACAGTGGCGTGTCAAAAGAAATATTTTTTGAAATCGTTAACCACCGAGCAAAAAGAGATCATTTACACTTGATTGAGAGATGGGTATCAAATAAGAAACATCGAAGATGAATTAGGGATTAGCAAAAATACCATACCGTGTTGTTGGCTAAGCACAAAATTGCAGAATATTGAAGTATTGTAAGAAAAGCAGGTTCTAGTTGCCTCAAAATTTCGAATGACGGCCAAGATATAGAATTAATTAATTTACTAAAAGATCATCCATTCGAAACAGCAATAAAAGCTAAAGAAGAAACACATTTTTCCTGGTCTGGCTAATACAGCGCATAGAAGAATTCGTAGTTCAGATATAAAAAGTTGTTGTGCTGCCAATAAAATATTTTTGACCGAAGCAAACAAACAGAGAAGAGTAGAATTTGCTTATGAATATATAAATCAAGGTAATATATGGGAAACCGTAATATTTCCCGATGAAAAACCTTTCAATCATGCAATAATGGGAAAATCCGCGTTTATAGGCCTTCTGGTACGAGATACGATGGAAGATATACAAATAATAAAGGTGGACGCTTTCCTATAAACGTTTGGGGCTGAATTAGTGCAAGGGGCCCAGGACTTTGCCAAATAGTGCATGGGAGGTTCAATGCACCATTATATTGCAATATACTAAACCAAGTTATGATACCATCTGTCGACGCAGTATATGGCCACGGTTTTATATTTCAACAAGATAATGCTCCTATACATAAAGCTAGCATGGTTCAAAATTATGTAGAAGAAAATCAAATTCGTGTTCTGCCTTGGCCCTCGAAAAGTCCGGATATCAACCCAATTGAAAACGTTTGGGGTGAGATGACAAAATTTATGTATAAACACAACTTACAGCCTAGAACTCGGGATGAATTAAGCCAAAGGATAATGCAAGCATGGGATGCAATAACGCAAGAGTATACGAGAAACCTAGTATTAAGTATGGCACGACGTTTACAAGCGTTAATCGATAATAATGGTGCAACTACCAAATATTAAAAACATGTTATTATATTAAGGTTTAAATATGATTAAAATGAATAAAGATTTATTGGAACATAATATTAAAAAATTTTATTTTATTTTTGTTACATTTTAAAACACAATATATGCATATTTTAATTTTTCCTCCTATTTCTAAAAATGTGATATTGTTAAACCTTTTCACTTCCATGACAACTATTATAACAACAATGATAACCTTTCCTCAATAGATTTTATATATTCCTTATAGTCCAGGAGCTACTCTACAACAACAATTTTGCTGTCCCAGTTTTTTTTTGGGCGCAATGGTACATATTTACAGTACCCTATATAAATGCACTTTTACCTTAACTTTACCTCATAAAAAATAACATTTTTACGCGGTGTTTTTTTGCTTTTAACAAATAACATATAATAAATATTGCTTTTGCTGCCAGCATTTAAATATACATATTTAATACCTTTTTTGTGGATAACAAATCAGAATATTATTGTGCTTTTACAAATTTGTGTTTACGTTGTCTATTCGAAAAAGAAGTGAGCAAGTAAACACGTTTCTAAAATGGGGTTACTACGTATATTACACACAACCAATAACATATATTTTTATACATACACTTTAAAAAATTAATTGATTGCTGAAGCTAATTTTTTCTTGCTAAATAGACTTTAGTATACCTAGCAATAACCTTATTTTACCTATTACTTGGTTGGTTTAAACAAAATTCTTTAGGGAGGGCTCAGAAGCCAATCAGTGTAAGTCAACAATTTACTGAAATTGAATTAGACAGTAAAATAATCTTTAGATTACAAAAACTTTCTGCTCACAAAAGATTTAAGTCATTACTTTGATATTACCCTCACAGATGGCGACACTTGTTTTGGCAATAGAATAGGTTGCAAAACTTTTCGGGCGCCAAACCGTGTAAGTCGATTGTGAATAAGTTTTAACAGGTTTAAAGTTAAATCTCGGTGGTTTTTGTAAGTTGAAAGAATAATTTAAAATTTGTGAATTTTTTTAAACCCTCTAACAGTTCTCAGATTTTTGGTTCCGCCGACTTACACTGATTGACTTCTGAAATTATTTTTTTATTTTAGAAGAACCTTTGAGTGGTCATTACACTTAAGTCATTTTTTTTCTATATTTAACTTAGTTAAAAAAAAATAGTAGTGGAGATTGTTGTTCTGATGTAAATTAATGTTTTTTATACGTTGTTCTTTAAATAGAAGTATTTTTTGGAACCTCTCTTCTGTTCGTATTTTCTTGCAGATAATTTTTCCAAAAGTAATTGAATCTCAATTTTAACTTTTATTGACTTACACTAACTGACTTCTGAGCCCTCCAGTTGTAGAAACTAAATATTATCGTTAACTGTATTATAGTGTTGTCAACCAAGTTGCCATGTTGAAACCAACAGATTAGCTTATTTAGTTCCCACAACAAGTTTAAATATTAATCTTAACCAAACACACCAGGACTACCAAGAGGTGAGGCTAAAAAATATATACCACCCTAAAGGTTGATAATATTGTAATATTTAGTATCAAAACTATCGTTTGGAAGGTACACCTACCCACTCGCGTCTATATCCTAGCCTGCTGGCAGCCATACTTGGCATACTGCGCATGTCAGGCGAATAGCGCGATGGCGGGATATTTGAAATTTACATAGGTAGAAATGAGTTCAATTATTACATGTAGAAAAATTTTAATATAACGGTATTCTATTTACATTTTTAAATCATTCAATTTTTTTCTTTTACGTTTTAAGGAATTCAAAGATGTGGTTGACGATGTTGACAGTCTACGATTTTGTAATTCCGACTTCTTGTTATGAGGGTCATAGTTAGAAGAAATCATAGGGCTTATTGTTGTTTTTTGTGCATTAATACCAGAAATGCATGGCATGAAATGGTATTTAAAGGTGATCGTTTGAAGACTTTGTTGCCACAACAAAACTTAGGGGAAGGGTGTACAAAATGACATACATTAAAAAAAAATATAAATCTTTTAATAAAACAAAAACATTTTCTTAATAAAAACTTGAACGAAACATAAACTAACTTATTTGCAACACTTCAGAAAAGATTTTAACAAAGTAAGACAAAATATGGACTTTTAGCCAAACAGGGTGGGGCCGTATGAAAGAAGCATGATGGAAGCTCCAAGATCAAAAATTCCGGAGGTAAACTCGCCCCCCGATCGGATCTCCGGGTGGGGGCTGGTCCTGTGGCTTCATCAAGCGAAATTAATGAATTATCCACCATTTCCGACAATTTACTGGGTTCCTCCAACAACACTCAACGAGGAAATGGTGTGGCGCCTGCAGTCGCTAACAGACCCAAAAGTAACAACTTCAAAATTGATTTCTGCAATATTAGAGGGCTTAATACTAACATCAATTCAGTCCACCAGCACTTACAATCTTCCAAGCCTCATGTGCTTGCACTGACCGAGACAAAAGTCAGAACGTCAACGAACACCGTCAGCTATTTATATCCTGGATATGATTTTCACTTCCGTTTTAGACGCAACTTTGGGGTATGTCTGTTCATTCGAGATGATCTTTGCTGCCAACGGGAGGAGATACTGGAACCGAAAGACTTTGATGTAATGTGGTTTAAAATATCTTCACAAAAAATCACTAAGTTTATATGCTGCCTTTACCGTTCTCCAAGCGACATGCATTACAGGGCCCTCTTCTCATCACTAGCCAACACAATCGACTTCTTGCAAACCAATCATCCGAATGCCGAAGTTGCTATCTTTGGCGACTTTAACGTCCACAATATCAACTGGCTTAAATACTCAAACACCAACGATGAGCAAGGCCGCGAGGCCGAATCTTTTGCGATCAGTTCTGGTCTAACTCAACTCGTAGAAGAACCAACGCGGGTTCCAGACCGAGCTGGGGATTTTGCTAGTCTTTTAGATCTCTTTTTAACTTCAAATCCAGACCTATATACGGTCACCGTACATCCACCATTGGGCTCTTCCGATCACAAACTTATTTCAACCCTAAGCGAGCTGCCAATTAGTTCTGAACAACCGCCTAAACCCCGTAAGATTTGGCACTATACATCAGCTAAGTGGGAAGACCTAAAGGAACATTTTCGCAACTTTCCCTGGCTAAGCGTATGCTTTTCTTCGGATGATCCATCTGTCTGTGCAAAGGAGGTCTCCGACGTCATTTTAACTGGCATGGAGGCCTTTATTCCTTTCTCCAAAAAGCGCCCTTCCAACGGCAAGCCCTGGTTTAGCAAGAATTGCGAGCGTGCTGTCAGATCTAAAAACCTGGCTTACCGACAGTGGCGTAAAAACCCTACTCCTGAAAATCGCGCCATCTTTGTTACCACCCGAAACCAATGTAAGCAAATGATAGACCAAAGCAAAGAAGCTCATAACGAGAGAATCAAAAACAAACTTCTTGCCAGTCCTAACGGATCAAGGTCCTTTTGGTCAGTCGCTAAGGCCGTCAGCCAAAACTTTACAAAGTCAACTATTCCACCTCTAACACGTTCCGACGGCACAATAGCAACCACAGCCGGGGATAAAGCAAACCTACTTGCTGAACTGTTTTCCTCGCATTCCACTGTAGACTTTCAGGGAAAATCACCACCCAACATTCCCTCAGTTCAATCGCAAATGTCTGAAATCGTGTTCCGTCAGCGTCTTGTTAAACGGATTCTTAAAGGACTCGACGTCAATAAAGCTTCTGGTCCAGACGAAATTCCTATCATTGTTCTCAGGACATGCGCCGACGAACTTACACCAGTATTTTGTAGACTTTTCAACTTATCCTACAAAAAAGGAATATTTCCATCCTGCTGGAAGTCGGCGCGTGTCCAGCCTATTCCAAAGAAAGGTAAAAAGACCCTGCCAAGCAACTACCGACCCGTCGCATTGCTTTCAGTAATTTCAAAAGTAATGGAGAAAGCTATTAACCAACAACTCCTAAAGTATCTGGAAGGGCTTAACATTATCAGCGACCATCAATACGGTTTTCGTAAGTCCAGATCAACAGGTGACCTTCTGGCATATGTCACCCATCTTTGGAGCAACACCATCGAACATCATGGAGAATCCCGGGCTGTTGCACTGGACATCTCTGGGGCTTTTGATCGTGTTTGGCACGATGGGCTTCTAAGTAAATTGCGATCCTACGGTATGCCTAATGGATTTTGTTTATGGTTAACCAGCTTTCTTAAGAACCGTTCTCTGCAAGTGGCGATTGACGGGTTTCTCTCAGACACCTTCACCATCAATGCCGGTGTTCCTCAAGGGTCCATATTGTCGCCTACCCTCTTTTTACTGTATATTAACGACCTTCTAGTAAAAACCCAAAATCCAATTTATAGCTTTGCTGATGACAGCACACTTGTCTCATCTTTTACCTTGACTCCCCAAACATCCGCTGCCGACGCACATCTTCGCAGGCAGCATGAAGTTTTGCGCCTCAACAATGACCTGGAAGAAATTTTGGCTTGGGGTGACAGTAACCAAGTCGAATTTAATGCTAAGAAAACCCAGGCAGCAGTCTTCTCCAAAAAGGTTAACATTGCAGAACCGGATATAGTCATGGCAGGACACGCAATTCCCCTGGCACCGTCTATTAATTTGCTAGGGGTCAATCTGGGAGGTAATATGTCTTGGCATGATCACGTTGCCGTAATTGCCAAGACAGCTGCACAGAAACTTGGTGTACTTTTCCGCACCAAAAGGTTGTACACACCTCATCAACTTTTGACACTCTACAAAGCCCAGATTCGACCATCATTAGAATATTGCTCTCATGTCTGGAGCTCTGCACCCAAGCACACCCTTCGGCTACTGGATTCCATTCAAAGGAGAGCCGTTCGTCTGATCGGCGACCCCGAGCTGACCAAGACCCTCGATAGCCTGGAGCATCGAAGACAGGTTGGTGATTTGGCTCTCTTTTACAGATATTTCCATGGCAGGTGTTCGACTGACATTGCCCACTTGATTCCACCTAGAGCAATGCAAAACAGAAATACACGGCGAACCACTGCCGCTCATCCATATGTTGTTCAGCTTAGTACTCCTCGAACTTCATTGTTCAAGAATTCTTTCATCTGGAGAACGTCATCTTTGTGGAATGATCTTCCTAAAGTCGTGTTTCCCAATGAATACAATCTTCAACGTTTCAAGACCAACGTTAATCACTTTTTTCGCACTCGCACCGCTCCCAGAGCGCCTTAAAGGATTTTTCCTACAGTGCAGGTGTTTTATCATAAAAAAAAAAAAAAACATATAAAAATAAACAAGAAAAGTTCATTTTACCCCACGTGGAGGGCAAAATGACACATCAATACTGTTTAATAACTTTCAGTCGGTACAAAGCTCACAAACAAAAATTTTTGTTTTCTTGTCTAGCCCGGCACACTCAGCATGTGCCCACTTTTGACACGAACAACAGCATAGCCACAGGTCACCTTTTTTTGAAAATGTGTACAGCCCTGTACAATAAATGCAAGCAGCATCATCTTCTTCATCAGCAGAAAAGGGTTCTTTTTCTGTTTCCGACTCGGATTCTTCAAGAACTTTTCGTTTTACCGCTCTTTTTCTTGTTTCTGGGATCTCTAGTTTCGGTTTGCTCTTTTCTTTGGCCTCTTCCAAATTTGGAGTAGAGTTTAGAACAGAAGTGCCTTGACGTTTCCTTGGCTTTCTTTTTCCCTGGCCTGAAACAAATGGTCCGACTGGAACTGGACTTAAATCAGCTGGAGTAACTAAAAGTAAAGCACCACTTGTTGGATTTTGCAACTTTTTCTGAGCCGTGGTAGAAGAACAAGAAGGTCCAGGTTGTGCATTATTATCAATATGAACGTTCGAAACTGGTTCAATATTATCAAATACAATGTTTGTAGTTTCAGATGCTTGAAACATATAGTCGGGGAACACACCGGGGTTTATTGGGTAGATACCTGTTTTAGTAAATCCATTAGTAGCGTTCTGGACAGTTGCTGCCTTTCCATAGGCTTTATTTAACAGACCACCAATTTGAAATTGTGTCACAACTCGACCAGGATGAGCTTTGAGCCATTTGGTTATTTCTTGGTCATAATAGGTTTTCAGTGGACCGAAGAATGCAACATCGAGAGGTTGCATCCGATGGGTACAGTGTGGCGGCAAACACAAAAGCACAATGCCATTTTCTTTGGCGTATAGAAGAGCGTCAAGATATTTATGACTTGAATGTCCGTCAACGATTAACAAAACCTTTTCGGTGAGAGATGCCTTGGCATATTTTTGGAAATGTTGCAACCACTGTAAAATATTGGACCAGTCATCCAGCCAGACTCGTGGGGAATGCATAAAGTTCCTGCAGGTGTATGGTCATTTAATTCTTTTTTCATATTTTTTCGTGGAAAAATTAGGGCAGGCGGTATATAGCTCCCGTTAGTACACGTGCAACAAACAACTGTCACGTGAGAACCTCTTTCGGCGCTGGTAATTGCACCTACTTGTTTTCGACCAGCTATAGCAAACACTTTCTGAGGGCGTTGTACTGTAGATAATGCAGATTCATCTGCATTATGTATCCTCAAGGGATCAATATTTTCTTTTTGCAAGGTATCCTCTAAGACTTTAAAAAACTTAGCCACTTGAGGTTTATTAAATGCCTGCGCTCTTGCTGCAGATGTGGAACGACGAGTTCTGTGTATACAAGCACTGTGTCATTACACCCCACCATGTCATTTTGTACACCCTTCTACTAACTAATAACTAGCCCCTACATTTTAATTAGGAATGCCCCACAAGGCCACAAATTAACAAACTGGCAAACTGTTCTTGTAAAAAAACTTAATACCTCGACTATGACTCAACACTGTGACCTAAAAAAATAATTAAATTCATTTCTACCTATATTTTAAATGTCCCGCCATCCGCCTGGCCCTGCCAGCAGACTGGGATATAGACGCGAGTACACCTACCCTGTACGGACGAGAACTAAAGAGTTCGAAACCGATCTGTAGGTGATTGAATCCTACCAATAGTAAAGTCTTTACTTTTTGGTGGTGCAATCTGATTTGTATTTTGATATCTAACACAGTGTTGACCAAATATGACCGTATAATATTTTTTATGCATTTTTCAAACAAATTAGTACTGGCAACAAACGTACTTTTTAACCTAACAAGCAGTTAATTTGCTAATGACAAAAGTGACTTGGGACCAATGCCGGAATCGACCCAGCAATAAAATGTAGTCTCCGTTACTAAGTTTCTTCTTGGGGCTATTTTAACTAACTTTTCTTGTCACGGAAACTAAGATTTTGGTATGGAATACTGGGCAAGTTGGAAATTATATTGATCCAATCGCCAAGAGATGGCGGTCGTTATTTAAATGTTTCGGTACCAACACGTAGACTCATGATTAATGCCTATACAAAAAAATTGTAATACTTTGTCAATTAGTTTGCTTTTGATAGGCGTAGTTAAACTAGCATTTTGTAAAATTTAGTTTTTGAGTAAGAAACCTGGGACAGAAAACAGGTGTATATTAGCTAGGGTTGCCAACTTTTGAAAGTTGTTGACATGGAGTTTTATATTTTTTCCGATCAAAAGTGATTTCTAAAAAAAAAAAAGTCGTCCTCCTCCCACATTCTCATCTCTCTTTCCAATCAAAAGTGACTTCTAGAAAAATGGTAATCTACATGTGCAACCTTTCTCCCCGATACCCGTAACCTGGAGCCTCCACACCAAAGCTGGAGGGTTAGCAACCCTAATATTAGCGTCTCTTCATGATTAATTTTCTATGTAAAGTTTTGGACTTGACACAAGTGATAAACTTGCTTAGCTGGAAAGAAGTTTGGAACCAATGAAGAAGTGGAACTGTGGTAGTGGTTCAGAGGTGAGTTACTGGCATTCGACCGTGATGTCCCGGGTTCGATTCCCGGGGTGGGATACGCACAATAAAAAAAGTATGTGCGAAATTCAGTGGATTTAAGAATGCAGTATGTCACTAGTGATTCCTAATAACGGTACCGAGAAGAGAGTCATGAACTGGACTTCTGGGGGGTAAAAAGGATATCTATAGTGCATACACGTGATTCGGAAGTTTAGAATCCACGTTAAGCTGTAGGTCCCGTCTGGCTGACATTACCCAGACGATAGGGGATACAATGGGCCTTATACAGGGTGTCCCGAAATTAGGTGACAATATTTTAGGGGGATAAAGTACATCCAAAAATAGAACTAAAAACCTCTATTAATATACCTTCAAAAACGCTTCGTAATGGAGCTAGAGCCCTCGAATGGAAGCTATGATAAGCGGTTTTTTCACAATATCTCAGAAACTGATTGAAGTATCAAAACAAAATTTGATACATGTTTTACCCATGACAAGACGCAAGAAACGGTTTGTTTAGCTTAGGTGTATTTCTTCCAGTGGCGTCCCACTGGGTAGGTAGTGATGAGAATATTGCCCTAACTTTTTATTTGTAGGATTTCTTAACGCCAGGTGCAATTTTTAAAAGCACTAAAGTCTTCTATTGAAAAAAGATACTCTTGCTTCATTTCGGTAGGATTCACCATTTTTCAGTAAAATCGATTTAAAAATTTTCGGTTTTTTACAAGCTAAGGTGTTTTTTTGCATATCTCAGCAAACACTTGATATTAAAACATGAAATTTATTAGAAGTTCTACTAGCGACAAGGAATATTTATTAAAGGATGTAACATTTAAATATTTTTCCAGTGGCGTCGCACGGGGTGGGGCCTAAAGTAAATATTACATTTTTTTTTTAATTTGAGGGGCTTTCATACTTTTAATGTAATTTTAAAATTTTTTGTTAATAAAACCTTCCATTATTGTAATTTGACAGAATATAAGGTTTTCAACAGATTTTTAGAGCTTGTTTTTTAAATATTTATTTGTATAAGAGACTTAAAATAAAATAAAAAAGAATAACAAATTGCAAATCAAATTTAATTGTAAAACCACACGGGAAACTAATTCTTAAGCAAATGTTCGAAATGATTTCCATTTTGTTGGATGCAGAATCTTGACCTGCGTGTTATGTTTTGTGAGGAACGGAAAATTTGAAAATGGTATAAAAGGAAAGCCCCTCAAATAAAAAAAAATATTAATATTTACTTTAGGCTCCAATCCGTGCGACACCACTGGAAAAATATTTTAATGTTGCATCCTTTAATAAATATGCCTTGTCGCTAGAAGAACTTCTAATAAATTTCATGTTTTAATATCAAGTGTTTGCTGAGATATGCAAAAAACACCTTAGCCTTTTCAACGGCGTGTAAAAAACCGAAAATTTTTCAATCGATTTACTGAAAAATGGTGAATCCTACCGAAATGAAGCAAGAGTATCTTTTTTGAATAGAAGACTTTAGTGCTTTTAAAAATTGCACCTGGCGTTAAAAAATCCTACAAATAAAAAAGTTAGGGCAATATTCTCCTAACTACCTACCCAGTGGGACGCCACTGGAAGAAATACACCTAAACTAAACAAACCGTTTATTGCGTCTTGTCATGGGTAAAACATGTATCAAATTTTGTTTTGATACTTCAATCAGTTTCTGAGATATTGTGAAAAAACCGCTTATCATAGCTTCTATTCGGGGGGCTCTAGCCCCATAACGAAGCGTTTTTGAAGGTATATTAATAAAGGATATTAGTCCTATTTTTGGATGTACTTTATCCCCTTAAAATATTGTCACCTAATTTCGGGACACCCTGTATAGACCTAAGTATACTGGCTCTTCCTCCAATTTCAGAAAAAAAAAATGAAGAAGTGTCGAAGAGAATTATTTTCATAAATGGATCCAAAAGTTGATAATGCGTTGTAGCAAGTTCACTCGTGGTGATAATGAATTAAAGTAAAATATATTTTAGCCTTGGTAATATTATTAGCGAGGATTAGGTACTGTAATTACATAGTCAACTTTTAAATGAAACCTCATTAGTGGCGTTTAAGTCAATTTCTTTTTGAACAGTCGATGTACTTATTTCCTTGCCCTCCCGGTAAGATATAAATATAAACATCCATTAAAAATTCCTTTCAGCAAACCTTTTTACACATAAAAAATCATAATTTAGATATTTTTTTATAGTATTATTGTGGTAAATCCATTAAGGTCGGCTTTGTCAGTAATATTTTTATAAACAACTTTAGTAGGTAGAGTAAAATACGCAAACATTTTTATCAAAATAATCTTGTTGGAAAAGGAATTAAACAGCAATAAAACCTAATTTGAGTACAAGACAAGGGCTCCATAAAAAATACACAAAAAAATATATATTTTGTATTAAGGGTTGAAATATAGTGGACGATTCATATAACTCAACCAAAGTCTATTTTTTTAAGTAGACGTTTTGGGATGCATTTCAATTCAGTAATTTAAACAAGTAAACAGGTCTTCGTATCATCCAGATACTATCTAGAGTATCTTTTTGTACTCATTACCTTTGAGAATGATCTAAAAAGATCGAAACACGTGTCAGGAAACTGAATAAAAAACTGTGAAACATAACAAGTAACCACTATTTTATTTTCCATATAATAAAGTGTACATTCTCAGTACCATTTTCCCCCCGCAAGTTGGTGTAACTTATAATCCGACGTTTCGTTTTTTCAGAACCATCATGAAGTTTGATTTTTTAAATAGTCAGGAAACTTTATTTTATAATTTTTAAATTCCCCTCTTTATAATTTAATGACGTATCACACCTTATGTTAATACTGCCTTTCGGACTTAAATACCCCTCATCAATAAAAATAAGTGCAAATTCATCTTATATCGATAAACTTTCTTTTGTTTTCAAAATCAACTAGAAATAATTTGATTTTGGACTTTGACAACAAATCATATTCAATTTTTCTTCTCTTGAACAAAGTTTCATAATTTGTTTTTAAAAACATCACACAACTCCTCCAAAACATTAAATGTATACTTCAAAGAAATTAGATAAAAGTTCATTTGCGCTACACGAGTACATTAACCCATTCTGTCATTTGGCAAGTATTTATTAGTTATTTACCTTACTAGATGCGAAAGTTAATTTTTTGGTGTGAGGAGGTTTTTGAATTGCCGAGGCGAGGCCGAGGTGATTTAATACCTCCGACCACCAAAAAAGGCTTTCGCATCGTGTAATGTGTCATGTATGCATTTCTATTTACTTATTTATGGACTAATACATCTGGCAACATGGTACAGGTCAGTACCATAACGCAGTAAAGCCTGCATGACACGCGTACGGCATTGTCTTAACTAAAGTGTATTTCTGAGTACTACTAATAAATCGGTAATCATTAAAACTAAACTAGTGTATTCTTTATTACGTCCTGGTCACTGATAAACAGTAGAACATCACATGGTGACAGCGGTAAAGTACTTAAATGCTTCATTTTTGTCGGTACTCAGACATCGTGGTTTGGATAGCAACAGTGCGGGGTGCGGGAACAGTCGAGAGGCCAGCGGTCTACGGTACTAAGCATGTGCAACGTTGCCGGATGAGGACATCTCTAAGGGTATTACGGAATTTTTGAACATTGGTTTCAACAATAAGTTTAAAAACTAATTAAAATACAAATTATATCTACGGAGGAATTCTGAATAATGTCTGATCAGGCTAGAGCTCCGGAAACGCTTTGTTTTAGCGGTGATATTGCTAATAACTGGAAGTTGTGGAAGCAAAAGTTCGATCTCTACCTCGTTGCGAGTGGAAAAAATTCAAAAACAGATATTGTAAAAATTGCAGTTCTCTCAAATCTGCTTGGAGATGATGGCATTAAAATATACAATACATTTGAGTATGCTGAAGGAGAAGATAAAGACAAATTAAATGTGATTTTGCAAAAATTTGAAATTCATTGCAACCCAACTAAAAATCTTGTTTACGAGCACTTCAAATTCTTTAAACGTGAACAGCTGCTAGGGGAAACCATTGACCAGTTCATTACTGCTCTGAGACAGTTGGCATCAACATGCGATTTTAAAGAAAAAGATACATTAATTCGTGATCGAATTGTCCTGGGAGTTAAAGACCCGCGTATTCAGCAAAAACTTTTGCAATATCCAGATCTTGAACTTATCGAAGCAATTAATATTTGTCGGTCAATGGAAGCCAGTGTAGTGACTCAAAAAGAGATATCAAAGGACACAGTTACAGTGGGTGAAATTCAAAGACATCGATTTAGTGAAAATGATAATAGTGCAAGTGCAGTGCATTCTAGAGGATACAAGCTAGGTGTACCACCCTATAGACGTCAAGGACACTACTTGGGAACGTCATATCCAGAAAATAATCGGCACTTTGAAGCTGGTACTAGCTCAAACAGTCAAAATAGAGGTAACCTCACAAATTGTAAATGTTGTGGTCAACAACATGAACGAGGTAAGTGTCCTGCCACGAATCGTTTTTGCAGCTTATGTAATCAAAAAGGACATTATCGCAGATTCTGTCCGCATTACACAAATGCGCGTATTCATGAAATTGTTGAGGATTTTGAAGACTCTGAGGACTCTGCTGATTATAGCGAAATGAACAATTTTAACATAAATAATGACTATGTAGTGTGGACTATAAATAGCACAGAAATCGACTCAGTAGAATGGTTCGAAGAACTTTATATATCCGGTACAAAAATAAGGCTAAAAATCGACAGTGGTAGTATGGCTAATACACTAAACATTTCCGATTTCAACTCGTTAAATATATCGTTTAAAAAACTTCTAAAACCATCTACATTATGATCATATTCAGGCCATAAAATTTGCTTGTTAGGGCAGATCTACTTAGATTGTAAATTTGGTAACCGAACAGGAAAATTTTTATTTCACATATTGGACTCGGACATTCCACGTTCCATTTTGGGACTATCTGCATGTCAATTTCTTGGAATACTTCCGAAAAAATCAAGTAGCATTTCTGGTCTAAATCATAGTAAAATTAATTATGTAGATTCAACTCAGAACTTACTAAACAAAGATCATAATATTTTCTCTGGCATAAGAAAGGTTAATAAACAATACTCCATTACGTTGGCGGAAAATGCGCCACGGAAAATTCCATTGGTTTTGAAACACACGGTCAAACAAAAATTAGATGAAATGGTCGCTCAAGATATTATTGTGCCTGTTGAACCAACCGATTGGGTTCACCAAATTGTAATCATACCCAAATCGAATAATGATATAAGAAATTGCATAGACCCAAGAAATCTGAACAAATATATAAAGCGTGAAGTTTTAAAAATTCCAACACAAGATGTTCTATTTTTACAGTCATCTGGTGCCAAGGGGTTCAGTTTGCTAGATGCAATTCAAGAAAAATGTCGGCAATGGAGACCTGGAGAAATTTTAACTAAATCAGGACCCAATGATTTTATTTTTGAGGCTGGTGACGCCCAGTCCCGAAGAAATAGGCATCACCTTAGACCAATGCGTCACAAATCCATATCCATGTTTCAGCCAGAGACTATAATGAAAAGCGAGCCCATTAGTTAACCAAAATGTGACATTAATTTCCCGAGGCCTATTGTAAACAATTAAAGGACTTTCCGAGAGACTTTCCATATCCGAGGTTGTGGTGCGGTTCGAGCCCCAGATAGGTTAATTATGTAAACTCTCAAAATATTATTTTTCTTTTATTACAAGGGGCGTGTCATGTATGCATTTCTATTTACTTATTTATGGACTAATACATCTGGCAACATGGTACAGGTCAGTACCATAACGCAGTAAAGCCTGCATGACACGCGTACGGCATTGTCTTAACTAAAGTGTATTTCTGAGTACTACTAATAAATCGGTAATCATTAAAGCTAAACTAGTGTATTCTTTATTACGTCCTGGTCACTGATAAACAGTAGAACATCACAAATGTATTATATTTTTTCTACTACTGTTCTTTGAGTAATAAACTTTGATTTTGTTCAAATTAAAATATAAAATAAGTTTTTTTTCCACCAGTAAAATAATCCATAAAAACTAGTTATTTGAGTATTTTAGTTCGAATAAAATAAGGATTTTCCACCTGTAAAATAATTCATTTTTTTGTCCTGGCATCAAAAGTAATTCTTTACATAACTAGCAACGCTACTTTACATAGCTAGCAACGTATAATATTCAGGTAACTCGGATGTTTACTTTCGTTATCTATCGTATTGCTAGGGCCCAAAAGTTAATTTATTAATACAGTGGTAAAAAAAAAATATTTAAATAAGTGCCTGTCATAGCGTACTATACAATTGAGACAGATGAAAAGTAGTTAAGATTACGGAGATTGAAAAAAATAGTTTCGAATAAGATGAATTTGCACTTATTCTTTTTGATGATGGGATTTTAAGTCTAAAACGTGTTATTTATACTAGTTGTGATACGTCATTAAATTGTAATGGAGGAGCGGAATTTAAAATTAAAATTTCCCGACTATTTAACACGTTCACTGCCCAAGCCAATTGGGATGTTTCCCGCGCACGCCCAGCTGTAGAAACGGTGATTGAGGCATTGACGGTAATTAACGTCATGGGCTTCCGGTGGCTAATAATTATTAATTACATTTTTTTAGTTTAGTAAAAATGTGTATTTAATGAATAAAAGGACTATCTACATTGTGTCAAGGGCTTCATAACAAAGGGGCGTATCAACAAAATTGATATTATTCAAGAACTTAAATAAAATAATTGAAATGTTTTCTGTTATTACAGAAAGGCTACCAAAAACTCTACCTTACCTAACCTAACACCAAAAATCCATTTTACCAAAAATTAAAGATACGCCCCTATGTTATGACGCCTTGACGATACGCCCCTCTGTTATGAAGCCCAGTGTATTCAATAAAACGCAGTTTTAATTCAAATTTTACTGAACAAAAATAACATAACTAATAAAATAGTATTACAGGGTAAGAATAATATTTACATGTGTAGATGTATAGCCTTTATTGAGTTTTATTTTTGTGAAAAATCGGAAAGCACTCTAGACATAATGCAGGCTACCCCATGCATGTTGAACAAAAGTAGATAGTGTCTTTGCGTTTTCCATTCATATAGCAATATTTACATCGCTTTTGTTTTGATTTTCTTTGGCCATCCACCTTCATAGGTTGTGGATAATGTAAAGAAATATTTTCATTGCCGTCTTGTGAATCTTCTCTGACATTTTTTTTGTGGGACAATAAGTACTCAAAAATTTTCAGTCTGTAATCATATAAAGAAAGTTTATTTTGAGCAAATTTACAATGCAGTAGGTATGAGTTCAATAGGATTAGTTGAAAAATATGAATTCCTATTTTCTGGTTCCATCTCAACGTTTTTCTTTCACAAGGATAATATGATAACAGCTGATCAATCATGTCTACGCCGCTCATAAACTTGTTATATTCCAAAATTGATTTCGGTTTTGTGATCAATTGGCCCCTTTTATTAGTAGCCTCCAAAAGTTCCCCCTTGTGTTCTGTAGAAATCATAATAATGTCTCTCTTATCTTTCCATTTTTGAATGCTTATGTTGTTTGCACATCTAGACTTAAGTTCACCTTTTTTAAGTTTTACATCTAATAATTCTTTAGGGATCCCTTTTCGATTCTTTCTCAAGGTGCCGGTTACATAAGTATTTTTTTGCAGTAGCCCATTTGCTAACTGGGTACTTGTATAGAAATTATCCATATATATAGCGTGTCCCTTGTCCAGTTTATTTTCCATTAATTTATACACAACACTTGAAGTATGCCCCATTCCACCAATATCCGAATCTTGCGCTCCTGCATAAATTAACATTTTTTGCACCATTCCATTTGACTCGCAAAGCATATAGAGTTTCACGCCATATTTATGGCGTTTATTTTTTATGTACTGCCGGAAGAGTAAACGGCCTCTCCATAATACCATTGACTCATCAATACTTAAATTTTTCTCGGGATAATATATTTCCTCCATACGATTGTTAAAATAATCTAAAAGTGGATGTATTTTATAAAGGCGATCTGTCTGCGAGGTATCTGCGTCATTTGGAGCAAAATGCAAACATCGCAGAAGAATTTTGAAATCTGTTTCGGGACATAAACTGACGAAACACCGGAATATTAAAAAGGTAATGTGTTTTCCAATAATCTTCTATTCTTAAAAGTCTTATTGTGCCTGTGTGATATAACAATCCTAGAAAAACTTTAAATTCATCTGTGGAAACTGCCTTACAGCGAGTTATGCGAGATTGTTCTTCAGCACCCAATAGAAAGATTTCTTCTGCGTACTTATTGCTTTCTGTAA
This sequence comes from Polydrusus cervinus, assembly GCA_935413205.1. Taxonomy (NCBI): domain Eukaryota; kingdom Metazoa; phylum Arthropoda; class Insecta; order Coleoptera; family Curculionidae; genus Polydrusus; species Polydrusus cervinus. The sequence continues at coordinate 22,515,348 of OW284514.1, read as the reverse complement.
TTACCAAGTCATAGAACTGATCTGTAGCTACAAGGTTGAAATATTCCGAAGGCTCGTTGATGTCAGCAACATTTGGAGGAATTGCAGGTCCTGTAAAATTAATATTTTTCAAGTCGGATACAAAATCCACCCACTGATATTGATCTTCAGATTCATCGGCTACTGCGTTACTAGGCTTTGGGTATTCCTCATCTGCCTCTGGCTCATAATCTATGTCAGAGTTATCGCAGAGATCATCGTCACTCTCAGGTAGATAATCACCATCTGAGAGTACTCCAGAAAACGCAAGCTCCATTGCTTCTTCTGGCGTATACATTTTTTTCTTCACATATCTGTAAAAGAATATACTGACAACAACGTATATAACCTAATTACATATTACAATATTTTGGTTTTGTAGCCAGTTGGCAGTAGTGGCGGAACTTTCAATTTTGAGCGCCCCAGAAAAAATGTAATTGAAGGCTCCTTGATTTTTGCCCCCCCCCCCAGCAAAATTATTCAATTTAAGGGCCCCTTGAAAATAAAAAATTAAGCGCCATACATTTTTTTATATGTTTTTATTAGGTATATCAAATAACAAACGGCGATTTTCAGCATTAGCAAAGTTTCATATGCTTTCGTTATTGTTAGAGAAAAAATAGTGCAGTTTCTCAAATAAATGGCCCCTCAAGTCTCCGGACCACCCCACACAGCTCCCTTTTGCTGTATGGTAGTTCCGCCACTGATTGGGACACTAAATACTTATTTATTTATCAGAAATTGCAACGTGAATACATAAAAACCTTAAACTAGCAATTTATGTATTGTTTCGTAAACATAACCTCAAAAAGGATAAATTTAAAAACTTTTAAAAAAATTAATAAAAACGAATTATTATGAAACAAAATACATTATTACAAAATATATCCACATAATTACTAAATATTACCTTTTTGGTCTATTTTCCAATGGAGAACAAGGTCGTTTTGAGGTACTAGGCTTATCCATTTTAGTACATGCAGCGCAAAAACAAAACTCATACTAACAATATTTGAGGTTCTTACTAGTGGCCCACATCGCACAAAATTGAATAACCCCCACGCCCAATTTTAAAATACAGATTTAAGTTAGTAGTGCAAATGACGTACCGTAACGTCATGGGCTAGGGGCGTTCCTCCTATATGACGTTATGTAACGTCATGGGCAGTGAACGTGTTAAAAAAGTAACGTTGATGGTTTTGAAAAAACAAAACGTCGGATTAAAAATCTAAATACAGCAACTTGTAGAGGAGAAAAATAGTAATTAGAGCGTAATCTTTATCTTAATATATCTTTTCAAGTAGAGTAAGAAAAAAATAAAAACGAAATTCTGTTTTGCCCAAATATCTTCGAAAGGATTCGGAATTTTTTTAATTTGAAAACACAATGCTGCAGAATTTAGTAGGGCGGAACTTTTATCTAATCTAATCATCTCTATATCGGCGTAGCTAGCCTTAGTTTTCAGGGGGAGCCTGGGCCCAAGTGTACGGTGGATTTTTTTTTTCTATTGAATATTTCAAGGGGGCCCCAGGGGCACCGGAGGGGGAGGGGGCAGGCCCCCCTGCCACCCCTCCCCCCTTTTAGCTACGTCGATGCATCTCTGTATCTTAAATGGTTAACGAGATCCCTGTAGAGGGAATCTTTTTCTGGCCTACCCTGTATATTATAAATTTTTCAATGAATAAACGAAGTAGAATAAATTTGTTGGTCGTAAATCAAATTTTATTTTGGGCAATATCTGATCATATTAAGGGTAGGTAATTTATTAAATTTGTTTGAGGTAATTGTTACGGAAATAGTGGCATAAGTCAATAAACATTCAAAATATTGATACGGATCATAATAGAAAGAAATTTACAGAATAATGCATTATTCTGCTATATGACAAATTGTTTGCCGATAAATTTTTAGGAATAGATTTTGTATTCATTCTGATTGGCGTATATTTGTAAAGTAAACGCTAGACTTACAGGGTGTTACAAATTCCAGACTCGCTATTAAGATCTCATAAATGTAACACATAGAGCAAAAGTTTTTTTCAAAAGGAATCAATAATACGGTTTAACAAGATTTTTTTAATTTTTCCTAATTTTACATTCTTATTGTAGTGTCGTTTAAATGCATTTTTTTGGTCGTTTGGGGCAACTCCATGAACAATAGATAGAACCAGTAGCTTAATTAGAGTCCCAATGGAACATTTGTCAATTAATGCAGCCCTATGTTACGCTCAAAAGCTCGAATTGGAAATAAAAAATTTGTGATTTTTTATGGCTGTATGTAGTTGTGATTCTTCGCATTTGGTAATATGAGAACAACATTTGCATAGAAACTGGTAATGTATGAAATAATATTACTGTATAATAAGTTTAACATTTCTTTGTGGGCTTTCACATACAGGGTGCTACAAATTCGTGTGCATAAAAGGGAATCTCACAAACGGTAAGAGATACGAAGATGATTAAATTATAGCGATGTTGCGTTTTTTGGGGCTTAATAATTTGGTGATTTTTTTAAAAAAATATTTCGAATACCTTCGGAGACATCCGGAAAAAAACCGAAATTATTAGTTTTGCGCATTAATTTTTTACTTGTAAAAAAAAAAATACACTATTTTATAACCGTTTTTTATATTCAATAAGATACCGTTATTAGTTTTTAAATTCGACATTTCATTCTTTAGATACCAACCTCAAGCCTATTTGTTTCAAATACGGGCCTGGAATTTTAGATACAGTAGTACGGACTTTAAGTTTTTGAAATTTAAAACAATTTAAAGGTTTCTAAAATTTTATATATGGTATAACGTAAGACTTTAACATGTATTGTGTAGGTTCTCAATTAACTTCCTCGTGAGATATAGACATCATATCCACCCTTGTTGCACAAACAACTATTGCTAAATAATTTTTGAGGTGGAACTCCCAAAATAAAAACATTAACCCGATAACTTTATCCTAACAGACACGAAAGTCCATCGGCTCTAATAAAATTTTTATTACCCTTTTTACAGAAAGTCTAATCTTTATGATATTTTATCGCTCTATTAAAAACACCCTTTTGTTTTAAATTTTATTTTGTTAGTGGTGTGGCCTATAAGAAACTTAATTTAACATTTTTAATCTGAATTTTTTTAAATTTAATTTACATTTTTCTTGTGGGCGTATAGATCTTAAGAAGCAAATGAAATCTAATTTTAATTCGCCGGAGTTTTGGAAAATATGTTTTATTTTTCAGGGCTAGTTAAAGCCGTAACTTAACTTTTCATAAACATAAATAAATAAAACTCAAATAATTAAATTATATTTATTTCATAAATTACTATTATAGTGTAGTTTACAATTTATAGCCGGAGCACTCTAAATTTTCGTATATAAAACCAATTGTGCATCAAAATTACCGATAATTCTCCTTGAAAGCGTGTTGTATTGTAACTGAGTTTATTCTCATTTCTGATTAAATCTCGAAAAAGCCCTCCTCCTGCAAATAAGATTTAATCAAAAATGAAAATAATCGAATGCAGTTACAATACTACAACACTGTTGAGAACAGAATTGCGTTGTAAAAAACTTGTGTTATCTTTATTTGTTTTTAAATTACAATATTTTAACTGGTAAGTACCTCTGGTCGTCTTCATTATAATGGTGAGACACTAAGGCCATTCGAAATAAGGATCAAGAAACATCGAAACAATACGCTAAAACAAGAGACCGAAAAATCCAGTTATATCACGCGGACAGAAAATCCTGCATAAAGATCCACACTGGCAGAACAGGAAGTTCAAGGAAGCTGCCACCATAGACCAGAACCCAGGTTGTATTAGTCAGCACTTATGGGATAAAAATAAATATTTGGAAACCCTTGTGAAGTAAATTGGATCGTAGAGCAACATCGCGCACGAATTAACCATATGACCACCGCAGATCCAGGGAGGGGGGCAGTTTCGTCCCCCCACCTTAGCCTTACAAAATGGGTTTTTTTACTTCGAGCCTTGAAAGTTGTAGGACGTATGTAATAAGTAATTTTTGAGAATAGGAATACTTTTAGAGCCGGGATACTCTCTTTTTTTTTAATCATTTTCTTTTAGTCACCCCCCCTCCTCTCAACAAAATCTTGGATCCGTTACTGAATGACTTCTTGATTTATTGTGTGTCCAGTTCGCTCAAGAAAGTAACCAAAAAGTGATTATAGGGTTAAAAATTTAGGGATAAATGGCAATATTTAAAATAACTGCTAACTAGGATAAGAAAAAATTCAGAACGTACCCAAGAGAGGGGGAAAGCAATTAGCGGGTTAAAAATAAATTAAAAGAATCATATTTTTATTGCTTTTTAAGTATGATCGAATGAGAAGGCTTAATCAGCCTTAACTAGAGCTCAGGAGCAGCCAAGCTGCCTACCTCTCATGTGTCGAATAAATCACCGACAACAATGAGCTTGACGATTGACCATCTATAGGCGCAGACCCTTTGCGGGCCGCGGCCTCAGGATGGTCGCGCGTCTCTGATGAGTCCCAGTAGGACGAAACAACGAAAGGATTGAGATGTTAACGGAAGAAGACAGGGCATACCGTTGTTAGCAGTGAGTCTAAAACCTCCGTAAACTGCCATTCCCCACAGACAAGGTGAGGGGACAGCGGGTAATAGACGAAGGGGTGCACAGCGTGCAAACCCCGGACGCTCGACGCCGTGGAGAGCTACCAATAAAACGAATCGTTTACCGATAGGTACGTCCATCGGGTTTGTGTTGGTACCATGGCTAGCCTGTCATTTAATTTGATGTTAACATTCCTTGCCTCACTTAAAATGAAATGTGAGGTCATCCTAGTTTCTGATTCTGGGTGCTTATCAGTGATCTGGCTTGGCAATGTGACACGTTCGATGTCCAGTTATTACGCTTTTTAAGTACTTATAATATATAAAAAAAACATTGATAAGGAACCAAAGGCATAGTATTTTTTTTTCTAGATGGGTTACACCATAGAAATACGTTGGCCAAGTTAGATATTCCGCGTTCTTTCCGTTACTTGAGGAGAGGAGAGCAAAGGGACAATTGCCGTCATTGAACATAGGAAATTATATCAGTTGGTTTCACAATCTCAGAATCATATACTATAATTGACAGTATAGATAGAATTTGTTGAGTTAAATTCTTATAGAACTGTTATATGTATATTGTATATTAACTCCATTTTTACATTATCATTTAAAAATAATTTAACAGGTTTTTTAATTCGTACTTCACAAAAGAGAAATTGAATTGGATAAATTTAAAGCATTTTAAAAGAACATAGAGAACAAATAATTTTAAATTGCCTCATAAAGTTTAAATTTAAAACTAAGACACGAATGGTGTAATATTGCTTAAATTGAAAACTTAAGACGAAAGTATTTTGCCAAACGAAGAGAAAAGTATGCTATTGCTGTAGTGAAATACCTTTATACCAGAGTCGGCATGAGAACTTAGTTTAAATTTATTATAATCTTTAGTATTTAATATTAGTAGGTGTGGTAACGCATAATAAATTATAAAATGCAAACAAGAATTAAATATAAAATGGTGGTTTAATCATTGAACGCATTTCGAGTAACAAATTCTAGGAATTCATTTCCATCGATGCTGTGAGTGCGTCGCATCAATCTAATTCTTCAAAAAGCAGCAAAGGAGCCGTGGAGAGTTTTTTTAAATTTTATCTACTTTCATTTAGTAATATGAATTTTACAGTTCTGTAAATCGTTTTGTAAGGGCATCTATTACAGAACTAATGCTGTAATGGAAAAAAAGGGTTTTATTAAAATTTTGCTGTTAAATAAAACCACACTTTTTTGAAGAATGACTTATTATTAACAATTATAAAATTAATTACCAATTATTAATTAAAATATAACACTTAAGGTTTATTATAAACATTAATAATATACTTTTTACAGTTAAAAATTTGTATACCAGAAGTAGATGTGATGGAGCCGTTTATGTTCGAATTTCCAATCATTAAATCCGTGTCTGACCCCATGATCTTCTTTGCTATTTGTTTCTTATTTTCTAAAGAATTCTCAACGTAGCCTTTTGCCGTAGAAGAGGATTTCCAGCCCCCATGACGCTTTAACATCTGCATATCTGCACCACCAGCAACTCGAATGGTGGCTGAGGACCTCCTAAAACAATGTCCGCTGTATCCTTCGGGATTATTCAATCCAAGTTTTGATGTAATCTTTTTTGATATACTTCCAAAACTATTAATTCCGACGGGCTGGGAGGTGCATTTTCCTTTTCCATAGAATACAAAAAACCACCTGTGAGTTGCATTAAGAGGACGAAGTTTGCATACTTTCGAAAAATACTTAAACAGTTGACACCTGTCACATTTACTTCTGTTATAACAAATTCTCGCATAATTTTGGTTTTCGAGAATGGAATCACAATTTTTATATACAAATCATTGTGTTCAATATGATCCAACACTAACTTAGCTAGTTCTTCGCGCCGACAAGCCCCAAAAATTCCGATTATCATGACAACCTTCATAAGTAAATATGTTTCATCATCAGTACTAAGAAACTTACATACGTCTTCCTTTGTGAAAACTTTGGACTTTTTGGCCTTGTAACCCTCTGAACTTCTTTTCAAAAACGCGATTAGTTGAAAAAATCTGCTTATACCTTGATTTTTCTTGACTGAAATCATCCTCTAAAAAGTTATATTCGACATGTTTTTTTCGGGACCCTGTATATTCAAATATAATTTTAAAATGTGCACCTCAATGATGTCAACAACATTTTTGTATTTTGAATAATACTACTACTTATTCACATACAGTTATTTGATTTAATCGGTGGGCACTCAGTGGCGGCGCCAGGTTTTTTTGGATGGGTGGGCCTAAGTGACACACGATGATTTTAGGGTGGGCACTACCCAAATCAAATATGATTTCTAAAAAAAGGGTCGCCGGTTCCCCTACGTTCTATAACGCCGTAAGCAAGGTGAATAAAACTCCCCTTTTGTCCAAACTGACGTCTAAAAATAAAGGTCATCGTCGTTCTCTTTATCTCTTATTACATCTTTCTATAATACCACTACTTTCTCATCAAAAATTTCATAGTCAAATTCCCCTTCCCCCACAAAAATTCCATTACAAAACCGAATCCCTCAATTTTGGGTTGGTACTAGGGTGGGCCAGTGCCCACCCTGACGCCGCCTCTGTGGGCAGTGTTAATTTTATTGATCAACCTGGTGTGGACTTGGGTTTAATGCTACAAAAAATATGAACTGAAAGGCACTGGAATGTTCGGTAGCAACAAAAACTACTCATAAATTATAAAAAGCTCTTCGATTAAAACACAAACTTGAATTTAAAATCACACAGAGTTTGTTATAATTGTTTTTACTCTCGGCAAGAGGGTCGTAAATTTCAACCTCAAAACTTTTGTTTAACGAGGGTGAACAGATGTTTTGCGATATTCGGCATGGCGACACGTGCTTGGTGGCAAATTTAGTTTGTCGAGAACTGGACACTAGTCGGACCTGGTTAGCAAAAGTTTACAACCGAAATGTACAGAAACGTGATAATAATGATAAATAGGTTTTATAGGTCAACATATTTACATAATAGTGAGTTTTGTACGGCAGTAGAGTTTTGGACTTGCATTGTCTTTATTTGTTTAGAATCACTACGTTTCAACTGGTAAGCATCTCCAGTCGTCTTCAGGTGAAGACGACTGGAGATGCTTACCAGTTGAAACGTAGTGATTCTAAACAAATAAAGACAATGCAAGTCCAAAACTCTACTGCCGTTCAAGAAACGTCATTGTCTCCAACCTTTAAACAGTGAGTTTTGTGTTTAGAGTTTTGAAATGGTAAATCATTAAATTAAATCATGATGTCTTACTATTTAATTCTTTGCTGACCTGATTTTGGATGAGTCTGGATATTTTGGGGGGACTGTCAGGGATTTTAAAATTGGCAAATGTATGTTCTATTTTTTTTACTTATATTGAGTGGATCCGAATAATATATTTTCCTCCAAAGTTACTAGCTTCATGCGAAGTTTATATAATATATTAAAAACATTGCGTTCTCTTGAAATGAATCATGTCCATGTTTATTAATGATTTTTTAAAATTTGGACCCTACAGATATTGGAGAATGTGAGAAAGCTATTTTAATTAAAAAAAAAACAATTCTGTATATTTTTAGAATACAATGATTTTAGTAATTTTTTTTTGAACTTTCTCGATTTTTTTTCTCCATAACATCAACTTTTTCACGCCCATAGAGATACTACCTTTCCATTGGTCCACCCATTAGATCACTGTTAATACCGATCTCTTTAGGGATGTCGCAAGTCAAAATGCCTTTTTCGCGGGCGACTTAAAGATTTTTTTCAAATTAAGAGCCTGAATGACTGTTTATTTCTACAGCTGCAACTATAGATATCATACATAATTGGTGTATTTTAAGTAGGCTCGATCTCAACATATAGGGTGGCACATCGAAAACGAAACAGAGACATTTACTGGCAGCGCAGTTCTTTTTTGGAAAAACGCTCAGACCCGTCGATTTTGTTTTCGAGCGGGACACAAAATTGACAAAAAATAAATTTTTATTTCGGATGTGAATGCAATTTTTTTCCAATTTATAAGCGGAATCTCGGAGTTATTAATTTTTTACCAAGTCCCCGACATTTTCTGGAATATGTCATATAGTGAATACGTAAGCTATAGGTATAGTCTAACATCCCCTAAAATATAATGGCGTCTAAACTTTTATTTCGGATGTAAATGCAATTTTTTCCAATTTATAAGCGGAATCTCGGAGTTATTAATTTTTTACCAAGTCCCCGACATTTTCTGGAATATGTCATATAGTGGATACGTAAGCCATAGGTATAGTCTAACATCCCTTAAAATATGGTGGCGTCTAAACTTTTATTTCGGATGTAAATGCAATTTTTTTTCACTTTATAAGCGGAATCTTGGAGTTATTAATTTTTTACAAAGTCCCCGACATTTTCTGGGATATGTCATATAGTGAATACGCAAGCTTTAGGTATAGTCTAACATCCCCTGAAATATGGTGGCGTCTAAACTTTTATTTCGGATGTAAATGCAATATTTTTCCAATTTATAAGCGGAATCTCGGAGTTATTAATGCCAATTATGCAGTCGCAATTGACAATTTAACGCTAAATTCGTGGCTAGCTTTTACGGTAAAAAACCGTTGCCGCTAATTTTCGTTGCTTTCTTCACACACATTATTGTCTTGTTTTGTTTTAAGGTTATGTTTGTTAAATGCAAGCAGGCAAATAATACATTTCAGCAGAACAATTTTTCAAAATTGTTATGGTTTATAAACATAAATTGTCCATTATTAATAAATATATCGCTTTTTGTCTGTTATTCTGCAAAAGGCCAAATATTTAGTAATCGATATATTTAAAGTCATTTTGTGTTAATATAAATGATTACTGATTACCCAAAATCGACAAATATATTACAATGAAATTAGATCCATGGATTTGTAAACGAAATACTTTTTTTTTCAATTGTTTTTTATTATGTTTTTCACAAGTTCACAGCCAACTAAAAAACAAGTAATGTCTAATTTAATAATTTATAAAAAAATCTTTGTACGAAGTTGAGTGGTAGAAAAAATATATTGTACAACTCAAGTGGATTATCCATATTGCGCTCGGAACTTTGAGCACGACGCCGTATTTACTTCCTCGTGCGATATGGATATCATATCCACTCTTGTTGTAAAAACTACTATTTGCTCATTTAGTTAGAGCACATTGAAAAAATCTAAACAAAAAAATATAATTTAAAAAAAAAATATTTTTAGGAATTTTCATAGATGCTCGTCGTGAATCACCCAATTATTTTAACACTTAGTACTTGGGGCAGATTTACATTATTTTTATAAATTTGTATTATTAAAAAAAGTCTGGCAATTATTAACACCGCCTAAACAGTGCTTACATTATTAAGTATATTTATTTTTAGAATTTTTGCCGCTCTAATAATTTATTATGATCAAGAAAGCAGCTTTTATAGTCAGTGTCCAGCCCATTCCAAAGAAAGGTAAAAAGACCCTGCCAAGCAACTACCGATCCGTCGCATTGCTTTCAGTAATTTCAAAAGTAATGGAGAAAGCTATTAACCAACAACTCCTAAAGTATCTGGAAGGGCTTAACATTATCAGCGACCATCAATACGGTTTTCGTAAGTCCAGATCAACAGGTGACCTTCTGGCATATGTCACCCATCTTTGGAGCAACACCATCGAACATCATGGAGAATCCCGGGCTGTTGCACTGGACATCTCTAGGGCTTTTGATCGTGTTTGGCACGATGGGCTTCTAAGTAAATTGCGATCCTACGGTATGCCTAATGGATTTTGTTTATGGTTAACCAGCTTCCTTAAGAACCGTTCTCTGCAAGTGGCGATTGACGGGTTTCTCTCAGACACCTTCACCATCAATGCCGGTGTTCCTCAAGGGTCCATATTGTCGCCTACCCTCTTTTTACTGTATATTAACGACCTTCTAGTGAAAACCCAAAATCCAATTTATAGCTTTGCTGATGACAGCACACTTGTCTCATCTTTTACCTTGACTCCCCAAACATCCGCTGCCGATACACATCTTCGCAGGCAGCATGAAGTATTGCGCCTCAACAAGGACCTGGAAGAAATTTTGGCTTGGGGTGACAGTAACCAAGTCGAATTTAATGCTAAGAAAACCCAGGCAGCAGTCTTCTCCAAAAAGTTTAACATTGCAGAACCGGATATAGTCATGGCAGGACACGCAATTCCCCTGGCACCGTCTATTAATTTGCTGGGGGTCAATCTGGGAGGTAATATGTCTTGGCATGATCACGTTGCCGCAATTACCAAGACAGCTGCACAGAAACTTGGTGTACTTTTCCGCACCAAAAGGTTGTACACACCTCATCAACTTTTGACACTCTACAAAGCCCAGATTCAACCATCTTTAGAATATGGCTCTCATGTCTGGAGCTCTGCACCCAAGCACACCCTTCGGCTACTGGATTCCATTCAAAGGAGAGCCGTTCGTCTGATCGGCGACCCCGAGCAGACCAAGACCCTCGATAGCCTGGAGCATCGAAGACAGGTTGGTGATTTGGCTCTCTTTTACAGATATTTCCATGGCAGGTGTTCGACTGACATTGCCCACTTGATTCCACCTAGAGCAATGCAAAACAGAAATACACGGCGAACCACTGCCGCTCATCCATATGTTGTTCAGCTTAGTACTCCTCGAACTTCATTGTTCAAGAATTCTTTCATCTGGAGAACGTCATCTTTGTGGAATGATCTTCCTGAGGTCGTGTTTCCCAATGAATACAATCTTCAACGTTTCAAGACCAACGTTAATCGCTTTCTTCGCACACGCACCGCTCCCAGAGCGCCTTAAAGGATTTTTCCTACAGTGCAGGTGTTTTATCATAAAAAAAAAAAAAAAAAAAAAGTGAAAAGTAAAAAATTAAGTAGGTTTACCTAAAAGCGCTAATTTTGATTAACATCTCTTTTTTTTGTGAAAAATTACCTAAGGCATATGTCATGCGTGGGGCGAAATAAACATTTAGACTGGAATTAAATATTTAATTATAAGGGTGTGAAGAAAGATTTACTTAATAGTTCATAACAACATGTAAAATAAACTTACTTTTTGTCCTTTCTTTAATACTAAATATACAAAAGTTTTAAATTAAAAACAAACAGTGTTGCCAAAGTTATTTTTGATTATTTCTCCTTGCAACATTCTGCCATATTTCCTTTCGAATAATAAAATGCCATGAGATGCGTCAGTTCACGCCGCCTCGCCTGGGAGGAATCAGCAAGAAACAAAGAAAATTGTGAAATTTCGTACTCAATTCGTGATATCGTGATAAACTAACGAAATCGTCAGATCTCACCAAAAATCATGAGCACTGGCAATATTGAACACTGGTTAAGTCGTCGATCGTTGTCAAGGTAATAAAATCTGGCAATAATTTTTGGAACTTTAAACCGATACCTACGGGTCAGCGCTACCTAGCGGGACTCCTGTAATTGTGACGAAGGTTCTTACAGGTGATTTTCTCTTAAAATCTAAATTTTTTGATCTAAACGGAAGGCTTAATCAGTCTTGACTAGAACTTTGGAACAGCCAAGCTGTCTACCTCTCATGCGTGGAATAAATCACCGACAACAATAAACTAAGGAGTTTAGAGGATCATTATAGTAACTGGATATCGGACAAAATGAAATGAGGTCATCCTTGTTTCTGATTCTGGGTGTTCATCTATGACCTGGCTTGGCAATGTGACACGTTCGATGTTAAGTAAAAATTTAGCTTATTACTATAAATTTGTAAGAGGTGCTGGTATGCTCAATAGTGTCTAACAACAACACAGATGCCGCTCCGTGTATTATCTTACTGGTGTGTTCCACCAAATAATTAAATAAGTAGTTTTAAGTTGTTCATTTCTTTCGTCGGATCCTACTGATGAGTCATGATATTGCGAAATGCGTCTAGGGATAGATGTGACGAAATGAAAGAAAAATCTTTATTTGTTTTAATCCCAGTCACTTTAGTTAGGTTTGTATAGAAAATAAGAAGTGGTATTATGTCTGTCTTGTGTCAACTGGAAAGGGTTCTCCTGTCTATAATTATGAAACACTGCATTGGTATATAATTAGATCAAGGCATGAAATGTTAAATTCAACATAGGTGTAAATCTCAATCAGATAGTAATCGCTCATTTAAATTATAAATTGCACCTATTACGGTATGTCGTACTAATGGATATAAAATAAATAGGGCCTTATTAGGCTGAATTACCATATAAATGGAAATAGTGATTATTATTCTGCTCTTCTGGCAAGTATTATTATCCTAGCTCGTATATGGAGTAATTGAATAATAACAGAATCCTTTGTACGAGTGATGACAAAAATATTATAATCTCAACTTGAACCTATAGCTACAGTCGCGGCTTTGTCCGCTAAGCTTTGGATCATAGTTGTTTTTACATTTTGATAGCGTTAAAAAAAATTTTTTTCTACAATTACCATGCAAAATCCGTATTTTGAATAAGACTAGCCTTTTGCACACAATTGCGATTAGTTATTTTGCACACACCTTACCATTGTCCTAATAAATCTGAGTTTAAAAAAAGGAGTCATCACACTTATCAAGTATTATACTATATGGGACGATATATGGTCAACCAATGTGAATTATTACACACAGTTATAGAAAAAGTATCAGATGTAGTGAATAACCTAGACTACACCGTGAGACTACTGGCAGTTCCCAAGGTCGCGCTAGCTAGTTGCACTTATCGAAGCCCCCGTCGTATCTTTAGAGAGTCATCGGACAAGCTCGGGATACCTCATGAGTCTCATGACATAGAGTCTGAGGTCAACGTCCTCACTCCGATCAGGATAACCGTATTCCACGACTTAAGCGCTAGAAGGTACAAACACTACACACCGTTTTTCTTTTCCCTTTTTTGTTCTTTTTCTTTTTTTTTCTTTTTTTTTTCCTTTTTCTTTTTCTTTTTCCGTTTCTTTCCCTTACATATTCTTTTCCTTTTTCTTTTTTTTCTTTTTTTTCTTTTTCTTTTTCTTTTTCTCTTTCTTTTTCTTTTTCCTTTTCTTTTTCTTTTTCTTTTTCTTTTTCTTCTTTTTCCGAATTCTGAGATTAAAAAGGTTGTCAGCAAACTGGTGCGTAACTCGAGACAATAAGGTTAAACATTGGATTTAATCGTAGTATATAAATTAGATAATTTAAAGAATTTAGGCGAAAGCAGAGGGGAAATGGATGTTCACTTTAAATACGTTATAACCTTAATATAACTAGGTGCTGCTAGGTAATAGAAGTGAATAAGACATTATTATAAGTAGGTACATACGTAGAATTTAAATAATTTTTTAGGAATTGTAGGTCCAATTATTCCTGATACTATTGAGTCACATCATATCATACATTTGCAGTAAAATTTGCTTATTCAACATATTATAAATGGTTTCTAAACTTAGTCAAACACGCACACAGTTGCCGGAACGCTTTAAAACACGCTATATTATTTATTTCAAGTTCTTCGCTTGCTATTAATCTTTTCTTTGGCACAAATTTAGCTATAACCTTGTTATACAATTTTAAATATTGTACACGGAGCCGAAAAGGTTGAAAAGTATAGTTATCTCTATGTTAATTGCATTACGCCAAAAGACATATAGACGTTATCAGTAAAATAATACCCAAGTTGAAATAAGTATACCAAATGTCATCAAATTTGAATAGAACAAGTTTAGTGTTCTTGATCTCTTTAAAAAAGTAGGCACATATTTCTAAATGTAGCTTGGTCATGGGGGGAAAGACTAACCAAATGTTGTATAAAACTTCTATCTTCCTGAAAAATCCAAGACTGTCATGAAACTATATTTCAATAATAAAACAAATCGTTATAAATACATCTAAGGATCAAATTTTTTTAAAATTCCAACACAAAACTGTACGTTTAGTCAAAATTTCAATTTTTTGTAGGAATATTCGTTGTTCTAAACAAGTCACGAAACGGTGTTACAAGCTATATTAAAGTCCGTACAATTACTGGTTGGATGCACGTCACAGCTTCTGACGTAATTTTTGATTCGAGTCATATCGTTGATTACATTGTATATTTTTTAAATTCAGTCAGGATTTAATTAAACTTCAAAATGATAATTTCTTCTTTTGTTGAATAATTAGCACATATTTTCAGAATATATTCCAACTATTATTCTTAACACGTAAAATTAAATTTCTTCGAAATTACCAACGACGTCAATTGACAGGACCCTTTAATTAATAACATACCTACCTAATTTTTTGTTCCTGTTATGATTATGTATTTCCGAGTTGTGACGTATATCCAGCCAGTAATTGGATGAACTATATCACTAAAACTACTTACAACAGCTAAAACGATGTCAAAGCCTGACATCGACCGGTTTACGTTATTTATTGGCTGCTGTCAGACCAGTATTTAAGTTGTTTTATTTGTAGTTGTTCGTTGAATGACCAGAAAGTTTTAAAATTCGAATCGATTTTCCTGTTGACATGCCGTGCCGATTTTAGGGGTCCTCCAGTCCAGAAAGTATTTTATGCACCATTTTCTGACAAAAATAAATATGAGTCTAAAATTCTGCAATTTAATGACTAGAGTGGATTTATACAAGTGTCGTTTTTAAAATAATTGCTTTTAAACACGATGGTTTTAAACACGGTGGGTTTAAACACGGTGGTCTTAAACACGGTAGTTTAAAGCCACCGTGAATGACTTTAAACGGGGTAGTTAAAAACACAACAAGAAACACTTACTCAGAGAGGTCTAAAAAGTATTCAAGGGTAAGTGTAACCTCTGCCCGAGTAACTACTCAAGTCTATATAAATATATAATTGCCATAATATGTAACGCCATGAAGAGTACTACACCAGAAACAGTCTACTTTGCTCCAATTGCGTAATTGTTCTTTACGTTAAAATTATTTAACAGTTTATTGTATAAAATTGTATCCGTCACATTTTTGGTCAGAGTTGTCTATAAACAAGGAATTGTTTCTTTAAACTTGCTGAAATGACATCTTTCGGAAGTGAGTAAAAAGGGACAGTTTCTCTTCTTATTAGAGAACTACCTAAATTCACCGTTTTGTAATCTTAGGTCGCTTTGCTGTTCATCAAATAAAACTCTTAAAAAACCTTTAGTGTTTCAGTGATCAGATAGCGCACCATAAGGGCCCATTAATAAATAATAATTTAAATATAAATCAAAACCATCTAAGCTGCGCAACCCAGTCGCCTACCATTTTAATACGCGACAATATGTCTATAACTCTTAACTGATCCTTTGAAATGTTGCAAATTGACCCAGTGGTATAATTTTAAAATAAACAGTTTTTATTTTTATACCATAATATAAACACCAATTATATCCCTTGAACTAAAATCAGAATAAGTTTGTTATGTTTTCCGACTGCCATATCATTGAGCTATAAACACGCAAGCTGGCTACTTTCCAGAGATTGCAATCTACAAATTTCCAAGTGCGTGCTAGCCAAAACTCCTTGCCTTATTTTAGTTGATATGTATATTTTTATCAATTGAAAAATCATTAGGGTTTCTTTGGAATATTTAGGCGAAACAAAGTGTAGCGAAATTGTTCTGTGGTTATTAAAAATGTTTTGGTTTTCATTCTTACGGTATAACAAAGGAAAAAATAACTGCGAAATATTAAATTAAAATACTTTAAATTACAAAAAAGGAATAAAGTCCTTTTTACATTAGATGCAATTAGAAGTTGCAAGTGCAAGTAAATGGTAGTTTTAAATGGAAAAACTTGCATCAGCTGATTAAAACGCCGTCCAAGCGCATGCTTTCAGGCCCAAAGATGGATGTAATAAGATAAAAAACGACACTCTACGTTTAAAGAGAAAAACCTAGGGTTAGCCATTGGGGCGGAGTGTCGCATGACCGAATAACGTGGTTCGGAACCCACGTTAAGCTGTAGGTCCCCTCGGGAATGGCTCTGACAGCGAACGAAAAGGTAAAAAACTAATAAGCAGAATGCTTTTCCTTGCGGGCTTCTACACCCAGAAGTTTTCTTAATGTTATTTAACGGGCAAGTTAGGTAGAACCGTATTTGATCCATAGTGTAATAAATGAATGTAAGTACATTATTTTTGAGTTTTTTGAATAAAGGTTTTTGAAAATGTTGTTTATTTTAATGCCTTCTATACACAGCTAAAACAGAAGTATAAACTTAGGAATCACCCTGTATATAATGTGTTAATTCCAAAACCAAAACCTATAAAATATCAAAGTGATACTATCTAGCATGACAGGATACGATAAAAGTAGCAAATTTCAAAATAACTGTCAAATTCTGTCCGACTGGTTACATAATCCTACCAGGAATATTAGAATAGTGATAATTTAATGGTGGCTCCTATCGCAACTCGACCTGATCGAAATAATATCATGCCATAGAGAAACCAAACCAAGAGGAACGGTCCAATATAAATATGTTACCGCTCAGAAATTATGGACGACGTGCAAAACGGTAACGGGTTATGCCGAACGTTGTCTATAATTTTGAATGTTACTTCGCTCAGTTCACTGAGCATTTACATCGAGGCCTTGAGTCACGCTTTAGCCCATTTACGTGGGATGTCTAGCTTTACTCAGAACATACCTATCTTACCATACATTTTAATCACAATGAAGTCGGGAGTAATACTACCGGCTACATAGTTCAATGCGGATTAATTGCATATGAATCAATAACAGTTGATTGCGCATTATTGGCCGAACAATTTTGCCTAATGAATATTCAGGGTTGTAGAACATACTAATGAACTTATTGCATGCAAAAGAAAATATGCTGTTGCAAAAGTATAATAATTGCCATTTTGGTAATAACTGGGAAAATGGGCACGAAAATTTTAATAATTATGGCCGTCTCTGACAAATGATTTTATAGAAGGATAATAAAAATCGAATACAAACAAGTGGTATGCAAGAATTTAATTCTTCGGGCAAGTATTGCGTGTAAAAAATGGGTCTATATTTTTCCGATATATTTTTATTTATAGTCTTATCTGTAATCAAGAGTTTATAGCTTTAAGTAAAATATAAACCCCTTGCTCTCCGGTGTCACCGAATTTTCCTAAATTCGCACATATGGTTTACTTTAGTTCAAAGATATTAAAAGACGCATCTTTGAACTATATTCGTCAAGTGTAATCAGTGAAGCACCCAGGATTTTTTTTTGAAGACCTTAATACATCTCCGATTTCAAAAGTGTCTTGATGGATTTTCGGATTTATGTTTAGTTTTTGAGGTATTTAACATTTAATATAAATTTAATGTGACTAATATTTTTTTTTATTTTCAGCCATGTATGTAATATTGACATTCCTGTCTTTTTAGAAATTTGAAAATATCACATTTCTGTCTTCTTACTTCCGATCCATATTTTCCATCCTAGGACGGAAAATGCATTTTTATCCTAATACATTCCAAACCTCATTTTCTTGCCCGGTATTTTTGGGTAGGTCTTATAAAAACGGGATAAAATAAGAACACAGCAACGATCCGATTCTTTATTTATTCATATTTTTATTTATACACGTTAATTGTTAAATTGGCATTGTTATTTATTACAATTACTAAGTAATTTTTTATAGTGATAACCACCAAGAATAATTCTTTAAAAAAAAAATCCTTTTATACCAGATCAGCTAAAAAGTTATCGACTTCACTTCTATCCAATAATCATTTTAAACTTAAGATACTTTTCCATAATGCGTAATGTTTACCTTATACATACATAATCCACAAAACACATAAGCATTAACGATAATACTACATGAGTGGGTGGATTACGACAGCGAATGAAATTTATGCAATCATAGATTTACTTGTAATACTACATAATAGCTTCGAAGCTGGTTCCCTTAGTTGACACAGTTATTTAATGGAGTGATAAACTGAAATGGAATAAACATACCTTGTAGCGAGACCTAAATTATTCTTGATACTCTTAGTCCTTGTTCTTTATATGTGCTCTATATAGACTACCTGCTACTTTTTTTTCTCAAAGTTGAAGGGTACACCTTCTTTATCTGTAAGTGTTTTATTATGTTCGAATTACCTACTTATAGGGCAGTCCTCACATGGGGAAACTTAACAAAACTGTTGCAGCTTGCAAACTAGGAGGCTGGGCGATAAGGCAACACAATTTGCCTCTCATTCTCACATGGCCGATACTATATGACTCAAGAAACTGGAGTAGCGTGGCGACTAGCATGTCGAGTCGCGGATACTCGAGTTGCTGAATCTCTCAGTCGCCCCAACTTAGGTAGCGCTGTGTGAGTGGTGCCATTTAAATGTACATGCTGGGTGACCTAGTCGCTCAGTCTCCTAGTATCCAAGCTACTACAATTTCTTTTGAGTTTACCTTCATATATAGAGGTTTACTGGCAAGGCAATCTCGATGCGAGAACTGTAAAATCTTAAAGCTAGAGATGACAGCTTCTCCTATTGCATCGAATTACTCGGCTGACTAATTTTACTCATTAAGATTCACTTAACCCAGTTTGCCGGTCCGTCGAGAATACCTTATTTTCCCCTATTCAGTCCAGGTTATCCTCCACCATGGAGCGACAGCCAGAAAAAGTCTTGGGGAGTAAAGTATTAGAGAAGCGCTTTACTTGAAATCATTTTTCTACGTAAATTTGTTAACTTTCTATACGTCTTTGGTAAATCTTAATAGCATACAATTACTCCCTCGCTTTTTTTTTCCAACCCCTCCCCCGTTTTCATCTCCGATTACGACGCAAGCAGTGAGACTTTTGTTGAAACGAAACTATATATTTCTTCGAGAGAGTCGGAACGATGTAAGGACAACTTTTATTTACCAAACTTCTTATTCAGTTTGAACTATTTCAATCTACCATTTTTTTAATACGCTCCAGAATCATAATGTTATTCCTTGAAATTTTCTGACTATCACTGTCTTTTACTATAATTAACATCCTAATAATAGGAGTTAGAGAGCGCATCGACTTACAAACCTATAAAGAACAAATTTTCCTTTTAACTAAATAGCAAATCTACAAAACTGGGAAATAAAGACAAGGCTCCAAGACACGTAATGCTTTTTATAAAATCACTTCTCTCCTTTATACGCTGTACCTGTTCGACTGGAACGAAAATGTCAAACGTGTTTTTTTTAACTCACATTGTGGTGTATCTTCAAAATGGTCGGTTATCTAATGTGTTCATTGTTTTACGTTTCTACGAATTTTTTTTTAGCTTTCAAATAGATTGTGTATTTTTAGAAAGGTCCGGAGTGAGTATATCTTTGTTGCTGTTTTCTTTATGGAATATCGGCTGTCCTTTATGGTAAGAACCACTCTTGATAATTTATAATATTACTAAATGAATAATAAGTAACACATTTATTTGTAATATTTAATGCCATGCGGCTTGGCTTATACATCCACCACTATAGGGGGAATTCCATAAATTTTAAATGACAAATGGTAAAAGTTCTGGCAAACTAACCTTATTGATTATGTTGGACTTCAGTAAAGCATTTGATACGTTGAGCAACAAAGTGCTTAACTCAATTTTTCATTATGTTGGTTTGTCGAATCTGGCCAGTTGCTTAATGAAGGACTGCTTAGTTGGAAGGAAACGGGCGGTGTGCTACAATGGATAAAGGTCGCAATCAAGAAATGTTATTAGAGGAATTCTGCAAAAAACTATAATGGACCATTTGTTGTTTATACTTTACACATGAAGGTTTCCAACTAAGTTTCTTTCATCGAAATATCATATATATGTAAATAATACGCAAATTTACTTCTCTCTTCGTTCTTTATAGAGGAAAGCACTCAAGCAGTGTCTGCTATAAATTGCAATTTATCATCCTTCGACACCGTCGCAAAAACTTAGAATCTTTTGCATAATTCTAAAAAATCTGTGGTCCAACTCTTTGACAGGAACAATGATAAACAAACAATTTTAAATAATTTTCCTAACCCAATAAAAATAATTAATTTCTCACTGCAAAATGAAACTACTGTAAATAATCTTGGTCTTCTAATACATCGGGAGTTAAGGTTTGCAGATCATATAAATGAAGGTCTATAAAAAGCATATACCTACATAAAGTATGTATCTGTAAGTTAGAACCATATGGAAAACTTTTTTATTATTAATTTTACGAAAAAAAGTGAATCTTCATAAAAAGGTCTGCATGGTCCAAACCCTAAAATGCAACTATCAAATATTAAATTCTTCTAGGCGTATACGAGGTTTGTCAAAAAATATGAATCTTGCCCAAGAGTAAAGTACCTTTATTTTTGACAATATCGAAAACTGTAATTATGAAATATTGTTCGCCATTAAAAACTATGTTCTAATATGCAATTACACTAAAAAATATTTTTTTTATTTTTACAAAATTATCGGTAAAAGGCAAAATTTGTAAAAATTAAAAAAACATTTTTTCGTGTACTTAATGGCATATTAGAACATAGTTTTTCATACCGAACAACTTTACATGATTACTGTTTTCGATATTATCAAAAATAAAGGTACTTTGCTCTTGGGCAAAATTCATATTTTTTGACAAACCTCGTATACGCCTAGAAAAATCTAATATCTGGTAGTTGCATTGAAGGATTTAGACCATGCAGACCTTTTTATGAAGAATACCTTTTATCGTAAAATTAATAATAAAAAAGTTTTCCATATGGTTCCAACTTACGGAGACATACTGTATAAATTTGAAACTTTTATTTCAACATTGTCACGTACTGAAGAGAAATCTAAAATCAATGTTGTGCAAAGGACTTGTGCTCTCACATTTTAATATTTGTGACATGGTATATGGTCCATGGATTATCGCCCAAAGTACAAATAAGATCCAAAAGATACAAAATTTGGATATACACCTGATTTTCGGAATTCGTAAATACGAAAGTATCAGTTAACCTTATCGGCAGTCGGGTTTGCTGATAATGAGTAACCGCCGTCATCTCCCCAACTGCTGAGTCTATATCACAAAATACTGATAAATAAAATATGTTTTCGGACCGACATTCATAACATAAATATGACATTTAAGGGTAAGATTACTATACCAAGTCATATTTCCATACCTTTTTGCAGCTTTATGGACGCGGATAATCTTATGGAATTAACAAATATTAAATTTAGGAAAAAAGTACTTATTCAGTCTCTCACGATGCGCCAATAAATCTTAACTATCTTTTCGGTTATTACACAATCATAATTGATCTATTTGCACCTTAAATACGTTAAATTACTAGACATCTTGCTGGATACCACCCCAATATAATTTCAGTAAAATTATTTAGAAAATAAGTAGAAAATGAGTAGATACGACTACGATTAAAATATAAAAGTAGGTTGAATGTTGAATGCATATATTTTTTTTTTACTTTAGTGAGTCGCATGAAGAATATTATACATTTATTTTGTTATCATCATTTAGGCTAGTACGAGTTAGTTAAACATTCGCCAGGCACCTGTCTGTCAAACGAAACCTCGCCCGTTTGTAACCTATGTTCAAATAAAGACCTTTTGATGTTATTATTCAAAAGTAGCACACTTAGGAGTAAAGATATATAATTCATCGGTCAGATGTGTCAAGATGATCCTATTGTAGGCCAACAACACACACACACAATGCTGCATGTATCCCGTATCATTGGTTTTTGGATAGGATTGTATAATTCCCATTGTAGGCCAAGCACTGAAATGTTTTGTTTTTCTCTTTTTTTAGGTAGTTCACCCAGGCTTCCAATCACAATTGGTACGATCGTTAGGGACTTCATATGCCGCATCTCAGATATTTCGTCCCGTAACGGTAAGTATTTGTTAATATTTTCCGCATAGGTGTTCGAGATATTTGTGGCTAAGGGGACGGAAAAATCTACAATGAAGGTTTTTCTTTCCTTCTTAAACGTAAGCATGAGATTGGGTATATTATTGGGGATCGTTGTATCCGTCTGTATTTTTCTGTTACAGTATATATACTAAAGTCGCCATGAAAAAATCCTGAAAATAATTTTTAAGTTCCGCATTTTGCTGCAAGAGGGCGTAATTAAAAAGTAAATTTTAAAATTTTACATATCTTCGAAAATTTCACATTAAGGTATATCTTTGATAACACCATTAAAAAGCTCGTACAATTATGCATCATTTTGGTCTTAAGCTTATTGGCGTACCGATTTTAATAAGAGGGGGGAAGCTTTTGAAAGTGTAATCATTTAAATCGTCGTAACTTATGAACGACTTAACCGATTTTAGCAAACTAAAGACGGTTTGGAAGAGAAATATATGCACTTTCACCAGTCGTATTTAGTTGTCCATAATAGTTCTAAAAAATATGCTGGAGGGCGCAATTTGTAATAATAACACATTTTTTTATTTTACTCCGAAAAAATAAATCATACGGTATAATTATGATACCATAATCGAAAAGTAGATGAAATTTACTAGAAAAAATATTTAAATCGTAGCTCAATATCCCCGTTCGTTTCAGCGTTATCGCCAATAGAATAATTTTTAAAATGAAGCGATTATATATTTTTTAGAAAAAGAGTGGTACGCCACTAATATTTTTCCATGTGGATATTATTTCTGATTAGCCTGGTCAATTCTGCATAAAAATGGTCTCTTGCGTTTTTCTCCTCAGGTACTATTTGATAATGCAAAATGTTGTTTTATAAAAATTGTTGAAAATGATCATCTTCACTTAATAGGCATGCATGAAGCTTATTAAAATCGGTACGCCAATGAGCATTAAACCAAAATGATGCATAATTGTCCGAGCTTTTTAATGGTGTTATCAAAGATATACCTTAATGGGGAATTTTGGGAGATATGTAAAATTTTAAAATTTACTTTTCAATTACGCCATCTTGTGGCAAAATGCGGAATTTAAAAATTATTTCCAGGATTTTCTCATGGCCACTTTAGTTATCAATTTTTTTTTTCTGAATTTCTATGCCCAGTAGTTTCCGAGATATGGCCGCTCGTCGACCTTAATGAAACACCCTGTACTACGTACGTCGTCATTTTCGCACACAGCTGGAGGCTCATATTCATAATAGGGAGTTGTTGCTGTCAGCTTCATATATTTTTCACGTAACTTCTGATGGATTATTTTGCCAGCGATACGATCCAGGTAAGATTTAGGTGCGAGCACTGGACAACCGGAAGTTATGCGGTCTAAGTTTTCTTGAGCTGAAATACAGACTTTTGAAAATAACTGTAAATTTTGAAAATTGACTATTTTTCGCTTGCTTAAAGGGACACGCTGCTACCTCCCTTCATGTATTTGCCACGAAAGAAATATCATGTCATAAAGACCTTTAAGAATTATTCAGACCTCGAAAGGCAGTGTCTAAATTGAAATTAAATTAAAAAGTAATTTTTCATTTACACAATTTAATAAAAAGTTATAAAGCCACAGAAGGGTGGAATATCAGCAAGGGCAGACAAAGTAAAATAAGTAATGATTAAATTTCGTTCGTATCTTCGTGTCTCTGTGGAAGTCATGCCCTTAAACCCACATCAACTTTACCAACGCTGTTCTCTGCAGATATAATTACAATAATAATTATTCGGGACGCACCGTCTTGCTAAACTCTTGCCAGAGATATCATCGTTTAAATTAATGTAAGAAATTAACCTAATATAATCATTTAAACTTGAGTGAAATTGCTTTATTACGGGTCGAGATTTTTTACAAAAATATGGTTTAGTTTTATAGTTTATTTCAGAAATGTGTAGAGTAATAAAAGCTCATTAGGTATGCAAAGTGACTACAAAGTGACCCAACGAATATTTAAGCCACTTTCATAATTTGGCATTGATTTCATTGCAATATTCTTTATTTTCATCAAGCGCAGGTAGAGCCACCCGGGTTTGGGTAAATTTATGGGTTTTGCCTATTGTTATACATTCACAAGCACTGAAAATGGCGTGACAAAGGCGTGTATTATGTACATAGTATTAGGTACAGTTATTTTTTAATAAACATTACAAAAAAATATAAAATACTTGAATGATAGAATAGTTTTGGACTTGCATTGTCTTTAATTTGTTTTACATCACAACGTTTCAACTGGTAAGTATCTCCAGTCGTCTTCAGGTGAATACTGAGTTGATCTGGGAGCGTATAAGGGCTTTGCTAGCGTTGTTGAGAATCTTCTGAGCTTGTTGTCCTGGGATTGGTGACTTAATCCTAAAGCCATCTGAAATAATTCCTTGGTCTCTTGCTCGTAGTAGAAACTGAATGTGTGTTTCCTCCTTTGTTAATTTTACCTTAGTTTTCTCGTAGTTACGAAACTTATCACTTATACCGGGTCCATACCGGGCTTCTAGTGTCTGTTTGAAGGTTGGAGACAATGATGTGAATACAGTATTCACCTGAAGACGACTGGAGATACTTACCAGTTGAAACGTTGTGATGTAAAACAAATTAAAGACAATGCAAGTCCAAAACTATTCTATCATTCAAGAAACATCATTGTCTCCAACCATCAAATATAAAATACATTATACAAAAATTAAATTCATAAAAATCAATATTCAATCAATCACAATATTCTTCGTCATCTAAAGAACTGTTATCTGCTCTTGACGTTATAATCAACGGGTTGACGGTCCAATCGATCAGGTGGTCAAGATCCCACATTTTCTACTCTTCTTTAATGACATGATGGACTGCTCTTCGCCAGTTCTCTGGTGTGACTTGCTTAATGGCTTGATCAAACAATAGCTTAACGTCTTTTATTTTGAATGTCGTGTTGTGTGTTGTTACAAATCTTTTCACTTGCGTCCATACAAGTTCTATAGGATTTAGTTCGCAATGATTTGGCGGTGTGCGCAGCACCGTTACACTACGTTTTTCAGCTATATCTTCCACCGCACATTTCATAAAACGATGTTTGTGTAAATTTGCTATAGCTAATAATTCCTTCTTTATCAAATTAATTTTTTTCTTTGGTTAGTTATCACAAATAATATAATTCACACAATTTACCGACACCGTAATTGACACGAACTGTACGGAATTTCCCATTTTATTACTCTACACCTTTCTTAAATAGACTATAGGAACGTTTAAGAGCAAACTAGAAAATAAAAAAAAAATCGAAAAAAAAATAGAATCGACTATGATCTAAAAGGTATAAAATATTTTAGGATATTAACAAATCCTCAAAACTAACCTTCACCTACTAATTTCTTATGGTAAACTTTTTAATTTTGGCGTAGAGCATTGACAATTATTGACAAATTATTATGTACAGGGTACCATTGTGGATTAGCAATTTCTTCGCTTACCAGGTTAAGTAAAGGGAATTTCATTCCGTCAATCTACTGTGCATTGATTAAATCACCAATAAATCAGGCTAAGGAACACTGGTGGAACTTGTTTTGATTCACAAAGACCATTCAGCATCAAATTGCCAGCGGTGAGCGAAGGGCGTCAGTACGTAGAATTACTCGCCATAACTCATCGAGGCTCTACAGAGTAATCCTCAATCCCCATTTTGTGTCCTTGTTTGGCAGGAATCCTGGTCAGTTCCACGTCCAACTACAAATGAAATGTTGGAGCTTCTGTCCTCTGGTCTTTTTTAATCATATGTACAGGGTGTTATGAAATTAAATTCCTAAGTAGTAATAGGAAAATCAAATTTTTTATTGACGCATTGTCATAAGAAAAGAGAAATTTCCCATTTGGTTATAATTTGTATTCTAGCTAAACGGAGCCGCACCCAAAAGAGTTTGTTTTTATTTTAAATGTCAAGTAACAAAGTAAATCGATCAGTGGCGTAGTCATCTACCCCGACAGAAGCACCGCAGAACAAACTAGGCAGAAGTATTGTTAATAGATGGCCTCAGATACCAATACATTAATTTGATTATTTAATAATTATACAAATTCCAGTATATTTAGGCTTTTGCTTCAGCCTTAGGACTCGATTATACCTTTATATAATATTACACAAATAAAATAATTTTTTGTGTGAGCTAGTAGAATAGTATTATTAGTGTTTGTTATTCCAAGTTTTTATTGGATTATTAATATATTGAAAATGCTATTATTTATATTAAAAGCAATACAATTTGTATTATATAAAACATTAATCATATTAATTATAATTGGATGGATGGATGGCGATATATTTACGTACCTCATTACAGCAAGCTTTATACAGGGTGTGTCAGTAAGGTGTCTGTCTTAGATAGCACCTAAACTATCACAGATAGGGAAAAAAGTGTAATACAAAAGTTAAAGGGTTTTTTAGGATACATAATCTAAAAATATTTTCTAATCTACAGGTCCTAAAAAGTGGTACTTACTGAATAATAAAAAAGAAAATTAAATGGGACACCCAGTATAATTTTCTAGAATATAATTCAATGGAATAAGGACTTTGCAACCCTATTAAAATTTTTGAAGTGAAATGCAACGTTGCCAAGTAATTAATTTTTTTCCGAAATTTTAGTAATTTTAAGGGTATCGGTAAAAAATCATAGCAACCTGTGGATTAACCCTAGGCTAATATAATTTACGTTGTAAGTACTTTAAGGTACGATATATTGATTTATAATAATGTTTTTTAATCTCTTATACAGAGCGTTCATTACAAGTTGGACAACTCGATAGTTTTAAAAATGCTTTATTTCAATTTTTTTAAATGGAACACCAATAATTTTTTTGGGCAAAAGAATTTATCTTTCGAAAACCTTACTTTTTTGTTAAACATGTCATATATCTAAATATCATAGTTTATGAAATATTTTAGGATTTGTCTTAAATCAGGGTAAAAAAGGAAAGTTCTAATTAAACAATTTAGTCAAGATTGCTTTGGAACAAAAAATAAATAATTTTCTTTTTCACAGATGTCATTGCAAAATTATTTCGCCAACATTTTGTACTTTATAACTGTTTAAAGTTTAGTTTCCCGAACTAACTTTATCGAAATAGAAAAATATGAGTTATGATCAAGTTAGTTCAGGAAACTAAAATTTAAACAGTAATAAAGCACAAAATGTTAGCGAAATAATTTTGCATTAACAGCTGTGACAAAGAAAATTATTTATTTTTTGTTCTAAAGCAATCTTGACCAAATTGTTTAATTAGAACTTTCCTTTTTAACCCTGATTTAAGACAAATCCTAAAATATATCATAAACTATGATATTTAGATATATGACATGTTTAACAAAAAAGTAAGGTTTTCGAAAGATAAATTCTTTTGCCCAAAAAAATTAGGGGTGTCCTATTTAAAAAAATTGAAATAAAGCATTTTTAAAACTATCGAGTTGTCCAACTTGTAATGAACGCTCTGTATAAGAGATCTAAAAAACATTATTATAGATCAATATATCCGTATCTTAAAGTACTTACAACGTAAATTATATTAGCCTAGGGTTAATCCACAGGTTGCTATGATTTTTTAACGATACCCTTAAAATTACTAAAATTTCGGAAAAAATTAATTACTTGGCAACGTTGCATTTCACTTCAAAAATTTTAATAGGATTGTATAGTCCTTATTCCATTTAATTATATTCTAGAAAATTATACTGGGTGTCCCATTTAATTTTCTCTTTTATTATTCAGTACCACTTTTTAGGACCACCCTGTAGATTAGAAAATAATTTTAGATTATGTATCCTAAAAAACCCTTTAACTTTTGTATTACACATTTTTCCCTATCTTTGATAGTTTAGGTGCTATCTAAGACAGACACCTTATTGACATACCCTGTATATTGTTAAAAAATGATATCTGGCTACCTGACGGCGGTCTGCCTAGGAACCCGGTTCATTGTTGGTTAGTCTTGTGTCCGAACCATGTAAAGGATAGAAAAGAAAATAACTTCCCGTCATTTTAATACGGTAGAGATTTTGATGATACTACGCAAAATAATCATTTATATAAAAAATTATAGGGATAATATAATTATGCCATAATGGTTCATAAAATTACAGGTCAGTAAAGTCATGTTAGCAAGGCTTAAGTTTGCATAGAGTAGGAAGTTTATTTAAAATTCATGTTTTTTTAAATGCACTGTTTAGAAACTTACGTCCTATATGGCACGTTTGAAGAATGACGCTTTTCTAAATTTATTGGTATAAATAACCTGAAAGGCCAAGTTTTTCCCGGTTGGTCTTAAAACTTTTCGTCCATCAATTTTATGATCGGGATGATGTCTATTTTTTCCGCATTTGACTCTTGGAAGTATTATCTCATTGAGGTCTCTTGCGACTTGCACAAATTATATATATTAATGAAACCTCTTTCTCCCTCCTTTCACTTTAGGTAGATTCTTTTAAGTGCATCGTGGGTGGTTTAATTTAAATTTTGTCAGCAGCCTGCGCGTAAGTCTATCTAGTTCGTGAAAAAACGTGTCTGAATACTTAAGAATTTCGAATGAGTAGGTAAGTATTGATATTGCCCAAGTATTGATGGCAGTAATAAGGTTACCCGCATTTAGATACGTAATAAAAAGTTTTATAAGTCTGCTTTTATATTTGTTTTTAAGCTTCCTTTTTAGGCTAGTGTTATTTATTTGTTGGTTTTGGAAGATGCCTAAGTATTTATGTGTCTTGTCCTCATCTAGTATACAGGGTGGCCCATTTGTCTGACAAAGTAAAATACCATCTCTACTATTAAAGATATCAAAAAAAAGTTTCTATAAAAGTTGTGAGGTATAAAAACTATATGTTCTAAAATTATTTTTAAACGTACAGGATGTTCCAGAAAAGTAGGACAATAAAAAGATACATTTTTTTAAATGGAACACCCTATATATTTTAGCATTTTCTGTCCATATGACGCCATATTTAGTTTTTTAAATTTTTGCAACCTTATCAAACAAAATGCAAAATTCTTAAAATTTTGGAAAAAACATGATAGTTAAAAATTACTTGTATTTCTTAATAAGAGTAGCGAAAATTTCTTGTAAGCTCTTAAGTTTAGGGATAGAAAAACTGTCTTAAATCTTTAAGTACCGAAAATTTTGTACAGGGCGTTTTCTGTTGACATCCAAATATACAAAATTTTAAAATACAATAACTCTGTATACCTAAAGATACTAGTTTTGGCAATATTCCGATTTTTATTTAAATTTTCGTAAAAAAAACTATTGTTTTTATTTTTCTAGTAAGCCATGACTAGCAAAGTCAAAACAAATGTAATTGAATATAATGTCATATTATAATAAATTGATAACCATAGTTAGTTAAGTATTTATTTAATTAAATAAAATTTATTTTTTATTACGCAACTTGATATTGAAAATAAGTTCACAAACATTATAAATATGACATTATATTCTTTTACATTTGTTTTGACTTTGCTGGTCATGGCTTACTAGAAAAATAAAACTCTAGTTTTTTTCACCAAAATGTAAATAAAAATCGAAATATTGCCAAAACTAGTAAATTTAGGTATAGGTATGACTTAACAATAATAAAAGATACTAACAATATCTATCAGAAGAGCCTAATAAATATAGGGTGTTTTATTTGAAAAAACATAGTTATTGTGTTTTAAAATTTTGTATATTTGGATGTCACCAGAAAACACCCTGTACAAAATTTTCGGTACTTAAAGATTGAAGACAGTTTTTCTATCCCTAAACTTAAAAGCTTACAAGAAATTTTCGATT
This sequence comes from Polydrusus cervinus, assembly GCA_935413205.1. Classification (NCBI taxonomy): domain Eukaryota; kingdom Metazoa; phylum Arthropoda; class Insecta; order Coleoptera; family Curculionidae; genus Polydrusus; species Polydrusus cervinus. Next base: position 22,485,053 of record OW284514.1, on the reverse strand, counting down.
TTCGATACTCTTATTGAGAAATAGAGGTAATTTTTTACTATCAAGTTTTTTCCAAAATTTTAAGAATTTTGCATTTTGTTTGGCAACGTTGCAAAAAATTAAAAAACTAAATATGGCGTCATATGGATAATTTTGTACCATCCTGTATGTTTAAAAATAATCTTAGAACATATATTTTTCTATACCTCACAACTTTTATAAAAACTTTTTTTTGATATCTTTAATAGTAGAGATGGTATATTACTTTGTCAGACAAATGGGCCACCCTGTATCTATGCCTTCAAGCAGTCCATAATTTTGTTCAGTCTTTTCTCGTACGACATTCAAGATTGCGCACTTGTCTAATCCAAACGATATTTTGATGTCATCGCTGAATGTCTTGGTTGCTTGAATTAATATTATTAATATTTCTGTTAATATCGTCATAATTGATTAATTCTGACCAATATTTTAAGGATAAAATCAATGTCAAATTTGCCATTAATTCCAGGCTTATGCCAGAATAAACAAAATTTAAGGGTGTTTGAAACATGTCGACATCAAAGTTTTATGAACAAAAGTTAATTAGAAGTTATAAGCGCAAATTTGAATGTTTCTCATTTTTCACGTTTAATAATAAATTATATCGGGTAATTTTGTTACTTTTAATCGTTACCAATATTACGACGATTATATTAGATGTCTTATTAGTAATAAATAAATACCTTGTTGTTTAACCCTATTTTGGGAGTAGCCAACTTACAAATATACAGGGGATTGGAGCAGCTAGAAAATATGTTCGGAGGGGCTCAGTGGGTGCCCCTCGGGCATTTTTTTTTCTGGAGGGAGGGACAGTCGAGACTACATACAGGGTGTCCCATAACTAATGGGCCGTAGAGTTGCTGGAGATACTAGACATCAAACTAAGCCGATTAAGTCATATACGTTTTTTCGGATTGTTACTCGTTCTAGAGATACAGGGTGTTGAAAGTAAAAGTTTATTCTCGAAAATAAGCCATAATTTTAAAACGGTTTGATGAATCAAATTGAAAGTTGGCAATATTATGTTTTTATGAGCAAGAAATAAGAATTTGTAGAAATTTTCAAACTAGAGGGCGCTAGTTACATACACTGGGCTTCATAAATCTATGATTTTTTTTCTTACCTGTGATATTAGTTATTTTTCAATTATGTTTCCTAAAGAAGGGTATTTTCTGAGTCAAAAAGGTGTATTGATTGATCTTAATATCTTGAACGGTTTTCGAGATATTTCCCTTTAAACATCCCAAAGCATAAAAAAATATAGTACATAATTAAATTAATATTTTAATTATCAAAAAAAAACTTATATGATATAATCGGCTTAGTTTGATGTCTAGTATCTCCAGTTACTCTACGGCCCATAAGTTATGGGATACCCTGTATATTTCATGTTTTTCTACTTAGTTAGGAAGGCAAAAAATCTTCGAGTTTACGCCCAAAGTTCGTTAAAAATTCAACCAACTCCTATCATATTTCGAAAATTACTTAAATGGTTAGGTACCTCTACCCAGTGGCGGATCCAGGATTTTGCTGAGAGATGGCGATTAAAGAAAAAATGACTCAAAAAAAAGAGCGTATCCCGGCTCAAAAAATCATATACTCTCAAAAGAGACTTCTAAAAAAAATACAGACCCTTTATACGTCCTACAATTTTCCAGGCTCAAAGTAAACAAAACACCCATTTTGTTTTGGGGATGGACAAACTGCCTTCTCTCCCCTGGATCCGTGACTGTCTCTACCATTTTTAACTAATGGTTGGATTAAAATTGGTTTTGTAAATTTTTTTTTTCACTTTTTTCTTGATATGCCTACCTGGCTATAATTTTACAAAAGAAAAACCTTTTTTCCGTCTGTGAATATAATATATGAATGTTGTGTTTCAATCCAAAAATTTTCCCGTAAGACGTATGTATGACTCTAACCAAGGGTTTTCGGTTACGGTTTTTCATGTTTAAAAATAAAGTAAAATACGCTTATCACGCCAAAATTGATTATTTTTTCAGATGTCATGTATATTTTAAAGCGTACATTACGAATCTGAGAGCCATTTTTGTTGCAAATACTTAGATTTTAAAATATTCCTTCTTAAAGTGCCGTATTGTGTAAAGGTAATGTTTTGGATTTATAATGAAACATTCTCGTTTCTTCCTGCACTATTCTTTATTGTAAATTCTTACACCTCTTTAATAAAAAAAATTTTCAATTAAAATTTTTACTTTAATTTTAGTAAAATAATGATGTTCCTTTCCTAACAGCGAAATGTAAATAGTAGTTTGTACAACAAGAGTGGATATGATGTCCATATCGCACGAGGAAGTAAAAAAAACTTTCGAGGGCAATATGGACAATCCATTCGAGTTGAACAGTATATTATTTTTACGACCACACTTACAAACTTTATGCTAAAAAATGTAAAAAAAAGTTTTCAGGTTCCATAGTAAAACGCTCTACCATTCGACTATCGAAACGTTAAACTAATTAGGGGAAAACCAACTGATAAATGATGCTACATGAAATTAATTTTTTATGCACATTCAGCAGGTTGCATTATTGATTAATCTATTATAAATGAATCTGGATTTTATTATATTGAACAAATTAATAACAAATTTAACCATATGCATTTAAATTATATAATTTAGTGCCTAAAGGCGGAGCCTCAGTAAAAATAATATACTGTGATTGGTCAGTACTTTTAAGAACAACAATGGCTTCTCTGTGATTGACTACTGTCATTGGTCAGTTTCATTACCTATCTAGGATTGTTATAAAATTTTGCCGCACAGTTAACTGGAATAACCTACTTTACTCGCCACTTAAGTGTAAAGGAAACAGCAAATTTCCATGTGGGAGTAGAAAAAATATTTTATTGCATTTGGTTGATTATGATTTTTGTTGATTTAAAATTGCTCTAAAAAGAAGTGAACGGGACAGTATATTATTATAAAAAATTTCATAAAATGTTATTCTTTTACTCGTTCTTCTTTAAAATTGCATTACAGACCAATAACTAAAACGATATGCGTCTGAAAGTTTAATTTATATATAAAACAGGGCTTTCAGAAGGAAATTTTTGAAAACTCATGTCGGGTTGCACAAAAAATTTTAATAATAATTAACTAACCAGTAATTTTCACGGTGAAATACATGACATTGGTAGAAATAATTTTCTCACAATCATAGTTTCGCAGTTACCTTAATTTTTAACTTACTAATCAGGTACCTTTGATTGTGAGTAAACAATGTAAGCCAGTGTCATTTATTTCACAGTCAAACTTGCTGGTTAGTAAATTATGGTTAAACATTTTTGTGTAAACTGCTTTGTAATCTAGCCAAAAATACATTCCTCATAAAATCATTAATTTTGTGCTGTGTTCTGCCGTCATAGTTAAAAACGCAGTAAAGTATATTTTTGTCGAATTTCAGATTTTACTTGAATGTGATTTTTTGGATTGTTTTTTATGTTCCTAGCATGGTCTCATTTTCTAAAATCCAATATTTTTCTTTAAAAATAAAAAATAAAATTAGTAGTATCCTAAAAGGGTATTGATACGTCATCAATTACTACTAAAAGTGCAGTACCTAGTTAATCATAATAAAAAACGCAGTAACTCTGTGGTTACTGTATAAAATATTATTTCTTTTATATCATTGTTTGCTAACCGAAAATGCAGTTGTGTCATATTCATAATGAAGAACGCAGTAACATAATATTTATTGGCTTTTATTTAAATAACGGCATTTCATTGTTAGTTTGTTCATCTCAAAATTGTTGTTTCCGTGTCCAGGCATTTTTTAAATATTGGACCTAATTGCCCCAAAACAACACTGCTTTGTTTTTGGTCACCGTGTATAAACTAATGATATATCAATAAAAAGTAATATGCGAAGATATTGGTTGTTCATAATTTTAGACAAGGGCGTCACTACAATGGGTAAATTTGATAATTCACCTTTAGTGATTTTCATTTAGACTTTATTTTATAGAAATTAATATGATTTTTGTTATTTTTTAAATAATATCAGGCTTTTTTTTTTACGGTTCGCCGACTACGTAGGCCATCTTGAACCGGTCATCAACCACAAATGTGGTCTACCGACTGGGGAGTGTAAAACGGCACCTTCATCCTACGAGATATCCGATCTCATCCGGCCTGTCCGGCGTGAATAGGATGGCTAGGTGTCGATTCATTTTACACTTTTCCCTGAGGCAAGAGCACGCCGTGTTCCCAAGCGGTCACCCGCCCAAGTACTAACCGCGCTCGACACAGCTTAACTTCGGTGATCTGCGGGAACCGGTGCTTAATATGTCGACAGGCTCTTGCCTAATATCAGGCTTAAAAACATAATACACTAGGTAGTATTTCAATTCAATTTTCTTTTTGCGAAAGCTGATGCTAGTTTTACTATTGTGTTTAAAGCCAAATTGCTAGGGGAGTAAATAAATTAAAGAAGAAAACAATTATTAAAATACTTTATCCACTAATGAAGGAAGGAACAAAACTATTTTGGTTTAATTAACGAATCATTCGATTAATAAACAAAGTAGTGTATTATTTAATAAATTTTGATACCTACTAAAGCATGTAGTTTCACTAATTTGTTACTTTTGCAATATGAAAAATAAACCTAAAGACAATACAAAACTATTTAAGTATACCATTAGGGCCTTAAATGTTTATCCGATTTAACAACATATTTTTATATTAGGCCATTTTTGAAAAAGCAAGCACTTCTATAATTTTTTTACATTAGAATTACACACAATATCGAATTTGTGATAACTTTTTTATTAGTAACAATATTTTATATTTTAAACACAATTTTTTTTGTATTATATATCAAGTTTTAGTATATTTGGAATTTTTTTAAAATCATGCAGTAATATGAAAAAAATAAGGTAAAACTAGCCTTGAATCCCATTTACCATAGTGGCGGCACATTAAAAAATACTTGTTAAAAACGCAGTAACAGAGAGGAATACTGCGTTCTTGCTTAGCAAACATGTGATAATATGTCATGTTATACTAGGAAGAAACGCATTTTTGTTAATATTATTTTATAGAAACATTTAATACCAATTAAATTGAATAAAAATATAGAGTTATAACTTATATTTTATAAATCTATTTAAAAAAATTAACAAAAATATTATATGGCTACAAAATATAATAAAAATTTCAACGCCGTTTTTCTCCAAAACTTAATTTCTTACTTTACTGCGTTTTTCACTATGACGGCAGTGTTGGCCTTACAATCTTTTAATAAACATTTATAATAAGAGTTCAAAACGCTAAGAGACACGAAGGTGGATAAATTGAGGCAAAGGTGCATATTTCAGGGCCTAATAACTTGGTGATAGAAAATTTTAAATATTTCAAATACCGAAATTTTGAGTTATGGTTTTTAATTCTTTGAGTCTTTATTTTTGACTTGGGAAAAAAATAAAAAACAGATTTTTATAGAACTAGGGCATTAAATAAAAACATACCTAAAACATTCCGAGATATTGTACTAAGGTTATAAAATGGGGGTATAATATTAGATAAAAAAAAAGTACTAACAAAATGCGACTTATTTAAATATTTCAATTTTGAACGAGTTTCTTTTCCACCCTGTATTATAACATTGATAATTGTTACGTTATAGGCGTACCACATTAGTAATCTGCAAGGGTCAAGCTTCCCAGCCCTAAAAATCCGAACTACGCCGAATAAAGGTGTTAAAAAATACTATTTATCGAAATATCATTATTTATACAAAAAGCTTTTACATTATTATTTGACATACCCGATATTATTCAAAAATTTATATATGTTTTTATTATAAAGGCACAATATTTTTATGTTTCGGCTTAGGCAGAATCAGTTTATTTTAATTTTACATTTACCATGAATTTGTGTTTTATGCGAGTATAAACAAAATTTTCAAGCGCCTTTTGAAAAATATGTCGACATAAAACTTTTACGAACAAACTTAATGAAAAGTTATAAGAGCAACTTTGTTTTTTATACTCTATGAATGAGCTTTTATGATATTACATTTTTGTTAAAGTTGTGTTCGTTCCGATATAAATTAAGTATTTTCAGTTTTTTCTTTATTTTTTAATAGTTTAATTTGTCACCGAGAACAAAAATTAGAATAAAAATTAATAAGTAATCACCATAAGAATTTATTTAAAATTAAGAATAAGATTGACGAAAGTAAATAAAGTAATACTGCTGTGGGTACTAGAACACGACTGTATTACAGAAAATGAAAAAGCCGATAAATTTGCAAGGAAAAGCTCAGAAAATACATTCATTAGTATTGTAGAGTTGGCGCTTGAAATGACGAAAATCTGACTTAATATTAACGTCAGACTGCTGCCTTGGCTGCGAACTTCATATTAAAAATTTAAACAGCAGGCCCAGCCAGACGTCAACAGAAGAAAACATTATTTGCCAACCATTAAAAATTTTTAAAAAATGGGTTCGTAATAGATTTATTACGATACTAAAAACTGTATCGTAATAGATTTCTTATGAAATAAAAGTAGAAAACAATTTAAAAAAATTATTTTCGTAGGCGAATCCATACATCAACATAATTGGGTCAATTCTGGTCTTTACACAAAATCACTTTATATTTTTTTTATTATATTTTGCAGATTAACGGACAAAAAGTGATATGTATATTCTTGGTGCCTGCTTGCGCAAGAATTAAAATGCCGAGAGATCAGCAAAATAGCTGTAAAATTCGTTTGTTAGAAATTAAAAACTGCTGCAAGCATGGTACATCAATATTAACTTTTAACGTTACCGTACAGTTTATCAAAATAATAGTCAATTTACATATTGGTGACATTTTGCCAACCAACAAAATCCCGCTAATCGATTTTTCAGGCACTGACTGATACCTGAAACCGGATTCTCAATTCGCTGGAAATAATTATATTTGCCGCTGAATATGAAACAGGTTTTTAAAAAATCGTTTGTGTGGATTCCGAGAAAATTACGTTTGAAATAGCGTTTAGGGGATTTTGTTGGTTTGCAAAATGTCACCATTGTCAGTACTGTAACCGTAGAAAGAGAACGGTAATACTGTATTTAAACTGACCACAAAATTAACAAAACAAACGAAATAACCTTAAACAATGAAATTATTTTTTTCTTAAAATCTTCTGTTTCATCTACTTTATTTTCTGTCATTTGAAGAAAATTTATTTTTAGGTATAATAAAAGTTTTAAGGTCAATTGGAGCCCCGTTGAAAATATCAGAAAATAGTGGAAAAATCGCGGGGATGAAATTTGCAATTTGTAAACGAATTAGTTGATAAAGAGATGCAACAAACCTGCTTTAGAAGGACTATAGACTAAATCAAGTCATTTTTTTAGTCGTAATATGTCAGTTAGGTGACCACCACGGTCCTCACGCCATGCAAGTGGTCACACATTTAAACTAGGTTTTCAAAAACACGAAAAATTAGATTATTGTTGTGTCCCGGTATATTGCTAGATGTAGTCGTACGGGTCATTATTCCTTTTTCTTGGCATACAATCTTAATTTGTACCGTCATGGTTTATGCTTCGATAGTTACGCCATCGCAACCATAACAAACCTGCTAAATTGGCTGAGCATAAAATAATCAAAAAAGTATCATCTTTTTGTTGAATGACATAGTACCGATTTGATTCCAAAAAAATCAATTATGACAAAGCCGTCTTGTAAATAGTGGTTGAGTTGTAAATTACGATTTTCATGGAGAAATACCGGGTGTTTATTCTTTCTGCGGCTTTAAACATAAACTATTACTTTGAATTCTTGACAATAATATATGGACTGGACATATTTATAGAGAAATAATTTTTATGTAAAATTAACATGAAATTACCCTTTAGTGAAGTTCTTTATACTTATTGTTGATCTGATAAAGCTCCTTAAGAGGAAATAGTATATTTATATACAAGTTTGATAAGAAGCGTTTTTAGGGTACTCGTCTAGTTTAAAAAGCGAGTCACGAAGTGGAGAGTTTTTTAACTGACATTATGAAGCTTGCGCCTTTTTTTTCTATTTCACCTTTTATGATGAAGAAAAATTTGCATTAATTTTCCAAAATAATCCCGTAAAACATTTTTTCTACTCCCACATGGAAATTTGCTGTATCCTTTACACTTAAGTGGTGGGTAAAGAATGCTATTCCAGTTAACTGTGCGGCAAAATTTCATAACAATCCTAGTTAGGTTATGAAATTGATCAATCACAGTAGTCAATTACAGAGAAGCCAAATTTACATGTTGTAAATTCGTTTTCTGACAGTTAAGAGAAGTTAGGTTAACAATATGCTTCAAAAATATTTAAATCTGTCACATAAAATTTGTTCTTTTTAAATTTAAATCAAAACATTTATCCCAGAGTCTATATATACACAATATTTTCCTAAAGATACGAAATGGTGCAAAAATTGAAGGTATAATAACAAAATTAATATCAAATTATTGTTATTTTCTGACCGAACTAAAGATTTGCTCACAGACCCACTTTCTTATTTCAAAAATATCTTTATTTTCACTCATTTCTAGACAATTACTACAAGCTTTGCATAAAATGTACTATATACCTACCAAATGAACGTTTTTTAGTAAATTTGGTTATTTTTTTTCCTATAAATAATATATATTATTATAAATATTTGGCACGGAGATATTTTCCGATATATTTTGAACAGGGATCCAACCCCAATTGGCCTTAAAACTTTTATTATATGCAACAAACAGAAAATTAACTGGTAATTCTTCCTTAAATGGTGGAACATAAAGATAACCCGATAAAACTGACAAAATTATAAGATTTCTAGAAAAAAATCAATTTTTTACTAAAATTTTTAAGGTTATGTTAGTTCTACTACAGTATTGCCACCTCTTTCCACGTTAGCAGTGTTGCTAGTTTGTAAATTGGCGATTATTTTGAAAAATTTGACCATAGCGAACGTTAAAAATTCATATCAAAGCACAAAATCCATTTTTAACTGTTTAAAACGAATTCTACAGCTATTTTGTTATAATATCGGAGTTATAATTATTACGCAAGCAGAAGTAAACCCGACAAACCTATTTTTCTTCTGTGCATTTCAGTAAAACAATTATTAATCAAAATACCTGGTTGAGAAAATAAATTGTTCGTTTTTATTAATACATATATCGCTTTTTGTCTGTTATTCAGCAAAAAGCCGAATGTGAAAAAGATAGATATATTCAAACATGAGTTTGTTTAAATATAAGAACTTACCCAAATCGATAAATATGTTACAGGGTAATTTGGTTCATGGGTTTGCCATCAAAATTAATTTTTGTTCAATAGTTTTTTATTACCATTCTTACAAGTTCATAGCCAACTTAAAAGACAAGTTATATTGCCTAAATAAAACTCGGAAGTTTGAGCACTCCGCCTACGGCGTCGTGCTCAATTTACTTCCTCGTGCGATTTGGACATCATATCCACTCTTGTTGTACAAACATCTCCAGGTCGGTAACAAGTTTAAGTGTAGAAACCATAGTTCACGTCCATAGTAGATGGCCATGGTAGAAACATTTAAAAATTGCTTCTTTATTCTACCAGCCATTTTATTATCATTATCGACTGTCAAATCAAATCGAAAATTTGCAGTTCTTACTTAATTTACCTATTAAATAATGGACTATTTAACTCCTCCGGAGTGAACCAGTGGCAGAAACGGCTTTATCCAGCATTTTGCCAAAAAAAAATCGCAAAAGGTGTATATGAAAAGGATGTAATACGATATACTCATAATATCATGTATATTTCTAGGTTATATTTTCACTTCTACCAGTGTCGGCAGTTTATTGTTAGCGGTTTTCTTTGATTTAACCTGAACAATTTTTCAGATTTCTTCAAGGATACAATTGTAAGCGGGCTGATAGTCTCCCGCGATTAAAAGAGACTTTTAAAAAAGGTACCTAATTAATCCCCTAAACATAACTATAAAAAAAACTATGAAAAAGATACGAAATCTGATTCCACTATTTGTATAATTGAACAAAGAGTGATATTTTGCAAATCAACAAAATCCCGCTAATCGATTTTTCAGGCCCTAAAATCTTCGCACTGGCTGATACCTGAAACCAGATTCTCGATTCCCTGGAAATAATTATATTTACCGCTGAATATGAAACAGGTTTTTACAAAATTGTTTGTATAGATTCCGAGAAAATCACGTTGGAAATAGCGTTTAGAGGGATTTTATTGGTTTGCAAAATGTCACCAATATTCAAGGGATTGGATATTTTAAAAGATATATGGAAAATTGAAAAAATCTTCATATTTTAGTAATTTTTGTAAAATCTTCTTTCCTTCATTAGCTTTTTTTGCTGCTAAAAGTCAAATTAAAGAAAATTCTTCTTTTTTTTGTGTAATTTTTTCCTCTCGCTTGCTGCCAGAGTCATTCTCGAGGGGACCTACAGCTTAACGTGGGTTCCGAACCACGATCCTCAGTCATGCGACATCCTTTAAGGGCTATCAACCCGTGGTTTCTTGCCATTGCATGACCTTCAGATTGGGGAGTGTGCACCTTTTTCCGCACCCCACGAGATATCAAATTTCATCCGGGCTGGTTACCTGTGTGAATGGGGTGGGTTGGGAGATGATACATTTTATACTCTTCCCTGAATTCTTAAACCTACTAAATTTCGGACATACTTTTTTTATTGTGCGTATGCCCACTCCCAGGATCAAACTCGGACCGCCAAGGTTACTTACCTCTGAGCGACTGCCTTGGCAAATATGGCATAACTGACAGCCGTACGCAAGTTGGGAAGGTAAAGGTGGTGACAGGTGGCTACGAAATGTCAAAAATGTGGTACCAACTTCTAGTAACGAAAAAAAGCGTATCGAAAGGCTTTCATTACGATACGCAAACTCTTTTCCGATGGAATTTCTTATGAACGTGAAATAGAAAATAGTATATAACGTATTAGGTGTGGTAATACAATAAATACCATAAAATTGTTAACTCCTACCAGATCTCGTGGAAAACTGGCTTATTTATGGCTTATTTTAAATTTAACATGCTCTTGCATGACAAAAATACATTAAAAGTCTTATTCCTATCTAATCGGCGGAGCACAAACTGTATATAGTCAAGTTTACCACCTTGAAACATGCTTACCTACAAATAATTTAGATTAAATGCAAAATCCAGAAGTTTTGTTGAAACTGCGACAAAGTTCCTGCATTCGCCATGCAGATCTTAATATACGAGTATAACAACAATATTTAAGTGAACATTGTACAAATGTAACATATTGTACACAATAAGCGGATTTCATCGTAACATGTACATAGAATAACATAGCTTTTAAAAACTTCCCACTATGTAAGTTAGTAATATTAACGAAACAAAGAAAATATGAAACTAATCTTTTCTTTCCTTAAAGTAAACTATGGTTTATCGATTTCCAGTGTCGGCTCCTTCTTGAATACGCATGCCCCTCCCCACCCTGTTAAAAATACGATAATATTATTTTATCGTATTTATTCTTTAATTCATCGGGAAACAATAAATAAATTTGTTGTGTACAAATATGTTGTGTAACTGATAACAGGCTGAAAACTCTCCTTGATTTATCCGGGAATGTAGCGCGGCAAGTAAGTAACTATTGAACATCAACAATTAATAATAAATGGATGTATTAAAGGTGGAATGTTGATATGAATAACGAAGTAAAAAATACCTACCAATATTCAAAACTTGTAACTATTCATTAAAAAATTTGGTGGTATTTTTATTTTTTATGTAATTTTTGATATTAATTACAAAAATACTGTGAACAAATTACCTTTAAAAAAAGTTAGTATGAAAGAATTCGGTATCTTGCTAATTCCAATAATTCAAACAAATCTTATGATACCTTAATTTACCCATCTTTCTTCGAGCATTAAAAGTTTAGGACATTTTGGGAATACTTACTTTTACTAATTCACTCTGTACATAAAGTCGGAACTGCAGCAAATATGTAGAATTTTTGGTAGAAATATAATAATATAATAATAATTATTGTGGTATTTGCCAGTTAAATGATCTGGGTGGGTCGCTTCTGTTGGCTAAAATGACTCTAGAATTGACAGGATGCACTTACTGGTGAAATAATATTTGGAGAAGAATCAGCATATTTTCAGCACACAATACAATAACAATATCTAACCATTATCCATAAATTTTACAAACTAACAACACTAATCAAATCACAAATAAACCCTAATTTACCGAATTATAACCTAGATTGGACAAATCTCAAACCATCCGTTTGGATCGGCTTAGTTCTGACCAAAATAGGCGCGCTTCTTTTGCATTGGCTGTGATCGATCTTGTCAAGCTTACCAAAATATAGTTAAACTGAATAATTTTAATTTTTGTTAAATAGTATATTACATAACAAGTGATGAAAGTGATACTCTTTAAACGAGGAGATATTTAGCACGAGGCGTTAGCCGAGTGCGGAAATCCTCCGAGTTTTAGAATAACCACTTTGATTTGTGAAAAAAAATATTTCAACACTAGTCTTGAAAAAAAAATATCAATACTAGTATTGAAGTTAGCATACTGAGGATTATGTTCCACTTAATATCTGGTTTCATAGTTTGTCAATAGGCTTTTCCTTTGTTTATAGTTTAACTTTTTCATTTTTTCAAATTTTATATTATATCATGAGAAGAACTAATCCTGGATTGACTTCTAGATTAACCAGAACAAAAAATTTAAAATTTAATGAAGGAAAGATGCATTAAACATAAATTTAAAAAATCCACCCAACAAGGAAAATTTCAATTTAAAATTATAGAAATAGAATTATTCTATAAATTATTTAATGTTTTTATAAAAAAAGTCAAATACTCCTGATGGGATTTGAACCTGTGAACTTGCCATCTGTTCTGTAGGCTAGAGCTCTATTCTCTACGCTATCGATACCAATAAAGATTTGTTGTTTAATACATGACACTTTCTTCAGCGCGACTTGTTTTTTCTCGTAATAGATTTTCCAGTATATTATTAACATTTTTTATAATTTCAGATGGCGTGTTTTCACACTCTAATTCTGAATCACTCGGCAAACACATGATAAATAAGTTAAACACTTAACAATTACTGCTTTCTAAAATTTGTTTTTTTTAATAAATAGGGGTGGTTATGTTAAATTGGCACCATATTATGTTTAAATTAAATGCCTTGTATTTCCACACCAGTGTTGAAATATTTTTTTTAACACTTGTGTGATATTCGGCGCTTTCGAGCAAAGTTAACCGTGCTTTTTGTCTCATTTTTATAGGTGGTCGTAGGAAATAGTTATTTTTGTATTAAGTGCGTGAAGTGAGTGTTTTTTTAATGGCATAGGAGAGTGTCAATTTTTTGCCGAGACCGCAGGTCGAGGCGAAAAATTCTCTCGAATGTGCCATTAAAACACGAATTTCACAAACGAAATACAAACAACATTTTTTGTACAACTGAAAGTTTGAATTAATCGGTTAAATTGTATATTATAAAAAAATTTTACCATATAATTTCACATAATCAAGTTAACAGCCCTGTCGTTACTATAGAAATGGTTTGTTGGCACGTTGCTTGTTTTGTTGTCATACGTTGATAGCTGTTCATATTTATTGCAATTTTTTAAATAAATAGTATAAGTACTTAAAATGGATGTAGATTACGATAGTGATAGCGAGATTCCTTCAGATATAGCCGATATAGCAAATTCGGCTATAGCTAACATGTTACCGGCGAAATCAAGATTTATATACGAGAAAAATTATAACCAATTCCGTGAATGGTGCGGCAAGAAAAATATACAAAAAGTGTCTGAAAAGGTACTTATATGCTATTTTGAGGAGAAATCAAAAACTGTAAAACCTTCTACTTTATGGAGTGTCTACTCAATGTTGAAGAGTACATTGAATGTTAAAGAAAATATTGATATAAAGAAGTTTTCAAAATTGGTGCCTTTTATTAAGAACAAAAACGTCGGATACCGAGGGAAGAAATCTAAAGTTTTATCGAGAGACGATATTAATAAATTCATTCAAGAAGCTGATGATGAAACAAATTTACTTTATAAGGTACAGATGATCAAAATTTTGTATTATTTCAGTAATTTCAATATTTTTTTAATTGTAGGTTGCGTTAATTTTGGGAATCAGCGGTGCTTGTTGCCGTGAAGAATTATTGAAGGTAACTATTGATGACATTGAAGATACCGGGTCTATATTGATTGTTAAAATACCGGATACAAAGACCTATTGCCCAAGAATGTTTACCGTTTCAAATTCTGATTATATTGAGATATATCGCAAGTATAGAGCACTAAGGCCGTCCCATACACACAAAAAGAGATTATTTTTAAAATATTCAAAAGGAAAATGTGTTGACCAACATGTGGGAATAAATAAAATAGGGGAAATTCCTAGCTTGATTGCAAAATGGCTGGGAAAAGAATTGCATAAGAGCTACACAGGTCACTGTTTTAGGAGGAGTTCTGCAACTCTCTTAGCCAATGCAGGGGGTAACATGACATCTATAAAACGCCACGGTGGTTGGAAATCTGCCGCCATAGCAGAAGGATATATAGAAGATAGTTTGAGTAATAAAATTGATATTTCTAATAAATTAAATTGTTCCTCTACTTCCAAACAAATCAATATAACTGATACAATTGTGGACTCAACTTTTCAAGGGATATCTAGCGTTTCTGATCAGCAGCAAGGTGGACCAGCTTCGGGAATTAATATTGGAAGCAATTGTTTGAACTTCACCATCAATTATTATTGTAACAAATGAGATTTTTTGGTAGTTGGTAATTAATTAGTAAATTTGTACAAAAAAATTCAATACATTTTTTAAAAAGTAATGTTTTATCGTTTTTTTTTGTAAATTATTTTTCCAGTTAAAAAAAGTCTTTTTTTCACCGTGAAAAAAAGTCTTTTTTTCACTGTTAAAAAAACAAAAGGTTTACGTATCGATAGCGATGAAAAAATGTCAACTTTTTTTGACAGTTGTACAAAAAGGTATTTTTATAATTTTGTAGCTTTAAATTTGTACGTAAAATATTACATTGACACTTGCCCATTTATATTTATTCGATAGAGACGTCAAATTGTGAATATTTTTTTTTGCATGTATCAAAATGGAATATTGCCTGGACGATCTGGCAAAAGTGCTTAGACTCATCACTATTAATGGCGACCGGAATACGTAAATAATATGGGTCCATCTATAATAAGTTGTTGCTAACAAGGATGGATATGAAAATATATTTGTTCGGTTAACCGGAATAGCCCACTAATCCAATCACTTTAATGTAAAGGAAATAGCAAATATCCATGTGGGAGTAGAAAAATAATGCGTCATGGCATTGAAAAAAAAGGATGTAGTACATAAAAGGTTATTGATCTTAAATTAGCCTTTTATTATACATTATAGCACTTAAAAAAAGTTTAATATATAAAGTTTGAGCTACCTATTATTCTTTTTTTGTCGGTTTTTTCCATGCGTGGGAAGTCGGTAAAAAGCGCGTTAATTTTTAATCCTAAACGTTCCGTTTTTTACATGAACAAATTTATTTTTATTATTCATTTTAGTGGGCTTGTAGCCTGGACTTTATTAACAAAAAATACAGCCATAACGCGTTGAAATAAAGTTCTAATTAATATCGTCGCTGTTATTACGAAGGGGCCTATCTCAATATTTGGCGAACATAAGTTATACTTACCCATGACATAAAGGCATTATGTACGTTGTAACAAACTGACATATCTTAATATTACACAGTTTTTATTTTACAACATTCTAATGTTTAGGCCTATTTTAAATTATCCATAAAATATTTACAATAGCCAGTTTTTGCCAACCAACACAATCCTGCTATTAGATTTTTCAGACGCTAAAATCTCGGCCACCGCTGACTTCTGAAATCCCAATTTTGCTTCTTTACAAAAAATGACACTTGCCCCTCAAATTAAAACAGAGTTTACCAAATTGTTTGTGTAGTTTCAGAGAAATTGCCGTTTAAAATATCGTTTAGAGGGATTTTGTTGGTGGGCAATAACGGGCTATTGGCGACATTTTGCAAACCAACAAAATCCTTCTAAACGCTATTTCAAACGTAATTTTCTCGGAATCCACACAAATAGTTTTTAAATTGAAAAATGTTGCCGGCGTACAGACACGATTAAAATTGAAATAGTTTTATGCCTCCGCTGGGAATCGAACCCAGAACCTCTCCATTACATGTCAAGCGCGCTGCCAATTGCGCTACGGGGGACCTAAAATTATCCCCGGTCTGTGAATCACAGGAGATTCCAGACTATTACTACTAACATAAAATTGAATAAGTTATATGACCGAAGTTGGTGATACAGGGTGTGGGATATATTTTTTTAGATTACATGCCATATATTTTCTTACTTATTTGGATGCATCTTGTAGTTGCCTACATACCCCTAAAATTTTAATGAAATCGGTTCAGTATTATGGGCGAAAAAAAATAAAAACTAAAAAAAATCAGTATTGCACCACTGGTTTTAAAAATTAATAAAAAATAAATATAATGCCTCGTAATTAAAATTCTACAAAGGTACTTAATGAATAAGGTCCTAAAATCCCGTTAACCAAATTTGATTAATACGAATTGTACAGGGTGTCCAAAATTTATTATCAAACTTTGCAAATTTTAAAGCAATTTATTTTTCTTATTTCAAATTGAAACCCCTCTATATTATTATGTCATTCGATGCAGAATTAAAATTCCAACATTTAATCTAATTACAGCCCTATCGCAATTTCTAACGCATTAAGACTTATTTACAAAAAACTCGTTTTATCAACCTTTCCACCAGTCATTATCATATAATAAATATCAAAGGTGGCTTTGAAAAACAATTTATTGGTATTAAAGTTTATTAAAGTGACAAAGGCCCCATTTTGACTTTAGTTATTTTATAGTTTCAAATATTGTTAGATTAGTAGTATTAATTATTTAAGCTATATTATTTTTTGTGATGGAACAACCAAGAAGAGCTCGTAGATATGATTTTCATATTAGGAGCATACTAAAAGAATTTTTATTTGTCCTTTTAGTAAACTTTAATATCAATAAATTGTTTTTCAAAGCCACCTTTGATATTTATTATATAATAATGACTGGTGGAATAGTTGATAAAATGAGTTTTCTGCAAATAGGTCTTAATGCGTTCGAAATTGCGATAGTGTTGTAATTAGAACAAATGTTTGAATTTTAGTTCTGCATCGAATGATATAATAATATACAGGTGTTCCAATTTGAAATAAGAAAAATAAATTGCTTTAAAGTTTGCAAAGTTTTTACACTAAACTTTGGACACCCTGTACAATTCGTATTAATCAAACTTGGTTTACGAAACTGTAAGACCTTATTTATTAAGTACCTTTGTATAATTTTATCAACGAGACATTATTTCTTAATTTTTATTAATTTTTAAAACCAGTGGTGCAAAACTGATTTTTTTTAGTTTTTATGAAACTTGCAAAACGTCATAATCCTAACTTAATTAATAAGTGAGCTACAGAAGACGGGAGGTGAGGCGCAGGACCCTGTATCTATACATACACTATATTGCTAATACCATAATTCAATGATGACACCACTGTAGGCAGATGATCAGGGTCCGTTAACTTTGCGCAGCTCGGAAATTTGATTCTTAACTTAAACATTTGACAGGACCGACTTTCAAAATATTTTTACAAGCTTTTATTTAAATTTACCCGTTAGTTCGGGTGTGTATAGTTTATGGTCAAATAAAACTAAGTAACCAATATTTTATATACCTGAAATACCTTATTCCTGGTATTGAACCGTGATTCGTATAAAAAAGTATCATCCACTTTTTTCTACCCATCTTGAGATACAAGTCGCTAACGATAACAAAATGTCTGGTAAAGTTTTATACCTAAATTCGCACCCAAAACTTAAAAATAATATCCACAATCACACACGAAACATCCGAACAAATACAACGTAAAAAAAGATGGAAACGACTAACAACTTACAAACTAACAAAAAAAAATGTCTAAAGTAAAGTTTTATAAATATTATCACCCATAACTTGGAAATTGTAACCACACACGAACGAACGAAACAAAAGATGGCGACGAATAAAAATACAAACAATGGCGAGCCGGTTCTGTTTGCGATCTGTTAGATATCATGTCGGTTGCCTAATTTTTTCCCTACTGCGCAAGCGCCACGGGCCCAACTTCAGGTTATTTTGATTCGCATGATGGGTATCTTCTTGCTTCGTGCGGCTGCTTGTATTGGCAATATAGTGTATGTATATATGTGGTCACAACAGACACATAAATACATGTAAAAAAACACATAAACGAATTAAATAAGGGCTAAGGACATATTACGCGCGGTTCGGTATCCTTAACAAACAAAAGGTTTATGCAAATGTTGCAAATACAATCCGCATATTTTGTAATAAATTTCTTTGTCAAACGCCAAGTTTTGATTGACGTGGCATGATTCACGGAGCTGTTCGATTGTTTTCATAAATGTCTATTAAACGCGATTGAAGTACTGATGCCGATTAAATGCGAAGTATGCCGAAGTCGACGACGGACTTTTCTCTTTTCCGTCTCTTTTTAACTTTTGGGAGCGGGTACGTCTGTTTCCAATTGATTTATGTGAACTTCTAAATCAATATAAACCCACAAGGTCAACCGTGAGCTATGCTGAAATACGACCCGACTGAGCGGACTGCTTCGGTTTCGATCTGTATTTGGGACTTTTCGCATGACACATTTTGGAATATTTTAATTTTGTGGAGAATAACCATTTTTATTTGTTTTAAAAAATAAATTAAATAGGTGGGCCAAATTTATAGGTGGGTCAATGACCAAATGACCTTATGGACTAGCCGCGCCTGGTTTTATGATAGAGTCAACCGTTAACGAAATATTGTTTAAATTAACACACGGTATACAGGGTTCCACAAATTCGTAATCGTACAAGGGGATCTCAAAAACGGTAAGAGATACGAAAATTGTTAAATTAAGGCAAAGTTGTATATTTTGGGGCTTAACAATTTGGTGAAAAAAAATTGTAAATATTCCAAATTAAAAATAAACAAACAGAAAAATATTAGAGGTTGAGACTTTAGGTCTCTTTTCGTATAAAATATCAAATATCAGGCCTCTTATGGATATAGTGCCCATTGAATGTAGATTTTGAGGCGAAGAGCAGGAAACCTCCTTACATATTTACTTTGAAGTACTGACCCTAAGGAGATTCAAGATTTTCGGAGAAATCACATGTGGTGGCAACCTCCCACATGATAAACTTGGTGGAATTCTACTGGACCTTATAAAAGAAACAAATCTTTGCTAGCAAGGCAGGAACGCAGAATAAGCCACTAAACTGCAATGCAAGAAGCATAATCTGCACGCCCGACCCCCGCCTTAGATCAACCAACCAACATCATAAAATATATCGTAAATTTCACGCACGTTTTTAATGCTTTGACGTTTCTCTTGTCAAACACGTTGGCCAACATGTAATTTAAAAATTCCTTAATTCCGAAAATGAGTTTTCCTCACGAACATTTACAACTCTTGAAGAAGTAGTCCATTCTTAAAGTGGAGTTAATTTATGGGAATAAATAAAAGACTTCATGCTTTTTATTTATTCCCATTTACAACTTTTTTTTTTTATGATAAAACACCTGCACTGTAGGGAAAATCCTTTAAGGCGCTCTGGGAGCGGTGCGTGTGCGAAAAAAGCGATTAACGTTGGTCTTGAAACGTTGAAGATTGTATTCATTGGGAAACACGACCTCAGGAAGATCATTCCACAAAGATGACGTTCTCCAGATAAAAGAATTCTTGAACAATGAAGTTCGAGGAGTACTAAGCTGAACAACATATGGATGAGCGGCAGTGGTTCGCCGTGTATTTCTGTTTTGCATTGCTCTAGGTGGAATCAAGTGCCATGGAAATATCTGTAAAAGAGAGCGAAATCACCAACCTGTCTTCGATGCTCCAGGCTATCGAGGGTCTTGGTCAGCTCGGGGTCGCCGATAGGACGAATGGCTCTCCTTTGAATGGAATCCAGTAGCCGAAGGGTGTGCTTGGGTGCAGAGCTCCAGACATGAGAGTAATATTCTAATGATGGTCGAATCTTGGCTTTGTAGAGCGTTAAAAGTTGATGAGGTGTGTACAACCTTTTGGTGCGGAAAAGTACACCAAGTTTCTGTGCAGCTGCCTTGGCAATTGCGGCATTTACAACTTACTGTATATTTACATGTACACGACAAAGATAGAGTAAAAATGGATGAATTTTTCAAATCAGAATTTTTTTTTTGGTTTGGCTTAAATGTTCAGGACAGTAATAGTATAAAAAGATAACTTGAAATAATGTAACTAGATGAAAAAACGTTAAAATTTCAGAAACCTTTAAATTGTATTAAATTTATAAAGCTTAGACGTCCCTAAAACTGTATTTAAAATGCCAAGTCCGTATTTAAAAAAAAGTTACTTGAAGTTAGTATTTAAAGAAAAAACGTCGAATTTAAAAACTAATAACGCCATCTTGTAGAACATAATAGATGATCATGAAGAAGTGTTTTTGTTTCTTTTTCCAAGTCAAAAATGAAGGTGCAAAAAATTAAAAACCAAAAATAGAAATATCGTTTTTTTCGAATAGAAAATCTCCAAAAGCATTCGGAATATTTACAATTTTCTTTAACCAAACTATTAAGCCACAGAATACGCAACTTTGCCCCAATTTAATCATCTTTGTATTTCTTTGTAGCACCCTGTATACAGGGTGTCCCGAAATTAGGTGACAATATTTTAAGGGGATAAAGTACATCCAAAAATAGGACTAAAATCCTCTATTAATATACCTTCAAAAACGCTTCGTTATGGGGCTAGAGCCCCCCGAATGGAAGCTATGATAAGCGGTTTTTTCACAATATCTCAGAAACTGATTGAAGTATCATAACAAAATTTGATACATGTGTTACCCATGACAAGACGCAATAAACGGTTTGTTTAGCTTAGCTGTATTTCTTACAGTGGCGTCCTACTGGGTAGGTAGTGAGGAGAATATTGCCCTAACTTTTTTTTTGTAGGATTTTTTAACGCCAGGTGCAATTTTTTTAAGCACTAAAGACTTCTTTTGAAAAAAAGATAGTCTTGCTTCATTTCGGTAGGATTCACCATTTTTCAGTAAAATCGATTTAAAAATTTTCGGTTTTTTACAAGCTAAGGTGTTTTTTTGCATATCTCAGCAAACACTTGATATTAAAACATGAAATTTATTAGAAGTTCTACTAGCAACAAGGAATATTTATTAAAGGATGTAACATTAAAATATTTTTCCAGTGGTGTCGCACGGGGTGGAGCCTAAAGTAAATATTACATTTTTTTTTTAGTTTGAGGGGCTTTCATACTTTTAATGTAATTTTAACATTTTTTGTTAATAAAACCTTCCATTATTGTAATTTGACAGAATATAAGGTTTTCAACAGATTTTTAAACCTTGTTTTTTAAATATTTATTTGTATAAGAGACTTAAATAAAATAAAACAAAAAAGAATAACAAATTGCAAATCAAATTTAATTGTAAAACCACACGGGAAACTAATTCTTAAGCAAAAATGTTCAAAATGATTTCCATTTTGTTGGATGCAAAATCTAGACCTGCGGTTATATTTTGTGAGGCACGGAGAATTTGAAAATGGTATAAAGGGAAAGCCCCTCAAATAAAAAAAAAATAGTAATATGTACTTTAGGATCCAATCCATGCGACACCACTGGAAAAATATTTTCATGTTACATCCTTTAATAAATATGCCTTGTCCCTAGTAGAACTTTTAATAAATTTCATGTTTTAATATCATAATATCTAGTGTTTGCTGAGATATACAAAAAACACCTCAGCCTTTTCAACGGCTTGTAAAAAACCGAAAATTTTTAAACCGATTTTACTGAAAAATGGTAAATCCTACCAAAATAAAGCAGGAGTATCTTTTTTCAATAGAATACTTTAGTGCTTTTAAAAATTGCACCTAGCGTTAAAAAAACCTACAAATAAAAAAGTTAGGGTAATATTCTCCTCACTACCTACCCAGTGGGACGCCACTGGACGAAATACACCTAAGCTAAACAAACCGTTTATTGCGTCTTGTCATGGGTAAAACATGTATCAAATTTTGTTTTGATACTTCAATCAGTTTCTGAGATATTGTGAAAAACCGCTTATGATAGCTTCCATTCGGGGGGCTCTAGCCCCATAACGAAGCGTTTTTGAAGGTATAATAATAGAGGATTTTAGTCCTATTTTTGGATGTACTTTATCCCCTTAAAATATTGTCACCTAATTTCGGGACACCCTGTATACATCTATATTATTGTGGTAATAGTTTTTTAAACGTGAAATGCGGTAAGAGGTTAAAAAATAGATAAGGATATTGCCTAAAACCCTAGAAAACACACATTACGAAACTAGTGGTTATTTTAATAAACCTATATAATTATTACCCCCGATAAATGTCACTGTGTTGCTTATGCTAAGTATATGAAAGGTTACAGTGGCCCCTGACATACAAAATTTTATCCATTCTATTCTATTATTCAATGGTTAGCAATGGCAACGTCATCAAAGTATATAAGGTCATTTTCCAATAGCTTGACGTCAAAATGATGTCACAAACAGGACAAATATCACAAACAGGACAACTCTATTCAAACTTACTTATAATGATGTATTTGTTTTATTAACTGAAAGTAGTTCTAACTAAATATATTTACTTTATATTAGCTATTTAAAAAAATATTATTGCTTTGACCTGATGCCTTTAAAAGGGATTACGTGGATCTATCCATGCTCTTTATAATATAAAAGATAGTTTACTGTGGAAACAAAGGTTATAAAGGTTGTCTCCTTATTTAATAAGCATACCTATAAAAAGTTTAGTATTAAATATGAGGAAATTGTTCAACTAAAAAAATTAAAAATTATATTAAAAATATGATAGTTTTTGTTTTTACATAACATTTGCAAATCTATAAATGGTTTATACATATGGAAAAGTAATATCATAAAACCAATAGTTTGCCTTACAGTATATTTAAAATTAATATTTATTTAGGCTGCCTAATCAAACAATGTAAAGTTGAATATTTTTAGGGTCGTAAAAAACGGTTTTATTTAAAACCGCCACCGCAGGCTAGCTAGTTCCTATGACAACGTAGGAAAGACTAAACCTTGCTTAAAGGCATCGCACAATGTGACAATAATAGAAAAACTCGGGGAAAACCTCAAAAAAATGTTAATGGGTTTTCTACCAAGAAAAAGCTGAAAACGAAAATATTAATATTTCCATCTTTAAAAACAGAATTTTTGCTTTTTTAAAAACATTCAACGCAGTAATCGTGAAAACGTTTTAAATTTTAACCAATTTTAACCCGTCCTAATTTGATAGGGTAATGATACTGTGAAAATACAACTAAGAAACTATATTTATATATATCTATATACAGTGTGTCCACGGATTGACTATCGAAGAGGAAAAACTTTTTTATTTGTGGGTTTATGAAAAAAAGTTATTTTCCATAAAAACTCCCGCTTGTTCTCAGACGACCAAAAAGCATATTATTTTTTCAAATTTATATACCGGGTGTTCAGAATTTAAAAAAGCTAAGAACAAAGTACCCTTATGTTTAAAGATAGGATAAAAAGTAATTAGTAAAAGTTGTTGCGGTTGAAAACCTACGTCTCATAACCACGTTTTGACTTATTAGCTAAATGTACAGAGACTAGCAAAAAGTTCCAACTCATAAAATATGATTTACTTTAATTATGAATAGTACACGGTTTTATTTAAAAACGTATTAATTTTTTAATAATATGGGTAGTTACTTAGCCGTTTTCGACAATTTCTCGTATACAGATAAAGATTTTACATAGAATAATACCTTCTAAAGACTAACTAATTTGCAAAATGCGTTAATTTAAAGCAAATCATATTTTATAAGTTGGAACTTTTTGCCGGTCTCTGTACATTTAGCTAATAAGTCAAAACTTGGTAATGAGACGTAGGTTTTCAAGCACAACAACTTTTACCAATTACTTTTTATCTTATATTTACACATAAGGGTACTTTGTTCTTAGCTTTTTTTTATATTTTTCTAAATTCTGAGCACCCGGTAGGTATAAAAATTTGAAAATATAATATACTTTTTGGTCGTCTAAGAACAAGCAGGAGATTTTATGAAAAATGGCTTTTTTTCATAAACCCCCAAATAAAAAAGTTTTTCCTCTTTGATAGTCAATCCGTGAAGACACTGTATATATACAGGGTGGCGCATCGAAAACGAAACAGAGGCAATTACTGGCAGCTCAGTTCTTTTTTGGAAAAACGCTCAGACCCGTCGATTATTTTTTCGAGGGGGAGACAAAATTGGCAAAAATCACGTAGACACATGCAGCCCCCTGGGCGGGGGTGGCACCACACCTAAAATCTTAAATGGAAAGGAGGGGTCGAGTGATACCTTATTTTAAAGGTCTTTCAATTCCCTTAATAATGATGTAAAATTCATGTACTTCAGTTCAGTAGTTTTGGAGATTTATTTAAAGCTTATATTATATTATATTTAAGTACTTATAGTAAAAAAATGATTTTTAATTGTATTATTTTACCTCATTTTGTTTTTTTGTAGTTCGATTTTATACATGTGTTCACAACAAGATAAAAATAGATTACAAGATTTACAAAATAGAGCAATGAGAATAATATTGGGGTGTGATAAATATACCAAGATAACAGATATGATTATTTCGTAGTTTGATTTTTATTCATAAAATAAATTTAAATATATCAGCACCATATTATGAAAATTTTTTAACAAAATTTAATGAAGTTCATATTCACAATACAAGAGGAAAAAACAACTTTATTTTGGATCATACAAATTTAAAATCTACTCAAAAATCAATATTTTTTAGAGGTATAATAGAATATAATAAATTAGAGAATGAAATTAAAACATATAACTTAAAATTATTTATAAAAAAATTAAAAAAACAAATTTTACATAATATAAGTTTAATACGATAATAGTCTTTTTAGATTGTAATTATCAAAAAAGAAGAAAATGAAGAAAAAGATAAAATATAAATGTATTGAAATAGCTCAATGAGCTAATAAAAATTGATTATTATTATATTATTATTAAGACCATTAAAATAAGATATACTCGACCCCCCTTTTCATTTAGGATTTTAGGGGTGGTGCCACCCCCGCCCAGGGGACTGCACGTGTTAACGTGATTTTTTGCCAATTTTGTCTCCCACTCGAAAAAATAATCGACGGGTCTGAGCGTTTTTCCAAAAAAGAACTGAGCTGCCAGTAAATGTCTCTGTCTTGTTTTCAATGCACCACCCTTTATATTAAATTCGACCAGAAACACTGCGTTCTCTTGACCCGAATCCTCGCCATGTTTATTACTGAATTTTTAAAACCTTTTAAATTTGGACTCTACATATATTGAGGAGTGCATGTGCCAAAGTTATTTTCATAATAAAGTCAATTTTGTATAAATATTTTTAATTGAAACTGTAATGGCTTTCATTAATATATATTTTTATTTCTGATTTTTTTTTTTGAATTAAAAATCTTTTGCACACTCACATAGACAACGCTTTTTCACTGGCGAAAATAAAAATTCAATATCTTGGTTAGTTTTTTTGTAATTAGGGTAAAAAAATACAATTTTACATACCAAATTTAAACGCGGTGGTATCCACTTAAACGCTAGTGACTGTCACACCTTCGCGCATCGCCCATTAAGTGGTTGTACCTTTATTTTCTTGGTCGGACTTTATGTATGAGAATGCAAATATTTTTCGTTTACAAATTTTGAAAACGCTTTAAAGAAAACATCTCAATTTCATTTTCCCAGCTTTCCCTAAAATTTGTTTAGTTACTTTTGTCCCTTTGTCCTTATTTATTATTACACTGTGCGTGAGCTCCCTTCGTGTGGCATTGATAAGTGATAATTGAAAATGAAATATTAATTTCGTATTTTTAACCGTTGCTGGGTGTGTAAGAATTTTCTGACATAGAAACGATGAAATTGTATAAATTTGTAAAATGTATAATTTCTCTTCCCCCGAAAATATAAAATATGTACAAATTAATTATTCCATTTTTTTAATTATATAGAGGTAAACTTACCCAAGCCATTAGGTCAAAAAATATTTAAATTATTAATATTTCATTACCTTTTGTTTCACCCTTGAAATGTAAAAAGAGCTTACATGAGCCCAAATTACCTGTATTTTCAAGTTTAATAAAATTAATTTACAGAGTAAAGAACGGAATATTTCAAAATATTTCCTCGGTTTTTGTTATCTTTTATAATAATTTATACCGAAGAGAGATTCATTTTACCCTTGGTCCAGTGGCGGCTCGCGGTCTTAAAAAATGGTGAAGAGCTAGGTATGGTGCGGGTACTTGAATAAACATTGACTAAAAACCCGTGTAACAAAACGTATCTCTTATCCTCATCTGTCCAAGGACTGAATGAAGTTTCCAACAAATTACAAACTATGTCATTAATTGGGTTTATTTTTAAAACACACAATTAAATAGGTACGTTCACTACTGAATTAACTGAAGAATAAAAATAAAACTTCTTAATCACACAGTAAATTACGTAAAAATAATATCTATAACCGTAATTTTCGCGCCTCAAAATAGATACTTTAAGGTTAGGCGAACCAATGCTAAAACAATGGTGCATACCACTGATCTTCTGATTCGGATTACATTAATATTATTCATTCGAACATAATTATTTCTTAAGGGCTAAAAAATGGTAGATATCTGTATTTAATATTGTCGAAAAATTTTCCTTCTTGTTTTATTTTTTTTTGGTAAAGAGCCCCTTCACCCACTTCACCTGCCGAGCCGCCACTGCTTTGGTCCAGTTTTCAAATATTCTTCTAAATAATATAGGGTTCTTTTTACCGCTGCGCAGTAGCTCAGTGGTTACTGGCATTCGTCCTTGGCGATTCGAGTTAGGTGCTCAGAGAGGGTATACGGTTAATAAAAAAAGTATGCCCAGAACTTAAGTGGTTAAAATAATGTAATAATTAGTGATTCCTAATATCGGGACCCAGAGGGGCGTCAAGGACCTACGGGGGCGTAAAAAGAGTACCTATAGTCTACTTTAGAAAGGTGTAAAGTAATAAAATGGAAAATTCCGTCCAGATCGGCTCAATTTCGGAGTCGGCCATTAACCAAAGAAAAAAAAAGTAATTTGATAAAGAAGGAACAATTGGCTATAGCAAATTTACACAAACATCGTTTTATAAAATATGCCGTGAAAGCTATAGCTGAAAAACATAGTGTAACTGCGCTGTGCACACCGCCATATCATTGCGGACTAAATCCTTTCGAACTTATATGGGCGCAAGTGACAGGATTTGTATCAAGACACAACATGCCATTTAAAATTACAGGCTTTAAGCTACTGTTTGATCAATTCATTAAGGACGTGACATCACAGAACTGGCGAAAAGCACTCCATCATGTTATTAAAGAAGAGGAGAAAATATGGGATCTTGACCACCTGATTTAACGTTAATAAAGATACGAGTCCAAAAAAAGTTTTTAATCATTTAAGAAACATTATTGTCCCCAACCTTTATACAGACAACGGTATTTTTGAAATAATTGATAATATACAACCAGAGGAATCTAGACGTTTTCGTCTATTATCAAAGTACGTTTATAATATTGAAAAAAACTGCAATAAAAATAATCATGTCTTATTTAAAATGACAAAGGTGACAGCTACTTCCGGTATAATCGGAAGTAGTTGAAAACGTTAGTTAAAGAGGATGCATCGAAAGTTATATTTAAAAATATGATAAAAAAATGAATTTTTAGAACTTTTAACAAAAAATGTTCGTCGTGAATCTCCCTATATAACTTCCTTAAAACCTTATAAATATATGTGGGTGTATTATAGCTTGATTTATGTATATAAATTGTTTCATAAACTATGTAAAATCAATTAATAATTAATGTCAAACCTTATATTGATTCCTACGATTTATTTTGTAAAATAAAATATTATGTTTTTATCTGGTGATTCTTGGGTATACTAGGTTACTTAATAATCAACTCATTGTTATGTTACAACGTTTCGTACTTTTTCAAGTTTTTATTAAAACATCTAAAAATATAAAATACATGCACAATTTTTGATATAACAAAAAGCATTTTGTAAACTATTTTCTTAAAATATTTAGGTTTTTGTTTGGAAAATTCAAACTTTTTAAAGCTGTAACACATATTACTCAATACATAACATTTTTTGTTATTTATATACAATAATTGTTTTAGAAAATAGATAAAAATAAAATTTGAATAAAATAAGGAAACGTGTTTTGTGGTAAGTTTTTTTTTTATTCGTTTAGCAAGAATTTTGTTCTTTTATCCTCTATATAAAACATGACAAACACACTAAAAAGATTAGATACTGTTTATATGTACTATTTTTAAAGATTTTCATATTGAATACAGGATGTTAATTAGGTTTTGTTTATATATACAAGATGTAAAAAAGTTTTGGATTAGATATTTATTTTATTAAATTATGGTCCTTTTCTTTTTTTTAATCATTTCCTTTATAGTTAATTTTTGATAATTTGACTCTTGGGATGAAATTTTAGTTTAATTGAAATTAAAAGTATGATTCGATGAAGTTGCATGTTTTGTGGAAAGCAGTAGTGGCATTTTTAATGTATTTGTGTCCTTTAAGTCGATTGTTTAAAAGTTCTGTTGTCATACCTATATATTTCTTAGGACAATTTAAGCACGGGATAGAACAACAACTCCAAGGTACGTTTCCTTATTTTATTCAAATTTTATTTTTATCTATTTTCTAAAACATTTATTGTATAGGAATAACATTGTATATATGTGTTAGCTATAAAGTGTTTGAATTCTCCAAAAAAAAATTTAAATATTTTAAGAAATTGGTTTACAAAATCTTTTTTGTTATGTCAAAAATTGTGAATGTATTTTATATTTATGACTTTTATATTTTTAGTTGTTTCATTGAAAACTTTAAAAAGTACGATACAGACGTACGAAACGTTGTAACATAACAATGAGTTGTTTATTAAGTAACCTAGTATACCCAAGATTCACCTGATAAAAATTAATATAAAGGCCAAGAGACACCCCATCTAAAATATTCTCTATATATATATATATATATATACACACACTGTGCGTATTTCAGTAAATATTTGAAATTTTCGGACGAAAGTGTTTCCCAACTTGCCGTTGTGAACCTACTTCCTTGATGGCGCAATTGGTTAGCGCTCTGTACTGGATATACGGAGGTTGTCGGTTCGAATCCGGCTCGAGGAAATACTTTTTCTGAATTTCAAATTAGGTGTTTATACACAAGAACTTTCCATCTTAAGATATATATATATCTCAAGTCTTATTTGAATAGGTTTGGTAAAAATACATTTGAAACAAACATAATATAACAAAATCCTCCTATTATATTTTTAAAATAAGATATTTGATATAATAGTAGTTTATATTACAAGAGTTAATATGATGTCCATATCGCACGAGGAAGTAATAAAACTTCTGACCTCATTATGGACAATCCACTCGAGTTGTACAGTATATTTTTTCTACGACTCAACTCCCGAACTTCATATTAAAAATTAGAAAAAAAAATATTTTAAATAGAAAATTATAACTTTTCTTACGATTTATTGGATACCGTGAACTATTAAATTTTAAACAAACTTTAATTAAATAACTTTGAAGGTATAACGTAACTTTCCTAAACCAAAGTATATTTTGAGAATAGATAAGATTTAAATGCATCGAGTCATCTGGGACCTAAACACAACTGGACAGACAAAAAATAAAAAAATTGAACGTTATATTTTTATAGTTTTTATATGAAAATTTGGTTATTTAAATCTGTACGGGATTAAATTAATTGTAACCCGACAAGCGACTAGGTTGCCATTTGAAGAAAAAAGTTATTGTCGCGTTGCACAAAGATGTTTAATAATAATTAACTTACCAGCAACTTTGCCGGTGACATATATGACATTGGCAGAAATACTTTTTTTACAATCAAAGTGGCCGGGTTACCTTAAATTTTAGTTTACTAATCAGGTAACCTCGATTGTGAATACATAAATTCTAAATTTTATTTGACTAATTATTGTACATATTAAATACAATGTCACAGTCAAAGATGCTGGTTAGTTACTTAGTATACATCGTACAAGTAAACATCTTCCTGTAACTCGACATAAAAAATTTATGTAATACATTTCCCACAGGAAATAGATTTTGAGCACAATAAGAAAAAGTGTATTGTATACGAAAATATTATTAGATGTGATTTAGTATATTTTGTAATCATTACTTTTGGTTAATTGTTACCAGGTATCGAGGGCCTCTATAGTGTATTACAAGGTTTTTATTTAACCCATATCATGGGGTCTGGGAGACACTTGTCAACAAATAACGCTCACCTACTCCTCAACTTTTTCTTATATCATTCAGCCCTTCCATCTACTTTTAAGTAGGGCAGACAGCAATGTGTTTAAATATTTTGAGCAATATAGGTGAACATACGCGTAAGTTATTTCGGGTTAAAGTACGGAAGTGTCTGTGAGATCCCTTTGTACGGGTTAAGTAACAAAAAGAAACTTTTATAATAGATTCTGCTTCGGAGCAGTCCAAACGTCTTCGATATGGTGACAAACAGTTTGAAGAGACTGTGTTCCAAAAGACTTAAACGTAAAACCCAGTACTTATGTGTAATGTGTAAAAACCTAATATGTTTTGAGTACACCTTTCCTATGTAAAGAGTGTAAAAGTAACCTCCAAAATAAAGCTTGTTATTTTTGTAATTCTTGATAAAAAAATTAAAAAATAATGAATAAAAAAATTTATGAATATTTTTTCGTTTTATTGTTGTTCATTTAGTTTCTTTACAGATAAAAATCGTTTGACAAGTTTATTTTACATTTTAAAAGAAAAAAACATGTAAATTTTAAAAATGTACTACTTTTTACTTTTCAAAACTTAAATAAATATTTTTGTGAAAATATGACTTTATTTAATAAAATTTTTACATAAGCTAAGTTCTAATAAATGTTTATTTATAGCCTGACCATTTTCACACGCTTACAAAAATATAGATATATATGGCTAGGTGTGTCACAGACCCCACTGTACGACTCATGTCCTAAAAGTGACTCTGTACGGGTTACGGGTTAATATACCATTAAAATGTCCGTATAAGATGTAAAAATAAATTAAAACTTCGAAACTCAAAGTGGGGTTTCAAAAAGATTTAAATAATAATTAACTAACCAGTAACTTTGACGGTAACACATGATATTGGTAACATTTTGCAAACCAACAAAATCCCTCTAAACGCTATTTGAAACGTGATTTTCTCGGAATCCACACAAACAATTGTGTAAAAACCTGTTTCATATGCAGTGGCAAATATAATTATTTCCAGCAAATCGTAAATCCGGTTTCAGGTATCAGCCAGTGCGAAGATTTTTGGGCCTGAAAAATCAAATAGCGGGATTTTGTTGGATTGCAAAATGTCACCATTGGCAGAAATACTTTTCTCGCAATCAAAGCGGCCCGGTAACTTTAATTTTTAATTTACTATTAATGTGTAGAAGAGACCATCGAAAATTCATTTAAAAAAATGTTGCCAATCAAGCAGCTTAGCCGGCTTCTACCTGGCCCAAAAAGTTAAAAAATAGGTTATTCTACACGAAATTCGGTTGTACTGATCGAAAAACCAGAAAAAAATGTTAAAAATTTATTTTTTCTCATACTTATATGGGTGATTCTCCAGATAGAGGAATATTTACACGAGCACCGAAAAAAATAAATTTTTAACGTTTTTTCTGGCTTTTTGATCATTAAAATGTAATTTCGTGTAGAATAACCCATTTTTTTAAACTTGTTAGGCCAGATAGCCATGTAGCTGCTTGATGCCGCTAACCTTCTTATTAATGAATTTTCGATGGTCTCTTCTATAACTTCGATTGCTGGTTAGTTAATTATTATTAAAAATCTTTGTGCAACTCAACATGTTTGGTGTTAAAATCGTTTTATCACAAACATATTTTCTCGAACAATTCCAATTTGTAATAATATGTACTTAAATCCATGTAAACTGCCCCGATTCATATAAAAATATTTCTTCTTTAAATTACTTTTTACAAAAAAGTCCTAAGCCAGAGAAAAACCTCTTTTGATATTTTTTTGAGCTGAATAATTAATCAACGTTTTATTAGGTGAATAATACGCAAAAATTTCCCACGTTAACTTGCTGGTTTTCTTGAATGTCTATACCTTGGACGCCAAATACCTTATGGTCGATATTCCATGTTAAAAAGTGTACTTAAGGTTTAGATATCAGTAAATACTATAAAGTTAATGCCTACATCAAGAGACCGCGACCCAACTCCACAGTTTCACACAACCATCCGCTAATCAAGATCAGTTGGCTTCGATTGCTTCAACCTGTCTGGCATCCGCAATCAATTTGCATAGTGCATCAAATTGTACTTTTAATATAAATATTATTAATAAGTAGATATGAAATCTGTTTGTTTTTTAGTAAAATTATATTTTTAGAAATATTTTGTGGTAGTTTTTCTAACGCTTGTAGAAAAAATTTTGATCCTAACTCATGCGGAAAGACACTTCCCCGCACTCGACTACTTACCCGAATTCCGCTTCGCATCGTTCCAGTAACGGCAGTCGCGTGCGGGAAAGTGGCTCTTTCCGCACTTGTTAGGATAATAACTATTTCATGCAAAAAAATAGAGGAAAAAAATATAAGCCAATGAAAACCCTAAAAAAGTTACCAAAATTCATTATATTCTAAAAAATATTGAGAGTTATTTTTTAAATTAAAATAGCTTACTCACACAGTCCAAATTTAAGTTTTAAAAAATCAGTTAATAAACATGGACTGAAGTCGTTTCAGAAAACGCAATATTTTTAATATATGCAGTGTGGCCCGCTCTTAACGCAGAGTTCCATCTAAACTACTTAACTTTTTAATAATTTTCGAAAACAGAGTTATAAGAAAGCATTAGGTCTACAATTTAAAATTATTTTAAATTATTCAGGGTGTTCCAAGTAAACAGGATATATCAAACAAACTTTTTAAATGAGACAAATATCCTATAAATTATTTTCTAATTCCCTATTAGGCAATCCAACGATGTGTCAAATTGTCGGCTGGATGGCAAATACTGCTTTGTGATTGGTACACGTGACCATAAAAATAATTTTTCTGGTGGCATTTAACGGGTGACTCAATGCTTTTTGCCATCCATCCGCCATGTTGAATCACGTGGTTTGGATTCCCTAATTAAATTCTACGCATCTTTTGTATAAAATGTCATATTATGTTTAAATTGCTTTTAAGATATTGACAATAAAATATGGCATATTTAGACTTTGACAGGCTGTAGCATTGAAACAGCGCATCTTAGTGAAAAATGGGTTTTTACCTCCCTATCTTAGTTTTTTATTTTTTTATCCAAAATCCGATTTAGTATGTTGAACCAAAACAAAAACGGTTTAACAAGTTAAACCGGAAATTATAGCTTTAAGATAGAGAATAAAAAACTAAGACATGGTGGTAAAAACCATTTTCCTCTAAGATCCGCTGTTTCAATGCTACAGCCTGTCAAAGTCTGAACATGCCATATTTTAATCGTCAATATTTTAAAAACAATTTAGACATGACATTTTATACAAAAGATGCGTAGAATTTAATGGAGAATTAGAAAATAGTTTATAAGGTGTTTCATTTAAAAAGTATGTTTGATATGTCCTGATTATTTGGAACACCCTGTATAAATTAAAATGATTTTAAATTGTAGACTTAATGATTTCTTATAACTCTATTTTTGAAAATTATTAAAAAATTGAGTAGTAAATGTTATGGTGTCCTGCGTTGAGAGCGGGTTACTCTGTACTTATATATATAATTTTGCTTTTGTTATTTTTATATCAATATAGCGGAAAATTGGAAGTATATTTCAAATTTCCAACGTAAAAAAAGTAATATTTTCTGCCTTGTTTCATCCTGTCTTTCTTCATTACGAATACGAGTGCAATTTCTGGTTCAAAAAAAATCGTGGGTACTGACTGAAAGGATTGCTTAAACACTGATATTTTGAATAAATCGGCAACAATTCTTTCAAAAAGAAAGATATGGTAAAGCTACAAAATAAAAACAAAAAATTATGAAACAATAAGAATTATTATATTACGCACCTTAGTAATTTACCTCCAATATCATAAAATATTGGTAACATTATTTCACAAATCTACTTTTCAGTCTTTTGTCAATGTATACTCCAACAGTTGAATATAGTTTCGTATTATTTATACACAATAAATTAAAAAAATCACTAAACATGATATATCACAAAGGGAACCTATACATTTAATTTATATTTACACAGTTTTTATCAATCCTGTTTAAGTTTCACAGCACAGACGGTTGCCTATATTCATTTTTATCTTTAAATACTAACATAGTACAAAACCCAATAAATCTAGCACCTCCATTCATACGAAAATTTAAAATTAGGAACCTAGGCTTTGGTATTAGAAAATAGAGTCTTTTAATTTACACGTCAGTACCACACCCTTCTTGATAACCTTCATCTGGAGAATTTCTGCTACTACCAAGTGCCCTTTTAAGGGCTGTGACTGGTGGTAATACTGGAACAGCGCCTTTCTGCCAAACCCTCAATGTTTTAGTTGTAGTTGGAAGGCTGACTTGTGTCGCAGAGGACGCCATCTCTGACATAAGTACTGGTAGACCGTAGTCTTGTGGATATCCGTGAATTCTATTCTTATAACTAGAAATTTCTTCAGATGAAGCATTGGCACTTGTTCCTTCGATTATTGGAGCTTTATCATCGCATATATATGCTGGATTGTTATTGGCGCCTCGTTGACTACTGTATGACTCACTCTCCCATAAACTTGAGGGATACAGAGAGTCTGCATTTCTGCTATACTCGCCACTAGCAGGTCTATCCAAATTATATTCTTCAATTGCTACTGCATTGGGTATCATTTCGCTGCTGCCTTGTTGTTTCATGTCATTTATTAGGTCGGGATTGTTTCCAGAATTTGAAGAAGGAGAAATATAGGAACCTGATATGACGCTGCCGTTGCCACTGTAGTTACTTGTAGCATATGGTTGATCATTTACTCTTGGAGGTTTTTGGATGGGGTTGCAAAGATTTAAATCATTGGGCTCATTTCTATCTCCAAAAGAAGAAGTTTGGATCGTAGGACTCGAAGGTGATATGGCTACTTTTCCATTGGCTAGTGCAGATCCATTGACAACGGTTACAACTTCGATTTGCCGAGGTGTTTTGGTTTCTATGTAAGGGCTTCGTCGAACACGAATAAGCAGGACTGAGATGATCACCAGGACTAGGAGAATAAGGACCACTAAAGCTGCACTGAGTCCAGCAATTTGACCATTACCCAAAGACGTAATACCTAAAGGTCTGGAAATTACTCTTAGGGTAAAGTTAGTTTCTGAAGAACCTGCGCGATTTTCTGCTACGCAGTAAAATTCTATAAGATCGATTTCCTGGACATTACTGATGACCAATAGGCTCTTTTTTTCTTGTTTTCCTGATTCATATACATTGATTTTCTGGTGATTGGAAAAATGAGAGTTATTTGCCAAAAGTTTACCATTCCAGTACCATTTTATATGTGCAGGTGGAATAGCATTTGCACGACAGGCTATTGTAGCATTGTCACCGGATGTAGCTTCTATATAACGGCTGACAGGGAGAATTTCTGGTTTGCAAGCTAAATCATCAACGTGAATCTCGGCAAAAGATTTCTCAATAAGTCTTTCTGGACCGCCGCTACACTTTGGAGCGACTGGATACGGAATATTATAATGCGCTAACCATTCTTTGATAACACGTAATCGACAATCACAATACCAGGGATTATTATGTAACTCGACACCATGAAGCTTACTAAGCATCTCGACCGTATGTGGACGCAACTCTGATAACTGATTGCCATTAAATTTTAATGACTCCAGACCCTCGATGCCCTCAAATGCTCTAGGGGCCACCATTTTAATTTCGCAGTTCGATATGTCCAATTTAACAAGTCCTCGGAGACTGCGAAAAGCACCGGAGTCAATTTTTTGAATGGGATTATTAGATATTAATAAGTCCCTTAGAAACGGAGTGTCCTGGAACGTAGTCGACGGAACCGACGTTAGTAAATTGTGAGACAAGTCGAGCTCAATTAAGTTAGTAACTCCCTTGAAAGCTTGGTCATCTATCTGCCCGATACGACAGCTTCGCAGAAACACTCGCTGAAGATTGACAAGTCCTGACCGGACGAAGGTTTCTCTCGCGAGAATTTGCAGATTGTTGCCGGATAAATCCAGAACTTGAGTTTCGGGATCCGCACTTTCGGGAATTGTTATAAGCCCGCGTTCCATGCACTCTACCGTACGTTTTCCGTTTTTCCATTTACAGGCACACAATGACGGACACGATTCTGATTTCACTAGGTTAAATATCGTTAGCACTACTACACATAAGGTTACAAGAGTATTTTTAGAGCACAACATGGTTTTTATGGTTAAAAACTACTGGTTAAATACTGAATCACTTATATTTTATTTCATTTAGGTATGTAGGAAGTCCGAACTGTCTCGTATGTAACTCCTGAAAGGTCCGATCGAGTCGGCTCTATCGATGTCGGCGGGCGAAAGCTCGCGACGGATTTTGTCGAACGGGCCGGTGTTCGCTTAAAGACTGAGGGGCCTCTAAGCTGATTTTCAACACTGGCGGCAGTATTGTGCCCGCACCTTCTCGCTCTTCTGAAAGCGTTGCGCACTGGTTCTCAACTAACCACTGCATAAACGTACTGATTTTTATGTTGGGTGCTTTTAATGGCAATGCATTCTTAGATGCTTAAGTGAATGAAAGACGACAGGCGGGTAATTAGGTAACCTTACAATGTAATAGCTGCATCGGTTTTTTGTCTTGCTAATTTGAGATGACGTTGTATTTTGTAAAAACTAAATTTACGTAAGCGATTCACAAGAAAAATATTATTCTTGCATATATATGGTTGTATTGCAGAAGCGTACTGAATATTATGTTGAGTGATTTTATTGAATGAATGTACTCTTAGTAAAACATAAACCAGGAAATGTGTAAAATTTATACCCCGAAAAAGAATAAAAATATGGCCGTTTTTTATGGAACTTGACGTGATATGTAGATTTAAAAATATATGTCGGGTTGCACAAAGAATTTTAATATTAATTATTTAACCGGCAAGTTTGACTGTGACATAAATGACTTTGACAGGCAATATATACTCACATTCAAAGGTGCGTGATTAGTAAATTAAAAATTCAGGTAACCGGGCCAGTATGATTGTGAGACAATTATTTCTGTCAATGTTACGTCTGTCACAGTCAAACTTGCCGGTGTAATAATTATTATTAAAATTATTTGTCCAACCAGACATTAGAGTAATATTTCTCCCTATTTAACTTGCCACTTCACTCAAAGTATAAAAAAATAATTAGAGACTTCAAAAATTGTTTATTCGAGAAAACAAACAATAATTTTTTGGTTAGACCTCTTAAGGATTTCAGCTGAAAAATTACTGCGAAGGAAAGGGAACAAAGCAATTTTGTCTAAAAGCAAATGATGTAATATACTGCAACCAAGGTGAAACTGTAACGTTTGTTTTAATAAAAAACTTGATTAAGACAAATGTTTAACTCTAGGTTTTAGGAAGGAAGCAAGCAGCTTAAATTCAAGATAAAACAACATCTAAACCTAGGAACTTAATTGGAAAAAACCTTAGTTCAGACATTTAATGAATAATTTTAAATACCTTAATATAAGTAGTTATTTTTAAAATAAAAAATTATGAAGATCATTTCCATTACGGTAGTCAGCTACTTTCCGAAATTTTCAAACATACTATAAAACGACATTTACTTCACAGCCTTTAGGCATTAGTAATGCTGAGGATGCTTTCTTTGTTATTGTTTTTAGAGGCCAAAAGGGGCGCCATTTAATGAGGGCTGGCTATTCCCCTTTCATTAGATAAGCAACTGTTACTATAATTATTCGACAATAAATATCTACCTTACAAAAATTATTCTTACATCAGTACAACTAAGGTTGCGCCGAAACTAGAAAATATTTATTGATTAACAAATGATTTTCAACGCACTGCAACCGGTGATATAGAATTGCTCTTGTTATGTCTAGGTTGGATGACTCTGTACTTATGAAACTTTACTAACTCGAAAACATAATTTCCGTCCATTCCGCGGATTTCAATCAATTTTAATTAGAACAGTTTCTTTCCATCAACTTTTATAAAACGATTATATTATCTCTAATCAAGTCGTAAACACAATCAATTTAAAAAAAACTGGTATTAATGATATATCATTAGTCATTAGCTAGTAAAAAGTTTCAATCGCGTGAAACTATGTATTTTCCATTTAAGGTTTCAATTCGTAAAAATCGTCAAATAAAAAAAAGCGGAAACAAGCTACTACAGTTTATGTAATAGTATTGATTTTATTCCTTTATATTAAGTAATATTATAAATAATAAATAAAAATATTTTTTTCTGATTGTCTATTTTTGATTTATAAATTCAAAACCCCTTTCCTTAATCATTTGCTATATTGCTGCTTTTTTTAGGTGGCAATTTATTTAAGCTTAAGATTTTTTTCGGTTATAGGTAAATTTTGTATGCGGCACATTAAAAATGGTATTTTGAATTTATACAATTGAAGAAAGACGCGTCGAATACAATACTAAAATCTTCTTCTCGGTTTTAAGGTGTACCGTGCCAGGCATGATGCACGCCAAAAAACGGTGCTTTGGATTTATTGCATATGGTACAGGGACATTATTTTAAGTGTCTCACCCGATTGGCGACTTTGCTATCGACCACAATAAAAAAAAAATTATGTATTCCCTAACAGCTTTTAGTGAAGAAGCCAAATTTGATGTCAAAAAAAATCTATGTTTACAAATTTGACAGATACGACGCCATATTGGATTTTCTTAAATGGCAACCCTATCTTATAGTAAGCCAGCTGCATTCGCCTATTTGTTCCAACATTAAAAATATATAATTGTCAATATTTATTTTCAGCCGTTCCGGAGATACGAGGCTTCGAAGTTGGTGATTTTGTTATCATCGAATTAACAGAAGCTTTGAGATTAGAATCTCCATTTTTTCTGAGGATACGTAATTTTTTATGGCGGAGCCACCCATGCTATTGTCATATATGTCAGATGTCAGAAAATGACAGTTACGACGCCATTTTGAATTTTTTTAAATAGCAACCCACATATATAACTACGTCAGTGTATTGCATTTCGCAGTCCGATTTCAAAAATATATAGTTGTCGATATTTATTTCCAACCCTTACCGAAATACGACCGTATCAAAAACTGCATCGTATGATTATGTGTTTTAAGTATCTCACCCCTATAAAAAATAGAAGCTTTGAGATTAAAAAATCAATTTTTTCTGGAGATACGTAATTTCTTATGGCGGAGCCACCCATGCTATTGTCATATTTGTCAGATGTCAAAAAATTACAGTTACGACGCCATTTTGAATTTTTTTAAATAGCAACCCACATATATAACTACGTCAGTGTATTGCTTTTCGCGGTCCGATTTCAAAAATATACAGTTGTCGATATTTATTTCCAACCCTTACCGAAATACGACCGTATCAAAAACTGCATCGTATGATTATGTGTTTTAAGTATCTCACCCCTATAAAAAATAGAAGCTTTGAGATTAAAAAATCAATTTTTTCTGGAGATACGTAATTTCTTATGGCGGAGCCACCCATGCTATTGTCATATTTGTCAGATGTCAAAAAATTACAGTTACGACGCCATTTTGAATTTTTTTAAATAGCAACCCACATATATAACTACGTCAGTGTATTGCTTTTCGCGGTCCGATTTCAAAAATATACAGTTGTCGATATTTATTTCCAACCCTTACCGAAATACGACCGTATCAAAAACTGCATCGTATGATAATGTGTCTTAAGTATCTCACCCCAATAAAAAGTAGAAGCTTTGTGATTAAAAAATCATTTTCCTCTGGAGATACGTAATTTCTTATGGCGGAGCCACCCATGCTATTGTCATATTTGTCAGATGTCAAAAAATTACAATTACGACGCCATTTTGAATTTTTTTAAATGGCAACCCACATTTATAACTACCTCAGGGTATGGCATTTCGCGGTCCAATTTCAAAAATATATAGTTTTCGATATTTATTTCCAACCCTTACCGAAATACGACCGTATCAAAAACTGCATCGTATGATTATGTGGTTTAAATATCTCACCAGATTAAAAAATGGAAGTTTTGTGATTAAAAAATCAATTTTTTCTAGAG
Source organism: Polydrusus cervinus (assembly GCA_935413205.1). Taxonomy (NCBI): domain Eukaryota; kingdom Metazoa; phylum Arthropoda; class Insecta; order Coleoptera; family Curculionidae; genus Polydrusus; species Polydrusus cervinus. Next base: position 22,444,405 of record OW284514.1, on the reverse strand, counting down.
ATACGTAATTTCATAAGAAATTATATATCGTCGGAAAAAATTGAGTTTCTAATCTTAAAACTTCTATATTTTAATGGGGTGAGATACTTAAAACACATAATCATACGATGCAGTTTTTGATACGGTCGTATTTCGGTAAGGGTTGGAAATAAATATCGACAACTATATATTTTTGAAATCGGACCGCGAAATACCATACACTGACGTAGTTATAAATGTGGATTGCCATTTAAAAAAATTCAAAATGTCGTCGTAACTGTCATTTTTTGAAATCTGACATATATGACAATAGCATGGGCGGCTCCGCCATAAAAAATTACGTATTCTCAGAAAAAATTGAGTTTCTAATCTTAAAGCTTCTGTTAATTCGATGATAACAAAATCACCAACTTCGAAGCCTCATATCTCCGGAACGGCTGAAAATAAATATTGACAATTATATATTTTTAATGTTGGAACAAATAGGCGAATGCAGCTGGCTTACTATAAGGTAGGGTTGCCATTTAAGAAAATCCAATATGGCGTCGTATCTGTCAAATTTGTAAACATAGATTTTTTTTGACATCAAATTTAGCTTCTTCACTAAAAGCTGTTAGGGAATACATAATCGTTTTTTTATTGTGGTCGATAGCAAAGTCGCCAATTGGGTGAGACACTTAAAATAATGTCCCTGTACAATGCAGAGCTGGGCACACAAGCGAAGCACGATGCGTCGTACTTAATGCTAAAATCTCTATCATCGTATTTCGCCGCGCCGCGCCTCACAATAGTAGTTTGTACAACAAGAGTTTAAAATATCGTACGAGGAAGTATACTAAGCACCACGCCGTAGGCGGAGTGCTTAAACTTCCAAGCGCAATATGGACAATCCACTCGAGTTGTACAGTATATTTTTTCTACGACCTAACTTAACCATCATTGGTATTTTGATTAATTGTTTTACTGAAATGCACAGAGGACAAAAAGGTTTGTCAGGTTTATTTCTGATTACGTAAGAATTATAACTGCAAAAGTACAACAAAATAGCTGTAGAATTGTAGGGTTATCTTTATGTCTCACCATTTAAGGAAAAATTAAAAGTTAATTTTCTATGTTTGTTGGTTCCTGTTCAAAATAAATCAGAAAATATCCCCGTGCACAGATATTATATATATTAATAATAGTAATATATTATTTATATGAAAAAAAAATAACCAAGGTTAGTAAGAAAATGTTCATTTGGTATGTATATAGTAGGTACATTTTATGCAAAGCTTGTAGTAATTGTCTAGAAATGAGTGGAAATAAAGATATTTTTAAAATAAGAAAGTGCGTCTGTGCGCAAATCTCTAGTTCATTCAGAAAATAACAATAATTTGGTAGAAATATATTTTGGTATTAATTTTGTTATTATACCTTTAACTTTCGCAGCATTTCGTGTACTCTCTAGGAAAAAATTGTGTATACATAGACTTTGGGATAAATGCTTTGATTTAAATTAAAGAAGAACACATTTTAACTGTCAGATTTATATATTTTTGAAGCGTATTGTTAACCTAACTTCTCTCAACTATCAGAAAACGAATTTACATCATGTAAATTTGGGTTCTCAGTAATTGACTACTGTGATTGGTCAGTTTCATATCCTAACTAGGATGGATATGAAAGTTTGCCTCACAGTTAACTGGAATAGCCTACTCTTTCCGTCACTTAAGTGTAAAGGAAACAGCTAATTTCCTTGTGGGAGTAGAAAAAATTACTTCTGCGCAGCACAGTACGGCACGACAGAAAACATAGATTTATTGTATATATTATTACACTATAGATCCGTGACGACGGCGCGTTGATTTAATGTTAAAATCCATATATTCCTCCGTGCCGCGCCGCACGTTAAATGACCGTTAAGCTTTACAATAATTATTCTTCGCATCTTGAGCGGATACCTTTTTCGAAACCAAGTATACAAATAACTTTTTTTATGTGCTACATTAAGTCGTTTCATATTCCTACATATTTTTTTACCAAGTGATGGTAAATCACTAAAAGAAAGCTGCGTCACGTATTTAGATTACCTCTTTCTCCTGTCAAATTATTGCTGAATTTCACCGACAAATTTTTTGGGACTGTTCGAGCCTTTGAAAAGATCCAGTACGTGACTAAGCATTCAATAAATCAAGAAAATAAAATAAGATTAGGAATACCGAAGTGAAAGGTTGGGTCCCATTCAAGAATAGTATTAACATACCTGCCTTAACCTGACTTAATACAAAAATTGTCTCCCACGTTATGATATAGTTGTGGAACTAAAAATAGGAAATTTTGGAAGGCATTCTTTTTGAACGTGCTGTAAATGCGCCTTTATTATATATTTGATCTATTAGTACTCATATCATGACAGCTGCTAGAGAATTGAAAGTATCTATGTATTAAATAGAAGTTCCTTAAGTACGCAGTCGTGGTTGTAGTTAGTTTACAAAATAAAAGTCATAATAATACGCTTTAAAATTATTTCGTGTCAAATTATACTTGCTTTGTAATAGGTAATATTTCACCTTGATGATTCAAGAAAAATTACTATAGTCTATTTCAGAAAGGTGTAGAATAATAAAAGCTCATTAGGTATGCAAAGGAACTACAGAGTGAAAACGAATATTTAATACTTTTATAATTTGGCATTGATTTGGCAAAATTCTTTTCATTAAGTGTCGGTAGTACCACCCGGGCTTGGGTCAATTTATGGGTTTTTCCTATTATTGTTATCCATTCAAAAATACTGAAAATGGTGTGACAAAGGCGTGCATTATGTAGTATTAGGTACACTTATTTTTTATTAAACATTATAAAAAATACTAAATATATTATAAAGATATTAAATTATTAAAAATCATACCATTCTTCGTCATCTGGGGAACTTGACGCTATAATTAACGGGTCGACGGTCCGATCGATCAGGTGGTCAAGATCCAACATTTTCTCCTCTTCTTTAATGACATAATGGACTGCTTTTCGCCAGTTCTCTGGAGTCACTTCCTTAATGGCTTGATCAAATAATAGCTTAACGTCTTCCATTTTGAATGTCGTGTTGTATATTGCTACAAATCTTTTTACTTGCGCCGATACAAGTTCTATAGGATTTAGTTCGCAATGGATTGGCGGTGTGCGCAGTACAGTTACACTATGTTTTTTAGCTATATGTTACACGGTATATTTCATAAAACGATGTTTGTGTGAATTTGCTATAGCTTATAGTTCCTTCTTTATCAAATTATCTTCAAATTCAATACTTTTTGTAGTTAACCATTTTTTGTTTTCTCCAAGATGAAGTTGGAGTCTTCTCTTTGCGTCGCGAATGATAGCTTGCGTTATCCATAACTAGTACTGAATCAGCTGGAAGATAATTTATCATTTCGCCAAAATAGTCCTCAAAAACATTCGAATTCATATCCTCGTGGTAATCTCCTGTATTGAACGACTGAAAGGTCTCCTACGACTAGTAAAGATTTAAACCAAATAATTGAAAGGGAGAGGTCGCCATATGCTCTAGGCTCCTCTTCAACGACGTCCCCGCACCTAAATCCGTCAAACTGCCGAAATCAAAGGGCTAGGGAATTCTGTTTCACGTATTCCTTTTAAATCAAGAATGCGATGGTTTTCAGGTCAAGTATCCTGTGATGGCACAGTAGAGCAATATTTTTGCAACAAAATGATGTAAATTACCAAATTGAGTCTCTGTGCCAAACATCAAATTGAATAGTAAAGAAATAGATGCCGTGAGTAGAGGATAAGAAAAAAAAATTAACTTTGATCGGTTATAAATTTAATAGGTAAATTTACTAGCAAAATGACGTTACAGCCTTTGAATCTCATATCTTGTAATATTTGTACCATGTACAGTAATTTTACCCACATCATTAGTACCACTACTATACATCCGACCAATTCGGGTTCTAAGTAAAACACGTAGGTATTAAGAATGGAAGACCATTAAAGGTGTAGTCATAGTAACCTTGAATCTCTTTGTGAAAACGGAAGGTTGAGGTTCTATTTATTCTTTTCTGTGATTTTGTATGCCATATATATACACAGCTTGGCATGCAGTTAGGGGATTAAAGAATATTAAGGGATTTTGTGTTTACTTTTTATACGTGAAAGCTGTTACCATTAGCAGAATTAGTTTTAGTATATGTAGGGGAAACATTGGAAACAATGAGAGTCTTTATTTTGTCCAGCGCAGCGTGTCAGTCTGTGACGTCAAAAAATGAACTCTCTCACTGGGGGTAAAAAAAATGATATCGCTTAATCTCTCGTTAACTCCTCTTTCAGATTTAGAATTGGTCCTATGACTGTTGAAAAGTGATTAGTCCGTCAACGTCAAATAAAATTTTTTAGTTCTATACCTTTAAAGAAACGCATTAGAATAAATTTTACTATTTATATTAGACTTTAACCCAAGTAGCAGTTTTAGACACAAATTGGAAACAAATTCTTTCCTGAAAAAACGGTTAGAAACATTTTCGAAAAAAAAAATAAAATTGTGTTGAGGAAAATGTGTTTCGAAACTTTTGCGACACATTTTTTAATCCAGTTACTAAAAATACTTAAGAACTGCTTGTTTAGAAATATTTTACAAACCACAATAGTGTCGATACGTCAACGACACGTGCCGATGAATATTTTTCGAAACATTTTTAGTTAAAATTTTAAAATTTTAACGACACATTTTCGAATTAGTTCAGGAAAACAAATTGGAATTTTTTTGCTAAAAAATATTTACCAAACAATGGTAGGTATTAGTTCAGTTACGAAACTTGTGAATAATAGTAGTTTGTATAACAAGGGTAGATATGGTCACTGCTAGTACCAACCACTTGGAAACACGTCCAAATGCCTCATTTAAAATGTATACGTTTCGAAATTATATTCTTATTGGTTGACAACAGTTTTCAATTTTCATCGGAAACAGAAACGATAGTTAGGATACATTTACCATAATGTGTATAAAAATGCTACTGGGGAAATATTGAAAGACCCATCCTTAAACTCTCATGTTACAGAATCAACGTTCAATTTCGAAATTTTCGAAAATAGTAATTTATGCTAGTATAAAAAGACCATTATACAATTTTTTTTATGAAAGCCTCAAAAGAAATATACTGGAACAACGTTTGAATTTTTAGATACAATGATACCAAAAAAATTATTTTAAACCATACAGGGTGTCCCAAACCGTTAGGGCATATCCAATATACTATTTTTTTTAAATCGAACACTATATTATTAAATAATATTATTATTTTGTAATTTCCTACAAAATTCCACGTATATTTTGAATAAAATGTTAAATGTATAAATTTAATTGTTTTTGAGATATTGACGATTAAAAAAATGCATGTTCAGACTTTGACAGGCTGTAGCATTGGAACGGAATCTTAGAAAAAATGGTTTTTACCTTCCCAACTTAGTTTTATATTCTCTATCTAAAGAGACCAACTTCCGGTGTAACATGTTAAACCAAAGAAATGGTTTTGCGGATTAAGATTCGCCGTTTACAATTTTGTACGAGAGTTGTCCATTTGGGTAATAAATACAAGTTTCTAATTAAATAGATTCAATTATGTAGAAACGCATTTTAATTTGTTTTCAAAGCTAGGTTCGCTCGTTGTACAGCTAAGAGTAACCCATAAAACGAGCACACCAATTTAACAACATAAAAACAAGAATTCTTCTTTCATTATATTCTCCCAATTTAATATTAAATTCTTCAACTTTAGCATATTTTTATTATATCCTCAAAGACACTCCGTTTACTGTTTTCCACGTTTTTAATTAAACAAAAATATTTAAGAAAAATAAAATTCGAGGCAAGCTCGTTCGGAAAAGCATGTAATTTAATACCCCTTGTAATAATTTGCTTTAATTTAGTGATGGAAAGAAAAATTACTATATCAATTTTCCTTATAAATTTAAGCCCGGGATTTGTGAGCCAAAAGAGGCCTTTTATGGCAATAAAAAGAAATTAATCACCTCCTGAACACATTAATAAGGATTTCGATAGACGACCAGCAGCAAAAATCAATATCCATAGGCATACACAAACAAAGCACGAGGGTTTGCGGCGGCTTGCTTTTTATAGGCCATCGTTTCATAATGGAAGTGAAGGAACTCGATATTCTGATTTAATAATAGACTGGGTAGCCCAATATATTAGAGAGATTTTGCAACCTTTAGTTCAGTTGGTTATTCTTTGTTTTTTTTGGGTATTTTCGTAACAACTTAAAAACCAGTGCTATTTTACCTTGTTATCCAAAAAATCACTGTGAACTCAGTTTCTGATCTTAAATCAATTAGCATACTTCCTGCTCTTATTAAATCTAATTCTCAAAAGTATTTTTAGAAATAAAAATGCGATGAAAACCCAGTAACGCCATAGTCGTCGACGAAAGCAACAATGTTGCTATCTTTTGCATTGAGTTGATTCCTATAGATGGCGTTACTGGGTTTTCATCGCATTTTTATTTCTTAAAGATATCTTGAAAACAGAGTCTCGCTGTATTCGGGGTCGCTTACAGGTTATGGCTTTCTGATGAGTTCTAATAAGAACGAAACAGCCTGTCATTGTCTACCTATGCCCCAGGGAACCCATTGCATTTGGCGTCCCTGTGTACTCAATGCAAAAGATAGATGCACTACTTTGTCCGCCTGCCGCTAAAAAACCTTCTTTTCTATATACTTATACGGACACTAAACTCTACTACTTTATTGTAAATGAATATGTTCACAATATTTGCTCCCTAATCAGTCAGGTTTCAGATTAGGGCATGGAGTAACATATCTTTCCAGAATAACTAAACTGCGTTACTGACAACACGGATACAAAGAAAGTTACAGTCTTGTTATTGCTTGGCTCTTCTAGGTTTTTGATTCTGTACGCCATGGAGATTTAATGTCTAAACTGAAATACTCTGCACTTAATGAAAAAAAAAAGATTGATTAATGAGCGTTATATTTAAGAAACCTTCTATGCATGACGCGTTTCGCTACCTTCTACCTTCTTTGGATGTTAAGGGCTTTATCTACTTTCATTTATTAATATAAATTTTACAGTTCTGTAAATCGTTTTGTAAGGGCATCTATTACAGCACTGGTGCTGTAATAGAGGCCCTTACAGCACTAGTGCTGCAATGAAAAAAACGGTTTTATTAAAATTTTGCTGTTAAATAAAACCACACTTTTTAGAAGAATGATTTATTTTTAACAATTATAAAATTAATAGCCAATTATTAATTAAAATATATCTTGATTTTTCTTGACTGAAATCATAGTTCTCAACATTGAGTAGTGAGTGCATAGTGTAGATGGTTTCTGGGAGCGTTGCTTTACTAAAAAATAACCCAAAAGGATTTTCTCAGACACCTCCTTTATTTTGTTAGCTTTGCACCAATCTTCAAACTTCTGATATTCCAACTCATACCGCGACTTGGATTTTGTCGGAACTAAACTTGAGATCGCTTCGTTTGCCGCTGCTTCTATATCAGAGGGTAAACTTCCATCAGAATCGCTCACTTTGAAAAACGCTTTTTATATTTTTGAATTTGTAACATAAAAAACTTGATTAGTAAACTTAATAACAGGTGCATTTTTATTTAAAAAAATGCCTTTTGCCAAATATTTATATTCATAGATGAAAGTAGATAAAATTTTGTACAATATTCTTGTTGTAAATTTATATTACTACACTCGATGTTTTGTTAAACTCGGCTGACGCCTCGTTTGACAAGTTTAACATCTCATGTTGTAATATGGATTTTTACAACACTTATATCGTAAATAACTATTTTTAACTGCAAAAAGGTAATATTATAATTTCTTTTATACTTCAAAAAACAATTTAAAAAACATTCACACCGGTAAAATCTCGAATCCTGCATCCATTGAACCAGAAATTGGATTATACCGAAAAAGCGCTTACACACGAATGAGTTAGTGAGTTCTAAGAAACCCTTCAGTATGTATACAGAGGTAGAACGGGGAGTGCGGTAGAAGAAAATATTAATGAGTTTTTGACTAAAAGAAACTTTGTTAGCTGCATGTTCATCAACACTTAAAGATATATTTCGGCTATTTATTGTTTCTTCCTAAAGGTGATGACTTCTGATAATATTAAGTGAAATGCAGACCCAACAGAGACTGGCAGAAACGTGAACTTTATTTTAATTTGACTACAATTTAGCTTATAATGAAAAACATAGACTACAATTAAGTCAGTAGGTATATATATATATATACCTGAAGACATTTTTCGCCTGATTGTTGTTTTTTCTCTAAAGATGGCAACTTCAGAGAAAATAGAGAAAAATGCAGACACAAGATAAACTGGGGGTATAAACGAGGATCCCATTTTAGTTTGACCAGAAATCGGTTTAAGATATGGCGGTTGATATTAAAGTTATTTCCGCATAGCTGATTGGCAAAAGCACCTCCACGTACACCTGAAGATATATTTTGGTTGGTTGTTGTTTCTTCCTTAAAGGTGACAGTATGGATTAATAAGGCCAGTAGGTGTAGATTACATGAGGTTGATATTATTAATATTTCAACGAATGCCGTTGCCAACGCCACCTTTACCAACACCTTAAATTTAGAATTAATGGAAATAGTGCAAACAGATCAGAAAGCCTGAATCATTAAATGCTAGGTTGGGTTCGCAGTTGACGTCAGGCGCGCTCTGGGGACTTGATTTTCGAGTTAAGACGACATTCTTTCAATTCGACATTTATGGTAGTGATGTAAACTAATTAAAGACTCGTTACAAAGAAAGCGTTACTAAATGATCACTAAAAGTAACGCGTCCTAATTTTATAAAATACTCTTTACTTTTGGCTCTTTGTTACTTACACTGAATTTAAATCTAACCAACTATTCTACCCAGAATTTTTAACGGCTTCGTTCGTGGACCGTATCATAATTATTTTTCGTGCTGATTTTGGTTTTAGATTGTCGGGCGGCCAACGTTGTGCTATTTTGTGTTATATCGTAGGTTTTAATCACATATTTGACAATTGACATTATCTAGATTTAATATATTTATACTGCAAAATACAAGTTTTGGCATTCGATTAAAGTTGTAACAAAAGTAAAAGTAACGATTTAAATAAAGTAACGAGTCTGAGTCCTAATACCCAAAATAACGAATCAATCCAAGTCCTCAAAAGTAACAGTGGACATTCTTAAGCGATATTCCAGAATTGAATCCCAGCGCGCTTTCAACAAACAATCGTACATGCGCCCCTGCAGACATCACGAAAAAAAAATTAGGCCCTGAGTAATAGAAGAAGTCCATAACAGATGTTTTTATTCGATACCGGAAATACGACAGAAGTCTGTAACACGCCCTATATTTTTTGGTTAAATCATAAAATATTTACATCATTCCACCCTGTATAACCTTCACGCCTTAACGTCAAGCGCAATATTGCCACTGGCATGGCGGATAGAAAGCAGCGATTTACCAAATAAATTAAAGTTGCAATAACTCTAAAACTTCGTGACAGTTCAATAAAAATTCAAGCGGTCGAGGCCTGAAATAAAAATATTTCAAAATAAATCAATTTGTTTACGTCGAACGGGGATGACAGGTCAGAAAAATGGCTACCGGAAAAACTCCTCGTTTCGTTTAGGGCGTGCGACAGTGGACGGCAACTGAATTTTACTCCAAAATTTTACAGAAATGAAAATGAGAAAATGTGAATTTACGTAATATTAGATTATAGTCAGGGCCGGCTTAAGCTTTTATGGTACCCGGGACTAATGGATTAATGTCTCCCCTCTCTTGCCAAATATAAATGGGATTGGATTATTAATTAATAAGAACTTATTTAAACATTTTTATAACCAAAAATCAGAAACTCTTTTTGCTTATTTTATCTTTAAAATATCTAAGGAACTGAAGGAAGTGAAGTCCTATCGACCTTCTTTAACAATTAACTTCAGAAAGTCAAATCCTAACATTAAAGAACGTAAATAGAACTTTACTGCCTCCAGGTTCTTTTTCAAAGTTAATTTTTTTCAAAATTTCACACTGCATTATTCAAGAAATGTGTATTTAAAAAATGTTAAATAATACGCAAGGAAAAGTGTTGAAATCATTACTGTAGGTATAAGAAAAACAATTCTGACATCACCCACCACGACTGTTGGGTATGTGTAGCTGAACCAACGACGAGAAAGCAAAGATAGACCCCTCATATCATTCATAAAATTACTATTGCGCCAAGCCTACAACTAACTATTTATAAGAGGGCGATATCATGTGTAGACTACTATGAAACCCAAGCACTGAATCGGTTATTTTGCAAACCAGACACTGCCTCACCATATTATTTTTTTATAATTAACCCACAAACCTTTCAAACACTATACTCTCACCACTTTTTATTTAATAAAGCTGTGAATAAATAATTTATTGTTCTTTCGGTCAAAATATTCATTTTTCCTTTCCGTATTTTCCCTTGCTATCGCTATGAGGCAAACGTTGCCAAGTTTTGCGCTAGTGTGGAATAATCTGAAAAATTATAAATAAATCAAGTAAGAAAGCACTAATACAGCAATGTGCATATTTTCAGTGGCTGTAGAACCGACAATCTTTATATGGGAACGTTTTTTTTTTCTCTGTCTCTATACCAAATTAAAGAAGTTCCTATAATGTAGAGGCAATATTTTTACGGAAGAACACTGATTGTGTACTGTCTGTACAGGTACACCAAATATACTTTTTTTAACACTGCACTGCATTTGAGTTCGTAAAAATAGCCACTTACATATTATCCGACCACTCTGTATGTCCAAGAGACGAAAATATTATACTTTACCGCCTCAAAATCAAATAATACTATTAAAGAATATCATAGAAAAAAATGCTTATATTAAAAATTAATTTTCATTTTACGCCTACACTAACATTTATCAAAGCGAAAAAAATTATTACTGCTAGATAAAGAACGGAAATTTAACCCAGTTTTTTAAGGTAAATTAAACATAACAGTAACATAAACCAACAGAAATTTTATAGTTCAAATAAATATGTATTATACGCTTTCTTAACGTTTGTATAGTTTTAATTTCAAAGAGCTTAGTAATTTTTAATGGAAATATAGAGTTACTTTATTATTCTTTTTAATATGCAGTATTAAAATAAGTAAATATACCTACAATAGGGATCTACATTAAATTAAAAAAATCGCAAATAATCCTTGCCACTAAATCATAAATTAATATGAATTTTTCCTTAGATGATCTTAAATAAATGGTTGTTAATGTGGCTGATTAAATGCAATTTTTAAATATTCCTTGTCACATCCAGGCTGTAGGTGAGAATCATCATCTATTTGTGGATCAGAGGTCAGAAGTGGATTTCAAAGTTGTTGAATTATTCCTTCTAGCACGCTGTTACTGGAATCTAAAATATAAGCTTTGTTCCTACAACAATCAAGGACTAGTCAGTCTGATTGGTTTAAAATAGTTTGCATATTTTGTCTTTTGATAGCTTACTACATACACACACCCACAAACATCTTTAAATTGTCTTTAAAACAAACATATGTACATTACAGTACAGCAACAAAACTATACTAACACAAACGTAGCAGTGGTGTAGTTAGCATTGAATGGGCCCTGTATCAAGAGCCAGGTGGTGGGCCCCTCGGCTAGAGAGGAGCTCGGCGGTGGGCCCACCTAGGCCAGTGGGCCCTGTATCATTGATACAGCTGATACAGCGGTTGCTACGCCACTGATACGTAGGACGAAGCCAGTTGTCTGCCTATTCTAACCTTAGGTTTTTTAACTGTTTATAAAGTCTGATGAGGCCAGTTTGAGGCGAAACATGTCACAACAAAAATAAACAGACCGTAAAAATTTTAAGGCCGAGACTTTGTGTCTTTTTTCTTACAAAATATCGTGATTACCCGGTATGATTTGATCCTTTTTTGTCTATAAAAGCGTTCAATACCAAACATTAAATATTAGATTTAAACAACTAAATTCGCATAGAGGCTTTCGCTTTATGCCAAAGCTTGTTGTAAAAATCTCTACACTTTTTTTATGTCCTTTAAAAAGTAAAATCCTCTGCCAGAAAGGATGCTATAAACCATAAAACACAAAAACACATCAACAAACAGGAAGTTTTAGGGTAAACGTGGGTCAGACTGGATTTAAACGATTTTTCGAAGCCGACATGAACTTAACTTTTTATACCAGAATGTACCTGTTTGAATATTTGTAATAGAAAATAATGGTTCATAAAAAGATGAACTTTATGACGTAAAAACAACGATAGATTTTAAATTGTTAACATACAATTAGTTATATTAAGCAGGAGCTTACATAATAGTGAGGGGAAAGATCAGTGGCGACTATTGATTGAGTATGGGAGGGCTCAGATCTATGTACGCAAAATTGAGTGCCTGCGGATATTTTTCTAATTTTTGAGGAAATGTCTAAAATGCATGACTAACAAACTTTTATCGAAAATATTAGCTAGAAAAATTGGCCACCATGGGATTCACGTTTCTTTATTTTTTTAAGAGCATCTGAACAATATTTTTAAATTCGTCTCCAAAGTAACCAGCTCCATGCGAAATTATATCTATATTCTATATAAAAATTTGAAGAAGTAGTCCATACTTGAAGTGAAGTGGCAAGTTAAATAGGGAGAAATATAATAATATATTAAAAACATTGGTTTCTCTTGACCCGAATCCTGGCTAAGGTTTATAAATGGGTTTAAAAAACTTTTTGAACTCACATATATTGAATAGTGAAAAGACAAAAATATTTTCATTAGAGGAAATAGTTTTAAATATTTTTAATAATACGATGAAATTAAACAATCATTTTAAAGGATTACATTTTTTTTTGCATGAATAGTACATTATACACCTAGGGACTAAAGTGGTATTTTAAATCCCGAGACAAAAAGTTAATAGCCCGACCAACGGGAGGGCTATAATTTGTCAAGGGATTTAAAAACACTTTGGTCCTGAGGTGTATATACTATTTTTTCTGTGACGGGAAAAAAGTTTGACATTTTATCTCTGTTGACAGGTAATAAAATGTCACTTTTTGTGAAATTACTTTTTTCCCCGGGAAAAAAGTGATGTGATTACTTTTTTCCCCGGGAAAAAAATGATTACTTTTTTCTCGGATATAATATACACACATAAGTGAAGGTAGATATTTAATTTTAGAATATTTTATTATACAAAAAGTTACATTTTCTTTAAATCAAAAAGTACAATTATTAAATGTGCATTGCATGCATGACATGTTTATTTTACTATTCGGTACAGTCGAATTTTCTCGTGTTGTAATGATATTTTCTGCCATGGACACAACTGCCGTTGATGTACCTGGTCGCAAATCGGGTGTTCTTTCAGCACTGCCACAGGTTCTAAACACTTTATTAGCTATTTCTGTCCTGTGTGCTACCGATTCATCAACATACCCTTCAGCGACCGTTGATGACTTCCAACCGCCATGTTTCTTAAGTGTCAACAAGTCTCCCCCAGATTCAACCAAAAGTGTAGCAGACGATCTTCGAAATGAATGACCCGTGTATAAGGTAACATTTTCAAGTTGAAGAAAATTAGCTACTGTTTGGGGTACCTTATAAAACTGATTTTTACCCACAACTTGATTGATACATTTTCCATTGTGATATTCATAAAATAGGCGGCGATCCTTTGCTGCTGTTGGACGAAGGGCTATGTACATTCGGTAAAGTTTAATATATTTTTCAGTAACTACAAATCTCCTGTTGACATCATTCTTTGTTTGCTTAATTTTCACAAGTAATACCGTTCCCGAATCTTCAATATCATCTAATGTTACCTGGCCGATTTCGCAAATTCGACAAGCTCCTGCAATTGCAAGTAAAAAAACAACCTTGGCCATTAAATAAACTTCATCGGGAGCATTATTTAAAAAATCACTAATATTTGTACTGTGTAAAAATCGCAGATTTCTTGGGTGTGTAACCTTTCCCATTTTGTTTTAGAAATGTAATTAGTTTGAAATATTTTGAAATGTCTACATTATTATTGGATTGTAACATACTTTTAATCATTGAATAATTCGACCACACTGTTGATGGCTTTTGTTTTTTTTTTTTTTTTTTTGAAACTATTCATTTATTAACAACAAATTTACAACTTTTTTACATTTTAACAAACACAAATCCCTTAATCAGTGTTTGATAACACTGGTAACAAGGATATCTAAATTTAATAGTCCACGGTGAACAATTTTTAATAACTATAATAATTAACATTGATAACAAAAAAGCGTTAGTCTTTTGGTTATAATGCACATCCTTCATACAATTTTTGTTTTATTAACCTGTTGAATATTATATCTGAGTTTACCTCTCTAATATTTTCAGGCAGTCCATTATAAACCTTTGCCGCTTGTTGGATAGGATTATATAGCCCTTTATTGGTTCTTATTGAATCGGGATATATGTTACTACAAGATCTAGTACAATGATTGTGTATATCATCATGAAAAACTATGTCTGAGTTTGATTTTTGCTTTTTTTTATTACCTTATAAATAAATTTAGCCTGCTCTAACTCCTGTATTTTTTTTAATTTCAAGATACCCAGCTCTCTGTATAGAGCCTCCGTGTGTGTAAGTCTGTTATAACTAAAAAGGGTTTTTAAGACTTTATTTTGTAGCACTTGCATTTTTTCAAATTCAACCAGACCACAGGTGCCCCACACAGGAATCAGGTATCTAAAGCAAGACAGAAAGTAAGCATTGTAGATGTCCATTTTACTTTTATATGTTAAGTAGTTTCTACATCTATATACAGCCCCTATCATAGGTACAATCCTATTAGTTATTTGATTTATATGTTCCGAAAAATAGGCCAATAACACCGTCTCCGAGAAAGAACTGCATGCCTTTTTCATCTTCCATTCCATAAATTTTGAAAACGCGTTTTAGCTGGCAATAATTTTTGTGACGCTACTTTCGCTGCTTCTACTAATTCCGGTGGAGTCAGAGAAAACTCAGAATCAGACATTTTAAACTTTATATTATTTAAAATAACTACTAAATAACCACTAAAGTTCTTACTTTTTATATTAAATCACGGAATTAAATTGACAGATATTTGATTATTTTAAAGGTTTCCTTAGAAACGCAGGTCCAATTGTCGCTATAAGTAAAACAGCCTACCTACTAGTTTAAAAAATCAAATTTCACATCGATACTTTTCTGACTTTAATATATTGTAATAATATCGTCGTTTTTCCCGTCACAGAAAAAAATAGTGTATTATACACGGGAAAAATATTAGATTTTAGCTCTCGCTTTTTTTCCTTGTATAATAAATAACTATTTATGTACTTTAGGATAGGTAAAACGTTAAAAAAAAAAATTAAACGCCACTAAACGGTAGGTACTCTATTTCTAAAAAATCATCGAAGCGGCTGATGTTACCATATCAACGACCAAATGACAAGTTATGACAAGTAACTAAGTAAAACAAAAGTCACTTGATAAATATTAGTTAAACACGCTACATCCACTGAAAGACGTTTATCGCGATGGAACAAATCGAAAAGGCAGCTCAAGAGGCTGTAGGCCAACTATTACCAAGAAAATCTGGAGAATAAAATTAAAAACAGTTATCTGAGTTTATCAAATGGTGCAAAGAACAGAACGTAGAAGAATTTACAGAAGAAAAGGTACTATTAGCATATTTCTTAGAAAAGTCAAAAAAGCTTAAAGCATCGTCACTGTGGAGTGTATATTCGATGATAAAAGCCACAATTGCAACATACATGAGCGTCGACATTAGCAAATTCTGCAAACTAACCGCTTTTTTGAAACGACAAAATGAGGGCTACAAACCAAAAAAGTCGAAGACACTCGATGTTGACAACATTAAAGAGTTCCTGGAAAAAGCACCCGACCATGAATTTTTGGGGCAAAAGGTAAGATACACATTTTTTTCAACCGATATTTTGTCCCATTCTATACCTATATCTATGCTATTTAGTCGTTTTTTGGAAATTAAAGTAGGTACCTATTTATTTTATTTATATTTTGTTCCAGGTAGTTCTATTCATGGGCGTGGCAGGAGCCTGTCGAGGCAAGGAGCTCTGCCAGCTTGACAAAACCGATAGACTATGAAACGTCCTTTCTGGTCAATTTACGAGATACCAAGACAAAAAAAGACCGATCTTTTGTTATAAAACGGTCAAAGGAAAACTCCACAGATGTAGTACGATTGGTGAAGAAGTATATTATTTTAAGATCTCCATCAATACAAGGCCATACAAGATTTTTCCTTGGGTACAGAAATGGAAAATGCACGTCTCAGCCAATGGGCAAGAATACGATTGGACAACTGCCAACCAAGATTGCCGAATATTTAAAGCTTCCAGATGCAAAATTGTACACTGGTCATTGTTTTAGAAGGACGTCAGCATCGCTACTAGCCGACTCTGGAGTAACGATAGATCAGCTTAATAGACATGGCGGCTGAAAGAGTAGCACCGTCGCTGAGGGATATGTGGAAAATTCCTTATACCAGAAAAAAAGTATGGCAGATCAACTTTTTACTGATACTTCCACCGAAACGTCTTCAGATATTTCGATTCCTATTGCACAAAATGAAATACCGACGACGACAACGGCTACAATTTTCAAAAACACTTTAATTAATAAAAATAACAGCTGCAATAATGATAATTTATCTTTTTTTTTTTACTTGGCTAATTGCAGTGGGGTAAACATAACTGTTAATGTTAATAGAAATTAAGTTATTTTTTATAGTTTAATATTGTTCTAAACACGTTACACTTTTGTTGCATCCATGTCATGTTATATTTTCTAATAAAATTATTGAAAATAAATTTCGAAATTTAGCTTTTATTGCAAAGAAGTACATTTTAAATCCCTAGGGATTTAAAGTACCACTTTTGTCCCTGAAAATAGGGATTTAAAGGGTACTTTAAATCCCTAAAGTACATAAAATAAATTTTGCACACGCACATAGATCATTTCATTTGGTAAGAACAGAAATTCATTATCTTTCTTGTTTTTTTTTTGTAATTCGGGCAAAAAACTCTCACTTTAAGTTGGTGCTGTGCCGTTTGCCGAGATACCTTGGCGGAAAAATCAACGAGAATTCAGCCTGTTTACATAGCGGGTGAAATAGGACCATCCGAGGTTGTTGATTTTACGCGTTCGTCAATCTTGATTTAGCAAACAAATTAGTACTGGCAACAAACATACTCTTTAACCTAACAAGCAGTTAGTTTGCTAAAGACAAATTGGCTAGTAACTAAAGCAGGAATCGGCCTAGCAATAAAATGTAGCCTTCGTTACTAAGTTGCCTCTTGATGCTATTTTAACTTACTTTTCTTGTCACGAAAACTAAGATTCTGGTATGGTTTACTAGATAAGTTTTAAGAGCGTATGTTTCAAAAATTCTATGGAACTTTTATTCTTCAAAATGATTTAACAATAAGACCCCTTTTGTACTTGAGCGAATTAAAAGAAAAACATAAAAGAATCGAACTCATGTCCCCTTAATAAAAAAGTTTTGACGTAAATATCCGTCTCCTAATTTGTCATCTAAAATTTCTTTATATAACCTGGCTCGGCAATTTTTGAAACCTCTATTCCTGTTACACTTGGTGGTTTTACAGTTGAAGATGGAAATCGATCCATACATCAAACGATTCTTTTAAGCCTCGAAAAAGAAAAACCAGGGATTTATTTTACTGGTTTTCCAGATTTCAGTTTTGTCCCTTAAGGGATTTTTAAAGAGGCATCTGAACACTAATTTAGCAATTTAAAAGCAGCAAAGTTTCCGAAGAGACTTTCCTTCTAGATTTATCTGAAATAATTTAGTAAGGCATTTTTTATTTTTGAGAAGTAGAAGAGCTACCTGTTTTCACTTGTGTTTTTATTGTGTTCTTTCTTTTACGAGTCTATCATTTATGAGAGACTTGTTGTTTTAACACTTTTAAACGTTGTAAGGGCAAAAAGTGAACCGTGGTTGGGAATTTAGATTTTCTTTGTGACTCTGGGCGGTATACATTTACGAATGGCAGCAATAGTTTCTTGTCGAAGAAGTCTTAACGAAGCAAGTGATTTGGCAAGATTGTAACAATGCTTTCAAAGTTTTTTAGAGAACTCTTAATTTTTGTGTTTTTCTTTTATAAATTCTTGGCTGAAAGGACGCAACAAATGATAGAAATTGGGTGTCTAGTATTACAGAAAATAGTTAATTATGAAATAGATGAAATGACTTTCAAAAGCCCATATTTTCATCAAAATTTGCTCAATCTATACCATTTTCAGTTTAGTACGTAGACTGTCTTTTGGACCACTTAGGGCCGCTTTTATATTATATAGTTAATTTTAGGATTATTTTGCAGTTTAAATCAGAGATTAATCTTTAGTTTATCCTTCATTTCAAAAATTTCGGTTTTACTATGTTTTGTTACCTTTTATGTCCAACGACAGCGCCGACCATCATATACTCTGTGCTATTACTTATACCCAACTTCGGTGCAGTTAATTTCCTAACCTACAATTTTTATTCGTATTTAAACCGTACTTTGAAACTTGATTTTCCTGTCCCTCGTTAGTGTTCTGTACGGAAGAGTAATAGCAATGGAAGATAAGAAAAGAGCACCAAATTTTGCAGAATATATCAAATATAGCTTTATTATAATAGGAACAGTTTCTCATTGACAAGGCAACCAACTAAAGAAGACAGTTAAAACAAATTAAAATAAAAAATAACATAGACCAGTTAAATAATACCCTAAAAACAAACAAAAGACCCTTACAGTGATACCTCGAAAAATTCAAAACATGAAGTTACACTACTTTTGGATATAGTAAAACTGCATAAAAATGTAATAGAATGCAAGAAAAGAGACACTTTCTCGTGGAAAGAAAACAACCAAAAAATCACGTATTTCTCGTATTTTTATGACATGACAATGCTGACAAATTCGGAGTTTAAACCATGGGCATGGCTTAACTAGTACTTCATCTGCAGGTTAGGGTTAAACTTAGGTTTAAGCAGTTTGAAGATAACCCTAGATTGTAAAAGTGATTAATTTTGAAATAATCCATGGTTTATAGTTAACTTCACATTGTAAAAGCGGCCATTAGTACAGTATGTTTAACTCTACTTTATATGTGAGGGAAAAAAAATTACACACAGTCTGCTCCACTAGTTTATTAGAAGGTTTTCTATTCAGAACAACCTCATTGTCATATCGAACATGTTTCGAAAGCATAAACCCTCATCATCAGCGAAATCAAAATAATATTTTACATGAAGAGAGACTCTCGACATTGCATATTTCAACTGAGAAGCTAAAAAAGAAGAAAGAAAAGTTTTTTAAATACTTTACATGATGTAATTAAACTTGAAAATTATAATTTTTTTAAAAATTTGGAAGAAGAGAATTATAATATAAAATACTTTGGATACATTTGGAGTTTGATTTTTTTTTTAAAGCATATAGTCAAAAAAATCAAAAACTCAAAAAATTCGAAAACGTGATTATGACCAGAGCACGTGCATTTTTTTGACTTTAATATGTTTTTCAAAAATAAAATCAAACTCCAAATGTATCCGAAGTATTGTATATTATAATTCTCTACTTCCAAATTAAAATTTTATGGTTTATGCCTTCGAAACATGTTGGATATGACAATGAGGTTTTTCTGAATAGAAAACCTTCTAATAAACTGGTGGAGCAGACTGTGTGTAATTTTTTTTCCCTCACTTATAATATCACTCCACTGAGAGATGGACTACTTCCACAAAATCTACTTTATTTTTTTGTTATACAGGTATATGGCTAAAATATCAAGCCGTGTAAAATACGCTGATTTTAAAATTGTTGTTTCTAAAATACGAAACAAGCAAAATTTTATTTTATTAATTCGATTATTAGTAAGGCAGTTACTGTACTCATTAGGCGTAATTTTATAAAGTCCTCTAGAACCTGAGATTGAACGTAGGTTTAAACCGAAGAATAATTCTAAGTTTAAGTCATGGTCCTAAAATATCTTAAATCGAGCTTTGCGATCATACCCACATTTGTAACGACCAATCTATGACTTAACACACAAGGTCCAGCTTAAATCATAGATTACCCAAGCAGGAATGGTCGTTTTAAAAATGTGGGATTAACAGCAAAGATCGATTTAAGGGTAGGGACTGCCTTCGTACTCTCCCCCCTCTGGATCCGCGGCTGCCAGCAAGTGTACGTCGGTGGCGGCTTTGTTATAATTCTCGCAAAAGAATGAGATTAATATTTCTTAAAATATATAATTTTAAAAACAATTTTATTTGTATTATAACGTGACAAACGTGTGCCGCGATGTCAGGTTTTTACAGGAAGAAATAAATCGGTCGATCGGTTTAGATTTTATAAAATAATAGTTTTATCATTACAGCACTAGTGCTGTAATGAAACAAACCGGTTTTATTAACATTTTGCTGTTAAATAAAACCACACTTTTTAGAAGAATGATTTATTATTAACAATTATAAAATTAATTACCAATTATTAATTAAAATATATCTTGATAAATATTATATTATAGGATACAGTAAAACAAAGTTGAACTTGTAAATTTCCACTATATTAAAAAGAAAGAAACATAACATGTTTCGCTGCACGGCAGCTTCGTCAGATGACAATGTGAAATAAGATGTAAAAGGTATAGATTATTGACAATGTAAATAAAAACAGTGGGAGGGTTAAAAGCTAGGAAAAACCCAAAGAAAGGGTCGGTATAATTCAATTAAGTAAAATGATGGGTTTTTTCAACCATTGTTAGGTATACAATTATCAACAGAATAAATTTAACAAAGGTGAACTATTTAAATCTAATTGATCATTAAGTAACAGGTCCGTATTCTTAAGTTTATTAATTTCGACAGACTCTAACAAATTAAGTTTTAAGCCCTTATTTTCTGTATGTAAGATTTTAAAAGATGGATCAAAATTATGTTGGTTGTTGAGCAAATGGTTAGCGTAGTTAGAATCGGTTTTATTTTTAATAAAACTATTATAATGTTCGTGTATTCTTTTGTTGAAGTTTCTCCCTGTTTGACCTATGTATGTTTTCGGACAATCCTTGCAGTTTAATTTGTAGATACCAGAATTTTTGTTTTTATCACTTTTGGTTTTATTGTTTTTAATAAATTTACCTAAAGAGTTATTAGTTTTGTAAGCCACATTTATATCAAGTTTATTGAGAAAATTGCCAATTATTTTGCTAGGTTGACCAAAGAAAGTGACAAGTTTAAAATTGTTAGCGTAAGTTTTGATTTTGGGAAAAACTAGGTCAATAGCTTTTTTGTAGGTTTTCTTTTTTAAAATTTGATCAATAAGATTAGAGCTATAACCATTATTAACCGCAATTTGTTTTATGATGTTTAATTCTTTTTGAAAATTGATTGTGTTTAAAGGGAGAGATACTAATCTGTGTATCATACTATGAAAAGACGCTAATTTTTGTTGTATAGGGTGACATGAAGAGTTGTTTATAACTGTGTCAGTATGAGAAGGTTTATGGAAAACTGAAAAAATGTGTCTACCATTTTCTTTATTAATATTTAAATCAAGAAAATTAATAGAATTGTCAATTTCATGTTCAATTGTAAACTTGATATTCTTATGTAAGCTATTGATATATTCTAAAAAGACTTGTAACTGTCTGTCAGTTCCGAGAAAACATGTTAGGACATCATCAACATACCTATGCCAATAAAGAAACTGTTTGAAAAGAGGATGTTTGCTGATTTTATCTTCTAAAAAATCCATAAATATTTCAGCCAACAAGGGGCTAAGGGGATTACCCATAATAAGACCATTTTTACTTGTATATATTTTATCGTTGAACTCAAAGTAATTTTGTTCCAAGCATATGGTTAGTGAAGTTATAATTTCTTGTTTTTTGATCAAATTAACATTTTTTAGGGTGAGAAGTTTATTAACTAAGGTAATAGTTTCATCAATAGGTATGCTTGGAAATAAATTAGTCACATCAAAAGAAATTAGTTTCGCATTATTGGGTAAATCAATATTCTTAATTTTATTTACTAGCTCGAGAGAATTTTTTATTGCAAATTTTGCTGAAAATTGTGTGTTCATTATAATTATATCGATTAGTTTTTTTGAAAGTTTGTATGACGGTGCTGAGAAAAAAGAAACTACTGGTCTAATAGGGTATCCACCTTTGTGGAGCTTTATTAGTGAATACAATTTAGGGGGTTGAGGATTCATGAGACTTAATCTGAAAGAATCTATGTCAGAAAATAAACTTTTACAATTCTGAATAATAGTTTTTATAGACTTTTGGAATATAGTAGTAGGGTCGCGTTTTAAACATTGATAATTATTAGGATTAAGAAATTCGAGAGTTTTTTGAATATAATCGGTTTTATTTATTGCTACTACCGTATTACCTTTGTCTGCCTTGGTAAAAATTATATCACTAGATTTATTTTTAATATCTTTAGCTAATCGAATTTCCTGTTTTGGAACAGTCTGTTTTAAAAATTATTTATTATTTATATATTAAATTACGATTATATTCAAAAAACTCTCGAATTTCTTAATCCTAATAATTATCAATGTTTAAAACGCGACCCTACTACTATATTCCAAAAGTCTATAAAAACTATTATTCAGAATTGTAAAAGTTTATTTTCTGACATAGATTCTTTCAGATTAAGTCTCATGAATCCTCAACCCCCTAAATTGTATTCACTAATAAAGCTCCACAAAGGTGGATACCCTATTAGACCAGTAGTTTCTTTTTTCTCAGCACCGTCATACAAACTTTCAAAAAAACTAATCGATATAATTATAATGAACACACAATTTTCAGCAAAATTTGCAATAAAAAATTCTCTCGAGCTAGTAAATAAAATTAAGAATATTGATTTACCCAATAATGCGAAACTAATTTCTTTTGATGTGACTAATTTATTTCCAAGCATACCTATTGATGAAACTATTACCTTAGTTAATAAACTTCTCACCCTAAAAAATGTTAATTTGATCAAAAAACAAGAAATTATAACTTCACTAACCATATGCTTGGAACAAAATTACTTTGAGTTCAACGATAAAATATATACAAGTAAAAATGGTCTTATTATGGGTAATCCCCTTAGCCCCTTGTTGGCTGAAATATTTATGGATTTTTTAGAAGATAAAATCAGCAAACATCCTCTTTTCAAACAGTTTCTTTATTGGCATAGGTATGTTGATGATGTCCTAACATGTTTTCTCGGAACTGACAGACAGTTACAAGTCTTTTTAGAATATATCAATAGCTTACATAAGAATATCAAGTTTACAATTGAACATGAAATTGACAATTCTATTAATTTTCTTGATTTAAATATTAATAAAGAAAATGGTAGACACATTTTTTCAGTTTTCCATAAACCTTCTCATACTGACACAGTTATAAACAACTCTTCATGTCACCCTATACAACAAAAATTAGCGTCTTTTCATAGTATGATACACAGATTAGTATCTCTCCCTTTAAACACAATCAATTTTCAAAAAGAATTAAACATCATAAAACAAATTGCGGTTAATAATGGTTATAGCTCTAATCTTATTGATCAAATTTAAAAAAAGAAAACCTACAAAAAAGCTATTGACCTAGTTTTTCCCAAAATCAAAACTTACGCTAACAATTTTAAACTTGTCACTTTCTTTGGTCAACCTAGCAAAATAATTGGCAATTTTCTCAATAAACTTGATATAAATGTGGCTTACAAAACTAATAACTCTTTAGGTAAATTTATTAAAAACAATAAAACCAAAAGTGATAAAAACAAAAATTCTGGTATCTACAAATTAAACTGCAAGGATTGTCCGAAAACATACATAGGTCAAACAGGGAGAAACTTCAACAAAAGAATACACGAACATTATAATAGTTTTATTAAAAATAAAACCGATTCTAACTACGCTAACCATTTGCTCAACAACCAACATAATTTTGATCCATCTTTTAAAATCTTACATACAGAAAATAAGGGCTTAAAACTTAATTTGTTAGAGTCTGTCGAAATTAATAAACTTAAGAATACGGACCTGTTACTTAATGATCAATTAGATTTAAATAGTTCACCTTTGTTAAATTTATTCTGTTGACAATTGTATACCTAACAATGGTTGAAAAAACCCATCATTTTACTTAATTGAATTATACCGACCCTTTCTTTGGGTTTTTCCTAGCTTTTAACCCTCCCACTGTTTTTATTTACATTGTCAATAATCTATACCTTTTACATCTTATTTCACATTGTCATCTGACGAAGCTGCCGTGCAGCGAAACATGTTATGTTTCTTTCTTTTTAATATAGTGGAAATTTACAAGTTCAACTTTGTTTTACTGTATCCTATAATATAATAGTTATGGATTTCCACCTAGTATCGGCTGAATCAATTAATTAATATATCTTGATTTTTCTTGACTGAAATCATAGTTCTCAACATTGAGTAGTGAGTCCATAGTGTAGATGGTTTCTGGTAGCGTTGCTTTACGGAAAAATAACCCAAAAGGATTTTCTCAGACACCTCCTTTATTTTGTTAGCTTTACACTAATCTTCAAACTTCTGATACTCCAACTCATACCGCGCCTTGGATTTTGTCGGACCTAAACTTGAGATCGCTTCGTTTGCCGCTGCTTCTATATCAGAGGGTAAACTTCCATCAGAATCGCTCATTTTGAAAAACCCTTTTTATATTTTTGAATTTGTTTGACAAAGTTTCGACAGTAACCATGCGAAACAGTAACTATGCGAAAGGTAAAATAAAAAACTTGATTAGTAAACTTAATAGCAGGTTCATTTTTACAGGTGCATTTTTATTTTTAAAAATACCTTTTGCCAAATATTTTTATTCATAGATGAAAGTAGATAAAATTTTGTACAATATTCTTGTTGTAAATTCATATTACTACAGTCGATGTTTTATTAAACTCGGCTAACGCCTCGTTTAACAACTTTATCATCTCGTGTTGTAATATGAATCTTTACAACACTTATATCGTAAATAACTATTACAATAAACTTTACAAATAAAGTATTTTGTCTTGAATACTTTAAATAAGTATAGTGCCTCTCACACCGGTCTAGACCGAGCGGGGGACCCCTCTGAAAGCGGGGCCCTAGGCCAGGGCGTATTGGAAAAATAGGCTCTGGTTATAAAAAATAATCTGTAGCTTAAACTTGGTAACTCTACAATATAAAGAATTTTACCATGGGATTTATCTGGGCCCTTTTTTTATATAAAATACTACTTTGTGTTTTTTAATTTCGGAATTCCCCTGGGGATTAATAAATTCAAAACGGAAATTACCGTAAGTACTAATGAAATAACTCTAATTTTAAGCAGATTTGTAGCGAATCCATCGAAAACACTATCGGCAATCTATTTTACTCATGATTGTGTTTAATTTAGACAAAACGGCATTTTGCAGCAAGCTTTAGTGCAAATTTTAAAGAGATTAAAGGGCTTTAATATAAAGCAATTGATATGTTATTATATACCAATCAATTTAAACAAAAGCCATTAACCTATAAGTAATACAGACCAAATATTATATTAATATCTTATTATTCTCGGGAAATCAATTATAACTAAGTAATAACTTGTAATAAAGACTAATACAGGCTAATATAAGGTATATTAAATCACTCGTAATCTAATGAGCCCATTACGTAACACTTTCTAGTCAAGTTAACCGTGCTTTTTCTTACTTTCATTGGTGGTCGTAGAAAAAAAGGATGTGCATTAAGTAAAGGCCTAATATCTAGCGGAATGGCCACGGTAGCTCAGTGTTAAAGCAAAACGTATCTAGAAAACTAAATCTTAAAATAAATATATAATAAATAATATATCTTATGATCCTGTAAGGTTACCCGGGAAAGGATCTGCCAATACTGTAAAGATTCAAAAGGTATCCAGGGTCAATATCAGCCTCAGCTCGCCAAAGCTGGCTGCTTTCCCTAGGTTGGCTCATTAGCTATGTCATGTTATTTAGAACTTGGTAATAAAGCAAAGAATTTGGGACTTGTGATTGACACAGAACTGAGATTCACCGAACATGTCAACATCTGCATTAAAAAAGCATTTGCTAACCTTAAATTAATTTACGGGCAAAAAAGTATATTAAATGAGAGTCTTAGAAAAAAACTTTGCGATTCTATTGTGCTGTCAAATTTTAATTTTGCTGATTCAGTCTATGGGCCTTGTATAACGGCTGCCGATTCATATCGAATTCAGCTCATCCAAAATTGTTGTGTTCGTCTGATTGGAGGCATAAGGGAAAGAGAGAGAGGTGTGTCTGCTAAACTTCGTGAGATTGGATGGCTTAGAATGAATGAAAGGCGAATATTGCACTCACTTGTTTTATTTAATAAAATTCTACTTAACCAGCGCCCACAATACTTATATAACAAAATTAAATTTCGGAATGAGGCGCATAGTCTGGATATTCGATATAAATATACTATTACTACGCCCATACATTCTACAGCCCATTACGAACGTTCCTTCAGTTTTAGTCTTGCGAAATATAATAAGGTTCCTGACAGCATAAAATTTTTAACAGGTACAAGGTTTAAAGGGGCAATTAAGAAAATTATCGGCAACTTTTTATAGCTCTGTTCAAAGACCATAATACATAGGTACTGTATATCTATTATCGAGCTGATTATTATTGAGTTTGACATGTATTTGTTTTATTCTGAAATATGTTTAATTATGTTCTTAATCCCTTGTAGAGGGTATAATTTGAAAATTTAATAAAATTTTGTTTATATACTTAGTGGTTAGGTGAGGAAGCTTGCTTCAACTTCGCCTTTTGTAAATTATTTACAATAAAGTCATTTATTATTATTATTATTATTATTATTATTATTATTATTATTATTATTATTATTATTATTATTATTATTATTATTATTATTATTATTATTATTATTATTATTATTATTATTATTATTATTATTATTATTATTATTATTATTATTATTATTATTATTATTATTATTATTATTATTATTTGTCTCTTAGATCACGTGTGTACTTGGTTAATGCTGAAATCGTGTCATATTGAAAATGCTAAATGATATTATCTATAAGGTGAATTCTCAAGTCAATGTAAATATAGTCTGTTCAGTGACCTCTGACTGTTACGTCACATTCTCCACCATTTCTCATATTTGCGATACGATACGTCGTAAATTAATTCAGTCAATTTAACTTACTGGTGATAAAGGTTATGATTTTTCATAAGTTTGTTCTACTTGAAGACTGATTTATTTATTTTTTTTGCTGGGGTTGGCGGAAGAGCCAGTACACTTAGGCCTATATGAGGCCCATTGTATCCCCTAACGTCTGGGTAGTGTCAGCCAGACGGTACCTACAGCTTAACGTGGAATCCGAACCACGTGTATGCACTAGTTATTCTTTTTACCCCCCCCCCCCAGCAGTGGCGGCGCCAGGATTTTTGGGTTGGGTGGGCACAAGTGGGCCCGATGATTGTAGGGTGGGCACTACCCAAATCAAATCAAAAATGACTTCTAAAAAAATAGTAGCCGCCTCCCCCACTCTTGTCCAAACTGATGTCTAAAAAAAAGGTCATCATCGTTGTCTTATTACTTTATTACATCCTTCTATAATACCAATCATTCTTTTTGGGTGGGCACCCAAGTTTTTAGGGTTTTTAGGGGCTTTCGATGCGATTCAACTCAAGATGAGAGAAATTTATCAAAGCTTGGCTAGACCGACGGCTCTCGATGCAAGATGTAACGCAAGATGAGAAAAATTTATCAAAGCTTGGCTAGATCGAACGGCCTTTTAATGTTGTCAAAATCGGGAAAAATGATTCATTTATTGGTTGTTGGGTAAACGGTTTAGATTATTTTATTTCTTAGTGCATTAGTGAGAAAGAACCCAATAATCAGTTGATTCATCCTTACAGTGACGGCGCCAGGATTTTTGGGTTTGTTCGGCACAAGTGAGCCCGATGATTTTAGAGTGGGCAGTACCAAAAAAAATGACTTTGCATTCCATTGCAAAACCGTCACTTTTGGGTGGGCACTAGGATGGACACTGATGTTTCAACGGTGGGCCAGTGCCCACCCTGGCCCTCCCCTGGCGTCGCCGCTTCCTTCCAGAAGTCCAGTTCATGACTCTCTTATTCTCGGTTCCGTTATTAGGAATCACTAGTGACATACTGCATACATCTTAAATCCACTGAATTTCGGATATACTTTTTTTATTGTACGTATGCCCCCTCCGGGAATCGAACCCGGGTCGCCACGGTGCGAATGTCAGTAACTCATCCTCTGAACCACTGCCGCGATCTACCTTTAATATTAAGACTGATACTACGCAAGTAACATACAAACTAATAAGCGCGTTTTTTCCAATTTTTATATTAAATTTATAATTTAATTAGTTTTACACTATTTTTCAATTTTTCTGATGTTACATTTTCCATGGCTTTATTTCACAACCCAAAACTGCGTCATTTGTTACAGAAGGTATAGACTTATTTTTGCATTGGAATAACGCTTACATTCTGACCAAACCATTTCCAAAGGATTAAAGTGGCAGTGATACAGAGGAAGTCCTAAAACTCAATGTTCATGTACATAGCTCTAACGCAGGAAGTACAAAGACATAAGATGAGAAGAGATGTATGTCATCCTATTAACCGCGCCATTTTTTTATTTGCCAATCGTGCGTGATATTGGTATCTTTGTTTCGATAACTTCAATAGACAGTTAAGAAACAGGATACCAGACTCGAGACCTCAGACAAGTAGGAGAGCGTCGTTTACAAAGCCATTCTGCTGGTACCATTGCTTAAAATCGTTGTGACGTCGCGGTAAGTAGTTTGACGTGTTTTTATAAGAGAGTGTATTTTGATTAATTATTTTATCTGTAAATAATTGAAGAATTTTAAAACTGAAACCGTCGAAAATGTTATTTTTTCTCACTTAACACGATCGGGTCAGAATATTAGTGAAAAAGCCCGATAGCGTTTTAAACATTTAGGTGACTCGAAGAAAGTTTTAATTTTTTTTCTAGTATGGGCACTTATCACTTAATATACTATATTTTTGTTTAACTTTGAAAAAATTAATGTATAATACCTAAAGATCTTGTATTTTATTTGTATTTGCAAATACAAGTAATAAATATTGAATACGGCTCCCTTAGGACCTTTTGAGTGAGAACCTCTCTTTTTGAGGCCCTTTGGAAATGAGGGTCGGAATAAAATATGGCAGCCAAGCACGCTAAGAAGAGCTAAAGGTTCATATAAACAATAAACACTTGTCACGTAACAGAATATTTTGATACAAAATTCACGAAAAATATTACAATATTAATTATGTAGCAAGATAAAAACTTTGTATTTTTGATGCAAAATTGTTTATTTAAAAGTGCAGGGCAGTTTCGATCCAATACATCATGTTCAGTGCTTCATTATTAGGAGTGTACAATAGATAATAATTCAACAAGTATTACGACTAGAGTTGGTTTCTTTTTAGCACATCCAGTGGCGTTAACAAAGTCTGCTGCATCACATTGACAAAATAATGTATAAATACAATCCTAACCCAATCCTTATTAGGCAATCCAACGATGTGTCAAAATGGCGGCTGGATGGCAAATACTGCTTTGTAATTGGTACACGTGATCACAAAAATAATATTGCTGGTGACATTTAACTCAATGTTTTTTGCCATCCAACCGCCATATTGAATCACGTGGTTTGGATTCCCTAATTGTATTTTAACCCACCTGCTCGCAAGTGAAGGTTGACTTGTGTTTTTGCGCATATTTATGTAAAGGATATATACGAGCGATATATACAGGGTGATTCCTAAGTTGATATTTTTTTTTAGCTGTGTATAGAAGGCATTAAAATAAACCACATTTCCAAATACCTTTTTTCAAAAAACTTAAAAATAAGAAAGATACATAAGTAAAAAATCTAAGTGCAGGCCTGATCATCAAAATGTAGCCTGCTATACTTCATGTTGTTTGTCTTATTAATCATACAATTTACGAGTCGATGGTCAGTTATTTGGCAATACGCTGCAGTGTGTTTTTCTGAAGCAAGTTAATTTTAAATTGGTGACATGTAAAAATGGTAAATCTTGAAAACAATAAACTACTGGATATGGTGCTTATTTACGGTAAGGGTTGTCATAGTGCGGCTAAAATGCTTCGAGATTATACGCAGAACGCTTTCCCTTGCGGGCTCATCCTACACACAGAAGTTTTCTTAATGTTATTCAACAGGCAAGTTACGCAGTTACCTTATTTTTAAATTTTTTGAAAAAAGTTATTTGAAAATGTTGTTTATTTTAATGCCCTATATACACAGCTAAACAAGAAGTATCAACTTAGGAATCATCCTGTATAAGTGTGGGGTTACTACGAGAAACCACACCAAACTTCACAGAAGTTATAAAGAACTTTTTTGTTGAGAGGACCTAGAACGGGTCCTCGCAGCAAACTGACATTTAGACCGTAAAATTAAAACTTAGCCTGATTAACAAAATTTTATTTTTTAAATAAGGATGAAACATTTTGTCTTCAAAGTAATGATTACTTATTAATATTCTTTTTTATTATTATAGCAATGCGTACTTTAGTTAGTCGTCAGTATCTTCACCTGTCATAAAATTTTCAATTTTTCTTTTAGTATTATCAGCCATCCCCTTGATATCATTTATTCTCTCCTCGTACACTTTTATAGCTGCATTTATTCTCTTTATATTCCTCAAAACTACGCTGTTTGCTTGTTCACATTTCAGTATCGATTCTACATTAACTTCTTTAATTTCTACACCTTCTTCGGCCATAGCGTTTATTTGATTAGCTAAGAATTTGCCCCTAGCGGCTTCTTCTTCAACTAATTTCTGGGTATCAAAGGCTGCTTTTCTAAGTTCTTCATACAAACGAGAATGATCGCTTAGTGGTAAGTCGAATTGTTGGTTATTTTGCCGTTCAATATCGATCTTCTTCTGCCAGTGTTCTTTAACGGCTTTATATATTGCTTCTGTCTCGCGACATATTACTTCCATTTTGTCGGCTTCTTTTTTCTTTTTGCGACTTTCTTTTCTCAATTCTTTTTTCATTTGGGTTGCTATCTTTTCATGTCGTCGATGCATTCTTTCAGCAATTTCTTCTTTAAATTTAGCAAGACATACTACAAACTTTTCGACTACAGGAACTGGATAGGTCTCCTTTAATCTCATCATTTGCTTCTTATTGGGCATTTTGTCTATTGCCTGTTGCCACATGGCTGCAGGAAGTTGATACTCATCATCAGGTTCAACAGCAGAGACGTCGAATAAATGGGGCATTACCTTTTGCTCGATATCATCCAAAATTTCTTCTCGTTTCGCAACTTTGTCTCTTCTGGTTTTTATTCTGTCAAAAAGTGTCATTAATAGTTCCATTCTTTTAGTATAATCATCCAATTTTTCATAGCAACATCCAAATTGCCCTTTTTGTTGGAGATCTTCGATTAACTGTTCGAGGAGACCTTCTACTGTTTCGTTGTATTCTGGAGATTTCCCATTTAGTTCGTCAGCGACAATTTGCAGCAATGTATCGTAAAATGTTATAACCTTTTCCCTTTCCTTGGGATCCTTTCTTTTAGCTAATATTTTTTCTAACTCATATTGAGGAATTTCTTCATTATATTTTTGTCCCATTTGCCTATCCACCGATGCCAATCGTTCCATGGATATATCTCCAGCTCCGGCAGATGGTCCCATCCACTCATCTAAAAATAATTTAGAGAAATATAAAATTAAACGGAGGGTAATATTTAAAAAAAAAGTCAATTGGCTACAATGTTGCAGAGCCGGGCTGGATCATTAAATATTATTTCATAATATTATGTTTTTATTGATTTTATTATTTTTAAATCAAGTTTTACACAATCTGTCATGAATATGAAAATTTTTAGGAAATTGATTAAACTTTTCAATAAAATTATAGTTGCACGGCAGTGGAGTTTTGGACTTGCATTGTCTTTATTTATTTTGATCCACAACGTTTCAACTAGTAAGTATCTCCAGTCATCTTCAGTTGAAATAGAACACGTAAGAGTTAAATGCATGACTCCGCCGACTTAGCTACGCGTTACTGGACCACTAGCTAGTATAAGCAGAGCTGAAGTTACCATACTTATTTAGTATTCACCTGAATACGACCGAAAATACTTACCAGTTGAAACGTTGTGATTCAAAGTCCAAAACTCTACTGCCGTTTAAGAAACATCATTGTCTCCACATTTACGTTGAACGTGTTATAAAACACATTTTTTGTACAAATAATTACTGAAAATTGAAGTGGGTAAAAATATTTATAAATGTAATACAAAAAAATTATCATCCCCTTTCATGACGCAAGTCGATAATTAATAAAGTTCTTATAAAAAATAGGCGAGAACTTCGTAATAAAATAAGGGGAGAATAAAAAGAATTTGATATTCTACTGAAGTAGCCGATACTTGATGGAAATTTATTATATAATATTAATGAGTAACAAAACTGTTATAATTTCCACTATTTATTTAGTGGAAATTATAACAGTTTTGTTGATAAAAAGAACTTGGTATTTTTAATCACTTATAGGAGGGAGATAATTCCCCGCTCCCCTCGTTAATTCACTTGGTGGGGACCATATTGTCTTGTCTCGTTCTGTGTATTGATCCTCGGGTGAACGGACCTTCGTTTTTTTTAGATAATTTATATTCATTCTGACTGATGTGGCCAAAATAAATACGAAATAGTAATAATAAATATGATCCACGTCCAATGTTCACGGGATACAACAATTTTAGGCCTTGTATTTAGTCGCTTAGTGCACCCACGCATGTTGGGAATGTTAGTGTGCAGCCCCCCAACAGTCCCCCCAACCCCGCCGGCTCTTCGGGCCATCGCCCTACCGCCCGGTGCCCAGTTCGGCTCTGCAATGTTGCGTCACAATCAATCAGTGATCTACTTGCAAGGGAAAGGCCCAATGTGGGGATAACCTCCCGTATGACAAACTTGGTGGGAATTTACTGAACCTTATAAAAGGAACCATTTTTTTTAGCAAGATATGGTCGCACAATCAGCTCCTAGGCTGCAGTACAGAAAGCTTGGGCCGAACGCCCGACCCCCGCCTTAAACCAACCAACCAAGGGAAAGGTCGCCACCAGCTCCAGTCTCCCCCCTCAAAGACGTCTCCGCACCTGGATAAGTCAAAAATCCGAAATGGAAGGGCTAGCAACTATGTCTGGCTCACTCTCTTTAACTTGAGAATGTTACGTTTCTTGCGGTTCTGCACTTTGGGTTGATCGTTTAATTTTTGCGGTTTGTAAATTAGTCTTACCAGTCAAGTTGATGCCGATATATGCAAAAGCACCCTGCCCATTTGGAAGCGTTCTTGTAGCAAAATATGTTCTTCCTTCTTTTTCAATAGGCTTCTTCGGTGCTTCTATCACCAAATCGGTATCATTTAACCAATCAGGCTTTTCTACTGTGTCTGGGATGGATCCAAATATCTGAAATTTTTGAAATTATTTATAGCTTTACATCTTTATGAGAATGGTATGTAAAGATATTATATTCGAAAAACGAAAAATTTGAAACTATGTTTTAAACTGTCTTATGTGAAATGTCCGGATGACATTTATCCAAATTGGCAAAAATATAATGAAGTTTTCAAATGACAGTAAATCCTCATCCATTAATATCTAGTAGGAGAGCCCGACCTGAATAATCCACCATGGAATATAAGGGGGGGGGGGGGTACACTCTTCACAAAATAGAAATTGATCGTGTGTCCTATAAAATAGTTACTATTTATTTTTTATAACTTGTGTACAATTGTGTAAATGTGTACAAAAAGAGTTTTCCGACATAAACAGTTCTGTGACTTTGATGCATGGAAATGAACCATTGTTGAAGATAATGCCATTGACTTCTGGTAAAGAACGTTCCTATGATCTCATCAATCAATACGTTGAGTTCAACTATACAGGGTGGCCCATTCTCAACGCAGGATTTATAAGAATGCATATCTATGCATGTATATTTCAGAAAAGTGTAGAGTAATAAATCTAAATTATTTAATATTTTTATAAAAAAGTGAAATACTTCTGGTGGGAGTTGAACCTGTGACCTTGCGATTTATAGGCTAGAGCTCCATTCTGTAAGCTATCGGTTCTTATAAAAATTTGTTGTTTAATACATGACACTCTCTTCTACGCGATTTGTATTTTCTAGTAATAGATTCTCCAGTATATTATTAACACGGTTTGTAGTTTCAGATGGCTTATTTTTTGTAATTCTGAATCACTCAATAATTACACTTACAATTGCTGCTTCCTAAAATTTGTTATTTTTAATAAATAGGGGTGGTCTGTCAAATTGGTATCATCTGTTTCAATTAAATAGTGTGCCTTGATATTTCAACACTCGTGTCGAAGTATTTTTTTCAACAGTAGTGTGATATACGGCTCTTTCTAGCAAAGTTAACCGTGCTTTTTTTCTCATTTTCATAGGTGGTCGTAGGAAAAGACTTTTACACCTTCTTGCCGCGAGCTCTTTGACTATAATGGCTCTTATTAAATAACTAATTCGTTACCTGCAATGCATCAGATATATCCACATAGAAAGGAGGTTGTAAAAATGGCTCTTCCAGCTTCCCAGTGTGCATACATATTAGAAGATTTGCCAGATACATGTTTCGGCAACGTTTTTTGTCAATTCCTTCGCATGGTTCAGTGCATAGCTTAAAAATCCAGTTCTTACATTGTCGAAAAGTGTCGTGATCCGATATACGCTTCAGAAATGTGTTTATAAAGTTCATATAAAACAGGAAGTCGTCATCAAGTTTTGACTCTATATCCATTTTGAGAGTTTTTTACGAAAATTTAATAATAAGGTAATGTTAAATATTTTAGTGACGTTTGTTGCATGTCAATAAACGACGCGAATAAAGGTAAATAAATAACATACCAATCATTATTTGACACTTTTACTAGCAATATACAAATTTAAAAGGTTATCAATCCAGCACGGAAATTGAATGTGACTTTGTATATTTTATTGATAAAATGAGTTTTTTGCAATTTTTATTTTTCATTTATCAAATATTTACTTATAATACCGGTTGCTATAAACATCATTATAATAGCATAGGAACTATTAGCGGGCGATAATAGTTATTTATGTATCAAGGGTACTAAGTAGATGATTATGCTCTGAGGGTGACATTGTTGCAAAGCCGAGGGCTCCTAAGTCGCTCGATGGTATATATCTATTAGTACCCGTGGTACATACGAACTTTTATGTCATACCAGTTCGTTTTAAAT
This sequence comes from Polydrusus cervinus, assembly GCA_935413205.1. Taxonomy (NCBI): domain Eukaryota; kingdom Metazoa; phylum Arthropoda; class Insecta; order Coleoptera; family Curculionidae; genus Polydrusus; species Polydrusus cervinus. Next base: position 22,408,940 of record OW284514.1, on the reverse strand, counting down.
AAGAAATATATTATATAAACGTAAATTTATATATTTTTATTTTTTATTTATAATAATAAATATAATATACAGGGTGTCCCATAACTTATGGACCGTAGAGTATTATGACTGGGCTTTTTAATGTGGGTTGCAAGTTTAAAAATAATTTTTTAAACATCGATTAACAAGGTTGAAAAGATTTACAATAATCCATATTATCATTTGTCACGATTAATCTTTTAAGTGCATTTTTATAATAATCTCATATTCCTTTGACATTTTACAGATTTTAATGACACAAATCTCTTTCATTAATGCCGCCGCCGAAACCTAAATACCGGAAATCCAACTTTTAACAAAGGATTTGTTTCAATAAAATAAACTATTTACCTGGCTCAGTAGAACACCTAAAAACCTGAAAATAATCAAAGAAACGTAAAGCCACCCATTCAGAACTGAATATCTCTTGCGGGATTTCGGGGAAGCACGGTCTGATAAATTTCCAAGCATCTGTGGCGTAAAAGATACGCCTTTGGCTACCTGCTGGTCGGCAGAGGAAAACTAATCCTTCGTTTGACAGCACTATGCATTAGCTCTTAAGGCCTTTTTACATTAGGTGCAATTTCAAGAAAAATTGCCTGAAAGCATGCACTTTGACGAAGTTTTAATTAGCTGGTGCAAGTTTTCCCATTTAAAATTAAAACAACAGTTTCTATTTTTAGTTTTTAATATTTTAAGCCTTTATTTTTGACTTAAAAAAAAAACAAAAAAAACTCTAAGATGGCGTTATTATTTTTCAAATTCGACGTTTCGTTCTTTAAATACCAACCTCAAGTCAATTTTATTAAATTCGAACCTGGAATTTTTAATACAGTTTTTGGAACTTCTAAGTTTTAGAGATTTATTACAATTTAAAGATTTTTTAGTTTTAACGTTTTGTCATAAATATTAACACATTTTTTTAAGTTGTCTTTTTATATCATTACGGTCCTGAATTTTTAAAGCCCAACCACAAAAAAAATCCTATTTGAAAAATCCATTGTAAGAAAAAATACCTAAAATCTCGGCATACAATATTTTTCTGTCTGAAATCATCAGTATAAACAGTAAAAAAAATTTTGAAATTGTTTTTGAAACAAACATAAGAGCATCACAGTAACACAACTAGACCAACACTCCAGTTACCTTTTCTTCACTCGGGAATATATTTCTGTTTTCCTATTTCGGTCTAGGTTTAAAATAAAGAAAATACTAATAAAAAAATAGAATTACTTTTTATGTCTTAAAAACTTGCTTACTTGTATTGTTACGGTAAATTTTATTAAAACAATAAGCGGCCTAAACACCATAACTTTTTATAATGTAATTTTAATATTTAAGTTATCCTAAAATTAATTGCCAGGTCCGTAATTGTAAAGAAATATTAATTTGAAAAATTAATGATGTGATATTTGATGACAAACGTTAAAATTTTAAAAAACTTTACATTATTTTAAATTTCCAAAGCGTAGAAGTCTCTAAAACTGTTTTTAAATTCCAGATCCGTATTTAAAAAAATTGGCTTGAGGTTGGTATCTAAAGAACGAAACGTCGAATTTAAAAACGAATAGCGCAATCTTGTAGAAAAAAAAACGGCTAGAGAAAGTAAATTTTGTTTTTTTCCAAAGTCAAAAATGAAGGCGAAAAACACTAAACATTTGGGTATTTTTCGGATATCTCTTAAAGTATTCAGAATATTTACACTTTTCTTTCACCAAATTATTAAGCCCCAAAATACGCAACTTTGCCTCAATTTAACCATCTTCGTATTTCTTATCGTTTTCGAGATCCCCTTCTACGCACACGAATTTGTAGCATCCTGTATAGATAGATATAAATTCACATAAAGCGGTAACCTTAAAGAAGAATTTTAAAATATTGGTCGAATAGTCTTAACAATCTCCTTACATTAAGAAACCCAAGTAAACCAACCTATACATAAAAATCGAAGAAATCGTCCATATTTCTCAAAGAGACCGGATATAGATTTAAAGGAAAAAAGGAAAGACAACAAAGTCTCGGTCTCAGCAAATATAATTGTGTGGTTACACGTGTTTCACCCTTTCGGGCATCATCAGACCCAGAATTTAAAACAGAAAAGAAACAGTTATAACATATTAAAATTTAAAAATATGTGATAAACTAAACTAACATTTTTAAATTTTAATATGTTATAACTGTTTCTTTTCTGTTTTAAATTCTGGGTCTGATGATGCCCGAAAGGGTGAAACACGTGTAACCACACAATTATATTTGCTGAGACCGAGACTTTGTTGTCTTTCCTTTTTTCCTTTAAATCCATACATAAAAAGTTCTTAAGTTAAGAATCAGATAACAAATTGAACTTGTGTCAAAAACAGAAAAGGTAGGTTTGTAGTGCCTCGATTTTCTCCGTCCTTGCCTGCGGTTATTAGTGCCAGTCTGATGGTATACCTTCCAGTTCTTAACACCTAATTAAATTCTTAAGGTGTGACGAACGACAATTTTAGTAAGATAATCGAAATAGTGGCTTTGTTTGCTGTTATTAGCTCAGAGGCGGAACATTAAGAAATTTCTTAAGATTTTAATTTGATTCCCCGAAAGAGAAAAAAATTATTTGATAACACCAAATATCGATATACCTAGTGACACAAGAACGTGCTAACTACCCCCCTCCCCCCTCCCCTGGCCTTTGGATCCAGAAATGAGTCCAAAAGCCAGTCCATTATGAGGAGGGTTCTCGGCAGCACCGGGTCGTGGCATAGACCCACCACTGTGATGTGAACCCTGCGGTGTTATTGATTCTTCCTTTCTAGCACCGATCTTTGAAATTCCTTGCCTCACCTAAAATGAAATGTGAGGTCATTCTTGTTTCTGATTCTGAGTGCTCATCAGTGATCTGGCTTGGCAATGTGACACGTTCGATGTCCAGTTACTTTTTTATTGGGTAAGCTAGCAATTAGCTAGGACACGCGTCAGAGCAACGCTCACTCTTAAAAATAACATGGTATGGATTACTAAAATTTCCTTCTGACAACTATTAATTTTCGTGAAATCAGACTCAACCCAAAAATTGGTTGGTACAACCAAAAAAAATTGTCGTTATTAAGCTGTTGAACTAATTAATAACATTAACTAACCCAACCTACAAATTTTAGGCGTCCCTGTGTACTCAATGCAAAAGATAAATGCACTACTTTGTCCGCCTGCTGCTAAAAAAACTTCTTTTCAATAGTATTACTTGAAAAGAAAAGTTAGTTCTGGTACCTAAGAATGTATCTTAATCAAAATTAATAAAATGATAGGGACTACAAATTTTTAAGAGTGCTCCAACGGGGCTAGTGTTGACCCTTGGGAAAGTTAAAATTGACTTTGGTCTGATGTTTTTGGCCAGTTCCAGTAGCCCCACACTGCCATGAAAGGAAACCCGTTAAAATGGTCCATGTTAGCTCATTTTTTTAAAAATAGTAATCTTTATCCGGGAGCCCCAATAACGGTGCCCCTTATAAACATAACTTTTGTATTAAATTTTAAAGTTTCAGTTTTCCTTTGTTGGGTAACAAGGTGTAGGTAGTTGAAAAAAATATAACCGATAACGTTTTTTTGTATTCTCCCTCTTTATATTCATACCATTAGGCAGGCTATTCCTATAAATCCATTTTTGACGCGCTACCGCTTTCAAGCTTGGTAAAAAAGTTTAACAAACTCGAACATGGGCATAGCATTTACGAGCTTGGAAAACTGATATTTACTTTCCTGATTCTACAACACACTGCATTATCCCTCACTTTCTTATCTTATTTATAACTGAATAACTTTCTAAAGAGACGAGGAACATTCAAGCAGAAACACGAAGTAGGGAAATGTAAATTTGTAACTGTAACTCTATAGAACATTAATCATTTTGGAAGTCTTTGACTTCATCTTAAACTTTGGTAGCGGATACATTAACATTGGACCTTCATTAATAAAATTATTTAAAATTTCTTTAAGCAAACGCATTCAGTGAAATGTTTTGTCATTTTGATCATAAGAATGTAACTATTAATTTTAGATCTGACAGTTCCATAAGAATTCATAAATTAAACTCGTTGTTTTATACTTGAAGCTGATCATTTATATTTCATTCATCAGGAAGGCGTAAAGAAATGATTCGGAAGAAGAAACTGGTGCTGTTGTGCTCTAGCTATGCTTTATTCGTATATATATACAAACACGATCGGATTAACGGCACTATACTATAAAAAAACCACTTCAGTTTATTTTAGTGACAAACCTACCCACGCAAAGTAATGCTAAATCACAGAAACATCCGATCTTATTATATATGAATTTGTTTACAAGGTGAAAACAGAGAGTAAAGATGCTCTGTCAATAATATTAATAAAAAATGTATACCTAGTTCATACTACATCCTTGGCTTTTCTTTGAAGGTTGGAGACAATGATCCTTCTTGAAAGAAAAAAAATTGAAAAGAATAGAGAGGTTTTCCACTGGTAAGTATTTCCAGTCGTCTTATATCTTTGCCTGTCATGACTTTCTACCCAGAATTTCGTTACATTAAAATAAAACCACAGAATAACATTTAAAAAACATATATTTATAATAGCGTTGTGCGTTGAAATTTGTCGACAGGTTTTGGAAAATCTGTCATAAATACACTTTAAACGAGAAAAAGCATAATACTCAAATAACTTTTGCTTGCTCTAAATTGAATTAGTACAGATTTGTTCAAATTTGTGACACCACCTATAGGTGATATTTCCACGACGCGACGTCGTCACAAATAAAACAAACAAACCCGAGCGGTATATTTTTTTTTACCCGTGAATTCAACCAGTGGTGGAACTGATGAACTTATGATTGACAGTTGGTGGAATAACGTCATCAACCGTTTAATTAATTATTTTAGGATCTCTTTTCCGGGAAATCAGGGAAAAATAATCTAGTCCACATAATAAAATGGTGATATATTTTATAAGCATTCAGTTCTTACTCTTCTACCTTTTTAGGACTGCATACAACCACTTGCACGTGATGTTAAAGTGAAAATAATAAGACAACGGGTTTTATTTTATTTGATGTTGACAATAAAGCACAATATTTTTGAATTCAAATCTAAAAAGTTTATGAAAAGCAAACAGAATAACATTTTTTTTTGTTGCCAAATAGCAACAGGAATCTCTGAAAAAATTGCTTGTATGGAAGCCAAGTAATTCTTAATACTTGGATCTTTCTAAGGTTTTTTGAATAAGTAAATTTTTTTTACCGGTGAATTCAACCAGTGGTGGAACTGATTGGATTTATGATTGACAGCTGGTGAAATGACGTCATTAACCGGTTGGTTAATCATTTCAAGATCCCTTTCTCTCTTTCTCTCTCTCTCTCTCTCTCTCTCTCTAGTTGACCTTAATAACAATCACCAAAAATCCACAATGAAAAAAAGAACACGATTTATGTCCAACCGGTAATAAAATAGTCAATATAAGAACGCGATTCGGCTCAACCGATGCCACCGATGCCGATGGACTCACCGGTAAAAAAATATAACTAATCTAGCAATTAATTGTTCTGTGGTTTCCTCTAACCTCTAACCGATCAATAACGAACCTTATCTTATCAAAAACTATTACAAAAAACTTTTAACCAAGTTCTCCATCTTGTTATAACCGATTCTGGAGAAAGTGGCGTGTGACGCAATGTTGCTTACATATACTCTAGTATGAAAGCTTAGCATATTTATGAATTACTTCATTTTATTGGCGATAAATAAATAATTTATTTATTTTTCACTTCTTGTATTGAAAACCAATATTTAGAATTTGTCTGGACAGATAAAATTAACAGTTATTATTGTCTTCACTGAAAATTAATTTTGGACATTTTATGGGAAAATAAATATAAAGTTTAAAGTCGATCGTGTGGGAATACGCGATTTTTCGAGGTCTAATAATATTGTTAAAAAGTTTAACCTGTCCATAACAAAAATTGCATTTGAAATCGAATAAATTCAGTTGAATATTCTCCCTCGGGATGTTTTTTCGATTCAGAATTTTGTGTGACGAAAACCTAACAAATTATTCTAGTTATGTGCATATTTGAAAATGATCGGTTTATAAAATTCATAAACAAATTGTAATATTAAAGTAAAGTAAACGACATAAATAAAACGTTATTGTTAACATTTCTGTCGTCTGCATAAAAACGCCAGTAAGAAGAAACAAGAAGCGGTATATTGTTGGATCCTTATTGGACCGGGTGGCCAAATAAGAATGAACGCCGGCCATATCTCAGGAACCATCATCACAATGGTTTAAACTATAAACGAGAAATTGCTGGAAATTATTTTAAAGTTCCTAAATTTACCCATGACTAAAAATATTATAGGATTTTTATGGATAATGTGTCCAATAAAGGTATGTCAAAATTAAGTGTTTTAATCTTTGAAATATATGGTACAACCTTACGGTAAAATGTTTTGATCTAATAAATCGCAAAATAAACTGAGAGGAGGAGGGGGAACCTTTTTTGAAAGAAATATTCATAACTCGGCTTTGTCTTAACCAAATACCAATTATTAACAATAACCGATAGAAGGTATTCTATACTCATTCCGAGTAGGGAAGAGTGGGAAGGCAATCAGAATATAACGAAAACAGATCACGCAATCTTCACAGACGGTTCAAAAATGGACGTTGGTGTGGGAGCCGGAGTCTTTTCCGAAAGTTTACAAATACAGAAATCGTATAGACTCCCCAACTATTGTAGTATTTTTCAAGCGGAAGTACTGGCAGTAGAGAATTTCGGTCAATATCCTGCAAGAACACCTTGGCTTGGGAGTAGCCTCGTCAATCACCATCTTCAGTGATAGTCAGGCGGCGATTAGGGCAATCTGTTCCAGCAGTGTTAAATCAAAGCTCGTAAGGCGATGCCGCAACAATCTATGCACACTTGGCAACCAACATCGGGTTATTCTGTGCTGGGTTCCTGGACACTCCAAAATAGATGGCAACGAGGCTGCCGATGCGCTCGCAAGAGAGGGCGCAGGCATGCCAGCTGATCTAGCAGACAATACAGTGAACAAACCACTGGGATTCGTCAAAGAGGAGATTGACTACAGGGCCAAGCAGCTTGCACAAAACAGATGGACAGGGTTGACAACCTGTAGTACATCCAGGCAACTGTGGCCCACATTCGATAAAAAGAGAACCGCAGAGCTATTGAGACACAGTCGAAAAGACGTGAGAAATATTACTGCGGTTGTTACCGGACATTGCCTCTTCGGTAGACATGCCGAACGTATGCAAATACCCACCAACGACTTCTGCAGAAGTTGCAGAGATGAGGAAGAGGAAGAAAGTATTCAACATTTTCTGTGTGAATGCCCTGGCCTCGCAAGAAGGAGGTTCACTACTCTGGGTGAATCATCTTTCGATAGCCTGGAGGAACTAAACAACTTACAACTTGGACGGCTGAGCAGATTTCTGAACAGTAGTGGCTGGTTTGAATGAGTTGTTAAAATCCTTCCGCGGTTACGTCGCATAAACCATCAGTGATCTGATGAAGGTGGGTTCTACGGAACACGTGTGGTATCACAACGGACCTAATCAGGACTACGTGAGACCGTTTGGTCAGAACCAAGGGTCTGCCACTCTTACCTAACCTAACCTAACCTAACCAAATTTAAGAAACTAGGTCTCATTTGAAAGAGCTTAAAATAATGCTTGACTATTATTTATTATATCCGTCGCCTTAAGAGGGCGCTATTTGTGCAATCACCTGATCTTTAATTTTTTTTGAAAAACCATTTATAAATATTTATTTATATTATTATTTATAAGATTTTCGATTTTTTCTAATTTTTTGTAATTTTTGTGCATTTTGGTGATTTTTTTTTGGCGACTGCTAAAAGGCCTCTTAGATGAAATTTGTAATTTAAGAAACTTTAGTCAGTGGGAGTGTACAGATAAGAAATAGATTTAACACGATAAAAACTGGTGAAAACATCATGACGATATCTTAAATTAGGCGGGAGATACAAGAAAACAATATGAAATTGGCTGCATCGAATCGATATTTTCATAATATAGATATCGTTGGTTTATATATATATATGGTTTATACATATACAGGGTGATTCCTAAGTTGATACTTCTTTTTTAGCTGTGTATAGAAGGCATTAAAATAAACAACATTTTCAAATACCTTTTTTCAAAAAACTTAAAAATAAGGTACTTACTTTTATTTATTACACTATGGATCAAATACGGTTCTGCCTAACTTGACCGTTGAATAACATTAAAAAAACTTCTAGGTGTAGGATGAGTCCGCAAGGGAAAGCGTTCTGCGTATAATATCGAGGCAGCAACCGGACTTTGAAGACAATCACTGTAAAATAGTACCATATCTACTAGTTCATTGTTTTTAAATTTTACCATTTTTATGTGTCACCAATTTAAAATTAACTTGCTTTAGAAAAACACACTGTAGCGAAACTAACAACCGACCCGTGAAATGCATGACTAACAAGACAAAAAAAGCATAAAGTAAAGGGCTATGTTTTGATTACCAGGCCCGTATTTAGATTTTTTACTTCTGTATCTCGGCCATTTTTAAGTTTTTCAAAAAAAGGTATTTGAAAATGTTGTTTATTTTAATGCCCTCTATACACAGCAAAAAAAGAAGTATCAACTTAGGAATCACCCTGTATAGGTATTGTTAATATCTAAATTGACCACTTGAAAGGATTTTGTCCCAAAAATAAAATGATCACTCCAATTTTAACTCATTTAACTTAACACTTAACTGAGGCAAATAATTGAAATTATAGAATTAGTTGGGTAAAAGTTTATGACTATAGGAAATATTTATCGAGTTTTTTATAGCTTTTTTTGCTGCAAAATGCTAATGCTAAATGGAGAATCATTAAATATGCTGGCAGTAGGTATATTATGAATGCTACAAAAATGTAACAATTGCTGACAGTGCCTATGAAATAAGGCTTCTTGGAAGAATAAGGAATTAATTTTATTTTGGAGACCAAATTCTTCCTAGCGGTAAATTTAGATATTGACAACAACCTTTTCATTTTAACCTTTTTAAGTAGATAATATTTTGTATTCCTAAACCTATCATAGGTATCTTATGAAAATATCGGTGCCATACAGCCCTACAGCCCATTTCATAATATTATTTGTTAAAACTCCGACTTAAATTATGATATCGACATGCTGTTTTCACCAGTATTCTTCATTTTTATTATCTTTTTATCTAAATTAATATTTATATATGGTAGTAATTTGAAAAATCTGGTAATTGCGCAAATAGCGCCTTACAGCGACAACGGATATAATAAAAATATAAATTAAGCTCATGATACCAAGTTTGTTAAATTTGGTTAAGGCAAACCGGAGTTATAAGTATTTCTATTAAAAGAGATTCCCATTTCTCTCCTTAGTTTATTTTGCGGTTAGATCAAAATATATTAGTGACATTTTGTCAACCAATAAAATTCCGCTAATGGATTTTTCAGGCCGTAAAATCTCCGCAAACTAGATTCTCGATTCGGTGGAAATAATTATATTTGCCGCTGAATATGAAACAGGTTTTTACAAAATTGTTTGTGTGGATTCCGAAAAAATCACGTTTTTTTTTTGGAGAACCGCATCGACAGCGATGGGTCATTAGCGCTGGTACATTTGAATTTACACAAACCTTCATTTGATTTAATAATTAATTGTGTATGCCTGATGTGTTAGATGTCTTTTAGTAAGTTACAGTCCTTTAAAAAGTGTTTTGCACTGTTTGATTTGTCCGCTAGAGCCTCGTGTAAGCTGTTTGGAACTGTGTGTGTTTGTCGTTGTTGGGCAAACTTTAGGCAGTTTGAAATAGCGTTTAGAGGGATTTTGTTGGTCGGCAAAATGTCACCATTAAAGCAAAGTTTTATATTCAAAAGAAGAACGCCCTCTAGCGGTAAATTTAGGAACTAAAAAAACATTTCCATTAATCATGATCGATCTTGTCATGATTTTTTTTTATTTTAAAACGTTTTGACAAATGGTTCCTGAGATATGGCCGGTGTCCATTATTATTTTGCCACCCTATACAGCTATCAAAGGATCGTAAAAAAAGCATAGCACATAATAATATGCTACAATAATTTCCATACTTTATTTTATATTTAAAATTTTGCTTATATGAAATAATGACGTAATAAACTCATTCATGTTAATATTAAATGAAATTTTGTACTTCGGCTAAGGGTTTAATTTAAAACATATTTCATATTTACCTTGTGCTTTTGGTAAAAAAATGATAAAAATGTATATTTATTCTTACGCAAAACATCATTTTTGCATTTTTATACAGTATAAAATTAAATTTTTAATAACGTGAATCTTATTAATTTTAAAATAAGAACTGTTATTGGGGGTGACATTTTTATATTTATTTTTTTAAATATGGTCCAAGTTGTTATTTTTAAATTGCTAGATTAATAAACCATTTAAGAAAATTTACTTGATAATGATCCGTTAAAGACAAGTGAATTAGGATAAAGTATTATAAATGTCCTTAACGTTAGTTATTTTCGAATGTTCCCGTAAAAATAAGATCATAAAAAGATAAAATAAATGGGCTATTGGACCGATTGATTTTATCTACAAAACGAGTGAAGATATCAAATTAAAGTACAAAAATTTTCTGACATTTAATAATCTTTTAAAATACAGGGTGTCCCACCGGAAACCGCTTCGATCTATACAGGGTCATGCAATAGTGCGTCAGGCTTCCATAGCTCCTATACGAATTAAGTTAGCAATTTCATTTATATGCTGACTTAAACTATATCATAGGGTACATTTTAGGAATTTTCTCATATACAGGATGCCTCAAAAAAGTGTGACAACAATTTTTTTTATTTTTTTAAATGGAACACCCAGTATTTTTATGCATATTTAGTTTCGTATTACTGTCCTTAATAATATTCCTAAATTTTATTTAATTTGCTCTGGTAGTTTAAGAGTAATAAATTAAAAACTAAAAAAAAATTTTGTAGTCCTAGAAAAAAAATCAATAAAACAATCTAATAACGTTTTTTAAACTATAGCATTAGGTGAGATTTATAACCAGGGGTCTAGAAATACTATAAATCTAGTAGTGTTTATTTATGTTATACAGGGTGTTCATAATAAGATTTCAAAAACGACACATTTTAAAATATTTTTCTCGAGTTTTTAAATGGAACACCCTGTATATTATTTGGCTATTTGATGTAGAATTCTAAAGCCATTGTTTTTTGTAATACAAGCATGTAAGTTATTTCCAGCCGTTTCCGAAATAATTGCAAATTTCATAAATGATGTTGTTTAAATGGATTATTTATTATTAAAATTAAGCATAGGCGACTAGAATAATCATTGTAAACTACAGTAAATGTTCAAAATGCCTTCCATTTTGATCTGTACACACATCAACACGTTCTTGAAAAGAACTGTTCACCTTCTGTAACACCTCAGGTGAAATACTAGCAAACGCGTCGCTTATTCTTTGCTGCATATTAATTGCAGTTGTTGGAGCATCTTCATAAACAATTTGCTTTACGTGTCCCCATAAAAAAGGCAAGTTTTGTTAGATCCGGCGATCTAGCTGGCCAGACGGTAGGTCCGTTTCTACCAATCCACTGGTTGCGAAAAGTATTATCTAAATGAATTCTTACATCAAGTGCAAAATGTGCTGGAGGACCATCCTGCTGAAACCACATCCTATTCCTATTATATTGAGGAACGTCTGCCATTGGACCGATTGAGTTTATCTTCAAAAGGAGTAAAGATATAAAATTTGAACAAAGTACAAAAATTTCCTAACATTTAATAATCTTTTAAAATACAGGGTGTCCCACCGGGAACCGCTTCGATCTATATATGGAAAACTATACATGGGAAAATTTTGAAAATTTGACAGTATGCTAATGTCGATAGAGGCGACCGGGCTAAAATATTTTCATAATGGTGGCACTTCCGGTTATACCGGAAGTAAGTTTCAACTTGCCTATTTTAAATAGAACACCCTATATATTATTACATTTTTGCATTGTACGCAAGATTCTAGGCAGATTTTGTATTCCATATCCAAAGCGTTTTTGACATATTTGAATTTTTATGTCAAAAATGAGGTTTGCAAGCCTTAAAATAATTATCAATTTTTTCTTTACAAAGAAGCATTATTTATTTAATTTGGGTGGGATTCCTTGATATAAAGGACCTGCTTTTTTTTAATTTTCGACAGGCATATTTTCAAATACTGTTTCGTTGCAACACATTTAAATATTGTTTAGAAAAGAAAAGAGAAAAGTTGTATGTTGTTAAATATTGTTTTTTATTTCTTTAAAATAACGTGTCTAGAAATAATATAAATTTAATCAGTGTAAATGTATCTGTAATTAACTTATTTTTTGAAATTAATTATAGAATAAATTGCATGTGACATGCTGAGTACAATATTTAAATATGTTAAATTAAACCAGTAATGTTTTAAATGTTTTCTTCGACCACTTATGAAAATGAGAAAAAAAGCACGGTTAACTTGGCTAGAAAGTGCTGTATATAATATTCCAACACGTGTGTTGAAATATCAAGACACATTATTAAATTTAAACGGATGCGGATGGTGCCAATTTGACAGCAAAATAGGTATTTTTGTATTAAAAATGACAAACTTTCGGTATTCGTGGATCGAATTGGGGTGCTGGATGGGGTAAAGCACACGAAGGTACAACTCATTGTAAAAGAACGATTAGATATATAAGTACATTTTCCTACGACCATCTATGATTATTGAAGAATCCTTTTCAGTGGCGGCTCGCGGTCTTAAAAAATGGTGAACACCTAGGTATAGTGGGGGTACCTAAACAAACATTGACTAAAAACCTGTGTAACAAAACGTCTCTCTTATCCTCATCTGTCCAACGACTGAATGGAGTTTCCAACAAATTACTATGTCATTAAGTGGGTTCATTTTTAAAACACAGAACTTAGTAGGTACGTATATACACTACTAAATTATTATTAATTAAGAAATAAAACAAAACTTTTTAATCACACAGTACCTAAATGACGTAAAAACGATATCTATAACCGTAAGTTTTGCGAAGCCTTAAAATAAATACCTTAAAGTTAGGCGAACCAATACTAAAACAATGGTGCATACGACTGATCTATTTTTAAAATTGCCCTTCATTATAATGCAAATTGTTACATGCTGTTTGCGTGACTGACGTCACGTAACCATAGCAACGGTGGATATTAAAGCCATGTTGGGTGTGGGGTCTTCACTTGCTTTGAGCTAACGGATACGGCGGCTGGGGCGCACCAAAATACACGAGTGTTTATATTTATTGTCCATCGGAGTTAACCGTGGCCCTATTATATTATAGCTTACATTCGGATTAAATTAATATTATTAATACGAACATAAATATTATTTTTCTACTCCTACATGGAAATTTGCTGTTTCCTTTACACTTAAGTGGTGAGAAAAGTAGGCTATTCCGGTTAACTGTGCGGGAATATTTCATTTCCATCCTAGATAGGTAATGAAACTGACCAATCACAGTGGTCAATTACAAGGAAACCAAATTTAATGTTACAATAGGATGTACAGTGTTGCAACCTTTAAAAATAAAATTTCCCATTTTTATAGAAAACTTTCACGAATGCAAACAATACTGAAAAAGTCTTTTATTAGCAGATTACAACCACAAGTGATCCTAAAGAATATTCTACAAATATAACACTATGCGTAAAAATTTCCCTTTTCCCTTTGGACAGCGCCGACCTATCATTCCTCTGTGCTTCGTTCTCACGGACCCGGAAATTTTAGATTAGCTGACAACACTGTTATGAAAATTACAATTCTTTATTTTCTTTGTGGTGTTTTTAAAAATACTGACCAATCACAGTATATTATATTTACCAAGGCTCCGTCTTCTTTTTCAAGACACTAAATTATATAATTTAAATGTATATGGTACAATATGTTATTAATTTGTTCAATATAACAAAATCTATACGTATTTATAATAGATTTATCAATAATGCAACCTGCGAATATCCATAGAATTAATTAAAAACAGATTAATTTCATGTGGCATCATTTATCAGTTGGTTTTCTCATAATTAGCTTAACGTCTCGCTAGTCGAGTGGTATAGTGTTGGGCTATGGATCCGATGGTCGTGAGTTCAAACCCGGCAACCTGAAAACTTTTTTTTTACATTTTGTAGCATTTTGGTCGTAGAAAAAATATTCTGTTCAACTCGAATGGATTGTCCATATTATCCTCGTGCGATATGGACATCATATCCACTATTGTTGTACAAACTACTATTAAGGGCTAAAATGGTAGCTGTATTGGTACATTAATATTGTCGAAAAACTTTACTCCTGCTTTTATTTTTTTTTTGGTCTCCTACTTCACCTGATGAACCGCCACTGATTCTTTTGTTTGACATCTATTTAAGAAATTTTTTTTTCTGTGTACCCTGTATATTGTATACATATTACCAAAAACTGCAAGTTAATTATTTAATATTCTCACACTCAAAATACAAAATTAAAGTTTTTCTCTCGATCTTTACCGAAACAAAGAAAGAAAAACCAAGTCAGCTTATTGGAAACCGAAAAATCTAATAAAAATCTTCCAGATAGTATTAACGGTTGGACTTCATTTAATTAAAAAAGTACTTCTGTTAGAAGGAGTAGGATTTAGATTAAACTTCTAAGTGACTTTTATACCGGATTGGCACGTGATCCCCTAATGCTGGAATTATTATTTGAAGTTTGATCTATTTAATTTAATGAATTAACTGATTCTTATTTCACAATAATTACAGAAAAAATTATTGTTGGAATTAAAATAAATGGACGTTAATCAAACAAACGGCTTCTTTTAATATGGTTAATAAAAAATAATTTCAACAAAAAAGTCTTTAAACCTATAAATTCGAAAATTGTTGAAATAAGAGTTATCATTCTTTCGTATTAACAAATTATAGCTTTAAAACAATACAGCATTATGAAAATTCCCAAATAATTTTTTTTTCGACAATAAAATTATTGTCAAATTATTATAAAGACTGTTAAAATTGAGACAAAACACAATGGAGAAATAATTAAAGACTTTAAAAAATGTAGTGGTGGAGAACTATCGTTGGTAACTCTAGATAGCTCCGATATTGTTATAAAAACCATCGTATTGGGAGACAGGAACGCAGTAGCGTAGCCAGTCTTTGAGGGCGGAGAGAGCAAGCATATGATAAGGCGCCAGGACGGCACTAACCAAATGAAAAAGTGACTTCTAAAAAACAAAAAAAAAAGATCGCACCAACAGGAATACAGTTAATAATAATGTTTATTATTTACGGGACCAAAACGGCGGGGGCGTCAAGCGGCTATGGAGGCGGGGGAGCGTGGGCCCCCCGCGCCCCCACCTGGCTACGCCACTGCAGGAACAGTAATTTTGGATCATAAACAGGTATTATGACGGTAGGAACGTTTTTTTAGAAGTCATTTTGTATTAGAGGGAAGTTTTTGCAGCAGAACCGTTTTTGATTCATTTTTGATCAAGAAGAAATTTTTTCTTTTAAAAGTGACCAACAACTATCGATACTTCTATCCTTAGTTTTCCACCACAAGAAAATATAAGAAAACATTTTCAAACCACCTAAATGTTCCTTATACTATAATAAGGATCTTCGTATTTTGTCTAACACAGTTAGAATTTAGATATGAAATCAAATTGCATTATGGATGGCACTTTGGAACAGGATCTGTTTTTTTCGAAGCAGGTTTTTATCTGGAAGAGAATGAAACAGGTGTAGACCGATAAGTTTTCCTGTTCTGATGAAACAGTTTTTGTAGCAAGAGCATTCCGTTTCAGCTTTGCGGCCTGTTACAGCATAACAGACTGATGCAATGGAACAAACTAATATCGCGGATTAGACTGTTACACCGGAGCAGACTCTTACAGCGGAACAAATAGTTGACGAACAGTTTAGGGTGGGTATTATAAAACAGATAAGATTTAATTTTAATGGTGAGAAACTTCTCTAGAAAATGATAGCTTAGTAAAATTTTTCATTAACCTTCAAAAATAAAAGGGAGTACAGAATTTTTTTGTAACATCCTAACTTCTCACCTATCACCAATATTTTAAACCAAACTCCATTGAGATTGCACCAGTGCTTGTTTTAAATTAATATATGCGATACTTTTTTTACCAATGAAATTCGCTATTCCAGTGTTGATTAAAACACACAAAATCTCCGAAATTCATTTAAGTTAGACAAAGAGAAATTAATAACAAAATGTGCTGAATTGATCTAAAACATTTGCATAAAACCCTAGATTTCTTATTTCCTTTCCGCCGTATCGTGTCATCGTATCTTCAGTATATTTTATTTAGTTGTACACGTTTTATAATTATATAGTAGCTTTATTTTGCACTACATACTGTTCTATTATTTTAAAACTTATGTTGAGTTTGGCATTTTTGATTTGCATAATGCAGTGCCTGTTTTGTGCTGCATAATCGAAAAAGTGTTCACTGAAATGCGAAAACTAAATGCAGTCCTGTACCGATCGAATCGAGCGTTTTGTGGTTAGGTTATTATTATTAAGTGTTATTAATATTATATCAGTGCCAGTTGAAAATAAATACACTTCAGGCACGTTTTAAATATTCTTAATAAAATTAAAATACTACATTTTGCTTCTTACGATACTAGTTGCCCTCAAAACTTGCCCCACTAGTAAAAAAAACTCATGGGCCGTCCCTGCTATATAATTCAATCGTCGTTAGTTAGAATAACTAGCAAATACATAATATAGATAATTCGATATAAAAAAGTTCTATGCAATACACTATATCTTAGATTTCCTAAAAATTTCAAATAAAGAAAACTTTCAAATAATTGTTTCTTTTGACGTTTTTTCTGGACTGAAACTCGTACAGGCCCTTATAGACTCTTAATTTAGCTCTTATCACGATCAAAGCTATTTTTTAATTAAGAAAAGTTGGAGAGTTATATTTCACCATCTTAAAGATGAAGGAGGTCAATTGGATCTTTGGGTAACTGGAGAAAAATAGGTTAAGAAATACATTTATAATTGGTAACTTTGAATTTCAACATTTTTAAAGAAAGCCGAATAGATAGGCGCACTATTCATTCGCTACTTAAGAACCGACGTGATTTCGGAGCGCGCAGTCTTTTATTGCGTAAAATAATACAATATCTTGTGTCTGAAATCGATCGAAAACGGGGACAAACATTAGTTTGTCTCCAAAAACGATTGCCATATTTTTGCACTGTTCCGTCATTCTTTAAATATTGAAATTCAAAGTTGTTACAGAATAAGAAACTTTCCCGGAAACATTTATCAGACATGTATATTAATTACCATAGTAGATGTGGTCAGACAGAAATGAAACTGATTTGTCAGATAATTGTAAATCAGTGTCCTAATTTTTATATTGGCTAAGAGTTTTCTTTTATTTTGTCAGGTCCATTCTTAGATGCGTTTCGTTATATCATGGCTCATGAGTAAAGTTAGGCCACAATCAAAGAAAGAAAAGTTTTGTATGTTCTACTATACCTAGAGAGTAAAAAGGGTAAAGAGCTAGTATATTATTTATGCCTATAATTTTAATGTTAACCTTTTAACGTGCTATAATATATAGCTAGGTTGAACAGTCATAACTTTATGGTAAATATTCATTTTAGGTCAGTTCACAATAATTTTAAAATTTGTACTTAGTTTATAACTCTTGCATATAATTACTTTTTCAACTAAAGTTTTTTTAGTTCATTCGAGTTTCACCAGATTCATTCGGGTTTCACCGGGTTTGTAAGGGTTTCCCCTCGTTTGTTTGGGTTTCACCGAGTTTGTTGGGGTTCATTTTGATATCACCGGATTTATTCAGGTTTCACCGGCGTTGTTCGTATTTCACTGGGTTTATTCGGGTGTCATGAAATCAATAGCTAACTTTCTTATTATTGAGGTTGGATCCCCTAATAAGTGCTCATTTTAATCGCAGAGACAATTAGAACAAGATCCAATATACATACCCATATGAAACCCATACAAATTTGGTGCATCTGAGCAAAAATGGTAAAACTTGAACAAACCTGGTAATACTTAATAGGGTTTAAATTATTTATAATGTATGAACCCTTGATAAGTTATTTTATTAAATATGTATTTTATATTTTCATGTTTTTTATCCTCCGCTATTACTTGATTTCTTAAAGTATACCATTTATTGTAGTTTACAGACATTGGATGACGCAACCTTAAACTGTGTTGCTAGGTAATGTAAGATATTTTTAAATTTACCTTTTATTTTAAAAATATGTAGTAATACAGGATAGCATAAAAAGGCCTCAAATTGAAAGTCTTAGAAAAAGTAATATTTTTGACAAACCTAGTATGACTACAAAAATTTGATATCTAATTATTAAATTTTGTGATTTGAGACCATGCAAAACTTTTTATGAAGAATAACTTTTTTTTAAATTTAATAATAAAAAGTCATTGGCGGCTCGTCAGGTAGTTACTATAACTATAACTAGCTCTTCACCATTTTTAAGACGGCGAGCCGCCACTGAAAAAAGTGTTCCATACGATTCCAATTTTAGTCCACATACTGTATGTAGTTGGATTTAATATTCCTATAAAACATTATTTGTTAAGCCAGAAAAAAATCCACTAAGTGTGTCAACATTGTCAACAAGTGTGTTTTTTATAAAATAATTTATTCGAATTTCAGATTCCACCCGGAGCATTTTAATCTAAAGCTTGCTTAAGTAGGTTTTTCACCTTTGAAAACGTCTCCTTTCCATGTTCCCTTATTATAAAGACACGTGTCTGGAAAACCTTGTGAATTACTGTTGTATCTGTGACGTCTTTGGAAATTCGATATTTAGATAAGGACTTATTTTGCAAATTGCTTTCTTGTCTGGGAAGTATGAGCGTAGGTATTTCGGGTAAATCTAAACACCGGCATTTACTAAAGGGGTTTAAAATTTAGACCATCGAAATATTTAGATATATTATAGCCTTACAGTTGTCTTTTCACCGTGGCATTATTTTATATGCGAGAATACCATTTTCTCGTAAAATACAGGGTGTCCCATAACTCACGGGCCGTTACTCGTTCTAGAGATACAGGGTGTTGAAAGTAAAAGTTTATTCTCGAAAATAAGCCATAATTTTAAAACGGTTTAATGAATCGAATTGACAGTTGGCAATATTATGTTTTTATGAACAAGAAATAAGAATTTGTAGAAATTTTTAAGTTTCAAACTAGAGGGCGCTAGTTGCATACACTGGGCTTCATAAATCTATGACTTTTTTTCTTACCTGTGATTAGGTGTTTTTCAATTATAGTTTCTTAAAGAAGGACATTTTCTAAGTCAAAAAGGTGTACTTGATTGATCTTAATATATTTAATGATTTTCGAGATATTTCCCTTTAAACATCCCAAAACATAAAAAACACAATACATAGATAATTAAATTATTATTT
Organism: Polydrusus cervinus; assembly: GCA_935413205.1. Lineage (NCBI taxonomy): Eukaryota > Metazoa > Arthropoda > Insecta > Coleoptera > Curculionidae > Polydrusus > Polydrusus cervinus. The sequence goes on along the minus strand of OW284514.1, from coordinate 22,389,362 downwards.
TAATTATCAAAAAAAAACTTATATGACATAATCGGCTTAGTTTGATGTATGTATCTCCAGTTACTCTACGGCGCATAAGTTATGGGACACCCTGTATAAAATAAAAAAATATCACATTTGATAATCAAATCTTGACAGACGCTGTATAACATTTCGGGAGTTTAATTTTATTCTCTAGCTAGAGCTAGAAGCATAAAAATTATTGACTGTAGATCTTTATTTCGACGATTTATATTATGTATAACAGCGTAAAATCTATAAGCTATATCTATGATAGAGGGTTTTATTGCGATGCACGCCATATATTGGGAAACTTACTCGAAGTTTCCATTGTTTGAAGTTTATAAGACCACCTAAAATAGCCCTAATCTTTTGTCTACAGTTCAATGCACAACTTAAATATTGTTACTCGGGTTTACAAACTACCTTAAACAATTTAGATTTATGTACATCGACTGTGTGAAATCCGAGACTAAAACTATTCAAGAAACTGAACAACTTTTGGTTAGGAAGTTGTGTCATAAATGTCGTAACCTTTTTTTTTAATTTTGAAGAAGTAGTCCATTCTTAAAGTGGAGTTAATTTATAGGAATAAATAAAAGCACGAAGTCTTTCTTCACTGGTTTATTAAAGTAATAAAGTTAAAATGTGGTAGATATTCTACATGTTTCGGGTGTAGTAACACCCATCGTCAGGAATAAAATACAAAGAGAAAAAATAGTTATAAGTGAGAGGAACAAAGTTAAATGGTAAATGGTAGTGAACATCGATGAAGCTCTTATCGAGCCATGAAAGATAAAATATTGGTATGCTTAAGTCTTAACACTGACCATGGGCAACAGGTAACAGTGGTAAGAGGGGGCCCGTTTGGGCAAAGAGAAAAATATAAGAAATATATGGAAAATGGAGATTCACAGGTCAAGAACTTTCATCCCGGAAACCATGGGGAGAAAGAAAGGTTGTTTATTTAACCTTTAACCTAGAAAAATTATTTAGAACTGTATGAATCTTCGTTTTTTTTTTTAAATGTTTAAAAAACTTTATTTATTATGAGGTAGTGGAAATTTAGTGTCCGTACACTACTTTATTTCCCATTATTTTGGCGTACCTGTGTACTTTTATGCAAGTTGCAACAGTTGTTTTCGATAAAGATCTATCCTTTCCTCCTCATATTGATCACGTCGTGTCTTTCGCCTATAAATCACTTGGTTTTATTCTCAGAACTACTAGAGATTTTCGGTCACTTGATCCTTTAGTAACTTTGTATCGTTCTCTTGTTGGATCAAAATTGGAATACTCTTCAATCATTTGGTCTCCGTTTTATAAAGTCCACATTGACATTATTAAGAGTGTTCAGAGACGTTTTTTGAAAGCTTTGTGGTATCGATCTGATGAAGTTTATCCCGAAAGAGGGTTTCCTCATGACCGGCTGCTGCAAAGATTCTCGTTTGTTAGCTTACATGATAGACGCATATGTTCTACGCAGTTATTTTTTACATAAACTGATCAATAACAACATTAACTGTGAAGAGCTGCTGCGCAAACTGGACTTTAGAATTCTTTCCATAAATTCCAGAAATTTATATACCTTCTACTTACCACCTTCACGTACCAACGTATTTAAATATTCTTCCATAAATAGGATGTGTACATGTTACAACGACAATGTCCATGCCTATGATGTCTTTAATTGTAGCTGGAGCGCTGTCAAAAGATATTTTTATCACTAGTACCTATGATATTAGACGTATGTGGTTACATTTTTTTTTATAGGGTACCTATTATTACCACTGTATTGTAAGTTTTAGAAATCTAGATATTGCTAATCTTTATGTTAATTGTTAAATAATTTGTTTTCAATTTACCTAATTTAATTCAGTTTTCTACCTGTTTTGTAACTGGAAAACTGTAAAGCAGTGTATGGAATAAATAAATAAATAAATAAAAAAGACAGATGTACCACTTTATACGCTTGTCACTAACTTTTGTTTCTATATTATTTATTATTTAAAAATACGGTGATTATTTAAAATTGCTAAACACATATTGGTTTTATTACTTTTTCATTTAAAACTTTTAAAATAGAAAACTTGCCAGTGTCAGAACTTTTAAAATTAGTATATAATAGGTGTGTAGGTTGCTGGCCTCTATCCAAAAGCATAGTGAGCGGTAAAGAAATATGCGCTTAAATAAAGAGAACTATTAACTCTACTATCGGACCGCTTTATAGAAAAAGAACTGGGCTTTTTTTAAAGCTAAATAGACTATGATCTTAAATAAAAACAATTAGCCTTTTCACTAACTTTTGATTTTTAACTTACCTACCGCATAGACCAAGAAATAGTTTAATTTTGCTGTCTAGTATTTTCAGTTTTTAAAATCTATCCATTATTTTCCCAAAACGGAATTAAAATATAAATAATGTTGATAGGGTATGACTATAGATTGCTGACTCAAGTACAAGTAGAGCGTCTATTTCGAGAACTGCATCCTGATTCACAACCAAACGAAACCATAACCTTGTGTAATTGAAGAAGACACACATTTAAGTATAGATGAACAAATTAATATTCAAGATCATCAGATCTTAACTTCATTGACTAATTTCTTTGGGGTCACTTTCAAAGACAAATTCAAGTCACCGTGACAGAATCAGAAAGTTAAGGGGATCTTAGGCAACGAGTATGAAATATGACGAATAACTTTGAAAATGGTACATTATGTTACAAAGGAATTTAACTGTAGGTTCTGTTAACGGAAGTTTTAAAGTAAATAGTGGGTAATAATAATCTACAGGGTGATTCCTAAGTTGACACTTCTTTTTTAGCTGTGTATAGAACGCATTAAAATAAACAACATTTTTAAACACTCTATTTTAAAAAACCTAAAAATAGGCGAGATACAGAAGTAAAAAATCTAAGTGCGGGCCTGGTCATCAAAACGTAGACTGATATACTTTATATTGTTTATCTTATTAGTCATGCAATTTACGGTAGTCAGTTATTCGGCAATACGCTGCGGTGTGTTTTTCTGAAGCAAGTTAATTTTAAATTGGTGACACGTGAAAATGGTAAAATTTGAAAACAATGAACTAGTAGATATGGTGCTAATTTACGGTAAGTATTGTCAAAGTGCGGTTGCTGCTTCGTGATTATACGCAGAGCGATTTCCCTTGCGGGCTCATCCTACATCCAGAAGTTTTCTTAATGTTATTCAACGGGTAAGTTAGGCATGGACCGTATTTGATCCATAGTGTAATAAATGAATGTAAATACCTTATTTTTGAGTTTTTTTTAAAAACAGGTATGTAAATGTTGTTTATTTTAATACCTTCTATACACAGCTAAAAAAGAAGTATCAACTTAGGAATCTCCATGTATAACATTTTAGAGAGCCCGCTTCCTTAAAATTAAAAAATGGTGTACGAATACTATCTAATACCTTAAAGAAAATTTATTTAAAATTTACAAGTCTGTGTAATTTAAGGTAATTCTTCCAAATTAAAAAGTTTTACAATAATATGAACAAATTGCTCTACTAGTTCATAAAATAATGTTATTCCAGACAGAACACGATAATAACTCATTATTTCAACTACAATATACTGTAAGAAGTTCTGCACTGTTTACACTGAAGTGCAACAGAATGAAATAATTTGTGTAGATATGATGAAAATTATTTATGAAATTAAAAGTTATTAATAACGGGTTTTATTACTGTAAATATAATTTATTATTACAAAAAACATTGTGCTAGCAAAAATTACTAGGAATGTGTGGTAGTAGGAAGGCGGGACAACATTTATTGTTTAAAAAAATCTACTCTCTGAAAAATAAAGTAAAATTCAAAAATTTATATTTTTTTAAGTATATTATGTGAACTGTGGCGTATATTAACGACCTTCTAGTGAAAACCCAAAATCCAATTTATAGCTTTGCTGATGACAGCACACTTGTCAGTAGGGATAGATGGAGAGTTCTACGCCCTCCATTTACTCCAAGGCATCTGCGCATGCCCAGGCAGTGCGCAGACGTGTGTCATATGTCATACGTCATCTGTCATGTCACACTCTTGGGCGTGAGCTATTTGGGCATTAGCTACTTGGGCGTTAGCTACTTTGGCATTAGCTACTTGGGCGTTAGCTACTTGGGCAATAGTATTCATTATAGGCAACGTGTTTAGGATGACGTCATATTATGTTTAGGAAAAGATGGCGGCTGTTACCTGTCAATTAAGATATGTCAAGACCACCTGTCACTTGTCAAATGCTAAAATTAAAATCTAACACGTGAAATGTATTCAGGATGACGTCATAAGTCGTTTAGAGAAAACACGAACGCGATCGGTCAACTGGTTTGGAAGATATAGTTTTTTGCGATTAGTGCCCTTATACCTCGAGACGAAGCGCTGAAATTCGGGTTGTAGACAGAGGTATATAGGACCTATCTAGAAGTGAAAGATTTTTTCAAATATCTCAATTAATAACAGAGCTAGATGCATTAAACCATTAGGGCCTTAGCACGATAAAGTCGTACAAAGCACTGGCAATGCTTATTTCTTAGTAGGAATATACTTCGTATAATACGGTATCGTTAAGATTGCGTCATCTCCATTTCCTATATGAGACCAAGGTCAACTGCAGATCAGCTAAATGAACAGTTAAATGAACAGTGGAACAGCTAAATGAACAGCTAAATAAACAGTGGAACAGCTAAATGAACAGTGGAACAGCTAAATGAACAGTGGAACAGTTAAATGAACAGCAGTTAAACGGATCAACAGCACATCGGGTCAAGGCGCGTTCTTAATATGATAGCAGGAAAGGGGGGAAGAGGAGGAGGAGGAAAATCAATGATAGACGATAATTTCAGTAAAAACCTTTATTTCCCACTAATATTACAATAACTAATATATAACCTAATTAATATCTAACCTTATTAATATCTAAACTACTTATTTAAGAATAATCGGTCATATTTAATCACTGTCCTCGTCCGAATTATCAATGTCATTTTTACTGTATTCACCAAAATTCTCAATGCTACATTCTGCTAAACGAATTAGCTCCAACGCATCCGTTTGATCCTCAGGCACAAATTTTTTTAAAGATATCATCTGCTTAAAAAACTCATTATCTAAAAGTCCTTCTAATAATTTGAGCAAATCTTTTCCTTCATAATAATCTTTACACAACTTTGCACCTTGTGTATAATACATTATTTCTTCATTATAATATATAGCCCAAGATGAACTACTTGCCATAACAGACTTTGTATTTAAATTAATTTCTTTATTAAAATCATTTTCAATTTTTCTAACAGCTCGTAATAAACTGTTCTGCCAATTTTCTGTCGTTAGTTTTAATGCCATGATTGTTAGGCGTTTCTAATAAAAGTGAACGTTAATGAATCGCTATCAGTCACTTTTAAACCCTATTCCTCCCCTCTACAATAGTTAAGTGGTGAGAGGAAGAGGAAGTAAATAAGAATTATTATACTAACTAATAATATTTTTAATTATTCAATTGGATACTTTATTAAAAATTCTACAAACAGCACGGTAGAATTTGATTTGGTTGAAAATGATATTTTATCAGAAAATTTGAGTTTCTTAAGCAGTAACATCGTATATGGTTGCTTGTTGATTGTAGTGCGTACATCTTGAGGATGAACATTTACATATTCAATAGTTCCACTTTTGAGAGGAAATTTGTAAAATGGCTGGCCATGAATCATACAATTACCCGATGAATCGACGCTACCAGACAGAGTCATATGCATAAAACCATACAACTGCTTTGTTTGTACTTCTCGTACCACTTCTGGACTCTTCTTTAGCTTCCTAGACAAGTGATACGGATGGGCCAGATTACGACCGAATTTATCGATAGTCATCTTGAAACTAATAACATTTTCATACATCCAATATATTTATTCTATTATTCCAGCCTCTCTCAACTCTTCCTCTATACTGATTATTTCGTTAATGTGTGAATTATTACCTACTTCAGAACTTGCTAATATTTTTCTAAGCCGATCAACTAGTTCATTTGGATCGTCCCAATACACGTAATCAGTTTTATTATTGGAATATTCTTTAAAAGTATCAGAAGTGTTGTTATTGGAACGATTCGGGGACTGTTGGTTGAATCCATGTCCTTGATATTGCTGTTTCCTAACAATTCGCAACTGCTTATCTCGTTCCTTTTGACTAGCATCGCTGTCTTCTCGAACCTTTTCAAGGAGAGGCTTTATTATATGCGTATATTTCGCACCCTTATTTCCTGCTACTTGCATATCAGGATTGAAATTTCTTTTATAAGCATTTGTTAGTAAAATTATTTTTGCAAAGACTCGCTCGTCTAAAGCAGTAAATTTATTCCTTAAAGGAACAGTTTTAAACATAAGCTCATAAAGACCAGGAGTTCCTTTGAAATTTTGTCCCTTGATAACAATATCTGGTCCTTTAAATTCAAGTTCGGAATCACCAAAATACAAATGATCCGTCTCATAATCATGCCTCAGATAAGTACGATCATACTGATTATCCGTATCACGTATCAGCCCTCTCATATATTCTCGAGGTAGTTCATCATACTGTTCCATGTATTCTTCAAACGATTCTTCAGGAATTGCATCGGCTTGAATTGGCTGGGTATTAGGATCAAGTCTAAAGTCATCGTCGTAAAAAAAGCTTTCGCGAGGATTATACTCAAACATGGTAGTGTTTGCATCGTCATTATCAAAGTTAATTGTTTGATTAAATGATTCATTATTTGGTATCTCAATAGTTTCTATCTCCACATTATCATCATGATCTTCTTCTTCTTCCTGTCTTTGTTCATCGTGGCGATCTTTTTTCTTATTAGGAGTATTAAAATTTAAAGGATATCGAGGTTTCTTAACCAATGTTGAAGAGTGTTTGATTTCACTCTTTGGTCTTTTTAGTGAAGCATGGGTTTTGAAAGGCGTGAACAGCTTGCCTGAAGTAGATTTTTCAATTGTCTTGGTTAACATTTTAGCCAGAGGACGATATGAAGTTTCCAATGCACGAGCACTTTCGTAACGGTTTTCTTTTAGTGATTTATATAAATCTTTAACGGTTTGAGAATGCTTATCAATAAGTTTAATGATTTTAGGATCAGTTTGAACCGTACGTGCATTCTTAAGCTCCTCCTCATCTTCCATCTGCTGATTATCATTTTCTCCCTCTCGTTCTGCTTTAAGTTGCAGATATTTCTTTCTAATACTTTTAGCAGCGTCCTTTATTCTTTTTTGAACATCAGGGTCCAAACCGGCAAGACTTGATGGCATTGTAACAGCAAAATGAACAGTAAAAATAGCTGTTGATTCCACAACTGCTACTAGATAACTGAACAGTATACTTAACTAACGTTCATATATACATTCGCATTAATACCACAGTATTAGTGTTACTAAGGTTGTTGTACTGACTGGTCTACAATGCAGAAGTTTAAGAATAAAGTTGTAAAAAAACGAATTACTAAAAGGGGCAAGGGGATTCCCTTTATATCCGCCCTAAACAGAGCGCGAGAGGCTATTATTAAGGAAAAACCCCAAGATCTTTTGTCGGCAGCGCAAGTGGCTTTAAAATCATTCGCAGGAGTTGAAAAAGTACTTCCTACAGGAGTAATTCCGATCCCAAAAACAGGAGGATTCCTACCTTTGATTCCTCTTTTTGCCGGCCTTAGCGCATTGGGAGCATTAAGTGGTGGTGCTGCTGGTATTGCAAAAGCTGTTAACGATGCAAAAAGTGCTCAACAAAAGTTAGAGGAAGACAAAAGGCACAACGAAACTATGGAGTCTATAGCTTTGGGAAAAAGTGGCAGTGGTCTGTATTTAAAGAAATACAAGAGTGGATTGGGGCTTTACATTACACCTTATAAATATCATAACAACTAAGTTAATGAACTAGTTGTCTCTAAAATCCTTCGAGATGAGTACCTTTTGCTTAAGTGGTAATAGTTCTGTCTTAAAAGCTTATTATTCCCCTCCATTGGATCTGAGAAATAACGACAGTGATTATGTGATGGGACTTATTAGTTTGGAGACTTTTAACGCCATCCCCAATATAGACGAAAATAACAATACATTTTATGTGGGTGATGTTGTACTTGAAATTCCAGTCGGATCGTATGAAATATCAGCTCTAAATGACTACCTACAAGAAGCAATTGAGCAGCAGAATAATATCGACCCAGATTTTAATTGCGGTCTAATCCTTAATGGAAATACGAGCACGCTAAAATGTGAGCTTAAATGTACTCATACCGTAGATTTCTCCAAGAAGGGTTCAATTGGAGACTTGTCAGGATTCCGCAATATGAAACTGCAGGCTGGTACTAAACATGTATCTCCTACACCTGTAAATATCCTTAAAGTAAATGTTATTAAAGTAGAGTGTAATATTGTTACTGGAGCATATCACAATAGTAATCTAGTTCATACAATCCATGAATTTTCGCCCTCTGTCCCCGCAGGATTTAAAATAATCGAAATTCCTCAAAACGTAATTTATATGCCAATTAACACCAGATTAATAAGTAATATTGAATTAAAGCTTGTTGATCAGGATGGTGATGCAATAAACCTTAGAGGTGAAGTCATTACGATCAGGCTTCATTTAAAGAAAGTTATATAAGACTTGTTACAAGCACATGTTTTTAGTAGTTAAGTATACGTTGTAGAGAATGGTTGTGAAATATAATTGTCACAAACTTATTAATTTCGAACAGCTTTTGAAGTCCTCTAAGGAAGTTAAAAAATTGTCAGCTGATAATAGCAAGTATCTCAAATCATTAGGATATACCCTAAAGGGAATACATAATGAGTATACTAAACGTATCTGAATCTCTTGTCTTTGACAATTCAATAGTAAAAATTGAAAGACACAGTCATCTGCCTTATTCCAACTCGTTTAACAACAATGATGAAATAAGAATTCCTGTTCAGCAAACTGATATATACACATTGCCTTATGCTAGTCATATATATCTGGAAGGAAGACTCTTAAAACAAGACGATTCAACTGTTTCAACTACAGCAAAATTTGTAAACAATTTCTTTTGTCACTTGTTTGAAGAAATCCGATTTGAGCTTGGGGGTAGAATCCTGGATTCAGTACGTAATCCTGGAATAGCCACCTCAATGAAGGGATATGTTTCGTATAATGCAAACGAACTTAAGAAATACAAGAACGCCGGATGGAGCATTGATGATAATTTTACTTGCGATGTGGTTGATAGAACTACCGGCTCATTTAATGTTTGTGTACCGCTACGCACGATTTTGGGATTTGCAGAGGATTTTCAGAAGATATTAATAAATGTGAAGCATGAATTGGTCTTATTAAGAAGTCATACTGATAAAAATGCAATTATCAACTCTAACGCAGCCGAGAATATGGGGGTTACAATAGATAAAATTGTTTGGAAGCTGCCTCATATTTCGGTATCTGATATGGAACGATTGGATCTACTAAAGATTATTGAAACTGGCACCGAATTAGATGTCGGCTTTAGAAGTTGGGAGCTAGCTGAATATCCTACATTACAAACGGCTAAACAGCATACCTGGACTATAAAGAATGCTATTCAAGTAGAACGTCCCAGATGGGTAATTTTAGGATTTTCAACCGACAGAAAGGATAAGATAGCTAAAAACTGTAGTTTGTTTGATCATTGTAATGTATTTAATGTTAAACTTTATTTAAATTCTGAAATGTATCCGTATGATAATTTAAATTTAGATGTTTCTAAAGGTCAAATTGCTTCTTTGTATGAAATGTACTCAGAGTTCCAAGAATGTTTTTACGAAAAAGAAAATGAACCACTGTTCTCTCCAAAAGACTTTTTAACAAATGCTCCTCTAATTGTGATTGATTGTTCCCGACAAAATGAAATATTAAATTCGGGGATTATTGATGTCAGGTTGGAGTTTGAAACGAAAGAAAATGTTCCAGCAAATACTACCGCATACTGTCTTATTATTCATGATAAGCTTATAAAGTACTCACCATTAGTGGGAACTGTTCGAAAAGTTTAAATATACTTTAATCAATCTTTTGTGACGTCACTGTTCTTAAATAAGTAGTTTAGATATTAAATAGGTTAGATATTAATTAGGTTATATATTAGTTATTGTAATATTAGTGGGAAATAAAGGTTTTTACTGAAATTATCGTCTATCATTGATTTTCCTCCTCCTCCTCTTCCCCCCCTTTCCTGCTATCATAGGAAGAACGCGTCTTGACCCGATGTGCTGTTGATCCGTTTAACTGCTGTTCATTTAACTGTTCCACTGTTCATTTAGCTGTTCCACTGTTCATTTAGCTGTTCCACTGTTCATTTAGCTGTTCATTTAGCTGTTCCACTGTTCATTTAGCTGTTCATTTAGCTGTTCCACTGTTCATTTAGCTGTTCCACTGTTCATTTAACTGTTCATTTAGCTGATCTGCAGTTGACCTTGGTCTCATATAGGAAATGGAGATGACGCAATCTTAACGATACCGTATTATACGAAGTATATTCCTACTAAGAAATAAGCATTGCCAGTGCTTTGTACGACTTTATCGTGCTAAGGCCCTAATGGTTTAATGCATCTAGCTCTGTTATTAATTGAGATATTTGAAAAAATCTTTCACTTCTAGATAGGTCCTATATACCTCTGTCTACAACCCGAATTTCAGCGCTTCGTCTCGAGGTATAAGGGCACTAATCGCAAAAAACTATATCTTCCAAACCAGTTGACCGATCGCGTTCGTGTTTTCTCTAAACGACTTATGACGTCATCCTGAATACATTTCACGTGTTAGATTTTAATTTTAGCATTTGACAAGTGACAGGTGGTCTTGACATATCTTAATTGACAGGTAACAGCCGCCATCTTTTCCTAAACATAATATGACGTCATCCTAAACACGTTGCCTATAATGAATACTATTGCCCAAGTAGCTAACGCCCAAGTAGCTAATGCCAAAGTAGCTAACGCCCAAGTAGCTAATGCCCAAATAGCTCACGCCCAAGAGTGTGACATGACAGATGACGTATGACATATGACACACGTCTGCGCACTGCCTGGGCATGCGCAGATGCCTTGGAGTAAATGGAGGGCGTAGAACTCTCCATCTATCTACTATCCCTACTTTTACCTTGACTCCCCAAACATCCGCATCCGATTTATACTGAAACAGGACCTATTACACATTAGGGCACTACTAATTTAATAATATCTCATCTTTTACCTTGACTCCCCAAACATCCGCTGCCGACGCACATCTTCGCAGGCAGCATGAAGTATTGCGCCTCAACAATGACCTGGAAGAAAATTTGGCTTTGGGTGATAGTAACCAAGTCGAATTTAATGCTAAGAAAACCCAGGCAGCAGTCTTCTCCAAAAAGGTTAACATTGTAGAACCGGATATAGTCATGGCAGGACACGCAATTGTCCTGGCAGCGTCTATTAATTTGCTTGGGGTCAATCTGGGAGGTAATATGTCTTGGCATAATCACGTTGCCGCAATTGCCAAGGCAGCTGCACAGAAACTTGTTGTACTTTTCCGCACCAAAAGGTTGTACACACCTCATCAACTTTTGACACTCTACAAAGCCCAGATTCGACCATCATTAGAATATTGCTCTCATGTCTGGAGCTCTGCACCCAAGCACACCCTTCGGCTACTGGATTCCATTCAAAGGAGAGCCGTTCGTCTGATCGGCGACCCCGAGCTGACCAAGACCCTCGATAGCCTGGAGCATCGAAGACAGGTTGGTGATTTGACTCTCTTTTACAGATATTTCCATGGTAGGTGTTCGACTGACATTGCCCACTTGATTCCACCTAGAGCAATTCAAAACAGAAATACACGGCGAACCACTGCCGCTCATCCATATGTTGTTCAGCTTAGTCCTCCTCGAAATTCATTGTTTAAGAATTCTTTCATCTGGAGAACGTCATCTTTGTGGAATGATCTTCCTGAGGTCGTGTTTCCCAATGAATACAATCTTCAACGTTAATCGCTTCGCACACGCACCGCTCCCAGAGCGCCTTAAAGGATTTTTCCTACAGTGCAGGTGTTTTATCATAAAAAAAAAATACAAATTTCGGTTAGGGGGGGGGGCAGGTATTAAGAGCTAACGAGAAAAAGCGCCATAGGCCAAACATTTTTGGGACCGCGACCAAATTCCGACAAAAATTCACCCAGCTATTATCTATAATAATCATAAATTAACTTATTTATTTTATTTCTTTTAACCTTCTTGACTTTAAGAAAAAAAGACCAGCAACTTAATTTCAAGATAACCTTGTGCTTTAAAATACCTTCTCAAAAAGGTTACGTGACTTTCGGTACTAATAAAATTAAATTTAAAAGATGTCCGACTACTGGCGGCTTGTAAAAATTATGCCTTAAATTATGGTTAAGTACAAATATCGGTTTTATGATATTTAGATTTATTTTATTAATATCTATAATAACACTTTGGTACAAAAAATTACATCGGTTATCATTTGTTTTGTGGTATAATGACTCGGCGGTGCTGCCACTGAAGGAGTTTTGAAGAAGAGCGACTTATGCTATAAGCTAACTAATAAAAAATATATCTCGAAAATCCAAGACTTTTACAAAAAGTATAACCATACAACAAATGTTTACATTTTTAATACAGCTGTGCCAAAAACATTTCATATTATCTAAACATTTTTAACTCTTATTTAACTATAAATGTTATTTACCAGCTAAAACGTTGTGATTCAAAACAAATAAAGACAATGCAATTCCAAAATTCTTCTGTCGTTCATACTGTTCTATTATTTTAAAACTTATTAAGGTTAATTAAAACACTATATTTTGCTGCCCACATTACTATAGTCTATTTCAGAAAGATGTAGAGTAATAAAATGAGAAATTCCGTCCAGTTCGACTTAATTCCGGTGTCGGCCATAGGCGTAGGTAACATTAAATTATTTATAATAACTAACCAAAGAAAAAGATAATTTGATAAAGAAGGAACTATTAGCTATAGCAAAATTACACAAACATACATCGTTTAATGAAATATTCCGTGGAAGATATAGCTGAAAACATAGTGTTACTGTGCTGCGCACATCGCCATGTCATTGCGAACTAAATCCTATAGAACTTATATGGGTGCAAGTGAAAGGATTTGTAGCAAGACACAACACGACATTCAAAATGAAAGACGTCCAGCTACTGTTTGATCAAGCCATTAAGGAAGGGACACCAGAGAATTGGCGAAAAACAGTTCATCGTTTCATTAAAGACGAGGAAAAAATGTGGGATCTTCACCACCTGATCAATCGGACCGTCTACCTGTTAATTATAATGTCAAGAGGAGATGACAGTTCCTCAGATGACGAAGAATATTATGATTTTTTATAATTTAATTTCTGTATAATGTATTTTTTGAATTTTGTATTTTTTTATAATGTTTAATAAAAAATAAGTGTACTTAATACTATGTACATAATGCACGCCTTTGTCAAACCATTTTCATTGTTTTTGAATGGATAACAATAAGCAAAACCCATAAATTGACCCAAACCCGGGTGGTACTACCTGCACTTGACGAAAATAAAGAACTTTGCAATATAAATCAATGCCAAAATATGAAAGTGGCTTAAATATTCGTTAGGTCACTCTGTAGTCAATTTGCATACCTAATGAGCTTTTATTACTTTACACCTTTCTAAAATAGACTATAGTTACCCTCAAAATTTGCCCCTGTAAAAAAAACTCTTGGGCCGCGCCTGATAATAATTAAATAATAAATACAGCCCTCGAATAAGGGAATGTACCGAGTTTGAAATTTTTAATGCACGAATACATAATGGGATTTAAAATTTGGTCACGGTCCCTAACATACCTACAGAATTTTAATAAAATAAATATGAAAATTAGGGAAAGGCATAGAAACAAAACCGTCTTGCCGAACATACGTACGTGATCGAAATATTCAAATTTTTCTAGTCGCTTTACAATAGTCAATTTTGTTAAAGGGTTTATTTTTTTATTTTTCAAAATTGTAGTAATTGTAAATTGTTCTAATTACATATAAATGTATCAAGTATTTTTTTTTTCTGAGAGTAAAATTTGTCGAGATTTCATTTACTAAAAAACATGGAATATAATAGGGCCCTTTAATTTTCTATTTACCTGTATAAAAGGGGAACTACAAAATAGTAGTTTTCCTATGAGCACCTATAAAAATGACAAAAAAAGTACTGTTAGTTTGGCTAGAAAGCGCCGTGTTAAAATAGTATATTACATAACAAGTGATGAAAGTGATACTTTTCATAAGAGGAGATATTTAGCACGAGGCGTCAGCCGAGTGCGGAAATTCTCCGAGTTTTAGAATAATTACTTTCACCCGAGTAATGTACACTATTTTTCCTACGACCACAAAGAATTATTAAAAAAGCCTTTGATTTGTAAAAAAAAATATTTCAACTCTAGAGTTGAAAAAAAATATTTCAACCCTAGAGTTGAAATAAGCATACCTAGGATTATGTTCCACTTAATATCTGGTTTCATACAGTTTGTCAATAGGCTTTTCCTTTATTTGTAGTTTAACTTTTTCATATTTTATATACCATAGGAAGACCTAATCCTGGATTGACTTCTAGATTAATCAGAATGAAAAATTTTAAATTTCAAGGAAATAAACCAAAATTTAAAAAATCCACCCAACAAGGAAAATTTCAATTCAAAATAAATCAATAAATTATTTAATGTTTTTATAAAAAAAAGTCAAATACTCCTGATGGGATTTGAACCTGTGACCTCCCGTTCTGTAGACAAGAGCTTTAGTGTCTACGCTATGGCGTCAATAGCTACCAGTTAACATTTGTTGTTTAAATATATGACAGTTTCTTCAGCGCGACTTGTTTTTTCTTTTATTAACATTTTTTATAATTTCACATGGCGTATTTTCACACTCTAATTCACTCGACAAATACATGAAAAATAAGTTAAAATACTTTACAATTACTGATTTCTAAAATTTGTTCTTTTTAATAAATAGAGGTGGTCTGTCAAATTAACATCATATGTTTAAATTAAATAGTGTGCCTTGTATTACCACTCTAGAGTTGAAATATTTTCTTTCAACACGCGTGTGATATTCGGCGCTTTCGAGCCAGGTTAACCGTGCTTTTTTTCTCTTTTTCATAGGTGGTCGTAGGAAAAAAATATTTCAACACTAATGTTGAAATACAAGGCACACTATTTAATTTAAACATAATATGGTGCCAATTTGACAGACCACCCATACTTATTAAAAAGAATAAATATAAGAAAGCAGTAATTGCTAAGCGTTTAACTTATTTATCGTGTATTTGTCGAGTGATTCAGAATTAGAGTGTGAAAATACGCCATCTGAAATTACAAAACGTGCTAATCATATACTGGAAAATCTATTACCAGAAAAACAAATCGCGTTGAAGAGAGTGTCATGTATTAAAAAACTAATTTTTATCAGTATCGATAGCATACAGGTCACGGGAAAATTCATTTTTTCGTTTTTTTTTCGAATGCTCCGGATGTCATTTGAATTTTTTAAAAAATTAACAAATAATTTAGTATTAAAATATGCACTTTGCCTACATTTAACCAAATTTATATCTCTTATAGTTATCGAGATAGCAATGTTAATGCATCGAATTTGTAACAGCCTGTATTCTCATTAAATATTTTTGACCTGATAATTTGGCTGTATCGACTATCACGAGCCGTTACTGGCACGTAGTACATTGTAGGTGGCCATGGTATTTTTCAATAATTATCGTGTCAATTTGACAACATTAGGGTGCTAGATGGGGTAAAGCGCACTATTATATACATACATTTGTCTATTGATATTAATTGAGAGAACTACTGGTCAAAATATTTTATATAAGCGGGCATCGTTTCCTTTTTGTTTTCATATGTATTAAACAATTTTCTTTGTCCATGACTATTGAATAATCGACAGGTAATGCGATTTGAAATAAAAAAATATCATTGGTCGTTTTCCCTGTAAGGTCCATCCATAATACGATTTTGTGTGTATGATGAAAAATTCAAGCATGCCATGAAATGTCAAGTCGAAGCGCCTTGTAATTTTATTTTGAAACATCAAAATATAGTTCAACTTATTAATTTTAAAGTTAGGAATTGTATTAAAAAAACTTACAAAATGATTAGAGATAGTGAAGATGAGATATGTTATACCCCACCAGATATCCAGGAAGCAGTAAAAATAGCAAGTTTAAATTTATTACCAGAAAAATCGAATTTACCCCCAAATTTACAATATCAGACGATTATTACCTAATTTGCAAGAAGTATATCAGCCTTCGTTCATCTAATATTTTTTTTCAATTATCAAAATGGCAAATGTACCTCACAAATGATAGGAATTAATAAATTTACGCAAATGGGGAGACAACTAGCAACATTTCTGCAATTACCCACTCTAGAGAAATATTCTGGTCACAGTTTTCGCAGATCTTAGACGCAAGGGGGGAATATAACTGCATTGAAAAGATACGGTGGATGGAAATCCACGGCGGTAGCAGAAGGATGATGACTCAATGAAAAATATAATGGAAACAGCTAAAAAAATATCAGACGCGATCCAGAAAAATCCTTTTGGTCAGCCGTATGTACGCAATGAGGCAGTATCTACATAAACATCTTCATCTACATCTACTACAATGAATAACCAAGATGTTAATGTAGAATTAAATTCGATTCCTACAATTAACTTGGCACATTGTGCGAATACAAATATTACTATTCATATTTCTAAATAAATAAAGATGTTTAGTAATTCTGGCTACAATTATTATTGGATAGTCGTGAACAAAGTATAGTATTCTACTCGCATATAATGGCTTTTATTCACTTAAATAAAATTTTGAAACTCGCCTACGGCTCGCGTCAAAAACTTTATCCGCGTGAATAATAACCACCATTATATGCTTGTTGTATAATATACTATTAACGCAGTAGTGATAAACTTATAAAATATAAAAAACAAATAAAAAGATTTTTGATAATTTTTTGATGTCATAGGAAAACGGTGTAGTTACATTACAATTTATGATGTTGCGTTAATTTTGTCCAAGAGTTTATTTTTCGTATTTAGTTTTTTTACGAAATAGACTTGTTTGCTATACAGCTATTCGTGGAAGCCTCCACATATATCTCCTAGCTTCACATGGCTAAGCCTAAAATCTCCAATTTTACAACCCAATTAAAATGGCTTACCTGTTAATCCAACTTGTTTTACAAGGGGAAAATCGTTTTCCAAGGTTGCCTGGCTTAAAAAGACACCTGTATTAAATGAAAAAAGATTGAAGGGCTGTCCTAATTGTTTACAAAGGCAATGTTTTCAAAAAGGATTACACAGAGTATCTATTTTTAGTTTTCTCATTGGTTTCAGTATGATTAAATTTTTTAATCGTTTTTCTTTACATTTACTGAATGATCCACAATTATTGCCTTATTTTTTCATTTTTTACTTTATTTTATTACTATTTTTTTTTATGATAAAACACCTGCACTGTAGGAAAAATCCTTTAAGGCGCTCTGGGAGCGGTGCGTCTGCGAAGAAAGCGATTAACGTTGGTCTTGAAACGTTGAAGATTGTATTCATTGGGAAACACGACCTCAGGAAGATCATTCCACAAAGATGACGTTCTCCAGATGAAAGAATTCTTGAACAATGAAGTTCGAGGAGTACTAAGCTGAACAACATATGGATGAGCGGCAGTGGTTCGCCGTGTATTTCTGTTTTGCATTGCTCTAGGTGGAATCAAGTGGGCAATGTCAGTCGAACACCTGCCATGGAAATATCTGTAAAAGAGAGACAAATCACCAACCTGTCTTCGATGCTCCAGGCTATCGAGGGTCTTGGTCTGCTCGGGGTCACCGATCAGACGAACGGCTCTCCTTTGAATGGAATCCAGTAGCCGAAGGGTGTGCTTGGGTGCAGAGCTCCAGACATGAGAGCAATATTCTAATGATGGTCGAATCTGGGCTTTGTAGAGTGTCAAAAGTTGATGAGGTGTGTACAACCTTTTGGTGCGAAAAGTACACCAAGTTTCTGTGCAGCTGCCTTGGCAATTGCGGCAACGTGATCATGCCAAGACATATTACCTCCCAGATTGACCCCCAGCAAATTAATAGACGGTGCCAGGGGAATTGCGTGTCCTGCCATGACTATATCCGGTTCTGCAATGTTAACCTTTTTGGAGAAGACTGCTGCCTGGGTTTTCTTAGCATTAAATTCGACTTGGTTACTGTCACCCCAAGCCAAGATTTCTTCCAGGTCATTGTTGAGGCGCAATACTTCATGCTGCCTGCGAAGATGTGCGTCGGCAGCGGATGTTTGGGGAGTCAAGGTAAAAGATGAGATATTATCAAATTAGTAGTGCCCTAATGTGTAATAGGTCCTGTTTCAGTATAAATAAGGTTAATGAAAATATAGTTTCTTAATTTTTAATTTTCTCTATTATTACAAATTATGTTCTCCCAGTGATTGCAGATTCGGTGGAAAGAAGTTTTTTCACGAATGATAAAAGAGTTTTGGACTTGTGGACACTGTGTTCATTTGTTTTAAATTGCAACGTTTCAATTAGTAAGGATCTTCAGTCATCTTCAGATGATTACAAACAAATAAAGACAATGCAAGTCCAAAACTCTTTTATCATTCAAGAAAAATCATTATCTCCAACCTTTAAACAGTCCAAGTTTTTTCACAAAAAGACTAAAAACATATCTGAGAACCCATTTAGGAGATAAGCGCACAAGTTTAACTCTGATGAGTATTTATAGATATATTCATATCGATATTATTTAAATTATCAATATATTTTGTTAAAATGGTATTGGTATGGTAAAATTTTGCGGCCCGGCGGGCCCGTGTCCGACAAGCCCGGCAGGCCTGACAAGCCTGGAAGACCCGGCAAGTCCAGCGGGCCTGACAAACTCGGCGGGCCGAAAAAAATTATTAGGACTTGAAAATTAGTTTACAAATATTTCTTTTAAAAAAAGCACATAAGGAAACCAAGGCTGACCCGAGAGACCGGCTGGACATAAGTCTGGCAGGCCCGGCAAGCTCGACAGTTCCGGAAAATATTGTAAGGGCCTGAAAATCCGAACCTTTATTAATTAACTGGCCCGACCCGAGACCGTGAGTCGGGCCGTGGCGCATTAAGGTCCGAGATGAAAACTTGGCCCGTATAAGCCTCTAGCTTAACACATTTTTTTCGCTAAACAAATACTTCTGTTTGTTGTATTATTAAGTATTTATTTTCTACCTAAGTTATTTTATGTAAAAAATATACCTTCGCTGAGCAATAAAAAACCTTAATAAAAAAATATAAAATAATAAAAACTGTCTTGCATTATGTAAACATTAACTTAAAAATTAATCCAGCTTTACAAACCTCAGGATAAATAACAATTATTAAGATAATTTTTATGTGCTATTTAAAACTTCAAGCAACTAATGCAATAAAAATGCCTTTTATTGTGTCTCACTCATTGTTTTATTTTGCTAAAGGATGCAGTAATTGCATTCAACAGGAAATGATTTTATGCGCTACACGCCTGCTAATTCCTAAGACGAAAGAATAATCGAAAGGTGGGAATTTTACAGGTCTGTATCTGTATTGAATATTTTGTATAGAATTACCTTATACTAAATAAATACAATTTTATTTAAAATACATTTTTACATACAGGGTGGCCCATTTGTCTGACAAAGTAATATACTGGCTCTACTATTAAAGATATCAAAAAAAAGTTCTTATAAAAGTTGTTAGGTATAAAAAAATATATATTCTAAAATTATTTTTAAATATACAGGATGGCTCAAAAAAGTAGGACAATAAAAAAATAAATTTTTTTAAATGGAACACCCTATATATTTAAGCATTTTTTGTTTCCTTACAAATTTATCCATATGGCGCCATATTTAGTTTTTTAATTTTTTGCAACGTTGCCAAACAAAATGCAAAATTCTTAAAATTTTGGAAAAAACATGATAGTAAAAAATTACCTGTATTTCTCAATAAGAGTATCGAAAATCGAAAATTTCTTGGAAGCTCTTAAGTTTAGGGATAGAAAACTGTCCTAAGTCTTTAAGTACCGAAAATTTTGTACAGGGTGTTTTCTGTTGACATCCAAATATACAAAATTTTAAAACACAATAACTCTGTTTTTTCAAATGAAACACCCTATATTTATTAGACTCGTCTGATAGATATTTTAAATATCTTTTATTATTGTTAAGTCATACTTATACCTAAATTTACTAGTTTTGGCAATATTTCGATTTTTATTTAAATTTTCGTAAAAAAAACTTTTTTCTAGTAAGCCATGACCAGCAAAGTAAAAACGAATGTAATTGAATATAATGTCTTATTTATAATTATTATATTTATATTTATAATGTTTGTGAACTTATTTTTAAGTTACGTAATAAAAAAGGAGTATGTCAACAGAAAACACCCTGTACAAAATTTTTTGTACTTAAAGATTTAAAACAGTTTTTGTATTCCTAAACTTAAGAGCTCACAAGAAATTTTCGATTTTCGATACTCTTATTGAGAAATACAGGTAATTTTTTACTATCATGTTTTTTCCAAAATTTTAAGAATTTTACATTTTACAGAATGACCATTTTTTGACATTTCTTGGATATAACTGGACCTCGGTTCAAATTATACGTATTCTTTTACCCTTTCTAATTCAAGTCAAGGCAAGTTTAGTGCTTTCCACAACTTTCCAAGTGTAAATGAGCTTTTAGCTACGTAGAGAAAATTCCCATACTGTTGCCGAAGTATATTTTTGAGATTGAGATTGAGATTAAAACATATAGACCTGGATACTCGGCTTGAACAGGGTTGTATTTAAAAAATTCTTATCTCATTGTGTCTTGTTTTGCTATTCAGTGGCGGCTCGTGGTCTTAAAAGATGGTAAAGCGCTAGGTTTAGTGCGGGTACTTAAACAAACATTGACTTATTTATATTTTTATTACATAGCTAGTTCTTGTTTTGCAAACTAAGTAGGTACGTACACTACTGAAAAACTGAAATATAAAATAAGACGTTTTAATCACACAGTAAATCACGTAAAAACGATATCTATAACCGTAAGTTTTGCGAGGCCTCAAAATAAATACCTTAAGGTTTGGCCAACCAATGCTAAAACAATGGTGCATATGACTGATCTATTTTTAAATTGCCCTTCATCCAGAATGCTGATTGTTACATGCTGTCGCGTGACTGACGCCACGTAACCATAACAAGTGTGAAAATCAAAGCCACTTGACTGTATGATAGGCGTTGGGTTTTCATTTTCTGCTTTGAGCTCACGGACACGGTTGGCTGGGGCGCGCCAAAATGAACGAGTGTTGATAATTATTGTCCATTGGAGTTAACCGTGGCCCTATTATGCATAGCTACATTCGGATTAGATTAATATTATTAATTTGAACATAATTATTGTTTAAGGACTAAAATGGTAGCTGTATTAAAAAATTTTTCTCCTGATTTTATATTTTTTGGTGAAGAGCCCCTTTACCTACTTCACCCGACGAGCCGCTACTGGTGCTATTCTAAGATTAACCCATACCTACTGCCATTTATTTATTGTCAATATAATGCCACTGAATGCAAATATTTATTATCATTATTTAAAACAAAGATGTGAAATGTTAAATATTATCAGCTGTTTAGTAAATCTCATTACTACAATATTTATCTTTAACATCGAGTTTCAAACGTAATTACTTTAAACTTAATATTGACCTGCTGTGATTATTGTTTGTTTTAGTTTAGTTTGTGTTTTGCTAACTTCATCATAGCATATTTATAACAAATGCATTTATTAAGGGACAATTTGTAGATTAAGTAAACTCAGTTGAAAAAGTTAAAAATTGCAGGAGAAGCACCAGCGGTTTTATGCAAAGTAGCTTTAGTTATTTTCAGACTGTTTTCCAGACTTAATAAATACTAATTATTATTGTGTTTTTAAAAATCATAATAAATTATTATTGGGTAACTTCTTAAGGATGTGAGGAGCATGGGTATCCATAATAGAGCGGGCGGTGCCCCCCTGGATCCTGGGGATTTTAGAAGTTACTTTTATTAGGATAAAATCTTGATATGGTATACGGCGGTCACGTTTTTTTTGTTTTGTTTTTTTGGCTGGTTGCCCTCCCCGCCTGAAATTGGCTCTATCGGCGCCCATGATTAGAGGCCCCAGGATTGCACAATGGGTCTAGGCCCCCCTGTAACCAAAATTAGGCCCTGATATTATTTTTTCATAATTTAGACAAATTATAAATGAATTACCATCTTTTTTATTAATAACTGTTCATTGACTATAACCAGTAACATATTTTTAATCAATTTGGCCAATGTTTCTGGGTGGAATGGCTTCTTTCAACATATTTCATCATGATCACATCGCTAGTAATATACTTACTTAACGCTTTACGTCATCGAACTTGGGCGTATTTTGACCATTATAAAATTTTATTTTTAGAACTAATGTATTATTAACAACATAAAACCATTATTGCATATAATATGGTCATATCGTATGCCTTTATAAAAAAATAATCGTTATTTCTGTGTAAAAAAATAGCATAATTCAGGCAAATTAAATTGTAAAAATTTGGAATTATTAATAATAAGAAACGGATTATAGGAAATAAAAGTTATAATATAAATTTTATTTCTGTTGCTTGTTACTTAAAACTTAATTGTTTCTTGTATTTAAACAATATTTTATAGCTTATGGCTTATCGCCTAATGCTTACGATTACAAAACTCCCTTGTTGCATTGGCCAGTTGATATGGCGAGATTCTATCACAAACTGCTGAGTTTTTTAATTGGTGCAAATTTTCGTGCCGAACATTTTAATATATTTTATCTATTATGTGTGTCCATAGAAAAAAAGTCGTTTAAAAAATCTCTGCATTTGTTACAGCGTTCCACAATTTGAAAATAAAAGTTTTGTTCTTCATCAACTTCTCGCAATTCTTGATGTTTTTCGTACTTTTATGCTATTGGTGTTTCGGTAAAACTCGTAACGCAGTATTGTAATCTTTGTCTACTGTTTTCCTAGCATCCGAGTACTTATGTGTTTTGTACGGACGCAACACCCGTACCTGTAATAAATTATCATACAAGTATTTCAGGACTTGAAATAATTTAAAAACCTGAAATTGTGACGCATTTACATTGTTATTGGATTTTATGATTTCATTGCTTGGTACTTAGTAAGGACTAGCAACAGTACTTTATTTTGTAAACAGAAACTTTGATATAGGGACTGCCCAGGTTAAGACTCATCCACAGCAATAACATACAATCGGGAGTAATAAAGGGCCCAAATTCGAGCCCTGCGGCACATCAACAGCTCTTCAGTAGAGTAGTAGCAGATAATCAGCCTTATAAAGGTTACAATGTAACGTTTCATCTTGTGTTCGATGCTACAACTATTAAGCCGACGCACAAATTAATACTTAATCCGTACCTGTAAGTCTGCGACTGGGTGATTGCACTTCGGAGGAGTCAGGCTCGTCACACCCAGTGACTTCTTATTCTTTTTTATTATAGGTATAGTTAGTGCTTTTTGGGTTGGAGAAATTAGTCATGCAGTGAGAAAAAATAAGGAAGCACGGTGACAGTATAGTACCAACAAAAGTGTTTTTATATTGAAAATTGTATGGCAATTTTGGGGAAAGTTTGCTTGACTTGGAACGTATGACCCAAATTTAACATAAAATTAGAATTAATAATAAATGTGAGTGGCAATTATAATTTTCCTAATCACTACTTAAAATTGAAACGAAAATAATCAATAATAATTTTTTTTTTTAATTTATGGTTTACTAGCTTTTACCTCGGGTCTCGTACATCGCCTTTCGCTCTATGACCTGTGCTATATATAAATGTAAATATACCTAATATTTATCATTAGATTTTTACTCTCATCTTTCATTTTTATCAAAAATTATGCGAGAACAAGATGTCTCGCCTAAATTTGTATATAAACAAATAAATATTCTGTATCTGATGATGAAACAGTGAATTAATTAATGAACGGAATTTGAGATAACTACATCTATAATACACTGCGTCCATTAATTATGGAATAATTAAAAAACTATTTAAATTTCAAAAGCTCATATTTTCATCAAAATTTAATTATTTTTTAATTTAATTATTATTTATTTTCAGTTTATTGGACCCTGTCTGTCTTATACAGCGTGGTGGCTAAAATATCAAGCCTATATAAAATCTGCTGTTTTTAAAAATGATGTTTCTAAAATACGAAGCTATAAAAATTGATTTTTTTCTATTAAATTTGTTATAGCTTTATGTTAAGTACGTGCTGTATCCAGTACAGCGCAGATCCGTTCGTGGAAATTTAAAAAAAATCCGAAAATTTCGATATTGCCAGTTACGCTGCTATGAAACCAAATCTCCCCTCCGTTCTCGAGGATGAAAAATACGGAAATAGTAGTTTGTACAACAAGAGTGGATATGATGCCTATATCGGACGAGGAAGTAAATTCTTGTCTTCCGAGAGCAATTTGGACAATCCACTCGAGTTGAACAATATATTTTTTCTACTACTTTTTATGTTAAAAAATGCTAAAAAAAAGTTTGTAGGTTGCCGGGCTCGAACTCACGACCATTGGTTCCATAGTCCAACGCTCTAACGTCTGGACTATATAAGTGTTTAGTTAATTAT
The DNA here is from genome assembly GCA_935413205.1 of Polydrusus cervinus. Taxonomy (NCBI): domain Eukaryota; kingdom Metazoa; phylum Arthropoda; class Insecta; order Coleoptera; family Curculionidae; genus Polydrusus; species Polydrusus cervinus. The sequence goes on along the minus strand of OW284514.1, from coordinate 22,364,562 downwards.
CGGAACACCAACTGATAAATTATGCTACATGAAATTAATTTTCTATGCAGGTTGCATTATTGATAAATCTATTATAATTGCGTCTAGATTTTATTATATTGAACAAATTAATAACAAATTGTTCCATATGCATTTAAATAATATAATTTAATGTGTTGAAAAAGAAGGCGGAGCCTCAGTAGAAATAATTAACTGGAATAGTCTACTTTACTCGCCACTTAAGTGTAAAGGAAACAGCAAATTTCCATGTGGAAGTAGAAAAAGTATTAATTCCGCTTTATGTTAGGTACTTACTACTTAGTACACATTACAAGGCAGTACCGTTCGTGTTAATTAAAAAATTAAGCGATTTTTGGAATTTAATTTTGTTTAATTAACACGAACGGCACTGACCTAAAATGAGTAACAATAGGTACCCAATACAACCTGATAATCAACCCTTTCCCATATTCTCGATCCTCAAAAACCAGGGAAAAGTAGGTTTAAATACACTGGCGAGCAAAAAATGTAGGTCACTTAGGAAATTTGAAAAAAATAAGGAAAAAAATTCAATTTCGAAATATTTGGTCTAGTAGGCTTCTATCACTTGGCATGGAATGATGATGATTGTAGCAATGCACTGTTTACAGATGAGTCACGTTTTTGCCTCAATGGCTCAGACGGACGTCGACGAGTATGGAGAAGACTGGAGAAGACCAGGAGAAAGATATGCTGCAGTTTGTATTGACCAGCGTCTTCTATTTAGCGGTGGTTCGGTAATGGTTTGGGCAGGAATCACTGCACACGCCCGCACAGAATTGGTCTTCGTACAAAATGGCTCCCTAACATCTCACAGGTACATTACAGAAATTCTCGAAGATCATGGGATGCCTTTTATGGTTACTATGGGCGAGCATGGCATATTTACTAAGTGACCTAAATTTTTTGCTCGCCAGTGTAATATAACGATTTTTGGAAACTCTTTTTTTTTATTTACGTAAACGGCACTGAGCTGTATTGGGTACAGTAAGTACCCAATATAAAGCTGTAACCGACACAATAATAAAATTTGATTTTCATAGATTCGTATTTTAGAAACATAAATTTTAAAATCACGTGATTTTACACAGCTTGACATATAGCCACTACTTTGTATAAAAAAGACATAAAGTGACGTCACACACATTGTACTTAGTGGTCCAAGAGACAGCCTACCCAATAAACTAAAAATGGAACGGACTATTCCATAAACTAGGGACAGTGTATAAAAAAACTAATTGGAGAAAACTAATTTTCGCTAAATAGTATAAAACCTAGGAAAAATAAAACTATTAGAGCAGATTCAGTGTTTTACTTTTATGTTACATATTTACTCCACTGAGAGATAAACTACTTTCAGAAAAAATACTGGTAACAATAATTTAATAAATTTTCGATATTTAAATAATAAATAACAAAATGTGTACACTAATCTTCAATATAAAAAATTTGAGATTAATACATGATAATTTATTCCCTTCGCGGCACTTTAACACAATCCCGATCGATGTAGAATAATAATTAGAAGCATTTCCGTTCGAAGCAACTACAAACCACCTCTGAGGGACGTCGAAGCAGATAATGTTGAATCATTATCATTATAAAGTTTCTTCACCTTTAGTTAAACCAGACAAAATACGACAGGATGTATGAGATATTATAGAATATAAATTTAAACATCCTGTTCATATAATTTTATTAAAACTGGTTTGCAAGAATTTTATGAGTTTTATCTTGGGCTACATCTTAAGAAGAACGCATATTAATTAAAAAGATAGCACATTTGCGTGGGTGAGTAGGGGGGGGGGGGGGAGCGCGTAGTCAATGGCGAAATGGTACCTCTCTACCCTTCAAAAATATCGATCTTAAAAAAAACATCACTCACTGTCATTTATCAAATCACGGCACAGTATTAATATCAGATAATTTGATCAAAAACTTATTGAGCAAATAATGAATAATTTCACAGTTAATTACTCATTTCAAAAAGATATATCGCACGAGGAGGTAAATAAAACTTCCGAGCGCAATATCAGCAATCCACTCGAGTTGTACAGTATATTTTTTCTACGACTTAACTTTCGAAATTCTTGCTAAGAATTTAAAAAAATTATTTAAATTAGGCATCATAACTTGTTTTTTAAGTTGGCCATGAACTTGTGACAACGATAATAAAAAACAATTGAACAAAAATTTATTTTGATGGCAAAACCATGGATCAAATTACACTGTAACTTATTTATCGATTTGGGTAAGTTCTATAATTATACAAACTTACCTTTGAATATATCTATCTTTCTCACATTCGGCTTTTTGCAAAATAACAGACAAAAAGCGATATATGTATTAATAAAAACGAACAATTTATTTTCCCAACCAGTGGTATTTTGATTATTTGTTTTACTGAAATGCACAGAAGAAAAAAGGTTTGATCGGATTTATTTCTACTTGCGTAAGAATTATAACTCCGAAAGTACAACCAAATAGCTGTAGAATTCGTTTTATACACTGGATTTTGTGCATTAATATGAATTTTTTTCTACTCCCACATGGAAATTTGCTGTTTCCTTTACACTAAAGTAATAAGAAAAGTAGGCTATTCCAATTAACTGTAAAGGAATATATCATATCCATCCTAGATAGGTAATGAAACTGACCAATCACAGTAGTCAAGAAGCCAAATTGACATGTTGTTTTTAAAAGTATTGACCAATCACAGTATATTATTTTTACTTCTTTTTCAAGACACTATAAATTATATAATTTAAATGCATATGGTACAATTTGTTATTAATTTGTTCAATATAATAAAATCTAGACGCAATTATAATAGATTTATCAATAATGCAACCTGCTGAATGTGCAGAGAAAATTAATTTCATGTAGCATCATTTATCGTGAGTTCGAGCCCGGCAACCTACAAACTTTTTTTTAACATTTTTTAGCATAAGGTGGTAGAAAAAATATACTGTTCAACTGTGGATTGTCCATATTGCCCTCAATTTAGTTCCTCGTGCGATATGGACATTATATCCACTCTTGTTGTACAAACTACTATTTACGTTCGCTATGGTCAAATTTATTAAAATAACCGCCAATTTACAAACTAGCAACACTGTTAACGTAAAAAGAGAAGTGGCAACACTGTAAGTAGAAATAACATAACCTTAAAAACTTTAGTAAAAAATTGATTTTTTTCTAGAAATCTTATAATTTCGTCTGTTTTATCGGGTTATCTTTATGTTTCACCATTTAAGGAAGAATTACCAGTTAATTTTCTATGTTTGTTGCGTATAATAAATGTTTTAAGATCAATTGGGGTTGGATCCCCGTTCAAAATATAGATATCAGAAAATATCCTCATGCACAAATATTTATAATAATAAAAAATTATTAGAAGGAAAGAAATAAGAACACAAAGTCTTCCTCCACTATTATATTAAATTAAAGAATCTCGTATGTTCAGAGAAACTTTTTATCTCTACATGTTTCGAATGCAGAAGCATTCATCTTCAGGAGAATGAATGAAAAAAGAAGAAACTAATAGATATCACCTTAACGGAGCATCAAAATAGTAAGTTCAGTAACTTACGAGATTCTTTAATTTAATATAATAGTGGAGGAAGACTTTGTGTTCTTATTTCTTTCCTTCTGAATTTCCACTCCACTTTAAGTATGGACTATTTCTTCAAGTTAAAAAATTATTAATATGAAAAAATATAACCAAGGTGAGTAAGAAAACGTTCATTTGCTAGGTATAAAGTAATAGAAATGAGTGGAAATAAAGATATTTTTGAAATAAGAAAGTGCATCTGTGCGCAAATCTTTAGTTCGGTCAGAAAATAACAATAATTTGGTAGAAATATATTTTGGTATTAATTTTGTTATTAAACCTTCAGTTTTCGGACCATTTCGTGTACTCATTAGGAAAATATTGTGTATACATAGACTCTGGGATAAATGTTTTGATTTAAATTAAAAAAGAACAGATTTCATCTGACAGATTTGCATATTTTTGAAGCATATTGTTAACCTAACTTCTCTCAACTGTCAGAAAAAGAATTTTAAACATGTAAATTTGGCTTTCCTGTAATTGACTACTGTAATTGGTCGGTTTCATATCCTAACTAGGATGGATATGAAATTTTGCCGCACAGTTAACTGGAATAGCCCACTTTTTCCGTCACTTAAGTGAAAAGGAAACAGCTAATTTCCTTGTGGGAGTAGAAAAAATCTGTTTACATTGCCACATGAAACTGACACTGAAGAATATAGGAAACTTCTACTTTTACAATGTAATCATTAAGTAAAAAAATCTGACGATGTGTAATACAGCAATTATTTATATTTAATTTCTGTCCTCGCCAATTACATAGATCATATCAACGAACTTATCTTTATTAAAATGCATTTTAATTTCATTTAATTTAAGCTTCTTAAACACAAACTTTTTTAAATTAGTTAAAGAATATAAACTATGGTAAACAAATAAAATCCAATTTTGTTTCAAAGCCTATACTGGTTTATAAACATAACCATTACTATATAGTCTATTTTAGAAAGGTGTAGAGTAATAAAATGAGAAATTCCGTCCAGTTCGGCTCAATATCGATGTCGGCCATAGGCGCAATTAAATTTTGTACGTTATAACTAACCAAAAACTTTAGAGAATTAGGTTAACGGGTATTAAGGTAAAATAGTATTATTTGTAATATTAAAATTTCAAGTAATTGAGTAATAATTCAATTAGTGATATTATCACGAGAACATGAATTCGAATGTTTTTGAGGACTATTTTGGTGAAATGATAAAATATCTTCCAGCTGATTCAGTAGTAGTTGGATAACGCAAGCTATCATTTATGACGCACAGAGAAGACTTCAACTTCATCAATTTTTAATAAATAAAAAAGATCAATGTTCGGTATCAGTAAATTAAGAAAAATTCGTAAAAATAAAAAAAAATTAAGTACAAGGATGTAATTCCATATTAAAATATAGTTTTACATTCCGAACACCTATTCATAATTACAGTTTTCGATATTGTCAAAAATAAAGGTACTTTACTCTTGGGTAAAATTCATATATTTTGAAACTTCGTATACGACTAAAAAAATTTATTATCTGATAGTTGCAGTTTAGGTTTTGGACTATGCAGAACTTGTTATAAAGAAAAACTTTTTTTCGCAAAGTTAATAGTAAAAAAGTTTCCCATTAGTTTCCAACTTAAGTACACTGCCCGCCTGACCATAACATGCCGCTGAAATGACACAGATATAAATCACTGTTACATGTTTTATCACTGAGCTTAGATCAAAGATGTCTCAGAGATGCCCTCAACTTGGCTTAATGTCCGCGTATCTAAAGAACTAATTTACCACCCATGCAGGGATGAAACATAACTCTATCGCAGTGATATAGCGTGACTCTATCTCTGTGATATATGTCTGTTTCAAAGAATGACTGCATTTAATATGTGGCTTTGATAGCAATTCAAAATATATTTATCTGAAATAAAGACCTGGTAATAAAACTACAATTTCAGAACACCTTTTTTATTAAATAAAAGCTAGTTATCCATTGTGACCTGACTTTAGTTTTTCTTTCCATAGTCCTTTGTTTGTCCTGCCTCACCCAATCGCTTACTCTGCCACCTCAATCATTTTTTCGATATAATCAAGCCAAATAACAGCCTCTGCAACAGGAAAAATGTATGTATACATTGGTAAACAAATCTTTGGTAACTACATATTGCGTGTCAAAAGGTACCATAGAAAAATTTTAAACTTACCAAGCAATATAATATTGTAGTAAAAATTACTCAAGTTTCTACAACGTCTTTATATTCTGCAAAACTTAAAAGGCAAGAACGGTCCAATGCAAATTAAATGTCTAGGATCTGGATTAGGTTTATTCAGCAAATTTTTACTATAACACAAGAAGATGGTTGAAATTGAAAACCAAACAAACGATAAGCGGCAAACGGAAGTAAAGGCATCTTCAACTAACCTTAAATCATGAGAGCAGCTAGTATATCGTTGGTCTCATCTCAAAAAAACGCGGGAAAGCACATTTTGCACGTCTTTTTATAAAAATAAACTACTTTTATGACGAACAAACTGACACCAAACGAAATTAGAGAGAACGCCATAACGGCTGGTCATTCTTAGACTGCACCTATTGAGTCATAAAGTTAGGAATTTTTATAACCTAGAATTAGTCCTTAGATATGTGCTACATATTTGTTTTGTAACACCTATAGAACCTTGTGATAAAGCTGTGTTCCTTTCTAGAGCTCTATATGAAATATCACTTTCTTGGCGTTTTCTAAGTTTGGTCAAGCGGGTGTATATATAAAAAGTATATAATTTATAGTGTCTTAAAAAAGAAGGTGGAGCCTCAGTAAATACAATAAACGGTGATTGGTCAGTACTTTATAAGAACGACGCAGAGGAATCTAATTTTTATAACATAGTTGTCAACTAATGGGAAATTTCCGGATATGTGAGAAAAATAGATCCAAAGCGCAGAGAAATGATAGCTCTCGCGAAAGGGAAATTTTTACGCACAGTGTTATATTCGTAGGATATTCTTTAGGATCACTTGTGGTTGTGATCTGCCAAAAAAGACTTTTTCAGTTTTGTGTACATTCTTGGATTTTTTCTTTAAAAATGGAAAGTTTTATTTTTAAAGGTTCCAACACTGTGGAGCACTGACACTAATGAATATGAAATTTTTACGGTTTACCGGAATAGCCTACTTTTCTCGTTACTTAAGTGTACAGGAATCAGCAAATATCCATGTGGGAGTAGAAAAATAATATTTTTGGTTTATCTCATTAGTATTAGTAAGATTTTAGTTATTTAATGAGAAACTTGGTAAAAGTCTCTAAAATGGGAAACCCTGTACCATTCCTTATTTTATTTTCTCAAGATTATAACCTAATCAAGAACCTCATTTATTATTGCAAAAGCAGTTTCCACAATGGACTTGCTCCTATTTTATTTAAATCTACAGTTGTATAACCATAATCTCGTACGTAAACCTAGCCTTTTGATAAATATGACTTGAAATGGAAAACTAAAGCCACCGGCAAGTTTATGACTGGAAGTTATTACCCATAAAATATATTTCCAATGGTCTTAGATTGGCAAAAGTTAAAGGATAATTATAGTAAACCCGTTTGTCTTAAAATTAAGGTCAACCCTACAAATTGGGACTCAAGGCAATGTACCTTGTAGAGTTTATTTAAAGTCATGTGGTTATCAAATAAACATGATTAGCCTGATTAATTATTTTATTTACTGGCTTAGGTCCGCTAGATTCATCTCCTGGTAACTTTACCAGTCAGATAATTTCTATGGAAGCAATTGTCTCAACAATGGTTTCGTTGGAAATTAACTTGTTGGTAAAGTTACCAGGAGATGGATGTAGCAGACCTTAAAATATTATAACAAAGAAGACCATGATATTTTTTCTGAATTGGGAAAAGTCCAAAAAGTGTGTGCCTGGCACACAATAGTAGTTTGTACAACAAGAGTGGATATGATGTCCAAATCGCACGAGGATGTAAATTGAGCACGACGCCGTAGGCCGAGGGCAATATGGACAATCTACTCGAGTTGTACAGTATATTTTTTCTACGACTTAACTTCCGAACTTCATGCTAAGAATTTTTAAAAATTATTTAAATTAGGCATTATAAGTTGTCTTTTAAGTTGGCCATGAACTTGTGAGAACGGTAATAAGAAACAATTGAACAAAAATTCATTTTGATGACAAACCCATTGTCCAAATTACACTGTAACATATTTATTATTATTTGGGTAAGTTCTTATATTTATACATACTCACTTAGAATATATCTATCTATCTCACATTCGGCTTTTTGCAGAATAACAGACAAAAAACGATATATGTATTAATAAACACGAACAATTTATTTTCTCAATCGTAGGTATTTTGATTTGACTGAATTGCACAGAAGAAAAAAAGGTTTACCGGGTTTATTTCTGCTTGCGTATAAATTAAAACTCCGAAAGTACAACAAAATAGCTGTTGAATTCGTTTTAAACAGTTAAAAATGGATTTTGTGCATTAATATGAATTTTTAACGTTCGCTATAGGTCAAATTTTTCAAAATAATCGCCAATTTACAAACTAGCAACATTTATTTTATATCTGTATTTATTTTTTTGTACAAAATAAAAGGCATTATTATTATTATTATTATTAATTACCAGTTAATGTTTGTTGCGTATAATAAAAGTTTTAAGATCAATTGGGGTTCGATCCCCGTTCCAAATATATCGGAAAATATCCCCGTGCACAATTATATATTTTTATTATTATTTTATATTTTATTATTATTATACATTTCATCTGAGAGATTTGCATATTTTTGAAGCATATTGTTAACCTAACTTCTCTCAACGGTCAGAAAACGAATTTACGACATGTAAATTTGGCTTCTTTGTAATTGACTGTGATTGGTCAGTTTCATAACCTAACTAGGATGGATATGAAATTTTGCCGTAGAGTTAACTGAAATAGCCTACTTTACCCGCCACTTAAATGTAAAGGAAACAGCAAATTTCCACGTGGGAGTAGAAAATAGTTATTTCCGATTCTCCGATTGTTTATAATGATATATGTATATTGTATTTGCAAATTATTACAATTCCCACAATCTTATTATTTTTCCTGTAGTGATAAATTAAAACAAAATTTTATAGAAATCGCAATTGTTGGAACGGTTGTATGCTATGGAAATGTATATTCTTCTTCTGCCAGTTTTGTAGAAAAATATCGGTATATTTATATTATGAACAGTGATAGTGACTTAGTAGTACTTACTACTACAGAAATAAGGGAGGAGGCAAAAAATATTCAGTTAAATTTGTTGCTGGAGAAGTCTCGGATGAAATATGAAGGAAATTATAAACGATTTATGAATTATTGCATGGAGAAAAATGCAAAGACTTTTTCGGAGAATGTATTACTTGCTTATTTTGCTGGATTGTCTAAAACAATGAAGAGTTCTACACTTTGGTCTGTATATTCCACATTGAAGGAAACTATACCTAAATGTTAAAAATGGCGTAGATATAGGATTATAATCAATTTGCTGCCTAGGCAGGAAAGTCCTTATTTTGCTGCCTAGGCAGGAAAAAGTAATACTTTGCTGATTGATATGTGTCTGCAAAATTAATATAACATTGGATTTATGTCTCTTATTTAAAATCCTGTACATAAGTTTGCTTTGTTCAACATCCATTAGACTTTGCAGATTAAATATACCCAACTCATTCTAGAGTTGTTCTGCAAGGGGCAATCGGTCATATCAAAATAGGAAATTTAAGATTTTATTTTGCAAGATTTGCATATTTTTTAAATAAATAAATTAAAATGTTGTCCAAATGTCCGAGGTCGGAGCCCTGGGGCACACCACACTCACTAATAGATTTTCAATTATTTTTTTTGATCTATCTAAAAATTAATTTAAACTAAATATAAGATGACTTTAAGAATAGAATAAGAAGCTGGTTATATGGTTGCAACCAGAAACACACAAAATTGAATACAATTTAATTTGGTCAAAGTTTCCTTTGATAAGAAATTACTACTTTAATGAACTTTAAAATAGTTTTATGTCAAACACTTTAGAAAACATTGTAGATAATTTGCTCAAACCGAGAAAACTTTTCTTATACATTTCTTGCCTTGAAGATTTAAGGAGCTGTGCATGTTTGGAATAATTTTCTTGGAAGAGATGTAGCAGCAAATTAGCTCAGAATTTGTTTGGTCTGGTTATTTAGTAACACTAATTAAGAACGAAACTCGCTTGAAAAGTGTTCATGTGTTTTAATTTCGTAGAATGTTTATTGAATACTAATGCGGATAAAAATAAAATTACGAATTCGAATACAAATGTAAATTCAATTGCGAGAATTTGGGGAATTTTTAGTTACAAATTAATATGGTATTGTCCTCTTCGTTACCGATTTTCCATTCTGAGGGGCCTTAGTCCCGTTACACAATCCGCCATACCCCCTCCCCCTTACAACTCCAAACAGTGTGAATAAAAATTCATTCAGATACTTACCAGTTGACACGTTGTTATTTAAAACATACAGGGTGACAATTTGAAAACGAACAGCATTTAATATTGCCTCTACCAATGATAGTATGAAAATTTGGCGAAACACGTCAATTGATATATCGAAGGGGACATTTTTTAAGACATTTGTTGTCGTGTTACTTTCAACCCCCTAACCCCCAGGGCACCTACCCCTAAAATTTTAAATGTCAACCCCTATTTATTTTGCCATTTTTGTTTTCCTTATAAAATTCTACATAAACTGTATCATTTTTTTTTTAAATGTAATTATTTTATTTTTTCTAGTGGCGATATCGAAGACGAAATGTAAATAAATAAAGGAATTTGGAATGTATTTTTACATTTTGTCTTCGATATCGCCACTAGAAAAAATAAAATAATTACATTTAAAAAAAAAAAAAATAGATACTGTTAAATATTAACCGTTTGCGTTAAATAAAAACCCAAAACGTAACAAATGTTGTTGTATTCAGACTTTTTACAATAAAATCATAACTATGAAAAATGTTCGTTTTAAAAAACTGTCACTATCATTGACTTTTTTCTGACAACTACCTGTCGCCTTAAATAGCGACGAGTACGGGCATGGTAGCTGGTGGCTTCATTGTTTAGTTAGAGCGTATTTTCAACAGATACAGTTTATGTAGAATTTTATAAGGAACACAAAAATGGCAAAATAAATAGGGGTTGCCATTTATAATTTTAGGGGTAGGTGCCCTGGGGGTTAGAGGGTTGAAAGTAACATGACAACAAATGTCTTAAAAAGTGTCCCCCTCGATATATCAATTGACGTGTTTCGCCAAATTTTCATACTATCATTGGTAGAGGCAATATTAAATGCTGTTCGTTTTCAAATTGTCACCCCGTATAATTACAATACAAGTCCAAAACTCTTTTATCATTCAATTATAATTTTAAGAATATGTCGATAAAATATTCTTCGCAATAAAAAATGGTTGCAAATTTTGCAAAAAAAATATGTTCTTGTCTTGTCCCATTTTAATAGCGACAATGCAGCTCAGGGCCGACCCCAGTGCCCTTTAAGAAAGTGGGCTCGGGCCTATAGGAAAAAGAGCCCCGGCTCCTTTTCAATTATAAGTCCTGTTTTTTTTTTAAATTTTTTTTTGATTTTCCTGGCTCTTTATTAAAATTTTTTTTTTTTAATTGTGAAAAATATGAATATTGGTGTGAATCCCAAATTTTAACATAAGACGTATGTATGACTCTAACCCGCGTTTTTCTTGCTCGCTTTTTCATGATTAAGAATAAAGTAAATATCGCTCACCACGCCAAAATTTATGATTGTTTTAGAAATCATGTATTTTAGGAGCGTAGATCTAATAGCAGTTTTTGGTGTTGAAATACTTCTTCTTAAGTGCCGTTTTGTATATTCATAATTAAGCATTCTCGTTTCTTCCTGCACTATTTTTTTTATAAATTATCAACTTCAATAAAAAATGTTTCAATTAAAAGTTTTACTTTAATTTTTCTCTTTAAAAATAAATACCCATTTTTTTTTTGTAAATTTATTTTATTGCATTGGGTTATATTTTAGTTGATTTAAAATAGCTCTAACAAAGGGAAAACGGAACAGACAAGTCATAATAGAAAAATACTATAAAATATTATTTTTTTTACTCGTTTCCTTTAAAATTGCATCATAAATCAATAACTAAAACGATAAGCGTCCGAAACCTAAATCTCTATATAAAACAGGACTTTTAGAAGGAAAAGTTTAAAAACTAAACGTTTGCTACAAGATCTTTGTAATCTAAGCCAAGAATATATTATTTAAATATTTAAATTAAGAGTCCAAGCGTGACACGAAAAATTAGGTTACAATTAGACTTTTAGACCTTTAGGAGGGGGGGGGGGTATAGCTGCAGCCCGGCAGCCTCCCCCCTCTCTAAATACGTCGATGGCGGATGATATAATTTGAACCTATATAATTGAAAATTTTAAAATAAATCTTAATTTTCTTTATGGAAAAAATCATCCCCCAAAATAGAAGTTTTTGTGAACCCCTTAGTTACATTTTTGTATTAAATTTTCAATTAGACAAGCCAGCAAACGAAGCCGCTTTTCATTCTGGTATAGAAGGCTCTTAATGAGGACCATTATAATTTCTTTTTAGATGTTATGACAGTTATTTCAGTTATTCCTTCAAAGTAAGTTTTGAGTTTAGTAGGTACCATAGCTAGGTAAATTAATAAAAGATCGATAGCTTTAAACTTTTATTTATTTCATATTTTTATTTCAACCTGTACCAAATTGCTATATGTATACGCAGGCCACTCTAGAAAGCACCTTTGTTTCCTGACGGTAAATCTATTTTATCCAAGTAGTAAATGTATTAGAAGCTCAAAAACAATTAATCGAAAGTGCAATTTATCCAGGGGATTTGGCTTTGACTTATCCTGAAAGCCGACAGTTTACCCGAACTGCCTCTAGTTAAGAACATATTTAGGAAATGAGTCTAAGTGAGCAAGAGGATAGCTTAGATAAGATTAAATAGGTACAATTAGTGTTGGAAGTTTGAAGGATTCCTCTAGGGGGTGTTTAAATATAATGGGTGCTGTAATAACTTGTCCACAATCAGATGGTTGCAAAAACAAATATTTTAATCACATCAAAGATTTGAAGAAGGCAAAATTAAAATGAGAGATGTGCTGTCAATGTGTTTCATATTATAAATTTTCTACATATTATGTTAAGATAAAAATTCAGTTAATAGTAATTTTTTTTCGGGCATGGCAGTAGCTGTGCTATAATTTAGATGAGGCGGTGTGACATGGGCTGAGTTGTCTGAAACTGAACTGAACTTAGGCTCCGTATTCTTAGCTGATACATTGTAAATTTGTTAACACTTTTTAGGAAAAACATTGGTCGAGTAGTACGGTTGTACAGTTTTTCTTAATTTTTTAAATTATAAATTATAGTTCGGAAAGTGAAATAAATTTTAGATTTAAATAACGTTGAATATAATCCCACATATTTTTTATGTCTTTATCGTTTTTGGTTTTGGCAAAGTATTTATTATCGCCTGTGCATATAGTTTTAAAAATATCGTCGCTGGTCGCAGTGGCGGCTTGTACAGTAGGGCCATAGTGCCATAGCCCTACTTAGCTGTACAGCAAGGTTTTTATTGCACACTCATAATTATTGTTAATACTTTGTCCCACTACGCTTCATTCTTTTTGTAAATGTGAAAAATTTATAATTCAAGACGTTTATATCGGATAACGCCTAACTATGCAAAAACTTCCTGATATGTAGGTGATGTCGCAAAAATTTCCTACCGCCACTCTATATTTGGCCCGATATTAAATGCGTACAAGAGAGATAATAACACCACAATGAATATATCGCCCTCTCTTACTAACGCGTAAGAAAATCGGCCTTGTGTATGAAGCTTTAATAAATCGAGAGTGAAGAGTCCTAATCAGGTTAAAGCACTACTAGGGTATATAGTTATGCTTTCGGCCTTGCTACCGCTACGAGATACCAGGTTGCAGCTATTTTTAAAACGGTTTTGCCTGTCTAGATATTAATTTTAAATAAAATAGTGGAATTTAGTGTTCGTTAAAATATATAAAGAATCAGAGCGCCATCAGAGATCTGATGGCGTTATTGGGTTTTCATCGCGTTTTTATTTCTTAAAAACGTCTTGAAAGAACAGACTCGCTGTACTGGGGGTCGCTTACGGGTTATGGCTTTCTGATGAGTTCTAACAAGAACGAAACAGCCTGTCATTGTCTACCTGTGCCCCAAGGATTCCATTATCTTTGGCATCCCTGTGTACTTTAATGCAAAAGATAGACGCACTACTCTGTCCGCTTGCCGCTAAGCTTCTTTTCTTTATTAATTTTAAAATTATTTTCTTTTTAACACATTTTTTTATTTAACATATTTTAGGTTTAAAATGAATAAAGTAAAAGAGGAAAGACTTAAGTATGTGGTCAGCCGAAAAACATTTTGTAAACAATATTCATAATATCAAGAACAAAAGTGATTAAATCATTTCATCTCCAGATGAAAGACTTCTTGAACAATGAAGTTCGAGGAGTACTAAGCTGAACAACATATGGATAAGCGGTAGTGGTTCGCCGTGTATTTCTGTTTTGCATTGCTTTAGGTGGAATCAAGTGGGCAATGTCAGTCGAACACCTGCCATGGAAATATCTGTAAAAGAGAGCCAAATCACCAACCTGTCTTCGATGCTCCACTCTATCGAGGGTCTTGGTCAGCTCGGGGTCGCCGATCAGACGAACGGCTCTCCTTTGAATGGAATCTAGTAGCCGAAGGGTGTGCTTGGGTGCAGAGCTCCAGACATGCGAGCAATATTCTAATGATGGTCGAATCTGGGCTTTGTAGAGTGTCAAAAGTTGATGAGGTGTGTACAACCTTTTGGTGCGGAAAAGTACACCAAGTTTCTGTGCAGCTGCCTTGGCAATTGCGGCAACGTGATCATGCCAAGACATATTACCTCCCATATTGACCCCCAGCAAATTAATAGACGGTGCCAGGGGAATTGCGTGTCCTGCCATGACTATATCCGCTTCTGCAATGTTAACCTTTTTGGAGAAGACTGCTGCCTGGGTTTTCTTAGCGTTAAATTCGACTTGGTTACTGTCACCCCAATCCAAAATTTCTTCCAGGTCATTGTTGAGGCGCAATACTTCATGCTGCCTGCGAAGATGTGCGTCGGCAGCGGATGTGTGTGGATAACTGTTGTAAAGATTCATATTACAACACGAGATGTTAAAGTTGTCAAAGTAATATGAATTTACAACAAGAATATTGTACAAAATTTTATCTACTTTCATCTATGAATAAAAATATTTGGCAAAAGGCATTTTTAAAAATAAAATTGCACCTGTAAAAATGCACCTGCTATTAAGTTTACTAATCAAGTTTTTTATGTTACCTCTCGCATAGTTACTGTTTCGCATGGTTACTGTCAAAACTTTGTCAAACAAATTCAAAAATATAAATGCGTTTTTCAAAATGAGCGATTTTGATGGAAGCAGCGGCAAACGAAGCGATCTCAAGTTTAGTTCCGACAAAATCCAAGGCGCGGTATGAGTTGGAGTATCAGAAGTTTGAATATTGGTGCAAAGCTAACAAAATAAAGGAGGTGTCTGAAAAAATCCTTTTGGGTTATTTTTCCGTTAAGCAACGCTCCCAGAAACCATCTACACTATGGACTCACTACTTAATGTTGAGAACTATGATTTCAGTCAAGAAAAATCAAGATATAAGCAGATTTTCTCAACTAATCGCATTTTTGAAAAAAAGTTTAGAGGGTTACAAGGCCAAAAAGTCAAAAGTTTTCACAAAGGAAGACGTATGTAAGTTTCTTAGTACTGCAGATTAATTTTATAATTGTTAATAATAAATCATTCTTCTAAAAAGTGTGGTTTTATTTAACAGCAAAATTTTAATAAAACCGTTTTTTTTCATTACAGCACTAGTGCTGTAATAGATGCCCTTACAAAACGATTTACAGAACTGTAAAATTCATATTACTAAATGAAAGTGGATAAAATATTATTTAATTTATTTTCTAAAAAGCACGCAAGATTTTCTTAATCAGTTATTTATAGATATAACATTGTTATTTTAAATTAAATTAAAAAATTTCATATTATGCCGGCTCATTCATAAATAAAGCACAATATCTATAGAACCTATTCTTGCAAACATAACGTTAACTCACTTTGAGGCAGCCATTCAAATTCCAGAGGGGCATTTCGTAATATTGTCAATAGAATATTTGGTGTAAATTTGGAATACGAGACACGTAACAGCTGTTTGTAACGTCAAATAATGATGACAGCTTCGGTTTGATGTGAAATCTGAATGAAAAGTGCCCTAAACGAGATGCTTTCCGGCATAAAGCAACTGACTTTTATTCTGGAAGCGGATACATTCTTTCTTAAACCGCCTTAAAATACAAAAACGTCTTAAGGGTGAGTTCTTTCGTAAAAAATTTCATACGGTATGATTAGCTTTTCCTACGAACTACCTATGAAAATAAGAGAAAGAGCACGATTAACTTGGCTAGACACTGCTGGTTGAGCTATACATGCGCGTTGAAAACTTTTTTCATCATACGTGTGTTGAAATGTACTATGTAACTAGTGCTGTAATGAAAAAAAAACGGTTTTATTAAAATTTTGCTGTTAAATAAAACAACATTTTTTAGAAGAATGATTTATTATTAACAATAATAAAATTAATTACCAATTAATAATTAAAATATATAATAATAATAATAATAATAATAATAATAATAATAATAATAATAATAATAATAATAATAATAATAATAAAATGCAAACCATTTCTGACGAAATGAGTAAATTTGGACTTTAACAAATATGATATCGAATTTAGAAGAAGATATACCCCAGGTGGGTGGAAACGAAAGTTTGCAATCCCACGCTGCGCAAGCAGTCAGCCTCACGGATTCTGGGGGAGGCACTAATTCGATTAGTACTAATGTAACTAACGGCAGGATGCTAGGACAAGCCCCTGCCGACAACCGAACTATTAGTGAACATAACACCGGCGAGGAAAGCATCGTAATGGAGACTAGCTTGCAGCCCGACCCTGGAGTCGATAGAACTGCCGCTGGTCTACCCAGAAGAACAGAAACCGGTCGAATCAAGTGGAGTCGAGACATGAATAGAAGCTTTATCAAAGCATTCCTCTTGATTAACGACTGTGAAGATAACCCCCGTCCTGGCTGGAGAATAAAACTCCACCGAGAAATAACCAGACTACACCTGGAATTAAAAATGACCGAACAAAATGTAGCGAGCCGTCAAAGAGCTATATATGCTAACCACCTGCTACCCCAAGCTGAAATAGATCAAATACGGCGTGAAGTTGGCAGAACGTTGCACAACCTTCAGCATGTGGAAGAACTAACAGCACAGCAGGAAGTAATACATGAACAAGATCAAACTATACAGGCTGATACGGACAATACGAACCAAAAATATTTGGAAAATTTGTCCTTATTTGAAAATAGTGACCCGACCTTGAGACCGAGTATCCCTAAGCTAAGATTCAAGAAAGGAACCCACGAAATACTAGCAAGAGTAAACCTAGCAGCAGGGACGTCTTTAAATAGAACTGAGGACCTCGAAACATTACACAGTGGGTTATATGCAGCAGCAGTAACTGTAATTGAACTCAATGGTCAGGCGTTATATCTCAGAACTGATAAGAAAACCACCAAGAAACAAGCGGTGCCAGCTTGGAAAATGAGACTTGAAAAACAAATCAGCCAGTTACGAGCACAAAGTGATATAATTGGAGAACATCTAAATGGAAACTCTAGCAGCAAGGTTGCTAAAAAGGTTAAAGATATACTGAAAGCAGAGAGCATTCCTTTAGACAGTCCCGATGTAAAACGGTTGCTAACAATCGTAAGAGACAATACAAGACAAAAATCTAAGGCTAAAGGAGCTCGTCTAAGACGATACAACAAAGCCACAAAGAGGAAGGTTCAAAACCAACAGTTCACCAGTAACCAAAAAACCTTCTATAGGACATTGAGCCAAGAAGAAAACGACGTTACTCCAACTAATGACATAAATAAAGACCAATTTAATGCATTTTGGAGTAATATTTGGTCCGACGCGTCCCATTTCGACGAAAAAGCAAGCTGGCTCGAAAAAGTTGAAGCCGAGGCTGAAACTTTGCAAGAAATGCCTGAGCCGCAAGTAACATCCAGTGATATAAGGGATGCCACTAAGAACTTGGCTAACTGGAAATCACCGGGACCTGACCAAATTCATAATTTCTGGCTCAAAACTTTCACCACCCTACACCCTGTTATCGCAAACTGCTTTAGCAAGGCTCTCCTAAACCCCGAGCACTTCCCAGCTCATCTTGCCAGTGGCAATACCTTCCTTTTATTTAAAAAAGGGCAGGTAAACGACCCAAAAAATTACAGACCGATCACCTGTCTGTCAGTGGTGTATAAACTTTTAACATCAGTCATGTATTCAAAAATATACACACACTGCATAAACAACAACCTGGTAGCTGATGAGCAAAAGGGCTGTATTAGGAAAGCTTTGGGTTGCAAGGAACAGCTTACAATCGATGCCGTTATTATAAAACAGGCAGAAGTTAAAAGGCGAAATCTAAATATGTGCTACATAGATTATAGTAAAGCATTCGATTCTGTTCCTCACGACTGGCTAAAGAAGATATTGCAAATATACAAAGTACACCCCCTAATACGCAACATGTTAGGCACCCTAATGGAGCAATGGAATACCAATCTTCATATTGGACAAGAGAAGCTTGGCAATATAAATATATCAAAAGGTATATTTCAAGGCGACTCTTTAAGCCCCCTCTGGTTCATTTTGGCCATGAACCCACTGTCCTCACTACTAAAATCAACATCCTACGGATATCGTCCCAACTTAACTGAGAATTTTAGAATAAACCACCTTCTATTTATGGACGATATCAAACTCTACGCTGAAAGCAAAACCCACCTACAGTCCCTAATTCAAATAACCAAGACATTTAGCGATGACATCAAAATGTCGTTTGGCTTAGACAAGTGCGCAATCTTGAATGTCGTACGCGGAAAGACTGAACAAAATCGTGGACTGCTTGAAGGCATAGATATACTAGATGAGGACAAAACATATAAATACTTAGGCATCTCCCAAAACCAACAAATAAACCACACAAGCCTAAAAAGGGAGTTTAAAAACAAAAACAAAAGCAGACTAACAAAGCTTTTTAATACTCACCTGAATGCTGGTAACCTTACTACTGCCATCAACACCTGGGCAATACCAATACTTACCTACTCATTCGGAATCCTTAAGTATTCAGACACGGATTTGCACGAACTAGATAGGCTTACGCGCAGGCTGCTAACAAAATTCAGATTCCACCACCCACGCTCTGCACTTGAAAGAATCTACCTAAAACGAAAGGAGGGAGGAAGAGGTCTCATTAATATATATAACTTGTGCAAGTCGCAAGAGACCTCTATGAGAAAATACTTCCAAGAATCGAATGGGGAAATTCTTAAAAAAGTGGTTGCAGCAGACGCTGGATATACAGCCCTCAACTTAAAGCGAAACGGACTACCTAACATCATCCGCGCGCCGCCAAGTCAACAGCTTGTAACTTGGCAAGAGAAAGCTCTACACGGCAAATACCCTACTGCACTCCAAAATCCACTCATAGATAGAGAAATGTCACTGAATTGGTTAGAGAAAAGGCAGCTTCACGCTGAAACAGAAGGTTTTATTATCTCTATCCAAGACCGTGTCATTCGAACTCGAAACTATGAAAAGGTCATCATGAAAAGGAATGTGGAAGATGTGTGCAGAAAATGCAACTGCCCCGGAGAGACGATAGAACATATCACGGCGGGTTGTGGTGCTATGGCCCCCAACGCTTACCTGGGGAGACATAATCAGGTGGCAAAGATCATCCACAAGGAACTGGCCCATAAACTAGGGCTAAGGGAAAACCTTCCACCATACTACCAATACTCACCCGAGCCAGTCCTTGAATCCCCTGAATATCTCTTATACTGGGACAGGCCAATAATAACGGATAGAACAGTAGACCACAACCGTCCGGATATTCTTCTCATCGGAAAAACCACCAAGAAAGCTTTCATAATCGATATAGGTTGCCCACTAACACACAACCTCTCTAAAACCGAATCGGAGAAAAAGACCAAGTACTCGAACTTGGCTATAGAGATAAAAAATATATGGAAGCTAGATAAAATCGACATAATTCCGATCATAATATCGGTGGAGGGAGCTATGACGAAAAATTTCAAGCCCAACTTGGAAAAACTGGGCCTATCAGGTTATTTATACCAACTAATCCAGAAAAGCGTCATCCTCCAAACATGCCATATAGTACGGAAGTTCCTAAACAGTACAGGTTAAGATGAATTTCTTCTCTGTACTGTAAATAATACCAGCAATACCAACAAAAAGCTGTGAAAACATTGAGAAGGATAATAATAATAATATTAATAATACATGACTTTATTGTAAATAATTTACCAGAGGCGAAGTTGAAGCAAGCTTCTTCACTTAACCACTAAGTATATAAACAAAATTTTATTAAATTTTCAAATTATACCCTCTACAAGGGATTAAGAACATAATTAAACATATTTCAGAATAAAACAAATATATATCGTGATTTTTCTTGATTGAAATCATAGTTCTCAACATTGGGTAGTGAGTCCATAGTGTAGATGGTTTCTGGGAGCGTTGCTTTACGGAAAAATAACCCAAAAGGATTTTCTCAGACACCTCCTTTATTCTGTTAGCTTTGCACCAATCTTCAAACTTCTGATACTCCAACTCATACCACGCCTTGGATTTTGTCGGAACTAAACGTGAGATCGCTTCGTTTGCCGCTGCTTCTATATCAGAGGGTAAACTTCGATCAGAATCGATCATTTTGAAAAACGCTTTTTATATTTTTGAATTTGTTTGACAAAGTTTCGATAGTAACCATGCGAAACAGTAACTATGCGAAGGGTAACATAAAACACTTGATTAGTAAACTTAATAGCTGGTGCATTTTCACAGGTGCATTTTTATTTTTAAAAATGCCTTTTGCCAAATATTTTTATTCATAGATGAAAGTAGATAAAATTTTGTACAATATTCTTGTTGTAAATTCATATTACTACACTCGATATTTTATTAAACTCGGCTGACGCCTCGTTTGATAACTTTAACATCTCGTGTTGTAATATGAAACTTTACAACACTTATATCGTAAATAACTATTTCATGACCATCTAGGAAGTTTGGATCGACAAACAATTATGTCTTTATCTTTACGTAGTATATCGTAGAAGTACTTTTCAATGAATTTAATTTAAACAGAATCAGATGATGCTATCACAGAAAACCCATTTATTAAAAATAACAAGCTTTCGAGACCTATGGAATGAATCGGGGTGCACACTATTGTCTGTTTCTTTTACATCCGAAAACTATTAGTCTTTATTACAAATATAAAAAAAAAGAAATAAAGAAAAATAGGTTAGACAATCCAATAAACATATCAAACTATCAATCAATATCAATTATTCACCTGAAGACGACTGGAGATGTTTACCAGTTGAAACGTAGTGATTATGAACAAATAAAGACAATGCAAGTCAAAAACTCTACTGCAGTTCAAACATATCAAAGATCTGGGCACAGAGGAATAATTATTTGACGCTGTTGCTGAAAATTTGTAAATGGGTATGGTTTTTTTTTTCATTTGTCTTATTTTTTTATACCTACCAATATAAAATACAAATTAAAAGATTTTTCATAATTCTTTGTGGTCTAGGAAAAATGGTCTACATTACTAGTGTGAAGTTGATATTTTAAAACTTGAGCCATTTCTGTACTAGGCTGATGCCTTGTGCTACATGTCTTCTCTTTTGAAAAGTATTATTTTCATTATTTGGTATGAAATATAATAAATTCATTTATGTTCAATTTTTCATTTTTTAACATAATACTTACAACCATTTCAAGACGGTTTCCTTATTTCTAAATTCAATAATTCTTCTACGATATGAACACACTCAAAGAATTAAAATACCATGATGATGATCCGTTAAGGGTCGAGAGCAGCTGTATCATACTACATGATAGTTGCATTACAAGTAAGCATCTTCGTCTCAGGTGAAAACAGTACTCACCTGAAGACGACTTGAGATACTTACCAGTTGAAACGTAGTGATTCAAAACAAACAAAGACAATGCAAGTCCAAAACTCTACTTCCGTTCAAAAAACGTCATTGTCTCCAACCTTTAAACAGACAAAAAAAAATTATTACACAATAATATAGGAGTTTTTACACACATTATCATAAAGTTAATATGTGATCTACATTGCATCGAAATAGTAGTTTGTACAACAAGAGTGGATATGATGTCCGTATCGCACGAGGAACTAAACTTCCGAGGGCAATATGGACAATCCACTCGAGTTGAACAGTATATTTTGTCTACGACCAAACTTACAAACCTTATGCTAAAAAATGTAAAAAAAAGTTTTCAGGTTGCGGGGCTCGAACTCACGACCATTGGTTCCATAGTCGAACGCTCTACCTCTTGACTATCGAAACGTTAAACTAATTATGGGAAAACCAACTGATAAATGATGCTACATGAAATTAATTTTCTATTCATATGCAGCAGGTTGCATTATTGATAAATCTATTAAAAATGCGTCTAGATTTTGTTATATTGAACAAATTAATAACAAATTGTACCATATGCATTTAAATTATATAATTTAGTGTCCTGAAAAAGATGGCAGAGCCTCAATAAAAATAATATACCGTGATTGGTCAGTACTTTTAAGAACAACAATGGCTTCTCTGTAATTGGTCAGTTGCATTACCTGTCTAGGATTGTTATAAAATTTTGCCGCACAGTTAACTGGAATAGCTTACTTTACCCGCCACTTAAGTGTAAAGGAAACAGCAAATTTCCATATGGGAGTAGAAAAATATTATTGTAAACTAAGGATTTTATTTCGCAGTCAATCATCTATGACCACTAGCGGTGAAATTACGAACTTAAAAATATTCTTCATCAAATATTATTGGTCATATTTCCAAATACATTTTGTACCCCAAAATTGTACCATGTATGATTTTAGCTATACAACCGTCCGCCTCCCTTAATGGAGCACATTATATACCACAAGTTAAAGTCGTAATCTAGAAATCCAACCTTAACCATCTTAAAACACAATATCGCCCTTAAGAGGGATTAGAAAATTGGGGTAACGGTTTCTTGTATAGAATGGGTGATTTAGGCATTTTCTCTACCTCGCTGAATATTAATGCTGGACCCTGGCAGGGGTCGTTCATAAATAAATACAAACAAAAATGGGTTTGATTTGTTTACACTTTAGGTAACAGAGGCTGGAATTTTTTGTTTCAGTAAGGGAATGCTATAATTTCGGGTTCGCAGATCCCAAGAACCGTTTTGTTATATGTAAAATGTAAGAAACATAAAAAAACGCACTCGATATTTAATCAAATCATACCTTTAAGAGTGGCTTAACTTTTAACCTAGTTAAATTATCCGAAATCAATAACTTCTATTGTAAATTAATGATAGAAGAGTTTGGGACTTGCATTATCTTTATTTGTTTCACATCACAACGTTTCAACTGGTAAGCATAACCGTCTTCCGGCGAATACTAAATAAGTCCAGCAAATACAGCTCTATTTATACAAGAGTCTCGGGATAAACGATAAGCTCCCCCCGAAAGAAGCCGAACACCGATGCCGATTTTGTGCGTTTACATGTCGTCCGAAAACAATAATAAGATGTAGGTGTATTTACAAGTTTACATGTCGTTTTAAAATGATATTAGGTATTAAATAAATTATATAAAATTACTTTATATTTATGAATATTCCCGGCTTCAATAAAATCTGGGCACATTATAATAATTTAGCAACTCCGTAGGTACGATGGTGAACTTTAATTATTTTACAAAAAATACTGAATGGTATAATATAATTAATTTTAAAAAAATGTAATATATTTCTTGACAAAATGGTGAAGCTAAATGACAATTTTATACAAACACTGAATCGCATCAAATTAATAATGGGTAGATACCATACAATGACATAATATATACAGAGGTTCCAATTTCAAATAAGAAAAATAAATTGCTTTAAAGTTTGACACTAAACTTTGGACACCCTGTACAATTCGTATGAATTACTTGGTTAACGAGACTGTTCGACATTATTTATTAAGTATCGTTCTATTATTCTTTATTAATATTTATTAAGTACCGTTCTAATTCTATTATCTAGGCATTATCATTATTAGTTTTTATTAATTTTTAAAACCAGTGATGCAAAACTGATTTTTCTTAGAATTTTTTTTTCACCTATAATACTGAACCGATTTTATTCAAATTCTAGGGGTATGAAGGCAACTATAAGAAGCATCCAAATAAGTAAGAATATAATATATAGCATGTAATCTAAAAAAATAGATCCTTAAGACGTCACACTTTCTTTGAACACCCTGTATAAATTGCAAAATATCAAAATCCTAACTTAATTAATAAGTGAGCACCGTCCCCTCGAGAGGTGTGAGGTGCAGGACCCTGTAGAATAAATTGGTTTTCCAAAATGATAGACTGATATAAACATTATTCTAACCACAAAATAATTCTAACCAATGCACCAGTCAAATTAAAGAAAAAACTTAACGGATACATTAGAAAAATGACAACACCAAATCTTTAATTGAAGTACGCTGTCGATAGATACGCTCTTGTTTCGTACACAAATAATAATTTTGAAAATACATTTTGTCAAAATTTAGGCGTTAACGTACTTTAGAATACATCAAAGGTTTCACCCTGAGAAAGTTCATGAGATACAAGGATATGGCCCATTTAAAAAATGTGGAAGTTAGTAGTGGCTTTTAATCCCCCCTTGTATATAATATAGTCCTACATAATTCAAAATATATAATTAAATATAATGTACCTTACAGTCCTATATTGTCGCACTATATACGCACAAGTCTCCGTATCTGACGCACAATGAATTCGCCTTGTTCAACTTCAAACGTGCCTATAACATAATTATGAATTTCGCGCCAATAAGTTATGTCAAACGTTCGTTCATTCGGCTACTTTCGGGGGGAGCTCATCGTTGATCCCGAGACTCTTGTTGTCTATTTATACTAGTAAGATGCACTGGAGCATAACTGAGATGGATGCAGTCATGCGCACAGTTCGTGCGCGGTATTTTAAGTTTACATTTAGTTATCAAAGGTTTCCAGATATTTCTTATATCTAATGAGGGCTTACTAAAACAATCTGGGTTCTGGTGTATGGTAGCAGCTTCCTTGAACTTCCTCTTCCTCCATTGTGGTTCTTTATGCAGGATTTGAGCTTCTGTACACTTGATAAGCTGGCCGTGTGTCTAGACATGATCACTTGTACCTGCTTTTTCGGTATATCCTTTTGTTGTTGTTGTTGTTGTTCTACTTCAGTCTCTTATAATGGAAAATAATAAATTGGGATCTAATTGTTAAGCTGAAATTTGGGAATAATAAACAACTCGTATGAAGAGTGCCTTAGAGTAACCTGTAGATACCAAAGAATTTTCCAAAAATATAAAAATAAATTTATTTTCATATTTTGAGAAAGAGATCGCCTTAAAAATTGATTGGCGCAGTAGGAATTTTACATAAACTAAACAAGATATTTTTCAAATATATATTTGTTTATCTAGAGGGCTATTAATACGTTTAAATAACCTAAAATCTTGGGAAAAATACAACTTAACTGTTTTTGGTCAAAATCTATCTGCTGTGTGAAATTTAAAATTTAAACTTGTTTAACTCATTTTTTTTTAAACGGCGACATGGTGGCTCGTCAGATTAGAAAGAAAGAGCACTTTGTTACGATTAATTTGATACCACACACTATTAGCTTTTAACCAAATTTCCATTAAAAAACTTTTAAAATATAACGTTAGGACGTCCCAAAAATAAAACATATTTTTTGAAATAAATAAGCTTTAAATGCATCGAGTTGCCTGTGACCAACAATTTCGAATAAAATATGCTTTCAATGCATGAAGTAGTTGTCTTAGTCACAGGCTACTCGATGCATTTAAAGCGTATTTTATTCAAAAAAGGCGTTTTAGTTTAGGGACGTTCTAACGTTACATTTTACAAGTTTTTTAATGGAATTTTGGTTAAAAGCTAATAGTGTGTGGTATCAAATTAATCGTAACAAAGTGCTCTTTGTTTCTAATCTGACGAGCCACCATGTTGCCATTTAAAAAAAAATGAGTTAAACAAGTTTAAATTTTAAATTTCACACAGCAGATAGATTTTGACCAAAAACAGTTAAGTTGTATTTTTACCAAGATTTTAGGTCTCAAATAAGTTATTTAAACGTATTCATAGCCCTCTAATTATATTTAGAACGTCATATAGAGTTAAAAAAAGGAAAAATATACCAGGTGTCCCATTTAAAAATAAAAAATGTATGTCACTTTCGGTTAAACCGGAAGTTTCATAAAGTTAAATCGCTTGTCAAAAAATGCAATTTTACGTCATGTATAAATCCTCCAATTTTCATTTCACTATTTTTAAAAACAAAAAAGTTATAGGGGCGAGCCACCTTCCGTGGACACCCGGTATATAAGAAGCTAAAAAGTTAAACAAACAGTATTTTTTTTAAATGAGTTGCTACAGCGAGGTTTTTTTTTAAATGAACTCAATATTCCATATTATCAGCAAATCGTCTCCTTAATTAAACTACATGTTTTCAAGCATTTATAATGAAGGTGATAATACCCTCATGTGGGCGGAAAATATATTCTGTAAACGCTTGTAATTTAAATAAATATAGATAGTAGAAGTTCAATTATTTTTAAAGGCAAAAATAAAAATATATTGCAGAAAAAAATACAATATCGCATTTTAAAAGAAGCTAAATATTAACTTCAATGTAAAACAAAAAATATCTTGTTTAGTTTATATAAAATTTCTACTGCGCCAATCAATTTTTAAGGCGATCTCTTTCTCAAAATATGAAAATAAATTTATTTTTATATTTTTGGAAAATTCTTTGGTATCTACAACAGGTTACTCTAAGGCAGTCCTCATACGAGAACTAGGAATTTTTTGCTAGTATGCAACCTAAAATAATAAGGGTTGTAAACAGATCATTTCAAAAACGTGTTGACATGTGCATAGTTTAAAATGAAAAACTTTTTGAACATTTACTGTAGTGTCTGGTCGCCTATGTTCAATGGTAATCATAAAACTATATTTAAACATAATTTATGCAATTGGCAATTATTTCGAAAACGGTTAGAAATAACTTTATTCTTGTATCGTAAAAGGGAGAAGTCGGTTGTACGCCGACTTTTCAAAAATACCTTTTATTTTATTCTTGTAGTACAAAAAAGAATTACTTATCAATTTTATATTAAATAGCAAAATAATATACAGGGTGTTCTATTTCAAAAACTATAGATAAATGAATTCAAAATGTGTCGTTTTTGAAACATTTTTATTTACGCCCTGTATAAACTAGATTAACACTATTAGATTCATAATAGCTTTAGTTCCCTTATCATAAATCTCACCCATTCCCATGGTTTAAAATATAAATTTAGTTGGTTTTTTGATTTTTTTTCCAGGACCGTAAAACTTTTTTTTTAGTTTTTAATTTAACACTCCTAAACTACCCAAGCAAAATAAATAAAATTTTTGACAGTTATATAGGACTCTAATACGAACTTAAATATGTAATAAAATACTGGGTGGTCCATTTGAAAAAATTCAACTCGTTATTATCACACTTTTTTGGGCCAGCCTGTATATGGAAGCATATTTTCCTGAAATTCACCTTATGATACAGTATAAGTCTGCATATGAATAAAATTCCTAACTTAATTCGAATAGAAACTATAGGAACCTGACACACCATTGCAGAAACCTGTACAGGGTGGAGACTTTAACTGGAATAAATTCGATATTATTAAAACTGCTGAAGTTGTGCCTACAAAATTAGGTATAT
Source organism: Polydrusus cervinus (assembly GCA_935413205.1). NCBI lineage: Eukaryota > Metazoa > Arthropoda > Insecta > Coleoptera > Curculionidae > Polydrusus > Polydrusus cervinus. Next base: position 22,336,800 of record OW284514.1, on the reverse strand, counting down.
GGGGTTTTTGGAGCATGCGGAATTGGATTATGATGTCGGCGCAGTTGCCAGATTTCTCAGCTTTGCGCTACTCGTAGTAATTTTGTTATAATAAATAGAATACCTAATTTATTTTTATTGCAGTGAATTGGGCATGTCAAATTTACTAAGATCCCAAATTAATAAAATTTTATCCTCACTAGTTTCTGAAACATGACAACACAGCATTTTAAAAAAAGTTAAATTATTTTTTTAATTTGAGAATGAGTATTAGGCTTGTCGGAAACGCCAGAAAATATGAATACCTTATGAAGAGTGGGCGCTGCTTTATATTTTCGGGCGTTTTCGATAAGTTTAATGCTCATTTAAAAAAAATTAAACTAATAATTGAAAATGCTGTGATGTCATATCTCAACAACTAGTAGAAATAAAATTTTGAAAAATTGGGATCTTATTAAACTTGACACGCCCAATTCACTGCAAAAAAATAATTTTCTATTTAAAATAACAAAATTACCACGTGTAGCGCAAAGCTGGGAAATCTGGCAACTACGCCGACATCATAATCCAATTCCGCATGCTCCAAAACCACCACATACCAAATTTTGTCGGCGCAACTTCAGCAGTTTTAATAATATCGAATTTATTCCAGTTAAAGTCCCCACCAGTACTATGGGTAATTTTAATGTTTTTTATGTATCAAACAGACTTTTTCTAATATAAAAATTGAAGTGATGTTAATTGAAGAGCTCAGTATTTATCTGAAGACGACTGGAGGTACTTACTAGCTGAAATAGTGTGATGTAAAACAAATAAAGGTACCTAATGCAAGTACATATTGAAACTAGTGTTACCATTTTTGTTAGATAAACAAAGGTTTACAAGTAACTTTTACTAAAAGGAGAAATTTTACGTTTTTTGACTTTACTCCATGAGCGCCCCAGCTGATAACTATCCCTTGATCCAACCATTTCATACTCCTTTATCCCTTTGGCTTATTAAAAACTAGATTAATGTATTAGCAAACTTTAGTAATAAATTTGTAACTATACAGTTCTTTAAAAATAAAATAATAAATAAAGAGAGGCCTAAAATCCAATTTAGCCCTCGGTATACAAACAAATTTTCGGCCTTACATAATAGGTAGTGGCTTGTGGTGGTGTGGCCGAGGGTCTTACAATATGAATTTCCAATTGATGCCCTATTGGACTAAATAGAGATAACGTCGAAGGAACTAAGCAATTTATCACTATTAATTAGACAGAGGGTTGTATAGATAGAACCGGTAATTTTCCGCTCACTTAGGATACCCTTTAAATTGGAATATAAATTACGGATTAAATATCAATTATTATTTTAAAAATTTCATAAATAACTGACCCAAAATATACCGAATACTATAAAAGGTACTGTCGCTGCAATTTCCATAGGCGTAGTTCAACTAGGGTGTGCTGAGGTTCTAAAAATATTGACAAAAAAAAAGAAAATAAGGAATGTTTGTATTTATTCAATTACAATATACAGGGTGGCGCATCGAAAAAGAAACAGAGACATTTACTGGCAGCTCAGTTCTTTTTCGAAAAAACGCTCAGACCCGTCGATTTTGTTTTCGAGGGGGACACAAAATTGGCAAAAAATCAAGTTAACACGTCAGTCCCCTGGGCGGGGGTGGCACCACCCCTAAAATCCTTAATGGAAAGGGGGTCGAGTGATATCTTATTTTAAAGGTATTTCAATTCTTTTTACTACTGAACTGAAGTACATGAATTTTACATCATTATAAAGGGAATTGAAAGATCTTTAAAATAAGGTATTACTTGATCCCCCTTTCCATTTAAGATTTTAGGGGTGGTGCCACACCGCCCAAGGGGCTGAACTTCTTAACGGGATTTTTGGCCAATTTTGTGTCACCCTCGAAAACAACATCGACTGGTCTGAGCGTTGCTCCACAAAAGAACTGAGCTGCCAGTAAATGTCTCTGTTTCGTGTTCGATGCGCCACCCTGTATTTAAGAATAAAAACAAAATAGAGGCATCTTAACAAAAAGAAAAGAAAAGGAAAAAAGAACAATTAAATTCAAAACGTACAGCATGAATTATTGTATCCTATAGCCTACCCAGAAATCCACATTGCTATTAACATTATTTTTGGGGGAAGCTAATTTAAATTTAAAAAAGTTGTGGATTTCTATTTTGTTTATATTCCACTGGAATTGAAATAAAAAAGTCTAGTAAGTGATATATAAGTAGATTAAAATGTTAGATAGTGTTAAATAATAATTACATACAAAGATTTATTTGCCATGGTTTGTACTTGACATAACTTCATATGGATCCAGATATTAAATTTATGATATTGTCGGATATGGATTGGTATCCTTAAGGATGGATTGCTCATCTAATACTTCGCTGTGAAGTTAAGACTCCTAATGGGTGATAAGTATGATAAAAATAGATGTAGTGGAAAGATACTGCATAGAACAAGGACAATAACATTTCTAGTTTCCTAGGAGGAGTCAGTAGACAAATGTTTATAAAAATACCTATTTGTAATTTGGTTAAAGAAAGGGTTTCATTTTGAATAGTACATTTAAGAAGCTTTTCTCCTAATGTTAATATTTCCTAATACAGCAAAAAGTAACCCCTTCTCTATTTTGATAGGGGTTACAAAACATTATAAAAACTCAAAGAAACACTTACCCAGTGAACTTGTTTAATGTATTCAAGTGTAAGGTAACTTCTGCCCGTTTGGTAACTTACTTTCGCTGCGGTGTTTATCTGAAGCAAGTTAATTTTAAATTGGTGCCACATGAAAATGGTAAAATTTCAAAACAATGAACTGGTAGATATGGTCCTAATTTACGGTGAGTGTCGTCAAAGTGCGACTGCTGCTTCGAGATTATACGTAGAACGCTTTTCCTTACGGGCTCATCCTACACCCAGAAGTTTTCTTAATGTTATTCAACGGGCAAGTTAGGCAGGACCGTATTTGATCCATAGTGTAATAAATGAATGTAGAAAGTAGAAAGTAGGTACCTTATTTTTGAGTTTTTTGAAAAAAAGGTATTTGAAAATGTTGTTTATTTTAATGCCTTCTATACACAGCTAAAAAGAAGTATCAACTGAGGAATCACCCTGTATAATGTTACATATATCAGTAAAATATCAAATTTTATGAACCCAAAAATATAAAACCCTCACCCAGTGATGTTATTAAAAAGAACAATCCCTCTTAATACCTAAACATGATCGGCAAACTAGAAAATGTGTATGATAACTAACGCATACGTAATATATTATACAAAGCTCAATTTTAATTAACCGAGGATTAGCTGTTGACATTGTATAAAATCGGTAAAAATGAAAAATCCAGTCTCCGATATCATTTATTCTCGTAGTTAAATTTTAATTGTTTGTTTCTGGCACCCAAATCCCAGCTCTAATAACATTAATCTCTGTCGAAGTCGAGTAATAATAAAGGACGCCATGGACACATGCGAAATGGAATCGATAGATTCCATCGATTCCAATTTATTTTGAAGTGGATATCTCTTTATCCTATTATATCCTGTGTTTGATCTACGATGTCTGGCTTAAGCGTTCTGTAGGTTTAAAATATATCTCTTTTTGAAGGTTTCACCAGACCACGGCAGTGGCTCATAGGTGAGTTACTGGCATTCGACCGTGGCGGTTCGAGTTCGGTTCTCGGAGTGCGCATACACACAATTAAAAAAGTATATTCGAAATTCAGCAGGTTTAAGAATGCAGGAAAGCGTGTAAAATGTATTATCTTCGAACCCACCCCATTAACGCCGGTAACCAGGTCGGATGAGATCGGATATCTCGTAAGGTGCGGAAGAAGGTACACACTTCCTTGGTCTGGTTCCAGTTTTGGTAGTGACTCGCAATGGCAAACTATGTGATGTACTATATTCCTGACTTGTCTGCATAATCTGCAGTCAACGTCTCCATTGTACAGTTGCACAGAGAAGTTTTAACAGCCATGTCTCCTGGCAGAATTCTTTTAATAGTTCTCAGTTGATGCATGTTCTAAAACACCTGCTTCGTTAATCTTGGGTCTGCTTCACCAATGAAGCATTTGCTATGGTGAAATCCTCGTCTGTTGTTTCAGTAGATTTTGTGTTTATTCCTGATCCATCGCTTGTTTTTATTGTACAGGGTGATTCCTAAGTTGATACTTCTTTATAAGCTGTGTATAGGTATTAAAATAAACAACATTTTCAAAAAACTTAAAAATAGCCGAGTTACAGAAGTAAAAAATCTAAGTGCGGGCCTGGTAATCAAAACGTAGCCCTTTGCTTTATATTGTTTTTGTCCTTTTCTGGTATTGTTAGTCATGCATACTACAGGTCGGTCGTGAGTTATTTATTTTGGAAATTCGCTGCGGTGTGTTTTTCTGAAGCAAGTTAATTTTAAATTGGTGACCCGTGATTATGGTAAAATTTGAAAACAATGAACTAAAAAATATGTTGCGGTGCTAAATTAGAGTGAGTGTCATCAAAGTGCGGCGTTTGCTTTAAGTTATTTAACGTACAAGTTAGGCAGAACCGTATTTGATCCATAGTGTAATAAATGAATATAAGTACCTTATTTTAGAGTTTTTTGAAAAAAGGTATTTGAAAATGTTTTTATTTTAAAGCACACACAGCTAAAAAAGAAGTATCAACTTAGGAATCATCCTGTATATACATTACAGATATAATTTCGGATGGAGCTGGTAACTTTGGAGAAGAATTTAGAAATATTGTTCGAATCCACTTAACCTTTATTGTCTTGAGTGCATAAATAATTACAACCCAATCCGTAACACTTACCATACGATACTGACACGGCAAATCGGAAAACTTTCCAGGATTTAAAGGCCTAAGACGACCGGGAATTCGTTTAATAGTTTAATAGTGAAACAGATTACCGATAGACGATGGAATTGGCACTTATCGTCAAACTAACAAGTGCGATAGGGTGAAGTTTAGCACTTTGAGACCCTTCGTAAGCTCTGTAATCGGTTTTCGGAACAAATTTTAGCCAAATCTGAGTAGAATCGATTGCATTTTATGTGAATAGCTTGAAACTTTGGTATGTTACATTTAAACTTCTACGTAGGTCAGTAGAAGTCTTGCAATACGTAACAGTAAGTATACCTACTTATCAGTGTAAGTGATAAAACTATTTATGGTCCGTTTTTTAAAAACAATTTAGTAAAGCAATTAAAAATTTGAAAAATGTAATTTTGGTCGCTAGATTAAACTCAATCATCATACCAAAAATAAACCGTTTTGCTAGAAATAAGAAATATTATACTTAATTATTAATATTTATAATGTACGAGATTAATAATAAACAATACACATCAAATTAAAAAACTGCGGCGGTGAGTCACTGGCATTCGACCGTGGCGCCCAATTAAGAAAGTATGTTGGAAATTTAGTAGATTTAAGAATGCACGGAAAAGTATAAAATGTATCATCTCCCAACTGACCCCATTCACGCCGGTAACCAGGCCGGATGAGATCGGATATCTCGTGGGGTTGATAGCCCTTGGAGGGAAGTGTTGCATGAGTGAGGATCGTGGTTCGGAATCCACGTTAAGCTGTAGGTCTTCTCGAGAATCGTCCTGGCAGTGAACGAAAAGGTTAAAAGCATAATTCGAAAGAAGGGAAAGAAATGACAATGGCAAAAAAATTAAAAAAGTAAAAATATTTTATTATTTCTATGCTTGCATAAAGCCCGCCCCCTGTTAACTCGAAAATGACTTGAGATAAATTATTGAAATTCATCAATTCCAAGATTAAGATACTAAGACCACTCGAAGTAAGGATTAAAAAACATAAGAACAACACCCAAAAAGAAGAGACCGAAAAATCAGAGGCAGCTGACCAAGCCTGGACGCACGGCCATCATATCATGAGGACAAAAGCCGAAATCCTGCAAGAAGAACCGCGCTGGAGAAGGAGAAAGTTTAAGAAAGCTGCCACCATTCACCAAAATCCAGGTTGTTTTAGTAAGCCTTCAATAGATATGAAAAACTTCTGAAAACCTTTGTTAAGTAAATGTAATCTTAGAACAAGAGTTAAACGCATGGGTCATCGAGCATAACTCATCCAATTATGCGCCAACACCTAGCTAGTATTAATAGAACACGTAAGAGTTACACGCATGACTTCGCCCACTAGTCATGTGTCACCGTACCTATCTAGTATAAATAGAGCTATTGTTACCATATATTTAGTATTCACCTGAAGACGACTGGAGATGCTTTTTTTTTATGATAAAACACCTGCACTGTAGGAAAAATCCTTTAAGGCGCTCTGGGAGCGGTGCGAGTGCGAAAAAAGCGATTTACGTTGGTCTTGAAACGCTGAAGATTGTATTCATTGGGAAACACGACCTCAGGAAGATTATTCCACAAAGATGACGTTCTCCAGATGAAAGAATTCTTGAACAATGAAGTTCGAGGAGTACTAAGCTGAACAACATATGGATGAGCGGCAGTGGTTCGCCGTGTATTTCTGTTTTGCATTGTTCTAGGTGGAATCAAGTGGGCAATGTCAGTCGAACACCTGCCATGGAAATATCTGTAAAAGAGAGCCAAATCACCAACCTGTCTTCGATGCTCCAGGCTATCGAGGGTCTTGGTCAGCTCGGGGTCGCCGATCAGACGAACGGCTCTCCTTTGAATGGAATCCAGTAGCCGAAGGGTGTGCTTGGGTGCAGAGCTCCAGACATGAGAGCAATATTCTAATGATGGTCGAATCTGGGCTTTGTAGAGTGTCAAAAGTTGATGAGGTGTGTACAACCTTTTGGTGCGGAAAAGCACACCAAGTTTCTGTGCAGCTGCCTTGGCAATTGTGGCAACGTGATCATGCCAAGACATATAACCTCCCAGATTGACCCCCAGCAAATTAATAGACGGTGCCAGGGGAATTGCGTATCCTGCCATGACTATATCCGGTTCTGCAATGTTTACCTTTTTGGAGAAGACTGCTGCCTGGGTTTTCTTAGCATTAAATTCGACTTGGTTACTGTCACCCCAAGCCAAAATTTCTTCTAGGTCATTGTTGAGGCGCAATACTTCATGCTGCCGCCGAAGATGTGCGTCGGCAGCGGATGTTTGGGGAGTCAAGGTAAAAGATGAGACAAGTGTGCTGTCATCAGCAAAGCTATAAATTGGATTTTGGGTTTTCACTAGAAGGTCGTTAATATACAGTAAAAAGAGGGTAAACGTAGTGATTTAAAACAAATAAAGATAATGCAAGTCCAAAACTCTACTGCCGTTCAAGAAACGTCATTGTCTCCAAACTTTAAACAGACAGTCAATATTTTGCCGTAAAGAAAATAAAAACATAAATTAATTTTTTCGTTTTTTTTTCGGATGCTCCGGAGACATCGGATTTATAAAAAATTTTTTAACAAATAATTCAGCATTAAAATATGCAACTTTGCCCCAATTTAACAAAATGTATATCTCTTATAGTTACTGAGATAGCAATATTAATGCCTCGAATTTATAACACCCTATATTCTCATTAAACATTTTTGACTTGATATTTTTGCCCCACCTGTCTCGACTATCACGAGCCGTCACTGCATGTAATATTGATATCCGGTCTCTCAGAGTAATTCGTTACAACTGTCAAAGAGGTTTAACCTCAGACCAATTACCATAGACAAAACTATTTACGTTTCTCCCTTAAGGACGTTCGATGTTTAAAGGATAAGAATTTACTCACTGTAGTAATTATTATGAGCTTGTGATGGCAAAACAGCGTGGCCGATCTGAATTATATGCAGTGGCTAAAAGAGAATGCACTTACGGCAAAACAAATTAGAAAAAAATATTCATTTGTAAAAATAATTAAATAATTCAATTAAAAGTCGTCTATTACGTCTTCAGGTGAATTTTCACTTTTTTTTTGAAAAATAAAATCCCCGACAATATATACCCATTTTTTTTCATCCACAGCTTGATACTACAAGATATTAAAATATGAACAAAATCTAGCCGTTTGTTTTCAAAATTTAAAAAATGAGTAAATTTTTTTTTTGGTTTTTATAATTTTAATGTTATTTTTTATTTAAACCGCCTATAAATTATTTAACATACTGTACTCTGTAAATATTTTATTTCTATATAAGTGAAAGAAAACTTAAGGCCTACTTTTCCATTAATAAAAAAAAAACAGAAAAGTTGATAGTTTTTAAGAAACAAGTGAAAACTCCAGAAAATGCATAAAATCTCAAAGTATAAGAAGTTGCCAACTTTAAAAGGCCATAACTCAAAAACTAGTCATTGGATTGGATTACGGCCATGGATACTTTTAATCAAGACGTCAAGATCTACAAAATACTAAAAATTCAGAAATATTTGTCGAAAGCCATTTCACATAAGCTTTGTGCGGGGTTCTTTAGTAATTTCCTTTAGGATTTTCATTGGCATCTTTTTTCTTATTTTTTTTCTGCATGAAAACTACTTTCTTACATCTACCCAGATATCATGTTTCCATTGGTAAAAGAAAATCAATAATATGTTTAGTTTTTTTTTGTAATTCACTTCAAGAAACCCGCAATTTAACATGGGGAATTGTAAGACGATCGGATCCACTTAATATTATTTAACTGCAATTACAGTTTCAATACAAAGTTCTTCTGTCATGAGAAATTTATTGATTTATTCATTGCATGTTCAGTTTCCAACATTAAAACGTTTCGTAAGCTATGATAATTAAACCTGTGTTTTAAATTCTGTTTTTATGATAAACCCTTTTTTATTTTTTTTTTCATTTAAAACTACAGTTCAACGACCTTTTTATTGCGTTCACTGGAAAATATGTTTCCTGATAAATATCCTTCCAGTGATCTACTAAAATTACTGGCTATTTTATGATCGAAAGTTATTGAGGCATAAACCTGTTTCCAATACGGCAAAGGTCTTATATTGGCAAAACTCAAACCGTAATTAGAGCAATCCCGTTTGTTTTAGAATTAGGTCCAACTTTACAGAATTTAGGGATTTCAGACGTCGGCGTCGTACAGTGGTTTCTAAAGCCAAACTGAGAGATCGAAATTAAAATTAGGACTCAACGGAAAACTGTTACCTGGAAACAACTCCAAAGGCAGCCAAATTGCATTTTAAAGAATTATTTCAGAAAAAATAAAAAATAGTATAAACGCGGCAATGCCATCTTTCATCAAATCTAATGCAGAAGACAAACCCATCAAAACGTGAACTAATAAACATATCTAGAATAGGGAGCAACATTTCGCGCTTCACCATAAGAGTCTGCAATTTACCTAAACAGAAATAGATCGCACCAAAGTACCCACTAGGACTCTATCTGTTACCCTTGTAAAATAAAATAAAGGATACTTTCATTTAAACGTCTGGTCATCCAATGGAAAAATTTATCGGAGTATCGACAAAACCCAAAAACAGCTGATAAAATCAAAAAATGATAGACCAAACCTCTAATGACTAGTAAGTTTATCGTCGCGGTAGGAATATACTGTAATGAACATTTACAAAAAGCATTTAAAATTTATAAAGTAAACAATAAAAATGATCTTCGAATTGATTTTTTTTTGCTTTGTGCATTACTCTGGATTACTTAGCAAAGATAAGTGAACAATAGGAATGTTCTGTATGAAAAAATTGGATTTGAAAGATTGCTTTTTTATTGTATAAATTAAAATTATAATCTTTTAGGCATAATATCAATAATAGTATAACTGTTATATAATAGGTAGGTACATTAAAAAAAAAAACAGAAATTATTATTATTTTTTCGTTTTTAAGTATTTAACTATGGAAATATTAGTACTTCACCTTTTATTTTTAAAGACTAAAAGGATATAGTAGCGGTGGTAGCCTTTGCCGGGTACTTATAGCCTAGAGATACTGTTTGTATATGTGTTTATTTTATTTTTTTCATTTTATGAGATGGAGCGCACATACAAAACACCTAATTATACTTAAGTTAGGGTATGAATCAGCGATCTAACTTTATTTTTGCACACTTTAATATTCGCTCATTATGCTCAGCTTTTGATATATTTTCTGATTTTATCGTAGAAGAAGATTATGATATCATTGGGCTATCTGAAACATGGCTGCACAATGGGATTCCCGACAATGGGATTTCCATTCCAGGTTATGATATTTTAAGGACAGACCGGGATGGTAGAGGTGGAGGAGTCGCTTTTTATTATAAGAATACCTTGAAATTGAAAATTCTTACCTTGCCTCCTAGTACCAGCGCACTAGAACAAATATGGGTAAGTGTAAAAATACAAGGTAAACATATGTGCCTGGGTTCCTTGTACCGCCCGCCAACTGCTAATCTTAACAGCTGTGTCAACGATTTGGAGTCGGTTTTAACAACTTTTTTACCCCAGTATGATTGCATCCTATTTGGGGGGTGATCTTAATGTAGATTTTAGCAACATTCTGAGTAACGGATATAATACTGTGTCTCGATTATTAACTAATTATGGTCTACATCAACTAGTTAGTTCTGCCACTAGGATTACTAACAACTCAAGTTCTTTATTGGATGTACTTGTAATTTCAAACCGTGATATTTTGGAGGGACAGGACGTTCTTAGGATGGACAATATATCCGATCATCGGCTGGTAAACTGTACTTTAAAGCTAATGAAAACTCGACCTAGTGTCTGTTTTCGTACCTATAGGGATTACTCTAATTTTGACTTCAACAATTTTTTAAACGATCTATTTAGTATTGATTGGAACCACATCTATACACTTAACAATGTGGACAATATGGTTGAATTTTTTAATATTAATCTATTGAACATTTTCAATGCGCATGCTCCAACTAAAACCTCTAGATTTACTAAACCACCACTACCGTGGATAACTGATAACATTAAACTAATGATTAGGCTAAGAAAAAAAGCCCTCACAAGATATAAAAAGTTAAAAACTGATGCAGCCTGGAATGAGTATAAGGACTTAAGAAATTTTATTACTGTTGCTATTAGGAATGAAAAGCGGGCATATCTGCAACATAAATTTAATGTGGACTCGGCCGGATTCTGGAAAGTATTAAAATTTCTTAACATAAATTCTCAATCGAGACAAAACCCTGCGGATTTTGGCACATCAGATACTTATAATCGCTTTTTTATTGATAATGTTCCATCAATTAATACTCATAATAATAACTTTATCAAAGATCATTATGAGGGCCAGAAATTTGAAAATATTCAAAACGAGTTTCAGTTTTCTCTAGTTGCGGAAGAGGATATTCAAAAAATAATATATGATTTTAAATCAAATGCCAAAGGAAGTAACGATATTAAAATGATTACTTTAATAACCCCTTATCTTCTTAGCCATATTACTTTTATTATAAATAGTTGTTTATCAATGGCCACATTTCCATCAATATGGAAACAAGCCAATGTGATCCTGGTTCCAAAAGTGGATACCCCGAAGGAGTTGAATAACTTTCGTCCAATAAGTATTCTTCCGACCCTCTCGAAAATATTAGAAAAAATAGTTGGGGTGCAGCTTACCGATTTCTTAAATTCATATGAAGTTCTCTCTCCCACTCAATCAGGTTTCCGTCCCCTTCATAGTACTTCGACCGCTCTACTGAAGGTTTCTGACGATCTTTACAAGGCTTGTGATCAAGGTAAAAATAGTTGCCTTATCCTTTTAGATTTTAGTAAAGCTTTTGACACGCTGAACCACAATGTCTTGTTAACTAAATTAAAATTCTTTGGCGTAGGTAGTGACGCACTTAAATTTTTTTAAAGTTATGTTTCGGATAGGTCTCAGCGTGTCATTGTTAATAATTCAATGTCAAATTTTTTGTCACTTGATAAAGGCGTCCCACAGGGTAGTATCCTTTCCCCATTATTATTTTCCTTGTATACATCCGATTTTAGTAAATTTTTAAAAAAATGTAATAAACACCAATACGCGGACGATATTCAAATCTACTATTCATTTTTTCTTAAAGATACCTATCAGGCCTCTGAAGTTATCAATTATGATCTTAAAGTTATATCTATTTACTCGCAGGCACATGGTTTGGTCTTGAATGCTGGTAAAACTAAAATGATATTGTTCGGTAAACAAAAAGACTTGTTGGTAAATAACGCTAACTTTCAAATAAAAGTGGATGACAAATTACTTGAAGCTACGGACAATGCTAGGAACTTGGGGCGGTCATGGATAATCAGCTAAGATTTGACAAACATACGGCTGGACTTCTTCAAAAAGGCTATGCCAAACTTAAAATATTGTATTTGCACAAGGACTATTTACCGTCGGAGGTCAAGGTCAAACTATGTGACACCTTAATTCTCTCAGCTCTGTCCTATGCTGATGTTGTATACTGGCCGGCCTTATTGGCGAGAGATAGGCTGAACTTGCAGAAGTTGCAAAACAATTGCTTGAGGTTTTCCTATGGAGCTCGCAAATATGATCATATTACACCCTTATATAATACTTCAAAGTGGCTTAAATTAAATGAACGATTCAAACTTCATTTTGCAACTCTGGTGCAAAAAATTATAATCTTTGGGATCCCTCATTATCTTAGGGAAAAACTTGTTTATGGGATTAATATCCATGACAGGGACACTAGACATAACCGACGGTTAACAGTACCACGACATGTCTCAGCCATATTTCAGAGATCCTTCTCGTATAATGCAACAAAAATCTACAACAGACTACCTGCACAAGTTATAGCTATTCATAAAATACCAGCTTTTAAAAAAGCTGTTAAACGTTTTATTGTTGAAAATCAATAGCTGAGCATGGATAAATATATACTTGATGGTGTTTATAAAAAAAATAAAAACAAAAATTATTTCGTTTAAAAAATTATACAATTACCTAACTCTAATATAATATATTAATAATATAATAGTTTGATTTCTAATTGTTCTAAAAACTGTTAAACTTATATTAAGTATATTTAAAAACTTCCTTACAAGGAATATTTAGTTTAATTTACTGAATACTTGTATTTACAATACTGTTTATATTTCTATTTTTTGTATAATACTAATATATTATTACCTAACATGGAGGTTGGACTGAGTATAAGGAATTTTATTTAAGTTACTGAATACTTGTATTTACAATACTGTTTACATTTCCATTTCTGTATAATACTAATATATTATTACCTACCTAACATGGAGGTTAGATTGAGTAGCCCGGCTAGATCTCGCCTCCATCTTACTCTTGTATAAAATTGTGAGATAAATAAAAGACATTTATTATTATTATTATTATTATTATTATTATTATTATTATTATTATTATTATTATTAATATTATTATTTATTAAATACACTTTATTTTATTTTACACGACTAACAGATAGCATCACACCCTAGTGCAGTGGTTCCCAAACTTTTTTCTATGGCGCCCCCTTTTGGGAATCAAGAAATGGTCGCGCCTCCCTTCCCCTCCATTATACAGAAACATTTCTTTTATTTCATTTATTTAATTAAAAACGTGACATTTGAACCCTAATCTAATGAGAAGTGTGGTGCTGCATTTTTTTAATAAGGTCGGAAATTCTTGGTACTATCTTTGAAAGTACGCAACGGAGGTCACTAGCAACATCAAGCCGATTCCGTTGTTTTGTTTTAATTCCCATTAAAACAGAAAATCCTTTTTCACATAAGTAGGTCGTCGAAAATGGTATATAAAATTTTAAAGCCATTTCAGGATTGATGGATAAATGGGAAGATATTTTATTCAAAAAGAAGTAATCGCCAAATTTTCCAAGTTAATTTTCGCCACTGAATCGTGTTTTAAGTCGATTGCTTGATCTTGCAGGCAGAGCTGTGAGTAACTTAAGTAACTAGATACTTAGTAACTTAGTTCTTTTTTAAATCATGCCAAAAGTAACTGTAACTTCGTTACTTTTAAAAAGTAACTTGTATCTAGTTACTTTTTAGGAGTAACTATACACTTAAAAAGTAACTAGATACTTTTAAAGTAACTAAGTTCCTTTTAAAGTAACTAAGTTAGGTACTTTTAAAGTTCCTCAAGGATACCAATTATGCACACGTGCCGTCCATTAGATGATGACCAAGGGACGATCGGCGGCCGTTAATCAGATTTTCATGAAGGGACGAGCGGCGTGTCGCGAGCGTCAAACAGCAAACTGGTTGGAACGCGAAATTTCTTGAAAAGCATTTTATTCTACTTGTTCCTTGTTCGAATTAACACTTCTTAGTTTAGTTTTCTGATGGTAATAGTGGTAGTGTGTACAGGAAAATGAGTTATCACTACCTGGTAAATTTATGGTATCTAGTTCAAAAGCATCTTAGTAACTTTTAGAGTTTCGTAGTTACAATTAAAATAACTAGTTACTCAAAAGTATATTAGTTACTTTTAATAACTAGTTACAATAATCAAAGTAACTAGTTACATTAAGAGTATCTTAGTTACTTTTAAATTATCGTAGTTACAATCAATGTAACTAGTTACTGTTAAAGTATCTTAGTTACTATAACTAGTTACTTTAACTAAGTAACTAAGAACTAAGTTACTTTTAGGTAAAAGTAACTATTCCTTATAAGTATCTAGATACATTTATGCAAAAGTATCGAAAAAGTAACTAGTTACTTTTCTGAAGTAACTTTCACAGCTCTGCTTGCAGCTGTACTGAAAGAATGTTTATATCAAAATTAAAAGGATTTTGAGCAAATTCATCATCGTCTTTGTCATGTAAATTAGGAAAATATCGTTGAAATTCATCGAAAAGAGTTTCTAGATGAGATATAATATCTGTTGTAATCTCTTCATTTTTAGTAATGATAGTATTCTCCATTAATGAAGCCAATTTCGAAAATGAGAAAAAATTTGGCGTTGGGGCCTGCAGACGACGTTTCCATAAAAGCAGTTTTTCTAAAAGGCTTCGATAGCATCTTGATGGGTTATTATATTCGCTGAAATATTGCCTTGTAACTTCAAATTGCAATGCTTTGGCCTTGCTGTCGGATTGTAGAATTTTTTTTAATTAGACCTTATTTCTGTTATTTAAGTCTAAAGTCTAACGTTTTAAAGTTAAAAATTGGTATTAATTTTTCAGTTTTTCAGAGCTCTCGCGCCATCCAGTTTGGGAACCACTGCCCTAGTGAGTACTTCTGTATCTGTAAATTGCAAACTTTTATAGTGAAGCTCAAAATGTCGTTCACTATACTAAATATGGATGGAATTGGTATTTTTTCGTTATAGCACTGAGAGTAGCTCTAAGTAGCACAGCTTAGCGATATCAACGACAAGCCGAAATGACAACAGTCATTATTGTGACTGTTTAAAGGTTGGAGGCAATGACGTTTCTTGAACGGCAGTAGAGTTTTGGACTTGCATTGTCTTTATTTGTTTTGAATCACTACGTTTTAACTGGTAAGTATTTCCAGTCATCTTCAGGTAAATACTGAATAAGTACTGCCTGCAGCTTTATTTATACTAGGCAGGTGCTGTGACGCATGACTAGTGGGCGGAGTCATGCGTGTTGCTAGGTGATGACGCATAACTGGATGAATCATGCTTGATGAGTCATGCTCGATGAATCATGCGTTTAACTCTTGGGTGGTCTTATTCTAAGATTACATTTACTTAACAAGGGTTTCCATACGTTTCTCATATCTAATGAAGGCTTACTAAAGCAACCTGGATTTTGGTGTATGGTCGCAGCTTCCTTAAACTTCCTCTTCCTCCATTACGGTTCTTTTTGCAGGATTTCCGCTTTTGTCCACATGATATGATGGCCGTGCGTCCAGGCGTGGTCAGCTGCACCTGATTTTTCGGTCTCTCCTTTTTGGGTGTTATTCCGATGTTCTTTATTCTTTACTTCTAGTGGTCTTAGTGTCTCACCAATGTTACTGTATAGTAATTTTAAATATAATAAACTATATTTAGTTCACTGCTTTATTTTGCCACGTCGACAAGGAACCTTTGCTTTAAAAAGATTTGTAACAATTTAACACGTCACTGATTTTTATCTAAAGAAGTTTCGGGGAAAGCGCTTATAGTGTCCCGAAGCAGGGACATAGTCATCTTTATCGCCTGCAGTTAATAGAGATATAAGTATCGTTTTTAATGCCGAATATAGTATGTCTCCATCTTGGGAGAGCACTTTACTTCAACTTCACGCCTCGCAGGACTCATACAAAGGAGCGAAGCCGCACTTAAAAGACTTATTACGCTTTTGTTTTGCCTTCGGAAGGTTTGGGAACTCTCCAAGTTAAATATGATTTGACTAAATATTGAAAGGGAGAAATAGAGACGGAGGCCTTTTGTACCAGAATCAATGTACTTTAGCTTTATTTGTAGGGTAAGCAAATATTTAAAATTGTGTTTCTTTGAGATACATTTTTAAGTTTAGTTTATTTAAGAACTATGCACAGACAGGGTATACACTAAAAGTTTTACGTTTTTTTTCTTCATTTGCCGAAGCTGAAAGTAATTATTAGTTATTTGGAAAAATGTATCGATGGGTATATTTTATAAATACTACTTATTAGTAGTTTTAAAAGTTAATTTGCGCAAATGTACGTTATTGGTAATTTGACTGTTGTAGTAACTAGTATCGAATATCACCTTTTTGTATAGTATCGTTTAGTATAGTAAGCAGAGGCGTATTAACACTTGGAAGCGCCCAAAGACCTTGGAGATTTTTGCGCCCCCCTTCTACAGTGGCGGATTTAGGATTTCTTCTTAGGGGGGGGGGGGCGAAATAGAATTGCGCCATAGGGGAAAAACTTTTGGGTGTTACACCCTTTTTTGGGTTTAATTAACCGTAAAGCTTAATCTGCGGCAATATGCCAATATGCCAGACTTAAAAAAACTCTTTTAATCTGTGAGTTTTGACCGCTATCGCCAAAAAAATTATTGTGTCAACTTTCAGTAGGGATTTGGGGGGGGTAATTCGAAATTTGAAAGGTTGCACACCTGCTTGGTAGAGAAGTGATGTTGCCAAAGGCACTTATACACACAAATAATAAAAGTTCAGAAAAACCAAAAAATAGATTAATATTAACAAAAGCTATTTAAATTTTAATCAGGTAATCAAAAATGCTAAAATATATAGGGTGTTCCATGTGAAATAGCAAAGTTGGCATTACCTTCCGGTATACCCGGAAGTAATAAAAACGTCAAAATATAATGTCTTAAAAGCTCAAAGCCTACTATGCCTGCTGTCAGATTTTTAGAAAGATAAGTTTACTCGTTTCCGAGATCTTCTAATAGGCCACTCAACGTGAATCACCCTGTATACGCATCTATATTAGTTTTATCAATAATGCAAAATTAAGAGAGCATGTAACACAATGTCTAAAAAGGGGATTTTCTATGTTAAAAATGATTTATTCTCACAGACATTACCTTTATCAAAAAACTAAAATAGAACTGTGCGACTCATTAGTCTTGTCCCATTGCAATTTTTCGGACAACGTATATGGCCCCTTTTTGGATTAAGTTGATACTAGGCGGATACAGAAACTTCAAAATTCTTGTATAAGGCTGGTGTGTGGATTAAGACGCAGGCAAATGGTATCACATAAATTACGTGAATTGGGCTGGCTGAATATGTTTAATAGACGAATTCTCCACTCATTATGCATTTATTATAAGTTAATTAAATTTAACGGCCCTCCTTATCTCTACAATAAGCTTAAATTCC
Source organism: Polydrusus cervinus (assembly GCA_935413205.1). Taxonomy (NCBI): domain Eukaryota; kingdom Metazoa; phylum Arthropoda; class Insecta; order Coleoptera; family Curculionidae; genus Polydrusus; species Polydrusus cervinus. The sequence goes on along the minus strand of OW284514.1, from coordinate 22,319,117 downwards.
GAACTGACGTACATAATCTAAACATACGTAAAAAACACATTTTAACCATACCAGCTCACAATAAAGAAATGTTTAAAAAATCTTTCTCCTACAATGTAGCTTATCTTATAAACAAATATAAAATCACAGATTTCTCACAAACTGTGTCAGGTTTTAAGAAAAAAATGAAGGCAATATTACTGGACCTACAATGAACCCATTGTTATGCGTACAGCGACTTTAATCTTCGTTCCTCTCTGTCTCTTTCTTTCTCTCTCTCTCTCTCTCTCTCTCTCTCTCTCTTTCTTTATCTCTCTCTTTCAATTACTCTGTATTTCTCTACTCTGGTTCTAAATGCAATTAATAATAAGTTATATTTTTAATGAGATACTATCTCATCTGTATTTAGTTTTTTTTCTCTACCTGCTATGGTGTATTAATTACATAAAGCAGCTATTGCTAGTACATTTAATTTATATGATTAAGTATTTTTTCTTTTTAAAGTATAACAGGGCTTCAACAGAGCCTTCCATCGTGAGGGATGCTGCAAGTGGGCCTTTTATTCCATTGTATATTTGTATTTGTAATTTAATTTGTTTATTTTTGGAATAATAAATGAATTATTATTATTAAATTTTAGTAATCCATACCATGTTATTTTTAAGAGTGTATATATTAAATAATAGATAATATAAAACGTATTACTTGTAAAATTTACAATGTGCCGCCACTGTTCAATCACCCTGTATAAGTACATAATTTCCCGCCTGGGAATTTTATTCGGCTTCATCAAACATTGCACCATTTCCACAGATATCGGCGCTATAAATCCATAACTTTAACAATCTGATCTGAATTTATATTTGCCGTTTCCTACATATTGAATTTTTCACTTAATCTGGCAGATTCACTGCGCTAGTGCCGCCATTTGAGTTTCCTGCTGAATTATTACTTGGATTATTTGCGGCATAGCGTCGTTTTAGATGATAAAATAAAATTGTTGTTGAGAGGGACAAGTCATTGAAAAACTATACTTTACCTAGACAATCCAATAACAGAAAACAATCTTGGGGTGCCTCAAATTCAGTGACTCCTCGAGGCGTGATTACAAATAATTTTTTTCTAGTGGACGTTTCTCTAATTTTAATTTTAATTTGTCTGCGCCTAGCGCAATGAAGCCGGCGTGTAATAGTTATTTACGATATAAGTGTTGTAAAGATTCATATTACAATACGAGATGTTAAAGTTGTCAAACGAGGCGTCAGCCGAGTTTAATAAAACATCGAGTGTAGTAATATAAATTTACAACAAGAATATTGTACAAAATTTTATCTACTTTCATCTATGAATAAAAATATTTGGTAAAAGGCATTTTTAAAAATAAAAATGCACCTCCTATTAAGTTTACTAATCAAGTTTTTTATGTTACCTTTCGCATAGTTACTGTTTCGCATGATTAATGTCGAAACTTTGTCAAACAAATTCAAAAATATAAAAAGCGTTTTTTAAAACGAGCGATTCTGATGGAAGTTTACCCTCTGATATAGAAGCAGCGGCAAACGAAGCGATCTCAAGTTTAGTTCCGACAAAATCCAAAGCGCGATATGAGTTGGAGTATCAGAAGTTTGAAGATTGGTGCAAAGCTAACAAAATAAAGGAGGTGTCTGAGAAAATCCTTTTGGGTTATTTTTCCGTAAAGCAACGCTTCCAGAAACCATCTACACTATGGACTCACTAATCAATATTGAGAACTATGATTTCAGTCAAGAAAAATCAAGATAATATAAGCAGATTTCTCAATTAATCGCATTTTTGAAAAGAAGTTCAGAGGGTTACAAGGCCAAAAAGTCCAAAGTTTTCACAAAGAAAGACGTATGGAAATTTCTTAGTACTGCAGATGATTAAACATTATTTACTTATAAAGGTTGTTATGATAATCGGTATTTTTGGGGCTTGTCGGCGCGAAGAACTAGCTAAGTTAATGTTGTATCATATTGAACACAATGATTTGTATATAAAAATTGTGATTCCATTCTCGAAAACTAAAATTATGCGAGAACTTGTTATAACAGAAGGAAATGTGACAGGTGTCAACTGTTTAAGTATTTTTCGAAAGTATGCTAAACTTCGTCCTCTTAATGCAACTCACAGGCGGTTTTTTGTATTCTATTGAAAAGGAAAATGCACCTCCCAACCTGTCGGCATTAATAGTTTTGGAAGTATACCAAAAAAGATTGCAACAGAACTTGGATTGAGTAATCCCGAAGGATACAGTGGACATTGTTTTAGGAGGTCCTCAGCCACCATTCTAGTTGATGGTGGTGCAGATATGCAGATGTAAAAGCGTCATGGGGGCTGGAAATCCTCTTCTACGGCAGAAGGCTACGTTGAGAATTCTTTAGAAAATAAGAAACAAATAGCAAAGAAGATCATGGGGTCAGACACGGATTTAATGATTGGAAATTCGAACTATAAGGGCTCCATTACATCCACTTCTGGTATACAAATTTCTAACTGTAAAAAGTGTATTACTAATGTTTATAGTAAACCTTAAGTGTTATATTTTAATTAATAATTGGTAATTAATTTTATAATTGTTAATAATAAATAATTCTTCTAAAAAGTGTGGTTTTGTTTAACAGCAAAATTTTAATAAAACCGTTTTTTTTTCCATTACAGCACTAGTGCTGTAAAGGCATCTATTACAGCACTAGTGCTGTAATAGATGCCCTTACGAAACGATTTACAGAACTGTAAAATTCATATTACTAAATGAAAGTAGATAAAAATATTTATTTTGAAATAAGTATAACATAATGCAACGGTTGGCAAATTCGTTACTCGCGTAAGTTTTTAAATTGAAAACAATCAATTTTTGAAATGAAATTGTGCCAATTATTACCCACTAAAGTGTTTCAAATTTTAACATCACATTACAAACATGTGAAAAAAGGGTGCTATTACTTTATTTTTTGATAGTAATTTATAAAAATATACACATTATTATTTTTTGAAACTAAGCGTCTCTTGGCTAACTTTTAATTTTGTTGTTCTAGGTCTCCTATTAATTTTTTAAAAATTGTGAATGACCAGCATGTAACTGAAGTTTCGAACGTTCACACGAACGGATTTTTGTGTACACGTACACTGAGAGAAAGTGCCACAATTTTTTTTGTAAATTTATTGACTGTTACTTCTTTCTGGAAAAGGAAACTTTATAACAAGTAATAAGTAAGCTCAACAGCCAGCAAATACCCTACATATGTGCTGCCTACAGTATTTCTTCTGTGCAATAAAATATAAATTTTATTTATAATTATGAAAAAGCAGGAACGTAAGGGGATTTTATACATACTAAAATCCTTCGCAAGTTCACGGGGTTTATTAAGCAAAAGCAATTGCTGATCCAGAGTAAGTGAGTTAATAAACTAAATGAAAGGTGTTAATAATAAAAAAAATTATTAAAATAATTTCGGAAGGATGTATTCATATAACATTAACGTGATAACACTAATCCCCTTATATTAAGGTTATTGGGTAAAAGTGACCTCTGATTTTTGGTAGGTGGGTTCAACTAACTATATTAAAGACGTTAACCATGAAAAATTATAAAAGAGCGTTGCGGAAAGATGCGTTTAAGCAATGTGTACAGGGCAGCGTGGTAATACTATTACCCTGTATAATGAGCTTATTAGGCAAAAGTGACCGCTGATTTTGGGTAGGTGAACCCACCTACCCTGACTAATTTTGTGTTAATCATTAACAATTGTTTTATTTATACAAAAACTCCTATTTAAAAGACATTTTGAATAATTTGCACGATGGTGACATGATCTGACCATGATTTTGCGGGTTTGTTTTTTATATCCATGTATAAAATACCCTCACGTTCCTGCTTTCCGTTAAATTTAAATATTTTTCATAGTTAGCGGCTGCAGAAGAAATAGCATGAATATGACATCCCTAGAATGTTTTAGGGGTTCTAGGACTTACATATGGCCCATCATGACACCTTCTCAACTATAAAAATATCTCAAAATTAAATTACTGATAAAATGTCATGACTTGTCAATAAATGTACAATTTTTTTTTTTTAACAATTTCTTTCAGTGTATGTGTACACAAACCGTTCATGAACGTTCGAAACTTCAGTTACATATGACCAGCACTCTAATATTTAGTTATTTATACGACATATATTTTTTCAATAACATCAGACAGTTAGGCCGTCATAAAGCAATTTCCGGATAAACTATTCAAATTTGGTATTCCATATTTGTCGTTGATGTAAATATTCGAATCTGTGTTTTCTATTTTTGTCCATGTTTTATCCATACATTCTGAATAAAATAATAAGCATAGAAAGCAGAACACTGAATTTAAAGTTTTACAATGGCATATCCCAAGTATTTTTTTGTACACCTCCTTGTAATCTAATTCAGAATCAAATCATAGGTAGGTCTTCCTCGGATGGTATTTAACATTTTTTTAGCCACAAAATGCATTGTCTTTATTTGTTTTAAGCCACAACGTTTCAGTCGTCTTCAGGTGAATACTGTATTCGACTACTGGAGATACTTACCAGTTGAAACATTGTGATGAAGTGGCGGCTCGTCAGGTGAAGTAAGTGATGGGGCCCTTCACCAAAAACTAAAACGAGGAGGAAAGTTTTTTGACAATATTAAATATTAATATGCCAATTCAGCTACCATTTTAGCCCTTATAAAATAATTATGTTCGAATTAATAATATTAATTTAATTGTCCGTTAGCTCAAAGTAAGTGAAGACCCAAAGCACAACATGGCTTTAATATTCACCGTTGTCATGGTTACGTGACGTCAGTCACGCAAACAGCATGTACAAATTTGCATTATGATGAAGGGCAATTTAAAAATAGATCAGTCGTATGCACCATTGTTTTAGCATTGGTTCGCCTAACCTTAAGGTATTAAACAAATAAACAAAAATGTGAGGCTTTACGAAACGGTTATAGAAATCGTTTTTACGTGATTTACCATGTGATTAAAAATTTAATTTTTATTTTTTAGTTAATTCAGTAGTGTACGTACCTACTTAGTTGTGTGTTCTAAAAATGAACCAAATTAATTACACAGTTTGTAATTTGTTGGAAACTCCATTCAGTCGTTGGATATATGAGGATAAGAGAGACGTTTTGTTACATGGGTTTTTGGTCCTTATGCTAAAAAATGTAAAAAAAAGTTTTCAGGTTGCCGGGCTCGAACTCACGACCATAGGTTCCATAGTCAAACGCTCTACCTCTCGACTATCGAAACGTTAAACTAATTATGGGAAAACCAACTGATAAATGATGCTACATGAAATTATTTTCTATGCACATTCATCAGGTTGCATTATTGATAAATCTATTATAAATGCGTGTAGAATTTATTATATTGAACAAATTAATAACAAATTGTACCATATGCATTTTAATTATATAATTTAGTGTCTTGAAAAAGAAGGCGGAGCCTCAGTAAAAATAATATACTGTGATTGGTCAGTACTTTTATGAACAACAATGGCTTCTCTGTAATTGACTACTGTGATTAGTCAGTTTCATTACCTATCTAGGATGGATATGAGATTTTCCCGCACAGTTAACTGGAATAGCCTACTTTACTCGCCACTTAAGTGTAAAGGAAACAGCAAATTTCAACGTGGGAGTAGAAAAAATATATTAGTTACCAGGGTTCAATTTTATTAGAAAAACCTACATAATAATCTCAGTAAAGAATAAATTTGTAACTTAAGAAATTCGGACAGTAGCCTTTTTTGCGTGTTGCATAATAAATGCGAAAGCAAAAAATATAGTGCTTTTAAGGTAAGTGACTTTCTTATTCTAGCCAAGTCCATTAGGCTGTAGGATTTGTTCGGGTTTGGACAATAATTGACTAACATTACGTAAAGATTTATCTACGTTGTCAATACGAATAAAGATAGTAAGATGACTATAGAATCCAAAATTAATATAAATAAACTCGAGGAACGTATCCATTTTATCTAAGAGACCTGATTAAAGTATAATTAATGAAAAAGCACAAAAAAGGTAATGGTCTGATTAACTTTTTTTTTACTTCAGCATTAGGGTTATATAGAAGAAGAATTTCTCTTTATTTCGCCAGATCCATCCCTAGACGCGTTTCGTCATATCATGACTCATCAGTAGAGCTAGGATCCGACGAAACAAAGAGAACTCAAAGCTGCTTATGGCAGCACAGTGGTGGGACACACCAGTAAGATGTAGCACGGAGCGCCATCTGTATCGTTATTAGACACTCTTGAGCATACCAGCACCTCTAACAAACTTATAGAAATAAGTAAAAATGTTAAGAGGAAATCTCCTGTAAAGACATTCGTCACAATTACAGGAATCCCGCTAGGCAGCGCTAACTCGCATCGGTTTATTAACCGAAAACAAGAATACAGAAGAAGAATTTCTCTTTATTTCGCCAGATCCATCCCTAGACGCGTTTCGTCATATCATGACTCATCAGTAGAGCTAGGATCCGACGAAACAAAGAGAACTCAAAGCTGCTTATGGCAGCACAGTGGTGGGACACACCAGTAAGATGTGGCACGGAGCGCCATCTGTATCGATATTAGACACTCTTGAGCATACCAGCACCTCTAACAAACTTATAGAAATAAGTAAAAATGTTAAGAGGAAATCTCCTGTAAAGACATTCGTCACAATTACAGGAATCCCGCTAGGCAGCGCTAACTCGCATCGGTTTATTAACCGAAAACAAGAATACAGAAGAAGAATTTCTCTTTATTTCGCCAGATCCATCCCTAGAAGCGTTTCGTCATATCATGACTCATCAGTAGAGCTAGGATCCGACGAAACAAAGAGAATTAGGGTTATATGTTTCTCTCCTATCTAAGCACCATCTAGACCTACAATTATTATTTTATTAGCTATACAGGGTGATTCCTAAGTTAATACTTATTTTTAGCAGTGTATAGAAGGCATTAAAATAAACAACAAATAAAAAGAGTAAGCCAGTCAACCCTTACCAAGACCAAGACAAGCTCCGACGGGGCGTTGCCTCGTTGTTGTATCTATGTCACGTGGACGTAGCACATGTTTAAATGTTAAATGTATCATTATCTATGATAAAAGTATTATTGTAGCATATATTAGTATAGGGTACTGACATGTATATACAAAATACGAATGAATAAAGATATTTTAAAAGCAAAAGCAAGCAACAATTTCAAATACCATTTTTCAAAAAACCTAAAAATAGGCGAGATACAGAAGTAAAAATGTAAGTAGTGCGAACCTGGTGATCAAAAGGGAGCCTGCTACACTTTGTGATGTTTTTGTCTTATTAGTCATGCAATTTACGGGTCGGTGGTAAGTTATTTATTTGGCAATCCGCTGCGGTGTGTTCTTCTGAAGCAAGTTAATTTTAAATTGGTGACACGTGAAAATGGTAAAATTAGAAAACAATGAACTATTAGATATGGTGCTAATTTACGGTGAGTGTCGTCAAAGTGCGGCTGCTGCTTCGAGATTATATTCAGAACGCTTTCCCTTGCGGGCTTATTCTACACACAGAAGTTGTCTTAATGTTATTCAACGAGCAAGTTAAGCAGGACCGTATTTGATCCATATTGTAATAAATGAATGTAGGTATTTTTGAGTTTAAAAAAAAATGGTACCTATTTGAAAATGTTGTTTATTTTAATGTCTTCTATACACAGCTTAAAAAGAAGTATCCACTTCTCGAATATTTAAAAGAACGCCTACATTTTAGACAACACAAACAAAATAAAACCAAAGTTAATATGGGGAAGTGTTAACACGATGTCAAAGTTAGTTTAAAATCAGATCACAAGATTAGTGTATGTTTGTTGCCAAAATTGCTCTCTCATTATCTCAAAAGAATTGGGGCCATTTTTTCCCACCCCATAACATTTTTCTGGCGCCCCGCTGTTGTCGCTTAATCGTTGAACAATAACGCAGCAAAAAAAGAACCACTGTGGTTACTGTACGTTATATTCTAATAACTTTCTTACTTACTTTACTTTTAAAATCTCTTTATTTATTATATATTTTACATTGTCAGGTACTACTAACTAATCTAATGATACTAAACTCATAGATAATGTACATATATGATATTACGTCACATAGATAACACAACAAGGCAACGCCCCCCCGTTGGCGCTGATGTTGGCTCGTGGTAGTAGCACACTGGCCTGTACTTCTTTTGTTATGGACAGTTCCAGTAGTCTATTACTGCCATTAAGAAATCAGTTTTGAATGAGACTTGAAGGTTTTTAAATGACTTTATCGCTAACTTAATGGAGTTTGGGGTACGTTTGCTGGAAAGAAAGGTTAAAAAAACAGCTTAATTTTCTCAGGTACAGTGTAGCATTTTGTCAAAGACTCGAAATGATCAGGTGGGTGGATACTGTAAAGTGGGATAGGCTAAGCCCGCGTGGTATGAGAAATGGTGTAACGTTCTTATTTGGTTATGATTGTTGGTTTATAATGTACTCAATTTTCATTATAAATTGGCAGTTTGTGGTAAAGGGGTTTGTGTATATAGTCGTCTTGTTCTCTTATGTATGTCATGTTTGCTGTCAGTATCGTGCTGTTCGGTTTTGTTTCGTAAACTTTGTCGCTTCGTTAATAACGTTCTTACCGTGTATGGAATCTGAATTTTTTTTTATTAAAGTTAATAGCTGAAATTTTAAAAGCAATCTGTTTCTTTTATTTATATAATCGTTACTCATATTAACAAATGCCACATGACAAATTAATAACTATTTTAAACTGTCAGAGGCAAGTCCAGTTCTGATACCCTTGCAGATAATTGCTACAGAGTCAGCAATCAGCCGTATCACATATTGCATTGTTTTCACGGACAATGGGCCATAAATCTATAGGCTTGACGATCTGATTGAAATTTATATTGTACCGCTTTCTTGATATTAAATTTTTCACTTAATTTAGCAGTGTCTTCCATTCTGTCGCTATTTCTAGTAGTAATATTGTTGCGTATCAAAATGGTAGGTGACTGGGTTGTGTATCTTAGATGGTTTTGATTTATGTTTTAATTATTTTATTAATTATTTCTTAACGGCAGTAGAGTTTTGGACTTGCATTGTCTTTATTTGTTTTAAATTATAACGTTTCAACTGATAATGTTGCGCCGCCATTGTTTATTAAAGATTTTTCATATTCACAGACGTGTTTTCAGGTGTTCTAGGTCTGGAATGTTATCTTAGATTTTAATTGAAAGGGAGCGAAGTGGCTGCGACAGATTAGAAGTGAGGGTTCGATTTTTTAGGGTTTTAATATTTTGCCTAAGAATTTTATTCTTAATAATCTGCTGTATGGCCGAAGAAAATAATAACCCACGGATCATTTATAAATACGTTTATTGTTACTACTATCATAATCACTAGTTATATAAATCAAACGGTGAAGTTCATTGAATTCCATTCTAATACTAAGTTCAAATTTTCATGTCTCTTAAATGTTTATACATGTACTGCGTACTGTCCTTTACTCACTGGCGCGTTGCCTAAGTTATATTAATGTCACTATTGTTCTTTCATATCTAAAAAGTCTTGTGGCCCGTTAAGTTAATTCGCGTCTACACATATAGATAAATGATACATAGCCTAATCCCCTTTACGAATACAACTCTTCATAGCTTCATCAGTATGTACTGCGTACATTTTTTTAGCATAATTAACTTTTATAATATGGAGAAACTTTTCGCTTATATCGCCTGTCCTTATCTTATACTTGATTACAGAGTCTAAATGTTCTACAGGTTGGAAACTTACATAGTACAACTAAAATTGTCCGCATCTTTTCCATTGTTCGGGCTTTAGAGTAAAAACAATTTTCACTGGTATTCGCTGAGCACTAGTTCTCGATAATGAGAACACTGTATTTCTGAATGTTAAGTATTTCAGAATTTAGCAACTTTACTTTTATTAGAATTTAGATACTTTTTCACGACTCGCGTACTTAATTTCGGGCATAGTGGCTAGCCCTGGAGACTGGACCGAATGACCATTTCGGACTGGTCAGAGAACCGAGATCTTCGAGCTGAGAACTAACTGGGGACTTCAGGAACTGCCTTTTTAGCAATAGGAGCGTTTTTTAATAGATTTTTTGCAAATAGAGTGGTGGTCAAGGCCCACCCTCTTGGTCATTGTGGGAGTGAACAGAAATCATCGGTAATGTATTCTATTGGGTTCCCGCAGAACCTTCGGGCAGTGGTCAAGCGGCCATCTTGTGCCGGATGCTGCTAAAGTGCTTTTTGTAATAAAATTCTATTACCTAAAAGCTTTTAACGTTAATTACCATAAAAATTTGTTAAGAAAAGCTTTTAATTCTTTCAGTTAGCGTTGCGCGAGAACGTCTAGAGACGCCTGTTTTTTGTGCTCTTAATCTTGAAAACCACCTTATTTTAAAAGGTTAACGCCCACCGATAGAAAAGATGCAGCTAACTAGTATTAATCGGGCAGGCGATCGTCGACAGAATTTTCACCTTCCTGTCTACTGCTTTAAAATATTTGTTTAACATTTTTAATCCATATTTCTTTAGGAGAAAAATAATAATAATAAAAATAACAAAATAAGAGGATTTTCAATTCTCGACAATAAGTATCTCTAGTCGTCTTCAGGTGAATACTATTATACATAATAATATAGACGACTAGTTAAAACGTTGCGATTCAAAACAAATAAAGACAATGCAAGTCCAAAACTCTATTGTTCTTCAACAAACGTCAATGTCTCCAACCTCCAAATAATACTTTATGTAATGTGCCACTATGGGGCGCTATCTGATCACTGAAACACTAAGGATTTTTTTAAGAAATTTATTTTATGAACAGCAAAGCGATGACAGATTATAAGACACAACTTACTAATGAGGAGAGAAACTGTCCCTTTTACTCACTTCAGGAAGATGTTATTCCAACACGTTTAAAGAAAGAATTCCTTCTTAATAGACAACGCTGACCAAAATGAGGATACAATTTTAACGTAAAGGACACTTACGCAATTGGACAAAGTAGACTGGTTCTAGTGCAGTATTCTTCATGGCTTTAAAGGTTATTTAAATTTAGAATTGAGTAGTTACTCGGGCAGAGGTTACCCTTACACTTGAATACTCTTTACAACTCTCCGAGTAAGCGTTCCTTCGAGTTCTTATAAAGTTTTGCAACCATTACCAAATGGAAGAAGAGGTTACTTATTTATCCCAACCAAATAAAACAATTATTTTTATCAATTTTTGTCTACAAACTCCTCCTACGAAACTAGAAATGTCCTTGTAGAGGTAAGGTACTTATACCTTATTTGGTATTTACTTATACTTTGTTTAGTATCTTCATATCAGACATGTGTCTGTTTGAATAATAGAGAATTTTTGAACTTTCCTTATCATTTTATTTGCTTTAAATAACATCGTTTTAACTGATAAGTGTCACCAATCGTCTTCAGGTGAATATATAGGATTAATATGAAGACGCCAAAAGCTATTATTTACTTTTTGTTTATACAAATTTTGGAAGGAGAAGTAGTCGTATTGTAGGAGACAAATATTAAAAAATATCACAAGGGAAACTGTCACATATAAAAAAAATTATGATTAAGAAAATTATAGTTCGGAAAGTAATTATGGAAGCACACAAGGAACAATCTAGAAACAGTTTCGATGAGAGTAACTATGGAAGATAAGGAACAGAATGAGTTAAGATTAGATATTGATAAACTGCGTTTTCCTTCTTAAACCATTGATGATTAATCCTTCTGATTTATAGTTATTTATTTAACCACTTTCATATTGTCTGAAATGTATTTATTTTTAAAAAATGATAAAATATGTCGGCTGATAAAACTGTTTTACACAATTTAAGGGAAATTGAGTTTAAACGCAGATTACATTCAACCTGTCAGCAGCACCCCGATTATCCATCAACTTCATAAATCCTTTTTCGAATATTTGTTTGCCAATGTGGACAGCAATCAATCACATATGGGGAAAAACACACAATTTCATTTTGTTGACTTGCTCACTCAATTTTTTGTTTTTTTAATTGGATTGATAGGTACACTGAAAAAAATGGTTTATATAAAACAAACCTATTAGGCTGATCTGTACAAAAATAATGTTCAATTTGGATTTTTTAACTAAGTTTTTGTAGTGGTAAGGTATGTTAAAACTTTAAAAAATAAATAAGTTTTTTAAAAACTATAACATTATTTTAGAGATGTTATATTATCTTTTCCTACGCCCACCTATGCAAATTAAAATACAAGCACATTTAACTTGGCTACATGCCTGTTAAAAAAATATTTCAACACAAGTGTTGAAATATCAAGACACACTATTTAATTTAAACAGATGGTGCCAATTTGACAGACCACCCCTATTTATTAAAAAGAACAAATTTTGGGAATCAGCAATTGTAAAGTGTTTAAGTTATTCATTATGTATTTATCGATTGATTCAGAATTAGAGTGTTAAAATACGCCATTTGAAATTACAAAACGTGCTGATAATATACTGAAAAATCTATTACCAGAAAAAACAAATCGCGTTGAAGAGAGTGTCATGTATTAAACAACAAATGTTAATCGGTAGCCATAGCATAGAGAATAGAGCTCTAGCCTACAGATCGCAAGGTCACAGGTTCAAATCCCATCAGGAGTATTTGACTTTTTTTTATAAAAATTTTAAATAATTTATAGAATTATTTTGAATTAAAATTTTCCTTGTTGGGTGGATTTTTTAAATTTATGTTTAATACATTTTTCCTTGATTACATTTAAAATTTTTCATTTTGGTTAATCTAGAAGTCCATCCAGGATTAGTTCTTCTTATATACGGGGTGTCCGGTAACTTATGGGCCGTAGAGTAACTGGAGATACTAGACATCAAACTAAGCCGATTAACTTATATAAGGTTTTTCGGATTGTTACTCGTTCTAAAGATACAGAGTGTTGAAAGTAAAAGTTTATTCTCGAAAATAAGCCATAATTTTAAAACGGTTTAATGAATCGAATTGAAAGTTGGCAATATTACGTTTTTATGAGCAAGAAACAAGAATTTGTAGAAATTTTTAAGTTTCAAACTAGAGGGCGCTAGTTGCATACACTGGGCTTCATAAAAATTATAGTTTCTGAAAGAAGGGCATTTTCTGGGTCAAAAAGGTGTACTTGATTGATCTTAATATCTTTAACGGTTTTCGAGATATTTCCCTTTAAACATCCCAAAGCATTAAAAAACAGTACATAATTTAATTACAAAAAAAAAAAGTGACAATCCGAAAAAACTTATATGACATAATCGGCTTGGTTTGACGTCTAGTATCTTCAGTTACTCTACGGCCCATAAGTTACCGGACACCCTGTATAATATATAATAAAATATGACAAAATGAAAAAGTTAAACTTCAAACAAAGAAAAGCCTATTGACAAACTATGAAGCCAGATATTAAGTGGAACATAATCCTAATAAGTATACTAATTTCAACACTAGTGTTGCTTTTTGTTTTTTTAACACTAGTGTTGAAATATTTTTTTCACAAATCAAAGGCTTTTTTAATAATTCTTTGTGGTCGTAGGAAAAATAGTGTATCTACATTACTTGTGTGAAAGTAATTAGTCTAAAACTGGGAGAATTTCTGCACTTGGCTGACGCCTCGTGCTAAATATATCCTTGTTTGAAAAGTATCACTTTCATCACTTGTTATGTAATATTGTCATATATAGACATATATGAATATTCTATTTTATCCAAAATTCAATTTTATTATTTAAAAAGTTAATATTAAATATACCTACTGACCCAATTATTTGTTATCAAAACATGCAGACTACAAGGATGCTATCTTAGCATATTGCCGAGATTGTTACCAATCAATAACTGGGTTAAGTTTATTGATACTGATTGGTATAAATAGCAGGCCTGTACTATGCAAAAGACATCAGTTTGGTCAAGACCATTCAAGCCACGATCATTTGGTTAGAAACCACTCGGTCGACACCATTTTGGGCAGATACCACTCGGTCAACACCACTCGGTCAAGACCATTCAGGTCACCACCATCGGGTCGGGACCATTCGGGTCTCGACCATTCCAGTCGACACCATTTTGGGCAGATACGACTCGGTCCAGATAAGTAATATTGGGTCAGTAGCAGCGCAGAGTCCTGTTCCAATTATTAGCCCTTTGCCCTAGAGAGCTCGTCCCTAGCCAATAATGTTGTTGTAAGTAAAACCTAATTTTATGTAACCGTTTTAACTGCCGTTTCATTATATAATAAAGTAGGTGTTATGGAGACTTTAATTCTTCCCCACGCGACAATATACTATTTTAACCAAATAAGACACAACTTAAATTATCTAAAACCCAAATTATATGCCGTGCGTATGGCAGCCGAATCTCCAATTTAATAAAAGGTTTATCGACTGTTTGTCCAATAATGTTGCCAGTAAGCAATCAAACAAGGGTACAGCATCCAATGTTGTCCGTATTGTATGTTTACTGAAGTTTCTCATTTCAACAAACAATGTATTTATAAACAGATTACAAATTGATGCAATATTGCTAACAATGTACTGATCCTTAGCTATTGTTATCATTAACGAATCTATAAAATAAAACAATCGGTCAATAAAATTATCATAAATCAAGTCTAAAAGTCCGGTGGTAGTTCAGTGGCTGAGTTGCTTTGGCGACAAAAGTTCGTTTAAAGGACGTTTGCTATGTTTTTCCTTGTATGCCTGACTTTAAATGCCTCTAGTGTTATTACTGATTAAAGTGTAATCCAACGTATATACATGTTAAACCACAATACAATACTTGCATATCGTTGGGTTGGAAAAAGTAAGCATATGAAATAGTATTATATGAATTGGTAATCTAGTCATATACACCAATTTATATTACCTTATAAAAATATAGAGTTAGAAACAGAAATCTCAATTTTTCTTCTTACAAATTTTTTTTATGATTTTCATCAAATCAAAAGATTTTTATCAAAATAAATTTGTAAAAAGGAAAATTGAGATTTCTGTTTCTAATCTTACTGAATACCTTATGTCCCTTTTGGATACGACTTCGTTAACTTAAGAAAATTTAAGTGCACTTTTTTTGTCCTTATCAATTTATCTATTTAAATTAGATTGTTTTAAATTCCAAACATTGTTCTAAGGACTTTATTTTTATATTACCGACATTTTAATGAAACTTCACACTCTTTTTTTAAAAAATAAAAACTAATAAACTCTCACAAAGACAGACACCCGTAAATTAGATTAATAAAAAAATTTGATGCTAAATGACTACTGAAATAGTAGTTTTTCTACTCCCACATGGAAATTTGCTGTTTCCTTTACACTTAAGTGGCGGGTGAGGTAGGCTATTCCAGTTAACTATGCGGCAAAATTTTCTAACAATCCTAGATAGGTAATGAAACTGACCAATCACAGTAGTCAATTACAGAGAAGCCATTGTTGTTCTTAAAAGCACTGACCAATCACAGTATATTATTTTTACTGAGGCTCCGCCTTCTTTTTCAAGACACTAAATTATATAATTTAAATGCATATGGTACAATTTGTTATTAATTTGTTCAATATAATAAAATCTAGACGCATTTATAATTGATTTATCAATAATGCAATCTGCTGAATGTGCATAGAAAATTAATTTCATGTAGCATCATTTATCAGTTGGTTTTCCGATAATTAACTAAACGCTTCAATAGTCCAGACATTAGAGCGTTGGACTATGGAATCAATGGTCGTGAGTTCGAGCCCGGCAACCTACAAACTTTTTTTTACATTTTTTAGCATAAGGTCGTAGAAAATATATATTGTTCAACTCGAGTGGATTATCCATATTGCCCTCGGAAGTTTGAGCACTCCGCCTACGGCCTCGTGCTCAATTTACTTCCTTGTGCGATATGAACATCATATCCACTCTTGTTGTACAAACTACTATTCTACAACAAGAGTGGATATGATGTTCATTATTGTTCATATCATACGAGGAAGTAAATTGTAACTTCCGAGTGCAGTATGGACAATTCACCTGAATAGCCCACTTTTCCAATCACTTTAGTCTAAAGCAGAAGAAAATTTTTTTCTTCATGTTTCGTGCAAGTGGTAGAATACGTTCATGGGATATGTTTTTACAATCAACAATCATTATCTCAATTAATAACACTGGTCAACAAAATTTAAGATTTTTTTTGTCCCACGAGCTGAAGTGGGTGTACTTGGTAGTACTTTTTAAACATATTTCATATATGTTTTCAGAATTTTTCCATCACGCAGGGTTTTAAAGTGACAAAGCAATGAATTTTTGTGAACGTATATATTATAATATAGGTATAAGTTATGAAAAAATAAAGTACAAAGTGATATATTTACTTAGAAAATGTGGTCATATATGACTTTCGACTGTACTTTGCATCAGAAACATCTCTCTTCAGCGTCCAGCAATAGTCTGCCAACATAGCGGGGCTCCATTTGCCTTGGTATCTCTTCTCCATGTCCAGAATGTCCTGGTGAAATCGCTCGCCATGTTCGTCACTTACTGCTCCAAGGTTTTTCGGAAAAAAGTCCAAGTGTGAATGAAGAAAGTGTATTTTTAGACTCATGTTGCAACCCATGGCTTTATATGAGACCAATAAATTGTTAACATTCTCTACGTAATTTTCGGATTTACGATTTCCCAAGAAGCCGTTGCAAATGTCCTTGAAAGAAAACCATGCTGCTTTTTCAACTCCATTCAGAGCCTCACTAAAGTTTTCATCTCGAAGTAGCTCTCTGATCTGAGGTTCCACAAAAATACCTTCCTTTATCTTGGCATCACTGATTTTAGGGAACTTACTTCTCACATATGCAAACGCACTGTTAGTTTTATCCATACCTTTAACAAAATTCTTCATTAACCCAAGCTTAATGTGCAAAGGTGGTAAATAAATTTTTTGGGGATCAACAAGTGGGATACCACTGACATTCTTATTTCCTGGTGTCAGGGAAGTTCGTTTAGGCCACTCTTTCTTTTCATAGTGATTTTTCCTATCTCGACTGTCCCATTCGCATAGGAAACAACAATACTTTGTGTAACCGAGTTGCATGCCGAGCAAAAGTGAAACAACTTTCAAATCGTCACAAATATTCCACTTAAAGCCTATATATTTAATTTTTTCCAAAAGAAGCTTCACAACCTGACACAAGTTTTTTGTTAGATGACTCTTATAGTACAGACCTATGCGTGCATTTTATAGGTAAATAATCACATAGGTATACTGGAACATAAAAACTAAGGGTGATGGAGAAATTCTGAAAACATGATTGATTTCAGTATGCAAAATTATATTGAAATCAGACATTTTTGCGCTTGGGACAAAAATCTTGTTAACCAGTGTAATATAACTGAGAGATGGACTACTTCCACAAAATTAACTATATAATGCTTTTTCCCACCGCCTAATCATAATCCATTCACAATATTCATATACCATAAACAATTCTTTATTTAAAGTAAAATCTCTTCCAAATGATATCATTAAAGTAAATTAAAACGGTTTTACCCCAGCATCCACTGTATTTTACAATTTATACCAAAAAGGCCTGCCTGACAGCCGACATTCAATTAAAACGTAGAATAGTTTTAATGTGGGATGCCTGTAGTCAGAAAATCGAATTTCATTCCATACAAAAGATAGTGAGGCAGATAAAAAGGATTTTCCAACATAATTTTGAAACTAAAAACAACATTTCGAGGCTTGGCATTCATTGAAGTGGGAGTCGGATGTAATATAAACACCCCTGCTTTGTTTATTTATAATTAAACATTTATTTATTTATCGTATGGCAATTCAGACACAATAAGCTTAGAGCTTATTCATACATATACATTAATAAAACAAACTTCAAATCTCTACAAACAAATATCAAGTCGATTAATATAATCTATCGACCCGGCGGTTGCCATCAGAAAGTCTTCAGGTCTTCCGTTGTAGGATCTTGTGGGACATTCCTCCGTGATGTGTTTAATCGTTTGGTATTCTCCGCAGTCGCATTGTGGTGAAGGTAATTTGCCCCATTTGTGCAGAAAATAAGCGCATCTGCCATGTTGCGTTCTAATTCTGTTGAGTGTGGACCAGGTTCTGCGTGGTAGGTCAAACCCTGGGAGCTTTTGGGTGATGCAGGGCATGGCGTTTCCTTGTTGGGTCTACCACTCTTGAGTCCAAGCATTGGTTAGGTTGAACTCCTCCTGTATTGCTGCACTTGCCGTTCTTGTCGGTGGATTTCTGGAGCGGAGACGGTTGTGGTTAGCGTCCTCAATATATTGGTGTATCGGCAGGTTTCTGTTTTCCATGATCTTTTTGTGCTCTCGTGTAAGGGCATTTATCCGTCGCAGATATGGGGGTGGGATGTGGCTTAGCACTGGGAGCCATTGCGTTGGTGCGGATTTAATGACGCCAGCGATCATCCTCATGGTATTATTCAGTTGAGCATTCACCTTCTTAACATGTGGACTGTTAAGCCAGACGGGGGCGCAGTATTCAGCTGTCGAGAAGACAAGTCCCAGTGCGGAGCACCGTAGAGTGGAGGCCGATGCACCCCAAGTTGTACCACATAGCTTCTGAATAATGTTGTTCCTTGTTTTTAGCTTCTCAGCGGTTTTAGTTAGGTGTTCTTTAAATGAGAGTGTTCTATCGAGGGTCACTCCCAGGTATTTCGGTGTTTTGTTGTGGGCTAGTCTGGTACCATCGAATCGTATGTTAAGCTCTTCTCTGGCTAGTTTGTTGGTGAGGTGGAAGCAGCTAACTTCCGTCTTAGAGGCATTAGGTTGAAGTCTCCATTTGCGGAAGTAATTACCCACTGTTTCTAGGTCTGCTTCTAGGATTTCTTCAGATAGTTCGATTGAGTTACATCTTGTTGCAAGTACCCAGTCGTCGGCGTAACCGAATTTTCTTGACCTTGTTTCCGGCATATCCGCTATATATAAACTGAAGAGAAGTGGGGCGAGTACTGATCCTTGAGGCAAGCCGTTGTTAAGTTTCTTTAGTGAGCTGATGTCAGTGCCCATTATTACCTGGAACGTCCGATCGTCAAGCATGTTAGATATCAGTTGTGTTATACGCTTGCATGGAATTATACGGAGAAGCTTGTATAGTATTCCCTCCTTCCAGACGGTGTCATAGGCTGCTGAGAGGTCAATGAATGCAGCTGAGGTTTTAAGTTTTCGTTGAAATCCCGCTTCGATAAAGGTGGTAAGAGACAGAACCTGGTCTGCACAGCTTCGTTTTGGCCGAAAGCCCTCCTGCTCCACTGGTATAGTCTCCAGGATCTCCAGGCTGATTCTGTTGTGGATAAGCCTCTCCAGTAGTTTATAGGATACGGACAGTAAGGCGATTGGCCTGTAGCTCTTTGGGCTGTCAGCAGGTTTACCCGGTTTCAGTAAGGCTATAACCTTAGAGCGTTTGAATTCTGGTGGAACGTTGCCAGATTGCATGATGTCCGTGAAGAACTTGGCCAACCAGCATTTTGTGTACTTGCCACAGTTGATTAGGAACTCAGGGTGGATGTTGTCAAATCCTGGGGCCTTTCCCGCCGTGACATCGTCTAGGGCCTTTGAAATTTCCTCAGTGGAAAAGGGGCGAGAGTGTTCCGTTTCCGTGGCTTCGGCTTTTAGGGCTTTAAGTTCTCTTTTTATCTGTATGGTGTGTGCTCTGTCCTTCGGTGCTCTTGATGTTGCTACTATGTGTGAGGCTACTTTATTTGGGCTTACGCCCGTTTTTTGTCGCTGTTTTGGTGCTCCGCCCCCCAGCCCTCTCAGCAGCGACCATGCCTGCCTGCTCGATGTTTGGAAATTGAGGCGTTCGACAGTTTCAGTCCATTTTTGTTGGCGTGCAGCATTCAGGCTGTGGATTAATTCATCCGCTATTTCCTGGTCACCGGTTTCAAGGAAGTTTTGGTATAAGGTCTCACTGTTTTGGGACCATCCGGGAACATATTCTTTGCGGTACTCTCTGGGTATGTGTTTTTTTAGCGGTCCCTATTACTGCGCCAATATAATTAAACAGCATCTCACTCACTCACTTACTCGAAACAGTGTGTTAAAAAAGTATGACAAATATTTAAAGTTAACTGATTTTATTTTTTTCCAAAAAAGTGGTTTTAACTCCAGTGGATTTTATTTCAAAATAAATACTACCTTTTCGTGGAGATGCTTTAAGCTAATGTAAAGACCAAATTGATAGTGCTTAATTGCAAGGCGATAGTAAAAAAAATCTAGCTTACGCAAAATCTATTTCTGGTTCTCCTAAAAATGATGACACTATTGCAAAAGAAGTGTGATATATCATTCTAAAGAATAAATCCGTTAAACCTTATATTGTTATTGTTAAACTTGTCTTTGGAGGAATATTTATTTTTTCAAAAATATACAGGACATTCTATTAAAATTTAAAAAAAGTTAGTATTTCTTCTCACTAATCCTGTACAATTACAGAAATGGTTTTATCCTTTCTATAGTCTATTTCAGAAAGGTGTAGAGCAATAAATGTTCATTAGGTATGAAAGGTGCTACAGAGTGACCCAATGAATATTTAAGGCACTTTCATAATTTGGCAAGGATTTCATCGCAAAATTCATTCTTTTAATCAAGGTAGTACCACCCGGGATTGGGTCAATTTATGGGTTTTGCCTATTGTTATCCATTCACAAACACTGAAAATGGTGTGACAAAGGCGTGCATTATGTACATAGTATTAGGTACCTACACTTATTTTTTGTTAAACATTGTAAAAAAATACATTATACAAAACATACATTATACAGAAATTAAATTATAAAAAATTATAGTATTCTTCGTCATCTAAGGAACTGTTATCTCCTTTTGACGTTATAATTAATGGGTCGGCAGTCCGATCGATCAGGTGGGCAAGATTCCACATTTTCTTCTCTTCTTTAATGACATGATGGACTGCTTTTCGCCAGTTCTCTAGCGTCACTTCCTTAATGGCATGATCAAACAGTAGCTTAACATCTTTTATTTTGAATATCGTGTTGTGTCTTGCTACAAATCCTTTCACTTGCGCCCCAAGTTCTATAGGATTTAGTTCACAATGATATGGCGGTGTACGCAGAACAGTTACACTTTGTTTTTCAGCTATAACTTCCACGGCATATTTCATAAAACGATGTTTGTGTAAATTTGCTATAGCTAATAGTTCCTTCTGTATCAAATTATCTTTAAATTCAATCTTTTGGTGGTTAATAAGTCGATAATTTCTTGTTTTCTCCAAGGTGAAGATGGAGTCTCTTCTGTACGTCGTGAATGATAGCTTGCATTATCCATAACTATTACTGAATCAGCTGGAAGATATTTGATCATTTCACCAAAATAGTCCTCAAAAACATTCGAATTCATGTCCTCCTGGTAATCCTGCACATTGAACGACTGAAAGGTTAGCAAACCTTTTAAAAATCCACCTTCGCTTCCATGTGCGCCTATGGCCGACACCAAAATTAAGCCGAACCGGACGGAATTTCCCATTTTATTACTCTACACCTTTCTAAAATAGACTATAGAGGTGCCATTTTTAATTAAATGTATTTGTTAATTTTCAAAATATTATATTCTGTAGTTTTTAAAATGTTTGCAATAATTCAGATTTTTTTAAGACCATGTATATAAAAATATATAGCAAGGTATTTCTAAAGGTCCATATATTTTAAAATGGCTACTTGATTGAAGATTAACTACAAAGTAATTTTCAATTTTATTAATTTGCTTTGACCGGAAAGAACCAACTGACATTAACTTTAACAGACTCGGATCCTTTATTAACAACGGTATTTTTATACTCTAAAGGGCACATCTCCGTATAAAGACAACATATTATAAAACTAATATATTTCCAGTAAAATGCACTCAAATTTTCACCAACTGGGTCTTCCATGTATATCGTCTCGGGGAGTAGAAGCATGAAGCATGTAAATTACAATGACGTACATGGGCGACAGCGAAGATAAAACCTTAAAAAGCTGCTACATTACTTAAAATAATTAATATTTTATTTGTAAGTGACGTCTAAGTAATATTCTAATACTGATTTTTAATGACGTCACGCAGGTTTTAAAAGTGACGTCATCAATCGTTGCAACAATCTCAGTAGATCCCTACGTTATTGTGCTTTTCATGATTCGTTTGTTGCCAAGACCATTCCCGAAGGGACCTACAGCTTAACGTGGGTTCTAAACCACGATCCGAAGTTATGCGACACTCCCAAAGGCTATCAACCTTCGATTTCTGGCGTCATTGCATGACCTACCGATTGTGGAGTGTGTACCTTCTTCCGCACCCCAAGAGAGATCCTATTTCATCCGGCCTGGTTATCGGCGTGAATGCACTGAGAAAAGCTTCAGCAAGAAATTCTTTGCTAAGATTATTTTGACTGTAATATTAAATTTTCAACCTACCATGGCAAAATTAATTTCTTATTGCAAAAGAAACAATTTACCTGAAAACTCGTTATACCCGTTACAAAAACCTTTGCTATTATAGAAAACTTACATTATGATAACAGCTAAGTAAGTATTTATAAAAAATTATTTTGTAGGACTACTCTTTGCTTTGCTGAGGAAGTAATGCAGCTTGCTGCTTTTAAAAAAAATCTTTATAAAAAAATCTTTTCTAGCGCTCTAAAGAGTTTTTAAAGGGGTAGCCAAATTTTTTGTTGAAATTGGGAAATTCGTGACTGTTCGGTTCGAATCGGATTATTTCGTGGTGATAAATTCAGTCTGATTGGGCCAATTTTTATAGTGCGCACCAGTCGTCCCGTTCCTGTCTCCACATGTCTTCATTTTTTCTGATATTTAGATGCTCGTTCCTTCATAAAGTAAAATTGTCGCATCGGTGGCTGTTGTTGGTGACCATTACGACTCGACATTTGTCTCATTTTTTCCAATAAAAATTGTCTTGGCTCAAAAATGGTTCCAGGGTGCAGTGCTTTATTGGATTGTGACATCAATGACAGTGTAGATTTTTAAATCAGTGTTAAAAGACCAAAGTTATATTAGTTGTATGTTAATTTTTTTATGTTATGTGTTTAGTTTAACTGTTGTTTATTTAATAATAATTTTTGTGAGTCAAGTTTTAGAGAAAAGAAAATTAGTAATTCTTTAGTAAATGCTATTCATAATAAAAGTCCTTAAACTATAAGAAAACTGACCAAAGCTTTAAACACGGTATGATTTTTAAAAGGAAGATTTTAACAAATATCGCCAAAGTAAAATACTTTCTTTTTCTAAATAAAATACATCTAAATATTATTTTACCTAATATTCAGGCTAGATGCAGAAAAATGTTTTTTCGGCATTTCCTGTTGGATATTTGTTTAAATTTAAAGTAAACAGATATTTTTTAATAAGATATATTTTAACCACTCAAAGAAAAAGCAGTAAAATATTATTGTTTTTTAAGCAGCTAAAACTGAAACTATTTTTAGGTTATGAAGTGTTGTTTTCTGTTGTATTAAATAATAAAGAGAAAAATAATTTTTTTTTAGTTTCAAATCTTTGACAACCTAATCAGACGTGGGGAGTTACATGATGTAAAATACGATGGAGTTACCTGAAAAATAAGCTTTATACTATGTTAAATTTTTGATATAGCATGGAAAATATTATTTTTAATAACATAATTTTAAATGAATCAAAATTTTTTGAAATTTACGTACCCAAAGTGAAAAAACTTGGTTTATATAAGAGTGTTATTATAAGCATAATATGTTCTCTAGAGTATATTAAAAATTCAACGAAATATACGTTTTTTTTAGGCTACCCCACATACTATAGCAAATAAGTGGTGCGTTCATAATAAACCACTTTACTATTAGAACAATGCCTAGTTGCTACCTTAGCTAAAAAAGAGTTTCTGAAGTAAGTAGGTACACATTCGTACCCAGCAAAGCAACTTTCTTGAAATAAATAACAAAAAAAAATTTTCCAATATAGCAAAATGTTATACTGATATTGAAAAAAATTCTTGTTTCGAAAACGATGCTGATGGCATAGAAAAGTATCTTTATTGTTCTAGCAAAGTCTCTTTATAGCCGATGGTCAGTTACTTTGCTAATACAACATTTTTGTTTACTGGAGCTAAGTGATCATTCTTCATAAAGTGACTTTATTACGACAGCAAAAAAATTACAGCCAAAGGGATTTTACTGTTTCAGGTAGTTTTTCTTTTGTCCCCTATGTTAGCATTTTTCTTTATGAGCGGTATAAAGACAGCAATAATCTTCTCTCAGTGTGGGCTGAGAGAGGATACATTTTACACCCTTCCCTGCATTCTTAAACCTACCAATATTCTAATATTTTTTTTTATTGTGCTTATGCCAACTCCGAGGATCGAACTCGGAACGCCACGGTCGAATGCCAGTGACTCACTGCTGAGCCACCGCCGCAGTGTAGAAAATACTACAAAAAGTTCTTTCATAGGCTTGTAACTTGCAACAAACTACTGGCTGTACTATTTATTTAATAGTTTTTTCCGTCGACCGTGTATTTACATCCGATATTAACGTTCCCAAAATCATTCATTAATGACCCCTATTAATGCATGATTTTCTGTAAATGCACGATTTCCCAAAATCATTCATTAATGACCCCTATTAATGCATGATTTTCTGTAAATGCACGATTTCCCAAAATCATTCATTAATGACCCCTATTAATGCATGATTTTCTGTATATGCACGATTTCCCAAAATCATTCATTAATGACCCCTATTAATGCATGATTTTCTGTAAATGCACGATTTCCCAAAATCATTCATTAATGACCCCTATTAATGCATGATTTTCTGTAAATGCACGATTTCCCAAAATCATTCATTAATGACCCCTATTAATGCATGATTTTCTGTAAATGCACGATTTCCCAAAATCATTCATTAATGACCCCTATTAATGCATGATTTTCTGTAAATGCACGATTTCCCAAAATCATTCATTAATGACCCCTATTAATGCATGATTTTCTGTAAATGCACGATTTCCCAAAATCATTCATTAATGACCCCTATTAATGCATGATTTTCTGTAAATGCACGATTTTGGTAAATAAAATTAAAGGCAGCCATGCAAACAAATCAACAAAATAATAAAACGTCAATCCAAAACGTCGTCCGCTGTCATTACTATTTGTAGAATTGTGAAATCTGGATTGTAAAATAAAAGTTGTTAACTGTTTTTCTTCACTTTAGTAAAACATACGGGCGACGAAAAAACATTGTAACCAACTCTTACTTAAAATGCGATTAATGATCTCTAACATTAACGCGTTCGCTACGCTCACGCGTTAAAATATTTCGATCATTAATCGCCATTATTAATGTACTTGTTGGTTAAATTACTATTAAGCCAGTAACCTGTATGTTGCCAGTCAGTCAAATAATGAAAAGACTAAAGAATATTATGCATAAAAAATGTTCTTTATATTGCATATTTATGTAAATGCATACGAGGACTTTGCATATTAAGGTTTGATTTTCGCCTTCAATTGCAAAACTTGATTATAAAACCCACAAGAATCGGCTTTAATCCGGTTATCTCTATTTTATCTTTTAATTGAGTAATGCATAGAAAATGGGTTTGGAAAGGTTTGCTATTAAATTGCAAAATACCACATTTGCAGCTAGTGTCGAATGTGAATAACGATCTACTCGGGTTGGGATAAAGAAGGTTTCATTTTTAATAGTATATTATACAACAAGCATATAATGGTGGCTATTATTCACGCGGATAAAGTTTATGACACGAGCCGTAGACTAGTTTCATAATTTAATCCAAGTGAATAAAAGCCATTATATGCAAGTAGAATACTATTCTTTATCCACGACTATCCAATAATAATTGTATCCAGAATTACTAAACATCTTTATTTATTTAGAAATATGAATAGTAATATTTGTTCGGGGGCGCTTACAGGTTATGGCTTTCTGATGAGTTCTAATAAGAACGAAACAGCCTGTTATTGTCTACCTGTGCCCCAGGGAACCCATTGCATTTGGCGTCCCTGTGTACTCAATGCAAAAGATAGATGCACTACTTTGTCCGCCTGCCGCTAAAAAACCTTCTTTTCTAGTAATATTTGTATTTACACAATGTGCCAAGTTAATTGTAAGAATCGAATTTAATTCTACATTAACATCTTGGTTATTCGTTGTAGTAGATGTAGATGAAGATGTTTATGTAGATACTGCCTCATTGCGTATATACGACTGACCAAAAGGATTTTCCTGGATCGCGTCTGATTTTTTTTTAGCTGTTTCCATTTTATTTTTCATTGAGTCATCAATATATCCTTCTGCTACCGCCGTGGATTTCCATCCACCGTGTCTTTTCAATGCAGTTATATCCCGCCCCTGCGTCTACAAGTATAGTGACTAAAGATCTGTGACCAGAATATTTCTCTGGATTGGGTAATTGCAGAAATGTTGCTAGTTGTCTCCCCATTTGCGTAAATTTATTAATTCCTATCCTTTGTGAGGTACATTTGTCATTTTGATAATTGAAAAAAAGTATTAGATGTGACGAAAGATGAACGAAGGCTGATATACTTCTTGCAAATTAGGTAATAATCGTCTGATATTGTAAATTTGGGGGTAAATTCGATTTTTCTGGTAATAAACTTAAACTTGCTATTTTTGCTGCTTTCTGTATATCTGGTGGGGTATAACATTATCTCATCTTCACTATCTCTAATCATTTTGTAAGTTCTTTTAATATAATTCTTAACTTTAATGTTGATAAGTTGAACTATATTTTGACGTTTCAAAATAAAATTACAAAGCGCTTCGACTTGACATTTCATGGCATGCTTGAATTTTTCATCATACACACAAAATCGTATTATGGATGGACCTTACAGGGGAAACGACCAATGATATTTTTTATTTCAAATCGCATTACCTGTCGATTTCATTATTCACTAGTGAATTTTGAGTTCATTATTCACTAGTGAATAATGAGTATTATTATTATTGAGCAAACACATAATATATAATGAACATATTATACAATAGTCGTGGACAAAGGATATTATTTATCGAGCGCTACTACAAGCGGTAACAGTTATTGTATAGTCGCCATTTCTGACAACAGTAAAAAAACCATTAGGTACTCATTTTTTTTTTTTTTATTTGAAAAAAAAACTTTAGAAACAATAAATAAGGGGTTAGGAAAGAAAGCCTTATCTTCCTTCTTACATTTAGAGTAGTTACGACTCGTTTTATAAACAATATTTTCTATAAATTAATTTTTAATTAAGATACCTGCTGGAGGCGCGATTTTGAGGCTAAAATATAAATTAAAATAGTGACCTGTGCCAGTAGACGAGCTTCTTTGTTTGACAATCAACTTTCTACAAAAGCTTAATTTTAATTTTTTTTATTTTTAATATCTCAGTAAAAATATTATTTTTTGATTCTTTATTGGCAAATTTCATATTATGTAACTGACACAATGATGGACCGACGTGCGATGTATGTCTCAGCGAAAACGATATAGAGGGTTCTACATCTCATCTCCCGTCTTCTATACCTGTTATTAATTAAGTTAGAATTTTGATAGATCAGACTATTTCAGATTTTTTTTGTTTGTAAAGGGTAATCCAAAGAGGTATGAACGTTATGGATGATTTTGGACTTGAAAAATTTTTGCGTTGTCTTTATTTGTTTGAAATCAAAACGTTTCAACTGGTAAGTATTTCCAGTCGTCTTCAGGTGACTACTAAATAAGCACTGTAACTAGAGCTCGATTTATACTAGCCAGATGCACTGGAGCATAACTGAGATGGGTGCAGTCATGCGTTCCGTTCGTGCGCGGTATTATTCTAAGATTACATATGTTTAATAAAGGTTTCCAGATATTTTTTATATCTTATGAGGGCTTACTAAAACAACCTGGGTTCTAATGTATGGTAACAGTTTCCTTGAATTGCCTCTTCCTCCAGTGTGGTTCTTTATATAGTATTTCATCTTCGGTCCAGCTTATATGATGTCCAGGCACCTTCCTCTCGATTAAAAAGCTGGCTACTGTCCTGGTTGTATGCTATGAAGGTCAAAGGCCCTGCTGGCAGAAACATTCTTGATACCACCCTGTATCCATTATCAATTAAAAAGAAGTGAAAGTAAAGATCACTTAATAATAAAATATATTGCTTACAAGGGTAAATGAGAAAACCTTTTCCAATTTTTCTTTCACGTTTTTCTCCAACCCGCTGCTGATTGAAATTTAGAAAATGGCCTATAAGGAAAAGTTTTCTTATCTCGGCGCCGGGGCTCCCTTTAAATGGCAGTCAAAAATCCATAAATCGCGAATTACAAGAATAAAAGTTCGAAACTCGAAAGTTAAGAGATTCCTTACACTTAAAGTTTAAAGTTTATTTTTCACGGTACATGGGAACAATTTTTCATGAAATAGCTCCTTTTGACTGTATTATGTTTTTTAAGTTAAAGAAAATATTAAACTTTTATTTAACAGTTTTGTTAGCAGCCGTTTTATGGTTTTATAACTTTTGTTGTTATTTATTATTTATAAGAAGGGAATTTGGAAGGTAAGGTTTAAAAATGCCCGACTTTCGGCAATTTTATACCTATTCTTAATGAAAATTCTCGAGAATTTATTTTTGGAGAAAGAATGATCGAGAATTAACGAGAATCAACAAATTTTGTCTAGGAATTTGAGTGTAAAGATTATTCTATAAAATAGGGTTTTTTACCAAAAATTTTCGGGAAAATTTATTAAATTCTTTAAATTCTCGAGAATTTTGTGTAAAATTTTAATATTCATAATAATTTTAATTAAATTCATAATAATCAAAATTAATTTAAAATGATATCTGTTCACTTCATTTTTATTGTATTAGTTACATATACAGTGTGGCCCGCTCTTAACGCAGGATTCCATAGCATTTAAACTACTTTTTAATATTTTTCAAAAACTAAGTTATAAGAATGCATTACTTATACAGGGTATCCCAAAAAGTCATGGCATATCCAACAAACTTTTTTTGAAATGGAACACCCTATATATAACATTATGTTCTGATTCCCCACAAAATTCTACGCCTATTTTGTAAATCTCATATGTCTAAATTCCATTGTTTTTGACATATTATTTAAGTTCAAAATCTGGAATTTTTGAACTTCAACAGGCTGTAGCATACACATATGACATTTTTTACAAAATATACGTGAAATTTTATAAAAAATTGGATAACAATATAACATCGCTTATAATATTACTAAAAACACTGATACAAGTTACATTTTAAAAAAATATCAGACAGAAAATAGTTAAAATACAACCTCATGTCGTCAGAGGTATGTACAACAGATGTCCTGATGATGGCATTTTTGGCCGAAACGCGAAAGCACTAGCTTTTATTTAACACATTTAAAAAGGATGATAGGGATTTCTTTCCAAATCCCTAATTTACAATGTCCCCTCTGGAGAGTTGTTGATTAATCAAAATTATCGATTAATCAAAAGAAACCCCTTTTAAAAAAAGTTATAAACAAATAATCGATACATCGAATATTTTGCGAACACCTACTACAAATTCCAAATACGAACTGCCACGTGTCAGATATTCTAATCCCACTCTTCAGTGGCGAATCGAAATGATTATGCAATTTCTATGATAGTTCGCGCTCTGTGGTTTGCATACCAAAGAAAAATTAAAATAGCGAAGGAAACAGAACGTTACCAGGGGTAGGCAATGATGACATTTTGCAAACCAACAAAATCCCTCTAAAAGCTATTTCAAAAGTGATTTTCTCGGAATGCACACAAACAATTTTGTAAAAACCTGTTTCATATTCAGCGGCATTTATAATTATTTCCAGCGAATCGAGAATCAGATTTCAGGTATCAAGATTTTACGGCCTGAAAAATCAATTAGCGGTATTTTGTTGGCTTGCAAAATGTTACCATTATTACAGTAATTTTGAGAACTTTACTGGCTTCTCATCACTACTTAATCGTAATATTTATTAGTATTATCTATGATAATACTTATTAATTATTTCTAGCGAATAGCGTTGCTAATTTTTCAGGAATTCCTGACATTAATAATAAATCATTTACGAATTTTAAATTAGAACACGATTTATATATTTTTAATACTTAGGTTAGGTTAGAGTGGCAGATCTTTGGCTTCAACCAAACAGTCTCACGTATTAGGTCCGTTGTGATACCACACGTATTACGTAGAACCAACCTTTATCAGATCTCTGATGGTTAGTGCTGCGTACACCGCAGAAGGATTTTAACAACTCATTCAAACCAGCCACTACTTTTCAGAAACCTGCTCGTCCAAGTTGTAAGCTGCTTAGTTTCTCCAGGCTATTGAAGAACAGTTCAACCAGGGCAGTGAACCTTCTTCTTGCGAAGCCAGGGCATTTTCAATACTTGGTCATCACATCGTTTTTGACAATAATTTCAGGCTTCACAACATTCTTAAAACTGACTAAAAATACCACTGTTCCTCACAAATTATTCTGATTGAGGTGATAGTAGATGAGCAAAATATAACCTGATTGCACATAAATTCGTTATACCCGATTCGCGAATTCTCCTACGAGCCCTACTAACTGACCCTAAAAAATTGGTCCCTTATCTAGTCTTTAAGTTGGTTTCAGTGGGGTGATCTCTTAAAAAATTCTCTATTCTATTCTTGTGTCGAAGCTTTGAGGGCGATCAGAACCTGCTTGTCTGTCTAATGGTAGTTGCTATCTGCATTTAGAATTTTTTTACTTTGCGAACATTGTGGTATATTATCAACTTCTATTTAATTTGTTATGTTCCTAATATTGGTACGGTTTCGCAGTTGATTGTAAATAATTTCTTTTTGACGTAGCCATTTTTAAGAAGTAAATATCAATGATTCAAATAAACTTAAAACTGACAAGTAAGTCTATGAAATCACAGTATATTCCAATAAATTCTGTTGTCCTCGATTTCTGGATTAAAAGTCCTGGGGTAACATCAATCGAAGGGAGTAGCAACTTGATGGTTAGTTTCTGTCGGGATCTGTGAAGAAGCATTCCAATAAAATTTAAAAAACACTTTCCTGAAAAAGTGCAATAAAAAGAAAAACTGAAGCTATTATTTTCTAGTGTATTTATATAAATAAAGTGAATATTAATATATAAAAATAAAGTTTAGTTTAATTTTTCTGTCCGTAAATGATTTTATCCTTTCAATTATAAAAATTTACTATTTTAAATCATTTTTGCTTGTATAGTCAGATCTGGTCTTAACGTGCGGGTCCAAAGGTCACTAATCATATGCGTCAAATTAGACAACACAGAGGCTATTAAAATGTTGTGAGATTATTTACAAATATACCGAAGGAAGGAAAAATAGTTTCATTATTTTAGCTATCGCGAAGATAGCCACATATACCTAATATTATTAGTTTTGTAAAAATTATGTACAGGGATTTGAAAAAGTTACAAAAAAATTATATAATCGTTAATTATATACCTACTGTACCCTTTAATTAAAAACGACAATAATAAACAGTACAATTTATTTTAACAATTTTACTACTAACACCTAAAAATACAATGGCATTTAGTCTGATAAACTATTTCTATAATGAAAGAAAGAGTGGAAATTCGCAAACCAATATGCAGGAAACCGTAATGAAAACACTGGGAATTAGTTTAAGGACTATGCAGAATAATGTGCATGAAAAAAAGGCATAATATAATACCCAAGAATACTAAATAATGTAAACGATCTTACCAATCCCTTATTAATATTTCTGTATGTTCCACCGATTTCTTCCAGTACTCTTGTGTAATATGATCTGACGAATCTTGCCAAACTATTTGTACTTGGTCGGATTTACGATCATCACCTACATGTTTTTCATAATAAAACTTTGCACCAGCCCATATTAATTCTATTGCGTTAAACTGGCAATGATATGGTGGCAGTCGTAGAACCTCATGACCATATTATACTCAAATATACTCAAATATTTATTTCATAAATTACATATTTATACAGTGTATTTTACAATTCGTAAATGGAGCACTCTAAATTTTTAGCAAAATTTGTGTTGTGCTCCGTTATCTTATAATAAAAAGACTTTACAATACTTAGTAACCTATTCAGGTTAAGTAAAATAAAATATTAAAAACATCTACAATAAATGCGTAAGATATATATGTTTATTATCATATATCCAGACCAAGACCTCAGCCGCAACCCAGTGAACATGTACAGATATTTTATCATCTCTACTATACATTTTGGTTTTTATAAAAACAATATTTTATTTGTCATTATAAACTTTTTAGCCTCCTTAATAAAAATATGTTTCTTGCTAAGATTTCGTATCCTCACAGGTAATGTGTTATAATATTTTGGACCTATAAAAGTAACAAATTTTTGGCATCGCGTCTTTCGATATAAATTTTGTATTATGTGCTGGTTTGAGATGGCCCTAGTTGTGCATTGATGACTGACTTTTTTCTCTACAAAAGAAGTATGGGTAAAAATTATTGACTGTAAGACATAGAGAAGTTTAATATCAAACAATTTACTGTCTAAATATAACTGTTCAGTCGGATATCTCCTATTTTTTTTTAGCATGACTTTGATGACATAATTTTGCGTGACTTGTAGTATTCTTAAATTTGTATTATTTAGTCCACCCCAAATTATTAGTCCGTATCTAAATATTGTTTCAATTAATGCTTTGTATGTTGCTATTAATTGTGGTTTGCATAAGATATTTCTTAGTTGGTAAAAAATGGGTATTATTGATCTTATTTTATTACTTATATGTTGTGCATGATGTTTCCAATTCAGGTGTTCGTCCACCATTACACCCAAATATTTGATAACCTTTTCTCTTTTGATATCCATGTCACACTTACACATTGTATTATTAGACATAAACATGCACTGGTTATAGTGTAATTTTAGTAACTGTGTATCACATGCTGTTGCATCCGAAGTTGAGAAAGCAAGAAATTTAGTTTTAGTATAGTTCAAGGTTAGTAGATTTTTGTCCAGGTACATACGTACTCTAAAAAGACCGATCTCAGCCTTTCTTAGAGTTGTTGCCCATTCATCGTCTTCGAAAAGAATCACAGTATCATCTGCATATGAAATAATTTTAGCATTTAATTTCAGACTAAATAAACTGTTAGTATATACCAGAAACAGGATTGGCCCCAACACCGTGCCCTGCGGTACTCCCGTTTCTGTTACTAGAGAGTTGCTAATGTATCCCTCGACATTCACATACTGTATTCGCTCTGACAGATAATTTTTTATAATATTTAATGTTACCCCCCTTAATCCCAGTTCCTCAATTCTGTCTATGAGTATTTTATGTGATACAGTATCAAATGCCTTGGCTAAGTCCAAAAATACAGCGACACATTTTTTGTTATGGTTTAAACAATTGTTAACATACTCTATCAATTCGTAGATGGCCAATTCTGTGTTTCTATTTTCCCTAAACCCAAATTGGTTTTGGGATAGAGGCTTATGATTTTCTAAAAAGCCAACAATTCTTTTTTTAAAACATTTTTCAAAAATTTTGGCGATATTATTAATTAATGTTATTGGTCGATAGTTACTTACTTCACCTGCATTACCACCCTTAAAAAGTGGAGTAATAACAGATTGTTTATAGTGACTTGGTACCACGCCAGTTGAAAAGATTAAATTAATTATGTGTTTTATTGGACTTATTATAAAAAGATGTATATTTTTAAGTAGCTCTACACTAATGTTATCCAATCCAGGGCTACAACCATTTTTAAGAGATCTTATGGTTAGTATAATTTCCTCGTCATTGACGGGTTTAAGAAACATTGATTGTGGAGTATTTACGGTGGGTAAATTTAATGTATTGTCTGTGTTATTAATTTTGTTTGCAAGTGTTTTTCCTACATTTGTAAAATATTTATTAAAAATATTAGCCTTGATTTTGTTATCAGTTTCAATAGTGCCGTTTTTATCTACTATATTAATTATTTTTTTTGTTTTTGTTCTAAAATTTGCGGCATCTTTCATAAGATCCCATACCTTTTTTGGACAGTTCTTATTTTCAGATAACTTTTTTTTATAGTAACTATTTTTTGCTTTCTCTATAATTTTATTTAATTTATTTCTATAAGTTTTATATCTGGTTGTAGCATCAACATTATGGTTATTTCTTAATTGCTTTTTTAGGGCGTCTCTATGCTTAATTGAGTTTATTATGGCAATGGATATCCAAGGCTTTAATTTATTTGGTAGTTTTTTTTGTTTTAATAGCTCTGTTGATCGATCAATGCATTGTTGTAGAATAGAAATAAATTTATTATTGGCTGTTTCAGGCTCTTTTTGTGATATTACTTCTTCCCACGTTGTGGAGCTTATTATGTTGGCTAGTTTTTCATAATTAACTTTTTTGATAGTTTTATTATTATTTGGGGTTTTAGTTTTGCTTTGCTCTGTTTTACAAATATTAAGTTCAATTGCATAATGATCAGTAATTGCTGTTTCTAGTACATAAGAAGAAAAATCAGACATCGAAGCATTTTTTAGAAAAATGTGATCAATACACGTGGAACTTTCATTCGTAACTCTAGTTGGTTTGTCAATACACACTGAAAAGCCAAAACTTGCCAGCACATTTAAATAAGTCGCAGTGATTTCCGATTCTTGAAGAATATTTATATTAATATCGCCAACAAAAAGCTCAGTTACATTTCCACTAATATGACGATGAAAGTAAGATTCTAGGCTAACTAAAAACTGATTTAGGTCTGTAGAAGGAGATCTATACATGCAATTGATAGCAAAGTTTCTATTTTCTTGCTTAAAGTCAATCCTAGTAAAAATGAAGTCTTGGTGTTTTATGTGTTCGATTTTAGCTAATTTAATTGTATTTTTTACATAAATAACCATTCCATCATTCTTATTAAGCTTGGCGTTATTATAAAAAAGTTGGTATCCTTGAATGTTATACAGTGTTACATTATCCAAATTCCAGGTTTCAGAGAGCAGAATTATGCCCACATCGGTACTGGATAAAGCCTCTAATAGTATGAGCAGTTCATTAAAATTTTTTCTTAGACTTCTAATATTAAGGTGTATAACACTCAGGACCATCTTACCTTCCTGTATTTGATCCACATATTCCTGAACACTTACCACTGAAGCCTTGGTCTCTGATTCGGTAATCGATTCAAGAACATTTTGAACATTCATTATACCTTTTCATTTGAGCACTGTGCAAGATAATTAAGTTTTAATTTTACAATGTTAACAATTACTATACCCTAAAAATAAAATAAAATATATCAAATTTTAGTACCTACTATTATTGTATTCAGAAGTATATATAAATGATATTATATTTTTTCCTAGGAAAAAGTTAAATGTATTAAATTCCTAAGTGCATAAAATGCGAGATTATTCACTATGTGTTAATAAATCCTAATAACCAATTGGGCTTTATAATATCTAAGAAAAATTATATTATTATTTTAATTTTACAGAAAATATAATTTTTTATTACTAACAACACAATCTATATTGTCTTTATATAATAAACTAGTTATTTAAGTCATAAAAAAAAGAAATAAGTGCCAATTTATCTTTATTAACATAATAGCGATATCTATTTAAAAGGAGACAAAAAAGTTTAGTCATGTCGAGATTCCAAAGTTATTCCTATGGGTTCATCATCTAGATCGCTAGTAAACCCAACAATTCTTTCAGCCGTTCTGACATAAACAATGCCATTTTTGGTCCATGTATTTTTAAATCCATATTTTTCTGAGGCCTCTGTATATTTATCAAGGTTTTCGGTTGTTAAGTCCTCCTTTATTGTAGTTCCGGATCCTCTCAGTTCCTTTTTCTTATAATATACTTCCATCCTTTGTTTATAGTTTGCAAATTTCACACAGTATTTCATCTACCGCGTATATTTTGGGTTTTTTAAGAGACTTTGCTATTGATAGGAGTTCCGATTTAGGCATATTTGGTAAAGGATTTTGGTTGTGTTTTTCCAGCCACTTATAAATATCACTTTTCCTCCAAGATGAAGTAGGCTGTTTATTTAAAATTCTTGAATGATATGATGATATCTAATACAATTAAAGACGGAATATCCAAATTTGGCATCAATTGAACTTTTAACCATTTTTCAAACATTTCGCAATTCATATTATCATGATAGTCAGCACTTTTTGATGTTGAAGAAAAAATTAAACTCGTACCTGCAACATATCCTGTTGCAGAACCGGCATGCAAAATAATAAAACGTTGTCCCGTACCGCACCCCTTTTTCCTTTTAACACTTTTTACAGACTCATCTTGCCAAGACTTTGAACCACTTCCATTCGAAAATATCCACGTTTCGTCTAAAAATACCACTTTTCTAAATTTCTATTTGTAATTGTCCGTATATATTTTTAAAAACTGAACACGCTGACTCACTATCTGTGGCTGCTCACATAAAAATCTTCGGTTACAGTCTTTTTTATAGCGAAAACCTAAATTTTTTAATAACGCTTCAAGTCCAATTTCCAAAACACCCCGAATTTTTAATGTTTTTTGTAAAACTGGAAGAGTTACATTGGTTTTTGATTTGTATAAATCGTAAATCACATTTCGAACTCCAATTTTAATATTTTCGCTTACATCCTGTTATGTTTAAAATTAAATGCAAGTAAAGAAAACAAAATCTGAGAGTATGTCTTTCTTGAATCGTATGACCCGCACGATAAGACCAGATCCGACTTTATATTACTGTGTTTACATCATAAAATAACCTAAAAATATTGCATTTGAGCTTTAAAATCATAGTGGCTGTGCTGCACATGTACACATTATTGAGGTTATTTAAGTAATCAATCGTGGCGCTCGGTTTCACAGTCTCTCATCCCACAGGATTTATGCACTAATCAATCTTTGTTTCGATTACCTAATGATAGAAGTTAATTTAACAGAGAACCTGCCTTTTCACTCACATGAGAATAATTTGTTACGTTTCTTCATTACTAGA
This sequence comes from Polydrusus cervinus, assembly GCA_935413205.1. Taxonomy (NCBI): domain Eukaryota; kingdom Metazoa; phylum Arthropoda; class Insecta; order Coleoptera; family Curculionidae; genus Polydrusus; species Polydrusus cervinus. The sequence continues at coordinate 22,282,003 of OW284514.1, read as the reverse complement.
TCAATATGTTATTTCCCAGAGTGCTTATTTATTACCTTTTCCAGATTGAATTAGATTTGTTTTTTGAGTACGTATAAGTAGTTTCAAAAGATTTAAGAAGAACTTTTCACCCCTTAAGTGCATTAAGTGATTTGTTATAGTTCACGTCTATGGTCTATTTCTTTTCGATTGCGAACGATGACAGAAACAATAAAAAAATGCATGAATTTTCATTTTTGACAAGTTGAAAAAGTAAGGTTAGGGATTTACGTCATAACTGACATTTTGTTGTTAACTTTTTATAGCGGTTAGAATTTTAAATTAACACTTGTTAAGTCCGCTTTACAGTTTGCAATTTTTCTTTCACGCAAGAAAAGATTGCCCGGGAGTATGCGCAGATCGAGGCTAATGATCAGCTGCCGCAATTTGTATTGCTTGCAAGAAATATAACTCGGACCGTATTTTTATTGATATTGCAAGTGCAATTCTGAGGATTTTCTGGTGATTTATGAGACACCAAACTAAATATAAAAATCCCTGACATTTATTTATGTTTTTTCTAACCGGTTCTAGCGGGTACGTTTTGTTTTTGTTGGTTTGCTTTCATGTTCTATAATGATGTTTTGTTAAAATGAATGCACAAAAAGCGCCGGTAAGTCCTAAACAAATGTATTTATATTTTAATGGTTGGCAAGTGGTACATCACCTACGATCTTTGCAAGTCATTGCACGCTGTAAAACGAAGTGAAATTTTTATTGCCGCAATATTAATTGCTGCAAGTAAACTTGCGTGAAAGAAAAATTGCAAACTGTAAAGCGGCCTTTAAGAAGATGAATTTTTAGGTTATGTCACAATGTTTGGCGTTTGGCATGGCCTTCTATATTTTGTCGATAAATCGGGCATCCTTTTTGCTTCAACACAAAGTAGGCATGTGTTTACTATTTTATGTTGCAGAAAAACGTGAAATTAACCGATTTTATGTACAGAAAGTTAATAGATTGTTTGTTTCGTAAAATAACTAGAGCTAAAAGTTATTTTTAATTGCTAAAAGGTTTAAAAGGAAATTTCTTATTCTTCTTCTGTGATTTAAAAAAAAAGACCTTTAATAAATTGGCTATGCATTTATGTAGTGTAAATTGGTCCATGATTTAACCAATTAGGTGAATTTTTGTTCAATTTTTTTTTCTGTCATCGTTCGCAATCGAAAAGTAATAGACCATAGATGCTTAAGTAATTTAGAAATTTATTTCAATGATATGTTACTTATAATATATTTTACTTTGTATACTCTGATTTGTACTAAGATGTATTTACCATATTGGCATTCTCGCCTGCTAAAACCGCTTACAGTAGAACGTTATTATTTTCGAATGGTAGGAGAATTGATGGCCAGTGAGTGGTATTCAGTACATGAAGTTTTGGAAAAATTAAAAATAAATATCCTGATAACTTAGATAGACAATTTCTTCATGCTTTATTTAATTGCCTAAGAGATACCGGTACGGTTAATAATTGACATAACTTTCGTAGATAGAATGAATTAATCCACGACTCGCCAACAAATTTTAAAGCATATTGTGTGGTACTTTTTTTAAAATCATACGGTATGTACAATAAAAATGTGAGTTTATAATATAACAATCAAAGGCTAATAAAGATTCTTAAATAAAAGTGCGGGATGTAATGAATATCGTTGTAAACTTAAGTGCCTTTAAATCTCCGGTTTAAAACAAAGTTTATGATATCAATTATTAGCAACTTTAATGTCGTGCAGTTATGTTGCGTTTTCTATCATAAATCTTATACCTTATCTATCCTAGTAAATCACGAGGAGATCCACTTGGCTTGAATCTTTTTGAGGATATGTTAATTTACTCACTAAAGCAGTAATATTTTACTTCTTAGTTCACTTTAATTACTGGAATATGTAAATAAAAAACCTTTGAATATAAAATAACCCCAAGTTATAGTTTAGAACTTTTTTAACTTCGTTCAGAGAGGCTGCACACTAATAAATAATATATTTTTAATTGAAACTGCAAATATATACAGGGTGTTTCTAAAATTAATTGTATAAAACGCTAGCAGAAATCCCAGACGACCAAAGTTGTTTTTAACCAGAACGAAGTAAAAAAAAACTTCATCAAAGATCATACTTTTGATGTAGATTACAGAACGCGCAGCTAGCAGCACTTTGCCTACATCTAAAGTTTAATAACTTTTTTTGCCTCGGTAAATAAAATTTCTGGTAAAAAGTTCTTATTTCTTGACATCTTTAATCTAAAAAGACAAGATGTGCTCTAAAACTATAACAACCCAAGTTTATTTGTTATTAAGAAATTTTGATGTAGAATATAAAACCTGCATTTACGATAAGGCTAAATCCATATAGATAGGAAGACAAAAATCACAAAGTCATGGTCTCAATCGTATAATAAAAATAAACTATGGTGACATGTTTCGCTCTTTACGGAGCATCATCAGACCTAAAATTGTATCGAGGTGTGACCTACAAATGTAATGTAATAACAGGCGTTTGGAGCTTTAAAAAGGCCGCGTTAGAGTAATGATATCAAATTTTGTATTGAGAATTTAACTGTCATTAAGAGGCGTTTGGAGATTTAAAATGGCCACGTTAGAGTAATGATATCAAATTTTGTATTTAGAATTTAACTGTCATTAAGAGGCGTTTGGAGCTTTAAAAAGGCCACGTTAGAGTAATGATATCAAATTTTGTATTTAGAATTTAACTGTCATTAACAGGCGTTTGGAGCTTTAAAAAGGCCGCGTTAGAGTAATGATATCAAATTTTGTATTGAGAATTTAACTGTCATTAAGAGGCGTTTGGAGCTTTAAATAAGCCACGTTAGAGTAATGATATCAAATTTTGTATTTAGAATTTAACTGTCATTAACAGGCGTTTGGAGCTTTAAAAAGGCCGCGTTAGAGTAATGATATCAAATTTTGTTTTTAGAATTTAACTGTCAAAGCTGTTCTCCGGTTTTCTCAAATTAAGAGCTAATTCCTTCCTTGCCAGCCTTCCTGAACTTGAACACTGGTACATTTACAAAATCGTCAATAAAATAAAAAGTTATTTATCAAATTATATGATGTACGACGCTGTTTCAAGTGGAAATTTATAGATTTTCGCCCACGCTGAATGCATTAGTCGTATACTAAGTGTGTTGTTTGTTTGCGTGACTGCAAAGACCTATAGCTACATGAAAAATAGTTCTGTTTCTGTTGAGTATTCACATTCCACTTAAAACTCAATTAGCATTATCTTTTTATTTTGCCATTAAAACAACCGGACATTATTACAACGCTTCAAATTAAATCTTTCCTTTATTACGACATAAGGTTTTTTAATTTTTAGAAATAAAATCCAGATATTTTGGGTTAAGGAATCTCTGTATGTATTAATCTAATAGTTTAACCTCTTAGTAGTAGCCAAGTCCCTTAGATCACTCCCCACCGCTTTTTCTTTAAAGTCGTAAGGGCCGCCCCTGTCTCTGATTTTATAGGCTGATTGATTTTATTGTTTTGGTAATTATTTTGTATAGATCTCGTCATTAATTTTACTTTGTATCTGCATCTTTAAATTACGGAGAGGTATGGGGTGTATAACTTCAATTTTTTGAAATTACAAGTATTTTCATATAAAAGACAAAGCGTCACCAGTGAACACCTTAAATATTAAATATATTAAGTAGTAAACACCATATTACACCATGTACTTCCCAAAACCATCCGGTCCAAATCATTAAATATGAAGAAATGGACACCAATGATCTTTTTAACTTAAACATTCACTCTAGTGTAATATATTTCTAAACGTTTACTATATTTTAAACAGGAAAGTTAAGCTTCTCCCGGAATATTTATCTTTTAACTTAAACATGTATTATCTTTTTATTTAAACGCAAAGCTGTCTGCCTAAATAAGCCATAAAGTGAAAAAATATAAACTAATTTTGACGTAATGTATTGTTCTTGGCATTCTGGAGAATGAATATTTGTGGAAGGCGACGGGCAGAGTTTCATTATAAAGTGTTTTTTTTTAGATTATTGGGAATTCGATATTGCCGTAAAGGTTCAAACGCGTTATATATAAAAACTAGCATGTCTTAAGCCACAAAGCTTATCAAATAAAAATTAAATTAAAAAGTGAAAAATAGTTATAGAAAAAAAACGCTCAATTTTTGACTATAACAGATATATTTTGCTGCAAGCAACAACAAACGTATTTATCAAAGTAAAACTAAGAATTATTGAAACCATTTTTCACAATCGCAAAAGCGTTTAGAAAAAAAATGAGCTTACAAGCAAAAAGTAAAATAATCGATGGATAAAGGTGACATTCGGACCGTTAAAATTGATTGTCTCACGCTTTTAATAGCAATTTTCTTGCTTTTCTGGAAAATAAGTTGAAAAATAGTAAGTTACTGACTGGTGAAAGGGATTCGGTAATATTTCAAGTCATATACCTTCGATTAGAAGTTTTATTAGTTCGTTGTTTTTTTTCGATGTTTTAAATAATTTTTATGTCACCATCAAAATAGCTGGTTAGTTAATTGTGGTTAAAAATCTTTATGCAACCCAACTACTTAACTTTAAAAATATCTGTATTTGAAACAATGCTTTTTAAATTGTCATATTATTCTACAATATTTAATTATTATTAATATTATTATTATTATTATTATTATTATTATTATTATTATTATTATTATTTTTCTCAATGTTAGTTTTCACAGCTTTTTGTTGGTATTGCTGGTATTATTTACAGTACAGAGAAGAAATTCATCTTAACCTGTACTGTTTAGGAACTTCCGTACTATATGGCATGTTTGGAGGATGACGCTTTTCTGGATTAGTTGGTATAAATAACCTGATAGGCCCAGTTTTTCCAAGTTTATCGGAATTATGTCGATTTTATCTAGCTTCCATATATTTTTTATCTCTATAGCCAAATTCGAGTACTTGGTCTTCTTCTCCGATTCGGTTTTAGAGAGGTTGTGTGTTAGTGGGCAACCTATATCGATTATGAAAGCTTTCTTGGTGGTTTTTTCGATGAGAAGAATATCCGGACGGTTGTGGTCTACTGTTCTATCCGTTATTATTGGCCTGTCCCAGTATAAGAGATATTCAGGGGATTCAAGGACTGGCTCGGGTGAGTATTGGTAGTATGGTGGAAGGTTTTCCCTTAGCCCTAGTTTATGGGCCAGTTCCTTGTGGATGATCTTTGCCACCTGATTATGTCCCCCCAGGTAAGCGTTGGGGGCCATAGCACAACAACCCGCCGTGATATGTTCTATCGTCTCTCCGGGGCAGTTGCATTTTCTGCACACATCTTCCACATTCCTTTTCATGATGAACTTTTCATAGTTTCGAGTTCGAATGACACGGTCTTGGATAGAGATAATAAAACCTTCTGTTTCAGCGTGAAGCTGCCTTTTCTCTAACCAATTCAGTGACATTTCTCTATCTATGAGTGGCTTTTGGAGTGCAGTAGGGTATTTGCCGTGTAGAGCTTTCTCTTGCCAAGTTACAAGCTGTTGACTTGGCGGCGCGCGGATGATGTTAGGTAGTCCGTTTCGCTTTAAGTTGAGGGCTGTATATCCAGCGTCGGCTGCAACCACTTTTTTAAGAATTTCCCCATTCGATTCTTGGAAGTATTTTCTCATAGAGGTCTCTTGTGACTTGCACAAGTTATATATATTAATGAGACCTCTTCCTCCCTCCTTTCGTTTTAGGTAGATTCTTTCAAGTGCAGAGCGTGGGTGGTGGAATCTGAATTTGGTTATAAGCCTGCGCGTAAGCCTATCCAGTTCGTGCAAATCCGTGTCTGAATACTTAAGGATTCCGAATGAGTAGGTAAGTATTGGTATTGCCCAGGTGTTGATGGCAGTAGTAAGGTTACCAGCATTCAGATGAGTATTAAAAAGCTTTGTTAGTCTGCTTTTGTATTTGTTTTTAAACTCCCTTTTTAGGCTTGTGTGGTTTATTTGTTGGTTTTGGGAGATGCCTAAGTATTTATATGTTTTGTCCTCATCTAATATATCTATGCCTTCAAGCAGTCCACGATTTTGTTCAGTCTTTCCGCGTACGACATTCAAGATTGCGCACTTGTCTAAGCCAAACGACATTTTGATGTCATCGCTAAATGTCTTGGTTATTTGAATTAGGGACTGTAGGTGGGTTTTGCTTTCAGCGTAGAGTTTGATATCGTCCATAAATAGAAGGTGGTTTATTCTAAAATTCTCAGTTAAGTTGGGACGATATCCGTAGGATGTTGATTTTAGTAGTGAGGACAGTGGGTTCATGGCCAAAATGAACCAGAGGGGGCTTAAAGAGTCGCCTTGAAATATACCTTTTGATATACTTATATTGCCAAGCTTCTCTTGTCCAATATGGAGATTGGTATTCCATTGCTCCATTAGGGTACCTAACATGTTGCGTATTAGGGGGTGTACTTTGTATATTTGCAATATCTTCTTTAGCCAGTCGTGAGGAACAGAATCGAATGCTTTACTATAATCTATGTAGCACATATTTAGATTTCGCCTTTTAACCTCTGCCTATTTTTTAATAACGGCATCGATTGTAAGCTGTTCCTTGCAACCCAAAGCTTTCCTAATACAGCCCTTTTGCTCATCAGCTACCAGGTTGTTGTTTATGCAGTGTGTGTATATTTTTGAATACATGACTGATGTTAAAAGTTTATACACCACTGACAGACAGGTGATCGGTCTGTAATTTTTTGGGTCGTTTACCTGCCCTCTTTTAAATAAAAGGAAGGTATTGCCACTGGCAAGATGAGCTGGGAAGTGTTCGGGGCTTAGGAGAGCCTTGCTAAAGCAGTTTGCGATTACAGGGTGTAGGCTGGTGAAAGTTTTATGTTATTATTATTATTATTATTATTATTATTATTATTATTATTATTATTATTATTATTAATATTGAATTATGTTCGTGTTCAATTCACGTCAAACTCACCGTTTTCACATAAATTTTCAGCATTCAGTTCATTCTTTTATAGGTTATTTAAATTACCATTATACCATATTACCATTATCAAGAAATGCTTTTAATAAGGAACTAGAAATAATAAATCAAATAGCTGTAAACAATGGATTTCCATTGAAAATAATTAATAAACTTTATTACAAATTTCTAAACAAATATAAACTATCTTATAATATCTTACACTGTAGTACTAAGATGGTAAGTAATAACTACAGATCATTAACTTATTTTGGCATAATTTCTGAACAATTGGGTAAAATTTTTAAACCTCACAAAATATCAATAGCATTTAAAACCACAAATACTCTTAAACAAAATATAGTTAAAACAAAAGACATAGTCGATCCCCATGCTAAGTCCGGTGTTTATTCTTTACATTGCGGTGATTGCTCGGCTGTATATGTGGGACAGTCAGGTAGAAGGATATCAACAAGAGTTCAGGAACACCTTAGTTTTGTGAATAAATACCAAAATACTGATATAACTAACACAAAATCCGCCTTCGCTAACCATTTATTGGAATCCAAACATCGATTCTCAGTACCTGAAAATATAAATGTTATTCACGAATGCCATAAAAGCAAGAAGTTGGATTTGTTAGAAAAACTTGAAATCACTAAGGCAAAAAAGAGTCCGGTCCTTACCTGTGTTAACGACGTCTTCAATTTTGAACCCTATTTTATTTTTAATAATATAAACAATTAGTTGGTAAATATACTTAACCTTATATTTTTCTTTTCTTTTTCATGCGTGCGAAATGTTATCCTTGACACTTGTCTCTTCTTCTTAAAGTTTTATGGAGGTTTTAAGAACATGGGCGATTTATTTAAATCAAATGACAACCGAATCCCTTACCCTACTGCTCTTGTTGTTTTGGGTTATTGACCAAATAGTCTGTCACTTTATTTGTAAAGTCATGTATATTATGTGTTAATTTTAATTTTTGTTTTTTGATCTGAATGTTCGGTAGGAAGAGATTTTATATTTTTAATTGGTTACTTTATTTGTATAGTTTTTAGGTCTGAAGATACCCATATTTTAGGGCGAAACATGTCACCCATTTATTAAATTTTAAGACATGATTGAGACTTTGACTTTGAGTTTCCCCATTTTTAAAAATTAAATAAAGTCTCTTTGAGAAATGGACTACTTCATTGAATTCTCGAGTAATTTTCGATAAATTTCCGCGGATTTAACATTATCTTTGACCAAAAAACGAATAATGATGCGTTGCTCAACAGACACTGGTACATGCTTCTCCCTCAAGGCTATAACTTCACTAAACAGCGAGGACCTCGCTGCGAGGTTACGCGGTCTCGACTATTCTCTACGCTTCGTAACAGACCAGTCTAACATCCAATGCAGCCACTTTTACGACACTAAATTTTTCGCGCGTTTATTCAAAAATTCCGGTTTATATTTGAACCACCCTTGAATATTTCTAGCGCTTACTCTACCAAAAAACTGTAAGATTTTGGCACTTTCATAACAGTAATTACGATTTCAATTGTAAAACGTACCTAAATATTTAAATGTTACATAAGCAAGATTCCACAAAAGCAAAATTAACACCGCCGAAGCTACTGCCAAAGAGAATTTTTAATTATTTAGGATATTTTAATGGAAATAAAACGTTACTAATTCTTGGGCGTCAGAAACAATCTTTCTAAAAGGAATTATTTAGACCCTTTATTTAAGTAAAATGCAGCCGGCGTAAACTTTTTTGGTCCGCTTTGTTCGTCGAGCGTTTCGTGTAGCATGCTTTTAAATTATTTTTAATTAATGCCCTAGAAGTTTCCTAACAACAGCGCCAAACATTTTCTTGATAAGTTCAAATTAAAATCGAATCAATAATTTTTCGGACGTTATGCACAACTAACCTATAATTTTAGGTATGAAAGTATACAGGATTGTACAGAAGTCATGAAAATAAACAAATTGTGGAATGAATTTATTATTTTTTAAATATTCTAAAAATGAACAAGATATTATTATTTATCCGGTCAAATTAAACTTTCGAAGATTGACTCGAGGTCAAAGGTCAAAAAAATGAGTTTTTCGCGATTTTTAGCAAAACGGTAAGTTTTATCATAAAAGAACTTCAGAGAAAAATTGTAGACCATAAAATTATCTATAAAAAATATTTTAATGCTTTTTTTTCTACGAGCCACCGTTTCTGAGATATGATGATGTTGATTTCTTACAAATACTCACAACAAGTCTCGGTTCATTTCAATGTTGACATAAAAGTTTACTGCTGAAAATATATTGGTAAAACAAGCTAATAATGATGCTGATGTATTGATTATTGAAACAGCAATAGAGCAATACAACTATTGTTGTTGGTGAAGATGTAAACTTACTCGTATTACTCACTGCTCGAACTCCAACTGAAAAAACTAGTTTCTGCTTAAAACCAGTCGGAAATATATTCATCAAAAAGTTTATCTACTGTTGCAAAGTGTCAAAATCATGTTCTATTTTTACACGCAATCACTGGCTGTGATACGACATCTGCATTTTACAGGAGGGGTAAAACGATAGTTTTCAAAATATTCGAAAAACAAGATTTAGTTCAATGTGCTGAAGTTTTTAAAAACAGTAATTCAACTCAACAAGAAGTTAACTCTAATGGCATTCGCTTTCTTCTTTCAATGTACAGAGCTCCTAAAAAAACTATATGCTTAGATAAGCATCGATATGCATGTTTCGTTAAAAATACTAAAAATATAAAACTGATACAATTAACTTGTCTTCCTCCAATCTCAGCTGCTGCTCCTCAACATCTTCTTCGGGTATATTACCAAGTTCAAGTGTGGCTAGGTTATCAGCAAGACCCTACAGACTGGGCTTGGAAGTTGGTCAACAATACATTAGAACCAGTTCAAACTTTACTGCCACCTGCGCCGGAAAAATTGCTAAACACAATTTTTTGCAACTGCAAAAAGGGATGCAGTGCTAAATGTGGTTGCAAAAAAGAGGGACTGTTTTATTCTCTGGCATGTACAAATTGTCAAGGCCGGTCGTGCTCTAATGTTGAATCCATTTTTACTGATTTTCAGCTTGTTGTAAATTTATGTACCTTTACTCTAATTTTTTGGTGTAATTTGACCGGATAATATAGGCTCTCACAAAATTATACAAATCCTAATCTGGTCCTATATATAGCTGATAAGATCTAATTTTATTTATTTTTTTCCTCATACATCACGCAGTTTACGGGTTCGTTAGTTGTCAACTAGTAGTATGGTGTTTATGTAATTTTTTGTTACCTTAAAGTGTTAAAACTTGAAAATGGAACCTTATGGGGGGAATAAACAAGTAAATAGTATGGTGCTTACTTCCGGGAAGTGTTGCGGCTGCTGGTTGGCTTTATAAATATTACGCTCCGATATGATACAGTGATTACATTGTGTTGAAGATATATTTAAGTCTAATAGAATCACATTGGAGTTTTGGTCGTTTCAAATACAGTTTAATTTTATTGATCGAACTAAAGATACACGTTAGGGAAAATACAACTGAAAATTTAGAGGTTTCAATTTCCTTTAACATTACGCGTGATTGAATGAGTTTTTTTTTCGAGGGCCCGTCTGTGCGCCGGATGCACTTAGATCAGGTTTGTCCCATTGTGCTCAGTCGGTTTGGTTGTTACACCCACTAAGTGATCCCAGTTTCTTGTACTAGTTTGTGTAGGTCAACTGGGGAGAGGGTAGGAATGTCCTCTGGTTCCAGTTTTGATTTCCCGAGTATTTGCTGCCTCTTCCGATCTAGTGAATCGCATTGGCAAACTATGTGCTGTATAGTTTCTCTGTCTTGTCCACATAATCTGCAGTCAAGGTCTCCATTGTATAGTTGCATTCTGTGCAGATGGTTCTTGACAGCCATGTGTCCTGTCAGAATTCCTGGTCAGCTGGTTCCTGTTCATTTGAAGCAGCTGTTTCGTTAGTCTTGGGTCTGAATCCCCAATGAAGCTTTTGCTGTGATCTAATCACTGTCTGTTACTCTAGTGGATTTTGTGTTAAAAAAAAATCTTATTGATTGAGCTAAAGATACACGTTAGGTAAAATACAACTGAAAAATTAGAGGTTTTAATTTCCTTTAACATTACGCGATGGAATAAGTTAGTAGTATTTTAACAAATAGTTGCTCAATTTAATTTTGGCCAAAGCCATATCCATAATTCACTACCACAACTGCATTGCACATTTTTCTTGTCCGTTCCCTGTGGCCAACAGGTCAGACTACTGGCTAGCAGAAACAAATTGCACAGGGAAAATAAGGTAATACAACATTTGCTTATACAGAGCGGAACTGTACAATTTTACTCAAAAAAATGAAATAAAGTTCATTATTAATTAAAATTAAATTATTGAAATTATTTTCAAACTTTTTGTGATGTTTCATATTATTTTATAAAGCAATTGACAACAAATTTTTGCAAAGAAATAATAAGTTTGACTTACTAATTGGGTGAATTTTTTTCAGTATAAAAAAGTTAATTATGTCAACTTATTTTTAACACAATTTCCACCTTTTCAGATTTGCACGGAGGGTATAAATTTAAAACCGACTAATTTGACAGCTTGACCTTTAAAGTAACAAGTTTAAAAATAACAAATAATTATATTTTTGAAGAAGTAGTCCATTCTTAAAGTGGAGTTAATTTATAGAAATAAAATAAAAAACATAAAGTCTTTCTCCACTGGTTTATTAAAAATAAATAATAATAATAAAAATAAATTTTTAATAAACCAGTGGAGAAAGACTTTATGTTTTTTATTTTATTTCCAAATAATTATATTTTAAATATTTTTTTGAGTTTTCTCCCTAAATAAAATAAATATTCGACACTTGAAAGCGTCCCAATTAAAAAGTAGACTTTTTAAAAGTACAATAATAAATTAGGAGTTTTTTCAAAATACTATTTTTTTAAGAATATTATTTTTTTTTAAATATTCTCTGTGACATAACCTGATAACTGCATTTTAACTAGAAAGCGGTATTATAATCATAAAATATATTACTGTCGCATCCAGAGCCGCATTGCCAAAATTTTAGTGAGTCATTGAACATATTCTTGAAAATATAGTAACGAATACTTCATAAACGTTTGATTTGCATTCGTGCAATATTTTTTAGTTAGTCTATATCGCTTTAATAAAGGCTGAGTTATAACTTGGTGTATAATTTTATGCCTTTCCGAGGATTATATATTTTAAAGTAATACTTTTTATTATCGATTTTAGAGCCCTGCACGGGCTGGAATTTCACGATCAAACACGGCTCGGTCCAGTCGTCAACCAAAACCGAACAGCCTGACAGGCCCCACAAGCCCGGCAGGCCCGAAAAAAATTGTTAGTTCGTGAAAATTATTTTACAAATATTTCTTTACAAAAAATTACATAAAAAGCACATAAACAATCAAAGAAAGACCGGCTGGCCACAAAAGTCCGGCCAGACCAGTAGGCCCGTCAAACCCGACTGGCCTTGAAAATATTGTTAAGGTCCGAATACTCAAACTTTTCTTGATTAAGTGGCCCGGGCCGGACCGCGTTAAGACTCGAGATAAAAAATCGGGTCACGCAGCCTTCTAACCGATTTTATCCATTTAATTAAATAAAATCATAGAATGGCTGTTGCCAATGTCATCCAAAAAGTATTTGTTTAACATATCGTCCTCTGACCAAGGCCTACCGAGTTTGTAAAATGTATGTAGTGGCATATTTACCCCCACCCCAGAGCTCCTTAGAATGATACAACTTTATATTTAGTAAGCATATTTTGCATTGTTGTTGTTATTTACCGGCCTAAAAATCAAGCTTTAATTTAATAAAATAAAATTACAACCGAAGGTACTTTATTTTTTTTAGATACCTCTTTACTTTATAGTAATGAAATATTAGCAACAGTAAGAACATTGTAGAGGACGCGAACGTCTGACCGCCAAATCGCAGTTCCTCTTCTCGGGCCACGCTGCTGTACGATATTTCGCTTATTGTTGCACGTCAGATCTATATAGATATTACCATTATATATGCACCCAACCTTTCGCCAATTTGTGCTCCTGTGGATATCGTTAAGGGAATTAGGAGCATGCGCAATATGTACCATAAACAACATATTTTAACCAATTTTTTTCTGTCTACAAAAGAGCCCCTGGGTATTGCGACAGCGACGACCTATCATTCTTCTATGCCCTCTTCTCTTTTGTGACCGGGAGTTCATTCTTTGTGATTATTTTCGTGCATTTTTGTAGAATTTTGAAGTGTTGTTTTTATTGCAAAGAAACTATTTGGGACAATTTAGTAATATAAACTACTGTGGTTAATATAGTATATTTAACGTGCCGCGTAATTTATAACCCTCATATACCGGCCCTGTTTCTCAGTACTCGGAAAGAAAGTATTTCTTACCTACCTTCTTTTTGATATAATGTTATTTGCTTTAAAAACGTAAAATTCGTATTTTTCAAATCTTGACGCACTATGTATACAATTATTAAGTTAACACAAGTCGTATTTGCTTTAAAAGTTATATAGTTTGACATTTACCTACATATACTCAATTTACCATGAAATATCTTACTTGGTTTGTTTAATAGCCAGTACTTTTTTATATTGTGCTTTACAAAAAAATTCTATCAAAAAGGTTCAATGAAAGACTCTCTTTTAATACCTTTCTCCTTTGTTATCTACATCAGTGAACTCCGAGATTCACTTGTTATTTTAAAATCTTTTTTAGTTGACTTATTTTGTTCTTAATATCCCTTTTACAGCCTGTTCTTCTATCATGAATAAGCTTGAGTTTATAAATCAATGACTAGCTAAACAAAACTTAAAATACCGATTTACATACTGTAATAAGGATAACTATAAATGGATAAAAAATACTACAATTTTACTACCAGTTAAAAACTTGGATCGCAACGTTTAAATTATTTAAAATATCAGTTTTTTTAGTTCTATCCAAAAATCTGTTAGATATGAATATTCCTTGGAAACTGTCAAGTAATATATTTTATCTACTTTCATTTAGTAATATGAATTTTACAGTTCTGTCAATCGTTTTGTAAGGGCATCTATTACAGCACTAGTGCTGCAATAGATGCCTTTACAGCACTAGTGCTGTAATGGAAAAAACTGTTTTATTAAAATTTTGCTGTTAAATAAAACCACTTTTTAGTAGAATGATTTATTATTAACAATTATAAAATTAATTACCAATTATTAATTAAAATATAACACTTAAGGTTTATTATAAACATTAATAAGTGATACACTTTTTACAGTTAGAAATTTGTATACCAGAAGTGGATGTGATGGAGCCCTTTACGTTCGAATTTCCAATCATTAAATCCGGGTCTGACCCCATGATCTTCTTTGCTATCTCAACGTAGCGTTCTGCCGTAGAAGATGATTTCCATCCCCCATGACGCTTTAACATCTGCATATCTGCACCACCATCAACTAGAATGGTGGCTGAGGACCTCCTAAAACAATGTCCACTGTATCCTTCGGGATTATTCAATCCAACTTTTGTTCATCACCTATACACGTGGATATTCGTCTGAACAGCGTCGTATTAAGAGGTTTATAAGGCAATCTGTTTCAGCAGCGTCAAATCAAAGCTCGTAAAGCGATGCCGCAACAATCTATGCACACTTGGCAACCAACATCGGGTTACTGTGTGCTGGGTTCCTGGACACAGATGGCAATGAGGCTGCCGATGCGCTTCCGAGAGAGGGCGCAGGCATGGCAGCTAATCTAGCAAACAATACGGTGAACAGACCACTGGGATTAGTCAAAGAGGAGAATGATTACACGGCCAAGCAGCTTGCACAAAAGAGATGGACTGAGTTAATAACATATAGCATATCCAGACAACTGTGGCCCATATTCGATAAAAATAAAACCGTAGAGCTATTGAAGCACAGTAGGAAAGACGTGAGAAATATTACTGCGGTTGTCACCGGACATTGCCTCTTCGGTAGACATGCCGAACTTATGCAAAAACCCACTGATGACTTCTGCAGAAATTGCAGAGAGGAGGATGAGGTAGAAAGTATTTAACATCTTCTGTGTGAATGTCCTGGCCTCGCAAGAAGAAGATTCACCGCCCTAGGTGAACCGGTTTTCAATAGTCTGGAGGAAATAAGCAACTTACAGCTTGTTCGACTGAGCAGGTCTCTGAATAGTAGTGGCTGGTTTAAATGAGTTGTGTAATCCTTCTGCAGTATACGCCGTACTAACCGTCAGAGATCTTATTAAGGTGGGTTCTACTAAACACGCGTGGTATCACCATGGACCTCATAAGGCCACATGAGACTGTTTGGAATATCAAAGGTTTGCCATTCTAACCTAACCTAACCTAGAGGTTTGTAATATTATACGGCTGCGCGATTTTAAACAAGACATAATAAGACAAGAAATTTCGAAATACAATCCTATTCAGGTCGAGTGTTCACGTGTCTATGTTTTAATTTTGTGCCAGCCTGAAATATATAGACTATAATTTGTAATCATTAACTTGTGCGTTTTATAAAAACCCTAATTTAACACACGAATTAAAGGCTTGAACACACTGGTACGAATAATTCGGTGCGACGGCGAAATTTTCGCCTCGCGAAATATTCGCCGACTCAAAGTCTTCGGCGTATAACGAGGAGCAACAAACCGGCGCGAAAACTTCGCTTGACGACAACGAAACTCCAGCGAATTTATTTCCTTCGCGACCAGCCGCGTTTTCTGTCGCTTTCGTTGCGAATCAAAGATGGCTTCAACTGAAATGTTAATAGAGTTTGTGAAGAAATATCCGACTTTATACGATTTACGCCATAAAGGTTACAAAAATATAAGAAACAAAAATAAGTTCTGGGATGAAATTGGGATAGAGATACATACTAATTCTTACATTAAAAAAAATATATTTTGTCATATACGTATTTTATTGTATATTTGAATTAATTCCTACTTCTTCTCATTGTGTCGTAATATCTAAATGCGATGATAGATATACTGTGTAATATCATTGATTATTTGGATTAAAGTAATTAACAAATTTTTCTCGAGTAGCGAACGCAATATTTATGGCACATCTTGGGTCCTTTTGTATATTGTTAAATGCTCTTCCTATGTTTTTCTCAAACTTTGTTGGTTGCAAATATTAACAAAAAAAAATCTAGTGAAATTTTCGCGCAAATGGGGACACGTACACTGCCTATGTCGCGAAATATTCGCGCAAATGTGATAGGAGAGACGAATTTTGTTATCGCCTATGTCGTGAAATGTTCGCTTCGTTATCAAGGCGAATTAATTCGCGCCAGTGTGTGAAAGCCTTAAATCGGTTAAAAAAGAATAACATGAAATACACGTTTTCCTAGTAGAATAAACCAACTTTCCTTAATATTCTACTAAATTAACAAAACTTAAAAAAGTTTTTTAAGCCACATTATTTTTCCTTTATTATTATTTTTATTTATATCGTTAAGTAAAGTCACGGAAGTATCTATATTATTAATGGAATGAAAATATTTACCTTGTATGAAAAAACTTTAGCAATATATCTAAAAACTTCCATAAAAACTCTTGTTTTTTCAGAGATTTACGTTGGGTGTAATAATTAAGCAGTTTTACGGGCAATAAATATTCTTTCAGGTAGGTACCAGGTTTCGCCATACCTGGAAAGTTTTTAGCAGTAATTAATTCATAACAATTACTAAGAGTCTGATGTTAGGAAGAATATTTACAATGTTGAATAAACAATAATTAGTGAAAGTTCACAAGTTAAAACATCTGCCGTAATACTTGGAATCGTATAACTTAAACAAATTTCTTATAGTTAAACCGTAAATAATTAGTGTCTACTTGAAGTTTGGCGACAAAGATATTTCTTGAACAATAGAAGTTGTTCTGGATTTGCATTGCCTTTATTTACTTAAAATCACAACGTTTCAACTGGTAAATATCTTCGGTCATCTTCAGGTGAATACATAGAAAGAAAGTTTTTTAACGGCAGATTCACTCTTAAAAATGACTTGTTATTTGGTACTTAGTTTTTATTTGTTCTCGTGTTTACGTTACCAAAAATAACTATTTTTAGTTAGGAAAACAAAAAAGATTTTTTTCTTGGTTATATTTACAAAAAATGATGCCATTAGAACAAAGAAAATAATATATTGTTTTCATATTAGTTGGCAGAAGTAAAATATTTTTGTTTAGCTGAATTTTCCTCTGTATATATCATATTTAAATGTTACATCAAGGTTGCTACAAACTTGTATTTATCAATTAAGCTTGTTGTAATAACACATTATGAGTTTGTTGTCCCTATCATTTTGTTAATTTTGATTAAGATACATTCTTAGTTACCAGAACTAACTTTTCTTTCAAGTTATCTTATTCTTCATATTTATAACTAACGGCATCAACAGAGACTTGACGCCCTTGCCCGGTGGGTGACATGTGACATCATTCTAGCCAGGACTGTCAGAAGGTTATGTTTATGTTAGGGTGCTTTTGCGGTTCCGTGTCCATTTTTTCGTGTTTTTAAGGCAATAATTGGCCATTTTCATGGCCGTGCCCGTGTGGAAAATGGATGTGACAATATTTGGTGTAATTTATTTGTGTTTATTGTCTTTCTGTGTACGTTCTTATTGGCAGAAGGAAGTTAAATCATAAGTAAGTAAACATTTTATTTTTTATCATTGTAGTTGTACATTAGAAAGTTTAAATGAGATTTTTATAAAGCATGGCAAGGTGACCCGATGAGAAATAACTTAAAAATATTTTTTTTTGTTTTGTTTTTGGATCTATGTTCCATTTCTATAAAAGAACGTCATATTGATGACTTTTTAATCTGACCAAGTACAACAAATTTCATATAGCTGTAGATATATTTTAAATAGAAAGTCCAGGGGATATTTTTTTGTTTTTTAATAATCGCAGATGCAGATAAGAAAATTTAAATAAGGACAATTCAATTCTATAAGCAATTGAACAACCCAAAAGGTTGAGTAATATAAGTTAAAAATCTAGTGTCTCTGTTTTGCATTGCATAAGTATGTACTTATTATAAAAAACATGAGAGAACAAGGACATTGGTTTTTAGCAGTAATTAATTCATAACAATTACTAAGAGTCTGCTGTTAGGAAGACTATTTACAATATTGAATAAACAATAATTAGTGAAAGTTCGCAAGTTAAAACATCTGCCGTAATACTTGGAATCTTATAACTTAAACAAATTTCTTATAGTTAAACCGTAAATAATTTGTGTCTACTTGAAGTTTGACGACAAAGACATTTCTTGAACAATAGAAGTTGTTCTGGATTTGCATTGTCTTTATTTACTTAAAATTACAACGTTTCAACTGGTAAATATCTTCGGTCATCTTCAGGTGAATACAAAGAAAGTAGGTACATAGAAAGAAAGTTTTTTAGCGGCAGGCGGACAAAGTGGTTCATCTATCTTTTGCATTAAAGTACACAGGGACGCCAAAGGTAATGGGATCACTGGTGCACAGGTAGACAATGAAAGGCTGTTTCGTCCTTATTAGGACTCATCAGAAAGCCAAAACCCGTAGCGACTCCCATTACAGCGAGACTGTTCTTTCAAGACATTTTTAAGAATAAAAATTTGATAAAAACCCAGTAACGCCATCACCATTAAAATAAACAACATTTTCAAGAAATGTAAAAATAGGCGAGATACAGAAGTAAAAAATCTAAGTGCGGGCCTAGTCATCAAAAGGTAGCCTAATATACTTTATGTTGATTTTGTCTTATTAGTCATGCCATTTATGGGTCGGTGCCGGTGGTCAGTTGTTTATCTGCTGCCGTGCGTTTTTCTAAAGCAAGTTAATTTTAAATTGGTGACACGTGAAAATTGTAAAATTTGAAAACAATGAACTATGGTGCTAATTTACTGTGAGTGTCATCAAAGTGAGGCTGCTGCTTCGAGATTATACGCAAAACGCTTTCCTTTGGGGACTCATCCTACCTAAGTTTTCTTAATGTTATTCAACGGGCAAGTTAGGCAAGACCGTATTTGATCCATAGTGTAATAAATGAATTTAAGTACCTTATTTTTGAGTTTTTTGAAAAAAGGTATTTGAAAATGCTGTTTATTTTATCGCCTTTTATACACAGCTAAAACAAAAGTATCAACTTAGGAATCACCCTGTATAAAAGCGATCTATTTATTGACAAAACCTTTGGATTTATAGTATAGCGGCATGAACTAATCTTCTCGATAAATAATAAATCCAAACTCTAATACAAAACGTTAAAAGTTCGATCAATATTATTATAGTGAGACTACCCTCATTGTAATTATTTCTTATTAGATACATACCACTAACAGCGAACCAACGTTAAGCGTTGCAAGAGTGTATGAAAATAACAGTTCCTATTTCGAAACTTTTCTCATAATATAACTTTTGCATATTTTAGATGTTCAAACGTGACAAAAATGTGATATGTTTGCCATCACGAAACAAAGTTTCTATACAGGGCTTCGAAACAAAGTTATTACTCTTGTTACTTTTATTATTATAATATAGTAGACGTGCAAAACATAAAAAAAATTGAATCCCATGATTTTTTTTTACTTTACAATATTTTTCCGGCTTATATTAAATTTTTTTGAATTATCTATATATATACATGGTGGGGACTGGAACTGGAACAAATTCGTAAAAAGTTAAAAGTTTTTTTTTGAAAAATGGAAAAACACGTCGATTGAGATTTTTCTGGACTTTATACTCATAACAAAAATTTGTGTTTTTAACCCTCTAATGAGGAGGGGGGGGGTGTTACACATAATCCAACTTAATATTTTTACAATAAAAAATAAAAATAAATTAAAATTAAAAACAATTAGATATTCCATTTTCTCTTTGATAGAGCTTTTCAAAAAAGTGGTATTTTCCCGTTTAAATAAATTAAGTTGGGTTAGGTTGCACCTTACCTGTGGCTCATACAATCTCTATCGATGTGTTTTTCCATTTAAAAAAATAATTTTTCCTAAACTTCTAGCGAATTTGTTTCTTTCCAAGTCCCCACCCAGTATAAAATATAATAAATAAAAATATAATCTCCCTTATTTCTTTTTTTTTTGTAATGGTGGGGTCGGGCCATTTAACCTTAGAAATAACAATAGTCTTGAGTCTTTCTCGTCCTACACACTTTTTATTTTTATCCCTTCGATTTCCAAAGTAAGACAACCAAAACTCGAGAAAACGTGAAGGATTTTTTATTAAAAGTAAAGTGGATTGAAAGTGCGTTAAAAAGAAAACAAATTTGTTTTATTTATCTTTTGATATTTCTTAAATTTAAAAACCTATAACACATAAATATTTCTTTTAAGTAAGAACCTTATAAAAACTTTATAAAATTTGCACTCAATATTCTTGAGAGGAGGATTTACATAAAATGGCCGCTTGTACTATTTTATTTATCTTTAGTTTAATTGGGATAAGACAAGTTAAAGTTATTTAATAGGAAATACCCGAATTTCAACATATTAAATAAATGTAAACAGAAACTAAAAAAAAAACAATATTAATTTTTTTTCAGAGGTTTCAATAAGGCAGTCCTTGCGAGGGGACACTTAAAAGAAACTGTAGTAGCGTGGAGACTATGAGACTAGGCGACTGGGTTACCTAGCATTTACATTTAAATGGCGCTACTCACACGGCGCTATCTATAGCGGGCCACTCACTGGGGAATACTTATGTTGCGCAACATGTTGAGCAACATACTTCACAACTTGTTCCCAACTGAGCATACACTGGCGAGCATCAGTACCATCTAAAAAGCCGCAGCAGAAATATTTACCATGGTGTCATTATCAAAAAAACAGAAACTTGCTTTTAGTGTGGGATTAGAAATAACAATGGAAAAAATAAAAATAAAGGAAAAGTTGATAACGATGCATTTTCCATACTTCCGAATCTTGTAAGACCCGAGATTAAAAAAAAAATACTATAATGAGCGAAGCAGTCAGCGCAGAAGAACGGTTAGTGGCAACTTTGAGGTTTCTGGCAACAGGAAGGAATTTTGAAGATCTCAAATTTACCACTGCAATTTCTTTACAGTTACTGGGACAAATGATTTTATTTTCTCACTAACAAACTCCTTGTTTGCTTTAAGAAACATACTTTTACACTTTTCGACCAGAGCGAGCTTTGCTTTATCTTTCATATGTTTGTTTAAATACTCTTTAATTTTCACATTGCATAAGCATGGATAAGCTTGATATAATTCAATAAATTCCTGCCAGAATTCTTTATTATCACTAAAAGACATTGTTGGTCTTAAAATAAAACAAAACAGTTAAAGCATCCACCAATTTCTTCAGTCAACTGTTGGCAACAGGCAACACGCCACACACAGAGCAACAAGTTGACGCTCGTGTCGCTGTTGCCCGTATTTTCCCGCACACCGGCAACTTGCGAACATGTTGACGAGCTTCGTCACACACAGGCTGCTAAGATAAGTTGCTCAACATGTTGCGCAACATATTCCCTAGTGAGTGGTCCGCTTATGTTGCGATGACTGGGAGACCCGGCAACACGAGTATCCGCGACTTGTTATGCTAGGTCACCACGCTACTTCAGTCTCTTTAGTAACGCAAATAATAAATATGGAGCAAATTTTTAAGCTGAAATTCATGAAAGTGCGGCCTTTAGCTCACGACTGAGTGACACTATCGGCCGTGTGAGGATGAGAGACAACTCGAGTGGCCTAATCGCGCGGTCTCCTGGTTTCTAAGCTACTACAGTTTTTTTAGGTTTCCCCTTGTAAGAACTGCCTCAGTCTAGCTTAATTGTCAATGTTTGCATTATACACAGAAAAAAAGGATTGAATTTAAGAAATTCATATTATTGTAAATTCAATTATATATTTCAGAAAGGTGTAGAGTAATAAAAGCTCATTAGGTATGCAAAGGGACTACAGAGTGACCCAACGAATACTTAAGCAATTTTCATAATTTGGCAATGATTTCATTTCAAAATTATTTATTTTTATCAATTGCATGTGGTACCACCCGGGTTTGGGTCAATTTATGGGTTATGCCTATTGTTATCCATTCACAAACACTAAAAATGGTATGACAAAGGCGTGCATTATGTACATAGTATTAGGTACCTACACTTATTTTTTATTAAACATTAGAAAAAAATGCAAAATACAAAAAATACATTATACAGAAATTAAATTATAAGAAATCATAATATCTGAGGCACTGTCTCTCCTCTTGACGTTATAATTAAGGAGTCGACGGTCCGATCGATCAGGTGGTCAAGATCCCACATTTCTTCTCTTCTTTAATGACATGATGGACTGCTTTTTGCCAGTTCTCTGGTGTCACTTCCTTACTGACTTGATCAAACATTAGCTAAACGTCTTTCCTTTTGAATGTCGTATGTTGTCTTGCTGCAAATCCTTTCACTTGCGCCCATATAAGTTCTATAGAATTTAATTCGCAATGGACTGGCGGTGTGCGCAGCACAGTTACACTATGTTTTTCAGCTAGGTATATCTTCCACGGCAAAAAACGATGTTTGTTTAAATTCCTGTTCCTTCTTTATCAAATTATTTTCTTTGGTTAGTTATCATAAATAATTTATAGAACAAAATTTATCTGCGCCAATAGCCGACACCGAGATTGAGCCCAACTGGACGGAACTTTTCATTTTATTACTCTACACCTTTCAGAAATAGACTATAGCATGAAAATACAATTAACTTGGTTTTTTAAAAAATAAATTGACTTTAATGGCAAGCGAGAAGCTCAGCACAAAATTTAAATACGTACTTAATATTAAACAAGCAATGTTTTAAATTTTAAAATTACTTTTTGACGCTCCTTAATATCTGTAGAATTCAAATTTACAATGTTTTTAAAAAGTTTTTAAAAATACATTAATTACCATGGCCAAGATTCAATGCTTTTAGCGATTCTCTCTTCGAAATCTTACACAAATGCTGTTGAGCATACCTATTTTCTGCCTTATTAATGACAAATATTGCCTGGACCTTTGTATAAACATAACGAGATTGTTGAGGGGTTATTGTACTGCTATAATTCGTAATCCTATTACAGTGTTAGCCAAGTGAGCCGGAACTGATGTGATTTCTCTGGATCTAATTTTATCGGTCCAATTACCCTTTCCTAATTGCTAACCCAATTTGTACTTTTTCTATTGATTTACGTTATCAGCCTGGTCCAAATTTTTCTGTGAGATTTTCTGTTTGCTCTCAGATTTATTGGAATTGGCTTTTTATTCGATTATTAAAAATGAAATGTAATTTTGTCAAAGTTATCCAAGATGCGACGGCTAATTTAAATAATTAATTAAGTAATTTTAAGGATAATCATCCGCTAAAAAAATGATTGAATCAGTTAGTATTTTGTTGATATACTTAGCATGTACAACAGGGTGGGGATATTAAATAAAACGATGCTTATAGAGGCTCTGAGAATAAGATTTTTTATGGACCTCGCGTTTGTCGTGTAAAAAAAACTGGGACCCCAAAGAGGGGGCGCAGTCCTACACTAAGCAAAATCGACTAATTAAACAGAATTGTTAAGAATAGTCTTATATCAGTAGCAACATTTTTAATAATCACTATTAAACAATCTATTACTATAGCAAAAAAGTTAACTAACGAACAGTATACAGAATTACTACCTCTTTATTTATGCGGACAATAAATCAAAATAATTATGAATATAAGCCCAGAATTGTACGGATGTATTTTAATAAAACATTCTTCTTGGAAATAAAAATGGTTTAATACAATATAAAGATTATACCAACAATACAACGCTTTTTTGGGGGTATTAATTAAATTATTATTTGATATTAAACATTTATTTACCCTTATGCAACATACTTTTAATTGGCAAGAGTGGGGGGAGACTTCGACGTATCAAGACGTGGTTTACGATGCCATTTGAATTTGTTCGGCTGTGTGGGTTGTCTCAGATGTTTGATGTTGTTTTTTATGAACAGTGTTGTGATGTTATTATTTAGCTTTATTTGTGGTGGTGTAAAATTATCAGAAAGAGCTGTGTTTATGATCTTAGATTTTTGGTTGTTTCTTGATTAGAAAGTGTTGAGGGTAAATACCCTTCTTTGTTTTTTTCTTAGTTAAATAAGTACCTTTAAAATGTTAACCTATTTTTATTATTTATCTACTATTTTTTATATTATTTATATAATCTGTTTATTTTAAATTCTAGGTATACGATTGCACATGTTCTAAAGCGAAAAATAGCAGTATTTACATGGTAAAATAAAAAAATGAAATTTGTCAATACCAATATAAATGTAGTAAAGTATCATTTCTTTACCTTTATTATTTTTTGGTCTTAAAACATACAATCATCCAAAATTTCGCTTGTTGCTTGGAGTTTGCGTAAAGAGATAAGTGATCGAAAAATTTATAAAAAATTAATATTCTGAATGCGCAAGCGCAAAAGTTAAATCCGCAAATAACGTTTTATATTCGCAGCTAAACAATTTTATACCGGTTATAAAACTGGATTATACTCGTTTCAACTGTGTTTACTGGTTATAAAGCGTTTTATAGTCGCTATAGAACACCTTTATGGTTATAATCCGTGTCATATAAACAGTATAATCGTTTTTAACTAATGTGTATACCCATAGAAGTACGTTTTATAGTCGCTATGGAACAAACCTTCATGTTTCGTGTCATATAAACAGTATAACATATTTTAGTTATCCTTATGCACTGGTCCTAGCAATATCTGGTGTATAACTGGTATTAGCTCGTATTGCTGTCCCAAATAGTATTAAATATTCTTATAATGGTCATAAGAATTCTTATAAAGGTTATAGATTCATTTTTCTCAGTGTAAGCAACTTTTTTTTCAAATCGGAGGATACCACTTATAGCACATTTTTGGAAAACTGATCGAAAAAAGAATTTTTCCAGATATATTTTTGTGTCAGAAATTTAATAAAAACTAATTTAAGAAACAATTATACTAAAAATTACTTTAAAAGAATAATGCCACTTTTTTAGCAAAGCAATTGTTGAAAATGTGCCCCACGAATCTGTAAGCACAGACCAAACCGATGGTAGAACTCTTCCCTTGCTCTCCAATCAATCTTTTTAAAACTTCTGGCGTTATTAAACGTATCTCTGCCCGAATCCTTGCCGTCAACTCTTCCAGATTTCTTGGTCTGGTGACATATATCTACCCTTCTTTTTAACTCGCGTCATAAAAACAAATTTAACGGTGTAATATCCGGAAATTTGGGCGACCACTCTATACATCGTCGAGGTCCTAACCACTTTTTTGGAAATGTAACATTTAATGGTTTAAAGTTATTAATACCAGAACTTCAAAGAATATTCCCTATCTATGAAAATCTAGACCAAATGATATCTTTCCAAATTGAGCCCCTCCTTACTTTTAAAGAAATGTAAGAGAAAGAGGAGTAAGGGCAGAGTAAGGGAAGAGTAAGGAAAGAGTAAGGAAAGAGTAAGGGAAGAGTAAGGAAAAGTATGGGAAGAGTAAGGGAAGAGCAAGGGAAGAGTAAGGAAAGAGTAAGGGAAAAGTTCTACCATCGGTTTGGTCTGTACTAACAGATTCATAGGGCACATTTTCAAGAATTGCTCTGCTAAAAAAGTGACATAATAGTTTTAAAGTTATTGTTAATGTAATCGTTCTGTAAATTAGTTTTTATTAAATTTCTAACATATGGTTTGACAGATATAGAAAAAAATTAATAAAATCTATTTTCGATAAGCTTTTTATAAAGATGCCGCAAGGAGATTCTCTAATTTAAAAAAATTGGTTATTTCTGCGCCCAATCCTTGAGATAACAATTTTTTTTAGATGACAAAAGCGAAGCCCATAAAAAATCTTCAAGAACCTATTTTTGGATTTTAGAGAATTCTTATTCCCAGAGAAGCCATAACTAGCATTCCATTTAAAATCCCCACCTTGTATAATTAATTTACACCAAACAAGCTTGAAGGAAACACGGATTTGCGATTAAAGATATTTTTTTAATAAATTTATTAAATTAGAATATTGTTATGCCTTTAAATTTTAAAAACTATAAATAAACTTATTAAAGTATATTAAATGTGAATTTATTAATATTCATAAAATATTTGTTTGGAAACCTCTTTGATACAGAAGCATGTCGCTGGATTCCTTCTGCACGGGTTTCAAAGGTTTGAAGTTTTAAAGATTTTCTTCTAAACTATATTATGTTTGATTATCTTAAGAAATAAGTTTATGCTAAAGCTATGGCTTTTTAGTTAAAGTTTTTAATATTAAAATGTAAAGTTTAAAATTAAAGTGATTTAAAAAAAGTATGCTTATTTATTTAGTTATATCAGCATATAGAGTCCTAATAATGACAGAACGGTTCTTTTATTGTCTATCTCTCCTATGGATGTCTTTTATCTTAACCTACCCCCATATTTTTTAATAAAACGTATTCAATTTAACATGGAACAGTAAAAAACTCTTCGCCACGTCGCTCCTATATAACCGATATTGTCTACATAATTATAGCATTTAGGAATGATCAGTGCGATCAACAAGTAAAAGATCATTGATTAAAAATGTATACCAAGTATTTAATAAAGAAATTTAGCCAACAAGCCCTTTGATTTCTGATTCGGAAGCATGTCGCTAGAAGTCTACTTCGTTAACTTCAAAGACATCCAAGTAAATTTAGAGGTTTCTTAGCATACACTATATTTTATCTTACCAAGTTACGTTAAGTTGAAGCTTCACTTAAAGTTTTCAGTATTAAAATTGCAAGTTTACGTTACATTGCATTTGCCATGTAACTTGCGTAAGTAACTAAATATGGGCGATAGAATAATTAAATTAAGAGCTTTAGTTAATTTAATTTTTAGTTTGTTAAATGGTAGTTTATTTGTAATTTTGTGGTTAAAAGTTGAGAATGGTCGAAGTACGATATATTAAAAGTGGCAGACAGCAAAACAAAGTAACTCTAAATAATTACTTTACAAGCCTAACGTCTAGCATTGAGTTT
Organism: Polydrusus cervinus; assembly: GCA_935413205.1. NCBI lineage: Eukaryota > Metazoa > Arthropoda > Insecta > Coleoptera > Curculionidae > Polydrusus > Polydrusus cervinus. Next base: position 22,254,933 of record OW284514.1, on the reverse strand, counting down.
ATATTTGTTTAAAACTATATCGTCACTGGATTATTCTTTTTCAGTGTCTTGCAATTATAACGAATAAACCACTAAAATTAGACTTTTATATCCGTAAGAAAAACGAGGATAAACATTTTAACAATAGTTGCATGTGTTACACTACTGGTAATATTTAATTAAAAGTTAATTTAAAAGTTATTAGCAACACAATATACTAACCTTATTAACTACTGGTAATTGAAACACTTAAAACTGCAACTAGTGTTCAGTGATTGTTCGATTATGTGTACGTCTTTTTACCGAAGTGCACAGCCCGCCTATTGTGCTTGGAGGGTGACTAGTTCTTTTTGAAGAAACAATGTTGGCCATGTTGCTTACTATAGCTGGAATTGTATAATGCTATGTAGCTCTCATAATAATATTTATGGCTGGGTCTATTCTAATTATACGGTATCGTTAACTTAACCATAATATGTTTATAATGACAATTACATTTTTTAAATGATTTTCGGCCATGGACTAGATATTCAATTTAGCATTTCAGTTTTGAAAAATTATTTATGGACCCTTAATGAAAGACAAAGTATTTGTCAAATTTTTACTCTATTTAAGAAATTTTCTTTACATGACTTATTTCGACACCTTCTTTAGATGTTTAGTGTTGACAAATTATAGTAAAACTGTGGCATTAAAAACTGGTGTCATTATTAAGTAGTTATATTTTAGGTAGATATAAAATAGATCCATTTCTAATAATTTTAACCATAGCCATTTAGAATTTAAGGAGAGTGAGTGAGAGACAGTAAAAGCCAGTTTAAAAAAAAGTGAAAATTTTTCGGTGACCGCATAGATGGTAGCCTGCTGATGCAGATTTTTAAGTAATTAAACTGATGTCGACGCCTTGACGTTTTGCCATCTGTCAAAAGAAACTAACCTCAAAATATGTATAAGATGACAACGCCTTAACGTCTTGGCATGATTTGATATACCAAACTAACCTTAAATTATACTATTAATTTAATTTAACTACGTTTATTAAAAATATCTAAAAGTATTTGGTATTACATAAACGGTAAAGTTTCTATCTCTAAAATTAAAATTATTTCGAAGGTAAGAAATAAGAACATAAAGTCTTCCTCCACTGTTATATTAAAGTAAGTAAATATTTTACAAAACTTCTCTACATGTTTCGAATGTAGAAACATTCATCTTCAGGAGAACAAATATAATAAAAAGAAGAAAAACCAGTAGATATCACCCTAACTGAGCGACAAGATTGAAGGTTCAATGAAAAAATTAGTAGAACGGTGAGAAAATTGGTGCACACGTTGCATTGTAAAAAGAAAAATATGTAGGTTTTAAGGCTCAAGGCACTATAAGAGTTGGAATGTTAAATAAAAAGTTTGACATCTGTGTGTAAAAAACCTGTTGAAGGACATAGAACTGAAGTGAAATGGAATAATCATTTATGAAAAGAAAATTGATGGCTGGTCATTTGAAACTATGGAGAAGAAGTGGATGTGTGAGGAATATGAGTATTAAAAATATAAAAGAAGGGTAGTCTTAACTTAGATGAAAAACCTGAAAAAGAGACATCTTTTAGGTTACATCAAGTGACTAATTATAGAAAAATCTTACCTAAGGTCCTCACACATCCACTTCTTCTCCATAGTTTCAAATGACCAGCCATCAATTTTCTTTTCATAAATGATTATTCCATTTCACTTAAGTTCTATGTCCTTCAACAGTTTTTTCACACACAGGTATCAAACTTTTTATTTAACATTCCAACTCTTATAGTGCCTTGAGCCTTAAAACCTACATATTTTTCTTTTTACAATGCAACGTGTGCACCTATTTTCTCACCGTTCTACTCATTTTTTCATTGAACCTTCAATCTTGTCGCTCAGTTAAGGTGATATCTACTGGTTTTTCTTCTTTTTATTATATTTGTTCTCCTGAAGATGAATGTTTCTACATTCGAAACATGTAGAGAAGTTTTGTAAAATATATACTTACTTTAATATAACAGTGGCGGAAGACTTTATGTTCTTATTTCTTACCTTCTAAATTTCCACTCCACTTAGTATGGACTATTTCTTCAAGTTAAAATTATTTCATTTCAATCGTGTATGTATAAGATAACGTCGTTTAAAAGTTTGATCGCGTCGTTTTGAAACTTGTTAATTGTATAACAATGTAACTTTTAATTACTTTGGTATGGTACAGACGTTATGTTCAGCGTTGAGTTTATATTTACCAGAAAATACCCGTGGCTTCCTTCATATAATATAACAATATGTTAGGATTATTAAAAAAATTTTTTTTTAACTTTATTAATCTCACAATCACAGTGGCCGAGTTATCTTAATTTTTAATTTACCAATCAGGCAACTTTAATTGGGAGTAAATAATGTCTGCCAATGTTATTTATGTCACAGTCAAAGTTACTTGTTAGTTATTTACTGTTAAAAATCTTTGTGCAACCCAACATTAGGGGGTTAAAATTTCGCATTTCCAATAGATTTTCTAATATAAATTTATAAATTAAGATTGGGTTAAGTTAAAATTTATATTATTTATTTTAATTAAAATTAAATTAACTTATCAAGTTTAAATAATATTAAATTAAGTTATTAATAAATAGTTATATTTTAGGTAAATATAAAATAGATCTATTTCTAATTATTTTAACTTATAGTTTGCCATTGCGAGTCATTAGATCGGAAGAGACAACAAATACTTGGGCAACCGAAACTGGAACCAGCGGACATCCGTACCCTCTCCCCAGATGACCTACACAAAATAGTGCAAGGAACTGGGATCACGAAGTGGGTGTAACAACCAAACAGGGTGAGCACAATGCGCGAAACCTGGTCTAAGTGCATCCGGCGCACGGACGGGCCCTCGAAAAAAAAAAATTAACCCAAGCCATAAGAGTAGGTGAGAGATAATACTGGCCATTTTATAAAAAAAAAATGTGAAAATTTGACTTTGACTACGTAGATAACGTAGTCCGTCACCTGCTGCTACATACAGTGACCGGCAAAAAGTTGGACTCATATGGGAAACTTTTTTGCTAACTGGACATCGAACGTGTCACATTGCCAAACCAGATCACTGATGAGCACCCAGAATCAGAAACAAGGATGACCTCACATTTCATTTTAAGTGAGGCAAGGAATGTTAACATCAAATTAAATGACAGGCTTGTCATGGTTACCTCAAAAACCGTATACAGCGTTTACCGATGGTATCATCACTTCGTTTAGTATATTAACGTATACTGCTGCAGTTAGTCTTCCTTCGACGATTTGGCAAAGTCCTGGTCCTCTAGCGCTAATCCAGCCCCAAACATTTATGGAGAAACGCCCACTTTGGTTGGTTTTGTGGGTGTATCTCTCATCATACCGCATGCCGGAAGGCCTATACACCCGAATTCTCCCATTATTACATGACTGAAAAGTTTTCTCGTCAGAAAATATAACTGTTTCCCATAAATTTATTTGATTAATATATTCATGTGCAAATTCTAACCTGCCCTGTTTATTTATTTCCGTTAAAAAAATTTTATTGGCAGCACAACGGCTTCGTATATCGGAATTTCGAACCCTGTCTCTAGCGGTATTTGCAGAACCTGGAAAATTCGTCTCTTCTTTTGCCTTGATTGCAGTTTCGAAGGGATGATCCCTTAGATAATTAACCAGTCTTCTATCATGATCATCAGTAGAAATTTTAGGGGGACCAGAACCTGCATTCCTAATAATAGTCCCATGTCTTGCTATTTTTTGTTTTGCCAATAGCACGGTATTCTTGCTTACTCCCAGTTCATCTGCAATATCCCTAATAGCAACACTATCTCGCAACCGACTATAAATAATTGCCTTTTGCTGGGGGGTTAATTGTGGCATATTTACAAATTAATAATATATGATTGTATGTTTGACGACTCAATCATAAAGTGACAATCTTTATTGACATGGTACCATCGCGCCGATAAAAAACTGGGACAGGAAATTTTTCTATTTTCTCCTAGACTATTAAGAATAATTTTACATCAAGCCGGGTACCAGTAAAATGTCATGAAAATTTGCATGTCAATAAAGATTGTCACTTTATGATTGAGTCGTCAAACATACAATCATATATTATTAATTTGTAAATATGCCACAATTAACCCCCCAGCAAAAGGCAATTATTTATAGTCGGTTGCGAGATAGTGTTGCTATTAGGGATATTGCAGATGAACTGGGAGTAAGCAAGAATACCGTGCTATTGGCAAAACAAAAAATAGCAAGACATGGGACTATTATTAGGAATGCAGGTTCTGGTCCCCCTAAAATTTCTACTGATGATCATGATAGAAGACTGGTTAATTATCTAAGGGATCATCCCTTTGAAACTGCAATCAAGGCAAAAGAAGAGACGAATTTTCCAGGTTCTGCAAATACCGCTAGAGACAGGGTTCGAAATTCCGATATACGAAGCCGTTGTGCTGCCAATAAAAAATTTTTAACGGAAATAAATAAACAGGGCAGGTTAGAATTTGCACATGAATATATTAATCAAATAAATTTATGGGAAACAGTTATATTTTCTGACGAGAAAACTTTTCAGTCATGCAATAATGGGAGAATTCGGGTGTATAGGCCTTCCGGCATGCGGTATGATGAGAGATACACCCACAAAACCAACCAAAGTGGGCGTTTCTCCATAAATGTTTGGGGCTGGATTAGCGCTAGAGGACCAGGACTTTGCCAAATCGTCGAAGGAAGACTAACTGCAGCAGTATACGTTAATATACTAAACGAAGTGATGATACCATCGGTAAACGCTGTATACGGTCAAAATTACACATTTCAGCATGATAATGCTCCAATACACACAGCGCGCATTGTACAAAATTTTCTCCAAGAAAATAACATAGCAGTTCTTCCCTGGGCTTCGAAGAGTCCCGATTTGAACCCGATAGAAAACATTTGGGGTGCCATGGTCAAATCTATGTATAAACATGATTTTCAACCTAGAAACAGGGATGAATTACGTCATAGGATAAATCAAGCTTGGGATGAAATAACTGTCGAATTATGTAAAAACTTAGTTTTAAGTATGCCACAAAGGCTCCAAAAAGTAATAAACAGAAATGGTTCTATGACCAAATATTAATTTTGTGTTGTTTTGACAAACGTTGTGTTCGCAATTTTTTTCTTTTTATTAAATGTATTTTATTACCTGTATTAGCTTTATTTATTATTTTGTGGTAATGGTAAATATAATAATTTATAAAATATTTGCCTTTAAAAAAATCTAATAAATTTACTTTATCCATATTATATGATGTCTCTCAAATTTAACCACCCCGTATCGAAAAATACAAAACATTCCATTATGTAACCTAGGTTACTTTTTAAATTTTGAATGTTTTTCCTTTTTAGCTCTAGACACCTTTTATAGTCTAGGGGATATGTATTTCTTACATTGTTTTTGTAAATCTCTTGTCCCAGTTTTTTATCGGCACAATAGTACCTATCGGTAAACAAAATTGTTTATTGGTAGACCTCCACGGCGTTGAGCGTCCGGGGTTTGCACGCTGTGCACCCCTTCGTCTATTACTCGCTGTCCCCTCACCTTGTCAGTGGGGAATGGCAGTTTATGGGTCTTCAGACTCACTGCTAACAACGGTATGCCCTGTCTTCTTTCGTTAACATCTTAATCCTTTCGTTGTTTCGTCCTACTGGGACTCATCAGAGACGCGCGACCATCCTGAGGCCGCGGCCCGCAAAAGGTCTGCGCCAATAGATGGTCAATGGTCTCTCATCGCTCATCCTTCTTTCTGATTCTGAATGCTCATCAGTGATCTGGCTTGGCAATGTGACACGTTCGATGTCCAGTTAGTATATTTATCCGCTAGACTCCTTAGCTCATTGTTGTCGGTGATTTATTCGACACATAAGAGGTAGGCAGCTTGGCTGCTCCTGAGTTCTAGTTAAGGCCGATTAAGCCTTCTCTTTCGATCAAAAAGGAAACTTTTTATTATTGAAATGGTAAAAAAACTTTTTATGCCGATATCCTCTGCATGACTGGTAACCTAAAAATTTGTTCTGACATTAGTCACGTGGTTACTCGTTTGTCTGGAAAATTGAAAATTATATGTTTTGTCGTGAAAATCTGGTATTAGAGTACAAGATATTGAAAAAAGTTATTTGAAAAAAGTGTTTAGATTTTAATTTTATGCTGGTATGCAAAGTTTAAAACAAAAATATTTTTTTTAAATTTAAAAAACATCAAATGTTACTTTCATATTTCCATCAATTTATTGAAAATGTGTTAAATGTGTCAAAAACCAATATTTAAACATTTTATTTAAACATTTTTATTATCTTGAAAAAATGTTATTTGTTAAAATTTAGAATTTAGCTTTTTATTATACAGGGTGCGCCAAACTCAGTGGCCTATTAGAAATATTTAGAAAACGACAAAAGATATGTTTTTGAAAATTTGAGTGTGTTCATAAGAGCTAGTGTTCTAGCGTTTAAAAATATTTTGAAAGAGGCGGTGTAACCAGATCATCTTGAAACTCCTAGCAACTTTGGAATTTTAAATGAGACACCCTGTATATTATTTTACTTTTTGTTTCTGCTTAATAACACAAATATTTTTTGTATATAATAATATATGCCTATCTCTTATAGTTTTTGAGATATTAATTAATTAGTCATTTCTTGGGGCCAAAACATGCTAACCGGAAAATCGAATATTTTTGTGATTAAGGCACCTAGAAAGTTAAAATTTTTACAGACGGTTCTTATAGCATGGCCATCTAGGAATTTTGATGATATATGAAAATATTTTTACACAGAGCGTCACAAAAAAATGTAATCTTCGTAATATAAATAAATGCAAAATTCTCAACTTTTTTAAATGGAACACCCTGTATTTTATTTTCTTAACAAATTCTAGTTTATATTTCCTACCAATAAGTATAACATGTTCCTATACCTATCTCTAACCAATTCGAACTTACAAGGGGTTTAAAAAAATTAATAACTTAATAAAAAGGTTTAAACACATTTAATAGTAGGCTTTGGCAGAATTTGTTCGGAAACAAATGAAAGAGAAAAAATTTCAACCAAGATGTCAACTTAATTTCCTATATTATCTTATATTTAAAAAAATTATTCGTTCTATGGATGTATACATCACACATTCACATTATTATACTGCAACATATTTCGTTCTATTTTTCTAAACTTTTTTGCTGTCATTGGAGATGAATTGGGATACAATTCATTAAATCGTCTACATGTTCTTGATACAATTTTATTACACTCTCCATGTATAAAAAGTAAATTCAAAATTTCTGCGTTTGAATAAGAAATATTGGCCATTTTAGTCAATAATTTAAAAACACAGATTATAGACAAAACCATTTAAGTTGACATTTTTTCTTTTTCATTAGTGTCCGAACAAATTCTGCCAAAGCCTACTATTAAATGTGTTTAAACCTTTTTATTAAGTTATTAATTTTTTTAAACCCCTTGTAAGTTCGAATTGGTTAGAGATAGGTATAGGAACATGTTATACTTATTGGTAGGAAATATAAACTAGAATTTGTTAAGAAAATAAAATACAGGGTGTTTCATTTAAAAAAGTTGAGAATTTTGCATTTATTTATATTACGAAGATTACATTTTTTTGTGACGCTCTGTGTAAAAATATTTTCATATATCATCAAAATTCCTAGATGGCCATGCTATAAGAACCGTCTGTAAAAATTTTAACTTTCTAGGTGCCTTAATCACAAAAATATTCGATTTTCTGGTTAGCATGTTTTGACTAATTAATTAATATCTCAAAAACTATAAGAGATAGGCATATATTATTATATAGAAAAAATATTTGTGTTATTAAGCAGAAACAAAAAGTAAAATAATATACAGGGTGTCTCATTTAAAATTCCAAAGTTACTAGGAGTTTCAAGATGATCTGGCAACACCGCGCCTTACAAAATATTTTTAAACGCTAGAACACTAGCTCTTATGAACACACTCAAATTTTCAAAAACATATCTTTTGTCGTTTTCTAAATATTTCTAATAGGCCACTGAGTTTGGCGCACCCTGTATAACTGGGTGCGTCCAGGCCCTGTATCTAGCAACCATATTTACCAATTATAGATATTTCTGGAACAATATGCTTACAAAAGGCAGGTCTTTCTAATTTTGAACAAGTTTTAACTAGTCTCCTAAAGTTTCTCCACCAAATTGAAAATTAGAAAAAAGAATACTTGGAATCAATTTATTTATTTTTAGAAATTGATTCCAAGAGTTATTTTTATTAATTTTTAATTTGGTAGGAGCAATTTTAGGAGACACGTTAAAACTTGTTCAAAATTAGAAAGACCTGTCTTTCGTAAGCATATTGTTCCAGAAATACCTATAAGTGGTAAATATGATTGCTAGATACAGGACCTGGACGCACCCAGTTACATGATAAAAAGCTAAATTTTGAATTTTAGCAAATAACATTTTTTCAAGATAATAAAAATGTTTAAATATTGGTTTTTAATCATTTAACACATTTTCATTAAATTGATGGAAATATGAAAGTAACATTTGATATTTTTTAAATTAAAAAAAATATTTTTGTTTAAATTTTTGTTTTAAACTTTGCACACCAGCATAAAATTAAAATCTAAACCCTTTTTTTAAATAACTTTTTTTAATATCTTGTACTCACATACCAGATTTTCACGACAAAACATATACTTTTCAATTTTCCAGACAAACTAGTAGTTACGTGACTAATGTTAAAACAAATTTTTAGGTTACCAATCATGCAGAGGCTATCCGCATAAAAAGTGTATTTACAATTTCAATAATAAAAAAGTTTCCCATATGGGTCCAACTTTTTGCCGGTCACTGTATAATATAAATAAAAATAAAATTGTATAGGTCTTTACAAAAAACAAACATTAAACTTTTATTGGACCAAAATGACCAGAAAATTGATAAACAAAATTGGTAACAGAAAGTAAATATAAAATATTTATTAGCAAGAGAAAATTACTGCATGCATTTCAATTTTTAAAAGCAAACATTAAAAATGCACCATAAATAATGTGAAATAAATCAGAACACTTTAAAACTACACTTTCAGTTCGGAAAAATAAATAATACCTATGTGCAGCATAATTATTTAGGTTTTATCGATTTTCAAATATTTATTTTTATATCCTTTCATCAACGAAGCAGATAAAAATACAGTTAAAAATGATTATATATATTATAAATAGCATATTAGTTGTAAACCACCTTTTATGATAAACATTAAAAGAAAGTATTGCGCCTCAACAATGACCTGGAAGAAATCTTGGCTTGGGGTGACAGTAACCAAGTCGAATTTAATGCTAAGAAAACCCATGCAGCAGTCTTCTCCAAAAAGGTTAACATTGCAGAACCGGATATAGTCATGGCAGGACACGCAATTCCCCTGGCACCATCTATTAATTTGCTGGGGGTCAATCTAGGAGGTAATATGTCTTGGCATGATCACGTTGCCGCAATTGCCAAGGCAGCTGCACAGAAACTTGGTGTACTTTTCCGCACCAAAAGGTTGTACACACCTCATCAACTTTTGACACTCTACAAAGCCCAGATTCGACCATCATTAGAATATTGCTCTCATGTCTGGAGCTCTGCACCCAAGCACACCCTTCGGCTACTGGATTCCATTCAAAGGAGAGCCGTTCGTCTGATCGGCGACCCCGAGCTGACCAAGACTCTCGATAGCCTGGAGCATCGAAGACAGGTTGGTGATTTGGCTCTCTTTTACAGATATTTCCATGGCAGGTGTTCGACTGACATTGCCCACTTGATTCCACCTAGAGCAATGCAAAACAGAAATACACGGCGAACCACTGCCGCTCATCCATATGTTGTTCAGCTTAGTACTCCTCGAACTTCATTGTTCAAGAATTCTTTCATCTGGAGAACGTCATCTTTGTGGAATGATCTTCCTGAGGTCGTGTTTCCCAATGAATACAATCTTCAACGTTTCAAGACCAAGGTTAATCGCTTTCTTCGCACACGCACCGCTCCCAGAGCGCCTTAAAGGATTTTTCCTACAGTGCAGGTGTTTTATTATAAAAAAAAAAACAGGCACACCGTTCTTAATTAAAATAATTAAATTAAATTAGCTCTACTATTTATTATTATCATTGACATTGATAATGAAAAATTTTGTTTTATAAAAATTGTTGGAAATCCACCTTCACTTAATAGGCAAGCTTCCGTCCGTCTTATTAAAGTCGGTAGGCCAATGAGCATTGGACCAAAATGATGCATAATTGTCCAAGCTTTTTAATGGTGTTACCAAAAATATACCTTCATGTGCAATTTTCGGAGATATGTAAAATTTTAAAATTTACTTATCATTTACGCCCTCTTGCGGCAAAATGCGGAACGTAAGAAATATTTCCAGAATTTTCTCATGGCCACTTTAGTTATCATTTTTTCTCTCCGAGTTTCTAAGCCCAGTAGTTTCCGAGATACGGCCGGTGGCCATCCATAATTGGACACCCGGTATATAGGAACAGAAAAAATATATTAAAATTATTATGGCCACTTTCAGGAATCAGAACCTTTTTTTTCTGAGACTATGTAATTTATCCAAAATTTATAATAATTTAGTGATAACTTACCACTCAGATATAAAAACATTTCCATACAAAACCTTCCCTACAAAATGACCTATCTGCGAAAATGTATCCAATTTCAGATATTAGAAAAGTCGACTTTCTCCTTCAGCGGCCCTAATATTCATCGAGGCTGTTGCTGGTGGCACAGTCTGCGGCAAATGAGGTAGTAATGTTTGGCATCTGTCGTGTTAAACAGATCGAGAAAGGAGGTTAATGCGATATTTATTAGCTATTGCGGAGCGGCATCCTGCATCTTATGGGTCGCGTTAAATTTGAGAGGGAATTTAATCATTTCTATGTGCAAATGAACAGGCATTTAATAAATTTATTTTGCTGGTTAGAAAATATAACGGGGGACGTTTTATCGTACAAGGAAAAGCAGAAGTTAACGTCCGTAATAAGTACAAATGGCAAAGATAAATCATTGGCGGCTGTAGTACTGTGTGTACTATCTTTTTTCTACTCCCACATGGAAATTTGCTGTTTCCTTTACACTTAAGTGGCGGGTAAAATAGGCTATCCAGTTAACTGTGCGGCAAAATTTTATAACAATCCTAGATAGGTAATGAAACTGACCAATCACAGTAGTCAATTACAGAGAAGCCTGTGTTGTTCTTAACAGTATATTATTTCTACTGGGGCTCCGCCTTCTTTTTCAAGACACTAAATTAAATAATTTAAATGTATATGGTACAATATGTTATTAATTTGTTCAATATAACAAAATCTATACGCATTTATAATAGATTTATCAATAATGCAACCTGCTGAATGTGCATAGAAAATAAATTTCATGTAGCATCATTATTCAGTTGGTTTTATAATAATTAACTAAACGCTTCAATAGTCCAGACGTTAGAGCGTTTTACTTTGGATCCCATGGTCGTGAGTTCGAGCCCGGTAACCTACAAACTTTTTTTTTACATTTTTTAGCATAAGGTCGTAGAAAAAAAATACTGTTCAACTCCAGTGGATTGTCTATATCGCACTCGAAAGTTTGAGCACTCCGCCTACGGTGTCGTGCTCAATTTACTTTCTCGTGTGATAAAGACATCATATCTACTCTTATTGTACAAACTACTATTACTTTAATATACTTCATTGCCTAAAAAAAATACAATTTTGTTTACAAAGTGTGTTTAACTTAAAATACTTGTATATACTATAACAAAGCTATAAAGAGACAAAAACCGTAAAATACTACACATCTAATTCTTAAATGTTTAATTTATTAACCGAACAACTAAATCTCTGTAAATATTTTTTACCGATGTCAATATCAAAATTCAAGTTGTCTGATTCATTACATTCTATTAAAATATTTCTACATACCAACAGTAGCCTTCGAACACGATGAACTAAATAGCATAATATCATAATCACAATATACACAAATAATACAATAATTAAAAAGAAGAGAAACGTCAAGTGAAGCAGTCATACTGTCACGTTATGGTACTGTTTTCGAAAGAAAATGATTTCTTACAGTGACGTTATAATCAAAGTTCTTTGATCAGTTATTTTTTATATATGACATTAAGGTTGGTAACAGTTATTAATTTCTTCATGAAAGAATATTTGAGAGATCATATCTATTTGTCGGTCTGGTAAATTTTTACTTTTTCTTTATCTGTTTATTCCATTGAACAGGTCTGTTGTGCGTCTACCTCTACTTTCTCATAGGAAAGATAGTTTGGGATTCAAGATATTTAACTTGATCGCATTGTAGGATATATACATCTCTTTGACTATATTTTGAATATGTGTGAAATTCTATCTCTCCATATAATGCCATTTCCGTTGTTCGTGTATAAAGTATATTGCCTCGGCGCATAATATATCTACGTGACAAGTCTTATTTAAACTTGATACTGAACTAGTTTCCGTATATGACATGTATATCCTCTTTATGAGCTGCTAAATAATACACTTGAAAGAGGAATCTTATACATGGGTATTTTTCTTGGTTAGAAGATATTATATTTTAGAAATATTTCCAGTAGCGTAGTAAATCTGAATGCCTTGTAGAAAGGGCAACTTTTTATTTAATAAAAACAGCGCTGTTTTATATAAATGGATTGCTATCTTGTTCAGTTGCATTTTAAAAGATATATCTTTTAAAGAAGAGGTAGATTTTTCTTAAATATTATTATGTTTTATAATGATATTGAAGATAATAATATTGAGACTGTCTAGTAAGTAACCCTAACTAAAGATGGATAATTTTATTGTCTATGTGAAGGTTGGATACAATGACGTTGCTTGAACGGCAGTAGAGTTTTGGACTTGCATTGTCAATATTTATTTTGAATCACAACGTTTCAACTGGTAAGTATTTCTAGTTGTCTTCAGGTGAATACTAAATAAGTATGGTAACTACAGCTATATTTATACTAGGTAGATGCAGTGAGGCATAACTAGTGGAAGGAGTCATGCGTGTAACTCTTACGTGTTCCTATTCTAACATTACATTTACTTAACAAAGGTTTTCAGACATTTCTCATATCTAATGAAGGCTTACTAACATAACCTGGGTTTTGGTATATGGTAGCAGCTATCTTAAAACTTCTTCTTCCTCCAGTGCGGTTCTTTTTGCAGAATTCCTGTTTCTGTCCACATGATATGATTGCTGTGCGTCCTGGCGTGATCAGCTGCACCTGACTCTTCGGTCTCTCCTTTTTGGGTATTGTTCTTATGTTCCTTTATCTTTACTTCGAATGGTCTTAATGTCTTACCAATATAAGATTGGCCGCGCTCGCAGGGGATATGGTAGACACAATTTTTCTTGTCTTGTTGGTTTCGTCTTCGTTAGGTGGCTTCTTAAAGTGTTTCTCGAGCTGAATACTATGTTGATGTATCGTTGTCCTAGTCTTCTTATTTTCTCGGAAACTCCTTTGACATACGAAATGTTGAGTATTTATAGTATCTCTTTCTCTGTTCTATGTGCGTTTGGCCGATTCTTGCGATTTTCAAATATTGTGTCAACCAATCTCATGGGATAGCCATTATTGTTGAGGTAGGTCTTGATGTGGTTAGTCATTTTAATTGTTGAGAAGGAACCGGAACCAGCAATAAGAATTTCCAAGCAACAGATAGGGTCTGCGCTGAAAGAGTGGGCTGCATAATTTAAAACACCATCTAACTCAAAAAATTCACAAATATCTATCCTATACCACAAAAATACTCAAAAACAGAAAACATACGTTATGCCTAAAGTAATAATGTGTAGGATTGTATAATACTTAACAAACCAACTCATTTAGACTGTGACAAAAATGACATAAATAAATATATTTTTTTACGGTCTACCTGGCATGATTAGTTTAATTCTTGAATTAATTACCAGGCATCTGTGATTGTGAATAACTCGTTTCCACCATTGTCGTTGATGTAATGTTTTTGTTCGTTTTTACTAAACAATATCAGCATTTTCGCAAACATTTTTTCGAAGAAAAATTTTTTGCCAAAGAAAATATGCTGCGTAACTTCCTGTAGTTAAAAAATAATTTACTGACCTTAACGAGATTTAAGTGGTAATTAAGTCTCGAAACTTTGTTAGGAAAGTTTTAATTTAAAGAAAATGTTTTATTTTTTAATAAACATTTAACTACTACACTAAACAGGGTTCTAATTAAATATGCATATTTAAGGTTTTTTGAATATTCTAATATTTTTAAATTATTAATTATCAGAAAACGATTATTCAAATAGCATATTATCCCATAAAGACCAATAAATAAACCATTTTAACAGTAATTACTAGTGATGTTAGAGTCCGAATTAAAATATCCGTTGATTTCGGATGTGTAATTTTTTTCTATTCGTTCGCTGCTGGGGACCTACAGCTTAACTTGGGTTCTAAACCATAATCCTCAGTCATGCAAAACCCCCAAGAACTATCAACCCTTGATTTCTCGTCATTGCATGACCTACCGATTGGGGAGCCGATCTCATCCAGCTTGGTTACCGGCGTGAATGAGGTGCGTTGGAAGATGATATATTTTACACTTTTTCCGATATCTTAGACCTGCTAAATTTCGGACATAGCTTTTTTATTAAGCTTATGCCCATTCCGGGGATCGAACCCGGACCGCTACGATCGAATGCCAGTAACTCACCTCTGAGCCACTTTCGCGGTAAGCTGTGTTTTATTTTTAATAAAAATTGAGACACTCTTATTGACAAACTCATTATTAAAGTTCGTATTTTTTTATCGCAATGGATGTCGCTAATGATATTGCATCCTTGGCTAAGTTTATATATTTGTCCACTACTTTATAGATATGAAGAGGTTATTAATTAATATTAAAAAATATTAATTTAATTATTTACGTATTTAACAACTTATTGGTAATACTTTATAGCATATTGTCACGTGGGGAAGAATTAAAGGCGACAAGTCTCCATAACACCTACTTTATTATATAATATAAAACGGCAGTTGAAACGGTTACATAAAATTAGGTTTTACTTACAACATTATTAACTAGGGACGAGCTCTCTAGGGCAAAGGGCTGATAATTGGAACAGGACTACTACTGACCCAATATTACTTATCTGGACCGAGTCGTAGCTGCCCAAAATGGTGTCGACCGAGTGGTTTCTAACCAAATGATCGGCTTGAATGGTCTTGACCAAACTGGTCGAGACCCGAATGGTCCCGACCCCGAATGGTGTCTTTTGCATAGTACCGGCCTGCTATTTATACCAATCAGTATCAATAAACTAACCCAGTTATTGATTGGTAACATAATGCAAGCTCGGCAATATGCTTAGATAGCATCCTTGTAGTGTGCTTGTTTTAATAACAAATAATTGGGTCAGTAGGTATATTTAATATTAATTTTGGATAAAATAGAATATTCTATATATGACAATATTTTGTTTAAAAGCAACCAATAGTCGATGAGTCATCACGAATAAATATTGCATTTCCACTTGCATTGCATACTGTATCTGCGTCTGGCGAGGGCAACAAAATGAACTTTTTTATATACAAAATATTATAATAACGAATTTCAGGAGCGCGGCGTCAGTGCAGATTTTAAAAATATTATCGATTTATCATTTGTTATTTTAATGGAAAATAAGAAATTAACATGAATAGCCGTAGTATTTCTATTTTTTTTGTTCTACATGACGAATTATATAAATGGAACCTATATAATTAAAACTTTTAAAAAAAAATCCAATTTTTTTTTTGAAAAAAAAATAAGGATCATCCATCACACTAGAAGTTCTTGTGAACAACTTAGTAAAAATTTTGTATTTAATTTTCAATTGGACAAGCCAGAAAACGATGTCGCGTTTCACGCTGGTATGGAAGGCTCATTTGGAATACCATTCTTCTTTTACCAATTTATTTTTTTAGAATAAAGTAAGTCTAAAACTGCTTGACCACTCAATTTTAGCTTGTTCTAAAATTATCATGGCATTTTTTGTTATAAGAACTTCCTAATATATAGTTAATTTAGTAAATTTATTTTTAAACATTTTTAGAGTTACCCACTTTTGTTTTGATAATTTTAATGATGTAATTATTTTTTTTAGAACGATACTCAATTAATTTACTAATTAAAGCAAGTAGGTATTTTTGTTTGCTGTTTTTTTAAATAAAAATAAATAAACCTTACGAATAACATTTCCGCGAATTTTAAAGGAACATATTTTCATAATTTGGTGAATTTTACATGAATATTTTTTTGGTTTTTTACATTATAGTTTTTGTTTATGCACTTTTTCTAAATATAAAATACGTTTCATACGAGATTTTTGAAGGCCTAATAAACATTTTTTAATGAAATAAAATATCTTAAATTTATTAATCATTGACTGCTATAACTACAGAGTGGTCAATTTAGAATGACCGCAGCCTATATCATAGAAATTAGTAGTCGTCGAGCATCAGCAACTTTTTTTTTAGCACAAATACTCATGAGAAAATGCTGGAAATTATATTTAAGTTTGTAGGAGGAAATGTGTCAAAAGTTAAATACATATTATATGTTAGATATCTCTAATTATGAGTAGGGGAATAATACACACACTCTGCTCCACTAGTTTATTATAAGGATCTCAAAGTATAGAGAATCCTAATGTCTTCGTACATGTTTCGAAGGTAAAAACCTTCATCATCAGCGAATAAAATTAATTCAAGGATTTTACAAGAAGAGAGACCCTTAACATTGCAAGATAAACTGCGTGAGGAACAGAAAAAGAAAAAATTTCAAATATAAAAATGTTGAAATTTTACATTATTTTTAAAAAGAAAAAAAGTTTAATGAGTTCTTAAATTTAAAAAGAGAAGTAGAAAAAGATACCCTTACGAAGGGTCTTTTTTTTTAAAAAAAAACAGTAACAGTTTCATACTCAAAAACATTATAAATCAAAATCGAAAAATCTAGATTTTCAAAAACGTGCAAACTGAATAGATTCAGAGCACAAAGGATTCTCTATACTTTGAGATCCTTATAATAAACTAGTGGAGCAGACTGTGTGTATTATTCCCCTACTCATAATATCACTCCACTGAGGGATGGACTATTTCCACAAAATATCTCTAATTAGTTAAAACACCAAAAAAATCTTAACTTTAACCTTGGCGCAGGCATGTCATCTGATCTAGGAGATAATACGGTGAACAGACCACTGGGATTACTCAAAGAGAAGATTGATTACACGGCCAAGCAGCTTGCACAGAACAGACGGACAGAGTTAATAACTTGTAGTACATCCAGACAACTGTGCCCACACTTGATAAAAAGAGAACCGCAGAGCAGTCAGAAAGACGTGAGAAATATTACTGCGGTTTTTACCGGACATTGCCTCTTCGGCAGACATGCCAAACGTATGCAAATACCCACTAACGACTTCTGCAGAAGTTGCAGAGATGAGGAAGAGGAAGAAAGTATTTAATATTTTCTGTGTTAATGCCCTGGCCTCGCAAGAAGAAGGTTCACCGCTCTGGGTGAACCATTTTTCAATAGCCTGGAGGAACTAAGCAACTTACAAATTGGACGACTGAGCAGGTTTCTGAATAGTAGTGGCTGGTTTGAATGAGTTGTTTAAATCCTTCTGCGGTGTACGTCGCACTAACCATCAGAGATCTGATGAAGGTGGGTTCTACGGAACACGTATGGTATCACAACGGCCTAATAGGACTATGTGAGACTGTTTGGTCAGAGCCAATGGTCTGCCACTCTAACCTAACCTAACCTATTCTAACCTTGGTCATTACTCTTATGCCCCCTTGCGGATTTTATACAAACTCTACAATAATTTTCAGCAATTTTTGTGGGCACTTTTACCAAAAAAATGTACCCGGACTCGCTATGATTACAAGTTTCTACCCGGTACATGATATAAAAATATCTAAAGAAGATGCCATGGTAATATCCCAGTCGTATCGTTAAAATAATTAAAATAATTTCTTTATTCGGTCAAAGCAAAATCCCGGAAATAATACAGCATCGCTATAAAGATAAATTTAAGAACCACTCGTTAATAAAACAAGAAAATCCTGAAACATTTTCGTCCCATTCCAGTAATTTGGTACTCCATAAAATACATACACATGCCACGTACGAAAGCTAGTTCGGTGCCGACCTTAAAAAGAACTTGTCACATAGATATTACCAGGCTATGTAATGTAACTACTATAGTCCAGTCATATGAGAATGTTTTCTGGAATTTACCTAAAATAAGTAAAATATAACAGTCACTACAAATGTTACGTTCGCATAAATATTATCTATGTTTTTTTGGGATTTTCAGTATAAATAAAATTAGTGTTTTGTTGTGTAGATACAATTGAAAATTATTTAGCGACATGTAAATCAAATTTTTATAATTGAAAAAGTTTTGTGAATGGCAGTAGATTTTGGACTTGCATTGTCTTTATTTGTTTAGAATCACTACGTTTTAACTGGTAAGCATCTCCAGTCATCTTCAGGTGAATACTCAGTATTCACCTGAAGACAATGCAAGTCCAAAACTCTTCTGCCGTTCAAGAAACGTCATTGTCTCTAACCTGAAAAAGTTTTGTCTCCACCGGGATCAAACTTACGACTTCTTTCTTTCCAGGAAAATGTTCATAGCTCATATAATTCAATTACCTTGTTCTAGTAGTCAAAACGGTATTGTAAAAATTGCAAAAATTGTTTTCTTCTATGATTTTTAACGAAATTCAGTACCTGCATCGATAATAATTAACAAAATACGACGACAATTAATAGGTAACGAAAGAAATATAATTTTTATGTCAAACAGGATTTTGTTATGGCATACTTATTAAATTTTACAGAAAATTTTACAAATAATGGCTTATAAGCAGAGCTGTGAGTAACTTAAGTAACTAGATACTTTTTAGTATCTAGTTACTTAAAGTAACTAGATATTTAGTAACTTAGTTCTTTTTTGAATCATGCCAAAAGTAACTTCGTTACTTTTGAGAAGTAACTTATATCTAGTTACTTTTTAGGAGTAACTAAGTTACTTTTAAAGTAACTAAGTTAGGTACTTTTAAAGTTCCTATAGGATACCAATTATGCACACGTGCCGTCCATGACCAAGGGACGATCGGCGGCCGTTAATCAGATTTTCACGAAGGGATGAACTGTGAGTCGCGAGCGTCAAACAGCAAACTGGTTGGAACGCGAAATTTCTTAGAAAGCATTTTATCCTACTTGTTCGTTGTTCGAATTACCACTTCTTAGTTTAGTTTTCTGATGGTAATAGTGGTAGTGTGTACAGAAAAAGGAGTTATCACTACCTGGTAAATTTATGATATCTAGTTCAAAAGCATCTTAGTTATTTTTAGAATTTCGTAGTTACAATTAAAATAACTAGTTACTCAAAAGTATCTTAGTTACTTTTAGTAACTAGTGACAATCAATGTAACTAGTTACTTTAAAAGTATCTTAGTTACTTTTAAATTATCGTAGTTACAATCAATGTAACTAGTTACTGTAAAAGTATCTTAGTTACTATAACTAGTTACTTTAACTAAGTAACTAAGAACTAAGTTACTTTTAGGTAAAAGTAACTATTCCTTATAAGTATCTAGATACATTTGTGCAAAAGTATCGAAAAAGTAACTAGTTACTTTTCTGAAGTAACTTTCACAGCTCTGCTTATAAGTGAAAAACTTGACTAGTTAGATATACCTAGATATGTTATACAAAAATAAAGAGTCAATTTAAGTAGCCTCTCAAAGTATACAGGGTGTTACTTAAAAAAAATACTTATGTAGATGACCATTGTATCTAGAAATTCTAAATATTTAGACCACATATTTATATGAACTTTTTGTCAAAAAATCATACAACGAAATATTTGTCAAGGTTTGCCTATCTACTTAAATAAAAACCTTTATAATATCTTTGACTGGTTTAATAAAGTACTACTACAGCCAGAATTTAATATATATTTCTCATATTTTTGATTGTCAATTTTTTGTTGAAATAAAAGACCTTTATTTATAATATAATTGTATAAAAGTTATAAACACATTATTAACACATGACGTATCCTCGGGGAATCATTGAAATCAGGAAACTTTCCCGTTGAATTATTTAAATACGAATTTTAACGATCAATCTGACAGGTTCACCACTCATAAAATAATCAGAACTTGCTGTATAACTGTATAAAATATACAGGAAAATCAAATACTACATTTCTACTCGTAAAACTGTACTATCGTACAAACATGCATACTTTAGTAATAAAAACGTTGGCTGCGTGAAATGTATTCCTGAATTATTGTAACACGGTAGCAGGCAGAAAATTTGTGGAAAAAGGGTTTTTATAACGTATGCGAACGTAGTAATTTATGTTCAGAAAATGGTTTATTGTTACAATTTTTCGATTTTTTTATTAAATCGTGAAATTAAAATAGAATACTAGAATAAGAATTAATATATCTACGTAGACACGGGGATCCAGACCCGAGACTAACGAAACAGATTCTTCAAATTAATAGGAATCAGCTGGGAACTATAACAGGAATTCTGACAGGCCACATGGCTGTCAAGAATCATGTGTGTAGAATACAACTGTACAATGGAGACTTTTACTATAGATTATGCGGACAAGTCAGGGCAACAGTACAGTACACGTCACTAGATCGGAAGAGGCAACAAATACTCGGATAACTAAAACTGGAACCAGAGAACATCCTGACCCTCTCCCCAGTTGACTTACATAAACTAGTGTAAGTAACTGGAACCACTGAGTGGGTGTAACAATCAAACAGATTGAGTATAATGGGCCAAGGCCTAGGTGCCTCCGGAATATGAAGGAAAAAGAAATATCTCTTTTTTTAATTAATTAATTTTACAATATGTGTTAAAAAAAATTAACTATTCGAAGAACAATTATCGTTTATTTTTAAAATACATTAACGCAAATATTTTTGAAAATTGACTGGTTTGGGCATTTGGGTGTCCTAGATCTGCGGCAGTACCGTTTCCTCGTCTCCTGTTACCTTGTATAGGTCAGCCTTGTAATAGGGCAGAAGTTAAAAAATATGCGAATGTGTAAAACTAGTTGAGGAGTGTCTTTTCAAAAGGGCTTATTTCTCATTTTCAAATATATTGTTTTTTAATGCCGATCGATTCCTAACAAACTATTCTGGAAGTTGGTGTATAATATTCCGTGTCAAAACTGCTTAATTCCTATTAAAACTCGACACAAAAAGTGTCTTCCCTTTCAAACTGGCTTATTTCTAACAAATTATTGCCTTGCAAAAAGATTAAAAGCAGTACTTTTCAAAATAGCTTATTTCTCGTATATAAGTAGTGATGTCCTAAACTTTCCGCGACAAAAAGGTTTATTTCTATTTTCTTGCATTTTATGCCAGGCAAATCAGTTTGTATAATTTTTGTGTTGTGCCTTTAGATTTAATAAGCCCTTGCTTTTAGTCTTGGGATGAAACTACTGCCAAGAGAGGGTCTTCTGAAGTTGGATCTGCCCTTTATGACTACTTATCCTCCATGGACCTAGCAGATGATGTAAAAATCATTCGTTTATTTTGTAATGCGGAGGACAAAATAAAAATAACCATATTCTACAAACATTGATTCAATGGTTATTTTCTAAATCTCCTGCCCATGTGGAGGCAATACATCTCCACTTCCCAGTGCGTGGACACAGTTTCTTACCAGCTGACAGAGTATTTGGACGTTTAGAAAAGGACATCCGAAAAAAAAACATTATTACTACAAGAGATGGTTATAATGAGATTTTTAAAAGGCATGGAAATTATTGTGGCAGGATTGGCAGCTGCTGGAAATAAAAGATTTGCAACAACATTTTAATAAGCTAGAGGGATTACAAAAAATTAAAAGGATCACCATACAAAAAACAGTAAAGAGAAGGAAGACAGTGGGTTGTGAATTACGAGCTTATGAAAACTTTAGATTTCAATGTGATGCAGTCGGTCGCACATTATGGAAACGTGGTAAAAGGATTCCAATGGAAATATCTGCAACTCAAAATATTGCACAACCCATTTCAGCAAACAAGAAAAAAGATGTAACTAATTTGCATAAAAAGCAATTTGGGAATGAGTGGATGGACCTACACGAGTTGAGTTGGTACAAAAATATTATATTAGAAGCAGTTACGGTTCAAACAGTAGATGACGAACAAGACGAATGTGATTGCAACGACGATGACGTTGGGGAAATTCGTGTATAGTATTGTATATTATTATGTTTTAAAAGTTGTCATTAAAATGTGAAAAGAAAGAGCCCTAATTAGTTTTTATGTACAGATCAAAATGGCTTATTTTTTACAAGTACTGATCAAAACATATTAATTCCAACAGATCCAGTCAAAAGGGCCTATTTTTAAGTTATCAACCTAAAAATAGCCTTTTGTAGGTGGTTTTAAAAAAAATGACAGTGCTTTAACATTGAGGTTAACCCAAAAACACATTATTAAAATTTAAAACAAACCTTCATAATTGTTCACCTTTGTTTGGAGTTATATTAGTTTCTTGAAAAAAACGTTAATGTGGAAATAAGCCCTTTTGAAAAGACACTCCTCAGTTGATAGGCAATATGGTTCCTAACTCAAAACCCATCCTATTTTTTTTATAGGGGTTCCTCCTGGAAAAAGTGGCACAGTTTGATCAAATGATAAATGCAGTATTTCATACTTCTACTCTTTAGAAAAGCCTTCAAAGAAGATGCTTGCAGGACATGGCATGGCACTTGGTTTCGACTGCTATCTGCAGAACCTCGACTGTCAATGACCTTAAGCTCGGCCCTCATCACTCTTAAATTAAAGATATGAGATAAGAAGGCTTATTAAGGACAATTACGCATTAAAAAATCACCAGTAAAACCATGGATGCTGCTAGGGTATTACAACACTGTTGGTTAATTCAATTGATTGTAAAGATTAGGCGGCCCAGTAATGATATTATCAGCACGTTTTCACTAATTCTAAAACAGGGACCTAAGAGGTAAAGAAGAGAAATCTGTTTAATAAAGACATGGCTTGATTTCTTATGATTGAAACTGGCTAATAAACATACTTCTTGCTTACTCCAAAATTTCAAAAATTTTAGTACAAGCGCTGTAAAGGGACATTATTTTAAGTGTCTCACCTGATTGGCGACTTTGCTATCGACCACAATAAAGAAACAATTATGTAATCCCCAATAGCTTTTAGTGAAGAAGCCAAATTTGATGTCAAAAAAATCTATGTTTACAAATTTGACAGATACAACGCCATATTGGATTTTTTTAAATGGCAACCCTAATAATTCGCTTATTTGTTTCAACATTAAAAATGTTATTTTTTTTTTTTTATTTAACCAGGAGATGCGTCTTCAATATTTATTTTCAGCCGTTCCGGAGATGCTTCGAAGTTGCTGCCGCTATAAGAAATTACGTATCTCCAGAAAAAATTGATTTTTTAATCACAAAGCTTCAATTTTTTAATGGGGTGAGATACTTAAAAGACATAATCGAACGATGCAGTTTTTAATGCGGTTGTATTTCCGTAAGGGTTGGAAATAAATATCGACAACTATATATTTTTGAAATCGGACAACGAAATGTAATACACCGACTTAGTTATAAAAAATGTGGGTCGCCATTTAAAAAAATTTAAAATGGTGTCGTATTTGTCATTTTTTGACATCTGACATATATGACAATAGCATGAGTGGCTCCGCCATAGGAAATTACGTGTCTCCAAAAAAAAATTGAGTTTCTAATCTTAGAGCTTCGGTTAATTCGATGATAACTAAATCAGCAACTTTGAAGCCTCCATCTCCGGAACGGCTAAAAATAAATATTGACAATTATACATTTTTAGTGTTGGAACAAATAAGCGAATGCGGCTGGCTTACTATAAGGTAGGTTTAAGAAAATCCAAAATAGATTTTTTTTATATCAAATATGGCTTCTTCACTAAAAGCTATTGGGGAATACATACCAAATTGTTTTTTTTATTGTGGTCGATAGCAAAGTCGTAAATCGGGTGAGACACTTAAAATAATGTCCCTGTACATAAATTTTATGACAAATAAACAAGTAAAAACGTAAAATACACAATAAATTAATTTTTGTTTAAGAAGTCAGGGCTAAAGTTCGTTTACTTAAAAAGAAAATAGAGTTTTCTTTTAATGTTTGGTTTTATTTCCACTTGCCTACCTATATAGTATTGCTCGTCAATATGACATAGGTTAAAAACTATTGTCGTCCGTTAAGCTAAGCTTTTTGTAAATTATATTTTGGTTTTAAGCAATGGATTTTCATATTTTAATAATTTTAAAATAACTATAAAAAATTTCAGGTAAAGATTTTAAAATAATGGCGAAAATAAGTTTGCAAAAGAACAGTTCCGCCACTTAAACAACTTTTCGCAATTAAGGATTGAAAAGCTGGCATGAATTCTCGCCAAGTACGAAAGAAGTTTTTAAGAAAGTAAACTCATCGAGTTTGAAATATAACGCTTACTAAATTAGTTAATTATTTGAGTAATTAGCAGAGTTTTTAAATTGCCGTTAAAAGTAACTAAAAAACAAATATGGAATTGGAGATCTTGCTTACCATTTGTTTAAAAACTGCTTAAATGACACAAAATATTAAAAGAAGAGATTGGAGTGGTAAAAAAGCTACGTTAATTTGTATGGCTTTTCATGGGACCAATTTTATTTTGATATTGGTTCATTAATTTTTCTTCTTCAGGTGCCATCTCCTCTTACAAGGTTGGTTATCATCATAGCTATTCTCACTTTCGATGCTGCAGCTCTAAACAACTCAACGGAACTACAGTTGTACCATTTTCTCAAGTTATTTAACCAGGAGATGCGTCTTCTTCCTCTACTTCTTTTTCCCTGGATCTTTCCCTGCATAATATTCTGTAACAATACGTATTTCTCTCGCCTCATCATGTGACCTAGGTATTGCAGCTTCCTTATTTTAATTGTGTTCAATATTTTCTTTTCCTTTTTCATTCTTCCCAGTACCTCTTCATTTGTCACCATGTCTACTCAACTTATTCTCAAGATCCTTCTATATGACCACATCTCAAATGCTTCCAGTCGATCACTTATATCTTTCTTTAATGTCCAGGACTTTATCCCATACAGCAACACCGAAAAACATTGCATCTCAATATTCTAACTCTGAGGTGTAAGTTAAGATCTCTACTGCATAACACATTTCTCATTTTGTTAAATATGGTTCTGGCTTGTCCAATTCTTGATTTAATTTCTTCGGTGTACTCATTACCCTCATTGACAGTTGTTCCTAGGTATTTGTACTTACTGATTTTCTCCACCAGCTCTCCGAAGATCTATAGGCTTTTCTGCTGTTGAACTGATTTTGTAATGGTCATAAATTTTGTCTTTTTGATATTTAGGGTAAGTCCGCTCTCCTCGCTGCTTGTCACTACTTGATCAACCAAGCCCTGGTAATCTTCTATTGTTTCGGCAATAAGTATGGTCTCGTCTGCATACCGGATATTGTTAATAGGTATTCCATTAACCTTAACTCCCATTGTTGTTTCTTCCAGTGCTCTCTGAATGATTTCTTCCGAATAAAGATCAAATAGTAGTGGCGATAGTATACATCCTTGCCTTACACCACGTTGTATTTTCACTTCTTCTGAGAGTTCATTATCCACTTTGATATTAGCCGTCTGATTGTAGTATAGGTTATTTATTATTCTAATATCCTTCATGTCTATATTTTTACTTTTAAGTAATTGAATAAGGTGGTTATGGCGAACTTTATCGAATGTTTTGTTGTAGTCGAGAAAACAGACATACATTGGTTGATTGATCTCCATGCATCTTTGAGTCAACACATTGAAGGCAAACAAGGCTTCTCTTGTTCCCATCGCATTTCTGAAGCCAAATTGGGTTTCGCTAATGTCTTGTTCTACTTTCCTAAAAATTCTCTGATGTATTATCTTTAGGAATATTTTGAGAGCGTGACTCATTGGACTGATAGTTCGATGGTCGCTACATTCTTTTGCGTTAACCTTTTTTGGTAATGTAATGAAGGTTGATCTAAGCCATTCACGGGGAATGATTCCATTAATTTTTAGTGACACTTCTTAAATTTCAAAACTTCTAGAAATAAAAAATACTGTTGTTTCAAATTTTCTTGTTTCATTATGACGTCATATTGCGAGAACGAGAAATTGCGAGACTCTTGCGAGATGTTAGCGAGACGAGATTTGCAAAAATTCTCGACGAGACGAGAGTTTTTTAAAAAGTGCGAGTTTCCTTGTCTCGTGAAAACTATACACAACCCACATTACTAAATTTTTGTATCATACACGTGAACCCATTAATTTAAAGAATTTTTTTATTCGTAAAACTTTTTTATTATTAAATAAGGTTTTATCGGTAAAATTAATCCTACAAAAAAGTTTCTTTAATTCGTTTATTCGGCTTTTTTAGTATTTTACTAACTTTTATTCTAACGAGAAGAATTGGCTTAAAAATATATTTTCAAAACGAAACCCTTAATAAAACTTGACTGTTATAATTTGATGTTTTACTAAACATTTTTTTTTAGCTTGAATAATTAATTTTATTTTTTGAAACATAAAATCTCACTTAGAAGTTACAAAACCCTAATCGAGTTTCCTATTTTACCTACTTCGGTAAACGAATTTATATTTACAAAGAAAACAACTATATATTTTAATATAATCCTTATGCTCACATCTATACAGGGTGTTACAAATTCGACATACCAGCATTGGAATCTCGGAAACCATAAGAGTTAGAGAAACGGTTAAATGGGGGCAAAGTTGTGCAATTCGGTGCTGATTATAATGCCGCTTTAAAAGTTTTCAAATTCCCAATACTTTCGATTTTACTCGAAAAAAACCCAAAATTTTGCCAAATGGTTTTTATTTTTTTCATGAGCTCATTTGACTAGATATTTAAAAATAAATGACACTTTGTCATTGCCACTTTTTCTCCTCTACAAAATAACGTTACTAAACTAAAGATTCACCGTTTCGTCTCCGAGCGGCTATCACTAACTGTACTTTTTTAAATAGGGACCTGGATTTTTTTAAACCGATTTTTAAACAATCCTACCCTCAAAATGTAATGGCGATATTACTTTCTTATAATGATGAATTGTCCTTGCTTATTTTTTTAAATTCATATTTTTTACAATTCTTGTCAGTCCGCTCCTGGCAACGAATTACAATATTAATTAAAAACTTTATTTTATTTAAAACATTCATACATAGGTAATATAATTTATTTTATAAGAATTTTCCAATAATTTTAAAATTTACTAATTATAAATTCTAATTTTCTAAATTTTTTTTAAAATAGATTGCCGTTTTGCTCCATACAAAGATCGATTTTTCTTCCAATTTTGGCGACAGCCCTTTCAACCGATCTTCTCCTTATCCTACCAAATGCAACCTGTATGTAAATATACATAACATGAACTTTAGACAAACTTTTCATGAAATTTATTTGTAAAGGTTTTAAATAAAATAAAGTTTTGATATATAATACAAAATAAATTATGTTTAAAATATTAAATATTGTTACTAATCAAAAAGTTATTACAAATTAGATGTTGTATGTAATTCTAATGTAAAAAAATTATAGAAGTGCTTAGGTACTTTTTCAAAAACGGCCTAATGTAAAAATATGTTATTAAATCGGATAAACATTTATGACCCTAATGGCATACTTTTAAAATAGTTTTGTATTTTCTTCTTTTTCTTTCTTTCTACTACTATGTTTAAGTAAGTATAAAATTTATTAAATAATACAATACTTTTTTTATTAATCAAATGATTCGTTCGAGTCATTTGATTGAGAATCATTTTCTAAATTAAACCAAAATAGTTTTGTTTCTTCCTTCATTAGGGGACAAAGTTTTTTAATAATTGTTTTCTTCTTTAATTTATTTACTCCCCTAGCAATTTGGCCATAAACACTATAGTAAAACTATATCAGCTTTCGAAAAAAGGAAATTTAGTTGAAATACTACCTAGTGTATTATGTTTTTAGGCCAACAAAAAAATATATTAATTTTTATAAAATAGCAAGTCTAAATGAAAATCACTAGAGATGAATAATCAAATTTACCCAGCGCTTTTGTCTAAAGTTATGAACAACCGATATTTTCGCAAACTACTTTTTGCTGATATATAATTAGTTTATAAAAAACAAAGCAGTGTTGTTTTCGGGCAATTAGGTCCAATATTTAAAAAATGCCCGGACCCGGGAACAAAAATATTGAGATAAACAAACTCACAATCAAATGATGTTATTTAAATAAAAGCCAGTAAGTATTATGTTACTGCGTTCTTAATTATGAATTTAACACAACTGCATTTTCGGTTAGCAAACAATGATATTTTTATATAAAAGAAATAATAATTTATGCAGTAACAACAGGGTTACTGCGTTTTTTGTTATGAACAACTAGGTATTGCACATTTGGTAGTAATTGATGACGTATCAATACCCTTTTAGTATACTACTAGTTTAATTTTTTATTTTTAAAGAAAAATATTGGATATTTGAAAATAAGACACATAAAAAAGAGTCCAAAGAATCACATTCAGGTAAAATCTGAAAATCGACGAGAATAGACTTTACAGCGTTTTTAACTATGACGGCAGAGTAGTTAGGTGAATTTTAAACAAACTTTGGGCGTGGCCCCGAAAATTTTTCGCCTGCGGCGCTTTTTCGCCTTCTTCACTGGGTACAATATTATAAAATACATGTTCCTCTCTCTAGAAAAAAAATCCTACTTACCCTGAGCATATTTTCTGGCTACGCCACTGTTATAGCGTGAGCAAAGCATCGGACCGAGAGTTGTCCTAAAAATTTAAAAAGAGTTTTTTGTAATTTTTGTAACTAACCTATTTGCATCTTTTTCGTATTCTTAAGATAAAAGTAATGGTAATAGAACTTGCCACTTTGATGTTATTTAAGTTAGTTACTTTGTGCACCTTTCCCCACCGCCACATTTTATAAACTGTTAGGTGGAGTGGAAGGCTCAATAGAAAGACCCTCACAGGGCACTTTACTGCTATTCGAACTTCGTCGTGGAATTGGAGAAGTTTCAAAACTATCCGACTTTGCTAACGTTTACGTTTTCCAATAGTTGGAAGAAATTTATATCAGATGAAATTATAGGAATCAATGAATAAATGAATTTTTTGTACTTCCACGTGTATACAGGGTGATACCTAAGTTAATACTTCTGTTTAAGCTGTGTATAGAAGGCATTAAAACAAAACAACATTTTCAAATACCTTTTTTCAAAAAACTGAAAAATAAGGTAGTACTTACATTGATTTATTACACTATGAATCAAATACGGTTCTGTCTAACTTTCCCGTTGAATAACATTAAGAAAACTTCTAGGTGTAGGATGAGCCCGCAAGGGAAAGCGTTTTGCGTATAATCTCGAAGCAGTAGCTGCACTTTGACGACACTAATCGTTAATTAGCACCATATCTACTAGTTCATTGTTTTCAAATTTTACCATGTTCACGTATCACCAATTTAAAATTAAAAGAGAAACACACCGCAGCGTGTTGCCAAATAACTCACCACCGACCCGTAAATTGCATGACTAATAAGAGATAAGACAAACAAAATAAAGTATAGCAGGCTACGTTTTAATGACCAGGCCCGCACTAAGATTTGTTACTTCTATATCTCGCCTATTTTTAAGTTTTTTGAAAAAAAGACATTTGAATATGATTTTTATTTTAATGCCTTCTATACACAGCTAAAAAAGAAGTATCAACTTAGGAATCACCCTGTATTTTCTGTTTTTCTTACAACTCACCGAATACAGAATGGATAAATGGGCTATAACAGTTAATTGACCGGATATAAATTCATATCCCAACTTGTTGGGATAGGAAATTTACTAATCACAGCTTAGGTTTACTTAGGGTTATCCTTTTTCATTGATACTTATATTACACTTTCTAGCAAGAACTTTTGGTCGAGTGGTACTGTTGGGTCGAATAAAAAGTCCATTTTAGTTACTGTGATGTACTTATTTGATTTTTAAAAACACTTTTAATTTTTTTTTCTGTTTGTAAGGTAGTTTAATGCCATGTAACAAAAATTAACATGAAATAAATATGTATTTAACGTCAACACTTTGTGTCTGCTATTTAATGCGTTTTGAGAATTTTGGAAATAACGGTTTATCGTAATTACTTCAATTAATTGCCAGATTTATTAATTTTTTTCTAAATTTTTAGAAGAAACCGAAAGCTTTTGTTATCTTGCTTGAAAATAGAATTAAAAACGAATAATAATGTCGACATTCAGAAGTCGATATCTTTTTATTTTTTGATAAAGTCAAACGAACAAATAAAAACTGTATCCACAGTACACTGTGGTAAATTTACTACATTTATCTTAATTTGAATCCGAAATTATTACATTAAGGTGTCTGTAATATTATAGATTTGATGTAAAACTTGATAATATCTAGACTAAAATGTAAATTCGTATAAAATACTTAGCAAATAGTAAAATTACTAATAACTTAAACAACATACTAGTGAAATTATACAAAAAATATACGTAATTCTTGAAATAACAGCGAAAATATACAAAATTGTAATTTCACAACATTAATTAATATTCATTAAGCGATTAACCGATAATTTATATTAGGTCTTTAAGTAAATACTGAAGATTCAGGATACCAAATAAATCAAAACAATTTAATTGCTCATAATAATATATGTATTTAAATCAATCATAGCATTTATTTGGGTTGCCATTATTGCAGTTATTTTAGACATATAAGTACTAACTCTTTACTTAAATCTATTAGATCAATTATTATCATTCTTTACCTAACTGCCAATTTTTTTCTGTATAAAAAGGAAAGTAAATTTATTAAGTCTTTATAAAGGTCGTTTTATCAGATCATAAAAGTTTTATAGATATATTTTACATGAAGCCCTTCAAGTTTATGTTTTTTGCTTATGGAAGTGGTAAACCAGCAGCACAGATAGAATATTAAGGATATCTCGAAAACTGAAAAATGCCCCATTAAAAATGACACCATTTTTAATGCTAGCTCTTTGGTTTTAATATCTTTGTACATGGAAATGGGGATTCTTTAATAGATCATAATATCTGCATTTATAGGTACATCCTAAGGAATCAAAATTTTAGAACTAATTTGATGTCCTAAATGTCGTTTAAATAAATATACGAAAATCTATGGAATCCCATAGTAACAAGTTTTTTGTTTATTTGCAATTTTTCTTGTTGTTATGTTGAGGTGTGTATCTTAAAAACGAACTGTCGTACCTGAAAAATTGAACTATTTTCCTGAAGAACAGGAGAAAGTGCCTTAAGTTAGTGGTCTTGGTTTTTCAAAATAATTAATATTTTGTCGTTAAAAAATAAAACAAAAATTGATTTTTTTTCCTGATGATGAAAATACTATACTTATTGAATTATTTTAGTTTAACTATTCAATAAATAAGTAGAAACTAATAAGCAACATCATAAAAAGTAATAAAAAGTTTTGTCAAGGTAAGTCTAATATGTCGTGCAAAACCATTTGAAATTATTATTAAATACTATTTGCAATTTGGTCTAATAAAAGTAAATTTTTTGCCATCTACAGGGTCCTGCGCCTCGCCTCGCCTCCCGTCTTCTGTAGCTCACTTATTAATTAAGTTAGGATTTTGATATTTTGCAGACTTTACCTGTATCCTAGGGTGCATTTCATGAAAATATTTTTGTTTATACCAGGGTGTTCCAAAAATGCGTGACATCACAAGGATATGTTTTTTTAGATTACATGCCATATATTTTCTTACTTAATTGGATGCATCTTTTAGTTGCCTACATACCCCTAAAATTTTAATGAAATCGGTTCAGTATTATAGGCGAAAAAAAATAAAAACTTAAAAAAATTAGTTTTGCACCACTGGTTTTAAAAATTAATAAAAAATAAAAATAATGCCTCGTTATTAAAATTCCACAAAGGTACTTAATAAATAAGGTCCTAAAGTTTTGTTAACCAAGTTTGATTAATACGAATTGTACAGGGTATTTAAAATTTAGTGTCAAACTTTGCAAACTTTAAAGAAATTTATTTTTCTTATTTCAAATTGGAACCCCTGTATATTATTATGTCATTCGATGCAGAATTAAAATTCAAACATTTGTTTTAATTACAACCCTATCGCAATTTCTAACGCATTAAGACTTATTTGCAGAAAACTCATTTTATCAACTATTCCACCAGTCATTATTATATAATAAATATCAAAGGTGGCTTTTAAAAACAATTTATTGATATTAATGTTTACTCAAAGGACAAATAAAAATTCTTTTCGCATGCTCCTAATATGAAAGTGATATCTACGAGCTCTTCTTGGTTGTATTTCATCACAAAAAATAATATAGCTTAAATAATTAATAATAACTAACAATATTTAAAACTATATAATAACTAAAGTTAAAATGGGCTTTTGTCCCTTTAATAAACTTTAATATCAATAAATTGTTTTTCAAAACCACCTTTGATATTTATTATATAATAATGACTGGTGGAAAGGTTGATAAAACAAGTTTTCTGCTAATAAGTCTTAATGCGTTAGAAATTGCGATAGGGTTGTAATTTGAACAAATGTTTGAATTTTAATTCTGCATCGAATGACATATTAATATACAGGGATTCCAATTTAAAATAAGAAAAATAAATTACTTTAAAGTTTGCAAAGTTTGACACTAAATTCTGGACACCCTGTACAATTCGTATTAATCAAACTTGGTTAACGACACTTTTAGGACCTTATTGATTAAGTACCTTTGTAGAATTTTAATAACGAGGCATTATTTTTATTTTTTATTAATTTTTTAAACCAGTGGTGCAAAACTGATTTTTTTAGTTTTTATTTTTTTTCGCCTATAATGATGATGATAATGAACGGATTTCATTAAAATTTTAGTGGTATGTAGGCAACTACAAGATGCATCCAAATAAGTAAGAAAATATATGGCATGTAATCTAAAAAAACATATCCTTATGACGTCAAACTTTTTTGGAACACCCTGTATAAACAAAAATATTTTCCTGAAAAGCGCCCTAGGATACAGGTAAAGTCTGCAAAATATTAACATCCTAACTTAATTAATAAGTGAGCTACAGAAGACGGGAGGTGAGGCGCAGGACCCTGTATACACTAGTCTTAAAAAACTTCCTATTGCTTATACAGAGTGTCCCAGATAGGAATGAACTTTACAGGGATCTCGTAAAAATAGAAGATACAGAAATGGTTAAATTAGAAAAAAGTGATACCCTAATAAATTATATATTATACAATTGAGACAGATATGTTACGGAGATTGAAATTTAAATAGTGTCAAATAAGATCAATTTGCACTTATTCTTATTGGTGATTTAGTTTTAGGTCCGAAACGTGTAATTAATATTAGGTGTGGTACGTCATTGAATTATAAC
The DNA here is from genome assembly GCA_935413205.1 of Polydrusus cervinus. Taxonomy (NCBI): domain Eukaryota; kingdom Metazoa; phylum Arthropoda; class Insecta; order Coleoptera; family Curculionidae; genus Polydrusus; species Polydrusus cervinus. The sequence goes on along the minus strand of OW284514.1, from coordinate 22,221,271 downwards.
GGAGGAAGGAAGTTTAAAAATAATATAATAAAATTTTCGGACTACTTAAAAAAGCAAAGTTGATGATGGTTTTGAAGAAACGAAACTTTGAATTAAAAATATAATTATACCAACTTCTAAAAGAGAAAATTGTAATGAGAAAGTAAATTTTATTTTAATATATCTCTTTCTATAGAGTCAGAAAAAAATATAAACTAAATCGCGAAAATTTCATATTGCCCAAATATCTTCGTAGGCCATTGATTATGTCCTAAAAAGCAGGGTAATAAGGAACAACAGAGTGTGTGGGTTTTTATTGCATAAATCGTTCAATTGGTTATTCAGAATGAAAAAACCGCGGAGTGCTATTAAATTAGAGGGGGGAAACTGGAGATAGGGGTAAAAATGCAACCCTTACAGTTTTTTGAGTATATCTCGATAACTAAGCAAAATTTGCGTATATTTTATAGGAAAAATTTTGTAGAGAATTAGATTTTCTATCGAAATTATGTAATTAAAAAATTTACAAGTCTATTCAGTTCAAATTATATTAAAAACAATTTAACAAAAAAGTGCAAAAAATTAAATATTTTATTTTTTTTACTTTTAAATAACTTTTTTTTGAGCAGAGATAGGCATTGCTTCATAGAAAAGACAGGATATTAAATTTCCTACAGAATGACGTATTAAAAAAAATTTCTTGTAGAAGTTTTAATGAGATATAACCGTTCAAACTTTGTCATATTTTTCGAATTTTATTGAATTTTTAACAATATCATTTTGTTACTTAGGAGAGAGAGAGGTATCCAAAGACGATGTTCTTCAAGAAGTCGACGAAGAAATTGAATTCCAGTTTGACAATATTATTAAAGAAATAGAAAAAAATGTTGTACTTTATAGTTATTTACAGTACCTATATTCAAATATGTTCACATAAACTAAAGCGGCCCTCAGACGGTGAATAATATTGTTAATATTTTATATTAACAATATATGGGCAATATCATATTAAAGGCATCATACGATCAATATTACATATAACATTCAAAACTAAGTAACAAATGATTGTTATAAATTCAATAAAATTTGAAAAATATGACAAAGTTTAAACGGTCATATCTCATTGAAACTTCATCAAAATTTTTTTTTAATAAGTCATTCTATAGGAAATTTAATATCCTGTCTTTTCTATGAAGCAATGCCTATACCTATCTCTGCTCAAAAAAAATTATTTGCGTAAAAGTAAAAAAAATAAAATATTAAATTTTTTGCACTTTTTTGTAAAATTGTTTTTAATATAATTTGAACTGAATAGACTTTTAAACTTTTTAATTTCGATAGAAAATCTTATTCTTTACAAAATTTTTCCTATTAAATATCCTCCTCAAATTTTGCTTCGTTTTCAAGATATACTCAAAAAACCGTAAGGGTTGCATTTTCCCCCCTATCTCCAGTTTCCCCCCTCTAATTTAATAGCACTCCGCGGTTTATTCATTCTGAATAACCAATTAAACGATTTATGCAATAAAAACCCACACACTCTGTAGTACCTTATGATATGACATAATCAATGGCCTATCGGAAGGATTCGGAGTTTTAAATTTGAAAACACAAAGTTGCAGAATTTAGCAGGGCGCAACTTTTTCTTAATTTAACCATCGCTGTATCTTATATTGTTTACGAGATCCCTTTAGGGTGCATCCTTATCTGGGACGCCCTGTATAAGTCTAGACATTCCAATTATGAAGTTTTTTTCATTTTTAATATTGTTTAATAAAGATTTATTAACTTGTGGTACACTTGGAAAGAAAACTAAATGAGGAATTTTGTTATAAGAAAATTAAAATGAAATCGAAAAATTTCGTTTTATTTGCTTTAGAAAAACAGGTTATAAATAAAATAGCTCTAATGAATACATGTTTCTCTAGCAAGTTAATTTTTTATGTTATAAAACAGATTGAAATAAACGATTTTAACGTTTCCACATCCTATTAAAGTTATGGATATATTAGGAAACAAAGGAAAATTGATCTAAGCAGTCATTATAAAAATAAATGATAATGTGTGGTATGCCATTAAAAAGAGAATTTTCTATAGATTAAGAATCGAATAAAAATGACAGGATATTATTTCAAATTTAAAAGTTGACCTTACGTCCGGTTTAACCGGTAGGAATTTTGAAATTTTTCTTTTGGTCGAAAAATGACAATTTACACATAGGGGAGACCGGTGTTGATTGTAACAGGTGTCGAATGTAACAAGGCAGCTAACAGCGCCATCTTTTTACAAGGAACTTAAAACCCCTTACAAAATGAAGCAGACGATGTGGTAGCTCCTTCGTATTTACTTCGTTTCCATATCTTGCAGGCACCGCCTGTTTTATCCTTAAATATTTTTAAATTGACCCGAAAGTAAAAAAATGTGCTGTCATATATTGTTTCTTAAAACCTATAAGTGCTTTCCTGGGAAGTATTTTATAGTAAGTATCAGTTGTGTGTTGTATTTACCTTTATTTTTGATAGATAGGTGTTTAAATCATTACCAAATACTTAGAAAAAAACAATTAACATATTTATAGGTTATGTGGTGTCAATTGTAACATATGTTACGGTGTCGATTGTAACGTGTTACAATTTACACCGTGATGGAAAACAGGCGTCATGTTAAAAACTTTTCTTGTAAATTTCTCACAAAACTTTTTCTTTTAAAATTTTAATAATTAGGTATACTTACTAAAATTGTGTTAAGCTTATAATAAGGGCGTAGATTCATTTTTAGCAAGTACTTGTACTTTAAAGATAAAAAAAAATAGTTAAAAATATTCTTTGGAATTTAAAACTGTACCCGGATCGGAAGATAAATCTAAAAATTAGTTATTTTTAAGCTTCAAAATAATTGACAACTCTGATTATGCGTTTTTTAATAAGTTTTTGTTGTTTTTAGTTCTATATCAAATGGTTAAGCCCATATTCTACAAGCATAGAAAATTGGTTGCAATGTAGAGAATGTAAAAATTGGGCACATTTAAATTGTTCGTATAAAAGTCTCTATTATGTTTGTTTAAATAATTGTAAATCTGATGACAACCAAAGGAATTGATCACAATAGTTAATCCCGTAGAATATATATATTTTCTTTTATTTTAAGTTGTTTAAGCTTCTGCTGTTTCCTTTTCTGAGAAAGGAATAAATGTTTTTTAACAAAACTTTACAAACACGGTAGTCACTTTCTCTTAAATTAACGGACTGGTTAAATTTGACTTTGACAGAAATGTTATTTGATATGGGTCCAATTTGCTGTGACATGTCAGGTCGGAATAACCCCAGATATATTATAGACTAGATCCACTATCTGTTACAATTGACACCATTCATGTTACTATTGACACCAGCTGGGTGGCAATTGTAACACTCGTAGTAGCCCCTTAGAAAGTTGCATAATTTTTTTTTGTGTTATTTTAGTAAGTTTAAGTTGTAAAAATATTATTCACCTAGGAGCTCATATTCTTATAAAAGTAAATTCAAAATTTTTGATAGCAAAATGAATTCATAAAATATAAAAATGTTCTTTTTGTTACAATCGACACCGGTCTCCCCTACTGATATATTTAATATTATAGACGTACACGGAGGGAAATTTCTAATACAACGTATAAGAAATATAATAATATTTATTGTAATTTCTAGTGACGGGTATTATTTTTGGTATTATAAATTATTATATTAGTTTGTAATCTTCATAATAGTTTCTGTTAGAATTTATGAAAATTTTAATTAAATATTACGATATTTTCTACAAAAATTTTTTCTTGGCTTTTATTATATTTTATTATAAGATTTACCAGATTTTTTTGTAAAATTGATTAGATTTTATTGTAAGATTTATTAGATTTTATTATAAAATTTACTAGTTTTTATTGTAAGATTACATAAACCAGAGCGGTTGCGCCGCGGTGGCAACCACCACCGAACCACAACTGCGGTGGGACCGCTCTGGTGGGAAAACTTAGCGGCAAGTGGACACAGGTAGCCAATGACGACCGTTTCGTCCTTAATAGCACTTTATGGAAAGCCAATACCCGTAAGCAGCTACAGTAACAGCGAAACGTGGCAGCGCCAGCTAGCATGATTTTCAATGGAGAAGACAAATCCACCGGTTAAAATAAAATATATCTTATATTTTACAATAAAATATATTAATTTTCTATTGGTAGTGCTGTTAATTATATATTTTAATAAAATACACAACTAATTGAGGCATAATTTAATATTATAAGAAATTATTATACACAGATTATTATCTTTCTATTAAATTGTATTTAATATAATTTTATCTTACCAGGTATTATAATATGATTTGTAAAAACACAGAATTTCTTACTAGCCAGGTGGTAGCATACAATTAAGAAAGCATTAAAAATAAATTTCGAAACAACTGAAAGTGTCTTATACTATAAGGTTATATTTCGTCTAATACTGTCATTTCTTGGTAGAACTATGCAATCTGATTTGTATTTTATTATCTAACAGTGTTAGACGAAATACAACCTTATAGTATAAGGCACTTTCAGGTGGTTCGAATTTTATTTTTTATGCTTTTTTAATTATAATATGATTTTATATTTTATGATAATTATTATACAGAATACTAAAAAGTTTTTAGAATCAGTTATACTAAAGTCAATTTGCTCCGTGTATAAAAATAATTTAAAACTTTACGGACGTAAGGGACCTTACTCGCATAAAAATACCAATCACCTACCAATAGCATTCTTCGATCTTTGGTGCTTTCGCCCTATATCATGTAGAACAGATTCTTTCTGCCACTTCGTAAAATCTATCATGAAACATGATTTACTTCAGCGAGAAACTTTGGATCGCTTTAACCAGCTGTGAACCCTAGTATGTTTCGGGTTTGTATTGAAAACGATATATTTTATTAGTTTAAAAACTTTTATGATACGTTATTTCTCTAATAACTTCCTTTTATTCTTAGAATGGTTAGAGTTTTACCAGCAAAGCAAGGGCATTTATTTATAGGGTTAAAGTCTTTAAGATATATAACGGTGATTGTGCCGAATTTTTAACATTGGACCAAGATTTATACCTAACATATAACATACATAAAAATTTTGTTTGTATTGGTTTAATATTCTGGTTCCTATTTAATAATTTTTTTGTGATGGATAAAGTTCATAATATTACGTCAAGCTTTGAAATTTGGAAATTAATTTAGGTATTCGATTGATTTTTTGATACAAAACAGATTTTTTTCGGTCACAAATATTAAACTAGACTTGTTATTTTTTAATTAATTGACCAAAAGAAATAGATAAAATTTATCGTTATTTATATAATACGCTTCTTTAAATTCTTACTCAAGCTTTGTTGGACGTGTATAATTCGATTCGACTTTAATTTAAACTTTGTTCAAACTGGATTGCAACTTACAAAATAGGTCTTAAATGATATCTGAAGTAATTTTAGGTAATTCAACTATATTTTCCAGTAAAGTGACAGTGATCTTTAACCTAATCAAACAATTTTTGTAACTCTTTTCATCATCATCTCTAGAAACTCCATGATCATTAATACTTTAGATTGATACTTCACAAATCATATAAGTTATAATAAGAGTAAACCTTTTAAGAGCAGTGTGAGTTTATACTCTTAAATGTAATATGACCGAGACTTACCTACTTGTGAAATTTTTTTATTTAGAAATTCACGTCGCTTAGACTGTGAAATAAGTGAACGTTTTTTGACCGCATCTAAACAATAACTTTAAAGGGGCATCTTTAATTACTAGTTCTAGTAACTTTCAATGATTTGTAACATTTGTTATGTAGATACAATTTGGGTTTGTTGGTCCCGCTTGTAGTTGGTCTAGGAGGCCATCATGCCGGTACTAATTAAAGTATTTTTTCTATACATAATGATACGTAGGACTAGTAGGAACTATGGTAAGAAGACAATATGTAGGAGGTCATTGACTCAGTTAAGTCTAAATAAATCTATGGGCTTTCAGGCGTGTAGCAAAAACTTACTGGGTTGAAAAATAACTTGCTATTTCTTCTAAAAAAAAAAGAATTATTCCAGTGGATTATATTAATTTTATTAATGAAATTCTCGAAACTAAAAGCTAGTCAAGAAACCAGATTTCGATAGTAGTCGGTGCTAAAATATTTTTGATTTGTTCGTTAAAATTAATATTTGATATTACATTTATCTTTTTTTAAATATTAATATTGATATAGTTTTTTATAAACGATCAATTTCTATTGTGCCAAATATAGTAAGTAAATATATATTTGTCATTAACCAAGGTTTACCCTTAAAGACGTGCCGGGCTCTAATGTACTATTTTCTCTATTACATCTAAAATTGATGATGGCACGGATATTATTCTAATGGTCGTTTTATATTTTCTTCTGCTACGTGATTAGATTTTAAACGGTTATTGGAAACATTTGTCGTTATTTAATCGATTCGACATATATTCCAGCAAAAGTTTAAGGTTGTAAGTCTGGGAAAGATATTAAAAAGAAGAATTGTAAGCATAGTAGGAAACAATATATTATTGTTATAGAATATTTATACAAGATTTAAGGGACTATCATGACTTGTATTTAAACCATTTATTCAAAAATTACTAGCATATCTAGCGCTATAAACGAGTTTTCTGTAAATAAGTCTTAATGCATTAGAAATTGCGATAGGGTTGTAATTAGAACAAATGTTTGAATTTTAATTCTGCATCGAATGACATAATAATAGATAGGGGTTCCAATTTGAAATAAGAAAAATAAATTGCTTTAAATTTTGCAAAGTTTGACACTAAATTTTGGACACCCTGTACAATTCGTATTAATCAAACTTGGTTAACGAGATTTTAGGACCTTAGTTATTAAGTACCTTTGTAGAATTTTAATAACGAGGCATTATTTTTATTTTTTATTAATTTTTAAAACCAGTGGTGCAAAACTGATTTGTTTTAGTTTTTATTTTTTTTTCGCCTATAATACTGAACCGATTTCATTAAAATTTTAGGGGTATGTAGGCAACTACAAGATGCATTCAAATAAGTAAAAAAATATATGGCATGTAATCTAAAAAAACATATCCTTATGACGTCACACTTTTTTGGAACACCCTGTATAAACAAAAATATTTTCCTGAAATGCGGCCTAGGATACAGGTAAATTCTGCAAAATATGAAAATCCTAACTTAATTAATAAGTGAGCTAGAGAAGACGGGAGGTGAGGCGCAGAACCCTGTATATATTTTTTCCATAATATATATATTTAATGCTATTATCGAACCCTAAGATTATTATTGTCAAGTAAAATTTAATTAAACACTTATAGCTTTGCTTCACTTAACAGCTACAGGTTTAAACGTTATTTATCATTTTTAAGATTTTTAATTTAAGACCTTATTGGAAAATAATGAGATAATCATAAATAACTATATTTCAAAAATGAAAGTTGAAACCGAAGAACTGTTACATCAGTGGCGGCGCCTGGATTTTTGGGATGGGTGGGCACAAGTGGGCCCGATAATTTTTGGGATTGCCTCCCCCCACGCTCTAAAACGCCATAAACGGCGTAAACAAAACTCCCCTCTTGTTCAAACTAACATCTAAAAAAAGGTCATCATCTCATCTCTTTATCTCTTTTTACATTATTATATCCTTTTATTATATCACTTCTTTCTCATAATAAAATACCCCTTACTCCACGGAAAACACCCATGTTTTTAGGGACCAGTGCCCAACCTGCCCCTCTGTCACCGCCGCTGCGTTACATAAAAACATAATTTTAGGATTCGTCTTCAAAATAATTCAATTTGGAGAAGTTTAGTGAGTGGAGACATGAGGTGATGAACCTAAAAATGTTAGCATTATTTCATCTAAATGAATCATCAATGTCAAATTGTAAAAGTTGTTTTAATCGCAACAGCTACCCTTTTACTTTTTAAAAGTATGTGTCTGTTTTTTGTGTGTAGTATCCGTATATATATCACTATCACTATTTGGATCACTTCTAATATAATAATAACAACGTTCTTATGCAGACGATGCTCACTGGTTCTCGGCCGTATATTGACTGACTCTCTCGTTCAGTCGTTATGCAACGCAGGGAAACAGTGTCTTCGTCATCTTTATTTATACCTGTTTACTATTCAATTTATGTAATACACTACAGGATTTTTCATACTATTAATTTAAAAAATATATATTATCCTTTTTTCCCAAACGTGTCGTTTACTTCTTAGAGCTGACTTAGAAAATTATGCGGGATGACTTAGAGAATTATTTCTAAGATATATTAGTGGAGAATGACAGAGAAATATCTTTAAAATATGTAAGGGGAGGTTGACTTACAGTAATATTTTTTTCCATTTAACTTCAATTTAAGCCTGAAGTATTTATTCATATGATCTTTTTAGATATCTTTACTTTGTGACATTTGGGATCAAATCATCTTATGTACTCATTAAAAGAGTAATAAAAAAAATTGGTTTACGTACAATTTATTATTAAAAGCAGTGGTAAATATTTCTATTCCGACTAAGAAATAATGCTTTCCAAAACGAACGAGGCAATATTTTAGAGCATCCATTACTATCATATATTTAACTTTGACCTTTCTGAAACATAAACATTTAAGAACTTTTTCGGTTTTGCCCAAACAAATTCTATTTAAATCGCTTTTATCCATTCATGTTTGTCTAAAATCCCTTGATAAAAAGAAACTTTAACGAAAAAACGACTTGAAGTTTTTGCATAGCCTGACAATTGTTTGCGTGTTTTATCAGTGTCTTCTGCTACTTAGCCAACGTGTTTTTGCCTATGCTGTGCAAATTTACCTTTGCAAATGACAACTTTAAAGAGCCCGGAGTAAAAGGGCGTTAGAACTCCTTTATCGATAACGCAGAACGTTTGTTTGCATAACTCTTCAAAACATTCAAGCAGCTTTAAATATATCCGAAAACAGCATAACACTTTAAAAATAATCTGAAAGATTTCAGATTAAGATTATTTATGTAAAGAAAACAGCACTTTGTCTTCAATGATACTATAGAGATACTTTAACCGAAATATTTAATGGTTCTTTTCAGCATTAAATACTTGAACCCGTTTCACTTTATTGTCTTACTTATATAAGCGTTCGAGCCCTTTTACCTAGACTTTCAGTCTCACCGGACTGGATTATTTTGGCTTTTGTTGTGAAAACTGGAAAATCTACTTTGTCTCGCACGTTGCATTGTATCTTTACTTTTCCAAATGGAAATCTTTTAAAACGTATGAGGTAATCGGGATTTGAAAACTCTTTTATCGATCAAAAGATCGCGGGAATAAAGTTTATTTGCTAAACTCTATAAAACGCTGCACTAGAATAAAGTGATTTTAAATATTTAAAAACGCAATAGCGATAGGTATTGCAATGTTTTTTTTTTAATAAATGTGTATTCCTTTGAATTATGTTAATGCTTCCTTGAATTAAACAAATATAAAAGGTTTCTACTGACCAATATATTCTTACTTTTTTTTTAAAACACTTACAGTCAAAAATAAGGGGAATAAATAACAACAACCATAACATCGAGTATTTTTTTTTTGCAAACAATGATTTTTATGGGATCTGTTGTAAATTGACTAGTTCACACTTATTTAATTGCTTTATACATAATACACATACAGGGTGTCCCACCGGGAACCGAATCGATCTATATATAGAAAACTATACATAGGAAAATTTGGAAAATTTGACAGTATGCTGATGCTGATAAGGGTGACCGGGCTAAAATATTTTCATAATGGTGGCACTTCCGGTTATACCGGAAGTAAGTGTCAACTTGCTTATTTTAAATAAGACACCCTATATATTATTACATTATTGCATTCTACGCAAGATTCTAGGCAGATTTTGTATACCATGTCCTATACCTATGTCGAAACGTTTTTGACATATTTGAATTTTTATGTCAAAAATGATGTTTGCTAGCCTTAGAATAATTATCAATTTAAGTGGGATTCCTTGTAATAAAGGACCTGCTTTAATAGATTTTTCATAATATTTTGTTAACTATTAATACAGGGTGTTTAAAAAATAAGATTAAAAATGAAAATGAAAAACTGTCAAAAATCCAGATTTTTAAATGGAAACACCCAAATTTCATAATTATTTCTTATTTAGCATTAAAAATAATGGTAAGTTTGTATAAGATTGTATATCCCAAAAATTCTTAGTTTTCGAAGTATTGCCAATTTAATATTTTTATATGGGGATTTGGCTGCAGATTTTAGGTTCATTAGTTGGCTATGACGGCGTTGAAAAACAATCAAATGCTAAGAAAATCTAAAAAGCTGTTACTTACCATTTAAACATTATTAATAAGCACATTGTGATGGCTTCTGTTTTGCGGATATCGAATGGCAAATATGACATGATAATGATGTAACTTTATCACATTCTCCATAAATAATAAATAAGTTTAAATAATCTTTGTTTGTATAATTTAAGCGCCCGGGAATGATTATTAATAATATTAAGTGACAGCGTCATAGATTTTTTTAGCATTTGATTGTTTTCCAAGCCGCCATAGCCAACTAAGAGTAACTGAACTTAAAATCTGCAGCAAAATCCCCATAATATTTCGAAAACTAAAAATTTTTGGGATATACAACCTTATACAAGCTTACCCTTATTTTTAATGCTAAATAAGAAATAATCATGAAATTTGGGTGTTTCCATTTGAAAATCTTTACTTTTGACAGTTTTTTCATATTCATTTTTAATCTTATTTTTTAAACACCCTGTATTAATAGTTAACAAAATATTATAAAAAATCTAATAAAGCAGGTCCTTTATAACAAGAAATCCCACTTAAATTAAATAAATAAGGCTTCTTTATAGAAAAAATTGATAATTATTCTAAGGCTTGCAAGAATTCAAATATGTCAAGAACGTTTAGACATAGGTATACGACATGGTATACAGAATCTGCCTAGATTCTTGCGTAGAATGCAAAAATGTAATAATATATAGGGTGTCCTATTTAAAATAAGCAAGTTGACACTTACTTCCGGTATAATTGGAAGTGCCACCATCATGAAAATATTTTAGTTCGATCGCCCCCATCCGCATCAGCATACTGTCAAATTTTCAAAATTTTCCTATGTATAGTTTTCTATATATAGATCGATTAGTTTCCTGGTGGGACACCCTGTATAGTGTATAGTAATATGGTTATAACGGTTTATTCATGTCCATCCGTCTGAAGTTTGTATATTATGCATATTTCTAGAATCCTAATCAAGCACCAGACGCAAAAATTGTATATTATTAATTTTTAGCGTTTTAATTTTTAATAAACTAAACCTGTGGTGGCCTTGGTGCCTCTGGATAATTGAATTTAAAAATAGTAAAATTAAAGGGGGCACATATAATGTTTATAAGATTCTTAGTACCCTGTGCTAATGTCAAGTATCTATTACTGGTATGAACTAAAAATTCTTCGGTAGTTATGGTTGTTATTTTTAAACTTATTAATACAGTGGGTTTATTTGTAAAAATTTTCGGAGCTACCATGCATGTTCAAGTTAAGAATTTGCTGATAAAACCCCGTAAAGAATAGAAAGAGCTAAAGTTTTTACGAGGAAGAAACCTGAAAAGACGACTAACAAACAAATGCATGTTTTATCAGTGTATTTCGTGACTCGGCCAAAGTGCTTCTTGTTTCTGCTGTGTAAATTTACTTTAGCAGATGGCAATCTTTAAAAATGCCTGAAGGCCTTAAGAACTCCTTTATCGATCAAAAGATAGCAAGAAAAGAAAAAAGAAGTTTGTTTGCATAGCTCTTCAAAACGCTTCCGCCGAGCTGAATACGGCGAATGTGCACTAATATTTTTATAGGCTTTCCTATATTTTGCATCAATGCAGCGGTTGATAATTAGCAACTATGTTAGTGCGCCATCCATAATTCTTCTATATATTTATAGATATTTTATCACAATTCATAATTTGTTTTTAAGTTTAAATTTGATATCATTTGACAAAACAACACATAAATTTTACCAAAAACTGCAGGAATAAATCTATACATTTATTATGTATACAGTGTATGGTTACTTATATTCAAATTGGTTATGTATCCTAGAGAAACACTTCATATTTTTTTTTATCGACCGTCTAAAAAGTTAGGTAAGGACCCCTTAAATTAAACTAAATTTGCGGGACTTTACTTCCTAGATTACGTCACCGTCAGGCCGCGTCGCCAGAACCGAATTCAATTTAGAACAAACAACGCGCACATTGAGGGCGGATAAAACACATTTTATAACATTTACGTAATAAACAGAAAACAGTTAAAATGTTACAAAATGCAGATCGACTGTAATATAGTAGTAGTAACAAGATTTATTTAGCACATGGCTACTACCGCGGCTGTGGCTCAGAGGTAGAGCTACTGGCATTCGAACGCGGCGACCCGGGTTCGATTCCCGGAGTGGGCATAAGTACAATAAAAAAAAGTATGTTCGAAATTTAGTGGATTTAAGAATGCAGGGAAGAGTGTGAAAGGTATCATCTTCCAACCCACCCCATTCACGCCGGTAACCAGGCCGGATGAGATCGGATATTTCATGGAGTGCGGAAGAAGGTACACACTCCCCAATCGGTAGGTCATGCAATGACAATAAACCAAGGGTTGATAGCCCTTGGGGGGTGTCGCATGACTGAGGATCGTGGTTTGGAACCCACGTTAAACTGTAGATCCCCTCGGGAATGGCCCTGGCAGTGAACGAAGAGGAAAAAAGTCTAATTCGAAAGAAGGGCAGAACGGCACATGGCTACTAATATTTAATTAATAAGTATTTATTTTTTTTAATACTATTTTAAAGGACCTTTTGAAAAATTCTTATTTATCTTGTTGTGTTAATAAATATTTTTTTTAACCCTGTTTGAATGATTTTAAGGTTTTTTGTGTTTTAATCGACTTGTATTAATTATTAAATTCATTAAGCCCGTTATGAAATACCGATTATAAGCTACGTTTTTTGAAAAAGTATTAAGAAAAAAATTATTGTTATTTCGCGTTAAATAATTATGATGATCATAATTCAGAACAGTAAACTCTTTTAAATGTGACGGTAACCTACCATTTTGAATTTTGTAACTAAATATAAAAACCAAAAATAATATTAAATTTTTTACATTTAACCATTCAAATTTTTTTAACATTATATTAATTTTTGAATGTCTATTCATATTAAGTAAAATTCGCATCGCTATATTTATGGCAACATGTCGACCCTTCTTTAACCACCATGTCAGTATTTAGGGCTTTAATACAATACAACATTTTCATAGCACCATGTATTAACTTTTTGCAATCATACATTTTAAAAGCAAATTTTTAGCCTTTAATTTTTTTGGCGCAAATTTATGTAAAAGATGCCTAAAGTTCAAGGACTCTCCTATCGATCAAAAGATAGCAGCACAAAGTTTGTTTGCTTGTCTCTTTAAGCCGTTGGTTGCATAAAAGTAAAGTGACTTTAAATATTTCAAAACGCAATAGCATGTTCAAGATGTTCTCGGCATCGATGTAAAATTTAAACATTCATTAATTCTTGCATAATTAGAAGTAGGCACATAAAGACTGTCTCAATTAATAAAGCTCTGTTTTATGGAGTTCATCAAAATTCGTTAACTTTTAACTTTTGGTTCAATCAGAGTCTGGCACCATCACAATTAATTTTTTTTTTTGTTTCAATGCATTTAGTGCCGTATAAGCATTTAAGCACAAGTTTTACTAATATTATTGTGTAGGTATAATAGAAAATAGTTATTTTTGTATTAAGTGCGTGAAGTAAGTGTTTTTTTAATGGCATATGAGAGTGTCAATTTTTTGTGCCATTAAAACACGAATTTCACAAACGAAATACAAACAACATTTTTTGTACAACTGAAAGTTTGAATTAATCGGTTAAATTGTATATTATAAAAAAATTTTACCATATAATTTCACATAATCAAGTTAACAGCCCTGTCGTTACTATAGAAATGGTTTGTTGGCACGTTCCTTGTTTTGTTGTCATACGTTGATAGCTGTTCATATTTATTGCAATTTTTTAAATAAATAGTATAAGTACTTAAAATGGATGTAGATTACGATAGTGATAGCGAGATTCCTTCAGATATAGCCGATATAGCAAATTCGGCTATAGCTAACATGTTACCGGCGAAATCAAGATTTATATACGAGAAAAATTATAACCAATTCCGTGAATGGTGCGGCAAGAAAAATATACAAAAAGTGTCTGAAAAGGTACTTATATGCTATTTTGAGGAGAAATCAAAAACTGTAAAACCTTCTACTTTATGGAGTGTCTACTCAATGTTGAAGAGTACATTGAATGTTAAAGAAAATATTGATATAAAGAAGTTTTCAAAATTGGTGCCTTTTATTAAGAACAAAAACGTCGGATACCGAGGGAAGAAATCTAAAGTTTTATCGAGAGACGATATTAATAAATTCATTTAAGAAGCTGATGATAAAACAAATTTACTTTATAAGGTACAGATGATCAAAATTTTGTATTATTTCAGTAATTTCAATATTTTTTTAATTGTAGGTTGCGTTAATTTTGGGAATCAGCGGTGCTTGTCGCCGTGAAGAATTATTGAAGGTAACTATTGATGACATTGAAGATACCGGGTCTATATTGATTGTTAAAATACCGGATACAAAGACCTATTGCCCAAGAATGTTTACCGTTTCAAATTCTGATTATATTGAGATATATCGCAAGTATAGAGCACTAAGGCCGTCCCATACACACAAAAAGAGATTATTTTTAAAATATTCAAGAGGAAAATGTGTTGACCAACATGTGGGAATAAATAAAATAGGGGAAATTCCTAGCTTGATTGCAAAATGGCTGGGAAAAGAATTGCATAAGAGCTACACAGGTCACTGTTTTAGGAGGAGTTCTGCAACTCTCTTAGCCAATGTAGGGGGTAACATGACATCTATAAAACGCCACGGTGGTTGGAAATCTGCCGCCATAGCAGAAGGATATATAGAAGATAGTTTGAGTAATAAAATTGATATTTCTAATAAATTAAATTGTTCCTCTACTTCCAAACAAATCAATATAACTGATACAATTGTGGACTCAACTTTTCAAGGAATATCTAGCGTTTCTGATCAGCAGCAAGGTGGACCAGCTTCGGGAATTAATATTGGAAGCAATTGTTTGAACTTCACCATCAATTATTATTGTAACAAATGAGATTTTTTGGTAGTTGGTAATTAATTAGTAAATTTGTACAAAAAAATTCAATACATTTTTTAAAAAGTAATGTTTTATCGTTTTTTTTTGTAAATCATTTTTCCAGTTAAAAAAAGTCTTTTTTTCACCGTGAAAAAAAGTCTTTTTTTCACTGTTAAAAAAACAAAAGGTTTACGTATCGATAGCGATGAAAAAATGTCAACTTTTTTTGACAGTTGTACAAAAATATATTTTGAGTGTTTTATTACCTAAAAAGGGAAATCAAATTTTTTAGTTAATAAGCCACAAAAAAACTTTTTCTGGAATTTTGTAATTTCTTGCCATTCTTTCGACTTAGGCTTTTTACGTTCGCTGCCAGGGCCATTCCCGAGGGGAACTACAGCTTAACGTGGAATCCGAACCAATATTCTCAGTCATGCGACACTCCCCCCGTGGGCTAACCCTCGGTTTCTTGCGCCATTGCATGACCTACCAATAGGGGAGTGTGTACCTTCTTCGCACCCTACGAGATATCTGATCTCATAAGACCTGGTTAATGCCGTGGATAGGGTGGGTTGGGAGATGATTCATTTTAGTAGTATATATATGTATGTCCTGGCGCACTAAAAAAGAAAAGTGATAAAACCCTAAATATTCTATCACTCTCATAAAAAATAGACGCTTTTTTACCAAAATAACCCTCAAAATAGAGAAAATCACAAAAATTTCAAAAATTTTAAATATTTTAGACTTCAACCCTCTTTACCCTATATTTTACACAACCATTTCACAAAAATCATGATAAAAGTCATAATATTTGGAGTTCTCTGATAATTTCTCTGAGCACTTCAAAACATATACATTTCTTCTACTAGTAAAAATCTAATTTATTATATAAATATAAATTATTTATACTCATACCGAAATGGTATGGGTGATAAGAATTCTTAATAATAATAAAATTTAATAATATTAATAATCATTAAATTTTTGTATATTTTATTAATTTTTATTGATATAAGTTATAAAAAAATTATATCAAACAGAAATATTATTATCAGTATAAAAATTATATATCAGGTATATTTCCAATGTTATCACCCCTATTTCTAGTATCCTCCTCATTTGTTGTGATTAAGCTAGTATTTTCAAGATAAATTTTAATACTTGGCAATCTTTCCTGTCCACTTACAAAACCTGAATCAAGAGTTCCAAACCTTATTAATGAAGTATGTTGGGTTATATTACTTCTTACTCCAATTCTAATTTCCTTAGCAGTATTTGTTAACGAAAAATAGGTAACTTTTTGAGTTAAATTTTTGTTTAAGTGGCAAAGCTGAATTGAGTCTTGATCTAATACCCATTCATTATCATTTTTTGTTTCCAACCAAAAAAATAATCGAGGTAATTGTAAATTTTCTACCCATTCATTGGTTAGTAAAAATAAACATCCTATTAACGAAAGTTTCTTTATTTTTCCATCTCGATTAGTAATTATAACTGGAAGATACGATTTAGCCTCATTTACATCGATGTAAACGTTCTTTGTTATTTTATAAACCTCCATTTATAAAGAAAAAAACTACAAAAACATTTCACCAAAAATTCAATCATACCACTAGTACCATCTATAAATTAATAATTAAAATATTAATTCTATTCATTACAGGAACTTCACCAAATAAAAAAGTTGTCACCACTGTAAATATAAATACATTAAAATTATGCTAAATAAAAGTTTGGTTACAAAATTTGCACAGTCACTCATAATCATGTGCAGTGTGCAGCAGCAACGTGAGATTTCTAAATTATTAAAGTATCATAATGACAGTGCAACTATATTACTAGATATTAGAAAAAATTACAGTAATATTAAAAATAAAATTATTAATGGAGAAGTTATTGTGCCAAATACACCAAAAAAGAACATCTACAATTTACTTAACATAAAGAAACCAAAAAAGAAAAACAAAATGAATATTGAAGAATTTAATGACTATTTGAAATTGAAAATCAGTGAAGAAAAAATTGTGGATTTGAGTAGTAATTTTGAGAACAATTTCGATAATTTGTACAATCATTTGAGTGAGATAAAAAATAATTTAGTGTGTCAAACTCGAGAGAACTTTGAACTAAGTGCAAGATTTGGATATTACTTAAATCTTTTTTATATTGAATATTTTATTAAACAAAATACATCAGGATTTAATGAAACTTGGAAGAATTTTATAAAAACACATTTTAATATTTCAGACACTCATGGAAGAACGCTACGCTTTATTGGAAAATTGTGTGCACAATTCCCAAAGTTATTAAAACTATCAATATCCATTAGTGAATGTTATAATCATAAGGACTATTTAAACATTTTGTTTTATAGTGATAAGTATGAAAGTTTAAAACTATTTTGGAAATGAAATATATTCTATACCATATTATGAGTCACACAAAAGTGTAGTTCTGCATCTGTCAATCAGCCATATTATGAGTCACACAAAAGTGTAGTTCTGTATCTGTCAATCGACATCATTTGACATAAGCAGAAGTGTGCTTCTGTTCGTTTTATTTTCCTTTCCTAATTCCCATATATTAGTAATATTATGAGTCACACAAAAGTGTAGTTCTGTATCTGTCAATCGACATCATTTGACATAAGCAGAAGTGTGCTTCTGTTCGTTTTATTTTCCTTTCCTAATTCCCATATATTAGTAATATTATGAGTCGCATGGAAGTGTGTTAATAATTAGATTTTAAACATACTGACGACACATTGTGCTTATCTTTTCAACATCCTGTTTCTCGGGTACAGGAAACATATCAAGAAACATGTGTCGCAAATAATGCATTTTATTCAAATTATGTTATTATATTATAGAGGGATATACTTGTACGTTTTTAATGAATATAAGTTAAAAATTTTCTTTAATTGTGTTATTTATAATATCATATGAATACTCTGACAAAGAAACCATACAAATATATGCAATAGTTCCTTCATTTCCACTAGGTGGAGTAATATTTTTGTTAAAATCTACATGTAAAATAATATTATTTCTAGACTCTGAGATATTTTCTGGTTGTCTAGTTAGGTCGATTACGTAAATAGGTCTGCTATTTTTAAATTGATCAGGGTTTGTATATATTAAAGGTAATTCCAAATGTGATTTATAAAATACCCTTTTATAGTCCATATACATATCATAAGCAATTGAAAATTTTTCATTATCATAATCTAAGTTTTCCAGTTCTTCAGGGTATCTTTTACCATTAATTTCAAACCAAATGTTCCTCACATTACAGTGATCAAATGCACTTGTTTCCTTATCTTGGTTATCGAATCTATTTGTCTGAAAAGCAACCATACCAAATAAAGGATTTCTAATATTTCTATAAGTATTTGTAATATCCAAATTTAAAGTTTTTCCGGATATATTTTTTTGCTGGATGCATTGCCATGATTTAAAAATAAAATTATAGTGATTTTGTTGCGATAACGTTTTCAATTCGTTTATTAGCTGAACCTTACTTATATCATCATACTCAATTATTGGAATTCGTATTATAAAGTCTTCAATTATAATTTTTCCATTATGTGGTCTCGTAGATTCATCAAAAGTACCATCATCTTTTTTTTTAGCCCATCTATACAGCGCGTCATTATCTCCATTTCTAGTAAAAGTAATTTCAAATCCGCCCTTATATATTGGACATTTTATATCTTTAAAAAATCCTAATCCAAGGTTAGATAAATTGCCTAAAACTTGAAAATTACCACCTCCTACAAATTTTGATTGAAATCCTGAGTTAATTGTTGGACCATTATTATCTAAAGAGAAACTAACAGTGCCTTTTATTGTACTAGCTTGTCCAGGATACTCAATTTCATCTAAAAGTTTATTATGCTTTTTAACTTCAATTTGTGAGAATAAATGGCCTACAAAGTTGTCAATTAATTTTATATTAGTATTGTCGCCAAAATTTTTACTATCATCTGCGTGGATATATCTTCCAGAGATGTCATATTTAGCGTTTCTAACATTTAGAAAACCATCCCCTTCATCAATTTTAAAAACAGTTTTTTTGTTAACTATATTAAAATGAAGATTAGAAATAGGTAAATAATTATGATACTCTGATCTTACAATTGCGTTTGAATATTTCTCAAAAACGTTCTCCATTTAATAGAGGAAAATTTATTAAAAACGTAATTTTTCAATTACTTCTTCTATGAAGGGTTTAAATAAGTCTGTTTTCTTCATTTTATCTACATTTTCCAATAATTTTAAACATAAATGACCACATATTGGAGGATCGTTATAATTTTGAATTTTATCATCACTATAATAAAGATTATCTTCCCCCAAATATTTTACTAACTCTTCTGGAGGATTAGCATCACCATATGAATCAAAATAAACTTTAAAATTATTTCTTTTCACCCAACAAACCCAATGAGATCCGTTTTGATAAGAATTTTCTAAATTTAACACTCCGGATTCATTTTTATTAGGTTTCTTAGGTAATTCATCTTTCATAAAACAACCTCTAAAATTTTTAATATTTTTTCCAAATTTTTCGATGTCATAGTTAGTTAAAGGTATTATTTTTTTGGTTTTTTGGCTTTTTTTAAACCCTTTCCCTCCATGACTTTATTATGTCTTTGTTGTTCTTCCAATTCTTTATCTTGTGCTTGTTTATCTAATACTTTACCTGCCACAGCTGCAGCTCCACCAACCAAAGTTGCTAATGCTGTTATCCCACCAAAGAGTAGTGGTAAAAATCCACCAGAATGATTTTTCTTAAGTTGATCATGAGTTAAAGTAATTCTACAACCTTTATTTTCTTTTTTACATTTTTCAATTTTATTAATTTGTCTTTGAGTTAATAATATTTTATCATTTCCTTTTTGATCTGATCTTACTTGAATAGTAACTGGTGTTTTCTTTTTATAACCAGTTTTAATTTTATTTTTATGATTATCTGAAAGATTAATTTGATACTCCATTTATTACATAAAAAAATTATAAAAAAAAGTTATTTTAAACCCATTCCTAAATGTCTTTTAATTTTCATAACATTTGTAGTGACCCAAGCTGCTGTTTTTTCACCTAAATTTGCATTAGGATCTAAAACTCTGTCCCAAGCTTTATATTCTAAAACTTCATCAGCTTTATTTCTTGTTTTTGTATCTTTATGATTTTTATAAAATATATCATGTTCTTGGGCAGCTTCATCTAATTTATTTATAGGTTTATCTCCTCTTTTTAATCGCTCGTCTAATTTTGTACCAGGTCCTAAATAATTATAACCAGGCCAATGCATTTCAAAAGGTAAGTTATTTATAAAATCATTACTTAATCCAGATCCAACAACTTTTTTAGGTAATCTAGATATATACGAAATTAAAATCTCTGTACCGTTTTCATTATCTAAAAGTTTCTCTAGTTGTCTTGTAAAAAAATGTAAAATACCGAGTTTTTCATTATGAAAATTATTATTTCCAGCCTTTTCTTCAGCAGCAATAAAATATAATCTTTTTAACAATATATCTAAATTTTCTATAAATTTATATTCTACAGGATTTTCTGAATATTTTTTTAAACCACCACCTCGTTTTGGAGTAAATAATGGTGAATGTGGGTCTAGATATCCATCATCCCATTCTAAAGTTTTATTAGGAGTTGATTCTTGTTGAATTTCAGAAATTCTTCGATTAATTGCACTAGCAGAATTAGGTCCATATTTGATGTCATTCCATAAAGGTTTTATTAAAACTGCATATTTTTTACCAACACTAGATTTTGGTTTTCCAGTACTTTTATCATTATTTTGATAAATTGATTCAGTTTCAAGTAAAATTTTGTGATACATTTTTAAATCTTCATCTGTATAATCATTTTTGTTAGGTGGTTCTGAGGCTGATGAAGTTATTAAATCCCACAATCCTTGTGTTCCTGTTATCCATTCACCTTTTAGACGTATGTCATTATCCTGAATTTTTATAAACTCTTTTCCAATCTTATATTTTTTGTTTTTCTCATCATAATAGACACCGAAAGATTTATCAAATTTTCTATGTAAAAACATAGAAGCTATCTCTCCAAAACTAATAACAGGTGGTGTTTGAGTTCCAGATTCTTGAGTTTTTGGTGTATAATCTATATCTAATGGAGATAAACCAATAGAAAGTTTAGATTTTTTAGTTGAATAGGGGACTAATGCTTTAATATCATGATTTGTTTTTTCTTGACCTTCTTTAACTGTTGTTTCAAGATGTTTTACTGCGTCAGTAATAGGTTTAAATTGCATTTCTCGATTTTCTTCACCTGAAATTTCACTCATAATTGATCTTTTAAAATCATTATTCATTATTTTTTTAATATCTTTTAATTTTTGAAGATCTTCTTTAGTGAATTCTCTTTTTTTCGGATAAATATTTTCAACAACATCTTTCTCCACTATTTTTTCTAAATCATTATCTGGAATTTTTTTATCTACAAATGTTTTTTTTAAATCTTTCTTTATTTTTTGAATCTTTTCAATTTTATTAACATCCACATTTTCAATAACTTTTTCTTGTGAAACTTTCTTCATTTTTTGAGTCTTCGCAATCTCCTTATTTAAGTAGTTTTGAATTTTTTTAACATCCATTTATAAATAAAATTTTTATTAAGAAGTAACTTTCGGTGTTAGATGTTATACAGCATGTTTGTTAGACGTATGTTTGTTAGACGTATGTTTGTTAGACGTATGTTTGTTAGACGTATGTTTGTTAGACGTATGTTTGTTAGACGTATGTTTGTTAGACGTATGTTTGTTAGACGTATGTTTGTTAGACGTATGTTTGTTAGACGTATGTTATAAATCCAACATGTTGAAATAGCGTCTATTTTGTAAATTGATCGATAAAAATCCATGTTTCTTTTTCCAACATTTATTACACAATTCTTGAAACTCTTTTAATGTTTTATCACTACCAATAAGATCTTCCCAAATTTTTTTAATATAATGAGAACCTTGCTCAAACATAATTAAATAATTTAAATTTGTTCTTATGACTTGTAAATCGACTAAACTATAATTTTGACTTAAATAAATACAAGAAATATTTTTTGGTCTAGATCTAACGAAATATTCTTTAATATTGTTTTGTTTTTCTAATAAACAGTCATCAAAAACTACTAAGCTATTGGGTTTACATTCGTCTACAGATATTATATCATCACAATTATCATAAAAATGTGTTTCTATCTTATTTACATTTTTAAAAATTTCTTTCAAATTATCATAAATTGGTTGATCTATTGATTTTGTAAAAATATACAAATTCTCATAAGGCACCCAATATTTCGTTATAATATTCCATAGTACAGTTGTTTTTCCTGATCCTGATTTTCCTAGAATTAAACATCTCAAAGGTGAAGGAAATAATGATTTTGAATCTTCATCTCCACATTTAAATGGTGTTATTTTATATTTGTTATTCATTTATAACAGATAAAAAATTATAACCATTTAATCTTGTTTGTTTAATATACTTTTCTCTAGGAAAAAACTGAATATTTTCCATGAAATCGTTTTCACGTAACTTAATTTCTTCCATGGTTATTTTTTTAACTTGGTAAAGATTTAACAAAGAATTATAAAATTTATAAGTTAATTTGTATTCCACGATTCTTTCATTTTGTTTCATAGATTTTTCAATTACTTCTATTATCCCTGATACAAGAGATAATAAAGATAATGGTAAATAATAATAGCTAGAAATGCCTGAAACACTAAATAACACTTTTAAGATTAAAATTATGAGACTAATTTTATAATAAAAATTATAACTCTTTCTAAAAACATATAATTTTTTTTCTAGATATTCTTCCATTTAAGCAAATAAAAATTAATTAGCTGGTCCAAATTGATCTATGGGTAAACTATTTAATTTTTCTTCCATGCTATTTATTTTATTTTCTAATATATCTGATAATGTATATGATTGTTTTACTGTGGTAGCATCAGTCTCATCTGTGCCCCAATTTAGATCAACAATTCTTCTATTATTTACAGAAATAGAATCATCTTTAATAGTAAACACGTTTAATTTGTTCTCGATTTTTTCAATTTTGTTTTCAATCACATCATTATCAGCGGATCGTTTCTGAATGGTTTTATCCAACTGAGATTTTGTTACAAGATCTTTTAATTTTTCTTCTAGATCATCTATTCTTTTTGAAAGTTGATTGAGTGTGTTATTCACCATTTTAATTTCATTATTTTTTAATGTTGCAATTTTCGCCAGGAAACTAATTTTCAATTTTTCTATATCGCTTTTATCAACCAAATTCTGAATTTTTTCATCCATATTCTGTGAGATTAAATTAGGAAGACTGTCCTGTGATTTTTTTAGGTTGGAGTTTACTTGGTTAACAATATTATTATGTTCGGTATTTACTTGGTTAAGAATATCATTTTTAAAGGTTTCATGATTTTTAATGATGCAGGCATTTACTTGATTAAGAATATTTTTTTCATAATTTGATAATTCTTTTAATTTTTTATTTATTTCAATCTGGCTTGTTTTGGTTTGTTTAGAACAACATTCAACTCTTCCATAAATGTCCATTTATTAGTAATTTTTTTTCTATAAATGATTATAGATCTAACTAGCAATAAATCTACCTTATACCATCATTTTGAACATCATTTCCAGAACGATGGATTTAATGTTGGTCTCGTTGCATTTTATAGTACACATTTAATTCCTAATTTTACAGAAGAAAATAATAAAATTGGTGATATAACTATTCCACCTGGACAATACACATTTAATGATCTTAAGAAAGTTGTTAAAGATTTAGAATTAAATGAAGTAACAAACACATTTAATTTCTCAAATGATGTGTTAGACAGACCAAGAAAATTGTATCCTGTAGAAACTATAAACATTCATTGTAATTTAGCAGATGGTATGAGAGTAGGGAGGTATGAGACCGATATTATATCAAAATTTAAAATAACATCACCATTCAAACAACCAATAGTTTATGAACCTTTAGGAAATGCAATTTTTTTCCCAGTTCAACATAGTTCTATGAATACAATAATAGTTAAGATTTGTGATCAAGATAATAAATTAATTGATTTTGGTGGAGCAAATATTACTGTTCTTTTGGAAATCAAATAATGTTTTTATGTTCAAATTCTCTTTTAAAGTCTTCTGATAAATTTTGATGATAAAAAATATTAAACCAATCAACCTTATCTTGGAATTCTCTAATAAATTCTTCTGATAATATTTGATATTGAGAAATGTAATACCAATCAACTTTATTTTGGAATTCTCTAATAAAATTTTCTGATAATTTTTGAAATTTAGAAATATTTCCCCAATAAACTTTATTTTGGAATTCTCTAATGAATTCTTCGGATAATTCTATATTCATAGAAATTTTGAGCCATTCAGATCTTAAATAAGGCAACACATTTTTATTTTTTGTTGTATTATAAAGGTTAAATATATTTCCTATGTTTAAATATTTTGATATGTTTGAATATATGGGATAATTATTTATTAAATAATTGATGTTCATTTTTATGTCTCTTTAATTAAAATGAATTTTTATTAAGAAAGTGTAATTTCAGATTTTTTTATTTATATATAAAAAATTTATTGTATATGATTACTGTGAAATGATGAAAAGTAAATTTTCTGAATATAAACATTTCTTATAAAATTTCGTTTTTAATAAAGATACAATTTTTTCTATATAAATAAAAAATGAATTCTCTTATAGATATTGAAAATAAAATATGTGTATTCAATAATCATAATATATTTTTTATTTTGGATAATGAAAATAAACCATGGTTTAAAGCTAAAGATATTTGTAATGTTTTTAAATATGAAAATTCAAGAAAGTCCTTAAAAAATAATGTGAGACCGAAATTTATTAATAAATATAAAGGTCTAGTAAAGGGTAACCACCGGTTACACTTACACCCGGATACAAATTTTATTAATGAACCAGGTTTGTATGCATTAATTATGAAATCTAAAATGAAAATAGCTGAAAATTTTCAAGATTGGGTTTATGAAGAAGTTTTACCATCAATTAGAAAATATGGTGAATATAAAATTGAAGAAAAATATTTACCTATTATTAATAATCTTAATAATCGAATTAATAAACAATGTGAGCATATTACAAATTTAGGAAACATAATTAAAACTATGAAACCAGATATTGCACCAAAAACTCAAAATGCTCAATTATTATCCAAATTTATTTTATTAAAGTTATTTGATAATGAAACTTTTGATTATTATGTTATTAGATGTCAACAAAGAAATTATAGAAAACAACTAAATATTATTCAAGATAGACATTTAAATGCTGAAATTGTATATAGTGTAGAATATAATCCAAATTCAATAAATTTATATAATAGAATGAAAGAACAATTACATGATAAAATTGAATTTTCTAGAAATTATTTTGATAGATTAAATCATTATACAGAAAATGAATTAATAGAAGATATAAAAAGAATTCACCATAACTATTAAATTTTTCCTATATAAATGGAATCAAAATCATATTGTGTCAAATGTAAAAAGAAAACTGATAATGTTAATCCACATAAAGAAAAAACTAAAAATAATAGAAATATTTTAAAATCAAAATGTAAAATTTGTGGAACTAATAAAACTTCTTTTATTAAATAATTCTATAAAACTTCTTTTATAAAATAATTCTATATAAATGGAAGGCACACAACCTTGTTATATTTGTAATATGTTTTTCTGTTTCTGTGAAAACTCAATCAAGCTTCATAAATTATTAAATAACTTAACATTAGAAGAAAAGTTATATTGTGATGAAAAATTAGAAGATAGTCCTCCAACAAAGAAAAGAAAAATTGAAAATTCTAATAAACCTCAAGGAAAGAAAAGGAAACATACTCAATAAAAATTGTTTTATAAATGGATTATTGTAGAACATGTAAAAAACAAACTAAAAGTATAGGTATTCCAAAATTTATTAAAAAGAACAAACGTTGGAGAAGAATATCATTTTGTAAAATTTGTAATTCTGAAAAAAATAATATTTCCAAGTCTCCTGAAGATATTGAAATACAAGAATTATTTAAACCAGTTAGAAAAAATTTTGTAACAAGACATTTTGTTCAAAAAGGAATTGATAATACATGGCAAGCTGATTTATATTCTTTTTATAGACCGAAAGGAAAAATAGAAGATAATTCTTGTAATTTGAGAACTAAACATGAACCAATAGATAATGACTATAAGCAATTATTGAGAGCAAATGATGGATATAAATATATTTTAAATGTGATTGATACATTCTCTAAATTTGCATGGGCCATTCCATTAAAAACAAAAACAGGATTAGAAGTTTCTAATGCGTTTAAATCAATTTTAAAAGATAGAATACCTAAATTATTACATGTAGACAAAGGGAAAGAATTCTATAACAAAGATATGAAACAAATTTTAGATAAACATAATATAAAAATGTATAGTACTGGAACTGATAATAAAGCTTCTATTGTTGAAAGATTCAATAGAACATTAGGAGATAAATTGAAACCAATTATTTATAAAAATTTGAGATGGCTTAATGTATTACCAAATATTATTAAAACATATAATAACACTATTCATAGAACTATTAAAATGAAACCTATTGAAGTAAATAAGAAAAATGAAAATGAATTATTGTTAACTGTATATAAGTTTCCCATTTCAAAATCTGTTCCAAAATTTGATCTTGGTGATAGAGTTAGATTATCATCATATGTAGATCAATTCAAAAATAAATTAAAAACTAATTGGACTAAAGAAATATTTACAATTAATAAAATTTATCAATCCAATGTAAATTATTTTAAAGTTAATGATGTAGATGAAGGCATTTATGAAGAAGAATTACAATTATCTAAATTATAAATTTTTTTCCCATTTTTCATATTCTTTTTTATTATGTTTCAAATGATCTATAAAATTATCTCTTTCAACATTTATTTTATAATGACCCCAAGCTAATGTATTCTTTCCATCTTCTAAAATATATCTTTTATCATCATATGCGCTTAACGTTTTTTTATTCATTTCTATAGTATATATATCATGTTTATTGCTCCTAATTAAACTTTGTTTTTTATATATTGGTTTTTTATTCTCTAAACAATTTGTAAAATCTTCAAATTTTATTTCTTTTTTAACAACACATCTTTTAATACCTTTTGCTTTTTTAATTATGTTATCATCATCGTCAGGTTTTATTGCGTATAATTTTGATCTCAATCCTACAAATTCTTTTATAATGTTACCATTCATTTCATCTTTAAATTTTCCCAAGACTTTTTTATTTATTCTTGGTAGATTATAAATATTATTTTCAGGATACTCAGATGTATCAAGTTCATTTATATAATCTTTCATATCTTTATAAAAATCTTCAGTTTTGACTGAACATATTAATGAATCAGTGTCTTCATATAAAAGTTTAATTTTATCTTCATATTTATTTTTTAATACATCATAATAAAATCCATATAAACATATTTTTGAAGTATCTAAAATACTCATTCCAATATATATTGGTTTGTTAAATAATATTTTCGCTTTCTCCATATGTACTGCAACTAAATCTTCTGAAAATATTTTTCTATCTTTAAAATTTGGTTTTGCAACTAATTTTTCCAATTGTCTATCGTTTGTACATAATTTTATATCAACACGATTTCTTAAATTTTCCATTGTTTTCCCGAACACTGCGTTGTTCATTAATTTAAAGAAATCCTTCTCAAAATCATTCTTAGCATTTGTTCTTAGTTTTGTATTTAAATCTATGTATGATTTCAGCCAATCTGATTGTTGAAATGAAATAACTCTATGAACTTTTTTCAATTTTAATCCTAATTGTAAATATTTTTTCAATGTCATATAATGAATTACATATTTACTTTTATCATATAATGTTGTCATCAATTTTGGAAGTTTAATATCATTAATACTATTTTCTGGAGCTAATGGAAAATCTGAATGTTTAT
Source organism: Polydrusus cervinus (assembly GCA_935413205.1). Taxonomy (NCBI): domain Eukaryota; kingdom Metazoa; phylum Arthropoda; class Insecta; order Coleoptera; family Curculionidae; genus Polydrusus; species Polydrusus cervinus. Next base: position 22,192,941 of record OW284514.1, on the reverse strand, counting down.
CATGTAATTCTGTTGGATATTCTAAATCAACTTCTAGAATATATCCAGTGTTGGAATCATCACAAGTATTCATTATTTTTTTGTTCCAATCAATATTATCAATTTCTTCCCATCTAAAATCTTTGTATGGTAAATATTTACACATACTCCATCCATATTCATTATTAGCATCTAAATAACATATATATTCTGATTGTTTTTTAGAGTTATATGATTTCATATATTTATTATTTGCCTTAGCATATCTATTACAACATTGTGAAATCCCACCCCTAATTCCTTTTTCAACCATCAATAACATATCATAATCTGTTAATAATTCTAGCTTTTGATTAGTTTTTCGCAACATTACATCCCAAGCATATCCAGGTAAACTAAAATACCATGCTGGATCTAATTTATACGTCTTTAATGATATTTCTCTAAAATTTTCAACAATATCTGCTAATAATAAAACGTCTATTTTATTATATAGTTGTGTATATTCTTTTAAATTTTGAATATTAAATTTATTCCAAACATCTTTAGCATGTTTATAATCTTTATCAGAAATATTTTCATCATTAAGTTTACTATAAAATTTACTTTTGGGTGGTAATTTTGTTTCGTTTAGTTTATCTTCTGAATCCATATATTCGTACGGATAAACACCTTTTTTAATAGCTAAATCAAGTAAATCTTCTGGAATAAATTTTTTCATTTCTTTAAATTGATCTTTAGTTAAATTATTTGCTAATTTTTCTATACTGCTTGATAAAAATTTAAATGAATCAATAAATCTTAATTCTATAGTTCTCATTATTGGTTTATCTTCTGCATCAATATAACCTGTATCATATTTAATTTTTTTCGATAATGAAATATAATTTTCATCAGTTTTTGGAATTAATTTTATATCTCCACCAAGTTCTTTTATGAATAAATGTAAATCGTACCCAGCTAAATTATGAAAGAAGACTGGAATGAATTTTGGATTTTGATATCTTAAATTACAATCTGAATGAGCTGCTCCTCTAAATTTTCCAGTTAAATGATCATGATCAATAACTTTTGTTTTACCTTCATCTAATATATCTAAGTCATATTGATATTCAAGAACTTTAGCTTCATCGTCTTGAAAATATTCAATCTTATTATTTAAAATTCTTTTACGTCTTTCAATTATTGGAGGTGTTTCGTTTAGATCAAGTTCACAAATATGACATATTTTTGAATTTTTATAAATTATTTCCTCATCATCAGATAATTTATATCCAATATTTCCACTATAAATTTTATCAATTTCTATTGCTTCTCTAGTTAAATTTTCACAAAATACTTTAGCAGCATCATTACCATTATAATTGATTGGATCTTTATAATTTTCATTTTGATATTTAATATAATATGCGAAATTATTTGGTAAATGTTTTTGATATTTTGTTGTATAAGATTTATTAGGATTAGGCTGACATGTATTTATTTTTTGTAAAAGACATTCGAAATCTGCATAAATTGTAAATGGAACTTTTAATGATCTATTATAATTTTCAAATTCAATTATATTATCATATTTTTCTGGTAATTCAATTTTTACAGCCTTATGCGTATTGCAATATATTTTATGCTCCATTAATTTATCATCATTTGGAAAATTATTTAAACATCTTTTACATAATGCTCTTTTTCCACAGTGTTTTGTAATATTTAAACCAACCAATTTCCATAAATCTTTTATCCAACAATAATGATTAGTTTCATTATTAGTTAAAAATAATAAATCAATATGTTTTTGTTTTTCATTATTAGTTATTTTTAATGGACGAATAGTATTTGATTCGTGCCAATATACATTTATAGAGAAATCAACTCGTTTCTCAAATTTTTCAATATCTGTTAATTTCACTGGGAATTCAATATTTTCAAATTCCTTATCAAATTCATGTTCATATTTTTTATATTTTGAAACTCTTTGAGGATCTTTATTAGGAGTATGTAAAGCTGATAAAATAGACCAGAGGAAACATTTGTTATCATCATTTTTAACATTAATACATGCTTTTTTATTATTGATATTGTTTGGAAGTTTTATATATGATGCACCTACTAATGGCATAAATCTATTAATTCTTATTTCTAGAGCATCAATTCTATTTAATTTCCAATTTGATCCTTTTGCTTCAAATTCACCCATTTCTCTAATAATTTTGTTAGAAGCATTTGAATAGTATTCATTCAAATTTGTTGTTGGTGTTATAACTTCATGTTGAGTTTTAAAATTAAATGTACTTTCTTCATAATTATCTCTTTCACCTCTAGAATATATTGCTGTCATAAATAAGTTTGTTACAAGGTTATTTCTTTTTACATTTTGTTTAATTTTTCCCAATACACGATTTTTATTATTCTCTAAAAATATAGTAGGGTCAATATCATTTTTATTTTCAATATATAAATTTTTTATTCTGGAATTAAAAGCTGTATCCTTTTCGATTGGAATTACTCTTTCTTTTGGTTTTTCAAAAATAGAGTTATCAAAAGTATTTAATATATTAGCATTATGTATTTTAGTTTTAATATGTTCTTTATAATATGATCTTCGAATATCCTTTTTACAAGTACCACAATATTTTTGAGGAATATTTCTTTGAGGTCTTGATGTATTTTCTCGAATATTTTTTCTATCATTTTTATTATGTGATTTTGTTGATATATGTTTATCCCATAATCTTTCTGGTATATCATTGTCACAAACATTACAATAAAGTTTTATTTTATTTTGATGATTTGCACTATGAATATGTTTAATCCAATTACGATTTAAAATATCTTTATTACAAGTGTTACAGTAGCTCGTAGACATTTCTATTTATAGAGGAAAAAATTTATACAAAATAATTTTTTTAAAAACTTACAATTTTATATTATTTTATAAAAACAAATTTTTATTAAGAAAGTACAATTTTAGAATTTTTTTTAATGAGGTACATTTTTGCTCTACAACTTTTACAACAATAAGAATAATCATCTTTATTTTTATGAAATTCTTCATAAGATTTTTCTTCTTGACAATAACTACATTTTCTAACATTATTTATTTTTCGTCTATGACTATCACTATTTAAATGTTTCTTATAAGAATGATTAATAATTTGTTTACCACACACGCAATCTATTATAGTTTTGGTATTTTCATATTTGTCAATTGAGAAGTCACTTACACATGATTTACAACCATATGATAAACCAGATTTATGTTTATAAAATTGAACATATGATTTTTCTTCTTTACAAAAAGTACACTTTCTAATCTGGTTAATTAATCTTCGATGTATATCACTTTCTAAATGTTTTTTATAAATATTATTTCTACAAAATGTTTTTCCACATACGCACTCTATTCTCCCCATTTTTTTTTTTATTTATATAAAATAATTTACACCTTTATTAAAAACGAATTTTTATTAGCAAGTGGTTATTTTGTATTCACATTTATTTTTATAATGAAATATACTACTTAAGTGTCTGATTTTTTATGATTATATTAAATTATATATTAAAGACGGCCGGGGGCCGTCTTTAATATATAACTGATTAGAAAAACTATCAGTTAACTCTTGTATTTCTTTTTTAAGTTTATATTCACCATATTTTCTTATTGATGGTAGTACTTCTTCATAAACCCAATCTTGAAATTTTTCTGCTAGTGGTTGTTTTGATTTCATAATTAATGAATAAATGCCGTGTTCATTAATAAAAATGGTATTGGGTTGTATATTTTTAGGGGTGAACGAAACGTTCACCCCTAAATCTTTATAACTTTTCTTATATTTTTTAATATCAATTTTATTAACATTATCATAAATAGCGTCTCTGGGTCTTTTATTTTTACTATTTCTAAAAAATATTTAAAAAACACAAGTGTTGATAAAAATTCATTTTAAATAAAGAGTTAAATTTTTTCTATATAAATAAAGATGAATCCTGCACGAGATCTTAACACATGTATGAAAATTTTACCAACTAAAAAACTAGATGAACTTGAAGAGGGAAAAAAATATAAAACTTCGAATTTCAAATTTGTTACTACAAAATATGGTGATCAAGTTGTTGTATGTTTAGATAACACTTTTAATGTATTTCTACCTGAACGTATTAAAAGTGTAATAAATAAAAAAAATTTAGACAAATTTAATTCAGCTGATATGTCATTAATTTATAAAGGAAAACTTGATAATGCGCATAATATTGAGTTTGAATAATTTTTATTAGAATATTTAGATGGTCCCATTTTAGGATCCCCTAATTTTTCATAACTTTTTAATATCTAAAATAGAATTCATTTTTTAATTTTTATTTCAAATTATATTTTATTAACATAATTTAATTTTTATAGAGAAATTATCAGAGAACTCCAAATATTATGACTTTTATCATGATTTTTGTGAAATGGTTGTGTAAAATGTAGGGTAAAGAGGGTTGAAGCCTAAAATTTTTAAAATTTTTGAAATTTTTGTGATTTTCTCTATTTTGAGGGTTATTTTGGTTAAAAAGCGCCTATTTTTTATGAGAGTGATAGAATATTTAAGGTTTTATCACTTTTCTTTTTTAGTGCGCCAGGACATACATATATATACTACTCATTTTACACTCTTCCCTGCATTCTTAAACCTACTAAAATTCGGACATACTTTTTTTAATGTGCGTCTGCCTACTCCGAGGGCCTTTGAACGCCACGGTCGAATGTCAGTGACGTACCTCTGAGCCATCGCCGCAGTTTTCTCTGGAATTAAAACAGTTTAAAAATCATGGTAATCAATGACATTTTTGTATAACTAATACAGTAAGCAGAATTTCTAATTGAACTCGATAAATCAGTTTTATTTAAGAAATCTGATCGCGTCGTTATTTGCTGACCCAGTTTTTAAGAAAAGCCCTAAAAATATCTGTCTTAAATTATTTTTGACGGTAGTAAAGGTAAAAGTTTATCTTTGCCGACCAATTAATTACTAACAACAAAGAAAAAGCCTTAGATTCGTTTCTCAAAAAAAACAATTATTTATTATTGTTTCCCAAGTAGGGGAATTTTAAAAGTAGGCAGGAAGCAACAAAATTTTAATTTAATTTTTTGCCGTATAATGATTCATTGTTAGGGATAAATAATAAATCATTCTCTAATTGATTTTAGTATCATTAAGTGCACAAAAAACATTCTGTTTTCGTTTATTGAATATTTTATAAAGTATTTAGTGAAAATAATGGAAAAATTGAAAATGCTGTAATTGAAAATATAAGTTAGTTATTTAAAGTAAAATATTAGGGTTTCTTTAGTGCAGAAACCCAGTATATTATCGTAATGTTAAATAACGCTAACGTTTGAAAAATACAGTTATTTTATATCTATAAAAGCATAAAATTACATAAAATGTGGTTTTGTAAACACTCCAGCCATGATACAATTAAACGGTTGCAATAAACAATTAAAATTAGATTAAAATAAATACATAAGTAGAATTTTGGAATTAAAAAAGTCATAAATTAATGTTTAGAGCTATAAAATGTATTTTCTTTTCTTTTTATGTTTCATTATTTTAATATTAAATCATAATTATTATTATCGAGCTGTACAGATAAAAGAAAAAAATGGTTTGGATAACTTATTTTAAACTTATTTTTAGTAAACTTCAAAGGATTTTTTGTTCACAATAATTGTACAGTTTATAAGAACAAGTCAAATTGGTGAAAGAATAAAAATAAAAACTATTCACATCATTATAAGAACTTAAAAAATTTAAAACAAAACATTGAACTGGTATAGGTTACTGGAAAATTTATAATGCCTGATATAAAATAAAATATTGATTTCGAGATATAAAAATAAACCGCGGCGGTGGCTCAGAGACCTTGGCGATCCGAGTTTGATCCCTGGAGTAGGCATACGTACAATAAAAAAAATTATGTCTGAAATTTAGTAGGTTTAAGAATGCAGGGAAGAATGTAAAATGTATCATCTCCCAACCCACCCCATTCACACCGGTAACCAGGCCGTATGAGATCGGACGTCTCTTGGGGTGCGGAAGAAGATGCACACTCCCCAATCGGTAGGTCATGCAATGGCAAGAAACCAAGGGTTGATAGCTCTTAAGGGGTGTCGCATGAATGAGGTCGTGGTTTGGAACCCATGTTAAGCTGTAGGTCCCCTCGGGAATGGCCCTGGCAGCGAACGAAGAGGTAAAAAGCCTCTAAAAAAAAGATATAAAAACAAATACCTTTAAAGTAAAGTGTTTTAAAATTACTTTACCTATTTTTAGCCAATTCAAAACAGTTAATTAAGCATCTGTCTAAATTAAAGTTGTTTTACTGTCTCTGAATAATTATTTATAAAAACATAATTGAAATTAAAATACTTCATCATTCCGGCGAGGATATTTTGTTAAATTATAAAACATAATGGACACCAAGGCAGTATAACTTCCATTAAAAAAGCCATTATATAAAACATATTGTCGATATGACTGTTAAATGCTTTTTTAATTTTTTATTTAAACTATTCTGGTGAATCTAAATTTTAAAGCTTGATTTTTAATGTAATATAAATTAAAAAAATATAACATAAAAAAATCTAGTTTTAATTCACCAAAATGTATCTTAAAACCCAAATGCATAATTGTATTCTAAAAGTTCTCAGTGTTTATTTAAACACAGTTTGGATTCAGAGCCAAAAATTGGGATTTTAATTCAAATATATTAAAAAACAAATCTGATTATTATTTCATTTAATTAATTTTTTTATTTTCTATCCGACACAACCTAATTATTATTTATTGTTACATAATGAATATGTATATAAAAAATGTTCTTTAGCTACCAAAATTTACCTAAAACGATGGTGATCACAACTAAAAAATTGCTGATTAAGCTAAAAAAGTGACCAACAATTGCTACAGAATAAGTGAATGAACTCAAAGATAAGTTGTACACATAGTCCATATTTGAAGTGGAAAGGCAAATTAAATAGAAAGAAATACGCTACGCTACATCATACTCCTCTAAAACATATTAAATAAAAATTAGTGACGTACGGATTCTCTACCTTCGTGTTCAGGGAAATATAACTTGATAAATATTCATTTAAAATATTTTATGATGTGAAAAATGTATAAACATTTTTAAATATAATAATCTAATAATTAATAAAAATATTTCTTTCTCTTTTTTCATATACAATTAAAGCTCATCCATAACTTAAGCATAATATTTATATTTAGTTAATTTACCATGCAACAGAAATCCTAAGGTTCTTCGATTTTCCTTAAGTGAAATTTCCAATATTACAATTTTTCTACACTCCCTTATCCAACGACTACGTGTTTTCTTCAATTGTGCACCAGCTAACATTTGGTGGTGTATTTTCTCACTACTGAATATCTTTTAATTTTAAACCATTATGCTTTTAATATTTTCCTCTCTCGTCATCACAAGGTACTTTTTTAGTTGACTTAGTGTTTCACACTATTTTATCTTCATTGTTTGGTTTACTTTTAAGAAAATATTTTCTTTGATTCGTAAACAGATTTAATAAGGTGTCAATCACAATTTCATATTCTATGGTTATGTCCACAAACTATAATTTTCCTAAAGAAGAACGTTTATACGTTCGAAACACTAATAAAACTCTTACATCAATAATTTAGAGTAATATTTCTTCCTATTCAAAAGTACCATATTTTATATACAAAATATAATCTTATACTATTGACAAATACAAAATAACGAAATTGATAAAAAAATTTAAATCATTGTCAACTAAATTGTTATATAGCTTAATAAATTATCATCACAAATTGTGACGAAATTAGAGGCCACCGTTTGACTAAACTAGTAAGTATTATCTATTTTCATAAACCTGCAAACAATTTTAAATCCCTTCCGATAATTTGTCTGAAATTTCAGTATGTTATAGTTGTTCTACAAAACAGATAAAATTATTTTTTACCCAAACCTCATCAATAAATCGCCACAAGGGTGGTATCTTTTTATTTATTTGGAAATAAAAGTTAAATAGAAAAATGGTAAGCCAAAGTTTTACTAAAGTTTTCGCAAGTTTAAACCCGCTCTTTAGTCCAAGAAAACGATTTTCTAAACATCGATATTTAGTGCAGTTTCGATGCCAAGAGAATGTTAGGGATTTTACTAAGGAATTAATCAAAAGACCCTTCTTACTTTTAGGGAGAGGAACAATGAAATTAAATCAAAAGATTTGTGTAAAAACTTTTAAGTGTTTGTATTGATTGCATCAAAGTTTTTGTTCAAGAATAAAATAAACAGGTATACTAAACAACTGAAATCAAAAGGATTATCCTAAACAGATAATGACAATCCTGAAGGTGGTGATAATATTATGGTGTCTGTGGTTGAACCACAAGCATTGCGAGTGTTTCAACACGTTGTGTGCAAAAAGGAAACTCTAAATTATTAGATTATATTGCAATAATCAAGTAAAAGCATTAAACTTAATTGGGAATATTGTTTTTTAATAATCAATTCTTACAAAAGTATTTTTCACCACGTGCCTGCTTTATTTTTATAATTTCATGTTGATCCTTGAAATAAGACTTTTTATTAAAATACATACAAAATCTCCTAACGATTCGCCACCGAATAATGATTAAAAATATAATTTTTATTGGGTACTTTCTTTATCTGTAATAAAAATGATTATAATTTTTTATTAATTATAAGTTTTCCTATAAAATAAATTTACTTGACTGAGGGAATAGGTTACTAATAAAACTGTAAGCTTAATTGCGTTTCTTAAGCTTTATGAGGGCTTTCTCTTTTAAATGTTTAAAGGTTGTACAAATATCATTTATTATAGAAAGCGTCGCTTATTGAGGGATATAATGTCGGCATTTAAACCTTGTAAGTAAATCTATTTGCGCAAGAAAAAGATTCCTTTATATAAGTCTATAGTTTCAATGCCTGAGAGATGGACAAAATGCCTAAATATACATGGTGATTCCTAAGTTGATACTTTTTTTTTAGCTGTCTATAGAAATCATTAAAATAAACAACATTTTCAAATACCTTTTTTTAATTTAATTTATTGTTAGTTTCAGTTTCCCATGTGAAAGAAATCTTTGGGTGAATATTATTGATCCTGTCTAGAAGTCTTTGGGCACTAGTTTCATCACAGTCCAAAAAACATAAACAATCATCAACGTATCCAAACCAATATAGAATTTCACGGTTGTTATCTGAGACTATATGTAAAATTTAAAGATTATCCATGAAAAAATCAGCTATAAAGGGTGATTTCCCATCGTTAAACCATTAGGCTTATGTTATATTTCGTATTGTCTTTTTACAATTTTAAATTATTTTAAAGTATTAAGTGGACGTAGTGCCGTTCGGTCTAGATGAGGATGTCCTTATGTAATCATTGACGAGTGAGTATTGAAAATTATTTTTTTGGATCTTTTAAATCACAAGAATGTTTTAAATTCTTTGAATTCCTTAAATATTTTTTTTATTATTTAACCTACCGTTTTAAAAAGAAAATATTTTCAATTCTTATTTTCAGATAGCACTGAAGATAGCGAAAGCCGAAAGCGCTCTGCTATGATACTAAATAAACGATTTTTTTACACGTAATACAAAATCACTTCTACCTTCTATTTCTATAGCTACATTTCATTTAGTATAAGATAAACGGATTGGTCAAATGAGGTACTAATACTTATCCTGTTTCTGTATATTTATTATCCAACATTGACGTTGAAATTACCCCAAAACAGACAAAGAAGGGTCTCTGGAAATTTGTTTTCATGAAAAACAAGTGAAACATGTTAAATCGAAAAATATGGTCGTAATATGTTGCTGCAGTGGCAGTAGAGTGACGGTAAATTTTGGGAAAAAAACAACAGCGCCCATAAATTGGATAGGCGAAATAAATTTTCTGAAGCAGAACAAATTTACTGGGGAATTTTTTTTTCATGTCGGTGAACAATCAAGTTTTAAATCGAACATTTATTTAAAAAATAAGTTTTCTTATATTTTGAATGGCTTAAAGTGGAGTGTTCATTCATTTAAATATTTTAAAAAATTCATAGATAACATGTTTGATCTCTTTTATCTAAGAGTTCATTATCACCTATCAATTAAAATACTATATATTTTCAGAAATAATTAAACTGGCATAGATTGCGAATGTGAAAACGATTTTTGGCAATTTCGCTTTTTTTTAGGAGTTAAGTCACTGCCGTAGAATTTTCCAATTTCTTTTTTATAAATCACTATTTTTTATTTTGCACATTTTATCAATTTGTCTATCCATTCGCATTCAGGAAGTTCATTTGTTCTAAGTCTTTCATAACTTATCATGTAAAATAATTTTGTAGTATTGCCCTGGGCACCAGTTTACTACTATCTTTAATGCCTTATGGTTTTTTTTGCAAATTTGCAAATCTAATGTCTTACAGAAAAAAGACTCTTCTATTTAACAACCTCTGGTAGTGATGAGTTAATTCTTGTAACATATAAATATGACGTCGAAACACAGAGATACTGAAAAATCCTAATAAAATGAGGTGCTAAAAAAGGCCTCAAGTGCCAATTTTCTTAAGTCATTTCGTAGGTAGTAATAAAAAAACTTTGGTTTACAATATCTGCTGGAAGTGGTAAGTTACTTTTTCACAACCGCCCATGCTGAAGATGTGTGCAATTTTGTGTACTTGTCATTCATCAGAAGTGCCAAAAGGGCCTTAATTGTCACAGAACCCCGCGATAACAACTACTAATGAAGTATTTTGTAAAACAAATTGTGTGCTGCTCTATTCTCCACCTTTCTTCACTTAATGAATCAATAAATATTCCTCTTTTATATTATTAGTCTCAATAAGATAACTTATCAATCCATTTTTGGTAGCAACATAATTTCTATTGCAATAATTTTATGAATAGTAGTTCATATGGAACTAATCTAAAGTTAGTGTTATTAGCCACCATAAAATTTGTACAGTTACCCAGATCATTCTAAGAATATCCTAAAATCTTTAATATCGAGCTTTATGTAGTCTGAATTCTTGAGATTATATGTAACTTTACCTCTTAAATTTACCTTTAAAATTTGTTATTGAACATTACTGGGTTTTGATTGGCCGATGATTGCATCATTGTCAAAACTTCAATAGATACAAGAGAAGTAATAATGTTTTTTTTTAAATTTTAGCCACAATCAAAAGTAACACAAAACACATCCAAACTAGAATGTTTTCATCTGTGGCGTTCTTGCCTTATAAATTTAGCCCTTGAAATACTCACCTGTTGCTAGAAAACTACGTCACTGGGTGTATTTGTACCTCAACAATATTCCTAATTTGTGCACTTGGCAGCCTAAGTTCTAATAGCTTCGATGTGCCCTTTGATCACTTCCTGATGCTCTCAGCTTCAACTTAATTTATTACTATTGTAAGTGCTTGAAATAGATTTCCTTCTGCATCTAAGATGACTTGAAATACGGAGCGACTAGTATTAGAAATATAATATATCGAGTGATCAGATACAGATTTTGAGTGTTCATGCATGTGACTGTCGTTAAGTTCAAAAGGAAATACACTTAACTTTGTTATTTTAAACGAAAGACTAAATATTTTTTTAAATTTTGATTCTACCTAAAATTCTAAGTACAAAATAGGTTTTATATCCTCGCGCCTATCCTTGAAAGTTTTCAAGAAAGTTATTATTGTAAAGAAGATGTGGAAAACAATAAAAACTAAAATTAAATATTATATTATGATGACTTGAAAGCACAAAACAAGTATGACACAATTCCTGCCTTCATAACCATCATAGGTTAAATAATTTGACACTAAAACAGTTCAAACTATAAAAATGATCTTTATAGCTCCGAGAAATATTCAAAAGATTAAAAATTGTAATGCATCTAAATATTTAGCTGTCCATATTAGAACAATTATCAACTTTAGACCTGGGGAAGTGCTGGTGCAGCCTATTGTTATCCATTCGCACACTGAACATTGTGTGATAAAGGCGTGCTTTATATACATAGTATTAAGTACACTTATTTTTTATTGAACATTATAAAAAAAATACAAAATACAAAAATACATTATACAGAAATTAAATTATAAAAAACATAATATTCTTTTTCATCTGAGGAACTGTCATCTCCTCTTGATGTTATAATTAACAGGTCGACAGTCCTATCGATCAGGTAGTCAATATCCCACATTTTCTTATCTTCCTTAATGCTGCTTTTCGCCACTTCTCTGGTGTCACTTACTTAATGGCTTGATCAAACAGTAGCTTAAAATCTTTCATTTTAAATGTCGTGCTGTGTCTTGCTACAAATCCTTTAACTTGCGCCCATATAAGTTCTATAGATTTAGTTCGCAATGATATGGCGGTGTGTAGCACAGTTATTTCAAAAAACGATGTTTGTCTAAATTTGCTATAGCTAATATTTCCTTCTTTATCAAATTATCTTTAAATTCAATACTTTTAGTGGTTAACCAGTCGATAATTTATTGTTTTCTTCAAGATGAAGTTAAAGTCTTCTCTGTGCGTCGTGAATAACTACTACTGAATTAGCTGGAAGATATTTTATCATTTCGTCAAAATAGTCCTCAAAAACATTCGAATTCATATCCTCGTGGTAATCTCCCGTATCGAATCGAACGACTGCAAGGTTAGCAAACCTTCTTCTAAAAATTCCCCTTTGCTTCCATATGCGCCTATGGCCGACACCGAAATTGAGCCGAACTGGACGAAATTTTCCATTTTATTACTCTACACCTTTCTGAAATAGACTTTAATATTGCAGAACTTTTTATGGTAAATACTTTTTTTCTTAAAATGAATAGGTTATACTAAAAAAGTTTAGCATAGGATGAAGACACACTGTATATAGAAAATTAAATTAGTATGAATCATATACATTTAAAAATAAACTGTTTCCAGCTATTTGATAATTCTTTAAACAGTTCCATTACATTTAAATATTTCATATTTTATGCAACATCCAAACCTATTTTTACCCCAACGTATTTTGCTGTAATATTTATTTGAAATATTTAATTTCATGCTTTTGTGAATTTGGTTTTAACAAATCAAAACAAACGTTGTAAAATAAATTACTAAATATCCTATTACAAAGAAAAATGGTGAGAGTGTTAAATTTTCAAACGATGAGATTTTTATAATTAAAAGTAAAACGGAAAAATGGTTATTTGATGAAGAGTAATGACAGTTCGGGTAAGTCCGGAGTAGTATTAGAAGGTGGGATAGTTCTTAGTTCGCCCACTATAAGTATATCGTACTCTAACACTGGGGCCATTATCCAGTATAAGAGAACGATATCGATCCCATCAAATGATCATTTGCTTCCCCGTTAGTATCACAGAGAGAAATCTGTATTCAGGACAACAAGGGAAGTGATGTGGACAAACGTCACATACTACATACAAATAAACAGAAAAGTAAGCTTAATAAATATAAAATGACAGGTGATAGACACGTTCTTTCGTCTGTTAGTAGAAGAAGCCGCTTCTCTTACTATTTCGTGATAGGAACAATCACCCTACTTCAAGAATACGATTTTTAAGGTTTCAAACGAACTCCGTCCCTATATTTCATGAGAAGGTTTCGAGAATTCGTCACCAGACGCCTAACTCTCAAAATCAAGGAACAGCCTTCTCATTAGATCATTCGCTTTTCCGTCAGTGTCACATACGATTTTGAAGATTTCAAACTTACTCCGCCTCTTTATTTCATAAGAAGGCTGTTCCTCGATCTCGAGATTTAGGTCTCAGTTGATCTAAACAAACTAGTGCAAGGAACTGTGGATGTGAGAATTAAATAGGGTAAGTACAATAAGCCAAAGCTGGACTAAGTGCATTCGGCACGTGGACAAGTTCTTGGAAAGTACAAAAAATTGCCCCAATTGCTCCACCGAGTGAATTTAGTCCTAAATTAATTATCATAAAAGAAAAAAGTATAACACTACATCGAGAAAATATCATGTTATTTTAATGCCTTTCTCCATAAATTTTAATAAATATATTAAGTAAATCGACTTTTAATTTAAACGAGCCACTAAAAATAAAAATAATTGTGTCTACAAACCCCTCGGAAAAACTTGCATGTTCCTGTTCCGGCATAATTTATTTTTCCATCACCTATAAAAATCTGCTTGCACGTAATCGCACAATCAATCTTTCGGTGTTTAGTTGGTTTTATAAATCTTCTACCCTAATTATTTTTTTAAATAAAACCATTACACGGATAATAAAGTATTCTTTATGCTATTTCATTTTAAAATGATCGTATTTTCTAAAATACGCGGAAAATTATATCACTGTACATAAATAATTTTAGTTTTATGGTTTCTTCTAGTGCTACTAATTTAAACCGGAATTTATTATTACCGTAAAAAGAATGAATACTGTAAAATGTATTATTTACATAAAATTCTTACTTTGATGCGGAGTTTTTTACTTGGACTGTTTTGTTTTATAAAGAGCAATTTTATAGGAAGATATTTAATAATAAGAAGTTTTTAATTCAATTAGTATCAATATATAATATATAATATCAATTTTACGAAATGACGTAACTCATGTAATTTAGAATTTGAGATAATTATTTCTATAATTTGATAAAATGGGGTATAGTTCTTTTTCCTTCGCCCACCTATGAAAATAAGAAAAAAAGCACGGTTAACTTGGCTTGAAGCGCCGAATATCACAAAAAATATTTCAACACTAGTGTTGTAATACAAAGCACCTTATTTAATTTAAACATATGGTGCCAATTTGATAGACCACCCCTATTTATTAAAAAGAAAAAATTTTAGAAAGCAGTAATTTTAAAGTGTTTAACTTATTTATCATGTATTTGTCGAATAATTCAGAATTAGAGTGTGATAATACGCCATCTGAAATTAGTTAATCCAGGATTAGTTCTTCCTATGATGTATGAAATGAGAATGAAAAAGTTAAATTACAAGTAAAGGAAAAGCCTATTGACAAACTATGAAACCAGATATTAAGTGGAACATTATCCTAAGTATGCTGATTTCAACATTAGTGTTGATATTTTTTTTTTCAACACTAGTGTTGAAATATTTTTTTCACAAATCAAAGACTTTTTTAATAATTCTTTGTGGTCGTAGAAAAAGTAGTGTACATTACTCGTGTGAAAGTGATTATTTTAAAACTCGGAGAATTTCCGAATCTCTCTCCTGGTTTGAAATGTATCACTTTCATCACTTGTTATGTAATATACTATTTCAATTCTTTATAGTTTCCTTATTATGTACCATATCGTCGTCCAAATTGTCGCTGTCCTCCGGCAAAACAATATTAGATACGTCACTTCGTTAATTTGATGACGAAATGATTAACTCAAATTAAGTCACATGACGTTTGTTATATGTCAAATTTAACATTATTTCTCCTTGCTGAAAACTGGTTTGTTTGTTAAAATTTTAAAAAACGGTTTTGACTCAGTACTTTTATTATACTACTAACTTGGAACTTTTTAAATGTAAGGTTTAACAAAATATTAGTTTATTTAAGACAAAGTTTAGACACTTTAATATATTTTTTTTTTGTTTTTTGTTTTTTTTTTTAAAGTAGTCCATCTCTCAGTGGAGTAAATTATGAAGTAGTAGGAAAGAACTCATAGTCTGCTCCACTAGTTTAATATTTGACTAAACCGTACATGTTTCGAGAGTACAAACTCTTATCCTCAGCGGAAATATAATGTTTTCTTTCTTTAATATGTGTAAACTTGTTCTTTATCTCTCTTTAAGGTGCTACTCTTTAGTGCATGCGAACTGGTGAGCGTATGATATTCTCATCCCTACCTTGTATATTTCTTTCAGAGATTTTCCGCTTATTCTCCATTTTGTAGAACCAAAATGTGGTGCTTAACACGTGCATACAAAAAAAAAATGTTTTCACAAATTTCGCAATAAAATTAAAATTTTATTTTATTTACTTTTATCAATCTATTTATTACTAAGCATAATGTTAACTTTCACTTAAAAAAAAAAATCTGCTACATAAAGTAGGTACAAAACATCTTTTCCCATTTTCTTTTCTCTCATTAATACTTAAGTATATCCAAGATTTAAACAGTATAATAACAGTTTTTTCTTCCTTTTTGGAATATTTTTTATATATATACATAAAGTATCATTAACTTATCAACTTCTTGTAAAAATGCATTTATAGCAAACATTTTCTTTTGCTTTACAGTTACTTTTACCACCTTGAGAATGTCATAAGTTCTCGCCTTTCTCTATTTTCGCTGAGGATGAGAGTTTGTACTCTCGAAACATGTACGGTTTAGTCAAATATTAAACTAGTGGAGCAGACTATGAGTTTTTCTTTCCTACTACTATACCTTATTTAAAAGAATTATTATTTAATTTAATTAATTTTCAATTATAATCTCCCTAGAGCATTATTTGTTTTACATCACAAAGTTTTAACTGGCAAGTATCTTTAGTCATCTTCAGGTGAATACTAAAAAATTCTAGTTGACACGAATGCACCAGGGATCGTTACCATGGACATCGAATAATAAAACATTGTTAAAATACCGAATGCTCTTTTAAGCCACCAACTCTAGTTATAAGGTATGAAGGAAATAGTCTCGTTAATTAAAAAGCAAATTAGTTAGCACATTTTTTTTCGCCAAACAACTGAAAAGACCTCAGAACTAAAACGGCGCTATCATCTCTTTGCAACACAACGAGCCGAAAAATTAGCATCGTTAAGGATGTCCACGAAATCCACTCGACAAAAACGGTTAAACCTAATGTTCACCTTGTTTTCTGTTACTAATTTAGGTAATGGTCCCGTTTTGCAAGATTTTATTATTTTAATTAAAAACAAAATAAGGCTAACAAGCCTTGTTTCTAAAAATTCTCGTTGAAAAACTGGGATATATAATATACTAGCGAATTATATATACCTCATTAAACACACCTATAATATTAGTAAATATTTATCGACTGTTGACTATTTTAGCCAGAACGATAATAAAAATATTAACTACAAAAAGTCTAAACTAAATAATTTTTTTAATTATTACTTTGAAATACCATAGGAATAAAATACCTAAAAATGTAGCTTTAAACTTTTGGTTACAATATATCATTAATTGTAGTTAAATTATAATTTGCAAAATTTATGTTTAAAAAAAATATGTTTGCATTATCCTTCTTAAACCCCACTTTAAAATTTATTTTATCTCACATAAAATATTCATTACAACGTTCATTTACCAGATTGTCAAATTTGCAAATATATGACTTTTATTTTATTTTAATGATTACATAATTTTTTGGAATATGATACTCAAATATTTCTTGATAAAAATTACCCACTATTAATTAAAACAATATTTAGCGTCAAGCCGATAAGGTTATGCATCCGCCTTTTGCATTAAAGTACATTGGGATGCAAAAACCATGAGTTTCCTGGGACACGGGTACACAATGACGGCTGTTTCAATCTTATTAGGACTCTACGGAAAGCGATAACCCGTAAGCAACAATCACTGATCGAAAACCCAAGAAACATAATATGGTATCAAGTGGTCAGGATAACAAATCATTACTTTTAAAAGTAATGATTTAATAACTAATGTAATGTAATAATAATAATGTAATAAGTCTTAAGAGTTATTTAAAAAAGGAAAAGCTTAAAGGCTGTTCATCTGTTGAACTATGACAAGTAATTCACAGATTGATTGACTTCATTTATAGCTGGGTCTCATAAGCTTTAAAATTGGATGAAATTTAGCAGGTGTTTACTTAAAAAAATATCATGGGATAAAACAGTTCATTAATTAAAATAGTAAAATACACTTGGTCCATTAATTATAAAATAGGTAAATAATTACTTGAATTTCAATAGTCTATAATTTCATTACAATTCAATTAATCCGTTTCAATTTTTAGTTTATTGGATGTCTCTTGGACCACTAAGTACAATGTGTGAGACTTTACTTTATTTCTTTTTAAATTAAATAGGTGATGGTTCGAATATCAAGTTGTTTAAACTGATTTTGAAATTGATGTTTCTAAAACACGATGCAATGAAAATTGAATTTTATTATTGTGTTAATTAAAATTTATGTTGGGTACTTACTGTACCCACTACAGCGCAGTGCAGTTTGTGTCAATTAAAGAAAAATTAATTTCCAAAAATCGTTATGTTATTTAAACCCAGTTTTCCCCGATTTTTAAGGATGTAGAATACAAAATGGTGTCAATTACAGCTTAACGTTAGGTACCTATTGTACCAGTTACAGTTCAGTGTCGTTTGTGTCAATTAAAATGGTTATATTGCCAATTATGCTTCCTAGCAGCAAAATTGTCAATATAATGATTTTTGGATTTTTTTTAATTGACACAAACGCTACTGTGCCGCAATGGAAATAGTAAGTACCTAACAAAAAGCTGTAATTAACACTCTTTTATATTTTTTATCTTCGAAAACGAGGGGGAGAGTGGGCTTCATCGCATCTTAATTGGTAATATGATAATTTTCGGAATTTAAATTTGCTTTTTAAATTATGTGATTTTTTAACTCTTCCATAATAAATGGACGCAGTGTACATAGTAATAGTAATATCAGAAGTTAATCCAAAGCTGAAATATTTCTTGTTATGTTATTATTTAACGGAAATATTTTTTCCGAAAATCGATCGGAAATATTGACATTTTTGATAACATTTCTGAAAGAAAAAGTCAATATTCCCTTACAGTTAGTCGTTGCTAGGCAATAACGGTTGGAAAATATTTATTATTGAACTGTAAGGAAATATTATTTCTGTACAGCTACTTGTAAACTCAAATGTGTTAAGCTTGACAAATCAATATTACTATATCTCCATAGTTACAACACAAATATTTAATGGCATCCTTTATTTGTGTACAAAGTTAATAATATTTATTTCAAAATTTTAACAAGTTGATTGTAATAAGTTATGTCCCTTTAATAATTTTCGATTTCCGGAAAAATGGTATGTATACGTTGTAGAAAAAGCCACATTCCCAGACTCAGTATTGTCAGTGTCGGCTTGCGCCTCGACATACAATCTTTACGATCGTCCGGGAATGTTTAGCTTTTAATACTAGGTATACAATGTACTATTATTGAAAAATATTTTAATATGAAAGAAAGCGAACAAAAGTTTTAAAAATTGAAAAAACTTAATGCCTCCGGTGGAACTTAAACTAAGAGCAAGCAAGTGGAGGACACGATGTTCTAACTTATTGTTTAAACACAAAATATTATGTATTAATATTTAGGACCTTTACCTTAAGCCATTGGATATTCAAGGTTTTCTTCTATGGAATAGGACAGCCAATAACAGGAATATTTAATAATAATAAAAAAACATTCATGCTCTAAGGTAAAGTCTAGCAAAGTTTAAAGTTTAAAATAGCAATTTAATTTTATGGAGAATTATAAACTTTTAGAGGTTTCCTTAGTAAAGTTTGAGTGGGCCCTAGAGCTAAAGGCATATTTTATGTATTAAGAACAGTTTTATTATAATTAAACATTAATTCTTAAAACCGAAATCTCAATTATAAATCAGGGAAAATAAGGTCCAATAAAATTAGGAATTGTGTGATAAGTCTAGACTAGGCGTAATAATTTTCTTAATATAGAAGGTTAATAATATAATTTTTAGTATTAAGGTTTTCGTTTGGTAAGGGTTAACCACCTACCCCGTATTAACGAGAACAAAAGTATTTGAAAACGGTCTGCAGGTGATGACATCCTATCAATGGTAAAGTCTTCTACTTCTTAGTAGCACTATATAATGTGTAATAGTATAGGAAACTTTCAGAAGGTTCGAAATTTTTTTATTTTTTTTATTTTTTAAATATTTACTACCACCTGACTAGTAAGCGATTCTGTGTTTTTACAAAAGTATTAGTTTCGTTTGTGTTTAAGTACAGTCTCAAAGATTTATAAGTCATATTCAAGTGATCAAGTTTGCAAAAACTCTATTAACTTTTACCATTTAAAATACCGTTCGAAACAGAATCTTAAGAAACTCAATAACAATTCTTTAAAATATTCATCAGTTTTAAATTTTTAAATATGTTGGTAAATTTACTAGCTTCGCCGAACAAAATTAATTTTTAATATTCTCCACACTACAAAATAATGAGAGTTTTGGTATCCTATTTTTATAAACTAGTTGTTAATTAAACCCACTAGTACCTTAAAAATGTAACAAGAATATACCGGGAGAGGACACAAAGTCAGTGGTACTTTTTCAAGATTCTACCATAACTTTTTTTAGAGTTTCCACTTGTAACGTTCATTAATTTATACCATTTACCCATGACACAAAGATTAAAATTTATGATATTCAGAGAATGTGACGTCATGTTTTGAGTAAGTGACTAACGATTCCAGAGTCATTTAACAATATTTGGCTTTTCGATTTCGTGTCCCTTTTTTTTATTCTGATGCCTCAAAAAAAAATTGGATTGAAATTAAAAAAAAAAATTTGTATATCCAAATTTATATGGTTTTTGTGCACACTATACAAAGTAGTCAATATTTTTAAAATTTGAATCGTATTTATATTACAAGCAAACGAAATGAAGAAGAATGACTTTTTTTCCGAAAAACTGCAAATACCTAAGTAATTTTACAAATATAGGTCCACTGTCGGCAACGCGGCTCCCGCGTTCTTGAGACTTTGGCGATATGCCGACATCACGTCTCCCGCGTTCCGTTCCTGTGAAATAAATATGGCTTACACTCTGCCCGCACTATGCAGAATCAGTTTATTACCGACCTTGTAAATAAGTGTTGGTTTCTAAATTCCACCATTTTGTTTTTCGTTACAAATATTTACATCCGTATTCAGTAAAGGGGTTTAAAATTAAGACCATCGAAATATTTAGATCAATGGTCTCACAGTTGTGTTTTCATCGTCGCGTTATTTTATATGCCATATTATGACGCTTTTAAGTTAATTAAATTTTTTTGTAATTAAATCCTCTTACCGATTAATAATTTGACCGGGACGTTCTTGCAAAAACAGTTCTAGTTTGATTAAGTTACACAGTACGTGCTAAAATACGTGATTCTTTATAAATTTGAAGAAAAACCAAAACATATTTACAATACAAGACTAGACTTAGTTGACTTTTTCTGACACTTGTCATTTTAAACGCAGAATTGTTAGTTTAGGATGGTTTTAAATTTAGAACTCTTTAGTGAACACGGCTGTTATTGTTTTAAGTAACTATATACCAGCTAAGCTGTGAAAAATATTAATATTTTTTGTAAAGTTGTTTTTGAATAAGATTGGGTTAATGATTTTTTATAGATTTTAATAAGTACTCAAGGGTGACGAGCGAAAACTACTGGGCATAGAAATTCAGGAAAAAAAAATTACAACTAAAGTGATCATTAGAAAATCCTGGAAATAATTTTTAAGTTCCGCATTTTTCCGCAAGAGGGCGTAATTGAAAAGTAAATTATAAAAGTTTACATATCTTCGAAAATTCCACATTAACTCTTTGAAGCACAAGATATGGCACATTTTTAACACCCTTTCTGCATGAAATAGATTTGAAAAATAAAATTGTGAAATTTTACCAAAAACAAGTTTATTTGCTTAAAAAAATATGGGTAATAACATTATTTTATTTAAAAAAAAAAATTGTATTGCCCAAATTTAAGAAAAATAAGTGGTTAGTTTAGCTAACCACCATGCACAGGAATCGAAATCTTTAAAATCGGAAACAAAAAGGCTGTCTCTTGGCGACTGGTTCCAAATCGGTTCTGTAGCTAAAGTCAAAATATCTATCTGTTGTCTCTTATTTTGATCAGCGGTAGTTCCTAATGATGCAGAAGCACTAACATCATTAGGGAGTTTAGAAGTTGAGGCTTTAGGATCTTTTTGATATCCCGATGTTGCAAAATTTATCAGAGGCATATTATTGTCGTCACTATCATCAGAATGTTCGGGTTAGCGATGCCAAAATACAAATATTAAATTCGTCTTCATGTAGGGAAATGGTTGGCTCAACATCAGAATCATCAGATTCACCTTCAGAGCCCAAAGGAAAATCTTCATCAGAAACATAATGTAGTTCCTTTAGTTCCTTATCTGTCAAACTTGCATGTTTTTCAGTAAAATGTATTCGTGTTATTAGAGATAACTATAATTACGTGCAGCACTAGTCAACAGTCAAGTCAAAAAATAGTTACTGCAATTCCAGTAATAATTCGTTTTTTATTTTTTCGTACCTTTACCAAACTTCTAATTACCATAGAAGTAATTATTTATTTGATAAGGGTACCAAAATATTTGCACTTTTAGAGACAGAAAGACATAATAGTTCGACACTCAATCTATCTTTAAAGATTTCACCGTTCTTACTGACTAAATTTTTAAAAAAATGCGCATTGAGCTACAAACGCTACGTGTTTCTTACTTTGTGTTTATGTCAAATATGCGCGGTGAACACGAGTACTAACCACTTAACCTAATGTACATAATTCCGCTTCAGGATAAAAAATCACTGTAGTAAATACGCACTCTTATTTAGGACATATCAAAACATGTAATTTACAAAAATAACACCTCCAAACTGCAATATGTAAGTAAAACTTTAAAAAACACATCAACAATAAAAGCAACTCAGTTATTTTGACGTTTACCAGCATATAATTATCTGTAGGGGAAAGCGGGGCAGAACGGGGTAGTGGGGCAGAACGGGGTACCCCCATCAAAATGCGAACGTGCAAACGGAAACATCCGAACTTGCACTGAAGGTCACCTAAACGCATTGGTTACATGTTAGGTACGACAGTGGCCCGAGAAACGTGGATCAGGAGGTTAGTCACGTCAGTCTCGTGAATTTTCGTGTAAATTTGTAGTTTTGGCATCCATTTTAACCACCGTAAGTAATTTGTTTATTAAATTTTAATCTATTTCAATTATGTACTGCAAAGAACGTTTGTTTAACAACATTTTTATCACTTTAGCTTTGCGCTAGGAATATTTTTTTTTACCAAAATTCTACTTTAAAGTAAAAATTGCACATGGGGCGGAATGGGGTGGGGTACAATGGGGTACCCCGTTCTGCCCCGTTAAATGTACCTAATTTAGTATTATTTCAGATGGTTAGAAATTATGTTCGGAAGACAACGCGTCAGGAATGGAGTATCGAATCAATGAATATAGCAGTTGATGCAGTTGTTACTGGCCATACCTAAATTTTAGCCCTAAAAGGAAAACGTCAGGTAGGCACCTTGACTTTCGCTGAACGAGGAGAAACCATAACTGCTGAAATCAATTTTTCTGCTGCTGGAGCATACATGCCACCTATGCTCATTTTCCCTAGAAAACGGAAGCAACAGACATTCGAGTTAGGCGTGCCACCTGGTTCAGTAGTAGAAGTTAGTGATTCTGGATGGATAACCACCGAACTTTTTTTAAATTGGTTCAAGCTATTTGTTACATTTTCTAAAGCAACAAAAGAAAATCCGGTGCTTCTTTTGATAGATGGGCATGCAACCCATACCAAAAATCTTGACCTCTCAACTTCGTATAAGGAAGAACTAGAAGAAGCAGCTTCAAAAAAGGTTCCGAAAATGAAGAAAGAAGGTGTTAAGAGAAAAATTGGCAGTGAAAGTCAAACAAGTAGCATTGCGAAGAAGAAGCGAAACCCTACCAAGGAACTGCCGATAAAAAAGGTAGATGCTGATTCATCTTCAGATGAAAATAATGACGTAGATTGTCTTTACTGCAATGAATACTGGTCCAAGTCTGTTGAAGGGTGGATTGCCTGTTCAGCGTGTCACAACTGGGCACATAATGCATGTACCGGCGTTGATAGTGAAGACGATGAATTGGTGCTTGTTTGTGAACACTGCCAATCCTTAGTGGATTTTTGTCTGCGGTTCTAAATTTAAATACAAAAAAAAATTAAATAAAATTGTGTACTTATTTTTTTAACATCATTTTCCCCACTAACATTATATTTCAGCAAGTTTAACCAAATGTTATTCGAGTTCTGGTAAAAACAATTAAAAACCCCGTTCTGCCCCGCTTATGGGGCAGTATGGGGCAAAATACACTTTTTTGGTTTCTCATAATTATTTTCTTTAAAATATTTATTTAACTACTGAAAATGGCGAAAAGGCTTAATTTACATATTAAGTAATAAACTGAAACAAAAAAAATTTTTTTTTGTTAATGTCTGTAGTGAAAATCAAGGATCAAACGTTAAGTACCCCGTTCTGCCCCGCTTTCCCCTACTTTCCAACTATAACAACCGAATTCAAAAACGAGTTCGCTAGCGACATCTGTTCATTGTACATCAAACTAGGTTAGGTGGTTCCAGATCTAGCCACTATGCGTAAGTGCCTGGCAATAGGAGGATGTTCGTGGTTATTAACGCAAACCACCATGCTTCTTGGGTCGCAAAATTGGTAGATATTACAGCTAACCACCGTGCTTCAAAGAGTTAAGGTATATCTTCGATAACACCATTAAAAAGCTTGGCCAATTATGCATCATTTTCGTCCAATGCTCATTGGCGTACCGACCTTAATAAGAGAGATGAAGCGAATATTATTATCAAAACATCCTATGTCTACTAACTTTAGATTAACTTGATATCAAGGGTACGTGGTTGTCTTAAATCTCAATTCAATGGATTTAAAATGTTTTTAAAGGTCCAACTATACAAAATAGGTCATCAAAAAACTAAATTTACTGTAATTATTATTTCTTTGCGAGGGAAAATCACCAAGCTCCTCTAATATTTTACTTTTCTAGCACTATAACACCATGCATTAAACAGATTGTTTTAACTATTATACATGTTACAAACTATGATGAACTTTTTTTGGCAGCGTGATTTATGGTGCGGTTTCGCTGTAACTGATAAACGACCTATCCGATTTTAGCAAACTAAAGACTGTTTGGAAGAGACATGTATGCACTTTTACCAATCGTATTTATTTGTCCATAATAGTTCTCAAAAAAAACGTTAGAGGGCGCAATTTGTAATAATAAAACATTATTTGAATTTACTCCGAAAAAATAAATCATACGGTATAATTATGATACCATAATCGAAAAGTAGATAAAATTTGCTAGAAAAAATATTAAAACTGCAGCTCGATATCTCCGTTCGTTTCAGCGTTATCGCGAATAGAATAATTTTTAAAATTTTAAATAAAGAATATTTTTTAGAAAAAAAGTGGGACCCCACTGATATTTTTCCATGTGGATATTATTTCGGATTAGCCTGGTCAATTCTGCATAAAAATGTTCTCTTGCGTTTTTCTCCTCAGGGACACCGTTCTTAATTAAAATAATTAAATTAAATTAGACGGGCGGGGTGGTCATTTCCAACAATTTTTATATAACAAAATTTGTCATTATCAATGTTAATAAAAATAATAACTAGTAAAGCTAATTTAATTTAATTATTTTTATAAAGAACGGTGTGCATAAGGAGAAAAACCCAGAATTGACCAGGCTAATCCGAAATATAATCCACATAGAAAAATATCAGTGGCGTCCCAATTTTTTCTAAAAAATATTCTTTATTTAAAATTTTAAAAATTATTCTATTCGCGATAACGCTAAAACGAACGGAGATATCGAGCTGCAGTTTTAATATTTTTTCCAGCAAATTTTATGTACTTTTTGATTATGGTATCATAATTATACCGTATGATTTATTTTTTCGGAGTAAAATTAAAAAATGTGTTATTATTACAAATTGCGCCCTGTAGCATTTTTTTGAGAACTATTATGGACAACTTAAAACGATTGGTGAAAGTGCATATATTTCTCTTCCAAACAGTCTTTAGTTTGCTAAAATCGGATAAGTCGTTTATAAGTTACAGCGATTTAACTGATTACACTTTCAACAGCTTCCTCCCCTCTTATTAAGGTCGGAACGCCAATGAGCATAGGACCAAAATGATGCATAATTGTCCAAGCTTTTTAATGATGTTATCAAAGATATACCTTAATGTGGAATTTTCGGAGATATGTAAACTTTTATAATTTACTTGTCAATTATGCCCACTTGCAGCAAAATGCGGAACTTAAAAAATATTTCCAGGATTTTTTATGGCTACTTTAGTCATAATTTTTTTTCCTGAATTTCTATGCCCAGTAGTTTCCAAGATATGGCCGCTCGTCACCCTTTATCAATCACCCGGTACAAACTACAATTTGGATTTAGGATTAAATTGTGAAAAAACCCATTGGCACGCGAGGTAAGCCTTCTTATTGGTCGACAATGAAAGTGTTCTGTCGATTCGTGAACACACTGTATTTATAAATATAATATATCGCATTTGACAACAACAAGAAAAAATTTCTCACTAAAGCACATTCTCATGTATTGGGTTTGGTCCTGTGAAATTACATGAACCGAACAGAGAAGCAGACAATGCGAGATCCGAATTAATCTACAGGAGGGCCATTGATATGATTGCGTTTGTCAATAGAGATTTGTTATTAAGGACCATTACTCCTGACAGTTGACATCAAGATTCTAAATTATTATTTTTTATTGCGA
Source organism: Polydrusus cervinus (assembly GCA_935413205.1). NCBI lineage: Eukaryota > Metazoa > Arthropoda > Insecta > Coleoptera > Curculionidae > Polydrusus > Polydrusus cervinus. Next base: position 22,166,333 of record OW284514.1, on the reverse strand, counting down.
CGCAAGTGGATGCAGGATATTGACAGGTTGATTAAAATTGTTTATTATTGTACACAATGAATAAATTAATTGGGGTAATAGACCGGCATATATCAACATTTTTTATTTGAATCATTTGACCCGTAATATACGGGGTAACTCTCAAAAGTGCTTTGTTCCTGTGAATTTTGGGGATTCTGCGTAAACGAATAGTATTCACAGTGGTTTCTTACTCCTACGTCATTGTTCAACGATTAAGCGACAACGTGTTTACAACTCCCCATCTTTATCTATTATACTAATAAAGGTGAGTAAAAACATAACTCAACGTCTTCCGGGCACTATTCTATGTCGCAGTACGTCGTTGCCTATAAGACAAGTTGTAATGCCTAATTTAAATAATTTTTAGTATGGAGCTTGGAAGTTGTGTCGTAGAAAAAATATACTATACAACTCGAGTGGATTGTTCATATTGCGCTTGGAAGTTTAACCTCTCCGCATACGGCGTCGTGCTCAATTTACTTCCTCGTGCGATATGGACATTATATTCCCTCTTATTATACAAACTACTATTGGCCATGAACTATTTAAGTGTGCGTTTTATAATTTTATCCAAATTGTTTTAAACCCCGATTAATAAATTAAACCTATTTTAAATTAAATACATTCTTGCTAATCTGTCTGTTTTATATTTAATACGCTCTAAATAACGCCACTCTTTAACTCCTACTAAAGTCATAACACTTGACAGCCCCATCATCCATTATACCCATAAAATATCCCTTTTCAATAAAAATAAAATAACTGCCTTTGAGATGACTTAAACCAGTGCTTTTAAAGGGAATTTTATGTGGGAAGGAATTTATTTCTCGAGTGACATATAACCAATCTAAAAACTCCCTAACACCGTGGGTTTTAGAGAGATTTAGATAGCGCCTCGGTTTCGAAAATCGAAATTGAAAACGGGAAAATTTGCCTGTTTCAAATCTGCTTAGGGATTTGCTTAAAAGTTTCAAGCAGTGCTAATAATAATATATTATGGCATGTCAAACTACGTCGTAATACAACTATGGCATAAAAAAAACTTATTTTCAGATATTTGTTGTATTATATGGGTATCGGTTTTTTAATTAAAAAAAAAAATTCTAGTTACGTAGCATAAGATGTATAAGTTAGTGTACTAGTATTAGTGTTGATAAAGGATCCACATTTATTCAAGAAAATCCCTTTTTTCTACTTCCACATGAAAATTAGCTGTTTCCCTTCACTAAAGTGATTGGAAAAGTGGGCTATTCCGGCCAGCTGAACGAATATGGTTTTATATCCATCCTAGTTAGGATAGGAATCTGATCAATCACAGCGGTCAATAAAAACATACTTTATAAATATGTAATGTCTGAAATAGATTTAGTTTATAGATATAGAAAAATAATTGACGTGTTGATAAACATAAAATTAAAACTTTTCTTTTTAAAATAGAATTACCCAAACTGAATAGAAACTAGGCTGACCAAAATACATATAAATGAAGAAAGCAACTAGTGTCCTTGATAAGTTAATTAAAAGTGTAGGTGTAGCTGGAATAAAGGACATGCGTACTGAGAACCACTGTTTATTTCTTTGGCGACGTTTCGATGATGATTTTCATCTTTCTCAAGCTAATGTACAAAAAATATATATTTTTAATTATGCAGAAAAAATTTACAAATGAGTACATATTTAGTCTTAACTCTCTTAAACGTCAAATACATGAATACTAACAAGAAAATTAACACATCACAAAACATATTTAAATTTCAGATTATAAATGTATAATATATATTTTCTGAAATCAAAAAATTGAAAGTTTAAAGTTTCACAAACTATATCAAATAAAACAAAATAAAACAACAAAACATAACGCATAAAAAACAAGAAAACATGTGGGCACGAAAACAAGCACTTACCTTCAAAAATTAAAATGTGGTAGCTAAAATATTCAGTTCTAAAAACAACATATCACCCGTAATATGGAAACTCTCCATGGGAAGCACAAAGACAATGTTTTTTTAATATTGACTCACTGGTAAAAATTTTTCTTTCTTAACTTTCTGCATACATAGACTAAAATTAAGAAAGACATTTTTTTACCATGTATGCATACATAGACTAAAGTTAAGAAAGAAAATTTTTTTACCAGTGAGTCAATATTAGGAAAATATTGTCTTTATGCTTCCCATGGAGAGTTTTCTTAGTACGGGTGATATGTTGTTTTTAGAACTAAACATTTTAGCTACCACATTTTAATTTTCTAGGGTAAGTGCTTGTTTTCATGCCAACATGTTTTCGTGTTTTTTATGCTTTATGTTTTGTTGTTTTATTTTGTTTTATTTAACATAGTTTGTAAAACTTTAAACTTTCAATTTTTTGATTTTAGAAAATATACAGGGTCCTGCGCCTCAACTCCCGTCTTCTGCAGCTCACTTATTAATTAAGTTAGGATTATGACGTTTTGCAGGCTTTACCTGTATCCTAGGGTGCATTTCAGGAAAATATTTTTGTTTATACAGGGTGTTCCAAAAAAGTGTGACGCCATAAGAATATTTTTTTTTAGATTACATGCCATATATCTTTTTACTTATTTGGATGCATCTTGTAGTTGCCTACATACCCCTAAAGTTTTAATGAAATCGGTTCAGTATTATAGGCGAAAAAAAATAAAAACAAAAAAATCAGTTTTGCACCACTGGTTTTAAAAATTAATAAAAATAATGTCTCGTTAATAAAATTATACAAAGGTACTTAATAAATAAGGTCTCACAGTTTCGTTAACCAAGTTTGATTGATACGAATTGTACAGGGTGTCCAAAGTTTAGTGTCAAACTTTGCAAACTTTAAAGCAATTTATTTTTCTTATTTCAAAATTGGAACCCCTGTATATTATTATGTCATTCGATGCCGAATTAAAATTCAAACATTTATTCTAATTACAACCCTATCGCAATTTCTAATGCATTTAGTTTTATTTGCAGAAAACTCACTTTATCAACTATTTCACCAGTCATTATTATATAATAAATATCAAAGGTGGCTTTGAAAAACAATTTATTGATATTAAAATTTACGAAAAGGACAAATAAAAATTCTTTTATCATGCTCCTAATATGAACATCATATCTACGAGCTTTTCTTGGTTGTATTCCATCATAAAAAATAATATAGCTTAAATATAATACTAATCTAATAATATTTGAAACTATAAAATAACTAAAGTCAAAATGGGCTTTTGTCACTTTAATACCAATAAATTGTTTTTCAAAGCCACCTTTGATATTTATTATATAATAATGACTGGTGGAAAGGTTGATAAAACGTGTTTTCTCTTAATAAGTCTCAATGCGTTAGAAATTGCGATAGGGTTGTAATTAGAACAAATGTTTAAATTTTAATTCTGCATCGAATGACCTAATAATTTAGAGGGGTTCCAATTTGAAATAAGAAAAATAAATTGCTTTAAAGTTTGCAAAGTTTGACACTAAATTTTGGATACCCAATACAATTCGTATTAATCAAACTTGGTTAACGAGACTTTAGGACCTTATTTATTAAGTACCTTTGTAGAATTTGAATAACGAGGCATTATTTTTATTTTTTATTAATTTTTAAAACCAGTGGTGCAAAACTGATATTTTTTAGTTTTTATTTTTTTTCGCCTATAATACTGAACCGATTTCATTAAAATTTTAGGGGTATGTAAGCAACTATAGGATGCATCCAAATAAGTAAGAAAATATATGGCATGTAATCTAAAAAAACATATCCTTATGGGGTCACACTTTTTTGAAACACCCTGTATAAACAAAAATATTTTCCTGAAATGCGCCCTAGGATACAGGTAAAGTTTGCAAAATATCAAAATTCTAACTTAATTAATAAGTGAGCTACAGAAGACGGGAGGTGAGGCGCAGGACCCTGTATATTACCTATACATTTATAATCTGAAATTTGAATATGTTTTGTGATGTGTTAATTTTCTTGTTAGTATTCATGTATTTGACGTTTAAGAGATTTTATATGAGTTAAGACTAAAAATATGTACCCATTTGTAAATTTTTTCTGGATAATTGACAATATATATATTTTGAACATTACCTTGAGAAAGATGAAAATCATCATCGAAACGTCGCCAAAGAAATAAACAGTGGGTCTCAGTACGCACGTCCTTTATTCCCGCTACACCCACACGTTTGATATAAATTAATGCTTTTGATTTTAAAATTAACGGGATCGGCAACCCATAAAGATAAAGGGTTATTACGAGCTTTTTCTGTAAGGTATAACCAATAAACACAATTAATAGACTATTAAATCCGAACACATAAAGGTTGATGAATAGCGCTGCTAGGTCTCACCGTTATTTATTTATATAAAATAGTAGCATTTTATAGAGAAGAAACTTAACGGCAAGCGGAGAGAATAGTGCGTCTACCTTTTGCATTAACGTACACAGGGACGCCAAAGGTAATGGGTTCCCAGGTAGACAAAATCCTTGTTAGGACACATCAGAAACCCATTGTCTACCTGTGCCTCAAAGAACCCATTACCTTTGGTGTTCCTGGGTACTTTAATGCAAAAAATAGACGCACTACTCTATTACCTTGCCGCTAAGTTTTCTTTCTAGTTATTTATTTATTTTAATCGTAGCGTGTCCATAGATTTATTTAAGCTGCCATACAGAAAAATGAAAATGTTTCAGTTACAAGGGAATTATGTGGCTTCATTATACACAAAATGAGCCAAGTTCCATTGATGGAAAGTCAACAATGTCAGTAAATAAAGATACCATCAGTCCACAGATTACTGCTATGAATAATTTCGGAGCAATTAATAAAGTGCGCTGTTAGTAAAAGCCCTCAACTCGGAGAATTTCTAAAGGATTTAAGCATTAAAGTACGATGGTCAGTAAATTATTGTCTACCAGGGACGTATACTTTGCAATTATAGCAGAAATTAAAATATTGAATCCTTCTATATTTTTTTTAATTCTCAATAAAACAAATACAAATGATTTTGGTTAGATTAAAACATTGTTGTAATAATTACGGAATAGTTATTTTCCTAACAAGTGCAGAAAATCGATTTTTCCGCACGCAAATGCCGTTGACAGCACGACGCGTAGCGGAGTGGTGTCAAGCATTTAAGTGCGGAAAAATAGGTTTCTTCACGTGTTAGGAACAATAGTTTTTCTACTAGCGTGAGGAAACAAATTGAAAATAATTTAAAAAACGGAGTTTTTTTTAAAATTTTTATTACAATGAACAAAATTTTACAATATTAATTTACTTATTTATATTGTAATTAATTGTAAACGTACATTTTTCTTCTCCTTACTCCATTTGCAAAAAAGGGTGTATTCTTTTTCATACCGTTTTCTTGATTTTTCTGGCAATAAATCTTCTTTGAGATTTTCAGCCGCCAAAAGAATCTCCTCCGGTTCTTCTTCTATAAAATTTTCGTTCATCTCTTCATCGGAAATCATTTTGCGTGCCGAAGAATTCAGCAAAACTCCAGTAGAAAAACTGATAAACTAGTTTAAATTTATAATATTCTGCTGACAGTGACATACAAATCAACAACTGGTTATATACAACATAGCAACTAAGATATTTCAAAGGTAATATGATGAACAGTGACTTCAAATCGTACAGCATTTAATTTAATTAAATTTAATTTCAAAATATAACAGTGCGGAAAAATCTTTGCCGCACGGTGCGGAAAAGTGGATTTTCCGCACTAAAACATGTGCGGAAAATGCGTTTTTCCGCACGCTAGTAGAAAAAATTCATTATTAAATGCAGTTAAATTTAAAAAATAATTCGGATTCTATATTGTTTTCATTAAAATAATTTAAATTACCAGTAGTATAATGGTTTTATTTGTTTTGTAATAATTATAGTTATCAACATCTTTCTATGGCTGGAGCATTGATGGAGAGGGAGAAGCGTTGGCGGCGTAGCCGGCGTTGACGCGTTAGAGGCATTAGTGGCGATGACAGCGTTGGCGGTGGTGGAAAATGCGTTGAGTTGCCAATCTGATTAACTGATACTTTATTGAATTGGTTTACCACACTTCTCAGTAAAAACATTTGTACTACGACTGCATTTTTAACAATTTTTAGAGATTTCCACTCGTCTTTCTAAACAAACCGACATTTCAAAAAACACTTTTAAACACCAGTTTCGCTCATATCCTGGCCGCGTCTCCGAGATAAAACATTTTCATAAATATTATTTGTATTTAGACATACTACTTTCGTTTTAAATAATGTTTAGTAACAAAATTAATATGAATGAAGATTTGAAATAAGTAAAGTTTAAACCCGAGGATCATTGGTAACTAACTGAGATTGCGTTGTAGTTATTTACGATTTAAGTGTTGTAAAGATTCATATTACAACACGAGATATTAAAGTTGTCAAACGAGGCGTCAGCCGAGTTTAATAAAATATCGAGTGTAGTAATATGAATTTACAACAAGAATATTGTACAAAATTTTATCTACTTTCATCTATGAATAAAAATATTTGGCAAAAGGCATTTTTAAAAATAAATTGCACCTGCTATTAAGTTTACTAATCAAGTTTTTAATGTTACCTTTCGCATAATTACTGTTTCGCATGATTAATGTCAAAACTTTGTCAAACAAATTCAAAAATATAAAAAGCGTTTTTAAAAATGAGCGATTCTGATGGAAGTTTACCCTCTGATATAGAAGCAGCGGCAAACGAAGCGATCTCAAGTTTAGTTCCGACAAAATCCAAGGCGCGGTATGAGTTGGAGTATCAGAAGTTTGAAGATTGGTGCAAAGCTAACAAAATAAAGGAGGTGTCTGAGAAAATCCTTTTGGGTTATTTTTCCGTAAAGCAACGCTCCCAGAAACCATCTACACTATGGACTCACTACTCAATGTTGAGAACTATGTTTTCAGTCAAGAAAAATCAATATATATTTTAATTAATAATTGGTAATTAATTTTATAATTGTTAATAATAAATCATTCTTCTAAAAAGTGTGTTTTTATTTAACAGCAAAATTTTAATAAAACAGTTTTTTTTTTCATTACAGCACTAGTGCTGTAAGGGCATCTATTACAGCACTAGTGCTGGTTTTACAAAACGATTGACAGAACTGTAAAATTCATATTACTAAATGAAAGTAGATAAAATAATATTTCATATTACAAATTAATAGTCAGTCGCCAAAACGAGGTTCTCACTTTGTAAAAGATAAATAGACATATCATATCAAAATTATCCATTTTAATAAAAATACTGGTACAAACCATGAACACAAAACACGTTATAGGGGAAAGAGGTCGAATATCGATCACTTAAAAGCTAACGTAAGAGAAAAGCAATACTTGAGAGATGGCAGCGCATATTTTATTATTTTCTAGGTTTGTAGGGTAGCGTAAAGTTAATATGATCCATATTAGCCGCTGATCGATATTCGACCACTTTACCCTTAAAAATAGAAATGCAAAACCAAATTCTAAATGACAGTGTAATAAAAATAAAATATCATATAAAATAATATTAAATGCTTAATTAAGGTAACAATAAAAACTTTCCAAGCCTGTGTTGGTTGGTTGGTTGGTTGGTTTAAGGCGGGGGTTGGGCGTTCGGCCCAAGCTTCTTGCACTGCAGCCTAGTGGCTTATTGTGCTCCCCTATCTTGCTAGAAAAGATTTGTTCCTTTTATAAGGTCCAGCAAATTCCTACCAAGTTTGTCATGTGGGAGGTTATCCCCACATTGAATGTCTCCGAAGATTCTGAGTCTTCCTCGGGTGAGTGCTTCGCAGTTATATATGATATGTGAGGCGGTTTCGTCCTCATCGCCGCAAAGTCTGCATTCAATGGGACCATTGTAAATTCCTACTCGGTGTAGGTGTTTTCTTAAGCAGTGGCCTGTTAGTAGGCCGACCACTTGTTTTAGCTGGGTGCGCGTTAAAGGCATCATTCCAGTTGATAACTTTTTGGAGGGTTTTCCAATTGTGGCCCTCGCTTGGGTATGACCAGGTATCCTGTTCCATCGGGACAGGTGTTGTTGTTGTGCCCACCTGTCTGATGCTGTTCTGGTTGCCTGTTTTGATATGCCAAGGGCGGGTTCAGGGCCCCTGAGTTTTTGAGATGATCCGGCTCTTGCCAGTTCATCGGCCTTTTCGTTGCCTGCTATCCCTGAGTGGCCAGGAACCCATAGAAGTTCTACCTTGTTGTTCCTTGCGGCCAGGTTTTTCAGGTCGTTTAGGCACTCCAGTGTGATCCTCGATTTGAATCGACTGGAGTTCAGGGCCTTGAGGGCAGCTTGGCTGTCGGACAGAATGTATATCTCTTGGTCGTGATAGCTCTTTTCGATATTTTTCTGTACACATGCTTGTATAGCACGTATTTCTGCTTGGTATACTGTGGCGTAGTTTCCCAGGGGAATGCTGATTTCCATTCTGGGTCTTTCCCCAAATATACCTGCGCCTACTCCGTCGGCCGTTTTTGATCCATCAGTGTACCAAACCAGGCCCCTATCTAATGACGGTGGTGTCCCTTTTGACCACATGTCAAAGTCGCACCTGATGTTAAAGGGTCTGGTGAAGTTGTAGACCTCTTTCATGTGATCTGTTTGCATCTCCAAGAGCTCGTCGTTGATTAGATCCGCGGCTCTTGTGTGCCCTATTCTTATGGGTTGTTGTTTCCATTCCCCATTTATTTTCATCCTGGAGGCGCTACAGCTGGCCTCCTTTCTGATGTGAATGTCTAGGGGTAGCAGTCCTAGTATTACTTCCATCGCTGCGGTGGGGGTGCTTTTCATTGCACCACTGATGCACAGGCAAGCCAGTCTCTGCAGGCTGTTTAGCTTGGTGACTGTCGTAGTTTGCTGTGTTTTTGTCCACCATATTATAGATCCATATGTCGCTATGGGTCTGATGACTGTGACATATAACCACAACACCATTTGCGGTCTAAGTCCCCAGGTTTTACCAAACAAGATTCTGCATCTCATAAGGCACATTTTCGCTTTGTTTAGGTTTTTGATTATTTGTTGATTCCAGGTCAGTTTGGCATCCAGGATTCGCCCTAAGTATTTCACCTCACTGACTGTTTTAACCTGCTTACCGAAGATGTTTAGGTTGTCGTAGTTCCCTGTTTGTCTTCTTTTGGTGAAAGGCAGGATTGCGGTTTTTGCTGCGTTGACTTTGAGCTTTACTTTCTCACACCAGCGCTGCACTATTCTCAGTGCTCTTTGCATGAGCTCTGTAAGTATAGTGGCGTGCGTTCCTATGACGAGTATTACTACATCATCTGCATAGCCTTGGGCGTAGAATCCCTCTGCATTGAGACATGTCAGTAACTCATCTACCACTAAATTCCATAGGAGGGGCGACAGTACCCCTCCTTGAGGACATCCTTGCACTACTTTGGCTGTTACAGAATCACCATGGAAGCAGGTATTGACTTGCCGATATTGTAGCATGTTGTGTATCCACCTACGAGTGGTGTCGTCGATTCCATGCCTTTCTGCAGCCGACATCATCGATAGGCAAGAGGCGTTGTCAAAAGCCCCCTTTATGTCAATGAAAGCTCCTAGGGCGATTTCCTTGCGATACAGCGATGTTTTGACCCTTGTTATCAGGTTGTGCAAAGCTGTCTCGCAAGATTTCCCTGGTTGGTATGCGTGTTGGTGTACATGTAGGGGTTTCTTCGTGAGTGCCCCATCTCGAATGTACCTGTCTATTAGTTTTTCCAATGTCTTTAATAGAAAGGAGGAAAGACTTATTGGTCGATACGCCTTGGCCTCGGTGTATGAAACACGTCCGGGCTTTGGAATAAAGACGACATTTGCCGTTCTCCAGGCCTCAGGCACATAGCCCATGGCGATGAAAGCTCGGTAAATTCTGCAGAGGTGCGGCAACACATAGTCGAGTCCCTCTTGCAGGAGGATGGGATATATTCCATCCGGTCCCGGTGACTTGTAGGGTTCGAATGTACCTATAGCCCATTTGATTCTTTCATAGCTGACTGTTTTAACTGCTGTTTTCCAGTCTGCTCTCTTGGGTCTGTGCACTACGTTCACTTTTTGCTGTTGAGCTTCCGGTTGTGTTATTCTAGAACCCGGAAAATGTACTTGGAGAAGAGTTTCTAGGGCCTCTTTTCCGTTTGTAGTGTATTCGCCTGTTGGTTTCATTATTGTGCCAACTGCATTTGAGCCTGTGTAAAAAAATACATAAAATATAAACTTTCATTGCAGATACATTAATAATTAAAAAACTTAAATAAAAAGTTGAAAGGATTCCAAAACTAAACACTAGATACTTTAATTAAAATAAGACAATGAATAAGACCAAGAAGACGATTTAAAATGTATTTAGGAAGAATTAAAGTTTATTTAAAAAAATGCAGTTAGTTAGGAGGAGCAACTATTGTCTGCCGCCCTCCCTTCTTAGCGACGGCCATAAACACGCTAAATTTATGTGCTAAAATGTATAATAATCCATGACAATCTGTTAAATCGATCATCTAGATTCTAGACTGTAGATAAGCTTCAAAAAATTGTATATTGTAATTTAAATATCATAATTTCTTTAAAATTTTAACATCTTTCTTTAAATGTATGCGTACGTCCCTGGTTACCTAAAATTGGTATTTACCCAGTAATTTTAGAATAACGCTAAATGTACTCGTAGAATTTAATGGCAGCCATTTATATGAAATATGAAAATGGTGCTTTCTACAATTATTGTACTTTAGAAGACTGGCTGATAAGAGGTTTTAAAATTTCAGTTTATTAAGGCGTAATAAATATTTTAGAAAGATTGCGCAGTATAATTTAGTGTTATGGATTTGTTATTTTATTAATGCACCACTTTTATAATCCTAATCGTTTAAGTGAATTCGAACAATAATTCTTCTCCAAAGTTACCAGCTTCATGCGAAAATGTATCTATATAGGGTTGTTAAAAAAAACAATATACTTATTGTTTTTATATTATAACTTTTTTATTTATGGACCGATTTCTTTGATATTTATTTTATTTGAGAGACGGTAGATCGATTTCGGACACACCTCAACTTGGTAAAACTCGCTGGAACTTTTTTAAATAGCACTGTTAATATTTCAAGGCAACATTCTCAATTCTTATACATTTCTGAATAGAATAAGAGGTTGTACATGCAAATATGTTAAAAATTACTGACGTATGACAAAATGCGTTTAAATGTTAATATCTCCATTATTATTGAGTTTAGCGATATGCGCTAAAAACAAATTTTACTTAGAATTTCACTCTCTATCAAACAGTTATAACAAAAATAGCACTTTCCATTTAAAATGCTCTTAAAAAAATATAGAAACGTGAATCATATCGTGGCCAATTTTCCTAGCTAATGTTTTCGATATGAATTTGTATGTCATGCATTTAGGATATATCCTCAAAAATTAGTAAAATTATCCACAGGCACTCAATTTCGCACACCTAGATTTGCGCACTCCCATACTCAATAGCCACGAGCTCCCACTGATAGTAGATCTATATTTATTTATAAACTATACGAGTAGTAAAAATCAATACACCTAAATTTAGCAAAGCCCTACAAATTCAACTTGACTGCCGCCTAATATCCTAAATACCCTATTAAGAAGGACTTGCTTGGCACAAAGTGATAAAACAAACGATAATCTAAAAGCTCTTCCTGTTGACTGCTTGTTTTCTGTTAATTTCCGAAAGAAAATGGCCTTATTGTCTTGGAAAATCTGATAATAGGGTTTAAGGATGACTGAAAATGGTAACAGTGTTAATGGCGAACTAATGTTTTATTTTTCTCTTTGGTATTATTTGTGAAAATAAAGTTTCTAGTAGGAAATTAAGTTATAAAGAACTGTCTGAACTATTTTCATTCTATTTAAGCCCCAAAAACTACCATCAACATTTTTTGCTAACACAAAATGTAGGGTATTTTAATGTGGCTTTTTACTACTATAACTGAGCCTTGTATTTATTAAAAAAAATCGTTGTTTATTATGTTTACCAAAATGCATTCCAGGTTCTTAAAAGTGTACGTATAACAGTTAATACGTTTTTTTGTATAGACTGAGCTTTTTATCAATAAATTATTAAAATATTATATTTTAAATTTGATTGTTTTAGCATTTAAATTGTTAAATAGGTTAGGTATAATAAGTATTTTTCGGTAATAAAACTGCTGCTAGGATAAAATATTGGTAGCGCCTGCGCGCGTCATAATAATTTAAAAAATGTATAAATAAAAAGGACAAATATTTAAAAAAATAAACTAAAATCTCAAAATCATTAAGTAATAGTATATTATTTAACTAGCGTATAATGTAGGCTATACTACACGAGATTTGAAAACACGAGCCGAAGGCTAGTTTTTTAAGAATCCCAGTATAATATAGCCATTATAGTCAAATACTATACTTTATCTACGACTATTCAGTATTCAAAAAATTAGAAAATGGATTCAGAGCAACAATAGTTATTTACGATATAAGTGTTGTAAAGATTCATATTACAACACGAGATGTTAAAGTTGCCAAACGAGGCGTCAGCCGAGTTTAATAAAACATCAAGTGTAGTAATATGAATTTACAACACGAATATTGTACAAAATCTTATCTACATTCATCTATGAATAAAAATATTTGGCAAAAGGCATTTTCAAAAATAAAAAAGCACCTGTAAAAATGCACCTGCTATTAAGTTTACTAATCAAGTTTTTTATGTTACCTTTCGCATAGTTACTGTTTCGCATGGTTACTGTCGAAACTTTGTCAAACAAATTGAAAAATATAAAAAGCGTTTCTCAAAATGAGCGATTCTGATGGAAGTTTACCTTCTGATATAGAAGCAGCGGCAAACGAAGCGATCTCAAGTTTAGTTCCGACAAAATCCAAGGCGCGGTATGAGTTGGAGTATCAGAAGTTTGAAGATTGGTGCAAAGCTAACAAAATAAAGGAGGTGTCTGAGAAAATCCTTTTGGGTTATTTTTCCGTAAAGCAACGCTTCCAGAAACCATCTACACTATGGACTCACTACTCAATGTTGAGAACTATGATTTCAGTCAAGAAAAATCAAGATATATTTTAATTAAGTAATAATTGGTAATTAATTTTATAATTGTTAATAATAAATCATTCTTCTAAAAAGTGTGGTTTTATTTAACAGAAAAAATTTTAATAAAACCTTTTTTTTATTACAGCACTACAAATCGATTTACAGAACTGTAAAATTCATATTACTAAATGAAAGTAGATACATTTTATTACAATAGGATATTTTTACATAACAAGGTAATATTATTAATGGTATTTCTTAACTAAAAAATACAATTTAACAATGTTAATAATAATTAAATAAAATACAATTACTTATTTCTAATTTTTAATGAAATTGATTGTGACATTAGAGCAATTATGAAAATGAATGGGAGCAGGAATATTACTTATATATTCTGGTAGCAATTTCAGGGAAGCTGTATGCGCTGCAGTCCGAATTTCTGAAAAGGTACCTTGGATTTCGTTTTCGTCATCCGAAATCATGACAATTTACTTTGAAAGCAACAGCAAAACTTAAAAGATTGAGGAAAAAAATTATTTGTTTGCTTATCAATCGCTTCGGTTGCTATGGTATTAATAACATACACGCCTGCTTAAACTAGATCTGGTGTGTTTTTATCGTAATTCCGGTAACTATGTTATTTTGGGACCGTGGATTATAAGATTTCATAATCCACGGTTGTAAATTATGAGTAGGTAACTATGGTAATATGAACCACATTATATATGTACTAACAAACGCATTATGCTTCTATTATTAAATAGTCGTAGATAATAGTATATTATACAACAAGCATATAATGGTGGCTAAGGCGAGTTTCATAATTTTATCCAAGTGAATAAAAGCCATTATATGCGAGTAGAATACTATACTTTTTCCACGACTATCCAATAATAATTGTAGCCAGACTTACTAAAATTTTTTATTATTATAGAAATATTAATAGTAATAATTGTATTCACACAATGTGCCAAGTTAATTGTAGGAATCGAATTTAATTCTACACTAACATCTTGGTTATTCGTTGTAGTAGATGTAGATACTGCCTTATTGCGTATATACGGCTGACCAAAAGGATTTTTCTGGATCGCGTCTAATATTTTTTTAGCTGTTTTCATTTTATTTTTCATTGAGCCATCAATATATCCTTCTGCTACCGCCGTGGATTTCCATCCACCATGTTGTTTCAATGCAGTTATATCCCCGCCTGCGTCTACAAGTATAATGGCTGAAGATCTGTGAAAACTTTTCTTATCAATCCTCCATTGTACAAACGAATCCTAAGGAGACATCATAAAGTGTTTTCGATTTTTCTGGTAATAAACTTAAATATGCTATTTTTGCTGCTTCCTGTATATCTGGTGGGATATAACATAACTCATCTTCACTATCTCTAATCATTTTGTAAGTTATTTTAATACAATTCTTAACTTTAAAGTTGATAAGTTGAACTATATTTTGACGTTTCAAAATAAAATTACAAAGCGCTTCGACCTGACATTTCATGCATGCTTGAATTTTTCATCATATACACCAAATCGTATTATGGATGGACCTTACAGAGAAACCGACCAATGATATTTTTTGATTTCAAATCGCATTACCTGTCTATTTCATTATTCACTAGTGAATTATGAGTTCATCATTCACTAGTGAATAATGGGTACTATTATTATTGAGCAAGCACATATATAATGAACATATTATACAATAGTCGTGGACAAATTTTATTATGCTAATAAAGTCTTACCTTTAGTTAATTTTAGTAGGATTTTAGTAGTAAAATAGTAATAAAGTTAGTTCTTAGTTATAGAGTTCTTATTAAGTTAAATTACTACTAAAAAAATCTTATAACAAATTAATGAATTTAATAAACTCTCCACTAAAGTAATATTTAAGTCACCAACAACCTAAGCTTAATGGATAATAAAAATACAGGTCCTGCTTATATATGTTAACTAACGACCACGGTTTGGCATGCTATTTTATCCAAGGGGTAGTTTTTATTACTTTATATATCTTTCAATTCAGAGGAAGATCATATAAAACCTACCCGTGTCTTGTAGCTAAGCAATAATTAATGTAAAAAAATATTTTCTTTAATATTGGCAGTGTGGCTTGGATAATATAAGGTTGTAGACGTTTTTTTCTTTATACAGGGTGTGTCAGTAAGGTGTCTGTCTTAGATAGCACCTAAACTATTAAAGATAGGGAAATACAAAAGTTAAAGGGTTTTTCAGGATGCATAATTTAAAAATATTTTCTAATCTACAGGGTGGTCCTAAAAAGTGGTACTAAATAATAAAAAAGAAAATTAAATGGGACACCCAGTATAATTTTCTAGAATATGATTCAATGAAATAAGGACTTTTCAACCATATTAAAATTTTTGAAGTAAAATGCAACGTTGCCAAGTAATTAGTTTTTTTTCGAAATTTTAGTAATTTTAAGGGTACCTATATTACCTATCGTTAAAAAATTATAGTAACTTGTGGATTAACCCTAGGCAAATATAATTTACATTGTGGGTACGATATATTGATTTATAATAATGTTTTTTAAATGTCTTATACAGAGCGTTCATTATAAGTTGGACAACTCGATAGTTTTAAAAATGCTTTATTTCAATTCTTTTAAATGGAACCCCCCTATTTTTTTTGAGCAAAGGGATTTATCTTTCGAAAACCTTAATTTTGTGTTAAACATGTCATATATCTAAATATCATAGTTCTTGAAATATTTTAGGATTTGCCTTAGTTCAGGGTAAAAAAGGAAAGTTCTAATTAAACAATTTAGTCAAGATTGCTTTGGAGTAAAAAATAAATCAATTTCTTTGTCACAGCTATCATTGCAAAATTATTTTGTTACATTTTGTGCTTTATTACTGTTTAAAATTTAGTGTCCTGAACTAACTTTATTCATAACTCAAATTTTTCTATTTCGATTTTATTTACTACTGAACTGAAGTACATGAATTATACATCATTATAAAGGTAATTAAAATACCTTTAAAATAAGGTATCACTCGGCCCTCTCTTCCATTTAAGATTTTAGGGGTGGTGCCACCCCCGCTCAGGGCGCGGCACATGTTAACGTGATTTTTTGCCAATTGTGAAAATAAAATCGACGGGTCTGAGTGTTTTTCCAAAAAAGAACTGAGCTGCCAGTAAATGTCTCTGTTTCGTTTTCGATGCGCCACCCTGTATATTTACAACATATATTTATTTTAATCGCATTGGATAGCTCTCCGAATTTGCAGCTAATTTTAAGAGTAAAAATTCTCTTAATGCTAATTTGAACAATGATATTGATCAGAACTCAGTATTTATTTAAATCTGATCTATATTAACGAATAACTGTTGAAAGAGATAAACAAAACCGATTCATTTTATCTAATAAACGAGCTGAAATAAGTAATTACGAAAAAATGGGAACATTTTTAACAGCTTTCTGTCAGGAAAAGCCTGCAATAAAACTTGAAATTGATAAATAGCGAACGGAACAACTATATTTTTAACGTCACTCTTACATTCTTGATTGATCGAGAGCATTTTTTATGAGCAACGACGATGACAGGGAAGCGTAAGAGCTCATTTTAAATCTTATTCGTCTCGTGCAGTGCCACTTAGGACCCTTTTACTTGTGCCAGATTTTTAGGGACAGTCGGGGATGTTGAGAGTGTCGGTCAGGGGGGCGGTTGGTTTACCTTCGGGATCGAATTTGAAATAAAATCAATAATATGTGTATGTACTTCCATATTTCGGATATTTTTTAGTTAGTAGGAATTGTTAAAATAGTATATTACATAACAACTAATGAAAATGATACTTTTCAAACGAGGAGATATTTAGGTGCGGAAATTCTCCGAGTATTAGAATAATCACTTTCACCCAAGTAATGTACCGGGTGTCCCACTAAGAATACCTCTCGGCCGTATCTCGGAAACTACGGGGCATAGAAACTCAGGGGAAAAAAATGATAACTAAAGTGGCCATGAGAAAATCCTGGAAATGATTTTTAAGTTCCGCATTTTGCCGCAAGAGGGCGTAATTAAAAAGTAAATTTTAAAAGTTTACAATTTTTATTTTCTAAAATTTGTTATTTTTAACAAATAGGGATGGTTTGTCAAATTGCCACCATATGTTTAATTTAAATAGTGTGCTATGTATTTCAAACATGGCGTGGTCATAGGAAATAGTTATTTTTGTATTAAGTGCGCAAAATAGGTGTTTTTTTAATGGCACATGAGATTGTAAATTTTTACCGAGACCGTTAGGTCGAGGTTAAAAATGCAATCAAATGTGCCATAAAAACAACTATTGCGCGCGAAATACAAACAACATTTTTGGTACAACTGTTTATTGTTAACTATTTTTTGTCGTGTTTAGAAAAAAAATATAAAATCATAATTCATAGCTTTTAAGGTATTATTTCTTACACCTGTTCCCATTACCATGAAAACCTGCGATAGTTTAAATTTTATTGATTGTTAAATCTATCGTTTTTCGTGTCAAAAGTTTATAGTTGTTTGCTCAAGTTTGGTACCATTTAAATGTCTGAAAAATATGAGAAAGTGTACACTCAGTTTCCCGAATGGTGCAACATAAAGAAAGTAAAAACCGTATCAGAAAATGTTTTGCTCTGTTATTTGGAGAAAAAATCGAAAATATTAAAGCCACCTACACTATGAAGTACCTATTCGATGCTTAAAAGTACGCTTAACATAAAGGAAATACTATTCTAATAATAATTGTTAATTTAATTTACTTTAATAATACATTTTTTTATAAAAAATGTTTTGGAAATTAATTTTTGCATTTTTATACGAAAACATCAATCAGCTGAGCACGTTTTGTGCATCCATAGTAACCAAAAAAGTCATCTTTTTTTGACAGTTGTACAAAAATATAATTACAGTACTCACAGTGAATGCTAACCCGTGTGTCATAACGTCATTAAAATCATACGAATCAAATCGATAAAATATTGTCAAAATAAAATCTAACCTAATAAATATTATAATAGATGTGCCTAGAGTTCCGATGTACGGATTACTAAACTAAAGGTTGTTGAATCAAAAATTTAGGTCCAGTACAAAGCCCAATGTTATCCATAGATTTATTAGATCGTTCAAGGGCACTTTACACAATATTTTTATCAACAAAGTATACGTAAATATTTTATTTTTTAGCATATATAAATTTAGAGGACTTTAGCCACCGCCGTAATTTTTATCGCGACGTACCGTTAAAAGGTATAACTTTTTATAATAAATAAATAAATACATAAATACATATCATAAACTGCTTGCTGGAAGTAGCAGAGAACGATAATAAAAGCTCCGAAAAGAACTATTTTTAAAAATAAATAAATTTTCAAGGCAACAAAATAACAATCACGAAACAGTCAATAAACAATTAAATAGTTGAATTAATCTGCAACCCTTCGTTATATATTTTTCTCTGTCTACCACGTTTCATTGGCCACGACATATTGCGCCATAGAATAGTGCCGGGAAGACGCTGGGCTATGTTTTTATCCACCTTTATTATGATAATAAATACAGACGTCGTCGCTTAATCGTTGAAAAATGACAACTTTATTTCTTATCTATAAAACAGGCCTCTTGTATGGCCGATAACTTTTCAAAAAAAGTACTGAAATTACTTCAAACTATATAATTATTAAATATAAGTAATTTAATATTCATTAATTCAAAGGATCTTAGTAATTTTCAATTATTTTTAAATTGTAGAATAAAATAAACAGCACAATATATTTTTATTATTTTATAAATAAAAAATACACTTAACAGCTGAAGGAACACAATTAATACATGTGGATAATACAAAAATACAACTCAGTCACACAGCATCATTACCGAACGCTCATGTGGTAAAAAGGAATCTGAAACTGATATTACTTTCAACCACAAACAAGAAAATTGTGACCCTTAAAATTTCATTATTTCTATATTATATTAACTCTCTTAAGCAGTAATAATAATACCAATAAAATATGTATTTATTAATTACAATGGCCCATAAAGTTACATCTAATCGTATCGTAACATTACATTACAAAAATAAAATAAGATTAATTAGGTTCAGGTGTTTACATTGTCTGCTATGGTTTTAGTCCAGAGACATACGCGGTGCTGGTCTTTATATTTTTAATTAAAAAAAAATAGGACAAGAGAAATACCTAAATACCTGATTGAATCGACCGATACTTGGTGGAAATTTATTACGAATTACGTAACTGGAAGTAAAAACACAACTTTTTGATATAGATAATAAATCAAAATAATTTAAGTATAATTAAATTAAGTGAAAATCCTTAATTTAATAATAAAGTGCAAATTAAAGTAAAAAGTTGTGTTTGTACTTTTAATTACGTAACCTACATAATAGTTTTTTTTATACTATTAATGACTACTTAGGACTATTTTATGTTTTATAACAACATCATTCGAAAAAAACTAATTTAATCAGAGTCACTAATCAAGTTCGGTTTTTACCTCGCAGATGAGACGAGAGCGATGAGATGTTTAGATGACTTCGTACTTACCGAACGATCCTAATGGTTTCTATTTTTATTTTCTAACCTAAGAATTTTGAAAAGTTGTATGTAAACAAGTTTAAACAAATTTTTTTTTAATCGGCTTAATATCATATTATTTGTAAACTGCAATAAAAATAATCTTATATAATAATATATAGTATGTATAGTTATATAGTTTCGGAAATTAAACTTTTAAAATCTGTCGAAATTCTCCGACGAAAAATATGTACTTCCATTTGCTCGTCGATTAACGAACGACATTCAGATTTGTTTTTGTCCTCTGAAACATTAAACAAATGGGCGCGGAGTAATCTGACAAATCTGATGATAAAACCGAACTTGCTTACTATTTGATTCTATTTACATATTTTCTTGTTATTACTTGTTAAATTATTGGAATGTAGCTACATTTTGCAATTAAACTAACTTATTACAAAGTAATTTTTTAATAGATGGTCAAAATTAATCAGAAATTACAGATTACAATATATTTTAACCAAAGTATTAATTACAATTTCTTTGTTGAAGAAAGGAATATTTCTGCCCAGCTCTGGATCTTTTTTATATATTATGTTGACACATAGAATAAGTTTAATAAAATAAATTTGTTAACATAATTTTCATTAAGAAAGAATTTACAATATCCTGTGTTTTGTCCTTTCGTAAGATCGATAGAAAGCAATGACGTACGTTAGTCACGCACATAGAAATGATTGATATTTTGCGATAAAATAACTCACAGATTCTCACAATTTAAGTTATGTTTATGACTTATAGGCATTTGATTGTGGTTCAATTTTTGGTGCTATGACTTACCTTTTCTTTTAATACTTGACAATTTACTCCAATACGATATACCGATATTATTTTAAAATTGTTTATTTCATATGAAAACAGAAAATCATATTAAAATATATATACAAAAACTTAAAATAGATATACTGGCGGTCACAAATAAGATATATGTATATCATTATGTACTAATTTTAATTAAATAGGAAGGCGTTGTGCCGTTTTAGGTAAAACTAATTTTAAAAATTAAAGGTCGATACAAGTTATATTATATTAAGTTAATTAATATTAGGACCTCAGCAACAATTACGAAAAGAAGTTAAGGTTAAAGAAATTGAGTGTCCCGATTTGGAAATATTCTGTTTACTAGTTATGCCATCGTAGAGAAAGTGTGCCACTCAATCTCACTTGCTTAGCTGTAGCATTCATCTGCAGATTGCAAACGCCCTTAATTTTGGAAATTTATATATATTTCCGTGCTTCATATGAATGGGTTTCAGAAACCTAATGATATTTATAATATCTTAAAGGGACGTGAATTTGTTCTATTTTTAAGAAAATTATATTTGGCAACAATCACAATCCCCTAATCAGAAACAAGCATTCTTTATAGTAGTTCTGTAAGGTAGTTACTGAAAATCCATGTACTGTAGTTGGATTGGCAGGATCGCCATGTAAGGTAACTACTTGGTTCGATAAGAGAGAGTCATCAAGACGTGTATAAAATGTATATATTTCTATTCTTCTATTCTTTCTATTCTTCTTTTACAAATCAGTCATAGTTACTAATATACTAAACTTAACCTTAAACTCGTAACCTTACCTCTAAGCTTAACCTATGATTATATAAATGTTATTGTTATATTTAATATACAATAATATATTGTTACCTTTAATAGAGGGTTATACCCTCGACTATATCCTCGTTATTGATATCAGGGTTTGGTAACAATAATATTATACATACCATTAAATTGTACAATTAGGTAAAATAAGGTAAAGCCTTATTTTTACCCTACAGTTCAAAGCAAGATCAAACAAAAATTAAACTACATACTTAAAGATAGTAGAAAGTAAAAGTTGTACATATTTATTGTTAAAATGCCCAGGGCGGACAATTATAATTATTATTATTATTTCAAACCTTTACTTCCTACAAACTTTTTGACTATTACACATGACGACTCGCCAAGAAAGCCAGTAAATAAAAAACTTCTCAGATGGATTGTAAATATTAGGATAATCCAACATGACACTCCAAAACTTTGTAACTGAGGAAATATAATGCGTGAATCAGGTATATGCGTATTTTGCCAAATGCAAAAGGGTTGAATTAAAAGAATGCATCTTCCTTATAAGCCATCACATCTTCCTGAATTTTTTTTTGTCAACCGAAAATTATTGAATCCCTTTAATTTGATGTCAAGGTTATCGTGAGAATGCTGACAACAACACCAGCCCACTCCGATTTTTAAAATATAAATTTAGCTTCGGAATAGTGAATTATTAGTTGTAAAATTTTTTTTACAGGGGGCGGGGTGACACTACCTAGGCACTTATAATTGAAGTAACGGTTATTTTTAACAGCGGGCTTGTTCGTGTATGTATTTATCTTGGAATGGATAAATCGAACGAAAAAATCCAACATTGCAAAATCCTGGACAATGATCAGGCGGCCCTAAATCTACAAATAAAACTACAATGCTTTAACTGTAGACGGAGAGGAAAGGAGAAAAGCAATTGCTTTAAATGTATGATATTTTAAATGAGCTCTTACTCTATCCGTCGACTTTGTGGCACGTAAAAAATGTTTTCAATCAATCACGTACGTAAGTACGACGTTGAAACGTATTGTTGTTCCGTTTGTCATTTATCAATTTCAAGTTTTATTGCAAGCTTTTGCTGACAGAGAGCTGCCGAGAATATTGCTTTAATTTTTCCTTGGTGGGAACTTTAAATAAAAAACTTGTTTTGAATTTCTTTTTCATGAAAAAAATAACGCATTAATGAAAGATTAGAGTAAGTAGGTTCATAACAAGCAATTACTATAATTAAAAATGGTATTTTCGCTATTTGTTGCAACATATCTCACCTGCGCAAAACACACGTTTATTTTATGTACAAATAAAAAAAATTAGTCAATTTTAATGAAAATTTCAATAAAAGTCAGAATATATTAATTTTAAGCAATAAAACTTTGTTACTAATGTCAGACTTTCAGTTGTTAGTGATTGATTATAAATATTTTTCACAGGCCAAAGACGTGATGGAAAACGAAAAGGCCAAATTAAATTTTCATACATTTTGATCAATCGTTTTATTCCAAACGTCTTATCTGAGGCGGTAAAATTTTAATCAGACCGATACTTTGAAGAGAACTTGGAAGATGTCAAGTATTTCTAAATTATTGGATATATTTTATATTCGAGACAAAACTCTAAACAATTTACTAAATCAATTAAATAGATAATAAATATTTATTGATTGTATTTATACCATGTTTCCCAATATATCCGTATATTGTTAAAATCGATTTAATTAGTCAAGGTGAAAATAATGGCTCGTTTATAGGTTAGTAGTGGATAAATGACATTCTGTACTGGATGATAGTTTTTTCTACGCCCATACGGATATTTGCCGTTTCTTTTACGCTTAAATGACTAGAAAAGTAGGCTATTCCAGTTAACTGTACCACAAAATTTCATATTCTCACTGTCAGTGCTGAAAAGTATTGCAACTTTTAAAAATAAAATTTCCCATTTTTAAAGAAATATTCCACGAATGTACACAATACGGAAATAGTAGTTTGTACAACAAGAGTGAATATGATGTCCATATCGCACGAGGAAGTAAATTGAGCACGACTCCGTAGGCGGAGTGCTCAAACTTCCGAGGGAAATATGGACAATCCACTCGAGTTGAACAGTATGTTTTTTCTACGACTTTATGCTAAAAAATGTGAAAAAAAAGTTTGTAGGTTGCCGGGCTCGAACTTACGACCATTGGTTCCATAGTCCAACACTCTAACATCAGGACTATCGAAGCGTTTAGTTAATTATCGGAAAATCAACTGATATACATGAAATTAATTTTCTATGCACATTCAGCAGCGGTTGCATTATTGATGAATCTATTATAAATGCGTCTAGATTTTATTATATTGAACAAATTAATAAACAAATATAATTTAATGTCTTGAAAAAGAAGGCGGAGCCTCAGTAAAAATAATATACTGTGATTGGTCATTACTTTTAAAAACAACAATGGCTTCTCTGTGTTGACTACTGTGATTGGTCGGTTTCATTACCTATCTAGGATGGATATGAGATTTTCCCGCACAGTTAACTGGAATAGCCTACTTTAGTCGCCACTTAAGGGTAAAGGAAACAGCAAATTTCCATGTGGGAGTAGAAAATAGTATATTGTATTCCTAGTAGGAAAAGCTGAACATTCCCGGATGACCGCAAAGATTTTATGTCGAGGCGCAAGCCGAGACTGACAATGCGGAGTTCGGGAATATGACTTTTTCTACCAGGTATACTTTCTATTTTTCCGTAAATCGAAAATTATTAAAAGGACATAACATAACTTATAACGATCAACTTGTTAACATTTAACTTTGTTTACAAATGAAGGATGCCATTAAATATTTGTGTTGTAACTATGGAAACACAGTAATATTGAACTGTCAAGCTTAACGCATTTTAGTTTACAAGTAGCCGTACAGGAATAATATTTTCTTACAGTACAATAATAAATATTTCCTAACAGTTATTTTCCGTTGCCTAGCAACGACTAAGTGTAAGGAAATATTGACCTTTTCTTTCAGAAATGTTATCAAAAATGTCAATATTTCCGATCGATTTTCGGAAAAAGTATTTTTTTTTAGGAGATCACAACCACAAGTTATTCTAATGAGTACAACACATCACTCTTCTATGCTTTGATATCACAAATCCGAAAATTTTCCGGAAATTTCATATTAGTCGACAACATTGTTATAAAAATTGATTCCTTCGTGACGTTCTTATATAGTACCGACAAATCACAGTTTAGGGAATTTACTGAGGCTCCAACAATATAACAAAATATATAGGCATCTACAATAGTTTTATGAATAATGCAACCTGCTTAATATGCATAGAAAATTAATTTCATATAGCATTATTATTGAGTTGGTTTTAACATAATTTCCAATATGATCATGTGCCTCAAACGGTAAAGCATCGAACTTTGGATCCAATGGTCGTAAGTTCAAACCAACATTTTTTTAAAAAATGTTTAACAGAAGTTTGGTCGTAGAAAAAGTATACAGTTCAACTCGAGTCGATTATACATATCGCACTCCGCCTGCGTTGTCGTTCTCATCATATTTAGTCATTGTGCAGCGATGATTAACACTACTGGAATAATAAATATTGGGGCACTCCAGAAATATGTCAAATTGTTGACGAGCGCAGAAAAAATACTATCTAAAGAAACCATAAACTAAAAAAGAAAAGTCTATCAGAATATTAATAAAATGAGAAAAAAAAACCTTTTTTATTCTAACCGTTGTAATAATGGCATCCGACGTCGACGTCGGCGTCGGTCATAAAACATATTCTGAATATTTCAGATTTATGTATGACACATGTCGTCTAAACACGTAAGCAATTTGTCATTTAGGTCTTCCCCCGTTCGTTATAGACCTTGTGAGAGGGAGCCACCCTTCCAATTTTGAACGCATCACTTTTAAACAAAGAGTTTTAACAAAACTCCACTTCGCCGAAAATAATAAATCATAGAGAAATGAATCAAAAGGTTTTTTTAACATTTATTAAAATGGTTAAAAAGATTTAATTTTAAATTATTGCTAATGAGAATTAAGTTTAGTAATAGAATATACCGTAAAACGGGGTTACTTCGACAGGTCTTAGCTATATTTCGTACTATATGAAAAAAACCATTCTCTTTAGAACCTTGGATTATATGTCATCGTAACAATTGAAGCCCTGGCTCTTTATAGCCAAAACATTTTTATTTCCCACGCCCCCCCTTCTCCCCTTTTTTTATTTTTCTCTTGTGCCTGGGGTAACTTCGACATTAATCCTACATGAAATAAAAGTTAGATTATTCTGAGGCAACTTCGACACTAAAAAAAGTAAAAATCATTATAAATTATTACCGAGAAGCATTGAGCAATGGTTTTAGAGCACAAAATTAGGCAAATCAAACAAACAAAAAAAATACAGTCATTTATTTTCAAAAACTTTTCTTTGACTTACGAATGAACAACTAAAAACCATTATTCTAACTAAACTTAAACTCATAAAAAACATAAAAACAACACATAAAAACAAAGGAACAAACTAGAAATAAATTTTTAATCGTCGTTGGAACATGGAGTCATTCATATCTTGCTTGTTTGGATCCGTTGTAACAATATCCACAAATGCACTTTCCACAGATCACACACTTGATCCAAGCCTTTCTATTTGTGTACTAGGACTACTGTATTAAGCAAATGGAACAAGAATTATTGCATGAAGGACATTCATATTGAGGGTCCTTGGAGCCACGAAAACAAATACCTCACACCCACACTAGACAAGAAACGCAACAAATCCACTCATTATTGTTAGTGTAGTTTGCGTAAGAACATTATTTGCAAATTGAGCAGAAAGAATCGGCCTAAAAAACATCATTATAATATACGTATCGAAGTTACCCCCGCTCTCGAAGTAGCCCCGTTTTACGGTTATTATAATACAAACTAACGGAAATTACATTAATAAATTGCGTTGTGTGTTGTAGAATTTTAGGGCACTATATATAGAGATATAATGATATTGTACAGGCAATCTGCACTACCAAATTTGGGTTTTGATATTATCTAAAGGGCCAAATTAGTTGTAAAGCAATTAAGTGTGATCTTAACACCCCTGAAGCACGCGGAAACGGATATTGCCCTGTTGGAAACTTGTGTCTATATATTATAATATACCGCTGTAGAAGCTGTTGTTCCAGTTTTGGCATGTTGATGTTGCCACGGCAATACCTTCTACGCTTAAGTGGATCCGAACTCGCAAGAATTCCCCATGTTAAATTGCGGTTTTTTTAACCGAATTACAAAAAAAAACTAAGCAAAATTTTAACTTTTCAATGGTATCTATGTGGGTGTAAGAAAGTTATTTTTATGCAGAAAAAGAAATCGAGGACACAGACATAGCCAATAAAAACCCTAAACAAATACTACAGGTTATTGTTTTGTAAAAAATATGGGGAATTATTTTTGCTAATAAAATAGTAATTTGCGTTACAAGTCCGGAAAATAATTAAATTAAATTAGCTCTACTATTTATTATTATTAACATTGATAATGCAAAATTCTGTATTATATGAATTGTTGGAAATGACCACCTTCACTTAATAGGCATGCTTACGCCCGTCTAATTTAATTTAATTATTTTAATTAAGAACGGTGTGCCTGAGGAGAAAAACGTAAAATACCATTTTTATGCAGAATTGACCAGCCTAATCAGAAATAATATCTACATGGAAAAATATCAGTGGCGTACCACTTTTTTTTTTTTTAATATATAATCGCTTCTGCATTTAAAGTTTTAAAAATTATTCTATTGGCGATAACGCTGAAACGAACGAAGATATTGAGCTGCGGATTAAATATTTTTTCTAGCAAATTTCATCTACTTTTCGATCATAATTATACCGCATGATTTATTTTTTCGGAGTAAAATCAAAAAATGTGTTATTATTGCAAATTGCGCCCTCTAGCATTTTTTTTTCAGAACTATTATGGACAACTAAATACGATTGGTGAAAGAACATACATTTCTCTTCCAAACAGCTTAGTTTCGGATAAGTCGTTTATAAGTTACAGCGATTTAAATTATTACACTTTCAACAGCTTCCCCCCTCTTATTAAAGCCGGTACACCAATGAGCATAATACCAAAAAATGCATAATTGTCCAAGCTTTTTAATAGTGTTATCAAAGATATACCTTAATGTGGAATTTTTGGAGATATGTAAAATTTTAGCATTTTCCTCTTATGACAAAAGGAGCTCACCCCTCGTAGCTACCCCAAAATAGTGTAATTAATCTATTTTAACAATGTCCTTTTTTAAATAATCGATTAAAAAGAATATTTTTTTAAAAGCATATGGCTGGAACTCAGTTTGTTCCAACATTATCACGAAATATGCTAAGGAAATACGCCATCGGGCTTCTACGACACCTTAAATAAGTTAAATTGCATTCCCTAGACAGCTAGATTAATCACCCGACCGAAACTATGCGGGAATCATTAATTACCGGGGTGCAATTTGCTCTTTTACACCCTCGAAATATTCGACGCCTCTTATTGAATCTCGTTCATTATTTCGAAGGAATTAGTGTGCCACCTTAAGCTTATCCACAATGGCGGTTGTATTAGCAGCTAAAGGTAACTTTAATCTATTTATAGGAAGGTGCTGGTAGATTGTACGTCGATTATTCCCAACTCCGTTGTTAATAAATGAGCCTTGATTTATCGGAGAGAATAACCTAAGGAACTGTGCTGTGTATTAAGAATTTGCATGTATTTTTTCTTTTTTGTAACAGAGTGGTGAGAATCGTTTACTTATTCTAATTGATCTATAATACATACTACCAGCCTAATTTTGCAATCTCTCTAATCAACTAATCTCATTCTGTCTAAAACTTAGATTTTCTCTGTGACAAAATTCCTTTGACGTTGACATCTGTCATGTCTCTTTTGCCGCATTTTTCTTTCAAGCAAGAATTATCACAGCGTAGACTGCTTTTTGATTGAAATTGTCAAGAAAACTATTAGAATGGAATTTGCCTACACCAGTAGCGGAACCACGAACAATCGCTTTTAAGTCGGATCGACAAGAAGAAATCAACGACACTCTTGTCGAAGCGATCGAAAATTCGTACCACAGTCAATCGCTTTACCGAAATCGTCATCTATTCGGGTGTTTCCGCTCTGTCGATAAAGACATTCTAAAAACATTCCCTATGTTTCTTAGGTTATGATTAAAGGCCAATAATTTACAGAAAAAAAGAAGAATAAAATAGGTTATATTTTTGTTTTCGCGCGTTTATGGTCGTTTTTAAATATTTGGAGAATTTCAATCGTTTATTATTTTGTGAGTTATTATAGTTTATTAATCAAAATGTTACCAGTAAATATTTTAATGGACCGCGAGAGACGTAGGTTATGTCTACGACGTTTTAATTTGCAGAGGATGCGAATGCGAGACTCATTTAGTCCTTTTACTGTGGACGACGTGGAATTTAGACGAATATACCGACTAACTAAGCCACAGGCACAAATGCTGATGGATATGCTATTGCCCCACATGAGGAATATTCCACGAAGCGGTGCATTGTCCGTACGGACAAGAATATTTGCGACACTGCAATTTTTCGCTACTGGCAGTTACCAGAGGCTCATGGGGCAAAGCGTAGATATTTCAGTACAAAGCCAACATTCGATGTCAAACTGCATTAATGAAATTTCTCTCATCATGACAAATAATTTGGGTCAGAGATTTATTCATCATACCAATATTTCTACTTACCGTGTGTGAAAGAATGGCAAATAATTTTTAAAAAATTTTGCCGAAAAAAATAACATAAACAAACCCAAGCAAAACTAATTTTGAGGTTAGATTACTCATCGACAAGCTTTAGCGGGATTCACTTGTCAGTCGCTTTGTGGCGATTCGATTAAATCGATATATTTCCGTAAAACGATTGTCGGTGGTAGCGATTTTGTAGATTAACCTTGAGTCAGGGTGAGACGAAGAGAGACGTAAAGGGAAATTATCGACAAACTGTTGATTACGATTGTCTGTGGTTCCACTGCTACTCATAATCGAGTTAATTCTCGAAAATTCATAACGTAAGTTGTCCAAAAAATCTGGGTCAGGTCGACTTAAGAGACAGTAGATTTTTCCAAATTTTTTTTTCTATTATAATGTAGACATATAATGGTTAATATCACCAAAAAAAATTAGCGGGATATCGAGTATTTTTGATAAAAAAAATGTTTTACCTACGACCAAAATAAAGCTTTTTATAATTGCAATCGTAAAAACTAGCTGGTATCATATTTGTTAAATTATAGATGACAGTAACGTTGTTAGATTGTTTAAGAAATATGTAAAATCAGGAAATAATAGTCAATAGTAACATGACAAAAAAAAAGGCCTGGTGAACAAGTTCTAACCCGTCCCAATACACCGTTTGGAGCTGAACTGAGGATTCGGTAATCTGCTCTAATAGGTGTATTTGTTATACAATGCGCAATGTTTTAATACACCTATTAAAGCCGGTAAACGAATCCTCAGTTCAGCTCCAAACGGTGTATTGGGGCCGGTTAGAACTTGTTCAACAGGGCAATTTTTTTGTTCATGTTACTATTGACTAATATTTCCTGACTTAACATATTTCGTAAACAATCTGACAACGTTGCTGTAATCTATCATTTAATAAACATGACACCAGCTAGTTTTTACGATTGAAATTATAAATAGCTTAATATTGAAATACTTTGTGGCCTAATGTTGGTCGTAGGTAAAATATTTTTTCTACCAAAAATACTCGATATCCCGCAAATTTTTTTGGTGATATTTGACTTTCCTTTAATACATTAACTTCCTTAAAAGATCTATGAGGGTGTCACTCAAAATTTCCTAATATTTATTTCAACATAAGCTAGATAATAGTTTATACGTTCGAAACATGTACAGTACAATAAAATAAAGGTTTCTTATTAAATACATCTTAACGAAGGTTGATGTAAAGTATTATTTCTCACCATTAAACTTGCCACTTCACTTCAAGTATGGACTACTTTTTCAAATTAAACTAAATAAACTTCAACTATGATCTTTCGGAGAATGGATCCTAAGCTGAATATATCAGGATTTGCGAGCTGATTTTGTATATGTGATCTGTAATGAATGCGTCACAGAGTAATCACTGATTGTACAGCTGCAATAATAAGTTTCAGCTAAACATGCCTTATTGCCTTAGTAAAATGTTAGTAGAGTGTTAAAGTTTAATTTCTAAATTAATTTTATTCCACAGCTCACGCTGTCTTTGAGATATTAACGTGAAAATTTGTAATTGGTGGTTTTTGAGTCCGATTAACATGAATCAAGTTCTGTTGTTAAAATAACTTGTAGAATGCGTTAGTTACACCATACACGCTAAATAAATTAAACCCAACATTTCCTAAAAGTTTTATTTTCATGAAAAATCTAATGGATAAAGGTCAGGGCTACGGGGTAGCCATGGAAAACTGCTACCAGGACCATACCATCCTTGAGTAAATCGTTGGTTAAGACAATTGCGAATACTAAGTAGAAAATGAGTCGGTACCCTCATATCTTGTGTGGAATATCTTCCACTAAGTTCGCAATTGTCTTAACCAGCATTCGGCTAATAGATGGTTTAACCGTGGAAGCAATTTTCCATGGCCACCCCGTAGTCCTGACCTTAACCTTTTAGATTTTTTCTTCTGGGGGTTATATGAAGTATTTAGTGAATAAGTAGAGATTTAGACACGCGACCAAATGATCTCGCAGGCAGCAAAAGTAATTCAAAATAGAGAAATAGAGAAAGAACTTTTTTTAAAGTAAGGTGCCATTAGGTAAAAAAAGAAGTGGCCGGTGAACATTTCTCATTTGTGGTAAAATGATTTTATTTCATAATTATTAGTAAAAACTTAATTTTTTATTAAGTAAATAATTTTAACAAACACACCCTTGCCATTAAAAATAAAGTTAAAACTCGAGCTAAGTACTTTTGATCTCTAACTTTTAAGAATAAAGTTATTAACACCAAAACGGCGGCAAAAATATACAAGTCAATTTGCAGGCCACTTCTAGAGTATGGGCACGTACTGCTGAGTAATGCCAGACCACCAGCCTTAAAACACCTCAAAGTAGCGGGAACATCAGCTTTAAGACCCATGACAAAAATGCGACACCCGGAAAACCCTCTTCACAATCCCAACAACCGACTACTTTACCAAAAAACCAACATACAACCAATTGATCTAAGACTTACTGAATTAACTAAAAAATTCAAAACCAAATCCAAAAATCGGAATCTCATCGTAGAACTGTGCCTAACAAGAGATAATCAAGAATCTAGATATCGATACCCAAAACAAACTATTTTAATTTTTGTTCTCTGGAACTGCGAAAAAATGTATCTTCGATTATTCTATTATACCAAATCCTACATGGTAAAATTGATTGTCCTGACCTACTCGCACAGATTAATATTTTGGTACCCAGATTAAACTTAAGGAATAACATCCTGGTCTCTTACGTTTTTCTCCTCGGGCACACCGTTCTTAATTAAAATAATTAAATTAAATTAGCTCTACTATTTATTATTATTAACATACATAATAAAAAAATTTGTTTTATAAAAATTGTTGGAAATGACCACCTTCATTTAATAGGAATGCTTGCGCCCATTTAATTATTTTAATTAAGAACGGTGTGCCTGAGGAGAAAAACGCAAGAGAACTTTTTAATGCAGAATTGACCAGGCTAATCAGAAATAATATCCACATGAAAAAATATCAGTGGCGCCCACTCGCTTCTTCATTTAAAGTTTTAAAAATTATTCTATTGGCGATAACGCTGAAACGAACGGAGATATAGAGCTGCGGTTTTAATATTTTTTCTAGCAAATTTTATCTACTTTTTGATTATGGTATCATAATTATACCATATGATTTATTTTTTCCGAGTAAAATAAAAAAATGTGTTATCATTACAAATTGCGCCGTCTAGCATTTTTTTTGGGAACTATTATGGACAACTAAATACGATTGGTGAAAGTGCATACATTTCTCTTCCAACCAGTCTTTAGTTTGCTAAAATCGGATAAGTCGTTTATGAGTTACAGCGATTTAAATGATTACACTTTCAACAGCTTCCCCCCCTCTTATTAAAGTCGGTACGCCAATGAGTATAGGACCAAAATGATGGATAATTGTCCAAGCTTTTTAATGGTGTTATCAAAGATATACCTTAATCTCGGATTTTCGGAGATATTTAAAATTTACTTCTCAATTACGCCCTCTTGCGGCAAAATGTGGAAGTTTAAAATTATTTCCAGGATTTTCTCATGGCCACTTTAGTTGTCACTTTTTTTTCCTGAACTTCTATGCCCAGCAGTATCCGAGATATGGCCGCTCAGTACCCTTAACTGATCACGCTGTATACTGCTAATATTAAGAATCAATTGTGGCTGAAGGAATTCGGTCGATGGCCATTTGGGAAACCAATAAAGAATATAATAATAAATATTAAGTAATATACCCAATTTATTACTTTCTAATTCTCTACAATTATTTAGTTTTATTTTAAAGAAGATATCGTCTAAATTTAATTGTATTTGAGATATTAAAGTTTAAATATGGCATTTTTAGACTATGACTGGCTGTAACATTGAAACGGTGCATTTTAGAGAAAGCGCTTTTCACCAACCTATCTTGATTTCTTTTTCTTCTGCATTCTATTGCAAGAATGTCGTAAATATTCTGCACCTTCTTAAAAATTCATCACCGACCATGAAGAGGGACCTATTATTTTGAATTATATTTCATAAATTTTCGTCACGTCTTACCTAACCACCAAGTGGAATATTTGGCACTGTTTGAGCTCATTTTACCGGCAATAAATTATTACTTATGAAAATCTGTTTTTTGATATTTAACTGAAAAAATAAAACTAATTATAAAAGCAAGTATTGTATTGCCATCAAATATTTATTAGTATTGAATCTGTTTACAGTCCCAGCATAAATGGATAAAAATCTCAAACACCTTTAATCGCCCAGTAATATTATTAAGTGCCGACAATTTTTGCCATTATTGAACAATCAATTCTCATTATTTGTTTATTTATTACTACTATCCGGTGTTTTAATCCAGTAACCATGGGTATTTCTACAGAGAATATCTAGTTTGAATAAATTACTATAAGCAGTTTAAAAAAGCTTTTTCTTTCGCTCACTCATCTCTTCGCACAAACAGATAGTTTCGTATTGTGTGTCAAATGTGATGCAAAGGTTGCATGGTAGATTAAATTTATAACGATTCGTTTTTAATAGTTGTACATTTTGTGCCTTTCTTAGACTTTAAAAGTAGGTTTGATTTTTATTTACTTCTAAGTAGTGTTTATCAGCATTTCCTTGGATGTGTAATGGAAAAAAGGAAAAAGAAAGAAATGAAAGGCAAAGAGAAAATAGGAACCCATAAATACGACAAGTAAGACGTAAAAAAAAATACAAGATTCAATAAGAGACAACCCAGCAGTTTGAAGTATGCTAAACCAGCGGTTCCGAGGTGCTTGGGTGAGAGGAAAGAGAGGGAAGGGTTTAGTCGGTAGGCATGCCCCTGACATCCGACACTCTGCAGGCACTTAAGATCCACTCGCCTGCAGGTCTTTTGAAGATTCCTAACTCCATAAAAAAATATTTAGAAAGAAACTTAGCGGCAAGCGGACAGAGTATTGCGTCTATCTTTTGTATTAAAGTTTACAGGGACGCCAAAGGTAATGGGTTTCCTGGAGCACAGGTAGACAATGACAGGCTGCTTCGTTCTTATTGGGACTCATTAGCCATAAACTGTAAGCAATTCCTATTACAGCGAAAATATGTTTTCAACGCGGCCCTGTGTACTTTTATGCAAAATATTGACGCACTATTCTGTCCGCTTGCTGCTAAGTTTCTTTCTATATATTTTACCGGACACTAAATTCCACTACTTTATTTATTTATAACTATTATTTGATTTTTTTACAATCTGCGAGTGACTAAATGTGCTATGCCAGTTAACTAAATGGATATGTCTTTATATCCATCCTTTGGTATGGAACTGACCAATTATAGGTTGTGGTTACGGAGGTTTCACCTTATTTAAAATTTTTGTTAAAAAATTAATTAACAGACGGCAGTTAAAATGACTTGGGAACGATTTGGTGAGGTCTGGTGATAAAAGTTTTTATAAATGTTTTTTAATTATAACTAGTAATTTACCAGATTTTCGTAGAATAACAATATACCCTACACCTGGAGTAGATTTTCGTAAATACGTTAGGAAGTTTGTTTCAATTTACTTACTTGTGTGATATAGACGTCATATCCACTCTTGTTGTACAAATTATTAGTGTTCAAAGTGTTTTCATGAGAGGGATTGTGCGTTTAATTGTTTTAACCGTAACACCATATTTTTTGGCGATTTATTTAAATGGAAAGTTTTTTAGACATATTAAGGTATGGACCACATCGCTTGTACTAAGTAAACATAGGTTTATTTACAACCCTCCTGTTAATTTGCCATTCTGACCACGTTCGCAATGCCAGAGTGAAGCATTCAGCACTTTAGAGTCATTTAAAGTAGTGAATGATTATTGAGACAACGCTATCTTTACATTTTCCAAACGAAAGAAAATTTGATGGACGTAAGGTTTGATTGTCTTTTTTGATTTACATTGCATTTTCTTACATGTGGGGCGATTGCTTTTTTGCAGAAAGTCAGATCGCACAGAGGAGTGTTTAGCTAGAACATGCTTAACCAAAATGTAAATGTTTTTAATAAAAAATATGTATTTTGACATTGTGCTCGTAGAACGTCGAACTATCCCAAAAAAAAATTTAAAAAATCACCGATCGAGGTTGAACCTACAACAGCGCGAACAAATGCTCATGTTAAAACTACGATTAAAAGCAATTTAATGCTACATGAAATTATTTTTCTAGGAAGGAATTATTAATAAAACCCATACAGGGTGATTACTCAGTTGATACTTTTTTTTAGCTGTGTATAGAAGGCATTAAAATAAACAACAATTTCAAAAAACTTAAAAATAGGCGAGATATAGAAGTAAAAAATCCAAGTGCGGACCTGGTCATCAAAACGTAGCCTGCTATTCTTTATGTTATTTGTCTTATCTCTTATTAGCCATGCAATTTACGGGTCGTTGGGGAGTTATTTGGCATTACGCTGCGGTGTGTTTTTCTGAAGCAAGTTAATTTTAAATTGGTGACACGTGAAAATGGTAAAATTTAAAAACAACGAACTAGTAGATATGGTGGTAATTTACGTTATATTATTAATTTACGAGTGTCGTCAAAGTGCGGCTGTTGCTTCGAGATTGTACGCAGAACGCTTTCAATGCTGGCTCATCCTACACCCAGAAGTTTACTTAATGTTATTTAACGGGCAAGTTAATCAGACCCGTATTTGATTCATAGTATAATAAATGAATGTAAGTACCTTATTTTGAGTTTTTTGAAAATGTTGTTTATTTTAATGCCTTCTATACACAGCTAAAACAGAAGTATCAATTTAGGAATCACCACATACCATATACCTAAAACTATTAAATAAATAAATTAAATTTAAATGTCACAAATACAAACGGTGATTGGTCGGTAATTTAATAACAAACTTTATTTTTATAACAATGTTGCAACATCATGGTAAATCTCCGGAGAAGACTTTTTTAATATTTTGTGCATTCGTGGAATATTTCTTTAATAATAAGAAACTTTATTTTTAAAGGTTGCAACACTCGGTATCGGTTAATTTAACTAGAATAGCCCATTGATAAGGAAAAGTGTTAGGGAAACAACAAATATCCATGTGGGTGTAGAAAAAAAGTTGTTTTTAACCAATTCAAATGCAATAAATTGAAAATCCGATATCTGTAGCTAAATTAATACATTTTAACGCAAATTACCAAATAATGTTTGAAATTAAATACTAAATTGACATGAAACCTTTATAGGCATTTAGTAACAATACGTTTAATTACCTTTCCATTTATTTTCGCAATATTAGCGATTGAATGGTCGGTCAAGTTACCTTTGGAATGTTAATTATCTTTTTAGGAGCTAAGCATTTTTATAGCCACATGATTTGTAAATTTATTCTGGAAATAATATTTTAAATATTGTCATATACAGGGTGTCCCACCGGGAACCGCTTCGATCTATATATGGAAAACTATACCTACATAGAAAATTTTTCAAAATTTGACAGTATGCTAATGCTGATAAGGGCGACCGAGCTAAAATATTTTCATAATGGTGGAACATCCGGTTATACCGGAAGTAAGTGGCAACTTGCTTATTTTAAATAGAACACCCTATATATTATTACCTTTTTACATTATACGCAAGATTCTAGGCAGATTTTGTATACCATGACCTATAGATACCTATATCTAAGCGTTTTTGACATATTTGAATTTTTGTGTCAAAAATGACGTTTGCAAGCCTTAAAATAATTATCAATTTTTTTTTATAAAGAAGCCCTGTTTATTTAATGTAAGTGGAATTCCTTGTTCTAAAGGACCTGCTTTAATAGATTTTTTATACTATTTTG
Source organism: Polydrusus cervinus (assembly GCA_935413205.1). Lineage (NCBI taxonomy): Eukaryota > Metazoa > Arthropoda > Insecta > Coleoptera > Curculionidae > Polydrusus > Polydrusus cervinus. The sequence continues at coordinate 22,129,463 of OW284514.1, read as the reverse complement.
ATAACTATTAATACAGGGTGTTAAAAATGAAATTGAAAAAACTGCAAAAAGTCTAGATTTTAAAATGGAAACACCCAAATGTTATAATTATTTCTTATTTAGCATTAAAAATAAGGGTAAGTTTGTGTAAGGTTGTATATTCCTAAAATTTTTAGTTTTTAAAATATTGCCAATTTAGTATTTTTATATGGCGATTTTGCTGCATATTTTAATTTCAGTTACTCTTAGTTGGCTATGACGGCGTTGAAAAACACTCAAATGTTAAAAAATCTATGAAGCTGTCACTTACCATTATTTGAACATAATTAATAATCATGCCTGGGCGCTTAAATTATATGAACGAAAATTATTTATTATTTATGGAGAATGTGATAAAGTTATATCGAGAACATGTGACACATTTGCCATTCGATATCTCCAAAAACAGAAGCCATCACAATGTGCATTTGATTGTTTTTCAACGCCGTCATAGCCAACTAAGAAAAACTGAACTCAAAATCTTCAGCAAATTCGCCATATAAAAATACTAAATCGGCAATATTTCCAAAACTAAAAATTTTTGGGATATAGAACCTTACACAAACTTACCCTTATTTTTAATGCTAAATAAGAAATAATTATAAAATTTGGGTGATTCCATTTGAAAATCTCCTGCAAGTAATGTTATCTCGAAAAGTGGGGTGATTTAAAAAATATGGTCTACAAAATAAACTGGTTATTATTAAAAAATTATAATTAGTAGTTTTTAAAATATATGCACTAACAACAATTTTTCCCACTTCTTAAAATATTTGTTAAAAAATATAAATGTCGTTATTCATAATCCCTGACGTAGCCAGAGTTTCGTCTTGAGGAGGGGGGGGGGGGAGACAATATTGAACTTCAAGGATAAATAAAAAGCGCCTCAGCTACGCCAATGTCCATAATAAAGTTTGAAAATAGCCAGCCAGCCATGGAGAAACAATTAAATGTAAAAAATTAATTTTTTTCGAAAGAGCTCTTTGATATACATTTATATTGGGTAAGAGCTATTTTTTCGAAAGTAAAATTTATACGACTTCCAAAAGACAGTATCCCGAAGCATTAACTATTCGTAGACTTCTTAAGCCCGTTGTTCAAATAGACAGAGTACCTAATAAATAAAAAATCACCAACATTTCTGAATACACAGATTTTTCCTTTTATTTCTATCCCTAAATATGTTGGCCATGGTATATAAATAATGTTAGGATTCAATAAAAATAAGGAGACTGTTAAGACGAAATCAAGTACGGAGTAGCGTAACCGAGACACGGGGGGTGTCACAAATTCAAAATTTTCAAAAACACCCCGTATCTAAAAAACTAAGGGGGCTTTGAAAATTCTGTTTGCGGCACCGTTTATTTGTCAAAAAAGTAATACAGTGCCGCGAAAACCGCAACCTTCTATATTTACTAATAACGCAGATAACCCGTAAAACATACGAAAAATGGACACCCTGTATATGGTTACGTTAACAATACCGCCTGATTTAAAACAGCTTTATTTTATTAATATTTTTTTATATAATTTTCTTACCTTTATGTAGTTGCGTATTTGTATATCAAATCGACCCTTCTATCCTTTTGTTTGGTAACATGTCCATTATAATTATAAATACTTCTATTAAAAGGTTTTTTAAATGTTAACGAACAGCTTGTTTTATACTAATATTTCTTGAACTGTCATTATTCTTTAGTCACAACACACATAAGTACTGAAACGAACTGAATAAGGGTTAAGGGCATACTACGAGCGATTCAGCATTCCAAATGATTCACAAAGCACTGAGCTGTTCGACTGTTTCCATAACTGCCAATTGAATGTAATTGAATAACTGATGCCGATTGAATGCAAAGTGTGCCGAAGTCGACAACCAATTTTCTCTTTCCCGTCTCTTTTTAACTTTCGAGAGCGCGTATGTCTGTCTTGCTCTTAGTTTCCAATGCATTTATGTAATCTTCTAATTCAATATAAACCCATGAGGTCAACCCTGAGCTATACAGAAATACGGCCGAGCCGAGCAGACAGCTTGGATTTCGATCTATATTGGGGAGTTTTCGCATGACATATTTTGGAGTATTTCAATTTTTTGAAGAATAATCATTTGTATTTGTTTCGAAAAATACATTTATTAGGTGATTGATCAATTGAGCTTATGGACAAGTCGCGCCTGGTAACAATATCCTTTTTACTAATTACTTAAATAGTTTTACTCCCCCAAACACATTGAACGCAATTCACTTAAGAAAACGTGCGATTTTATCTTATACCGATACTATATTCAGAATTTACCTCAAGATGACTGGAGATACTTACCAGTTAAAACGTTGTCATTCAAAACAAATAAAGACCATGCAATTTACAGGGGTAGGATTGTAACCCAATTTGGCAATTCAATGGAGGGAGTTTGTTGGGAGGGGTCAAATAAAACACGAAAACCAATTAGCTTTAATACAAGCATCAAAGTAAACTCCCTCCATTGCTTGACAATGCAAGTCCAAAATTCTACTGCCGTTCTAGAAAAGAAATGTTGCAGTCCTGGAAAAAAAATCGAATATCGTATCGTACAGGAGCTACCAAAGCCTTTACACTATTTCAGGATCCCGTATAGAAGCTCTAAACAGCATAAATTCGGTTGCGTATAATCGGGAATATCCATCACGCTAAAGTATTCTCTAAATTATCACTAAAATACAACAAAAAATATAAATGTCCATTTATCACCACTGGTTGCTTGGTAACGAGGCCTTTCTATCTCGAAATGCATTTTCATCCAGTTTTATCCCGAGAACCCCGCTGGGTGATTCACTTAACGGAACGGTCGGTCCAGTAATTTACCGATCTCTTCGGTTTCGATTCTTAATCGGCTCAAAATCCATCCCTTGCCAAAGGGCGAAATCTATTTTGCTACGTTTATTATGTGCCGTTATTTGCGGACCATTGATGTTTTTCGGTTTTTCTATGACCACTTCAATGGTTCACACTCGATAATATTGCCAAATTTATTTAACCGATTTATATAAAACGAGACATAAAAGGAGTGGGGGTTGGTGGTCAATTTTAAAAGAAGGTCATATTAAAATTTAGCCATGTACAGGGTGAATCAACGATAGAGTAAAGTTCATGTTCGCCTTCCTCTTTAGAATTAGATAAAAATTCGAAATACAAAAGTTGTAGAGACCATTGAGTGGCACATTTTAAAATTATGCTGGAGTATATGGGGTGGCCCAAAAAAACGTGGCGAATATAACTTGGGTTTTAATACGGAACACCCTATACAGGGTGCTACAAATTCGTGTGCGTACAAGGGGATCTTGAAAACGGTAAGAGATACGAAGATGGTTAAATTGAGGCAAAGTTGCGTATTTTGGGGTTTAATAATTTGGTGAAAAGAATTCTAATTATTCCGAATACTTGCGGAGATATCCGAAAAAACCAAAATTTCAATTTTTGGTTTTTAATTTTTTGCGCTTTTATTTTTAACTTGGGAAGAAAATTAAACACACTATTTATAGCCGTTTTTCAAGTTATACAAGATGACGTTGTTAGTTTTCAAATTCGAAGTTTCGTTCTTTAGTTACCAACCTCAAGTAATTTTTTTTTAAATACGGACCTGGAATTTTAAATACAGTTTTAGGGATTTATAAGCTTTAGAAATTTAATACAATGTTCAAGTTTTTAAAATTTTAACGTATTTTTATCTAATAATACATTTTTTAAATTATATTTTTTATTTCATTACGGTCCTGAACATTTGGGGCCAAACTAAAAAAACAAAAGATTTCTGATTCGAAAAATCCGTCCATTTTTACACAAAGAGATTTGTTATTTTGTAAGAAAAGAGACCTAAAACCTCGGTCTCAAATATTTTTCTGTCTCTTTGTTTTTGTTTCATGTTTCGCCTGAAACTAGCATCATCAGATCGTATAAACACTAAAAAAAATTTGAAATTGTTTTTAAAACAAACGTAAGCGCATTACAGAAACATAACTAGACTAACACTCCATTTCACTCGGGAGCATTATATTATATTTTTTTTTGTTTTACAAACAATAAACGGCCTAAGGCCCGTATTATTCATCTCCTGGTAACTTTACCAGCAAGATAATTTCCAAAGAAACCATTGTTAAGACAATTGTCTCCATAAAAATTATCTGGCTGGTAAAGTTACCAGGAGCGGGCCTAACACCATAACTTCCTGTTAATTTTTATTAACATGATTGGGGGGTTGGTATCTAAAGAACGAAACGCCCAATTTGAAAACTAATAATGCCATATTGTAGAACATAAAAAACGGCTATGAGGAAGTGTTGTTTGTTTCTTTTCTAGGTCTAAAATAAAGGCGCAAAAAATTAAAAACCAAAACTAAAAATTTCGGTTTTTTTCGGATATCTCCGAGGGTATTCGGAATATTTACAATTTTTTTACATCAAATTATTAAGCCCCAAAATTCTTTAATCGGATTTTTTTTTGTTTGACTAAATTGTTCAGGGCGTTATATAGGTAATTTAAAAAAAATGTGTTATTAGAAGACAAAATGTTAAAATTTCAAAAACCTTTAAATTGTATTACATTTCTAAAGCTTGGAAGTCCCTAAAACTGTATTTAAAATTTCAGGTCCGTATTTCCAAGTCAAAAATAAGGACGCAAAAAACTAAAAACCAAAACTAAATATTTTGGTCGTGCAACGTTTGTCGAACATAAAATATTATTGGAAAATAGCCTGAACAATTTTTTTTACGCCGGTAGCGATCGCCACACCTTAGCAGTTTATCAAGGAAAACTGATATTTTTCCGTCCAATGGTGATTATGTTTCTTTTGTAATAATTTTACTTTAACGACTTTTATTATACGATCTTTTTATTGTCAAAGTTTTATAATTATAAAGTTTAAGATCAAGTAAAGGCGTTAAAACTGCTTAATGGCTTTCCGTTATCGAATGTTGTACAAACTTTATTCTTATCTTACACTAAGATTATCTAATTTATGATGTCATAAGAAACTTTTTGTGTAGTTCGTTTTTTACAAATAGAGTATATAGATAGAAAAGTTTTGGGCTTGCATTGTTGTTCATGCCATTATCTTAAACGGTTTCCATGCTATTGTCCGATATGGATTGGTATCATTAAGGATGGATTACTCATCTAATACTTTGCTGTGAAGTTAAGACTCTTAATGGTGATAAATAGGTATAGTGGAAGTGGAAAGATAGTGCATAGAACAATGACAAAATTAACATTTATAGTTTCGTAGGAGGAGTCAGTAGACAAATGTTTATAAAAATAACTCTTTGTAATTGGTTGAAGAAAGGGTTCCATTTTGAATAGTACACTCAAGGAATCTTTTCTCTTATCAAGGATTGCTAATAATTCCTGACACAGCAAAAAGGAACCTTCTCTATTTTGGTAGGGGCTACACAACATTACAAAAACTCAAAGGAACACTTACTTAGTGGAGTTGTTTAACGTATTCAAGTGTAAGGGTAACCTCTGGCTGTTTGGTCACTCAAGTCTCTCTAAATCATGTAAAAACACAATCCCAGAACCATTGCACTTTCCAGCCAGTGAGTAAGTGATCTTCGTAATACATTTATTTAAGTGTTACATTTTTGTTTATTTCTCTTTTGGCCTGAGTTCACTGTAAAGCGGAAATTCTTTCTTTTGAACTTACTTGAAATAGCGTCGTATGCGAGTTTTAAAGGAACAACTCTTCTTTAGAGAAAACTCTCTAAACTTGCTGATTTTAAACTTTATTTTAATTTCTTAAGACTTGTACCTTATACATCATAATTTAATCAACAATTGCTTTGCTGTGTTTCATTTTAATAAATCTATTAAAAATATTTGGCGTTTCAGTAAACAAATAGCGCACAACAAAATTAAATAAATTAAAACGTAATTTTAAATCATCTAAGCTATACGTTCCTGTAGCTTACCATTTTGATACGCGACACTATTACAAAAAAAAAACTTCTCCCCTTGATCCTCTTTGAGGGTCTCTAGCCCCCTAAAGAAGCATTTATGGGAGTATGTTAATAGGATATTTTTGTTATATTTTTGGATATCCTTAACGCCATATAAATATTGCATGCTAATTTCGGGATACCCTGTATATCGAAAAACAAGATCGGTGAGTTTTAATAGTATACAGGGTGATACAAATTCTCGTGCGTGCATGGGGATCTCGAAAACGGTAAGTGATACGAAGATGGTTAAACTAAGGCAAAGTTGGATATTTTGGGGCTTACTAATTTGGCAACAAAAAATTCTAAATATTTCGAATGCCTTCGGAGAAAACCGAAATTTTCAGTTTTGGTTTTTAATTTTTTGCTCCTTTATTTTTGACTTTTTTGGAATAAAACAAAAAACACTCTTTCATAGCTGTTTTTTATGATCTACAACATGGCATTTTTAATTTTTAAATGCGACGTTTCGTCCTTTGGATACCACCATCAAGTCAATTTTTTTATTACGGATCTGAATTTTTTAATGCGGTTTTAGGGACTTATAGGCTTTAGAAACCTAATACAATTAAAACATTTTAAAAACTTTAAGGTTTCGTCATCAAATAACACATCAATATTTAAAATTGTATCTTTTTACCCATTACGGTCCTGGCAATTATTTTTAGGATTAAATATTAAAATTGCATTACAGGAAGTGAGACGTATGGTTTAAGCCATTAATTATTTTAATAAAATTAGTCAGACAGTCAAGGTAAAATATTTCAGCAGGTCAATAAAACTCATCGTTTTTAAAGCATGGGAAGTAATTATATTTTTTATTAATGTTTTTATATTATATCTTATCATAACACTTACTTTAATTCGCATACTTTTGACCTGAGACCTCAAAATATTTTAAAATAGAAAAAGAGACAGTCATGAATGAAAAAGAGGTACATAGCAGTAGAGTGAAGTTGAAACAAAAATTTGAAGGTTCTAGGGTAAAACTTTAAGACAGATAATAGTAATCGCCATCTATACCAATTTTTTCTTACTGGATAATACATCTAAAAAAATAGTGAAATCATAAAGAAAAATGTGTATTAATTAATAACATGTTAATTTAATACACACTAATAATAGGTGGATCACTAATCAACATTAATATTTCTTTTTCCTTGTCATAATAATTGTATCGTATTTTATTTATAGGTGTCTAACTAAAAAATCTTAGAACTATGAAAATGACTAAAATGTTTTAAAATAATTTACAGGGCCGTAAGGAAATAAATTGATAATTTTAAATGTATTATTTGATAACGAAACATTAAAATTTTTAAAATGTTTAAATTGTATTAGGTTTCTAAAGCCTATAAGTCCCTAAAACCGTATTAAAAAATCCAGGTCCGAATTTAAAAAAATTGATGGTGGTATCCAAAGAACGAAACGTCGCATTTAAAAATTAAAAGGCATTGTTGTAGATCATAAAAAACGGCTATAAAAAATTGTTTTTTGTTTTATTCCAAAGTCAAAAATAAAGGTGCAAAAAATTAAAACCCAAAACGGAAATTTTCGGTTTTTTTCGGATATCTCCGAAGGCATTCGAAATATTTAGAATTTTCTTCAACCAAATTATTAAGCCCCAAAATATGCAACTTTGCCTCAATTTAACCATCTTCGTATCTCTTACCGTTTTCGAGATCCCCATGCACGCACACGAATTTGTAGCACCCTGTATACATTTTTATTCTAAGACATTAGATTAAATAAGCATAAAGGGAGAAATAAACCAGCCTCAACCAATAACCTGCGAGTTGAAATGTCCACTTAATTTTCTGCTTATTCTTTAGTAAATTCCCCGCTCGACGCCCAAGTCACGTATAAAATTCAGTATCTGTAATGACAAAACTGAAATTCACAATGGTGTAAACAGTAATAGCGATACGAGATGTTGGTCAGTCAGAACGACTATTTCGCCCTATGTAGGGCCACTTAATGCCGCTTGTCGTATGAGATACCTTGGAAAAGATATAAAGTATGGTATTCCCGTGGAATACTAATGCTTTTAAGCTACGAGACAACCCTTGTTTGCCCTTATAACCTAAAAATCCCAGCGAAGCGGAAGATTCTGGCAAATTTTATCGTTCCCTTGATACTAAAAGCCGTCTATTTTTTTATTTCTTTTGGGGCGATGTAACATAATATGTTGTGTTTTTGCAGATTTGTCTTAAAACGAAACCAGTAAAATTAAATAAAAAAATATGCTTATTTTACAATTTAGCAAATACTGTAATCAATGTAAGAATTTATTCTATACATTGACGGTATAATTTTATAATATTCCGGAAAATGTGAAAGAAACATGTTGGACACCAAAACAAACCCGAATTAACCTGCTATAGTATATTTTAGAAAGGCGTAGAGTAATAAAAGCTCATTAGGAATATAAAATGATTATAGAGTGACCCAACGAATATTTAACCCACTTTCATTATTTGGCATTGATTTCATTGCAAAATTCTTTATTTTTATTAAGTGCGGGTAGTACCACCCGGGTTTGTATCAATTTATGGGTTTTGCCTTTTGTTATCCATTCACATCCATGTACATAGTATTAGGTATACTTATTTTTTATTACACATTATAAAAAAAATACAAAATACAAAAACTACATTAGACAGAAATTAAAAAATCATAATATCATCTGAGGAACGGTCATCTCCTCTTAACGTTATTATTAACGGGTCCAATCGATTAGGTGGTCAAGATCCCACATTTTCTTCTCTTCTTTAATGACATGATAGACTGCTTTTCGTCAGTTCCCTTGTGTCACTTCCTTAATGGCTTGATCAAACCGAAGCTTAACGTTTTTCATTTTAAATGTCGTATTGTGTCTTGCTACAAATTCTTTCACTTGTGCCCCTTTAAGTTCTATAGGGTTTAGTTTGTAATGATATGGCAGTGTGTGCAGCACAGTTACACTTTGTTTTTCAGCTATATCTTTAACGGAATATTTCATAAAACAATGTTTGTGTAAATTTGCTATAGCTGATAGTTCCATCTTTATCAAATTATCTTGTTTTTTTTCTTTGCTTAGTTATTATAAATAATTTAATGACCAAAATTTACGTGCGCTTATGGCCGACACCAAAATTGAGCCGAACTGGACGGAATTTCCCATTATATTACTCTACACCTTTCTGAAATAGACTATAGTTATTTTACATTGGTCACAAATGGACCCATGTAAAGTATAGTAAAATAACAGGAACATATTGATCTTATTTTTAATAAAATCCAACCAATAATTACCCCTTATAAGGATGCACTCTACAGGCATCTCGTAGACGTAGACCATAGAAGATACAGAGATGGTTAAATTAGAAAAAAGTTGCGTCCTACTAAATTCTGCAGCATTGTGTTTTCAAATTTAAAAAAAAACTAAAAATCTTTCCCAAGATATTTGGATAAAATCTAATTATCGCGTTTTCGTTCTTATTTTCCTCTGACTCTAGATGAAGATATATATGTTAATATAAAGTTAACATCCTTGTTATTATTTTTTTTCTTCTATAAGCTGGTGTAATTAGATTTTTTAAAAACCATCATCAACCAGGCTTTTTTAAATAGTTGAGAATATTTTTTTTCTATTATTTTTAAATTCCCTCTTTTATAATTTAAGTAGGTATTAATAAAACGTTTCATACTTAAAAGCTCATCATCAATAATGTTCTAAAAACGTGTAAGCGCCTTCTGTAAAACAAAATACCAATTAGCGACCATCAACATAATTACTTATTTATGAAGCGTACGATTATCATTTAAGAGAGCCCAAATTTATTAAAATTGCATAAAAGATACAGTACATTTAGCAATAATCTATTGACCAGCTTCCCCCACTTTTACTATTGGACATATAAAAAAATTATTAGGATCAAACTGCAGCAAAAATGGATAGTCTTTCCATTTTCGATATTAAAGTAGTACCTTAATAAGACTATTTTTAAAGTAACTTGAATTTTGTATTTTGTCCCGTTAGTTATGCCCTCTAGCGGCAATCGTACAATTTTAAAAATAATTTTCAGTATATTCTTTTACCCGGTTTGACTTTCCCGTAAATGTATGATCAATAGTTTCTGAGATACAGACTGGCCAATCTTAGCGGGATACTTAGTATACTATAATGACTATTTTGGTTTAGAATAATTCAAACTTTACTGTAATAATTATTATCTGACCTTAGCTGGATATCTAATATTCTGCTAAATAACAAAGTTTTAATGCGTCCTTATTTTCTTGTTAGTCTTTGTGTACAATATCGAAAAAACACCGTTACCGTTCAAGTCACGTATAAAACTCGGTATATAGTAATAGCAAAACGGCCATTCACAATGGTGTAAGCAAGAATAGAAATATAGGACATTGGTCAGCCGAAATATCCACTTGGTCCGACTGCCTAATACCGTTTGTCGTATAAGAGACCAGATCTCGCAAAGTTATAAAATATCTTGCTCTTCTGGAATACTAATACGTTTTCACAAAAAGCAAAAGAAATGGTCTTGACCAATTAAATCGTTATTTGACTTGGTTACCATACAATAATTATTATTTGAAGTATCCTATTTAGCTACACAAACTTATACAGGGTGTTCATTTGAAAACTTCCCACCACGGATTTATCGAAAACTACTGATTAAAAGGAAAAACGCCGAGACACGTCAAAAGATGTGCCAAAGGGGACAACTTTTTAACCAAAAACTACTTCACTCCCTTTCACCTTCTGCCCCCCGGGGTCATCCTCTTAAAAATTTTAAATGATAAGGGGTATCAAGTAAAAAAAAAAGAAAGGTCTTTCAAAGTGCTTTATTTTGACGTTTGATTGTTTAAAATCGGCCGAATCGTTTTCGAGAAAATTAGAAAAATATTTATTTATCTTAATTTGTTCAGATAGAAAAAAAAATACACGAAAATATCACTTTTTATTTCAATAAGTGTTTAAAAACCAACATAAACAGCAATTCGGAAGATAATACGTGGCAGCAACCAAATAACAACCAGAATTTTTTCCCGCCTTCTTTTGATCAACACGGATAACATGGGCGAACTGTATTTATTCTTATACCTGTATAGTTTTTTATAGTTGCTAAGGAAAAGAAAGAATTTAATTTGCTGTCAGTTACCTTTATGACAATCTCAAAAGAATATCTGCTTCAGTGATGAATGCACATTTTATCTAAATGAATTTGTTAATAAGTATAACTGCAGGTATTGGAGCAATGAAAATCCTCATGCTTTTGTAGAAGGGCATACTCAGTACCTCCAAAAACTTAATGTATGGGCAGGCATTTTAGGAAACAAAGTAATTGGGCCATTGTTTATTAATGGGAATTTTAATGGAGGCATTTATTTAGATATGTTGGAAAATACCATCAATCCGCTTATCACTGAAACCATTGAAAACCTAATCGAAGACGATGGAAACCCTATACTTGATGAGGCTGAAATATATTTCCAGCAAAACGGCGCTCCTCCTCACTATATGTTCTTTCGGTTCGCCAATGGCTAGACGACGAGTTTCAAGATAAATGGATAGGGCGAAGAGGGCAAAATAGAATGACCTGCTAGATCTCCTGACTTAATGCCATTACACTTTTTTCTATGGGGCTATTTGAAATCTATTGTGTTCACTTCCCAACCTGAAACTTTGGATAAACTTCGTCATCGCATCATCAAAAGCTGCTATTATCTCCCACAACATATTTTTGAAAATATCCGTCAGGAATTTGAACATCGCCTATATTATTGTTTGACCAAGCACTTTGAAAGATCTTTCAAACAAGCTATTACTTGATACCCCTTGTCATTTAAAATTTTTAAGCGGATGATCCCGGGGGGCAGAGGGTAAAAGGGGGTGAAGTAGTTTTTGCTTAAAAAGTTGTCCCCTTTGGCAGATCTTTTGACGTATTTTTCCTTTTAATCAGTGGTTTTCGATAAATCCGTGGTGGGAAGTTTTCAAATGAACACCCTGTATATTTGAATATTGGGATAATAACAATTTTAGTTAAAGCAAAAAACATATGAGGAAAATTCGGCATTCATCTATCGCACCCAGTAAATTTCAGTTATGTACTTGCTTTGACGTTTTTCTTGTCAAACGCATTGGCCAACATGTAATTTGAAAATTTCTTAATTTCTAAAACGGAATTTCCTCACGCACATTGGCTAGATTCATGAGAGATGGACATATTACTTTTATGCTGAACTATAAAACAACAACTCTAAGATGTTGTAATAAAAACTTGAAAAAGTACGATACAGACGTACGAAACGTTGTGACCATAACAATGAGTTTTTTTTATTAGAGTAATCTAATATACTCAAGAAAAAATACTTACCACATATATACATGTACAGTCGCGCCGATAAAAAACTGTGACAGGAAATTTTTCTATTTTCTCCTAGACTATTAAGAATAATTTTACATCAAGCCTGGTACCAGTAAAATGTCATGAAAATTTGCATGTCAATAAAGATTGTCACTTTATGATTGACTCGTCAAACATACAATCATATATTATTTGTAAATATGCCACAATTAACCCCCCAGCTAAAGGCAATTATTTATAGTCGGTTGCGAGATAGTGTTGCTATTAGGGATATTGCAGATGAACTGGGAGTAAGCAAGAATACCGTGCTATTGGCAAAACAAAAAATAGCAAGACATGGGACTATTATTAGGAATGCAGGTTCTGGTCCCCCTAAAATGTCTACTGATGATCATGATAGAAGACTGGTTAATTATCTAAGGGATCATCCCTTCGAAACTGCAATCAAGGCAAAAGAAGAGACGAATTTTCCAGGTTCTGCAAATACCGCTAGAGACAGGGTTCGAAATTCCGATATACGAAGCCGTTGTGCTGCCAATAAAAAATTTTTAACGGAAATAAATAAACAGGGCAGGTTAGAATTTGCACATGAATATATTAATCAAATAAATTTATGGGAAACAGTTATATTTTCTGACGAGAAAACTTTTCAGTCATGCAATAATGGGAGAATTCGGGTGTATAGGCCTTCCGGCATGCGGTATGATGAGAGATACACCCACAAAACCAACCAAAGTGGGCGTTTTTCCATAAATGTTTGGGGCTGGATTAGCGCTAGAGGACCAGGACTTTGCCAAATCGTCGAAGGAAGACTAACTGCAGCAGTATACGTTAATATACTAAACGAAGTGATGATACCATCGGTAAACGCTGTATACGGTCAAAATTACACATTTCAGCATGATAATGCTCCAATACACACAGCGCGCATTGTACAAAATTTTCTCCAAGAAAATAACATAGCAGTTCTTCCCTGGGCTTCGAAGAGTCCCGATTTGAACCCGATAGAAAACATTTGGGGTGCCATGGTCAAATCTATGTATAAACATGATTTTCAACCTAGAAACAGGGATGAATTACGTCATAGGATAAATCAAGCTTGGGATGAAATAACTGTCGAATTATGTAGAAACTTAGTTTTAAGTATGCTACAAAGGCTCCAAAAAGTAATAAACAGAAATGGTTCTATGACCAAATATTAATTTTGTGTTGTTTTGACAAACTTTGTGTTCGCAATTTTTTTTTTTATTAAATGTATTTTATTACCTGTATTAGCTTTATTTATTATTTTGTGGTAATGGTATATATAATAATTTATAAAATATTTGACTTTAAAAAAATCTAATAAATTTACTTTATCCATATTATATGATGTCTCTCAAATTTAACCACCCCGTATCGAAAAATATAAAACATTCCATTATGTAACCTAGGTTACTTTTTAAATTTTGGATGTTTTTCCTTTTTAGCTCTAGACACCTTTTATAGTCTAGGGGATATGTATTTCTTACATTGTTTTTGTAAATCTCTTGTCCCAGTTTTTTATCGGCACAATAGTACAGTACCGGACAAAGATACACGCTGAATACTCCAATCTGTTGCTCTTCAATCATCTAAAACACATCAAGAGATTATTGTTACAGAACCTGACATCGATACCGTTAGAATGTGTATCTTTTTCTTACGCTTTTGCCTTGGCAGATGTCTTTTCCTAATTTATAAATCTGCGTGTCTTCTCTGCGTTATTTCAATATTACAGAGCCAGCAATTATTTGTTCACGTGTTAATAATTAGTAGTGTTGTTGTATCTTGTATTTTTAGAAATCATTTTACTATTATTTTGTGCGTAGACTTTCTGGTTATGATAAGGGGGAGGGGGCACGAGGCGTTTCGGTGCTGTTACGTGGGAATAAGGAGTCAAGCCGAAGTGAGACAGTTCGAACAATATGTATAATTTATTATTAGATGTTATTGTGTGATCATCAGTAACTAGCATGTGTGTCCATGGGGAAGGAGGATGAATGAAGTACTTCCCATAGCCTGCAAAAACTTTTTTGTTTTTTGGTCAAATGGGGTAAGATTGATATCTGAGGGCTAGTTTTGGGCGGCACGTATCAGAAATGAGCTCGAGCGGTTATAAAGCGCGCCAGTGAGGTGAGTATGAAAGTAGCCCCTAGAAATCAATCTCTCGTTTTACGGTACTTAAAGTTATTATTTATTGGTATTTGCCCCTCATCAAGTGGTACGATGTAAGTGAAAATAAAGCAGCTATTATGGTCAAATGCTATAACATCTCCCTATCTATTAAAAAAAATTAATTTTGAATTAGTTCCATGACTACTTACTTTAAGTCTAATTAAAAAAATTCCAGTTATTGTTATAGTTGTTATAATATTTACAAAATATATGCGTCAATTAAAATACTGCACCTTATTTATTATCTACTATACGAAAGTTCTTGACAAGTAGTGATTTTTATTATTGCATCATTAGGAAAATATTTTGTATGCGATTCACACTCAACTGGGTTTATTTATTTTTCAGTTTACCCTTCACTGATGTTCCAATTTTCAAACAGAAGAAAATCCTTGTTTTATTTTTTGCTGTCGCCATGAAAAAAGACCTGATTCTTAAGGGAAAAGGAGTCTTTTGTGGATGAAATGTGGGGGTTCCTTATATAGGTCATGCATATCGAGAGTTTTTGTTAGCTTATAGTTTTCTGGAAACTATAGGTTCATCAAACATATATTTTAGTACTGAATAAAAAAAATAGACATGCACAAAGGGATACAGCCCTCTGACATTCAAGAAAATATATACCATAAATTCTTAGCACACATATACGCCATATTATTTAAAAAAAGTCTTGATATTAAGTATTTTTTAAAAAATTTTGTTCAACACTAAGCCCTAAAACACAAATGGATATATTAATATTATTACAAATACAAATAATTTTATTCATAAATTTAGTTAAATACACTTTTAATCACAATGGAAAAATAATTTAAAATAATAAATTCTTGGAAATAAATTCTGAAATTTAGGTTTATTATGAGACAGAGAGAGAAGTTTCGCCTAATCCACATAGGGTTTGTGTGCTAGTACCTCTCCCCTTGCTCGTGATGCCATAGCGATTAATATAATATGACATCGTTAAATAGTATTATTAATATCATAACAATAAGTAGAAAATAAAGAATAAAATCAAAATAAAACGAAGTGTAATACTTGGACAGGATAAATATAGAAAGCAAAGATTTGTTAGTTATTAGTGGATATTCATACATGCAAGAAGGCAAAAAAAAATGAGTGAAGGCAGCAGAGGTAGAATATTAAATTAGGTGATAAAAAGGAAAAAACTCCCTCTTTTTATTATCTTTTTTTTTAATCAAAAAATATTCTTAAATACGTAAGGATTATCAAGGATAAATTTTTTTGAGAGCTTTTTAAAAAGGTTTTTATTTTGTGTAGAACCGCAAATATTTATAGGCAGCAGGTTAAAACATTTAGGACCATAGTATATTATGGATCTTTAAGAAATTGAACTCTGAAAGGAAGGAACAATTATAAACAATTCATTTACATTAGATCTAGTTTGGTAGGTGTGAAAGAAGTTTGGAAAATATGTTTTGATTTTCTGTATATAATTAAGACTCCAGAATATGTATATTATATATATATCTATTTAGGATCTTGTTATCGTTATATAATAAAGAACCTCGCTAATCTCATCGTTTACTCTTACCAGTTGTTTTCTTTCCGATAAATAATTGTATAATAAATTTATTGGTCCATCTCTTATGCCGACATTCTCCATTTAAAAAAAAAAATGAGATATAGTATCAAAGGCCTTAGACAGATCCAAATATACCGATAAACACATTTTCTTTTTGTTGATATTGGATAAGGTTTTATAAGTCAAACAAAAAATAGCGTCCTCAGTATTGTGCTTATTTCTGAAACCAAATTGCCTTTTGTAAAGAATGTTCTCCTTTTCCCAGACATTTACGACACGTTCTTTTAAATACTTTTTAAATAATTTAGAAAAAATGCTTATGCCTGAAATTGACTGAAACTAAAAAGTTTAAAAAATTATTTAAATCAGGCATTATAAGTTGTCTTCTCAGTTGGCCGTGAACTTGTGAGAATGACGATCAAAAACAGTTGAAGCGAAATTAATTTCATCGGCAAATTATTGGACCAAATTACACTGTAACATATTTGTCGATTTGGGTCATATCTTATATTTATCATACATCTATCTTCCTCGCATTCGATTTGTTTCAGAATAACAGACAAGCGATATATTTATTAATAAAAATGGACAATTTATTTTTTTAAACCATAACCTTAGCGTGCTTGCGTAACCAATTTTTTTTTTCTGTTCAACACAAATGGAAATAACTTTAAGACAATTAGTAATTCAGAACTGTGATCCCGAACAAGATAATAACCTTAAAAAATGGAATATTTTTTTTTAATCTTATAATTTTTTAGGTTTTATTTACTTATCTTCCTTTTCCATCTTTTAAAGAAGATTTATCAATTTTTTTTTATCTGTTGTGTATAATTAAAGTTTTAAGGTCGATTGAGGTTAAAGCCGCGTATTTTAGAAAATATTGTGGTGGATAAATATATGCATAGTATAAAATCAACAAAGGCAATTAGGAATGTTTATTTCATAGGTCAATATTTTATGCTTTAAATCTTGTAGCAATTGTCTACACATTAGTGGAAAATTGGAGAATTTTGAAAAGGGAAAGGGCAAAAGAATTAATGATAGTTCGGTAATAGTTATTTACGATATAAGTATTGTAAAGATTCATATTACAACACGAGATGTTAAAGTTGTCAATATGATTTTACAACAAGAATATTGTACAAAATTTTATCTACTTTCATCTATGAATAAAAATATTTGGCAAAAGGCATTTTTTTAAATAAAAATGCACCTGCTATTAAGTCTACTAATCAAGTTTTTTATGTTACCTTTCGCATAGTTACTGTTTCGCATGGTTACTGTCGGAACTTTGTCAAACAAATTCAAAAATATAAAAAGCGTTTTTCAAAATGAGCGATTCTGATGGAAGTTTACCCTCTGATATAGAAGCAGCGGCAAACGAAGCGATCTCAAGTTTAGCTCCGACAAAATCCAAGGCGCGGTATGAGTTGGAGTATCAGAAGTTTGAAAATTGGTGCAAAGCTAACAAAATAAAGGAGGTGTCTGAGAAAATCCTTTTGGTTTATTTTTCCGTAAAGCAACGCTCCCAGAAACCATCTACACTATGGACTGACTACTCAATGTTAAGAACTATGATTTCAGTCAAGAAAAATCAAGATATATTTTAATTAATAATTGGTAACTAATTTTATAATTATTGTTAATAATAAATCATTCTTCTAAAAAGTGTGGTTTTATTTAACAGCAAAATTTTAATAAAACGGTTTTTTTCCATTACAGCACTAGTGCTGTAAGGGCATCGATTACAGCACTAGTGCTGTAATAAATGCCCTTACAAAACGATTTAGAGAACTGTAAAATTCATATTACTAAATGAAAGTAGATAAAAATATATTTTGGTTTTATATCTTCAAATTTTTGCACCATTTCGTGCACTTTTTGAGAAAAATGGGTGTATGCGTAGGCTCTGGGATAAATGTTTTGTTTCCAATATAAAAAATAACAAATTTAATCCAATAGATTTGTATCTTCTTGAAGTAGTTTCTTAACCCCAGTTTGTTAAGTGTCAAAAAACGAATCGTAAAAATGTGTAAATTCGGTTTCTTTGTAATTGACCACCACGATTGGCCAGTTTCATGTCCTAACTAGAATGAATATAAAATTATATACGTTCAATTAACCAGAATAGCCTACTTATCAAATCACTTTAGTCCAAAGAAATAAGCCAATATACATATGTGAGTAGAAATAATAAACAATGTCGTTGTTCTCCTGTTTGCTATACACCCAAATGACCATTGCATGGCTACACACGCAACTGCTCATCTAAAGGATCATCTGCGAGATATGTTTAGGTACTTATAGTCATAGATATACACAAAATGACAGAAAAATACTTCTCTGAAGTTTTGCAGTGAAATCGGGGAAAATCCACCCTCGCGCTTTAGAAAATGAGGCGAAGATACGGTCAAACCGTGCGTCTATCAAATTTTCCTACCCCTCGGAAGTTTAACAATAACTTTGTCCCATAATCATTCACTGCTTTGGAGGACCGTAAAAGTGCTGAATAGCTTACTCTGGCGGTGTAAACGTGGTCGGAATAGCAAACCGGGACAAAGATGTAAATAAACGTAAACGTATTTTACTTGGCACAAGTTGTGTGCTCCATAGGTATGTATATAATTTTAAGAGTATTACCTATAAATAACTTTATCGAAATTACTGGAGTTCCATGGATTTTTTTTCTTGCATTAAAGTAAACAAGGCCAACAATAGTTATTTACGATATAAGTGTTGTAAATATTCATATTACAACACGAGATGTTAAAGTTGTCAAACGAGGCGTTAGCCGAGTTCAATAAAACATCGAGTGTAGTAATATGAATTTACAACAAGAATATTGTACAAAATTTTATCTACTTTCATCTATGAATAAAAATATTTGGCAAAAAGCATTTTTTAAAATAAAAATTCACCTGTAAAAATGCACCTGCTATTAAGTTTACTAATCAAGTTTTTATGTTACCTTTCGCATAGTCACTGTTTCGCATGGTTACTGTCGAAACTTTGTCAAACAAATTCTACAATATAAAAAGCATTTTTTCAAAATGAGCGATTCTGATGGAAGTTTACACTCTGATATAGAAGCATCGGCAAACGAAGCGATCTCAAGTTTAGTTCCGACAAAATCCAAGGCGCGGTATGAGTTGGAGTATCAGAAGTTTGAAGATTGGTGCAAAGCTAACAAAATAAAGAAGATGTCTGAGAAAATCCTTATGGGTTATTTTTTTGTAAAGCAACGCTCCCAGAAACCATCTACACTATGGACTCACTACTCAATGTTGAGAACTATGATTTCAGTCAAGAAAAATCAAGATATAAGCAGATTTTCTCAACTAATCGCATTTTTGAAAAGAAGTTCAGAGGGTTACCAGGCCAAAAAGTCCAAAGTTTTCACAAAGGAAGACGTATGTAAGTTTCTTAATACTGCAGATGATGAAACATATTTTCTTATGAAGGTTGTTATGATAATCGGCATTTTTGGGGCTTATCGGCGCGAAGAACTAGCTAAGTAAATGTTGAATCATATTGAACACAATAGGTATAAAAATTGTGATTCCATTCTCGAAAACCAAAATTATGCGAGAATTTGTTATAACAGAGGGAAATGTGACAGGTGTCAACTGTTTAAGTATTTTTCGAAAGTATGCTAAACTTCGTCCTCTTAATGCAACTCACAGGCGGTTTCTTGTATTCTATGGAAAAAGAAAATGCACCTCCCAGCCTGTCGGAATTAATAGTTTTGGAAGTATACCAAAAAAAATTGCCACAAAAGTTGGATTGAATAATCCCAAAGGATATTGGACAGTGGACATTGTTTTAGGAGGTCCTCAGCCACCATTCTAGTTGATGGTGGTGCAGATGTTAAAGCGTCACGGGGGCTGGAAATCCTCTTTTACAACAGAAGGCTACGTTAAGAATTCTTTAAAAAATAAGAAACAAATAGCAAAGAAGATCATGGAGTCAGACACGGATTTAATGATTGGAAATTCGAACGTAAAGGGCTCCATCACATCCATTTCTGGTATACAAATTTCTAACTGTAAAAAGTGTATTATTAATGTTTATAATAAACCTTAAGTGTTATATTTTAATTAATAATTGGTAATTAATTTTATAATTGTTAATAATAAATCATTCTTCTAAAAAGTGTGGTTTTATTTAACAGCAAAATTTTAATAAAACCGTTTTTTTCCATTACAGCACTAGTGCTTTAAGGCATCTATTACAGCACTAGTGCTGTAATAGGTGACCTTACAAAACGATTTACAGAACTGCAAAATTCTTATTACTAAATGAAAGTAGATAAAATAGTTAAGCGCCTATTTAGCGGTTCTTTTTGCCAAAATGCTAATTTCCTAAATACTTTAATTTCCAAATCAATGGATAGTATATGCCTACCTAAAAAATAACCTATTTTTTGGAGGTATTTCTATTAGCTCATCATAACACGCAAGTACTTCTCCCACTCGAACGCTAATATTATTAAAATAAACAACCAACAAATAAATTAAAACTATACATAGCCTTATATGTATGCTAGCAGGCACGGCGGTCTACTGATCAACCAATGACTTCGATATTAGACCGATACTATATTAGACAAGGCCGATAATTATTTGAAAATAAACATTACTTAGGCAATGATTTGCATATTGCAGTGCTTGTCTAATATTGTCTTGTTTAATATTGTCGGATATCGATTGGTATCCTTAAGGATGGATAACTCATCTAATACTTCGCTGAGAAGTTAGGACTCTTAAGTTTGATAAAATAGATGTAGTGGAAAGAACAAGGACAAAAACATTTTTAGTTTCGTAGGAGGAGTCAGTAAACAAATGTTTATAAAAATAACTGTTTGTAATTTGTTGAAGAAAGGGTTCCATTTTGAATAGTACATGTAAGAAGCTTTTCTTTTAATGGTAATAATTTCTGACACAGCAAAAAGGAACCCCTTCCCTATTTTGGTTAGGGTTACGAAACATTATAAAAACTCAAAGAAACGCTTACTCAGTGGAGTTGTTTAACGTATTCAAGTGTAAGGGTAACCTCTGCCCGTTTTGTCACTCAAGTCTCTCTAAATCGTGTAAAAACACAATCCCAGAACCAAAGCAGTTTCCAGCCAATGAGTAAGTGATCATTGTAATGTTTATTTAATTATTGTTACATTGTTTTTTTCTTTTTTGGCCTAAGTTTACTGTAAAGCGGAAATTGTTTCTCTTGAACTTACTTGAAATAGCATCCTATGTGAGTTATAAGGAAACAAAACTCTTCCTTAGAAAAAACTCTCTAAATTAACTCTTTTGATAACTTTATATTTATTTCTTAAAACTTGTATGTTATTAATCATAATGTAATCGTCAATAATTGCTTTACTTTGCTTCGTTTTAATAAAACTATTAAACATCTTTGGGGTTTCAGTAAATAAATAGAGCACAATAAATTAAAACGTAATTTAAAACTATCTAAGCTACACGTTCCAGTTGTCTACCCTTTTGATACGCGACATTATCATGCAGCGGTATAAGTATTAATAAACTTTTAAATGCGACCCTATTCAGGTCGATTGTCCACGTGTATTTGTTTTAATTTTTAGCCAGTTAGAAGTAAATACAGTTTAGAGTTATATTTTAATGAATTTTACTAATTTACAAGTCGATAATAAGAAAGGATCTTACTACCTGCCAGTCAGGCATTATGTGTTGCTTTATTTACTTGCATACTATAATATTTTCGGGGTTACTCAATTTTTATTTATATAGAAACACGAAAGTGATTTATTTAACCCATTATTTTTTATTAGGGTGGATTTATTAAATGAAGTACCTATATAATTCAAGGATTACATTTTTCAATACCCTATAAAAGGGATTATTAAAAACAGTTTTTTTTTAAATTAATTAAAGATGTGATGGTTATTCCTTGATTAAAAAATTTTAAAGCTACAAAAAAAGAAAATAAATTAATCGAAAGAAACTTTGTAACGTCAAATACAAGATCGAGAGAAAAATAGCTAGATAAGGCCTGAGTTCTCCATTTCCTGGTAACTTTACCATCGGCAAGGTAATTTCCATTGTTGAGACAAATGTTTCCATAGAAATCATCTGGCTGGTAACGTTACCAGGAGATGGATATTACGGGCCTAAGCAGTCGAAAGGAAATCACATCTTAATAAAAAACTTAGGTTATTTGGCGTATAATATTAGGGAATCTAAATAATGTGATTCAAAATGACGGTTAATGGCATTAAGTATTAAGTCATCGGTTAAATGTCATCTTCAATATTATTTTTATGGTCAGGTGTACCAATTGCAAAGCAGTATTGGCCATCAGCTGCCATTTTTGACACATCGTTTGATTGCCTAATTGAAACAGGAAGTCATTTTATCACTAAAATAATTATCTTTGTACTTTATCACTATCTTTCATTACAATTATTGATATATCGGGGCATTATCTTAAACAGTCCCTATGGATTAGACGCCTGCACGGGCCGGGTTTTCATCTCGGGCCTTAAAGCTACACGACTCTCGGGCTCGGGTCGGGCTGGGCCACCTAATCAATAAAGGTTAGGTTTTTGGGGCCCTACATTTTTTTCCGAGTCGGTTAAGGTTACCGAGTCTGTCGGGCTTGCGGGCCTGACGGGCTGGTCGAGACTGTCTGTCTTGCCTGGTCTCACTGACCTGCTGGGCCTGCCGGACTTTTGTGGCCAGCCAGTGTTTCGGGTCAGCCTTGGTTTGCTTATGTGCTTTTTTAAGAAATATTTTTAAAATAATTTTCAAGTCCTAATAACTTTTTTCAGGCCTGACGGGCTTACCATGCCCGCCGGGTCTACTGGACTCTCTGATTCTGCCGGGCTTATCGGGCCTGCCGGGCTGTTCAATTTTGGTTGACGTCGCAAAATTCCTGCTCTGGCCGGGGCGGGGCGGATCATGAAATTCGGGCCCATGCAGGGCTCTACTATGGATAGTTTATTCAATAAAATTAAGGATAAAATGTAAAAATACCTAAGCAACGTTCCAATTCCAAATTTTTTTAATTCCTTCTGTTAAAATTTATATTTTAGGTTTGGTGTATGTTGATTGTTTTTTTCTTCACGTACATTATTATCAGATATGTTTAATTAATTTATAGAACATTTTTTTTCAGAACAAATATACCGAAGTTCGTTTTTCTCAGATCGTGTGTTGCGGTTATTGAGTACGCTATTATCCTTTACCTCAATAAAAATAAATCAGAAAAGGTCTGTCCACAAACGATTTATTTTTTGGTCAATTATGAAGGGTTGGATTTAGTTACTGGTTCTTTTAATGGAAAAATACCCAACGATTACATTTTTGTAACAATGTCCTTTCCATAGGACTTTTTAGAATCCCTAAATGATATACAGTGTGTCCATGGATTGACTATCGAAGAGGAAAAACTTTTTTATTTGTGGGTTTATGAAAAAAAGTTATTTTTCATAAAAACGCCTGCTTGTTCTCAAACGACCAAAAAGCATATTATTTTTTCAAATTTATATACCGGGTTATACAAAAAAAAAGAACAAAGTACCCTTATGTGTAAAGATAGGATAAAAAGTAATTAGTGAAAGTTGTTTTAGTTGAAATCTTACGTCTCATTACCAAGTTTTGACTTATTTGCTAAATGTACAGAGACCGGCAAAAAGTTCCAACTCATAAAATGTGATTTGCTTCAAATTAACGCATTTAACAAATTAGTTGGTCTTTAGAAGGTATTTCTTTGTAAAAGCTTTATAGTATACGTTTCCTCGTATAAAGATAAAGATTTTACAGAATAATACCTTCTAAAGACTAACTAATTTGCAAAATGCGTTAATTTATATATATAAATATTTTATGAGTTGGAACTTTTTGCCGGTCTCTGTACATTTAGCTAATAAGTCAAAACTTGGTAATTAGACGTAGGTTTTCAAACACAACAACTTTTATTAATTACTTTTTATCGTATCTTTACACATAAGGGTACTTTGTTCTTTGCTTTTTTTATATTTTTCTAAATTCTGAACACCCGGTATATAAATTTGAAAAAATAATATGCTTTTTGGTCGTTTGAGAACAAGCAGGCGTTTTTATGAAAAATAACTTTTTTTCATAAACCCACAAATGAAAAGTTTTTCCTCTTCGATAGTCAATAATCCGTGGACACACTGTATATTTTATTAAAAAAACCTGTAAAAAACGTAATTTAAAAGAGGTGGTCATATAATTTTTTATATTTTTAAAAGTACTCAAATTAAAATCTTAATATTTATCCTAAACTTGAAACGTTTCGTTTCTCAGCATTTTAAATTTTCGACTGGGATTTTCGTTTGACTTTGAGCTTTGTTGCCAATTTGTAAAGTAGGCTTTGACCAAAATGATTTTAAAGTTGACACTTATCTTAGCCCTGTTGTCATATTCTAGTTAACTTATTTAAAATTACGTTCATTCTTGATAATTTGAGAATGGCGAATAATAATTATTAAAATAATTTTATTTAAAAAAATCAGAAATAGCTAAGCAACAACATAACTTACAACACTTTATAACAAATGGTAAGAAAGCTTAAAGTCAAACGAAAATCCCAGTCGAAGCCTTATTTTAAAAATAATGTCGCATTAACACAAACAGAAATTTTAAGATTTTTTATTAAATTGCTCATAATTCCAAAACGACTAAAAATGTGAATTGTAACATATTAGGCATTTAGATAAGAAATTTAATTCTCTACGCGTTAGTAAGCTAAAAAAGCCAAATAAAAATCTAATTTGCTATGAACTAGGATTCAACATCAGTTCTATGCCTTAATTCTACGTTTTAAACAAAAATTTTTTCTTTTCCCTTAAGAATGAGGGTTATATAAACTACCTTTCTTTCTCCCCACGTTTCCCAGGATGAGGGTTCTTGACCTGTGAGTCTCCATTTTTCTTACATTTCTTAAATTTTAATTTTTTTTTCTCTCTGCCCAAACGGGCCCCTTCTTACCACTGTTACCTGTTGCCCATGGTCAGTGTTAAGACTTAAGTATATACACCTTTTTTCAATCATTATCCCATTTCTCAGTATTTGATCTTCCATGGCTCGATGAGAGCTCCATCGAGGTTCACTACCACTCACCACTTAGGTCTGTTCCTTTTACTTTAAATATTTTCTCTTTTAATTTTATTCCTGATGATGGGTGTTACTATACCCGATACATGTAGAATATCCGCTACCTATTAATTTTATTTCTAATAAACCAGTGGAGAAAGACTTTATGTTTTTTTATTTATTTCTAAAAAATAGAGTGTTCTATTTGCAAAAATTGACTTATGCACATTTATTTAAATGGAAACATTGGCACAATTTTAAGAACTCCCTGTATAAAAAACGTGAAACCTAAGAAATTTAAACTAAAGATCTATATATTACTTGGAAGCTTACAAAATTTTAAATGTTTACCTTTATTAGTTTCAGAGTTACTAAACTTTCTTGTCGGAGCGTTATTACACAAAAAAATCCTTTTATAATTCATATCTCAAAAACGGTTAGAGATAGGAATAGATTATTATTAACAAAAGTTATTAAGATATTAATAAGATAATCAAAAATGCTAAAATATATAGGGTGTTCCATTTGAAATAGCAAAGTTGGCATTAACTTCGGTATAACCGGAAGCAACAAAAACGTCAAAATATAATGTTTTAAAAGTTCTAAGCCAATTATGCCTGCTGTCAAATTTTTAGAAAGATAAGTTTACTAGTTTCCGATATTTTCTACTAGGCCACTTAACATGAATCACCCTGTATAATAGTCCTAATAGACTCATTTTTCTCAAGCAAGTAGATTGTATATATTGTAAAGCAGGTTAAAATGAACTATTTCAACGTTTCCATAGCTCACTCTTTACCACTTAACTTGTTTTATTAAAGTTATGGACATTTTAGAAAACAAAGGAAAATTGATCTAGGCGGCCATTTTTAAAACAAATGATAAAGTGTTATATCGTTAAAAAAAGAATTTTTCATAGAATTCAAGCATTAAATAAAAATGAGGGGTGGGGGATCCATTTCACATTTAAAAGTTGACTTTACTTCCGATTAAACTGGAAGTGGATTTAAAGGTTTGAATTGGCCGAAATAGTAGTTTGTACAACAAGAGTGGATATGATGTCCATATCGCATGAGGAAGTAAATTAAGCACGACGCCGTAGGCGGAGTGCTCAAACTTCCGAGGGCAATATGGACAATCCACTCGAGTTGAACAGTATATTTTTTCTACGACCAAACTTACAAACCTTATGCTAAATAATGTAAAAAAAAGTTTTCAGGTTACCGGGCTTACGACCATTGGATCCATAGTATAACGCTCTACCTCTCGACTATCGAAACGTTGAACTAATTATGGGAAAATAAACTGATAAATGATGCTACATGAAATTAATTTTCTATGCACATTCAGCAGGTTGCATTATTGATAAATCTATTATAAATGCGTCTAGATTTTATTATATTGAACAAATTAAGTAATAACAAATTGTACCATATGCATTTAAATTATATAATTTAGTGTCTTGAAAAAGAATGCGGAGCCTCAGTAAAAATAATATACTGTGATTGGTCAGTACTTTTAAGAAAAACAATGGCTTCTCTGTAATTGACTACTGTGATTGGTCAGTTTCATCACCTATCTAGGATTGTTATGCAATTTTGCCGCACAGTTAACTGGAATAGCCTACTTTACGCGCCACGTAAGTATAAAGGAAACAACAAATTTCCATGTGGAAGTAGAAAAAATGGTAACTTACACACTTATTAACTCCTTAAATTTTATAACCTTAACTTTTAAATTTACGGTGAAAGTTTCACTCGGTATATCTGAGTTAAGAATACTGTGATAAAATTTCATTGGACACTATACACATAATTAAAGCTTGAAGTTAAAATTAACCGCAGCCACTTTAAGCCTTAATAAACTACCCATTGTTAACTGTGAAAAACTTGACTAAGCAATCCTCTGTGCCAAGTGTCTCTTGAGAAAAACAACGTAGGACTTCTTCTCAAGTTAGTTATCCCTATTGACTTTTCTAAATTCAGTTTCGATGGGTAAAATAAATCAGCAATTTATTGAACTAAATAAGATTGCAACTGAGAAGCTAAGCCAAATCTAATTTGACTTATCCAGAATAGTCAAGGACGTGGGATTTGAAGTGAAGAGCAAAATCGTATTGTTTTGTAAAATTAATGAATATTTTTAGAATTCCTTATATTAAGTAAGTACAGGAACTTTAAGAGAATAATCTTTGATTGATTTTAAGACAAAAAATTTATATAATTAAAGGCTTCGTTCTCCAGAATTAAATATGAAACAAATTTAAGATTTTTCTATAGATTTTTTAATACACTCTTAAAAATAACATGGTATAGATTACCAAAATTTGATTCTGACAACTATTTATTTTCATGCAATCGGACTCAACCCAAAAATTAGTCTGTACAACCAAAAAAAATTGTCGTTATTGAACTGTTGAACTAATTAATAACATTAACCAACCCATCCTACAAATAGTCACAACGAAATTTTATGTACGTATAACTAAATATTATATGGTACTCCCGTTTTTCAACCATACCTATTAGTTGTCACAACTAATGTGTAAATATGTACAACTGCAATGATAAAAAATAAAATGTTTATTTACTTATGATTTAACTTCCTTCTGCCAATAAGAACGTACACAAGAAAGACAATAAACACAAATAAATTACAACAAATATTGTCACATCCATTTTCCACACGGGCACGGCCATGAAAATGGCCAATTATTGCCTTCAAAACACGAGAAAATGGACACGGAACCGCAAAAGCACCCTAACATAATCATAACCTGACAGTCCTGGCTAGAATGATGTCACATGTCACCCACCGGGCAAGGGCGTCAAGTCTCTGTTGATGCCGTTAGTTATAAATATGAAGAATAATATTACTTGAAAAGAAAAGTTAGTTCTGGTAACTAAGAATGTATCTTAATCAAAATTAACAAAATGATAGGGACTACAAATGCATAATGTGTTATTACAACAAGCTTAATTGATAAATACAAGTTTGTAGGAACCTTGATGTAACATTTAAATAAGATATATACAGAGTAAAATTCAGCTAAACAAAATATCTTATTTCTGCCAACTAATATGAAAACAAGATAATTTCTGTGTTCTGATGGCATCATTTTTTGGTAAATATAACCAAGAAAAAAATCTTTTTTGTTTTCCTAACTAAAAATAGTTATTTTTTGTAAAATAGTACCAAATACCAAGTCATTTTTAAGAGTGTAGTGTCAGCTACTTCATTGAAACTTACACTAATAGATATTTTGTAAGTATTAGGTTATTCTTAATTCAACCATGTGCGTAGATGTGGGTAACCTTCTAAGAGTTTTCAAGCAAAAAATGGCACAAAAACTGACCCTGCCACGCTCCTGACTCTTTAATGCATTATTGAGTAAGTGACATTACAGTTTTAAAGTTATTTTTAATGTTATTGTTCCTTAAATTAGTTTGTAAAAAAAATAAATGGACAAATTACTTTTTCGATAACCTTTCCAAAAAGGTACCACAAGTGCAGTGGCGAATCAAGAGGGGGCGATGAGAGTGTTACCCCCCCCCCCTTCTCCTTTTAATCCTTATAAAATGGGTGTTTTGTTTAATTTGAGCCTTAAAAATTTATAAATATATGAAGGGTCAGTATTTTTTGGAAGTTACTTTTCAAAATAGGAAAGTTTTTAGAGTCGGGATCAGCTCCTTTCTTTTTAAGAAGTAACTTTTTTTTAGCGGTACTCCCCCCTCAGCAAAATCTTGGATGGTTTCTTAAAGTTTATTATCTGTGAATTCGTATTTGTATTGTAATTTATGTTTGTTGTGTAATTTTTTCCTCTTCATTTGATGCCAGGGCCATTCCTGAGGGGACCTACAGGTTAACATAGGTTCCGAACCACGATCCTCAGTCATGCGACACCCCCCAAGGGCTGTCAACCCTTGGTTTCTTGCCATTGCATGACCTACCGATTAGGGTCCTTCTTCCTCACCTAACGAGATGTCCGGTCTCATCCGGCCTGGTTACCGACGTGAATGGGGTGGGCTGGGAGATGATACATTTTACACTCTTCCCTGGATTCTTAAACCTACTAAAATATGAACATCCTTTTTTTGTTGTGCGTATGCCCACTCCGGTGATCGAACTCGGACCGCCACGATCGAATGCCAGTTTACTCACCTCTGAGTCACTGCCGCAATAATTTATTATAAGATATACTATTTGCATATTATACAGGGTAACTCAACGGTAGAGTAAAGTACAGTTTTTTCTTTATTTTAAAAATTAGATGAAAATGTTAAATACAAAAGTTATAGAGATCGTTAAAATGCATATTATTATTTTAACATTATATTGAAGCATACAAAGCTACCCAAAAAAACGTAGCAAAGATAAAAAAAATTTTATGAAAAGCGTAAAAATGGTGCATTTACGGAAAAAAAATGGGTTTTAAATGACTACCTTAGTTTTTTATTTTCCAAAAATACCAACGTTTGGTTAAAAAAAAGGTGCATTATTTAGACTCTGCAGTCAATCAAATTAGGATTAATATAATTTTTTAAATGTCCATATCTTTAAAACAAT
Organism: Polydrusus cervinus; assembly: GCA_935413205.1. NCBI lineage: Eukaryota > Metazoa > Arthropoda > Insecta > Coleoptera > Curculionidae > Polydrusus > Polydrusus cervinus. The sequence goes on along the minus strand of OW284514.1, from coordinate 22,099,708 downwards.
TGCATTTAGACATGTATAAAGAAATGTGAATTCTTAGTATAATTGAAAAATGCAACAATAATGCATTAAATTAGTATTTTTCTGATTAACTAAAGATACAATTACAAAAACCGCTGTATCCTTTCTAGGTATGCTGATTTAACTATGTATATAATTATGTCAATTTAAAAAAAAAAATTATATTTAGTATTTTTGGAAATATGGGACAATTTTTCGAAGCCCTGTATAGCTTATTTTTACCTAAACTTTATCTCATTTTCTTAAACAATTCTTATGGTTTGTGTTTGTTTGTGAAACTTTCAAACTGTTTAGATTTCTATATAAAATAGTAGTTTGTACAACAAGAGTGGATATGATATCCATATCGCACTAGAAAGTAAATTGAGTACGACGCCGTAGGCGGAGTGCTCAAACTTTCGAGAGCAATATGAACAATCCACTCGAGTTGAACAGTATATTTTTTCTACGACCAAACTTACAAACCTTATGCTAATAAATGTAAAAAAAAGTTTTTAGGTTGCCGGGCTCGAACTCACGACTATTGGTTCTATAGTAAAACGCTCTACCTCTCGACTATCGAAACGTTAAACTAATTATGGGAAAACCAACTGCTAAATGATGCTACATGAAATTAATTTTCTATGCACATTCAGCAGGTTGCATTATTGATAAATCTATTATAAATGCGTCTAGATTTTATTATATTGAACAAATTAAGTAATAACAAATTGTACCATATGCATTTAAATTATATAATTTAGTGTCTTGAAAAAGAAGGCGGAGCCTCAGTAAAAATAATATACTGTAATTGGTCAATACTTTTAAGAACAACAATGGCTTCTCTATAATTGACTACTGTGATTGGTCAGTTTCATTACCTATCTAGGATTGTTATAAAATTTTTCCGCACAGTTAACTGGAATAGCCTACTTTACTCGCCACTTAAGTCTAAAGGAAACAAATTTCCATGTGGGAGTAGAAAAAATATATTTATTCCCATTTTCTAAACAACCATATTTCAAACATAAAATCGAATTCTTCATGTAATCATGTAGGTATGTCTGTAGGCGTCCTTAACCCCGAACAATAAAAATAAATACACAAAACGCCAAAAAACCTTTATAAAATGGAATGCTTGAAAACGGAAAAAATATATTGATGTCTTATACAAAGTCACATCAAAGTAAAAATGTAATATTTCGAAGCTTTTTCCACAGATTTTTAAAACACCTCAGTAATGATGTCGAAATCCTGACAGCCAATTTTCTCTTTATAACCACGTCAGCACTGTTACCTTTCTAGTAAGTATTTTTTTTTTGTAACTCCAGTTCCGATATTTTAGAAAACAGGGGGTTATATTGATTGTCGATTTAAAATGTCGGACCCCATTCAATTTGACAATTTAGGGTATACATAGAATGTTGTATTTATTGGTTTCATATTTCTTTCAGAGCTCTCATACGACTAATGACGTACGCATGTAACAAATCACGAGTGCAACAAATCACTCTGAGGTTTGTTTAATTGAGTGCTCTTAGATTACCCGTAGTTGGTCTGTCATCATATATTATTAATATAATTTATCATTTACTTTTTTCAATTTGGATTCCCCTCACTTCTCACACTGTAAAATCAGCTTGTAATGGTAGTAATATAACAATACATTTCTGTTTACTAAAATACATATTTTTAATGGGCTAAAATGTAGTTTCTTCTACCCCACACGGATATTTGCTATTTCCTTTACACTAAAGTGATTGGATAAGGAGGCTATTCCGGTTAACTGAATGGATATAATTTCATATCCATCCTGGGTACGATACTAAACTGCACTTTAAATAATGGCCTAGTATATTATAACGAAACCTTAGTTTCAGTGACAAGAAAAGTTAGTTAAAATAGCCTCAAGAAAAAGTTTAGTAACAGATACTACACTGGCGAGCAAAAAATTTAGGTTACTTAGGAAAATTGAAAAAAAATAGGGAAATAAATTCAATTTCGAAATATTTGGTCTAGTAGGCTTCTATCACTTGGCATGGAATGATGATGATTGGAGCAATGTACTGTTTACAGATGAGTCACGTTTTTGCCTCAATGGCTCAGACGGACGTCGACGAGTATGGAGAAGACCAGGAGAAAGATATGCTAAAGTTTGTATTAACCAGCGTCTTCCATTTGGCTTCCAATGGTTTGGGCAAGTTTGCACAAGCCCGCACAGAATTGGTCTTCGTACAAAATGGCTTCCTAACATCTCACAGGTACATTACAGAAATTCTCGAAGATTATGCGATGCCTTTTATGCTTACCATGGGCGAACATGGCATATTTACTAAGTGACCTAAATTTTTTGCTCGCCAGTGTATATTTTATTGATAGATCGATTCCGGCATTCGTTACTAGTCACTTTTGTCATTGGCAAACTACCTGTTTAATGATTCAAAGAGTATGTTGGTTTTCAATTCTAATTTTGTTGTTAAAAACAAGAATGAGAATACTGTTTGGACAATCTCCATTAGCACTAGTAACATATTTTATTCTTAGAGGAACCAGATTTGCCTTTTTTTAAATTTTGCCTGTAAGAATATGAAAAATAAAATTCTAAACGCAGCATGATATAATTTTATTAAAAAATTCGACGTACATAAATCACAATTAGGTCATTCAAGTCTTATATTTCCTCGTAATCTACTTATCGGGTTTTTTGTTTATTTCTTTTTCATTCATTCTCTAGGAATCTTAATTTTTTATGAGTAGTATTCGTATTTTGGGTCGGAATAAGTTAAAACTTTTTAGTGATAAATATGCTGAATAGTAACGAAAAAATCCTGTCGCCAAAATGCATTCTTTTATAAGAAGAAATAGCTAATTTAAAACAAACATATACAAAGCAAAAACATTTTAAAAGTATTTGGAAGTAGTCCATTTTCTGTGTCTATGAGAGTGTCATCATCAGCACAAATACAAGAATTTTGATTACTAACTGAAAAGTTGTAGACTAAAACTAACTTACCCTATGTTATTGGGACCTGTAGCGGAACCACGAACAATCGCTTTCAAGTCGGATCGACAAGGATAAGTCGACGACTCTCTTGTCGAAGCGATCGAAAATTCGTACCACAGTCAATCGCTTTACCGAAATCGTCATCTATTCGGGTGTTTCCGCTCTGTCAATAAAGACTTATAATCAATTCAAAAAACATTCCCTATGTTTCCTAGGTTATGATTAAAGGCCAATAATTTACAGAAAAAAAGAAGTATAAAATAGGTTATATTTTTGTTTGTTTTCGCGCGTTTATGGTCGTTTTTAAATATTTGGAGAGTTTCAATCATTTATTATAGTTTATTAATCAAAATGTTACCAGTAAATATTTTAATGGACCGCGAGAGGCGTAGGTTACGTCTACGACTTTTTAATTTGCAGAGAATGCGAATGTGGGACTCATTTAATCTTTTTACTGTAGACGACGTGGAAATTAGAAGAAGATACCGACTGACTAAGCCACAGGCACAAATACTGGTGGATATGCTATTGCCCCACATAAGGAATATTCCGCGAATAGGTCCCCACGGACAAGAATATTTGCGGCACTGCAATTTTTCGCTACTGACAGTTACCAGAGGATCATGGGACAAAGCATAGATTTTTCAGTACAAAGCCAACATTCGATGTTAAACTGCAATAATGAAATTTCTTCCATCATAACAAACAATTTGGGTCAGAGATTTATTCATTATACCAATATTTCTACTTACCGTGTGTGAAAGAATGGCAAATAATTTTTAAAAATTTTTGTCGAAAAAACAATATAAACAAACCCAAACAAAACTAATTTTGAGGTTAGATTACTCATCGACAAGCTAGCGGGATTCACTTATCAGTCGCTTTGTGGCGATTCGATTAAATCGATATATTTCCGTAAAACGATTGTCGGTGGTAGCGATTTTGTAGATTAACCTTGAGTCGAGATGAGAGACGTAAGGGGAAATTGTCGACAAACTGTCGATTACGATTGTCTGTGGTACTGTGGCTGGTTCATTTATCTATTAGATAATCTGAAAGCAAACTTGATTGGTGTGAAATTTTATTCATTTCTGAAAACTAAATGTGGAGAGTTATAGAAGTAAGTACTTGAAATGATCAGAGACTCCAGAGATGAAGATTATATACCTTAAACCAAGTTAAAATCTTGCTTATATATTATTCAGTGCTTGATTAATTTAGATTTATTTATTTCTACGTTTTCACGTTAGATGGCTGTCTTTTGCATTGAGTTGATTCCTACTGATGGCGTTACTGGGTTTTCTTCGCGTTTTTATTTCTTAAAAACGCCTTGAAAAGAATAGTCTCGCTGTATTGGGAGTTGCTTACAGGTTATGACTTTCTGATGAGTTCTAATAAGAACGAAACAGCCTGTCATTGTCTACCTGTGCCCCAGAGAACCCATTATCTTTGGCGTACCTGTGTACTTTAATGCAAAAGATAGACGCACCACTCTGTCCGCTCGCCGCTAAGCTTCTTTTCATCTCATCTCTGAATTATCATTGTTCTGATCCTTTCAAGTACTTATTTTTTTAACTCTCCAAATTTAGTTTTCAGAACTAAACAAAATTTTACATCAATCAAGTTTTTACACTGCTTTTGGATTGTCTCATAGACAAATGAACCAGGTCCCACTAACATAGGGTAAGTTAGTTTTGGTCCACATCTTCAGTTTGTAATCGATAGACACAGAAAGTTTCTTATATAAAAATTAAAATTAGTCTTAACATTTTTTGTAGTTTCTTCAAATTTTAACAACGTTAATGATTTTGGAAAGAAATTATATATTAGGTATATGTAACGGTGGCGCCATCAGACGACGTTATTCTAAACATTGCTTTATTGATTTCTGTCATCATTGTAGGATATTTTTGCTATAAAATAATTTTGTGTCAATTTCTATTTAAGTCGTTTAAAGAAGTCAAATGTTAGGGCTTCAGGCCAATAGAGGTATTAAAATCAAATAATATTTTATTGATTATGATACAAAATCTGTGCACTAAAACAATAAAAGTAAAATTATACCTTAGAAAAATAATAAATAATCGGAAAATAGTATCTTAATACTTAATCCAAGTATTAATAGTGCATTGATATTAGCATATTTAGAAAAAAAAATTATAAAGTTTTGATATGTTGAGATTAAACGCACAAAAAGGAGACTTTTTAAAATCAAAAGAGTTCTTAAGTTTAAAGTGTGAGCTTCGCCCCCAAAAACCACCCCCAATGCGCACTGCGGTGGTTTTTGGCGTTTTTCTCAAAAATCATTAGCCGCACAGAAAATTTTATTCTTTTAAAAAATGTTCGTTATAAAATTTTATATAAAAAAGGTTCTTATACTTATTTTGTTTTTTCCAATGTATAACGAGCAGCGAGCGATCGAAGTTAGGGGTTGTTTTAAGCGTATATGAGCTATACCGATTTTTTATCTGGCCTTATCAAATTATTTTATTTTAATCAATAAAAACACTTTAAGATGTTAAAATAATCTTCGATTGTTGTAAGGATAACACACCAGTCATTTCAGATCAGCATGTAGAAATGAGAGACTCAAGAATACAGACAGATGAACAAGATTGTCGAAAATTTGAACAGTGGCTCCGAAATCACTCACCGTTTACCATTACAAACAATCTTATTTCTTTATCTACTGGTATTGTGGCCGAGGAGAAAACTAATTGCTACGACGTGAAAACTATTGGAGAAAAAATTCTGCATGCTACTGTAGGCAATTGGAACCGTTAAATTAAAACGTGCAAATATAGTAAGGAATATGGCCTCGTCAGCCGGAAAAGTTAAGGTTGGCAATGGCATTATCCAAGTCGATTCCACTCAGCTTTTCCAACGAATAATATGCACTGTTCATTCTCCAGAAGATTTGCGCTCTTGCCTCAAACATGAACTGGCTTCTGTACCCCAATCTTTATTTGACAACACTGGAATGATGAGAAACACAAAAAAATCAACATTTTATGATATCTTCAATGCAGTTGAGGAACGAGAAATTTGCACAGAAAATTATCATGTTGTTCTTACGGTGGGTTTCTTATCCACCGCATGGAGTGGCCAAAAGAAGGTACCTTTTTGGATGTTTATACTGTATATACCAACTTTATTCGAAAGCGATATGGTCAAAAAGTTACTGTGGTATTCGACGGTTACTCCGAAAACAGTACAAGCACAAAATGCGTCGAACGTGCAAGACGATTGCTGAAGCATTCGAGTCGTGAGATTATTTTTGATAGCAATACCTTATTGGTCGAACAGAAGAGCAAATTCCTAGGCAATATTAAAAATAAAGAACGACTTATTTCGCAGCTTGCAATACACCTAAATAGCGAGAATATTAGCACATCATTTGCAAAAGATGATACTGATGTCCAGATTATTCGTACTGCCATCAAAATATCTGAGAAAAATGAACAAGTTCTAGTCGTCGGACAAGATGTCGATCTTGTTGTTTTACTAGCAGCACTTTCTCCCGATGATAAAGACATTATGTTTCTGAAAGAAGCCATAGGTAATGTGAAACAACGAATATACAGTTCGAGGGACTTACAATCATCCAGTATTATACGAAATTTAAAAAAATCGATTTTATTCATTCACGCCATTAGCGGGTGTGACACGACATCCGGATTTTTTGGAAAAGGAAAATAACAACACGTACAAATATTTAATAGAGAAAAAGACCTTGATAGTGTCGTTGATGTTTTTAACAACCCAAAGTCAACCCCTGAAGATTTTGAGAAAGCCGGAGAGTTTGTACTGAAACTGTACAAACTTCAATCATCCGAAGGAAGCCTTAGTGAGCAAAGATACGCTTGTTTTAATAAGTTCGTTGGACAAGCTTTGAACCAGGGTTACTCTTAACCCGGGAGACACCCTCAATTTAGAAACCAGGTATTAGTGGAATAGGCCTACAGGAAAAACCACTAAAAAAAACGCGCCGATATCTCTACCTCATAGGTGGTGTGGAAATGAGCAGCAAAATTAAAAGAGGTAACATATTATAAATACAGAAGCACACACAAAACATGTTTTTGTTTATATATTACAGTTTTATATCTGTTGCGTGTATATTTAGAACGTTAAACCACCTTGGGGAACTATAATTTGGAAGGCGACCCGTGTTCGTTTGCACCCCATTTTTCAAACGATTATTGCTCGAAATGCAGTAGATCGATAAAAATAATTCATAGAGCCTTTTTTGTAGAAAATTTTATAAGGAATATTTTTACTCATTATAAAAAAATTTGTGCGACCAACGGTTTCAGAGAAAAACGAGAAAAACCATCGCCATTGGGGGTGGTTTTTGGGGGTGAAGCTCACCCTTTAAACTTAAGAACTCTTTTAATTTTGAAAAGTCTCCTTTTGGTGCATCTAATCTCAACATATCAAAACTTTATAATTTTTTTTTCTATTCGGCTATTTTAGGTTCAATATAAATATACTATAAACAATACAACTCATTTCATTTATTTTGATATATTTTTGTGCGATTAATAAATTTGATTAATACACATACAGGTACAAAGTGTGTAGATTTTTCGTATTTAAAGGTTTTAATAAAATTTTAAAGGAAGTACAAGTAGAGAGTGCATTTGTTTATTGAGGCTGGTGTGTTCGTCGTTTTTTAGCGACTTCTAAAAAAGAGATGCCTGGCATGTAGATACCTTTTTGCCTTCCAATGTGTCTTCTAAAACAGAGAAAAAGTCCCTTGCGTTCTCTTCACCATTACTTCTAAATAAAAAAACAACTAACTGATTTTGGGATCTCCATATTATATCACCAACAATTATTATATACTAGGCTATGGGGGCCAAGTACCTAAGAACACTAACTTTTAGTAGATAAGGGGGCTCGTATGTAAAAAAACAAAACAATTATTCTGCGGGCTTGGGTGAAGAGGGAAGTGCCTGATTTTCCTCCCTCCCAAGGACACTCTGGGTGGTGACAGTTCAAAAGTAAATGACAACTATCTTCTATCTAAATATTGATTATTTTAAGTAAACATTTTAACCCGTAAGTACTACTAGCCAATTTTTGTTCCATAATTGCTACTATCGGGTCCCACGGACCCATTTTAATTTTTTTCATAAAAATTTCCACTAATTGAAAATAAACATTTTATTTCTAAAAACAAGGTGGAATAAACATATATTATTTATAAAAAGTAAAAAAACAAATTAAATACAGTTTTTACATATTACACTGGAGCACTGGAGATAAACAGGTATTTTACATGTTGAACATCGATTACTAGTTTTCCGATCCTTGTTTGGGGGACATATGCATCTTGGTCTTTTTGATCTCTGACGCGTTTGAGCAGATATAGGAGGTTCTTGAAATGTCAGATTTAAAATATTAGCAGCATTCAATTAATATTATATATATATAATTCATTAATGAAATAAGTTACACTCCTACTACTATTGGGTCCGACGGACCCAACGTCACTGTAAAAACGACTGGCTAAATCGGACACACACACACACACTACTGCGCGTAGCAAGGCACTGGCAGAAGAAAACATAGCTAGACGGCCGCAACCCCCATTCTTTTATTTCTACCAAATTTAGATGAATCTAATACCTCATGGGTCCCACGGACCCAATAGTAGTACTTACGGGTTAATTAAAAAACATAGAATATTTGTTTTTTTCTGCTTTTTTATTGAAGAAGGTTAAATGTCACTATTAACAATAATATTGATAGTGATTAAGAAAAATCGAATTTCTGCCATTGTGGATCCGAAACGTAACCTCTACAAAATGGCGCTTTAGCAAGAAATATTTTAAAAACTGAGAGTTTTCGTGAAAAAAGGGGTTTAGATTCGTAATCTACTTCCCAAAATATATAATTTCTGAATAAATAATTAATTTTGTCGTGGTGAGTGTATAACAGATATGTATTTATCATATATATTCCTAAACTAATGCCGTATCATTGCCCCTTTATTGTGGACATGCCAAATAATTTTTTCGCGTACCAACAATGGGCTATGGGGGGGGGGGGGGCAAGTACCAAAGAAAAATAACTTTTAGTAGATAAAGGGTCTCGTATGTAAAAGAACAAAACAATTATTCTTCGGGCTAGCATGGAGAGGGAAGTGCCTATTTCCCATTACCCCATCAATAAAATATATAATTAATATAAAATGTCGTTGATTTTTAACGTGTCGGCGTTAACGATGAAATTATTTGTCAAATTTGACATGTTTGTCAAATTATTTAAGAGTTTATAGCTTTTGCAAGGGCGTGGTGTTGATACCTTCCATTTTCGCACGATTTCGTGTACTCTTTAAAAACAAATTGTGTATGCACAAACTCTGGGATAAATGTTTTGATTTAAATTAAAAAAGATCAAATTTTATCTCACAGATTTGCATATTTTCGAAGTATATTGTTAACCTAACTTTTTTCAAGTGTCAGAAAACGACTCGTAAAATTTACAATATGTAAATTGGGTTTCTTTGTAATTGACCACTGTGATTGTTTAGTTTTATAACCTAACTAGGATGGATATGAAATTATGCCGCACAGTTAACTGAAATAGCCTACTTTACTCGCCACTTAAGTGTAAAGGAAACAGCAAATTTCCATGTGGGAGTAGAAAAAAATTATTATACTTCTGTGATATTTCTGTGATTATTGCAGTGAAGATAGAAAAAATAATATTATATTTTTGCAAAAAATGTAGCTTTAAGGTTTTCAAGGAATCCGCAGAATCCTTGAATATAGAATCATTTTAGGAGAACGTTACTGTATATCAGCTTTAAAAACTATTAAGAAATAACGAAAATAAACATCGTTAAAATATAAAAATAATAATAATTATAGTAAGTGTTTTTTTTTATAATTCGCTATAATTTATTTCTTTATAATTTTTTTAGGAAATTTATTTAGAACTACCCGAATCCTTGGATATTATAACCAATCGCTGTTCAGGGCATATGGGATCTCTCTGACTCCTTCTTGCTAATTTATGTCTTACTAAGAACAACCAGGGCCGTCGAGAACCAGGTCGGGCCCGGGGGCTGTCATGGATGGATTAAATTTGTTTTTGTAAATGTTTATTTACTTTTTTTTCTGATATTCCTAGCTGGCTCTTTATTAAAAAAAGAAAACGTCCAAAAAAAAAATCCAAAATTTTAACATAAGACGTATGTAATCAGCGTCTTTCGGGCTTGGTTTTTTATGATTAAAAATAAAAAAATATTGCTCACCACGCCAAAATTGATGACTAACTTAAATGCTTAGTATAGACTGGTGGCTATTATTGGTGCCGAGACCAGGAAATTTCTCGATTCCATATTTTTTCAAAATAGAAAAAATCCACAAAAACAAACAGGTCACCAAAATAACCTGTTTTATTGACACAACGAAAACTGAAAAGGTTAATTGTTGACAGTTGTCAATTCAACCATTTCATTGATCGATCTTCCTTAAGTGTGATAGAAAATAGCGTGTATTGTATCGCAACAAGCAACAGGAATTAGTATTTTACGTTACAAGGCCGGTAGGTGACTTATTACAGTACGAGTTTGTTTACGGACGAGGCGACGTAGGAATTGAGTCTGGAATATAATCGAGTGCTGTAATAAGACCTAACGGACGTGTATGGTATGATATTTTATTTGATTTTGTCATTATAATCGTTTTTAAAAAGATTTAATAAAAATGTTAATTCCAAATTTTAAAACATTTTTGGCACTATTAAATCACATGACCTTAAATTGTAACTGTCTTTTGCTTGTCACTGTCAAATAGATAAAATTATAATATTTGAGTAAATAATATAAATATAGTTTAAATAAAATAAAAATTACTAACTTTAGTTAAGCAAATTATTTAAAAAATTATAAAAGAGAGTCTATTCTGTAGTTGCGTAATATTTTTCATTTACTAAAGTTGGTAGACATTTTTTTTTACAAGTTAAAGCATCTAAACAGAGTTACTTGGGATCGACAAATATATAGTCAAAACAAAATAAAAATTACTAACTTTAGTTAAGCAAAATATTTAAAAAATTGTAAAAGAGAGTCTATTATGTAGTTGCGTAATATTTTTCATTTACTAAAGTTGGTAGAAAAAATAATTTTACAAGTTAAAGCATCTAAACAGAGTTACTTGGGATCGATAAATATATAGTCAAAACAAAATAAAAATTACTAACTTTAGTTAAGCAAAATATTTAAAAAATTGTAAAAGAGAGTATATTTTGTGTTGCGTAATATTTTTCTTTTACTAAAGTTGGTAGAAAAAATACTTTTACAAGTTAAAGCATCTACACAAAGTTATTTGGTATCGATAGATATATATTGAATACAAAATAAAAATTACTAACTTTAGTTAAGTAAACTATTTAAAAAATTGTAAAAGAGAGCCTATTCTGTAGTTGCGTAACATTTTTCATTTACTAAAGTTGGTAATTGGTACAATATGTGCACTTGAACATTTTGTTTCCTATAATTTTAAGTGACCACTTGTCAAAAATCCAAAGTAAAAAGTCATTATTTCTAAAAACAAAAGATGGTTGCTAGGCTATTACAGTACCTGGCACTGGAATGTTCCAGTTACCGGCCGCAAATGAGTATATGATAAGTTAATTTACTGGACAAAATGAAATAAAAAATTTATATTATATTTTGTATTTTTTGTATTTCTTATTATCTGTTTCTTGTTGCATTTCGCTTATTTTTTTATTCGTCTCGGCCTTAACAGGCATCTGATTGATGATAATGACAATTATATTATGAAATAAACTAAAATGTAATAAATAAGATAAAGAATGGAATTAACAAGTATTGGACTATTGCACTATCTAAAACGCAATAGGATTTTTTAAAGATTTAATTAAAGTGGGTACAGATTAAGTATTTTATCTATTTTTTCAAAATATGGCGAAAAATACTTACTGATTTCGTGCATACACGGTTAGTAAATACAAGTATTTAACTGCATGCAACCGCACGAAAATGTTGCGTGTTAAATTGCTGTTATTCTTGGCCCGAATTAAACAAAAACTAACTAAGCAAATTATTGAGTATTTTTTTTACCAATAAAATGTGAGCCTGGGATAGTTATTTTTAAGCAAAATAAAGACATACTGAGTCTCCCAAAAGTCCCGCATAAAATTAATATCAATTAAAGAAAAAAGATCTAATAAAAACGCTCGGACCCGTAAATTTTTATTTTTTATTGTACATTTTTTGACATAAAAAAATATTATACAGTATGTCTCATATTACTGTCGTCATGTTTTTGACATTTTTTTTTAATGGAACACCCTATATATTATATTATTTTCTGATTCCTTACAAAATTCTCCGCTTATGTTGTAAATATCATATGCCTAAATTCAATAGTTTTTGAGATATAGACGTTTAAAATATGGCATTTTTTGACTTTGACAGGCTGTAATATTGGAACGGAACATCGTAGAGAAAAATGGTTTTCGCCTCCCTATTTCAGTTTTTTATTTTTTATCCAAAGAAACCAACCTCCGATTTACCATGTTAAACCGTTAAAACCGGTTTTTTGGTTTAACATGGTAAATCGGAGGTTGATTTCTTTGGATAGAGAATAAAAACCCAAGATTGTGAGGTGAAAGCAATTTTTCTCTAAGATGAACCCTTCCAATGTTACAGCCTGTCAAAGTCAAAAGATGCCATATTTTGAACGACAATATCTCAAAAACTATTGAATTTGGACACATGATATTTACAACATAAGCGTAGAATTTTGTGGGGAATCAGAAAATAATATAATATATAGGGTGTTCCATTAAAAAAAATTGTCAAAGACGTGACGACAGTTCTATGGGACACCGTGTATAATATTTTTTTATGTCAAAAAATGCACAGTTAATAATAAAAATTTACGGGTCCGAGCGTTTTTCTTAGATATTTTTCCTTTAATTGATATTAATTTTATGCGAGACTTTTGGGAGACCCAGTATAAAGATATAAGACAATGAAACCGCTAATAGTTATTTACGATATAAGTGTTGTAAAGATTCATATTACAACACGGGATGTTTAATAAAACATCGAGTGTAGTAATATGAATTTACAACAAGAATATTGTACAAAATTTTATCTACTTTCATCTATGAATAAAAATATTTGGTAAAAGGCATTTTTTAAAATAAAAATGCACCTGTAAAAATCCACCTGCTATTTAGTTTATTAATCAAGTTTTTTATGTTACCTTTCGCATAGTTACTCTTTCGCATGGTTACTGTCGAAACTTTGTCAAACAAATTCAAAAATATAAAAAGCGTTTTTCAAAATGAGCGATTCTGATGGAAGTTTACCCTCTGATATAGAAGCAGCGGCAAACGAAGCGATCTCAAGTTTAGTTCCGACAAAATCCAAGGCGCGGTATGAGTTGGAGTATCAGAAGTTTGGTGCAAAGCTAACAAAATAAAGGAGGTGTCTGAGAAAATCCTTTTGGGTTATTTTTCCGTAAAGCAACGCTCCCAGAAACCATCTACACTATCGACTCACTACTGCAAATGATGAAGGTTGTTATGATAATCGGTATTTTTGGGGCTTGTCGGCGCGAAGAACTAGCTAATAATTAACAGAACTGTAAAATTCATGTTACTAAATGAAAGTAGATAAATATCATTCCAGTATTGAATATCAAAATCATCAAGAATTGTTAAAAGGGGATGAAGAGCGAATATCACTTACCTACTTGTTTTGAAATGATGGAACGAACTAACAATAAAATATATTTTTTACAAAATATTTGACTCTCAGACGAATACAAGTTTACATTAAATAATAAGCCGAATATACAAAATTATCGATATTGGTGCCTACAAAATAATCTTCATCTTGTATGCACTCGAACCCAATATCCTCAGAAAGTAAACGCTTGAGCAGGAATTTTTAGACAGCGCCCAATTGAGCCATTTTTTATTGACGGAAATCTTACGGGTTAACATATTATTTAGATCTTCTTTAAAATCAATTTGGACCCGCACTGGAGAAAGTCGCTTATGAGAATCAGGAGATTTGGTTCCAAATGGATGGTTGCCCGGTCCACAATTCGCTTGTGGTACTCGAATATTTAAATGATGCCTTTGATGGGCACGTTTTTGGTCCATACTCAACAATTAATTGGTCTCCAGACCTCTCACCAAACGACTTCTTTCTCTGGGGGAATTAAAAAAAAATTCTTTACTTCTGCTGAAATATCTTCTTGGTTGCCTACTTCCAACGCCAAATATCAGCAAAAATGCTGTAAAATTCGTTTAAAACAGCTAAAAACTGCATTTGTGCATTATTATTAACTTTTAACATTCGCTAGGGAAAAGTTTTTTAAAACAATCGCCAATTTAAATATTAGCAACACTATAAACTTGCCAAGCGTGGAAAAAGAAAGGGCAATACTGTAGAAATCACATAATCTAAAAACAATTAGTAGACAATAATCTTAAATAGTGGAATAAATGTTTTCTAAAAATCTTATAATTTCGACTCTTTTATCTGGTTTTATTTACTTATCTTCCACCATTTAAAAAAGGTTTTCCAGTTATTTTTTTGTATCTGTTGAGTATAATAAAAATTTTAATATCGATCTGGGTTGGATCCACGTTCAAAATATATCAGAAAATATCTCGGTGAAAAAATATTTGCATGGCAAAAAAGCAACCGAGGTCAGTACAAAACGTTAATTTTATAGTTATATATAAATAAAGAAGAAGATTTTCCTTTTCATTTCGCCAGAACCATCTCTAGACGCGTTTCGTCATATCATGACTCATCAGTAGAGCTAGGATCCGACGAAAAGAAAAGGGATCTCAAAGCTACTTAAGGCAGCACTTGGTGGGACACACCAGTAAGATGTGGCACGGAGCGCAATCTGTGTCGTTGTTAGACACTCTTGAGCATACCAGCACCTCTAACAAACTTATAGAAATAAGTAAACTGGAGAGTTTAAAATAAGTAAGTGCATTTGTGAACAAATCTTTAGTTCGATCAGAAAATAAAAATAGTTCGGTAAAAATGTATTTTTATTTTAGGTATACCATCAATTTTTGTGTACTCAATAGGAAAAATTGAGCTAAACATATGATCTGAGATGAACGTTTTAATTCAAATTAAAAAAAAGTTATATGACAGTTTTGCTTTTTTGTGAATTATATTCTTAACTTCATTGTTAAGTGTCATAAAATTTACAACGTGTAAATTTGGTTTATTCATAATTGACTACCATGATTGATCAGTTTTATATTCTAACTAGGATAAATATGAAATAATATCGGTTCAATTATTCCAATCACTTACGCGTAAAGAAAAATACCAACATCCATGTTGGAATAGAAAGAACCATATATTTTAGTTAGAAAAGTTATTCTATTGTATCACCTGTACACATGTATTTTTTTAACAAAAAAAAATTATACGCCACTGACATTTTTCCCTGTCGGTATTTTTTCTGATTAGCCTGGTAAATTTTACATAAAAACGATCTCTTTCATTATCTCGTTCTTGATTAAAATAATTAAATTAAAACTGAAACTTTTTACAATTAGTTTTTATTGTATATAAAAGACGAACGTTTAGAATAATTGTTAGTTCATTTCATAATTTTTAAATAATTTGTATATATCAAAAACAAAAAAAAGTAGTACCAAGTATCTGAGATAATTTATAGAGACTCTTTAAGATAATAAATTGTAAATTTTAAATCAGTCTTGTTAACTTTATATAAGATTGTCATAATTTTTATATTGTCATAATTCCTATAACAATATGACTCTAACCAATGATGATGTGAAAAAGGTTCAACCGAAGTTAAGAGATGGCATTCATTACACCGGAGACAAAGGTACAATAACTTATTTTATAAAAATTATTCATACTTTCGTACTTTTACGCTGTTTTGTCAAGCCCGACTTCGCCTTGAACAAGTTTTATGGCGCCTATTTAGGTCTCTTTATTGTTGCAACAAATAATTAATATGACATTTATTATGTAATAACCAATGATTTTTGTTTGTTTTGTAAACGTTTTTTACTATTATAAAAATGCAATGACTAAAATTATGTTTGTACTTGATACCTACCCGAATGTCCTTTTTTTTTCGTTAACTATCTTGTTTGGTGTAACTCTCAATACGACTATTTTATGGCTGTCTTTCTTTCTGTACTTTTTGGCTTTGGTAATAGTGTTTATAAAAAAATCATGAATGTATTGCATTGAATCCGTTACTATTTATGTCTTAACATGTTGATCATAGTGTTTATTAATGACCTAGCGGAGGATGTCAGCCCAACAGTTCGCCTGTTTGCAGACGACTGTATTATCTATAGATCTATCACCTCTATGGAAGACCGTCTCCGATTGCAGAGGGACCTTAGGTCAGTAGAACAATAAGTATCTCGGAATGGAATGAGTAATAATGCAAATAAAAGTCAACAAATTACTTTCTTATATTATTCTGTTGGCAGCAGTATCTTGAGGCCTTCCAGGGTTGTTAAGTATCTGGGAGTTTCTTTTTCTTCCAATTTGAGTTGGGAGTACCATGTGAATAAGACGGTCGCGCATGCGTACCAATCTCTTAATTTTGTAATGAGAAACTTAAAGAATGCCAGGTCGGAGGCAAGAATAAAAGCATATTTGACTCTGATAAGACCCCTCCTGGAATACTGTTGTATTGTTTGGCCCCCATGGCAAGTTGGCCTTGTTGACGAGCTTGAACGAGTGCAAAGGAGGGCTGCTCGGTGGGTCTATTTAAATTTTGGTAGGGACTTTAGACCCACTCAGGCAATAGCGGCCTTAGGCTGGAACTTTCTTCTAAAACGCAGAGAATATTTTATTGGAATCGCCATGTATAAAATGTATAATGGAAATTCAGCGCACGTTGGGATCAAAAACTTCCTTCAACCACCATCATATAGAAGCAGAAAGGATTATCATTTTAAAATAAGGGTCCTTAAATGTAGGGCAAATATTGGTCTTAACTCACTGGTTGGGGTCGGTGTCAGAGTTTGGAATGCCCTTCCTGAAAATGTTTTTCTTCAGGGCATGCCCTCCTTAGTCCATTTTAAAAAATCTATTAAAGTGTGATATAAATTGTTATTTTATTAGTATTATTGTTCTATTTACTAAGGAATATTGGCGAGTTCTATATTTGTACTTTGTATTAAGTTTATAAACGACAAGTCTTGTGACTGCTGAAGTGATTTAAATATATAAAAATAAATATGACGGTAAAGGATAGTTCTACCTTTTTCCAAAATGGTTCCTTATATATGACCATTGGTGAGAAACTGCTATGTGCTTATAAACTAATAATTTTTGAGGTTACATAGATTATATTGAGTAGACTATAATTTTTATTATACAGTGTGTCCAAAAAAGTATGCAACATATGTAAAAGTTTTTTATTACCGATTTCTCAGAAAATTTTATTCCTGATAAAAGTTGGTGCATGCCTTGAAACTATAAATACATATTTCACATTTCACCCGCGGCTAATAGTAAGGGAGCAAATGTCATTTTTTCAAAATTGCATTAAGAGTAAAGTACCTTAGTTATTAGAAATACAGCAAAATTTTATTTGGAAGTGTTATTGCAAATTAAAAATATAGCCTAAATACGAAATTTGAGTTACGTCTCAATTTTTTTTTTTTTTTCTAATCTCTAATTTTATATGCATTTTTTTAAAGTAGGTTTTTGGACTAGGTGAAAATGACAAATAAATTAGTAGTTATTTCCAGTACTATGAAAAGGGTTGAATTTTATTATAATTTAGTTTCGAACAGAAGTTGGCTAAAATGTGTTTAAGTAGGCGTGCAACACGCTTATATCTAAACCGACCCGGTTCAAAAAGTTTTTAAAAGTTTGCAACTACTTAATGCATTTTTATTATAAACACACGTTTAAGTTATTTGATAAATATATTAAAATTGCGTAAACGAAAAATCGACCAGAGGCGTACCGTTTAGGGGAAATTAGAAAGAATAAAATAAAAATTGAGATACGTAACTCAAATTTCGTATTTGAGCTATGTTTTTAATTTACAATAACATTTCTATTTAAAATTTTGCTGTATTTCTAATAACTAAGGTACTTTACTCTTAATGCAATTTCGAAAAAATGGCATTTGCTTCCTTACTATTAGCCGCAGGTGAAATGTGAAATATGCATTAATAGTTTCAAGGCATGCACCAACTTTTATCAAGAATAAAATTTTCTGAGAAATCGGTAATAAAAAACTTTTACATATGTTGCATACTTTTTTGGACACACTGTATAATAATTTAAATGGTTTAGGTCTGTTGTAAATAAAAATGTACTATACGATTTAAGAGTATTGGAATGTGTCATAAAAATATGTACATCTTACTACCACTTTTGTTTAGTTAGGTTCTTGATATATATTATAAATATTTTTATCTTGTGATTGAATAGCAATGCTGTGAGACCTACACCCAAAAGTAAATAATTACCGTAATTAATTGTTATTTTAAATATCCACACGGTAGCAAATAATATGAAATATTTGTTTAAGATAGCATTTAAGTTTTTACATATAATAAATAATTTAATTTAACAAAAGGTACTTTAAGTAGATATATAAGATAGTATCCTAGGAATAATTATAATTATTAGGAATATAATAAATAATTGACTTTGATTTTGGTTAAATTGATGTCGATTCACTTAAAATTTGATTGCTTTTGTACATTTTTATATTTATATAAATATATCTTTTGGCTAAACAAGAAATCTAAATCTAACAACGACACAGATGGCGCTCCGTGCCATATCTTACTGATGTGTCCCACCAAATGCTGCCTTAAGTAGCTTCGAGATCCCTTTTCTTTTCGTCGGATCCTAGCTCTACTGATGAGTCATCACGAAACGCGTCTAGAGATGGATCTGGCGAAATGAAAAGGAAAATCTTCTTCTTTACTCATTGTTTTCGGTTAATAAACCGATGTGAGTTAGCGCTGCCTAGCGGGACTCCTGTAATTGTGACGAATGTCTTTACAGGCGATTTCCTCTTAACATTTACTAATTTCTATAAGTTTGTTAGAGGTGCTGGTATGCTAAAGAGTGTCTAACAACGACACAGATGGCGCTCCGTGCCATATCTTACTGGTGTGTCCCACCAAGTGCTGCCTTAAGTAGCTTCGAGATCCCTTTTCTTTTCGTCGGATCCTAGCTCTACTGATGAGTCATCACGAAACGCGTCTAGAGATGGATCTGGCGAAATGAAAAGGAAAATCTTCTTCTTTACTCATTGTTTTCGGTTAATAAACCGATGTGAGTTAGCGCTGCCTAGCGGGACTCCTGTAATTGTGACGAATGTCTTTACAGGCGATTTCCTCTTAACATTTACTAATTTCTATAAGTTTGTTAGAGGTGCTGGTATGCTAAAGAGTGTCTAACAACGACACAGATGGCGCTCCGTGCCATATCTTACTGGTGTGTCCCACCAAGTGCTGCCTTAAGTAGCTTCGAGATCCCTTTTCTTTTCGTCGGATCCTAGCTCTACTGATGAGTCATGATATGACGAAACGCGTCTAGAGATGGATCTGGCGAAATAAAAAGGAAAATCTTGTTCTTTAAACAAGAAATGTTCAATTTTGATACTTTTACATTGGAAAACTAAAAATACTTCTTTTTTTAACATAATATTAATTAAATATAGTATATTTTGCCTTGTACAAATTATTAACATATAAGAAAAAATGTACCAAATAACGTATCTACAAAATTTTGATGAATATTTTGGTGAAACAACAAGGTCCATCGGGTTTTGTATAAATTTAAAATACTTTGGACTAAAATTTTTGTACCTAAATAAAAGTAGTATTTGGTTATATGATGGGAAACAATGTTTTTTAATGAGTTTTTGTTTGAAGGCTGGACACAATGATGTGTCTTGAATGATAAAAGAGTTTTGGACTTGCATTGTCTTTATTTGTTTTAAATCACATTTCAGCTGGTAATTATATCCAGTTGTCTTTAGGTGAATACCTAATAAGTAAGTACTGTAACTACAGCTCTATTAACACTAGCTAGGTGTATTGAAATAAAAGGAGATAGGTGAAGTCATGCGTTTAGTTCGTACGCGGTATTATTCTAAGCTTACAACATATATATCTGCGTCTGCAGAGACCGAAAAATTAGATGTCGCTGGCCATACCTGGACACACGGCCATCATATCATGTAGGCAGAAGCTAAAATCCTACATGAAGAACCATACTGGAAGAATAGGAAGTTCAAGGAAGCTGAAACCATACACCAGAGCCGGGGTTGCTTTAGCAAACCCTCATAGGGTATAAGAAGTATCTGGAAACCTTTGTTAAACGCATGACTGCATCCATCTTAGTTATGCTATAGTGCACCAAGCTAGTATAAATAGAGCTGCACTTCTTGTACTTATTTAGTATTTAATAATTTTAAAAAAAATTTAAAGTAAAATGTTAAGCTTGACAATTCAATATTACTGTGTTTCCATAGTTACAACACAAATATTTAATGGCATCCTTTATTTGTGACCAAAGTTAATAATATTTATTTAAAAATTGTAACAAGTCGATTGTAATAAGTTATAATTATTTTCGATTTACGGAAAAATAGTATGTATACCTCGTAGAAAAAGCAACATTCCCGGACTCCGTATTGTCAGTCTCGGCTTCCGCCTCGACATACAATCGTTACGGTCGTCCGGGAATGTTCAGGTTTTCCTACTAGGTATACAATCTACTATTTATTAAATTGTTTTAATGGGTCATCATCGTTATTGGACATATTCCAACCACGTATAGTTTTTCTAACTTTAACTTGAAAATAACTACAGCTGTCGACTTTTGTACTGTTAATGTCACTCAGATAAATCATTTTAAATAAGCGAAGTCATTGGAATGTCGTAAAATATTATCGGATCTCCCCCCTCGAGCATATTTTCTGGCTACGCCACTGGTTGGGACTGTAGGTTAAGTGACAAATGTTGGCGTGTCTATTTAAATAACTCTTGTCCTTGTTATGATATTTATTTAGTGTAAGAAGCGTACGTTGGGTCATAGCAAATATATACTGCACAATTGAAGATTATCCATATCTCACTAAGAAATGTAAGCACTCAGCCACCGGAGCGCGTTGCTCGATTTACTTCTTCATGGAATATGGAAATTATATCCACTCTTATTGTACAAACTACTAATATTTTATTCTATTTTTTTGACAGTGAGTCTGTCTGGTCTGTTGGTAATAATTGCAATCGAAAAAAATTGGTATTTTATTTTTAGGTCCCAAGATTGGTGTTCGGCATGTACAAGTAGCTCTTGCCAGTTTAGGGATGGGTATTTCATTTGTCTACAGAATAACATTTTCCATTTGTATCATTGCAATGACGGATAATAGTTCCTCTACCGATGCAGATGTACCTGTAAGTAGCCCTTCTCGGTTAATAGTCTGAAGTCGTAGGCAGATACTTTATGGCAATGTTTCTTTTATTAAAGATATATTAGATGAAACTTATATTTTACATATCACCATTGATCAGTAGCCAACACAGCGTTATATTTAAAGAAATATAAGCTGTAATTTTTAATGATCTTACTTTCGAAGAAATCGACCATAATTCTCAAAGAGACCGGATATAGATTTAAAGGAAAAGTAAGACAACAAAGTCACGGTCTCAGCAAATATAATTGTGTATGGTTACACGTGTTTCACCCTTTCGGGCATCATCAGCCCTAGAATTTAAAACTGCGAAAGAACAGTCACTACATATTAAATTTTTTATTTTATTTTAATATGTATTGACTGTTTTTTCGCAGTTCTAAATTCTAGGTCTGATGATGCCCGAAAGGGTGAAACACGTGTAACCATACACAATTATATTTGCTAAGACCGTGACTTTATTGTCTTACTTTTCCTTATACGAAAATTTGCACCAAAATTTGAAGCTTTTTATTTGTGTTATTTGATATAAATGATTGTTTTAACAAATTAATAAAAACGATATCTTCTTTCACCTTCTTTCTTTTAAAAGTGTTTAAATTCATTAATAATTAAGAATATACATGTCATTTTATTTAAGCATACATACAGGGTGGGGACTTTAACTGGAGTAAAGTCGATATTAATAAAACTGCTGAAGGTACGCCTACAAAATTTAGTATGTGGGGATTTTGGAGCATGCTGAATTGGATTATGATGTCGGAGTAGTTGCCAGATTTCCCAGCTTTGCGCTTCACGTGGTAATTTGGTTATTTTAAATGGAATGCCCAATTTATTTTTATTGTAATAAATTGGACGTGTCAAATTTAGTAGGATCCCAAATTTTATCTTTACTCGTTGCTGAGCTATGGCAACAGTGTAGTTCCAATAAAAAGTACCGGGACGCTCATCTACCTTAAAGTAGCGTTACCTTTTTAACATCTCCATAGTTACTAAGTTATTGAGAAGCTTCAAGAAAAGTTCTTGTCATGTCAAAATGGCTTATTTAACTGTTTCGGTACTTTTTAATGGAACTACAGTGTTGCCATAGCTCAGCAATTAGTGAAGATAGAATTTTGTAAGTAAATTGGGCATTCCATTTAAAATAACAAAATTACTACGTGTAGCGCAAAGCTGAGACATCTGGCAAATGCACCGACATCACAATCCAATTCCGCATGCAACTTCAGGAGTTTTAATAATATCGAATTTATTCCAATTAAAGTCCCCACCCTGTATATGTGGTTCAACTAGCAACTATCTAGGACATGCGCGAAATACAAATACAAATAGATCAACTGCGAGTAATCTGAGCATAAAACATGAATAATAAATTAGGTAATGCTTTCAAAGCAAAGGAGCAGTGCCATCTTCCATTAACTACTCTTTTGTTTTCAAATTACTTTGACATCACTAGTACGATTCACTTGATGTTTCATCGATAATAAAATTTCTGGACTGTAGATAAAAGTGGACATTTTCCAATGATCTTAAAGTAACTGAAGGTGATCTGTATTTATATATAAAATATATTATCAATAATGATTTACAGAAACATGTATTTATTATTTTTTAAAATTCTGTCCTCGCTTCATCGGTAGACGATGCAATTGTTAGGATGTTTTATAGTCCTAGAATAGAAGGGTCAATATTTTATTGAACATGATGAACCTGTAACGTATGATGAGAAGGTGCTAAGAGCAAACAAGTGATCAAGAGAAGCTCATACTATTTTTTGAATAATTTTAGATTTATGATTGGAACAACAAGAGTATTATACTATCTGCAACTTTTTGGGGTTCAATATGTCTTCCATTCCTTTCGGGATACTTGGGCAAGCAGTATGGCCCAAAGTGGTTTATTTTTGGAGCAGGTTTAACTGACAGTATTATGTTTATGCTCATTCCTCTGGGAGCCAAAACTTTGGGATCGACTGGCGTTATTATTTGCCGACTTATTCAGGGTTTGGTGGAAGGCATGATATTGCCACTAAATACGTGTGTTATGGGAAATTGGGTTCCCACGGAAGAAAGATCTAGAATGGGATTTATGGGGACCGCAGGTAATATTATAGTAATCTTAAATCGACTCATTTATTACATCAATCATTAATTATTATAACAACACCCACATTCCTAATGGTAAGTTACCGGCCAGATATGAAGTGACAAGATTTCTTAAGTTATATAAGTCGTTGTGTTTGTAGTACCTTTACCGTTTAAATAAAATTAAACATATTTATGCTTCTTGTAATATTTATAGCTATTCAACGGCAGTAGAGTTTTGGACTTGCATTGTCTTTATTGGTTTAGAATCTCCAGTCGTCTTCAGGTGAATACTAAATAAGCGCGGTAACTACAGCTCTATTTATACTAGGCAGGTGCTGTGACGCATGACTAGTGGGCGGAGTCATGCGTGTTGCATGCCGATCATGACTCATCAAGCACGACTCATCCAGTCATGCGTCATCACCTAGCAACACGCATGACTCCGCCCACTAGTCATGCGTCACAGCACCTGCCTAGTATAAATAGAGCCGTAGTTACCGTACTTATTTAGTATTCACCTGAAGGCGACTGGAGATGCTTACCAGTTGAAACGTAGTGATTCTAAACAAATAAAGACAATGCAAGTCCAAAACTCTACTGCCTTTCAAGAAACGTCATTGTCTCCAACCTTTAAACAGACATTTATAGCTGTTAATAAGTTAAAAATAATCAAAAGGGAATAGCGGATAGTTCTAATATTATACTGAGTTACTTGTTTGCATACAAAATTTATTTTCATTAAAGTTTTGTTGATTTTACCAGCCATATTGTTGAGTTGAATTAAAAGCAAGTTCTTTATATAGCAACAATGTTTTCAAAATAGTGATAAAAGTATTTAAATTATGCACAAAATAAACCACTCGACCGCAGTTTTGGTAAACCCCCCTAGTACATCTACTGTTAAATAAACTACATTTTTTTTTAAATTTTAGCCGTGACTACTTCACTTATTGCATCCTCCATTGCAACCGGTTATATTGCAAGCTCGTCTCTGGGTTGGCCCTGGATATTTTACATTTTTGGTGGTATTGGATTAACATGGTGTGCCGTTTTTGGGTTACTGGCCAAGCAAAATCCTAGACAGCATAAAAGAATTACTCTCGAAGAAAAAAAATACATTGAAGTTTCATTAAATCAGAAAATAGCAAAAGTAAGTAAAAATTTACGAACGTTCCAAGAAAATGTTCTCCCAAAAACAAAAATTTTTTTTTGAAAGTTTAATTTTAATTTACTTTTGCCATCTCGCCGCAATTCCATCGGAACAGTGATTACTGTTAGCCTTAAAAGATGCATGCGTTTATATTTTTAAGAAATGTTGGATTTTACTTTCTTTGCACTTAATGTATATTGTAAATATTTTTTTTAGGATATACCGATCCCATGGAGGAAAATTTTTACTTCAATACATGTATGGGCCATACTAGTTGCTCAAATTGGCATTGGTTGGGTAGGGATAACAATATCAACAGAAACATCAATATTCATGACAAAAGTTATGCAGTTTGGAGTTAAAAGTGTAAGTTTGGTGCTTTTTAGTATTTCAGATATTAAAAAAAGGTAATGTTTCTGATATAACAGCTCGAAACCTATTTACTGGATAGTAAAGTTGTCAAGCTAAAAACAAGAAGAAAATTAGTGACTAGCGAACAGTATTTTATAAGAATTTGTCTGTTGTTTAAAAATACGCCTATACCCTGGGGCAGTGATGCAGGTGGATATAATGTTTCTGATATAACAGCTCGAAACCTATTTACTGGATAGTAAAGTTGTCAAGCTAAAAACAAGAAGGAAATTAGTGACTAGCGAACAGTATTTTATAAGAATTTGTCTGTTGTTTAAAAGTACGCCTATACCCTGGGGCAGTGATGCAGGTGGATATAATGTTTCTGATATAACAGCTCGAAACCTATTTACTGGATAGTAAAGTTGTCAAGCTATAAACAAGAAGGAAATTAGTGACTAGCGAACAGTATTTTATAAGAATTTGTATGTTGTTTAAAAGTACGCCTATACCCTGGGGCAGTGATGCAGGTGGATAACCAGTTCTTGATTTGTCCGTATTGGGACTCACCGGAAATTTATAAATGGAAAAAATAAAACACTCTAAGTTTTTCTCCACAAGTATATTTATAAAATATTTTTTGGATAGTGAATTCTTTATATGTTTCGAATGTATTAACACCAACATTAATATTCAGGAAAATAAATTTGATAATTAAGATCAAAAAGGTGATTATCATCTTATTTTAGATTATGTATAAAGGTTAAGCGAAGAACTATTAAAATAAGTATACTACCGATATTAAGAAGTAGAAAGGGAACTTTTGTAAAGCCTACAGTATTTAATAGGCTTGACATGTAAACAGAATTGAGTCTAGAAGTAAAACGTTGATGAGTATACCCAAGAGTAAGAGCAGAAGCTTTTATAAAGACCATGTAATAAAAGAAATGTTGAAATGTGAACACGTTGTTAGTTTTATGTTCCTAAGGTAGCAATATGAAATATGAAAAAAAAATAAAATTTTAAGGTCAAGACTTTATGTCTTTTTTCTTACAATAAATTCGGGGGGCGGGAAAGGCTTCAGTACGTAGAATTACTCACCATCACTCATCGAGGCTCTACAGAGTAATCCCCGATATCCATCTCGTGTCCTTGGTTGGAAAAAATCTTGGTCAGCTCCACGACCAACTTAAAATGAAATACAGAAGAAGAATTTCCTTTCGTTTCGTCAGATCCATCTCTAGACGCGTTTCGTCATATCATGACTTATCAGTAGAGCTAGGATCTGACGAAAAGAAAGGAGAACTCCAAGCTACTTAGGCAGCACTTGGTGGGACACACCGGTAAGATGTGGCACGGAGCGCCATCTGTGTCGTTGTTAGACACTTTTGAAATGAAATGTTGGTGCGTTGGTGCTTTGTCGTTTTGTGACTCTTCCGCTGATGTTGAATGGTCTTTGTGAATCAAAAAGTTCCTCCAGTATTCCTTAGCCCCGTTTTGTTGGTGATTTGATTAACATTCGGAAAAAGAACGGAATGGATTATCCAATTCCTGAACCTGGTAAGGGTTTAAACCTCTGATCCACAATTATACGAGCAAAATATTATTAAATGTTATCAAATATAGTTAGAGGTTTTTAACTACTTTACGGGCATGGCATATTAAAAATTAGTTAAGAGATGAAATTAGACGGGAACAAGTAAGTGTAAAGAAGAAAAACTTTTATATAAGAATTTTAGATTAAAATGTAAAATTGATAACTTTACCATTTTGTTCTGGTGGTGGAAAAATTTGATTATTAAGCCTTAGAGTGTCTGATTTTTTTCCATTTTAATTTTTAATCCACTGTAAGCAATAATAAATATGGACTATTTTTTCAAGTATTCTAATTTTTGTTTCCAGAATGGATTAATTTCAGCTCTCCCTCCTTTAAGTGGATTAACAGGTGGCATAGTTATATCAACTCTATCCGATTATATTCCCAGAAAAAAAATACTTTCACTCCTAAACTCGAGAAGAGTTTTCCATACTATTGGTAAGTTAACTATTATTCAATATAGTTATTCACTAAATGGTTCTAAATTTAAAACAGTTCTAAATTAATAGTTTTGGGTTTAAAATAACAGAAGTCAGATCAACTCTAACTTGTATTTTAGTACATTCTGATGTTCTTTAATTAAAAAAAAAAACATCCTGGTTTAATTATTTATAATAAAGAGAATATTTTTTCTACTTTTACAGGAATTGTTGGACTCTCCACATGCTTTTTAATGATGACTTTTGTTCCTGTTGAACATAATTATTTGGCCGTTGTTCTTATATGCGTGGGAAACGTTTTTCTTATATCATGTACTGTTGGAGGTTCAGATATGAGTGGCTTAGACATATCCCCCAAGTTTGCTGGGATAATTTTTGGATGTTACAGTACCATTTCTCAATCTGTGTCGTTAGGTGCACCACTTATAGTACAATTACTAGTTACAGATGAGGTATGTATATTAGATGTCGTGAGAAAATTAAGTAAACAAAATAACACATATTATTTTTAAATTTTTATATAAACGCGAGATTTCCGTATTCTGACTTTTCTCTAAAACATAAAGGCTATATACTAGAGAAAGCAATATATCCAATTTGGAACAGCTTCATCCTATTATAATTAGAATATCTCACATTTTATATCTATACTAACTGTGTTATCGGCGTCTTTTTTTAAATAATCATATTTTTTTATTTTGCCTGTAAGGAACAGAAAAATAAAATTTTAAACGTAGCATGACATAATTTTATTAAAAAATTAGACGTACCGGATGGTCAACTAAGAATGACCGCCGGCCATATCTCAGAAACTAGTAATCGTACAGCATCCGGGTAAATTTTTTAATGACGAAAGTGCCCAAGAGAACATGCTGTAAATTATTTTTAAGTTCCGCATTTTGCCGCAAGAGGGCGTAATTGAAAAGTAAATTTTAAAAATTTACATATCTCCGAAAATTCCACATTAAGGTATATCTTTGATAACACCATTAAAAATCTTGGACAATTATGCATCATTTTGGTCTTATGCTCATTGGCACACCGACTTTAATAAGAGGGGAGAAAGCTGTTGAAAGCGTAATCAGTTAAATCGCTGTAACTTATAAACGACTTATCCGACTCTAGCAAGCTAAAGACTGTTTGGAAGAGAAATGTATGCACTTTCACCAATCGTATTTAGTTGTCCATATTAGTTTTTAAAAAAAAATGCTAAAGGGCGCAATTTGCAATAATAACGCATTTTTTGATTATACTCCGAAAAAGTAAATCATGCGGTAATTATGATACCATAATCGAAAAGTAGATGAAATTTGCTGGAAAAAAAATTAAAACCGCAGCTCGATATCTCCGTTCGTTTCAGCGTTATCGCCAATAGAATAATTTTTAAAACTAAGCGATTATATATTTTTTAGAAAAAAAGAGGTACGCCACTGATATTTTTCCATGTGGATATTATTTCAGATTAGCCTGGTCAATTCTGCATAAAAATGATCTCTTGCGTTTTTCTCCTCAGGCACACCGTTCTTAATTAAATTATTATGGACAACTAAATACGATTGGTGAAGTGCATACATTTCTCTTCCAAACAGTTTTTAGTTTGCTAAAATCGGATAAGTCGTTTATAAGTTACAGCGATTTAACTGATTACACTTTTAACAGCTTCCACCCTCTTATTAAAGTCGGTACGCCAATGAGCATAAGACCAAAATGATGCATAATTGTCCAAGCTTTTTAATGGTATTAATAATTAATGTGGAATTTTCGGAGATATGTAAAATTTTAAAATTTACTTTTCAATTACGCTCTCTTGCGGCAAAATGCGGAACTTAAAAATAATTTCCAGCATTTTCTTTTGGGCACTTTTGTCATCAAATTACCTGGATGCTGTACGATTACTAGTTTCTGAGATATGGCCGGCAGCCATTCTTAGTTGACCACCCGGTACATATATCACAATTAGGCCATTCGGGTTTTATACTTCCTCGTAATCTACTTATCGAGTTTCTTGTTTACTGCTTTTTCATTCATTCTCTACGTTTTTTCAGTAATCTTAGTATTTTCAATAATAATGTCCTCAGAGTCAGATTGGGTTTAAACTCTTTATTGGCAAGCTGAAGAGTAACGGTAAAATTCTGTCTCCAAAATGCATTCTTTCATAAGAAGAAACAACTAATTTATAACAGAAATATGCAATGCAAAAACAATTCTAAAGTAGGTTAAAATAAATTTTGCTCCTATTCAGTGATCGGCAAGGGGCTAAAATACATTATTTTATAAATCGATATCTATACATGATAATAGATCGACAAACAAGATTTAAAATGTTATCGTAGGTTTTAATAATTAAAATATGCTATCGCTATTTTATAATATTCACAAAAGTTTAATAAAATTAAGGAAGTGTTTACAAATTTTGACTACAAGTTTAGATACTAATATGAATATACTTCAGGTGGTTCTAAAATTATTTTTCTTGCATTCTTTAAAATAATTTCTATCACAACGAAGTCGTATTTACTCTCCAGAAGGGACATGGTAATGTAGGGCTAGAAACAGAAAGACCTATCTTCCCTCTTACAAATGTATTTATTTAAAAATCAGAACCTACACGTTTTGGCTATTATTAGGGCATAAGGTTCTAAGGTCAAAACACATAAAGACTAAGTAGGGTATACCTGGTCAACAAAATCAATAGTCAATTACCACACTATGTTACAAAGCAATAAACATAAGCAATTAAAATTGCAATGCATGTCAGCAAAAGAACATACATATAATATCAGTATGAGTTTTTTAGTTGTTTATGTTTTTCTAAATGTTAATTTTAAAAAATATAAGTGTATAATGTAACATAGTGTTGTGATTGACTATTGGTTTAGTTGACAAGGCGCGCCAAAATTACTCTTTATGTGTTTTGATCTTTCTTACCTTATGTCCTGATGATAGCCTTGCAGGCCAAAATGCGTAGGTTCTGATTTTTGTCAAATAAATTTGTAAAAAGGAAAATGGGGCTTTCTGTTTCTAACCCTACATTTTTATCTATTACTGTATGGCTATTTTAACAATACTCCTTAGTTTGATACGCTATACAAAGTAAATAAGGGGTTAGGAAAGAAAGCCATATCTTCCTTCTTACATTTAATTAAAATAAAATCAGTGCCTATGCGTTTCGGCCAAATGGGCCATTATCAGAACATGATACAATAAGGTCCATAAACACAAGGTTAAAGTAGGGCGCACTTTGGTCAATTAAAAATAAATTAATTATTACAAAAAAACACTGGTATAAGTTACATATTTTAAAAATATTCTACAGAAAACAATTAAAACACATCTCGATAATTTATTTTTAATTGACCAAAGTGCGCCCTACTTTGTCCTTGTGTTTATGGACCTTATTCCTCATGTCCTGATGATGGCCCCTTTGGCCGAAACGCGTAGGCACTGATTTTATTTTTAATAAATGTAAGAAGGAAGAAAGGGCTTTCTTTCCTAACCCCTTATTTACAATGTCCCTTCTGGAGAGTAGTTACGACTTCGCTATACAAAGTAGTCACCTTTGCAATATAATATTGCTTCCTTAACGATAGCCCTAATTGTAAGAAATAGCAAAACGATATTGTTACAATAACTAAAATAATTTAACAAATTCTTTATTATCATTATTACAATATGTATAGCTCTAAATATACTAATCAGGCGGTATTGTTGTATTTTTCGGCGTAGAACGGCACTTAACCAAAAATTCTATTCACCGCCAATCGCCCTTAAGTCTATAATAGTTATATTATATTACTAGTACGGTATGAGCTTCATTACAGTAACGAGTGGGAAATATTGCTACGACAAATTCGTAAACTGAGTTGCAGTAACCATACAAGTGCTGTAATAAGCCTTACGTACGTGTAATATACAACATTTTATTAATGACCCAGACCAGATGCTGTCATTATCATCAGGTATTAATTTTACTTTTAATATTTAAACTAAATAAGCATTTTTTTAAATAAAAAATTGCTATTTTTTTAAATAAAAATGAGTTTATTACATCACTAGTGATGCAATGAGCTAATTACATTACTAGTACTATAATACGACTTATGACGTAACTCAAACAGTCTAAAATGGGTTAAGTAATACCCTTGTTATAGTGTTGGTATGATATAAAATAAATTATCCAAGGTTAGATAAAGAATGATCAAAAATGCTTTTGGTTAAATCTTAATTGATTGTCTTAAGTTTTGTTTCTAAAACAACGTATTATTGTATCTTCAACCAATTGTATAAAATTACACATTGTAAAAATAATAGCTTTTCAATATCAATATTTATTGTAGACTGATGCTACACAATGGCGGACGGTGTATATAATTTCGGCAGCAGTTGCAATATCTACTGCACTATTTTTTGACGTATTTGCTAGTGCTACGCGTCAGAACTGGGATGGAGAAAACGAACAAGAAGCCAAAATTAGTTTAGCCAGACGACGAAGTTCTCTGTTTAATACTGGAGTTGTACCTTAGGAAAGTACATAGGAAATTTTAAACAATAATTATTGCCTTTTCTCACTGCTTTCATTAATCATTTTTCTTAATAAATTTATTGTTTATTGAAATACTCATCCTAATATTTATTTTATTTTAAAGACATTTATGAAAAAAATGAAAAATATGTGTCATGTATTTAAGAGTGAAAATAAGATATTATTGTGGTAGTTTTATGGTACTCTAGTTTCTTATAACTGAAAAATGTATTATTATATATTAAATGTATTGTATTCTATTAAAAACGACATTTTATATTATAAGTAAATGATTACTGCAGTTTATAATATTAAATGAAGGCAACTTATTACACAAATAGTAAATTTTAATTAGTGTCTACACCGATGGTATAAGGTAAATTTAATGTTTTTGATCTAATTTCATATGTGTTCCCAGTAATGTTGTCCGTTTTTGTATGATTAAATGTATTGTTTTTAAATTTTTTGATATTTGAATTTACAATCAATGATTTTTGTAATTTAATGATAATTATTGTAATCGTAGACAAATAAATAAAATGTATTAAGTTTAACAGTTTACAACAATACACAAAACAGACATAAAACTGAATTATAACCTTATCATTATTACAGTACTTTAAATTAAAGTTTTTAATAATAATTGTTAATAATTTATTATATTATGTAAATATATAATATTTTTTATACAAAATATAGTTTTAATTTTCCGAAAAACCCATGTCTTTACAAGCAAAAAAAATACAAACTCCAAGTTTTATTTTACTGATATGTTAAGAAATAAGTTAGATTCTCTACAGGTTCCAAATCCATAAACATTAATCTTCAGAAGAACAAATTTATCAGAAAAAAGTAAAATATGAATATGGTTAAAGATGTAAGTATCGTCCATTAATATTTTAATAGCGTCGCGACGTCTGCGTCTGGGCAATCACTTACATCAGTCTACTTTTTACTTTAATTTATAAAGACCGACCTCACATATTTTTTTTACAGAAACTAATTAACTTAATTCGTTTTAAAGATATGATCAAACTATTTTGGATCTTATTATCGGTACATCAATGTCCAGCAAGAGTACATACAGCCCAGTGGCGTAGCCAGAAAATATGCTCGAGGGGGCTCAGTGGACTTAAGTAGGATTTTTTTTTCTGGTGAGAGGGACACCTAGAGCAAAGACGGGAAAGCGCCGCAGGCGAAAAATTTTCGGGCACGCCAAAGTTCCATTAAAATTCACCTAACTACTATCAAATTTCGAAAATTAATTTATTACCTCTTCCCCTCTGCATGGTTCAATTGAATTTATTTTTGTGTTTTTTTTTAACTTTTTTTTGATATTCCTAGCTGGCTCTTTATTTAAAAATAAAACATTTTTTATATTTGTGAAAAATGTAAATATTGGTGTCAATCCAAAATTTTAACATAAGACGTATGTAGACTCTAACCAGCGTTTTTCGGGCTCGGTCTTTCATGATTAAAAAAAAGTAAACATCGCTCACCACGCCAAAATTGATGATTTTTTCAGAAATCATGTATTTTAGGAGCGTAGATCTAAAAGCAGTTTTTGGTGCAAATGCTTAGGTTTTGAAATACTCTTTCTTAAGTGCCGTTTTGTATATTCATAATAAAGCATTCTCGTTTCTTCCGGTAGTATTTTTTTTATTATAAACTATTACACTTCTTCCATAAAAAATGTTTCAAATAAAATTTTTACTTTAATTTTATTTAAATAAATAACCTAATTGTATTCTGTTATAAAAATATTTTATTGCATTGGGTTATATTTTGTTGATTTAAAATAGCTCCAAAAAAGAGAAAACGGAACAGACAAGTATAATAGAAAAATACTATAAAATTTTACTCCTGTTCCTTTAAAATTGCATTATAAATCAATAACTAAAACTATATGCGTCTGAAACCTTAATCTCTATATAAAACAGAACTTTTAGAAGGAGAAGTTTAAAAACTAAACGTTTCCTACAAGACCTTTGTAATCTAAGCCAAGAATACATTATTTAAAGATTTTAAATTAAGAGTCCAAGCGTGAGACGAGAAATTAGGTTGCAGTTTGACTTTCAGACCCGAGCTCCAAGTCTCGGGGGGGGGGCTCTGCAGCCGGGCAGCCCCCCCCCCCCCTAAATACGCCACTGATACAGCCCACAGTTATGTTATGTATCTTAAACCGGTAAAAAAATTACTCTGAAACGTGACTTCTAAAAAAACTTCTGACCCTTCACACCTCCTACAATTTTCAAGGCTCAAGGTAAAAAACACCCATTTTGTGAGGCTTCGCCCTCCCCCTTCCCAGGATCCGCGCCTGACTGCAGGCTGTATGTACAATAAGTTTACTAACAATGTAAAATTATTTGGCATATTATTATTTTTGAAGTGTCTCGATATTGTTGTTGATTAGATGATATAAACTTCACTTTAAAAAATATTATTTATTAATTAGGTCATAATTAAATTAGTTAGTTAAATTATAAATACTCATTTACAAAAGCAAATATAAGTTGGTATTTTAATTACTTTGTAGGTTTATTTACATATAAAAGTGCACAATATGACTAGGTATGCCATTCTACTTATTAATTTCCTGTTATTTTTTAAATATGTACCAAGTTTTTCTCTTAACACTTCATGTATAATATCAAATTACGACGATGTACTGGAGGCAGCAAAAATTTGCAGTACCATTACTTTAAAAGACATAGTAATTCCTGCAAAGACAACAATGAATATAGCCCTACTAGACGGTGCTAAACTAATTTTTGACGGTACCATTACTCATGAACCTGCAGAATGGCCTGGAGTTTTAATATTTGTCACGGGAAATAGTGTGGAAGTATCTGGAACATCAAGTAAGTAATTTAAAGATATAGAATTGGTGCGCACTGCCTTTTAATATGTTTACCATTTTAAAAACTAATTTATTTAAAGATTACAAGTTCCTTGGTGGCTTTTTCGTTTTTTTTCCTCTTTGTTCGCTGCCAGTGCCATTTCCGAGGGGACCTACAGCTTAACGTGGGTTCCGAACCACGATCCTCGGTCATGCGACACCCTCCTAGGGCTATTAACCCTTAGTTTTTTGCCATTGCATAACCTGCCGATTGGGGAGTGTGTATCTTCTTACGCACCCCACGAGATGTCCGATCTCATCCGGCCTGGTTACCGGCGTGATGATACCTTTTACACTCTTCCCTGCATTCTTAAATCCACTGAATTTCGGACATACTTTTTTTTATTTTACGTATGCCCACTCTGAGAATCGAACCCGGGTCGCCACGGTCGAATGCCAGTAACTCACCTCTAAGCCACTGCCGCGGTTAGATTACAAGTTATTAATAACCTTATGTTATGCAATTATTTAGGTTATCGTGTGTTATATCTCTGTTCTCACTAGAATTTGTAAATGCGATTAAGACCTGAAGTAACCTTACTAAACACCCTCAAAACTACAGGGTGATTCCTAAGTTGATACTTCTCTTTTAGCTGTGTATAGAAGGCATAAAATAAACAATATTTTCAAATACCTTTTTTTAAAAAACTTAAAAAATAGGCGAGAAACAGAAGTAAAAAATCTAAGTGCTACCTGGTCATCAAAACGTAGTTCGCTACACTTTATGTTGTTTTTCTTATCTCTTATTAGTCATGCAATTTACGGGTGGTGTTGAGCAATACGCTGCGGTGTGTTTTTCTGAAGCAAGTTAATTTTAAATTGGTGATACGTGAAAATGGTAAACTTTGAAAACAATGAACTTGTAGATATAGTGCTAAATTAGGGTGAGTGTCATCAAAGTGCGGCTGCTGCTTCGAGATTATACGCAGAACGCTTTTCCTTGCGGGCTCATTCTACACCCAGAAGTTTTCTTAATGTTATTTAATAGGCACGTTAGGCAGAAGTGTATTTGATCCATAGTGTAATAAATTAATGTTAGGGCAAACTACACAGTTATTGGCACTTTAAGAGGCGTCAGTTTTTATTTTCAGGATATAAAATTCAATAAATTATTTTATCACCACAACCATAGCTTCACATATTCTCATAAGAGTTGGGAATTAAACCCTCTAGAGAACTTTTTTTCATTCTCATGTTATTTTTTCAAAATAATATCTAAATTCAAAATACTAGTTTAACACAGTTATTGGCACTTTTAGTAGTGTTATTGGCACTCTAATATACAGTTATTGGCACGTAATAAAATATATAACTTACTGAATAAAACCAGTTTTGTTTATTAAAAAAAATTTTTAGAATTAAAATTCTAAAAAACATCGTAAAACCTCTAGGTAGTAAACATTTGCAGATAGCTAACATAAGGTACAAAATGTTAAAAAATATATTTAAATTTTTAATTTCATGCCCATTTACAGTCACAATATTTTTTAGCATAATGGCATTAATCTAATAACTAGACTAAGCTTTAACTTAACTAATAAAATAATACTATAACATAATATACACAACCTTTCATGAGCTGGAGAACGATGTTAAATATGTAATATTTCCTAAAAAAAATTACGAACCAAACAAGTGCTAAATTATTGTTATGTAAAACTGCATGTTATTACTTTTTTAGGAAACATTTTGGAACAACAGGCTTTACAAACAAAAGTTTTCACAATAGGTGGCATATTATATTGCTTTCTTATACAATTTGGATGAAACGTTCAAAGACAAGAAAAACATTTAATTCCTTCAGATGTGAAAGTAATATTAAAAGTACAGATAAAACACAAACCAGAATTTTTTTTTTGGTTATTTTTAAAATCAGATGCATTACTAATGTCACTTTCATGAAAAACAATTTTTCTGATATGACTTGGTTTTTTATCTGCATTTTCATTATTTACTAAAGAAACTGTAGCAAGAGAATATTCCGATACGTTTTCTATATCATTTAATTTATTGTCTAAAATTGGTAATTGTCTATTTTCATCCCTTTTTATTAATAAACATCCTTCTAGTTCTGAAGCATCCAATTTATTAGCTTCTTCATTAGATTCATCAATTTTTGATAAGGAAGACTGGATTTATTGAAACATGTTCAGTTTGCTCACTTTGCTGAATTTCTGAAATTTCGTTATTTTGTAATGGCCTGATCGAATCATTTGTTGCCTTTTCTTTATAACCAGTTTTCTGTTTTTTTTTCGATTTTTTGTTTCAGTTTTCTTAAATGATATCGTTTTTTTTATTTGAGCTTGTTCTATCCCCTTTCTTCTTCTTTGGTCCTTCTCTTCTATAGTTATTGGCAGTGAATTAATAGTGATTGGCACCGTGCCAACAACTGTTTATAATGTCAACTTGCAATTCTCGATTAGCTTTTCTCGTTTAAAATGCACAACCTGTGACCTCTAAACCAACGGACCCCTTTTTTATAAAAACATTGAAAACATAGTCATTGGCGCCTGGCTGCCAATAACTATATTTTTCTGTTTTATAAGTTACAGTTATTGGCATCCTAATAATAACACTTTCCCGCGTTTTTTATCGAATGTTTTATGTTTATATAGCCTTCTTAAGTCTATAATAACGATATAAAAAGCATAATTAGGAAATATTATTGCTGACAACAAGAAATTTATGTTCAAGAATACCTAGCCATCCTTAACAAATTGTTAAGACTTACCTGATTTAGAAAGAACTAACAACACTCCGTATTTCGAACTGTCACTGACCACACTAAATAGTTAAAAAGTGCAAAATAGTCGCCGATTTCAATAGGAAAATGTAGCCGGATATTACTGATCTTATTGTGATTTTAATAGCATTATCCTTAAATTAAAATTAATTATTTTATGAAAAAGTGCCAATAACTGTCAGGGTGCCGACAACTGTATCTGTTACCCTGTTATTTGAATGCCTTCTATAAACAGCTAAAAAAGAAGTATCAACTTCGAAATCACTCTGTATAATGGAAAGTTAGTATTATGTCTGCCTTTAAATTCAGTCATAACCAAAGTTAACACATAACTAGGAATATTCCAAGAAGTAATATAACAAATTCAATTTTAACTTGCCTTAAGAACCTTCTTATACATGTTAATTAATTTTTTCAGATAAAGGCTATGAAAGAATCGCTTAATGAAATTTAAAAAATCAGATTTTGACTTAAAGATACCTTAAAAAATTTTTACATCCCAGTATAAAGTAAGGTTTGGCAAAGGCATCACCTAAACCCCACTAGAATACGCACTAATAATGGTACAGTGAAAATATTTAAATTCTAACTAATGCGATGGTATACTACTAATAAGTCGCTGGAATTTAGGAGTTTCAGCGTTTCTTTGCCTTACGCTTAGAACCTTGTAAAACTTAAATTATAAGAGTCTTTTGCCATTTTTGAGAGGGTCACGTGTGCGTCTTGCTTGATTAAATAATCAAGTTTCATCGTTTGCTTGTTGACTCTTTTTATGTAATTGACTCTAGTGTGTGTAATTAGGTTTTATGGCTCTGGTTGAAACCAAATGGCCAGCATCTCTCTTTGTTTCCCTTTTTTTTTGGATTACTTTTACTGAGATAATGGTTTTTACAATTTCTTCTCTTAACCTATTTTTAGTAATTCTTGATAATAAAACTAAAATAAAGTTATAATCTTTCGTATTTTTTTTGTTATATTTGTTTTTTTTGAATTTTTATTCGCATTTTTTTTTGAATTTTTATTCGCATTTTTTTTTATGCAATGTTTTTTTTAACACTTTTTTAGCAATGTTTTTTTAAATTGACTCTAAATACATATTTTGTTAATTATTGCTACATTCTTACTGACCTATAAATCGTAATTACTTTATTTCAGATCATCTTCTCGATGGCTTGGGGCCGAAACACTGGAAAGGGGCAGACGAACCAAATAAAATGAGGCCAAGATTTCTTAGACTTAAAGTCAATAATTCTACGATAGAAAATATAAAATTAAAGAACTGTCCTATGACTTGTGTGATTCTTCAGACTACCCATACTGTTGTATCCAATATATTTATTGATAATAGGGATGGATATCCCGTAAGTACATTACACTTTTTTTAGTATAAAGATTTAAGGTCAGTTCTGCAAATGTTTTTCACACAGTCATACTTGTCAAAAGTGGATTTTTTAAGATCCCTCGCAAGATGGAGTCATACACATGCATTCTGGTGTGTTTACTTTCCATAACACAACATAACGTGACGTGTGGGCTGATTACGGCTCACTAAAAATCTGGGGAAATTATGAGGTCTCAATATCTGCTGATCGATGTCGGAAACATAGAGAATTGATTGCGCAGACTATTGTTAGTTAATGATTGCTTTAAGTCAATGTGAATACATTTGTCTTCCCAAGTACGAACTCTATTTCTGTCTTTTAATAAATATTATATAGATACGAACACACTTGACCGCCTGTGGTGTTTCATTAAATTTGACATAACTGTTATTTTGCCTTATAAGCTCCATGTCAATGTATGTCAACAAAGAACAAAATAATGTTATCTTATTTAAAAAAGGCGCAATTCAAGTAATATAATTAGAGCCTCTTGATATGAACTTTGACAGAACCATATTAAAATTAAAGAAATGATTTTTTAGTTACAAAAACAAATTGTAATTATTAATTTTGTATTTTAAACTTCCCTGTTAATTTTATTTTTGAAGACGACTTATATTCATATTTTTTCTCAATACAATAGTACATTCTATACCTAGTAGAAAAAGCTGAACATTCCCGGACGACCGTAAAGATGGTATGTCGAGGCGCAAGCTGAGACTGGCAATACCGAGTCCAGGAATGTAGCTTTTTCTATGAGGTATACATACTATTTTTCCGTAAATTGAAAATTATTAAAAGGACATAACTTATTACAATCAACTTGTTAAAATTTTGAAATAAGTATTATTAACTTTATTCACAAATAAAGGATGCCATTAAATATTTGTGTTGTAACTATGGAAACACAGTATTATTGAATTGTCAAGCTTAACACATTTTAGTTTACAAGTAGCCGTACAGAAATAATATTTCCTTACAGTACAATAATAAATATTTTCTAACAGTTATTTTCCGTTGCCTACAACTACCAAGTGTAAGGAAATATTGACTTTTTCTTTCAAAAATATTATGAAAAATGTCAATATTTCCTATCGATTTTCGGAAAAATACATTTTTAATTTATTGATTTCTGAATATACAGGGCATTGCTGGTAAAAACTATGCTAAAAACACAGATGGGTTTGATGTTAGCAGTGTAAACTTAACGTTGAAAGACTCCATTGTTTACAATCAGGACGACTGTGTAGCTATTAACGAAGGGCATAACATGGTTTTTGATAACTTGTGGTGTAATGGATCACATGGATTCAGTTTATCGGTAATAAAATGCTTGGGTTTGACATCATACATTTTTTAAAGGCTATTAATTAAATTTAACTGAACTATAAGATAATACATTTTACGTCAGGGATTTCAGTTTTATATTCTATGTTAAACACGATTTTTGAAACACATTTTTTTTTAAAATTCAGATAGAAGAGTTTTGGATTTGCATTGTCTGTTCGGAAATAAGTACAGTAAATACAACTCTATTTATACTAGCACTATGCACTGGAGCATGACTGAGATGGACACATTCATGCGTTTTGTACTTAACCCAGGTTTACAGATATTTCTTATATCCATTGAGGATTTACTAAAACATTCTGGTATATAGTAGCAACTTTCTTGAACTTCCTCTTTCTCCAATGTGGTTCTTTATGCAGGATTTCAGCTTCTGTCCACATAATATGATGACTGTAAGTCCATGCATGATCAGCTACACCTCTAGCTATCTTTTTTAGCGTATTGTTTCTGTATTCCTTGATTCTTTTTTAGAGTGGTCTTAGTCTCTCACAAATTAGTTAAGTAGATGTAATATTAGAATAATACCACGTACAAACTGAACACAAGACTGCTTCCATCTCAGTTATGCTCCAGTGCACTTAGCCAGAATAAATAGAGCTGCAGTTACTGCACGTATTTAATCTGAAGACGACTGGCGATAACATGTAAGATGTTGTGTAGTTTACGTAGTCGTTTTAAAGACATTTCTTCTTAAAAGTAGGAATTTGATTTTTCTTATCTTAACGATACTAATTTCTCTCAAACTGGTGCTTCCTTTATATACTTTAAAATTTTATCTGGTGTGTTACCAAGAGCAGTAAAGGGAGTTTTTTTTAAATATATTTTAATAAAATATTATAGAAGGTTGTATTGTAGGTAACATCTGGAGATTTATATGATGTAGAATTTAAAAACTGCCATATGGAATATGCCAATAATGCAATTCACATCAAAACGCATAATGACGGCGATGCAGGAAATGTTTACAATATTCTTTATCAGAATATAACTTTTAAAGGTATTAATTAAGGAGCTTTGGAATAAAATTAAATAAATGCATTTAATATGATAGGACTAGGATAAGTTTTAGTATGATGCTCTCATTAATAGTATTTGCCAATTCAACATAAAGCTAGTTATTTTTGCGCTCTAGAAGTATTTTCCCAAAAATGAATTTATTTGATTTTGCATTGGCCTTGGAAATCGGTAATAAATTTATATAGTTAAATCGATTTAGAAGAAGGTTGGTAAGCTCGTTTCTGGTTAGGTAAAGGAGTTTATCTACTTTTATTTAGTAATATGAATTTTACAGTCCTGTAAATCGTTTTGTAAGGGCATCTATTACAGCACTAGTGCTGTAATGGCAATGGAAAGTTTAGCATACTTTCGAAAAATACTTAAACAGTTGACACCTGTCACATTTCCTTCTGTTATAACATATTCTCGCATAATTTTGGTTTTCGAGAATGGACTCACAATTTTTATATACAAATCATTGTGTTCAATATGATCCAACATTAACTTAGCTAGTTCTTCGCGCCGACAAGCCCCAAAAATGCCGATTATCATACCAACCTTCATAAGTAAATATGTTTCATCGTCGGCAGTACTAAGAAACTTAACTTGTAAGTTGTAGTCTTCCTTTGTGAAAACTTTAGACTTTTTTGCATTGTAACCCTCTGAACTTCTTTTCAAACATGCGATTAGTTGAGAAAATCTGCTTATATCTTGATTTTTCTCGACTGAAATCATAGTTCTCAACATTGAGTAGTGAGTCCATAGTGTAGATGGTTTCTGGGAGCGTTGCTTTACGGAAAAATAATCCAAAAGGATTTTCTCAGACACGTTCTTTATTTTGTTAGCTTTGCACCAATCTTCAAACTTCTGATACTCCAACTCTACCGCGCCTTGGATTTTGTCGGAACTCAACTTGAGATCGCTTCGTTTGCCGCTGCTTCTATATCAGAGGGTAAACTTCCATCAGAATCGCTCATTTTGAAAAACGCTTTTTATATTTTTGAATTTGTTTGACAAAGTTTCGACAGTAACCATGCGAAACAGTAACTATACGAAAGGTAACATAAAAAACTTGATTAGTAAACTTAATAGCAGGTGCATTTTTACAGGTGCATTTTTATTTTTAAAAATTTCTTTTGCCAAATATTTTTATTCATAGATGAAAGTAGATAAAATTTTGTACAATATTCCTGTTGTAAATTCATATTACTCGATGTTTTATTAAACTCGGCCGACGCCTCGTTTGACAACTTTAACACCTCGTGTTGTAATAATGAATCTTTACAACACTTATATCGTAAATAACTATTTTGAATTAACGAAACTATAAACCTAAATATTATTTTTACTTTAATAATTAAACACAAAACAATAAAGTTGAATGCAGAAAAATTTGATGAATACGAACGAGATAGTAGAAAATATTCTCGATCAAAGTTAACTAATATCAAACAAAGTTTACTAAAACTAGAAATAATTGCATTATTTTTTTTAATACATTAATAACAGGGGCCTTATTAAGGGAGGGGCCAGAAAAGGCTTTGAGTCCAAAGTTACTTTTAAAAAAAGAGTCCCGGGTGTCCTCTCCATGACTTCTACGCTATGTATGCCAAAACCAACTAAAATGATTATTCGCCAAGTGAAAAGGCATTTTCCTACAATATGAAAATGAGAAAAAAGCACGGTAAATTTGGCTAGAAAGTGCCGTATATCACACGCGTGTAAAAAATAGTTATTTTCCTTACAAGTGCGAAAATTGATACTTTCCCGCACGCGACTGCAGTTTACCCGAACGACGCGGAGCGGAGTTCGGGCAAGCGGTCAAGGGCGGGAAAGACACTTTACGCATGAGTTAGGAACATTATTTTTTCTACGACCGTATATACAAAAAGTAGACCAACCCATTTTTCAAAAATTATTTTATTTCAACATACATATACAAAACTTTAACTAAAAACTACTAATTATTATAAACATTAATATTAAAAATACAATTTGTTGCATTCTGTAAATTACTTAAAATTGCCGGTCCAGTGAAGGTGTTTGGTGTTAACTGGTAAGTAGATGACGTCGATGAGGATGGCATCGGTTGCAGGTCGCATAAAGATGACGATGACGGATTTGTAGATGAAAGAATTTTATTTAATTAGCATTATTTTACTTTTCCGCACTAGTGCGGGAAAGTGACACTTTCAAAACTAAAATGCGTGCGGGAAAATGGGTTAAAACGCACGGTCGTAGAAAAAAAATATTTCAACACTGGTATTGAAATACAAGGCAC
The DNA here is from genome assembly GCA_935413205.1 of Polydrusus cervinus. Lineage (NCBI taxonomy): Eukaryota > Metazoa > Arthropoda > Insecta > Coleoptera > Curculionidae > Polydrusus > Polydrusus cervinus. The sequence goes on along the minus strand of OW284514.1, from coordinate 22,056,427 downwards.
ACTATTTAATTTAAATATATGGTGCCAATTTGACCGACCACCCCTGTCTATTAAAAAGAACAAATTTTAGAAAGCAGTAATTGTAAAGTGATTAACTTATTTATCATATATTTGTCGAGTGATTCAGAGTTAGAGTATGAAAATACCCCACCTGAAAATATAAAAAATGTTAATAATATACTGGAACATCTATCACCAGAAAAAACAAATCGCGCTGAAGAGAGTGCCATGTATTAAACAACAAATCTCTATCGGAAGCGATCGCGTAGAGAATAGAGCTCTAATATATAGATCGCAAGGCCACAGGTTCAAATCCCATCAGGAGTATTTGACTTTTTTTTATAAGAACATTTAATAATTTATAGAATTATTTTGAATTGAAATCTTTCTTGTTGGGTGGATTTTTGAAAATTATGTTTAATGCATCTTTCCTTGATTAAATTTAAAATTTCTCATTCTGGTTAATCTAGAAGTCAATCCAGGATTAGTTCTTCGTATGATATATAAAATATGAAAAAATGAAGTTTAACTGCAAATAAAGGAAAAGCCTATTGACAAACTATGAAACCAGATATTAAGTGGAACATAATCCTAAGTATGCTAATTTCAACACTGGTGTTGAAATATTTTTTTTTTAATCAAAGGCCTTTTTAATAATTCTTTGTGGACGTAGGAAAAATATTGTACTCGTTTGAAAGTGATTATTCTAAAACACGGAGAATTTTCGCACTCGGCTGTCGCCTCGTGCTAGATATCTCCTCGTTTGAGAGTATCACTTTCATCACTTGTTATGTAAGATACTATTATAATTTTTTACTGATATTAACATCAAATTTTAGAATAGAAAGAAAAGTTAGCGGCAAGCGGACAAAGTGGTGCTATATCTTTTGCATTAAAATACACAGGGACACCAAAATAATTGGTTTCCTGGAGCATAGGTAGACAATAACAGGTATTTAGTCGTTATTAGGACTTATCAGAAAGCCAAAACCAATACTTATTATTTTCGTAAATAAATCTTGAAAGCGATTTTCGCTGTTTCTGGAGTTGCTTGTGGACTAATATTAGATAGCTTTCTGATGAGTCCTAACAAGAACAAAACAGCTGTCATTGTCTACCTGTGCCCCAGGGAATCCATTGTTTTGTTCTTTCTATTATATCATTATATGGAGACTAAACTTCTACTACAAAAAATTTTAGGTATCGACAGGTATGCAATAACCATTCAACAAAATTATCCAAGAGGGGAACCAAAAGCAAACATTCCCATTACAAACTTAACTTTGAACGATGTCAAAGGAACAATGACTGGTAATAAGAGTATTGGAATTTCTGTAATATGTGCTGAGAACGGATGTTCAAACTGGAATTGGAGTGGCATAAGCATCGAGGAAGCCGAAAATGCAAATCAGTGTGAAAATGTACCAAGTGGAATTAGCTGTTAACGCTTAATTAAAATTTATTCAGAATCTATTATTGGTATTTTTATTACTAGGGACATCATTATGTTTAGGCTTTTAACTGGCTTTTAAAAAAAATATAGTAGCTGTATGCTAATAATAACATCTCTAGGCCTAAGGATCTAGATCTCACAAAATGAAAGGAAATATTGAATAGTATTCTTTGATTTCAGTTCAGTAAATCATACTTGCTCGTAGCCTTCCGTGAATAGCAAAGTAATCTATTTTGAAGAAGTAGTCCATTCTTAAAGTGGAGTTAATTTATAGAAATAAATAAAAAAACATAAAGTCTTTCTCCACTGGTTTATTAGAAATAAAATTAGAAGGTGGTAGATACTCTACATGTTTCGGGTGTAGTAACACCCATCATCAGGAACAAAAAGTAAAGAAACTAGGTTAAAAAGAATACAAAAATGTATAAATCTTCACTTATTTTTTATTGTACTATGACAATTGTTTCGACACACAGTGTCTTCGTCAGATAGTAAAAATCTAATGCAAATAATATTCTCTTAAAATATAATGATAACCTACTCCAAAATAATGTACCTATTTTACAACTTAATAATAAAGACATTATAGTAATAAAGTACCGAACCCTAATTATGAAAACACACCTTTTCTTAACTATTCTGAAAAATATTTTTAAAAACTATTGTTATAATAATGTCAGGGAATACCGAATGGTTATAGATTTAATAATGGGGAATTATTCAAATCGAGCTGATCGTTTAATAAAATATTTAAATTTTTGTATTTGTTAATTTCCATACTTTCTAAAAAATTAAGTTTTATTGATTTGTTTTCTACATGTAGGATTTCAAATTTGTCATCAAAATTATGTTGTTCGTTATTAAGATGTAAGGAATAATGAGAATTAGTGAGTTTTTTATTATAGCTTGCTTTGTGTTCTTTAATTCTTGTTTCAAAACTTCTACCTGTTTGTCCGATGTAAACTTTTGGGCAACTACCACATTTTAGTTTATACACTCCACATTTTTGTTCTTTTTTGGTTCTGCTTTTGTTATTTTTAATTAGTTTGCCTAACTTATTATTGGTTTTATATGAGATTTTAAAATTTCTTCTCGTTAAGTAGTTTTTAGCTAATTGTGAAAGTTTTCCAGTATATGTGAGTGTTTTGTAAATTAAGTTTTCATTGTGTTTAAAAGTTGGATGTGCTAAACTAATTGCTTTATTTAGTTGTTTTTTGTTTATAATTTGATCTATTACATTAGGTTGATAGCCATTATTTACTGCTAGTTGCTTTATTATATTTAACTCTTGAATATAGTTTTGTTCTGATAACGGAACACTTAACAATCTATGGACAAATGAGTTAAAAGCTGCCATTTTATTATTATATATTAACTCATTTGTCCATAGATTGTTAAGTGTTCCGTTATCAGAACAAAACTATATTCAAGAGTTAAATATAATAAAGCAACTAGCAGTAAATAATGGCTATCAACCTAATGTAATAGATCAAATTATAAACAAAAAACAACTAAATAAAGCAATTAGTTTAGCACATCCAACTTTTAAACACAATGAAAACTTAATTTACAAAACACTCACATATACTGGAAAACTTTCACAATTAGCTAAAAACTACTTAACGAGAAGAAATTTTAAAATCTCATATAAAACCAATAATAAGTTAGGCAAACTAATTAAAAATAACAAAAGCAGAACCAAAAAAGAACAAAAATGTGGAGTGTATAAACTAAAATGTGGTAGTTGCCCAAAAGTTTACATCGGACAAACAGGTAGAAGTTTTGAAACAAGAATTAAAGAACACAAAGCAAGCTATAATAAAAAACTCACTAATTCTCATTATTCCTTACATCTTAATAACGAACAACATAATTTTGATGACAAATTTGAAATTCTACATGTAGAAAACAAATCAATAAAACTTAATTTTTTAGAAAGTATGGAAATTAACAAATACAAAAATTTAAATATTTTATTAAACGATCAGCTCGATTTGAATAATTCCCCATTATTAAATCTATAACCATTCGGTATTCCCTGACATTATTATAACAATAGTTTTTAAAAATATTTTTCAGAATAGTTAAGAAAAGGTGTGTTTTCATAATTAGGGTTCGGTACTTTATTACTATAATGTCTTTATTATTAAGTTGTAAAATAGGTACATTATTTTGGAGTAGGTTATCATTATATTTTAAGAGAATATTATTTGCATTAGATTTTTACTATCTGACGAAGACACTGTGTGTTGAAACAATTGTCATAGTACAATAAAAAATAAGTGAAGATTTATACATTTTTGTATTCTTTTTAACCTAGTTTCTATAATGGATCTTCATCAAGTAACGGCTACATCTATTGAAAAAGTAAAGAGAAAATATTCATAAGTAAGAGGAACAGACCTAAATGGTGAGTGGTGGTGAACCTCGATGGAGCTCTCATCGAGCCATGGAAAATCAAATATTGAGAAATGAGATAATGATTAGAAAAAATTGATATACTTAAGTCTTAACACTGACCATGGGCAACAGGTAACATTGGTTAAGAAGAGGCCCGTTTGGGCAAAAAGAAAAATTAAGAAATGTAAGAAAAATGGAGATTCACAGGTCAAGAACTTTCATCCTGGGAACCGTAGAGAGAAAGAAAAGTTGTTTATTAAGCCATCTTTTTTTATGGGAAAAAAAATTGTTGTTCCCCAAAATTTTTTAATTTTTTTCTGCTATGAAGACTTAACATCAGTTCTATGCCTTCTACGCTTCTAAATTAAATTTTTTTTCCCATAAAAAAAGAGGGCTTAATAAACAATTTTTCTTTCTCTCTACGGTTCCCAGGATGAAAGTTCTTGACCTGTGAATCTCCATTTTTCTTACATTTCTTAATTTTTCTCTTTGCCCAAACGGGCCTCTTCTTAACTACTGTTACCTGTTGCCCATGGTCAGTGTTAAGACTTAAGTATATCAATTTTTTTTAATCATTATCCCATTTCTCAATATTTGATTTTCCATGGCTCGATGAGAGCTCCATCGAGGTTCACCACCACTCACCATTTAGGTCTGTTCCTCTTACTTATGAATATTTTCTCTTTACTTTTTTGTTCCTGATGATGGGTGTTACTACACCCGAAACATGTAGAGTATCTACCACCTTCTAATTTTATTTCTAATAAACCAGTGGAGAAAAACTTTATGTTTTTTTTTTTATTTATTTCTAAAGTAATCTATATTATATGTATTTTATAAAAGCAAAGTTTTGCCAGAAATGTTCTCCAATTTCTAAATGTCTAACGTTGGGTTGTATAAAGTTTTTAAACTATAATCAAGTAACCAATGAACTAATTGATTACCAAAAAGATTAATAGACATAATATTCAGAGGCTGTGGCGTATGAGTAAGTAATTCAAGGAATGGATGGTAATTTTCATTGTGTTTCCATGGTTAAGAATATAAATTTTACTCACAGGTAACCTTAAAGTCTCTGGATATTATATTATTTTGTAATCTTTGTGTCAAGTTAGATTAGTAACTACTTCTACCTCCCCCCTCCCCTCCCCCCCACCCCTGGATCCGTGCCTGAAGAAATGTTCACCATGAAAGTAAATATAACTAGTAATTCTTCCACGAATTATTTTTTAAAGTTTATATTCTCAATTATGTACCTTAAGCGAAGTTCTACCTCAGAGATATTAGATAAGCGTAGCGATTTAAGTCATAATTATTATCAATCCAACCATTTAAAAAATAATAACGATTAAGTCAAGGTAGTAATATCACAAATATGTTTGTATAATGTGCTTTTGTTTAAGAAAAAACACTTGAAAACTTTTTATTTAGTAAAAAGCATCGATTTTACTTAGATAAATAAAATGGATTTAAAATTAAAAAAAAAAACTAAGATACGTTAAGTACTTTAATTAGGCACATTTGCGTCATTTTAAATTTTTGTTATAAATTACTTGAAATAGTATGTTATACTAATACTACCTATTTTATTTTCGTAAGATATTGTATTTCATGTTTTAGAACCATGGCTAGTTATTACCAGTTATTATTAATTTTTGTTATAGTACATACAGAATATGTAGCAGGTTCTCCTCTTAACGCATCCTGTACAGTTTCTGACTATAATGATGTGGCAGCAGCAGCAAAATCTTGCAGCACTCTTACTTTAAAAAATATAGAAATTCCCGCATCAACGACAATGAATATAGCCTTAAAAGATGGCGCCAGTCTAATTTTTGATGGACATATAACCCACGTACCAGTGGAATGGTCTGGAGACCTTATCAAGATCACAGGAAATAATGTGCATATATCGGGAACATCATGTAAGTTAAAAAAATTGTTTCCTTTAACCTATTTCGATATAAACATGAAAATATAATATCGACATCATAAAGCTACATACATACAGCTATTTACATAGCAAAAGGAAGACAAGAATTTTGAAATAAAATTATATTTTATATTTATACAGTGTGGTTCCTAAGTTACTTACTACTTACTTTTTTCGACTATAGAAATCAACTCTTACAAAATTATATAAATTCTAAACCGGTTCTATGAATGAATTACGTAGTATTTCGATCAGTTATCTGTCAACTAGTCTCGTGCTGTTTATTTTATGGAATATTTTGTTACTTTGATTTGATAGAACGTAAAAACGGCACATTATAATAGTAATAAACTAGTAAATTAATATGTTGCCTTTTTACGGGTCGTATTGACAAAGCGCGACTGCTGATTTAGGTTTATAAATATTACGCGCCCTCAGGGTACAGTGGTTACACCAGAAACGTGTTAAAGATATATTTAAGTTAGAGAGGACCGAATTGGAAGCTTTTTGTAAGAACATAATGTAAGTTTGTGTTTTTAAATAAATTATTTATTTTGTGTTGTGGGGGAAAGGAGTCACTCGTTTATAATTCAAACTATTTATCTGTTTCAGCTCATCTTTTGGATGGATTAGGTCCAAAGCACTGGAAGGGTGCCAATGAGCCCACCATTCAACGACCTAAGTTTCTCAGACTACAGTTACATAAAAATTCTGAAGTAAAATCTTTGCGTTTGAAGAACTGCCCTAACAATTGCATGGCGATTCAGTCTTCAGATACTGTCATATCAAATATAAATATTGATAATAAGGATGGTTACCCCGTAAGGAAAAAGAATTGCAATTTTTTTTAATAATAACTAACTAACCAGCTGCCATTGTAACAGTAATGCCACAAATTACTTACTTCCTACACATTTTTTTCGAGGGCCCGTCCATACGACGTATGCAATTAGGCCAGGTTTGGCCCATTATGCTTAACCTATTTATTTAAAAATTAAATATTCTGTTTAATTTAAAAATTAAAAACTCTGTTATTATTACAAATTGCGCCCTCTAGCATTTTTTTTAGTACTATTATGGACAACTAAATACGATTGACAAAAGTGCATACATTTCTCTTCCAAACAGTCTTTAGTTTGCTGAAATCGGATAAGTCGTTTATAAGTTATAGCGATTTAAATGATTACACTTTCAACAGCTTCCCCCCCTTTTATTAAAGACGGTACGCCAATGAGTATATGATCAAAATGATGCATAATTGTTCAAGCTTTTAACGGTGTTATCAAAGATATATTTCAATGTGGAATTTTCGGAGATATGTAAAATTTTAAAATTTACTTTTCAATTACGCCCTCTTGCGGTAAAATGCGGAACTTAAAAATTATTTCCAGGATTTTCGCATCGCCACTTTAGTTATTATTTTTTTTCCTGAATTTCTATGCCCAGTAGTTTCCGAGATATTGCCGCTCATCGACCTTAATGAATCACCCTGTACAACCTAATATTGCTGTAGTTTATTCGGCAAGAACTAATATTTGTTAGTCTCCGTGGAAAACCCTACAATTATAAATTTTTTGTATTATTTGTGCAATCAGTAATAAAATAATTTATCCATTCGTATTTTTAAAATATAGGCTAAAGCCGGCGACAAGTTTGCAAAAAACACTGATGGATTTGATGTTGGTAGCAGCACAAATTTAATAATAAAAAATTCCGTTGTATATAATCAAGACGACTGTGTAGCAGTTAATGGTGGTAGCAATTTGATTTTTAATAATTTGTGGTGTAATGGATCACATGGATTTAGTTTCTCGGTAAGAAATCTCTTTTATTTTTATTTAAATTAAGACAATTTTGGAAAGCCATACATTTTTAGAAGCAGCTAAATTCTTTATTTGCAGTAAAAGGAATCATTTTACATTAAAAATAATCATGTTTTATATAAAAATTAATAGATTTGATTGCATAATCTAAAAAGTGTTAAAAAAATAAGTTGACTTAAGTAGTATTATTTGATACTACCTTGTACAATTTTTTTTACCAAACGCATTAAAAGAAAATAAAATTGACGTGTCCAAAAGATTTTTTGTCAAGTAAGCGGTACTCTGTATAAAATTAATATTTATTATGTTTGTTAATAGGTTAGAAATGGAGATGTTCACGATGTAACGTTCAAAAATTGTCATATGGAATATGCTGGTGATGCCATTCATGTAAAAACTCATAATGACGGGTCGACTGGAAAAATTTACAATGTTCTTTATCAAAATATTACTTTTACAGGTAAATTGTAATATTTTTTATCAGCAATTTCTTTGTAAATAAATAAAATATACTACATTAAGTAGTCTAGGTAGATATTTACCAGCACATCATTGTTTAACATTAAAGCGACAACACCATTTACAACTACCCATCTTTAACGTCAGTAGACTTTTGGACTTGCATTGTCTTTATTTGTTTTAAATCACAGCGTTTTAACTGGTAAGTATCTCCAGTCATCTTTAGGTGAATTACTTAATTATAGGAGAGACCGAGGAGGGTTGTAACAGTTTTCACGTTACTCAGGATATTTTAGCCAAAAATTGCCCTACTTTTATAATCTCTATAACTTAAGATAGCCAGTTCTATATACTATGTCAACCAAACATAAAAATACGATAAAGTTATCAGAGTCCATAAGAAAATCATCGAAAACTGAAACAACCCCCCCCCCCCCTCCGCGTTACAGTTGTACAGCTACTTATTTGGAGATATTAAGAAAGAAAAATTGAAACGATATTAATAGTGAACAGAAAAAACTTTATTAATAAATATAACATAAACTTAACGGCCTTAATTAACATTTGGTAGATCCGTTTCGTTCAAAATAAGTTCCGTCCGAAATCTATTCCGATAAACAATTATGACAAACGTATTGGAAGTCTTCTCTAGCACAAGCTTCATAGGAATATCCCTTGCAGTCGACGCACTGAACCCATTTTTCATTCGATTGTCTGTTGGCAAAGGACTATTCGTCATCGTTTTTGTTTTTACTATTATTCAACTGTGTTTTTTTCCCTTCGCCATCTTAGAGATTTTTCTTTTCCCCGCTAAAAACATATTGCTTCACGTTTTTCAACTTTTTACTAGCTTCTATCGCAACAATTTCATCCTTAACGGGTGTATCAGTGAGCACAGCAGATTTTCTCTATTAGTTTGTTTTCCTTTTCTTGGTGGAGGTTTTGGCAATGGTCTTAGTGCTTTTGGTAAAACGTCATTGGAAGTAGTGGCAAGTGAACTAAGGGCCTTGGATGTGGAGGGAACAGGTTCTAGCCATGCCCCTATACCTCTTGCGCACATATTGTTTAGGCATTCTGAAACAGTAAAATAATAACTTATCACGCAATGCTCACACCACAAAATACTATACTTAGAAAAAACAAGTTAGGAGAGTTGGAACAGCGTGTTTCAACTCTCCTAGATGCAAAAAATCATGTTTTGGTTAGATTAATGGCTCTTAACTTTAAAACATAAGGCGAATCTAACAAAACAATATTATGCGATGAAACTTGAATATCCATTGCATATTAGGAATAACATCAAAATGGTTTTAATTTAATAGGTATTAAAAAATTATCTATTAAAATATTGGCTAAAAACTTACTTTTGGCGATTTTTTCCGTGAAGACTTGGTATGTACACAACCACTTCCACTAAACTCTTAGCGTGAACTGCATGAAATGGCGCGCCCAAAAAGTAATCAACTCGTGGCGTTGCCTGTTCGCTAACCGAAGCAGGTTTTAAATAATCGACTTTGTTACAACTCTCCTCTGTTACAACCCTCCTCGGTCTCCCCTACGTATTCACCTAAAGACGACTGAATATACTTACCAGTTGAAACGTTGTGATTCAAAACAAAAAAAAGCCAATGCAAGTCCAAAACTCTACTGCCGTTCAAGAAAAGTCATTGTCTCCAACCTTTACCCATCTTTGTTTATTATAATCAGAAATTCGAATAAAAATATAACTCAACGTCTTTCGAGCATTATTCTATTGGGTCATTGCGATTGAAGCGAGCTACAGTAATATAAGTGTAGGAAAGAGTTATAACTGATTATTTTTTAAGGTCTTTGAAAGTTACTATTTTTTACGTTTTCACTTTTTTTTATTTAATCCTCAAAACAGTTCTTTTCAGAGCTATTGTTTCGTCCTTTTGCGTTGCTGTTCCGTAAGTAGTAAATAATTAATATTATTTAAAGTAAAAAAATTTACCCCTTAAAAGTATGTCGTAGGAACATTAATTTTAATGGTTGTGTCGTTGGTTATAATATTAGACTTTGTTTTGAAAATACCTCTTCGATTTAACTCATACGATTTTAATACTGATGATGCACGGGTGAAGATCCATCGAAACTACTATAGCTAACACACCTTAATTACTGATAATTATTATCCAGACATGTTTAGTGTCGTTTTGGTCAAATTCAATTTTAAAATTTTAAGACCCTTGCACAGTAGGTTCGTTCATGAAGAAAATTTAATTTGCGCTTCTAAGGTAAACACCGGGTAAAAAAATATTGTTTCGTATTAAGCTTAACTGTATTGCCCTCGAACTGTTTTCTGTCCCTGGCAAAAAGTGTTATTTTATGCCTTAGAAACAAAAATAATGCGGTCCTCTTTTATTTCAGGTATTGATAGGTATGCGGTCCAGATTCAACAAAATTATCCAAGAGGTGAAGCAACAGCCAACATTCCAATCACCAACCTTACTCTGCACAATGTAAAAGGAACAATGTCAGGTAGCAAGAGCGTTGGAATTTCAATAATCTGCGCTAAAAATGGATGTTTCGATTGGACCTGGAGTGGCGTAGAAGTTACAGGTGCTAAAAATAAAAACCAATGTCAAAATGTACCTAGTGGTATACACTGTTAAAAAGAATAATAAATTATCTATTGTATTTTTCTTGTACCAAGAGTTCCTTGTTCCTCCACCTTTATCCTTTTTAACTTATTTAAACTGGGCTACATTCTTGGGGAAGGAAATTTCCATTGTATGGAAAATAAATACTAATCACTTGTTATGTTTCACTATTTTTATTTAGTTGCTTTACACGTGATCTGCTTTACATTTAAGCAAAGTCATTTTGCCATTATTTTATTGTTTGTAAGACAGAAAATTGTAAATAAACAAATTAAACAAATACCAAGAGTAAAAAAGTCAATAGGTAGACAGTAAGCACTTATCAGTTTATAATTAAATCAATTTTATAATATCATAATACGTACGGCACGGTACACCCCATAAAAACAACGAAACGAAATTAATTATAAAACGAAACAGGAAAAAAGAGGTTAAGCAAGACAGTGGCGTAGCCAGAAAATATGCTCAGGGGGGGGGGGGGGGGGGCTCAGTGGGGGGAAGAGAGACAGACGGGACTATATTATACCTAGTGAAGAAGGGGGAAAACGCCGCAGGCAAAAAAATTTTTTGGGCCACGCCCAAAGTTTGTTTAAAATTCACCTAACTACTATCAAATTTCGAAATTTAAATTATTAGATTTTTCGGACTGCATGGATGCATTTAATTTGTTTTTGTAAATGTTTTTTTTTTCTTTTTTTTTTTGATATTCCTAGCTGGCTCTTTATTTAAAATAAAACTTTTTTTTTATTTGTAAAAAATATGAATATTGGCGTCAATCCTAAATTTTAACATAAGACGTATGTATGACTCTAACCAGCGTTTTGCGGGTTCGGTTTTTCATGATTAAAAATAAAGTAAATATCGCTCACCACGCCAAAATTGATGATTTCTTCAGAAATCATATATTTTAGAACCGTATATTAAAGAGCAGTTTTTGGTGCAAATGCTTAGGTTCTAAAATACTTCTTCTTAAATGCCGTTTTGTATATTCATAATAAAGCATTCTCGTTTCTCCCCGCACTATTTTTTGAATTATAAATTATACACTTCTTTCATAAAAAATGTTTCAATTAATTTTTCTCTTTAAAAATAAATACCTAATTATTTTTGTTTTCGTCGTAAACATATTTTATTGCATTGGGTTATACTTTTATTGATTTAAAATAGCTCTAAAAAAGGGAAAACGGAACAGACAAGTATATAATGGAAAAATACTATAAAATATTATTATTTTTACTCGTTTTCCTATAAAATTGCATCATAAATCAATAACTAAAGCGATATGCGTCCGAAACCTAAATCTCTATATAAAACAGGACTTTTAGAAGGAAAAGTTTAAAAACTAAACGTTTCCTACAACACCTAAGCCAAGTTGCTTTTAGACCCGAGCTCATAGGCTCGGGGGGGGGGGGGGGGGGGGGGACTGGACAAATTTTACTGTAGTAAATTTAAAAATATTTTTCACATTTCTAATTGATTAATTTAAAAGCACCCTCTTTTGTTGATAGATAAAATAATAACAAAACAGGTACTTCAATGCACATAAGGTAATATACTTAAGCTATAATAAAAAATAAAATAATGGAAGCAAATTTGATACTGTTCGGCCATCTACTTAACAATAATAAATACTTAACAATACAAAAAAAAATATTATTTAATACTTTATCAAAATTGAAAGCCCTCTCAGGATTAAAGATAAAAAATTAAAAGAAAACAGGTACTTTAGTCAATACATAATACTTAAGCCGGCTATAAAATAAAGAAAAATAGCTAAAACATTATAATTATTCTGTTGCTGTTCGAATCGAATAACCATGAGGTCTTACCAGTTTCTGTTCACTTGTGCCATTATTCTCGTACAATACACAACAAGTTCCCCCCTCAATGCTTCTTGCACGGTATCGAGCTACTCGGATGTCTCAGCTGCAGCTTCATCTTGTGACACTCTTACTTTGGAAAACATAGAAATACCAGAAAAAACAACCATGGTAATACAGTTGAAAACTGGCGCAAAGCTGATTTTTAATGGGCATATTACGCATGTGCCTGCTGAATGGAATGGAGATCTTATACAGCTCAAAGGGACCAATGTCGAAGTATCAGGAACATCAAGTATGACATTTTTCATAATATTTTTTATTACATATAAATCTATTTAAGGGAATTAAAACAAATATAAAATTATATATAAATCTCTGGGCGTGAATAGACTAGTTTTAGAAATAAAATAAAAAACATAAAGTCTTTCTCCACTGGTTTATTAAAAATAAAGTTAGAAGGTGGTAGATATTCTACATGTTTCGGGTGTAGCAACACCCATCATCAGGAACAAAATATAGAGAAAAATTCATAGAAAGGAACAGACGTAAATGGTGAGTGATAATGAACCTCGATGGAGCTCTCATCGAGCCATGGAAGATTAAATGTTGAGAAATGGGATAGTGATTAGAAGAAAATTGACATATTTAATCACTATCCCATTTCTCAACATTTAATCTTCCATGGGTCGATGAGAGCTCCATCGAGGTTCATTATCACTCACCATTTACGTCTGTTCCTTTCTATGAATTTTTCTCTATATTTTGTTCCTGATGATGGGTGTTGCTACACCCGAAACATGTAGAATATCTACCACCTTCTAACTTTATTTTTAATAAACCAGTGGAGAAAGACTTTATGTTTTTTATTTTATTTCTATAAATTAACTCCACTTTAGGAATGGACTACTTCTTCAAGACTAGTTTTAGTTAACGAGAAATAAAAATTGGTAACATGTTATAAAGCTAATGAAGGGCCTTGTATAGATTGTTAATTTAATTATGGGATTTTTGTAAATTGTAATAATTAATTAACAGCTTAGCTTATTACTAATGTAATTTAATAAATATTTACTAATCAGGCAACTTTGATTGTAAGAAGATTATATCTCTAAATATAATTGATATCCCAATCTCTACAGGGTGGCCCATTTGTGTGTCAAAGTAATATACCGGCTCTACTATCAAAGTAATCAAAAAAGAGTTTTTATAAAAGTTGTAAGGTATAAAAAAATATATGTTCTAAAATTATTTTTTAATATGCAGGATGGTCCAAAAAAGTAGGATACCAAAAAGATACATTTTTTAAATGGAACACCATATTTATTTTAGCATTTTTTGTTTACTCACAAAATTATCTATTTGACGGCATATTGAGGTTTTTAAATTTTTGCAACGTTGTTAAACAAAATGCAAATTTTTTTAAAAACATGATAGTACAAAATTACCTATACAGTGTCCGCAAGAAAGTCCGCATCAAATGGCATATTTTTTATTATTAGGTATAGGTAAAAATTGAAAAAGCAGTTAGTTTTTGCTTGCCTAAAAACCAACAACCCTTGTAGATTAACTTTTTTACATCGATGTAAAACCATTTGCCTTACTTGGTTCTCTTCCAATTATTTATTTTACTTCAAAAACTGAAATTGTTATTGATCAATATGTAAAGTTTAATGCAAAGTGTATCTAATTACATCAGTTCTGCCAAAAACGACGTTTCTTATTTTTCTTAAGTTAGTGAACAGATGTACAAAACGAAAATATTAGGAAGCTTTCATTGAAATTTTACTTAATTAATATTAGTAAAAAAAAGTAGGACAATCTCAATTTTTTCTTCTACTGTTAACATTATTTAAAAGTTTTATTGATGATTACAATGCGGTCTAATCAATTAGGTGTTTTTTGAAGGTTGGAGACAATTATGTTTCTTGAATGATAGAAAAGTTTTGAACTTGCATTGTCTTTAATTTCTTTTACATCACAACGTTTCAACTGGTAAGTATCTCCAGTCGTCTTCAGGTGGATTCACCTGAGTCCTTGGTAATGCTAAGATTACAGTGCGGAACACAAAAGTTCGATTTATGTCTGGTGTTATATTCCTAAACTTCGTTTGGGTTGTAAACACATAAACACACATTT